>CM051470.1:6299632-8922132 GCA_028015225.1 Carex myosuroides | reverse complement strand
GTTTCATCAAAAAAAAAAAAAAAACATATAGCATAATAGGATATGTTAATTAAAGCATCATAACGTGCACTAACATATGTACCTGAATTTGTGATAATGGATTATTTCATGACTTGGATGCATGTTGACGGTATTTGACTAGAATAACATACTTTCATTGAAAAATCAACAGTTACTGAAGGCTTAAAGTATCCGAAATTTTTTCAATTTTACCCTTAAAGTTTTAAATATTATATTTGGTCTTTATAGTATTCATTATATATCAAATTTGTCCTATATTAAATATTCATTACAAATTTATATTTTCATCCATCCTAATATCGTTTAGTATTGCTAATATATTGAATTAGTGACTTGGATACTACAAAATGATAGTGATCTTATCACGACTTATTTGGTACAAAATGAAATTCATAAGAAAAATGTTATTAATTCTAAAATTTTAAGAATCAAAATGAAAATACTACCTTAAAAGGACCATTGGTGGTCTGAATTTAGCCTATTGGCCTACGAGCATCTAATTCTAACCTCTAGCTGTATGGTTTTGAACGAAATATTTTGACAGCTTTCACAGATTTTGCCCAGTTGGAAGAAGCGGTATGGAGGCAAAGAGCAAAGAAAAAATGGGAGATACATAGGGATCAAAATACTCGCTACTTTCACGCAATAGCTTCCACCTCAAAAAACCGAAAATCCATCCCCCATATTGAATACCAAGGTCAGCTCTTCTCTGATAAAAAAACAAAGGCAAAGTTATTTTTTCAGTTTTACAAAGATCTGATGGGAACAACACCGAATGCAATGCCGCAAATCCATTGGTCAAATTTGTATACAGAGGCTCATGACCTATCCGACCTAGAAAGGCCAATATCCCTACAGGAAGTAGAGGAGGTAATAAAACGGTGGCCAAATAATAAGTCCAGGAACGGACGGCTTTACGGGTGAGTTCTTCAAGAAGTACGTGCATATAGTGGCGCTGGATATACACAAGATACTTGCTATTGCAACAACAGAGGCAAGATCCCTCACTCCTCTTAATACTTCACACATAATCCTAATACCAAAAAAAGAGAATGCCACAACCCAACAAGACTACATGCCCATAAGTCTCATTCATAGTGTGCAGCAAATTCTATCCAAAATCATAGCAAACCGAACACAACCCCACATACAAAACCTGGTAGATGGAGCGCATACCGGTTTCATACAAAATAGGCAGATCACCGAAGGGTTTATATATGCTCAACATATTTTGCATCACGCACACAAAACAAAAATTCCGATGGCAATTTTCAAGGCGGATATACATAAAGCGTTTGACACCATAAGTTGGGATTTCATATTGGAAGTGTTACTAAGATTATCCTTCCCGGAAAAGGTCGTAGGATGGATAAAATCTGGTGTTAGAAGGGAGCTCACAGATCATTATCAACGGGTTAGCGGGTAAGAAACTCATACTTAGAAGAGGAGTAAGACAAGGCAGCCCTCTGTCACCATTTCTGTTCATTATTGCAATGGACTTCATTAATCGGTGGTTCAAAAAATTAAAAGAAAATGGAGCAATTATATTACCTTACCCGGAAATGAGACCTTGTTTGCTTTATGCGGACGATGCACTATTTTTCCTCAAACCGGAGATACGCCAGATACAGATGTTAAAGATTGCTTTTATAGCTTTCCAAAATATTTCTCCCTTGCGGTAAATTTTCACAAATCGGAGCTAATAGTTACTGAGGTAGAAGAAGAGGTGACTCAACAACTTGCAATAGTTATGGGATGTAGACTAGGCTCATTCCCATTTACGTATTTGGGTCTACCACTATCAAATAAGGGGCTAAAGAGGTCGGCATACCTACCCCTAATTCAGAAATTCAACAACAGATTGTTGGGTTGGAAAGCTAGATATTTGAGCATAGCGGGCAGGATTGTATTGATAAATGCGGTGCTATCGGCATTACCGGTATATTATATGCAATACATCAAGTTGCCGGTATGGACGATCAAGGAGATAGATAGATAGAATACGAAGGCATTTTCTTTGGCAAGGGGTATCACAACAGACGAACAAGATAAACCTGGTCAGCTGGAATATCGTATGTAATCCAAAGAAGTTGGGCGGCCTTGGAATTATGGACCTACAGATGTTCAACACTGCACTACTATTAAAGTGGCGGTGGCAGTGGCTGTCGCCGGAAAGGCGGCTATGGAAATAAATTTTTCAGGCAACAAGTACAGAGTCTTTCCCAGAACCGAAGTCTTACCTATTTGATGTTACATTAAAAGGTTTTGACCAATTCATGAATTTATCTATAGTAAGAAAGCCGGGTAACGGCGATACAATTGCATTTTGGGATCAGAATTGGGGAAGAGGAATTATGAAATATGAGTTCGCACAATTATACACATATGCCCGAAATCAGAACCTGACACTAGCAGCAGCGGTGGCGACGCAACTCCAGCTCAGGGGCGCCTTGACGCAATCGGCTGAAGAGGAATTCATTCTGTTGCAAGAGGCCATCAATGAAATAAGAGGAGCAATAAATGAAGAAACGGACCAGACTATCTGGAGATGGTCATCCACAGGGCACTTTTCTGTCAAAACTGCCTATATGGCCATTAAGGGAGGCCCCAGGGTGAAATCAAAACTACAGCGCTTATGGAAAATTCAGGTCCCCCCGAGAATGAGGGTATTCGCATGGCTCCTGAGAATGAACAGATTGCTTACACTGGATAATTTGATGAAACGAGGCTGGAATATAGCGAATTGGTGTGTCATGTGCAAAGCAAATAGAGAGTCCGTATCTCACTTATTTGGAAACTGCGACATCATTATTCACCTGTATGCTCAGGTCGCAAGAGAGGTGGGGATAACAACAATGGTATTAAGACCGGATAATATAATGAGCACACGCTACGGGCCAAAGGAAAAATTGCTCATAATTATAACACAGTTTGTAATATGGAGAGAACGATGCAGCAGGACTTTTACCGACAAAATCAAAGGGATTGATCAATTGAAGATGGAGATAAAAGGGCAGTGGGAACAAGACAAGCAACAGAAAATACAGCGTGAGTTCAAGTGCTGGAGTGGCTACTGGTAAAAGAAGATCTTCGATTTGCCAATAAGTTGTATTAAGCTGTAAACTTTTATTTTCCTTTGCTTTTTTCTTACCTTTTCACCTGCTGAGTGCTGAGCCGTGTTGGTTCATAGAGGGCTTTCCTACTAACGGGTTACGGTTTTTCTTCTTTTCTGAAATTTTTATTTCCTTTAGGGGGTTCAGGGTAATTAGCTCAATGCTTTTGAACCTATTGTGTTTCGATACCAATACTGGTACAAAACTTTTGTAACAGACCTTAATTAATTAAATGGGGGCATGACTCTTGTTTTTCCTCAAAAAAAAAAAAATTTTGACAGCTTGGTTTGTTGGGTAATTTCTTTTTTGTGAAGTTCCCGGTCTTCAAATTAACAACAGTTTGATACAGTAATTCGTCTGTAAAATTCAAATTCTTTGGTAGCAATCTTGTTAGGTTAGGTATCACACCAACTTTCTTTGTACGGATAATTGACTAAATTACATTTACTAGTCTAGCTATCTCAATTTTCAAGGAAAAATGCATTAAATACTATATGCAATTTAGACTTTTGGTCTGAGCTAAGAGCTAATTAATTGTGTCCAAATTGTACATTCTAGCCGAAACATGAGTTCTAAACGAACCTCATTTTTTCTTTTATTCTAAATGAAAATGAAAATGAAAATTGTATGGATGGGGGAGTAAAAATTACCTTGCTCAACATCAATGGGCATTACATTATGACGGGTCTCATTGTGCTAGGCATAATATCACCTCAACTAATGGATAACTCAAACGTAAGTCCTTAAGTGTCTAACTTTTTTTTTGCCAAAACCAAACAGATAGATCAAATATTACACATAAATTCTTCCAAATAGCATTTACAGTATGTATGTCATGATCATGAAATTTAATGTGACTTAAATTTATGTGCATTATTAGGAACATTAATGTGACTTAAATTTGACGATCATGAAATTTAGGTCACATTAATGTTCCTAATAATATCACCTATAAACTAATGAATAACCATAAACATAAGTAATGTAAAAGTTCATAAATTTATTTGTGCAAAACTTATGCAGATAAATCGAATATTACACATAACAATCTTCTAAAATGTTTTTACCGTACGTTGTATGTGTCTATTTATGTATTTAATCAAATTAGGCCACATTTATATTCCTAATATCACAAAAACTAACTAATAACATCTATATATGTTCTCTATAAAGAAGGATTTTATAATGCAAAATAAGCAGAATTTGGGGTTGCACTGAAGGCTCTAGGGTGCTCTTAATTAATTTAATACTATTCTAAGGGAAATACTAAGAAAGGCTTTGGAAAAATCTAATTCTAAATCATATAACATGTATTGTTACCCAATATGTTTACTTTTATAAGGGGTTAAAAATAAACATTACAACATATACATGGTAATGGAAGGAACAGAGTACAATGTGATGATTGGTAACTTAATACATTCAATATTTGCAATGGAAGGAACATAGTATAATTTTATCCAGGAAGGCCGAGGTAATTGTAAACTGTAGACAGATGCAATGCAATTTGCAAGGGAAGAGAAATTAAGTGCTGCAAGTGATTAAACCAAGCAGGCCTTCACTGTAATTTGGGCCTTGGGCTCTGCAGCGAAACTCAACATGTGTTTTAATACTTTTGTTTCATGTTAACGTTATTCTAGTTCAGGAAATATTGATACTTAATTTCTGCATCAAAATTGCTTTTAATCACATTTTGATCCTCGATTTGAAAACAACTTTGTTTCATTTTCGGTTTCATTTAATGTGTGATTTGTGTAACATAAGCAATTTCTTTTGATTAAGATAAAAGATCATTGAAAAGAAAAATAAAATTGTAGTTTGGTGAGTTGTGGTTTATTGTAGGATTTTCTCTTTGGAAATGTACTATGTATATGGTTCATGAGATTTTTTTTACTTATGAAAACTAGTTTATGTGCATTTTATGCAACTTAAAAATAGTCGATCCGAAATGTTCAATACGATCTCCATATTAAAATGTGCTTGGAGACCAAATTTTATAATTTTTGTAAATTTCTTACTATTTTTTTAGTATTTTTGAAAATCACTGTTTTTTCTGAAAATTGTCGACCATAAAAAATTAGTGATTTAAAAAAATTCAAATATAATAGGTTTTTTTGTAAAAATCCCTATTTAAATTAACAATATGCGAAGAGAAAAGAAAGGTAGATTAACTGATCGATCAGCCAAAAAAAAACGGCTCATATCCTTCTAATTAATAACTTCTAAAATAAATTTAGAGAGCTTATGAGAATTCTAAATTGAAGTAATTAAGTAGGCTCTTAATTAATCCTTAAATTAGGCTATTAACTTACATGAGTTAAGGAAAACCTGTCTTTATAATGTCTTATTTCACGTGAATCATGCAATTAGTTCAAGAAAAATTAAACTGCAGCTTATTATTGATAAGGACACTTTAATTCCTTTTATAGTTTACATTATATGCAAATGAAGATTGGAAGAATAGGAAAGTGTATTACAAAACAAACTGTTAACAAGAGAAATACTCGCTAGAAGAGGGTGCAACGCGAGTAGTGGATGCAAATTATGTGGTGACAACTGTATGGAATCAAGCATTCACTTGTTCTGGGAATGTTCATTCACGTCTGCATTTTGGCAACGGATGGTACATAATCATGGTGGACAGACAATCATGGGAGGTTGTAACTCTCATATCGATCTTTGGAATTCGCACGCAACTTCGTTGGATGCAGCGCGACGAAGGTTGTGAGACATAACATGGTCAGCAACACTGTTGGCCATTTGGTGTAAGCGGAACAAAAGAATTTTTACACAAAGGTCAAGAACAATCGCAGTCTTAACAGAGACAACCTTGGGAGAAATAAAGCAATTGCTTCAGTGCTGCTAATAGCGTCTTAGATAGAAGAGCCTTTTTTTTTCTGTATCTAGAGCTACAATATAAATATTAGCTAAATGACCCAATTGAATCTTGTAAATAACTTTTTTATTCAATAGAAAATGTAAGATGACAAGTTGCTATCTTACCCTAAAAAAAATACAGTTTACATAATATGCAAACTAAGATTGGAAAGTGAAAAAAAATACACTGTAACAAATACAATAGAGATAAATGGAATAGCCGATACATAATAAAAGCATAAAAAGCAAGAAATAAAAGCAATGAAATTTCAAATAGATAACTGCATAACATCCTCAGTTGACGAAACGACATGTGCCCCTGACCTCACCTGGTGACCCTGTGAGCACCTCAATGCTCCCCATTTTCACCATGGCGTTTATGAAATCTTGCTTAAATTTCTCAGGCTCCTTAGTGTAGGTCTCGACCTGTTTTCTGGTTTCATTGCTGGTGAGCAAGCTCCAGTCGGAGAAGAAAAGCGCAGTTAGCGATGCAACATTTTTGTAGTACTGTACATCTAGTTTATCCTGAGTCACAAAGTCCTCTGGAACGACACCATCATTGGTTGTATTCTGGGGACAAAGTTTTCTCAAAGAAGCGCCAAAGGTTTGGTTCATGTTGCGGTCAATGGTGGGATAGAGACGGCTGGTGAAGGAGGAGCAACGCGATATTCCGATTGAGTGGGCCCCAGAAAGAGTGACCATTTCTGCAGCAGAGAGCCCCTTCCTTGCAAAGTTGGCCACAAGTTGGGTGAGATTGAAAAAGGGTGGGGGGAGATTTAGCAATGCCTCAGTACTGTTGGAAACCGTACCATCGAGCCTACCTGTCGGGATTTTGTTGGAGATATTTCCTAGGAGGAATGAGGCATCACGGGCAGCCAATGCTAGGATGTCAGCACATGAAACGATTCCTTTACACTTCTCTTCTAGCTTAGCCTTGGCTGTGTTGATCACTTCAAAGCCTCGGAGGCTCGGGAAGTTTGGAATGGCAAGCTTTTCTGGTTGAGGGTTTGCTTCAGTTGGGTCCAGGAGGACTGAAGCATCACAACCCTAGTGAGTGAAAAAAAATATGGTCTTATGTAATTCGGTTAATTAAAGAAAGCATTCATGCAGTAATTATTTTTTCAATTAAATAATGGTCTTATAACAATGATGCATCTTCCAAAATCCAAACGCGTAGGTCATCGTCAGTTTTTGTTTGAACTTGATTAGATTGTTAAATTATTTTGAATCATGCATACCACAGGATCGAGGTTCTGTCGGAGGGAGGCCATATGGATAATGTATATATATAGTACACAAAACCAAACTATTTACATATGAAAAAAAGACCTTACATTACAATACTAAATATCAACTTTTTGCAACAATATTTATGTTGAGCAATTCGGATCGACTGTTCAGACTTTGAAAACAGAAATAAAGAATGTGGAGTATATTGGAGCACAAAATCATAGTGCATTTGAACCCTCCTCATTTTGGATATACATCTAGAGTGGAAAAAACGTGCCATGCCGTGCCGTGCTGTGGCTAACACGCCGTGACTTTGGTCTCGTGCCGTGACCAAGTTAATTTTTCACGTGCGGTGCCGTGCCGTGACCAAAATGTCAAGGGGTGGTCACGGCACGCGAATGGTCACGCCATGTGAGTCACGCCGTGCCTAACGTGCCGTGACCATACGTGCATGACTCGCGTGACCATTTAATCATAATATATGTTAGTTTATTCAAGATTCACCATTAAATCAATATTTAATGGTCCAAATTACACGTGACTCGCGTGACTACGTGACTCGCGTGACTACGTGACGTGCCAAAGTTTCAAAAGATAGGCACGGCACGCGAATGGTCACGGCACGTAACTGACACGCGTGCCGTGCCGTTCCGTACCGTAACCGTGTCGTTCCGTAACGGAGCCGGCTCCGCCGTGGCATTTTTCCCACTCTATATAGATCCTTCTTCTTGACACTTGTTTTAACTTTCTGCATAAAATTTTATACAACTCGAATCACAAACTTTGAAAATGAAATTTGTAGGGTTGCACTTGCATCCGTGAGTATTCTGTCATGGCATAGCCTTTAAAACAGAAGGACATAGGATGGAATCTCACTGGGATGAAATCCTAGGTGTGATTCTAATTACATGTTGTGGTTGAACTTTTGGTCAGCTTTTAGGGGACAGTTAATTTGTGAATTCCATATCAGGTTTTGATAATTCCAGAAAGTCAGCTCGTATCAATATTCTTGCCTAAAATTTATCAAGAACTTTAGTACTCTGCCACAAACTTAGTTGAATATTCTTGCTCAAAGTTTGTTTTCTTAAATGCGAAAGCGAAGTGAATGATTTAGATCCTGCTTGAGATGAAACTTTGTCCAAATTTTTTTAACAAATATATATTAATATCAGTTTTTGATCCAGTGACAATATAACGATTTCATAAGTATAGCAAATCGTGAATTTGAAACACAAATAAAAAATTATTATGAACGTTAAAGGTTAGCTGTATCTTTGTCTTTTTCTAAAAAAACAAAAAAAAAAATATGTTCATCTACGCCGGACTCCAATAATTAACAGTCAAAAGAAATAATGCACTCTTAAATTTATTTAATAATTTTCTTATTGTCACTTGGAGCGATAATGAAGAAGGAACTATTTCGCTCAATGTAGATATATCTGATAGCCTAGATTCATTAGGCCCGGTTTTAATTTGCATAAGCTCAATAATTTAATACTTAAATCAACTTAATTTGCATAAGACATGCATTTAATCCTCTTGGCATATGCCGTTCTACATATGTGATGACATCTCTGTTATATCATTAATTTTAAAACTTCAAGACTTTGTCATTTAAAATTCTAATATCAAAATAATATTATTACATCTAATAATAATTACACTCTCAATGCACAAAAAAACTAATTAACCAGATTTCGACTTTGCATTGATAACACATCCATAATTTGTAAAAATATGTAAAAATATGCTTTAAATCGTATGAACTTCTGTAATTTGTTGAATGAGAAAATATAATTGAGTATTTTTTCAGAAATCATATTTTGTTTACTAGTATTTTTCAAAAATTATGTTTCTTTCCACTAGTATTGCAATACAGAGAGTAAAATTAATCTTGTTTTCCGTAACAGTGAAGGTTGCAGCATACAGCCAAGTTTTCAACAATCTTTGATATCAAACCAAGTCAATTCATTAGGCACAAATGGCTGAAATCATGGGTAACACCGTTAACATGACTCGACCAGCAATTTAAGCCTTGAAAGGCAAAAATTACGAATTTTGGAGCACTATGATGAAAATCTTGCTTAAGTCACATAGTTTGTGGAAATAGTAGAGAATGGTGCCTCTAATATAGACCCCAATTTGCAAGAAAACCAGAGAAAGAATGCGCGAGCGTTGTATTTCATAACATAAGCCACCTATAAAATTTAAAACATATCTTGCAGTTTTCACTATAATTTTTTAGTGAATTCCTTCACTTGTATCTTGATATGGGCATAGTTTGGTCTTAAAATAAAATATCAATTGGTCCAATTCGTGATTCAGATGACCTATTTTTTCTATAAGATTTGACAAAAAATGCTGATAAAGTTAGTTTGCAACATAAAAGTTCACACAGCTCTCAGCAAATTTGGTTTTGGCTAGGGCAAAGTCAAAATATCATGCAAACATGGGATACTTACACTGATATTATACTCTATGCTTATACACTGCCTACTGTGTCCAGAACAGGTTTTTTAATTATGTTTAGTGCATGTTGCTGGAGTATCTGGAAACATCGCAATGAGCTTTGTTTTAATAATACACATCCAAAATCAGCTAGACAATTGATATTACTGATAAAATCTTTGGTGCTTTTTTGGATAGGTGCTCTTCCATCCAACACTCAAGCTGCAGCAGTGGAATGGCTGCCTGTGATGGAGGATGCGATTCCTCTGGCTAGCTATATGCCTTTGGAGATGGTTGTTTACCATGCCCCTGATGAGACCATGACCCATGAATGAAGCAAACCAACTCATTTTGTTTAGCTTTTACCAACAACTTACTATGTGGTTTAGTTAGTGCTAATCTCCCATACTTTTGGAGTATTGATAGCTCATGTGTTTGGGCTTTATGCTTGCTGATTTGTTATGACACTGGAGATCAGCCCAGTTTTCTGATACTGCTATTGTTTTTGCTTTTGTCTTTGATGGTGTTCTGAAATGGACTATGTAATTATATGATTTCAGAAATGGAATGGGCTTATATGCCTTTTTAAAAAAAAAAAAAAAAAGTTCACACAGCTTGCTTAACAAAATTTGTTATGCTTGTTGAATTTTCTATATATCGAATTGAATGACGCGAGAAGTCAGAATCCGAACAAAACTTACGAAAATAACATTCCAGCAAACAAAATAAGAAAATAGTATTATCCGAACAAAATTTACAAAAATAACAATCCATCAAATTAAAGTGAGAAAATAGTATTATCTGAACAAATATTTACGAAAATAGCATTTGATCTAAATAATTTATGAAAATAGTATTTGAACAAATAAAAATAGGAGAACAGTATTTTATGAACAACATTTACAAAAGTAGCATTCAATCAAAAATATTGCGATAATAGTTATATCGGAATAAAAGTTTCAAAAATAATATTTAGCAAAAAAAAATTAGGAAAATAGTAGTTTACGAAAATAGCATTCCAGCATATAAAATTATGAAACAGTATTATCCGAACAAAATTTCCAATAAAAGCATTCGAACAAAAATAATTACAAAAGTAGTAGTATCTGAATAAAATTTACAATAATAGCATTCCAGCATTCCACATACAATATTAAAATACTAAAGAGTCTCTGAAAATTTACGAGAATAGTAGTCCAGCAAATAAAATAATTAAAACAGTATTATGCGAGCAAAATTTATGAAACAAACAGTCAAGCAAATAAAATTATGAAACAGTATTATCTGAACAAAATTTACAAAAATAGAATTTCAGCATAAACAATTAGGAAAATAGTAACATTCGAACAAAGTTTTCAAAATTGGATTCGAACAATAACAATTACGAAGTACTAGTATCCGAACAAAATTTACGAAAAGAACATTCCAGCAAACAAAATTAAAACCAAAATATTCTCTGAACAAAATTTACAAAAATAGCAGTCTGGCAAACAAAATTTACGAAAAATATTCTCCGAACAAAATTACAACTAACATTAATTTTTCTGAGTCCCAAAAGATGAAGTGAATTTGTGGGCACTTCATTGTTAACTTTCGTAGTTGTTATCAAAAGACCTCTTGATTATTCTAACACGTGTTATTGGTTTCAATGATATCAAAAGTATTTGAGAGAGGTACTTAACTGTATCCAAACTCGTGCATTCGAAAATTTTATTGCCTCGTACTCTATTTCTTCATTTTTTTTTTTTTTTTTAAGGTTAGTGGAAGTTTTCCACTTAGATGTATTGAGATAAAAAATATTTACAGGGGAGTAAAAAAACTCGGATCAACTGATTCTTGTAACTATTTAGTAAATCTATCTATATGCGCTTAGATATTAAAGAGTTCCGCTAAAAAAATTAAGAAAGCCTCTATTATGTCCAGGCCACCCCTTTCACTATTGCATCTAACTAAATAGCAACCAGTTATGTACATCAATTGATACTTCATTAATTAAGATATGCTCTGCTTTCCCCCTCTGGGTGAATATCCTTATATTCCGTTCTTTTCCATATTGTCCATATTGTCTATATTGTCTGAGAGGGGGTCTTCAGAGACCGATGACTCTACCGGTCGCTGATGCCGGTCGCTGAAGACCTGTTTTGTTGTAGTGATCTCATCGCTGTTAATTAAGATTTGGTTCTGTTTTAAGTTCATGAATGAATTTTGGTGGTTGTTTTCTTGGAAAAATTTCCGATGTGTCTAGGTAAATTTTTAAAATAGTCAATTTTCTCATCAAATCACCATAATATCAAAAATTCCTATTAAATCTCAACATTCTTCTTTTTATCCCTTTTAATTATTTAACTTTTTATTTAATTATTTTAAAAATTGAATTGACCAATATGTCATTTAATTTTAAATAGATGTAATTGTCTTCTTCTCCAAAACTTCAGTTCTTAACATGACCGGATATTACTTCTTTTGCTTCATTTATTTTAGCCACGTTTGCATTATATTGACCAACAATATTGTATCATTAAAACTTGTAGAGTTTCATCATTATTTAAACTTCTTGACTCATAGCCCGAGATTAATTCAGGCTACGGTGCTATGCATAGCACTAATTAGATCCGTGCGACGGCTCAAAATTTGACTTTTCAAAAATTCTAACGGTCGATCTGAACCGTTCAACATAATTATAAACTGAATATGTACTTGCAAACAAAATTTTACATTTTTTTGAACTTTTTTACTATTTTTTCGAAAATCACTTGATCTGAACATTTTGGACCATTCAAAAACAGCCTATCTAAAAAAATAATAGACAAATTTAAAAAAAAAATGTAAAATTTGGTTTGCAAGTACATATTCATTTTATAATCATATTGAACGGTTCGGATCGACCGTTAGAATTTTGAAAAGTCAAATTTTAAGCCATAACACAGACCCAATCTGTGCTATGCATAGCACCGTAGCCTCACTCTTAATTCATTGACTAACTTCTGACTAGATCCAAAACAATTAGCAAGCCATGAGAGTCGACACAATTTTCCCATTTAGGTTTGGTTGGATCCACTGATAGATGTGCCCAATTCTTTTTTTGAGGGTTGGTGGCGAAGTGCCAGATGTGCCCAATTCTATCGTGCTCAGAGGCTCATAGCCTGAGATTAATCCATCGACCCCGAGCCAAAATTGATCAGAGCTTTAATTAATTCTCCCAAATTCCTACATAATTCTTCTTGCAATTAAGAGAAAATATCCTCATTAGACTAGATCAAAGAATAGATTCTTTCCAGATACATATAGTACCATCACTGTTAAAATAATTTTTTGAGTAAAGATTGAAAATCAAATCATCTAACTATTTAATGCATTTGTTATTACAATAAGAAATTTCTCTTATCCGAGTTTTGAACTCATAAACTCCCACATAGAGACCATGTGTTTTTGCCACTATTAAAATATATGAACAACAAATTAATATCAACAATTTTAGAAGAGAAGTTAATTATCTCAGCAATATATATCTGATGAGACTCGAGAGAAAATTAAAGCTTAATGATTTTCCATTTCCTTTTGTCTTCGCGAACAAGCTCAAACAAAGAGCGACATCTTCGGTTAGCTCAGCTGATAGTACGCTCTTAGTGCAATCACCTAAATGGAGCAAAAGTAATATAGTGTCATGTTGAGAACTGTTATTGGAGAGGAGAAAAAAGGAAACTGCCATTGGAGGAGGAAATATCATACATGAAGTTTTGGGAAAGAAGAAGACAATTAGAAATAAAAGGACATCTTCATTTAAAATTAAAGGACATATTAGTCAATTCAATTTTTAAAATAATTAAATAAAAGTTTTAATAATTAAAAGTGGATAGAAGCAAAAATGTCAAGTTTTAATGGACATTTTGAACTGAGGGATGCTTCTATGCACCTAAGGACCTATTTGTAAAATGAGCATATTTTCATTTTCAAAGTTCAAACAGTCGATCCGACCGTTCAACATTATCTCCATATTAAAATGTACTTGGAGGTCAAATTTTACATTTTTTTGAATTTTTTACTATTTATTAAGTATTTTACAAAACTAGTCAAATTCAGACCATTGAATTTTGTACCCATCTTAATAAATAGTAAAAAAATTCAAAAAAATGTAAAATTTGACCTCCAAGAACATTTTAATATGGAGATAATGTTGAACGGTCGGATCGACTGTTTGAACTTTGAAAATGAAAATATGCTCATTTTACAAATAGGTCCTTAGATGCATAGAGGAATTTGCCTTTTGAATATTATGGTAGTGTGATGAGAAAATTAACTATTTCAAAAGTATATATGGGCAACAATAGAAAATTTCCCCTTTTTTTACTATTGACTAATATCATTGTATATGTTCTGAATTTTTAATTTATTGAGCCATATAATCATCTATCATTTTTTCAAGAATCCAGTTTTTAATAATTTTTAATGTATTGAGCCATATAATCATCTATCATTTTTTTAAGAATCCACATTTTAATATGGGCCCTTCTGAGGGGCCTAATTGCTAAATTTTGTAAAAGCCGAGATTTACCGAGTCCGTATTCTCTGATACATCTCAAACTTTGAGTCAATTTAAAACGGACAAGTATCCTCCCAGGTACCTGACTCAAACAAATTACAGCTGGCCGGCCTAGATTAATTCTATTTAGACCAAACTCAATCCGGTGCCTATTGGGACTTAGGGGGTTAATTCTCTCTTTAAAACATTGATTCATTGAATGCTTCTCAAAAACAGATTTACCCTCAAGGCCGTATACAGCCCAAATTGTACTGGGCTTTATAGGCCTCCATAAATTTGTGAGTTTTACAAGTTTAGTTTTAATAAGCGGATATAGATACATAACGGATATTAAAATTTAAAATTAAATTTGTTTTAAATAGTTACGAATACGGAATGGATAATTTACGGATACAAATTCAAATACAGATACAAAATAAATATTCAGATAATTGAGTCATATGAAATTTAAGATACAAATACTAACTAACAAAATCCAAATATGAAAATTCATCTATTTAAATAATTTTCCTCATATTTAAACATTATTTGTTGACCCATAAAAAAGGAGGAAATAAAGAGAAGAATAAATAATATAAGTTGAATAGAAAATGAAAACATGAAGAAAGGAGTTAAAAAATAATCATAAAACACTAAAAGTGAGCCGAAATGGAGGTGGTTATTGGCCAAGAAAATGGAGAAGAAGGGGTGCAAAAGAAAAGAAAAAAAAAAGTGAAAATGGAGAAGAAAGGGGTGCAAAAGAAAAGAAAAGAAAAAAGTGAAAATGGAGAAGAAAGGAGGTGGTTAATTATCTGGATATCCGCTCTTTTTCCATCTGATTCTGTGAAATTATACGCTATGTTTATCCTAATTCATATTATGAGCGGATTCGGACGGATAATGGACGGATAATATTGATCCAATATCTTATATTCTCATACTCTGTTCCTTCTTATTTTATTTGGTCTTTCTTTTTAGTTCATGAATGAATATTGGTGAAATTTTTATAAAAGAAGTTAAAAGTGAAACATATTATTCTTCTGCATAATATGATATAAAGGGTTTTTTCTTGTTTTTTTCTTGTCCTTTTTACTACTATCGGCCAAGTCCAATACATATCATTCTATATATTCAGAATTTTTAATTAACTGAACCATATAATATATCATCTCCCATTTTATCTAGAACCTCATTTTGAATCGTATTCCAAATATGTTGCAAATTTACCAAAAATAGCCTGGGCTAAAACCCTTAGCCGAAAGATTCCTTTATTAAGTCAGTATAATTTACTTCAAAATGGGCCCTTACGAGAAGTCTAATTTTTATATATTTTGAAAACTGTTTTAATTACTCTCATAGTGTTTATCGGTTTGATTCAGTTAAACCAAAATAAAATAGGCAAATGAAAATTTTATTTGGCTCTCAAAAATACAATCAAACCGATCGAAATAACAACCGAATTTAAACCGAATAAAACAAACAAAACTAAATTTCGGTTTGTTCAGTTGAACCGAATAAGAATTAATAAAAAAAAGAAACAATTTTTTTATCTTTTGAATTATTTTATAGGCTCAAAAGAATAATTAATCACAATACACAAAATTGAATCAAAGTTTAGTGATTTTCATACTCAAGGAGAAAGAAAACATTCATAATTATTTTTTTATTGACTCAAAAAAAATTATAGTCCGTTTTTTTGTTAGTTCATTCTAACAGGTTTTTAAATTGTGTAAACTGAACCGAACCAAATAATTAGACTGGTTTTAAATTAAAAATAAATCAAACCGATCTATTTAATCAATCGAAAATAACGAACCGTTTATCCGAACTCTCTCAATTCGGTATCCCAATTTGGTTGTCAACGGTCAAATTTTTTCACTGGTTGATTGTACCATTAATTGCTAGAGCCAGTTTCTATTATTAACTAAATACTAGAAGGAACCAAATGGAGACGAGCTCTTGTCGCTGCTCTCGCTGCGACCTATTTTTTGAGAAAAAATATGGGTCAAGCCCATATTTAATTCCATTGAATGGTAAAAATTACAAAAGTTTTGTAATAAAATTGAAACACAAAAAAATGTGAAGGCTTAAACAGCTGAGCCAGCACATTAAAATACAGAAGGAAAACCGAAGAAAACAGAACATAAAAGAAAAAGAAAAACTGGGAATTTGATGAAATAGGCCCCTGGTTCTTCACTGTACCAGTCCAATACCCGTTATTAATAGGGTACCTGTATATCATCTAGCCCGATTGCCTCTGCCGCACTAGAATGGAAATATGCTGAGTTGGTTGTAAGCTGATATAGTGCAATTCAGTCCCCGCATCTTTGCCATATTGCCATTCGCTAAATTTTCATCATTGAGTATCGGTATTGAACTATCACTTGATCCATCAGCTCATCCACTGTGGCATTCGAATCTCTGAAAATTCTCGCACATCGTTCTCTTCAAACGACGAATTGTGCTATGAGGGACAAGGATCTTTCTTTATCAGTACTTGCCTTGCTTAGTAGCACTGTCATTGATGGCCTTCTTGTCTGAAAAACTAGCTCTATTTTCTGATATAGCTGTGTACTGAACGGGCATTGATCCAACATATGTGATACTGACTCTGAGTCCGATTTGCACAACACACATCTATTCGGCAGTTGCCATCCCCTCTTTCTCAAATTGTCTAGTGTTAGAATTCTGTTTAGTACCGCCAACCATCCAAAAACCTTGAATCTGGGTGGTGCCTTAATAGACCAGATTCGATGAGAATTATTTGTGATACGAGGGAAGTCCTTCATTGCAGAATATGCCGTCTTTACCGAGAAAATCCCAGTAGAGCCCCATTTCCAAGTAATGTCGTCCCGTATATTGGCATCTAAGTAAACGGCCTGCAACTCTCCTTGCAAGGTTTGTAATTGTGACTGTGCCATCTCCGATAGTTGTGTTTTTACTAACCGGTCCCTACCTATATCTTGTAGCGCATCACATAAATTGACAGCTTTGTTTTCTGCATATGTGTATAAAATCTGAAATCTGCTCTTTAGAATACCGCAACCCCATTCATGCCCCCAGAAACTTATTGTTGACCCGTTACCTGGGGTCCTGGTCATGGATATACACCAGAAGGACAGCATCCTTTTCTCCATTTTGCCGAATAGCTCTGTGGCCGGCATCAAACTTTCATTTAGGCCCATTTGCCGTAACAGCGGCTTCCACATATTTTCCTGTGGCCTTGTCCAGTGCCAGTAAAATTTCATCAAGAGTGCCATATTAAATATCTTTATATCCATAACTCCCATTCCTCCAAGTTTCTTAGGAGTACAAACTATTGACCAATTGATTAAACTCATCTTTTTGTTCTCTGCTGTGACTCCATGCCATAAAAATTTTCGTCGGATTTTGTCGATGTCCTTTCTTACCCAACTAGGCAATAAGAAACAAGACATGAAATAGACCGGCAAGGCCGATAGGACCGCGTTCAATAGCACTAA
This sequence comes from Carex myosuroides, assembly GCA_028015225.1. NCBI lineage: Eukaryota > Viridiplantae > Streptophyta > Magnoliopsida > Poales > Cyperaceae > Carex > Carex myosuroides. The sequence goes on along the minus strand of CM051470.1, from coordinate 8,904,442 downwards.
CCTTCCCGCTATGGATAAATGCTTAGCTGCCCATCCCGCTAGTCGTTTGTTGAACCTTTGAATCAATGGTATATATGCTGTTTTTTTTAGTTTCTTGTTAGATAATGGCAGCCCCAAGTATGTAATCGGGAAGGTTCCTAATTGACAACCTAGGATATTCACAAGCCTCTCTGCTAACTGTTCATCCTCTTGAGTCAGAAGCAATTCGGATTTCTGCATATTAACCGCTAGCCCTGATATCGCTTCAAATACAATTAGGCCAATTTTTAACATTTGGATTTGCTGCTCCTCCGGCTTCACAATAAATAGCGCATCATCCGCGTATAATAAGACCGGTTTCATGTCCGGAAAAGGGAGTCGAATTGCACCTGTCACCGTGAGCTTGTTGAACCACCTTGTTATGAAATCCATCGCCACTATGAACAAGAATGGCGAAAACGGATCCCCTTGCCGTACTCCTCTTCTCAGTTTAATTGTTTTCCCTAATGACCCATTAACAATAACTTGAGAGGAGCCACTTAACACCGAGTGTTGCACCCACTGCACAAAGTTATCAGGAAACCCTAGTTCTTTTAAAATTGACAAAAGGAATTCCCATCCTAATGTGTCAAATGCCTTATGGATGTCCGCTTTGAAGATTGCAAGCGGGATTTTACGGAGTGTGACATGTTTCAAAAGTTGTTGAGCATAGATGAACCCTTCTGTGATATTTCTATCCTTGATGAACCCGGTTTGTGCGCAATCCACTAGCTCGGGGATGTTGCCTTGAACCCTATTGGCTAGCATCTTTGAAAATATTTTTTGAATGCTATGCAACAGACTTATAGGTCTATAATCAGCCGGGGTGTTTGCATTCTCTTTCTTTGGAATTAGAGCAATATACGAGGTGTTAAGAAGGTGTAGAGGCACAGCTTGCCCCATAACTGTGTCTAGCACAGCTTTTATATCCGGTACCAAAACATGCATAAATTTCTTATAAAACTCCCCGGTGAACCCGTCCGGGCCGGGACTCTTGTTATTTGGCCATCGATTTATTACCTCTTGTATCTCTTCAATTTCGATTGCTCTTCCCAAGTTCCTAAGATCATGTCTCTGGTCATATAAATTGTTCCAACAGATATGTGGCATCTGTTTGGAGTCCGCCCCCATTAAAGCTACAAAGTGCTGAAAAAATGCTTCATTTTTTGCCTTCTGATCTGAATGCATGCTGCCTTGAAATTCAACCTGCGGTATACTGTTATAATTCTTGTTACCCGATGCTTTTGCATGAAAGAATCGAGTTCCTTTGTCCCCCTGTAATTCCCAATTAGTTTTAGATCTTTGCCTCCACATGTCCTCCTCAATTACCGACAACTCGGTATATCTTTTTTTAATCAATGCCGTGATAAACCTTTCTAGTTGGGTCACATGCCTCAACTCTTTGACCTTATCAACCCATTCTAGATAGTTTCTGCAAACCTCCACTTGCTGCTTAATTACACCCACATTGTGTGCCACCCATTGCTTGATTTCTCTCTGTAAATTCTGCAATTTAAGATGAAGCTGTAATGGTGTGTGAGCTAGCTGGATTGAAGACCATGCTTGTAACACCACCTTTTCTAAGTCCGGGAACCTTAGCCAAAGATTCTCGAACCTAAAAAACTTAGTCTTTTTGAATCCAGCTTTTGATATGAGCATGATCGGGCAATGGTCAGACGACGTGTTTGGTAAAGCTTTTTGTATCGAGTTTGGGAACTTGAGGTTCCAATCCGATGAAATTAAAAACCGATCTAACCTTGCCATTGTGGGATTGTGTCGTTCATTTGACCATGTGAAATGTCTCCCGTGTAGAGTAAGATTCAATAATCCAAGAGAGGATATGAATTGCGAGAAATGCAAAGGTGTTCTCCAATCTGTAGGAGTGGTATTACGATCAGCTGGGTCCACCGTAATGTTAAAATCTCCACACAGGATCCAAGGTGTGTTATCCACTGGTTTTAGTGTTTGAATTTCTGCGAGGAACTCTTGTCTATAAGTCGGTGTTGAGGGGCCATATACCGTAGTTAACCAGAATTTCTGATTATTAACCCGATTTTTGAGCAATACCGACACCGAGAAGGTGCTGATGGTGTGTTGCATTTCTTCAAATAACTGGGATGCCCAAGCAAGAACTATTCCCCCTCGGGTCCCTTGCGCATTTAATATCCTTTTCTGATCCAATTTGTTTCCGCAAATTTCTCTAAAACATCGATCATCCATACATGCCATTTTAGTCTCTTGTAAACAAATGACGTGCGGCTTCTCCATCAATATTGTTTGTCTAATCGCTAATCGCTTCGGCCTTTCATTTAACCCACGTACATTCCAAGTAATGAATTTAATGTTTGCTTGATAATTCATTGGCACGATTGAGACAACACATCATAATGGAAAAGAAATGCATATATTTGGATTAGAGACGGTACAACACTGGCGCCAAGACAAACGTCTTTGTTGTTACAACCTTTCACCCCTCTGTGAGCCTTCCCTGGGCCTACTTTCTCCCTAAGTGATACCCAAACAAAACACAAAAACCGGGCTATACCCGTGCAAAGAAAGCTGAAAACACTAATCATAAAAGCAAATAAACTACTAAATAGATTAGATTTGATCCGATTAGAGCTCTGAGTCACCAGGGACCCGACTTTCCTGGCCTTGGAGTATTGCCTCAATCTGTTGCTGCAGGTTGTCAGAGCACTCAATTCCGGCCGTGTAGACTAAAGCCTCTGCCTGCGACTTGGATAGTGGGTTCATTGAGTTGAGATACTCTAGTTTAGGCTTTTGAGGTTTAGTGTTGGCTGCCCGTGTGCTGCGGTGATTAGCTTTGCTTTCTTCATATCCTTGTACTGCTCTTGCTCTGTCTAGTATCGTGATATATGGCCCAGCTCTTTTTCCTTTTAACCTGGGGCTTCTTCTCACCTGTGCTGGGCTACCTTCCACCAGTTCGGCAACCTCATGTTCAAAACCCGGAGGCGGGCTCTGGGAATCAGCCTCTAGTAGGTGCGGCTTTAAGACTGGCCTGTGAAGGTCTTCTATGGGGTCGGTCTGTAAGGTGAGCTGAAAACCCGAAAATGGGCTTTACAATTTTTGTGTTTTTTCTGGTTCATAAGCAGCAGAAAATTCTGGGCCGTAGGCAGCAGAAAATTCTGGGCCGTAGGCAGCAGAGAAATTCGGGCCGTAGGCAGCAGTGGGCTCCGAATTATAGAGAGCAGTGGATTCTGGGCCGTAGGCGGCTGCTGGGCCGCAGGTAGCAGTGGGTTTCCAGATGGTGAGAGTATTGCTTGGTTCTGGGCCGTGAGATGTAGCAGCTAGTATTGTGTTGATGATGGGCCCAAGATTTAGGCCTGGAAGAATCACGTTCCCATCTAATGTTGCTACCCTGGGGCGTACTTGCTCCTGACCTGGGCAGCTAGCTTCCATAGCCATGCCCTGTCCCACGTTAGTGTCATTAATGGCTAACGGCTCCCCATCCCATCGAATTAATTTTTTGAACCTCATGGTTACACTAGCAGGGAGCTCATGAATTGATGTAAAGATAGGCCATTTAATGCCGAGTTGACTTAACCCTGCCTTCATGCTCTGTAAAGGAGATATTACCTGACAAACCATGCCGTTAGGAAATGAGATATGCAGAATGTCTCCCTGCATGCGTACCACTGCCGTAATTGTACTAGATGGATTTTTTGTGGCCTTCTTCAATGTGGTAATGCATGTGGTTGCAGTGGCCTTCTCCCTCCATATTTTACGTATCTTTATGGGCCCCATCGCCGGCTTCTTCACCAGTTTCTGTACTGCTGTCCAACGCCGGTTAATCCGGCCCTTGTTGGTTACCTCTGCCCAGCACCGGTTATGAGATCCAGACCCTCTGTTTGATGCCTCGCTGCTATCGCCGGACGTGGGAGAGGACCTCCGTGGGGCCTGTTGGTATGGGTGATGACGTGCTTGCTGTTGCCGTTCCCAGTATTGGCGCCTCTGCGGCGGGTGCGGCGGTGGTGGAAAATACCCTGGTTGTTGCGCCCTTGAGTCCATGACTTGCACTCGGACCCGCTTAGTATACTCTCCTTCTCGAACCCTCAAATACTGAGGGATCGTGCGCGGGTGTTGTGAAGCTAGCAATAGTGTGATGTGGTCAAACTGGTTTGCTCCCAAACCATAAGGCATTGTTTCTTGGATAGTTCCCAGTCGTGCAGTTATACTAGTGAGTGCTTCAGCATTCCAGAACTGAAATGGCAACTTATGCAGTCTGATCCATGTCTGGTGACTCGGTGGTTGAAAGGCCATGCCAAGCGTGGCCTCCCATGCGACCAGCTTGAACTGCACCCCTATTCTCGGGATGTCATACGGCCCCTCCTGCACCACCGCGTCCCTTATCAACGCGTCACGACATATCAAGAGAAAGGGTTTGTTATCCTCTAACAGAACTCGGTAGAGGGCAGGCGTGCCCCCATGCGTTGCTATCAATGTGCGTTGAATCTCCTCCGAGAGGTTCATAGTTGGGGCCCCTTCAGTGACGTTAATGTAGGCCGCCCTGTCGAGGTAACCATTGACTGGGCTCAAGGTGGTGTGTGCGGGCAGGAAGACATCTTCCTCATTTTGCCTTTCGTCTAGAAACATATCACCCATTGCTGTGTTCCCTCTTACTTTTTGAGCATAGGTTATGTTGGGTAGAATATGGTCTCTTGAATGGTTTGTGGGTTTGAGCTTGAGTGCCTCAGATTTTATAGTTGTATAACACTTAGCAGCTGTATGGCCACATTTAAAGCATTTGAAGCATTTAAGAGGTTCCCTGCACTGTGCTCGTTTATGGTCAGAAGAAAAGCACCGAAGGCACTTTCTTTCCTTGAACATTCTTGCATAAGCCTGTTCCACTTCTGTGGAGTAGAACTGTTTCACTTTTCGTGCCATTGGGATTCTTTTTTTCCACCTTGGTATTGCCATCTGCCATTCACCATCCTTCTGTTTGATTTCTTCTATCTGTTGCTCTGGCTGTTGCTGGTCGCACATCTCCTTGGTGCTTGCCTGCCCTACAGGGCGCGGCCTGGTTGTCCCACCTGTTGAGAAGTCCTCCATGACGTCTCGCGGGGGTTCCTTCATCGCCTCGTTGAATATGTCTAGTAAAGTCTGCTCCGTTGTCGGGGTTGTAGCTCTGCGCGGCGGGTGTTGAGTCGCCTCTCCAGTCGCCTCTCCATCTCTCTTGAATATCATGGGCTCTTTTGAGTAATTAAATTAGAAGCTTGTCCGCTGCGACCTATTATATCATTAAATTTTTTATAGATGTGCAATTGAGTAAAAGGTAATATCAAATAAAAGCCAGAGATACAATTCAACCTAAAATAATGGGTGTCTTCTTAGGGACACAACTTCATTAAGGTTGCATGCATGCATGGTAATTAACTTAATTTCTAGTGTTTGATTTGGTTATATTTTACAATTTTTCATTTTGTTGATAATGTCACACTGAATGAAGTATACCTGTCTTTATAATATCTTATTTCACGTGAATCATGCAATTAGTTCAAGAAAAACTAAACTGCAGCTTATAATTGACAAAGACACTTTTATTCCTTTTACAGTTTACATAATATGCAAACTAAGATTTTTTTTGAGTAAAAATAAGGATCGAGTCCCTATTTAATTTATTGAATAAAAGGTTTCAATATGAAACCTGGTACAAAAGCTTAATGTTATTCAACCAAGTTGAATATCATATGCAAACTAATTAAGATTGGAAAGTAAAAAAAACCACACTGTAACAATACAATAGAAATTATTGGAATAGCCGGTACATAATAAAAGCATAAAAAGCAAGAAATAAATTAAAGCAATGGCATTTTAAACCAGAGAACAACATAACATTCTCAGTTCACGAAACGACATGTGGGCCCCCTGACCTCGCCCGGTGGCCCTGTGAGCACCTCAATGTTCCCCGTTTTCACCATGGCGTTTGCGAAATCTTGCTTAAATGTCTCAGGCTCCTTAGTGTAGGTATCTACCTGTTTGCTGGTTTCACTGCTGGTGAGCAAGCTCCAGTCGGAGAAGAAAAGTGCAGTTAGCAATTCAACATTTTTATAGTACTGTTCATCTAGTTTACCCGGTGTCACAAAGTCCTGTGGAACGACACCATCATTGGTTGCATTCTTGGGATCGAGACAAAGTTTTCTCAAAGAGGCTCCAAAGTTTTGGTCCATGGTGGGGTCAATGGTGGGGTATAGGCGGCTGGTGAAGGAGGAGCAATGCGATCTTCCGATTGAGTGGGCCCCAGAAAGTGCGACCAAGTCGAAAGCGTTGAGCCCCTTCGTTGCAAAGAGGGCCTCAAGTTGAGTGAGATTGAAAAAGGGTGGGGGGAGATTTAGCAATGCCTCAGTACTGTTGGAAACCCTACCGTCGAGCCTACCTGTCGGGATTTTGTAGAAGATATTGCCTAGGAGGTATGAGGCATCACGGGCAGCCAATGCTATGATGACAGCACATGAAACGACTCCTTTGCATTCCTTTTCTAGCTCAGCCTTGGCTGCGTCGATTACTTCAAAGCCTCGGAGGCTCGGGAAGTTTGGAATGGCAAGCTTTTCTGTTTGATTGTTCTCTGGAGTTGGGTCCAGGAGGACTGAAGCATCACAACCCTAGTGAGTGCAAAAGAATATGTTGTTATGTCATTCGCTTAAAACATTAATTCATGCAGTAATTCTTTATTTTCAATTAAATAATGTTCTTATATATAACAATGATGCATCTTTCAAGTTACCCACATAGGTCTGGGTCAGTTTAAGTTTGAACTTAGATTGTTAAATTAGTATTAATCATGCACAGCACTGGCACTGAAGTTCTGTCTGAGGGAGGCCATATCGATCGAAAATGTATATAGTACACCAAACCAGACTATTAATTCAGCACAAGCTAAATATGAAAAAATACCTTACAATAATAAATATCAACTTCTTGCAACAATATTCATGTGCATCGTATATAAAAAAGACCAGTTACAGATTGCGGGCAACTTTGTAATTAGTGCATATATATGTATCTAGTATTATACTTAGTTTTGCGTAGATGTATATATTGACGACCACTTTCCATATGGCCATTTCACAGTTAAATAAAATAATATGCTGGAACAAATTAAAAAGTACTGGGAATAAATTTGAAAGCAATAATGTTACCCGGACAAAACAGTCATGAAAGAACAAGCGGATGAGACCAGCGCCTAAACCGGGATTGCTTTTAACATAACTACTAACGGTAGTCTTCACAATTGACTCCGCTTTTTCACATTTGTCTTTGTAATACCCGACCTTAAGTTGAGATCCACATCCAGATGCTTCTGATACCGGAAGCAGGAGCTGGAATGCTGTAGCAAATATAAGGCACGTGATCAAAATGGAAATATTGCCTTCCATCTTAATGGCAAAGTATATATTGACTGGATTAGTTGAAAGAGAAAGAATTAAGGAGAGCTGATGAGGAAGAATTGAAGGGAGATGTTGAGTATTTATAGACAAGCTGTTGTGGTAAAGATTCATGATGAGTATATATATATATTAATTACTTAAATGGTTTTAAGTTCTAACTTAGAGTCTTACTTCCAAGTTCTTTCGAGACAATGATTTAGTTATCAGCATCTTGCAAGTTACCATAATATTAATTTTACTGTTCGTAAAATATTCTCTTAGACCAACCGATGTGGCATAGTCATTCAAAACTAAATAGGAAAAAAATTAACCGATGGCAAAGGAATGGCTCATCAATGCCATCAGTTGGTTAGACCCAAAAATCGGTAAAAAAGTTTCAAGTAATTATAGTGTTGCTCCTGATGCTATGATAAAGGACATACTAAATGTGTTTTTTGCAGTAGTATGCAATCAAAATTGCAAGCGCCTATTACAGCTCCCAGCTCGTTAAAAGTTTAATTTTCGACCATTCCAGAAGTTTTCTCTTGGTTAGGATTAATGTCTATTATTACGGTACATATCGGAATGAAGTATTTTGATATCCATACTCTATATTTTTTTGTCCGTAAAGCTAACAAGTTAATTACAAAATTAATAATTAATAATTACTGAATAAATTGATAGTTTATATAATTTAATAAAAATAAAAATATATTTTTGTAGTGATATGACTACTAAAAAATGAAATATATATGAAGAGTTTGGCTAAGGTGCTATGGATAACATAAGACATTATATGCTATTGCTTTAAAACTCAATTGTATAAATTTCAAACGACGAATAAAAACCATTAAAACCGATCTACTTCATCATTGATGCGTTAATTTACAAGTATAATTTATAATTTTTTTAGTTCATTTAGAATAAAGTTAATTAAGTAGTAAAAAAATGATGATTTTTAAGTTAATTTTAATACGTGTATGTTTCATCATTTTTTATCTCTTGATTTTATACTAAATTAGTGAAGTAAAAAATTTATAAATTTTCATGTAAACGCATTAATGACGAAGCTAATAGGTTTTAATGATTTGGATTGTCATTTGAAGTCTATATGCATGGTAGATGTTTAAAGCAATAGTACGGGATGTCTTATGCTATCCATATAGCACCTTAGTCAAACTCATTGATGAAAATTCCAATTAAATTGGAAGTAATAACAAATGAAAGATCTTTTTTTGTTAGTTTTTATAAAGCCATGAGATAAAAAAAATCAAAATTTAATTAGATGAACAAGATATGACTCGAATTGCTCACCGACGTCTCTGACTAGCCGACAAACTAAAATCAACCTTACAAGTTACAACACTATAAATTCAAGTTTAGTTTCTAAATTTCATAATTTAAGGAGGACTTGAATTACCAACTAATGATGCAAGACATTATCACAAATCATTTTCATGATTTCTTTTGTAAGTATTAAAGAAAGTTTAGAAATCTCTCACCATATTATGTCCACTGGATTTGAATCTAAAACATCTTAAATGTAAAAGTAATATATAGCTTACTTCTTGAAGTACAAGTTAGATTTGAGCCATGTTTATGAGTTTTGATCTAAATTTTATTTTATTTCATAACATCACATAGCAGTTGGAGAGTCATTAATTGAATGCCCTAAAAGAATTAATCAAATGCGTATGCCAATTAGCTACTATCAAGCTTTAAAAAAAATGCGTATGCCAATTCATCAGTGTTCAATAATTAAATAAATTAAACATCAAATTAATCAAAAATCTCAACAATTAGCTTTCTTGTACATTAAGAGAAATTCATACTAATATAATTTAAAATTAGAGTTCATTGCAGGTTCTGGTTCAAAATATCAAAGGAAAAAATTGATGCACCAAAATTAATTACAATGAAATTAAAGTACTGTTAAATATTCAGCACTTAATTTTATTTAGTTTATAATTAATGATCTTAAAACTTTAATTATATTTTCGATGATTGTGTACTTATTAATTATTTTTATTATACGTGTGTGGCACTAGCAATGTCGATAATATAAATTATTACTTTCGGGAATTATTAGTTGTTAGTTGTTACCAATGTTTTAAATAGCGTTTATAGCGTCATAGCGGGAAGGCTACAAAAAAAGCTATAGCGAATAGCGTAGCTATAGCGGAAGCTATTCCAAATAGCGTTTTTTTTTTTAACAAAAATTATATTATATATTTGTACTATATATTAACATTATCTAAAGTTTCATAGAACAATAAATAATACCAAATTAATTAAGAAATTATAATATTCATATTGAACTAGTACAAAAGTCCATGGTTCAAAATATCCATAATAATATCATAAACTATCAATCTTTTTCTATACAAAATATCTTAAGCATCATGATTCATTTTATTTTATTTTTCTATACAAAATAAATTTTATGGATCTTTATTTAAGCCCATATAAATTGTCTAAAAAAGCCCAATATGCATAGCGCGCAAATAGCGCGCTACACGCTATGCGCTATAGCGGACCGCTATTACCGCTATAGTGGCCGTAGCGCAATTAGCGTATTTTCATGCCATATCTTAGGTTTAGGGTCCAAAAACGCTATAGCGCCGCTATAGCGCGCTATTTAGAACACTGGTTGTTACAATGTCACATACACCTTGGAGATCAGTAGACCCCAGTTGTATCCCGGTTATGACAACTTTTTGTTTACAAATAAAGAATTATTTAAGTTGGTAGATACCTTGGTGGCACAAGATCATTCGAATAAATATCCTTAAATTTCTTTCATTAATTATCTCTCTCGACAATTAATGGATTATTAAACGTCAATGATGAAATCAAAGTCATATTGAACATATATGCGCTGCAAGCACTTGATTATTTTGGATATATAGGAACGTTCTTAATGCATATGCAACAAACTGACAGCATGGTCGACTTCGATTAATTGCATTTGGGTTTCTCTGAATTTATATCCCAGGTATATATATTGGTATATTGGTCAAAGGCACGTTCGACTTCCTTATAATGGCGCAGTGGCCAGTGGATGAATGAACCGCTCATTGCAAGGTTTTTGGTGACTATAACTCTGCTTTGAAACGTGTAGAATGCTACTTATTTAGTATGAAACATTATTTGTAGTGGACAAAAACATATTTGTGTGAAGTGTGTTTCAGGACAGGGTACACAAGTAAACGAAAGGGGAGAGAAAGATGACCAGACTTAACCGATTCATGTTTACTTGTTTTAGAATAAAAAAAATTATCAGAGGTCATCAAATTTTGTCATTTGTCCAAACCTGGTTATTCAAGTTTGATTTCTTTTTCTATAGCTATTGAATTTTTAATTTTTTCCAATCAAGTAACCATGTAATTTTTTCATCTAAAAAATAATAAAATATAACTTTTTTCTTTGTATTTTGGGCAATGAGCACATTCAGTTAGTATTTTGAACAGAATGCACATATTCCATTTATATTTCGACAGAAAAGTTATAGAGTGATTTAATTGGAACAAATAAAAAAATAGGGACAGAATGCCCCTTTGGGTCGTGGAATCACATCCTCCCCGATACTGTAAAAGAAAATATTTTAGGATTAGTGGATTTGGATCGTTCTTTTAACTTTGCTCGAATCTCAAAACCAAAATAATACTGTCCCATGCGCTAGACCGAATCTTATAATTTCTCTCTCATACATTATTATATAATTTTCTTCTTTATAATTTAGTTTTTTTAAGAAAATTCTATATTATACCATATTCATTATTTGTTTCACCATAAATTTTAAAGATTTTTTAAAGAAATTATAAGATTGTATTATATTGTTGAAAGTCTATCAAACATTATAGAGTCCGGCTACTATACCACTAGTGTTATTCCAAATTAAATAACACCACATCTTAAACCATTGGATCTGCTTTAATATTCGTGCAAAACACTTAATATTCATGCAGGCTATCTTGTACACGAATATTAAAGCAGATCCAATGATTTAAGATGTGGTGTTATTTAATTTGGAATGGCACTAGTGGTATAGTAGCCAGACTCAACATTATATATTGAATTATATTGACAATTAACATGTTAGCTTTATTTTTGCAAAAGTTTATTAAAGAAAATGATATGGTTACTTATAGAAATTAGAAATGAATTGACTATTGGAAAACATATTAAATGCAAATAATTATATCATAAATAATCGTGACAGTCGACCTATGATAAAAAGGTAAAAATAATAGTACCCCTAACACTACCCTAAAAATCGAAATTTTTATTTATACTATATTCCCAAAAATATAAACCAAAAAACTATGATTTTGGGAGATTTCTAAAAACACCCAGACTGTCAAGCCAATCTGCGGCCCAAAAAAGGAGGGCCGCTAAATGAATCTGCAAACTCCGACAAAACAAAAACAAACCTCAGAATTTGATTAAAGGAAAATAATAATTGTTTAATAATTTTCAGAAATAGAAAGAATGATTAATAATTTAAATATATTAGAAAGAAAATTAAATAAAATAGATAAAATATCTTATAATTTAGATGTACTAGAAGGACTCCGAAACATTTTTCAAACAGGATTTTTTTCTAGTTGTATAAAAAATTAAACTATTTCTTGGTGTGTTACTGGAAAAAAAATAAAAATACTGTGTATCTGAATTATTAATTCCGGTTCAAAAGTCACTTCTAGTAAATATAGAAATTATTGTGTTCTTTCTATTTCTGAAAATTATTAAACAAATATTATAAAATCAAACGAATTTGGGGCATGTTTTGTTTTGGCGTGTGCCGCAGATTCATTTGGCAGTCTCCCGCTTTTAGGACGCAGATTGGCTTGGCGGCTTGGATAGTTTTGGAAATCCTTCTAAATCAGTGTGTTTTGGTTTTTTTTTTATGGTATAAATAAAAATTTCGGCCCTAAAAAGTATACATTGATTAAGCTAAACTTATCAATTATATATATGCACTAAATTTAAAATGATAAAATACTCATTGAACTTTCTCAATATATATATACTTGTATTCCTAGCCTAATATGTACAGCTAGCAATTAAGTAATAAATTATTCATGTTTGGCCCTCCCTGGCAATAGTTGTCTGTACTTTAGAACATAATTGCTAGCTAGTCTCGTTCATTCCACGCGTATATCAGACTAATAAAACAAATTAATTTTGAGAAGCTAACAAACTTTTTGTAGATAGAGTTGACCCTAAATTAATTAAGTGTACGATCTTGTCTTAATTTAGGGATCGATGACATGCCAATCAGAGCCCGAGAGATATCCATGTTTGTCCGATCTTGGATGAACCAATTGTTTAAAAATACCCCTCTAGAAAATTAGCTACAAAACAAACCTACATAATATTATATATGAGCCATGTGCACGTGAGTTGCCCATTTTTATTACTGTATTGTGTGCTCCCACCTACCGACATTTTTATTAATATCCAAAGTTAATACAAATTATTAATTATGCTCAAAATACCCGAACCGGTCAGAAAATGACCGGTTTACTCTCCCCTAAACCTGCCATTTTCTGACCGGTTTTTTCTTTTTTTTTTAAGACTATGAATAGCAAAATAGTAAAATCTAACACTAAAAATTGAAAATTTTTGTTTAAATTTTTTGTTAGATTATTTCTTGTGATTTATAATTACCATATTTATACTAAAATACACTGGATTACTGGAAATTATGTTGAATTACACTATATTACAATAAATTATGTTGAATTACATTAAATTACAATAACTTCGCTAATTACGCAAAATTACGCTAAAGTAGACCGATTATGTGCCATCTTTCATGAATCATAAAAAATAGTAAAAAAATTCCGAAAAATAGTAAAAACTGGTATTCTACAAGTTCATTATGTAACTAATTTACTGAGCTACTTGGATTGAATAATAGAAACGAAAATCTTAATCGGAAACTCCAACTCAAGTTTTGAGGCTCTTCCCTTAGTTTTTTGGCGATTCTGAAGAGCCTCAAAACTTGAGTTGGAGTTTCCGATTAAGATTTTCGTTTCTATTATTCAATCCAAGTAGCTCAGTAAATTAGTTACATAATGAACTTGTAGAATACCAGTTTTTACTATTTTTCGGAATTTTTTTACTATTTTTTATGATTCATGAAAGATGACACATAATCGGTCTACTTTAGCGTAATTTTGCGTAATTAGCGAAGTTATTGTAATTTAGTATAATTCAACATAATTTATTGTAATATAGTGTAATTCAACATAATTTTCAGTAATCCAGTGTATTTTAGTATAAATATGGTAATTATAAATCACAAGAAATAATCTAACAAAAAATTTAAACAAAAAATTTCAATTTTTAGTGTTAGATTCTACTATTTTGCTATTCATAGTCTTAAAAAAAAAAAAGAGTAAACCGGCCAAAAAATGGCCGGTTTAGGGGGGGAGTAAACCGGCCATTTTCTGGCCGGTTTGGGTATTTTTAGCGAAAGTTTGGAAATCTGGACATAATTAATAATTTGTATTAAACTTTGGATATTAATAAAAATGTCGGTCCCACCTACGCACAATTGACAAATTCAAGAAATAAAGTATGGAATTGGAATTGGAATTTTTAGTTGGAAGTCAAGTTATCTAATTAATTAATATTTTTTATTACAACAAGAAAAAAATTTCATTTGATTTTCGCACTCATGACTTTTCAAATAGACCATGTGCTTTTATCACTAGATCAAAGACTAGTTCTTAGGAATTAGAATTTGTCCAAATAACTTTGAACAAAATTTATCTAAAATCGGATTCAAACTATCTGAATCCATTGAAATTTGTGCAAACGATTTAGAACTTAATGAATTTAAACGATTCATGCGAATTTTAATGTGAAGTGGACGGTTTAAATCCTGCTTAGGATATGAAGCTTTGTTCAACAAAAAAGTTGGACAAAATCTCATTCATTAGGTATGATCATCCACATTAGTCGACTATTTTTTGTATAGAAGTTCGTAAGTTTGAAACTCAAATAAAAAGTTAATTTGAATATATTTATTGGCAGTTTGCCAACCATAAAAAAGAATAAAAAGTTAATTATTATGAACGTTGATAGTTAGAAGCAATATCGATCTTCGACTTTTTCTAAAAAAAAATAATAATAAAATTTGATCATCCACGCCGGTCTTCAATAAAAGTCAGAAGAAACAATGTACTCTTAAATTATTTTTAATAATTTCCTTTTGTATCTTATTGTCTTCTTCTTCTTTTTGAAAGCTTGACAGCAACTGTCAAGGAGTACCTTATTGTCACTTGGATATATCTAATAGCCAAGATTAATTAGACCCGGTTTAAATTTGCATAAGCTCAATAATTTAATACTTAAATCAACTTGTTGCCACGATCGATTATGTACAAAAGACTTGCATTTAATCCTCTTTGAATATGCATATATATGCCGTTCTATATATGTACACATATCTCTGTTATGTCTTTAATTTTAAAACTTAACGACTTTGTCATTTAAAATTCTAATATCAAAATAATATTATTACATCTAATTATAATTACATTCTGAACGCACCAAAAAAAACCAATTAAGCTAAATCGACTTAATTTGCATTGATAACACATACAGAATTTGTAAAAATATGTTTATATGCACTATTAATTTCTTGACGTTATTCTTTCATTCACTTGGTACCATCAATATAAAATTGAAATGCGTTAATTGAGATAAATGATTCATTATTCATATTTATTGTTTGAATTATTAATTTTCAATATTTAAAAATATTGTGACAATTTGTGACAACAGAAATTATTCTATTTAATTTTCATTTTTGTAAAGAAATTAGTGACATACTTATGGTATGAAGTACATCTACTAAAATACCTAGCTATTCTTTGAAGACACACACTTTATTAGTGGCAGAAAAATAAAAAATTGCTTATATTTTACATTAATTTCCTAACAGTCTTATATCGCAGTTGAAAGAAAACCACAAGCTCAATTTTGCTTAAACTTGAAAATATTTTCATTTGGTTAGTGCATGTTACTAGTGGTTCAACGTAGATTATTAAGAAATGCATTTTGTTTGTCATTTGTTTAGTGTTACTAGTGGTTCAATTTTATTATGGCAAAATGGTAAAAGAGATACAAGATAATGGAGGAAATTGATTGATATCATATATATTAATAAGCAACACAAGTTCTGAATTCTTGTCAGAGACTACATTCGTTTATACGCACTGTACTCTTCAAGGTCGTTCAATATCCTTAATTCGAAACCGCATCATCTTCCTTCCAACCTCCATATTTGTCGAGGCAAATGGAGGACGGGATCCGGCTCTTCTACATCATTTCAACATATTATTAGAGTTTATTTTTTTAGTATTAAAATTCAGTCAAGAGTACACCTGTTTTATTTACACCTTTAATCGTTCTCTTAATTAATTATTTTGATTTTTAAAACTTATTTTAAGAATCAACAAATTTATTGTTTAAAAAAACACTGTTTTAATGATACATTATTCTTTGTGTTGACAAAGTTTAATAATTATTTTGAATCCTTTGGCCCTACTGATATCTAACTAACAATATGTTTGTTGAATTTTTCATGTATCGATTTGAAAGAACTTGGTGAGATTTGAGCTTGTCTTCATATCTTATTATATGACTCGTGTAGTTTGTATTTGTATTGTATTATATATTGTGATTTTTTTAAAAAGTAACGCAAGAGGAAGGGAATTGTGGGAATTGCATGGTTAGAATTGGGAATTGTTGGTTTTAAGATCTTATATCTCATAGAGAAGGAAATACGTGACACGCCGTAACGTGACGTGACAAGTACGCTGTGATTTGGTCACGTGACGTGATCAATTTTTTTTTTCACGTGACGTGATCAAAATAGTGGCGAACGGTCACGTCACGTGTAGTCACGCCGTGACTACATGTGGCGTGACCTCACGCAATGTGATATGACGTGACGTAAATTAATCACGTGAAACTTTTTTTTATATTTTAATTTAAATTGTTGAATATCAAAAATTATGAAAATTATAAAAATTGTAAAATAAGTAAATAATGTTGCAAACTTTTTTTAGGAAAAACCGTTGGGTATCTAACATTACTTTACAAATTCAAATTACAAATATTCATTGGACTAAACTAGAGAAAATAAAAACCAGTACTACGTGAGTACCAGTATCACTGAACCTACATCATAAGAGAAACATGAATACTCTATGCGTACCAAAAAAAGCTGAAAATTAAGTTGGATACTCTATGTTTCATTCCGTAACGTGACGTGATATGACATGTAATTTTTGCTCAAATGCGATCACGTCACGCGACACGTGACATGCAAGTCACGTCACCTAATTGACTCACGTGACATGACGTGACTAATCACAGCGTGACAAATTTCCTTCTCTATATTCTCATACTATATCTTCCTTCTATTTTTTATTTGGTTCTCTTTTAAGCTCGTAAATGAATTTTGATGGAATTTTTATAAGAGAGGCTAAACGAAACAAATTATTCTCTTGCATAATACAATATGAAGTTTTTTTAGGATTATTTGTTAAGTCCAATATCATTATATATGTTCTGAATTTTTAATGTGGAGGGTTCAAATGTCTCAATTTTTTATGTCTCGATTGTGTGCCTCTATTTTTTAAATATGAATAATTGAAAACTAAAAACTAAAAACTCAAATATTAAAATAAAACTGTTAGATTTGATTTATATCATTTTCTCAATACACATATAAAAATGACTTTGTTTTGATCGGTGTCAAAAGCATGCAAAAATACATTGATATGGATAAATTCAAGAAGTTAATTTTTTTCAACTTATTCATTCATATAAAAACAAAACCAAAAAAGTAATAATTTTTATAGGCATGTAGCGAAAATAATATATATCACATCTAACGGTTTTATATATTTTCACATATAAGTTTTAAAAAAATTATTATTAGAAAATTAAAAAATAGTGACCGAATGGAAATATTTGAACCCTCCTAATTTTTAATTTACCTAGCCATATAACATCTCCCATTTTTTCGAGAACTCACATTTTAAAACATAATCCAACTTAATTATAGTCTGTTCATGTTGCAAATTCACCAAAAATAGCAAGGGCTAAAACCATTTTGCCAAATAATTCCACAACATAGTTTAGTTTGCTTCAAAATATGGACCTTTGAGGGGTCTAATTGTTCTATTCTTAAAAAACCGAGATTTACCCTTCTTACAAGTTCGATGGCAATTTGCTCGAAAAGCCACGATTTTTATTGCAATGCCTGTGTCTCGAGTTTGGATCATATAAGTTACCTGATTTTAGATCCGGATTGTTTAATTTAAATTAGTACGAATTTTAAAGAAAGCTCTTTATATTTAAAAAAAATTCGAAAAAAAATTAACTAGATTATGACTTAACCTAATACAATCAGATACCGCTGAAGATATTCTTCTTTGTGGGAATTAAATCTGCTGTAATTCTTTAGAAATAACAGGAACCTGTTAATCCCATTCTAACCGTTAGTCTTTGTTGAGATTTATACATGAAAAATTTCATTAAAATTTGTGCATAAAAAAGTAAGAACGGTTGAAATCAGAATAACAATTTCCTGTTGTTCCCAAAAAAAAAAAAAAAATCCTGTTATTCCTAAGAAATAACAGCAGATTTATTTCCTGGTTTGTGCCTCCTAACATTATGTCTAGCAAGGAGCACAATGAAATCTGTACCTGAAACATTGATTTGATTATTAGCTTCTCGAAAACAGTAGCCAGCACTGGTCGTCAACGGTCAAATTTTATTCTTCACCGGTTGACTGTACAGACAATTGCTAGAGTCAGCTTCTATTATTAACTAAAAACTAAGAGGCTTCCTTCCCATATACAACGCCCAGAAACAGCCCAAATTGTACTGGGCTTAATAGGACCTCTAGAAATACGAAAGCTAAAAGGCTTCCTTTCCATATGTAAGGCCCATATACAGCCCAATTGTACCGGGCTTAATAGGACTTCATAAATTGGATGAAATTCTAGTGTATGAATTCCAATCATTTTCATAACAAAATGCATACTTAGAACATAAACTATTTGTACATAAGTGCAAAAATGACTAAAATTCGATTACTCCCTCTTGGTACCAATGCAGAGTGTGCCGAAATTTTTATTATTACCCTCAAAAAAAGATAAAATAGCAAATATGTCCTCAGTATGAAATAAATTTCAAAAACACCCTGACCGCCTCATGTTTGAGCGGTCCACTCTCACTACCAAACCGCCCCACGTTAGGGTTTGGTTTGGGCGGAGCAAGAGACGGGACAGAGAGGGGTGAGGGTGGGGGTCGCGATATTAAAAAAAAATAAACACCAAACCGCCCAAACGTGGGGTGGTATGGTGTGAAGAGGTGACTGCCCCACTGTAGGGCGATTTGGTAGTGAGAGTGGACCGCCCAAACATGGGACGGTCAGGGTGTTTTTGAAATTTATTTCATACCGAGGGCAAATTTGCTATTTTTTTTCTTTTTTTGAGGGTATTAATAAAAATTTTGGCAGTGTGGGATATGCACCATGTTTGATAGTGAAGTAATAGGTAAAGTAAATATCTTACTCTATTTATGTTGTCAAATGAAAATTGAAGAGTAAAATGGAAAAGTAGGATGGAGTAAGAGTTGAATTAATTCAGAATAAGATATTTCACTCCTTTTCAGGTGGATTAACTTATTTCATACTTACTCGGCCTGTAGGATTCACTATCATAGATAAAAGTTCATTTTTCTAACATCTTATTCCTCAAGACTGATTAATTTAAGCTATAACATCAAGTACCAAACAAAATATAAAATGTAAAGAGTAAGATAATATAAGCAATTTGTTCACATTAGCTTTACTCCACAACCAAACATGAATCTGCAGCGTAATGCAAACATTCAAAACCAAGGTACTTGTACCAGGATGAATTGATCTTGTACTAAAAGGTGCTTTCAATTCGACTCCAGCTTGGTGCAAAAATAGCTTGTTCTTTCTTTTTTTTAGGAAGTATGTCATGGCCTATTATAAAAAAATTATCAAACCGAAAATATACAAAAATTCTACATGCTCGGAAAAATATTGTACAAGAAAAAGGTATATATAAAACATCCACTCGCTCTTGCAAGTTGCAACATACCTTCGTACTCCAAAATTTACAAAAAAAAAATGTTAGAGATCCACTTTACAAAACAGAAAAAAGAAAGGAAAAAATTGTAACAGTTGAGAAAGAAAATGCAAAGACAAGTATGTAGCAAGAGAACTTCCGCTAGTTCACTAATTAAATCAATGTAAATTTACTTCAATGTATATCCTTACAATTCTCATCATCACTTACATTGATTATGTTAACTTTATGAACAGGGACTTCGAATCGCTAATCATGAAAGAGAAGAAATAATCAAATTCCCCCGAAATCCTAATCCAAAATCTTTTTAGTGCTAATTAAATCTCTAATTTATCTACGTCGAAATCGGAAGAACAACTGATCCTAGCCCCACTTTCTCACTACTCGCAGTTTTATTGAGAATTCAGATGCTACAGCTGTCAGTACTCTAGATTTTTCTAAATTATAGGGGGGATAACTCTAAGATTAAGATTTGTTCCTCGTGGAGAATCAATAATCGCCGAGACACTATTCCGTGCGCTTTGATAGTTGGAATCAATGACTACATTTATTTGCTCGTCTCCTTCGTGCTCATCGCTTGGCATTTCTCCTACTTTAGCCGGCTCTCTCCCTTTGCCCCATAGCACCATATAGAGTCCTAGCACTATAAGAAACGTCCCTATAACGCTGCACATGAAAAATTCACAATTTTGAGTTCAAGGGTAGCATTTTGTTCTTTATCATGATACAATAACGTAGTGTGTCTGCGATTAATACAACATCGAAATTTTGTTCCTTGTTTTCTGTAGAAAGAGACAGAAAACAATTGAGAAAGCTTAGATTTTACCCAAAAAAAAGGAAAAAATAATTGTACCTTCCAAGATGTAGTTTTTCATTGAGAAGAAGTGAACTAAGGATTGCAACTATTACCAGCATCAGCGGATTGAACACCGATGCAAATAATGGTCCCTTCTTCCTTATACACCATGCCATTACTGTGAACATCATACCAGAACTCAGTATTCCCTGTGATTAAGTTTAACCATGGCACGAAATTACTTTATAATCGGTTAGATTAATAATGATATGAACTCACAAAATCTAGCCCTTAATTTATAACAAAATTTGTAAATAGTCCTAATATAGCGTGAAGAAATATGATGTACACTGGCATATATGCGAGTATGAATAACCTAATATTGTCTGGGTTTTCGGTTATTTTTGAAAAATTATATATGATTTTAAGCTACAAGCTAACCCATTGGTAAAATATTGAAGGCAGAAACTATTATATAGGGCCGGGTCAACAGTGGATGCATTTTAGTAAATAATACGGGGCCTCTATCATGGTTGTAACTATAATATTTTACCAAAAATATATAAAATAACACATAGAAGCACAATTATATGAGAGATTTATATGAGGTCAATTGACCTCCAGTTCTCTCAACTGGATCCACCTCTGGGCTATATTGAGCTATATATACTGAGAAAATAAAAGCTTACTGAGTAAGATACACAGAGGAGCCTAATATCCCAACCGAACCGCCACTGGGTCCAATCCCTTTGCATGATAAGTGCGAACACGAATGACTGAATCATTGCCATGAAGCACAACATGGCCGTGCTGGAAGTATGATACGGAAACGATTTGCTTAGTTTTGCCTACCACAAAATGAAAATGTCTCTTTGTTCTTAGTCAATGAAGATTTTCATTAGAGCTATTCCTAGGATTTGGTACTGATCATCTAGAGTCAACTCAGTATCAACTTGTTGCTGCCCCGGATAAACTATTGTTGTGAGTGTGCGTGTGTGTTCGAAAAATTAATAAAAATAAGTACCTGAATGGTTAAAAAGATAGCATAGCACAAGCAACAACAGACTGCCAGCAATGAACCTAAAGCTTGGTTTCCTTCATTTTGTTGTTTTTGCACAGTGCTGTTGTGTTCTACAAGATTAACATGTGTTTCCCATATTTCTAAAGGGATTCCTTTGTAAAATGTGAGGACCATTGCACCCCCGACTCCTAGAATTGTGCCAAAAACCTTTGCTTGGCCTGAAAGTGTGCGTACTGTAAAGGTCTCCAATCTGAAATTAGCCAAAAATAACATGATATAAAATTTATAAAATTTACAGTTTGTTGCAAATCGATCAGTGTAATAGATACTAAAAGCATAATGATAAATTGAAATATTAATTTTTGAGTTTTCATGCACACCTGAATAATGCAGCAAGAATGAATGTCATTGCTGGTACAAGGTTTGTCATGGCAGCAGCAAAGGTGGCAGAAGTGAGCTTTAAGCTAACTACATATAAATTTTGTGCCAATGTACCCCTGAGATAGAAATATTTGCATAATGTAAATTTCACATAAGACTTCTCTTAGAAAAGTTACACCTTACAAGCAAAACACCAGCAACATGTCATAGGCACTTTTCCTTTTCCTGTACTACACTTTCTTATTTGCTTCATAATCCCCTAATTAAAAACATTTTTTGCACATCATAAAATAATGGTTTTTCAAAGTTTTAACCTTAGAACTTTGTTTTCATAGTTATAACTTACAATGCATTTACTCCTATATATTGCATCCTCCATTCATTTCTTTAAATAAGAACTACTTCTAATTTCATGGATTTGTATACCTAATATTATTGTGAACTTAAGTAATGAGAAACGCGTAAAATGAACCTCAATAGTATACAAATTTTCCTAACAATTAAAAATGTCAAGTCGCCAAATATTTTTTTAGAAAAAAGGAAATTAAATTTGAACATGCAATAGCACTTCACACAACACCAGAACACTGAACTAAAAGCAAGGCAAGCAAAGGGAAATTGGTTGAACTGTTTCTTTTTCCATCTGAAATGCACTATTTAATTTCTTTTTAGAATAAATTCATTGGAATCATTTTGACAGCTATATTATTGGAAAAAAAAACCTACACGTTTATCATTTTGTCATTGTGTACTCTTTTTGATAGAGATTTGTATATAGGTGTACAAGCTCGCTGTTGTCAATTAAAGAATTTTTTCTTTTGGTTTCTTTTCTTGATTTAGAAATTGTTTATCCTTTACAACATCATATATCTTTATTCTTACAGACTTTATTCCAATTTCCTTTTCTCCTCCTTCGACCATCTGTTAGAAAAAAATTTGCTCTTATGTCCTTCAATTATCTTTTTTACAGCACTATCTTATCACTTTTAGTCTTTTCTTGTCTCATTTCAATTTTTGAAAAGAGGTCAAATGTTGTTCCATAACTACTTAATAGTGATGTCTCGTTGGGAACCATATATATAAACTATCACATTGGGAAAACAAGTCAATTAAATGCACCAAACAGAAAAAAAAAAAAATAGTTTAATATCACTTTCTCTGTCGCCTAATTAATTCTAGACAAAAGAAAAACTTTTAGTGTTCTTTCAAATTAAGTTTTTGATCCTTTAAAGCAGGTTCCTCGTGAGCATGCAAAGCTTTTAATAGTCTAAACCAATTTTTTTTCTCTCTCCCTCTCTCTCTCTCTCTCTCTCTCTTCTCTCCAACTCTCTTTTCATAGTTTTGCACCTACTTAATTTTCATTCTTTAAAAGAAAGCAATAAAAATTATAATAAATTATAATATTTGTGTAAAAAATATTGTGTCAGATATTTCGTAACGTAAATCTTACTTTCGGATGAAAAACTACTTTCAATATCAGATAATCTTTCAGGAAAAAAGGTATGAGAGAGAAAGCACTAAATTTTTTCAATTAAGAACTTTATTTCAGATAAAAAGAGCCTAAATCAATCTTTCCGTAAGGGGTGCTTTTGCTTAGAGCTTCTTGGCCATAAAGAAAAAAGAATAAAAAACTGTGAGAGTATTTACTTATTTAGTGTAAACATATTAACCATACATTTAATACAAACTAATTTTAGTGATATTTAAAAAAAAGCTTATTTTAGTATATTTACTGATGAAATAATACACTCACCCGAAAAGGCCGCATAGGAAAGAGAACATCACCACCTTCCATGTAATCTCTCTCCAACTATTCCTACAATTGATACATAGAACCTTCAATTAATTAGTAGCAAATCAATTGCACTGAATCATAAATGCAATTTTCAATCAGTACAAAAGTTCGTGTGGTGACAATCTAAAATTCAATAAAATTGTTGTAAGTGCTTGCACAGTAAAGTAACCGAAGTTTGGATCTCTTAAAAAAAAATTCTTTGAAAGTGATTATTTTTAAAATGCTTTTCTTTAGTAAATCTTTTTTAACGTTTGAAGTATTTCTTTAGATTTCCTGCCATGAAACTGCAAATTCTTACGTAATTTTTAAATTAACTTGAACCTATAACCTTAAGAGAACACAAAAAATAAAGCTTTGTATGTCATCAGGAAGATACATTTAAGTATGTTTAGAAAGAGGTATAAGTCAATTATTATTTCAGAGCTGTCTTTCAAACGTTGTTTTGAAAAAATAATATACATTTTAGAATAAATTAAATTTTAATAATAATATACAAAAAATAATTATAGTGAAAATTTGTTTGCACATAATTAATATTTTAAAATATTATAAATTTATATAATGAATAATCACACGATTAACCTTATAAAAAATTCTACAAAGAAATATTATCTCTCTTAAAAGTGAAGAGAGATATGAGAAAACATGAATTTATAATTGCATTAAAAAAGAAAAAAGAATAAAATATAATAGACGAGAGAGTTGTTGTTT
This sequence comes from Carex myosuroides, assembly GCA_028015225.1. NCBI lineage: Eukaryota > Viridiplantae > Streptophyta > Magnoliopsida > Poales > Cyperaceae > Carex > Carex myosuroides. The sequence goes on along the minus strand of CM051470.1, from coordinate 8,880,180 downwards.
GTGGCACAGTTAAAAAAAAAATCTCTCTTTGAAAAGTATAACTTTAATACTTCGCCAATAAAAAGAACAAGAATTCAACAAACACGAGAAATTTGTTTGAAAGAAAGAAACACGAGAAATCAATGCCTAAGTACCTTTCTAAGATAAAAGCAACATGAACCAAAAAAACAGTGGCAAAGGCATGTCTATAAGCGGTCAAAATCCTCAAATCCATTCCATCATCTATCGCCAATTTGTAGATAATATTCATCCCAGCAAACACCGTTTGTACCAGTATCATCCCCAGTACCGGTTTCAGTCCCTCCATTGAGCCTCCTCCGGTACCGTTTTCTTGCTGTGCTCCACCCATGTTGGTTGATATAAACTTCATAATGTTTGGGTGGAGTTTGTATGGGAGAGAGAGGTGTTTGCTTTGTTAAGAGATACAAGTGTGAGAGAGAGAAGGTGAGAGGTTTCATTTATAGGAGGTGACACAAACGGCCTTAGCAGCTTAGCTTTTGCATGGAAGAGAGAGAAGCATTTTGGAACGTTCCTGTGTTTTAGACAGAGACAAGTAATTCTATAAATAGACCTGGCTTATTAAACTTGCGTACCACGATGCTATGATCCAATGTATTGACAGATTATGTGTTATAGAAAATATATTACAAGCAAAATTATTTTAGAAAATTGGTATTTATTTACAGTACTTCAATGCACACTAGTTGCCTTTTCAGAAAATAAGACGGAAGTTACCTTTTCTAGTTGAATTCAACTAAAACATAAAGGTCATTCGATGAAGACAATCTTTCTTTCCTTATTATGGAAAGAAAAATAATTTTAACCTACTGGAACATAATATCAATTCTTAAATCATTTTAAGCAAGGATTAAATTGCAAATTTTTGTAGTTTCTATTCAGTTTTGTTAGGTTTAGAATTTAATTTAAATCTCTTTGTAATACTTATATTCTAGCTTTGTATTCAGTTTATTTCTTAATTAAAATATCTTACAGAACTTAATTATTTACAAAAATGCTCATGTGATAATTTTATTGCATTTATTATTGAAAGGTAGCTTTTTTTTTTTTTACAATGAAGAAGTTTTGAAAAATATGAAGAATTCTGTAGTTAATGAAAATTGAACACTCTTTACAAATACATATTGCAAAGAGATATATATTGATAATTAATTGAAAAATGTTCTGAGCACTATGGTTGTCATTGAATAATATCAAGCATATTTTCTCCAAAAAATGATACCAAATATTATCTCAAGCATCAATATTGTCCTTTTTTCCCCCTTTATTCAGCTAGTGGATAAATTAGTTGGCTCAATCGTCATGTCATGTATATTATTATTATTATTATGGATTTGTGTACTCTAATGAAAATATGCTTCATAGAATTTTAAATTAGAATAACTTCATTTCAAAAAAATAATCATATCTAGGTTATCAAAAGATATAATATAACAGTACATGCATTTGATTAAATTTGTTGATCAGTTTCCAAGTGATATGAGTCAATTTTGTCCGTATATATGCAAAGCACATAACTTGTTCTTCACACTTCTGTTAGCTAGTCAACTCTAAGCATGTCATGCAATGGTACATGAGAGAGTATATTTTCTTCAAAATTATCCTCACCAGCCATATCTGATAGAGAGATAGATTTAGATTAAATAGATAAATAAGAAGATAAGAGTTATCATTTTATCGCTTCACTGCACCTCTCTAATGTTGAAAGTTGTAATATTTAATAAAAAATTTAAATTATTTATGGCATTACCAACTAATTTTCTTAAAAAAAAAAAAAGTTAGGTGTAAACCCACCCTCAAGTATTTAAAAAAATATTAATTACGCACACAAGAAATAACGTAAATAAAATTAAATGTATACTTTAATTGACAATATTCTTTCATTATTTAGTTGAATAAAACATAAAATATTAATTTTGCCATAATTCTTCTTGACAACTGATTATTTATTTTCGCTGAATTTCTTTGCATTTTTCCTCATGGTGTATACATTTGTAAAGTAGAGTAGTAGACCGCTGTCCATCAGAAATTTGGTCAGGTGAGAAAAGCTTCAAGGAAGCAAAGCTTACATGTGTTGAAAGGGTGACACGTGTAGTTTCTGGTGCGTCACCTGCTGCGTCTCTCCGCTCCGACGATGCCACGTGGCTGGGCAAAAAGTTTCTAAGAACAAGGCTCCGCTCTCTCTCTCTCTGCTTTGATCTTCTGTTGTTTCAACAAGCCTGCAAAATCCAATTATCCATGTAACCAACCAACCATTATAAACTCATAATTTTTTTAAGATAAAAAAAAACCAGCAAAATTTATGATTCAAACTTTTTGATTTATTTCTTTGTGTTATATCTTTCAATATCTGAGGTCAAATAAAAAACTAAGAATAATATGAATTTGTCTTAATTTTAGTCACATTATGAACTTATAAAATTAACAAGACGCAATGAACCACGTTTATTCGGGAGTTGACAATTAACTATCCTTCGATTTTGAAAAATATGTTTAAAATATAGAGTGAATTGAGTAATTGTTGTATTAATTTTTCATTTTCTCTATTCCGCATTTTCTTCTAGATAATAAAGCCATCAAAGATTTAAATTTTTTAAAAACCATAGCGCTTGATAGCTTATTCTTAATCAACAAGAATTATATATAAAGTTTTTCACTGTAATTTTTTTTCTACACTCCTGAGGAAATGTCTGACTTCACTCACCTGAATTATACACACATTTCAATACGAAAGAACATATAATATAAATTTTTACTACAAATAGATCTCTTTACTTAATGAAATAGTCCAAAATTATAATATAACAAGTTGTAGATAAGAGCTTGAAATATATAATACATCAAAAAAATGTTTGGTGCAACTCAGAGGAGAGAACCAGAGACTGCAAATAAAGCACCACAGAAGATCCACAGATTATTTAATTGGCAGCAGGGTGCACGGCTCGGTGTACTGGATCCTATGATAAAGCTAATTACTAGGCCTACGGGTAGAGTGGGAAAAATGGCACGCCGGAGCCGGCTCCGTCACGGAACGGCACGGTTACAGCACAGAACGGCACGGCACGCGTGTCATTCGCGAGCCGTGACTCACGTGTCCCGTGCCGTGACCATTCGTGTGCCGTGCTCATCTTTTGAAACTTTGGCACGGTACGGCACGTTAAAAATTTAGTCACGGCACGGCACGACACGTAGTCACGCGAGTCACGTGTAATTAGGACCATTAGATATTAATTTAATGGTGAATCTTGAATAAATTAACTTAAATTATGATTAAATGGTCACGCGGGTCACGGCACGTTTAGGCACGGCGTGACTCACGTGGCGTGACCATTCGTGTGCCGTGACCACCCCTAGACATTTTAGTCACGGCACGGCACGTGAAAAATTAACTTGGTCACGGCACGGCACGAGACCAAAGTCACGGCGTGTTAATCACGGCACAGCACGTTTTTCCCACTCTACCTACGGTTTTTCTCAAAAAATAAATAAATAAATAAAGCTAGTTACCACTTACCACTTACCACTGTCTCATTGACTCAGTGTCTACTGTCTAGGCACAAGTATTGTTGTTCAGCGGTCCTTTTCGGATTTTTTTTAAAAACTATAATTAAAATAATTAAATTTAAATAAACAACATGATTGCGTCCAGCTTTACAAAAATCATCAAAACCGAAATGCCAATTCGGTCCAAGCGCATTTTTTTCCTCCGGACCGAATTGGCATTTCGGTCCGCCCTCAATTTCACCTGTTGCGCAGCCAACGCCACAGAAAGTCCCACAAAGAGTCCAGACCAAATTGCCATTTCGGTCCAGCCTTTTTTTTGGCCGGACCGAAATGGCTACTCGGTCCCATTATTTTTTTTACTCTGCCCCCTCCCTTCCCTTCTTCCTTCTTCCCTTACCCGAGACTTCTTCCTCTTCTCCTACCCGCGACCAAACCAAAAAAACTAAATTTTAACCCCCTCAAATCTTCGTCATTTTTTATTCTAATCACATATTTGAGTATAGTTTTGAGAGAAGAACAATAAGAGCTTCAGATCTACAAGTTTCGTTAGGTATGTGGTTAAATTTTTTATTTGAAACAAATATCCGAATTTTATAATTTTTTTCTAGAATTATTTAGTTTAGTTATAGAGTAAATTAGTTATTTGTAGTGTATTGTAGTGTAATTTCATGTATTGTAGTGTCAATTTTTAATTTGAAAAAAAAATCCGAATTTTAATTTTTTTTTTTGTAGAATTATTTAGTTTAGTTTGTATGTAGGGTAAATTAGTTTTTTTTAGTGTATTGTAGTGTAAATTTAGTGTATTATAGTGTATTTAGTGTAAATTAGTTTATTTTAGTGTTATTTATTTAGTGATTGTAGTGTATTTTAGTGTATTGTAGCATAAATAAATTGTATAAATAGTTAAAGTAATTAGAGTAATTTAGAGTAATTTAGTGTAAATAAATTGTAAATAAATTTAGTGTAAATATATTTAGTGTAAATAAATTTAAGTGTGAATAAATATTTAGTGTAAATAAATTGTATAAATTTTTAGTGTAAATATATTTAGTGTGAATAAATATTTAGTATAAATAAATTGTATATAAATTGTATAAATTTTTAGTGCAAATATATTTAGTGTGAATAAATATTTAGTGTAAATAAGTTGTATAAAAATTGTATAAATATTTAGTGTAAATAAAATTTATAAATATTTACAGTAATTTAGTGTATAAATTTATTGTATTTAGTGTTTAGTAATTGTATAATGATTTGGTTTGCATGTAGAGTAATCTTGGTCATAGTTTTTTTTTTAAATAAATGTAGAATAATTTAGTTTGTTTAGTGTAATTTAGGTTTTTTTTAGTACAATTTAACTAATTGTAGGTTTTTTGAATTTTGTATGTAGAGTAAATTAGCTAAAGAAATTTTTGATTTGTTAACTAATTGGAGTTTTTTTATGTTGTAATTTTATTTATATTGTAGTGCAAAATGGCTGCTGAACAACTCTTGTTGCAATTGCCTGCTGATCAACACAAGATATCATTGGTGAATATAACGGTATTTGTTTAATATCGGGTTGGATTTAAATTTCAAAATAAACTTGGAAGTCATGATTAATTTTTGTTCTTTACATTATTTTGCATGAAATTATCGTTCCAGCCTGTTCGTTCACTGCGTCCTGGTCCTCGGCAAATGGGCGTTAATTACTAACCTCGGATGAAACAAGGTTTGGTGTAGTTAGGCTTGTACCAGATGAAGGATGTGACGCATTGTCATATTGATAAAGGGTTGATCACTGCGCTCGTCGAGAGGTGGAGGCCCGAGACGAATCCTTTTCATCTTCCGGTGGGGGAGTGCACAGTGACACTGGAAGATGTCAGCTGTCTGTGGGGCTTATCTGTTCAAGGTAAAATATTTTTTGTTACTAATTTATACTTTTGTGATTAATTTATATTTAGTGCAAGTAATTTAGTGTAAATAAAATCTAGAAAGATTTAGAGTAATTTAGAGTAATTTAGTGCACAGTACACTCCCCAGGAGACCGTCGACCGACACACAGGGGCATACTGCATGGACTTGTTTGGATCAGTGATGTTTCCCGATGCGAACTCAAGTTCTGTCCCGATCATGTACTTGTAGTTCTTAGAGAATTTGGGACCTCAGGAAGAGGACTACAATTGGGGAGGTGCTGTACTTACCTGCCTGTATCGCGAGTTGTCTCGAGCTTGCAGAAGGCAACAGCTTCGATTAATGGTCCATTACTACTGCTGCAGATGTGGTGTTGGACTCGGTTTCCTATAGGCCGGCCCAGACCCAGAAACGATTTACCATTTGGCGGCGAAGTCCAATTGGAGAGGATGGTTTTTGGCACAAGATGGACTATTCCGCATCAATGGGATGGCAACCCTATTAGAGGTACATTTATTTAAATATGTATTTCTAAAGATGTATTTAAATTATATTTTTCAATATAATTCAGTATTAATTGTTGATGTATTTGTCATGTGTTCACAACCTAGGTGGATCGCAATTTCGTAACCAGTTTGAGCGTCTGAAGGCAAATGTTGTCAACTGGATGCCGTATGTGACTTACTATCACCAACAACCTTGGCGCGGGATAAGAGACCGAGATATATTTAGATATCACCAACAACTGGATGCCGTATGCTACAGTTTTGATGATTTGTCGACAGAGGTCAGAAATCAGAAAAACAGATATTCCGAAATTCCAGTGAGCACAATTCAGAAATTCGACCGGATTGAAAATTCAACTACGATTAAATGGCTACATGGATTTTTGGGTTCTTTATATGGAAAGAAAGGCGTCGAAGTCTAGTTTTCAGATAATATAATTTGTATATACAAAAATATTACGGTTTGCTACAGTTTTGATGATTTGTCGACGGAGGTCAGAAATCAGAAAAACAGATATTCCGAAATTCATATAAAATTCGGAAATGGTCTTCCATTTAAAACAAACATAGTCTTCCATTACAAAATATTCATCGTTCCTTACTTCTGAATAATATGTTCATCAGACGACCAACCGTCCGACTAACAGATGGTCCTGCTTGACTACCAGTTGCCTCTGCATTACTAGCAAATGTCTCTGGCCGGGTGCCAGATACGCTTCTCTGTGCCCCTTGTGGAGCAGATGCCTCTGCATACCTAGCCGATGCCTCTGGCCGGGTGCCAGATACGCTTCTCTGTGCCCCATGTGGAGCAGATGCCTCTGCATACCTAGCCGATGCCTCTGCCCGGGTGCCAGATACGCTTCTCCGTCTTTCAACAGTTGCCCCTGTACAATGCGGACATAAATATAATTAAGTGTGTAAAATCTTAATTTAATTAAAAATATGTACTAATTCACAATTACGATTTCTAACCTGACGGTCTTCTTCTACCGGATCCCTCTGGACGTTGTACTCCACTGCGTGACCTACATCGAGCTTCCATGTCATCCATAGAATTAGGAATTCGCTTATGCTTCCTCCTACCCTTGTTAATTTTATTTGGGTCCGGCTTGATTATAGGTGCTCCCAAATCATATGGCCAATTAGGGGCGTTACCGAAGCTGTGAAACTCACATCTTCATGTGTTGACATAATTTTCAACGCTATAATAGTGACTTACATAGCTCATCGGATCTAGATGTCTCTTACAACACACCGCCAAGACGTGGTTGCAAGGAATGCCAGTAAATTGCGGTTTCTGGCAGTCAAAAACAGGCATTCCCTGCTCCCCTTCTGAAAATCTAACTTTGTACTTCATGTCTCCTAAAAACATTGTTCAAGGATTCCCTGCTCCCCTTACAGGCAGTTGGTGAGCCACTCGAAAAACATTGTTCAAGGATTCTGATCAGTTCGTAGTCATAATACCCCACATATTTGGGCCTCCGTCATGACATTGTGCCCATTTATGGAGTTGCAGAGGCTCTTCTTCGAGATTTTGTAACCTTTTACCACACCACATTATGTACTGGTGAGTAGTAATACTCCTACCTTCTATCATTTCCATACCCTCATCAAACCTCCAAGGTTTCATCTTACCCACAAACACAGTGAAAATATCCTTGATTATTTTGTCCTTACATAACTTATACACATTCGACGCAATATGATGAGCACACAATCGATGAACTGCTTCACCCCTCTCCTCACACCACTCTAAATCAGGTCGATCAAACACTAAACGGATTGCAGCATGCTGGTCTGATATAACACATACCCGACCGGAACTGATAACATCTTCGCGTACAAATTGCATAAACCAGTCCCAATTAGATGAAGTATCCTCTTCCGCAATTCCGAATGCTATTGGCAGTAATTGTTGTTCTGCATCATAAGCGCATGCCATGAATAGTTTTCCTTTGTACCTGCCGGATAGGTGTCCAGCATCTACACTTATAACTGGTCGGAGATATGGCCAGGATTGAATGCATGGACCGAAAGCCCATGCCACACGGGTCAAAATATGTTCGCCCAACGTTCTAGATGGTTCGTGCTCAATTCTGTATTTTGTACCTGGGTTAGACCTCTGGATTGCACCGAGCATAGAAGGTAGCAGTTCGTAAGCTTTTTCCCAAGAACCAAATAAATCGGCAATAGCCAGCTCCCTCCCTCTCCAAACCTTGTTGATGAAGGCTAAACTGTTTTGTACTCCTGTCTAACTGCAATTCGACATGCTTTTATTGACATCTCCAGGTCCTCCTTGAGACCCGGTTTGATTATATCTGCAATCATCCTGGCAGTCATCTGACGACTGTCTGCTGTACAAGCAGTACTGTAACAATTGTGCGCGTATGAGTTTGTTGCAATTGTCCAATTGCCCGTCTCAGTGGTTTTTGCGTATACCCTCCAAGGACACCCCTCTGCTGTACATACAACCACATATCTGTTACATTTGCTCTGGGTTTGTTGTAATTCTAAGTTATTATCCATGGCAAATCCATTCAACTTCGATTTAAGATCAACTTTGGATTCAAATATCTGTCCCACCGAAAATGGACTGTCGATTCTGGGTGGATGACCAAAAAATGCTTCATCCTTGTACGGCATCGGCACATCGTCATGAAATACTGAACAAGAATGCTGCAATCCCCGATTAATAAAAGGAATAGACAATTGCCACTCCTTCCTTACTTCTTCCATCTTAATCTGATCCTCAATTTCGGCCATATCATCTTCTCCGACAACCGGGTCATCAGGGTCAGAGCTTGTTTCTGAGTCAGTATCATTATTCAGGTGGTCAAAATATTTATTCAAATCAACCGGGGGTATTTTGGGGGTTTCATCACAATGTGCCGGTGAATCAGTCACCGGTATGTCTCTGCTGGTTCCAGGTACACTACCCGGGTATGGGTCATAATTGGTCTGACTAACAACTGGTACTGACTCAACCACTAATTCAGGAAGTTTAAAATTCAGTACAGGAGTGGCATTCTCAAGCACCATATACCAGATCGTTTCGTGGTCTATGCTGAACAACTGGTATTTTTCTGCTGAGCCAGGTGGTGCCGTGTTCAAACGTGCGCTGATTGTCAGATCGAACCGGCTAGGGAGCAAACGAATGCCAACATATATCTGTCTTCTTAGCTCATCAAGACTAGTTGAGTTAGTAACAGGAAATGTACAGGTCGGTGCGTCTGTAATTTCGCGTCTGTGGTACACATTTATTAATACTTGAGACATTTCCTGAGCAAAAATTTTCACGATCAACCTTCGATAATTTTTAATTTTACAGCAAAAAATATGGTCATAATTGAAAAAAAAAACTTACTACAATATTCAGACGAACGCTAGAGGCACAATGGAGGAGCCGATCTGTAATTTGGAAAACTGGAACTGTGCACAATGAAGAGGCACGAAGGTCTCGGGAAGAAGGTCTCGGAAAGAAGGAGCTCTCTGTCTCTGTCTTCTGTCTCTGTCTCGCGAAAAAAATGATGCAGACAAAAAATGATCCAGAGAGGAGAGAGGATTGTATTGGACAGAAAATTGCCTTGGACCGAGATGGCAATTCGGTCCGGCCAAAAATTCTCTGGACCGAAATGCCATCTCGGTCCAGAAGGACTACACGGAAAATCCGTGATTTTGTTGTGAAATTGAGGGGGACCGAAATGCCAATTCGGTCCGGAGGAAAAAAATGCGCTCGCACCGAATTGGCATTTCGGTTTTGATGGTTTTTGTAAATCTGGGCGCAATCATGTTGTTTATTTAAATTTAATTATTTTAATTATGGTTTTTAAAAAATCCGTCCTTCTCTAATTGATAACCAGAATTTTGATTTTTAGAAATATAATAAATATTTTGTCCGAAAGAAGATAAATGACAAAAAAAATGTGTCATAGAGAAAATCGAATCTTGATTTGACTCTTTTATGCATTGATTTAGGTTTCAAAATTGGTCACAGAAAATTCAAAATTTAAAGGAACCGAAACATTACTTTCATTTCTTTATGCATTGTGATGTATGTCTCCTTTTTGCATTGACAATAAATAAAGGAATCAAAGCAATACATCGGTTTCTTTACATTTCAGATTTCTTATGACCAATTTGGAGGCCACATTCTTTATAAATGCCAAAAGAAACTGAATTAATGACTGAAATTTTTTTATCTATCTCCTTCCAGACAAAATATTTAATATGTTTCTAAAACTAAAAATTCTGAATTAAACCAAATTTCTTCTTTTTATTTTTTTTTTAAATATGTATGTATTTCTGCTGTTTCATATTTCTATTTCTATTATTATTTTAGTTCATTTTTTAGATTAACAACAAGAACACTCCACTTCTCAAAAAAGAAAAAGTTAACAACATCAACAAGCACATTCTACTTCTAAAAAAAGAAAAAGATAATTAACGACAAGAAGCACACTGTATCTACATTTTAGGAATCGGTATATCTTTTGGCTACATTTTAGGAATCGGTCTCTGTTCACCATTCATTGATATATTTGAGTAGCATTACTACATTCTGCATGTGGGAATATTTTTTTAGCAAATTATCTACATACAATGTATCATTTGTATAGAGCGGAAAAAACGTGCCGTTCGTGACTAACACGCCGTGACTTTGATCTCGTACCGTGCTGTGCCGTGACCAAGTTAATTTTTACGTGCCGTGCCGTGCCATGCCGTGACCATAATTTAGGTTAGTTTATTCAAGATTCACCATTAAATTAATATCTAATAGTCCTAATTACACGTGACTCGCGTGACTACGTGTGGTGACTAAATCTTTCACGTGAGTCACGGCACGTAACTGACACGCGTGCCGTGCCGTTCTGTGACGAAGCCGGCTCAGCCATGCCATTTTTCCCACTCTGCTGCATTGTATGTACATAAACTCTACCCAATAAATACAATAAATTAAATATGATTGTTGGCTTTCCATGTTTTCTTTCTGAAAACTTTAACTCAATCATAAGTCATAAAGAGCGCCAATGACTCATGTGCAACATGGTATATATCAACATTATACATGTGTGTATTCTGAGATGCCTGACTAAAAAGAATATTATTTTTCTATTTCTTTTTTCACTATAACAATTAGAAGAAAAAAAAAATTATACTCCTATCACTACAGCAAAACAGAGCTTCAGCGACCGGTATCAGCGACCGGTGGTGACGCCGGTCGCTGATTCTCAATTTCTCTTCAAAAATAAATATTTCCACTTAAATTCCGGCGACCAACTGTATCAGCGACCGGTATCAGCGACCGGAAATAACACCGGTCTCTGAAAGTTTTTTTTTTTTTTTTTTTTTTTTTTTTTTTTTTATGGCTGAAAAAAACGCGGCTGCTGAAAAATAAAACGCGCGCCTTCGTCAAAACGCCTCCGCCTCCGCCAAAATCAAAACCCTTCCCCAAAATCTTGAATAGAAGTATATATAGTTTTAGAGAAATATTTTATAATTTTTTGTACAATTAAAAATAACTTTAATTTAAATTTTTAATCAAGCAACTTTTTACATTTTTGGTTATTTAGAAGTATAATTTTAGACGTCACTGCTCTCGTATAGTCATATAATTAGGACCGCAAGTCTACCATGAATGGGCATCAATATATATATACCACTTATGCTGGGTAAGAAGTTGCACTATTAATTTGTTTTTCCTGATTGCAGTACTGTTCCTCTCACAAGACAAGATCGGGGGTATAAGATTCACTATATAGTTGTGATTTTGTGAGAGAGCACTAGGTGCATATTTGTTTTGGATCACGCGGAATAAAAGAACTAAAAAGCTTAGTTGGGCTTTGTTAATTTATGGCGCCCCAAAATGCACTCTACACATGCATGTTACATTTCAAAGCAGTATATATATAGTCATTTCAAAACTACAAAATGATGATATTAATTGACAAAACTACAAGAGTGAGGTTATGCATGGTAATACATGTATATTACTGTTATGGATTCATATTTTTATTTTTAAAGTGACTTTCAACCTATCTAAAATATAGTATAGAAAAAAATCTAAAGATATAAATTTTGATCTTCAAGTATATTTTTCTTATGAAGATTATGTATAACAATTCTGATCGACTATTTGAACTTTAAAAATAAAAATTTGGATCCATAACCTCACTCAAACTACAAAAATGTAATTAAAAAAATAATAGGAAACTACAAGTACAAGTTTCTGCACATGCAAATAAGAAATTCAAAGTTAGTCAGAAAACTTCTAAGAAATATGTTCCTCATTGAACAGGTACAATCTTTAACTAATTATGTATGAAATCTTGCACCATCATTAAAACGAAAAAAAAATGATAAGTTTACCAGCAAAGAAATACAATATTATTCACGAAACTGCATACATCCTTCTAAAACTTCAAACTTACAAATCTTTATTCCAAAATTATAATTATCATACGTAACCTTCTAAAATTTTAAATTTCCATATTTTTTCCCTCCAAAATTTTATTAGCGTCATTTAATTTTGGTAGGACATGTACATATTTTTGAAGCATTAGACGGATAGATATGGAAGTTTTAGTTTTATAGATAAGATAATTTATGATATGTTTAATTAGAGGGATAAATTCTTAATTTTAAATTTTAAGAAAGATATGCATGAAATTCTACCTATATTATAGATATTATATAAATTTCTTAGCAAATTATCAATTCTTTAATAAGGGAGTTAGCAAAAAAGAAAAATTGTTTCTATTACTTTTACTAGAGCTTACATAATTGGAATGATTAACTCATAAAAATGGTGGGATTTTAACTATAAATTCGTACATTATTATATATATAATAAAATTTAAAGATGGAGACCTGTGCAAATTGTGCCATGCAAAGTATTTTCTTACCTCAATCAATCACTAGGTCGTTTTGATAGTTTGTAATGTCTGAACAAGACAAAAAAATTCACCAAACAATACTAAAAATATTATAATTGTAACAATATGAGGCGGAGGGAAGAAGGGTGAATGGGGTCAGATCTCTATTTTTTTTTTTAAATTTGTATTTATATATATTTTTTCATATAATTTAGAGTAAAATAACTTGGATTTATAAAATTTTATATGATTGACTCTCATATGTGTTTGACCCCCATAGTTCGAAAATCTGACTTCGTCCCTACTAACAATACGACAAGAAAAACAAGTATGTTAAGTTAAATTGCATGTCATGCCAGCGTGTAGGAGGAGAATATAGAGTGGGAAAAATGGCACGCCGGAGCCGGCTCCGTCACGGCACGGCACGGTAACGGCACGGAACGGCACGGCACGCATGTTGGTTCCGTGCCGTGACTCGCGTGTCCCGTGCCGTGACTACTCGCGTGGCGTGATCAATTATTGGCAAAGAAGACACGGCACGGCACGGCACGGCACCGAAATTGCCTTAGTCACGGCACGGCACGGCACGTAACACGGAACGGCACGGCACGGAACACGGCACGGCACGGCACGGTAGACACGGAATATACGCCAGGCACGATTCGAAACGGTACCGTGTGTCGGATAGACGTACCGCGTGCGACGTGCGACGACGGTACTAATGCAGAAGGATTGGACATATTTTTTTGACGGATTTGACAAATTCATTATGTTAACTTTTTTAGCGCAAGAGGAGAATGGTACGAAGCGGCGAGCGCAGAAGACAATTCCCAATCTCCACACTTCCCTACTTCATGCACCGCGCAGAAAAACCTTTGGTCTCGAACTCTCCGCACTTCCCTACTTCAGTAGTTCAATGCTTCACCAATCACCATACTCATTTCTTCAAAAACTCTTCTCAATCATCTCTTTCTCGCAATCTCACAGAAATTGTTGTGCAACAGTGCAAGCACGGAAAAGCTGTAATTCAAATTCTCTTTGATTTTTTGGCAATTTAAAGGTCAGAAATTTATTTATTTTATTTCAATTTTTTTTGAGAAAAAATAAGGTCATGCCCTCATTTGATTAAACAGATAGATTTTACACGAGATGTATATCCCGATTTTAAATAAAATACAAGAGCTCAATATGATTGAGCTTGTGAAATAGGGAAAATAAAATAAAAGAGAGGAATGCAGAAAGTGAAAAGTAGCTAATTCCTAGATACAGCCAGCATAGTGATACTGGTACGGTACCAGTTAGGTGATACCGGTACAGTGTTTTGTTTGTGCATTTAAGCTATTTTAGTGTAGGAGACACCTGTGTAATTTTCTGTGATTGTTTGTGCATTTAAGCTATTTTAGTGGTATTTTGAGTTCAAACCACAAATAAAATAGGTAAAAACAGCAGAACACCTAAAATATGCAATAATTGTTCTGCAACTATTTGTGAGTACTTTAGAAGACAGCATATTAGTTTTATGTGAATATTTGTGCATTTAAGCTATTTTTGGTGGTATTTTGAGTTCAAACCGCAAATAAAATTGGGAATAATGGTAGAAAGTCTAAAAAAAATGAAATAATTGATCTATAATTGTTCTGTAAATTTTTATATGCAGGTTTTCTAAAATTTCCATCAACTTAATTTCCTATATAACAGAATTATGGATCCAAATCAAACTTGGATTGACCTTGTCAATGCCACTGGCCGTGAGTTGAATGATCTGAACTATGTTGATCCGGTTGTGGGTGGTGCCGGCTTGAACCTATCAAGTGGTCTTCCACCGCGAGCCCCGCACTTGGGAGATGTTCCAGTCACACCGATGTCGGGATCTTCTCATTCTTCTTCAACCATGGCCTCCACAGCAACACAGGTAGTTGGAGGAACCGAAACACCTAATCAGCCTGTCAAGAAGCCTAGAATCATTAGAGAGCACACAGCTGAATGTTGGTCAATCTTTAAAGAGGTAAAAGATGCAGAAAATGTTACTGTAGGAGGTATTTGCTTAATATGCAAAAAAGAATACAAGTACAAGGGTGGTACTAGTACTGGTTCATTTATCAAACATAAGGCTATGCATGACAAAAAAGGTGAATATGTGACCGACGAAAATGGAACCCAACTGGTGCAAACCCAACTGGGTGTTGGTGGAGGGTACTTTAGGTATGATCCTGATAAGGTTAGAAAGTGTTTAATCAAATATTGTGTGCGGTCAGAAAAACCTTTGTCAATGGCAGTTGACCCATTTTTTGAAGAATTCATCCGGGACTGCTTGCACCCCCAGTATAGGAAATCTTATAAAAAAAAGGTAAGGGGTGATTTGATGAACGAATTCTAGATCAAACGAGCTGAACTTTACGATGAATTCAAGGAGGCCAAACATAAGGTAGCTATAACATCTGACATATGGACAGCAGGGAAGCATAATTTAGCGTATTGTTCTGTGACCGCTCATTGGATTTCAGAGGATACCAATATCGGGTGCTGGATTTTGAACAAAAGAATCCTTGCTTTTCGAGTCCTGGATTATCCCCATGACGCACGATCAATTTTTGAATACATTTTGAGTGTACTGGATGAATATAACATACGTGACAAGGTATTTGCAATGGCATTTGATAACGCAGCCAACAACAACGCAGCACTTCGGCTTTTAGCCAATACTCTCCAACCGATGTGTGATGGGATTTTTTTTCACACGAAATGTGCGTGCCACATTCTAAACTTAATGGTCCATGCGGGCTTTAAGCCTGAACCAATTGAGAAACTACTTCACAAGTACAGCAAGGCGCTTAGGTTTCTCGATTCGAGTGTGAAGAAAAAGCAGAGCTTTGCGGAGGTTTGCAACCGTATGAATGTTCCTGTGGTTCAGATTCCTTGGGATGTCGATACCCGTTGGAACTCGACCTATCAACTTTTAAAGAAAACACTACACCTGAAACCGGCTATTGATCAACACCTGAGTAATAGTGTGGCGGGTCAGGAATTTCAACTCACATTCGAGGAGTGGCGGTCGCTAGAGCATATGATTCCCTTCTTAGAAAGTTTCTATGTAGCAACAGTAAGGTTGTCTGCCAGCTACACACCCACAGCAAGCGCTCTATTAGAGGAGCTTGTCACCATTTCTGACTGGTATGCCACGCAAATATCGACTTTGCGTGACAACAACATTTTGTGGCTTGCATTGCAACCAATACGTGAGAAATTTCTCAAGTATTGGCAAGATGTCCCCAAACTCACGATTATTGCAAGTTGCCTTGACCCGAGGTTAGTGCTATAATAAATTTTAAAACTGAATTTTAAAATAAGAAATAACTAGCTTATTTTACTCCTATATGATTTTTATCTGATCCAGATGGAAGGTACATACAACAGCTGATTTACTCACCACAATGAAGAAAAACTTTGGATTGGATGCTAACAATGTGCACGAGGAAGTGAAGTGTCTATTTGAAAATGTGTACAAAGTCTACGAGCAACAATATCAGGAGGTTTGTATCAATTTGTAATTATTAAAATTTTTTTGAGGAAAAATAGAGGTACTCCAGCCCCTATTGGATATATATTGATTGAATTTGATAAGAGTTATAACTTACATAAATAGTAGATGCTCATAACAGATGAGCTGATTTAAAATAATTTAAATGAAACAGAAAATCATAAAAAACAACAGTGGCCCTAAGAGGCTTGATTTATCTTCATGTACAAGGTAAATAGACCCAACTGGTACATGAAGATAAACAATACTGACTTCCGTTTTATTTTCATGTACAAGGTAAATAGTCAGTATTGTTAACAGTGGCCTAAGACTCTTACATTAAGATAAATCAACTGAAGTACCTCTAACAGTGGCAAATACTGACTGAAGTACTCAGGTATTGTTAACAGTGGCAAATACTTAGGCTAAGAGGCTTGATTTATCTTCATGTACCAGTTGAATCATCAAATAACTATGCTTGTTAATTGCAATTTCTTATGAAAGCTGCAAATACTTTTTTTTTTAAGTTCAGGCTAGGGCAGCACATGCAAATTTAGGTGTGTCTCAGGCTTCCAATCCGGCAGGAAGAGGTAGAAGTGCGGTTTCTCGTGTCCGAAACATCCTCAGCAAACAGGGCAACGCACCTTTATCATCATCCCAACAAGTGAACAATTCAGAGATTCAAGTTTACACATCCTCTATTTCTAGCTATGCGAATGTCAATCTTGACGATGAAAATTTTGACATTCTGCAATTCTGGAACCAAGCCAAGGCCATGTTTCCTATTCTGGCATCCATTGCTCAAGATGTTTTTGCCGCTCCGGTCTCCACAGTAGCTTCTGAATCGTGTTTCAGCGCGGCCAATAGAGTTCTAACCGACAAACGGACAAGATTGGGAACAGCTACATTCGAGGCCCTTGTACTATTGAAGGATTGGTACGATGCAGAGACGAGGTTTCAGGACAGGTCATGGATGCACATGCTGTCAGAATTAAGAGAAGAAGCTAACACTTCGGGTGCTGGTCCAAGCCAGCAAGCGCAGGACGTTGACCAACCTCACGAAGAACAACAACAATATGGATACAACCCGTATATGGAAAATTATGAAGAATACGGGTTCCCTATGAACAATCAGAGTTGGGATTACTAGCATTACAATTCCTAATTCCTTTTTGGCATTAAAGCAGGCAGATGGATGTTGTAGACTTCTGTTGATATTTATGTTTTAGACTTCCTAATTCCTAATTCCTAATTCCTTTTTGGCATTGAAGCAGGCATAGTTAGGAACTTGGGATTACTAGCACTACAATTCCTAATTCCTTTATATTTATGTTTTAGACTTCTGTTTTATTTGGATGTTGTAATCTGAACACTAGTTTATTTAAATGTCATGAAATGCCCGTAATCTGAACACTGGTTTTGAATCTCAAGATTATTATTTTGTAAAATCTTTTTTGCATATTAAGCAAACCTTGTACTGTGTAATTAAAATTTTTTTTTTGCATCTTTTACCCTTGCTTATTTGCTTAAGATGCAAAAAAGTTTAGCCACCTTGTACTTTGTAATTAAAATATTTGCATTCCTAACATGTTTTCAGCCTTTTAGGACACTTTTACGGTTTTACCATATTTAAAAAAAAAATTCAATTATTTTCCAAACAATAATTCTAAATTTTGGTAAATTACTGGACAAAAAAATATGTTTTTAGCATCGATATTTTCTTTCAACATTAATTCTTCATTTTAAATTTTAAAAAATCGTTTCATATTTTTTTTAAAAACGTTAAATGCGATCAAACGTGACTAACGTAACCGGTCACGGCACTTTTGGTCACGGCAAGTTTGGTCACGGCACGACTTGGTCACGGCACGTTTGGTCACGGCACGACTTGGTCACGGCACGTTTGGTCACGGCACGACTTAGTCACGGCACGCGAGTCACGGCGTGACTCGCGTGCCGTGACCATTCGCGTGCCGTGACTACCTTTCGTAATTTTTGTCACGGCACGGCACGGCACGTGAAAAATTAACTTGGTCACGGCACGGCACGGCACGTGACCAAAGTCACGGCGTGTTAGTCACGGCACGGCACGGCACGTTTTTCCCTCTCTAGGAGAATATATATGTTATCAAGAATCATTTCTAACAAATATCATTAAAAAAAAAAGTGAAGATGAAGGAATTTGATGTGAGCAGTGATGCCACATCTCCTGTACATGTGCAATATAAGAGGTTGGCACTTCTCATTTGCACATCTCTTCTGACCCTCCCTTTAAGGCTTTAAGCTTCACTTTTCAATAGTTTATTTTCCTTTTTAGCTCCTTGGCTGCTCTCTTTTTCCCATCCACTAATAATTGTTGGTAAAGTTAACGTCAATTGTGACTAGAAATTCTACCGTCAAATTTCTACTGTATCCATGACACATATTCTGCAGATTTTTATTTTTTGAAAATAAATAAATAGTTTTTAAATAAGTCGAGAAGAGATGATGAATTATTTTTATGAATTGAATAGAACAACACAAAAATATGCAATTTTATTTAGAATTCACTAAGGAACCGTATATTTGATATGGTTACATGATTATTAAATAAATAGTTTTTAAATAAGTCGAAAGATGATGGATTCTTTTTATGAAATGAATAGAACAACACAAAAATATGCAACTTTATTTATAATTCACTAAGAAACCGTATATTTGATATGGTTACTTGATTATTAATTATGTGCATGGCATACTACAGACCCGTACCAAATTTAAGGTTTCCTAATTCCCAAAAAAATCATACACTAGATAGGGGCGGAGGCAGAATTTCAATGCACATAGAGATTCATAGAACTCAATTTGTTTTTCTTTAAAAATAATATGGGGATCAAACTTAATTAAAAAATTTAGAAAATAAATGGGGATCAAGTTCAATGTATTTTTATAATAAATGGAATCAATTGATCCCATTTAACAAAAGTAGATCCGCCTCCAACACTAGATGTGGTTCCTTCAATCTTTTCGATTCTTTATAAAATATTTGTTTTCTAAAAATAGAAAAAGAATAAAAGGGCATATTCTGCCTTAATCCCAGCCTAAAGCGAAATAGCCCTCCACTCTCCCAGGCCTGGTTCTACCTTAGGGCCCACTGTAAGCTAGTACATGCTCAGGATTTTCCGTGTTGCTTGCCGTGTGGTCAACGCAAGATCATGCCCAACTTACATACTAATTAGCTAACAATATTATGAATATGAATAATTAAATATTTAAGATAAAATTTGTTTTCAGCGATATCAAGGAATTTGCTTTACTAAATTTTTATAAAGATATCTTCATATCTATCAAACAATTTGGTTGTTTGGTTCCTAGACAAGTGATGATAAATTCACTTTTTACCAAACTATTATTTTATTGGATATTATAGTTTTTAAGAACTTCATTAAGTTTCGGACTTTTACTCCACGATAGAAAATATCACATGAAATTTATAATGCAATATTATATATGTTAAACATATTTGTGTTAGAAACTTATATACAAAATTTAGAATTTGAAAAAGAAAGAAATAAAATGGAAGGAGCAAAGGGGAGACTATCCTCCGAATTGGAGGAGATTAATGAATTTTCACATGACCTTCTTAACTGTTTTCACAGACAGCCATACTGCAGATGGCACAACAGATCCAGCTTGCTCAGGTACGAGAACGGAGTAGGTCCGATGTCCACCGGACCTATTTTTAGGTTCAACGAGCATGATGACCGTCCGATCTAATTTAAGATTTGTGCGCACGAAAATTAAAACAGATACGCACGAAGTTTAAAGCGTTTTGCACGAATCTTAAAGAAAATCGACGGTGATTAAACCCATCGGACCTACTCTCAAGTGCTCAGGTACATGTTCAAAAATTAACTTTCAACTTGATTTTTAAATTAAGGATCGGTTAAGAGGCCAAGACAACGTTTAACTTTTTGTTATTTTGTTTGGAAACAATCAAAGGATTTTTTTTTTTTTTTAAAGCTTGGTAGTGGCTAAATCAAAGGAAACATTAATGTTTTAAATTGCATTGCTATTTATAAGGGAAGAATATAAAATATCACAGAGCGAGACAAAATTTTAAATTGAGACATAATCTTGGAACGTTTTGAATTGCAAGCATATTTGTACAATTTTGTTTCAAAAAATCATAATTAATATTTGCATACCTTTGAATTTTTTCTAGACAAGGAGGAAAGTTCCCTTATTTTGACCCTCGTTCCTCGTGATGTACAAACTAATGAAAAGATAATTGTATATTTGTGTGGTCTTTTACCATTAGGAGAGGATCAAATATCATTATATAATTGATATTTTATGCCAAATTATACTAATATTTGCACTGTGCTTAAATTAACACATTTAATTAAATTTAATGTATGTTATACCATCTTAATTACATGTACATAAAATAATATACGATTTGACTTTATTTCGATAGTTATAAAAAAATTGATAACAATTTATGGGATAATTTTTCATATACTCTTTAAAACTCTTACGGTTTCTTATTTACTCCTCAAGTCTTTAATTTCTCTTATTTACCTTTCAATTTGTCAAACTGTTTCTTATTTGCCCTTCCTCTAATTAACTTTTCCCTTAAATTATAAAAACTCCTTAATTTATCTATGCTTTGAAATAAAAGACAAAATTGCCCTTTGTTCTTTCTCTTGAAGCACAAAATGAATACCAACCAAAATACAACATTTCTTCCATGTTTTGCATTGAAGGTACGCGCGCACCAAGTCTATAACTTGACCTTAGTATCTACAACACTAGCACCGTACACGCCCAAAAAAGAAACAGATGGATTACTCCCTCAAATGCTGAGTTGAATTTTTTGTGGCTTCGCAGAGTTACTTAATCTCAATGTTTAGGAGTCGTGATACTCGCTTTTAGGATAAAGCTCTCCATTTTCAAGTGTTAAGCATACAAAGATAAAAGAAGTTTTGTCACAACCAAAAACTCTAGAAATTGCACAAGACCTCATTTCAGCTTTATCTCTTCTATAATCCTTGCGCAACTATTAAAGCTGAGCATATATGAGAGCAACTATTAAAGCTGGGACTATGAATATATATATATATATATATATATATATATATATATATATATATATATATATATATATATATATATATATAATTTCAGTTTTGGTTTTTTAAGTGTACAAAGCACTTAAAACAGAGGTGCTTACCTTAAATCCGTTTTAATTTAAATGATAACTTAACCCATGCTGACACTATAGGAATTAGCAGCCGGTCATACCATTTGAAAACCATACCAGCAATGGTGCTGGTCGATAGACCACAATAATTTCTTGCTTTTAATCTTAATTGAATTTGCAAGATAATCTAGTTAGAGATGATTTGACAATGAAGGCACATCACGTACCTAAACTTCGAGTTCATATCACTTATTCGCTCATTGCTCCCCATATCTCTCATTTGACAAGTCATAGAACACAGCAAATGTGTTCTTTCTTTCCATTGCATTACACAAGAGTCATGTTGTATCAATCTTCTTTGCCTTTTGGCTGATATTTTTTGCTACATTTTGTTCTTCGACTGCTTGGTGCTTGCTCTTGCTTCGGATCAGGATCGGTTTATTCATTTTGTGCTTCAAGAAAAAAAATAAAGGGCAATTTTATCTTTTATTTTCAAAGCATAGGTAAATAAAGGAGTTTTCATAATTTAAATGAAAGGTTAATTACAAACAGGGCAAATAAGAAACTGTTTAACAAGTTGAGAGGTAAATAAGAGAAATTAAAAATTTGAGGGGTAAATAAGAAACCGTAATAGTTTCGAAGGATATATGAAAAATTATCTCAAAATTATTCATTGATTGTTTCTTTTTATTGAATATGAAAATATGTTTATTTCAAACTTAATTGATATCGTTGTGAGGCCATTTTTTTTACATGTATTCCTTCATTGGCTATAATATAATCAATTGAGAGTACGTACATTCTAAATCAATTACTCAATTGATATGTTAAATATTGTTTCTTTAAAGAAGTTTCAATATAAGCATATGATCAGTCCAGAAATATACATTCAAATACCCTCATTTTATAAATTTTGACCAGAATAAATTATCCAGAATTACGGGACAAGATTCATGAGGTAAAACATTTTTCTTTTTTTGTGGGAATCAAGCTTTTGATGTTGGACCAGCATAGATTGAGAGTTCCCTTTTGAAGTGTCAAAATACGCAACCAAATTGAGTTCTTAGCATTATCTACTTTTGAAAAGATATCACTCACTAAACCATTTCTTTAACTCTCTAGTCGTTGATGAGACCCCAAGTCGTAAAAAGTAGAAATCTAATTAATTCATATTTTCCTTGCATTTGCATATGTAGTCTAGCAATCTCAAAAAGTCACAGCGTAACTGGATACGTCACGGTTCTGTCACAACACGGCATGTGTGCTGATTCGTGATATGACTCATGTGTCCCGTGCTATAACTATTCACGTGACGTGGCCATTTTTTGAAAATTTGACACGACACGGCACATGAAAGATCTAATCACACCATCGCACAGGGGCGGATCCAGGATTTTCGTCAGTGGGGGCAAAAAAATATCGAATCGGGTTTAAATCCATTAACCAATTGAGTACTCAATAAAAAATATTGCTTTAACTTATACTTTCCAATGCTTTGATTTGTAATTTATGATGCTCGATCTGATTTATAATTATAATTACCAATCAAAATTCAACAGATTTATTTCAATTTTAACCCTAAATTTAACTCGAATTACAAATTAAACGTCCAGAGAGAGCAAAAAAATTTCAGGGGGAATAAAGTCGTTCGGAACCGATAAATTTCCACTAAAACTCAAAATCCAGGAGGAGGCAACTGCCCCCCCCCCCCTCCCGGAACACTCTGGGTCCGCCCCTGCCACCGCACATGAAAGATTTGATCTAATCACAACACTGCACATGAAAGATCTAATTACGACACCGCACATGAAAGACCATAATGGTGCGTAATTCTAGTATATTTCTCCGCATCAGAGCGATCCATTGGACCAAATTCTAATATCTGATATAGAATGTTCAATCTGCATTGAGATTCACATGATTTGTTTTAATTCATGGTCATTTTTAATTCAACTTGTCGCACGAATATTAAAGTGAATTAAACGATATCTGACAACGTTGGACCAAATTTTATACAATATGTTTTGTTCAATCTGCACGAATATTGGAGCAACAATTTGTACAATACAAGCATCAATGTACAAAACAAAATACAAAAAGACATATATGATGATTTAATTATATATATATATATGCCTAAACGATGGTTTTGGATTCAATAAGTTTCCCTAGAGAGGGAAAAATGGCACGCCGGAGCCGGCTCCGTCACGGAATGGCACGGTTCCGTCACGGAACGGCACGGCACGCGAGTCATTCGCGTGCTGTGACTCGCGTGTCCCGTGCCGTGACCATTCGCGTGCCGTGTTCATCTTTTGAAACTTTGGCACGGCACGGCACGTGAAAAATTTAGTCACGGCACGGCACGGCACGTAGTCGCGCGAGTCACGTGTAATTAGGATCATTAGATATTAATTTAATGGTGAATCTTGAATAAATTAACTTAAATTATGATTAAATGGTCACGCGAGTCACGCGAATCACGCGGGTCACGGCACGTTTAGGCACGGCGTGACTCACGTGGCGTGACCATTCGCGTGCCGTGACCACCTCTTGACATTTTAGTCACGGCACGGCACGGCACGTGAAAAATTAACTTGGTCACGGCACGGCACGGCACGAGACCAAAGTCACGGCGTGTTAGTCACGGCACGGCACGGCACGGCACGTTTTTCCCACTCTAAGTTTCCCCATTACAATTGTACATATGATCCAATATTTTCGATGCTTTATTTGCTACAAGTACTTAGCACATCAAAAGATCAGTGTCATGTCAATATCACATACATATTATCAAATGAGTGTTATATTAACATCATCTCAATACTTTCCCCATTATCTAAGTTTTATCACATACATCTTATCAAATCTAAAAAAAACACTAATTAAAAATATTTTAGCGAATGAAAGATGGACGGAGAAAATTATAAACCTATGTAGTCACGCGTCAAATGAAATGCAACAAGTCAATTAAAAAATGTCTAATGAAGAAACCTTTTTCTAAATTAGTGTCTAATAGCAAAAGTAGTGATGAATATTCCTTTTAATTTGTGCAAAGCAAACGTGCAATCACTTTTTGTCTCTCTCTGTCTCCTTCCTACAATGTGCTTTTAGAACTTAGAAGACTAATTAAGCTTTAATTTGCCGATGGCCGAATTCTTTGAATCCACGAGGCATATAACCTTTTCCCGTAAAAGGCAATTCAAATCGTTCATATTTACTAATTTTATTTCCAAAGGCATGAGTTGTCATTTTCAAATATATTGCATCTTTCTACTAAACTTAATTAAGTAAAACCACGTGTCTAGTTATATAATCCATGCTTTAAAAAAAGTTCTGCATATGCGGTGTAAATATTTTTTTTGTGGTAGAAAACCGCATGATTTTATATCATCAAAATTAATATTTGCGAATTAAAATTAAATTAAAAAATGGCCATATTTCTGATGTCAGGTATTGTTGTAAAATAAAATTACTTTACAAATGCTAATTTTAGTATCGTCTTTTTTACTAAGAAATCTCCGTATATCATTGCTCTAGTATATATTCCTTGACCAATATATCTTTGTTTTCACATAAAATTTTGGTAAGTTTGTGGTTTTTTATGTAGTCATTATTGAATATAAACCCTATAGAGAGAGAGAGAGAGCAAAGCTAGGGTGTATGTGCTCACCAAAAAGGTTTGGTGAGCACAACCCCAAAAGTATATCGGATCGGCTTCAAACGATGAATTCAAACCGTTCAATTTGATATCCATATTAAAATGTATTTGGATACCAAATTTTATATTTTTTGGAAATTGTTAACTCTTTTTTTAGAATTTTTGAAAATCGCTGTTTTTCTATGGTCCAGAAATTTCTGAAAAACAGCGATTTTCAAAAATTCTAAAAAAATAGTAAATTTTTTTCTAAAAAATATAAAATTTGGTCTCCAAGCACATTTTTATATGGAGAACATGTTGAGCCCTTTAGATTGACTATTTGAACTTCGAATCCAACAGTTTGCAGTCCAATGTAAAAGAGGGCAAATACATTGCAATGCACCATAATCTAACTCTCTCTCTCTCTCTCTATATTTATAGGTTGGCTAATATCAAAACATTTATTCCGGAGCCGTGGTGCAACCACTTTGTTTTTCGATTTTCACAGTTCAAACGGTCGATCCAAACTGTTAGATGTGATATCTATATTAAAATGTGCTTGGAGACCAAATTTTACTTTTTTTTAGAATTTGTTTACTATTTATTAAGTCAGTTTTAAAATCGTTGATTTTAATAAACAATGAAAAATTTATGGAGCATTGAAAACAATGATTTAAAACTGACTCAATAAATAGTAAAACAATTAAAAAAAAATGTAAAGTTTGGTCTCCAATCACATTTTAATATAGATTAGATGTTGAACGATTTGGATCGACTGTTTGGACTTTGAAAATGTAAAAACCGAAGCATTTGTTCCACAGCCTAGGAACAAACGTCTTGATATTTATAGAGAGAGGTTGGCTAATATCAAAAAGTTTGTTCCTAAGCCGTGGTGCAACCAATTGGTTTTCTGAATTTCAAAGTCTAAACGGTCGATCCAAACCGTTAGATGTGATCTCTATATTAAAATGTGCTTGGAGACCAAATTTTAATTTTTTTGATATTTTTTTACTATTTACTAAGTCAATTTTAAAATCGCTGATTTTAATCAAAAGTGAAAAATTTATGAATTATTGAAAACACCGATTTTAAAACTGACTTAATAAATAGTAAGAAAATTCAAAAAAAATGTAAAATTTAGTCTCCAAGCACATTTCAATATAGATTGAATATTGAATAGTTTGAATCTACTGTTTCAACTTTGAAAATATAAAAACCGTAGAGTTTGTTCCACAGCTTAGGAACAAACGTTTTGATATTAACCAACCTATATATATAGTCATTATTTTTTTAAGGTCAGCGGGCGAAATAACCAATATCAATACTGAAATTTATCAAACATGATGAGACAACATTTAATGTGATATTTACCCTTGATATATCATCAATATTTTCACTAGACCGTTGTCGTATATTTGCCTATTTCAATGCGTATTTGTGTACGATTTCATAAAATAGTCGGGATGAGGGTCGAATAAGGAATTCTGATCACCCCAAATACCTGACTCAAGCAAATTGAAACTGACGGCCCATGATCGTTCTTTTAACTTGGCACGAATCTCAAAGCACGAATAATACTCTGCCCCTGCGCTGTTTCCGAATATGCACCGTTTTTTAGTTAATCTGAGCTGTTTGTTTCAATTTTCTTGAGTCATGTACCCGGGAGGATTTGGATCTCAAATAAGACCAGGGGAGCCACTTTGTTTTCTTGTTTAATTTTTTTTTTAAATATCTAATTTTCATATGATTTTAAAAAAAAAATTGTACAAATATACTTGCAATTCAAAAAAATTGAAAAACATGTTTCATATTAACAAAATTAATCTCACTCTATTCAAATTTCTAGCCCGTAACCTCTCATACCCGACATTTATTGTATTTTGTCAGTATATCAAAGGTTGATTTTCCACACTAGCAAAACATTAATATTTTTTTCAACTATGTAAATTTGAATCATATCGTTATGTTTCAAAAGAAATTCATCTGGGTTTAAAAAAAAAAAAAAAAATCTTACAGAGACCGCTACACTAAAAGGGCTGAAAAAGTCTAGGCAAAAATCATCACCAATAAACTATGTTGCATAGATACGGATACGGGTATCGTATCGGATACGATACGGATACGGCGATACGGCAATTTTCAAAAATGAAGGATACGATACGGCTATTAATATTAATTTTTTATTATTTTAATTATATTATTAATTTGGCACTTATATTACAACTCTATAAGTAAAAAAAAATTGATAATTTTGCCATGGTATATGTACACATTCATATCACCCGAATTTATAATTCATCTCAAAAACTAGTTTAAGTTTATCAATTGCAACTACAAACATACAACTGATAGTGAACAACAACATTATAATACCAAACAACATAAAATTAGATCCATAATAATATAACAATACATCCATTCAAATTCAAATCAAATAGACTAAACACTTTATAAATTCAAAGTCCATAAAATTAAACTTAAGTTCATACTTCATAAGAAATTAAACTAATTAAAAGAACCAACAAAACAAGTGAAAGACCCAATCTCCAAAACAAGTTCAACTTCATCTCAAATACTACACATTATCGCCAAACACTATCATCTCATATTCCGGCTCGTCAAGTGAAAGACTTGCAATGACAAGTAGCTCGGCACCATCAAATGGCTTATGTGCATCACCCGCCACATCCCAAAACCTACTCTCTCCCGTTGAATATTGGGGAGATCTTCTAGAAAGAAGTCTCAAATTAGAATGCACAAAAACTAAATCCTCTGCACGCTTGGGTGTCATTTGATTCCTCTTAGCGCCATGGATAAGAGAATAAGTTTTCCAATTTCTCTCGCAACATGAAGATGATGACGGTTGACTGAGCAACTTCAAAGCTACAACTTGGAGATTAGGAGCCGCCCCACCATAAGTCACCCACCAATCGAGTGGTTTTACTACTCCCCTATCCGCAATAGAATCATGTATATCAAATCCGCCACCACAAATGGAGAATCTAACAAATTCTTCTTGCACGCGTCTTCTTTCTTCGTTAATTGGAAAGAGTCTTTTAATACATTGATTTCTCATGCTTGATATCTCTCCGTCCAAATGAGGAGGCACGCGATTTGGATGAGCACTAAGCCATTGTGCACTATAGTACCTATCACAAAAATATTTAAGTAAAAAACATGCATTAATCATCAAAATATAGTGAATTCTTTGTTCGGACCAGATCTGGACAGAATCTTTTAATATGTTTTTTTTCAAAAAAAAATACTTAAAATGAAAATACAAGTGTATCAATACCTTGGGTTCAATGAGTGAGCCAAGCAATGAAGAGGAATGTTGCTTTTTGCCCATCTTTCGTTCAAAATTAAGCTCACCACATTGAAAAATGTTGATTCTTCATCATCTCTCTTTCCCTCATGACGATAAATGACGGCTTTCACTTTATCAATCATGGAATCCCACATCTCATACACCAAATGCAAACAAGGTTGGTCGATATCCGCAATTCTCAACATCTCATAAATCAGCTCAGTGAACTCAATAATATACTCAATTTTCTTCCAAAACCCCGCTTCATCAAGAATCTTTTCCCTCACAAAGTTAGCTCTATCAACATTATCCTCTTGATAATTACTTCAATTGTTCATCAAAATTAAACTAATAAGGAGGCCGGTAAAACCAACAAAACCCAGCAAACTATAATCGCCGTACCAGTACGGTGCCAACAGAACAAGCAATCACAATGGCCGGCCGGGAAAAACAACAACCCAAGCACGGTAGAGGAGAGAGGCGCTTACCAATTTCAGGTCTGGGCAAGGTAGAGAGCAGTGGCGACGAGAGAAGGAGGCGTCGAGAGGAGAGGGTGGCGACGAGAGAAGAGGGTCGGGAAGGAGGCGCCGAGAGGAGAGGGTGGCGACGAGAGAAGTGGCGCTGAGAGGCTCTGTGGCGTCGAGAGGAGATGAGAGAACACGATTTTAGTTTTAGGTCTGGGTGAGAGAGGAGAGAACGCAAGAGAGAGTGGGCCAGTGGGGTGTTTTCCAATTTTACTGGACCGTCCAGAGAAGAGAGACCGTATCCCGTCCGTATCCCTGCCGTATCCGACCTTATAAACCGTATCTGATACCGTATCGAAGAGGGTACGATACGCCACGTAATCTGATACGCCAGCTGGCGTATCAGAGCCGTATCAGGTGCGTATCCGTATCAGATACGCACCCGATACGAATACGGGGCCTAAGATGAAGTATCGGAGTAACATAGCCAATAAATAAAAGGACAAGGGGATCGAAAATCCGAATTCATATCACCTGAGGTAACATAAATTTTGACTTTAGATCTCGACTATCAAATTATATTGATACGAATATGAAAAGGAAAATCTATCTCCATTCTTATATTATGCACGTAGATGTCCTGATCCGTCAACGGCTACGATTGAAAGATGAAATTTTGGATTTAATATCAGCCCTTCAATCAAATAATCTTTCTTCTTTTGATGAAATGCATCTTTTTTACGTGTAGAAGTCTAAATTTAGATAGAAACATACTCGCCACACGTATTGCCACACGATATATTACAATTAAAATTGAATAGAGAACAAAATTGGAGAGAGAATCAATTTCTTCGTTTCCTTATTTCTCCTCTCTAGCTATTTCTGATTCCTTATTTTCTGATTTCCTTATTTTTCTTTATTCCTCCGTTTCATATATCATCTTGACTTCTATATTCAAGCCAATTATAGTAAAATTTAATAGTGAATTATTCTTTAGAACTTCACCTCTAACTTATTAATTAATTTATATAGTTGAAGGAGATTTTGGATTACCTCCTGTTATTTTTGTGTAAAATACTTTCTAATATTTTTACCTTGATGCAATATTCCTTAATTTTTGCAATTATTTAAAAAAATGCATATGATTGTTGGAGAGAATATAATCGAGATTATTAGACACACAATCAATTTGCTTTTCTTTTTAATACTGAATTTCCTACTAACAGTATATAGCTGCTTCTTTTTATTCAAATTTGTCAAATTAATTTACATCTATTTTTAGGTTTTGTTGTAATGATGATGTTCTTCATTCGTTTTTTTTTAGTAAATGCAGGGTTGCCTTCTTAAGAAGTCGACATTTCCTTCAGGCATAAAAGCTCTTGCCGATTACGTGCACACAAAGAGGCTTAAATTGGAGATTTATAGTGATGCAGGGTATGTTATTATGTTATTGGACAAATTTAATTGTATTAAACATTAATTTCAAAAATTAGTTCATCTTTATTACATTCTTCTTATGTTGGTCAGTACTAGACATGTAAGTATGATCATAGATCAAGGTAGTTAAAATCCCAAATCAACAAAACCATCAACAAAAAATGTATGAAATGTTTTTTTTTTATATAAATCTAAATTTCAACTATGTAGGGCCCACTTTTAATTGGGTGTGATCTCAATTCTATGAGCCAAGACACCAAGGATATACTCGACAATTCAGAAGTTATATATTGCAGTAAATCAAGGTAACAAGATAATTACATTTTTAAAATTTTTTGAATTTGGACATGCGTTCTGATACATTTTCACTATGTAATTGCAAAAATAGATTCACTTGGTGTTCAAGGGAAGAAGGTTCAATCATATAATGATTTAGATTGGTCATGATTTCTTTCTATTTTTTAAATTTTAATAATTTTTGAATTGATTGATAATTATTTGATCATGTCTTCATTTCTTTCTATTTTTTATATCATTTAAGAAATGTTATTTGTCATTTAATATGTCATTTTGTTTGAGATTCTTTTATGAAAATGTCATATATATGTGTGTGTGTGTGTGTCAAAAAGAAAAGAAATGTTATTTACATGTAGATTTGATTTAATATGTCATTTACAAAATATTATTTATCATTTAGCCTATTTTCTTACGAAAATATGTCATTTTGTATAATATATTTCCGTTGCAACGCACGGGCACGATACTAGTCTTGAACTTAATTAGTCAAGAATTTCTTTTTTGAAAAGGCCCGTAGACATATATTTAAACAAAGTTATAATACAAGTGTTGCTATGCAAGGAAAGCAGCAATCATGAACAAAGGCCAACCATAGTAATCACCAGGTGAAATTAGTCAAGATTTTGATCGGACGATCCGAATCAAAACTCAAAATATTTTGTTACCTCAGAAGATATGCGGCCTCGAAAATTCCAGATCGGAGAGAGAACCAAACAGTCCGAGAAAGACTCCCGATCCAATAGCTTGTAAAAATCCAATCCGGCCCAGCCCAAATAAGCGGAATTTGGTAATTAAACCTGTTCTACAATTTGCGGGTCCTACTGACAGTTGGGACCCGCAAAACAGCGATAATTTATTTTTTTTTATTTTTTTTTATAAAGAACAGCGGGAATTTATAGTTCAGTGGGAAGGAGAGAGGCGGAGAGAGCTGGGCTGGAATGGAAAAAGAGATTCCCTTTGATTCTTACTAAAATTCTTCTCTTTCTAACAGCTAATTGGAAGATTGCACGAAATACACTTATCATAATTTCCTTTTCCCCGCGCCTAGCCTTCTTTAATCGTTCTCAAAAATTCCGATTTTGAGAGGGAAAATTAAGGTTGATTATTCGGACGAATTATGAAATCAATTCCATGGAGGAGTACGTGTCGGTTAAGAAATCAGTTGTTTAATTCTGTGCATTCCACACAATTTCATTCTACGCCGGTTTTGTCTGCGAAATGGAGGAGAAAATGGGATGAATGCAAGGTTAGAATATTTGACACACAATGTCCTGTCAGGCATTTTTTCGAACAGCTTGTGTTCGTTTCTCCTAAATCCCCCAAATTATGGTAAATAGCATGTATAGACCAAATTCATATTGATATGTCATTGATCCAGTTCATGCATTAATCATTAGGTCTACATTACTGAATTACAAGTAACATTATAACACTTGGTACTAACATGTCTTTTTGCTATGAAATATATCCTTTTGCAGCATGATGAAAGAGATCAAAAACCATCCAAGGTTAGTTTTAGTTTAGAATCTTCTGGCTTATCTTATGGTTGTTTGTTGTCAGTACCAATTGCCAGTGGTACGTACCAATACCAAACTTTGCTTGAATCTACTTCTTTAACATTTAAAATACGGTAAAAGAATTACTGAAAATCATTGAATTTTGAGAGCTTAAGCTTTTAATCCTCGACCCCTTAATTCTCACTGCTGAACAACCCCACTAAGCGTGGCTCGCTTGAGTAATTGTCAGTATTGAGACTTAGTGGTAGCACTCTTTTTTTTTTTTGTGGTGCCAAATAACATGATATTCTAACATTATTTTTTTAAGTTTATCTTACAAATTGTATGAATATGCCGCAGAGCTACATGAAATATGTAGGTCGCCAGAATAGGGCAGAAAGGAAAAAAGCACTCAAAAATTATCTTCACCATGGAAAAGCTTCTCCTTTAATTTTTGAGGTACATAATTTGTTCAGTAAAAAAATTTTAAGGTACATAAACGACCTTATACCTTATTTGTGCTTTGATTTCTTTGTTCTTTTTCATAATAGAAACTTCATGTATTTAATTTTGCATGCCAACAGTGTGTTTCTTTTAATATTAGGATGAAGATATGAACTCGACCAATGATTCATCTGATATCCCAAGGTTTATGAGTTTTGGAAAATTAAGGCCCCATAATTCCTCGCAATCACAAAAGGATCTAAATAGTGGGAGAAAAAGTAAGTTTTGATTCGTAATTTAGGATATTTGCAAACATGAAATCCCCTAAATTAACAGAAATTAAAACTCACAATTTTACGCTTTAGATCGTTTGGTCGCATTGTTATATTCTAAAATGTATAATTACAGACATCTATGGCGTTCTTCAACAAAGGAGTAAAATATCTTGTCTTTGTTTCATTCCTCTATTTTTTTTATATAAGGAATAACAAATATAATTGTGTACAGGAAATTCTATCAACTAATTGCTTCAAATCATTTTTTGCCAACTTATGGCATTAATGATGTTAAAAGTTAAAATTTGGAGTTGGAAAATTGATTTATTACATTATTACTAACAATAGGTCTTGATTTTGAATTTTGCATGATGCTAAGTGTGTTTTATGTAATTACTGACAAATCAGTTGTCACTTTAAAACTTTGCATACTCATATGAAAGTCCTTGTTATTTTTAGCATGGCAAAACAGGGAGCGGTTTAGTGGCTTCCGTAAAGAAGAAGAACATGAATTTTGGAACCATGTCCATGAGGAAATATTTGAGACGCTGTGTGGTGGGTCCCGTGGTTTTACACGGTCATCCAGCTCGTGGGAGAATTTCTTCAGCTCCAGTTTCTGTAACTCAACTTACAGTTCTAGATTTACTGGCAAGTCAAGAAGGACAAGGACCAAGGAAAGGGAATATTTCGGTGAAAGCAATGGGCACGGGTCTGACAGTAATTTTAATCCTTTTGTGGGTTCAAGTGCAAATAGAGCTGCACTTGAGCTGCCTACATCTGGGCCTTTGAAGCTTGAGGATGTTAAAATTGCGTATGTATTTTTGCACTCTTCTCCCTGTATTTGATGAATTTCACCTAACACATAAACTTTTATTGTTCTTACTGGTACCAGTACCGGTACCAGGCACACCAAATATTTCATTTGTGATGTTAAGTTGTCTTTCTTCAATCAAAACTTATGTTAAATGCTTTCCTATCATCTCATATCATACCAATGGTCCCTGTAACACAAAAAATGTTAAAAAGAGGAGATAAGTCGAAGAAACACCGCTCCCCCTCACCTTCCACTTTTTCTATGAAATTTTAAGAGGGAATTTCATGTATACCCCTCAAAAACCTTGAAATTACGTAATATCATGTATACCCCTTTAAAGTTCATAATGTCATATTTACCCTTTTAAATTTCAAAAACTAACAAGTTTACCCAATTTATTGCATTTTCTTGAAGCTCCTTCTAAATTTATACATTACCCATTTTACCCTTTATTTAAAACTCATTCTAATTTCTAATTTATATTTTATAATTACGTAATTTCAAGTTTTTTGAGGGGCATATATGAAATTTTCCCAAATTTTAATGTGATTATTCACTTTGTGTAGATTCCGAGCAGCAGCATTGAAGTGGCATCCTGACAGGCATGCTGGTCCTTCTCAGGTATTCAGCATTCTCCAAGATAATTCATGCACTGTTGTTGTACCGAGGTTTACAAGCTGGTATAAGTTGTAGTCACATGTAGTCATCACCATCTTAATACCCCATAAAAATTAGATGAAAATAAAAAAAGTTCAGAGCACTTAGTTTGGTACCGGTCTGTACAGATCGGTACTTGACTACTATGAAGTGATTTAATGGGAATTTGATGGGGTTGAACTTTATGATGTTTTAACAATTTATGGGAATAACATAATTGTACTAGGTTTACACTTGAAATGTGATGTGATCCTTGTACCAGTGCCGGTGTTAGCAGGCTAGTCTGATACATGCAAAAAAGGAGACCCCAGACAGATCTCACAATTAGCAAAAAAAACAAACGAAACAAAAGAGAGAGTGTGAAAATTATGCTGCTTTGTACCATTACTGGTAGGAATCATGACAAATAACCGATATGGTGATATCTATATGCAGGCTACAGCAGCAGAGAAGTTCAAGCTTTGCGTAAACGCGTACCAATCTTTGTGTAGTGACCTTCGAGCCAGCTAAAGTCGGCACAGTTTACATGCAGGTGCTACCCTATGGAAGAGAAATGGCACAAATGAAATTATTTAAAATGTGATACCCTCCAAAAATTAACACAAATAAAATAATTCTAACAGAACCGATGACTTCTTTTTTTTAATTTGACATTATTTTATTTCTCGTCTCTGATGAGGTGACCCCCTCTAATGAACGGGGCTTCTTCTGATTGTATTCCCTAAATTTGTAATAACTTTCACGTAAAGTGCATTTGGAAGCTTGCTTCATAGTTTCCATAATTCTTGTTTAGTTACCAATTAATTTAATTCATATTAGCCCATGAACAAATGACCTGGAACTATATCAAACATGCAAAGTACAATTTTTTATCAAATACGTAGTAATTAAGCTTCAATTGCAGCAACTACAGGTCTAAAAAACTAACCAAATCATGCATTCAGATAATCCCAACCACTCTTGACCAAAAATTAACAAATTAAAAAAAAAAAAAAAGATTACGACCAACTTGAAAACAGTCTCTACAACACCCCAAAGAAATCCTTTCCTAGCAACTCTCTAAATGCCAAAGTCACTCGTGTGTCGTGTGCATCGCCCGGTAGGCTGTGAACCTTCTAGAACCTTCTAGAAGCACAGAACGACAACTGATGATGCCACCATGAATCCAAAGGTACATAGTAGAAATCCAAAATGCATTGCCCAGCTGCGCTTGAACTTGCTGAGATAGCTCTCAGATGGCTCCTGGTACGGCACCTCGATCTCAGCAGCTGACATCACTGCACCCTCCCCACCACCACAGTTAAGATACCGTGACCGTACCAGTTTCAGTCTCTCTGTTGCTAATGCCAGCGTCAATTTGTGGCACCGTCTCTGGTACCGGAACCTACATAATGGCATTATTTTAGATGGGACTGAAGGCAATATTAATGTCTAGCTTAAGCTCAATAGAAAGGATACCATGATCATCTAAGTATACTATATTAAATTAAAGAAAGTGTATTATTAAAGAAGACTTGGATTTAACACAACACACAAGGTCAACACGTCTTTCTGAACATCCTATTAGCATAATGCATTTATAGAGTAGGCCTCCAATAATTCCGCCATGAACCTTGTTATTCTTTTAAATTATCATAAAAAAGTTGATCCTTATCTACTAGGGGTAAAAACTATTTACTAATGTATTTATCTTTTTCCCCAATTACTTCAGCTAGAGAGTGACTTTCTTTGTATGTATTAGCCATTTTGAGCTTAAAAGTATTTTTATACTTGAGGAAAGTGAATCTATGCCAAGCCACAACCATTGGCAAATGAGAAATATTATATGATTAATTATTAAAATAATAAAAAAAATACCGTAGATGCATATGCACACGACTTTCCATTTTTGCATAAAACCGACCAACCAGAAATTACATCCCTTTCTCATGTTTTCCCTCTCTACATAAATCAGACTAAAGACTGGTTCTTTGGTAATTAGGTGTTGAAGGTTAGCATACATGAAAATATGAAATATGTTTCTCATTTTGCAGGAATATCCATTTATTTTTAAAATTTAGCACTCCAAATAACTCAACATACCCGTTAATGCAGCGGAGGTGGTGGGCAACAGCGGCGTAGAATGCCAGGTGGGCCAGGGAGAGAAGACCAAGTGGGGTCCAGACGTGGCGGCACTGGATCCGTCCAGTCTGTCCAAGACCGGAGAGCACCAAGGCGAGGAAGAGAAAGAAGAGGAGGAAGAGGCGCCAGAGCTCCTGCTTTTGGGCATCCACAGCGCGCTTCTTCTCCAATGTCTTCTCGAAATGGAGCTGCACGATCGTGTTCAGCGACTGCACCGCTGTTTCCAAACCCATCACCACCTGGTCCTGGAGATCTCCAGTGGTGCCTCCACTGCCGATGTAGTAGGTGGAGTGTACTGGTTCCACCATTAAGTGAACCTCCTTTCTTTCTCTCTTTTCTTTCTTTTCTATGGGAGAGTGATGACACTGTTGAAGTCTTTACTAGTTTAGTAGTTTACTATTACTTCCTGAGGCCGCATTTCTTTAAAATTTTATATTGTGCTTCTAAAATTCATGGGCAACTGGCCACGCGGCACTAGGGCAATGGGCAGAGGATAATAAACCTTATTATAAGGGTAATTTTGTAAATTACCCCTCTTTTTGAAAAATTAACATAAAATATCCTCCTTTTAAAGTTTTTGACAATATATTTTTTGCCTATAAACTCAATAATTTTCCTCTCCTTATTTTTCCTCTACTTATTGTTCTGCAATTTTAATTATATTGATATTGATAATTAGCAATCTACAATTTTATAGTTATTCAATTTTGTAGTAGAACAAATTGTAGGTAATTATTATTCAATTTTTTGTCCTACCATTCAAAATTAAAAAACTTCAAGAATTTGATTTCCTGCATTCCAATTTGTAAATTTTTAATTCAAAATATCCACATATCAAAGTATGAAAACTCAATTCTTTCATCTACAGTTCAGGTTGTAATGCTCTATATGCAATATTGAAATTAATTATTTGCATAATTCAAACTATAATTTTGGATTATTAAAATTCGAAAACTTTTAGTTTTCACATTACATGATTCGACTTCTAAGTACAAAATGATATGTTCCAATTGTACATGATTTTATAATTATTAATTTCAACTTTATCATAGTTTGATCTTTTTTACTTATACATATTTTACGATTGAAGTAGTAAAATAAAAATCTGTTTTGCAGATTTATAATTTTGCAAGTAGGGGTTCATTGGGTCCGGTTTAGTCGGTTTTGAACCAAACCGAATTAGTTTGGATCAAACGTTTCAGTTTTTTCGGTTCGGTTTGCTTTTTAAAACTGAATTATAATTTCGGTTTGGTTCGGTTTGGAAATTTTCAAAACTGAAATAACCGAACCGACTGAACTTTTATATATTATGAATTTGATCTGGACCGCCCCAGTTTATTTCTTAATCAATTGCTTTAAATACTTCGGTTTATTTCTTAATATCCCGGTTTATTTCTTAATATACTTCGGTTTATTACAAATCAATTGCTTTAAATAAAAAAATAATATATTTTGGTTTGAACCGAACAAACCAAAATAAAACTTTAGTTTGGTTCGGTTCATTTGCAATGCTAAATCGATTCGGTTCGGTTCTATTTTAGAAATCAAATTATTACTTTGGTTTGCCTAATTCAGTTCGGTTTCAACCGAACCGAACCGATGAACACCCCTATTTGCTAGCAGAAACGTTTTTTTTTTTGTATGAAAATCTAAAATTTTAATTTTACAAATTCTAAATATTAGAAAGTTCAAATTAAACAAATTAATTATTATGTTAATTATCAAAATTGACACACTAAAATTGTAAAAGAAAAAAATGAGGAAAAGAGAACGGAGGAAAGATAACGTGTTTATGGGTTCATTAGAATATTTTATAATCAAAATTTTATAAGTAAGATATTTGAACTGAACTTTTTTTTATTAAAGATACATTTTATAAAATTGCGCCTTAATATTGTGATTTTTTTCTTGCTAATCATCACCCCTAATTCGACTTGTCTAGGTTAGTTTCTGTCTTAATAATAATAATAATGATAATGATAATGATAATAATAATCGTAATAATAGTAATAATAATAATGATATTGATAATGATAATAATAATCATAATAATCATCATAATAATAATCATAATCATCATAATAATAATCATAATAATAATAATAATAATCATAATAATAATCATAATCATCATAATAATAATCATAATAATAATAATAATAATAATAATAATAATAATAATAATAATAATAATAATAATAATAATAATAATAATAATGGTTATACGATTTGTATATGAATGCCGCATACAATATCAGTACTGCAATTATTACTCATCACATCTACTTAATAATACAGGGATTAAACTCCTGTTGCTGAACAAAAATCCTAAATTCAAATCAGCTTTATTCAGGGATTTAAAAAAAGGCCACAGCGTTTAAAAAGGCTGCACAACTATATCACAGTATCACACAGACACACACTATGAATAACCAAAGTTTTGTTCAGTACCCGTGACGTGGCATGAGAAACTAAATTTCTCTCGTTTGAACTGACAAGTGACAACAAGTTGATATAGAACTAGGAGTAGGACTAGAAGTAAAGAATGGCTAGAAAATAAATGAAAACCAAAAGGTATAAATCATAAATGAAAGAGGAATTGAAACAGTAACTGGGACCAAGCAGCATCACAATTCACATGGGTTAAGTCAGAACTCAGAGGGTTTTGCTTCTTTTTCGTGCAAGTGCTGTCTATTTGTTTTATATCTTTCTGGTCAAATAGCGCATCTCTATTCTCTCCCGTCAATTTTGTATTCATTTTCTCCGTTTAATAACAACAGAGATTAGAAAATTTGCCTATCGTACATTTCCCTTCAAGGAGATGTCCAGTTATTGTAACTGGAGAGGAGTTTTAATGATCAATTCGGAATCCAAAGCCTCGATCTAATGGGCCAAAACTTCAAATAGGCTTAGTTTAAATCCACTTGGATAATATACAAAAAATATACGGCCCATAGACATAGTGGCCTGTTAGAGGACACGTAAATATCTCCTCTTTCCTTTCAAATCCGAGTCGAATCCTCTACATTACCGTATCATTTGAGTTTAGCGTCGGATCGTCCGATCAGAATCCGGGCCAATCCGGCCCCGCCTGTAATGCACAATGTACCTTTAAGATTTGTGCTAGCATGAAATTAACTGATCAGATCCGAAAGGCCGAAGCTCTGACTCCACTAATGGCTTAAACCCCAACCCCTCCGTTTAACAAAACCCAAACATGTTGCGGCGCTTCTCTCTCCTCTCCGCCAAGCTCAAGACCTCTCTCCTCTCGCCTCCTCCTTCTCACCCCTTCTGTGCTCCTCTCTCACAGGCAATCTTTAAACCTAATCAGTCGCAGATCGTGTCTACCAATTTCTCGACAGTGAGTTTACTGAGATTGAACGATCTGAGAGATAACCATGGATCGACGCACAAGAAGATTCGCAAAGGGAGGGGTATTGGATCGGGCAAGGGGAAGACTGCTGGGAGAGGGCATAAAGGCCAAAAGGCAAGAGGCACCATGAAATTCGGGTTTGAAGGTGGTCAGACTCCCCTTAGACGAAGGCTGCCGCGTCGTGGTTTTAAAAACGCCTTCAGCCTCACATTTCAGGTCAGAATCAATCTTTTTATTTATATTTTCTGTTTAATTTACTGTTCTTTTATTATACCAATGTAATTGAGGGGTTTCGATTGAAATTTTTGTTTCGTGTAATGATATTAGGATCAGTTGTGATCTCACTCCTTGAGAACTTGCTGAGAAGTTTGATGAAACTTGCTTGGATTATGTTATTGATACAGATTTTCATTACTTAAATGATAGTGTATGATTTTAGACAGAAAAGCCACGTACTGCTTGATGTTTCTCATACGGACATTGTAATATCTAGTCATACATTTAATTTAGAGTAGTCGCTACTATTTGTAACATTTAGGGTCTGGTACTGAGTTTGAGGAAAAAGCGAAGGAAAGTGAATGGAAATGAAGTAAATGTCTCCATGTTATTTCATTTAATTACACCCAAAATGTTGAAGAAATAAATAGAGTGATTTTTCTCCATGTTATTTTCATTTAATTTTTTATTAGAATTTGGGAGCAAGGTTAACAAACCCCTTCTCCTCTTTTCCTTTGGGTCGGTATCCTCTGAGATATCTCAAACTTTCAGTTTATCTAAAGCCGGGCCAAATTTTTTTTGGTCCCTATTCGAAATGCAGGGGACCAGTATTATTATGCTTTGAGATTCATGCATATAGGATTTAAACGGTCCAGGTTTTCCACATATCAACTCAAAGTTTGAGATATCTCAGAGGATGCGAACTCTTTACCTTCCCTTCCCATCCTTTTTCCTTATTTTTCGAACTCTTAAGTAGTCCCAGTTACTTGAAGTTGAACTGCAGCCCAAACTTTATTAGGCAGCATTTTACTTTCTGACCACGAAATCTAAGCGGGCAACTCATATATGCTATTTATATTGAAAAATAGCTTCAAATATTTTCAGACCATCTTCTTTTGGTTCTTGGCTAATTACTTTTACTATTGTTCAACAGCCATGTGGACTTGGTAAAATTGCAAAGCTGATAAATGCAGGGAAGATTGACTCTGGAGAACTAATTACAATGAAAACCTTAAAGGTACTTTCTGAAATTGTAGAATGAGTGATATCTTTTTCGGAAAATCAACGTTAAATTCGTCTTTCGGTGAAAAGTAGGAAACTGGAGCAATAGGGAAACAAATGAAGGATGGTGTTAGATTGATGGGACGTGGTGCTGAAGAAATAAAATGGCCTATCCACCTTGAGGTATGCCCTTTTTTTTTTTCTTTAATATGCAATTTTTTGTATCATAAATAAATTTTCGTTGTGA
This sequence comes from Carex myosuroides, assembly GCA_028015225.1. Taxonomy (NCBI): domain Eukaryota; kingdom Viridiplantae; phylum Streptophyta; class Magnoliopsida; order Poales; family Cyperaceae; genus Carex; species Carex myosuroides. Next base: position 8,838,898 of record CM051470.1, on the reverse strand, counting down.
CCCTACGAGATTCCAATGTCATGCAATTCGCATTCCCTGAGATATCTCAAACTTTGAGTTGATATGTGGAAAATCTGGATCATTCAAAACCTTTCTGCACAAATCTCAAAGCACAGTAATACTGCCCCCCTGTATTCTGAATAGGCACCAAAAATAATTTGGCCCGGCTTTAGATAAACTGAACTCAATGTCATGTGCAATCATCCGCCTTTTTCGAAGTACCTAAGGTATTCCTCCTCTTTCCCTTATTTAGTAAGATACAAGCTATGTGTTGCATTGAGACATTAAAATATCTACTTTCATCCTTGATAAGTATCGTTTGAAAATATGGTTATTCATGCCTGTAGTAGTATCTTGTGCATGCACTTTATTGTAGTCCAATTAGTCAGGATTTCTGTATTCTTTGTAAGAAGGTTCTTTTTCATTGTGATTTTTCTAGCCATGTTATATATATTTTAGAAAATATTGTGCTGCATGTGAACAAATGCAAGATGATGAAATTATGATGTTGAATAGCACATGCTACTATTCAAAATACCTTATATGAAATTCCTCTATTGGTTCAAGCTTATACTACTGGACTAAATTTTGTTATTACACCTCGATTTTGCAATCCAATAACAAAAAGTTTATAAGCCAAACTATGACTAAAACAGGAAAAATGTTTCACCTAATAACCCGATTTAATTGTAGGTCTCACGTGTCACAACTAGGGCAAAGGAAGCGGTAGAAGCAGCAGGTGGATCAGTACATAAGGTCTACTACAACAAACTAGGGTTCAAAGCATTGCTCAAACCCGAGTGGTTCGAAAAGAAGGGACGGCTATTACCAAAAGCAGCTCGGCCGCCTCCAAAACAACAAGATAAGGTTGATAGCATAGGCCGTCTCCCTGCACCAACAAAACCAATTCCTTTTGCAACACAGGAGGAGAGTGAACCTGAAGCTGCACCTTTAGTTGCATAAGAAATTCCTTTTGTTTTTTTACATGATATTTTATATGGCCCCAGTTTAGAGATTTGTTATTCTTTTTTGTTCTCCAAGGATTTTTAATCAGGTGCTTTGTAAGACACTATTGCTCAGATTTTAGTTGTGTAATAAACTGAAACATTTTGGGTAAACAACTTGTATTTTAACTATAGAGAATACATTGTTTTTTAAAATACACAAGTTGTATTGCAAAGTGTCCAATGTGGCGTTATAAGAATAGCAGTGTTGCCGACATTTTTATTAATATCCAGTTAATTACAAATTAATTATTATATCTACGATTTCCGACTTTTGTCAAAATGTCCAAACCGGTTATACAATAGCCGGTTTCCACATCTTCTTCTTTTAGACACTACGAAGAGCAAGATAATGAAATCTAACGTTGAAAATTCGAATTTTTTGTTTAAATTATTTGTTAGATTACTTCTTTTGATTTATAATTAGTATATTTATACTAAAATACACTAGATTACTTGAAATTATGTTGAATTACATTATATTACAATAAATTATGTTGAATTACACTAAATTCAGCTAAATTACAATAACTTCGCTAATTATAATAAAATACGGTAAATTACGCTAAACTATGTAAAATTATGCTAAATGAGGCCGATTTTGTGCTATCTTTCATAAACCATAAAAAATAGTAAAAAAATTCCAAAAATAGTAAAAATTAGTATTATACAAGTTCATCATATAAATAATTTACTGAGCTACTTAGATTGAATAATAGAAATGAAAATCTTAATCAAAAACTTCAACTCAAGTTTTGAGGCTCTTCCCTCAGTCTTTTGGCAATTCTGAATTTTGAAATCCGGCAGTGCTAGCACGGACGCATGCGTATTTTCGCAAGCTTTCCGAAAAGTGGTCATTTGCTAAAATCGGACACTCGAGCGCCGTTTTATAGCAGTTTGAAGTTTCGTCGTCGTTTTTCGCCTTTTCAGTGAAGATATCGTCCATATTCATATCTAATTTAGCGTAATGTACCGTATTTTAGCGTAATATAATGTACTTCAGGGTAATTTAACGTAATATAGTGTAATTCAACATAATTTCAAGTAATTTAGCGTGTTTTAGTATAAATATGCTAATTATATATCAAAAGAAGTAATCTAACAAATAATTTAAACAAAAAATTCAATTTTTTAGTGTTAGATTTTATTATCTTGCTCTTCATAGTGTCTCTTGCAAAAAAAAAAAATAGTTTCTAATTATAAATCACTATGAAGACACACAGTAATTTACTGGAATTTACCGTATTTTAGCGTAATTTAACATAATTTAGCGTAATTTAATGTAATATAGTGTAATTCAACATAATTTCAAGTAATCTAGTATATTTAGTATAAATATGCTAATTATAAATAAAAAAAAGTAGTCTAACAAATATTTTAAACAAAAAAAGAAAAAAATAGCCATAAAATGGCCCGTTTCTTTGTAGTGTCTAAAAAAAAGAAAAAAAGAAGAAGAAGAGGAAACCGGTCATAAAATGGCCCGTTTCTGGGAGAGAGGAAACCGGCCATAAAATGGCCGGTTTGGACATTTTTGACGAAAGTCGGAGATCGTGGGTATAATAATTAATTTGTAATTAACTGTGGATATTAATAAAAATGTCGGCAGTGTTGCAAGCCTTCAGGATTTGTGTATTTGGACCTTTGTAACAATTATTTTTACCATATTAAACTTGATTGAAGTTACTACCGTTAATCTCTGGTTCGAATAATTGTTAGTATCTAATTTTCTTTTGTTTTATTATTTGTTATTATATCCTTGTACTCGTAAGAATGCACATCATTCTGTTTCGTTGAATATAAGATCGCATAAAACCAACGTTCTAAATAGCAATTATTGTATCATTAAGATTCGAAAATACTATAGCGCAACAATAGCTAGCTATTTAGAATCCTGATAAAAGAAAAGTGGTTGATAGCGTTATAACTTTTAAGGTCCGAGAAAACTATAGCACAGCTATTGTGCAGCTAAGGTGGGAACTGGAAGCATTATTGTACTGATATGTTAAGGTGATAAAATAAAAAACATAGCTAACATGTAAAGATCTAAATTTTGGATTCCTCAACATCTACGATTTATTTACAGCAATAGTTAAACAGTATGACTGAAGTACAGCTAGAAACTGGTCATTAATTTAGTTAAAAATCATCAAATGTTGCCACTGTACAATAATGCAATTTCGAGATTTGCTGCAAAATTAACATTGCAATTAAACCTAGTAATCTAAAACATGGTGTTTGCATTTCAGTATTGTTCCTTTTCGAACTCTTCTTTTTCCAACATTTGCAGCCATCCTTATAAGCAATTAATTAATTCTTTTCTAGTAGTTGTATAGTGTATTCATCTCGCAAAATTCGGTCATTGGATTGATCAGCCCCACAAAAAAGACAAGAATTAAAACGAACAGGAAATAAGATTTTAGTAACTAACAATTTAAGTCCTTCAATTCTTCAACGAGAAAGAGAAGATCCAAAGAGAAGCAAGCATCGTCAACAAGATAGATAACTAACAAAATGAAGTTGGCAGCAGCGGACACAATCCTGTTGCCTTTCACGGGCATGAAGTCATGTCTCTTATATGCAGGTGATGCGCTTTTTACATTGCAGATAGCCCTCATGGTATTCCAGAAAATATCGGGTCTACCAACAAATCCGCACAAGTCTGAATTACTGTTCTCGGACCCTCAGCTGCAGGACGCATCCCAGTTATCGATGATGCTTGATTGCATAGTAAGCGAATTCTCCTTCACATATCTCGGACTACCGCTGTCCAATAAGAGACATCCAAAAGCAGTGTATTTACCGCTCATCCACAAATTGAACAGTAGACTCGCAAGGTGGGCAGCCAAACACCTCTCTATCACATGTAGAATTGTTCTGTTAAATGCAATCCTTTCGGCATTACTGTCACACTTCATGATGGTTCTGAGCTTGCCAAAATGGGTAATTGCCCAAATTGATAAAATCAAAAGAAGATTCTTATGGCACGGGGTGGGTCAGCACTCAGAAAAGATGAGTCGGGCAAATTGGGACATGGTATGTCGCCCTAAAGAGTACAACAGCCCCGGAATAACAGACCTTGTTACGTTCAACAAGGCACTGCTCATGAAATGGTTCTGGTACTGGCAAAAGCCAGAGCAGAGGATGTGGAAACTAATTTTCCAAGAAACAAGGCTCAATAATAACCTCATGCCTGATTCACCACTGTTCACGGGGGCATGCAGCAATGTCACAACTTCTGCGAGACAGCGGTCACACATATCTTTGGGCAGGGTGAACAGATATCCTTGTGGAACCACAACTGGAGACATGACATACTAAAACACGAAATGCAATCGCTGTACACGCAAGTGATAGATGTCTCTATAAACTTGAAAGATGCCTTGCAAGGAACAATCATACACTATTTCCAACAGGTTCTCACGAGAAAAGCATAAGAGGAACTCCAAACACTCAGAGGCTACCTACGGAGAGTACTCACACACATTGCCCAAGAACAGGATGACATCCAATGGAAATGGATGGAGACAGGTATGTACACGGTGAAAAGTGCATATCGAGCACTCAAAAATCACCCATACATTACGAACCATGCTACTCGCCTATGGAAGCTACGGGTACCATCGAGAACAAAAGTCTTTGGTTGACTCTTAGTTAACAACAAATTGCTAACCATTGACAACTTAAAGAAAAGATGATGGCCATTGGCCAATCACAAACATGTGTGTCATGTGTTGTCGAGACACCGAATCAACAAACCACACGGTCGAACATTGCTCATTCGCAATAGAAATGTATCGTATAATGGATATCGTGACACAAATGAGAACACACCTGATTGAGGCCATACTGCAGCTAGACAACAACAAAAGGGCAAGAGGCACTTTACTAGTTGTAATGTTCGTTATCTGGAGAGAAAGATGTGCATGTATTTTTAGAGAGACCAAAAAGACACCTGGAGAATAAATAGAGGAAGTGGCGCAATTGTTGCATCGCCACAATGAACTAACGGGAGAAGTTTAACTACTGAATAAATTTTATTTTTCATGTTTTTTTGTATGTCTAGACTTACTGCATGTTTACATTTCCTACTTACTTTGTTTTACGATCTTTTCTTCTTTTAGCTCAAGTTTGTTTTGAGCGACTTGTGTTTATTTTCGACTTGCAACTAACCACACTTATAAATCAAATATGGACTAGACTCTTATTATTTCTAAAAAAAAAAAAAAAAAACCAGTAAACTACTCAAAATGAATATTGTTTACTAATCACAAAACCATCTTAACATTAACATTTAATAACTCCTGGATAAACCTAACATAGGGAAAACACTCAAAACCTAGAGTCCAAGTACCCCTATAGCTACCCCTTTCTTAAAAGAAATATTGTTTTGACAAGGAAAGATTTTGCAAATCGTCTACTTTGCTGGTTGATAATCGGACGAATCATCATATAGGATCTTATGGTGAATTGGTGATATTCTTGTTATTATTTGTATCACTATAAGAATCTCTGTGACTACTCGTCCAATTTTCAACGGATAGGATTGGATTTCGCAGGCGGTCCGGATCGTTGGCGTAAATATATTTGAATTCGGATCCTCTAAATTAGACTCAATCTTGGGTTCGGCTGACCGTCTAATTTGCTCTGGCACGATATTGAAGGGGTTCAGTGCATTTTACGGTCCAGATCTAAACACAAAATTTGAGTAACTTTAGTAGCAATTTGTTTTGTGTATGTTAGCCGAGGCCCGAGGTGAGGCGGGGTCCGGATCCCTAAAGTAACTCAATCTTTGAGTTTTGGATTGAGACCGTCCGATTTAAATTCATTGCTCGAGATTGTTTCAAAATTCGAATTCGTCGTTGAGATGTGTGCGCTCACTTCGCGGATGGATTTTCACGGATCGAATCGGACGGTTTTGATTCAAAATCCAAAAATTGAGTTACTTCACTAGATCCGAATTGGGGTGAGGCGGGGGTCAGAGCCTCAGGGCCGGTCACGCTTAAGAATTTACGAGTTCCCTCCGTTTTTAGCTTACATGGTGATATGCAAAGTCACCCCTTCATTTATTTTTACTGTTTTTCTGTTTTTCTTTCATTGTAATCCTAAGTTTTTTACATCCATGCTTTATTTAGTTTTTATGCAGTACCTAACTGGGCATTGTGGCATTAAGCACTCATGCCATTAGGCTTATTTTCAGTTTTCTGGTAAACAATTTACTGTAATTTGCCCTTTTATCAATGAAATTCTGTGCCTACTGGCTTCAACCTAAATAAAATAAAATAAAATAAAACAAAGTTGTTCCATATTAGAGGAACAGAGGGATCCAACTGTTATTTTGACAAATTCAATAATAAATTTTACTAAAATAAATAAAATATAAAATTAAAAAAGTAAATTTTGTGGGCATGTTATTTGACATATTGATGGTCTATAAATAAAATTTCGTGCAATTTTAGTACTGATTGATACATCAAAATTCGTTAATTTTTAGTTGTTGAGCTTTTAAGCCAGGCGAAACATATACATCAAATTTCATCCTTTTTTATAGACAAGATTTGTTGGCATAATAAATCATGCCTATAATGTACATATCAAATTTAAACTTTATTCCTAACTTTTTCTAATATTATGAAAATAAAAATTGTCAAATAATTATCTACAGAAAAAATAAGAGCATTGCATATTATGTGACAAGATAAAAATGCAACATAGAAATACTGATATTCTGTAGCTTTCAAAAAATATTGACAACGTAGCATGCTCTTAATGTCACATTTCCTATATTTCAATTCGTCTAATTCTATTTCTTGTTCTTATTTTTTTTTTTGACTATTTCAAATCCTTTTAATGTATTTTATATAATTTTAAAATAATAGTATCTATTTGACTCTCCTTAACTTTACAAGCTGTTACATCAGTTTATATGATGCAACAATACAAAGCCACTATATACTACGCATAGACCTTTATCCAGGAAATTTTTTATTGGTAGTAATTGATAGAAAAGAAGAGAGATAAATGGTAAGATTATAGTAATATTTATATTGGTAGTAAGATCGGTAGAATTTCTACTGATCTAAATCAGATTGTTTTTTTCTTTTTAATTTTTTCAAGTAAATTTTTTTTTTTACAAAAATAGATAAAGTATCTTAAAATTTAGAACATTCCATCTATTTTTTGAAAAAAAATCATATTTTACTAGAAATCAAATATAAGAATTCTCTCCATCTATACATCAGATTAAAAAAAAAAGTTAAGATCGGTAGAAATTCTACCGATCTTACTACCAATATAAATATTACTGTAATCTTACCATTTGTCTATCTTCTTTTCTATTAATTACTACCAATAAAAAATTTCCCTTTATCCAACCCCACTCATGTGCATGCTGAATATGAAATTTATGATATTCCAATATATATTGAAATATAGTAAAGTGAAAACAGAAAGTTAATTTCATATTGTTTTAGTGTATACAGTTCTAAAAATGTCTTAGTGAGAATGTAATTGAGATATCACTTAACTGTATTTTAATTTTTAAAATAAAACTTTACTGCTACTATAAGAGTTAAATACAACATATATTATATTTTAAATTGAAATTTAAAATTGAATAATCTTTATTATTATCAAAACAGTATTTATTATAAGAACTACACGCAAAACAATAGCAAAGAAAAGGAAAAAAAAGTGACAACAAAGTGAATCCATATCCTCTCAGGTAACAAAATAATTTTTATTTGGATCGTAACCGTAACCGTCCAATTAGAATTTGAACTAATTCAATAAAAAATGCAATGAGAGTCTTTAATATTCGTGCGGATTCTGACCAAACGGGCAGAATCTAAAAAAAATATTTTGTTATCTTAGATGATATGATTTCCAACAGAATCCATATAATTAACCTCCTAGTTGCTAAACAGCTATGGTTGTCATGCTATGATGTATATACAGCTTGTAGTCATTTCAATCTATCAACTTTAATCCTTATTCTTATCTATTTATTCGCTCTCGTATTCAAAATACATATATAGAAATTGTGACTTCTTCTGCGTTCAAATGTACCCAGTTCTTTGATCTTTATTATTAAGAAAATAAAACTATGGGTCATGTTTCATCTAAATTGAAATTTCAAACCATATGTCAATCATATATTCATATCTTAAATGATGACACCTGCTTTTTTAAGGCACGTCTACTCTCTTTTAAAAAATTGAAAGAATATTAAATAAAGTCATAAATGATGATAAAAATTTATCTGCAAAGGCAAATCAGCTGTTTGTCATAAAGGTCATAAATGATGCCACCGGTTCATCTTCTCTTTGTCCATCAAGCTGCTCTACCTGTCTAATTAATATCACCTAATTAACTCAAATTTATGTTTATATGCGGACCGTCTGATTTGCTTTGGCATGTATATTAAAGAGCTTGTACATATTTTATTTCGGATCAGATAGATTTGAATTATAATCAGAGTGTTTTGATATAAACTCAAAATTTGAATTAATTCGGAGGATTGCCAGTAAGTAATTCTCAAATTTTAAGAATTCCAACAAGAGGAGCTCAACTTAGAAATTTCGATAAAAAAAATAAGCAAAAGTCAAAAGTGAAAGATGTTGTTATGGAATTAAACTTCCAAATAGGTTTAAGAAATATTCAGTAGGGTTGCTTAATAGTCTCTTTCTGAGTTTTGTATTGTTGCATCATTTATAAGTTGATGTAATAGATTGAAAGGACATGAAGCGAAAAAACTTAATGGGAAGTCATGCTTCATATCCAAGTTGGTATTTAGATTTTAAGCATTGGAAGGCACACGAACCATACTATGGCATATTTTTTGCCAAACTGGATGAAGGCTGGCCTGATCCAGTGTTGGTTGGCATTAGCAAAATGCTGCAAATTTAGCCGCCACCACCGTCCATGTGGTTTCAGCCAATCTTTGTGTAGCCGTCCGAAAATGACACTAAGTGAACGTGCTTTTTAGGTAAAAAATCTCGTTTCTTTTTGTTCCCAATTGAAGCTAATTATTGTTAGAAAATAGTGCAGCAGAACAATTTTTTGAGTTCCTTGAGCTGCTTTGGTGATGCTTTACGAGAATATTGGTTGTTAGTGTTTATTCTTTTATATATGTTATCTGAAATGCTTAATGAATATTGCTATGTTATATCATAATTTGTGTTACGTTTGATTGTTGGCATTGATGCTTTAGTGCCGTGCTATCTGCGACGTTTCAAAGTCAATAATTAACTAAGATTGTGAAGTATTGTTTGATAATAAGCAACCTACATAATTTAGAATGTATAGCTTATGTATCTCTACCAGTTTTGACTGAACTCATTCCCTCTTAAAAGTGCAACATAAGTTGAGATTTTTTCTTTTATGGTCAGTCATGAGCATCTTGCTCACCAACAAATCTCATTAAATCGAAAAAAATATGTACAACACCTCAATTTACATTAGTGTACAACAAGTCAACAACAACAACCACAACCAAGTCTTTAGTCTCAAACAAATTGGGCTAGGCTTGAAATGAAATCCAAACAAAGTTACAAAAAATCGGATTAGGTTCATTTTCATAAAGAGGCTGTTTTTTTATCACTAGTTCGCACTTCTTTTCACGATCCTCCTCTTTTATCCTGGTTTGGGACATACTGTGCATAAACTAAACAACTTCCCTCTTATTTGATTTATAATCATCATCTATTATTTTAAGAGAGCCCAATATGATCGTAAAACAAAAGCTAAATAAGGTATGATTACAAATCAAAAGCAAAATGAAGCCTACTCTGGTCGTATCACGTGATTCTGCATTTAATTCACCGAAACTGCATATGTTGGTAGTTTGTAACATAACAGTTTGGGCAAGTTGAATACCGTAAAATCGAGAATACTGTAAAATTGAATACCGTAAAACCGAGAATACTGTAAAACTGAATACCGTAAAACCGAGAATACTGTAAAACTGAATACGGTAAAATCAAGAATACGATAAAACTGAATACCGTAAAACCGAGATACTGTAAAACTGAATACCGTAAAATCGAGAAATATTGTAAAACTGAATACGGTAAAACCCAGAATACGATAAAACTCAATACCGTAAAACCGAAATACTGTAAAACTGAAAACCATAAAACAGAGAAATACTGTAAAACTGAATGAGTGAGGCTATGGTGCTATGCATAGCACGGATGGGGTCCGTGCTACGGCCAAAAAATTGACTTTTTAAAATTCTAATGGTCGATCCAACCGTTCAATGTAATAACCATATGAATATGTACTTGCAAACTAAATTTTATATTTTTTCGAATTTGTTTACTATTTTTTTAAATAGGTAGAAAAATCAGTGTTTTCTGAAAATTCTAGACCATCAAAATTCTACCTATCTAAAAAAATAGTAAAAAAATTCGAAAAAATATAAAATTTAGTTTGCAAGTACATATTCATATGGTTATCACATTGAACGGTTGGATCGACCATTAGGATTTTAAAAAATCAAATTTTTAACCGTAGCACGGACCCCATCCGTGCTATGCATAGCACCATAGCCTCACTCAAACTGAATACTGTAAAATCAAAAATACGATAAAACTCAATACCGTAAATTGAGAATACGGTAAAACTAAATACCATAAAAATGAAAATACTGTAAAACTGAATACTGTAAAACCGAAAAATACTGTAGAAATAAATACTGTAAAACCGAGAATACGGTAAAACTCTCAATACTGTAAAACTGAGAATACGGTAAAATTGAAAATACAGTTAAATCGAGAATACAGTAAAATCGAGAATACGGTAAAACTCAATACCGTAAAACTAAGAATATGGTAAAATTGAATACCGTAAAACCGAAAAAACTATAAAACTGAATATCGTAAAATTAAGAATACGGTAAAACTCTCAATATTGTAAAACTAAGTACGGTAAAATCGAGAATATGGTAAAACTCAATACAGTAAAATCGAGAATACTGTAAAATTGAATACCGTAAAATCAAGAATACTGTAAAACTGAATACGGTAAAACAGAGACTACAGTAAAATTCAATACTGTAAAATTAAATACGCTAAAACCGAGAATACTGTAAAACTCAATACCGTAAAACTGAGAATATGGTAAAACTGAATACTGTAAAACCGAGAATACTGTAAAATTGAATACGGTAAATTGATATCTTTTAATGTGACATCGACTGATGCGGATCCAATAAATATCAACTTTAGCTGGTTAGTTTGTTCAATACCCGAGGAAATGGCTTGGTGAAGCTAAGATGCGCAAGGTTCACCTCCCTGAGACAATCAACAAGATGTGTTATGCCTCCTACCATGGATGGCTCCTGCTTGTTGCCTCTGGTGGTTCAGAGCTTTTTGTGTTGAACCCGTTAACCCGGGTTAGGGTCCAGCTTCCACCATTTACTATTCCGGTCAAACATATATGGGATGGGGATGACGATAGACGATGAGGATGAGGACTGGGAAGATATTCCGCCCCGCAGGGTTGACTTTCTATTTAAGTCCATGATGGGAACTTCTGCGATCACCAAGATAACTTTTTCAACAGATCTGACCGATCCGAAATGAATCATAACAGTGTTCTTCAGAGATTTTTGGCACTTTTCTTCTGTAAGGTCGGGGACTGTTGCTGGACAGAGGTTAACCAACCTCCGCGACCGAGTGAAGATTTGGTTGATGCAGCATACAACAATGGAAGTTTATATTTGCTCGATGATGGAACAATTTTCATTTATAACCTAAACGAACACAAGGTGCTGGGTACATACTATTTCAAGCCAGAGTTACAATATGTGTCAAAAAAAAATTTGGTGGGGAATTCTGGGCTTTACATGGTTGCTGTTTATAACAATGAAGACGAAGAAGATGAGGCAGCAGATGAGGCCACCATGAAAGCTCCTATTCAAAAATTTGAGTTGTACAAGAGGAGCTCAACTTAGAAATTTCGATAAAAACAAAACAACAAAATTCAAAAGTGAAAGATGTTGTTATGGAATTAAACTTCCAAATAGGTTTAAGAAATATTCAGTAGGGTTGCTCAGTAGTCTCTTTCTGAGTTTTGTATTGTTGCATCATTTATAAGCTGATGTAATAGATTGAAAGGGCATGAAGCGAAAAAATTTAATGGAAAGTCATGTTTCATATCCAAGTTGGTATTTAGATTTCAAGCATTGAAAGGCACACGAACCATGCTATGGCATATTTTTTGCCAAGCTGGATGAAGGCCGGCCTGACCCAGTGTTGGTTGGCATTAGCAAGATGCCGCAAATTTGGCCGCTACCACCGTCCATGTGGTTTCAGCCAATCTTTGTGTAGCCGTCCGGAAATGACACTAAGTGAACGTGCTTTTTAGGTAAAAAATATCGTTTCTTTTGGTTGCCAATTGAAGCAAATTATTGTTAGGGAATAGTGCAGCAGAACAATTTTTTTAGTCTCTTGGGCGGCTTTGGTGATGCTTTACGAGAATATTGGTTGTTGGTGTATATCCTTTTATATATGTTATCTGAAATGTTTAATGGATACTGCTACATTATATCATAATTTGTGTTTCGTTTGATTGTTGGTGTTGATGCTTTAGTGCCGTGCTATCTGGGATGTTTCAAAGTCAATAATTAACTAAGATTGTGATGTATTGTTTGATAATAAGCAACATACATAATTTAGTATGTATAGCTTAGGTATCTCCACCAGTTTTGACTGAACTCATTCCCTCTTAAAAGTGCAACATAAGTTGAGACTTTTTCTTTATGTCCGTCATGAGCATCTTGCTCACTAACAAATCTCATTAAATCGAAAAAGTTATGTACAACACCTCAATTTACATCACTGTACAACAAGTCAACAACAACAACCACAACCAAGCCTTTAGTCTCACACAAGTTGGGCTAGGCTAGAAATGAAATCCAAACAGAGTTACAAAAAATCAAATTGGGTTCATTTTCATAAAGAGGCTGTTTTTTACCACTGGTTCGCACTCCTTATCACGACCCTCCTCCTTTATTCTGGTTTGGGACAGACTATGCATAAACTAAACAATTTTCCTCTTATTTGATTTATAATCATCATCTGTTATGTTAAGAGAGCCCAATATGATCATAAAACAAAAGCTAAATGAGGTATGATTGCAAATCAAAAGCAAAATGAAACCTGGTAAAATTGAGAATACGGTAAAATTCAATACCGTAAAACCAAGAATACGGTAAAACTGAATACCGTAAAATCGAGAATACTATAAAATTGAATACCATAAAATCAAGAAATACTGTAAAACTGAATATGGTAAAATTGAGAATACGGTAAAACTGAGAATACAGTAAAACTCAATACTGTAAAACCAAGAATACTGTAAAACTGAATACCGTAAAACCAAGAATACTAGTATCGATCGTTTTGTCAAAATACCATATATGTATATATATATATGGAGTTTGGATTCTGTAAAACAACTACACATCGTAGCAGAGCGAGAAAAGTAACTTAATGAAAAAAATGTAGTTTTGAAGATTTAGTTCTAGACCGGGTTTTAAATTGATATTTTTTAATGTGACATCGACTGATGCGGATCCAATAAATATCAACTTAGCTGGTTAACTTGTTCAATACCCGAGGGAATGGCTTGGTGAAGCTAAGATGCGCAAGATTCACCTCCCTGAGACAATCGGCAAGAGGTGTTGTGCCTGATACCATTGCTAGCTCATGTTTGATACCATTGCTAGCTCATGTTTGTTGCCTCTGGTAGTTTAGAGCTTTTTGTGTTGAACCCATTAACCCGGGCTAGGGTCCAGCTTCCACCATTTACTATTCCGGTCAAAGATATCTGAGATGGGAATGAGGATGACAATGAGGATGAGGACTGGGAAGACATTCCGCCCCACAGGGTTGACTTTCTGTTTAAGTCAATGATGGGAACTTCTGCGATCACCAAGATAACTTTTTCAGCTAATCTGATCGATCTGAAATGAATCATAATGGTGTTCTTTCAGAGATCCTTGGCAGTTTTCTTCTGTAAAGTTGGGGACTGTTGCTGGTCAGAGGTTGACCAACCTCCGCGACCTAGTAAAGATCTGGTAGATGCAGCATACAACAATGAAAGTTTCTATTTGCTCGATGATGGAACAAGTTTCATTTATAATCTAAATGAACACAAGGTGCTGGGTACATACTGTTTCAAGCCAGAGTTACAATCTGTGTCGAAATTTCTTTTAGTGGGGAATTCTGGGCTTTACATGGTTGCTGTTTATAACAATGAAGACGAAGAAGATGAGGCAGCAGATGAGGCCACCAGGAAAGCTCCTATTCAAAAATTTGAGTTGTACCAGATTATAGACCAAGAGCCACGAATGGAGGTCATACGGATTGCTGACACAAGCGACACTGCTATTTTCTATGGGTATAACTACCACTACCTGACTGTCAATACTAATGAATGGGACTCGCTTGATGGGGGTTGTATGTACATGGAGTACGTGTGTTCGTCATCTGCTGGTAATGAAGTTATGTTGAATTATACATATGCCACGCATTGGAGAAGGCATGAACCATGTTATGGCATTTTTTTTGCCAAGTTGCCTGAGCCAGCGGTGATTGGCGTTAGCAAGATGCCGCAAATTTAGTCGCCCCCACCGTCTATGTGGTTTCAACAAAACCTTTTTTAGCCGTCAGGAAATGACACTAATGAAACTAGTTTTTTAATTAGGTAAAAAGTCCAGTCTCTTTGTGTTTCTAAGTGAAGCTAACTATTGTTAGCAAATAGTGCAGCATAACAGTGTTTTGAGTCCCTTGAGCTGCTTTGGTGATGTTTTACCCGAATATATATAGAATCTGTAGTACGTTGGTGTTTGTCCTTTTATATATGTTATGCGAGATGTTTAATAGATACAGCTTAGTTTTATCATAATTTGTGTTACTTTTTATTATATTGTTGGCGTTTATGCTTTTGTGCCGTGCTATGAGATGTTTCAAAGTCAGTAATTAATTAGGATTGTGATGTATTGTTTGATCTACATAATTTAGAATGAATATTTTACACATCTCTATCAGTTTTGACTAAACTCATTTCCCTCTTAACAGGGCAACATATAAGTTAAGCATTTTCATTTAGTAATCATTATCTGTTATAATGAGGTATGAATGTATGATATCTCTACAAACTTTAATTTGAGTGAACACATTCCCTCTTATCTGACACTGGTGCCTAGCTTTTTAAAAGGACCCAATATGATCATAAAACATAAACTAAATGAGGTATGATTATAAATCAATAGCAAAATGAGGCCTACTCTGGTTCATATCACGTAATTTTGCAATTAAATTTCACCGAAACCTCATAAGCTCGTAGTTTGTAACATAACAGTTTAGGCAGCTTGCTAAATATTATTTTTCGGCAATTCCAATTTGCCTAAAAGAAAATGCCATGTTTCCAAAAGGTAGACTTTTCTGGATATTGCTGTTAATATATTGTTGATGTTGGGGAACTATTGATATAGATATTTGTATATTACCTACATTTTTTCAGTCACATATTAATTTAAATGTCACCTTAATGGAGCTGGTTTTTATTAATGAATGTTTGATCTCTTGATTTGTTAACAATCTTGATCCCACAACGTGTGTGTAGGGGTGTCAATGACACTCTTTTATCCGTTTACCCAACCCGTATTGTATCTGATAAGATGGGTACGGCAAGATTTTTTTTTCGTAAACTTATTGAGTATGGGTACAGGTAAATATTTTTTTTCGTTATCTGAACTGGTTAGGGTACGGGTAAAGCCTATTTCGTATCCGTTACCCGATCGGGTAATTATAAAAAAATATATATATTATATATATTAATAAGCATTGAAACTAGTACTTTAATTGGTTTACTTGCACTTAGCATTATCAATTTTTTTCCAATAAAGTACTATATATGTGTGAAATGAATGTATACATTTTATTGTTTTATTTAATAAATAATAAAAATAATTATTATATTAGTATTATCCGTTATTTACCCGCTACCGTTTCGTTATCTGACAACTATAACGGGTAAGGGTAGCTAGGGTATGGGTAAGAGTAGGGTACGGGTAAGGACAATTTGTAACGGGTATGGATATGAAAATGCTTTCACCTGACCCTTACCGTACCTGTTCACACTCCTACGCGTGTGATTTTAATTTTTTTAAACTCTCCTTGTATTTACCAACAAATCTCCTTATTTTAAAAAAGGCAGGTACAATAGTGCATTACTTAATCTTTGTGTTAATAGAGTCGGGTGACGTGTTCATTCACATGACTTGTTTTTCTTCAATGACAAATGAAACGGCACGTTATGTGGATTACCCTTGACACATTATGGCAGGTCTAATGGTCATGAATAGACAAGTGGACACATCTCGTATTGTCACATAATTATATTTGTTAGAACTTGATTTGTCTATTAATTTTGAAAAAAATATTTGACGATAGAAGGGACTGACGTGACTGATGTGTAACGATTTAGCGTGAGTTAACGAGATATCGACTCATAATTCTTAATTAATTTAATTTTAGTACTTAATGTTTAAATACTAGCTTTCTTAATTATATTGCACTTTAGATTATTATGTTTATTTAAGTAAATATTAAACATTTCTGTATTAAAAATGGCATCTATTTAAACTTAAGTAAATTATCGTCATAATCTTACAATTAGATCAGAATAGTTTTTGCTTTTTACACCTATCACACGTATGCTCATTAGATCACATTATTCACACTGTAGAATCTCATTTATATAATATCTTGTCATATAATTTTGCACCTGACAAATACGTTCATTTGAGCTTTTTCTCTATTGAAGTAGGAGATCCAGATTACTTCTGCCTATTCTTTTATGTATATCATTAAAAAAATTAAATCTAGACCATATATTATTAAATTTTTTGAATAATATCAGCAACGCCACAGTTGCTTGCATTTCATATCAGCTCAGAACTAAAAGGGTATAGTAAGGCAAGTCAACAATAGCGTCGTATCTACCTAGCTAGGCCTAAGTTTCGTGTTGCGTGTTTAGGATTGGAGTATTGGATCAATTCAGGTAAGCCAAGAGTCAAGTAAAATCAAATATCATCGTAAAGAGAGGAGGTGAACAGGGAAATTTTTTATTGGTAGAAATTAATAAAAAAATATATAGAGAAACAGAAAGAGTATAAGGGTTATAATATTGGTAGAAAGATTGGTACAAATTCTACCGATCAAAAGAGATTAGAACGGTAGGAGATTCACCGGTCCAAACTCTTTCTTATTTTTTTTAATTTGTTCGCGGCAACACAAGTTGTTACAGACTCGTTGGAGGAATTAAAAATTGAAGTTTAGATAGGTATTTTTGTTACCGATCTAAACATTTGAGCTTTTTATTTTATTAAAATATTCCTGTTGTTTATATCGGTAATAATGTTACTGATCAAAACCAAATTTTTTTTTTTCCGATTTAGGGTTTATCTAACCTGAGTGTCTATCTACTCCTTCCTCAACCAACATTCGTTTTTTTTTCTGAAACATACCAAACTTCTTTCTCAGCTCCAGTCTTCACAAAATTCATGTGGAAACAGATCGGCAACACCATTGTGTTAAGCGAGTCAAGCTGATAGATATCACAAGTTTTTTCTTATTACATGAATATTAAGTACCTTAAAATTGAAAATGGAATTATAACGAATTATGATTTTTTTTGTACTAGAAAAATGACTAGGATATTTGTCAACATTTACCACGGAGGCGAAGTAATACGCACACAAACAGGAGATGGTTATAATTTAAGTGTTGCGCAGACATTTTATGTGACTAGAAACACTAGTCTTGATGAATTACGGAGGCAGTTTCATGCACATATTGAATTTGCTTCTGAGTGAGTATAAATTGACCATTTAAGCACGAATGAACACAGCATCACCTGGAAGACCGTGTTTTTATTCCCTATTTCCGGTAGAATGTGATGAAATTTGGAAAATGATCATTGAAAATGCAACTCGATCCGATTATTAAATTTAGTGTGATTGAACTAATTATTGATTCAGAACGAATCACATCGGAAACCAACTACTACCCATACCCGGGTAGCATAGCAGGAGGTAGTAGCACACCAACATTGTCAAGTCCACCTTGTACTGACTATTGTCCAGATCCGACTGATCAGACTGATACAATGGATGTTGGATTTGAAGATGACACATCTTCCTCTGACAATGAAGGCCCATATGTCGGGGTAGATTTAACACAGAAGGAGATAGAGAATGAGATTGGTGTATAGGAGATATTGAAGGAGTGGAGAATGTCGATCCCATCCATGAACTGGGGTATGCAGCATCCATGTCCCTCCTTCAATTCGCAAGAGCCAATGCAATATATAGATCGTGATTCTTTTGGCAATTTCCATAGATTGGATGATCCTTTGTCTGAGGGTCAAAAATTTTCATCAAAGGAACACCTCCAAACAGAATTAGAGAAATTTTTGTTTGAAAATAACATGGAAATAAATGTGCAACACAGTAGCAGAAGCATATACGTGGTGACATGTAAAGTGGAGAGTTGCAAATGATTAGATTAGCACATCAACAATATCAATTAATTCTATAGTTAATTTTGGATTTAATAAATTACAAAAACATTTCATACCTTGACCGAAAAAAAAGATCTAATATTATGCGGACTTGTCCTCTCAAATCTAAACTTACTCCAACAAACGGATTTGAATTTGATCAACAAATCATGAATTTTTTTTTTAGGGTTTCGGTAGTCTCCTTTCTTCTAATTAACTTAACTTCAAAGGTTTGGAAATGGAGAGAAGAGAGAGAGAGGCAGGGGAAGGGACGGGTGCACAAAAAAAAATACCCAAGTTAGGACGGTATATGCTATACCGATCTAAATAATGGAACCTCAATTCCGGATCCATTGTGACGCTATCTTCATACCCCGTGGAAAAATAAAAATAAATTAAAAATTTGAGTTAAGACCGGTGGAATCCATACCATTCCAAACACTTTGTATTTTTAAAATTGGTAGAATTTGTACCGATCTTTCTACCAATATTACAACCCCTGTACTCTTTATGTTTCTCTGTATATTTTTCTATTAATTTCTACCAATAAAAAATTTCTGGTGAACCGCTAAACAGGTAGCACCATTTATGGCATTTCTGACAGACTTGTTCATTCGCCTTGCAGAGACATTTTTGTCATCATTTATGACTTTATATTTATTTACTTTCAATTTCCGAGAAGAGAGTAGGTTAGACATGTCTTAAAAGAGCAGGTGGTATCATTTAAGATAAATTTTGTGTTTTGAAAATCTAATAATGTATATAAAAAATTTTCCTTAGTGATTGACCTCTGATTTGAAAAATCTTTGAGAACAAATGTAAGCGTTGGTGGATTGAGAATCTTTTAGTTTTTTTGCATAGCACAGATATATAATTTCAACATTTGAATTTTGAATAAGAGATAATGGGTAGATAACAATAAAGGCTAAAGTTGATATATTGACTGGGTGAGAATCTCCTCCGGAAAAGGAGCACCCTCCGGAAGCCATCAAGGCGCTACAGTATGCAGATGATACCGCCGTCATTGCAAATGCTAGTCAACCCACTCTTATTACCCTTAAAATAATCCTAAGATTGTTTGCGGACATCTCGGATCTAAAGGTTAATTTCGAAAAAAGCAGTTTCGTACCCTTCAATCTACGGGGCAGAGAGCTTAGGGAAGCACTAGTACAAAAAACCTCTTCACCGACCCTCAACCACCGACTGTTTTAATATGTAACAGTCGGTGTAGAGACTGCTTGATAAAATCGTAAATAAGAAGTTCTCAACACAGGCGGTTCAATTACAAATAACCGTCAGTGAACCAACACCGACTGTTCTTTCAAAAAACAGTCGGTGTTGCTCCACCCTACACCGACGGTTTTTGTGAAAAAACAGTCGGTGTTGAGCAGTAACCAACACCGACTGTTTTTGTATAAGAACCGTCGGTGTTGCTCCCTGTTGTGTGTCATAAAAAACCTAGATTAACGTCGGTGTTGAATCATTTACCGACTGTTTTTTGGCTGGAACCGTCGGTGATATTTCTTTCCTCTTTATTTATGTTCTGAACAACTTTCGTTTTCACAGTGTCTCTTTCTATCGACCGCTTGTAAATTTCATTTCGCTCTTCAGAGAGGTTCGTAGATGGGGAGATCTGAACTATCGCCGTGGAAATTGTTCTATTCAGGTAGCTTCGTGTAACTATTTCTCTCTTCTAACTATTTTTTTCGCCGTGGAATCGAAGTACTTCATTTCCCTTCTAAGTTTTTATGAATGATTCTATTCAGGTTGCTTCGTGCAAAATCTTTCAGGAGAGCTGCTGTTAGTTTAGTGATCAGGCACACAATACTGCAATTGGCCAGGTATATATGCTGCCTCCTTGGATTGTTGTCTGAAAAACTAAACCCTAAATCAGCATCGATCTAGCTATAATTGTTTTGTTAAGAAACTTAAATTGGCGCTTATATAGCTACTTCATCTTAGTTCTCTGATATCTCTGATCAGTTCCAATTCATGTAAACCATTCAAACCATTTTGTTTAATTCTTTCTTCTCCTAATAGAAGTTTTTAATTGGACCAACCATTAATTTTTCTGTTAATGGTATTCAATTTAATTTTCAATTATAGTACAAATTCGTTATGAGGAGAAATAAGAATTTCTTGCCACCACTTGCTCATTCAACATCTAAGTTCTGAATTTTTAACCATTCCGGATCAAATCTAAATTGAGAAAAAAAAATTCTCTTTTTTCCTAATCTGAATGAGCAATGCATAATGGCCAAATGCAAAAGAACTCAATAAAGAGATTTAGCTTGGATATCTATTTTCCCAATATAATGTAAAGAATAATTATACTTTGGTTCATGCATGCATTTATATTACTACAACATATGCTCTTTTTTATACTAATTAATGATAATGAATAAAAGAAGTTGTTGTTTTGTTAATGCGATTTTTCTTATGCCTTTGGAGATCAATGGGGTATGCTAATTTTTTCATGTCTAAGGGTATTTTGGTGCTTATGTTGGGTTCTACAAGAAGCCACTTTATTCTCGAAGTTACAATTGCTTGCTTTAGTTTGAATTATGTCTTTAAAATTTAAAATTTGTAATTTGCAAATTGTAGCGCTGCTTATAAGGGATTTGGAGATTGTACGCCTTGTTTTATTTCTGGATGCTCAAAGGAGACTGTACTACTTCAAAAGAGAAGGTAAATTTAATTAAATTTGTTAATGGGTTAGATTAATGGCTTTATGTTGATTGGTATTTCCTAATTTCAACCCAATTATATATGGAATAGTTTGTAGCTTAGTATTATTGTATTGTGCCATCTATCCAATTTGCCTTTGAACATTTAGTATGCCTTTTAGGTCGATGCCCGTTCAAAATTAATCCAATAGGGATTAATTTTGAATAGTTCCCTGTTGGGACTGCTCTTTGAATGTTTTGTCTCATTTAGGATGTGAACACATGTCAGTGGATTTGGTATTTAAGAATAATTCGGTAGCATTTGTCCTTGTTCCCACGAGTACGTATTGGATTTCATCTCCAAACGGATGTGATTTTTACGCGTACTTGGGGAACAAAGGGGAAATGCTGCCGAATTTTTCTTAAATACCAAATCCCGCTGACATGTGCTCACTACTGAGACAAAGCATTCAAAGAGTGGGTTAGGATTGTGCACCGGCCCTATGTAAGCCCCAAATTGTAATTTTAAGAGCCATTCATGACCTCTTACCTAATTATTTTTATAATTACAGATGGATCGAGATTGGATGTATGGAGCTCGTAATACCATTGAGTATTTAGACAGTGTGAAAAGTTTCATAAAATTTGCTGAGCAACACATGAAGACAAAGGGTGATGACACGATTCCGTGTCCTTGTAAAGATTGTTTGAACTTGAAGAGGTTTCGCACTATAGAAACGGTGAAGAACCATTTGATTCGTCGTGGTTTTAAAGAGCGATATACACGTTGGATCAGGCATGGAGAGAGTTATGGAGAAACAAGCACCGCTGCTAATACTGAGATTGGCCAGGAGGATGAGGATGCCAGTGTTGATAGTGATCAGGAAATGGATGTGAATTATAATTTTAACCCGAATGACAATTTAGGAGAAATGTTTAGTGATGATGAAAATGACATTGATGTACAAGACTTGTATGCTGAATCTGAAAAACCTTTGTTTCCTGGTTGTGAAAATTTTACAAAAATGCATGCTGTGTTAAAATTGTATAATTTAAAGGCAAGTAACAATTGGAGTGATAAAAGTTTTACCGCCTTATTAAAACTCTTAGGAGATATGCTCCCAGATGAGAACGAGTTACCAAGATCATGTTATCAAGCCAAAAAATTATTGTGTCCTATGGGTCTAGATGTAGAAAAAATACATGCATGTCCGAACGATTGCATATTGTATCGGAACGAGTACGAGAAATGTGAAGTTTGTCCTATATGTGGTGAATCTCGTTATAAAAGAAAAGGTCAAACTGACGGTAATGATGATACATATAGAAAAGGACCTCCAGCAAAAGTGATATGGTATTTCCCCGTGATACCGAGATTCAAGCGTTTGTTCAAAAATCCTAAAGATGCGCAGTTGTTGCGTTGGCATGCCGATGTCCGGAAAACAGATGGAAAACTCAGACACCCGGCTGACTTGCCTCAGTGGAGAAATATTGACAGAAGGTTCAAGAAACATTTTGGTGATGAACCAAGAAACCTAAGGCTTGGTTTCAGTTCAGATGGAGTGAACCCGTTTGGTAACATGAGCAGTCAGCATAGCACATGGCCAGTTTTATTGTGTATTTATAACCTTCCTCCCTGGTTAACTATGAAACGCAAGTACATTATGATGTCGTTACTAATTTCAGGTCCAAAACAACCCGGAAACGACATAGATGTGTATTTAGCACCGTTGATTGAGGACTTGAAAAAATTATGGTGCGATGGAGTGCAAGTGTGGGATGCATACAGTAAGGAAAATTTCAAATTGCGAGCAATGATATTTTGCACCATAAATGATTTTCCTGCATATGGTAATTTGTCGGGTTATAGTAACAAGGGGAGGAGAGCTTGCCCTATTTGTGAAGATGATACGGTTGATATTCGGTTACAAAATTGCAAAAAAACAGTGTACATGGGTCACCGTAGGTTTCTTCCTGTTAATCACCCATACCGTAAGAAGAAGAAAGCTTTCAATGGTGATATTGAGACTAGACGGGCTCGTTCTCCACTGACCGGTAAGCAAGTGTATTTGCGAGTTAAAGGTATCAAAGTTCAATTCGGAAAATTTATTAAGAAAAAAACAGCCCCGGAAGGTGAAACTTGGAAGAAGAGATCAATTTTCTGGGATTTACCATATTGGGAGGAATTACAAGTGCGACATTGCCTTGATTTGATGCACATTGAAAAAAATGTTTGTGAAAGCTTAGTTAGTTTGTTGTTGGGCATTCCGAAAAAGACCAAAGATGGACTAAATGCTCGCAAAGATATGGTCAGTATGGGCACAAAATGGAGAGATGTTGCACCTGAACTGAGAAAGACCAAAGATGGAAAAAATACTCGAACTTACCTTCCTCCAGCTTTGTACAATTTGTCAAAAGAAGAAAAGAGAAGGCTTTGTCGATGCCTTCATAGTGTTAAAGTTCCTTCTGGATATTCTGCTAACATAAAAAAGCTCGTGTCAATGAAGGATTTAAAATTGACCGGGATGAAGTCTCACGACTGTCATGTTTTGATGACACAAATGCTACCTATTGCAATCCGTGGTATACTGCCGGAAAAAGTACGGTTACCAATTTTAAAGCTTTGTTTTTTCTTTAATGCAATTTGTAGCAAGGTTATCGATCCCGAAAGTTTGGATGAATTGCAGCGTGATGTTGTCGTCACTTTGTGCGAGCTTGAAATATACTTCCCGCCGACCTTTTTTGATATCATGGTTCACCTAATTGTTCACCTGGTCTATGAAATTAAGCTTTGTGGTCCTGTGTTCTTGCGGTATATGTATCCATTCGAGAGATACATGGGTATCTTGAAGGGATATGTAAGAAACCGATATCGGCCCGAGGGGAGTATTGTAGAAGGTTATATTGCAGAGGAGGCGATTGAATTTTACAATGGTTATATAGCAGATGTACAGCCTATTGGTATTCCTAAATCACGCCATGAGGGCCGGGTTGAAGGTGTAGGAACCATTGGTTTGGAACCGATCGAGGCTGATAAGTCTTTGCATGAAAAAGCACACCTGTTGGTATTACAACACATGACATACATCTCTTCGTACATTAACGAGCATAAAACCATTTTGAGATAACTTAATCCGACGAACGGAGACCGGTGGGTTACCAATGAACATAATAGTAAGTTCGCATAATGGATTAAAAATAGAGTTATTCGACAAAGCGGTCCAACTATTATTGTGAATACGTACCAAGCATATGACATCAATGGGTACACTTTTTACACGATAAACAAGACAGAAAAAGCACCAATCAAAGTAGTGGTGTAACGCTAGTAGCTATATCAGAAGAATTCTCCAGATCTAAAGATGCCCGGGCAGTACATGCGAAGAACTCGTACTATGGTCAAATTGAAGAGATATGGGAGCTCGATTACGTCAAATTTAAGATTCCGTTATTCCGGTGTAAATGGGTTGATAATCGCCGGGGTGTTCAAGTGGATAAGTACGGATTTACTGTCGTGGATTTGGAAAAATTGGGATATAAGAATGATCCATTCATACTTGCCAATCAAGCCACCCAAGTCTTCTATGTTGAGGATCCCCTCAATAGTAAGCACCATATTGTCCTTCACGGCAAAAGACGCATAGTGGGCGTTCTTGATGTGGTTGATGAGGAAGAGTTCAATCATTTTGAAGAAACACCCCCATTCTCTGTTGGCGTGCCATCTAACGAAGTGAGAAATGATGATATAGAAGATGCAAGTTATTTACAGCATGATCATCAAGATGGAGAATATGTGAATTAATTAATTAGTAAATGTGATTTTATTAAGGTACTCCAGATCTAAATTCAATTTAATTTTTAACTTTAAATTTTACATAAAACTAATGTTGTACATATATTTATTGCAGGAGAAATTCGATCAAACAGTAGCGTAAAATTTGACACATGAAGGGAACACAATATATTTCTGGATTTAAGGTGTACTTTTTGTTAATTTTTTGCCAATTTTATGTATAAAATTATGCTGATTTTACAGAAATTTTTGTTAATTTATTGTTAAAATTTTATTGCCAATTTATTAATTTATTGTCAATTTATCAATTTATTGCCAATTTACTAATTTATCAATTTATCAATTTTATTGCCAATTTATCAATTTATTAATTTATTGTTAACATTATGTATAAAGTTATGTATAAAATTATGTATTAATTTATTCTGCACATACCGAAGTATATTTTGAAATTGTCAATGTATTGTGTTTTTTCTTAAGAAGACTGTTTGTAACTTATGAAATTCGGAGCCATTGATCTTATTTGTCTGAAAATTTCGTTTCCCGGGTTTCTCTTTCGATCAGCCGCCTAACTCGTCAAATGTGAAATTTTGAAAGCAGGGAGAAGTATTATAATCGGCGGAGGCCACAATTTCATTTCCCTCTCTTCCCCGACAATTTCATTTCCCTTTCATTTCCCTCCACTACCCCGCTCGCTACCCCGCTCGCTACCCCGCCGCTGGCCGTTCACTGCCGCTGAAGGCAGCCGCCGCTGAAGGCACTGAAGGCAGCCGCCGCTCAGTGCGCCGCTCAGTGTGCTCAGTGCGCCTCCGCCGTCGCTGAAGGCAGCCGCCGCTGAAGGCAGCTCAGTGCGCCTCTCACCGCCGCTGAAGGCAGCCGCCGCTCAGTGCGCCGCTCAGTGTGCTCAGTGCGCCTCCGCCGCCGCTGAAGGCAGCCGCCGCTGAAGGCAGCTCAGTGCGCCTCTCACCGCCGCTGAAGGCAGCCGCCGCTCAGTGCGCCTCCGCTCACTGAATAAAGGTTAATACAAATCTCTTTTAGGTTTTAAAATTGTACCTGGATATGTTGCAAACCATGTTTCTCTTATCAAGCATGAAAACCCTAATGTACCAAGACATGTGTTCAGAGCCCTGATATGTATTTTGATTAAGTCGTTTGTAGTATTTTTTATTTAAAATTGCACACTGATATGTATTAAAGGCAAGGACAAGTAGTAGAGGCAGTGGAACAAGCAGTGAAGGAAAAAAGAAAAGAATTGAAGAAAGTTCAGAGGCAGCACAAGCAAAGAAGTCTAAACAGGAGACATCAACCATATCCTCTCCTAAGGTACAAAAACCATATAGATAACTCTAAATGTACTATTAATTTGATTATAGTTACATACATCTTGATTTCTATTAAACACAATCTCTTTTAGGTTAATACAAATCCCTTTTTACAAGGTTACTATTTATTTGCTGAATTCAAATTTAGTTGATTTGCTTTCATATGGTTGCTTTTGTTTAGTATATTATTCACATATACACATATGGTTTGTGTTTACTTAGGGTTTTAGTGCTGCTGCTACTCCAATGAATTTACTTAGGGTTTTAGTGCTGCTACTCCAATTGATTTTAGTGCTGCTGCTAAGGTTTACTTAGGGTTTTAGTGCTGCTGCTACTCCAATGAATTTCTTCCTTTTCGCATTATTTTGGTATATTGTTGAAGGCCCATGATGCAATGTCCCTCTCTTTAAAAGATGAGCTAATAATTAATTACAAGCAAGCCTTAGCCCATAATTTATTTGCATGAAGTATATTCAAGATTTTTCTATTCTGAATTTAAAGAGGGATTCTTGTAATGTCTTGTACTGTTTTTGTGTAGATTATAACCTATAACAATGTTACTTTGTTGAATATGCACATATAACCCTCCCTCTCTAGAAAATCACATATATTCAGCATTTTATGTAGATTATTTGCATAGAATCTTATTTGCAAATAATGTAGATTATTCAAGATTATTTGCATAGAATCTTATTTGCACTGTTTTTGTGTATATTATAACCTATAACAATGTTACTTTGTTGAATATGCACATATAACCCTCCCTCTCTAGAAAATCACATATATTCAGCATTTTAATATAAATTATGAGGCTGTTTTTATATCAGTGCTGCTGCTTATAATTTCGAATAGGTCGGGAGAAGCTCCATTGGAGATCGAAAAGGCCAGGAAATTATGTTAAATGATTCATGAAATTGGGACACCTCATGTTAAATGATTCATGAAATCTGCTACCTAACTTTGTTGATGATTTGAGAATTGAGATGGTACTTGGAAACTACTTCAGCTTAGCATGCTGCACATGAGCTTTTGCAAAAAGAATTATGTTGCACAATTTTCATGTTGCAAAAAAAAGTATTCAATTCAATTATTAGCTTGTTTGCAAGTAAACAAAAGATGTTTTCAAAGTAACCAAAGCACCATCTATAATTTGCCCATGGAATTTGCTCTCCTGCTTTGACAAGATTCCTCTCTTGTACTATTGTCCTGTATGCATTTTTTTCTCTTTTACTTTATCAATTTTGTTGTGGAATTTGCTCTCCTGCTTTGACAAGATATTTTTTAATTTACCTATTGGTATTCCAGATATTTAAAGAGACATGTTGCCGATCTAGGTCGCGAGGCTGACGTCGGTTTTTTGGACCCTAGTAGAATATCTTCATCACTTTTTAATTCTGAATCAAAGGAGGCCGCTTCAAGCTACTTGCTCGAGTCATTGAATAATATGCATGATAAGAAATTTATCCTTGGACCATACTTTCAAGAGTAAATTGTTGTTTTTATTTGAGTAATTTATATACTTTTAACGATATATGTAGATTGATTCTTACCATGTATGATTGTAGTAAACACTGGGTGCTTTTCGTTTTTGTCATGCGTGAGAATATGGTCTATGTTATTGATTCGCTAGCGCTAAAGGAACCAAGTTACGATATCACGTTGCCCTTTAAAGAGTGAGCAATACTATTTGTTGGTAATTACTAATTTCATTTACTTACAATCAACGTACTATTTATTGGTAATTTACTAATTAATTCGACATTCAAAAAATTTCAGCATTTTTAAATCTTATGTGGAGGCCGGAGGAGTGCACAAGGAGGGCTCAACGGAATGTGCGTGGAAATACATCAAGGTGTGAACTTGTACACTTGAGTTTTAATTAGATACCTCATTTTTTGATTGAAACTTGAAAATTCCAGCCAAGTCTATAAACTTATTGAGCACCTCCTTCGATTGAAACACATGTGCTTGCATTCCAATTAATTAGTGTTGCTGCCTTTTCAAATAACTCAACTATTATGCCACAATTGCTGAACAAATGCATAACTGATTCCCCATCCTGTTTGCACATGACACATCAGTTAACCATAGTCCAACCCAACAAGATGTGCTCATCAGTTAACCATAGAGACATATATATGACGAAATAAATACAAGCTACTAAATTGTTAAATCAAAATATAGCCCAGATAAATAATTTTCAGGATTTCAGTCCCCAGATATCCCTGACACAACTTTATGTTTATTCCGAAATGTATTTCCTTTAGTCCAAATAAATACTTGATTCTATAGAATGCATATTTTTTTTGAACTAAAATAAACAGTGGGCAATTTCAGTTCAAAACATGCTTGTTAGAAGTTGTCTTGCATTCTGACAATTGTTAACAATGGCCTTGAAATTTCAAATTCATTATTAAAACTTCTGAAAAAACACATTCATTTCAATCAGAATAACACTCATGTAGCTTTCATTTAAAATGCAATTTTATTCATCAAAATAAACACTTGACTATATATATGTAGTTTTGGAATTTAGGGCAAAAGCTGTATAGGGATGGTAGAGAAATGAATATCTTGAAGATATATAACTACAGTATTGTACAGCTATATATGCAGCTCTCAATATGGTTCTTGTTGGGTGAGCAACAAAGGACAAATATAGTAACTGATCCTTTTTCCCATCTTTTAGCAGTGACCTTACACATCTTTTAGCACATGTGCTCATCAAGTTGTCTATTGTCACTCGAATTCAGCCTATCTGGTTCACTAGTTGGGTTTTTTATAATCAAAGCCTAATATATAGTCCAAACATTTTAACAGTAATTCTTTTTTATTTTAATTATTGATTTTACTTAAATGGAACATTTCAGAGCCCTAGGCAACAAGGCAACAAGGTGTGTGGATTTTACGTTATGAAACACATGCAAGATCTAGTCACTACGCAATTTGACGTTTTTCCGAATGTATGTATTTTATAATTGAACTTGATTCATTTTTTATTTAGCTTGAATTAAATTAACTTCTCAATTTGTATTCATGCAGTGTGATTTACCGACACAAAGATATACGCCGACGCAACTTCATGCAATAACACGACAATGGTCTGCATTTTTCTTGGATAATTTCTAAACTATTAATAAGAAATGCATTGTTGTTATGTTCATATGCATATTTTGTTAATGGGTTTTTTGTATATTTTGTTATAGTGTATTTTTTTGTGAATGAAATATGAGTTATGTTGTTTAGAGAAAATTGTGCTGTCTTTTGTTTGTGTTGCTCAAATTATTTGCATGATTATTCCAATTAATGTTAACGAATGCTGAATAGAAATATATGGCTAGCAAAAATATGGAGGCTAGCCCCGATACAAACAGAACCATGCCAAAATTTAGTGTCAACACCGACTGTTTTTCAGAATTAAATCAATGGCTTTTTATAGAAAACAGTGGTGCTGGGGCTAACACCGACTGTTTTTTATAGAAAACAGTCGGCATAAGTGTCAACACCGACGGTTTTAAATAAAAATCAGTGCACTGTCAACACCGACGGCTTTCAATACAAAACAGTCGCTGTAGGGAGGTCAACACCGACGGTTTCCAATAAAAACAGTCGGTGTAGGGGTGTAAACACCGACTGTTATATATATGAAACAGTCGGTGTAGATGGGAAACACCGACTGTTTTTTATAAAAAACAGTCGGTGTAGATCATCAACACCGACTGTTTCTTATTAAAAATCGTCGGTGTAGGTTGGTAACACCGACTGTTATTGTAACAGTCGGTGTTATCTATCTACACCGACTGTTATTCCACCGTCAGTAAAGGTTTATCTATACCGGCGCCGCCATCACCGACGCCTCAATAACAGTCGGTATAGGGGTTTTTTAACAGTCGGTGAAAGGGTTTTTTGTACTAGTGAAGCAAGAATAATTCTAATGTTCACACAGCAGACCATGCCAATCGATTACTTGGGGATGCCCCTTTCCATTTACCGACCTAAAAGGGCTGATTTTTTGCCTACGATTGAGAAGCTGGAAAAAAGAATGGCGGGATGGAAGGGTAAATTAATTTCTAAAGGAGGTAGGCTATAGTTAGTCAAGTCAGTCCTTTCTGCAATTCCCGTGTATTACATGATGTGCTTCAAACTACCAAAATGGGTCATTGACCGCATTGATATCATTAGAAGAGCTTTCGTGTGGGGACGCAATGAAAAAGAAGGACGGGCAATAGCTTTGGCAAATTGGGACACGGTTTGTTCACCGTACGAACTGGGAGGAATGGGGTTACTGGATCTGGCCCGACATAACATGGCGCTCTTGCTGCATTGGTGGTGGAGAGCCTACACTAACCCCGACTGCCTTTGGACGACAACGGTGACAGTTCTCAAATGGGCAGGGCTGTACGAAACAGGTCCGAATTTTTGGGTTAACTCGGGCTCATTTTTCTGGAACATGCTAGTGCGGTTACTACCCATCTTCAGGTGGTCCACCAAATGGCAAATTGGGACGGGCGCGGGGATCTCTTTCTGGCTAGATGCTTGGCACGGCAACCCTCTCATCACTCGCCTTGACTCGGGACAATGGCCTCCTCAACCAAAAATCTCTGTGAAAGATGCAGCTCCCATAGCTGATACCCTGCTGCCGGGTATCAATCTGCATATAAGCCTTACCACCGAATCCGATAAGCTTCTGTGGAGATGGACGGCAGGACAGACGTATACCGCAAGTTCGGTGTATCGGGCCCTTGTTACGGGTGGCAGGATTAATTTTGATCATGCGTTCATTTGGACACTCCCAATCCCGCCAACGGTACGTGTCTTTTTATATCTTATGGTGAAGGAAAAAATACTTACGGGAGAAGTTATGGTTAGAAGGCACATAGGAACCCGAAACCAGAACACATATATGCTTGCTGTGTCGCAACTGCCCCTCAGAGTCGGCGCTGCACTTGTTGTTTTTATGTCCGTATGCGTTGAAGGTTTGGTTCGGTATTGGGCAATATTTTGGATTCCGAGTTATGCTACCAAGACAAACCATTGAGGAAATCCTAGTCAGTTCGAGGCAACAGGCCGAGCTAGAAGGGAAAGAGGCGCGCAAAGTTTGGGACTCTCTATTTACGTGTGTATGTTGGATGTTATGGAAGGAACGAAACAGCAGGATTTTCTCAAGTGCGCGAACACCACCGGCTATTGTAATTACTAATTAATCGTGTTGTTGAAGAGACAAAGCTTTGGATGACAACTTGCGGCCAGGGACACAATGGCACAGATCAACACTTGCTGAAGGAGCCCGATTAGAAAAGGGACTGTAGTGTAATCTTTTTGTTGTTGTGATGTTTACTAATTTCCTATATAGTTCTTAAGAGGTGCCCCAGTGCACTCCTGATGTAATCAAACGTTTATTTTTCTCAATAAAATCACGTACCTAGGCAGCCACTGCCAGGTCCTTTTTCAAAAAGAAAAAAAGAGAGAAAGGAGAGAAAAAGAGAGAAGGAGAGTGAAAGGAGGAGAGAGATAGAGAGAAGAGGAGGGTCTTCCTATTCTCAAGAGTAGGAGGAGATTTCGTTCCATATTGACCTGACTACAGCCATTCCATGCGGCAATACAATTTTGTCCTCACTAACTTACATTAATTTTGATAGATTGACCGACGTCACCACAAGCTGCATCACGAATCATATATTTTTTTTATGAAGCACTAATTTTAATAAAGAAATATCAATTCAATATGTACTATAACTTTCTTATTACACTAGATAACAAAATTCATAGTTTAAATATAGTACACAAATAGAGTCAAACCTTATCTAAGATAATTCGGAATGATATAACGAATTGATCGTAATTAGTGAGAAGCTAAATCCCGGGATGAAGCAATGACAGACATAAAATAAGAATATCTCACATATATATGCTATGTAAGAAATTTTGCTTGTGATAAATGAATTGATAAAATTAAGTATATATGTTATATCATGCGGTGAAATAAGTTTTTTTTTCCCTTGATGATTTATATATGTACTAGCTATCAATCTTTTGACGTGCAGCAAACTTACCGCACACTATGCATATTATTATTATTTTTTTAACAAACTTCTATAAAAATATCAACAAAACTTGTAGCGTGGTAGAACATTTTGTTCCAATTTTTTTTAGTTACCATCTTTTAAAAAATAACAAACAGAATTGATATGGTTTTGAAAAAGTTTCATTTTTACTAGGAACGATGGAGTTATTAACTGCGCTCCCAATTGAACTAAAAAATTGAAAAAAAAAAAATACAAAATGTGAAGCGCAGCTAATAGTTGTGTCTTTGGTCAAAATGAAATTTCTGTAAAACCAGTGACTGCTTTGTTTATTTTTCTTTTATGAAATGGTAGCTTAAACAAATTCGGGGTCTTATTCGTTAACGTATAAACTCTCTTAAGATAGCGCAGTAAAGTTTTTTTTTATTTTTTTTTATTATTATTATTAAGGATGCAGCTAGCTAAGTGGTGCTCAATCACGTGATCCTCATTAAGACATCTTCAAAATTGGGCTTGCACATGAATGAAAAGGTTATATTGCTATCTATATCTGGATAAATCGTAAATTTCATATTGGGCTTACACATGATTAATGAAAAGGTTGCAAGCTGTTTTGTGTCACTGATTATTTGCTCGTCTTAGCGAAAATTTTCATATTATTTGAAAGGGAAAACAAATATAGAGAAAAACTAAATTAAGGAAGCCTTCAATTTCAATTTGCTCTTCCAAATCTCAATTCCACTGTGAGATTAGGATTGTTTTTGGGATTACACTTCAAGAAAATTATTTATTGAAAGATAGTGAAGAATAACACTTTTAAGTTTATATTTTAGTGACGGTTTTTGTGAAGAACTATTTTACATTCATAAAATTTTAGGTATAAAAATTATATAACTATTAAGACAACAAAGAACAATACAATTAACAATGTAATAATTCGACTTTCGATGTCAAATACATTTGAAACGAGGAAAATTGAAAATTGTTTAAAAGTTATTCAATTAAATAATGAGAAGAGAAGAAGTGAAACTAACGGATGAAATATAGATAATATAACTTAATTAAATTTTTTGAATTTCAACGTTATTTATAAAAATAACAATTAAGTACATATCATTTTGAGAATGATTGAAGTTAATAGTTGACAATAGAACAAGATATAGATCAAGTAATGTTTAAATTAATAAATCGTATTTATGTTCCTTTTTAATCGCGACATATAAAACGGATATCAAAATTGTAATCCATATCTGTACTACTACAGGTACATGTAGAATGACAATATTATATTCAAATATTGATTATAAATGTTGACACAAATAACAAGCATTTTTAAAGTTAGATAATATAACAAATATAAATTATAAAAAATAAGATTCTTCCAATAGAAAGTAAAAGAAAATCAAATTAGATAGGATTATACAAATTATAGTTTATTTACTGCTTTACTTTATATTAAATTAATTCGAAAATTTAAAAAATTAATATGTAAACTTATCACTCGTGAAGTAGATCGGTTTCAACAGTTTGGATGTGTTTGTCGCTTGAAACTAATTCGATAGATTTTTTAGTTAAGTTCACAAAGACATTACTGTTCTTTTGTTATTTTGTTATCTGTTCGAGAGAGAATTTTTTTTAGAAATCATAAATAAAAAAAAAAGATTTTACCAAACCAACTTGATTGCTTTGGTTTTTACAAAAATCATAAGAACCGAGATGTCATTTCGGTCCGAAGTTTTTTTTTTGGACTGAATTGCCGTTTCGGTCCGAAGTTTTTTTTTTCCAGACCAAATTGTCATTTCGGTCCGAGGTGTTTTCACAAGTTTTATACATCATTTTTTTCGAAATATGTGAAAATAGCTCGAACTGAAATGACAATTTGATTCAAAAAAAAAAACTTTGGACCGAAATGGCATTATTATTGTTTTTGTAAAAATCAAAACAATCAAGTTGATTTAGTAAATTATTATTTTTTATTTATGGTTTTTAAAGAAATTTCCTGGAGAGAGGGCGTCGGTTTTGAGGAAGATATTTTGTTATTTCTGAGTGTTACTTTGTATTTGGTCCTTGTACATGTAAACATAAATTAACTTAAATTTAAGAGTAGAACCAAGGTGTTTTAAACTCATCAAGCCTCTTTGTAAGGTTAATTCAAAAATCTTTCGGATTGACTTCAAACGACACATTCAAACCGTTGAATCCGTTCTACTTCACGAGTGATGCATTTACATGTCAAATTTATAATTTTTCGAACAAGTTTAGTATAAAGTTAAGCTGTAAAAAAATAATAAAAAAATGAACTCATTAAAATTAACTCTTAAATTATCTTTTTCTGACCGCTTGACTTTATACTAAACTAGTTCGAAAAATTATAAATTTAACATGTAAATGCTTCACTCGTGAAGTAGAACGGTTTCAAAGGTATGGATGCGTCGTTTGAAGTTAGGGATGGCAAAAAAGCCCAATTGGCCCGGAGGCCTGGTCATACCCGCCCGACCCGCCTTTTACCCGGTCGGCCAGGCGCTGTGATGGGCCAGGCCAGGCCTGGGCTTAAACTGAAGCCCAAAGGCAGCCCGTTGGGCCTATATGTTAATACAACAGAGAAGGTTTTGAGTTTAGGGTTTTAGGGCCGCTCACCTCATCTCTTTCTCTCTGTCACTTTCCGTCTCTTTCGCTCACCTCACTCTCTGTCACTCTCTCTCTTTCTCGGGCTCAACATGATATCCACATTAAAATATGATTGGAGGTCAAATTTTTTATTTTTTTAAAATTTTTTACTATTTTTTAAGATAGGTACAAAATCACTGTTTTTCAGATAATTGTGGACCATCTAAAAATAATGATTTTGTACCTATCTTAAAAAATAGTAAAAACTTTCCAAAAAAATATAAAATTTGGTCTCCAATTATATTTTAACGTGGATATCATGTTGAGCGGTTCGGATCGTCTGTTCGAACTTTGAAATTGAAAATAAAAATGTCGAGGTACGATGGGGCATAAAGCAATGGGGCATTTGAGCCCTCCTCTATATATATATATATATATATATATATATATATATATATATGCTATTTGAGATGTTATTAGATATTACTAGGAGTTACAGAATTTATGTTCAATGGTATTTATGCTTTTGTGCTATTTGGTAAGACTTAATTAATTTTGTGAATCTGTTAAACATCTAATTAATGTTTAATGACGTTTCAATTAATTTCAACAATTATGCAGTAGTCACTATATTTGTTATTAAAACGGCGTTATGACAGTGGTATGTGTTTGACGGAATACATGAAAAAAATGTGGCATTATAATAGTGGCAAGTGTAACATTGTCTAACAAATGAAGAGGCGATACAAGCTTGTGTGCAGCAAATACTTTAAACCAAATATATACTTTATTCAGTGTATATTGGCAGTGTATATTCAGTGATTTCTTGTTAAAACCTTTGCTTGATTACTAGTTTTGAATCAAAGTTGAAAACAATAAAACTATAAATGAACATATGTGTTACGTCGTTGGTGGGTTAATATATCGCATAACTATGAAATTTTGTGAAACTTAAATATAATTTAATAATATATCGAAGGTTGATAATTACAGAAATTTGCTAATTTTATGTTACGTACTTGCGTGATGATTGGGAAATTATGTATTTAAGTATATTTTTTTAATTTGGTCTTTATTTAATCCGCTAAGGTCCACGGAAACCGGAAATATTCATTTCCAATTTTTATTTTCAGTTCAGTTCTTTGTTTATAGCTGATTGTGACATTATTAGACCACTTTATTTTATTGATGTTTTTATATAGCTATAATTATTTTATTGATATTCAATTGCAATTATTGTAGCGTTTCGATGAAACAAGGAATAGAGCAAAAATAGATCTAATTTCAAGATTGAGAAGATTGAGAATAGTAGCTAATCCAACAAAAGTTGAGAAAATCCACACACAAAAAAAAAAAATAGTCCATATTTACTAATCCAAACACATCCAAACGGAGAATAGTAGTTCGAAATAGTACATTAATTCCGGATTAGTGACTATTCTACATCCATCCAAACACACCCTTAATCTGTAATAGCTTTTAATCAACAAGTTTTAGTTTCTAATGCTTTCTCTCATTCTCTTCTTGATATTCTATTTACTGAATGACAACACCTTCTTAACTCTTTAACCTATAGTTCTATATTTATTGATCCAAACTCCTCAGATAAATTTTTTTGGAGATGGACTCCTTCAGGTTTATTTACTGTTCACTCTCTCTATTTGTGGTTGTCCAATAGGGGTATTGCAAATAAATCATACTCTGCCTTATAGTATGCTAAAATTCCATTAAAGATCAAAATTTTTATTTGGTTACTTCGACAAAATAAGATCCTTTCTAAATGTAACTTAGTTAAACGGGGTTGGCAAGGTAATGTAGATTGTCCATTCTGTGGTGCACCCGAAGTAGTAAATCATCTTTTTGTGACATGTCCTTATATTTCTACTCTTTGGTCATGGATAGGGAACCACAATAACTTCGATTATAATTGTACTACTGTTTCAGACTTGTGGCTTTTTGATTACTGGATTCCTTTAAAAGATTCATTACTTATCGAATTAATTAGAACTGCAACTTTATGGTTGGTTTGGCTTACCAGAAATAAGGTTTGTTTTCAACAAATACCAGTCCCTCCCATTAGCTCTGTAGGTTCTGCTATTATATAGCTTTAACTTCTTATTGGTGTAAGGCAAGACTTGATGATTCATACTTTAAATTAGCTTTGATTCTACCTATGGATATTACTTCTTTAATCATAAAACATATTTGATAATCCTCTCGGATACAAACACTCAGGAAAGGGAAAGCTCTCTGTTGGATTCTGAAGATGACGTTTTTCTTGGTTTAGAGGGGTCGGACCTCTTTGACTATCTACGTGATAGGGCTGAGTTCGATGCAATTGATGCTGCTGCTGCTGGCTTCCTCAATGTTGATTCTTCTAATGAAGTTTCTAGTTCCTCTGCTAGTATTAGTGTTGTAGTTATGAGTGACACTTCTTAATTGCTTTCGTTATTTATTTCGTCTAATATTGCTCTTCTGCAAGACTATTATGCGGTTTACTTAGGTTCTTAATCCCTGTTTAGGTATTTTGTGTAGTATGCTATTTCAGAGATTGTATAATTCTCTGATTTTGTATGAACATTTGAGTTTCACAAAGAAACTGGTGGTATCCCCACTTTATTCAAAAAAAAATCATGAAGCGAAGGAGTGTAATGTTAAGTAACGCACCATACATATCCAATTTAGTAGCGTAATGGATTAAGAGTGTCAGAAAAATAGTGTAAAAGCTACTTATGCTTTTTGGATTATTTAAAACATTTGTTTGACACTTTTATTGTTAGTGTATATATTACCAATTAACTTGGATATGAAGTTTCAAAAAATTATATTATATCTTAATTATAAATCAAATATATTTTTAATGCTAAGAAATTTAAATAGTATAGAAATCATTTGCTTAAAAAATGATCTGAAAAAAATTTAATCAGACAGATCAAAAATATTAAAATTGTGACATAACTAGAAAACTTGAAAAGTTCAACATTGTTTTTGAAATAACAATTAAATAGATTTATTTTCAGAGATTCCGTAGTTAAGAACAATTGGAATTAATTAATGGAGGTGAAAATAGAACAAGTCATAGATCAAATTAATACCGTTTAAATCAGTCAAATTACATTTATGTTCCTTTTTAGTCGAGACGTTTGAAACAAATATCAAAATTATATATAGCTCGTATTTATTGCACTTCTAAAAGCACGTAAGCATGTAAATTCGAATAACTAACAAAAAAATATTCAAATGATATTTAATTATAATAATTGTATTTGTGGTTGTATAACATATATAGGATTATGTTATATATCTGTGTGTTATTGTGTTTTCCGCTGGAAAAGGTGTGGGTTTTTTTGGAAGAAGAGGAGTCCGGTCTTTGTTTGTCAGATATTGGGAAGGAAAGAGTATTTATTTCGTCCATCGAAAATGAAAAGATGATCAAACCAAAAAAATGAAAAGATATTGGTTAACGTAAAAGTCATGAGTAGCTGAGTTGGATACGTTTTAAGATCGCTTTGTATCTCTGTAAACATAAATTTGAACATAAATTAAATTGGTTCCCAAGAAATTGTATCTCCGGGCTTTTGGGTTCCCAAGAAAAAAAAATTCACCAGGTACTACAATTTTTATATTAAATTGGTAAAGTTTCTCTACTACAAAAATCCTTCCGATACATACTTTACTCCACATTCTCTGACCGTCTATTTATATTAAGAAAACTAAATACAAAAACAAAACTCTTCAAAATGGAAGATTCGGCATCTACATTTCCAGATTGGGCCTATCTCCCGCAGGTGGTGGTGCATTTGATTGCTGAAAAAGTTAAATCTATTACCGAATATGTTCGATTTCGTGCAGTTTGCTCTCCATGGCGCTTCTCAACTCTTCCTAAGCCAAGTCACCTCCCTCCCCAGCTCCCATGGCTGATGATTCCTCATGACCCACTTCGGAAATACATGGACTGCCCAGCGGATGACGGGATCCGACTTTTCTACGACCTTTGGCAATCCAAGATGCTCAAAATTCACCTCCCAGAGACCATATGCAAGAGGTGCTGTGCCACCTACCGTGGATGGCTCCTGCTTGTGGCGAGTAAAGGTAAAGAGCTTTTTTTACTGAACCCGGTAACCCGCACTCGTGTCGAGCTTCCTTCATTCACTACTCCGGTCAAACTTATCTGGGATGAGGGGTGGCATGTGGGGGAGAATCTGCTTCTCGCAGTTGACTATTTTATTGAGTCTTTCATGCAGGGTTTTGCGATCACCAAGATGACTTTCTCTGCAGATCTGACCGACCCGAACTGCCTCATAGTGGTTTTCCTTCAGGTACAACGGTGGATCTTCTTCTGCCAGGTCGGGGACCATTGTTGGACACACATCATCCTGCCTTCGGTGCCAAATTCAAAGCTGGCAGATGCAGCGTACAGCAATGGAAGTTTCTATTTGCTCCATGAAGAATCGATTTTCATTTATGACCTAAACCAACACAAGATGCGGAGTATATGCCCTTTCAAGCCAGAGTTACGACCTTTTCCTAAGGTCTTTATGGAAGGGAAATCTGGACTTTACGTTGTTGTTGTCCATTATGCTCAAGGAGGAGAGGAAGCAACGGATCCAGAGGGCAGAGGGAAGGTTCCTAAGCAAAAAATTGAATTGTACCAGTTCCAAAAGCAGCAGATGGAGGTCAAGTGGATTGCTGACACAAGTGATACCACCATTTTCTTCGGAGATAACTATCACTACCTGGCTCTTCGATCTAATGAGTGGGACTTACTTGACGGAGGTTGTATGTACATGGAGTTAGTATATGCGCCATATGCTGGTTTGGACCCTAAGCTGCATGATTGTGGTATAGATCCCATGCCTATCACGGGTGGATTAAGTTATAACATCTTTCTTGCCAAGTTGGATGATGGCAACTCTGAGCCAGTGGTGCTTGGCCTTGGCGAGATGCCCCCTATTTGGCCACCTGCACCAGCTATGTGGTTCCAGCCAAGCTTTGTTTAGTTTTTAAAAAATGACACTATTCGAACGAGCTTTGTTTGGTAGAAAAATTCAGTCTCTTTTTGGTTTCTAACTGCAGGCAAGTATTGTTAAGAAATTAATATTACAGTATAACAGTACTTTTGAGTCGCTTGAGCCCCTCTGACAGGCAACATCAAAACACAAATAAATACATGCAGAGAGTTCTTGTCTTGGTTAAACAAGGTCAAAGAAATTAGAGTTATCACACAA
This sequence comes from Carex myosuroides, assembly GCA_028015225.1. Lineage (NCBI taxonomy): Eukaryota > Viridiplantae > Streptophyta > Magnoliopsida > Poales > Cyperaceae > Carex > Carex myosuroides. Next base: position 8,798,684 of record CM051470.1, on the reverse strand, counting down.
TTGGAGAAATACATAGCAGCAACCATAAAGCGAAGACACACTGACCTATGCGTGCTCGAAGAAACAATCTGGCGACAAAGAGCAAGGGTAAAGTGGGAATTACACGGTGACCGAGGAACACGATACTTCCATGCCATTGCATCCAAATCCAAGAGAAACAACACTATACAACAATTACGTCAAGGTAATGACATTCATGTGGACCACAACACAAAGGCTAAAATTTTCCATGATTCTTTCATAAGTCTGATGGGCACAGAGGCATTGCCGACACCACCTATATACTGGTCCAACTTATACCCGAACCGCACAGACCTCAGTTAACTAAGCACCCCAATTACAGAAAATGAAATTAGAAGAGCAATAGAACAGTGGCCTTCCAATAAAAGTCCCGGACCGGACGACTTCCCGGGGGAATTTTACAGGCGGTTTGCTGAAATGATTGCAAAGGATCTGCTTACGGTTTATCGGCATGTCATGGATCACGGGACGACATTAGCCCCCACTAAACAATTCTTACATTGTATTAATCCCCAAAAAAGAAGATGCACAATCGGCAGGTGACTACCGCCCGATCAGCACAATCGGCCTGCTGGTCTTCCAAGAGGTCTCGGGCTTGGAAATAAACTTACAAAAATCGGAGATAATCCCCATAAACGTGCCGCAACAACACCACAGCGACCTTATCAGAATCCTAGGTTGCAAAATCTCCACCCTCCCATTTACTTACCTGGGACTGCCTCTCTCAGACAGACACCTGCCAAAGTCGGCCTACATCCCTCTCATCCAAAAAATGAACTCAAGACTAGCCGGTTGGGCGGCAAAGTTTCTATCAATGGCCGGCAGATTGGTGTTGGTGAACTCAGTCTTATCGTCGCTCCCTGTTTACATGATGTCGGTCTTAAAACTGCCACAATGGGTCATCAAGGAAATTGATAAGACTCGAAGAAGGTTCTTGTGGCACGGAGCTAGTGCCCAACAAAAAGGATACAACTTAGTCAACTGGAAGGAAGTCTGTAGACCGAAAAGCTCTGGAGGGCTGGGCGTGCTGCAGCTCAAAAGCTTCAATAGTGCACTACTAATGAAATGGCTGTGGACGTGGCATGCCACTGGACCTAACTTGTGGAAACCACTACTTCTCCAAACCGCACCCAGGTCAGCGGGTTTACCACTCACCGCTGTGTTCTCAGCAATACCCCAACAACTGATAGAGAGGTTCAATGAATTAACATATTGGAACCCGGGAGACGGGGCAAACGCACTGTTGTGGGACCATGATTGGGGGGCAGGTCTGATGCGCCTAAATCTCCCAAACTTGTACTCATTTGCCCAAGACACAAACACAACGGTACAGACCGCAGCAAGCCAACACAACTTGGAACACCTATTCCGACCAAACCTATCCAGCACGGCCAGACATGAGCTGGACAGATTGAGAGGCCACATGGCACGAATAACACTACGGCCGGGGACCAGAGACGCCATTGCATGCAAATCAGGACCAACACATGTCTTAACGGTTCAAGCAATGTATATGGCTTTCATGACTGGACCGGGGGGCGCTGAGCCAATATCAATGGTCTGGAAACTCAACATACCGCCACGGTTCAAAATATTCGCGTGGCTGGCCATCAAGAACAGAATTCTAACTCATGATAACCTACAAAAGAGGGGCTGGAATTTCGCCAGTCGTTGTGTGTTGTGCCACCACAGCACCGAAACAGGGCAACACTTATTCGAGGAATGCATCTACACACGGGGGGTGTACGACAAATTAAAAAGGTACAACCCAGCACATCACTGGCCGCCATTCCCAACAGTAGAGACAACCAATACCGACAAAACAGGGCCAATCCGGCGCTGGCAGCAGTCGGCTATGATCATTATGCAGTTCTTAATCTGGAAAGAACGGTGCGCCCGGTCGTTTACGGATAGGATCAAACATATTGATGACATAGTAGACGAAATCAAATGGTACAGGCATTTATACGACACACAACAGCAACGACCTCTGACGAGGATCCACACAAACCGAACTAGCGAAAGGGGAAGTGGTACCACTCACTTGAATACGCACCACACACAATCGCGACGGACGGCACTGGGTACCGACACTAACTGCAACTCAAACACGGCTACTGGTGGAGATGTGTGACATGCGATACAAAAGGATTGAGTTAAAGGAGGTAATGGCTCAGGCAAGAGAGCCCTGACTGACCTCCAGTTGGGGTCCCTGCTTATTGATGGGGGGACTGAGGAATTTATCTGGTTCTTACAGTTTTTAATTCTATTTGATCATGCTCAACTGTTTTGAGCATTTCCAATAGCCTTTTATTTTGGTACTGTTTTACTTTCAATTGCATACAAAACTCTTGTATCTCTTTCATTCGTAATGAAATTAAATGTGAGCTAGACTCACATTTTTCTTCAAAAAAAAAATAGTTTAAGTATAGAACAAATACTAAGTCCAACTTATCTATGATTACTCGGAATGATTCAAAGAATTGAGAGTAATTAATAAGAAGTTAAAATCCCGGAGGAAGCAATGACAGAGATAAAATAAGAACATGTTATATCATGCAGTGTAAGAAGCTTTACTTATGATGAATTAATTAATAATAGTATGTTATATCATGCGGTGTAAGCAGCTTTTTCTTGATGATTTTCATATACATACTATATAATCCTTTGACGTGCAGAAAACTTAATTACCGCACAACAAGCATATTATTTTCTTAAGAAAATTTTGTAAAAACAGCAACAAATTAAATTTTAGCGTGGTAGAATATTTTGTTCATTAACGTATAAACTCTTTTATGGTAGTAGTAAAGATTGATGTAAACATTAAACATGCAGCTAACTGATGTCTCAATCACATCCCCACTAAATCATTTTAAAAAATATACACCACCAAAGAGAAATCTCTAAAAAGAAAGAAAAAAAAGAAAGATAAGCAACCGGCATGCATAAATTGCTAAAATTAAGGTTCATCCACACTTCTATGAAAAAAAAATTGCACAAAGACCATATAAATGTTATTGGTCAGAAAAAATTGTCAAATAAAACAACAAATAAACAGATTGTTAATTTTATTAAATTGTGTTCACATATTGGTCATAAAAGAGAATTTCAATTTTCGGACCCAGCACAGCCTTTTTTGCCTAACCGTGGCCCGATTTGTAAAATATCTCAGTCCAATTTGTAAAATCTCTCAGACCCGATTCATAAAATGTCCGAGACCCAAATCTCCCCACCTGGCCGCCTCCCCATTCCCAATTCCAAAATCGCTTGGCGTGTTCGTTTGTCACGGGGGATGGGAATCCACTTTTGAAAAAGTGGAAACCCTTGGACACGGGTATGCATATGATTGGTTATGGAAATGTGCTAAAAAGAATGTTCGGTTGTACTGTGAGGTTAGTTGTGAGAAATCTTGATTTATTATGAAAATATATGTATCTTGTTCAATTTCTTATCTATTGAGAAAAAAACTTGTTGACTTGTCTGTTTATTTTGTATTAAATTGAAACAATATGTAGGTAATTTTTTTTTTAATTAGTAACAAATAATTAAATAATATTTTATTGTGCGATAATAGTGTTTCTGCATTTCTCAATCAGTTAATTTAATTTTTCGTCTTATTAACATTTTAATGAGCAATTCTAATTAACAATAAAAATAACGACATATTTAATGCTAAATCAAATAAGAGAAGAAATTGCAGGACATCAAATGAAAGAAGAAATTACTATGCAAGTGTAGAATGATTATGTTAGATATAGAAGAAATAGAGATTAATTAATGTTTAAACATTTCTTGTGGTGAAAAGTTAGCATGCTATAATTTAATGTACTTTTGTAATTTATTTTCATAATATTTATAATGTTCAATGCAAATAGCATGTGTTTTTTCTCATAACTAAGTATCAGCAGCTCGAACTGTATTATTTATAATATTTAATGCAAATAACAGTACTTCACTAGTACAGGTACGAACTGGTACATACCTTGTGTCAAAGTTTATGTAGTTGCATAAATTCATCCCAAAATTTAAAAATTACATAAGAACAATCATACAAATGTATCATTAAATTTCTGGAGTTTAAAACAACAACCATCACCATATATTTGCATACCGGTACGAATTGGTACAGACCAATTGTTTTTCTTAATTACCAAAGCTCAATCCTACAATAGTTGGGTGAAAATTACATAAAGTTTTACCTATATATTGTTGGTCTCATTCTATCATACAAGTTAATTTGAGAGCAACATTAACTTAATTTCATAATAAGTTGCTATTGCGCAACATTTAAGTCAGAAACAGATTGTATAACGAATATGTGTTTTAGTGAAATGGGATTCATATAAGTACATTAGGTGAGCTGTCTTGCCTGGAATTTTAGTCAGAAGAACTGAAAGGTACAGTTTTTGAAATAAAAATATTCAATTTTTATGAAATTGGAATTCATCACTAAAGGCTGAAATTGGAATTCATCAGTGACCAGAAAATAGCAATTCGAAATGTCACCATTTTTGTAAGTAATAGTAGAAATAAATGGTTCAACTATAGGCTGACCATAACTGTTATTATTCAAGTGTTTTTATTCCGCTTTCCAATTTTACCCCCAACTCCTTTACAAGTTCCACTAATGGTCAAATTTTTATAAGTCTGATCTCCTTTTAAACTAGCAACTGATACAAATCCTGATAATGCAATTAAATACAAATCCTCTTAAACCAGGATCAGTATGATCTCGAGTGGATATTATATGATTATTTATATTAATAAAATTTACAAAAAGGGAGGTCTGTCCCTCTCTCTTCTAAACAAAAATATGTTTTGAGTGTAAATTTACAAAAAGAGATATGGATATCCTCTATTAAAAGACTTAAATAAAATGCGTGGTCGAATCTGGCGCAATTGCTAATTGAGGATATCTATTTGAATAAGTTTTTGTCAGTTATTAGATATTATATATATGCACTTTTACTAATACAAATTATGGATTACAATTTGATACCCATTTCCTATCTGTCTAGTTTAAAACAGGGACATAAATGCGGATGACTGACCTTGACAATATTTGATCTATAATTTGTTTTATAATTACCTCTATTAACGCCAATCGTTCTTGACTATGAAATCTCAGATTTTTTTTTTTTTTTACTTATTGTTACTTTAGCGAGAGCGTTGTTTTAGTTTTTTTTAGCTACCTCGCATTTTCTATATTTTCATCTGTTTGATTTAGTTTTCTTCACCTCATTTGTTGATCGCATGACTTTTATACTATTTTCGAAGCTATTAAGAATGTCTTGTTTGGCAAGTATATTTCTGTTGAGTTATATGAAATTAGTGTAATACTGGTACATTTTTGTTTACTGTTATGAACTTCTAGTCAAAGATAATTAATGCGTGTTTTGATTCATGCAGGTTGTAGAAATCATGTTATATATAATGCAAGTGGAGACTATTTGACATGTGAGGTTTGAAGGATTGACTCTTTATGTTTAAAGGGTTGACCTGTTAGGTTTGAAGGCTTAACTTTGATATGAGGTTTGAATTATTGAAATTTGAGGTTTGAAGGCTTGACTTATTAGGTTTAAAGTAAAAGCTTTAAAATTTACTTGTCAGAGTAAAAGGTTTGATATATGAGGTTTAAATGCTTGAAATGTTATGTTCAAAGGATTGAATTGTTAGATTTAAATGTTTGATATGTGACATTTAAATTATTGGTACAAATAATTGGAGTGTTAATATGTTGGTTTTCATCCAGACTCTTATGACTCTAGAGGACAACATTACATACGAGAAACTCGTAAGTGTAGAGCCACAACTCTTCAATGCACAACTCAATTAATCAAGGTGGTTGTTCGTTCCGCTTTTTGCTAATAGACACAGGATGCTTTATGCCGTAGATATGGAGTACGAACAAATTTTGTGGTAGAATTCAATGAAGCTTGATTCGAAATACATCGATGCCAACATGAAGATATTTGTTTGGTTGAAGTATTTTCTTGGGTTGGGTTCTTGTCCGAAGGCATTTGGACAGGAGTTCAATCCAAAGCGTTTCTAAACCGCTAGATTATATTTCATCAGAACTGATTAAATTAATGCTAACAGCGTTAGCCTATCTCCGTTAAGCAAAAAAAGAAACCATTCTTCTTTCTTTTTTTTTCTAAAGAAGGAAACTATTTTTCTTAGTTTGGTCACTTTGGTGCCTCCATTTCAAAATCAGTCCCATCCTTTCTAGAAGGATAGCACAGCTCTATCTCGTTCCTCTCCATGAAATCAATCGGGATCCTCTTCTCTAGGCCGACTGGCACCCCACTAGTGGAACCCTCTCCGATCTTACATGGATGGCTAGCAGGATGCCATGTAGAAGGCTATGCTCGACATTGCTTCCATGGAGGCGGGTTAATGCCTCGGTTGAATTCGTTTTTTCTTGAAAACCACTTGGTCAAACCGGTTTTGACCAATCCAAATATTTAAATGGTCCTATAAAGGAACCAAACCGGATAGGTTTTCCGGTCTTTTTTTTATTTCGGTTAAATCGCCGGTCCGGTCCGGTTCCAATAGCACTGGAACTTAGCATTTGTCTCTCGTTGATGTATTCCTCTTGGAGGCAAAATGAAGAAGGGAAGAGTTTCAGTTTTACTTTGATTTCGAGAACTTCAGAATTGAGATCCGGCAGCATCAATTTTGGACCAATTGAGAATCATGGCAAAAGAAAAATAAACTAACTCTACTCTTGGTAGAAGATTATCATATTACCTCTAAGAAGCTTTAATACTACGAAAATTCAACAATGTTGAGCCTAATAATGGTATCTGTTTTGTTAAAGGGAGAGCAAACCCATTATTCGCCAGCCATGGCATCTCTTGAAACGGTCTCCTAGATTCAAGAATATAGCATTGTTTATTGGATATTGCTTCAAAACTTGATTGGGATTTTGATGCTATATAATTTTTAAGATCCTATACAGATGATTTGCATAAAACTCTTAGAGAAATAAATGATAATAGAAAAAATATTCATAGTCATAAAGCTTATTCTTCGATTTAATTTCAACCGTGGAAAAAAAAATTGTTTCCTTCCTTGACTAAACAGAGAGAAAAAAGAAAGGAGGTCATTTCCATTTTCTGCTCACTACAGCAAAACGGAGATTCAGCGACCGGTGGTGACGCCGGTCGCTGATTCTCAATTTCTCTCAAAAAATAAAGATTTTCACTCAAATTCCGGCGACCAACTGTATCAGCGACCAGTATCAGCGACCGGCGACAACACCGGTCGCTGAAGGTTTTTTTTTTTTATTGCTGAAAAAAACGCGGCTGCTGAAAAATAAAACGCGCGCCTTTATCAAAACGCCAAAATCAAAACGCCTCCGCCAAAATCAAAACCCTTCCCCAAAATCAAACCCTTTCCGCCCGACCCCCCTGCGCCGCCCGAAGCCCCTCCGCCCGACCCCCCGCTGGAACCCCGACCCCGATCACTGACCCCGACCCCGATCAGCGACCCCGACGCTGTGACCCCGCCGCTGGACCTTGCTGACCCCGCCGCCTCGGGTGGTGTCGGGTCTTATGCGGTCCAGCTGGCGAAGCTGGGGGGCCACCATGTTACAGCAACTTGTGGTGCCATAAATGTTGATCTGGTGAGAAGCTTGGGCGCTGATGAGGTTCTCGACTACAAAACCCCTGAAGGTAATTAACTAATTGGGTTGATTCAGAGGAATGTTCGCGGTGCAAATGCATGTTTATGTTGTATGTTTATTTGTTGTTTAATGTTTTGATGTTTATTTGTTGTATTTGTTTGATGTTTGATGACGAGTCGAGACAAAGAAAGGACAATTGAAACTTATTATGTTTGATGTTTATTTGTTGTATGTTTATTTATTTGTATTACTTGATATTACGACATGTATGTTTATGTTGTATGTTGGTACGTGTCGTATCAACTATTAAATGGTACAAATTTAAATAATATAATAAAATATAAAAAACCTAACAGTAGAGTATCAGCGACCGGTTTTAAGTATCAGCGACCGTACATATTTGTCTCTGATAATTTGTGTATCTGCGATCGTTTTGATTATCCGCGACCGGTTTTAGGTATCAGCGACCGTTATATTTGGTCGCAGAAAGTTTTTGCTTACGTCAGAAAAAACAACAGCGACCAAAAAAATGTGGTCGCAAAAGATTATCAGTGACCGGGTGACGTAGTATCAGCGACCGGTGACGTCATCAGAAGAGTATCAGCGACAATGCTTACAGCGACCGGACTGTCAGCGACCGTATTTGACTTTCAGCGACCAAATTGGGTATCAGCGACCGGTGACCATATTTTCTGCGACCAAATGGCCGGTCGCTGATGACCATTTTTGCTGTAGTGGCTTAACGGAGAATATGATCTAAACGGAGAAAGGCTAATATTGATTAGCATTAATTTTAATCAGTTCTGATGAGATATGATCAAGCTGCTTAAAAACGCTTTGGAGCGAACTCTGTCCAAATGTCTTCGGACAGGAACCCAACCCTATTTTCTTTCATGAAGATTTCGTAAGTCTTTTTTTGTAAATTAAATCAATTTGTATCATATTTCTTGTGATGGGATATTTGACTTGTCAAATAATAATCAATTGGGATAATTATAGTGTGTTTATTTGCTGGTATAATGAATTACAATTTAGCAATTAATCTTAAATTTTGTTGTATGTTTAAATGCTTTATCAGTAAGTGTTAAAAGGCTTGCATTGCAAGATTTAAAGAGTTTATATGCTCAGTTTGAAGGCTTTATCTCTAAAATGTAATAATATTTTACAAATAAATTATTTCCAGGAAATGATGATTGGCTCCAGAGCAAGCTTGTTAAGTCCAAGTGTCTCAAACAATATGCTCCAAGTGATTGTGCCATATTTGTTTTGCGATATATACAATTTAATAACATGGGAATTAGCAATCCTCGAAAAATAATTCTTATGAGAAACTTGGAGAGCTGTTGGATGGAGCGAAAACCGAGGCAACCAGGCGATACCGAAGCGAAGTGGAGGCGAACCAATGGCGACCGACGAACAGACAAGGACGAAGAGGAAGGATGGCAGACAGTCACCAGGCGGAAGAAAAGGATGCAGCAACAAGGAAGAAGCAATCAACCAACTCACACAGGATCCAAACAGAGAAGCTACACCACCTTTAACATGAATAAATGCTTCAGATGTCTCTCCAAGTACCACCAGGTTGTGCAGTGCAGGGAGCCAATAAGATGTCATAAATGTTTGAAACTAGGGCACTACTCCTACAGGTGCACTATAAAACCCAAACCAACTCCTCCCAAGACCCACCCCACCCCTAAACCAAAATACCACAAGCCAACAACATACGCCCAAGCTGTCTACCCGACCATGGCTTTCCATGATGATCACTTGGAACCTTTTTGGGATGAGAGACCTGAGGAAGACGACGTTTTCCTCCCATCACTTCAACCACTGAGATCGTCCACCCAATACCTGGAAAGGGCAGCATGGGTCGAACAACAAATAGGCGTCCACTCTCCGGCGTTCATGGAAGCTGTCAGGAGGACGCTAGCTCGCATCCATGGCGGTCCACTCTCGGCATACTGCTGTGAAACAACTAGAAGGAACAGATGTCTTCTCATTTTTCAAAGCGAGCAACTCAAAGACGCGGCAGTTCAGGAGGGACCGTATGTGATACCGGCACTGGGCGCCCAATTCTACCTCCGCGCATGGCTCCCAATAGATGGCCTGCACCACCGCCTGCCCCGGTACGAGTCTTGGATCAGGCTCATAGGCGCTCCACTACACATGTGGCATACAGAGGGCATCAACCGTCTTGCCACCAGGCTAGGGACGGTCAAAAGCATAATGCCGTACGGGTTGCAAGCACGCCAACTTGAACACATCACGGTACACCTAGCTACCGGACACCCAAGGACCATACCGAAGTTCCTTAAGGCCAAGATGGGAGAATATGAGAAAATAATACAGGTTAAGCTCTTGGCGTGGAGGATGGACCAGCCGACAGACTTCCCACCACCACCGGACATGACACAAAGAAGACAACCAGCTGCTCGTCAGCCACTGCAACCTCGTCAGCCACTGCAACCCCGTCAACCTCGCCAGCAAGCACCACCCTCACCTAACATTCACTCATACTCAGGAGAAAGCAGTGCAGACTCGAACTATCACCCATGGGCACAAAGCAGGCCGATGACAAATCAGGTGGACTTAGCAAAGCGCAAACCGAAAGGGATATGGGTGCCTAAACCCAAGGTTATCCCTACTGGCGACTCATCTACCCTAGCTATGACCGCTGCCCCGGCCAAAGGAAAGAATAATGCCGTTACACCGATCACTCCCAAGCCTATATCAAGAGAAGAACGCCTAACAGAGGAAAATATAGCCAGATTGGTGCAAATCATGAAACTGCCGGGCCTGCCATGCACCCAAAATCAGGCTAACACCCCTGCCAAGGCGACAAACCACACCATGGCCATCTTTCATGAGCAGAAGAAAGAACAGAGCATAGCAACACAAAAGTCACCAGCAATGATGGGATCCACTGTGACGATCTACACGGGATCCACTGTGACAGCGAAAATATCTCTGACATACCCTGCTATTGGCATTAAATGGCTTGGATCAAATCCAACCTTGCGCAACATAACCGTTAGCCTAGGTACGAATATCGAAGTACAAGTACAAGAGTTGAGGCGCATATCAGAGCAGGGTTTTAATGAGGAATCGATGGATGGGACAGGAAATCCAAAACAGTTGCCAAACAGCTGGATCTCCCAAGGCACACATAATTCAAACTTTCTGAAGGGCCCTGAAATTCCCCCAGTAGAGCAAGATCAATATGAGGGTCCACCAGGCTTTGAGGCCCATACGTTATGTCTCTCAAGCCCAGCAACCAAGGGATTCAGCCCAGGGGAAGACACCAGCCCAACCTTGGAACTTGTTAACACAAACAAGGAGCAGACCGGTCCCGAAGCAACAAGCCCAGTGCACATGCTAAGCAGCCCGATACCACTACAGCCAGCCCCCGAACCTCGCCGTAGCCCTCGGATCAAACGAAAGATGGACGGTCCTTACGTTCCTATGATGGAAAGAGCAAAGAAAATATTGGGATACGAGGAAACGCTGCCACAAAAGAAAAAGAATAATCGGGCTAAAAAGGCGGACAAGCCGATCAGCACATATATGCAAAGCACAGACCCACTGTCCGACACTCAGGCCGAACTGGTGCTGGCCACCGCGGGGATAGAACTGGAAGGGTCCATCAAGGACGAGGTTAACAAAGAAATCATGCAAGCGACAGCGGCAGCGGTTACGGCCGCGGCTACGGCAGCGGCTACAGCTACAACAGCAGCTACGGCAGCGACCATGACTGCGCCCTCAACACCAGCACCGGCTGTGACAAAGGCTGCAGCTGCGGAAGAACAAGTAGTTGAGGCTACAACAGTGGCTGCGGCAGCGAATGCCGTAGCTTCGATCTAGACACAAGGCCGAGCAAGTATCAGCTAGTTAATTAGTAGTGCATTTTATTTTCAATGTTTGGTCAAAGAATTGAAGTACTCTATGTAAGAAGGAAGGGCAGTTCTAGATTACAGGATGGAACAAACGGAAGTAAGAAGATAGGAGATTTTTGGCGAGATATGGTAGTAGGGGAAGAAGAAATCTGTTGGGAAATTAAGAAAACTTATTGTATATGGGGGGGTGCAGGCTTAAGGCCGATGTTGTACCACTCTCTCAAATACAAATTAATCCAAACTATTTATTTCTACTACTTGGTGCTCACTGTTCCTCATGAATTACAAATCCAAAATTAAGATCTTATCATGGAACGTCAGAGGGTTGAATGACAGACACAAGAGATTAACGGTGCGACAATCAATCTTACTAGAAAGACCTCACATCATATGCCTACAAGAAACAAAGATTGCGCAGATGGATAATAACATCATCAAGGAAATTTGTGGGAAGGGTTTAAGGAGAACACAAGTGTTAAATGCATGTGGAACAAGAGGAGGTATTCTCCTCGCATGGTCTGACAGGATATTTGCGGAGGTCAACTCACAAACCCGGGACTACACAATCACAACACTGTTAAAAAACCAAGAAGACCAGCAACAATTCTACCTCACAGTCGTATATGGACCGTCAACCAACACCCTCCGCCAACACTTTTTAGATGAACTCAAGGCAATCAGACCTACTGACAACACACCATGGGTAATCTGCGGAGATTTCAACTTCACCATCGACATCAGTGATCGAAACACAAACACCTCCAGGAATCAAACCACCCGCTTTTCACAATTCATCTCATCTCTGGGCCTAATCAACCTGCCTCTCATAGGCCGACAATACACATGGAGTAGAGCTAACAGACAACACCAAGCAGCCATGGCAAGACTGGACCGTTTTCTGGTTTCCACAGAATGGAACGCAAAATACCCAATCTCCACACAACGGGCACTACCAAACACATCGTCCGACCATTGCCCCATACTCTACACGGTGACGACTAAATGCAGCAGGACAAACTTTTTTCGGTTTGAGAACTTATGGTTGAGACTACCACAACTGCATCAAATAGTGGCATCGACTTGGCAGGAACACAGGAAAGCAAAGAACCCAGAGGAGTTACACCGAAAATTGGAAATATTGACAAAGGCCATTAAAGATTGGGCAGGGGAACGAGTGACAAAAATCAAAGAACAGATCGGGGTTTGCAGAGAATACATCGGATGGATAGACCACACAACAGAGGTACGGGAAATAACGATGTTAGAACGAACAGTGACAAAACTGATCAAATAGAGATACGAACATCTTACCGTACTAGAGGAAGATTTGTGGAGGCAACGGGCGAAAACAAAGTGGGAACTAGAGGGAGATAGAGGAACTAGATATTTTCACGCCATAGCTTCAGCCACAAAGAGAAACAACACAATACAAGCAATAGAACACCAGGGGATAATGTGCACAGATCAAAAATCTAAGGCGGACTCCTTCCGCCAATTTTTTATTTCCCTAATGGGCACGGCATCGGTACAAATGCCACCGATACATTGGTCCAGCCTATATAATCAACAGAGAGATCTTACTGTTCGCGCAGAAGCGCAACGCAAGTTTCAGTACGCTTGAGGGCGTACCTTTTAAAACCGCGTTTACACTTCACGAGTAAGGGTTGCAAGTGCACAACCCCTATCGAGTAGTATAATCGGGTATCGATCCACAGGGACGGGCAATTACTTGGTTAGAATCTACCAAACTCAATTAAAAACTAGAAGTGAGAAAGATTTGGTTTGGTATTTAATTTCCTAAAAAGGTCAATTCAAACAATTCAAACAATTCAGAAAGATGTAATAAAATGCTAGAAGAAATGTAAATTGTGTTTTGATTATGGATAAAAGGCGTTTCCAGGGTTTCAGACTTCATCTATGATCTGCCTCTAGTGGTACGGCCCGTACCAAGTTAGTACGGCTAGGCCGTACTTAACTTGGTAAGGCAAGGCCGTACCACTCTGGTAAGACCCGTACTGGCTTCCCAGAACAGAGCTTACCAGTTCGAGTTGATGCATTTCCTTGCTGGTACCTTGTGCTAAACTCTTTGGAAAGGTTCAATTGACCATACCTAAGGTTCCTAAGCCTCAACCGTCGTTTGTTGGATCAAGATCTAGGTTGGAATGCAATTGATTGCCTTTTAGGGATTTCTACACCTCAACTCTCGTGTGTTGGTACAGATCTACCCTAGCTGGTTGATTGGAGGTCTAAGGCACCCTCTAATCTGTCGATTAGAGGAGAATTCAACCTCTCGGCTTCAATTCGAACTATTCTACCCTAAGCATTTGATTTGGATGAGAGATTGAGATGATCACACGACCTTGATAGGTTCGATCTAAACCTAGAGGCACATCATACAACAATCACAGCAAGCAAAGCAAAAGATATCAAAGTAAATCACAATCAATCAAACTAAAGAGTTCATACAAGATACAAGTCAAAGAAAGTCAAAACAAATCAAGAATCCATCTCTAAACCCTAGAAACTAAAATAACTACTCACAGCACATAATCTGATCTAAAAATACAATAAGAGGGATAGAGATAGCCATGGATCGAAGGGATCGAGAGGAGAAAGATAGATCCGTCGAGTTTCGCCTCTTTCCTCTTCCTTCCTTCTTGCTCCTAGCTCCTTAGCTCTCTTTCTCTCTCTTATTGTGCTCTCAAATGGATCTGGAATGGAATTAATGTCGAAATTGGAGAGTTCCCCGCTTTAAATAGCCTCTGCCAAAATTTGAATCTGTCAGGCCGCCTTTAGGTACGGCCCGTACCAAATTGGTACGGCCAGGCCGTACCAGGCGTGATGAGCTGAAAAATGGCTAAGTCCGGTAAGACCCGTACCAAACTTGGTAAGGGCCGTACCAGATCATCCCAAATCATCGTTTCTTCGTGTGTTTTGCTCCAAGCCTGCAGAAAACAAACAAACACTCAGCAGTACCAAATTCTAAAGATATATCGATGAAATGCACATGATTCTGGTGAATTAGGGCACGAATCTGGTACTAAAACAGGCCTAAAATAGACTAAATATGCGAGGTATCACTTACACAAACCGAAAGGCCAATCACGGTGGAAGAAATAAAAAAAGCAATACTAGAATGGCCAAATAACAAAAGTCCGGGACCGGATGGATTCACCGGAGAATTTTACAAGGCGTTCTGTGACATACTCGTACCGGATATCCATGCCATGATACAAACCATCATGGCAGCACATCAATCACTACACCCACTCAACTCCTCGTACATCGTGCTCATCCCCAAAACCGAACAGCCAACAAAGCCGCAGGACTATCGCCCAATAAGCCTGATACACTCAATTCAAAGAATCTTCTCCACGGTCCTTGCAAACAGACTAAAGGAGGATATTGCTCATCTAGTACAACCGGCACAAACAGGTTTCATCCGAGATAGACAAATAACAGAAGGTTTCTTGTATGCACAACACGTACTCCAACACTCGGAACAACAGAACATACCTATGGCTATATTCAAAGCAGATATACATAAAGCATTCGACACAATAAATTGGGAGTTTATAATAGCAGTAATGAAACAGTTGGGATTCCCCTCTAATTGGTTGGCATGGGTGCAACATGCGGTTCTAACCGGATCATCACAGGTTATTATCAATGGCCTTTTGGGGAAAAGAATTCATCTGAGACGAGGGGTACGCCAAGGAGACCCGCTATCACCACTGATCTTCATCATGGCAATGGATTTTCTAACAAGATGGCTCCAGAAATTGGTCAGCACAGGGGCATGGAAGCTGCCATATAACGACATGAAACCGTGTCTATTATACGCGGACGATGCACTCATCTTTCTCAAACCAGAAATCCGATCAGTCCAGATGCTAAAGATAGTCTTCACAGTATTTCAACAAATCACGGGCCTAGCCGTAAACCTACACAAATCAGAAATCACTTTGGTGAGAGATCATGATCAGCAAGGACATCAATTGGCAGCATACATGGGATGCAAACTGGGTCAGCTGCCAATAACATACCTCGGTCTCCCACTGTCGTCTCGAAAACTCAACAACAATGCATACCTACCACTCATACAAAGGTTCAACAATCGGTTAGCGGGATGGGCAGCAAAGCACCTTACAATCGCAGGGAGATTGGTACTTATAAATGGGATTTTATCCGCATTACCGGTATACTATATGTCTTGCTTCCAAATTCCAGTATGGGTGATAAAAAAGATAGATACAATTAGAAGAAACTTCTTATGGCATGGAGTGAATTCACAGAAAAAGATGAACCTTGTGAACTGGGAACTCGTTTGTACACCAAAGGCGTTAGGGGGACTAGGTGTCATGGATCTCAAAACTTTCAATACAGCATTGCTGTTTAAATGGTGCTGGAAATGGATTAAACCAGAAAACAACCTACTCAAACCGCTACTACTCCACATGAATCTGTCACAGAACCTACAACCACAATCAATGATGAAGCTCATCTCAAGGTCGAAACAATTCTAGGACAACTCTGTGACAAGAACAGTCGGAGATGGAACAACAATCAGTTTCTGGTACCAAGATTGGGGAATCGGCCTTGTCAGTACAAGATACCCTGACCTGCACTCTTATGCGCGAGAAGACACCCAGACTCTAGCGAAAGTACTCAGTTCATCGCAATTGAATCTCAGACAACCGCTTTCACTGACAACGACGACTCAACTGAACGAGATATCGAACCACATGAGACAAATCTTACTTACATCGCAGCCGGACGGGGCAAAATGGAGGTGGTTAAAAACTGGGGACTTTTCGGTAAAATCGGCATACTGGGCAATGAAAAACAAACCCTTCATATCCAATGGCACTCAACACATATGGCAACTCAAAGCACCACCCAGATTCAGAGTTTTCGGGTGGCTCATGACACTGAACCGCATTCTCACCATCGACAATTTGATGAACAAAGGTATGGTGTTGGTAAACCGATGTGCCATGTGCAAAAACAAACTTGAAACGGTAAGGCACTTATTCATGGAGTGTCAGGTGGCCAATGAGATTTATGCACGGATGCTGGGAGCATACCAAATCAGAATGCCACGGTTTCAACAAGAGATACATCCAATAATTAACCTCAACTACACAGTAAAGGAGAGATCGTTAATCATAATAGCAAGCTTCATCATATGGAGGGAGAGGTGCTCAAGAACGTTCAGAGGGAATGAAAAAGGCATTGCGGACCTATTGCAACAAATCAAAGACCAGTGGAGGCACAGCTCCGGAGCGGCAACCAGAAGATCAACCCCGTTTAACTAATAATTCAATCACTTTTGTTTACCAGTTAGTGCACCACAGGGATAGCCAACCTCAGGCTCCCACCTTAGTTTACTTTACTATTATTTTACTTGTTTAGATACGATCTGTAACATAACCTATGTAACATTTCGTTCTTCAATCAATCAGAGGCTCGACCTCTCTTTTATTCAAAAAAAAAATTTAATAACATGGACTGAAATGAACAATTCTAAGCAGGTAAATATTATTCACTGTGGTATCATTTATTTGAATAAATTTATTTGGTTAAACATGTACTCGTCACACGTATTCGCCGATATCTTTTCCTCCTCTTTCTCCATTTTTCTAAAACTATTCACTTATTTGATTGTCGGATATTTAATTTTCGAATTGACTCTGATATCTTTTCATATTTTAAATATCAAGGAATTTTCTTGGTTTTGGGGCCTTCATGGCATTTTGAGATATTATGCGGCCTTTGTAGCAATTTGGGACCTTTTGTGACCATTTATTTTTGGAGTCAACAGGAATTATTATCACAAATTATGAAATCTCCGAGCCATTTTGGGCATGAATTAACAAGTTTTCATTAGGTCTGATTAGTACCATCTTGTCATGGAGCAGTTATTCTTGACAAAATATTGCAACGATTTATTTCCTTCATTTAACAGTTATCAAAAAGACAAAAACATTACATGGTCTATTTTTAGCTAAACCGTTGCAACTATTCATTTTGTATTTTTTTTAGAACAACTATTCATTTTGTATATATTCCATCAAATGTCCCGAAACCCCTCTTTTCTGTGTTTAAGCGTTAATAATGGTTTCTTACATGTAGAGAAACGTGTTGATTTCGGTTCAGTCCTTAAACGTTTGAGCATGATCAGCATCGTCAAGGTGTATCATGCAGTCAAGCGCTGCGTTTACAATAATATGAAACAAAATGATTTTTTTTCTTCTTTGTAAGTTATATTTGTCGGCGAAATAAATTAATTCAAAAAAAATGTAGTGATTGGTTGTCTTTATTGTTTATATCATTTAAGGAATCAAGAAAAAGAATGAAGTGGATGTAGATTCAATTTATTTTAATATTATTCATGGATATTATTGAATAATTATTTTATTTATTGGCATATTTATTTAAAAATATGTCATTTTATTTGAATTTTTTTATCTTATAATATATTCTCACGCATATGATACTAGTAGTATTCTATTATTAACCTCGAGAATACCAACGTGTGACTTTCAATTGTGTGTGATGTGGGTCCGATGGATTTCGGGACTGTCCGATCCACTTTAAGATTCGTGCACACGAATTTTAAAGCAAGCACGAAAGTTGCAGGCGTGAATATCTTAAAGCAGCTCAGACGGTCATCGGACCCAAATTGGAGGAGGGTTCCAATGCCTCCATTTTTCATGCCTCCACCATGCCTCCATTTTTAAAAACTTTAATAACTCAAAATTTAAAACTTAAAAATCAAAATAAAACCGTTGGATATGATATAAATCATTTTATTTATGCACGTGTAAAAAATTATGACATTTCAATTTTGTTTTGGTTGTCATCAAGAGCTTGTAAAAAACGCACTAATGTGGATAATTTCTAGACGTTGATTTTTCAACTTATTGATTCACATAAAAACAAAATCAAAATGTGATAATTTTTTATGAGCACATAAATAAAATGATGTAGATCATATCCAACGGTTTTATTTTAACTTTTAAGTTTAAATTTTGAGTTATTAAAGTGTTAAAAATAGAGGCATTGGAAACCCTCCTCCCCAAATTGGTTCCTTTTGAAAGAGCTCTAGCATAATTGGAGATTGTTTCTTTATTTGTCGTAAGTACTGTCGTTGTTGACTTAACGCGGTTCCGGGTAGAGGAATGCAAGTAGGGGTGTAAACGGATTCGGATAATGCGTTCCGTATCCATATTCCGTATTCGAATATTCTTTGCATATGGTGCAATAATGGCGGTACGGATAGTTTCATGAGGGTCTAAATGGAGCGGATATCCGGATCCAAAATTACTCCCAACCGGCTCAGACTTTACTGCTCCAGATAGAAGGTGTTATATAATTATCCCAGACTAATTTCAGTCTTAGTTGTGGGATAAATGATAATACGATCCGGTTTCCAATTTTTTTTTCGACTATTCGCTGGCGATGGCGCTACTTAGGCGCTACAATAGCGCTAATTTCTTTTTTTTACCTCCATTTCTTCGCTCTCCATTCTTCTCCATTCAAGACTTTAGCCCGTGACTGTAGTCTGCTTTTAGCCTCTGTTAAATTGGTTTTAGCCCTTGTTTCAAGACAACAGCAAGACACTCTTGTGTCTTTTATATTATTTTTTATTAGTTAATTATAATTTTTTATTTATCATATTTATATTTGTATCTTAAAGTATATAACTCAATTATCCGACAATTATTCATTTTGTATCCGTATTAGAATCTGTATTCGTAGATTATCCGCTCTGTATCTGTATCCGTTTAAGGCGGATTTGGTTTTGAATTTTGATATCCATTTACTATTTGCATCCATGTTCGTATCCGCTGAGTGAAAGTCAGATACAGATATGATCGGCATTATCCGCTCTGAATCTGCTCCATTTTCACCAAGGATCTCTATAGTATTGCCTAAAATATTTTTCTACTTTAATAGTGTGGAAGCTACTGAGCCGTCCAGTATCATGTACATTCAGTGGAAATCAATCGCAACTCGTCAAAACAAACGATAAATGTAACAAAAAATAGTTGATGACATAGACACACTTAAAATGAAAATTACTTATTGATTGTCTTGTTTGTCTATTCACTAGGTGGCACAGAGAATAAATGTCGTACCTCACATCTATTGTGACAACCTATTGAATATACCACTTGTAATTTTAAATTGACTTCTTACTTTGCACTATTTTTATCAATGATGTTTAGTTGAAACTTAAATCGTAAAATAAGGAATTTGGACCTCAGCTTAGATACCTAACGTGAAATCCCTAAAGTTAGGCTATTAAGTTAGGTCTAGTGACAGACTAAATTTAAATCACCTAGACGTGCGATTCCAATTTTTGTCAATTTATTTTGGGATAATTAGTTATATGCCACCCCAAAACAAGGAAATTGTAAATTTGCCACCCTACCTCAAAAATGAATGATTAGTACCCCAAATTTGTCCCTAGAATAAACTAGATGTGTAAACAAAGTGCATATTTAAAATTTTGAGCAAGAACAATTATAAATGGTATGATCAAACCTGAACTGCTGACCTGGAATATTTGAAAATAAAAAGTCACAACAAAAATTACGTACAGGCTGGTTTATGAACGAAAGGTGGGAGCAATCCATTCAAGAGTGGTATACGAAGTCTCGAACCTCTAATCTAGAATACCTAGATCTCTCAGAAACAACCATAACTAACAAACACTTAGCCAACAACATTTCTGTCATATATGACAGATTAAACCTGTTAAGCCGAGTAAGCTTAAAGAATTTTAAGCAAACCCAAGAACAGATCCACTTCCTGGACCAGAAAATCCAAAAACTTGAACAAAACCTGAAAAACCTCACAATCCTATTAACAGAAAACCGTCCTTTAACAACATCAGACGTCAAGAAGAAAAACAAAAACTTAAATGATGGAAGCATCAGGGAGACCTAGTGTAACCCAAACCCAAACAATAAACCCTGATGCACCGTTATTTGAAGATCAGGTTCGCGGATACAGAAGAGGGCAAAGAAGGAGATATAATGCTCAAAGAAACCTGAGGAGTCTTGCCCGAACTGTAACGGGTAGGAATCCCTACCAAATGACCCTGGAAGAGCAGGTGGATCCTGATGCTCAGCTCAGGAGATCCCTGAGAGATCGAGCCTCTATAGTACCTGCTGAAGTACTATACAATTCCAGAAGGGACGATAACAACCACCGTGTCTATAACCATTTCTCTGAAGAGGCAATTCTCTGCACAGACAGCCAACAAATTGATAGGCCATTTATACAACCCGAGAGCTATGCGTCCCTTCGACAAAGTGGTATGCAATTTATCCACATAGGGGTCGCTCAAGTAAGAATACAAATCCTGCACAGGCAAGATGAAGGCACCTCGGCGTTGGTTGTTTTTAGGGACAACAGGTGGCAAGGAGATCAGTCCATCTTCGATACAGTAGAGATTGATCTAACGAGAGGAAGCCAGCTGGTATATGTTATACCGGATACTATGCAAACAATCGGGGATTTCTATAGAAATTTCCAGATATCAATCCTAACAAGGGGATACCAAAACTGGCAAAATGGTGAGGCTAACCTCCTAGTCACTAGAGGTTTAGTAGGAAGACTTTCCAATACATCGAATGTTGGATTCGCTTACCAAATAAGCAATGTTTCCGAATACCTGGCAAGCAGGGGAGTACGAGCCCTCCCGGGTAGACGATACTCAGCTCAAGAAAATCAAGGGAGAAACTGGGTAGTACGACCATCGCGAGTTGATATTCCTATGATACCTACCGAATTACAAACCAGTAACCTCCTCGATGGCAGAATCTCTATATCATTCCAGAATTATGTCCCAGCCCCTGATCTCGTGAACGATACACCTGACGATGATGAAGATGAAGTTAGGAGTGAGACAATTCTCGTTCTAACCGAAGAAGATAATGATACCGAGAAAACTGATCATGATGAAGAAGACGACTGGCAGTACATACAGTACCTTGCCGACCAGTCAGCACAACCACCTGATAATCCCCAACAAGAGGATTCTGGTCCTATTTGGGATACAGATCATGAAGGTGGTACTAGCAATATTGACAAGGATTGGATCAATCCTTTTTCGCAACATGGTGGGGATATGGATACCATTTTTATGATGCATGGTAATAACACAGAAGAAACTTTCGATTACCCGCAGTTCAGAAACCTATCCGAAACACTAAACGAGCGTGCTTTCATGTCAAGTTCTTCTGCGATATCTCATTACCAACCACCACAGGACCAGTCAATGCACATGCCCAGCTACCCTCCTGCAAGGGGTACAACTGAAACAAGATGGACCATTCCCACTTTTGAAGAACGATTGCCTAAAACAGGGCGATTTCGCGGGGGCTACAACAATGAGATGTGGACATTACCATCAGCACAACAACAGCAAGGCGCTATGTTTGTAATCCCGGATCAACTGGGGTTGTTTCATGATGCATTCTCAAGATGGGAGTCTATTACTCGAAACCATGTAGCGGAAAAGGGGTTTACAGACCCCAGGGATAAAATAGAATATATGGAAAATCTCTTGGGAGAAGTAGAGAAATTAACATGGGTTCAGTGGAGGATGCAATTCCTCACTGAGTACGAGGCGTTGATAGTAGTGGCGGACGGCCGGGAAGGTACACAAAACATACTTTCCCAGATGAGAAGAGTATTTTCGCTGGAAGACCCTGCCCAAGGATCAACAGTTCTCCAAGATCAGGCCTACAAAGATCTGGAGCGCCTCACCTGCCACAATGTTAAAAATCTCATTCAGTATATGAACGAGTATTTAAGGTTAGCGGCAAAATCTGGGCGAATGTACATTAGCCCAGAACTCTCGGAAAAATTCGGGTTGAAGATGCCCGGTGACCTCGGGACCAGAATAAAAACAATGTTTGAGGAGAAATACCCTGGTCTCACGATAGGGGTAATTCCGAGGGTACTGTTTGCCTATAAATATCTGGAAGGCGAGTGCAAAGATGCTGCTTTCAAACGATCACTCAAAGACCTCTCCTTTTGTAGCCAAATCCCAATTCCTGGTTATTACCGTAAACCAGAGAAGAGATACGGCCTGAGAAGATCAACAACCTATAAAGGCAAGCCCCATGAATCTCACGCGAGAATCGAAAAGAGAAAGCACCTTGTTAGAAACAAAAGGTGTAAATGCTACCTATGTGGGCAAGAAGGTCACTTTGCGCGAGAGTGCCCCAATGATAGAAGAAACATTAAACGAGCAGCAATCTTTGAAGGGCTCGATATGCCAGATGATTGTGACATAATATCAGTACAAGAAGGGGAAGGCCAGAGCGATGCTATATTCAGCATTTCTGAAGGAGAAGATGGGGAGATGGAGCTACAACAAGGAATACAAACCCTACAGCTAAACTCTCTCTTTATGCTCGGGGAAGAGAATTCGGGCTACAGGCCTAGAATAAAATTACCCGAGAAACAGATGGGGTGCCAACACCAATGGCTTCATAATCAAGTCATCGAGCAGCCATTCAAAACAAACTGTTCCTGTTGCGCCAGAGAAACTATAATCCGTGCTAGAATACATTGTTCAGATTGCGGAGTAACAGCATGCAACCTGTGCGGCCCGTTCTACTTCAAGAAGGAAGTACCAGTTACCCCAGCAACCGCACCAGCACAAATCAACCTCAGAACGCTAGTCCAAGAGCAGAGAGACTACATTGTATGGTGTGAGGCTGAAATGGGAAGGCTGCAGAAAGAGGTTAACCATTACAAAAAGAGGTACGAAGACCTCCTCGAAGAACACCTGAAGGAAGAATTCGACAACCTAGAGAAAGATGCTAAGCAAAAAGGCGTTAAGAGCAATGAAAACGCGAACGTCCTCAATGGAGAAACAGTCTATAACACTAGCGGTAATCCATCCACTGGGAGAATTATCAAAAATAGGCTATATAACCTAGAAGTGGAACTCGATGTTCCTGGAGTTCAAAAACTCAAAATAAGAGCAATCCTAGATACTGGCGCCACAACCTGCTGCATAGATCAAGGGTCAGTACCAAAGGAAGCTCTTGAAGAAAATACCTTTGTGGTACAATTCACAGGGGTAAACTCCACTCAAACCGCCAACATGAAGTTAAAATATGGTAGAATGATCATTGGCGAAAACCAGTTCCGCATACCATATACCTATGCATTCCCAATGAAGTTGGGGGGGAAATACAAATGATCATAGGGTGCAATTTTATACGCTCTATGCATGGAGGTCTGAGGATAGAGGGTGATACGATTACCTTCTATAAAAACCTGACAGTCATCAACACACAACCACAAGCAAAGGTCCTAACCATAGAAGAAATAGACCTTCAAGACCTGGAGTACATACAACTCCAAGAAATGGTCCATTACAACTATGGGCAAACATTATCAAACTTTATTACAAAGTTTGACCAACTACTAAAAAGGCTAAAGGAGGCCGGGTTCATTGGCGAAAATCCTTTGCAACATTGGAGTAGAAACAAGATCGTCTGCATGCTGGATATCAAGAATCCAGACTTCCTCATTGAAGACAGACCCTTAAAACAGGTCACGCCACTGATGAAGCAAACTTTCAGCAAACATGTGGAGGCCCTGCTGAAACTCGGAGTAATACGACCCAGCAAGAGCAGGCACCGGACGACGGCGATTATTGTTAATTCCAGTACATCAATAGACCCGAAAACTGGGAAGGAGGTAAAGGGCAAAGAACGTATGGTATTTAATTACAAGAGGCTTAATGATATAACTGAAAAAGATCAATATAGCCTTCCTGGAATTAATACCATCATGAGGAAAGTAGCTAATAGTAAAATCTACTCTAAGTTCGATTTAAAGAGTGGATTTCACCAAGTAGCTATGCACCCAAATTCAGTCGAATGGACGGCATTCTGGGTGCCTGATGGATTATATGAATGGCTAGTAATGCCGTTTGGATTGAAAAATGCTCCAGCAGTATTCCAAAGAAAGATGGATCATTGCTTCAAAGGCACTGAGAATTTTATAGCAGTTTATATTGATGATATTCTGGTATTTTCTCAGTCCGAAAGAGATCATGCGGAGCATTTAAAAATAATGCTCTCAAAATGCGAAGAGCATGGCCTTGTCCTAAGCCCAACAAAGATGAAGATAGCCGTTCCTCAAATAGAATTCTTAGGGGCAGTGATAGGCAAGGGTACTATTCGGTTACAACCGAATATTATTACAAAAATCGAAGAATTCAAAGAAAATGATCTCACTCAGAAGTCTGGTATGAGATCTTGGCTAGGGCTCCTCAATTATGCCAGAAGCTATATCCCTAACCTCGGGAAACTTTTAAGCCCTTTATATGCGAAAACCAGTCCAACCGGAGATAAACGATTGAATAAACAGGATTGGGAGCTGATTCGCGCAATAAAACATCAGGTCAGAAACCTGCCTGATCTCTGCATACCCCCAGAAGAATGCTTCATCGTGATCGAAACAGACGGATGCATGGATGGATGGGGAGGTGTATGCAAGTGGAAGCCAAAGAGATATGATCCAAAGAGCACAGAAAAGCCGTGCGCCTATGCAAGTGGCAAATTCAACCCGCCTAAATCCACAATAGACGCAGAAATCTTCACAGTCATGAATAGCCTGGAGGCACTGAAGATTTACTACCTCGACAGAAAGGAATTAGTGATACGCACTGATTGTCAGGCTATCATTAGTTTCTTTAATAAATCTAACATTAATAAGCCGTCAAGAGTGCGCTGGATCTCGTTCACAGACTTTGTGACGGGATTGGGGATTAATGTTCAGTTCGAGCACATAGATGGGAAGGACAACCTTTTGGCTGACTCCCTATCACGGTTAATTAATGTTTTAATGGATGCAGGATGGCCCAATCAGGAAGCATTGAATGTTCTGGAGAACCTAGCCGGGGCTCTTCACGAGAACGAGGAGCATCCCAACCAGAAGGTCCAGGAGAAAATATCTCAAATAATCCTGCAAATCAGTCACTCGTTTACCAGTACAGGGATCTACTACGGCAATCTGACGAAATCCATACCTTGGAAAGACGAAACGAGCTTAGACTCCAACTTCGAGCAATAGAAAACAAAATAATTTCAAAAGCACTTCAAGGGATTAATGATTTAATAAAAGTACAACAGATGAAGGAATCCCAAAGTTCTAAATTCGCCACAAGGGACAATTACTGGGGAGATTGGTTGCCTCAAGTCCAGCAAACTCTTACTAGGCTTCAAAAGGCTTACCGAGAGTTTAAGCAGCTAATTCGTGAAGTAAAAGTGTTCCGTGTCTAAATGTGTTATGAACCCTACCACTATAGGATATGTATCATAAGGTGTGTTTTGCTTTTTAGGCCTGCTTGTATTGGCCTCTGCTTTTTCTTTAGTGTGCTTTAGTGTGGGCCAATAATTGGCCAGAATATTTACTTTCGGTGCATTATAAGCATCTTTTAGGGGAGACAGAAGTTTGTGGAAATCCTTTAATCACATGCGATGGGGCCCAATGAGTACCCGATGTGATGATTGAGATTCCATTCTAAGTCTCTATATAAGTGTTAGTTTTCAGAGTTGAAAAACAAGCTGAGCACCAGCAAGTTTTACTTCTCTCTATTTCCTTGTAACATTCCACTTAATAATATTTCCGCTTGTGTGCCTTCTTTCTTCCCGTGTTCACAGTAACCCGTTGAAGTTTGAAGGCTCTGACCTCTGACCGATCCTCATCCTGGTATCAGAGCAAGGTCTGTTTTTATTCATGACTTTCTAAGTTTCTTTGTATTCTAGGAAGGTAGCTAGGGGGAGATCATACCAAAATCATAAAAAGTGTTCAAAATCTAAGTATAATTATACAATTTAAAGGCTCTTCAAATACTAGTCTATCAATATTAACCCAAGGATATTAGCTTATAGGGCTTGATTTTCGAAAAATATAGCTGAACCAAAAGAATCATCCTGTCGTACAGTACCCTAAGAAGTGGGGAAGATTACGGATTAACACGATGAGGTGAGGTATGGCTAAATTCGGTAGAAAATATACCCCAAAGTTAAGAGCAAAGGTTGATATATAAAAAAAAAAAAAAAAAATTTGTTTGGGTACAAAGATTGGGGATATTGTATCATTAATCTAAAGGAATATTCCCTCATAGTGGCAAAAATCTAATTGTGAAGTTTTGAAGTGGCATAAAACAGAGTGCCCCATTTATTTTTTGTACTCCATCTCTTGAGCCGACATTTTTATTAATATCCAAAATTAAATACAAATTATTAATTATATCCAGCTTAGCTGGGTATTTTTAAAAATGTCCAAACGGTCAAAAAATGACCAGTTGGTATTTAAATTAGGACCGGCTATTTTTTGGCTGGTTAGGAGGTTTTTTTTTTTTTGAAATATTTGTTAGATTACTTGTTTTGATGTATAATTAGCATAATTATACTAAAATACACCAAATTACTTCATTTACTTGAAATTACGTTAAAATAAGCTAAATTACGCTAAATTCAGCTAAATTACTCTAAATTACGCTAAATTAAGCTAAATTAAGCTAAATTACGCTAAATTAAGCTAAATTAAGCTAAATTACGCTAAATTAAGCTAAATTACGCTAAATTAAGCTAAATTACGCTAAATTAAGTTAAATCACGCTAAATCACGCTAAATCACACTAAATTACGCTAAATTACGCTAATCACGCTAACTACGCTAAATTACGCTAAATTACGCTAATTATGCTAATTACGCTAATCACGCTAATTACGCTAAATTACGCTAATTACGCTAATTATACTGAAATACGCTAAATTAGGCAGATTTAATGTCATATTTCATAAATCATAAAAAATACTATAAATTGGTATTCTACAAGTTCATTATATAACCAATTTACTAAGCTACTTAGATCGAAAAATAGAAATGAAAATCTTAATCGGAAACTTCAACTCAAGTTTTGAGGCTCTTCCCTTTGTTTTTTGGCAATTCTGAATTTTAAAAAATGGCAAAGCGATCACTGACGCATGCATATTTTCACAAGCTTTCCAAAAAGTGGTCATTTGCTGAAATCGGACACTCGAGCGTCGTTTTATAGCCGTTTGAAGTTTCGTCGTCGTTTTTCGCCTTCTCAGTGAAGATATCGTCTCTCTCTGCGTAATTTAACATAATTTCAAGTAATTTAGCGTATTTTAGTATAATTATGCGAATTATACATAAAAAGAAGTAATCTAACAAATATTAAAAAAAAAAACCCTCTTGACCGGTCTCTTGAGTAATAAAAATGTTTAATATTTTAATATTTTATAATTAATTATGGATATTAATATTTTATAATTTAGCTGGGTATATTTAATATTTTATAATTAATTTTGGATATTAATAAAAATGCCGTTCTCTTGAGTAAGCAAACAATATTTTTATAAATAAATATCGGATATTATGAATTAATTTTAGGTACTTTTTGTTATGGTTAATAATTCTTATTACCTTCATTTCATTGCATTATCCATAATGAGTGTAAGCAATTTATTTTCTGTTATGTTCCATGCTGCTAGAATTTGGGATAATTTGATTTTAATTTGATTCTCAATGCACTATTATTTTTAGGAATATAAATAAATGTACTGCTATTTTTAACATGATGTTTTTTGTATGATATTATAATTTTATATTTAATTTGGTAATTCTATCATCATAATCATAACTATATGCAAAAGAGACAAAAGAAAGAGAAATTAATTTAAGCCATGACTTAAACCACAAATTCTAATAAAAAAATAGCTGAAGTACTCTTGACTTAATGTTAGAAGCCAATCAAATATGAATAACTTAAATTGGTTTAAAACTTTAAATTGAAATAAATTATTTCGACCTTCTTAACCTTAGGCCTCAATCAGACGACAAGTATCTTCTCCAATATTGTAATTAAAAGATTCCCTTCACTTTACATTTTGAGATTAACTTCCAACCGCTTTGAAATTTGAACTAGCGCAGGGGCAGTATTATTGGGCTTTGAGATTCGTGCCAAGTTAAAAAGAACAGTCAAGATTCAGTAATTCTAAAAGATTCCCTTACGTTACCGGCGAGAATCTGAATTCCAATCAGACACCAGTATCTTGTTTAATCTAAGTTGAAAAAAATAAAAATAAATAAAAAGAATAATAAATAATAGAAGGATGAGCTAATTCGTCTTAAAGAAGCTAATTTACTGCTTCACTTTTCTTTGAATGAAGAATTTACTCTCAGTGAAACAGTGATTTAACGGTACGACGCCGTCTCCAATTCGTTTTATTATTTACTTCCTAGCGTCACGTTATCTTTAGGTTTGAGTTATGGCAGAGTTGAAATTTATCAACCGTTCTGCACAAAATTACGAGTCAAATTTTATCTCTGTATCACAGAATTTTTTATTACAATTTATAATAAAAATAATATTATCTATTGAGATAAAAGAAAATTTAGGTCCTTTTAGGGAATCATATATCACATGATTTTTTATGTTGTCTATGGCGCACAAGATTCAGTCCTTAGTGGAGAAAGATGTTGGACTACATGATAGAGAGAGGAGGGACTCGCGGTTTGAATTTGACTATTCAATAGAGTTGGATTTTTTGTGGCGCATGCAGCGTAGACAGTAAGTAATATGTAATTTTTTAATGGAATAATTTTTTTTTAGGTTCTATCTACATAATCGAAATTTTAAGCAATCAGTTTAAGAGATATGTAGGGGTGTTCATCGGGGCCGGTTTATTTGGTTTTTAACCGAACCGAAATAGTTTGGTTCAAACGGTTTGGTTTTTTCAGTTTAATTGGTCCGGTTCGGTTCAATTTTTGATATAGATCGGTTTCTTTAATATGATTCGGTTTATAATATCTAAAAACCGTAATAACCGAACCGACCGATTTCTTTAACATGGGTATTAATCTTTACAGTGAATTTAATTTTTACAGTGGTACATGGGTATTAATTTTTACAGTGTGGTACATGGGTGGTTTCAACTTGTGAATTTAATCTTTACAGTGTGGTACATGGATGGTATAGTGGTACAATGTTTCACATTATTGCTGAATTTATTATTTATAGTGTATTAATCTCAATTTGTGAGCTGTAAATACTTTGTTTTATAACAATCTCAATTAAACAATGGTTTGTTCGGTTTAACCGAACAAACCGACAATTACTTTGGTTCGGTTTTTAATCGGTTGCTATGTTTACTTTGGTTGGTTCGGTTCTATTTTTGAAAACCGAAATAAACTTTGATTTGCCTATTTTATTTGATTTTAACCGAACCGATCCGATGAACACCTGTGAGATATGGACCGACTTTTTTTTTATTCTTTCTATGTAATAATTTTTTTTATGCCAATCAGTCTAATCGCCATTTATTTTTTATTTTTTTTTAGAGTAGATGCCCGTAGACCTTTCATTCAAGCACCCGTGTGAAAACGTCTTACAGTGATGCATAGTACATACCACCAGTGTGAAAGCTTCTTACAGGAATACCAAATAGCATTATTGTTATGAGTCTAGTCAATCGTTAATTTATCTTTCTCAGTGCCTGCTCCGTACTTGCGGCAACCAAATTTAAAAAATGGCTCTCTACCTTCTCCTCAAGTTCTTCCCATCTATACTACTGTTACTTCTCCATTGCAAAACCGCTCACACTCTGCTTCAACCCTACTGCTCTGTTAATACCTCAGTTACGACCTTTAAAAATAATCTCGATGGCCTTCTCGAGTCCATAACCACCGGTGCCCAAAAAAATGGCGGCTTCTTCAACGACACAGCCGGCACGAGCGCTGATCGAATGTATGGCCTCGCCATATGCTATGCTGATGGAAACCTCACCACATGCAATAGTTGCCTAAGTACAGTTGCCTCCAATATCACCACGGATTGCCCTGACAGCAAAGTCGCCAGTTCCTGGTAATGAATAATCTACTTCTCTTAAGAAAAAATTATGTATATCCCTCAAAAACATTAAAATTATTGTATTTTTCTCTTTAAAATTTATAATATCACGTATACCTCTAATAAATGTATTGCATGTTAAAATACCCTCTAATAAATAATAAGTAATTAAATAACAATGGTTGTAAATCGCGTCAAGGTTTCAAGTTCGGTATAACAGGGGGAAGGGTTGGATGGGGATCAAATCAAATTCAGTGCGATGACAGATTTAAAAAATTCCGATTCACGTTGATTCGCACAGATTAAAGATTTGCAAAGCGGTTAGATTCATATAATTCATTCATACAAATCTTAACGCTAATTGAACGGATACTGAACAATGAACCAAATTTGATCTGGTGCTAGTAGAAACCCCCCACTGGATGAAAATTAAAATAAAATAATATAAATTATTAAACGGAATTTTAAAATAATTTCGGTTCCATTTTTTGAACCCAAATTTTTTCTTCCGGATCCATTAATGCTTCAGCTAGCAAACACTAAAAATTCGGTATCAATGAATTCACATGCAAAGATAAGTCTTTTATTCAACAGAGGGCCCACCACTAGTTAAGGCAGTCAAATTCTGCCTTCCTTGTAAAATATAAAATAACATATTAAGAAATAGAGAATATGATCGAAGATGACAGGATGTCGTATCTTACCTTGTAAATATAAAATATCATATTAAGAAATAGAGAATATGATCGAAGATGACGGGATGTCGTATCTTACGGATATGATCTGACCAATTTTTTTATAAATTATAATTAAAAATAATAATTTTATGAAATCAACATAATTATTTTTTTTTTACCGAACCAAATTGTGTAATTTTGATCTGTTATTTTTTTTGGGACTGAAATGACAATTCAGTCCTTATTGGTTTCACAGCTTTTCAGACTAGCGGCCATAGAAAATCTAAAAACGTCTCCAAACCGAAATGACATTTCAGTCCCGCTCAATTTATTTTTTTCCCACTCGAGACAGCCCACTTCTCTCAAATCCTAAAAAAAAAAAATAGTTCGAAACAAAATGACATTTTGGTTCGGGCTAAAAAATTAATGGACCGAAATGACATCTCGGTCACCAATGGCTACACCTGTTTTTTTAAAAAGTTGTGAAATTAATATAGATCGAATTGCCATTTCGGTTTAAAAAAAAAAAAAAACAGCGGACTGAAATGGAATTTGGGTTCTTATAGTTTTTATAAAAAAAATAATCATGGTTTCATAAAATTATTATTTTTAATTATGATTTATAAAAGAAATTCTCATGGTTACCATTTGGTCAAAATATCTCCGTCAATGAGAAATCAAACAAAAATTTTCCGGTCAATTACCATTAGAATGGTCCCCACCTATAGCGTACTCCGTGATGACAAAACAGTATTGTGGTCCCAAGTGTCCAAAGGTCAAGTGGATATAGTCCCGCGTGCCTAGCACTGTGCAGTACATTGGCTAAACCATATACTTCCGTATGGGGGGGATTTTAGGGAACAAGTATCCTCTCCATTACGGATTTTTTTTAAAAACCATAATTAAAATAATTAAATTTAAATAAACGACATGATTGCTCCGAGATTTACAAAAATCATCAATACCGAGATGCCAACTCGGTCCGAAGAATTTTTTTTACTCCGGACCGAATTGGCATTTCGGTCTGGCTGTTTTTCACAGTTCCCCGCAATTCGCGGTGTGGCACAGCGTGTAACTCGGTCTGGACCGAATTGCCAATTCGGTCCAGTTTTTTTTTTTTTTTTTTTTAGTAGAGATACTAAGAAGAACAAAATAAAGAAATCTAACATTGAAAATTTAAATTTTTTATTAGATTACTTCTTTTGATTTATAATTAGCATATTTATACTAAAACACACTAAATTACTTGAAATTATGTTGAATTACACTGTATTACAATAAATTATGTTGAATTACACTAAATTACAATAACTTTGTTAATTATGTTGAAATACGGTAAATTACGCTAAAGTAGACCGATTATGTGTCATCTTTCATGAATCATAAAAAATAGTAAAAAAATTTCAAAAATAGTAAAAAATTGGTATTCTACAAGTTAATTATGTAACTAATTTACTGAGCTACTTGGATTGAATAATAGAAATAAAAATCTTAATCAGAAACTTCAACTCAAGTTTTGAGGCTCTTCCTTTTGTTTTTTGGCGATTCTGAATTTTGGAATCCGGCATCACAGGCACGGACGCATGCATCTTTTCGCAAGCTTTCCGAAAAGTGGTCATTTGCTGAAATCGGACACTCGAGCGTCATTTTATGACCGTTTGAAGTTTCGCTGTCGTTTTTCGCCTTTTTAGTGAAGATATCGTCCCTATTCATATGTAATTTAGCGTAATTTATCGTATTTTAGCGTAATGTAATGTAATTTAGTGTAATTTAACTAATATAGGGTAATTCAACATAATTTCAAGTAATTTAGCGTATTTTAGTATGAGGAGGGATCAAGTTACAACAAAGTTACAACAATCATTTTTTTCATTTTTAAAGTCCAAATCGTCGATCCAAACCGTTCAACATAATTATCTAAATAAAATGTGATTGCAGATCAAATTTTACATTTTTTGAATTTTTTACTATTTATTAAGATGGGTACAAAATTCAATGGTCTGAATATGACTATTTTTTGTAAAATAGTTAATAAATAGTAAAAAAATTCAAAAAATATAAAATTTGATCTGCAAGCACATTTTATTGTGGAGATCATATTGAACGGTTTGGATCGACGATTTGGACTTTGAAAATGAAAAAAATAGTTGTTGTAACTTGATCCCTCCTTTTTTAGTATGAATATGCTAATTATATGTCAAAATAAGTAATCTATCAAATAATTTAAAAAAAAATTCAAATTTTGATATCTTTATTTTGCCCGTCTAAAAAAAAAAAAAAAAAAAAAATACCTGGACCGAATTGGCAATTCGGTCCAGGCAAAAAAAGCCTCTGGACCGAATTGCCAATTCGGTCTGGCCTGTTTTTTTTATTTTCTGTGGCAACCCGGTGAAAAACAGCCAAAAAACAGCCAGACCGAAATGCCAATTCGGTCCGGAGTAAAAAAAATTCTTCGGACCGAGTTGGTATCTCGGTATTGATGGTTTTTGTAAATCTCGGAGCAATCATGTCGTTTATTTAAATTTAATTATTTTAATTATGGTTTTTAAAAAAAATCCCTCCATTACGGTACAATCCCTTCACTTTACGATTTGAGATTAACTCCCAGCCGCTTTGAGATTCGGGCTAACGCAGGGGCAGTATTATTGGGCTTTGAGATTCGTGCCAAGTTAAAAAAAACGGTTCAGATTCAATAATTATAAAATAAGATATGCGAATTTGGATTTTAAGTTGGATCCTGCTATAGGATTTAGAGAATGTTTGTGTTCACGGCCTTTTATCATAAAAAAATAAGATATACTCATGCGTGTATCACATATCCCGTACAATCTAGCATCCTGTGTATTATGTACCGTTTGGATTAATTTCTTAACCGTACAGGAATGGGTCAATCTGACCCTTATTTTTTTTTTTTTCAATTTTTTTGTATTTATGTCTAATTTTTTTATATAACTCCGACTAAAATGTTATGGATACCTATTCACAACATAAATATTTTAGAGCGAGTCTATGGTACTATGCATAGCATAGATTGGTCAGTAATACGATGAATATTTTCGTTTTCAAAATCCTAACAGTTGATCCGAATAGTTCAACATAATTTCCATATAAATATGTAATTGCAGACCGAATTTTATATTTTTTTACTATTTTTTAAGATAAGTAGAAAATCATTGTTTTTGGATGGTTCAGAATTTTCAGATTAAGTGATTTTCTACCTATCTTAAAAAATAGTAAGAAAATTCTAAAAAATATAAAATTCGGTCTGCATGTACATATTCATATGAGAAATCATGTCGAATGGTTCGGATTGAACGTTATTGATTCGTATTACGGACCAATCCGTGCTATGCATAATACCATAGACTTACTCAAAAATTTATATGATTCACCACTATTTATATTTGAACCCCATAGGTAGAGAGTATGGTTCCGCCCCTAGAACCGTACGATCATAATTCAGATCAATTCGATCCACACCTATAATGTACGGGCCTTTTAATATTAGTGCAGATTTAAATTGGATGATTCAGATCTTAACTCAAAATTTGAGTTAATGCAGAGGATACGAATTCTCTTTGGGGTACTTTGGATCAGGTCAGCTTGGATTTTGCAACTTATTAAGTATTTCTTTATTTTTTTAATGTATCTATTTGCTTATACTCCTGTCATTTTTATGAACAAAATGTGTCCAATATAAAATATGTTTTCCAAACTATTTTGGTGGTCGTCTATTTCTGTTGCGAATTGAATCCTAAAATATGTATAATATAGTTAGATGTAATATAGAAACGACATATATTATTTGTGTTTTAATATTAACCATATGATAGAAAAATAATATAATTGATGTAAATGACACACTTGAGATTGATAGATACGCAAAAATGGAGATCACACAGAACCTTTTTTCTAAATAGTAAAAAAAAAAATTCATTTAACCTGCTAGCAATTTTTTTTTCATCGACATCAATTGTTTTACCTTCATATATTAGTGAGACCTGCTACATTACATTTACTGGATTGTATCAAATTTTACCTATACGTACCTAGTTTATTTGATATTTATCAAATTTTACCTATACGTACCTATACGTACCTAGTTTATTTGTTTTACCTTCAATTGTTTGATAGGAAACTCACAATATATTAAGACTTGAGGTGAGAGAGCTGCTCATCTATGCACAATATTATAAAATATTTTAATTTTCTAATTATAAATAAAAAATGTGTAAGTACCAAATGATTAAATGAATGTACTTAAATGACACAAAACCCACATGCCTAATTTATAACACGAAATACACATCAAATATATATGAGATGCAAATTTACAAATATATTTATATTTTATAGGGCACGTGATTATTAAAAGGGCCAAATAGAGCTCGAGTCTTATGTTTGGTGGTGAGGCAATGTATTTTGTGTGGACGGTCGCAGATTCAAAATTCAAATGGATCAGGATATGTGTGGATGTTAAATAGTTGCGTGACTTGACCTTCAAGTTTTCCTTAAAAACAAAAATGAGAAAACGGTCTGGCAAGAGCCACAAATAATATTAGATTTGGTTTGCCATAAATGCAGGCTGGATACAGGACCATGCTTTATTCGCTACTCGAACGAGAATTTTTTCAGTGTGGCAGACACTACTTCGTCCCTTATTATGAACCCTTACAATTTTTCAGACCATGAACTCATTGGCAATGCGCGGAACACATTATTTGACAAACTAATAGCAAAAACAAATGCATCAGCAAATATGATGGCCTCAGGGGAAGAAAGTGTGAACGGAACTGATACATTGTACGGGCTGTTGCAGTGTACAAGGGATCTAAATCATCAGGAGTGCTACAAATGCTTGAGTACACTTATTAACATCCTACAACCACCCTCTTTGTATGCATATAGTTTAGGTGTGCGGTTCTTTGGATTTTCATGCTATGTGCATTACGAGATGCATCCTTTCATGCTGACTCAGGAAGGTATATCGCAGTGTGGTCCCGCAACTACATTGAATTTTTCAAAACAATCTTTCGTGAGAAATTAGCAGTAGGATATGGAAGCAAAAATATTTATATACTTTAAGGAATGAATAGAAGAAAAAATTCACTTGCCTTCGATTCAGTTTACAAGATTTCTATTAATTCATGTGAGTATTAATAACTATATACGGATTCTTTTGTAATGACTTTGTTGAAACTATAATTATTTTGTAATTATTCTTTTGTCGCAGACGTATCATCTGACCCAAGTCCTTCCTCCCAAACTGCACCGAGCCCAAATCCTGTCTACACAACTGCTGGCTCCGGAACTGTACCAGGTCCAAATCCTGCCTCTCCACCTGCTGGTATGTTCACAAAACAGTAATTATTGCTAAAAAATGGAATGAATTTCAATATCAAACCATATTTTGGTGCAGTTCAATATCTATTTTGTCTTTTTTTCTTATTTGTTGCTAAAAAAATTTAGAAGGACAGGAAAAGGAACTTGGTTTTCCCTTTTGATATAGGTGGTAACTTCTTTTTCATTTACTTTATGAGTTGATGCTGGTGGATTTCAGGAAAAGGAAATTCTTTTTTTGAAGGTTGGAACCTTTTGAGGTCCAACAGATTGATTGATAATTAAAAAAGTTTTACAAGGTTGTTTACTATACACTATAATTACAAAATTACTGAATAGTAAAATATTTACAGGATAACTATATTGCCCCTCCCCCTAGGTCTAACTATCCGAATGTAGTCCAGTTATGAACCTCCATTTCCGCCTCAGCAATTAAGATTCGAATTGACCTTGCCTTATCCCCAAAAGTTCGCCTGTTTCATTCCTTCCACAAGACCCATAGTCCTACGGCCCACCCCGTGTCCCATGTCTTCCTTTGTAAGGCTCCCATCGTTTGTCGTCCATTCAACCAAACGTCCATTATTGGTAGCCTTGCCCTTAGCCTTGCCCTTTTTTATATCTTTACCTTGTCTCGTGCTGCACTGCTGAACCAATTATTGGTGATATAAAATCACACCGATTGTTATTAATATATTGGTTTATCAAAATTTTGTGTACCGAAAAATAATTTATTAACCAGCTATTGGTTTGGTTTATTTCATAGTTTAGAAATCATAAGAATTCTACTTTAGCTGTTTTTCATAAATTAGTTTAGGGAAGTTTTTTTTTAAGGTTAGCAGCGATCACCGCTAAACAATTGTATTGATAAATAAAGAGAGTTTATATGTACAGAAATAGCTAAAATGAAATGAAAAAACTATACAACTGGCATCCTCCATCACACATCACTAGCTAAGATTAATTTGAGAAAATGCAGAATTTGCTCACGTACGCCTCTTAGTTTAGGGAAGTTATTCAGTAAAACCCAATAAATAAATGTTTACTAGCTTATGACGTTCTTCTTTCTGTTCAGTTTATAAGTACAATTATTCAGTTCGGTTTGAACTGTACTGAATGAACAAACGCACTTTAAGCAGGTCTAGGGTTGCTGCATTGTATATAACTTATTGGGGGTTCAAAAGGGTGCATTATATAGGGGTCTGCTAGTCGATAGACCAAAATAATGAAATTGCAATAATATTTCTGAGTGGTACTAAATTTTTTAATGAACTGAATGCTCTAGATTTTTAAAGAATTCTGAGATATATGATCTTGAGTTCTTCACACATGATTGCAGGTACTGGTACAAAGAAATCAAACACAACTATTATCGTCGCAGTAGTTGGTGGTGTTGCTACTCTTCTAGTCATAATAGCAATTTGTATTTGGTTTAAAAGAAAGTGGTCTCCTTTGGGTACAACAAAACGTACGTCAAATAATTAATTAATTAAGCATATATATCGACGACCAAAATTCCGTTTTTGGTTTATGCTTGATATTTTATCTTAATAAATCGACATACCATGATTTCTTTCGACATACCATGATTTCTTTAAACATATATACTTTTTTGTCTTGTGCTTGTACTTCAGTGTTGATAGAGGAATTACAAGAAGTTACAGCTTCAGAATTTCAAATTTACGACTTGACCGCCATCAGAATTGCTACCGACAATTTTTCTGATAAAAATATGCTTGGAAGTGGTGGTTTTGGACCAGTTTTTAAAGTAAACCAATTAGAACTACTTATATCTCGATTTTTCAATTTATATAAACTACAGTAAATTGTAGTCAACTAAATTTGATAAGAGAATTTTTTTTTCAGGGAACTCTTCCAAATGGTCAAGAAATAGCAGTTAAAAGACTCTCAACAAGTTCGACCCAGGGAGCAACTGAATTCAAGAATGAGGTTGAATTACTTGTGAGACTTAGGCACAACAATTTAGTACAATTGTTGGGATGCTGCATATCCAAGGACGAGAGAATGCTTTGCTATGAATATCTACCTAATGGAAGTCTTGATAAGATCCTTTTTGGTAAAGTTTCTGTCTGCAGAGATCCTTGGTTTTCCTATTATTACATTCTCACAGAATTGTAAAGTAAGACTTTGATCCTACTTTGTTAGCCCAATAGAAAACTTTTGCTCAAATTGTCTTAGTTACACAAAGATCAGGACTAGTCATAGAAAACAATAACTTAATTTATTTGACTACTTATATCAAGTTATGGTGTTATTAGTCATGTTGATCAGGATTTGTCTTACTGCAGGAACTGACGATATCAAATACAAGGAGCTCGAATGGAGTAGACGTTTCAGGATCATAAAAGGCATTTGCCGCAGTCTACTTTACCTCCATGAGGAATCGCCATTGAAAATTGTGCATCGTGATTTGAAAGCCAGTAATATATTGCTTGATAGAGATATGAATCCAAAGATTGCAGATTTTGGCCTTGCAAGGCTCTTTGACAGAGACCAAACCCACACCGTCACTGCTCACTTCGCTGGAACATTGTATGTTAGTTTGTTGCATCATTGCAAATTTATAAAATCAGATATATGTAGACTATAGCAATGGAAACTTGCTTTCTTGATTAATTTACACTTGCTTTCTTTATTAATTTAATACAGTGGATATATTGCACCAGAATATAGCATACGAGGTACATTCTCAGCTAAGTCAGATACATATAGCTTTGGCATCCTTGTTCTAGAGATTGTATCGGGGAGAAAAAATAGCTCGTTTCCAGGTAGTGAGTACATGTCAGGCCTGATAAATCATGTAAGTAAAAGAAAAAAAGGTTTATATTTGGCACATTCTGTTTCAATTATCTACGTTAGTTAATATTGAATGGCACCTTAATACAAGTTCTGGAAATTTCAGAAAACTATATACTTTGTAAATTATTGTTGCCCAAAACAAATTTTGTTGGGTCATTAATACTGCATCCAACTAACACAATCTATTTTTGACCAAAACTTCAACTCAAGGTATGGAAGAATTGGAATGAAGGCAAAGTAGTGGAACTAAAAGACCCAACATTGGATCAGGAATACATAGAAGAGGTAACAAAGTGCATCCACATAGCACTCCTATGCTTACAAAAGAATCCATCAGATAGGCCGAACATGGAAACTGTAGCTAACATGCTCAATAGTTCAACAATTGCAAGTCTCCCGCCTTTGCCATCTGCACAATTTATATGGGGAGCAGATGTTCCTACGTTTGAGGATGATGGAAATGTTGTTGCCAATTTGAGCAGGGAGTACTCCGTTGTTGGAGTAGAAACCGCAAAGGAGAGTTTTCTATCTAGTTATAATTGCAGGGCTTGATTTTTAAATGTGTTGATGTATTTTTTTTAGAATAGAGCATACATTTTATTGTTGTTGATCATTTTTTTAATATATGGTACATTCAAATAATCTTTATATTAGTTGTATAGGATAAACCATAAAGATCCAAACATATAGTATATGCTTAATTTCTCCATTAGTCATAATTATAAGTAATGCTCGATCGCTGACAGGATCATGATGCTGGGTCATAAAAGTCACAAATATTATGGTTGTGAGTAATTATATACAAATTGAGATGAATGCCATTTCAGTTGGTCACTCCAACAGTCTCTCTGTGAAAACAATACCCTTTTCTTCTAGCAGGATTCTCATATCAAGTTCTGATTTCTGAACTGTTTGAAGCTGTATCGATATTGATAACTACACATACAGAGATTGATAACTATGTTATTATATTGATTAAGATCATAACAAGAATCAGTGTAATTTGGGAAGGAATTTTTCAATTTTATGATTTGTGCGATGGTCCGAAATAAATTTGTGTAGTAATTAAAGTTGGAAGAAAGAAATGAAGAGTGAGGCTATAGTACTATGCATAGTGCGGATTGGTCCGTACTATGGATTAATATTTTTGTTTGCAAAATCTTAACGGTTGATCCGAACCGTTTAACATGGTTTCCATATAAATATGTACTTGTAAACTAAATTTTACAATTTTTTTGAATTTTTGTACTAATTTTTTAGATGGTAAGAAAATCAAATTTTTTAACGGTCCATAATTTTAAGATCAAGTGACTTTCTACCCATCTAAAAAATATAAAATTTAGTTTACAAATATTCATATAGAAATCATGTTAAGCGTTTCAGATCGACTGTTAGGACTTTCAAATCAAGGATTTAAGTTCATCTGTCATAGCGCGGGCCAATATGTTTTAGGCATAGTACCATAGCCTCACTCAAGAAATAAATTTGATATTTTAATCTTTAATAACTGTCTTTAAAATATTTTCTGAGTATATTTATAAGCTCTTCAATCTTTATTACTCACTTTCGGATTTCCCTATATTTTATAAGAAGAAAAAAATACGAAAATATTTGAAATTAGTTTCAACTGACTAACAAACTGCTTAATTGGCTAAATCTCCTCTCCGTTTGGTTCTGTGCTTAACAATGGAGAAGGAGAGAGAGAGATTGACGACGGTACAGAATTCGGAACAGAATTCAATGAATTCTGTCATTAAGTTGGATACTTCGTTTATTGATTTGGTAATTAAAATGGGTGCTTCGTTTCTTTGACTGTGATGCTTTGGTTTCCTCTTTATTTTAAATGCTTTAATTAGTTTTGCTTTAATAGCAGCCTAGAAAATGTAACCAGGTTTTACTATTTATACTTCCCTCTTGTTGTAAGAAGGAGACTTGGATAATTAAAAAAATTATGTTTGAGTGTTTCTTTTCTCCTTCCTAGTGTTTCTCTTCTTCCTCTTATTATCTTCTTAAACTATCCCGACGTCAATTGGTATCAGAGCCAGGTTTGCGGAAACTCCCTACTCCGAATCAAATGGCTGATGAACCGACCCTTCGCGAAATGTTCGAGCAACAACAGCAGCAACATGCGCAAACCATGGAGCTAATCACCCAACTCATCAACCGTCTCACTCCAAACCCTCAGCCGCCGCCGCCGCCCCCTCCATTCACTCCACCTCATAACAATCAACCTCCACCACCCAACCCAAATCCCGTTCGCGAAAACCGATGGAAAGGAGGCTTGCGAGTCGACATCCCAGAATTTTCGGGTAGCCTTAATCCCGATGAATTTTTAGATTGGTGCAACACCGTTGAAGAAATTTTCGAGTTGAAGGAAGTTCCTCCCGACAAACAAGTACCTTTGGTAACTATTCGTTTCAAGGAGAGAGCTGCCGCATGGTGGCAAAATTTTAAAATGCGACGCTGCTACGACTACATTCCGCCTATCAATCGGTGGGATGATTTGAAGCGCGAGATGACGCGTGAGTTTCTGCCACTAAACTATAGGCAAACTATGTATCGGCAGTTACAAGCACTTAATCAAGGAAACCGTAGTGTGGATGAATACACCTACGATTTTTACAAGCTCGAGGCACGCAACCACCTCAACGAGACCGAAGATCAAAGAATTGCTCGCTATATTTCAGGTCTCAAATTGTCCATCCAAGACACTCTCGTGGCTCACACATTCTATAATGTGTCAGAAGCACAAGCCAAAGCCAAAGCTGTGGAACAACAACAATCACGCTTTCGAAGTTATCAACCACCCCGAGGTAACTTACAATCCCAAACTACTTCGCAAATTCCAAAAACAGTCCCGAAACCCAACAACCACGCCTCCTCCTCTTCTTCACAACCTACCCGACAACCTGCTCTTCTACCGACACCACCAAACACCATTTCCAATTTCAACAAAGCAAACATCCGATGCCATAATTGTCGGGCCATGGGTCACTATGCTCGTGAATGTCCAAAACCTAAACCCAGTTTGATTAGCAGAGAAGAAGAAGATGAGAATGAGGAAGTAAATGATGAATTTGTTGCGGCTTTCGACGAGACATTTTGTCAAGCCGACCCTGAAGATGTTGAAGGCGAGAGTTTTGTAACAAGGCGTCTGTGCTACTCTCCACCAACACAAGAAAACTGGAAGCGACACGCTATTTTCAAGACGAATTGCACTGTTGGCAATAAAAAGTGTAATATCATAATAGACTCGGGAAGCTGGGAAAATATGGTGTCCGAAGAAACGATCGAAAAACTCAATTTGACCACGACGCCCCACCCGCACCCCTACAAAATATGATGAATTTGTTGCGGCTTTCGAATAAACGATGGAAAAACTCAATTTGACCACGACGCCCCACCCGCACCCCTACAAACTCGGATGGGTCAACCGAGAAGTCGAAATCCGAGTCGACAAGAGGTGTCAAATTGTTTTATCTATCGGGCCTAACTACTCAACAACTATTCGAGCGGACGTCGTGCCTATGGATGCATCACATATCATTCTAGGTCGACCTTGGCAATTCGACAACCATGCCGTATATGACGGAAGAGAGCACACCTACACAATCCGACAAGGCCACAAGAAGGTTCTTTTAACACCTATACAAAAGAATACGACAAAAGAGGCAACAACGAAACTTTGTGTGCCCCAAGATGAGTTCGAGTTTGACATGAAGGAATTCGGCATGTGCTATGCCTTGATCTCCACGACTTTTGCACATACTGAGACAGCCAAAAAACCAATCAGTTCGATTACAACAGTTCTCACGGAGTTCCAAGACGTAATACCTGATGATCTTCCCGAAGGACTGCCACCTTTCCGAGATATCCAGCATCAAATCGACTTGGTGCCAGGTGCTAGCCTCCCCAACAAGGCTCATTATCGCATGACACCGCAGCATCACGAAGAATTGAGGCGACAAGTCGAGGAACTCCTGAACAAAGGCTTTGTGCGAGAAAGTATAAGCCCTTGCGCCGTACCTGCCCTTCTCGTCCCGAAGAAAGATGGGTCTTTCCGGATGTGTGTTGATAGTCGGGCCGTCAACCGAATTACCGTCAAATATCGATTCCCGATCCCTCGCTTAGAAGACATGCTTGACAGCTTGAGCGGTGCCACTGTTTTCTCAAAAGTTGATTTGAAGAGCGGTTATCATCAAATTCGAGTCAAGCCGGGTGATGAATGGAAGACGGCGTTCAAAACAAAAGAAGGACTGTTTGAATGGCTTGTCATGCCGTTCGGACTATCTAATGCGCCAAGCACTTTCATGCGCATCATGAACCAAGTATTGCGGCCGTTTCTTAACAAGTTTGTGGTTGTCTATTTCGACGACATACTCATCTATAGTCGCAATAAAGAGGAACATGTGGATCACGTGCGACAGGTCCTTCAAACACTTCGCCAGAATAGCCTCTACGCCAACCCCAAGAAGTGCATTTGGATGACGGACAAGCTAGTTTTTTTGGGCTTCGTTATAGCTGCTGACGGTATCCGCCCCGACACCGACAAAATAAAAGCGATCCAAGAATGGCCAACACCGACAACCGTGACCGAAGTCCGATCCTTCCTTGGTCTCGCAGGTTTTTACCGACGTTTCATCAAGAATTTTAGTAACATCACCGCTCCCATCACTGAACTCTTGAAGAAAAATACTTTTGAATGGAACCTAGAGGCCAACCAAGCTTTTGAGAAGTTAAAAGTGTTGCTTACTCAAGCGCCCGTGCTCGCTCTTCCCAACTTTGACAAGATGTTTGAGCTTGATTGCGATGCATCCCGAGTGGGCATCGGAGCTGTCCTTTCCCAAGAGAAGAAGCATGTGGCCTACTTCAGCGAAAAACTTGGAGGTTCGCGAGTCAAATACCCGGTGTATGACCTTGAGCTATATGCAGTAGTCAAAGCACTCGAGCATTGGAGACATTACCTACTTCACCGTGAGTTTGTACTATACACCGACCATCAAGCTCTTAAATTCTTGCATGAACAAAGCAAACTCAATGACCGGCATGCCAAGTGGGTCTCGGCTTTACAGGAGTACACTTTCTCCATTGTACACAAGTCAGGCACAAACAACAAAGTAGCCGATGCCTTGAGTCGCCGTCACTCTCTACTTGCCTCAATGAAAGCATTAACTCTTGGTTTCGAGGAGCTACCCCAAACTCTTCGACAAGATTCAGATTTCGGGACCATCATTAATGAAGTCGAACAACAGAAGCAAGATGATTACATCCTTTGTGATGGTTTTCTTTTCCGAGACAAGGCTGTAGGGCGTAGAAAGTTGCACAACGGTTTGGAAGGTGTGTGCATGTATGTTAAATGCCTCAGGGTTCAATGCTCTCGATTTTCAAGTCATGGGGGAGAACATCAAACTTGAAACATTTATTTCTTTCTACAATTCCTTCGGTTCACCCTCGACAGACCTACTGTTCATAATCAGTCTATCGAGAGAGTTTATTGATTGTGGGGACGTTTAACTCCCAGCGGGCGCAAGCCCCCGCTGTTAATTACATTAGATGACCCTTCCAAGTCATACTGAACACCTCGTCCATTCCGGAATTTGTGCCTATTTGTAGTGAATTGAATAAAGGGGCTAAAAAGGAGGCTCA
Source organism: Carex myosuroides (assembly GCA_028015225.1). Lineage (NCBI taxonomy): Eukaryota > Viridiplantae > Streptophyta > Magnoliopsida > Poales > Cyperaceae > Carex > Carex myosuroides. The sequence goes on along the minus strand of CM051470.1, from coordinate 8,753,735 downwards.
TGTATAGATTCTGAAGTTGATTTGGTTTTTCTACGCATTTAGATATATTGTGTGTATGTGATTCCATATTAAAATAATGTTTATTGTATTTTTAAAATAGGAATTCGAATATTTGAGAAGTGTATGTCCACCATTTGATTTATAACATATTTATTTGCATTTTTATTAATTATTTACATTCTATTAAGAAATGAAATCATTTAATTTTGGAAAAGGGTATTTTGGTCATTTCAGGATTTGGCTGACTCTCGAACATGTTTAATTTTGATTTAGAAATATGAAGAGTCTGATTTGGGTTTATTTGGAGGTGGTTTGAGCCAATTTGGACTTGAGATGAAAAAGTTATGCTTGAAAAGGACTGAGAAGGGCCTATTAGTGAAGTTTTATGTTTTCTCAGGGGCCTCTTCATAAAGCTGAAAGGCCTTGGGATTTGCATTGGGCCTTCAAGATCTATGCTGAGGGCTTCTCGTTACTGCTGTCTTCATGTTATTCGTGATTTAGACTTGATTCTTTTGCGAATCAGGATTGTAGGAGGACTCCTGCCAGCTTTCGACACCACTTTAAGTCAACAGCAACGACTCCTTTTTCATGGGATTTGATCATACGATACATTGATTTTAACCTGCAAGCATGAAACGTTAGATCTGGAGGGCATGTGGGAAATTTACTACATTTTCATATATTTATTTGGCATCCATTTCAAGAGTGTGCATTTATCTTTTCGCATGTGCGGTTTTACTAGTTTGGTTGATTTTTGAGACTTGATATCTTTCAATTCTATTGGAGGTTTTGGATGAAACTTTACAGTCTTGTTCTATGACGTCAAGACTATGAGTCGGAAAATTTTCATGATTTTTCATGATGTTTAGTCATGCCAAACAATGGTGCGAAGAGACAACCTGAGCAGAAATTTTACACATTTCTGGATTTTGTCTTTTTCATTGTGATTTATCCACTTGGCCATTTTAGGATTTCTTTATATGGATTTAAAGCTTGACGGATAATCTACTAAATGGTCAAGTATCAGATTTTTCTGTCATGGAAGGTTATGACGAACAGTAAAGTGAAGTTGTGACCATGTGACCATTCATTTACTGGTTTTTCCTTGTTCTTTTGCAGGAAATTGGATTTTGTATCACAGATTTGAAGCCTTTAAAGCTTAACATTGAATGATTTGGTTCAATGGTTTCGAAGAGGGATTAACAGAGAGAAGTTCAAGAGTGGGTTTGAGGTATTTGCATTTATACCCTTCATTTTACAAATTTTCAAAGAGGGGTACTTGTCAGTATTTTCTGCAGTGCAGTTCATGAAGCTGAGGGTTCAAATCTCATCTTAATGCTCAATTATTTTTCCATGAGTACTTGATTTAAGTGCACAGATGCCTTCTTTATATTGTTAGGCAGTCATTTTCCAGATTTCACATTTTTATCAATTTTATTTCTGTTTTTCCACTATAATTTTCTAGCAGAAGGGCATCAGTTTTTTATTTTGCTGCTATTAACTTGCGATTTTTGCTATGAGCAATCGGCTACATGAAATTTTGATTTCTTTATGTGGAAATGTTCATCTTAGTCTCTACTACATGCATGATTTATTTAGTGACCTCATGATTTTTCTACAGTGTGCTGGTAAGGGGTTTTAATACCACAGTTTTCGGTACCAGCAGCAGGAAAGAAGCAGAATTCCGAAAAAGCTGAACTTTGGAGGATCATCCTGAGAGATTGGCTGAACCAAATTTACTTTTCTTTATATGAAAATTCTCAGGAAATAATACTCTATAAGATGGTAAAGTTTTATGGGCTTTGGAGCTTCCTAGCTATACCAGAATGGGGTCTAAACACAGGGGTAAGCTGGGAAACAGTGCTGGAATTTTGCTGGTTTTTTATATTTCAAAGACTGAACTTTAGAAAATCATAGAAAATTCATAGAAAATGGTATGAATGTAAAATTTGGGCCTAAATTGTGTGTTTTGAAGTCCTCTATCTGACTGTGCAATTTATTTTTTATTTTCGGTCCTCGTACCAGTCTGTACTGGCTGTTTTGCCAGAACAGGTCATTTGAGCACTTTTGAGTGCATTTCTTGTACTAGTGGTACATGCTTTGGATTTTGATGCTGATACTGTTCATTGGCTGGTACTAGGAGTTATGGAGAACCCTTATCATGACTGGTTTTGAGTTTAACAAGTTTGAGTAGCTTTTAGGCTACAAGTTGGTGCAAACAAAGAGAAAGGGGAAAAGGAGAAAATCCAAAATTCCAAGAATTCATCATAATGCCACCAAAAATCTGTCAAAATGTGGTTTTATGCAGGGAAGCCCCTGGTTTTATTTGAAATCACATTTTTGCATAACCTCTCTTGACAAAGGGGACAAATCATTAAGAGATCATTGATTCAAATGTACAAATGATATTTTCAACATGGTTGATATCTATTTGCAATTTGAACCTCATTCTTTCACGATTTTGCACAAATATCTATTTAGTTTCTTTTCATTGTGCCTTTTATGCACACAACATGCTTTTAAGAATGAAGAAACTAATTAGAACTCATTTATGCAACATAGGTCCCATGTCAAGGAGATTATAATAGGAATTATACAGCTCAACCATTATAACTCATTTTTACTACTCTTAACCCTTTCTAATGAAATAATCGAAATAGGTTGGATGCAATAGGAACTATACAGCTCAACACAAGCATCTTTGCTACTTGATTATTTCATACAAGAGTTAAGAGCATAGAAAGATCAAAGGTTTAAAGAAAAATCAGATTTATATATTTTTGGTTCTTACTTTATTTTTAAAATAAAAGTGCAAAAGAAGGAACGTAATAAGGGATTAAAACAGCGAGGTTCTTATGTATATATATTTAGAGATTCATGGGGTTCTATCAACTATGGAGTTGTATTTTCCTCATCTCATTATTTTATAATTTATTATTGTAAGAAATCATCTTTCACTATCATATTGGTGATAATAGAAAAGAGATTATTATTCCCATCAAGAAACTCGGATTCATGATCACAAGAAGATCAAAATCAAAGTTTTTGTTAATTATTTTCAAATATAACAAAAAGGAAGCAAAAAGGGATCGAACAAAAATGAGAACAATAAAGTCAAATGAGAACAAAATTTCTTTATTCATCTATGAAATTGTTTACATGGTTTCGGTGCCCTGAGGCACTACATTTCAAGTATATCTATCTTGATTTGGTATTGGAAAAGGAAGAGGTTTCGGCTTTTTTCTTCTGTATTGAGGCGCTGGATGATTTTGGCTGTTTTCTTAATAGGTGTTATCTGCTGCTCTCTGCTGTGTTCTTAGGGGCTGGATATTACGGCTGTCTCTCCTCTCTTTCTTTCTTCATCTTTAGCCTTCTTTATATAGGCAGAGGCATGGGATTAGGCTTTAGAGGCTGCATGTGAGGTGGCTGCATCTTTAGCACTCATCCTAATCCAACGACTTGTGTTCATTGCTTAATAATTAAACCAAGCCAATAGAACCTTACATCCAATTATATGATGCCATGATGGCAATCCAGGGTTGAATCATATGGGCCACCGGATGCCAGGCTTCGGATGGTTGAGATTTTGTTTGAGAAGGCTTAGTGTTATTTTATGCCTTCACGCCATATGCATTGTTATCAGGGCATGATTCCCTGTTGAGGCATCATCTAATGGCCTTGTGCCAAGTGTCTTTGAGACAAAAATTGTCACAGCTAGGTGAGTACCGCCAATTCGCTGGAAGCATCTTCCATTTCTTCATTTTTTGTTTGATTCGGCTAAGCCCATTTGCTTCAATTTAATGAGGCCCCCTTTATAAATTATTTTGCTTCCTTCGGCCTGGCTAAGAATTTTGTATTTTCTTTCATTAAGCCCATGTAGCAGCTTAATAAACTTTCGGCCATTTAAACCTTGGAACATCCGGCCATACAATAATTCAATTCATCTTTTCTAATTGGTTTGTCCCTTTTGACTAACTCCTTTAATCAATTGAATATGGCCCGAATCAAGCATAGCTCAAATTATTCAATTTCAATTTGAATGAGTCCATTTAATTCTCTCCATTTAGAATTTCAATGGATACTCCATTTCTTCTATTTTTTTATCTTCTTCTTTTTTTTTTATTTCTAAATCCTGACTTTTTAGGGTCAAACAAAGGCTCTTTGCATCCCGCAAACATCACTGCGACTTCTAATTATCCGTGAGTTGCACACACAGGGTCACTTCGGGTTCGAGAAGACCCTCCAACTCGTTAAGGAGCGTTTTTATTGGCCGGGCATGTACAAGGACATCAAGAATTTCGTGAAGCGTTGCCAAATCTGTCAAGCCGCCAAAGGCACCGACACCAACCAAGGATTGTATGTGCCATTGCCCATTCCAACCGAACCATGGCAAGACATTTCAATGGACTTCGTTGTGGGTCTACCACTGACCCGCAAAAAGCATGATAGTGTCTATGTAGTTGTCGACCGTTTCAGTAAAATGGCAACTTTTATACCATGCAAAACAACCTTGGATGCTAGCAAAGTGGCAGAATTGTTTTTCATCGAAGTGGTGCGCCATCGAGGACTACCGAGTTCCATAGTTTCTGACCGAGATGTTAAATTCATGAGCATATTTTGGAAAGAGTTGTGGAATCGCCTTGGTACCGAGCTCAAGTTTAGCACTACTTGCCACCCGCAGACTGACGGACAAACCGAAGCGGTCAACCGTAGCTTAGCTAACATGCTTCGTGCACAAGTGACATCCTTTGGCACATGGGACGTCCTACTTCCGAAAATCGAGTTTGAATACAACTGTTCGGTGAACCGTTCGACCGGTTTCTCACCGTTCTACATCGTGTATGGCGCTACACCAAAAGGTCCGCTGGACTTAATTCCCATTGCAAGTCCCAATGCAAAGTCCAAAACAGCCGAGGAGCGAGTCAAAGACCTTCAAGATCTTCACCAACAAGTTCGCGCCAATATCAAAATCTCTTATGACAAGTACAAGAAAAGCGTAGATGCAAAGAGGCGTTTTGTTTCATTCGAGGTTGGAGAACTTGTTTGGGTTTACCTCTCTAAAGAACGGTACCCCCAAGGGCAATACAACAAGCTTACTCGGCGAAAATTTGGTCCATACAAAGTCTTGGAAAAATTTGGAGACAACGCGTACCGCATCAAACTTCCCGACAACATATATATCTCTAATATTTTTAATGTGCGTCACCTTCATAAATATCATGGTGATGATTCAAGCTTAGGGACAAGCTTCAACGAACCAGGGGAGCATGACGACGGTACAGAATTCGGAACAGAATTCAATGAATTCTGTCATTAAGTTGGATACTTCGTTTATTGATTTGGTAATTAAAATGAGTGCTTCGTTTCTTTGACTGTGATGCTTTGGTTTCCTCTTTATTTTAAATGCTTTAATTAGTTTTGCTTTAATAGCAGCCTAGAAAATGTAACCAGGTTTTACTATTTATACTTCCCTCTTGTTGTAAGAAGGAGACTTGGATAATTAAAAAAATTATGTTTGAGTGTTTCTTTTCTCCTTCTTAGTGTTTCTCTTCTTCCTCTTATTATCTTCTTAAACTATCCCGACGTCAGAGATCCGTCAAACAGGCTCCATTCGTCTGTTCGATCTCTTCTATCACAGCTCTTTCCGCCAGGGCTCCTGCTGTCAGTGCCTCTCTTCTAATGCCTAATTAACTTTGACGTGTCCAACCACACTGGTCAATGGCCTTCTGACCTTATGTACACTGTCATATAATTCCTCCTATCTGTCATTGCAACTGCAGCTTAGGAATTGTAGTTAGTTTTTAACATTTCGTCAGCTTCTTTCTCCCCCTCTTTGATTCTGACCAAATCAAAATCATTGGCAGCAACAGTCGCGCTCAAATTTCCTCTTAGAGCTTCTGACATGATATGGTGTGATGGCAAGAGGCACAGTGAAACCTCATGTAGGTAAACAATAATGTTGCGTTGCTGCATTTCTTTAAATCTGTAAATTTGTTTATCTTAATTTCGTTGTGCACATAAGCTGTTTGATGTAAAACCTTTGTGACCAAATAAATAATACTAAATAAAATATGGATATCAAGTATACAACCTCCATTCTTCAAATTATTAGTGAAAATGAAAGAAAATGCTTAAAATGATACATCAAAATCATTCACAAAATATAGCTAGTATATCACGCATGCCCATACTATTTAGTCTGGCAATGAACCCTCTCATGCTCATTTGGTATCCATGTGGACAACCCAACTATGATTGTTCCTTTCCATCCCAATAGAAGCCATTTGTTATCTTCATCAGCAACAAACTCCTTGTGGTAAAGCTCTCTCACTGTTTTCTTTATCTTTTTCTTGATCAGTGAATCCACCGGCAACTGCACAAAGCCGGCCCGAAGATTCCTGGCATGCCACTGCCTATATGTCTCAGGCCTATCCACTCTCTCAGAACCCTCACAAGCTATTGCATTAATTGCTTTTGGACTTACAAAATTCCTTTCTATATAGAGCCTCGCCTCACACTCTCGAGACATATTTGACTCAAAAATATCCAAAAATGAAGAGAAGTTGGACAAAACTTCCTTAAATCGACTTGTATAGAATGGCGTATTATACGAGGCATTAAGAATCCCATGAATAAAGACACGTGGTTTGATCTCCCTTACGATGCTTAGAACTTTATCCCGAGGGCAGCTCATGGCAATTGTCTCATCAGCAAGCATTTCAAGTCGACACGAGCAATTTACTACTAAAATCTCATCTTTTTCAATCTTAAGATCTTCTATTCTAATGTTCTCCCATTTGGATGCTATACCTTGATACTTGAGATGGATATTAAATCTCTGAGCATATTTTGACAACCGCCTTCCTGTCTCTTGAACTAGTTTGTCTGGGCGGAATCCCTTTTCTGGAAATTCTATTCCAGTTATACGGATTTTAGGCGGTGTACTTCCTAAACTCGAGATACGCTCAAAGAAAGATGGCCACATGAATCCCATGTGGATGCCGAAGTCAATTATATGGACCTTTGTGGCATTTTTTGAGACGTTAAGGATTGTTTGGTTAGAAAAGTAATACGATGCCCTAAAAAATGGGCAGATTCCATGATAAACTCGGAATGCCTTCAAAAACTCAGTCACATTTCCTTGACTTGACAATAGCTCATGGCAGATGTCACTTCTCGTACCAACCAAGCGTGCCTCGAGTGCATTCACTAAATAATATGCCACACGTTGATCACAGTCTCCCCTAGGAGATGAGTGTTTCCTTATTTTCCTGATGAGTTCAGAGGCCCTGCCGTAGTCATCAGCATACACTGCTTCAGAACAGTGAATTAGGAGAGAAGGAAGATTCACCATGCCATCTCCAGTTTTCTCCTTTCCTAATGCCTTCTTACTCCTTATGTCCACCTGATGCTCCTGTGCCTCATTTTTCATTTCTTGTTTCACAATTTCACGTATGGAAATAACCTCTTTCACATATTCCCTACCACGGGAAAGGAGAAATTGATCCAAGTTCTCATTTCTTTCCGGCTCATCAAAAGAAACTGCTTGTTGCTTGCCAGCTCGCCTCTCTGATAGATCTGGTTCTCTATCTTTACGAGCACACTTTTTATCACAGGTCTCGTAACATATTGCTTTGTTCTCACTGACATTTTTTTTCTTGGGTTTCTCAGGGAACTCAATTCTATTTGGCTCTAAACCAACAAACAACTTTTCAACAGCTGGAAGAAACTTCATTGCTTCTTCAACACCCTTTTGGACTTGTGTGGCCGGAAGGTTCTCCATAAATAAAACAGATATACGATCCTCACTGATCAAGAGAGGTTCAGAATTACTGTATAATGGCACATCATTTTCTAAAACACTTTCAATAGTATTACTAGAACCACTATTTGTAGTATTATAGGTTTGAGGTGGATGGAATTTGATCAAGGTAGGTGAAAGAGGGTACTCTTTTCCAAGGAGATCATAGAACGATTTCTCAGTTTCTCGAATAGCTGCCTCTTCTTGATATATGTTTATATCATCATTTATATCTTCTTCTAATAGAATTTGGCCTATGTAGTTGATTACTGCATTGGACGTGAGATCACAAACCTCTTGGCTATCTGTACCATTGCTTATCAATGGATTAGGTGTGGCATTCTGGTTTAGGTTGTCACTTGGAGAAGTTGGGGGTATTGTCGGGTAACATTCAAAAATGGCTTGTGGTGCACTCGGTAGATCTACGACATTATTCCCATTTTCTTGGAAATTTCCATACCAAAACCCTTTTGAAGCCATATGAAGCTATGATATTATAATTTCTGCTTTCGAAGTTGCAAACTGTCCAATATCTGCAATTTGCACCAAATTGACTTTTTAATTTCATATTGCTGAATAGACAGTTACAAACCCAATGTTTTAAGGTAAAAATCTGAGATGATTGAATTGGCTTTAAAAAGAATTTGCATTTTACTTATTTTTCCTCTTTTACTTGTAAAAAAAAGGACAAGAATAACCTCTCTAAGTACTTGCTACTTTATCCTAATCATAGGCTGCTTGACAAGTAGTTTTAAGGGAAAATGAAATGTTGAATTGTGCAGTGATTTACATTTAACATTATCTATATTGTTTGGATTTATAAATAATTGATCAGGATTACCTACATTTTAGATCAGTAAAATTTCTTGAGATTTGTACCGCTTGGGTTTGGGTTGGAATCTTTGACTGTTTGCATGATTTCACGTCAATTCACATCGTAATGTACAAAAGAAACTGACTTGAAACATTAAAAAAAATTTAAAAAAGAAAAAAGAAAAAAGGAAGAAGAAAACTCGTTTAATGGTTTTCTCTAGCTTATTTGGATAACTCAATCAAGTCTGGGTCAGGTTTACATTTGAAGTTCAGGTCAGGTCTAGTATTGGCCTGTCTAAAGAATGTGGCTGTTAGGTTCCAATGTTATGTCTTCATTCAGTATTGAGCAAATGGGTTCCGATTATTTGATTTTCTTACCATCCTAAGTTGGTTCGAATTAAAATCGAGAGGTCGTGAGGAAATTTCGACTCACATCGAAGTTTTATCACTCTGGAACACAATAAACTTACTAGGCACTAGGGCATGTAAATATCGTATTACATGTCACATATTGCAAACTTTGGAAGGCTCCATTCTAATTTTGAGGTTTATGAGAGTCTGAAATTCTAATAAACCACTTAGTTGCTGCACTGGTACAGTTTTGTGTCTTTTTAAGCTGACTACTTAATTTGTGGTGACTAGTACTGGCTTGATTGGACCGATGAGGGATACTTTACGAAGGACCTCATTAGCCGTGAATTTGATCCTCTGCATTAATGTACTGTTTGAGTTTAGATATGATCAGTTCGATACATATTAGCACAAATCTTAAATGGGTCCCGTGAATTATTGGTGTGACCTGGATTGGCCCAGATTCTGATCAGACAGTCTGGATCTAAACTCAAACGTTGTGTTAATGCAGAGGATGCGGACCCATTAGCTGCGGTGTTTGGGATAATATTTTGTTTTTGTTGCTTTCATTACTTTTTTGGTTGATGCATGAATATGTAATTCTATAAACATCTATGAATGAATGGAAACATGTATATCTGTTTGGGATACCTCTTTCAAATATGAAAAAAAAAAAAGCATGCTACATATGCTCTGTCATTGAAATTAATATGTTAGAAGAATTAATTTCTTGACAAATTTATTCTTGAAAACAATAATTTCCGTGGATAATGGTTCTTTCAAATATAACACAAAATTCATTAAGAAGAACAAAAGTGTAGAGATGAGGTCCATATATAGAGCCATTACCTATCCGTGGTCCCTCTGCAGCTCAGTTTTCTCTCTGTTGTGAATACAAAGAATACTTCCCTGTAAGGGGATACCTCTCTTCTTTTCTCTGGAAATGGTAATAATGAAGAGTAGAAAAAATCAACTATGACGGAGGAAGCTTGATGCTGGTAGTCATCATTTCTTACATTGACAATTCGTAGAAAAAGAACGTAGATTTTTTTTTTTTTTTTTTTGGAAATAAGACTAGAAGACCCATTTCATATAAAAAATGTTGTAAGTTACAAAAGGAACATTTTAGCTCAGCTCAACCATGTAGCTGAGTAGAAATATTCAAGAAAGCAAAATATAGTTGCATCTACCCCTAGACAGGTTATGCAAAAAGAACGTAGATTAGATATACCAAAAGAGTCAAAAGAATGTATGCGCTTCGATGCTCTACAATTGTAGGATCTAAAGGCATGGTACCCAATACCCATCTCTTCTGGGTATACATATATATTTTTAATGATTGGAGAGGATCTTAAACGCCAACATCATTATTTTTTAATCTAGAGAACTTATATATGATATTTTATTGCAAGATAATTTGGGATAATCCAGAGATATAATTATTCTGTGCAAAATGGTGATTATGTGTTATTCCGTTAAGAGATATCACCTGAAAGGGATAATTGTGGGAAAGAAAAAACCACATCAGGCCGCTAGCTACTTTTGACTCCTCACACGTGACGTTGATGGGACCTAAAAGGGATAATTTTATCAAGTTTTTTTTTCCCAAAGGGAAATGTTTTATTAGCATGCCAAACCAGGACCAGTGCTCAGTAAAGAAATATGTGGATTTATATATTTTTTTTAATTCTTCAATTTAAATATAATATGAAAATTCTATTTTAACACTTTTTGAACATTAAAATTTTCTTTGTCAGTTTTCACAAGAAGGAAGTCATAGGTTCAAAACAGTAAAATGAAAATTTGTTCTGTGTCGCTGGCTTAATATCACCTATTATCCTCAAGAATTATAATTATTATAATAAATAACAATAACAACATAGATAGAATCACCTAATTCCTATCATGTTGTCACATAGTAATTAGCATGCTTTTGAGGATGGTTAGTGTTAGGGAAAATAAAAAACATAATTGATTATACTACGTATGATTAAATTATCTTTTCTAGTGTCTGACAATTTATGAGAGCGCTCATCTTTGCCAATAACAAGAAGAGATTTCTGTTTTCGACCTTCTCAATTTACATTCCTTTCTACTTAAAATCTCTACATAATTCACAATCTCTCAATTATAGATCACGGTAATTAGTGGTGATCTCAAGTCTAGATTTTTCAGGATCGGTATTTATCCGAGTTCAAATCGTTGAAACTTTGGACCACTTGACTTTCTAATTTTATGAAACGGATTTTCTAGTCGGATGAGAATAAATTCGGTATTTTATCTCCCGAAATTTTTGAAGTTACCATTATCTCAAAAAAAAAAAATAAACCAAAAAACTACGAAATCTGAATATTTCGAGATCTACCACGGCCGTAGAATGATTCTACGGCCCCAAATGCTCGGGACCGCACAGGCATTCTGCGACCCCTTATTTTTTATTTTTATTTTTTGGTTTTTTATCTAATTAAAGCAGGCCATGTAGGGATATGACTTTAATATTTTTTTCTTGGAATCCGTGTCCCGTGTGAGATATCTCAAAGTCAGAAGCAATTTGATTTGACCAAAAAAAAATTATATATATGGGGGCGCAGAACCATTATGCGGACCCTAGTCTGGGGCCACAGAACACCTGTGCGGTCCCGAGCATTTGGGGCTGCAGCGGTGTTTTGCGACCGTGGTAGATTTAGAAATACCCAGATTTAAATGTTTTTTGGTTTTTTTTTTTTAAGTAGTTTTAAAAATTTCGGTTTTATCTCTTTTACAGTTTACTTGTAACACAAAATGGATGAGAATAACAGCCTTTCTAAGCAATGTTGAATTGTTGAATTGTGCAGTCACTTATATTTAATATTATCTATATGACTTGGAATTGCAAACAGGCACGGCAGCCTCTAATAAATTATGAATTATGAATCAGCCTCCAATAAACAGAATTGATTATTTGATTGTTTTAAGTTTAATCATCACTAGTTGGTTCAGATCAAAATCAAGAGAGGTCACGATGATATTTCGACTCACCTCAAAAGTTTTATCAGCCTAGAGCGCAGAACAAACTTACTAGGAATTATGGCATATAATTATGACATTACATGTCACATATGCCAAAATTTGGAAGGCTCAGTTCTTGTTTTGAGATTTAAGGGGGTCCAAATTGTAACAAACTAGTTAGTTGTTGCACTGTTCGGTGCTCTGTTTTTCTTGTTTTGAGGTTTAAGGGGGCCATACGTACCGGCTTTGGTACTGGCAAATAAGGCTTTTGAGTGGACCGATGAGGGAACGTAGTGTATGGAATAAAATTTTCTTTTTGTTTCTTTCATTGCTGTTAGCTTGATGCATATGTAATTGTATAAACTTGTTTGGGGTACCTCTTTCAAAAAGAGAAAGAAAACATCTTACATATGCTTTGTCTTTGTAATTTACCATGAAAGTAATAATGTCCATGGAAATTCATTACCACAACAGAACTGTAAAGATGAGGTCCATATATAAAGCCGTACCTCTATCCGAAGTCCGTCTGCAGCTCTGCTTTCTGTCTGCTGTGAATACAGAGAACACTTCTCCTGTATGGTAAGACCTCTGTCTTCTTCTTCTTCTTCTTCTACCTACCTCTCTGCTTTCACTCTGCTAGTGGTGGGAATGAATTGTAGAAAAATCAACTAAGACGGAAGGAGTTTCATGAAGGTACTCGTCACTTATTTACGTTGACAATTCAGAGAAATGGAAATAGGAAAGCAACATGTTCTTTGTCGCTTGCTTAGTAGTTAGTATCGCATGTTATCCTCAAGACCTTGTCCGATATAGAGCCTCCACGAGTCCAAAACATATTCAAGCTACATCAAGTTTGGTATGCATTGCTCTCATTATGATGATTGGTGTGGTGGGTTTAACATAATTAGTCTTAAGCCCGTTATGGAATGGAAGAAGATTTCGTGACATGACTATTTAGCCCCAAAAAAGATTAAAACAAAATCGGACGAAACATTATTTTACGAAAAATCTCTGCGTTTATATTTATTTTTTGTGAGGTGTGAAAATATTATGTGTAGTCACATAAATATTTAACAGACGATACATTAAAAGATTGTAAATAAACAAGTAATAATCTGCAGATTGTTATATAATAAGCAAATGACCGTCACAAAAATCAAATAAGTCATTAGTGAAAATATTATCACCTTATAACGTACTAGCGAGTATGCTGAACATTATAAATTAAAACTAAAAATAAAGAATTCACAACAATCACTTAATTAATACTGATAAGCCAGTCATGCAATAATCAATAAGTTGTCATAATTGACATATAATTGTATCAACAACAACAAAAAATGGTTTAACAACAACAACATAGATGGACTCACAAAGTCCTATCAAATTATCATATAGTATTTTTTTTAAGGTTTAGTCGTCATATAGTAATTACCACGTTTATAAGTAAAATTAGCGCACACGATCAGTTTGACAAATTCTACGCAACATGTTGTCTGGGGCACCGCTTGACTTCTCAATACACACTACTACAAAAATTGGCTTTGTACACTGCACATTGTACACGGATTTGGCAATTTTATTAAAAACCGTGTACCAAATATGATTTTTTACTTGTTCAAAAGATCTGCACGATTTCTACACGGATAATTAGTTAATAATCAGTGTAGAATTATTAGAGAGAGCTACACGGTTTATTAGAAACCAAAAATCCGTGTGTAAAGAGGTCCGTGTGCAAATAATTGAGAGAGCTACACGGACTTTTAATACAAAGCCGTGTAGGAATATACACACGGATTTTTGATAATATATCCGTGTAGAAATTGTAGAATTGTACACGGATTTATAACTAAATAGCCGTGTATGTTTAGTTGGAGAGCTACACGGATTTATAACTAAATAGCCGTGTATAAAAGTGTAGGGTTTTAATGTATTCCCCTTCCAGCGCCGTTTTGATCAAGTCTTTTAGTACATCTCTCTGAACTGAGCTTTTTCCTATCAGATTCTGCGAATTGATCGAGGCCAGCAGCTGAGATCTGAGATAATAAGCGGTATGTACTTCATATTAATTTCCGATGATTGCAATTGATCTGTTCTATGCTTTACTCATGATGTGTTTAACCAAGGCCTGCGCATGTTTCAGAAAAAGGGGTGTAACTTTTGATCCGTCCGTCAGATCGGGCTGAAATTTTGACAGGAACTCCACAACCCAAAGCCGGATTCGAAACAGATCTATGATCTGTTTCGCATTCCGCGGGCTCAGATTCGCGATCCGACCGTCGGATCTGAACTTTTGGACCTTTCTTTATAATTTTAGCATTTTTAGGGTCTTTTATGTATCTTTTATGCATTTTTGTTTAGGGTTTGTATTTAAACAGCCGTCAGGACTTTTGGCAGAGGCAGTTGTTGTTTTTATAATAGTTTTATCAAAGAATTGAGCATCTGTGTGATGTTAGAACCGAAATCTATCTTTCTATTATTTAGTCCAATTTCTTGATCGTTCGTGCATCATAATCATTTAGTGCATAAGTGACATAATTAATATGTTTATTGCTATATGAATTTTGTATAAATTTAGTATATGAATTTCTTGCTAATTAATCTGTTTCGAATGAATTTATTGCTATATGGAATTTTGTATAATTTCTGTCGCAAAAAATTAGCTAGCAAAGCTGGAGGCTAGCCCAAAAACAAAATATACAAAAAAAAAAAATTAGCTATTATACACGGATATTTCATAATAGTCCGTGTACGATAGAAAAAACAAAAAAAAATTAGCTATTGCACACGGATATTTAACAAATGTCCGTGTATAATAGCTAAGAGAGCTACACGGACATTTAAAACAAATCCGTGTGCAATAGTAATCATACACGGATATTTTAGAAAAATCCGTGTATAATAGCTAAGAGAGCTACACGGACTTTTAATACAAAGCCGTGTAGAAAGAGTAAACGTACACGGTTAATTAGGGAATAACCGTGTAGCTCGGTAACTTGGAGAGCGACACTGGCAGGTCTTTGTACACGGTTAATTAGGGGATATCCGTGTAGAAATCATTATAATCACACACGGTTAAATATCCGTGTGTAGTTTCTGACCTATTCATACACCCTGGCTTTAAACACGGCAGGAAATCCGTGTAGCTCTTCCATTAATGTCCGTGTGCAATCTCTTTTTCTGTAGTAGTGACAATGCATAGCAGAGGACTAGCCGAAGGGATGTTTCTTGTTGTGTTATCAAGTTATAACTGAATGACATGAGATCTTGAGCCGTTGCATCATTACATTTTTACATACACTATAAAGATGGATAGAAATGCGTGCCTCCAATCTCTCAATTAAATAATAGCCGTAAGATCTTCGCCATCACAAAAATTATTTGACTTAAATCTGACAAATTTTTCATAACTTTTTTTATGATAGGATGTTCATGAGCAAATTAGTTTGACATCGACAACAGTTAAAAAAATATAAAAAATTGACAAGTAAATTATAATTATACTTTGACATCGACAACTTTTTTTATGATAGGATGTTTATTAAGCCACTTTGAAAATTTCAGATCATATGGTCCAGACTGTTTTTACTGTTCATCCGGATCAGCAATTTTCAAAGTGGTTTAATAAATAGTAAAAAAATTCCAAAAAATGTAAAATTTGGTCTCCAAGTAGATTTTAATATAGATTGAACATCTATATAAAAACATTTGTTGTTTGAACACCAGAATGGCCGAAATGCCCCCGGCAGCACCTCGCCGAAATGCTGCCGGCAGCAACTTAGCCATACTCTTATACTTTTATACACCTTGTATACATAAAAATAATAAAATTTAGGGTAAATTTCGCGGGAGGTCACTAAACTTTGTACTTTGTTACGAATTAGTCACTCAAGTTTGATTTGTCTCTCAATAGCCACTGAACTCTTAATTTGTCCCAATTAAGTTACCTTATAATTTTCCATCTAAAATATTAACGGAATATTCTTATTCCGTTCAAAATATAACGGAATATGCTCATTCCATCCAAAATTTTAACGGAATATGCTCATTTCGTCCAAAATACTAACGGAAAAGTTATATTTTGTTAATTTTTTGGATGAAAAAGTTATAGATTGACTTGATTGGGACAATTAAAAGTTCAGTGACTATGGAGTGACAAATCAAACTTGAATGACCAATTCGTGACAAAGAACAAAATTTAGTGACCTCCAACAAAATTTCCCCTAAAATTTATATAAGCTTAACCAATTAATATTTAATAATGTTGGATGGAATATCAAATGATTTCAGAATTACCTTTAGATTGGTACACAATTAATTTTAAACAATATGTTATATCTGTAATTTTTATTTTTTGACATAAATCGAAAAATTATTGTTGAGATTATCAGCATAATGTTTTGACATGAAAATTCTAATTCTTTTTTTATTACATCAACGTGTATCAACACTGCAGTCCATCAAACATTGTGTATAAATAAACAAAAGGGAACGTAAACGGGTTGAAGGTTTCAATTGTGACACCTAGTATAGAATAAATGACCCCAGAAACTTTGGTTGTCATGCGCACTACGTGGTTGGTCCACTACAATTTATATAAATCGATAGTTTAGATTAACTCCATTAAATTCAATCAAATTCAATCCGGTGTCTATAGAAATGGTAAGAGTCCGCTTTGAGATTCGTTTCAAGTTAAAAAAAACGGTCCGGATTTACTTATTGAACCTTAGATATCTGGAAGGATCTGAATTCGTGATTGATTTTATATGTTTTTATATTGTCTATCAATATCTAAATTATGTAATATTTTAAGAAGATTGCGATGACATTTCAAACAAGCCCGAAATTTGACTTCCAAATTCAGACTTTACTCACGATTATTCTTTTTTTTTATTAAGAAAACAAAACTTAAAATCATCACATCAAAAACGGAAGAGGATAGGTTCGATGGAATTTGTTAACTCAAATTTTGAGTAAAGATCCGAAATGTCCAATTTAAATCTACAGTAATATTAAAAAGTCTGTGCCTTATAGGTATGAGCTGAATTGACTTGAATTTTAATTATATGGCCGAAAAAATTGACTCAAACAGTACATTAATGCAAATACAGATATTATGGATTTAATCGGATGCCCATCGAATCAATTTTGAGTTCTATGGACAAATCTACCGTACGTTACATCAACTCTGTTGCAATTTGATTAACGGAACAAACGAGGAGTCTGTTTCATAATTAAACCCGATAGTTGTTTAAACCCAATTAGATCCATCTTCCCAACTTTCGCCCCTTCACCTCCTCTCGCGAGAACTCGTGGGAGTTCGGCAGTTCAAACCCTTGCTTGGCCTGTCTCTTGCCTCTCGCTGATGCATGTCCTCACTCTCGCTGGCCTTGTCGGGCTCTCGTCAGGACCTCAAGTGCTTATTTGATTTTAAATCTTCAATACGTTTCTGAGGCATTTTGTCAGGAGCGGAAGGTAATTTGGGGGTTTTATTGAACAATTTTGACTTGGTCAAATCTCAAAAGAGAGAAGACGAGTGCCTGGGCAGCTAGGGCAGCAAGACAGGCAATAACTCAAATGGCGAAGCATCGGTGATGACGGACCCCACTTCTAATAATGGGCATACACCGTTACGAGTGACTTAACTCTGCAGAGGGTCCCAGTTGCACAGAAGAGGAGATTATGGTGTGCATCTTAACTGGAGAGAATGCAGACCAGACAGTTGAGAAGTTGGATGGCAGGTCGCGCGACAGAGGTCCACGTCTGACGTGGCGATCTCAGAGTGATTAGCGCGTTTTACTATTGTATGACTAATTTCTCTTATAACCAACTCAGCTATCGCTGTTGTATCGTTTGCTTATTAATCAAATCAGAGCTAAGTTCTCTAAAATTGAGTGGTTACTTACTCTAGTATTGAGCTTGAGGTCGTGACACATTTTTTGACTTTCAGCCGAACTTTGTGTAGCCATTAGGAAATTAATGACACAAATCAAACTTGTTTTTCAAGTAAAAACTCCAGTCTCTTTTGGTTCCTAAGTGAAGCTAATTATTTTTTGACTTTCAGCTGAACTTTGTGTGTAGCCATCAGGAAATTAATGACACTAATAAAACTTGTTTTTCAGGTAAGAAATCCAGTCTCTTTTGGTTCCTAAGTGAAGCTATTTATTTTTTGACTTTCAGCCGAACTTTGTGTAGGCTGTGACACATTTTTTGACTTTCAGCCGAACTTTGTGTAGCCATCAGGAAATTAATGACACTAATCAAACTTGTTTTTCAGGTAAGAAATCCAGTCTCTTTTGGTTTCTAAGTGAAGCTAATTATTTTTTGACTTTCAGCTGAACTTTGTGTAGACCGTGACACATTTTTTGACTTTCAGTCGAACTTTGTATGGGCCGCATTTTTTTACTTTTAGCCGAACTTTGTGTAGCCATCAGGAAATTAATGACACTAATCAAACTTGTTTTCCAGGTAAAACATTCAGTCTTTTTTGGTTCCTAAGTGAAGCTAATTATTTTTAGGAAATAGGGCAATTGAGCTGTGTTTTTTGAGTCGCTTGAGCTGCCTTAGCGCTGTATTATCAGAACTTGAGACTTTTTGGTGTTTATGCTTTTATTTATGTTATCCGAGATGTTTAATAGATATTACTATGAGTTATCAGAATTTATGTTACTTTTGTATGTTGCTGTTTATGTTTGTGCTGTGCTATGTGCTCTGTTTTAAAGTCACTAATTAACTAGGATTGTTGAGCATGTTTTTAGAAAAAAGTTCTGATGTATTGTTTGATCATAAGCTTTAGATATCTCTCCCAGTTTTGAGTAACTCATTCCTCTTAATAGCGTAACATACGTTCAGCTAGAAACTAAGCATATGCATTTAATAACAATCATTATCTCTACCAATTTTAATTAACTAATTCTCTCTTATCTGACTCTGGTGCCCGCTTTCTGAGACGGTCCAATATGATCATCAAACAATAGCTAAATGATACCTACTAAGGTTCCTATCGCGTAATTCTGCTATAAATTTGACCAAAACTGAATATGCTGGTAGTGTGTAACATAACAGTTTGGGCAGATTGCTAAACAAAATTTTCTGGCAATTCCGATTTGCCTCTTGTGCACTGTGACATTCTCATTATAACAGATAAAGATTGTAACTAAATGAAATTGCTTAGCTATAGCGGTATAGCAGGATAGCGGGACGGTTAAAAAAAATAAGCAATTGCACTAAGTAGCTAGCTATAGCTAGCTATAGCGCCGATAGCTAGCTATATATCGCCCATAGCGCCGATAGCTAGCTATATATCGCCCATAGCGCCATAGCTTTTAGGGTCCAAAAAAGCTATAGCGCAGCTATAGCGTAGCTATAGCTAGCTATTTAGAACCCTGGTCGATAGAGCTATGTGTATATGACCTAGGCTTTCGCTATTTCACCTTACATTTACATATTAAGCGTTTAATTGTCACCTTTACTTGGAGCTGATTTTTTATTAATGAAGGTTTGATAGATTGTTTTGTTAACAACCTTGTTCCCGAAACTCTGTGATTTGAATTTTTGAAACTATCACTATATGTACCAACAAATTAATATCCTTTTTTCAAAAAGCAGGTACAATAGTGCATTACTCTTTGCGTTAACAGAGTAGAATGGACACTACCTAACTCAAGTCACTGAGATCTTATTTTCTGTTATTCTCAGTCATTTCTTTTTTAGTGTGTGAGGCTTATTTAGCTTGATCGAATTTTGGAGGATATGTACAAACTACAGATAGAAAATTGATCAATATTCTGTTCAAAGACTGAACTGGACATGTATGTTGCCGTTGTACTAATATTCTGTTAAGTTAATTGGACTTGTTGTTATTTGTAAACTTTTCTTTGGACTAAACTGCTTATTTTACTGTCTTTGGTACGGGATTTTTGGACATTTCTGTAGTGAAAGAAAAAAGTAACATTGTAATCGGCTCTGTCACCTCAGCATGCATGCACATACGGCACAACATGTCAAGTTACGTGTGACGGTCACATGATGTGGCACGTGAATTGGGTGACGTCAGTACCAGTGGCTAGAAAAGTTTGTTACACAATTCCAATCTCTTAACAAACTCCCTTGTCAGTGTTATTATTGACAAAATATGTTGATTTTATTGTCAACTTTTTTGTAATTTTTGATTCACTGACTATTTTTATTCCAAAACCGTCAGTGTTGATACTTTTACTGACTGTTTTTATTTTAAAACCGTCAATGTTGATATACTATACTGACTGTTTTTAATTAGTAACCATCAATATTGAGGTCATATACTGACCGTTTTTATGTCAAAACCGTCAGTGTTGATATACTGTACTGACTTTTTTTTTTATATTTTTGGAACCGTCATATTTACTGACTGTTTTTTGTTGAACCGTCAGTGATTTTTTATTTCCCTTCCAAACAATATATCTGCCTTTTCCCGCGGCATGTAGGCTGCCAGGTTTTTATTCATCTGAAATTTTTCTTTCTCGGGTTTCTCTTTCGATCAGCCGCCAAACCCTTCTAAATTTCCTCTTTCACAATTTCAATTCACTCTTCGAGTAACCATTCTTATCTGCCTCGCCCCAATTTCATTTCCCTCTTCTTTCGATCGCCCCAATTCACTCTTCGATAAACCACTTCTCCGACCTGCCTCCGCCCTCTCCAACCTTCCTCGCCTCGTTCACTGCGCCGCTGTGCGTTCCTTTTAACCATCCGCTACCCCGCTCACTGCCCCGCTACCCCGTTCACTGCGCCGTTCACATCCGCTACCCCGCTCACCGCCCCGCTACCCCGTTCACTGCGCCGCTGCCCCAAAGATTTAGAAGAGCCCGTTCGCTACCCTGAAGAGATAGAAGAGCCCGAAGAGGTTTGAATACCTTCAAATTTCTTGTTGTACACCAAGTAAACCAGATAAAAAAGTAAAACAGATTCCAAATCCAAACTTAGATTCAATTTCCCAAGAATCAAATTGCATTGTTGGAGACCGTAATCATAAACAGTAGAGTTGACTTCACAAAGGAAGAAAGGCCCCTCATATTGTAGTACCAGCATCTATCTCCTCATATCTCTCTATAATTTGAGTCCATTTTGACCATAACATAGCTTGATGATGAACCACATCCTATATCTGATAAGTAGTCCCCACAGCCAGGGTCACTCCAAAGGACTAAGTTTTGTCTGTCACTTGATAATTTCAGATCCCCTAGCCCAAGAAATAATGATTTTCTGACAGAATCGGATGAGTTAATCTGGATCAATGAATTTACTGTGAGATGAAGTGGAGCTAATTCAGGGTCAAAACCTTCACTCATAAACTAGGCAAGTTTGAGTTCCCCTAGGAATATAATATAATGAAGTGGTGTATCCAGATCACTGGATATATCAAAGAAAGAATCCTCTTTCACAATTTAGTTCTTTATAGCTGTATAGATATTCGAATTCATGTTTGATATTTGAATTCAAGTCTGAAAATTGATAATTTAATTTGCTAGGATGTAGGTTAATTTATATTCGCCTCAAGGTCACTAATTATGTGAATGTGAATGACAACTAGGAGAGAAATTGGTGAAGGCTTGTGAATGTTTAGGTTTTAGTGCTGTAGATTTTATCGATTGTATATGTATATAAATTGATTTGATTATGTTATGCATGATTAGCTGTATGCATGGTCAAGAAGATCGGTGTGTAGATTTGACAAAATGCTATTGTACAGATTTTTTTTTTTTTTTTTTTTGTTTCTTTAATCAAATCTATGTTTTAGATAGCAACTTCCACTTCATTTATTTCGGTGTAATTACACCAGTCTAGCTTAGTATAGAAGCTCTTGAAAAGGTTTACAAATCATAAGGTGATGTCCTTCTCATCAAATATATGTGCTTGCTAGCTCCCTAATTACATTTTGCTGTTATTCCATCCTATGGAATAACAGGAACCTGTTATTTCACATTTATTTGTTGATCTTCGTTGAGATTCGGTTCTGTTATCCTCAAGGAATAACAACAAATTTATTATTTCCTATATTCTAGCGGTATCTCCAGTTTGTTTATGAAAAAATAACCCCTTCTATGCTATGTTTTGATGAAGGGTACTTAAATATTAGTGTTGCTGCTGTTTTTTAATGTGTTCTCTTTATCTTTTTTGAACCCTAGTATGATATCTAAGTTACCTTTTGATACTGACAAGGAGGCCGCTTCAAGCTACTTACTTGGCGCGCACGACTGGATATTTCAATACCAGTTTCAAGTCGGTTTTAAACCCGATACTTGGCGCACAGAACTGGTACAGTTCAGTACCAGTTTCAACTTAGTTATAAACCCGTTACTTAGCGCACACAGTTCAGTACCAGTTTCAACTTGGTTATAAACCCGTTACTTGGCTCACACGACTGGTACAGTTCAATACCAATTTCCACTTTGGTTATAAACCCGTTACTTGGCGCTGAAAACTTGGCGCTGAAAATTCAAGGAGTGCAAGTGTATACTAAAGGTGCACAAGTGACATTTTTTCTCTTACATTGTGTATATTCCAATCAATAATATGAGAAAATTCAATTATTTTTCATTTTGATTCCAATCAACATAGTTCAATTGGTATTCATCTCTATTCAATTCTATTGAATTAAAATCAATTGAAATTCAACAGCTGTTGTGTTCCAATCACACCCTAAGTTTAGTCACTGATATTAGAATTGAGTTAGATTGTAGAATCAGTTCAAGAGTCGTGGATTCTATGAAGAAGGTGATGATTAAGTATTTCTGTCCAAATTGGTTTTAGTTTTTTATTTTTAGCATAGATTTTTTGTAAATCTACATAAAGATAGTTTTAATTCATATTGTGTTTATCTTGTGGGAGCATCATGTAAGCAATGAAATTATTCGCAGCTGATTCGCATATACTAAGCAGGTACATTTCATTGGTTTTCTTCTTATTAGAATAAGTCTGGTTCCTGGATGAAGTTGACAACCTAAATTTGAAAACTTTAAACTCCTTTCTGTCAGCTGATTCTGTTGTTGCTTTGTATCAAATAGTTTGTTTAAATGCTCTTGAAATTCTGACAACAATTAGTTATCCACTGCTCGCTTTATTGTTGAGGCAGTAGCAGAATCAAGGGCAGAGGTAGTAGCAGAGGCAGTAGAGCGTTAGTGCAGAATCAAAATCAATAGAGCTGTTTGTACCAGAATCAAGGGATTAAAGTTTTTGATAACATCAATAGAGTTGTTTATACCAGAATCAAGGGATTTATGTGTATTATGTGAATTTTGTAAGATATTTAACAATTATGTTTATTTTTCATATTTTGTTTGTTTCATTTTCCATTCTATTTTACATTTTTTCCTTGCTTTTTTTTTCAAATATAATAATTAAAAAAATATTATTTTGGTTTGAACATTTCATTGAACACATGTAATACATTAATTTATTTAATAAAATCAAGTTAAAACTTCAAATCTTTCAATATTTTACAAATACGAATTTAATAATTACAAGATAATGCAAGAAGGGAATCCAATTAAGTAATTTGTGGATTTTAGTCCGTTGACAAATTTTAGAAGGGAATCCAATTAAGTAATTTGTGGATATTTTACAATACAATTAAGTCTTTCAAAATTTATAATATATTTTTAAACTTTGATTAGTTGTTAAGGAAGTACGTACATAAATAAATAATATGATAATTTAATTTATGTTAAACAAAATAAAATAAAAATTTATGTATAAAAATAAAAATAAATAATATGATAATTTAATTTATGTATAACTATTTGAGATAAAAAATTTATGCATTGTGTATATTTTGTAAGATATTTAATAATTAAGTTTATTTGTTTAAATCGAATTTATAGATGCAATAAGTATTTTATCGTTGTAATTCAAAATAGGATTGAAATTATATATGGTAAGATGTTCATTGTAGATGCAATAAATTTGTTAATGATGGAATGGAAAACCTAATACAATGTAAACTACTAATTAATTGTTTCATTAATCAAATTGCAATGCTTGTTTATTAGAATGAACATATCTCATATTCTCATGCCTCGCGCTTCTCGGTGAACTGCACTGAGATCGAGATTTATCAGATGTGCTAGGTCTGGTACAAGGTCGAGGGTTCCATTCGAGGCAAGGAGATGGGAGTGATGGTCATGTCAGGCACAACACTCGCCTCCTTTGAGGAGAAAGATACCTGAGAAGTGCTCACTAAATGGTCACTGAAGAATTTGAGCAGTATGTCTAAATAGAAATTATGACGTACATACATGTGTGTTCTTTTGGTGTGTTTTCAGTTGGTGTTTAACAATTGCACCTATAAATATATCAACGATGCTCCCATGATGCTTTTCAAAGGTAGGGAACGAAGAAGGTTCAAAGGCTCAATTGTGATCTTGCAAATATATATTTAATTAGTGGGTGTAATGCAAAAAAAACCATCCTGAATAGGGGAATGAGTCTCTTACTATTTGATACTGTATGGTACTAAATACCAGCAATTTATGGTCGCCACCAGTATGTATCAGTTGCTATTAAGCGATATCAACCAGTAGAATTAATTAAAATTAGCATAAAGTACCTGGCGTTTATTCTTCTTTTTTCACTACCTCTAATGGAAAAAATTAGAAAACATCTCTTTCCACATAGCCTAAAATTAAAAAAGAAAAAGAAAATTCAGCTCAAGCACAGCACCTGACATGACATAGGCTCTCACATCTGTACCAAAAAGAGGTGCACCCATTACTTCTAGGACAACAAAAGACGAGTTCAGTTTAGGCATTGCAATTAGATACACCTTATCCAAATTTACAATGAATCTTGACTGTAGAACAGAGCAACAACACTAACCTTACAGAAGTCTCCGCTCTCAAATTTCAGTACCACAAATACCGTAGGGGAGTTCTTAGAACAGCAATCGAAAACACAAATTAATTTGAAGGGAACGATGGAAGAGGGCATAGGGTTGGCGGTGAGGACGCAGTTGCGGTTGTGGCTGCAGCGGCGGTCGGAGGAGGAAGAATTGAAGTAGGGATCGAAGAGGGGTTCGAGCCTTCGAGAAGGGCGGCGGTACGGGTGGCTTCGAACTCACTCCCTAAAATAGGGGAAGACGGAGAGTAATTAACGGGTTTAATTCGATTTTGATGAAACGATCCGTTAATCAAACTGAGGATTGAAAATTCGGATCAAACGGTAAAAAGTGCCCATCGGACAGAGTCTGGTCCGATGGGCATCGGACACCCCCCTCCCATAGGGAAATGCTTCGGATCTGTTCTTTAACCGTGCTAGAACGAGTGAGTACCACCTACAGTACCGCAGGGAATAAAGTTAATTCTAGCCAAGCAATTGTTTTTTTCTGGCAGCTTTAAAATAGAGATTCATGGCAGCTTAAAATAGACGAATGAGCTGCAATTGACAAGATTTTCACGACAATCACAGGTAATAAATTTTTTGACTTTAATGCACATGATTAATTAGAGATGGATTGTGATGGAACTTGATGCTTGCAATGGTTATACATAAGCTTACTGACATTTAAATTTTGACTTTTGTTTAACCATAACTATGGTTATACACAAGTTACTGACATGTAAATATTGACTTTTGGTTAACCATGCATAGCTGTGGTTATACTCAAGTTACTGACATTTAAATTTTGACTTGATTGACCATAAGTGAAGAACACATTTTAATAGACTGTCACGCATCAATTATGGGTTGCTTTGTTTTTTCTCCTTAGTTTGTTTTCTTTGCTTCTGTTTTGTGATATTGAGACAGCGGTAAAACATTCCGATTGAAATAATCTGGTGACCTTGCAGCTTTTGTTTTGGATCAAGATATTGACAGAGTAGTTTTTACTTCATGCCGCACACGAACATTATAATTAAAACGGTGCTGCATATGACTATTGCGCTGCACAAAGCAAAACCATTTCTGTCAATATCTTTTGCCCCCCAGTTTATGTATGATTAATTTTCCCATCGAAACAACAACTACATTGAATAACAACTGTCATTGTCGTAAGTAGTACAATGTATTACTTTGCACCAAGCATTGCCATGAATTGAAGAACATATAGTACCTATCATAATAAAAGTAATTTCAAATTGCAACAATAAAAAATAAAAATTCGCCTCAAGTTACTAACGAAATTAAAAGACAAAAACATATTTTTCAAAAAATGAAAAACTGTACAACAGTCACGCAATTGTAGAGATGTACTCTCATGTAATTTACTTTATTATATGTACAAAGTAATATACATTCCCGTAGCAAACATAAAAATAGTTGTAATTGAACAGCAAAATGTTAATACCTTATCCGCTAGTATTAGGTGTCGTCGAGCTGCTCTTCCAACTATCAGTTACAGTATCAGGAGAAAAGTTTGTTTCACACTTCAACAGATAAGTCTCTTCCTTTATCATATTTTCCTTAACTATTTCATCTCCATTATAGTCCCCTTTTTCGATTATTCTCAGCATCTCCAAAACCTCCTTAATAGATGGTCTCATTTCCCAATCAGGTTGCAAGCATCGAAATGCCAGCTCAGCAACCAAAGAAATCATGCACCGCACCTCCCAATTTGATCTGAACCCAAGTGCCGGGTCCACCAACTCGTCCAACTGACACCTCTGTATTTTGTTTAATGCCATATTAGCAAGGTTTATCTCATCTTTGCTCCTGCTCAAATCTACAGCCTGTTTTGATGAAATCAATTCCATCAAAACAACCCCAAAACTGTACACGTCACTCTTGTCAGTAAGATGGCAGCACTGGTGGTACACCGGGTCCACATATCCAGGTGTACCTTGAGGGACTGTCGAAACATGTGTCACATCCAATGGTAACAAACACGACAAACCAAAATCACCAACCTTGACATGGAAACCATCATCTAGTAATATATTATTCGTTGTGACATCTCGATGAATTATCTGGGGTTCAAGTGCATGTAAATATGCAAGAGCATTTGCCGTCTCGATAGCAATTGACAGGCGAACCGGCCAGGTGAGGATGTTCTCACTAGAGCGCAGCCCGTGGAGGTGGTCGGCAATGGTGCCATTGGGGACAAACTCATAGACAAGAAGCAGCTTCCGGCTGGAGCGTGCGGTGCTGCCATAGAGCCTAACGAGATTCGGGTGGTGGAGACAGGAGAGAATTTCGACTTCGTTCATAAATTGCTCTGTGATTTTGTAGCTGTTCTTGTAAAGGCGCTTTACTGCAACTGTGCATGCATCTTTAAGTATCCCTAAAGAAATTTTCATTGTTAATTGTTAGTCACTGATTAACAACCTCATTAATAAGTGGTCCAATAGAATTCAAGGCCCTAAGAACAGAGATATTCTTCTCCAAAATAATACTTTATTTTCAAGAAGTTGAGAAAGCATTTTGAAAAAAAAAAAAAAGTTAATTAATGAGATCAATGTTCTAAGAAAAAAGCCAAAACATTTACCTTACATTACAAGTGATAGTATTTACCTTTATATACAATGCCAAAACCTCCATCACCAAGCTCTTTTGATTCACTAAATCCTTCAGTTGCCTCGCGAAGTTCCTCATAAGAGAAAATCTGAGTGCATTCCGATCCAACCATTTCCGGGTCATGAAAGTATTGATCAGAAACTTCTCTTTGTACCAGAAGCTTTGACGATGATGCGATCAATCTCAGTTTCTTGCATGTGTAGAAGAAAAGTAACAAACCACCAAATGCAAGCACAAATGCGTATCCCACAACGCATCCTGATGGGTAATGAAATCAAAGGGTAATAAAATGTTTAAAATTTGAACATTACTTAAGCTAGATGAAGTTGACTTTCCAAGTACGTAGGTTTATCGAAGTTCAATGGCAACCATGTTAAATTTTCTTTATCCCAATCGAGAATCTGTTGCTTTCAAAAGAAGATAAAGGGCACTAAGATAAAAGGTGCAAAACATAAGGGTCGTATTGAAAGTTTCATACTTTCATGTAAAAAATGGTAAAGAGAACACGTATGTTTATTAATTTACTATAATACTAAAAAGGATGTGATACTTACCTACTATGATTCTCCATTGAGAGTGCTTCTCTGCAATACGGATAAAGAAAGAAATGTCACAAATGAATCATCAATTTAGATAGACTTCATACTTTCTTTTCACTGGACTGAAAGCAAATAAAATTTGGAGGTACAATAACTGAAATAATTAAAATACAGTTTAGTAGCAAAGAATGATAAATAAAATAACCAAATAACATGTGAGCAAGTTATTATCCTTTACACTGTTAATCACAAGCGATTACCAGTGTGCTGTTAGCAAAGCAATTCGGCTTAGGTAAAAGATTATTTCAATAATTAGTTTAGAATTATTACAAGGAAGCGTAGTTTGACATGAGATAGGGAAGCAGGGGGAGGGAAACAGAAGTTATACCTATGTGCTATTCCTATAACCTAAAATAATTTCTCATTGCTTGACAAGGACCTAGAAAAAAATTTCAGAAAGGATAGAAAAATGGAAATTTGCTACCAGCACCACCAGCAAATATAAATCATAACTGCAAAGACTGATGAAAAGCAATAGAGAATACCAGTACTAGAGGTAAAATACTTATAGAATTCTTATGCTAAACATTGAGTCAGGCACAAAGTAAAAGGCTATTGATTTAATTTTATAAGGGAACAGAATAATCGACTATAGGAAAATGGTAGCCATCCTTTTCAAAAAGTATGGGAAAATTGAGAATTTTTCACATGTAAATAAGACCAGAAAACTTTGAAAGGGAGATTTAGGAAAAAAAAAAGGTACTATCCATAATTTGCAAAAAGATCAAAAGAAAATTAACAGGATAAATTGATAAAATATGCAAGCTACTAACCTTTAACATCCTCACGAGCGACCTCTGTCGAGTTTCTATCTTCATGATAGGGAACCTCTGTCCAGTTTGCAAAGCAACCGGGTCGCGCTACAAGATCATCTGAGTAACTAGCTGATAGCAGAGTAAGCTGTGAGCTGTCATTTTCAAATGAGAAAATGGACTCAAAAGATGGGTCAAGGGAATTGTCAGGCCTCGAACAATTCTGCGGAGGCCTATCATCTTCACCAAGAGATGGCCAGTAGCTAAGGTTGTAATCAGTTCCAAATATCTTGGGTAGTGATTGTTTATGATCAGGAGGGTCACATTTACAATTTTACTTAATATCTTAGAGTATGTGCTATCATTGTCTGATTTGTTGACTAGCTATATAACCACCTAGGACAACCAAACATGATCTAAATATGAATTTATGGGCTTAAATACAAATCTAAACATATTGGAAGAGGAGAGATCCACATGATGACTTTCTTGGCATTATGAATATATGAACTAGTCTATCATAACTAAAGATTTGTATTGTAGTTAACTGTGTTTCTTTTTTTTTTCCCAAAATCACCCAGCAAAATTCCAACAAGCCATTAATCTATCAGCTTTTCTAGAGTGTTTAAAATTAATTTTTTTTCCCAAAATCAGATCTACTTAAAGCTTACATAGCTTGTATGCTCTTATGATTAAATTATTCCAAGGAAGATAACTACAAGTAAACATAACAAGAGGATCCTAGAGTTAATTACAAACATTCGATCTTGAAATTTAGAAGAAATAAACTAATAGTTTTAAAAGTCTTGAGGGTTCTATGGTTTGCACTTAATAAAACACTGTAAGGTTCTTTATATATGGAAACAATGGTCAATTTTGTCTTTTCAACGAAACTTGGCAAAGAGGCTATTTCAGGTTTTTGGGATGGTAAGTTTTTGGTAGAAAGCGAGAAAGAAATTTTAACAAAACTTGAGATGAGGGTACTTTTTTCCATCTTAATGAAAAAAGAACAGGGGATTCGAGGCTTCAAAGAAGGCTTGCCGGTATACTTTCTTGGGTAATGATTTCGCTGGAAAAAATCGTTCAGATTTTGTTCAGTACAAACTTTATTGGGTTTTTTTTGCAAAAAAAAAAAAACATGTATATTTTGTATATTTTAAGAGTGAATCTTTAAAAAAAAAGTAATAAAGCGATAAAAAGGATAAACTATGAACAAGAGGCGAAATTTTCTGGAGAATAGTTATTGAACCACATTATATGTTCAAATAGTAAATAGATGAAATCAATTCTACAATTAAAGGTTAGAATAGTGCAATAAACGGTCATAATTCCAAACACCGTCATTGTAAGTGGGAACCGTGAAATATTAACGCATCACTTGGTTAAATCATATATATATTTAATACTCTGCTCGGGGGAAATGATAGAGATGGCACAGCTTTGATCACAGTCAAAGGTTGTTAGCAATTATGTTAAGAAAGGTTGTTAGACAAGGTTGTTAGATAAGTTTGTTAAGCATCTATTAGCTGATACTATAGGCTATATATAGCCCTTCTTGTAAATGAAATAGACAATGGAAAATTAATAACAAAGAATACTTTCTCTCTCAATCTATTGTTCTTCAACAGTTATTATGGTATCAGAGCTTTGGTAAGGTGGAATTAGGCTAACGTCTATTCCAGAAATAATGCCTCAAACCCAATCTCCTATCCCAGCTTAAAAAAAAAAAACTTTTTTATTCCAGATATAATCTTCTATTCCTTTCTATTCTAGTCTAAACCTTCTTTATTCCACTTTATTCTAAATCTACTCTTTCTATCCCCCTTATCCCTCTCTATTCTTGATCCAAACTCATCAAGAAACAACAGATCAAGAAAACCAGAAAAACCAAATCGGTGCATACTAGTACTCAGAACAGACATCAGTACTAGCTCGCTATGTCGAGCAACGCACCAGTTGCCTCTGACTTGCTGATCAAACTCAAATTGATAGTGAATTACGTAGGGTTTTCGCTTAGGTTTTGCCTTATTTTCTCACCTTTATGTTTAATTAATCCATGAAAAAGGTTATTGTTGTCCAACTTTGTGTTTTAGTGCAGGAAACATGTTTTGGGGCTATTTTACATAATTTGGAGCAAGAATCAGGTCGATCAGAATAGCGCAGCTCATTGCCTAAGGCTCTGGTACGAGCCGTATTTACCAATACGGACCAGAGCCTCAGTACGGACCAGAGATGGCCGATACGCATTAACTCTCTCAGCGATATAGTGGGAGTATAGTCAGTATTAGCCAATCCGGACCGTATCCGAGGCACCCTTTGGTGAATAACTACGCCAGCTGTATCCAGATCAGATAACTTGGACTCCACTCATCTTTATATAAGCCCTCTGGACTGAACATAAACATATCTTTGTATATTTGGTTTTATTATTTCATTAAGTGAGAAGAGAGGAGTGTGTAGAGACTAAGTAGGAGGGTACTTCGTGTATGGTTGTATCTTTCTCTTATCTCTTTGTAAACATGTCGTTCCACGGCTAAGTTTAGATTCCTAGGGTTGGCAGTAAACCTTGTTACTCATGATGTTTTGATATATACTTTTATTCGATCATTGTTTAGTCTTTTGTTGTTTGATTGCTTTTGCGCTTCATGTTCTATCTTGCTTGATTTTGTTTATTAGTCTAGACCGTCATGTGGTGACCACACATGAGAGTTCGTCATCTTTAGGCTAATCGAATTGGAATAAGGGAGAATAAAAATACTAGATTAGTGGTGAAAACCTTAACCGGAGATATCATTAATTGGATCAACAAAAGTGTATATGGGAGTCTCGGCATTTGCAGATGAATGTCGCATTATCGTGCCTTACCATAGGGACACCCAACATGACTAAGATAATAGGGCGACGTACCTAACAGTGAAGTCTAAATTCTTTTGAGCTAATCACATATCTCCTTGCACTAGTCAAGACAAGCCTTAACGGGAAAGTGATAATCACTAAATTGATAATCACTAAATTGAGCTAATCACTAAATTAATTAGTAGGGTGGTTATACGCGAAAGTGATAATCACTAAATTGGATTAGAAACCCTCATACAACAACTGAAAACCAACATCAAATAAGGTAAGAATTAAAGCGGATTGAAGTAACAACGGTGTGCCAAAATCCTAAGAATTCACATCTCTATCTTTACTTTACTTACTTTTAATTTTCGCCAAATACATTGATCAAAACAACAACTCTTTAATTTCATATTTTGTCTAGCCTTTCGAAAGATTGTGGTTTAATCGCTCAAGACCTTAGACCTTAGACCTTATTCCCTACGGATCGACACTCCTTTATACTACTCGATAGGTGTAGGGCGCAGAAAGTTGCACAACGGGATGGAAGGTGTGTGCATGTGTTAAATGTCTCAGGGTTCAATGCTCTTGATTTTCAAGACATGGAGGAGAACATCGAACTTGAAACATCTATTTCTTTCTACAATTCCTTCGGTTCACCCTCGACAGACCTACGGTTTATAATCAGCCTATCGAGGGAGTTTATTGATTGTGGGGACGTTTAACTCCCAGCGGGCGCAAGCCCCCGCTGTTAATTACATCAGATGACCCTTCCAAGTCATTACTGAATACCTTGTCCATTCCGGGATTTGTGCCTATTTGTCGTGAATTGAATAATGGGGCTAAAAGGGAACTCATGTATTAGATTTGGGTTTGATTTGGTTGATTCTGTATGTTTGGACATGTGTGTGTGATTTCATATTAAAATTATATTTTTGAAATAGGAATTTGGACATTTGAGAAGTTTTGAGAAGTTTATATGCATTATTTATTTGTATTTGATTTATGACATATTTATTTATATTTTTGTTAATTATTCACATTATATTAAGAAATGAAATCATTTAATTTTAAAGAAAGGGTATTTTGGTCATTTCAGGATTTGACATAAGCTTGAACATGTTCAATTTTGGTTTGGGAGCATAGAGAATTTGATTTGGGTTCATTTGGAGGTGGTTTGAGTCAATTTGGACTTAAGATGAAAAAGTTATGCTTGAAAAGGGCTGAGAAGGGCCTATTTGTAAAGTTTTATGTTTTCTCAGGGGCCTCTTTATAAAGCTGAAAGGCTTTGGGATTTGCGTCGGGTCTTCAAGATCTGTGCTGAGGGCCTCTCATTACTGCTGCCTTCATGTTATTCGTGGTTTCGACTTGATTCTTTTGCGAATCGGGATTGTAGAAGGACTCCCGTTAGTTTTCGACACCGCTTTAAGTCAACAGCAACGACTCCTTTTTCATGGGATTTGATCATATGATGCATTGATTTTAACCTGCGAGCATAAAACGTTAGATCTGGAGGGCATGTGGGAAATTTACCACATTTTTATATATTTATTTGGCATTCATTCAAGGGTGTGCATTTATCCTTTTGCATGTGCAGTTTTACCAGTTTGGTTGATTTTTGAGACTTGATATCTTTCAATTCTCTTGGAGGTTTTGGATGAAACTTCACAGTCTTATTCTATGACATCAAGACTATGAGTCGGCCACTTTTCATGGTTTTTGATGATGTTTAGCCATGCCAATCAATGGTGCGAAGTGACGACCTGAGCAGCAATTTTACACATTTTTACAATTTTCTGGATTTTGTCTTTTTCATCGTGATTTATCCACTTGGCCATTTTAGGAGTTCTTTATATGGATTTAAATCTTGACAGGTTATCTACCAAATGGTCAAGTATCAGATTTTTCTGCCATAGAAGGCTATGACGAACAGTATAGTGAAGTTGTGACCATATGACAATTCATTTACTGGTTTTTTCCTTCTTATTCTTTTGCAGGAAATTGGATTTTGTATCACAGATTTGAAGCCTTTAAAGCTTAACATTGAATGATTCGGTTCCATGGTTTCGAAGAGGGATTAACAGAGAGCAGTTCAAGGGTGAGTTTGAGATATTTTCATTTATACCCTTAATTTATGAATTTTCAAAGAGGGGTACTTGTCAGTATTTCCTGCAGTGCAGTTCCTGAAGCTGAGGGTTCAAATCTCATCTTAATACTCAATTAGTTTTCCATGAGTACTTGATTTAAGTGCACAGATGCTTTATTTATATTGTTAGGTAGTCATTGTCCAGATTTCACATTTTTATCAATTTTATTTCTATTTTTCCACTATGATTTTCTAGCAGAAGGGCATCAGTTTTTTTTATTTTGCTGCTATTAACTTGTGATTTTTGCTATGAGTAATCGGCTACATGAAATTTTGATTTCTTTAGATGGAAATGTTCATCTTGGTCTCTACTACATGCATGATTTATTTAGTGACCTCATGATTTTTTTCTCCAGTGTGCTGGCAAGGTGTTTTAATACCACAGTTTTCGGTACCAGCAGCAGAAAAGAAGAAGCAGAATTTTGAAAAGCTGAACTTTGGAAGTTCATATAAAATCAGAAAAATATGAAATTTTTGTCAATTTTGTGTGTCTTGGAGTCCTTTACATGATGGTGAGGTCTCTTTTTCAATTTAGTCTCTGTGTCAGTTCAGACTGTTCATTTTATCAGCAGAGGTCATTTTAGCACTTTTGAGTGCTTTCCTTGTACCAGTGGTACATGTCTTGAGGTTTGGCACTGGTCCACTGTTCCAGAGGGTATTAGGGACTGGTTTAAGGTATTTGCAACTGAGTTCATGAATTAAACCCCATTTTAACGAATTTTCATAGCTTTTTTGCTATATCTTTGGTACCAACAAACAAAAGGAAGCTCCAAAAATCACTCCCAAAATCATTGTTTCAATTTAAAACATTAGAAATCTGTCAAGAACTTGGTTTTATGCAGGGAAGTCCCTGATTTTGTTTAAAATCATGTTTTTGATGTTTTGAAGGACATCATTGAGATTTCCTTAGATTTAGAGATGCAAATGCCATGAACAAGTATAACTTGTTGTTTATTTGCATTTTAAACCTTCTATCTCTCACTATTCATATATT
Source organism: Carex myosuroides (assembly GCA_028015225.1). Taxonomy (NCBI): domain Eukaryota; kingdom Viridiplantae; phylum Streptophyta; class Magnoliopsida; order Poales; family Cyperaceae; genus Carex; species Carex myosuroides. The sequence continues at coordinate 8,718,970 of CM051470.1, read as the reverse complement.
CAAGATATTTAATTTCTTTTAGCTCATTTGCTCAATAAATTAAATATTCTTTCATATACAAATAGGTCCAAAAGGACAAGTCATTGAAATATCATAGATTTAGAGCATAAATGACATATGATAGCCAATGCTAATGTCTTTTACACTTTAAACCTCAATTCCTCACTATTTGCACGTAGTTTTTAATTTTGCCAACATTTATGCATATAAATGCACTAATTATTGACTAAATCAAACCCTTTGTGCAAGTAGGCCCTTTGGATCATTTAGGTTGAGAGAATAATAGGGGAGACCTCGTGGCTCAACCCTACTACCTCTTGTGTTTAATTTTTTTATTATTGTCACTTTATTATTCTTTTAACTTCTTCATAAGATAATTAATATAGCTTCCATATGAAGGGAGACCTCGTGGCTCAACCCTCATACTTCTACTACTTAATCATTTTTAGAAGAGGCTAAAAGAATTAGAGAAAGAAAATAAAAGAAGCATCAAATACCAAAACTTTATCATTTTTGTTTCATGAACTCCAAGGAAAGAGATGATAAAAATATTTAATTTCATTTTTTAAGAAAGAAGGCAAAGAAGAAGCAAGAAAATTCAAATATATGCATATTTTTGTTTAGAATCATAGGCTTAAAATTAGCTATAAAAGCTACCAAATACCTCCTCTATTTTATTTTTTATTTTTAAACCTTTTAATATAATATTTGATTATTATATAAAAGGAGTTTATTTTATTTAGATGATTTCATGTTTTTAAACTCATTTATATGAGTTGAAGCATTTATCACCAAAATCGAAAAAAGTAAAGATTAAAAGAAAAGAAGTAAAGAAGCTCCAAATGCAAAGAAAAAGAAGAGAAGGAAGGAAATATAATACAAGAAACTATAAACAAGGAACATTCTTTCATTAATTCATGATTGATATACATGAAACCAAGCTCTATTAAGCTTCTACATTGCAAAATCCTAATCTCTACCTATTTCTATTTTGATTTTGGTAGAGGAGGAAGAGGTTTCGGCCTTGTAGGTGTGCTCTCATGTGTGTATTGTTGTGTGTTGTATATGTGTATTGTCTCTCTATTGTGTTCTTCTTCATCTTCAAATGAGGGGTTTATATAGGCTATGGCAAGGGGTAGAGCCTAGGGTTTAGAGGAGCCTTGTTGGCATGATTCTCACCGCTCCTTTATATTAACTCTCATCCAAAAGTTTAGATGCATCCAAGTGGTCATGCTTATCCCTCAAGCTTGGAGGGAATATTCTTGGCATCTTAGCATCTTCATTGGTCATGTGACATGTGTCCATGAGAGCAAAAATATCTAGAGTATATTCTAGAGCATCTTCATCCCTCCTATTTTGGCATCTTCAATGGTCATGTGACATGTGTCCATGGGAACAAAAATATCTAGAGCATATTCTATCCTCCCAATTCGGGTCATGCAATCCGAATGGGCCATTGAACCAATATCTTTTATTTTAATTCGGCCTATGTAGCAGCCCTTTAATTCAATTTGGTTCGGCATGATTTTTTTTTCTTTTTCGGATTAATTGAAGCAGCTGCCAAAATCAATTCGGCCATGCATTATTGTTAATCATTCGTTTCTTTCATTCATCATTTCATCATTCATCATTTTTTTTTATTATATTTTTTATTTCTTATTATACATATATTTTTTTTATTATTATATTTTTTTGTTATTATTATTATATTTTTTATTTCTACATCCCGACTTTTTAGGGTCAAACAATATGATTACGCACTTGTAATCTGACTCGATAGCAAACCGAGTTATAGATTTTATTAGCACACGATTTCACTGATCACTTGCACCAGCCCGCACCAAGCACCCGACTAGATCGAGAGAAGATGGATATGAGGTTTGTCAGAGAGATCGCGCAAGATATTAATCAAGATGGATTTTTGGTTTCAGAGCTCAACCGTAGCACATTCCTCTTGACAACTCAGAGCTCAAATGGCGCGAAAATTGATGGTAATAATGCCACGATGTCACCGTCCAACGATGCTGCTGGAACGTCGGAAGGGGGTTTCGATGCTGCTCTGAAGCTCAGTCCGACCTCCGCTGATGCTCACCTTCACCTCGATGATCACTTCAGGTCTCTTTCTAGCTTTAAGACCAAGGTAGCACGCACTGCTCCTAATCTCAACGCACCACCGTTACACACCAAAACCACCCTTGCTCCGCCACCGCCACCGCCACCTCTCATCACGCCTCCAGAATTCCTTAATAGCAAAGTCGTGCAAGATTTTAGCGATGAAGAAAGGTTAATGGAATTAGGTCTACCAAACCTACTTGATGATTTCTTTCTTTGGGCTGAGGTTGAAAGCCCACTTCAAAATCTAATTTCTTTTATTTTCCTTCAAAGTTCAAGTCCAAAGGTTGGTCACTTCGTCAACTTGACGTCAACAATGTTTTTCTATATGGCGATCTCAATGAAGTTTTACATGGCTCAGCCTCCGGGCTTTGTAGATCCCGATTTCCTTAATCATGTTTGTCTTCTCAAAAAGGCACGCTATGGTCTCAAGCAAGCCCCACGTACGTGGTTTCATCGTCTTCATGATTTTCTTGCCTCTCTCGGGTTTGTGGCCTCCCAATCTGACTCTTCTCTCTTCATCAAATGCACTGCTCATGATGTTGTGTACCTTCTTGTTTATGTCAACAATATTATTATCACCGGCACTTCACAACCTCTGGTTGATCACCTAATTTCTAGTCTTCATGCTACCTTCACCATTAAAGATCTTGGTTGTCTCTCTTATTTTTTGGGTATTAAGGCAACCAGCACTAGTTATGGTCTTCTTCTTTCCCAAAGTCAGTACATTGATGATCTTTTTACATAGAGCTAAAATGGAAGGTGCCAAGCCTGTTTCTACTCCTATGCAAAGTGGTCTTCAACTCTCAAAACTTCGGGTGATCCACTTCCTGATCCTCACCTGTATAGAAGCATCGTGGGGGCCCTTCAGTATGTTACCATTACACGACCCGATATTGCTTTTGCAGTCAACCGAGTCTCTCTTTTTATGCATTCTCCAACAGAAACTCACTGGTCAGCAGTAAAGCTCCTTCTTCGTTACCTCAAGGGCACTATTACTTATGGTTTGCTCTGATGCTGACTGGGCCGGCAGCCCTGATGATCGTCGTTCTACTACCGGCTATTGTGTCTTTCTTGGAAACTCCCTTGTCTCCTAGTCCTCCAAAAAGCAAACTACAATTGCTCGGTCTAGTACAGAGGTTGAAAATAGGGCACTTGCTGCTACTGCAGCTGAGGTTGTGTGGCTCCAATTGCTTCTTCAAGAACTTATTCTTGATCATATTGCTTCCCCGGTTTTATGGTGTGATAATCTTGGTGCGACTTTTCTTACTGCCAACCCAGTACATCATGCACGCACCAAACACATTGAGGTCGACATTCACTTTATTCGAGACTTGGTGGCCTCTCGTCACCTTTTTGTACGATTCATGTCTTCCCAAGACCAGATTCTTAAAATCTAAAGAGTTGAAGAACTCTATTTGTAGATCTAAGATGTCACCGTGGAGTTTTGGAACACCAGTATTGTATAAACAATACTGAGGCAATAAGCCCAAATTCGATGTCATCAGAATACTATGAAGAATGTTCCGGAGAGGCTAGATCTAACCTCACTAAATGTGACACACTCAAAGTATTGGAATTGAAAGAGGGGCGTTTGATAAATATTCCTCCCTTCATTTCCAAGTTGAAACATCTTGCTTATCTTCATATTACTTTTCCATCTCATAGAAATTTGCCATTATCCATTGGCCTCCTTTACAACCTGCAGACTTTTATTGTAAAACAACAATCTGGTCTTATGTACTGGATGTGTTTCATGATGTAGTGGTTGTCTTTCAACATCTTCTAGTTGTCTTTCATGTTCTACTAGTTGTGTTTCTCATGTTCTACTGGTTGTCTTTCTTCTATTGCTTGTTGTTTTGAATCTTCTTCTTGTTATCTTTCATCTTGTCGTGGTTGTCTTTCATATTCTACTAGTTGTCTTTCATCTTTTTGTAGTTGTCTTTATGTTCTACTAGTTGTGTTTCTCATTTTCTACTTGTTGTCTTTCATCTTTTTCTAATTGTCTTCCATCTTCTTCTAGTTGTCTTTCACCTTGCACTGGATATGTTTCAGGTTGTACTAGGTGTCTTTCAAAATCTTATGGTTGTCTTTCATGTTCTACTAGTTATGTTTCTCATGTTCTACTGGTTGTCTTCTTCAACAACTTGTTGTTTTCATCTTCTTATAGTTGTCTTTCATCTTATTCTAGTTGTCTTTCATTTTCTTCTAGTTGTCTTTCATCTTCTTCTAGTTGTCTTTCATCTTGTACTGGATGTGTTTCATGTTTTACTAGTTATTTTTCTTCTACTAGTAGTTGTTTTCCATCTTCATCCAATAGTCTTTCATCTTTTTTTAGTCGTTCTTCATCATCTCTAGTTGTCTTCCATGTTCTACTAGATGTGTTTCTCCTGTTCTACTTCCTGTCTTTCTTCTTCAACTTGTAGTTTTTCATATTCTTCTAGTTGTCTTTTATCTTGTCCTGGTTGTCTTTAATGTTCTACTTATTGTCTTTCATCTTCTTTTAGTCTTTCATGTTCTACAAGTTGGGAATCTCATTTAATAGTGGTTGTCTTTCATGTTATACTGGTTTTCTTTCTTCTACTACTTGTTGTTTTTCATCTTATTCTAGTTTTCTTTCATGTTGTACTGGTTGTCTTTCATGTTCTACTGGTGGTGTTTTTCATGTTCTACTTATTGTCTTTCTTCTTCTTTTAGTTGTATTTCATCTTGTATTGGTTTTCTTTCATATTTTTCTAGTTGTCTTTTAATTTGTTCTGGTTGTCTTTTGTCTTTTTCTAGTTGTCTTTCATGTTCTACAAGTTGGATTTCTCATGTTCTAGTAGTTGTCTTTCATCTTCTTCTAGTTGTCTTTCATTTTCTTCTAGTTGTCTTTCATCTTGTACTGGTTGTCTTTCATCTTCTTCTAGTTGTCTTTCATCTTGTACTAGATGTGTTTCATGTTTTATTGGTTGTCTTTCTTCTACTACTAGTTGTTTTTCATCTTCTTCTAGTTGTCTTTCATCTTGTACTAGATGTGTTTCATGTTTTATTGGTTGTCTTTCTTCTACTACTAGTTGTTTTTCATCTTCTTCTAGTAGTCATTCATGTTCTTCTAGTCATCTTTCATGATCTCTAGTTGTCTTCCATGTTCTAATAGGTGTGGTTCTCCTGTTCTACTTGTTGTCTTTCTTCTACTACTTGTAGTTTTTCATCTTCTTCTAGTTGTCTTTCATCTTCTCCTGGTTGTCTTTCATCTTCTTCTAGTTGTCTTTCATGTTCTACAAGTTGGGTTTCTCATGTTCTAGTGGTTGTCTTTCTTTTTCTACTAGTTGTCTTTTTTCTACTACTAGTTTATTTTCATCTTCTTCTTGTTGTCTTTCATCTTGTACTTGATGTGTTTCATATTATACTAATTGTCTTCAACATCATCATCTAGTTGTCTTTCTCATGTTCTACCTGTTGTCTTTCTTCTGCTAGTTGTTGTTTTTAATCTTTTTCTTGTTGTGTTTCATCTTGTACTAGTTGTCTTTCATCTTCTTCTAGTTGTCTTTCATCTTATACTGGATGTGTTTCATAATCTACTGGTTGTCTTTCATCATCTTCTACTTGTCTTCCATGTTCTACTAGGTGTGTTTCTCATGTTCTACTTGTTGTCTTTCATGTTCTTCTAGTGGTTGTCTTACATTTTGTCCTGGTTTTTTTTCATATTCTACTGGTTGTCTTTCATCTTCTTCTAGTTGTCTTTCATGTTCTATAAGTTGGATTTCTCATGTTCTAGTAGTTGTCTTTCATATTCTACTGGTTGTCTTTCTTCTACTACTAGTTGTTTTTCATCTTCTTCTAGTTGTCTTTCATCTTCTTCTAATTGTCTTTCATTGTGTCCTAGTTGTCTTTCATGTTTTACTGGTTGTCTTTCATCTTCTTCTAGTTTCATATTCTACTAGTTGGGTTTCTCATGTTCTAATGGTTATCTTTCGTGTTCTACTTGTTGTCTTTCTTCTACTACTAGTTGTTTTTTATCTTCTTCTAGTGGTTTTTAAATCTTCTTCTAGTTGTCTTTCATATTCTACAAGTTGTGTTTCTCATGTACTACTTGTTGTCTTTCTACTATTACTTGTAGATTTTCATCTTCTTCTAGTTGTCTTTCATATTGTCCTAGTTTTCTTTCATGTTCTGCTAGTTGTCTTTCATCTTCTTCTAGTTGTCTTCCATGTTCTACTAGTTTTGTTTCTCATGTTCTATTAGTTGTCTTTCATCTTCTTCTCGTTGTATTAATTGTTCTTCTAGTTGTATTTCATCTTCTTCTGGTTGTCTTCCATGTTTTACTAGTTTTGTTTCTCATGTTCTACTTATTGTCTTTCTTCTACTACTTGTAGTTTTTCATCTTCTTCTAGTTGTCTTTCATCTTGTTCTAGTTGTCTATAATGTTCTCCAAGTTGTCTTTAATGTTCTATTAGTTGTCTTTCATGTTTTAATAGTTGTGTTTTGTTTTGTACTAGTTGTCTTTAATGTTCTTTTAGCAGTCTTACATATTGTTGTGGTTGTCTTTCTTCTACTACTTGTTGTTTTTCATCTTCTTATGGTTGTCTTTCATCTTATTTTTTGTTGTAATTTATCTTGTACTAGTTGTCTTTCATGTTCTACTGGTAGTCTTTCATCTTCTTCTAGTTGTCTTCAATGTTCTACAAGTTGTGTTTCTCATGTTCTACTTGTTGTCGATCCGTAGGAAATAAGATTTAAAGTCTTGAGTGATTAAATCATATTCTTTGAAAAGGCTAGACAAAATCTGAAACTTGAGAGTTGTTGGTTTTGATCTTTGTATTTGGCGAAAATTAAAAGTAAATAAAATAAATAAGATAGTGGTGTGAATTCGTAGGGTTTTGGCTTACCATTGTTACTTCATCCGTTTTGGTTTCTACTTTATTTGATGTTGGTTTTCACATGTTGTATGAGGGTTTCTAATCCAATTTAGTGACTGTCGCTCTCGATCTATGACAGTCACCCTACCAACCAAGGGTTTCAGAATTCACTTACTGGGTACGTCGTCCTACTATGTTGGTTTTATTGGGTGTCCCTATGATAAGGCACGACAATGCGACATTCGTCTACGAATGTCGAGACTCCCATGTATACTTTTGCTGATCCAATTAATGGTATCTCCGGCTAAGGTCTCCACCACTAATCTAGTATTTTTATTCTTTCTTATCCTAATCCGGTTAGCCCAATGGTGACTATCTTTCCATATGTGGTCATCACATGACGGTCTAGACTAACAAACGAAATCAAGTAAGATCGAACATAAAGCACAAAAGCAATCGAATAACAAAAGACTAAACAATGATCAAATAAAATATATATCAAAACATCATGAGTAACAAGGTTTACTGCCAACCCTAAGAATCTAAACTTAGCCGCGGAACGACATGTTTACTATAGGGAAATAAGAGAAAGATACAACCATACACGAAGTACCCTTCTACTTAGTCTCTACACACTCCACTCTTCGCACTTAAGAAATGAAAAACACTAAAGATACAAAAGATATGATTATGTTCAGTCCAGGGGTCTTTTATAGAAGCCAAAGGGCATCTGGAGATGATTGGAGGCCAAGTAATCCGATCTGGATACAGCTGTCAAGAAGTTCACCAAAAGGCACCCCGGATAAGGTCTGTACTGGCTGGTACGGACCGTATCACCCCTATGCAGAAGTTAGCGCTCCAGGAGTTAATGCGTATTAGGCATCTGTAGATATGTACTATGGTCTCTAGTTCGTATTGGCTGGTATGGTCCATACCAGAGCCTTAGTATGTGAGATGTGCTGTTTAGATCGACCCGATTCTTTCTCCAAATTATGTAAAATAGCCTCAAAACATGGTTCATGTATTAAAACACAAAGTAGGGCAACAATAACCTTTTTCGCGTAATAATTAAACATAAAGGTGAGAAAATAAAGAAAAACCTAAGCCAAAACCCTACGTAATTCACAGTCGTTTTGACCTTGGTCAGTTGTCTTTCTTCTACTACATGTTTTTCATCTTCTTCTAGTTGTCTTTCATCTTGTACTTGTTGTCTTTCATCTTCTTCTAGTTGTCTTTCATCTTGTACTGGATGTGTTTCATGTTGTATTAATTGTCTTTCAACATCTTCTAGTTGTCTTTCATGTTCTACTAGTTGTGTTTCTCAAGTTCGACAGGTTGTCTTTCTTCTACTACATGTAGTTTTTCATCTTCTTCTAGTTGTTTATCATCTTGTCCTGGTTGTATTTCATCATCTTCTAGTTGTCTTTCATGTTCTACAAGTTGTGTTTCTCATGTTCTATTAGTTGTCTTTCATGTTCTACTGGTTGCTTTCGTCTACTACTTGTTGTTTTTCATCTTCTTCTAGTTGTATTTCATCTTGTTCTAGTTGTATTTCATCTTGTACTAGTTGTCTTTCATCTTCTTCTAGTTGTTTTTCTTCTTGTACTGGATGTGTTTCATGTTGTACTGGTTATCTTTCAACATCTTCTAGTAGTCTTTTATGTTCTACTAGTTGTGTTTCTCATGTTCTCTACCGGTTGTTGTCTTTCATCTAGTATTGGTTATCTTTCATGTTCAACTGGTTGTCTTTCATCTTCTTCTAGTTGTATTTCATGTTGTACTGGTTGTGTTTCTCAACTTCTTCTAGTTGTCTTTCATCTACTACAGGTTGTCTTTCATGTTCTACTGGTTGTCTTTCATCTTCTTTTAGTTGTCTTTCATATTTTACAAGTTGTGTTTCTCATGTTCTACTAGTTGTCTTTCATCTTATTCTAGTTGTCTTTTATCTTGTACTGGTTGTGTTTCATCTTCTTATAATTGTATTTCATCTTATACTGGATGTGTTTCATGTTGTACTGGTTGTGTTTCTCATGTTCTACTAGTTGTATTTCATCTACTACTTGTTGTTTATCATCTTCTTCTAGTTGTCTTTCATGTTGTACTGGTTGTTTTTCATCGTCTTCTAGTTGCCTTCCATCTTGTCCTTATTGTCTTTAATGTTCTACTGGTTGTCTTTCATCTTCTTCTAGTTGTCTTTCATGTTCTACAAGTTGTGTTTCTCATGCTCTATTGGTTGTCTTTCATGTTCTACTAGTTGTCTTTATTTTGCTACGTGTTGTATTTCATCTTCTTCTACTTGTCTGTTATGTTGTACTGTCTTTTATCTTCTACGTGTTGTGTTTCTCAAGTTATACTGGTTGTCTTTCATCTTCTTCTCGTTGTATTACTTGTTCTTCTCGTTGTATTTCATTTACTTTTAGTTGTCTTTCATCTTATACTGGTTGTCTTCCGTCTTCTTTTAGTTGTCTTTCATCTTGTACTGGATGTGTTTCATGTTGTACTGGTTATCTTTCAACATCTTCTAGTTGTCTTTTATGTTCTACTAGTTGTGTTTCTTATGTTCCACTGGTTGTCTTTCTTCTGCTACTTGTTGTTTTTTACTCCTTGTTGTCTTTCATCTTGTATTGATTGTCTTTCAAGTTCTACTAGTTGTCTTTCTTCATATTCTAGTTGTCTTTTGTATTTTACAAGTTGTGTTTCTCATGTTCTAGTGGTTGTTTTACATCTTTCTCTAGTGGTTGTTTTTCATCTTCTACTAGTTGTTTCTCATCTTCTGCTAGTTTTTCATCTTCTTCTAGTTGTCTTTCATCTTGTACTGGATGTGTTTCATGTTCTACTGTTTGTCTTTCATCATCATCTAGTTGTCTTCCATGTTTTACTAGGTGTGTTTCTCCTGTTCTACTGGTTGTTTTTCTTCTACTACTTGTAGTTTTTCATCTTTTTCTAGTTGTCTTTCATCTTGTCCTTGTTGTCTTTCATGTTCTACTGGTTGTCTTTCAACAACTTCTAGTTGTTTCTCATATTCTACTTGTTGTTTTTCATCTTCTTCTTATTGTCTTTCATCTTGTACCGGTTGTCTTTCATGTTCTACAGGTTGTCTGGCCGTCTATCGTTTCTACTAGTTGTCTTTCTTCTACTAGTTGTTTTTCATCATGTTCTAGTTGTCCTTCATCTTCTTCTAGTTGTCATTCATCTTGTAATGAATGTGTTTCATATTCGATTGGTTGTCTTTAAACATCTTCTAGATGTGTTTCTCAAGTTTTACTGGTTTCTTCTTCTACTAGTTATCTTTCGTCTTGTCTTTGTTGTCTTTAATGTTCGGCTGGTTGTCTTTCAACATATTCTAGCTGTCTTTCATGTTTTATTAGTTGTCTTTCTTCTGCTACGTGTTTTTTTTCATCTTCTTCTAGTTGTCCTTTATCTTCTTCTAGTTGTCTTTTATCTTGTACTGGATGTGTTTCATGTTCTACTGGTTGTATTTCAACATCTTCTAGTTGTATTTCATGTTCTAATAGTTGTGTTTCTCATGTTCTACTGGTTGTCTTTCTTTTACTACTTGTAGTTTTTTCATCTTCTTCTAGTTGTCGTTTATCTTGTCCTTGTCTTTCATGTTCTATTGGTTGTTTTTCATCTTCTTTTGGTTGTCTTTCATGTTCTACTGGTTGTCTTTCATCTTCTTTTGGTTGTCTTTCATGTTCTATTGGTTGTCTTTCATGTTCTACTTGTTGTCTTTCTCCTACTACTTGTTGTTTTTCATATTCTACTAGTTGTCTTTCATCATCATCTAGTTGTTTTTTATCTTCTTCGAGTTGTTTTTCGTCTTCTACTAGTTGTGTTTCTCATGTTCTACTAGTGGTATTTCTTCTACTAGTTGTGTTTCTCATGTTCTACTTGTGGTCTTTCTTCTACTTGTTGTTTTTTATCTTCTTCTACTTGTATTTTATGTTGTACCGATTGTCTTTCATCTTTTACTTTTTGTGTTTCTCATTTTCTACTAGTTGTCTTTCATCTTCTTCTCATTGTATTACTTGTTCTTCTAGTTGTATTTCATATTCTTCTAGTTGTCTTTCATCTTGTAATGGTTGTCTTTCGTATTCTTCTAGTTGTATTTCATCTTGTAATGGTTGTCTTTCGTATTCTTCTAGTTCTCTTTCAACATCTTCTAGTTGACTTTCATGTTCTACTAGTTGTGTTTCTTATGTTCTACTAGTTGTCTTTCGTCTGCTACTTGTTGTTTTTAATCTTCTTCTTGTTGTCTTTCATCTTTACTGATTTTCTTTCATGTTCTACTAGTTGTCTTTCATCTTTTTCTAGTTGTCTTTCACATTTTACAAGTTGTGTTTCTCATGTACCAGTGGTTGTCTTTCTTATACTACAAGTTGTTTTTCATCTTCTTCTAGTTATTTTTCATCTTCTTCTAGTTGTTTTACATCTTCATCTAGTTGAGTTTCTCATGTTCTACTAGTTGTCTTTCTTCTACTAGTTGTCTTTCATATTTTTCTAGTTGTCTTTCATCTTGTATTGAATGTGTTTCATGTTCTACTGGTTGTCTTTCATCATCATCTAGTTGTCTTCGATTCTCTACAAAGTGTGTTTCTCTTGTTCAACATGTTATCATTCTTATACTACTGGTAGTTTTTCATCTTCTTCTTGGTGTTTTTCATCTTGTACTGGTTGTTTTTCATGTTCTACTAGTTGTCTTTCATATTTTACAAGTTGTATTTCTCATGTTCCAGTTGTTATCTTTCTTCTACTACAAGTTGTTTTTCATCTTCTTCTAGTTGTGTTTCTCATGTTCTACAAGTTGTCTTTCTTGTACTAGTTGTTTTTCATCTTCTTCTAATTGTTTTTCATCTTCTTCTAATTGTCTTTCATCATGATGTATTGTATGTGTTTTATGTTCTTCTAGTTGTCTTTCATCATCATCTAGTTGTCTTCCAGGTTCTACAAGGTGTGTTTCTCTTGTTCTACTTGTTGTTTTTCTTCTACTACTTTAGTTTGTCATCTTCTTTTTGTTGTCTTTCATCTCGTCCTTGTTGTCTTTCATGTTCTATTGATTGTATTTCAGCTTCTTCTAGTTGTCTTTTATATTTTTCAAGTTGTGTTTCTCATGTTCTATTGGTTTTCTTTCATGTTCTGTTGATTGTCTTTCTTCTACTACTTGTTGTTTTTCATATTTTTCTAGTTGTCTTCCATCTTGTACTGGTTGTCTTTCATCTTGTACTTGTTGTGTTTCTCATGTTCTACTGGTTATCTTTCATCTTCTACTTGTTGTCTTACTTGTTCTTCTAGTTGTCTTTCGTCTTCATCAAGTTGTCTTTCAATATCTCCTAGTTGTCTTTCATATTCTACTAGTTGTGTTTCTCATGTTCTACAGGTTGTCTTTCTTCTACTACTTGGTGTTTTTAATCTTCCTTTTGTTGTCTTTCATCTTGTACTTTTTTCTTTCATGTTCTACAAGTTGTCTTTCATCTTTTTCTAGTTGTCTTTCATATTTTACAAGTTGCGCTCAATTGATTTACTACAAGTTGTTTTCCATCTTCTTCTTGTTGTGTTTCTCGTGTTCTACTAGTTGTCTTTCTTCTACTGTCTTTCAACTTCTTCTAGTTGTCTTTTCATCTTGTACTGGATGTGTTTCATATTATACTGGTTGTCTTTCAACATCTTCTAGTTGTCTTTCATATTCTACTAGTTGTGTTTCTTATGTTCTACTAGTTGTCTTTCGTCTGCTACTTGTTGTTTTTAATCTTCTTCTTGAACCTTTCCTGGATCAACAAAAAAGGAGATCTAAAGAAAGAATGAAGAGAGAACAAAAAAGGACTGAGCGCCTAGCGCAAAAGCCCTTGCGCCTTAATATTACTATTCTGGAATTAACCAATACCTCTTTCTCTAGTCTCTCTCTTCTCTTTTCCTTGCTTTATTACCGGTGGAGAGTTATCTTTAGCCCTAAAACAAAGCAGGTCCTTACCTTAGGATCAATGCTTCATGTTCTACTAGTTGTCTTTCGTCTTCTTCTAGTTGTCTTTCATCTTGTATTGGATGTGTTCCATGTTCTACTGGTTGTCTTTCATCATCATCTAGTTGTCTTCAATTCTGTACTAGGTGTGTTTGTCTTGTTCAACATGTACTGGTTGTCATTCTTATACTACTTGTAGTTTTCATCTTTTTCTTGGTGTTTTTCACCATGTACTGGTTGTCTTTCATGTTCTACTGGTTGTCTTTCATCTTCTTCTAGTTGTCTTTCATCTTTTTCTAGTTGTCTTTCATATTTTACAAGTTGTGTTTCTCATATTCCAGTGGTTGTTTTTCTTCTACTACAAGTTATTTTTCATCTTCTTCTAGTTATTGTTCATCTTCTTCTAATTGTGTTTCTCATGCTCTACTAGTTTTCTTTCTTGTACTAGTTGTTTTTTACCTTCTTGTAATTGTTTTTCATCTTCTTCTAGTTGCATTTCATCTTGTACAGTATGTGTTTTATGTTCTACTAGTTGTCTTCCAGGTTCTACTTGTTTCTCTTGTTCTACTTGTTGTCGTACTTCTACTACATGTAGTTTTCCATCTTCTTTTATATGTCTTTCATCTTGTAATGGTTGTCTTTCATTTCTACAGGTTGTCTGGTCGTCTTTCATCTTCCACTAGTTGTGTTTCTCGTGTTCTACTAGTTGTCTTTCTTCTACTACGTGATATTTTTCATCTTCTTCTAGTTATCATTTATCTTCTTCAAGTTGTCTTTCATCTTGTACGGATGTGTTTCATGTTCTACTTGTTGTATTTCAACAACTTCTAGTTGTCTTTCATATTCTACTAGTTGTGTTTCTCAAGTTCTGATGGTTGTCTTTCTTTTACTACAGGTAGTTTTCATCTTCTTTTAGTTGCCTTCCATCTTGTCCTTGTTGTCTTTAATGTTCTATTGGTTGTCTTTCATCTTCTTCTAGTTGTCTTTCATGTTCTACAAGTTGTGTTTCTCATGTTCTACTCGTTGTCTTTCATCTTCTACTTGGTGTCTTATTTGTTCTTCTAGTTGTATTTTATCTTTCATCTTGTAATGGTTGTCTTTCGTCTTTTTCTAGTTGTATTTTATCTTCTTCTAGTTGTCTTTCATCTTGTAATGGTTGTCTTTTGTCTTCTTCTGGTTGTCTTTCATCTTGTACTGGATGTGTTTCATGTGGTACTGGTTGTCTTTCAACATCTTCTAATTATCTTTCATGTTCTACTAGTTATGTTTCTTATGTTCTACTGGTTGTCTTTCTTATTCTACTTGTTGTTTTTAATCTTATTATTGTTGTCTTTCATCTTGTAGTGGTTGTCCTTCTTGTTCTACTAGTTGTCTTTCATCTTCTTCTAGTTGTCTTTCATATTTTACAAGTTGTGTTTCTCATGTTCCAGTGGTTGTCTTTCTTCTACTACAAGTTGTTTTTCATCTTTTTCTAGTTGTTTTTCATCTTATTCTAGTTGTGTTTCTCATGTTCTAATAGTTGTCTTTTTTCTACTAGTTGTTTTTAATCTTCTTCTAGTTGTCTTTCATCATCATCTAGTTGTCTTCAATTCTCTACTAGGTGTGTTTCTCTTGTTCTACATGTTATCATTCTTATACTACTTGTAATTTTTCATCTTCTTCTTAGTGTCCTCATCTTGTACTTGTTGTGTTTCATATTCTACATGTTGTCTGGTCGTTTTTCATCTTTTACTAGTTGTGTATCTCATGTTCTACTAGTTGTGTTTGTCATGTTTTGCTGGTTGTCTTTATTCTACAACTAGTTTGTCTTTCATCTTCTTCTAGTTTGTCTTTCATCTTCTTCTTGTCGTCTTTCATCTTCAACTAGTTGTGTTTCTCATGTTCTACTGGTTGTCTTTCAACATCTTCTAGTTGTCTTTCATATTCAACTAGTTGTGTTTCGTATGTTCTACTTGTTGTCTTTCTTCTACTACTTTTAGTTTTTAATCTTCTTCTAATTGTCTTTCATCTTGTCCTTGTTGTCTTTCATGTTCTACTGGTTGTCTTTCAACATGTTCTAGTTTTCTTTCATGTTCTACTGATCAGAGTCAAAATAATGATGAATTACGTAGGGTTTTGGCTTAGGTTTTGCATATTTTCTCACACTTATGTTTAATTTATTAGAGAAAAAGGCTACTGTCATCCTTCTTTATGTTTTATTTCAGAAAATAGGTTTTGGGACTATTTTACACTAAATAGAGCAAGAATTGGGTCAATCGGATCAGCGACGCTCATCGACTAAGTCTCTGTTACGGTCCGTATTGCCTAATACGGACCAGGAGATGGCGTGATACGCATTAAACCCTTCAGCGACAAGGTCTCAACACGGACCGTATCACCTGATACGGACCGTAACCAAGACGCCTCTTGAGAGAATAACTACCGACAGCTATATCCAGATCAGTTTCTTAGCCTCCACTCAACTCCAGACGTCCCTCCACTCCTATATAAGGCCCCTGGGCAGAAAAAGAAGTTATCTTTGTAATTAGGGTTAGATTTGATTAAAGTGAGAAGAGATGAGTGATTGTAACCATGCCGTTCCGCGGCTAAGTTCCTTTCTTAGGGGCTAGGCAGTAAACCTTGTTACTCTTGATGTTTTGATATATATATTTTCTGTTGATTATGATTTCTTGTTGTTTAATCGAAATGCTTTTGTGATTTATTATCTCTTCATCTAACTTCGATGATCTAGTTTAATCCGTTAGGGTAGTGACAGTACTTTAATGGTAAGAGAAACTATGTTGCACGAATTAGCCGCGTTGAGATCTATTAGGTTTATATGAAGAAAACCTTAGCGGGGAAACCATAAACCATAACAACAAAATGCGAACCAAATTCCATCATTAGCGTAAGGTAAATCGCAGTGATCTGTGTAGTAACTTGTGTATTTAAGAGATCAGTCATTTGCGTAAGATAACTGATCACTCAAAAGAGAGCAATGTTTCTTTTAATATTTATAAACTCGGAAATGTTGGTTCGGACTGCAAGCGCACAATCCTATCAAGTAGTATATTCGAGGTCGATCCACAGGGAATATTGGTTCAGTGTTTTGAGCGATCGAATCACAATCTTTCGAAAGGTTAGACGAAATCTGAAAATTGAGAGATGTTGTTGTGATCAATGTAAATTAGGAAGCAATTAAAAGTAATTAAATAAGAAAGAGATGAGAATTCCTAGGGTTTCGGCACACTATTGCCACTCAATCCGCCTTGACAATATATTCCTGTTGCGTCTGATTTCCTATTGTTGTTTAATGAAAGACACCACATAGGTCACTGCGATTTATGTTACGCAAGAATGACAGATCTTTCACCGAGATTCTACATAGGACACTGCGAGTTTCCTTACGCAAATGACTGATCTCTTAAATACCCCAAATTACTACACAGATCACTGCGATTTTCCTTACGCAAGTGATGGAATTTGGTACGCATTTTGTTGGTCTGGTTTATGGTTTCCCCGCTAAGGTTTTCTTCACATAAACCTAATAAATCTCAACGAGGCTAATTCATACAAATAGTTTATCTTACCATTAAAGTACTGTCACTACCCTAACAGACTCAAACTAGATCATTGAAGTTAGATGAAAAGATAGTAAATCACAAAAGCATTTCGATTCAACAACAAGAAATCATAATCAACAGAAATATATATATATCAAAGCATCAAGAGTAACAAGGTTTACTGCCTAGCCCTAAGAAAAGGAACTTAGCCGCGGAACGGCATTGTTACAAGCACTCCTCTCTTCTCACTTTAATCAAATATAACCCTAATTACAAAGATAAGTTATTCTTCTGCTCAGGGGCCTTATATAGGAGTGGAGGGACGTCTGGAGTTTGAGTAGGGGCTAAGAAACTGATCTGGATACAACTGTCAGCAGTTATTCCCCAAAGGGTGCCTTTATTACGGTCCGTATCAGGTGATACGGTCCGAATTGAGATTTTCATTACGGTCCGTATCAGGTGATACGGTCCGAATTGAGACTTTCATTACTGACCGTATCAGGTGATACGGTCCGAATTGGGTTGGGTTCGTATTAGGAAATACGGACCGTAGCAGAGACTTAGTCGATGAGCATCGCTTATCCGATTGACCCGATTTTTGCTCCATTTGATGTAAAATAGTCCCAAAACCTATTTTCTGTAATAAAACATAAAGAATGGTGACAGTAGCCTTTTTCTCTAAATAATTAAACATAAGTGTGAGAAAATATGTAAAACCTAAGCCAAAACCCTACTTAAATCATCATTATTTTGACTTTGATCAATAACTCGCAGTGTCCTATGTAGAATCTCGATGAAAGATCTGTTATTTTTGCGTAAAATAACTCGTAGTGACCTATGTGGTGTCTTTCATAAAACAACATCAGGAAATCAAACCCGACAGGAATATATTATCAAAACGGATTGAGTAGCAATGGTGTGCCGAAACCCTAGAAATTCTCATCTCTATCTTTATTTTAATTGCTTCCTAATTTTCATTGATCACAACAACAACTCTCAATTTTTAGATTTCGTCTAGCCTTTCGAAAGATTGTGATTCGATCGCTCAAAACTCTGAACCAATATTCCCTGTGGATCGACCTCGAATATACTACTCGATAGGATTGTGCGCTTGCAGTCCGAACCGATAGCATTTCTGAGTTTATAAATATTAAAAGAAACATCGCTCTCTTTTGAGTGATCATCTACTAGTTGTGTTTCTCATGTTTTACTGGTTGTCTTTATTCTACTTCTTGTTGTTTTTCATCTTCTTCTACTTGTCTTGCATGTTGTACTGGTTGTTTTTCATCTTATACTTGTTGTGTTTCTCATGTTCTACTAGTTGTCTTTCATCTTCTTCTCGTTGTATTACTTGTTCTTCTAGTTGTATTTCATCTTCTTTTAATTGTCTTTAATCTTGTAATGGTTGTCTTTGTCTTCTTTCCAGTTGTCTTTCATGTGGTACCGGATGTGTTTCTTGTTGTATTGGTTGTCTTTCAACATCTTCTAGTTGTCTTTCATGTTCTACTAGTTGTGTTTCTTATGTTCTACTGGCTGTCTTTCTTCTTCTACTTGTTGTTTTTAATCTTCTTCTTGTTGTATTTCATCTTGTACTGGTTATCTTTCATGTTCTACTAGTTGTCTTTCATCTTCTTCTAGTTGTCTTTTATATTTTACAAGTTGTGTTTTGTTGGTTCCTAAGGCACCTAGAGGGGGGTGAATATGGGGCCTTTCAAAATTTAAATCTAAGTACTTTTAACTAACATGTGTATGTGTTACTCTTGGAGGAAACAATAATAACTTTAAACTAAAAAAGTGTGCATAAAATAAATAAAAGAGTTAAGAGACACTTGATATGAGAGTTGTTTATGGAGTTCGGCACTAACGCCTTTGCTCTGCCTTGCCAATGTTCAACGACTTTCCTTCCTCCAACTCCATTACACGACCTCATCTGCTAGTTCGAGATAAACCTTAGACTCAGCTTTATTCGTTAGGTCTAGTGCAATTGGCGTGTTGGCCGGCATGAACTTTTACTCGACTTCACTTGTTGTTCGAGGTGACGAGGACTTCTTATCTACTTAATGGACTGAGCCACCCTGACCCTGGATTGATGTCAGGTAACATTCTCGAGCCACCTTCTGCTGTCCACATTCTTTCCCAACCCTATGATCAGTATAAAACTTGATTTTCAAATGAGGGGATGAAACTGTTAGTGTTATGATCTAGAAGCCAACTATTTATGGATGTATTATATGTTTTGTTTATGAAATGAAAGAATCATTTTGTTCCTTGAGTATTTAATTACATTATGGATTTTTCGAGTTGAGGACTTGAAATATAGAACTCTATAATAATAATATAACGAATACTCTAAATGTCCCTAATCTTGGTAATTAATAAGGAACACTATTTACCGGTACGAGATTAGTATGTGGATTAAATGATGATCATGTTATACGGATCATATGGTAAGGAGCTACCAATTTAATCACATAAATACCTGATGGAGATCAGGGGATTGGACATGACCCAAAAACGAAACATAACATGGATTGTGTTAGTGTCATTAATGTTTCATTTGTGTCTTTAATTCTTTGGTATGAGATGATTATTTTTCCTACATGAGATACATGTATCTGTAGGTGTTGTCCAACGCTGAACCGTAACTGGCAGCTATACAGACCTTTTTCCAAACCCTAGCCACCATTCTAATCTCTCTCTTCTTCCTTCTCTTGTAAGAAAAAATGGAAAAACGTTTTTGTAAGAAGAGGTGAAAAAGATAAGAGTTTTTGCAATTTTGTCTCCACCATTTTTGCTCATGTGTTGAGCACAACTTCTACACTAAAATTAATAGTTGATTGAAGAGGTAGAAGCTAAGGTTAAGTTAGATTCTTGGTTGATTACCTCTAGCAAGGGAAAAACAAGAGTTTCGTTTAATCTCGGGTGGATACTCGTAGAGGCTTCGTGCGTTCGAAGCGGGTGCCATTTCGAGGCCGACTTGGAGAAGTGAAGGCTCGACAAGAAGGCAACAACCCTACATCTCAAGTCCCTACTTTTTGGTTTAGAGACCAAGATTTGAGGTATAAAGATTAAACAAGTTAAAATGTTAAATACGGTTCATCGTTAGTCAAATAAGTAGATCTATGTTGGTTTCTTTGAGTTAAATTTTTGAAATTTTCTCTTGCATGAAACTAATATTTTCTTCAGAAACTACGCCTATCTTGTTCAGGGTACCTCGTCCCAGAATGGCATTGTACGTAGAGGGTGCACTAACGACGAGAAAGTCCACCATTACCTCGACAACGCGGGGTGGAGTCCCAAACACCACCTTCAATTGCATGACCCCCTCGGTTGTAGAGTATCCCCTGTGAAACTGATGAGGGGTGTGGTTGTTCTTTGGAGCATATCGTTCTTAAGTCCCATCCTCTTGAAAGCCGACAGATAAAGGATATCAGCCGAGCTTCCTGTATCAACAAGAACTCTCTTCACCCAATATATGTCAATTTTGAGATTCAATACCACGGGATCGTCATGGGGCCCTACAATCTTGCCTTGGTCTTTCTCAAAAAATGATATCATCTCATCTGACCGAGGTCTCTTCTTCTTAAAAACTTGCTCCACATTCAAAACAGTGGGGTATGACTTGAGCTTGTCCCCGGTGCGTATCTCACGGGTGACATCTCGGTGTCCCCCACTTATCACATTAATCACATGACTAACTTGTCGATCCTGTTACCGGGATTCTGCCCTGTCTTCCCCCTGAGGCATGCGGTCTAAACGCCTATCCCCATTGTAACCCTTTTTGTATGAATTTTTTTTTCTTGTAATCCTTCTCGCGTCTATTATACTTCCACACATATTTCTTGTAAAAGTCTGGGTTGATATATTCCGTCAACTTGCCTTCTCGTGGCAGCTTCTCAAATATATCTTTCAGCTGAAGGCAATCCCCTATAGCATGCTCATCGGTACCATGGAATGCACATTTCTGACCCATATCTTGTACTTTGAAAATGTCCTGAGGTAAAGGCTTCGAGAGGTCGAACATGTCATTCACAATGTGATACATTTCACTCCGCTTCTTAGTGAAGGGTGTATATCGGACAAAGTGTGGGCAGTATTCCTCACTCTCAGGATCTTTCCTATACCCCCCTCTTTTCTGTTGGTTATTTCTCCTAGGCTCATCACGTCTCCGAGAACAATCTCCTTTGGGTTGCCAGCTATTATTCTGTTGCCGAGGGGACCGGGACCTCGACCTCACGAGATCACTTGCAACTTCCTTCGCATGAAAGTACCCCTCAGCAAAGGTCAGGAATTCCCTTAAACTTCTCACATTTTGCTTATGCTAATCATATTGCAAGGTGCAAGGGCCCCTTTTAAAGCCCTTTTCGTATGGTTGCGACAGTAAATTCCTCATTCAGATCCTAAATCTGCCGAGAAGTTTGCATAAAATGATTGATAAACACTCGAGTTTTCTCCCTTGGTTGTTGTATTACGTCTAATAGCATCTCACAAGTGACCTGGGGTGTTTGATAATGGTGTAATGTGTCAGAAATGCCTTGGCCAAATCCTCAAACTTCCTTATCGAGCTTCTAGGTAATCTCATGTACCAATCCCAAGCTTCTCTGGTCAGGCAAGTAGTAAAGATTCGGCACATGATCACATCAGTTGCGCCTAGGAAACGAAGTCGCTCGAGAAAGCCATACACAAAGTTCTATGGATCTTGAGTATCTCCACTGCCTCGGAAGCTTGGGAGGGTAGTGGGGTATTTGAAATCAACCATCGACACTTCATAGATTTTAGGAGATAATGGTTCGTCCTCAATCCCCATTGGTCGAGAATAGTATCAGCCTTCTTGGACTCTAACTTAGCTATTTTCGCTGCCAATATGGCCTAGATTATTTCTTCCACTTGAGCCATGTTGATACCTCTACTCGGACTCCGAGAAACTCTTCGATCACGCCTTTGTTCTTCTAAGAGTATCTTTTTCCAGCCTCTGTGCTGGGTTTTTTCTCGCTCTCAGCGGGAACGGGACCTCTGACGAGAAATCATTTCCCGCTTCCTTTATGAACAAATCTCTGCTCCTTTGGTGGGGAGGGACCGTGTCTTATCCTATCGACTCGTTCTTGCTCTCCCTTGGGAGCTCTTTCTCATCTTTCTTCTTGACCCTCCTCCGATCCCCTTCTCGCGGAATGTTCCTCTTTAATCGGATTACCCTGAGCTATGCTTTTTGGCTCCAACATATCAGAATCTTTCCCACTATGTATATAGTGCGAACAACAACGAACTCGGGGTCCAGATTTCTTACTGGTATATCATTATTCTGTCTTCTGCGGGAGGGGTTTTCAGGAGCTGGGCCCACCGGGTACTGGTCCCTCAAGAGGAGTATTCTGAGAAGGGTTATGGGTTACCAGTTGCGGCAGAAGCTGCGGGGAAGGGGGGTAAGTAATCACCGCGGCACCTGAAGTTCGCGGATCCCCTCCTTGAGCAAGGTATCCTGGAGAGGTATACACTTGTGGAGTCGGGTGCGGCAGAACAGGTGGTCGGTATTGACCAACTGGGTGAGTTTGCTCGGCAACTAGGGAGTGTCGGCAGAACAGGTGGTTTGCTCGGCAGAACAGGTGGTCGGTATTGACCAACAGCTGCCACATTCTGAGCCAAACCGCGAGGTCGGGCTACCGAACTAGGGAGTGTCGCTCTGAGATGAATAGGGTTCTCTAGAGGAGTTTCCTCTGTAGGCATCCCCACATGCAAACCTTACGGCATGCTTAGAGGAGATCGAATGGTATTCTCCTGTTAGAGGTTAGTGTTGGCCCCCTGAGGTGTAAGGGGAGTGCTAGTATTCGACTCTGGTCTATGTTCTTCTTGTGGAACCGAAGCCATCTAGTTCTTCCGGGAAGCAAGCTAAGAGTTGGTCCCGCGGTGGTTGATACATCCTATCTCGGGGCGAGATAGGCTGATGTGAAGGTTTCTGGATTTGGGCTCGTCCCGTCTCGAGGAAACAGGCCAAGATAAGAAAGGTGGTATGTTGGTTCCCGACGTGGAAGAGTGGAGAGGTATTCGGACTCTATCATGTATGATACCTCGCTTTGTCAGAAAGTCAGCCCCTATTCAATGGAGTTTCTTGCCTTAAATAGCTCGTTCCCTAACCGTCATTCCACGTTGTCAGAGAAGTCAGTTAGTTCGCATAGGAGCTGTTAGAGAGTTCGCATAGGAGCGGTGACGCTCGTATAGAAGACGGTTACTAGACCGCACTTGTAATGTACGAATGCGAAATGGTGGTCATAGGCTGAGTTCAGACTGAACTCTTGTCAGATGAGGCCCAGTTAGTCTTGTCGGGTAAAGCCTGGTTAGGCTTTGCCGAACAAAGCCTATTTGGACCTTGCCGAGCTGAGTCGTTTCTGGATCCTGGGCTTGTTTCCGAATCCCAGGCTATTCTTGGCCCTATCACTACCTGACTAATATTAGAATAAATTTGCACTTTTTTTCTTTCCTTTAATAGTAAGTATAATTCAATTTTCTACAAAAATACCCCTAAGTTTACTATGTATCACTTATTCACTTATCTTCAATTCCTATTTCTTGTAATTTGTCTATAATTATTTTCTTTTTCTAACCTTATATTCCAGTTGGGTATAAGATAATAGCTTTGTCCAATAGCTTTTACACCATACGTGTTGGCTGTACCGGTCTCGACGATTGCTTCAGAGTCGGCTTTCAATACCGGTGGTCGTGTCATTAATGCTTATAGAAGCAAGCTAGACTCAGAAGCTGTTGAAGCGTTAGTGTGTATACATGACACTACACACAAGACTGGGTCAGAGGTGATAAAAAAAATATTTTCTTAATTATATCATTTTTCTATTAACATGATAAAACTGCCATTTGAAATTCAATACTAAAATCATATATAGTAATGTTGAGGCTCTACTGTTGTTCTGTTGAGGCTTTATTATTTTTTTATTTTCTAACTTAGTCTATTGTTGTTCTGTTGAGGCTCCAGTAACTAGCTAGGTGCAGAAAAACCGATAGCACACTTATGTTTGTGCTATGCATATCCTAACTGATAGTACACTTAGATGTGATCTACCTTTTGGATATAATGTTGGCATGATATCCCATATGCATGGTCAAAATAGAAATATGCTAGTAATATGCTTCTTTAATCACAGAAATATTAAATGCTTAGGTTCTTTAGATTATCTAGTGAAAGATTGAAAAAAAAATGATAACAATCTGGAATATTTAGTTGTACTGAAAAAAATGATAACAATCGGATTCAGAGAGAAGTTGCTTTATGGTTGAAGTTCTGTTAATTTAAATTGAGATTGTAAGGTTGGGTACCACTACAATGTAATTATTTGATTTCTTTGGGTTACTGGTAAACTGGTACGTGGGTTCGGACATGCTCTTTTCATACATGAAATATGTAGTTGTATTGTTTGTACTTTTATACTTGGACAGTTATGTTTGTGCTATGCGTATCCAAACTGGTAGTACACTTTCTTAATTCAGTTTCTTAATTCATATGTTATAGGCATTAAGTTCATGTTATTTGGATAAGAAAACAATATAGATTCTTATAAAATCATATATTAATTTCAATTATTATTTTAATTTCAAATCGTGCGGTATCAGTTTTTGATTTTATTGAGGAAACACAAGAAAATGAATCATGCTTTGAAGATGGTGATAGTGATTGATATGTTAAGAGATTACCTTTTGTGTTTATTTATCTTTTGTTTCATTACTATATATGTTTAGAGAGAATATCTCTCGTGTTAGTATATTTTGATTAAAATTATGGTTATGTTGGTAAATTTTAGTTAACTAGATATATATTATGTAATAGCATAACAAGTTAATTAGACATATATTTTGAATTAGAAATCTGAATTATATCTGTATCCGTATTTGTATCCGAAAATATCCAATCCATATCCGATTAATATCCAATCCATATCCGATTAATATCCAATCCATATCCGTATCCAAAAAAAAAATATGGATACGGATATGGGTTGAGCACTATCCAATCCGTATCCGATCCATTTGCACCCCCTAGAATTGCCCCACCTCCAAAAAAAAAAATTACATATCCGTCCATCTAATATTTGAAGCTGTAAAATTTAACTAGTTGATTGGTTTACAAAAGACCAAATTTATGGTTGAAAATTTAATAAGTCGATTTATTTGAAGTTGTAAAAATATACTTTGTTCCCTTACAATCCAACATTGTTGACGCTAGGCATTACAATCCAGAAACTTGACAAAAACAGTCATGGTTTGAACTTTCAAAGAGATTTAAATTTGAAGTGAGGGAAAACAAATGTCCAAATAACAAAATCGACCAAATGCTAAACATTTTGTTAGTGCAAATGTAAATAAAGAACCACAAAGAGACTAATACAAACCATAAGATTATCCTTTCTAAATTTCCGATGAATTTTATCCGAAGAACAATGGTAACAAACTACAATAGGTAATACCTAAATGAGGGAAAAAGGGGCGGCATCATGCCAGCTACCATCTAATAGTTACTTACTGATCAACTATACAAAGAACGAAAGAAAACATAAGTTTAAAATTTTAATTGAAGAGTAATAAAAAAAAAAAGACAAATACTTTTGAATCCTACTATTAAAATTTGTCAGCCTCTTCAACGAATCTGAAGAGATACCTCACAATAAACTGCCTATTATCTTGCTTGGCATCTTCACCTCTAGCTGAAATCAAGCCTCTTATTACCTTTGTATAAAGAATCTCCAACTGAGGCACCCCATACCCTTCAGTAAATTCCATAAAATGATGTTTTGCCGATTCCATCTTTTCTGAGAAATCAGCATCCGGCATTTCGGCATCTTTAGTTTCATCCCCAGGCGGGGAACTGGAACTGATGTCAGGTGTTGCATTTACCTCAATGGTTGGAGAAATCTTCTCGGGCCCGTTTGAGTTGGGTTCTTGGGCTGGATCTGCTTGTAAGGAATCGGGCCTCATTAGATCATGGTCGGTGTTAGGTGCTTTGTCATCTTTAGCTGCACCTGTAAAGGTCACCAAATAATGTTTTAGACAATATAGCAATTAACAGTACAACATTATTAATCCTTAAATTATTCTCCTTTTCACCAGTTTTTACTTTTGAGGGTCTCAAATTTTTAAAGAGAAAAAATAAACTTGCCACCTCTTTACAGATAGGTCCCTACATATTCAGTTTTTTAATAAGGTACGTAGGACCATTTTAAGCACATTCTAGGAAAAAAAAGCAACTTATTTACTAATGTAAGGTAATTTTTAAGATTATACCCATTTTATTCAAAATTTAGAACTGCACCATGTAAAGTTATATCACAGAGAATTACTAGTTTGAACAAATGAAAGGAAAAAAAACAAATACCTGATTGATCATTCTCAGTGCTTTTCTTTTGACGCTTTAGCACCTCATATCTTTGAGATAGGTTGACCTCAGGCTGTACATTGCGAAGCCGTGCGCTAGCTCTTGTGACAACGGCCAGTTGAGCTACCGGGTTTGAATTCAAGATCGACCCGGCATCATCATCTTCCTCAAAGTGCAGTGGGCCCCCTTGCTCAGCTATCTTGTCACAGAAGGAGACCAGTGCTGGGTCCATCTGCGAAAGCATGCCTTCCACCTGAAAGGATAAAAGTCTTAATTAGAATTTTCAAAGGGAAAATGAATAACAACTCTTATCTCATTTTCATATAAAAAAAAGGTTCAAAGTACTCTCCTCGGATCATTGTTGTAAATTCATCAGTAAAGATATCTGGGAGATAATTTACATGTGTTCAGTGAAGGTGTGTAGGTTTAAAAAGTAAACGTATAAGGTACCATATCACGAAGCTCGCAAGCTCTACTGACAATTCGATATGCATCAGGACGCTCTGTTCCATTGTAGACCTGTACATCACATACAAAAATTTAAGAAAAAAAATTACCAAGAAAATATATAGGAATTGGTACCAGCAGCACAGAAGCAAAATCAAACATTAGAGAAAACAAGTTTCTTGCAACCGTAATGAAGTAATACAGGGTATAATCCAATACAAATAAATTACACAGTATATGAAAATACAACATCCATGAAGGATAAGAAG
This sequence comes from Carex myosuroides, assembly GCA_028015225.1. NCBI lineage: Eukaryota > Viridiplantae > Streptophyta > Magnoliopsida > Poales > Cyperaceae > Carex > Carex myosuroides. The sequence goes on along the minus strand of CM051470.1, from coordinate 8,692,433 downwards.
GGAACCTTAGCATTGGCGGCGATTAGTTCGATATCCTTCATGAAGGCGGTGCGGGTCAGGTAGTGGCCTACGTCGACCCGCTGCAGCACAGTTGCCACATCCATCGGGTTTGATATAACTGTTTTGTAATCTGGTGCCTCCTCCTCTGGTACTGGGTAGTGGAACATTTGAAACTTCTTGTCGTACAAAATTCTACATGCACCCGTTAAGATTTAAAATCACTTGTTATCTTAAAATTTAAAATCAGCTACCACTATTACTTCCAACTATAGCTGTTGGTTAAGTGAATTAGCACCCATTTAAAAGAATTTAGTCTAGTCAAGTGAGGAGAAACACTAGTAGAGTATCGATCTTCTCAACTGAACCAATTGAATTTAAAAAAGCATAGTAGTTAATTAATTTAAACTTATCAACATAGTTGGGACCTTCATGTTATAAATGACACATGATTTCTGCAATTTCTTGATAACGCAGACATTTATATATAGAGTGAGGCTATGGTACTATGCATAGCGCAGATTGGTCCGTACTACGGATCAATATTTTCGGTTTCAGTCCAAATAATCAATCTGAACCGTTCAAAGTGATTTCCATATGAAAAGTACTTGCAGACTAAATTTTATATTTTTTAGAATTTTTCTACTATTTTTTTAGATAGGTGGAAAATCACTACTTTTGAATGGTCTAGAATCTTTAGATCAAGTGATTTTCTACCTATCTAAAAATATTAAAAAATGTAAAATTTTATCTACAAGTACATTTTCATATGGAGATCATGTTGAACTGCTCAGATCAATTGTTTGAACTTTAAAAATAGAGATATTGATCCATAGTACGGAGCAATATTTGCTATGCATAGCGCCATAGACTCACTCTATATATAAACTCCACAAAAATTGGGATTTACTTTTACCTGTTGCAAACATCTCTAAGGCACATCCTTAGACGACGCAACGCATGCTGCTCAGCCTCAGCCCTGGCTTTCAGTTCTGACGGTTTGGGTCCAGTTGCTTCCTTCACCACCTTTGGAAGTTCTTTTAGGGTTTTGGGGTCCTTGACCTTACTTCTAGACTCTTCCTTTTGCAAGGAAACCACTGCCTCGAACAGTGCATCCAAGAATCTAGATCTATCCTCCTTGGACGGCTTGTCCACTTGATACCTAACAAAACAAAAGATTATTTTTAATTTTTAAAGTTTCATACATTACATGACGGCAGAACATTAATAATCTAAATCATTCCTCTTCTATGAGTTTTACTTCTGAGGGTCTCAAATTTTTAAAGAGAAAAAATAGAGAAACTCGTCTCCTCTTTACAGAAGTCCCTACATTTTCATTTTTTTAATAAGGTAGGACAATTTTAAGGACATTCTAGGAAAAAAAAAACATATTTATTAACGTAAGGTAACTTTTAAGATTATAATTTTCTAATAAACATATATGGTAGCCACATTTTAATAAGGTAGGACCATTTTTAGCCGCACATTTGTTTATTTTAGAATATTCAGTTCCTTTTATTTATACTTATCCACTTGATACCTGACAAAGCAATAACAAAACAAAAGATTTTTTTTTTCCGTTTCATACATTACATGATGGAAAAAAAAAAACAATCACAGGATAACTAGAAAACACGTACATATTACGTGAAGTAAAAATGGACGCACAGTCCTCATCTAACTGTTCGAACGAGACAGTAGAGGTTCCAAGCAACAATACTGGGAGATTGGATGGTAGGTCGTCCAAAAGTGTCAATAACACAGCCTTCAATTGCTCGTGCGCCTATGCAGAGCATAAATGAAGTTAGTATCTATATATAATAGTGTCACAAATAATGTCACATGATTACAGATTTCTCCTCGACTTTCTAATACCACTTCCAGGAACTTTGATGGACATGCACGAGTATTACTATACCGACCAGACCAAGAATTGTAAACAGAAAGAAGTTCGAATAAATAAAAAGGAACGATGAATATTCAAAAATAAACAAATGTGCGGAGAAAAAGTAGCTTCCTGTCAAAATTGGGCATGCATGAAAGAAGTGTATATAGCCATGACTCACAGTTTCCCACCACAGATGGAACTGAGGCAAGTACAGAATGGAGGGGGTTGTCCTTCTCGCTTCTACAAAAATATGCACCAGAGCTTCTTCAGGAGTCTTTGCACTAGTGTCCGAAAGAAGAGAGGGGAGTCCTACAGAATGAACTGGAAACTTCTCCAGTTCATGCAGAACAGCTGGCCCGACATGGTCCTGTTACACCTAATTTATATTAGCCAAGGAAACAAAATTTACTTAATAGTAACAGAAAAAAAAACATATTTTGGCTATATAACACGTGTTCCACTGAGAACTTACCAGTCCACCCGAATCGTCGCCACAAATCAAGAGGCGGGGTCTATACACAAGAGGTATTGCCGAGCCAAACGAGAGGAGCGAGAATTTTGAGACATTCTCATTAACAAAAGGAAAAGCATCAGATATACGTTCCATGACCCCTTCTAGATGCCTCTTGAGGCAGGGGCCCACAACCTGAGACAGTGGTCTTGACTGCACAACCGAACCCCTGTGCGCTGCTGGGGTGATAGTCGACATTGCCTCCAAGAAATGGTACTTCTCAACCTGTACCGATTCCACATCTATCACAAATTTATCATCACTGGTATAAACTTGTGGGTACTTCTCTCTAAAAGCCCTAATCGCTGCCTCAGTACACAATGCCTTTAGGTCGGCCCCACAATACCCCACACAGCTCGCAGCGAGTTCTTTCTTGAGCTCGTCTGAAGGTGGGTCTTTCCATTTGCGGGTATGGATATCCAGTATCTCAGTTCGTGCTTCGTAACCCGGTAAAGGGAAATGGAATTCCCGATCAAACCGGCCGGGTCGGCGAAGGGCCCCATCGATTGCATCAATTCGATTTGTGGCACCAATTAAGACAACCTGGCCTCTTGAATCCAAGCCATCCATTAAAGCAAGAAGGGTAGATACTATGGAATTATGGATCTGTTCTTGTTTGCTTGACCTAACAGGTGCCAATCCATCAATTTCATCGAAGAAAATAATAGATGGTTGGTTTCTCTGCGCCTCCTCAAATAAAAGTTTCAACTGTCTTTCGGCCTCACCAACCCACTTGCTTAACACATCAGCCCCCTTTCGCATGTAAAAGCTCACCTTCTGACCAGCCTTGGAGGCCGAGCATGCTAAAGCCCTGGCAATTAAGGTCTTTCCCGTGCCAGGTGGGCCGCATAACAAGACTCCTCTAGGAGGGGTGATATGGTAATTTGCAAAGAAATCAGGGTATAACAAAGGAAAGAATACCATCTCTTTTAAAGCATCTATATACTCTGACAAGCCACCTATATCATTAAAGCTAACATTATCATCTATTTGTAGAGGCTGGATATCAGCCCCGCCTTTCGAGCTGGGGCCCGCAGTCTGGACCCCAGGTGTCAGACAGGCAGCCGCAGCACTGTTCTCACCCTGGTGGACCCATCCTGATGAGGCCATATTTAAACCCCATGCAGTTGACCCCCCCTGCATTTCCATACCACCCAAAAATAAAGGTGCACCACCAGCACGACCTGTGCCACGACTCCAAGGGACGGTGGGGCCCCCATCAATCTCATCAACCAAGAGAGAGTCGTCAGAATCATCTGGAAGTGAAAATCGCGGGCGCTTGTGCATGCGCGGCCCACCCTTCTTTAGGTACCTGCAATATTTGGCACTTCAGATTTATTTATTAACTGCAATCATCAGAATAAGACACAGAAACCAATTTGGAAAATTATTATATTATCTAATACAAATAATAGTTAATAATTATTTCAACAGAGCACGATGAAGCTATAAATTTGACCAACCAAATAAAGGAACATTTATGAATCTATACATATTCTTAGCAAAATACAACAAAAACTATGCTACAAATAAAAAAAAAAAAACACATACCCACTGCCACGCCCACGCCCACGGCTACGCGCCATATGAGTATTTAATAAAAAACAGGTGTAAGATCGATAACCCCAAACCCGGGAATACAGGGTCAAGAGATGCTCTTCTCTAAGTGATTGTGAGAAAAAATTGCGGCTAGGGTTTTTCTTCTTGTCTTGGGGATAGGGAAAAGCGCTTTCCTTTACACAACTCTCCTAGTGTTTACTGTATACTCCAGATTCATTTCTATAGACCCAATAGAACATTGAATTAACTTTCCTTTAGTTCTGTAAACCTATTCTATATTAATCATGGAGGCCATGTAACGATTACAGTGAAATCTTAGTGGATTTTGTGTGGTCATGACTCGAGTGCTCCCTGGCCTGCCTATTTTGTTAAATATCTTGCTCAAAAGATTATTTAATCATGTTTGAATATGTTTATTATAAAATAATAATAATAATAATAAAGATAAAACACATAAACAGATCATAATCCCTGGTATTTATTAAAAAAGAAAAATACCAAGAACATTCACCCCCCCCCCTCCCAAACCCCCTACATAAATGATTGAAGCAAGGACTTCAATTTTCAAATCAGTTGAAATAAAAAGTAATACCTCAACACATTATCTACATTGAACATCCAACGGCATAATAGGAAAAACAACTAACGAGCGATTATAATCCTTTATTTTCCTCTTCCCACTATTAATTTATCCTTTATTTTCCTCTTCCCACTATTAATTTCCACCTATTCTACTCCTACTACACAATTTGTCCTGGTGCTGACTTAACAAGCAATCACAAAGAATATCAAAAATACTATATTTTCTCCTTTACCTGCCGTTCCTGGGACCCGCAAGTCCCATGCCATGGTGCAAAACTCTACGTGGAGAATGAGGTGCCCGCTCCCGCTGCTTCTCCCCTTTGATAGGTGACGACCTACGCACCTCAGAGCGGTCCCGCAAGTCATACCTCCTCCTCCCCTCTTGCTCATCATCATCCTCCTCTTCCTCCTCCTCGGCTTCATCCCCACCATCCGCCTCCTCCTCTTCCTCATTTCCGTTTTCCCCATTGCTGTCCCCTTCTCCTTCTTCTTCTTCCTCATCATCATCATCATCATCATTGTCGTCAGCTTGTGCTTCGTCTTCAGATTCTTCGTAATGGCGAAGGAGTCTTCCCCCTGGGGCCCGCCGAGGGCGTAGGCCCTCTCGGCGAGGGGCGCTATTGGAATTTGATAACCTCTTGTTTTTTCGAGTCGGGTATGTAGACACCTCAGAATGGTTGGAATTGTTTACGGATTTGTTTTTTGAAGGGCGATACCCAGGGGTCTGTAGAACAGCATTAAGACCAAATCAATATAAAATTAAAAAAAAAAAATAGATCTCCATATTAATCACACACATGATTGTGCTAATGAGGGTAGAATTTTAATTTTTGAAGGTAGCAATTTTGCAGCTATAATAATAAAGAGAGTTATAAGAATTCACCATAAGGTCATCATCCTCCGAGCTAGAGGTGTCGGTATAGCCTTCAAGATTAGTTGAAACTTTCCTTTTTCTAGTTGAGCGCCTCAGGTTATTAGACTACAAAAAAATCATCACAGTTTAATCCATCAGAACAGCACACCAGCTATATATTGACTTGAGATGCATATATGATGGTTAAATAAAGCCAAATAAATGACTCTTTCCATCCAACAAAAAAAGGAAAATCAATATTATGGGTCAGGTATTCGGGTCATATAAGGTGTTCCTAATTGCAAGTGCAAATACACCAAAACAGGTAAAGAAAAAAAAAAATCTTTCGTAATCCACAATTTTATTTACCATGCATGTCCAACACATAAAGATAACACTACCTACTAAGTGAAAGGTCAAGTCAGCAAAGATTAAAAAAAAAAAAAAAAGTAGCCCCAGAACAGAGAAATGCTCACTTCAAATCTGGTTCATCCAAAATATTGTAATATAGCATCAACATCCACAACTAACTAGACTACCAGTTGGATAATTTGTAAGAACCACAATATGTTGAGTGAAATAGTTGAACGTGACAGGCACATAAGTGTTATTTCAAGAACAGAAAGGAAAAATTAACAATACTTACATCAGTAGGTACATTACGGCTAAAAGGCTTCCGAGGAGTGAGAATCTTTTTTGCAATTTGAGCGGCTGCAGTGCGCTTTTTTGACTTCACTTTTTTCCTCATTGATGAGTAGTATACAAAGCCCTTGTTATAGTACTTTGTTTTCGATCGTAGCCTGTCACTGGTACGTATGGAAGGCGTACCATTCTTGGACTCCATTGAGTTTTTCCTTTTTTTTTTACTATTTTTTTTCCTTCTATAATTCAGCACCACTTGCTCTGCATTATAGTAAATGTCATTTCAGGATATTTCATTTGTGTTCTAATTTATATTTTGGGATGCATGAGATATCTGTCATTAGTCAGTAAACAAAACATGAAAATTTGGTGAAATGCATATAATCATACAGAATGTTTTCAATTGATAAACTACAGTTTGTTAATCAGTAAAACTAGTTGGTTATAACCAATGATACATTTGGTGAAGGATATCTATCAGCCAATTTACTGAATATGCTATTGAATTAAACAAAATGTGCATATTTCTAACACCCTCATTTGCAATCAAGTCCTTCAGTTCAAACTGATTCATGTAAAATCAATAGCAATACAATACCTTTTCTCCCTACCGTGCTCTTACACAAATCATCTAAGCTAGCCCCAAAGAAAAAACACAAAGACTAACTACACAAATTAAAAATTGAAAATCAAACAAGAGCACAAATGATCAATAAAACCCTAACATCCTAAGATCCAAAAGCATCGTTATAAGGAGAACTAACAAATTGATTCAAAGCAAGAAAAATGGTACAGGCAAAATTGCTTACCTGAGAAAATCGCATGTTAGGGTTTTGAAACCGCCATCGTAATCCTTGGCCTTTTTGAGAGGGAGTGAGAATTCGCGAGAGAGAGATAGAAGGAGAGAGAGCAAGGTACGCTGCGAGGCTACGAGGGTTTCTTCTCTCTCGTTTTGTTTTTCTTTTTATTTTGTCATTTTATTTTCTCTCTTCGTTTTCTATAGGTTGAGGCTCGACAGGAACGAGGACTGCTTGGAGGCTAACGATGTTAACAGAGCAGTTTTGGCTTTATCCAGCGCACGAACTCTAGAATCAAAGCAGCATTTCATATTGCTCGTGCGCTGCATGAAGCTAAAACTACTCTGTTAAAATCATTACCCTAAATATGTAATATGTAATAGTAAGAAATATATGTAATGTTGTGAAAGAGACGTACATCTCACCTTGTTTCAATTTAGGCATATATATGGTATAGACTAATTTTAATGGCAGCTTAGCTAGTGCTTTGGATAATTTCTTTCTTCTATTATTGCTTTTTGTGTTCTAGCATTTTTCTAATTTTAATAAAATTGCCAATAGATTTAACATTAAAAGAGATAAAGAAAATATCCATACATAATATTGATAATAGATTCACGTGACAACATCAATCTGTTATTACCTAGGACAAAATTTAAGCTGATAAGTAATAAATAATTTTTATTACCAATGAATTTAACATTAAAAAGAGAAAGAAAATATCTATAATTCCATGCACAATATAAATTCACCGTGAAATATTAAGATTGGCTAAAAATTAGTTCAGTTTTTATCTATTCTGAAATTTAACGGAACGGGTTTGACAACCTTGGCTCCAAGCAACAATAGCATTGCCCCATATTTATGTGTGATAAAGTTTGCAATAAAGCACGATATACACCGAGATACAAGCATGCCGTTCCAATTATTTTGAGTTGTTATCATGTAAGCTTTCGTGGCTATTTGCTTTTAATTATTTTGATTTTGAAGAAAACCAGGTTTATTAGCAAATTATCTTTACCAGTTTTCATTGAATTGGACATATTTTGATTGATAATACAATATGTAAAGAACTTTAGCTGATAAACTCCAAAAAGTTGAGCAAAGGCAATCTCTCAGATCTTCTGCGGCCACACTGTTGCAGCAAAAGAGAATATATCTATAATCTGGACTATATGAAATCACATGGAAAACAAAAAATGAAAATGGGCAAGAGGTGAAGGGGTTTGGCATTAAAAAGGCGATAAGATTGTCTCAATTTTATTTTATTCAAATAAAAAATCTCACCGTTCCAATTTGATTGATGATAGCAGCAAAAATGCTCATAGATTTACTAAAAGTTATTATAATTTCAGCATATAGTTGAACCAACAACAAAATTTACTAAAAGTTATTCTACTTGTATATTTTCTGACATCAATCATTCATCTGAGAAATTATTAATTTAATAAGTGTATTAGTTTTAGTATTATACTATCACCTATTTGTAGAAGCACTACTGAGCATGTATGACTAGTGCTAAAGACAGAGAGACAAATGCAAAGCTACATAGTGGTAGCAAACACAGGATCCACAATCCCAAATTGCTCCTGTTCTTTCCCTCCTTTTTTTCAATTTTCAAATAAATTTATCTTATATACGCTATACCACAAGTGATGTAAGAGACTCGCGCTCTCTTGGCTTCCATGACTAAATACATATAAAATATTTTACATGCAAATATAATACTATAGAAACAAATATATTTAAATAAATACAGAACGAAGCCTTGTAGACTTGTAGCAACAAAACCAGACCAAATTGAATGTGTCTAAGTTCATAAACAATAAATGAAACCCAATCAACTCACCTTAATATGAAAATTTCCTAGTAAAAATTTACACAAGTCGAAGCAAACATAGTTTAATTACTTTAAAAAGTGCAAATTGAAAGGTGGCCATAAATAGAGAGAATGATGTGAAACTAGATATTTTTTAAAACAATCATTTCTAGTTTCTAACTGCATCAAATAAAAGGTACAACCAAAATTTTCATAGAATGAACATAAATGCATAATACAAGTGTTTTATTCCTTGAATCAGACGAGTATGTATTTGTCTGATATTATCTCTTCTCATTACTCAATATATATACTCTATATATCATTATCTGAAAGAGAAACAAGTATCATAGGAGAAATTCCAGACCCATTCCCTGCTAGTCTTGTCGACTGGCGAGACCAAAATTCAAATTGAGGAACAAATTTGCAATATCAAACCTGAAACAAAGTAAAGAATAAGTTAGATTTAAAAAAAAAAAAAAAAAACTAATCATGCAAAGGGTTTCTTCTAATATATACTTAGATATCATCATCTCTCATGGGGGCTCAGAAGGTAATAAAATTTATAATCTAGACAAAAAAAGAAAAAGAAAAAATAAACAATAAAAGCACAAATGAGATAACTTCTTCTATATCATTTTCGACTTGATTTGTATACATTTCAAACCAAACTGGTATCAGTACACAACGGCTTGTTCAAATTGTCAACTGGGTAAATTAAAATACAAAAACTTGGCATACAGAAGCACAATCTACAAAAGATATGCCGAAAGGGCAATCTACAAACTGTAGCTGTACGAGATATCATTTTCAAACAAAAATTTTCATGTATGACAGAATCAATGAAAATAACACATATAACCCCAAAAAAAGAGAGTTATCAAAATTACCCTACAGATCAAAGTTGTAACACATAGTTTGAGCCCAGAAAATGTGATAAAGCCCTTTAAAACATGAGCTCACTCTTTTTGTTTCAGAATTGACATAACCACCGCTCACCATTTCTCTGAGCACATGAAAAAGATACAAAGGGCAACTTGTAACTTTCTTTTTATCTTTAATGAAATTGGGAGATAATTATTATCATAGGTGTTAATTTCCATGACTTATATGGGCATATGATATATTCATAACATTGACCACATAAACATAAAACTTTTTGAAATAACCCCCAAAATTAATAAAATGTACTAACCGTAATTAATTGTTCGCATCATGACCACCATCGCCATCATGGTCAAGGTCAAAGTCAAGGTCAACATCACCTTCACCATCTCTGTCTAGTACCCCAAAGTCAACCCAAGGGAGAAGTGATTCTAAAAACACCATTCCAGGGTTACGGCCGGCCACCTCACGTGGGACCCACAACCGTTCTGGAATGACATCTTGTTATTGAATTATGTCTTCTGGTACTCCACCAGCCATTTCAGGACCCATCATGAAAGGCCTCAGTTCTTCTGGGGGTAATGTTGGTACAGTATCGGAGAAATCTGATACCATCAGATGGGAGTACCTATATAACAATGTAATTATAAGAAAGTATCCGGCTGGAAGTAGTTGATATGAGCCGTAGGTAGTTTGGAAATTAATGAAATGTGGGCATGGGTTACTCTTATTTGAAGTAATTAGCAAAGATATACATATAATTTCACTTTTGCAGGAATACAGCACAAATGTGGCCTCCTCTCCCACCAAGGATTGCTTTTGTGTATTCCTAAAAAAAAAAAAAACTCCAAACTAACCCAACAAACACTGCCAAATGTGAAAAAAATTCATTTAACCTTGCAAATGAGAACTATTACAAGTAAACGAACAAAGAATGAGAAGCCCAAATAGGTAAATATTAAAATCCCAGAATACACCTCAATGACAGAGATAAACACTTAAACAGTGAGGAAGCAGGCTTAAATTGGTTATGTTAGAAAAATAATAGGAACAAAGAGATCTCTGCAAGAAAGAAAGAAAATAATACACATGCAATGATGCAACTGCAACCAGTTACTCAATGCTGTGAGAAGAGAATGTAAGATACTGTGTATTTCCCAAAAATGAGGATTGCATTTGTATAGGAGAATACCAATGCATCATGCTCGAGCAAATGATACTGAGATTTTTAGGTTTACAGCTCACACAACAAAATTCACCACCCAAAAAAAAATAGAGAAGCACTTACTCATTCTTGTCAGATGAGAAAGCCTCTTTTCTGACGCACGTCCAATCACGCGCCTCAGTGCCACTGCCTTTGACTATCTCAACCACCTCTAAGGCTGCCTCTTTCAACAAATTCTGAAGCTCTGGAAACCGCCACATTATATAGCTCCTCTCCACATAAATATTAATCAAATGCTCCAGTGTGGGGCCCCCTGCCTTGGCAGACCCAAAGAAAACATTCCTCAAAATCTGGGCCCACACAGCGTCCTTGAGAGGTGCCTTTGAAACTATCTTCTCTAACACCAGAGGGTGCAACATCAGGGCTTGTTTCATCAATTCAAGTGCACTTGCCTTGTCAGACCCCGCTTTAATATGCGTGCTGTCTCGTTCAATGTAGAACCGTGCAATTGGTAGAGAATAGACGAAATTCGGGAATAACCATAGAGAATTATCACTGTTATACTCTTCGATGAATCTCTCTAACCATGCATACTCTTGTGCCCTCAGAGCGAAATAGTCTATGCAAAAGAGGGAACCCATAGGGTCGTCAGAGTCTAGAGAGAGAAGAAATATACACACCTCTAGTGCAGATCGGTGGCACCCACGCCTATCCATGGCCCGCATGTGATTAAACAGAGCCTTAAAAAGGGGTTTGTTCATATCATGTGTATACTTCAACTGACGATTGCTACCTCTGTTAGTATTGAGAGGTGAGAAGAGGGGATGAAATGCGCACTCCAAGGCGAAAAGGCATTTTGATACAGCATCCATCGAGGCCTGGTGTTCTCCGCTGTATCTATAGAGGTCGGCAAAGGTTAGGAGGGAGTCGAGGTGGTATGGGTAGTGTTGAAGTACCCGGGCTATTGAATTCAGATCATTTGCAGCCTTGGCAATCTCGAATATCTCTTGTGCATGTCGATACGAGTCCGAGGGTACATACCTGTGTGGCAAAAAGAATGCAATTTTTGTCATGTATGATAGGCCACTAGACCCGTGCTTTTTCTTGAATCACGAAAATTCTTTTCAAAATGGAAAAAGGAAATCCGTTTGGAATGGTATTAGCCTTTTTAGGCATTTTATCATGGGACCCACAAAAGGGATAGAGACAGAGTACAATTGCGCTTATAACATAAAGAATATAAAATCACCTAAAATAGTTTATGCCATTTTTGGTCTCTATCAATTCCATGGACAGCGATCCATCCCACCTTGGCCAATAAGGCATTGGTGTAACAAGCACTGTTTTCCTGGGATTGTGGGCCCCACGCCTAGCCCCATGTATGTTCCTCATGCCAGCACTACTGCTACCAGGGTTTTGGTTCTGGAAGGAGTTCACAACCTTTGACCCGAAAATCTTTTTCAGTTCATTCTCGGCCTTCAGATGCTTAGGGTCCACAGTCAGCACAGATATCGAGGCAAGTGATAACTTTCCCTTGCTGGGTCCCGGCTCTGACACCTTGCTAGGGTTTGGGTTAGGAGTAAGAGAGAGGTCCTCTAAGATTGAGTCAATCGATTTTTCATCTTGTGGTGCATTTTGTTTGTGGGCATGTTTATCCTTGCTCTTTTTCTTCTTTTTCTTGGATTTACGGTCAGGTACAGCTGGTACACTGGCAGGTTTGTCGACTTGTGGTTGTTTGTGCTCAGTATTAGTATCTGATGTTTGATCCATGGAGGTATCCTCTTCTTCTTCTTCCTACCAACATCGAAGGAAAGATGATAAAAGCAATTACAACACTGGTCAAAATGTCAGCACTGAATATCAGGGGTTCGAATTTTTTTAGTTTTGTGCCATAAAAAATTTAACTTTTTACAAAAAATTATACTATTAGCCCCCCTCATAAAGTGAAATTACGGAACACTTATTTATCCAGCCCCCTCCTATCTCAATTTTCTGGTTCCGCTGATGCCGTATTGGCTACAATTGTACAAACAGAAAGTCAACTATACTATTTGTCAGTCAATTCTTATTAGTTCATAACATTGCATGAACCCACCAATTTGGACTAGTGATGATACATGGACAAGTCCATAACTCTATATACATTTCTTATTAAAGATGAAGAAAGCAAATAAAGGGTATAATGATGACATATATGGCATTTCTGAGGTCAATTTTTCTTATTAAGTATCGGAGCATGCACCACCCAATTTTTATTAATCAAGAATTCATAGAATTCATAAATTTCAAAAAAGAAGCCCATTATTCATATATAAGCTAAGGCAATGTTGCTAATGCAATAGGCTTTATGCCTTTTCAAAAAAAAAAAAAATCGTATATAAGCTCCATGTCTCCATCAAATGCATCCATGAGATATTTTAAACTCAGAATTCGCAATAACTGCTTATGCTACTTGTATATTTACAAGATTGGTCGGATTACTATGCAATTGAACCTAGGTTTCCGAGGAGATAAATGGGACATAACACTAAAATATACAAAAAAAGCACATGCCTGGTCATCGAGGAGATCAAATGGGTTCCTAGCTGGTACGGTCGCCGGAGGAGAGTCCGATTCTTCTTCGCTGGCGGCGGAGGTTGGAGCGGAGATGTCCGGCTCGAGCTCCTTGAGCACTCGCTGGAACAGCCGGGCAGACATCGAGTCAAGAAAGAAAACCTAAACGGGCGGTGAGGTGGGGCGAGATAGAAAGAGAGAGAGGGGGAGAGATAAGTTAATTAGGGTTTTGGGAGCTTTTTTGGAGCTTCGGAGGAAGATGACAATGGGAAATGGCGGTGAAAAGGAGGAGGAGAAATCTCCCGGTCCATGTCGTCTGAGGTAACGGAATATTTTTTGCTTAGATCCGGACCGTCCGACCAGAATCCGGGACAATCCGGCCCGGGGTGGAATCCACAGGATCCTTCAATATCCGTGCTGATTTTGATCGGACGGTCCATATATTAACGGAAATATTCTGTTACCTAAGGTGATTGAATTAAAATCGTCTCCGGTTTTGGTCTAGTTGATGTGGACTTAGAATTTTTATATATATATTGGTTTTGCTTTTGCTTGACAAGAAGAGCCCGTATAGCTCAGTGGTAGAGCGCCAGTCTTGTAAACTGGAGGTCCGTAGTTCGATCCTGCGTGTGGGCATGGACATTTTTTTTTTTTGGTCTTTCTGCATAAAAAATGATTTTCCTAGGGTTGAACAAATAAGGTTGACTAGAGCGTAAAATAGTAATTATATATAGTAAAAGGGCAATGGGGTGTTACTGTAGCGAGGAACAGTGACACCCCGCTCTTAAACGTCTGATGATAAATGAAGCGCTATCGTTTTTCCATCTGACGTTCGCTCTCGTCATAAGACAGAAATTTATTTCCCGATCGAATCTAGAGGTTCATCTGGCGCTTCAAATTCCTTCCTAGCGATATCACCGAGAGCTCCTCCGCGAATTCCACAGGTGTCACTCGCTTTCCCCTTTCTACGACGGCCGCGTGCCCCCCTGCCTCCCACACCGCCACACGTGTTACTCGACGTGTCCACTGTGATCTCTTCCTTTTCTCCTCCGCATTTCTTCTCTTGGAGACATCTTCCTCCCCAATTTAGCCTATTCTTCGTTTAGCTCTCCTCTTCCCTTCTCCCTCCTTCGGTAATCTTTCCCACATTGAAGTGATTGACACCGTCTGCTCATCCTCCTCGGTCTTCCCTTCCTTCATTCAGTAAGCTCTCTTCAACTTATATAATATGTCCCACAATGTGGGTTGCCGCTCTTGTCATCCCTCCCATGTCGGTAGTTTCCTCACACAGGAAAGTGTCAGCCTCAGGTGAACTGCTTCAGCTTTTGTTGTCCACCAATTTCATGTTTTGCTCTCCGCCTCAACTGAGCTGTATTATTGATGGAAAATCAAAGATATGTTGAATCAAATTTTCTGACTTGCTGCATTCTGCATTCCAATCAACTTTGAGTAGAAGAAACTATGTTTTTTAAATTAGAGAAATTTCATGCAATTTGGAATTCAGGTACTATATTATTGAATGGAAAATCAAAGATAGAATTAATGAAATTTCCTCATTTGCTGCATTCTGCATTCCGTTCAACTTCGAGTAGTAGAAACTATTTTCTTTAAATTAGCAAAATTTCAAGCAATTTGGAAATCAGGTTGTGGCCAACAAAATATGAGCAGCTAGGGATGAGAGTTTTAATTGAAAGTGCTTATGTTCTAATATTTGCCAAAAGGGATTGTGGCCAAATCCATTACATGCTGATTACATCGATAAGCAACAGGCAAGCTGATGAAATTAAAATTATTACAAAAAGAAACAAAAAATTGCGGTAAGCTTAAAGAGTAGGGTTAAAATGTCTCATTGTTTTAGTGCCCCAATCATGTCTCACATCCTTATCTCCATTTTCAAAGTCCAAACAGTTGATCCGAACCGCTCAATTTGATTTCCATATTTAAATGTGCTCGGAGACCAAATTTTGTAATTTCTAAATAGGTACAAAATCATTGTTTTTGGAGGGCATTGTCAATTAGGGTGCGTGGGACTCAAATTTGCTTCATGGTGACATTTGGTTGAAGGATAGAATGGGAGAAAATGACGGGACCTGCTGCTGTCCAGAAAACTGTAGCAGGTTGCGTCAACTTCGAAGGCCCTAAAACTGGGTCTCCCAAAGGCGTACGACCTTCAAATTTTCTAGGCAACTAGGGTTTGAAGTGCAAATTGTTACCATATTTCACTTTAGCCTAAATTATTACCCTAACGTCTCCTGGTACAGGTTTTTCTCCGACCGGTCCATATTCTAAGAAATTATGGACTGTTGGAGAAAAATGTGCAGAAACATATGTTACATCGCTTATTTTTACTCAAAACTTTGTGTAATGTCAGTCAACATATAGAGTAGGATTATTTAGAGTTCTGAGGGGAGGTAATGTGTGGGGAAATTTTATAAAAAGCCATTTTAACTGATGTACCACCTGTTGTTCAGAAAACTGCAGTAGGTTGCGTCAAGTTCAAAGGCCCCAAAACTCGGTCTCCAAAAGGCGTACATCCATTAAACTTTGTGGGCAACTAGGGTTTGAAGTGAACATTATCATCATCTATTACTTTGGTCTAAATTATTATCTTAATGTCTAATGGTATGGATTTTTCCCCGACTGGTCTGGATTCTGAGAAATTTTTTATTGCTGGAACAATATATGCAGAAACAGATGTTGCATTGCTTATTTTTACTTGAAACTTTCTGGAATAATAATAGACACATAGGGTAGGGTTGTGTACAATTTTGAGGGGGTCATGTATGAGAAATTTTTTAGAGAAGCCATCCGAACTGGCATACCAGCAGCAACTGATTTGGACGGCAGAGGGCCTTAATTGTGATGTAGTGTGTTGGAGAGAAAGAACACAGTACTGGCATTGTGCACAACTGTGTGTTGAATTTTTTTCTTCTCAGTTACAGAAAGTTAAAGAGTTAAAAAATGATTGATTTCCTCTTACATTTGCTCCATCAGTTTTTCTGCTGAGACGGTACGCTTCCTGGGAAGGAAAGATATTTCTACCATGTTGTCTGCATAGCTTTCCAGGTACTTTTCCTGTTTAATTAATTTAATATTTATGCTTCAGATGGAAGTTAAAGTACAACGGATCTTGATATACAAATATAATATTATCCATTTCTTTTGACATATTAGCAAATATCTTTCCCCAACAATTTAATATTTAGGCTTCAACTCGGTTGTCATTATTAATCTGTTCAATATAAGTTGGATATATGCAGTCTGAAAGAATTATGTACAGTTTAAGATTCAACATGGTAATAATTATGTACTATTATTTTTAGGTTTAAAAGAAGGCTAAAATATCAACTGTGGTATGTACTGTTTAGGGTTTTCAATTGATAAGAATTGCATTTCACACCCTAATTTGATCTTCCTTTAATTGTTGAATATATGCAATGTGAAAGAATCATGTCAGACAGCAAATAAAGCATCATTTAAGAATCATTCAGAAAATCTTCAGGAAAGACTAAAATTTTAGCAAATCCCATTATTGATATTCTTAGTGCAGGTACATTACCTATACTGGTACATTACGAAAATCTTTGCTGGAAGGATATATTAATATGGTACCAGAGTGCAACATTTAATACTTGAAATATTTATTAGCCATGTGGCAATTCTCACTAGTACTTATTTTTTCCCTTACTTTTATCTTGATGAATTTCCAATTTAAACATAAATCGGATCGAAGAAGAAGTCAATTGAGAATTGAATGCTAGACTATAGGTACAGTGCCTTCTATGTTCTTACTTCTCATTTCCCAATTCTCCTTCTTTCATGAATATCAAGTTATTTCTTTTGCTTAAATATTTACTAATTGCAATTTGAGCTGCTACATTGAAGTACTGGTATAGTAGGACTCAATTTACATTTTTATTATTATTGCAAGCTTTGGATTAGATGTCAAGTTCAGTAAATGCTCAAGTTCTTATTATTTACTAATCATGTTCTAAATGCTCAAGAAGTTTCAGCATTTCTGTGGCTTAGGAGCTATTCTTAACATGCAGTTCAGTAAAGGGGCAGATTAGGATCATGGGAGAAATGTTATAGAAGTATGGCAAATTTCCATCCGTAAAGTATCAGATAAGTGAAATGATAGATCATATAACAAATCAAGCATTTTCAATCCATTTCTGAAAGAATAATTTTACAAAACTAAGTTATCAATTTTACCTGCACCGATTGCATAAACATTCTTCAAACCTCCCATGACCTCATGTGTAATGAGATCGCCATTGTCCCAAACTATGAAATGGGGCTGCCTCAAAATTTTTTCAAGAGGCTTCCGCCACTTGTCAGAGCCACAAATTCGTGCATTTGCGTACTCTTTGTTGTAAATCTCTGATGCAATGTTAGGCCCACCGAGATATAGAATGTTCTCAATTGGAACGCCAGTTGGTACAGAATATATCATTTTAGAGTATAGATCATAATGATGAAAATATAAGAAGCCCATCATCACATTTAATTTAAGCTATATTGTATTTACATGAACATTTTGGTATTATTATTTGTCCATGTCATTCAATTTTGGAAAGGGGAATTATTAAGCGCCTCTCAGTCTAACAAAATTCCTAATGCCTATATTTATTTGCTCTACGTGTAGCGATTGTGCATAAATTTTAGCAGAAGCTCATTTGGCCGTGCCAAGTACCACAAACAAATTGAGAGTGATTTATACTAATTAGATGCTCAAAGAGTATGAGGGTGTGACACTCTACCTACCACCAACAACTCACGGTTGCTACATGAAAGGCAAGTATTTTGCTATTAATTTATAAGTTTGATTTTGAGAGAGGAGAGTTGGGCCCAAACATAAGCCAGTTGCTCAGCCCCAAGCCAACCTATCTAACACTATGATTAAATGAAAAGAGTACAGATTGTAAATTTATTGTATATGCATTTTAATGGTTCAGGTATAGAGCAGAACTGACCCAATGGTAAGGAGAGTGGCAACATCAAACATTCATTCGAAGGATGAATTTGTCCAGACACTCGCTTCTTGAAATCATTAAAAGTTATCTGATATTTGTATTATTACTGGGCTATCAAAATAATGTTAGATGCGATGATATTTATATGTGAAAATGTTTCAAATATTTATATATTCACCTACCATATACAGAAGGGAAAAAAATCTCTCTCATGTATGCCAACATACATTAAAAAAAGTCAGTGCTATCTAAGGATCGATTTTAATATAGAGGCAAACTTTATCTATGGGAGACCTATGTTCAATTGTTCATTCTGGTTATTCAATTGTTCGAAATTTAATTATGAGAGACTTATGTTCATTCTGATTGCTGCGATGCTTCATAACGAAGCCTTGACAGTTATGCGCAATTCCTATGATGCAACAAAGGTGTAATGAAATAAGAAAGCTGCTATTTCTACAATGGAAGTGCTAAATACAACCAAAAGTGTGAATTTGTCAATAATATTTAGGTAGAGAAAATTAACAAAATAGTACTGTTATGGAATGGTTGAAGGTTACAGTATATTTGGTTTACTTGGTCTGAGAAAAATTCCATGAAGTTTTTCCCTTTTTTCCCTCCATGTGATAAGGAAAAATGAATTAGTTTAGTACAATAAATAAATATTGCTATTTGTTCCAAGTGATTAGGACAGATACACTCAGCTGATATAACTAGCAATCTACAATTAAAAATTAGGCATCCAACTATCAATCGGTTTGTACTAATAGAGATAAACTATCACCTAATCCACAATAATCTTCAGCGATACACTACACAGAAAGCCAGTACTAAGTTACACAACAAAAAAAGGGCAAAAAAATACATTGTCCAGAAAAAATATCGTCCCAACAAGACAACAAAACAGATTTAATAGCCCAACAAAATAGTTGCGGCGTAGCCGCAACAGAGGTAACTAGTTTTCTTTTAAAAGGTTAACAGGATAACTAAATAGACATACAAACCCAGCAAAGCTACTTTGGTAATCAAACAAAAGAAAATTATATAATCAAATTTTAATATTCCAGCCTAAACATTTCAATCTACTGTAAAATCCAACAAAAAATGAAAAATATAGTACCCCAGCCTAATGTCTCAATTCACTGTAAATCTCCAACTATATGTCAATTTTTTCTTTTCCTTATCTTATTCTTTGTTTTTTATACATCATTTTTCAAGACAGAATTAGTGTGGCGCAATTTCCACGCAGAGCTGAAACAAATTCGAACTATTTGCTAAAAATACAATGGAAACAGTGGCTTTCTGAAATTGAAGACCCAATTGACCCGCAAAATCTGAGGCAATCACTAATAATTGGAGGAATCAAAGCACTGCTGATGTGGAGAAATCGAAGCTCAGGCCTTCCAAGGTTACTGCACATTGTATAAACCAAAAAGCTGAAGGTATGAAAATGTTTTCTCTGAAGAAAGAACAAAACATTTTCATTCTTTCTTTCTGAAGAGATATTCCAAGAAAGAATGAAAATGTTTTCTCTTGCTCTTTTACTCACTCCAATATTTCAGAAAAGAGAGAGAGCAAGAGAAAAGAATGGTACCTCATGCTTAGTCACCCCCATGATTTAAATTTTTTTAATCATGTATATGGAAATTTAATTGAATTTCTTTTTTTTAAGTTTTTATATAATTCAGCCCCCGCATAAAATGCTAAATGTGTGCCTAGTGGCAACATATTCATATTATGCATTTTACATTTCAGTCCCCCCAATCTATATTTTCTAGTTCGGCCCCTGGACCATAGTGAATATTTTGACATTCTATAGGTATACAAAAAATGTATATCTATGTTTGTAGTGATACGATTGTATTTGTAAATCTTAACATTTTGCAGGGTTTTATATAAAACCCAACCCTAAAAGAGCAAAATAAAGGATAAAAAACCTTAGGAACTAGTCTTTGGGACCGCCTAGTTCTTACACAACTATTATCCTGCTGTGCATCTTTCACCAAAGCACTTGAACTTCTTAAAATTTTCATATAGTTCCTCTTGTTGCTCTCTTGTACCACATGATGCTTCCTATTCTGAGATAATTCATCGCTTCCTTGATTGAGTGCTCTCTTCAATTTCTTGACTGGAGTTAATCTAAAAGCAAGAGAAAGAGGAAGAACTTTAAGTATGCCTCTGTAAAGAAATAAATTTTACAAAAAAGAAAAGAAAAAGATAACAGTAACTTACTCTGAGTTATCACTTGCCTTTGATACAGAAATGTCGTCCTGCATGAAATAATTAAGTTAAAATTCTTAATAGAGTTTTTTTTCAAAACAATAGAAATTTCTTACTAGTGAACTGCAAATCAAAACCAATAACTGCAACTATTTTTGCCTTTGGTCAGTATACGATTCAGTATTTATTTAGGAAAATATAACAACAAAAGAGAAACATGAGAAGCCAATCATTCATCAAACACAACTAGGCAAGATGATCATCACCAACAGGGTTATATAAAAATGAAAAAAAAAAAAAATTACCAACATATCTGATGAAGAAAGAAGGCTACCATCAGTAGCAGAATCCAAAAAAACCACCTTATCAGTGGGCCCCACAACAGACAGTTCCTCAGTCAAAGGATCAGTTATCTTTCCTGCCAATTTATCGCTATTCTGACATGGCACTAACGAATTGGGTTCACTCATAGAAATCTCACACACTTCCTTTGAGCCCCCCTCTGCAGTAGCAGAATCCAAAACAACAATTTTATCAGCGGGCCCCACAACAGACTGTTCCTCGGTCAAAGGGTCAGTTATTTTTCCTGCCAATTTATCGCCATTCTGACATGGCACCAATGAATTGGGTTCACTCACAGAAATCTCACACACATCATTTTCGTCCCCTTCTTGTATACCCGCCAATTTATTTTCAATATGGGTAGGCATATCTGCTAAATTATGTGTACTCTCTAGTGGTGCCGACTCAGATGCGATATTCTCACTAAGTACTGAACTGAGTGAAGAATTGGTATCTTTCACCAAATTACTAATCGAAGCAGATTGGGTTATTGGATTTATACAAATCTCATCTTTCATGGTCTGGGTCCAATCCGAAGGGCCTGAATTTAGATCTACAAAGAGATTTATCCCTTCGTCAGATGCCACAAATAACTGAAAAGAAGCTGGTCTTGCAGCAATCTCAGTTGCTATAGGAGATTCTACAGCAATCTCAGTTGCTGTAGGGACCACATGGTTTTGGCATTTTGTAGGAGATTGAGAGTTTTGGTTTATATTATCGGAAGAGGGTTCAAGAGGTGGGGCCTGCTCGTCTGTCTCTGTAGGAGATTGAGAGTTTAGGTTTATATTGTCAGAAGAGGGTTCAAGTGGTGGGGCCTGCTCATCTGTCTTTGTAGGAGATTGAGAGTTTAGGTTTATATTGTCAGAAGAGGGTTCAAGTGGTGGGGCCTGCTCGTTTGGCTTTGTAGGAGATTGAAAGTTTAGGTTTATATTGTCAGAAGAGGGTTCAAGTGGTGGGGCCTGCTCATCTGTCTTTGTAGGAGATTGAGAGTTTAGGTTTGTATTGTCAGAAGAGGGATCAAGTGGTGGGGCCTGTTCGTCTCTGTTTGTAGGAGACTGGGATATTAGGTCTTGGTCTCTTGACACAACATCTGAGGTAGAGGAGATTACATTGTTTGTGATCCCATCTATAGCTTCCTCTGGATTAATACCCTACATAAATATAATGAGTTAAGAGTTCCGAAGGAACAAAAAGAGCAAAGAGCATAAGTGAGGCTATGGTAATATGCATATTACACAACAGCCAGCATATGGACTCATATTTCTATTTTGAAAGTTCAAATAGTCAATCTGAACCGTTCAACATGATCTTCATATGAAAATGTACATGCATACCAAATTTTACATTTTAAGATTTTTTTTTACTATTTTTTAGATAGATAGAAAATCACTTGATTTGAAAATTCTGGACCATCCAAAAGCAGTAGCCCATTGAAAAAATAGTAAAAAATTCTAAAAAATGTAAAATTTAGTTTGCAAGTACATTTCATATGTACGTCATGTTTAACGAATCAGATCAATTGTTTGAACTTTGAAAATAGAGATATGGATCCATAGTACGGTCAATCCATAATAGGCATATTACCATAGCCTTACTAAAAGAGTATTTATTAATTATTAATATTATCATCATTACAATTTTGCTTGTTAGAAGCTCAATCAGTACTGGGCTCATACAGTCGTACCAGTCTGGTTTGACCACGGTAATTAATACACATTCAGATTAACAGAGTGACAGATGAGATTGGCTGGTTCAAATCAAGAATTAGCATGTCCAAGTGGGGGTAAAACCTGTGTGCTTGGTACAACAAGGTCTTATGTTTTGCTTTTTCCTTCATATTCTTGGTTTGATTTTGCATTATTTTGAAAAAATACAGTTCAATCAAGGTTCATAATTTAGAAAACAGCTTTGAGTTATAATTTCACACATACCCCAATGACCCCTGAAAAGTGGGAAATATCACACACGTCCCTCTGAATTCAATTATCAGCTATGCACATTCTCGCCCTAATATCTTTAAAGAATTTGAATTGTACCTATTTTGCCCCTTATTCATGTAGAGATTCTCAGCAAAGAGGAACAAATGGGTATTGAGTATTTCTTATCTTTCATTGGGGTATGCTTTTGACATTTTGTAGCAAATAATGGCATTTCTTATATTTCACTAGGGGTATCACATGATTTCATGTTTGGAAGGCATGGCATTAGAAGGTCCTGATGGGAACAAATGAAATTATCGCTGAATAAAAGGTCTATTTGTTAATTTTTTTTTAAAAAAAAAGACGCCCTTTTGTGTACCTCTTCAGAAGACTCTACTAAGATGGGGCTTGCTGCTCTGATTTCATTCTTGCCGTGGTCTTCATCACTTGTTTTCTCTTGAAACCATAGAATCAAAATTTCTCTTATTCTCCCTTTCGAGATTAATTGTATTAAGATATGATTAGTTTATTTTCAAAAAAAATTAATGTTTGCATTACCTTGAGATTTTCTCTTAGCATAAACCAAGCTTGCCACTCCTCCTGTGTCAACAAGTGAAGAATTCTTTTTCTGCAGAATTGATAGCAAAGTACGAAAAATGTTGAAATGTGATTAAATTAAAGCGAAAGCATATTAAAATAAGGGCTCAACTATGCATCGCTTCAACCAGGAGCCCAAAATAAACACCAATAACACAATTATATATCTAGCTTGAACTGTTACTAATATATATTCTAAATCAACATGCCAGAATTGTATATCCTAGCAATTAAGTTTAACTATGCAATTGAAGTTATTTGTACGATCAATGCTTTGTCAGAAACAAAAATTGTACACTGTAGCAATTCAGGACCAGAAACTAGCTCTTTTAACAGTGCAATTGAAGTTATTCTGCTAATATAGAAGTTTTTTTGCATTTATTGCAGTCATCCATGCATGGATGTGACTATGTCATACAGCATAACAAGGATAAGTGCACTAGGTGAAACAAATTAGGGATCGGAGTGTTAAATTCAGGTCATCAATTGTGTCCTGCGCTCACATGGCAACATCTCCTTGCAACTCATCCTTTCTTGGCACAGGTAAGAATATGGGTACCTTATTTTCAATTTTGCTAACTGATAGAGATATTGTATTGGAGTATTAGTAGTAAAATTGTAGGAGTTGATTAGCAATGTAAAGGTGGTAGGTACGAGATGGTTAGTGGAGATGTTTATTTACGATTAATCATAATCAGGCTTATAAATAGGCTTCATTTTATTGTAATCAAAGACACAAGAATAATACAAGATCCTCTCTTTTCAAACATTAATCTTGTGTCTTTGATTACAATTTAATTTTAGTATAAGAAAAAAGTTGATATTACTTAACCCTACCAGAAACCAACCTGACTGGTAAATGGTAAAGTACCAAAAACCAATACCCCAAAAGTAATCCGCTCAATTACTTTTCTTTACTGTTTTATTGGGCATGAAGGGTATTTTAGGGATGCAAAAGGATACCTTAAAATATGAAGCAAGTGACTTGGCTAATTCAGACTGACACTTATTTGCAGGTAGGTTGTGCCTTTTGCATAAACCCTGGAGCTCCTTTCGTGAGAGGTTGATATATGCTTCATAACTTTCCTTGTAACCCATTAATTTATCGTATATTTTTCTACACCAACAAAATTTCATCAAATTAGACCTCCAAATGAGCAAAAAACAGTGCAACAGAAAAGCTAAGCTTAAGTTACCATAGTTATAATTAGTTGGTTGTTCTATGTTGAATTTAATGCAAGAGGGTCACCAATTCATCCTGATTTTGGCAAAAATTTCCGGTCACAGAAACAACCAAAATGCAAAAATCAGATAATTCACTGACAGTTTTTGCATGAAATTAACACAAGAAAAATAGCATAATCTCACATGTAAATCACCAAAACTAGGATGAAAACAAACACCAGTAACAATCCCATGTGACATTTCAGTGAAAGAGATCCTAGCTGCACGCAACATTAATTAATTGCTGTAAATCCTAAGTTAACAGGCCGACATTTTCCTAAATAAAAACGATTAAAATCTAACAAAAAGTAGCTTATAAAAATCAGATTCAGTAGCTGATAAAATCGAAACTAATTAACTCCACAAATGATTCTCCTAAGTAGATGCAAAGCAAATCTAGTATATATACGAGGAAATTGCAAACTTAAAACGACTAGCTTACCAGTGAAGTAGCACTAAGGCGACTCTTGAGATTGAGACTGAGAGAGAGAGATAATTAGCTAAACCCAGTTCCGAAGTAATGAGCGGGAGAGAGCAAAAAAAAAAAGGAAAGAATATCCCTACGGTACCTGACGGGATCAGGTTAGTCAAGGCCTATCCAAGACTGTTCCTTTCGGAGTTTACATCCTCTGAGGTAACAGAATAATTTTGTTTTACATCTGAACTGTCCGATCAGAATCCAAGTCAATCCGGTCCGTGGAAGAATGCACTTGGTGCCTTTAATATTAGTGCGGATTCTGATCGGACGATCCGGATCTAAACAGAAATATTATGTTACGTCATCGGACTATTTGGAATGTATTGGATTTCAAGATTCGTACAGACTTTAAGTTAAACGGTCTGGATCTAACCTGATTCTTTCAGGTACTTCAGCTGTGAATTCGCAAAAATGGAGGCGACGAAAGGGCCTGGCGTGTGTTGGATTTTTGGATTTGTTCGCTTTTGTCTAGGGCTAATTATAACTCTCAAGTCAAGAGTGTTGCGTGTCACTGACTCTCCAGAGTCCAGAAGAATTATAAAGCAGAATCTTTCTACACGAAGGATCACACAGAGAATAGCGTGACTTATTTCTTTCAAGTGTCCGAATTTCTCACGTCTATTCTATTCCTATTTTAAGTTAATTCAAAAATAATATTATTCTTTTGAGCTATATTCAAGAACTATAAACTAATGTTTATATATTTTTAGAATAATTATTTTAGTACCCGCGCTACAGTACCCGCACTGTATCCGCACTTCCATAACTGTAAGGTTGCAGTCCCCACAACTACCGATCTAACTAACAATGTTATCGGACCTTCCATTTTGAATTTCAAATGTTCCTTTCTCTCCGTTTTTTTCTTTTTCGAAGGCTTCGGCGATTTTGAGGCGATTTTAGGTCGATTTGGAGGCGATTTCGAAACTGAAAGCGATTTCGTGTGGTTCTCACAAGTTTAATCGGTGATTTTGAAATGTGATCAGCTAAATTAATATTGTTTATTTTCGATTTTGTTTTTGTTCTGGTGAATTAATAATGATATATCGTTTCGTTTCTATTTCATATACACAATCGTTTTTCAGTGTTGCTGGATTTTGAGATGTTTGTGACAATTTGATTTGCGAAGATGATGTAATTGTCTATTATGTGTTCAGATATAAATACTTGGTAGTTCAGATATAAATACTTGATGTGTTCAGATATAAATACTTGATAGTTTAGATTTAAATACTTGATATGTTCAGAAATAAATACTTGATATGTTCAGATATAAATACTTGGTAGTTCAGATATAAATACTTGATGTGTTCAGATATAAATACTTGATGTGTTCAGATATAAATACTTGATAGTTCAGATATAAATACTTGATGTGTTCATATATAAATACTTGATTTGTTCAGATACAAAATTCATTTTAATAAAGTGGCAGTTACAATTTAAAGTTAAAAAAAATTAATAACAACAAATTATTAAAAATAACGTTATATAGTTTAAATTATTTATTTGAAAAATATATAATAAACTTCCGTTGGGCCGATTATTATATATGAATTCATATAAAACCATAGAGAATACTAATATATTACAATTAGTGCAACATATATACATATTGCCTTTTGTACACATGCAATCCCATGTGATCCATATGACATATACCCCTCAAGATCCAATACAATGTTTGTATAAAAGTTATGCCATTACCACTTAGTAACCATGCGATCAAGGTTTGGCCCAACTCATGTTGCCAAAACTCTTGGTTATGATCTAGTTTGGACTAAAATTTCATACAAACTAGTTGTATTAGATCCAACATATAAAAAAGAGAGTGCCCATGTGATCCATGACATGATGCCTCTTGGTTAAAGGTCTCCAACATTTCAACTCCAATACTTTTTTAAGATTCTTATTCATCCAACGTAATATAAATATAAATATTTTAGTTCGTAAGTATAAATATCACACACTTATAGTTATAAATACTTTGTTTCGTAAGTATAAATACCACAAGAATAGAGATATAAATATTACCCGCACATAAGCTAAGTCAACATTTTTTTGTCAACATTTTTTGTTGACAATTTTAGTGGTCCCCACATGCCGTTTGAGTGGTCCCCAAATGCGGGTACGAAGCGAGGATTTTTCAAAAAAAGGTGCGGGTACGGTTATTTAAGGAAAATTCATATATCATATATGTAGTTCATTGTATAGATATAAATACTTGTCTTGTATAGATATAAATACTTCACAATGTTACTATTAATACTTGTAAAACAAAATTACAGTTTTGGAATGGTTGTGTGGTCCCCTAATGCGGGTACGACGCGAGAATTTTTCCAAAAATGTTGCGGATACAGTTATTTAAGAAAAATTCATATATCATATATGTAGTTCATTGTATAGATATAAATACTTGTCTTGTATAGATATAAATACTTCACAATGTTATTATTAATACTTGTAAAACAAAATTACAGTTTTGGAACGGTTGCGGTCCCTGCAAACAGTTATGGCAGTTTAGGTGCTGGTACAGTACGGGTACTCAACTACGGGTACTCATATCAGCTTCTATATTTTTAATATATGAGTTAGCTTACTATTTTATAAATCAAATAAAAAATTAAATTAGCTTTATTATCAATTTTAAGATTAACTCACTATTCTTATTAATACATCTCTCCTTCTAAATGCATCCTTTGAGTAACAATTTTATGTCATGAGAATAGCGTGTGTTATTTCTTTCACAATATTAATATTCAATTAAATTTTATTTTGGTATATCTTTTGTTATTTTTTTGAAACACGTAACTATATTTTTAGGTTTTTTGTTGTGGGATGGTGTGCGAGAGAGAAAAATTTGTTTTTTTAGAATTAATATTTAGTCTAGTATCAAAATGAAATGTTTTTTGTGTGAGAGGCTGCAAATTCAAAATTCGTATGAAGTATTTCTTGTAGATATGGTTGGGTTCCACTTCTAACAAAATTTAACTTTTCAATTTATTTTGAAGGAATCTTTAAGGCTATGTTTGGTTGTGAAGTAAGAGTTGGAGGGAATATAATGAATTTTTTTTTTCTCGAATCGTGTTTGGTTGACAAAATTTTGGTGGAGGTGAGGGGTATTTGAGGGAAAAGGTTTAATCTTGTTGTCTTTGCATGATTGTAATTAGAGTGGGAAAAACGTGCCGTGCCGTGACTAACACGCCGTGATTTTGGTCTTGTGCCGTGACTAAGTTAATTTTTCACGTGCCGTGCCGTGCCGTGACTAAAATGTCAAGGGGTGGTCACGGCACGCGAATGGTCACGCCACGTGAGTCACGCCGTGCCTAAACGTGCCGTGACCCGCGTGACTCGCGTGACCATTTAATCATAATTTAAGTTAATTTATTCAAGATTCACCATTAAATTAATATCTAATGGTCCTAATTACGCGTGACTCGCGTGACTACGTGTCGTGCCGTGCTGTGACTAAATTTTTCACGTGTCGTGCCGTGCCGTGCCAAAGTTTCAAAAAAAGAGCACGGCACGCGACTGGTCACGGCACGGGACACGCGAGTCACGACACGCGAATGACACGTGTGCCGTGCCGTTCCGTGACGGAGCCGGCTCCGGCGTGCCATTTTTCCCACTCTAATTGTAATCAATAGAATCGATTTATTTTCCGATTTGAGGTGTAACTGTAATGTCATGTAATTTGAGTTGCAATCTAAATTGGATAATTATATTTTAAATGTAAATACTAAATTAAAGTACGACGTAAATAGTTTATATATTTTCTTCTTTCCTTTATTTAAAAGATTAATTTAATAATTGCTAAACTAACCACCTTGAATAGAATTTCTGTGGTCCGATTTGCATTAATAATTGAAATAGTTAATTATATATTTATACGTTACTCAAAATACAAGGTCCGATTTAGCATATTGTTTTCAACAGTCCATAATCCATATAATAATAATAATAATAATAATAATAATAATAATAATAATAATAATTACTGAAATTAAAACAATAACTTCCAAAATAACCACCGCAATTAGCGACTCCCCAGATTAAAAATAAAATAAAACTGTCCCTCTGTTATAACTGCGCACAACCCCGCTCCCCATATTATTTTTAAAATATAAACCCCTGATAACCGCCTCCCCTCTATTTAAACAAGATCCATTTCTTCTGTTTGCATCAAATCCGAATCCCCCGTGTTATGATTTAGCCCCTTTAATGATATCAAAAATTGATGTATGAATTTCATTGATTAGGATATGATAATTAGATCGATTTGATTAGAATAAATTATTGTTCTTAGATCGCATGAATTTATGAATAAGTGCTCCTTAATTAAAATCTATAACTTTATTTCTTTAACGATATTATAATCTGAAGATTTTGTTTATCAATATTATTTTCCTACTTCATAGAGATATTAAATAGTTTAAGATATTCTCAGGTACCTTTCATGCTTTCATATCGACTAGTATTTATACTAATTTGAATTTTTATTTCAAATATA
Organism: Carex myosuroides; assembly: GCA_028015225.1. NCBI lineage: Eukaryota > Viridiplantae > Streptophyta > Magnoliopsida > Poales > Cyperaceae > Carex > Carex myosuroides. The sequence goes on along the minus strand of CM051470.1, from coordinate 8,662,918 downwards.
ACTTATGTTACCCACTAGAAATACTTATCTCCAGGTGCTCACTGACGAGATTAGTTATTTTATTTTATTTACATTAAATAAATATTTTTTGACATGGTCTAGGCTCACGTGGTCTAGGATGATTAAATTGATTCGACATCCATTTGTACATGGTCTACGCTAACGTGGCAAGGAAGTAGCGTACGCAGAAATGATTGTTAATCCTGCGACAATATGTACCGTTTTCTAGACACTGTCAAGTCAAATTGTTACTCACTGATTTGTTTGCATTTATGTATTGATGGAATATTTGGAATTATGCATGTTGAATCGAACGATTTCTTTGGTTTTGTTTAGAGAATACTGAAATAGAATTATTCGTTTGATCAACGGACTTATAGGATGTGTTGTGTTGAGTATGACATTTGTGTGATTAAACAAACGAATGTGGAAAGTAATGGATAAGTTAAAGGAAAGGAGCCAATGTGCGTTGAACGCATGTTGGAATGTATACATTGGGTCTAGTAGCCGACTGGACCCCTCGTTAACGTGGCGTTGGTTAGACTTCTCGTCACGGGTCAATATCTTGCGGTGGTTCGAGTCCCCGTTGAGTGAGACAGTTGAACTAGTGATGGTTTGAGTCCCCCTAGTGAGACACCAATAGCTAGGGTGGTTCGAGTCCCCCTGGTGAGGCAAAGAAGATCTAGCGGTGGTTCGAGTCCCCTTCTAGTGGTACAACCAAGATCTAGTGGGGTTTGAGTCCCCCTGGTGAGGCAGTTAAAAACGTGAAAGATAACTAAAGAAGTGTGTGTGATTTAAATGTGCATTAGTAAGATTGAATGTCAGGATATAATTTTAATATCATGTTTGTGTTAATAAGTGAATTTGACAAACTCCGGGACTGGAACTAAATCCCGTACTGAGAGACTGTTCGATCTCTCACCAGTTCCACTTTTACGTGGGTTCCAGAAAATGACGAGACCGACAATGAGTATGAATAGAAGGGACGTGGATCAGGAGGTCAACGATTCAAGGTAATGAAGAAGAGACGCCTAAGCAAAGATCATAAATAAGAGCAAGAGCAGGCGGAAGGATCCATTTTTGATTAAACTTATGTTTATTTTTAATTTTGTATATTTATTTTTTAGTAAATTTGATACACTTGAATAGGCATGGTTGTTACCGTATTCTAATATATCATTGTTGTAAGACTTTTATATTGTGAAATTAATGTAGCATTTATATGGATGTTATTAATAATGTATGTGACGTGCACATGTCTTACGTGTAAATACATGGCGGGTTGTCTCGGGATGTGACAGTAACGGATGGAAAGAAGTTGGTAAAGTTAAACATACTAAAAACATTTAATTAACCTTCTATAATTTTAATTAGCCAAATAAGAAATAAGACAGAAATGAAAAATAAAATTTCTCATTAATCATCTAAAAATAAAGATATTAAATATATTAATATTTATTTCTATTCCATTTCATTCCCTTCTATTTTTCACTTCTACTTCTCCTCCCTTCTACTCTCCATTCAAACAAAATGTTAGCGCTTTAATATGCAAGTAAACTTAAATTTACATCAAATATTCTTCAAACCACTGTATAATTATTTTCCATATATTATCCTTGAAAGGACTGGTTTGCTGATATTTTAAAATGAAATATTTACTAAAGTTTCTTTATTGCTATTTTTATTTGTTAAAAATTGTAAACTCTAAACCCTAAATCATAGCATAGCCTCACTCAAACAGAATGAGGTTATGGTACTTTGTAAAGTGTGGATTGATATGTTCATTTCTTTATTTTTAAAGTTCAAACATTCAATTCAGACCATTTAACATGATCTCCATATAAAAATATATATGGAGAACACATTTTATATTTATATATTTTGTTTACTTTTTGTTAAATAGGTAGAAAATCACTGTCGGATGGTTCAAAATCTTTATGTCAGGTGATTTTTTACACTATCTAAACAAACAATAGTAAAAAAATCTAAAAAATATATAAAACTGGTTTCGAAGTACATTTTTATTATTGAAGAATTTAAATCGGTTGTTTAAATTTTATAAATTAAGAAATTAATCCATAGCACAGACTGTTTGCTGTGCAAAGTACCTAGCCTCACTCTTGTAAATATGTCATAACGGCTACTAACGGAAAAATATATTAGATTAAGTTTTCAAGTTGTAAATTTATATTCTTTTTATATATTTTTAAAAGTTACAACTTAAAAGTAGTGTTGAGCTAACTAGGGGTGTCAATGGCACCCTTTTATCCGTTTACCCGATACGTACCGGATCCAATAAGACAAGTACATATAATATTTTTTTCGTAAACTTATCGGATATGGGTACGGGTAAAGATTTTTTCGTATCTAAACGGGTAAAGCCTATTTCGTACCCGTTACCTGATTGAATAATTATAAAAAACAATTATATATATAATTATATATATTAATAAGAATTGAAAAAGTACTTTAATTGGTTTACTTGCACTTAGCATGATTAGAATTTTTTTTCAATAAAGTACTATACATGTATGAAATGAATATATATGTTTTAATGTATTATTTAATAAATAATAAAATTATTATTATATTAGTATTACCCGTTATTTACCCGCTACCGTTTCGTTATCCGACAATCATAACAAGTAAGGGTAGGGTACGGGTAAGATAATTTGTAGCGGGTAAGGGTAGGGTACAAATAAGAATAATTTGTAACGGGTACGGGTATAAAAATACTTCCATCCGACTCTTACCGTACCCGTTGACACCCCTAGAGCTAACTGTTTTAGGTACTAAAAAAATGTAACGGCAATATAGGCACTATAGTACCTCAAATTTTGAATTTGAAATTCGGCACAAGTTAATTCACGGAACCCTATAATATTTGTGTGAATACAAATTAATTTAATGATCCAAATTCTTTATATATGTGATGAAAAAAACACCATTTTTAGTTGTTCGATTGTACAATCTGTCCTATTCGTAAGAATAAAAATGTATTTTTCTGTCTGTATCATTACAGATATTTTCGTCTATAATAGCAATACATATAATCACTTGTTACCTTCACATGTAGTGGCATATTCTCGTACGTACGTAGTTTCAGATCACACCTTTATAGAACAAACGAATAAGAAATTATATATTTTTTTTTTGAGGTGAATAAACGAAGAAACAATCCCTGAGGGCCCACCTTTATAGAACAAACGAATAAGAAATTATATATTTTTTTTCTGAGGTGAATAAACGAAGAAACAATCCCTGTGTAGGTGGGCCCCCGTTTTTTTTTAAGGCTATGGATAGTACAAGGTCTTGTGTGTTATGGCTTAAAATATCTATTGTATAAATTTCAAACTTAGATCTATATAGCTCAGTAAATTAATTATATAATGAATTTGTAGAATACTAATTTTTACTATTTTTAAATTTTTTTAGTATTTTTTTATAATTTATGAAAGATGGCAAAAAATAACTTAAAAGTAAAGAAAATTGCCAATATTTTAGGTCATTTTTTTGCCATCTTTCATAAATCATAAAAAATAGTAAAAATATTTCAAAAATAGTAAAAATTGGTATTCTACAAGTTCATTATATAACCAATTTGCTGAGCTACTTAGATCGAAATTTGAAATTTATACGATAGGTTTTTGAGACTGTAACACGGAAATCCTTATGCTATTAATAACACCTAAGCCTTACTCTTCTATTTATTATTAATTATTAAGCTATGATGGATAGATGTTAACAGTATTACATATGTGACTTTTGCATTAGGAGATGCTGTGATATGGCAGCGAAGAAGTAGAAATACATCCAAGTCTTTGAGATTTCTAGATAGATATTTTATATATTTAAAAACGAAATATAAGGATTAAAGAGGTATTTCAACATTTGATGCAAATGTACAAAGATATATTTGTTTTTCTATTTGAATTTTGGTAACTGTACAGTAAATTTCATCACTAAATTCATCAATTTTTCTTTTTATATATGCTTGTACGTCTTTTTCTTAAATATTCTATCAAAATGTACCAATTGTTTTTACTTTGTAGAACTACAAACTTTTAGACATGAGATTAAAATTTAAAAAAATAAAAGATCTAATGAAAAAAATACGAACCACGATGAATCATTGCAGCTCACTTTGTTGTGGTGATTCATTACGGTCCTACTATTTTCGAAAAGTTTGAAAAAATTACTACCAATTTAATTTATTATTTTTTAATGTTATGAATAAAAAAATAAAAGAGAAACCCGCAAGTGAATCATTACAACCCAACTTTGTTTATTTGTTCAGCAACACTGAGACACGGAGATAGATGCTGACAAATATGAGCCGTAACCGTAATGATTCATTGCAGCCCCCAATATTAACTCTTTTTTTTTTATTGCTATGAATACAAAAATCAGGAAATAGAGGCTGAGAAATGCATTCTATAGGATTGGAATTAAACCAGCTATAGGATTGATATTAAAACACAAGCCTGTTCTAGATTTAATACAAGAGCTAAGAAAAAAAATATATAGAAAGAAATCACATTCAAAACAACTGCAGATTTATATTCCACTTCATCAAACAAGTTACTAGCTGACACAAAATATCCAGTTCAAGCTTTAATCAGATTATAGTTAGTTTGTCTTCCAGGTACAGCAGCACCCTTGGAAGGGTTTTCAAAGTGCGAAAATCCCCAAAATGTCCTCAGAGAGTAACACCTTGTTTGGATGGAGAGTAGCGGAAGGGAGGGAATGGAAAGAAAATAAAACTTTCCGTCGAATCGTGTTTGGTTGACAAAATTATGTCGGAGGTAAAGGGTACAAGAGGTGAAAGGTTTAACCTTGTATCATTATAATCAATAGAATCGGTTTCCCTTCCGATTTGGGGTGTAACGGATGGAAATAAATTTTGTTGCAAATATTTTTAGAACAAAAAACACAAATGTCCAATCATATATCTTACCTATATAATTCTCATATAAGTTTTTTGTCACAAACTTACAACAACCACCGAATTTTTCATTAACCTTCTAAATTTTAATCAACCAAACAAGAAATAAGACAGAAAGGAAAATTAAATTTATTTTCCCTCATTAATCATCCAAACACAAAGAAGTTAAATATGTTAATCTTCCTTTCTATTCCATTCCATTCCCTTTTATTTTTCACCTCCCCTTCCTTCCTCTACTCTCCATCCAAACAAGGTGTAAAGCGGGTGGTGGTGGTCCCCTCAGCAGTGATTTTTTGCAAATTGCAGCATTCTTTTGCCTTATCTGCAAATAATGTCTGGCATTTATCAATTCTGTTTTCTCCATCCAATGTTCTTATCTATTTCATTACCAAAACATGATGTTCAATGGACATTTTGCAGAAACACCCTCGACTAAATGAAGCAAATGAATTCAATTTCACGAGGCAACTCCAGTCAGTCAACTTTAAAAAGACCTAATAGCTCTATTTGCAAAATATTTAACATGTCAGCTATTAACTGCATTTAAGCATAGAGTACTATCAATCCTTGTTACAAATAAAGAACAACTCTATTTATCTAATTTGAATACCAAGTATTAAAAAGCTTCAATAACCTGAAATTTGTAACCCTACCCCACCAACTCAGCAAGTTAACTCTCACTATAAATCCCTCTTAGACAGAGAGAAAAACAAAAAAACTCAGATAACCTTTCTTTCGAGCAGCTCCATTACACTTTGGAAGAATTTATTGCATCGGAGATCATGAGAGCAGATCTCGCTCTGTACATTGCTAGATCAGCCTTTTGCATAAGCAATTGTGCCTTTTCCCTCTTAAGTCTGGCCATATTTGACGCATGCAGTGCGGCATTCTGTGCATCTCTCACCTTGAACTCCTCCACATCTTCTTTAAGGAACCATAGGTTGTCAGAAGGCAAACTGGTACTGGTTGGATTCACCCTGTCGGGCATGTCAGAACTTGCAGTGCGTGCCCGCTTACCCGTTAACACAGTCTTGTTATGAGAGACGGATGATACAACCCGGGGGTTGTCAGAGAACTGTGATGCTGATACCCTTGTTCTATTTAGATGATTCAGCCTGGAAACAGATGCAACTCTCTCTCGGGATGCATGCGCATCAAGCCTCCTTCCTAAGATGAAAATTCGATACAAAATAAATCCATTATACGACTATAAAGTACATGAAATAGTAAAATACTGGCAGCCATTTGCCCCAAATAAAGCAAGAAAAGAAAAAAAAAACAAAGAAGAAACAAAAAAGTACCCAAAAATAAAATATATATAAAATAGTAATGATACAGCAATGAAAAAAAGGCTACCAGATTTGTGGGACCCACCATGACTCCGGGAAGAGAGTAGCAGCTTCTTCTGGGGGCGCTTTAGCTGCAGGCCGCGAGGCCTGAGGCAGAAGGCAAACATGGCCGGCTTCTCACCCGGGGGTGCCTTGCTGAGTGCACTGTGGGGTGCACGTAGTATTTTTCTGACTGAAGCTTCCCATTCATCTAGCTGCTTCTGGTAATGCATCCACAGTGGAGGCTGCAAAGCAAGAAAGAGAGAAATTATCCCACTATTTTGCAAAAATGATACATGATGCCCCTTATTGTACAAGTATATCCATGCAACTTCACTTTCCCACAACTAATCTTATTTTGCCATGTTAAATGCTATCCGTCTGTTTTTTTTTTTTAATATTTTTTTTAGTATTAACCCAAATTGTCATTTATGGAGCCAAGAAAATGAAAGGAGACATCTGGAAATTGCAAGCTAATCGCCCTTTCAAGAAAATGTAACAATACCAACCTGCAAATGACGAATTAAGGACATTCCTTGCTTTGTCCGCTTGGTACTCCAGTAGCGTGCAACTTCGTTCACTACCTCTGTGGGGCCCACATCCCCAATTAGCTCTTCAATCTGCTCTTTAGTGAACTCTGTGCACTTATTCATGTACGCAAGTTTCTCACACTTATCCATAATCCGCTCGAATAAATCCTCCGTCAACTCTCTTTCTCCATTGAAACCTGAAACCCACTCCTCATCTTCACTATCCATGTCATAAATAACCCTAGATGGATCGAGAGCTACATCTATATCTGACCCAACCCCTCCGATATACCTCAACCCACGCACAAATCGCCGTCTGAAACCAACCGTGTTATCACCCTCAACCGTTCGTACACCAGGAGTTGGAATGTTTTTAACAGAGACAGCTCTCAAGTTTTGATTGTAGCATTCTTCATACATCTCCTTGAAAATAAACCACTGGTTTCGTTCGATAAATTCTAAAGACCAGTCCCTTCCACCTCGCCACATCATCGCATGGGTGTACCGGTTTGTGGACCCTGGCTGCATAACCTGGTTTGCACGATAGAAGTACTTTGTCTCTCTGAAAAACTGCACACATAGTCTTGCACCCTCCCGCTCGTCAAAGTCGAGCACCACATGGGCCCCACATTCCCTCCAACCTCTATTGTCGGCTGTGACGAGCACATTTGCATAGCAGGTCATGGCATAGTCCGAGTGGGTTGACTTTGAACATTTGCTAAGATGTTGGATCTTTTGGTGGTTAGGTTGGCTTTTTATACCTCGTTCAACAGGCCATGGTTGGGATGAGGTATCAGAGCGGGGTTTTCTGGAGACAATTTGTTCGCTCGAGGGCCATAGTTTTGGGAGAGAAGAGGGGCGGGCCCGGTGAAGTGTGGATCTTGGAGCAGTCGGTGTCGAGCTGTGAATCAATGCATTCGACATTTGTACTGGCACTGGCAATGCAACCACATGTGAGATTTGATCGACTGAAACTTCAACAACAGAGGTGGTCGGTCGCGAGTTTTGGGGAAAACTGGAGACGGGTATCATTTCATGATGGGAACCGGATAAGAATGAAGGCGGTTTCGAGGTGCTTTTCTCATTCATGAAAAACATCGTTGGATTTACACCAGAAAAAAATGGTTGGTACACCGACAGCGGGTCGACCAATCCACTGGAAGAATCCTGCACAGTTGAAAAGTACAATTTTATAAATGATACGGATGTTCATCTTAAATAAAAATAACCAAGAGAGAGTTATCTTTGCTATTTGGAAAGTAAAAAAGAAGAAGATTTGGAGTTTTTTAGGTAAAGTTTAAATGACTTGATTTTAACCAGCTTTTAGATTAAATAAATATTAATACCTCCATTTTTATGCATGAGTAGTCACATTTAATCCTCTTCTCCAAATAAGCCCATCTCAAATTAGTAATCCGAAAGAAGCTGAACAAACCTATAACAGCCCGACCCTTATAGCCATACAAGCCCGAAAATGTACAAGAAATTGATGTAACCGGCACTCTAGACTCTTTACCATTGCACTCATTGCCCGACTTAAACATTCCCACAAGGAAACACAAGACGGAAACTGCTGACCTCAAACAAACCTCGAACGAGAAATATCTCCAACCAAATGAGTTGTCTGAGACCGTTATTTCTAACTCAACCAGCGGAGACATGGTAATTAAAGCACCGTGATAAAGAAAGAATAACGAGTGCCAATCGCAGAAATGCAACCCTATCAAAACCCGTCCCGCAAACATTGCTAGCGGTACATTCAATTTCAGCACTACGTCACAATGGCTTGACAAAACCTTAGTTGTATTAGCTAGCATGGTGTCAACCGCCGTTGTGAGAATAGAAATGGAGCTGAGATTCTCTTTCCTTTTACGAAATCGTTTCCTAGAATAAACAGCTACAAATCTGCCATTTTTAACCGATCTCTTATTAGAATTCACTTCAAAATTATTACTATTGGACTTCACAGGTAATGGGTCGGGTTTCATCTGGTACAAGGAGCATGTGAGCAATGATTTGACCGGTTTTGTCTCCGGAATCTTTTCTATGGTAGCATCTGAATCCTCTTCGCTCTCTTCTTCAAGATTTTCTCCTGATAGCATGTTCAGATTTTTGTTCTCATTCCAATTAGATTTGTTCGGTACATCACTAGGGAAGAGCAAGAGCTTAAACCTCTCATTGTGAAGATCTAACCATTCTTCCTCTTGGTCATCGTACCTCACACGATGCTTGCGCATTACCGGGTCGTACTCTTTCACAGAACCAATGTACCAACTACGGTCTAGAGGCCAATAAACCCTAATTCTCCACTTGACAATGGTAAATGGATTAAAATCCCTCAAATTAACCTCATAGAAACGGCGCCTTTTGCTAACAAAACCTTCACGCCTCCTAGGCCCCAAAACCCGACAAGGACCCACAAATCCATTGCTCTCTTGTACAGCAGATAACATGTGTACCCCATTTACAGGCTTCGAGACATTCAAACCTGACCTCTGATCAGAAAGGGAACAAAGCATGAGTGCAGCATTCTCCTCAAGGTTTTCATCTTCTACTTTTTTAGAGTGCTCTGATCGCTCCCTCTTTTGACCAGATAAACGTGAGGAAGTAGCACCAGAGCTTGAGGTTGAATCCGCCTTTTGGAGACCTCTATCATTTCTTTTTTCACAAGTCCTATTCTCCTTTTTTAACACTAAAATTTCAGTGTTGCTATCAGAATTATCAGCCCATGTGGAGCCATTGTGGCCCCTTGAACCCTCCTCCTTATCAGAGTTGGTACCGGGCACATTAGGCTTGACCCGCAAAGCATTAGACCCGTTCCGCCTCCTCTTAATCCCTGCTCCAAAAGCATTCAGAGGTACCTCCTTCAAAGCTCCTTTCCCCTTGGAGGATTCACTATTCTCACATTCCACATGCAATCTATGTTCATTTGTGACACCTACAACTTGATTTCTGTTCTGCGAAGAAGCTATTGCAGTGAGTTCCTTCTGATTTTTGGCACAAACTATTGATCTTGATGTATTTGCAACAACTTCTGCTGACAAAAATGGTTTTTCAACACTGTTGTCCATCTACAGATCGTCGATTTGAAGAAAAAGAAACGAAATCAGTACATCGACCACCCATTATAGGTGCAGTAATGGTCAATTAACATGACCGCAGTTGCACATGGTCTCGAAATAGAGGAAAATCGGGGCCTGAAATTGAGTAAAAATTAATTAAATAATTAAAATTGACATGAAACTGAGAAGTGAAACTGAGATGTAAAATTAAAATTTAATGTCATAATCTACACTGCTATTATGGTTAGGCTGTCTGACAAAAGTGAAACTGAGAAGGCACTGGATTTTTCAATTGACGTGATTTTAAATTGTGATAAGCTTAATATGGTGATCTCGAATACTCTTGTAAATGAGCTACGTAAGAATGGTCAAAATCAGAATGCAGTGGATATTACTCATTATATATACGTAATTTGTAAAAGGTGCTACCCAGATATCGTTACCTATCATACTTTTGCAATAAATGGGCTTCCCAAAAAAAGTGAAGAAAGCGACAAACTGTGACAAATTAGCAAATCAGATCAACATATATATTCCTTCCAGTTTTGAGGTGTGAGATATTATGTCATAACAAATATTATTCATATACAAGTGACTTGTTAACTCTATAACAATTATCTACAAAAAAGGGAAGAAAAGGTGAAAAAAACCTGTCTAGGGCAGTGAAACTTGCCAGGCCACTTTTTTATCCTCCGAAGCAATGGTGCCTATACTTGTTGTCTATGTTTGTTCCTCCAAATCCAGCAGCCTGTAACCATCAATAATTATTTTTTCAGTTTTGACTAGTACTACTATAGAAGAGACAATATAGTCCAATAGGAGATTACAACGAGAAAGTTAAAATTAATCTTCAAAATAAGAAAGAAAAATAAAATAATAATAATAATAATCTGAAATTCAATTTCTTTTCTACATTGATGGGAATTATATATTTTGGCATGCTTTGAAATCGCCAAAATCTACCAGCGTTGTTTGCATTTATACCAGATAATATTGTGCTAGTACAGCAAAATAAAGTTGCAACAGGACTAAGTTTAAAATGAACGGATACTCAAACTAGAACTGAACAAATTTTAACACCTTAACCTTTACAATGACAACTTTTGTTTTTCTTTTCTAATTCCTTCCCTCATCCTATATCCGCCTCTCCTTCCCTCCCTTTTTCCTGCTCTCTTTCCTCATTTAACTTGACCACCCCTAAGACCCCTAACCCTCTCCTCCAAAACCCCTGAAATTAGCACATTAAAGGCTATATAGTTCTCTCACTATAAAGTATAACCTACGAACAAAGTATGGGACCAGCCGCACTCTTCTCTCGTTACTCGGTCAAATGTTTCTTATGCAAATGGATCTAATTTGCAAACTATCCCACCAACTTGTTTATTTAAAAAAAAAAGAAAAACACACAGCTAAAGCATTTTCTTTTAGTTTTCATAACCTTTTTTGTTTAAATGTTAGTGGATTGAAAGTATGACTTGATCCGTTAGGTATCCATGATAGTACCATAATCTAAGAACCAATAAAGTTTGAAAGGAAATTTCTTGTTTTCAGATTTCTAAGGCAATTTTCATTAAAATGGTTTCCACTGAAATTCATGTAGAACTCTTATTTAGATTTAAGCAATAAATGAAATAGTTGAAGGAATTATATCAGTGATGGTTATATTCATAACATAGCTATTGTTGGAACCAAACTCTGCTGTCATGTCGTACCAGATTTGGGTACTGCCGCTCATTTACCATATGTAGAATGGAAGGTGTTAACTTTCTCAAATTATGTACTGAAACCAAGTTGCTGATCCAGATATGGGTACATAAACAGAGTTAGAATCACAATTTGCAGTACCCAATTTGGATACCTAAAAGCCTTCCATTCTAAAACAGTAATTTACGTACCAGACAGGTGTTAACTTTCTTGCAGCTTTGAAGGATCACAATGCAACTCGGTTTGGTACCTGATTTTGATTAGAAAAATAAGTAAAGAAGTAGATAAGAAATTAATGAATTAGCAAAATTAATTTAAAAGGCATGAACTCAATAACAGAAGAAATGAAAGCAAGAGAGAAGCAAATTCTAAATTTGAAATGAGAAATGTCAGAGAGTGCGTCCTCCCCTTTTTTATATTGATGATTTATTTCAACCTTTATTCAAGTTTCACAATAGAAAAATCATCTTAGATACCCTAAATTCATCTTAAACCAGATTCGTACATAGAAAATTGGATGTAAGATGTCCAACCTTGCTTGAAAATGGTAATTTTAAAATTGAATTCAATCCAAAAACGAACAATTATTGCAAACAAATAGGGGGAAAAGGAAATGGAACTGACTCAGGAGATCATCAATCTAAACCCTAAGCCGATCTCCCGGCGACAAAGAGGAAGTGCGAACTCCGGCGAAGGCGCGGCGCGGCGAGCAACACGTAGAAGAGGAAGAAAGAGGGGGCGAAAGACAGCTGGCGGACAAGTTACAATTCCAGAGGCGAAAAATTCGAGGAAGAGGGGCAATAACTAAATCCGGACCGTTCTTTTAACATGACACGAATCTCAAAGCGCACCCCCAATAGTGGGATTAATCTGACCGTCACCTCAGGTACCTGGGGGGTTACGGACTCAAATTTAGTGGAAATGACGCACACGGACGTACATCAACAACCGTTCATCTTGCATCGGACGGTAACCAGCATGTGTCTCCTCATTGCCAATTTAGGATATATAATAATGACTCTCATTTTTATCTAGAAAGGAAATTCTATTTTTATAGAAATAAAAGGATAAGGTTGTTTGAATTGCCCCATCTCAAATAAAAAATTAACTTTATTTGAAGCTGTAAAATTTAACTGGTTGATTGATTTATGGTTGAAAAATTTAACAAGTTGATTTATTTGAACTTGTAAAGATATAATTAACTATGAATTAATAGACTAAAGAAGAATGTAATTCATCCAAAATATACTTAGTTCCAATACAATCCAACACTGTTGACGCTAGGCACTACAATCCAAACAGGAGCACGGTTTGAACTTTTGAAGAGAAATTTAAATTTGAAGCCGAAATTTTTATTTATAACATTATTTAAAAAAAAATAAACCAAAATACTCCGAAATCCAAGTTTTTGTAATTCTACCCAGGCCGCACTGGTAATCTGCGACCCCAAATATTGGGGGCTGCACAATGCCCTTGCAGCCCCAGGGCCGTCCAGTGGTTCTGCGGCCCCTGTTTCTTTATATTGTTGTTCATGAGAGAAATTTATTTCTCACAATCACCAAAATCTCTCTCCGAGCTGTAAGTCTTTTTTATCTTTATTTTTTAATTTTTTTTATTTTTCATTAATAATTAATTTAGTTAATTTTTAGTTTTAGGTTTCTTATGTATTGGATTCAAAATAGTTCTTATGGTATCCATTTATACTGGTGGTGATGTTTTAACAGACTCTAATGGGGTTTATTATGGTATCGGGTATGTTACTGTGATTCTGGTATTGCCAGGTAGGGTACTGATTATGTGGGGATTAAATCGGATATTTGTCAGAGTTTGGGATTGGATCAGGTCAGTATGACTTTAATATTCAGGCCAAAATTAGCTTGCCCACTAGTACAGTACAAATCTGGTTCCAACTCTTTCCAGTTCAGAATGATGGAGTCTAACAGGTATTGTACAACCAAACCATGAGTTTTTCTGAGGGTGCATACAAGATAATTGACCTATATGTGGAGGTTACCCGAGTCCGGCCTACCAATCCAGTTATGAGGTTAATCCAGGGCCGTAGTCGGGTTAACTCATCTGGCTCAAGTCCGTCCCCTGTCCAAATTGACCAACCGTCTAGCAGCCGAGTCTGATTTCGATACAAAAATGTACTTTTAGATCAAATTTTATATTTATATTTTTTTTACTATTTTTTATAGGTTTAATAACTTGATCTAAAAGTTTCAAACCATTCAAAAGTATTGATATTCTATCTATCTCAAAGTTAAAAATATTATAACAAATATAAAATTTAGTTTGCAGATACATTAATTGGCTCTTAATCAATATGAACAGTTCAAATTAACTATTTGAACTTTGAAATTGAAAATATAAATCTGTAGTAGAAACCAATCTGCACTGTAACCATAGCCTCACTCAAACAGTCAAACTAATATGTTGCCTCATGGTTAAAATCAAAACATACCATAAGATGTGTGCAATTCTTTTCAACAATATTTCAGCCACAATCAATAACCAACGATATCTTTTTACTATTTTAAATCCTCAAAACAAAATAACAACGGTAATTGAAGGGCTTTTTGTCTTTGTTTTTCTTAGGATAGATAAAAGTCAGAACACAAGCAATATACTGAAAAAATATATTAAATATAGGAGCATGGAATAAAAAAAAAACAAATTTCGCAGGCTTGGCCCACCTATCATTCGTTGGCGATTCAAGTAAAAAAAGTTAAAATTAAATTAAATAAAGTAATAATGTTGTCAAGAGATGACATGCGTCATTAGATCAATATTACATGATATACCGTGTCATGTTATTTTTATCAAAGAAAAACACGTCTTGTAACATGCAAGTTACATTAAGTGACCGACAGATATAACATTACGTGTTATATATGCTACATGCTGTGATGGAACCGATAATAATATGACAAATTTCTTTTACTATTTAGAGCATCTCCAATTCAGCAATCCGTAAAAAATTAAAATCAGCTGTAAAACACTATTTAAAAATTAAGTTCTTTTTAATTTCTTAACCCCTCCATCTCAGAAATTGGGTCAGAGCCAATAGGAAAGAGAGAAAGTATTAGCATGTCAAAAAGAAATCGTTTGCTTTATAAGCAAATTTGTTTTTTTAGCAATTGGCCTACAACCCAACAATTATATTAGCAATTGACACATCAGATTAGCAATTTAAAAACAATTGCCATTGTAGATGCTCTTAGGGGTTGGAAAATAGAAATTGAAGGTTGAAGATCCTGGTTTTACGATTATTAAAGACGACATCATTGAGGTCTAAGGCTAATCTACAATTGCACTGTTTGTATATCAACAAGTACAAATATCGGTTCATTCAAGGATAAAAACGTCAAACAAATTCAAAGAGGACCCTCCTTTTCTTCTTTTCTCTCTATCTCTCATTCTCTCTCTTTTTTCTTATCTCTTTTCTCTAAGAGAGAGAAAAAAAAATACTCTTCTTTCCTTTGAGAAAAGGAGCTGATGTGGACCGTCCAACAGAAGTAACAAATGAAACAAGAGTGAGGCTATGGTGCTATGCATAGCACGGATGGGGCCGTGCTACGGCTCAAAATTTGACTTTTTAAAATTCTAATGGTCGATCCAACCGTTCAATGTGATAACCATATGAATATGTACTTGCAAACTAAATTTTATATTTTTTCGAATTTTTTTACTATTTTTTTAGATAGGTAGAAAAAATCAGTGTTTTCTGAAAATTCTGGACCATCAAAATTCTACCTATCTAAAAAAATAATAAAAAAATTCAAAAAAATATAAAATTTAGTTTGCAAGTACATATTCATATGGTTATCACATTGAACGGTTGGATCGACCGTTAGAATTTTGAAAAGTCAAATTTTGAGCCGTAGCACGAACCCCATCCGTGCTATGCATAGCACCATAGGCTCACTCATGAAACAATACCAACAGTTCAGAGATTGTGCAACTGATTTTCCAAAAAGTTTTAAGAGTAACAAGATCGTAATGAATTATTTGAATTATTGCGGCTTTTCTTTTCTTTCAAAAAGTTTGCTTTTCCTCGTGACCCCTGGAGAGATAAAAAAATGCCTTTGAAGAAAAGAAATGTGCAAGTAAAAACAAATATGAGCCACAATGATTAATTGCAGCTTATTCTTTGTGGTCGTAATGATTCATTACGGTCCTACAATTTTTTAAAATAAAATAAAGAATGCTACCATTAATTTATTATATTTCATGTTATGAACAAAAAATTAGGCCCCAGCAACGTTTGCAAATGAAATTTTGTATCAGAATAACACATCAACGTAACACTTGCATTGTAGTTCCAGGTGGCACGTCAAATTCTATTACAGTTTTACTACAGGTAATTACTCTCTCATGATGCAGCACTTAGATAAAGGTGCAGGTTCACAATTAGAGAAATAGAGCCAATTTTTTTTATTCATGGCTTTAAAAAAATAATTAATTCAATTCAATAACATTATTAATTTTTTTTTTAAAAAGGGACGAACTGCAGTGAATAGGGAAACAGAGGTTGAGAAATAAAAATAAAAATAAACAGAGGTTAAGGACCAAATCAGCACCATATTAAACTAGAAAATAAAAGTAAACCTGAGCCATAATTATTCATTGCAGCCCACAATAATTTTTTTAATACTATGAATAAAAAAATCGGGAAACAGAGGTTGAGAATGCAATCTGTAGGAATGAGATTAAACCAGCTAAAGGCGTACAATGACACAGGATATTAAAACGCAAGCCTGTTCTAGAAAATACAGGAGCTAATTAAAAAGAAAAAGAGAAACAAAGAAATCACATTCAAATTCGCAGATTTATATTCCACATAAAAACAACTGCAGACGGAATAAATAGCTCCTCAAACAAGTAACTACTAGCTGATACAAAATATCCAGTTCAAGGTTTAATCAGATTACAGTAGTTTGTCTACCAGGTACCGGCAGCACCCTTGGAAGGGTTTTGGAAGTGGGAAAATCCCCAATATGTCCTCAGAGAGTAAGGCGGGTGGATGGTGGTACCCTCAGCAGTGATTTTTGCAATCTACAATAATAAAAAATGAAACAATAATTACAATAATTGTACCCAGTAATCCCTAAATTAACTAACATCAGCATTATAATATATCCCCATACATATCCCATACTTTTTTGAGGCAGTTTCATATAAATTCCTGCTAGCCATGAAATACTGTAAATAATCCCAGAACATAAAAAAAATATCTAAGGACTATCATGTGTATATTCATATTAAAACAGGAGTCTAAGGACTATCATGTGTATATTCATATTATACTGCTAGAAATACAAAATTATCCTCTTAAAACAGGAGTATAAGAAAAGTCCCTCTTCATGTGTATATTCATATTACAAGGGCTAGAGTGATAATTTTCCATGTTCAAATTTATAGATATATTTTTTTTTTCAAAGCATGACATTTGTTTGTTACTCGACAACTTTTTTATAGCTAAAAAAATTCATAATATGCACACATCGTATTATTTTTTGCAAATAGCACCATTCTTTTACTGTATCTGCAAATAATGTCTGGCATTTATGAATTATATTTTCTCCATCCAATGTATTTTTAGATTTATTAGCGAAGGATGATATTCAAACCTTTTAAATAGAACTACATGAAGCCCCATATAATATATAAACTTGTTATGTTTGTATGCACAGTCATGAGAATGCTCAAGTGAAAGCATTTAATAAATGCACATTTTGCAGAAACACCCTTTACTGAAGGAAACAAATGCAATCGATTTCAGTATGCATGGTTCATAAGGCAACTACTGCAAGTCAACTTTATAAAGACCCAAGAGCTCTACTCATCCCTTTCTATTTGATTGAACTTAGGAGCCCTTTGGAAAGTATTTAACATGTCAGCCATTAACTAATTTGAATACAAATAAGAGTGAGGCTATGGTAATATGCATATTAGAAATTGACCTGAGCTATGGACTCATATTTCTATTTTCAAAGTTCAAACAGTCGATCCGAACCGCTAAACACGATCTCCATATGAAAATCAGAAAATGTACTTGAAGACCAAATTTAACATTTTCTAGAATTTTTATACTATGTTTTTAGATAGGTAGAAAACTACTCCTTTTGGATGGTCCAGAATTTTCAAATCTTGTGATTTTCTACCTATCTAAAAAAAATTCTGAAAAAAATGTAAAATTTGGTCTGCAAGTAATATGAAGATCATGTTTAACGGTTCAGATCGACTGTTAGGACTTTAAAAAACAGAGATACGAGTCCATAGTGCGGGCCATTGTGTAATATGCATATTACCATAGCCTCACTCTACAAATAAAGAACAACTCTATTTATCTAACTTGAATACCAAGAATATCTTAGATAAAGTATTAAAAAGACTCAATAACCTGAAACTTGTTGATGGAGGAGCGGTCTCGGTAAAGGAGCACCAAGAGGCACTTCTCAATCAATTTAACAGCCTCTTCAAAAGTCAAATCTTCACGCCATTCAGACCTAAGTATAGGCCGAGCCAAGTGGTTGCCAAACCCAGTTGCCAAATGATCATCCTCGTAATGCGTGCCAATCATGTTGACCTGGTCAACCACAAACTTTCAGTGCTTTGTAATTTTCTTATGATTATTTGCTTTTTATTGCTTAATCAAGACTTAATATGAAGATCTGGCCAAAAGGAGGGTTATTATTTGCTTCACTTTCTAGTGGTGTTAATTACATAATTTGAGTAACTGAGGCCCATAATTTGGTATAGTTGAGGCTTTTAGTTACAGAGTACTTGTACGGTTAAACTGAAACTATTGCCAAGAAATAACATATATATTATTATTTTATTTATTTACCGTGCCGAGATACTTCTGGCCATTTTTAACACCACCAAGCACCAGAGAGTTGTAAAGAGGGTTGAACTTGTTGCGGCGGTTATACATTATTCTGTTCAAATAGTTGTGCACCTCTTTGGGTCCTAGTGAATTACCATCATCCCACATCTTGTCATACAAACTAAAAAAGTGAACAAAGAAAAAAAAAAGAGTCAACAGAAGTTATCAGTAGAGTAATGGAATTTCCTATTACTTGATAAC
This sequence comes from Carex myosuroides, assembly GCA_028015225.1. Classification (NCBI taxonomy): domain Eukaryota; kingdom Viridiplantae; phylum Streptophyta; class Magnoliopsida; order Poales; family Cyperaceae; genus Carex; species Carex myosuroides. The sequence goes on along the minus strand of CM051470.1, from coordinate 8,644,256 downwards.
CTTATTTTCTAGAAACTAGGAAAACAGTTCCTCCTTTCTGTTGTCAGCAAACCCCAGTCATACTTCGTACGACTTGATAAATTATAAATTATTATGCAAAAGTACTAAAAATTGTGTGCGTTTTCCAAATGTCACATGTAATATATATAAAAGATTAAGATATGTTTTGTTTTTCTATCACTATTCCATTTAGAAAAATAAGAAAAATATAATCAAAACCTAGGACCTAAACTCAGATTATTGGATAGAAAAACATAAGTCGATTAAACCAAACTGTTTTCTTCTGGTTCTGGCAAGAAAGCACAACACCCAGGTACTCCTATTTCCCTTTTACAAGTAGGCACTCTTATTTGCACAATTATCATACCACCAGTACTTGTTCATGCTAACTAAACTGTGATAGTGGTGGTAAATAAAATCCAAGGAAACAAAATTCAACCACAAAACTCCAACCACTACATATTAACAAATATTATTCTCATGTTAACTCACATTAACTCATCAAGGTAGCGCATGATCTCCTGAAAATCACTAATCTCACCACTTGCACCAATAATAGTGTGATCACCTACTGTTTTTATTCTCTCCACACTCTTGTACCGTAAGGTGGAGCCATAAGAACCTGTAGAAAAGAAGAATGAGGTCTTGTTTTACTTAACTTTATATTCTCTGAACTATTAACTTCTTAAGATGCTTATTAATTTTGCATTGTGTCTAATCTCAAGCATTGACCCCTTTTAATGAACTACTACTTTCTTTTATTCATTTTTGATAATAATATTCTGTTTAAAATAAACCTCCATCCTTATGTTAAATTGTCTATTCATTTGTTTCTCCTAAAAATACAATTACTAAGCTAGGAAAAGAAACATACCTAGAGAGAGAAACGAGTTGACAACAAGAAAAAAATTAAAGGAGAAATAGAATGAGAAAATGAACTAACCAGCTGTGTCAGATGCCATGATAACACCATCTTTGTATTTCATTGCAATAACCGATGTGCCAGTCACATAAGGATACCTATTAAGGAGATTAAATTAGATTAGTTTCATAAGCAACAGACAAGCTATACTATTAGCAACCAAAACAATTGCATAGCACTTTAATGGAGGGCGTATTGAGCATTAATTGGTGTGTATATACTAGATATACTATTGTAAGTTACAATTAGTTGAGGTTAATTGTGAAACAAGACTAATTCAGACACAAGCACAAACAATCAGCCAAATCTCCAACAAGAATTAAACCTAAAACTGAGAGAAACTAAGGATATACTTAAAAATCAAATAAAATACTTACAGAGTACGCTCCGAACTGATCTCTGATTTACCAGAATCTTTCATATTTACTGAGCCATCTACCATGTGCTGCAATTGCAAGAACAAAAATGCATGTAAAAACTTTAAACAAAAATCAGAAAATAAATAGAGAAAAGAAAAGGCGTCAGCAAACTGCTAATGATCCTGCGTTTGATTAGGTAATTGTCAAAACCCTAGCTTCTTATAATTTATCTCACACCTGATCGGGGATCGATATTCAAGTTAGAACAAGAGAATAACGAGCTAGAGTTTTCACATCTAATCTGAAAGGAGAGAGAAGAGACCAGAGAGAAATACCTCCATTTCGTTTCCTAGAAGAGATGTATGCTCGCTGTATGAATTTGTGTGTGAGAGAGAGAAGAGAGAGGCTTTGGGAAGAAGAAAGAGGTGAAGAACGAAATATTTCACGATTATTTAGCTTTGGGCTCAAGACAGAATCTGAAGTTGATTTGGGCCTAAAGATGTAATTATTTGGGCTTTTATGGGTTGAATTGGATCAAGTTGTTAATATGGGCTAAACGGGCCATTATCCTATTTTACGACTTATGAATTATGTGAAAAAACCGAGTTCTTTTTCCCTATTTTATCTTAAATCAAACACTACTAGGAAGCATACATTCAACACAATGATAGATTTCCTTCTATTGAAACAACTTTATTTCTATCTGATATCTTTTGGAAAAAAAGTAAAAGGAAAAGACACACAACAATGCGATAAATTAAACAGATTTCTTTTCACAGTCAGTCTAATTTTATGATAAGAGTAATTAAAATCTCAGAACACTAGTGAAGCAACATGAAAATGTAACTAGCTGTCCTGATTCCACTATACAATACATTTGCAACAAATACCAGTTTCTTTTTTCTTTAATTCTTGATTTCTCATATAGAGTTCCTCTAAGCATAGGTTTTATGTGCCAAACAAGGTCAAAATACGACAGTACGTGGCCCCACAATGGTCTCAACTTCCATCCTAATGGAACGCCACACGGTACTGGACATCTCCAGTTTCTGTCTCATTCGAGCGAGAAATTCTTCTGCCCAAAGCTCTCTCTCTCCTCTCATGCTTATTCCAGACGGCACTGAAAAACTACCGAAATAAAAAGAAACTAATAATATTTTGCAAAGGATATTACATGCTAAAAAAAGATGTCACACTAATATATGATTTGACAGTACCTCATTAGTTCATTTTCGCTCTTTGCTCCCTGAATTTTATTCCTATATGAGATATTAATCATCAAAACCTTAGTTCTGAGTTCCTCAGAACTAAGAAATCATTTCTACAACAACAAAAAAAAATGAGTGAATATTTTTCTATATATCTAACCTGGTAACATATATCTTGTAAATATGAAGAGATTGCATTGAAACAACACCCGTGGCCTTCTTCAGCTTCTCATTGCTAAACAAATATGTCACAGGATATCCCAGTAACCACCTTCAAGCGAAAAAAATATGTGAAGAGAGATGTTGTTTACTGGATTCATACCAGTTTAAATGCTATTGTTCTCCTGAGTGAAGCTATGGTACTATGCATAGCGCGGATTGGTCCGTACTATGGATCAATATCTGAACTTTTCAACATGAGCTCCATATGAAAATGTACTTGTAGATCAAATTTTACATTTTTTACAATCTTTTTACTATCTTTTTAAATAGGTAGAAAATCACTTGATCGAAAAATTCTAAACCATTCAAAAATAGTGTTTTCTACCTATCTAAAAAATAGTAAAAAATGTAAAATTTAGTTTGCAGACACATTTTCATATGGAGATCATGTTTAATGGCTCAGATCGACTATTTGAACTTTGAAAACGAAGATACTGATTATGCATAGTACCATAGCCTCACTCTTTTTCTCTGTCCATTTTTTTCCCTATTAATGAGTTATATGAAATACAAAAATTACCCATTTAAAGTAGGGATGGATATTTCAACATTTTGCATAATTTCTGTCAGATCAACACAGAGAGAACCTAAAGCATTATTCTCTGATGATTTTAATTTTTGGGTTTCTTCACTTGGTACCAAAGGTAGGAGATCAGTATCTACTCCAGCAGGAAACACTTGTGCAATCATGTTTTGTACTTGAACCAGTTCTCTTCCCAGTTGGTTTCCTTCTACATTGGATGGCATCAACTACAAAAAAATAAATTGTACATAATGTACCACTATTAAAATGCTGAGGCTATGGCACTATGCATAGCGCATATTGATCTGTACTACGGATCAATATTTTCGTTTTCATAGTCCAAATAGTTGATCTGAAACCGTTCAACATGATTTCCATATGAAAATGTACTTGTAGATCACATTTTACATTTTGTAGATTCTTTTTATTGTTGTTTTAGATAGGTAAAAAATCACTTGATAAATTCTACACCATTCAAAAGTACTGATGAGGACCAATATGTTCTCCATTTAAGTTTTGGTCAAATTTTCAAAAAGGAGACTAAAAGAGCTTCATTTGATAATTAGAGCTCCAAATAAACAGAAATTAAACAAAATATCAGTACTGTGCCAATCTGGGAATAGCACTGACATTTAAATTGGTACTGGTAAAACCACCTGGTATTGACATGAAAAGAGACTAACCCTAGGGGGATCTGTTTCAGTATCTAGTAAATGAAGCTGATGTGGCAATTGAAGGCTTGAAAATGCAAGCTCAGAAAGACCTCTGACATGAATTAGATATGCCAAATCTGAAATAATCATAACCCGTAGGGGTTTCAGGATCATTGATTCCTGGAAAAACATAAATAATAAAATAAATAAGAATACATAACTGGGTAAGAAAGGTTAATTTTGGAATTGTAAAAGAATACCTGTCGAGCATGGTACAGGAGTCTAGAAAGATTAACTTGAAGTTCAGGCATTACTCCATCATAGTCTACAAGTGTTACCGACCTTAGCCCCGTGCAAAGAGCAAGAATATCTGTATAATTCATTAAAATGGGCAAATTATGACTGAGAACTTTAGAAAATATAAAAAGGAAGCTTTAAGTTCTTGAAAATTGGCTATTGCAATTTCATTTATTAGGTTATCTTCTAACAAACTAAAAGGACAGACAAGACACAATCGCATATGCCTCTTGAAGAATTAAATTCCATGAAACCATGGGCATAATAATTTTTTTTCAAAGCATCTCATTTTTAATGGAAGTATGTCACCGGAAATTTTATTTTAGAGGCAAAATTTGATATTGTAGTATAGTGAAGGGTAGACTCAAGTTATAACAGTGCATCTTGGTTACGTCAGGCATCTTTTTTTTTGTTTGCACATTTAGTAATGTGTTGTCTCGCAGTTTGGGTTGCACATGAACTGTTCGATGAAATGCTTCTTAGAACATTGCTAGGAACTCACCATGAGTTCTGAATGAGATGTAATGCAATAGGAAAGAAGAAAAGAGATGAAACCATTAGAAAGATGGCGCTTGGAGTGAGGTCTCAAGCGCCAGCCTACACGGGCAATACAGGAGTCTACCACTGTCAGCATTTCGTCGAACACCTGTGCTTCCTCCATCGGCCTCTCTGTCCCTCCTACTTGTTCTCTCGTTTTCCGAAATGTATTGATTTGAATTCGGAGGGTTCCCGTTTTCGGGTTTTTGGGTTTAGAGACCCGCCTCCACCTGAACTACGGATCCAATGCAGCGCCCGCTGGGACTTCAAATCAAAGGGGGCTAAATTTCTTTTCGGTGCCTAATCATAATACAGGGAATCAGTATTATTGTGCTTTGAGATTTGTGCATATATGATTTCAGCCGTTTGAATTTTATACATATTAAATCAAAGTTTGAGATATCTTTCAAGTCGCCGGGTAGACCAATTCGTATCCTCTGTATTACTATTATACACTGTTCATAGTGAGATAATTCACTGTTTTTTAACTTTGCACGAATCTCAAAGCACAAATAATACTAACCCTATGCTATTTTAAATAGGCATAGATTTTAAACTAATTTAAAACCGTGAAGTAGTGGACTTACTGTGGAGTACTACATAGCAATAGTACAGGGAAATAAATCTGCTGTGATTTTCAAAAGAATTACAAGACTGTTATTTCAAATTTATCTTTTATTTTTTGGAATGCACAAATTTTAAAAACTATTGTTTTCTATGCAAAAATCTCAAAATAATAAAAAGATTGATTTGAAATAACAGAGCTATGTGATTCTTCGAGAATCACAGCAGATTTATATCTGTAGTACAGGGGATACAAATTTATTACCCCAAGACTATTTTAAAAAACAATCACTGTGCTACGGACTTTGGATTTTGCCTATTCCTATTCCTGTCTGAACCTCATTCTTTGATAAAATCCATCGGCTTGAGTTATTGCAAATTTAGCTGAATTGTTTATTTTTGAAAATAAAAAGAAAGAAGTAGAAAAAGAAGGATCTAACATTAGAACTACAATGAACCTATTATAATTCTTTTAAAAAAGATCAGCCCAAATTTTGTTATTTTTACAAAAAAATCAGTCGAATTTTAATATAAAATATAAAATCATTTTCTGAGATTTAACTGTTACAAAAATAATTTGACTTTAATGTATAATGATTATGCTATGTTTTAAAGTAAAATTTAATACTTTAGTACTTTACATTATTCTTTTTATCTTAATTTCATTTTGCAAACAAAATTGAGTTTACGATCATATTCGACTACCGATTTTCCCGATTCCACTTCTAATAAAAAAATATATATTTTAATAAATAATAAAAAATTAATAAAAATTTGTTTTGTCTATCCCGATAAAAATTCTGACTATGCTCCTAAGTAGACTACGACGACGGGTAATAATCAGGGATGTAAAAGAATTAAAGATGTGATTGGACACAATATCTATCACGATACGTTGTGTATTGGTTAGGAATCATGATTTCCATGTCCCGTGCGCATCCATTTGTGTTTTTGATTTTTGATTTTTGATTTTTTTATTTTACCAATTAATAGCAGCCTTCATATATTCATTTGAAGTTTTGATTCACTCGCATATCCTTGTGAAAAATAAATTTGTAATTAATGATGCACAAAAAAATAATACTCCCTAAAATATTTCAACGAATAATAAAAATAGACAATAGAATTAACATTTTTGTTATGAGAGCAAGATATATAATTAAGTCTACTTGGACCTCTTTAATTTCTTTCTTTCTTGCTGTTTAGTATGTTTCTCTTTGCTTATTTATTTATTTGTTTATTTTTCAATGAAATTTAACTCATTAGCATTATTCTACTTGGAACTCTAGTTTTCCTTGTGTTAATTTATACTCGCCAAGCAAGAAGTATATAGATGGATGGGTTGTAATATAAATATCAAACTCAACTAATTCTACTAGAGCTAAAGTACAAAATTTATAACACAATCATGATATAATAACCATGAATTGATAAATGACAACCAATTTAACATTACGATCGAGCATATCTAACTACAATTAAAGAGGATCACAAATTCCGTTCTCTTTTAGAACTTTTAATTTGATATAATACCAACATATGACAGCATATATTTATACAAAATGCATATGTTTTTCTGGAATAGTTATATATTTAGTGAAGATATCTCAAATAATCTCAATTCAAGTTTTAACCCAGTAAAAACATGAAAATACGCATACAACGCTCAGAACCATTAACGAATTTGAACTGGGTCTAGTCAGCTGGCGGGTTAGCTCGGTCAATGTATGAATTTTATGCGGTCCAGCTCGATCTAGCTCGGTTCATCATAGTTTCGGTTTTGACCAAAAATGCTTCAAACCGTTAGAAATGAGGCGTTTGTAGATTCCAATTTTGTAGTAGTGTTAAAGTTGTGGGGAAGACTACAATGGAAGCTTATGATCTAGATGTAAAAGAGCACTTGAGAGTAGGTCCGATGCCCTGTAAAAGAGCACTTGAGAGTAGGTCCGATGGGCATCGGACCTACTCTGGTTCGATGAGTTTAATGAATCGTGCGGAACGCTTTAAACTTCGTGCGTGTTTGTTTCAATTTTTGTGCGCACAAATCTTAAATTAGATCGGACGGTCATCATGCTCGTTGAACCTAAAAGTAGGTCGGATGGGCATCAGACCTACTCCGTTCTCGCAAAAGAGACATGATCTCACACGGTTACATTACGGTAATATTCATGTGTAGGTCGTGTGTCATATCGCGTGTTGCATATATTCACGTGTGGAATTGTTGTTTACACAAAAATTAGTGTTCTAAATAGCTAGCTAGCAAATGAGCATTTTCCGTTCAATGCAAATAATTCAAATTCTAGTAACTATAGCAGCGCAATAGCGGCGTTATAGTATTTTCGGACCTTGAAGGCTATAGTGCTATTAGCCGTTTTTGGTGCAATAGCGGAGCTATAACATTTTTTAGCCTTTTCGCGATAACGCGATAATTGTTATTTAGTACCTTGAAGAAAATAATATAACGAATCGGCCTGATCATGACACGATACACAATACCGTGAAGTAATTGATCAAACGTTACTATATGTGATCAAAACAACATAACATTTATATTATTATTATTATTATTATCATCATCATCATCATCATCATCATCATTATTATTATTATTATTATTATTTATTTCAAATAATAATTTAAATTACGAATAATTTTACACATAAATAATTTATTTACAATATTATTTCTTTCTTCTACTATTTTTTCCAAATTCAACATTTGTTTCGTCCTTAACAAACTCAAAATTAAAAAAAGTAGTTAAATTAATGTCATAAAATGTGGCTAGTCATGTCAATTTGCAACAACATGACTAACATACTATAACCATTCCGTGTCGTGATTATTCTGCGATTTTGATCACAATACAACATAACATGTGAAAAATTGCCTTGATTACAAAACAACATATAATTCAAGTAAGACACAACATGGAGCAAATTTAAATTACTAGTTACGATTGGAAAAAAAAATAAAGAGCATTATTTGCGTTCACGACGTACAAAGTATAGTTAGCCCAGAATTAAGTCACTCCAAGCTCTCGTTTCCTTTCCATTGATCGGAGGATTCTTTTAATTCAAGGTACATGTCAACGTACTCATAAATAAAGTCGATATTTTTATCAATAGCATAAAATTAATTTGAAATTTCATTTACACTATTAATTTCATCATATTTCGAAAAACACGTGGACCACTGCACCTTTTTTGGTGCACCTAAATGCACCCAAAACTCATGTGGTGTATTTTCAAAGTTCAAATAGTCGAATCGAACCTTCCAACGTGTTCTTCATATTAAAATGTGCTTGGAGACCAAATTTTACATTTTTTGGAAATTTTTTACTATTTTTTCAGAATTTTTGATTAAACTAAACAATAATTTGAAATTCAGCAAAGTGATGATTTTCAAAAATTCTGAAAAAAATAGTAAAAAATTTCCAAAAAATGTAAAATTTGGTCTCCAAGCACATTTTAATATGAAGAACACGTTGGAAGGTTCGATTCGACTATTTGAACTTTGAAAATACACCACATGAGTTTTGGGTGCATTTAGGTGCACCAAAAGAGAGTGCAGTGGAATCCTCCTCTTTCGAAAAACACGTGGACCACAAACTTTATTAGCGGGTCGGCCTAATATGGCCCGCTGGTAAACTAAATTAGCAGGCCATAAGGCGCCACCATTTGGTAAGAGACTCAGAGGTAACACCAGATGTTAGGTCGTTTAATTACTTTGCCAGCGAGTTCAGTTTTCCTCGGACATTTAGATAAAAGTTTCGGTAAATAAAGTATAAAATCATGAAGAAGAATAAAATACTAAGTTTATAGTACATGTAACAAGAAGGGATATATTATACATTCAACGTACTTATCATAAATTATATGATAATTTTGATTAATATTTTTATAATACTAATCAAATTAAGAAAAATAAAACAATAGATATAATCTCTGTTAGAGTAGGCTACGCTACTTTGCAAGTTGCAAGTTGGTCTATGCTATGGATTTATTTCTGTTTTTAAAGTTCAAACAGTCGATTGAAACTGCTCAACATGATTTTCATATGAAAAGATACTACAAAACCAAGGCTTGGGCGATTGTTAGCAGATTGACTAGTTTTTGGAAAGTAAAGTAGGGTAAAAATAAAACTATTTTTTTTATTCATATATATAGCACTGCAAATAAATAAATAAAATGGATACTATTATTCTTTTACATATTTAGTCTAATTGTTGTTTCCAAAATAGTACCGCGCGCCCTTTATATATTTTTGTTTGCTATAAATAAACAAATCAGAAATAGAAACAGATAATCACAGTTTAAGTTTAGCTAATGAAGTAAGATGCACCTTACTTTAATTTCCTTTTATAACATGTATTTCCTTTTATAACATTAGTTTTCAATTATATAAACCCATAACATCTCTCTTTCTCTCATTCATATCCTACCCTCGCTGATTCCTCCTTCTCTATCTAATTTTTTTTCTCAGACTTGAGACTTCTCTTCTCTTTGGCAAACTATAAAGAAACAAAAAAACAAAGAAACTAATGGCAGGAAAGAACAAGGGGCCTAGGATAATTAAGAGAAAGGAGACTGAATATGAGAGAAAGGAGAGGTTCGTCAAGAGAAGCAAAGGTCTCCTAAAGAAAGCCTTTCAGCTCTCTGTTTTATGCGACATCGATGTTGCTTTGATCATGTATTCTCCTACTGACAAACTTCGACATTTCTCCGGCTACAAGAAGTAACTCTCTCTAATAGCATTCTTCTTTTATTATTTGCGCAACTTTTTTTTTCTTTCAATTAATATATATTTACTTATACCTTTGTTTCCCTTCTTGGCACCTAATAGGTTTTAAACCATTAATGGTTCTATACTACTTCAGTTTTTGTAGATATTTTTCTTTCTAGCAATAAAATATAGATAAATAATTGGGGCCAAATTGGGAAATTGTGGACTAAACCAAATTAGAATTTTTGACTGTAGTATGCAATCTACTATATAAATTAATCATCAACTTAATAAGAATATATATATATATAATTACGGAAGCTTTCTAAAAAAAGTCATCTAATAATATATAAAAGGTCATAGATTGTATCTCCGCTAATTTTTTCTCCTTTTAATTATTTTGTTTTTTTGGGTGTAGGCCAGAAAGAATATTACAAGATTACATTCAAAGCCTTGCTACTAATCCAAAGAACAAGGAGGAAAGGTATTCATATACAAACTACAATTACAATTTAACATCAATTATGAGTCCACTTATTTCTTTTTCCTAATGATTATTTTGTTATCTTTGTATCTGTTTCGGATGATGCACCGCAATAGAAAACCAGTAATCTCTCAGGTATATTAGTCTTCTCAGCTCATATAAATTCAATTTGAGTTTGGTACAAGAGATGAACCTCAACTATTCTGGTGTTGTACCGACTTTTGGTATCTGTTGATCTCTCATTTTGCCACAATTAAGCCTCAAACAAAAAGATGAGCAAATCATTTTTTCTTTCAAAAAGAGGTGGCATGTGAATAAACCCTGCACCTGTAAATGTTTTGCAATATATTTAAAGAAGGAACATTATATAGGATTGCACTCAACTAGTAAGGACCTACCATGTGCAGATCCTGATATAAATAATGTTATTTTCACAACTATATGATATCTGACATTACATAAATCTATTTGTAGGATACCATCGACAAGATCAATATATGTGTTAGTCAAGCTGACATAGTGAACCAACAAGGGTACGTGCATATACAAAACATTCTTAATTTTCTGATAATTATATATTTAGTGAAGAAGTAATCTCAAATCAGCTCAATTGAAGTTTTACCCCAGTAATAACATGAAAATACACATACAACACTCGCAACCACGATAACAATGCCATACAACCCTTCTATAGTTTTTTTATCTGCAATATTTCCAAATTTAGCCATAATTCTTTCCAAAACTACCTTGAGACAAAAACAAGTAGGAGGGTGTTCATTTTTGACATTTTTCTTTATTAAGAAGAGAAAGATTGACAGTCTATTCTGCTTGATTACGAAATTGCCCTTCAGTGTTAGTGTGTAACATAAAAATATGCTGCTTTATTACATATCTAAAAGAAATATTTGACTCATGCATGTATGACAAAATAATAAAATAAGTTAACCCAAATTGTTGTTCTGGTTTCGTATAAACTCAATCACTCGTCAACATTTATCTCTAACATTTTCAATGCCATTCTTTTTTTTTCTTCTGCAATTGTTGATGTATCTGCTCAGTCTTGAGGCAACCGAGAGAGAGGTACGAAGATTCAGCATTATTTTTTCATTAATTTTCTTTGGATCATTGTGCATATAAAACCCTATTCACAGTTCAATATTTTGGTAACAATACAAACCAGATCAAAACTAGTTGACAGTTCAGTGCCAATGAATATGCCTCATGGGTTGCTTTTTTCGTTTTGAATTTGCCCATGAATGTACATTCATTAGGTCAACTTAATTTATTAAACATACCGGTTTCAGCTACCAAACGCGATGCTTATTCGGAATATTCCATTATCTTATAAATATAAGAGTCACCTTCTTATTAATGTTTACTAATATTTGTGACTTGATAAATTCAGGAAATTATTGAAGAGATCAGACAATACCAAGATAAGCTTGTATTGCTCCAGGAGCAAGCAAAGTATGCAAAGCAGTAATTTCATGCAATCAGATACTATTTTTATGTTCAATTGATAGATACTGAGATTTGACATAGCACATTTGAGTAATGTAAACACACCATCTAATTTTAAAAAGTTTATATATGTTGAGTAAATCTTTACTAATTTAATCTTGTGTGTTTTTAGAAAATTGTACCCAAAGCAGGGAATATCAAACTCAATACAAGAGCTTATGGAGCGCAAGAGATACTTAGGAGAGGTCCTTTATAAGATCATGGAGAGAAAGGTCATTCCCTCTTTTAATCTCTTTATTACTTGCTATTGGTTTTATCATACTTGATCCCTTTTAATCAACATCTCAATATGTTTAACAAGTTTTATCCTTGTTCATATTTCAGAACCAACTGCTCTCCAGGTTTAATATCTCACCACCCAACACGCAGGTATATATATATATATATATATATATATATATATATATATATATATATATATATATATATATATATATATATATATATATATATATATATATATATATATGTACTTACTAAAGATAAATTCAAAATGTGTGTGAACTGCTTATATTAGTTAGCATAGGTTGTTAAAAAAAAAAAATCATGAAATGTGTGAGTTTGGCTAAAGGAAAAATAATGAGTTTTTTTTTTGTATCACATTGCTTTTGATCTATTAGATAAGAAAGTGACAACTACTTCATTTTATCAAAAGGAAAACAAACTATAAATAGATCCTGCGGTGAGAAAAAAATTTCTATTACTATGGGATTATTTCATTATTACATTAGAAATCAGGGATTAATTAATTGAGGGTTCCTTTTGTAGGGACAGCAACTACAGCAGCTGCAGGGCGGCCCTGGCCCATTAGTTCGAATTGGAATAGAAGCTCCTCTGGTAGCAATACCACAATCACATGAAGGTGCATCACCTCACTTGCAGGATCCACGCTTTATTGCACCACAAGAAAATGAAGCAGTGCAAGAGGAACCGCCGATGCAGCAAGGTACCAACCATGGGGAGTTATGGGACGAGTTTGAAAGTTATCTACATGACATGAGTGCTAGACTTTAGAGAAATTTATAGTTTAGTTACTAAAGAAAGAGGAGTGTGTGCTTCAGTGGATTAATTATGCATGTGTTTAAATTACTACGTTTGCTGATGTCTTAATGAATTATTGATTATTCATTTACCAATTATTGGCAATCTTCATTTATTTAAGTTTGATTCAATCTCATATGCTAGTAAAACAAAAGTAGTATATGAAATGATGTACAAAATAGTACTCCCTAAAATATTTCACGCTTGTGTGATTTTTGGTTTATTTTGTATATTTGATGGAAAGAGTTACACGTTATTCATATTATTTAAGCATGGCTCGATTTGTATGACCACAATCTTAACTATTTTACATCTAAATTTATCATATAATCTATATTAGTTACATATTCAATGACTATCAACTAAAAATTGTCCACCATCAATTAATATTTAATACAAACCAAAACTGCTGACTCGTTATTAATAGACTTTTAAAATTGAAGTAATGTTTGAGATAAATTAAGTTTTCCGTTGCGTTCATTAATTTATATTATGTCGTGTAATTAAAGACACTATTGTCTCTGAAAAAAAATTAAAATACAATTTCTACCATTAAAAAGGTTAAGAAATCAAAATATTTAACAACTATCAGGATATATCATCCAAGTAAATAAAGACAGTAATTTATACTCTGACTTGTTTATTAATTATTTTCTGACTTGTTCTGAAAACAAAAATTATGTATAATTATTTATATTTTTGCTACAAATTTCATATTAATGATACGTAAATTCTGCATTTTTCTTTTGTGCTAAACGGAAATGACATAGCAGATCTATATATATTTTTGAAACAAATTAAATGATAAGCAGTTTAACTAGTAGTTTAATTTTGCCAACTATAATTAAATTAGGAAATTTGTATTTTTTTTTGTAAATTTACAAAAATCTTATGCTTTAGGATTAAGGAGAAATTAACCACACCTACATGCCTGGATTATAAGCACATGCAGGTGATTATAGTATGGTATTTGTACATCATGTATTTAATATCACAAAGTAAATAGGTGGGATATGTAAATACGTTGGGTGATATAGTTAGCACGCTATATATTAATTATAACGATATAAGCATATAATTAGCAGGGGCGGAGCCAGACTTTCAGACTATGGGGGTCAAACGTGAATGGGGGTCAAGCATATAAAATTTTTCTACTACGAATGGGGGTCAATTTCACACTATCCATAATATTTTACTTTAATCTATATTAAAATAGAGTATAAATAAAAAAAAATTCAGAATGAATGGGGGTCAATTGACCCCCATTCATTGCATGTGGCTCCGCCCCTGATAATTAGCTTGCAGTGCTACAAAATCATGTTCTGTCTAGGCGGTGGGTTAGGAAGATCATGCACCATTCATTTCTGGTCAAATATAAATAACATATATAATTTATGAGCTGACAAAAACAAGCTAGCAATTTCTTGTATGAAATTATATATTCTCTCTCTCCTATTGAGTTATAGCATATGTAGTACAATATTGTAATTTGTTCTGGGAAACAATCTATTCGCTATTTTTCCTTGCTAATTAGGTTAGAAAATACTCCGATCAACCTAACTAAATTTGTTTGAGATTTTGGAGGAAATTGATGCAAGATAATTAACATGTATTCATTTTTTCCCACAAAAAAAATTATTTTTTTCCAAAGTTTATGTTAAATAAATCTTTACTAATTTAATCTTGTGTGTTTTCAGAAAATTGTACCCAAACCAGGGAATATCAAACTCAATACAAGAGTCTATGGAGCGGAAGAGATACCTAGGAGAGGTCCTTTATAAGATCATGGAGAGAAAGGTCATTTCCCTCTTTTAATCTCTTTATTACTTGCTATTGGTTTTATCATACTTGATCCCTTTTAATCAACTTGTTTTGAAATTAACTAACATAACAACACTAGCTGGTATCAATTACTGATTTTATAGATAAATGTTTTTTTTAACTTTCATTAATACTTGGTAAGTGGGAAATAACTCAAAAACCAGCAATATGTTCCCTCTGTCTACATCTCAATCTGTAAACAAGTTTTATCCTTGCTCATATTTCAGAACAAATTGCTCTCCAGGTTTAATATCTCACAACCCAACAAGCAGTTATGTATATGTACTTACTAAAGCTCAATTCAAAATGTGTGTGAACTGCTTATATATATTACTTAGCGTAGCTTTTTTTTTTTTTTCTTAAATTCATCAAATGTGTAAGATTGGCTAGATATCATACTTGTCCGTACGTGCAAAAATAGTGAGTTGTTCAGTATCATATTACTATGATCTATTTGATAAGAATGTAGCACCTATTTGATTTTATCAAAAGGGAAAACATTTTCTATATATTACTATGGGGTTATTTCATTATTACATTAGAAATAAGGGGTTAATTAATCAAGGGCTCCTTTTCCAACTTCGTAGATTTTGGATATATATAACAACCAATATTATTTGTATGTAGGTCACACAGGAGGCACCGCTTGAGGTGGATCCTACATTTGAGGTACAGCTGTGGGAGGATTGGGAACAATATGAGGCGGATCTCAAAGGACATCAGTATCACCCTATTGCCCATGACCATGAGGCAAGCGGTTCTCGAAGCCAAGTGTTCGAGCAAACGGTACTGTACTCCCAACAGATACCTATGCAACAGCCACAAGCTGAGGCTGGAATGAGGGTCCCGCCACAAGGAGGAGAGCACGTGCAAATGCAGGGCTCGAACCAGCCACAGGAACTGCCCATGCAGCAAGATACCAACTCTGAGTTTTGGGACGAGTTTGAACGTGATCTACAGGGCGACGATTAGGAGGAATATAAAGTTTAGTTACTAAGGAAAGAGGAATGTGTGCTTGAGTGGATTATTCATATGTTTAAATTACCAAGTTTGCTCATATCTTAATAAATTATTGATTATTCATTTACCAATTAATGGCAATCTTCATTTATTTGAATATATCTTAGAAAGTCAGATCAGATAGGAGAATAGGACATGCTTAAGTTGTGATACTTATAACTTAATTACCAGTTACCATCAGAGGCGAGGCTACATGGAGACAGGGGTAGGCACTTGTCTACCCTTGAATGTTTTTTTTATGAACCAGGTTTAGTTATTGGGTTGCCTATCCCTGAATTATGGGCTTGCCTACCCCAGTCAGAGCCCAAAGCCCATAGGCCATAACCCAGCTGCATAAAAAAAAAATGGGCCGCTAGAGGCTAGAGCCAGAGGCCCAGTCACCCAGAGCGACGCATCGCGAAGAAAAGAAAGAAAAAAAAAGAACGACTCTCCACCAGAGCAAACCGCCAGAGGAGATTCATTCTACGCGACGCGAGAAAAGAAAAAAAAAAGAACGACGACCCCGTTGGCCGCGCGGTGCCTGCGCGAAGAAGAAAGGGAAGTAGCCGAGTAGGGACCGTCATCTCCGGCTCTCCGCGGCTCCGCCACTGTGCCCGCCTAACGCCTGTACGGCTATAAATTGCTTGAATAGGTTTGAACTTCGGTAAATTGCTTGAATAGATTGATTCGGTAAATAGATTGATTCAATTGTTTGATTAGTTGAATAGATTGATTCAATTGCTTGAAAGAGAGAATTGCTTGAATAGATTTAATAGATTGATTCGGTAAATTACATAGAATTGCTTCAACTGTTTGAATTACATAGAATTACTTGAATTGTTTAAATGAGGACTAATCAATTTTAATTGTTTAAATTACTTGAATAGCTTGAATTGTTTAAATGAAGACTAAGCTCATTTAGATTGTTTGAATTGCTTGAATAGCTTGAATTGTTTGAATTACATAGAATTGCTTGAATAGCTTGAATAACTTGAATTATTTAAGTGAGGACTAAGCTCATTTTCTTGTTTTATATGGACCAATTAGTAAGGTAACTCTATTTTTTTCTTTAAATTTGTTAATAAAGAATGAACAGATACTACACGACGGGACCTAAATTTTCAATTGATTCATCTTCACAAGGATCACAACAAATAGGGTCTAGCTTAGGCCCTAATCGTTCTTCATCTTCACAAGAATCACAACAAATAGGGTCTAACTTAGGCCCTATTCGTTCTTCATCTTCACAAGAACCTTCTCCTTATGATCCCGCTTCAAGGCCACCCATATCTCAATATCTACCAAATGAGAAGGATAATATACGTAGACATTATCTAGGCAAAGGGCCATGTCAACCAAACAATCACGATTTTCCCCAAAGAGACATATGTGGTTTTTTAAGAAGATTTAACAACTCTTGGTTTGGTCAATACCCCTATTGGTTGGAGTATAGCATTGCTAAAGATGCGGCATTATGTCTTTGTTGTTATCTATTTAGACCAGAAAATCTTGGATCAGGTGGAGGGACGAAGTTTGTAGGAGGAGGTATCGAAATTGGAAATGTAAGAAAGGATTTGATGATCATGTTGGTGATGTAAATAGTGAGCACAATCAGGCTCAAATGAAGTGTTTGGATTTGATGAGTGAAAGACGGAGCATCCAAACTCTCATTCAGAGACAAAGTGTTAGCGAAGGAATGGATTATTGAGTGCAATTAAAAACCTTCGTACGTGTTTTTTGATTTCTCACAAAACAAGGTTTGGCATTCCGCAGACATGACGAGTTTGAAAGCTCTAACCGTAAAGGTAACTTCCTTCATCTTTTGAGGTATACGGGAGATCTAAACCCACAAATTGATAAGGTGATTCTGGAAAAAGCTCCCAAAAACCGAAAGATGTCATGCTCTAATACCCAAAAGGAGATAGTCAATTCTGCCGTATAGGAGACGATATTAGAGACACTTGTAGAGCTGGGCAATGAATTGTTTTATGTCTTGATTGATGAATCGAGAGATGTTTCAGTCAAAGAGCAAATGACAATTATGATTCGGTTTGTAAACAAAAAAGGTTCTATTGTTGAATGGTTTCTTGGTATCGTTCATGCTCCCGATACTAGAGCGTTGTCTTTGAAGAAGGCACTTAAGGGGTTATTTGTTAAGAATGGTCTAACTTTGTCTATATTACATGGTCAAGGTTACGATGGAGCTAGTAATATGAGCGGGGAGTTCAATGGTCTCAAAATATTGATCATGAAGGAGAACGGATCCGCTTACTACGTGCATTGTTGGGCTCATCAACTTCAACTAACTCTCATTCATGTTACCAAGAATCATCACAAGATTGGCTTGTTTTTTCAAATGGTTTCTCAGGTTGGCTCATCAACTTCAACTAACTCTCATTCATGTTGCCAAGAATCAACTTCAACTTTAACTAACTCTCATTTTCTATTTCTCAGGTTGTCAATGTTGCGAGTGCATCTTGTAAAATGCGTGATCAATTACGTGAGAAGCAAAGAATTGAAATTGTGAAAGCTATTTCAAATGAGGATATTCAAACCAGAAGTGGTTTGAACCAAGAATGGGTCTTGTACGTCCATGTAATACTCGATGGAGTTCTTATTTCAAGACCTTAACTAGTGTGATTGCACTATTTTCAGCCACTATAGGTGTACTTAAGGAAATAGAAAAGGATGCGACGATTCTAGAAGAATGAATTGAGGCGACTAGTATTTTATTTCATATCCAATCTTTTGATTTTGCTTTCAATTGTCATCTCATGAGAGCTTCATTACTCATCAAGCATGATCTATCGCAAACCTTGCAACGAAAAGAGCAAGATATGGTGAATGCTATGCGTTTGGTGAATTTTGCTAAAGATCGCTTGCAAGATATGCGGGATAGTGGTTGGAAATCATTATTCAAAGAAGTGTGTCTATTTTATGTGAAGCACGATATAGACATTCCAAATATGGAGGATAGGTATGCCGGTAAGCCAAAGAGACAAGCAACGAACACAACTAATTTGCATTATTATCGTGTTGAACTGTTTTACACGGTTATTGATATGTAATTGCAGGAGCTTAATGACAGATTCACAGAAACTAGTACCGAGCTACTTATTTGTATGTCATGCTTAGACCTGAGTAACTCTTTTTCACCATTTAATAAAGATATGTTGGTTCAATTAGCTTGATTTTATCCCTCTGATTTCAACCAATATGAACTTGTTGTCCTAGATGGTCAATTGGAGAATTATCGCATGGATATGCGAAGTGATGATGATTTTTTAGAGTTAGAGGGTATAGTTGAACTTTCTCAAAAAATGGTGGAAAAGAGGAGGCACATTGTTTATCCGTTAGTTTACAAATTAGTGAAATTAGCATTGATATTGCCGGTGGCTACAGCTAGTGTTGAAAGGGTATTTTCAGCAATGAATTATGTGAAAAACTGAGTAAGGAATTCAATGGGAGATCAATTCTTGAATGATTGTTTGGTCACTTACGTTGAGAATGAGTTGTTTGATGAGGTAGATGAACAAATTATCCAATGATTTCAAAATATGAAGAACCGTAGAACAATGTTTCCTCCATTGACTTGATTTTGTAGCATTAATATATTTCTTGTTTTTTGATATATAAAAGAATATTTGTTATAAACTTTTGACTTAGTTGAAACCTTTGATATATTTCTTGATTAATATATTTCTTGCTATTTTTTTAAATTGTCTTGAATCTGAACCTGAACTCGAACCCGTTAATTTATTTGAACCCGAATCTGATTTTTGCCTACTCCTAGCTCAAATTCTAGCATCGCCACTTGGTTACCATAGTAGATCTAGAGAAAGGAAGGGGGAGACTAGCATTTCGAAATTAAAAAAATAATAAAAAAAAAATGAACAACGCAAGAAAATTAGAAACAATGCAGTCAGCAAAAGGCGTGTTCAAAGCTTAAACACACCATATTGACAAAAACAAGTCCGCTTAAGCACCAAAAAAAAAATAACATGAGGCACTCGTTTGTATTAACTTAATTATTTCTTTTAATTGATTCTATGACATAGGTACGTAGAAATATACGATAAGTGATAACTTAGATCCCAACTCCCAAGGCACTCCTTTCTATCTTCTAACCAAGAGTGTATATAAAGTAAGAACTGGGTGTAGGTCCGATGCCCATCGGACCTAGTTTGGTTCCGATGGGCAGATTTACCGTAGGATAATGTAATGATTTGTGCGCACGAAAATTGAAACATAAATGCACGGGTTTTAAAGTATTTCGCACGAATCTAAAAGAAAATCGATGGTGATTAAACCCGTCGAACCGAGGTAGGTCCGATGCCCATCGGACCTACTCCCAGTTCATAAAGTAAAGTGAGCCTATGGTGCTATGCATAGCATGGATGGGGTCCGTGCTACGGCTCAAAATTTGACTTTTCAAAATTCTAACGGTCGATCCAACCGTTCAATGTGATAACCATATGAATATGTACTTGCAAACTAAATTTTATATTTTTTCAAATTTTTTTACTATTTTTTTAGATAGGTAGAAAAATCAGTGTTTTCTAAAAATTCTGGACCATCAAAATTCTACCTATCTAAAAAAATAGTAAAAAAATTCAAAAAAATATAAAATTTAGTTTGCAAGTACATATTCATATGGTTATCACATTGAATGGTTGGATCGACCATTAGGATTTTAAAAAGTCAAATTTTGAGCCGTAACACGGACCCCATCCGTGCTATGCATAGCACCATAGCCTCACTCTAAAGTAATAGCGAAAAGATTAAAAAAAAAGGTATAAACAAATGACGAAAAATGTAACAGGTTAGGAAGAAAAAAATCGGGGTTGTAAGAATATAATTAAATTGATGAATAAAAAAATAAAAGGAAAATAAAAAGGCATCATTCAGTTTGCAGTTAGCTAAATTGAAGTTTTGAATAAAGCATTTTGTTTTTCATAATACAAGCAAAAATATTGGTAATATTTATGAATAATACGAGGGTAAATACAATATATATGAAGAGTTTTGTCGTATTTAATCACTCTATTTTTTATTTAATGGGCTATCTCAGATATCTGGATAAATAAATTCAATTGATGGAGAATTGTTTTTCTAAAATTTTAAATCAAATATTTGTGCCACATATAATATATCCTTTAAGCTGATGAATATAAAGTTGTAGGCATAGGGGCACTAGGCCCCGACATTTTTATTAATATCCAAAGTTTAATACAAATTATTAATTATGTCCACATTCCGAAACTTTTGCTAAAAATACCCAAGCCGGCCAGAAAATGGCCGGCTTAGGTACCAGAGTAAACCGGCCATTTTCTGGCCGGCTTACTCCATTTTTTTTTTTTTTTTTAGAGAGAGACACTATGTATGAAGATCAAAATATTGAAATCATATAGTATGAAAATTTGAAATTTTTGTACTATTATTTGTTATATTACTTCTTTGAGGAGGGATCAAGTTACAACAATCATTTTTTTCATTTTCAAAGTCCAAATCATCGATCCAAACCGTTCAACATGATCTCCACAATAAACTGTGCTTCCAGATCAAATTTTACATTTTTTTTGAATTTGTTTACTATTTATTAAGTATTTTACAAAAAATAGTCATATTTAGATAATTTTTTTTTTTTAGAGAGAGACACTATGAAGATCAAAATATTGAAACCTAACTCTGAAAATTTGAAATTTTTGTTTAAATTATTTGTTATATTACTTCTTTTGATGTATAATTAGTATATTTATACTAAAATACGATAGATTAATTGAAATTATGTTGAATAACATTAAATTATGTTAAATTACGCTAAATTACATTAAATTACGCTAAAATACGGTAAATTACGCTAAATTACAAATGAATAGG
Source organism: Carex myosuroides (assembly GCA_028015225.1). NCBI lineage: Eukaryota > Viridiplantae > Streptophyta > Magnoliopsida > Poales > Cyperaceae > Carex > Carex myosuroides. Next base: position 8,622,503 of record CM051470.1, on the reverse strand, counting down.
GATAATATCTTCACTGAAAAGGCGAAAAACGACGATGAAACTTCAAACGGTCATAAAACAGCGCTCGAGTGTCCGATTTCAGCAAATGACCACTTTTCGGAAAGCTTGCGAAAATGCACATGCGTCCGTGCTAGCAATGCCAGATTCCGAAATTCAGAATCGCAAAAAAACAAAGGGAAGAGCTTCAAAACTTGAGTTGAAGTTTCCTATTAAGATTTTCATTTCTATCATTCAATCCAAGTAGCTCAGTAAATTAGTTACATAATGAACTTGCAGATTACCAATTTTTACTATTTTTGGAATTTTTTTACTATTTTTTATGATTCGTGAATGATGAGCAAAATCAGTCTACTATAGCGTAATTTTGTGTAGTTTAGTATTTTTTTTACCGTATTTCAACATAATTAGCGAAGTTATTGTAATTTAACGTAATTTAGTATAATTGAACATAATTTATTGTAATATAGTGTAATTCAACATAATTTCAAGTAATCTAACGTATTTTAGTATAAATATGCTAATTATACATCAAAAGAAGTAATATAACAAATAATTTAAACAAAAATTTCAAATTTTCAGAGTTAGATTTCAATATTTTGATCTTCATAGTGTCTCTCTAAAAAAAAAAAAAAATTTGGAGTAAGCCGGCCAGAAAATGGCCGGTTTACTCTGGTACCTAAGCCGGCCATTTTCTGGCCGGCTTGGGTATTTTTAGCAAAAGTTTCGGAATGTGGGCATAATTAATAATTTGTATTAAACTTTGGATATTAATAAAAATGTCGGCACTAGGCCACTATTCTTTATTGTCTTAACTTATGATCATATTGTTCTAATTGCATAGAAAAAGTGAGAAGTTGATCAGACGAAGGAACCTCAAAGTCAACTTGTCAGGAAAGGTAACGGAGATCTCCTTTCCACTTCAAATGGAGGTTATTCTACTTTTCTTCAACTCCATCAGCAGCATGATTCCAATTGTCTCCGGAGCTCACACATTACAGCAACCTCTCAACAGTATCACCATAGTTAGTTTACTTGAGTTAACTTATCAACGTAAGTTACATTTGAATTTGTTAATTGTCTATAAATATACAAACAAAAAAAAATTATATTTTGTAAATCAAGGAAATAAATGAAATCTCTTTTTCTCTAATTCATATGCATTTGGCAAATTGGGAAATGATATGCAAACCAAAAAAACTCGGCGGACTTGGAATCATTGATCTTGAAATTTTTAATAGAGCACTATTGGTAAAATGGCAATGGCAGTGGCAATCTAGTGAACACAAGCTGTGGAAAGGGTTGTTCCAAACCCTATACTGTGTACAAGGTACACAGGGGATAGACAATTCTCACCTATTCAGGGCCAATTTAAAAAATACCTCCAGCTTCTGTCAATGCTTTTTCCAACGGGTGCAAGGCCAAGGAAATACAGTGAGATTTTGGGAACAAGATTGGGGATTTGGAATTCTCAAATTTTTTCTAGAAACTCTGTATACCTATACCACACAACCGGAGGTGACCCTGCAGCAGGCATTAAGACTAGGACCTGCGCAAATACTCCGGCCGGTTCTATCTGACAGAGCAACAGAACAGCTCACTACACTGCAAAGTGTGATGGATTCGCAAGTGACAAGGAGAAGGCAAGCAGACCCTATGCAGCATGATAGTGATACTGTCAAATGGAAGATGACAACAAACGGGGACTTCACAGTCAGTTCAGCCTACTTCGTCATGAAGGATACGCCGGGATTCAAATCAAAGACAACGAGAATTTGGAAGCTGACAGTGCCCCCGAGGTACAGGGTATTCGCGTGGTTGCTACTTCACAACAAGATTCTCACAGCACAAAACCTAAGAAGAAGGGGATTCAACATAGTTGGGATATGTTACATGTATTGGCGCAACGATGAATCAGCACAACACCTCTTCAATCAGTGCCAACAAACAATACCGGTTTACAGAGGAGTGCTGCACATCGGAAGCGGTTACACAACAGGTCAAGATAACATCACAATGTTAACAGCCTCCCAAGTCCCCAAGAAGGACCGCGAGCTACTACTGATAACACACTTCACGATTTGGCGTGAGAGATGCACCAGAATCTTTAGAAACGAGAAAAAACAAACGCAGCAGCTGGTAGAAGAAGCGATACAGCAGTGGAGAAGCTCGACAAGCTGCAACAGAGACAGAAATCTTCCAACAAGAGGAATAGGATAATAACATATGCACGCGGCTTCATTTCAACCCCAAATGAACGCTGCTTTGCTCAAATCTTCCTTTTACTATCTTTTTGCTATTTTTACTGTTACTTTTTCCACTTTCTGGCCATTTGGCAAACTCCCTTGTTTTCATTTTTCTTGCATCAGGGTTTGTTCTCACAAACTCAACCAATGTAACCAATTATGGTTAATGAAAAAGAGGGCTAGACCCTCTTTCAATTTCATATTATGGTATTTGATAGGACCATATACCCAAGGCCCCATAAGCTTCTCACAGATCAGGCATTGGGCCCGGCATCAAGAGCTTCCCGAGCCCATCTGCAGTCTCGGGCTCGACTGGAACCCATATAAACAGCATGAAGTGTTCAAGTGCTGAAACACGTCATTGATTAACTTGTACCTATGTAGGAAGAACCAGCTAGCTACAAATTAACAAACGTATGTAATATGTTAAAACTTTGAAGCATTATGCATTTACCGGGAACACCTATTGAAAAGGAATCAGCAAACATTATACTTAAATCTTGTGTTTTTGTTTTGTAATAAATTTTGAAGCATTTTTGTTGTTTATTTGAAAATGCTTGGTAGTTGCAAACCAATTAAGTGTTAAATCGTTTGGTTTCCCGTGGCGTCTATATATGTTACAATAGCTTTGTGAAAACTTATAAGCCTTCTTTTGATATGCTAAAATAATTTACTGACGCACAATCGTAAGTGAATATTTGTTTCTGATCTGTTCTTAGACTCGAATTAATGATTTTATTTTATTTTATGTTCTTATCAGTTAGTTTAAAATCCTATTCAAAAGTAATAACCGAATCAAAATAATCAAAGTAAATTTTGGTTTGTTCGATTGAACAAAAATAAGAGTGATTACATTTTAAAAGCTCAAACCCCAATACATACACAAATATCATTTAATAATTATAGAAATAAATATAAATATATGTATTAGTTGACATTACACACATACTGGTATGATATTTTTGGTAATTAAGGAGGTTAATCATCTATTTTAGTACAAGACCTAAGTTTGGCAGGATTGTGAACTATATATTATATACTACTTAATAAGATATCATTGTTTGATTGTACAGTGTCTTGGGGAAAGCAATTATTCTTTTGAATCATTAATTTGTCGCTTCAACATCATCATGAAAGGTAATTAATTTACCCTACTTTAATTTAATTTTTCAAGTATGAATTGCAAATTATGCATGAATTCATCTCTCGATCAAAGCATCACTACAAAAAGTAGGCACTTATCGCGAGGGAACTCCGTCATGAAAAGTATCGTTGCGAAAAGAAAAAGCACAGTTATGACGGTACTCCCTCGCAAAAAGTGCCTCACGATAAGTGCCTACTTTTCGCAACGATACTTTTTGCGACGGAGTTCCCTCGCGATAAGTGCCTACTTTGTTGTTGTGCATGCTCGCTCATATTCTCTTGAACAAAGTCGAGCCCTAGATCTCTGCAACAATTAACTCTCATAAAACTGGTGAAGTTAATTTCTCATCCTAGCCCATGTACAATTATATGGAGCTAGCCAAGTCAGTTATTTAGTGTTGGCATGCTTTGAGCCCTTAGATGTGTGGCAGCATTGAGTATAGTAGATCAAAGAGATCAATATTTGCCATATATATAATCCATACATTGTGCAGCCAACTGTTAACTTTACATCAACAGACTAGGATCAATAAATAATCAATATATTGACCAGAGTTAATGAATAAACTAATTAATTGGACCCCCACCTAATCAATATACTGTTAACTTTACATCAACAGACTTGTATTTTGACGTGCATGTCACTCGCAACACAATTTGAGTGTGAACCACACCTAAACGAACATTTGTTCAATTTTGCATGCACCAGAATCTTAGGCACAACATATATAGGGTTACACCTATTTCAGTTGGCATGGTAAACTCTTACGCTAGACTTTTATATTTTTAGAAATTATTTAAAATAATATAGGATATTGGATGGATTGGAAAAATATTTTTATTCCATAGAAAGAATCGAAAAATGGTTTTGAGGTACATCAGATTGTGATTATTCTTTTTGTCAAGGAGATCTTTTGGTACCAACAGTTCTAGTTGATGAAAATCTTATAAATATATTATTCTGGTCTATAAATCATGATAATCGTGACTATGTAAATAATAATCACATAATTTTAAAAAATTCACAAAAATAGTTTCAATGAATATAATAATTATACCTTATATGAAATTTGTTTTTATTGATTTTTTTTAATATTAAAATCATACCTTGGGGTTAGAATTTACACTAAAGACAAGAAATATAGAAAGCAAAAAAAGATAAAAATTTTGATATATAGAAATTAAAATGCTGTCAAGCGAACCAAGAATTCATCTTTCCTTTATATTTTGTATGCACACAAATGTTGGGCATCAATTACAAGAATATAATATCAGTACAAGCAAACGGTACACTCCCAACAGAGCAAGTACACTTATGCAACAGCCACAAACAGGAGAGCAAGTACCAGGAATACATGGCTTCATACATGGCTTCTCTAAGGAGATGAGCCTTATTTATCTTGTAGAAACTTGGGCCTATTTGGACCTCATTTTTCTTTCTTTCTTTCTTTCTTACTGCCTAGCCTATGTCTCTCTTTAATTTTCTATGAAATCTTACTCACTAGCGCTACTTTACTTGGAACTTATAGTTTTCCTTCTGTTAATATTTTATACTCGCCGAGTATTAGTTAATAGCTATATAGATTAGAGGGGCTGTAATGTAAATATTAAACTCAACTTCCACTACATACTTTGGGAGATCTGTAAAGTACAAATTTATAACACAATCATCATATAATAACAATGAATTGATTTTTTTTTTTTTATTAAAAGAGGCATAAAGATGCCCATTTGCATTAGCAAAATGAAAGTCATAATTACACAAGCAGCAACAGTAAAGAACGGAGTCCCCCTCCAGATGTCTAAAACAACCATAGAAAAGGGCAATCAACAGCATAACAAGGAGCTAAACTATTACTTATTACAAACTAGATCTTGCCCAAAATAACAGCTAAAAGTAACACAAAATTAGCTATTCAGCAGCAGCATTAGGAGCTTCCCCATCTATCACCACCATCACAGGAGCTTCAGCCCATTATAACCATGAATTGATAAATGACAACAAATTTAACATTACGAATGTATCTCACTACAATTAAAGAGAACCACAAATTCCATTCTCTTTAAGAACTTGTATTAAGATATATACCAACATATGATATTTACACTGTTATAGTAACTACGCCGTACAGATTATTGAGAAAAATAAATAGCTTACAAATACAAGATAAAACTTGAATGACTCATACGTTTTTCTGGATCATCTCCCGGACTTCATCCAACACGAGCCATGCTTTGTGTCCCCCGATCACCTCTGCCTTCCACTCTCCATCTTTCCACATCTAGAGATATATTCAATAATTTCAAAAAACAAATAAAAGTACATTACACAAATGGTCAATATGTATTATCTAGTGCTTATTTTGGTCATGAAACTTTCAACACAACCAATTTGATCTGTACCTTCCATCTTCATATAAAAGGTGGACGGAAACCTTATTCATTAGCAAAGGAATGGACTATAAAATCATATAACATTGTGTAATATGTTTTCCTTCCATATTTTTTACCCAAAAATGATTAAAAATGTCAATTGTACAGATTGAAACTTGAAATCATTTGATCTAAAAATTTAATCTATTTGTTTTTAAAATATCAGGATTGATTAGAGATTAACTAAAAAAAAAATATGGTACCTGAATAGTAGGCATTTTCTGAAGCACACAGCCATCGACCCCATACAAAATTTTAAAAGGAAATATGTCAATTTAAACATAATTAAAAAGTAAAAAAAATAACTTGCAAATTAAAGCAACTCACCGAAATATTCCCTCGCTTAACCAAGGTTTGAGGAACTTTGTTGACATCCACAACATAGAACTTTATTCTACAATATTGAAAATAATAATGCAGTTATATTCTCATATTCTTTTTTGGGATAAATTTTTTTACAGAATTACCTCGGATAAAACTCGGCAGCAAGTTTCTCTAGCTTGGGCTTGAGATAAATGCATTTCCTACACCAAGCTGCCATCCTACATCAATAAAAATAATAAAAAGAATAGCAAAATTTTAGATATGATCCTACAATTATGTACATTATAGGAATTTAAGAATCCATTAGTAGAGTAAGGTTATAATACTACGCATAGCACAGATTGGTCCGTACTATGGATCAATATCTCCCTATTGAAAGTCCAAACAGTCGATCTGAATCGTTCAACATCATCTTCATATGAAAGTGTACTCATAGATCAAATTTAACATTTTCTACAACTTTTTTACTATTTTTTAAGATAGGTAGAAAATTACATGATCTACAAATTTTAGACCATTCAAAAGTAATGATTTTCTACCTATCTAAAATATATTAAAAATATTCTAAAAATTCTAAAAGTAGTCTGCAAATATATTTTTGCACATATATTTGCATATGGAGATCACGTTGAATTGTTCAGATTGACTATTTGAACTTTGAAAATAAAGATATTGATTCATAGTACGGACCAATATGCGCTATGCATAGTACCATAGCCACACTCTCCATTACCATACTAGTATGAACCAGTACCTAAAATAAAACTAAGATAAAATAGAGTAAAAGAAAAAAAAAATTATACAAACCAGTCAACGATAATTGGCTGTGAATTCTCCTGCGATTGGCGAAGAATCTCTTCGAATTCTTCTAAGCTATTGATGGATTCCATATCTACCGACGTAGGTTTTGAAGCACTTTGCCAAAAAGCCCCTGACTTTTGCACTTCAACCCTCGCTTTCCTCTTAATTATTATCCTATCGCTCTCTAATCTCCTAACCAATCCTCGGCCGCTCGACCCCACCACAGAGCAACACCGACCGTTGGATAGTTGCATCCCGTACTCCCTTGTACAAAGCTCTCTGTACGGGAGACATGAATTTTGGGTGAAAGCAGCCATTGTTAAGGAGAAATGTGCCTAAAAGCATATACAATTTGTAATCCCAATTGAGTTTTTGGGTCAAAGATATGAACTTGAAAGTGGGTATGCTTCAATTTGGTAGCTTTTGTTGTTCGAACAATCTAATTTGGGATCTGAAGTGGTAAGGTAAGGTAAGGTGAATTTGTCGAGAAGCTTATCCGGTTTGGAACAGAAACAGAGGAGGAGAGGTAACGGGGCCCAGAGAGACTTTTCAGTGGGATCCACTGAGATAAATAAAATATCTATAGTTCTATCGGACGGTTGTGATTTTATCTCCTCATCTTTTCATCACTTGTATTGTATCGTCCCATGTACCTGACTCAAGCAAATTACAAACGGACGGTGCAAATTAATTCCAACTGGACCAAAGTCAATTCGGTGCCCACGGAAACTATAGGGGTACTGTTTTGAGATTCGTGCAAATTTAAAAGAACTAATTTTGGCCGTCCGTTTGTAATTTGCTTCAGTCAGGTACCTGGGTGATCCGACTTCAACTTGTGATGGGATGGTCATCACACTTGGTAAGGGGTGTAAACGGATCCGGAAATCCGATCCGTATTCGCTTCGAATCCGGAAATAATCCGTTTGATCTGGGTTTTCGGATAATCCACGATACGAATCCGGATATTTATTATATATTATATATGGTGAACTAATTCCGGATACGGATAATTCCGGGAAGGGTCGAAACGGAGCGCGAAATCGGCATATATCCGGATCTGAAATCCGCATCCGCTGATTCATTCCAATCCACTTCGATTCAAAAGCTAAGCAACCTCAAGCCTTCGAAGTGCTATATATTTTTTTTGAAAAATAGGCCGAAGCCCTTCCATTAGATATAAAAGTAAAGTACAACTGTTCAATCGAAGTGCTATATATGTATTCCACATTCATTTCAGTTTTGGTTGTGGGATAAAAGATATTAAGTTTTCTCTTTTTCGCTCCGCTCCGACAAGACTTTGTGCTTTTTTGGGCTATGCACGTGGCCAACCTTACTTTTGCAAACATTAGGCCGCCTCTCACTTCCCCTTTAATATCTTGACACCTGACTTGTTTAGTCGACAACTTCTTCAGTTCTTCTGTGTTTGAAATTGGTATATTTTGATTAAGAAATATTGTTTCCATTTTTAATTAAATGGCCGTTCTTCATATTTTGGTTATGAAATACTATTTATATTTATGCATAAATGGAGATGATTTTAAGGCAGCTTAATTTTTCTTTTCACGACAGATTTGAAGGCTATTGTTTCAATATTAGAGTCCATTCTAGCAAACATTTAGCAACTAATTTGCGTCACGTCACTAAGTTAACAATTAAATGATTCATAATTTCTAAATCACTCCATCTTAGAAATTTAATTAGAGTTGCTTTTAAAGCAAACTTGCTAATTTAAAAACTGTGGTACATCCCAACAATTATATTACCAATTAACACATTATATTAGCAATTTAAAAGAAATCACCATTGTAGATGTTCTAAAGAGTTACTTTTAAAGCAAACTTGCTAATTTTAAAACTGTGGTACATCATAACAATTATATTAGTAATTAATACATCCGATTAGCAATTTAAAAGACATCACCGTTGTGAACTATTACATATTTCATATTTAATTGTTCATTTATTTTCATATTTAATTTAAAAGAAATCACCGTTGTGCTACATTCTTAGTTCCAATTTTGGATACAGATATATTACATATTTCATATTTAATTGTTCATTTATTTTCATATTTAAATTTTAAAGTTTATATAACTCAATTATCCGACAATTATTAGTTTTGTATCCGTATTCGAATCTGTATCCGTGGATTATCCGCTCTGTATCCGTATTCGTTTAAGATGGATTTGGTTTTAAATTTTGACATCCGTTTTCTATCCGTATCCGTATTCATATCCACTCAGTGAAACGTGGATATGAATTTGATATTAGCATTATCCGCTCCGAATTCGTTCCGTTTACACCCCTAGGTCTTGGGCTTTCATTTCCGGCAATGCTTTACTTCAACTGTTAATCTCACTTAAATATGTTTATTTTTGGATGGAAAACTATATATACATAATACTCTCGAGTGTATAGTGATATTATTCAAAATATTTAATTATGTTGTTGCTTACAGTTGAGGGGAAAATATATACTTAATTTTTTTTCAGAAAAGGTGGATAGTGACAATATAGTAAATGTTTACTTTTTTTCATTTTCACTTATATGCTTTATTTTTTTCTTAAGAAAATGTTTTATTTTAGTATTAATTCGAATTTCATATTATATAGTTTATTTATATAATATAAATGAAAATGTAAAACATAATATAATAACTATTTGCTTTATTGGCAATTGAGGTGTTAAATGTTCATTTAATTCCCAAAATTAATGATACTAAGGGCCTGTTCGGGTGCCTCACTATTGTTAAATGTTCAAATTTTTTTTGATCCCACACTCATACCCATTCATGAGAGGGCACCGAACAGGCCCTAAATGATATCAACGGTTGGGATTGATCGTAATAATAATGTGCCCATTCGTGAGGGGGCACCGAACAGGCCCTAAATGATATCAACGGTTGGGGTTGATCGTAATAATAATGATTAAGTTCAGGTCTTTACGTGTCACATATTTTAAAATAAAGATCAGAGAGGTCTCAATGCCGGCACCGGGGTTTTCCATTGAGCATCGGACTAAATTTGGTCCGACACCCGTAATGACCGTTTGATTGGATTTTATGTTCGTGCAAAAAGTAAATTGAAAACCGTCCATGAATCTGAGCAGATCATGCGCATCTTCACGCAAAAGTAACGGTCTGTGTGTTGGACCGAATTTGGTCTGACGCACACTGGATCCCTTTTGCTCTAACCAGACAGACAAGACAGTTCTTTTCTTTCTTCCACTCCACACAGAGCGATCCAGTAAATCCAACTTCTCTCCATATTTTCTGGTCTGATCCCCTTAATTCTAAAAACCTTTTATTAAATCGCAAAAAGGTTGCTTTGCGTCAGCAATGGCGATCGAGGCATCAGCGAGTAGCTTGAGCTTAGCATCTCCTAGTTCTTCCTCTTTCAGGCACCGTGCCAAGCAGCCTCTTCTCTTTCTCCCTCCTCTAAGTAGTTCTTTTCTCAATGGAGGTAATCTTTTACAGTTCCTTGTTAATTCGAACTTTGTCTCAATACAATTTCAGAAATAGTACAACGCAAATTGCCAATTTTCTCCTTTTCTAAGAGAAACGTTTTTTTTTTTAATCATAGGTGGTACTATGAAATCGGTTCCAAGTAAGAGATTCAGCTCAAATAGATTGAGGTGCAGAGCAATTCGTATTCAGATGAACTTGTTTGAACGGTTATCTAGGGTGGTTAAGGTTGGTATTAATGATTTGCATCTCCAAATTTAGGTACACAGAGATTGAACTAGGAACCTTTATGTACTTAATTGTCTAGTTATAATGCGTTTATATGTACTTGTTACCAATTAGGAGGTTGCTTAGTATGTTACTGTTATTTGTTTCTAAACTTGGGTATTTCCATTTAATTAAATAGGTGGTGCCTGTTGGTAACAACTCTTTCTCCAAAAAAAAAAAATGCTGAAACCCAAAAAATTCCAAAAGATTCTAAAACATTTTGTTCTCTGCTGGTTCAAATGAGTCACCCGAGATACTGGTACAAACCAACTGATTACATACTAGCATTTGTTTTTTTATATAAATATCTTTTCTATTTAGCGGTGCGTGTTAATAGCAATTGTTCTTCTAACTCTTCGTTCAATAATAATTATTTTTTGTTTCATTTTGGCTTTTGTAAATAGTCATATGCAAATGCAGCAATAAGTTCTTTAGAAGATCCAGAGAAGGTACTGGATCAAGCCGTGCTGGAAATGAATGATGACTTAGTTAAAATGCGACAGTCAACAGCACAGGTGTGTGTGTGTGGAGACAAATCATAGCACAACATATACATATATGATACACATATATACATATTCTTATCTTTACTTATTTGCTCATTTGGCAGTGAAATATTAGTTTTTTAATAAATCTGATGTGTATTTTCTTATTCTATAGGTAATAGCATCGCAGAGACTGTTGGGAAACAAATATAAGGCTGCCGAACAAGCTTCTGCGGATTGGTGATTTTCTAATTTTTTTTTTTAATTCTGTATTTGACCATGCATTTCCTGTTTGTACCAGTAGACAGTAATGGTACCGGTGTCAGCAGAATTGACTCTGTTGCTCCCTTTTTTAACAAAACCAAAGTAGGCTGTTATGAAACTAAGTTTTGAAAGCATAAACTCAGACAAAAATAAAACAGGTACAAAAGGGCACAACTGGCTCTTCAAAAAGGAGAGGAGGACCTGGCACGCGAAGCTCTAAAAAGACGCAAATCTTATGCTGTAAAATTGATATTCGGTCCTTTTTTATAATATCATACTACACCCATCTCTATTTATAACTATTATATAGTCTTCTACATGTGTATTTTCAATTTTAAACCTATTTTTAAATGCAGGACAGTGCAATCTCACTTAAGGCACAGTTAGATCAACAGAAGAGCGTTGTTGAAAGTCTTATATCAAATTCAAAGGTCTTTGTTATTATCTCTTTATTGCAATCTAGTCCCAGAGGACCCAATAAAATTGTGTTTTCTCTAAATTAAATATTATTAATTTATTACCCATCTTTTTTGTTGTCTCTGTAGATTTTAGAGAGCAAAATTCAAGAAGCTAAGTCGAAGAAGGATACTCTAAAGGCTCGTGCTCAGTCAGCCAAGTCTGGAATTCATCTCTTTATATGGATTTTCTTACACATTTACAATTTCATCATAGTGCGTAATTTTTTTTTTATTACTGCATTTACAGAACTGCCACAAAGGTGAATGAAATACTAGGAAATGTAAATACAACTGGTGCCCTTTCAGCATTCGAAAAGATGGAGGAAAAAGGTACTGGCATATATCTTCACTTATGTCATATATGACTGGTTTCTAATTTAGAGTGCAAATACCTCAACATGTTGGACCTTTTTGTAAATTCTTTAAAAGAAGCCATAAATTTCTTCCAATTTACACTGTTAGATTCAGAAAGCCATAAATTCTGATCTGTCAACCCAAATTAATACAAATGTTAGAAACAGAAAGGGATAACAAATTCACCAATTTACACTGTTAGATATAGCTTTTTTTCCAAAAAGAAGATGTGATAAATAATTCTGGTCTAAAATCTGTGTATATGGGTTGCTTAATAACAGTTCTTACGATGGAATCTCAAGCTGAAGCTCTCAACGAGTTATCTGCTGATGAACTTGATGGGAAGGCATGGCTTCTCTTACCAAAAATATAGAAAAATGTCAAAATTATTCATATAATATTTAACATTTTTCAGTTAATTAATTTTCTGAATGTAGTTTGCTATGCTTGAGACATCCTCAGTAGATGACGACCTATCAAAACTGAAAAAGGAGTTGTCGGGTTTCTCATTGGTAAGTTGAATTGCAAGCATTACAAGCATCGTCTCTTTATCTCTTTTCTTTCTGTTTTGTCCATCTGCACTTTTACTCAATATATTACTTAATTTGTGTTCCCAACTGTCCAGCAGTTGTTGCAACAAGTCAATATTACAAATATTGAGTGAGACTATGGTACTTTGCAAAGCGCAGAACGGTCCATGGTATGGATCAATATCTCCATATAATAAGTTCAAACGGTCAATCCGAATCGTTCAAATAATCTCCATTAAAAAATGTACTTGGAGACCAAATTTTTACATATCATTTTTTTATTTTTTTAGATAGTTAGAAAATCACCCGATCTAAAGATTTTGAACCATGTAAAAGTATTGATTTTCAACCTATTTAAAAAAATAGTAAAATAAATCCTAAAAAATTTAAAAATTGGTCCCCAAGTACATATTCATATGGAGATTATGTTGAGCGGTTCGGATCGACCGTTTAGACTTTAAAAACGGAGATATGCATCCATAGCACGGACCTATCCGCCTCACTCTACAAATATTTTAGATGTTTAAGCCCCTTCAACTTTATATCACACCCAATCAATCAGACATTCACACAGAGCTACATGTGTCCTTTATTTTTATCTTTTAATTTGTGAAGAGAAGATTTTCGGAGCAGTGATGGTATTGGCGCTGATAACACTTCTCGTGTTGATCTCACTGTTTTCAACTGCGATAGCAACAAAAGGCATGGCAATCCTGATAATAATGGTAGCCCTGTCAGCAGCTGTAGTAGCGGCACTTGCCGGAGCGGTGGCAGCTGTGGCCGCCACAACTGTCATGGCAGCCGCAGCTGCTGCAACCGCCACAGCTGGTGTGGCCATTGCTGTTGTGGCCACAGCAACTTGGGTTGGAGTTTTTGCTGTGGCAGTTGTCGCTAGTGCAGCTGTTGCAGTTGCACTGTCAGAAACAATGCTTGGAAGGCGGCGACATGTTCGCCGGTGGAGGCGGTTTTTGCGAAAGATTCCATGGTGGTAACTGGTGTTTGTTCCGGTTCACAGTGGTTGGACATAGAATGTAAAAAAATATGTAAATTTTAGAAAGATGAGATATATATCTGTGTATAAAGTTAACAATGAAAAGAAATTTAGCAATATCCTTTCTTCATTTTTTTTTTCTCATTTTCTTCCTAAAGCTTAAGGCAGTTTACAAACCTAATATGAGTTTGAAACATCAATTACTTTGGGCATCATTGTAAAAGTGTTGATTGGGATAGATTTGTTTTTCAAGTTTTCTGAGGTTCATTCTAGCAATTCTCTTATAAGCGGCATGTAACTAAGTAATTTTGTTTGACTGCAGAAAGGAGAACTTCCTGAGGGTAGAACTGAAAAGGGAGGCCCAAAATCGGTGAATTCTCTCAAAGATATTGCAATGGAGTCTGAGCTTGACGAACTAAGGAGACAAACGAAGGAATAAATTGTCTTTGTTATAACAGTGTATAAATTGTTCTTTGGTTTAAAATTTGTATCTTCTTCCTATAGTCTGAAAAAATGTGCGTACATACACAGGAAAATCAATTTCGATTTGTTGATGATTACAATGGCGAAAGTTTAAATAGGTGAACCTATTACCCAACACAAATCATAATCTCGGACGGTACCAAAACTGGTACGAACAGAGCAGCTGTCTGATCCAGTTATGGTACCATTATGGTTTTGGTACCTCATTTGTATTTGCTGATCTAACATATGAGCTTGAAATACACAATTCAGTGCATAGTTTCTTTGACTGGTAGAGAGTCAGGATCTGTGTCCTGTTCAATTTTCAAAGTTTTGACTAGAAAGTAAAAAGAGTGAGGCTATGGTACTCATGTCATAATCACACGTAGTTAGAGACGGAGTCATACTTTCAAATCAAAATGATCGATCATATAAAAAAATTATGTGAGTATGAACTCAATTTTACAATTCTCATAACATTTTGCTTTTAACTATATAGAAAAATAATGTATAAATACACAAATTTTGAAAATTTATGAGATCAATTGACCTCATTGGATACCTATGTATCCTCTCGTGCACGTGACATGATTAAACTTGACTTGCCCTACCATGTTTACTTGTGTTTTTTTTTTTTTTTTTCAAATTTTAAGTTGGTTTATAGGAAAAAAAATGCTAAAAAAATGTAAGATAAATAAAAAAAAATAGAAGAATAAGTCATGTAACGTGTCGTGACGTGACATCACCATGTCAGTTTGCATGATATAATCATATACTGTGACGTATCATATTTTATTGAAGAGAGGCATATTATACAAATGGACATGTCACACAACATGCGAGCCACATGTGATGTAAATGAATAAGATAACGACGTAACTAATTTTCTTCGATAGTCCAAACACGACGAGCATTGTATTTTCTGTGCCAGTAAAAAATGTCATTATATGAAATTGCAATATGTCATGCTTGGAAAAGTTTTCGGAGAGGCTGTTGAGACATTTTGGGCTGAAAAGGAGAAGAAAACGCAATTGTAGTCCATTAGTGCCTCAAAATATTTTGGGCTGGAATGAGACCAATTTGGTTTATTTATAAGTAGTTATGTCGTATCCGATAAGACAGGTACGGGTAAGAATTTTTTTTTTGTAAACTTATTGAGTACGGATACGGGTAAAAAAAAAATTTCGTTATCTAAACGGGTAAGGGTACGGATAAAGTCTATTTCGTACTCGTTACCCGATCGGGTAATTATAAATATATATATATATATATATATATATATATATATATATATATCGACGATTTGGAATTTCAAAATGTAAAAAATGATTGTTGTAACTTTGTTGTAACTCAAATTTGTTGTAACTTGATCCTTCCTCATATATATATATAGGACAGTGCTACGGTGCTACGCGTAGCATAGAGCCCTCGGTGCTACGGCTCACTTTTTGAGTTTTCAAAATTCTAACGGTTGATCCGAACCGTTCAACATGATCTCCATATGAATATGTACTTGCAAACCAAATTTTACTTTTTAGAATTTTTTTTACTATTTATTAAGCCACTTTGAAAAAACACTAATTTGTACACAATAGTAAAATCTGTTGGACCATTGGATCAGCGATTTTCAAAGTGGCTTAATAAATAGTAAAAAAATTCTAAAAAATGTAAAATTTGGTTTGCAAGTAAATATTCATATGGAGATTATGTTGAACGGTTCGGATCGACCGTTAGGATTTTGAAAACTCAAAAAGTGAGCCGTAGCACGGAGAGGCCCTTATATACGCGTAGCATATTAGCCAGATTCATATATATAGGATTTTGCTAATATGCTACGCGTATATAAGGGCCTCTCCGTGCTACGGCTCACTTTTTGAGTTTTCAAAATTCTAACGGTCGATCCGAACCGTTCAACATGATCTCCATATGAATATGTACTTGCAAACCAAATTTTACATTTTTTATAATTTTTTTTACTATTTATTAAGCCACTTTGAAAATCGCTGATCCAGTGGTCCAGAAAAGTTTACTGTTGTGTACAAATTAGTGTTTTTTCAAAGTGGCTTAATAAATAGTAAAAAAATTCTAAAAAATGTAAAATTTGGTTTGCAAGTACATATTCATATGGAGATCATGTTGAACGGTTCGGATCGACCGTTAGGATTTTGAAAACTCAAAAAGTGAGCCGTAGCACGGAGGGGCTCTATGCTACGCGTAGCACCGTGCACTGTCCTATATATATATATATATATATATATATATATATATATATATATAGAGAGAGAGAGAGAGAGAGAGAGAGATGGGCTATTGTGCTTTGCAAAGTAAAGGGGGGTTTACTTCGGGTCATATTTTTTATTTTTAAAATCCAAACAACCGATCCGAACCGTTCAACATGTTCTAAATATTGAAATGTGCTTGCAGACTAAATTTTACATTTTTTTGAATTTTTTTACTATTTATTAAGCCACTTTGAAAATCGCTGATCCTGTAGTCCAGAAAATTTTACTGTTTTTACTGTTCACAGTGGATCAGCGATTTTCAAAGTGGCTTAATAAATAGTAAAAAAATTCCAAAAAATGTAAAATTTTGTCTGCAAGCACATTTCAATATTTAGAACATGTTGAATGGTTCAGATAAGTTGTTTGGATTTTCAAAATTGAAAATATGACCTGAAGTAAACTCCCCATTTACTTTGCAAAGCACAATAGCCCATCTCTCTCTTCTCTTCTCTCTCTCTCTCTCTCTCTCTCTCTCTCTCTCTCTATATATATATATATATTAATAAGTATCGAAAATAGTACTTTAATTGGCTTACTTGCACTTAGCATGATCAAATTTTTTTTCCAATAAAGTACTATATATGTGTGAAACAAATGTATATGTTTTAATGTTTTATTTAATAAATAATAAAAATAATTATTATATTAGTATTACTAGTTATTTACCCGCTACTGTTTCGTTATCCGACAACTATAACGGGTAAGGGTAGGGTACGGATAAGATAATTTGTAGCGGGTAAGGATAGGGTACGGATAAGGACAATTTGTAACGGGTACGGATATGAAAATGCTTCCACCCGACCCTTACTGTACCCATTGACACCCCTATTTGTGAGCCAGATCTCATGTTTAACGCTGTATAAATGAAAATCATATAAAACTAGATCCTATTCTTCAACTATTCTGCTCATATTTATTATAGATAGAGAGTTTACAAAGTGTTATAATTTATGACAGTGAGATGCGAAGTATGTAACTATGTATACATCTTTAGTATTGTCTTACTTGAATAGAAGATGATAAAATTATTCGTTATTACTTTTAGTAAAGATTGTAAAATTATAGAGTGAGGCTATGGTGCTATGCATAGCAAGAATGGGGTCCGTGCTACGGCTCAAAATTTGACTTTTCAAAATCCTAACGGTCGATCCAACCGTTCAATGTGATAACCATATGAATATGTACTTGCAAACTAAATTTTATATTTTTTCAAATTTTTTTACTATTTTTTTAGATAGGTAGAAAAATCAGTGTTTTCTGAAAATTCTGGACCATCAAAATTCTACCTATCTAAAAAAAGTAAAAAAATTCGAAAAAATATAAAATTTAGTTTGCAAGTACATATTCATATGGTTATCACATTGAACGGTTGGATCGACCGTTAGGATTTTGAAAAGTCAAATTTTGAGCCGTAGCACGGACCCCATCCTTACTATGCATAGCACCATAGGCTCACTCAAAATTATAACATCCATCTTCAAAGATAAAGTTTTAATACACACGTTTAAATGTTTCAAAAAAACGACCTTTTATAGACTATTTTTTTTTGTATTGAAGTTCAATTAACAACAAAAGATAATATGCAGACATATCATATTTGCACCCAATCATCTAATTATGGGAAAAAAAACAACTATTTATTATGCTAGAATTATAAAGAAAAACAATTGCATCTTATTTTCCACAATTATTTTATTAGTATGTGGCAACAATACTTTTGGATATCATAAATAGAATTTATCATATATTGTAATTTCCTAATTTTGAAAAAAGTATCTAACCAAAAATTAAATATATATACATTTCAATATGATTTTAATTGTTTACATTCATTTAGACAACGAGGAACTTGAAAGTTTATGTATAGTACACGGACCCCTATGCTAAACTCAAAATTTGAGTTAATGTATAGTACACGGACCCGGATCCGTTTGCACCCCTATGCTAAACTCAAAATTTGAGTTAATGTATAGTAAACGGACCCTTCCAATTGCGTTGGAACTTCTATAGTGCCAAAAAAGATACTACTAGTACGTGAAAGCATTTGTCAAACAACTATTTAAATTATATTTTGGATTGGAGCAATTAAGTTTACAGTATATATATATATATGAGTAAGGCTACCGTGCTTTGCAAATTAAACAGCCCCTTTTACTTCGGATTTGTGGCCGTTGGATGTGCTTTAATAGTTGTGCAGATCATCAGATTAAATCTGAAATTTTCGGAACTGGACTCTCCAGTTGGGAGCAAAATCACACAGCACCCCCCCAGTCCGACCCCTCTCCTCTCCCTCTCCCTCTCTCTCTCGCGAAAACCCTAAACCCGCCTCCCCCAGTCCGACCCCTCTCCTCTCTCTCCCTCCTCTCAGCGCTAAATCGAGGCCTAAATCCTAATCGCCACCTTCTCTCGGTACCCAGTACCAACCTTCTCCTGCTCCTCTCCTCTCTCGGCACCGCACCAGTAGCAGATCCTCCCGCTCCTCTCTCTCTCTTTCGGCGCCGCAACTCCAAACCCCCAAACCAGCGCTCTTCCCGCTCATCTCCTCTCTCTCCTCTATCAGCGGTTCACGTAGACCAAACTCCTGTGCGAACTGTCCCTGGAGAAGCCAAGTAGGTTTATCCCTCTATTTTCTTTGTTTGTCAAAATTTTAGCCCATCATGTATAGAAACATAATATTGTATATTAGCAAATAAATTGAAGGTCTGTACTCTGTAGCATATTAGACTTTTATTAACTATATTGAAGAATAATTAACTATATCAAAGCGGTACACATGATTTTTTTTTTTACACTTACAATGTTTGCAAGATTGTTTAGTGATTGTTGTACATTTCTTTACTCATATTTCTTGCTGACATGTTTAATTTTATTGGCTCATAGAAAGGGCAAACAAAAGAGGGATGATGATGAGGAGAGTGGAGAGGAAGACTCAGCGCCAGACCCACGTGCCATCACATCTCTCCTTCAAATCTCCTCTGAAACTCTCTACAGATCTTTTTTGCAAAATTTTATTTGTGCATTGTTGTTTTCAAATATATATTTTTTTTTCAGAATTTATGGGACAATTGTGCACTATGTTTCTTATTTTGTCAGATTGTATGTATGATTATTTCTTCTTATGTTATGTTTTGCAAATTGTTTGTGTAGACGAAATGAGATGCCATGATTATTTCTTCTTTGTTAATTTAGTGCTTGTAAATGATAGCTGCAATGTAATCATTCAGAAGCTTGTACTGTTTTCTTTCTTTTTATTGTATTCAAATTTGTATGTCTGTTTCTTATGAATTTTTAGGTATAAATGATGGTTTATTCGTGCATGTGTGCTATTATAAGTACTTTTGTTAAGATATGGAGAATTTACATGTGCTGTATGAATGTGTGCATTTTTATCTTTAATTTGGCTCTCTGAATTATGAAAACATGTGAATTAGGGTATTTTGTGCACATATTCACTTCACCTCACTATCATGTAGAAATTACTATCATTTCTGGTTTTAGAAAAACCACAACTTATAAAATAACACAATTAACAAAATAAATGTAACGAAGTACATATATACATTAATTACCACAACTTGTACAATGCAACAAAGTACAAAATAGTCATAATATAATCGCAACTATCACCCAGGTTTCCAACAGAGATCAATAACTTTTCAACAAATTAAACTTTTTAAAGTTTTGTATGACAACCGTTAACTTATCAATACAAAAGAACAAAACATATGTACAAATAAAATTAGCCATGACGTTCCATAAGCACTTTATCACATCTATGCTTCACAAAATTCCTTCGTAATTCTCTCTCCGCTACTCAAGCCAATGCATTTTTCGGTTGAAGAACCAACTTCAATGAAAAACTAATCGCACCATCCATTAACTTGAAGATTTCTCTTTCTTCTGAAAAAACTCGAGATCTTTAAGCTGCCTCTGCATCACCTCCTTCAAAACCTTTTCTGATTAGGAAATTGCTCTCACCGGCCGCCACTTTGCTGGTACAGGATTCTTCGACTTTGCTCTTTTCTGATAAAATTATAAACATAGTGCACAATTGCCACATAAAGTTATCCAATCTGACCCAAACTGACATAAGGGTGTGATTTGCTATATTCCTTCTAGTGTTTATACTAAGCATCTCTAACCAAGCACCAAAGTCGGCACAAAGTCAGCAAAAATCAGAAAAGGAAAAGAGTATATAACCAGTACCACAAGTCAAAATTACGCAAGTCAAAATTACTAGTGGTACTAGTGTACCAGAATCAAGCCAAGCACCAAACAGGGGCTGGTACCAGTGGTACTAGTGTACCAGAAAAGGAAAAGAACCGCACCCAAATCTGAGAGAAAATCTAGTTGATGCAAGAAAACAAGAAATTCTGTAGAAGCATACTCTAGCAATTCTATTCTGAGATAAGTTTTCAAAAGCATTTTAGCTACTCGTTTAATAAATACACATATAGTTATCTACATCTAACTCATAAACTGATGCATAAATAAATTACTTCTTTTATACATGTTGCATTGGGTTTGGTTTTGGATGACACAAAAAAGCAAATCAGCATGTCAGGTACAATGAATGAGGCTGATAGCCACCCTTAAAACACATTTGAAGTGAAGTAAAGAAAAGAAAAATATTACCTGATGAGCTGATTAAGGTCAGCCTCAGCCTTTAACTTAACAGGATCCTTGTCATCAAGCAATGAAGAGGCATTCTTCAGTACCAGACTGAATGTGCAAACCTGAAAAAAAAATGCAGTGAGGGTATTACTCGTACGATTACCTGAAAAAAAAATGAAAAAAAATGCAATGAGGATATTACCTGAAAAAACCAACACTAGAAGATACCTCAACTCGTACGATTTGAGAGAGCTTCTCCCAGCAAGGGGCTTCGGTGTATTTTTTGCGAGAGGAGAGCAAGGGGCTTTCGCCGGAGTCGCGCTGGAGAGGAAAGGGTCGCTGGAGAGGCGCTGGAGAGGAGAGGCGCCGGAGAAGGAGAGGCTTAGGGTTGTCGCTGGGAGAGGAGGGAGAGGCGCTGGAGAAGAGATCTGCTTCGGACTGGGCTGCTGAAAATTCAATTTTGCTCCGAACTGGACCTGTCCAGTTCCGAAAATTTGCAAAGTCCATCATGATGATCTGCACGACTATTGAAGCAGATCCAACGGCTACAAATCCGAAGTAAAATGGGGTGTTTAATTTGCAAAGCACGGTAGCCTTACTCTATATATATATATATATATATTCCTTTCCTCAAATGTAACCAAGACATATATGATCCAATTGCATATTAAATTTTATACATTTCGAAGACATTATTATATTGACAATATTGTTTCGAAATGTGCTGAAATCGGATCAAACAATATGCTGTTTGGATCGATTGCATATTAAATTTTATACATTTTGAGTGTCAATTGACATAATATTGGAGACAATTGACTAGAAATCGTTGTAAATTTGGAATTGTTTAATGAACTCATTATTATGATCATTATCAAAATGACTGATTTGACAGTAAAACCTTCAATAAATTGAATCGTTTTTCAGACAATATACATATAATATAAATTAAATCCGAAATGACTGATTTTATATTTAGATTTTGTTTATGATAATTATCAAAATTATCGAGTCAACTCTTCATTATAATATATTCCATTATTGTTCTTTAAACAAATTTATTTTTTCAACAATTAGCGTGCTTTTTTTAATTTTGATTTTGTTTACGATAATTATCAAAATATCGTTGTTCATGATATTTTGTCTACCAAAATGTACGGGTCCATATGTCCTAAAGTAACTCAAATTTTGATTTTGGATCCGAACCGTCCGATCAGAATACAGAGCCTCTATCTTTTTATATTCGTATCAGATCAGATCGGACGGTCTAAATCCAAACTCAAAACTTGGATTACTTTAGGGGATCCGAATGCATACTTAAACAATTACTCTTATAATAAAATAAAATTAAATTAAAGGCAATGCATTTAATTGCTACGCTGCAAATTCTGACAGGCCATAGAAGAGAGAAGTCAGAAAACAGATCAGTATATTTCAACCATTTAATTTGATCTAATATGTTTTAGTCAGTGTTATACTATAAAAAGAAAATAATGTGCAATTGATCTCAGAAGATTCTCATCATAGATATATTAATATAGAAAGTCAGCTCAGTTTTTCCTCAACTATATATATATATATATATATAGAATCTGGCTAATATGCTACGCGTAGCATAGAGGGTCTCCGTGCTACGGCTCAATTTTTGAGTTTTCAAAATTCTAACGGTCGATCCGAATCATTCAACATGATCTCCATATGAATATATACTTGCAAACCAAATTTTACATTTTTTAGAATTTTTTTACTATTTTTTAAGCCACTTTGAAAATTGCTGATCCAATGATCCAGAAGATTTTACTTTGTATTGTTTTTTCAAAGTGACTTAATAAATAGTAAAAAAATTCTAAAAAATGTAAAATTTGGTTTGCAAGTACATATTCATATGGAGATCATGTTAAACGGTTCGGATCGACCGTTAGAATTTTGAAAACTCAAAAATTGAGCCGTAGCACGGAGGCCTCTATGCTATGCATAGCACCGTAGACACTTCCTATATATAATGAAATTTGGTCCGTGCATAGTACGGTGCTATGCATAGCATAGAGGCCTCCGTGCTACGGCTCAATTTTTGAGTTTTCAAAATTCTAACGGTCGATCCGAACTCAAAAATTCTAAAAACCTCTATGCTATGCATAGCACCGTAGACACTTCCTATGCATAGCACGGAGGCCTCTATGCTATGCACGGACCAAATTTCATTTTGCATCTCTCCATTAACTGGATCCGTCCATTTCATTAAAGCCCACACACCCCGACCATCTCTCTCTCTCACAGCGTTTTCTACCATCGCCCAGACGTAAACAGATCGCCTCTCACCTCTCCTCTCTCGGCGCCACTCAGTCCGGCGGCTCTCCTTCTCCAGCGCAACCAACTCTCAGTACTGAACCCCTCTCTCATTATAAATCTCCCTCCCCAATCCCTGTGCGAAAGAAAAAAACTGACCCTCTCTCGCTTCGTCTCTCACCAACTCTCTTCTCCACACGCGGCGGATAGTGCAGCGCAATTCATGTCTCTGAATCCCGTGAGTCTTTCTCTCTTCCTCATTTATGTTAAGAAACTGAAATTTGTAATTGAAAAAAAAGGAAAATATTTTGGTTTATTTCTAATAAGAAGTCAATTTGGTTTATTTCTCAAAATAGGTGCATATTTAATCAATTAGGTTTATTTTTGAAATTTGAAATAAAATTGTTCAATTGACCTGTTTTAGCTACTTCGTATTTGTTGCTAACCATTGAAACTTTGTATTACAAATAGTTACACAACTTAAAGATAGGTTTAATCAAAACAAAGTTGCATAAATTGGATGTCTAATTGAACCAATTTCAGTTAGGTTGATGGTTATACCCAATTAGGGTTTAATCTTTTATGTTTTTGCCAGTCTAGGGTTTAATTTCTGCCATGTGTTACAGTATGGTATGTGTTGTTATTCATCGCATTTTAGACAGTTTCTTACCCAATTTTCTGTACCTGTTATTAATTTTCAGTGTTTGCGGATGTGCAAATACTGCACTTGTTGGATTACAATCTTCTATCAAATCTGACCTGATGGAGCTGTAATTGGAAAGGACAAGTTGTTGTCTATTGAAGTAATAAGAAAGAAGTATTTGATATTGAAAGTGATTAAGAAAATGGCCTAGGTGTTGCTTAAATTAGTAGTTAATTTATGAACTATAATTAATTATTCTATGAGTTCACTAAGACTGTTTAGAAGAGTAATAGTCTTTTGTTTAAATAAGTAGTGTTTTGTTGTTTACATTTATTGCAAAATATAGAGGCAAGGAAGCATATAAACAATTTTTATCTGCAATCAATTTAATTCTACTTCTTTGTTTATTTGAACCTTTCTGCGATGATGCACTGAGTAGCATGAGTTGCACTTGATCGTGTTCATACAGACATGAATGCATAAAAAAAAAGTTTCTATGCCTATCCCAAAAATAATAATGACAACATATGAATATTGACATATTATGCGTGCCATATGCTTCAGTACCAGTTGGAATCATGGTACACAAACAAACAAAAAATGCAAATTTCATACAAAGATTAAAATCCTAATTTGTAACAATTTCTGGCATTACAAACATCTAGCAACATTCATTATATACAACAGGACACATTAAAACAAGCCTAAAGCTTAAATACAAGCATATGATGCAAACAATCTTACAAAATAGCACGTTACAAAAGTTCTAATTACAGGAACACCAGCAAAGACTCTTCACCAATTTGTTTGTGTTTTTGCTTGCTTATCTCATACTTCAGGACAAATTGATTTATAATTATCATCATGGCTTGAAGTTGTCAGTATTTTGAACCCTTGTATGCTCCTCTTGGAGAAAGCACAAAAAAAATCTGAAAAAAAAATAAGTTAAGTGCTTTTTCTGAGCAGCTACTTGTTCTACAAATATAAAGATCGAAAGTTTTAAAATTGCAACTTCAATCATGATACACAAAAAAAACTACAAATATAGTCTCTATTTTGATATTTTGACTATAAAAATGAATTGTAAAAT
Source organism: Carex myosuroides (assembly GCA_028015225.1). Taxonomy (NCBI): domain Eukaryota; kingdom Viridiplantae; phylum Streptophyta; class Magnoliopsida; order Poales; family Cyperaceae; genus Carex; species Carex myosuroides. Next base: position 8,597,371 of record CM051470.1, on the reverse strand, counting down.
GCAACTTCAATTTAGCTACTCATTTGACTAAATATGATTTGTAAGCTAAATATACAAGTTGGACACCAATACTACGATGATTTGTTAGCTAAATCTGATTTATGTAGATTTTTCGAAAGAGGAACATTGGTAAGATAGCAAGAGCAGTAACAATAATGAGCCATCCTATGTACAAATACTACGAGTAATTTGACCACTGACCCCCTGAAAATATTTCCTATTATGTCCACCTCAAGTTGTCCACAATACTGCTCTTACCAGGATAGATCGAAGTGTGACCTTCGTTTTTCAGCAAACCAATTTTTCTTTGCAGTGGTTAGGTGTTTTCTACAAAATTTACTAAAATTAGAGAGAAAAAGGTAGAGCGAGAGAGAGCTTACCAATTTCAGGTGTGAGCTACTGGTTTGAGAACAAGGGGTCGCTGATTGGCTACATGTCTGAGGTAGCACGAGAGAAAGAGATGAGAGAGATTGGCACCGAGAAGGAGAGGATTGACGACTGGTCTGAGGTCGTTGTTCGCTAGAGAAGAAGAGGATTGCTGCTCTAAGCTTCTAGGCAGGGCTGGTTGAGAGAGGAGAATAGGCGTTAGAGAGAGATGGAGGTTGGACCTGTTTCATTTACTGGACACCTCCATTAACTGGATAGGCGATATGTTAATTTCCAGCGACAATTTTCGAATCTAATCGGATTGATCTGCACAATTTTTAACACAGATCCAAGGGATTATAACGGGAAGCAAAAGAAGCTATTTAATTCCCAAAGTATGGTAGCCTAACTCTATATATATAGAGAGAGAGAGGAGGGTTCCAATGCACCCAAATTTCTATGCTCCCAAAGCATCTAATTTTTTATCTCCTTTATCTATATTTTCAAAGTCCGAACAGTCGATCTAAACCGCTCAACATGATCTTCATAATAAATTATGCTTGGAGACCAAATTTTATATTTTTTAGAATTGTTTTACTATTTTTTAAGATATGTACAAAATCATTGTTTTAAGGAGATTTTGGACCATCCGATAAAGTGATTTTGTATCTATCTTAAAAAATAGTAAAAAAATTATAAAAAATATAAAATTTGGTCTCCAAGCATATTTTATTATGAAGGTCATGTTGATCGGTTCGGATCAACTGTTCGGACTTTGAAAATAGAGAAAATAAGAATTGGGTGCATTGGGAGCATAGAAAAGAGGGTGCAGTGGAACCCTCCTCATATATATATATATATATATATAGCAATAAGCAGTTAGCTGTTAGAATTTGTAATTTAGGATCTATATATGTGATATCTAATTTTTTCAAAAAAAACTACTAACGGTAAATAAATAAGTTTGTACCAAACCATGTTGAAATGATCCGAAAAAAAAAAAAATTCAATTACTTCCTCAGTCTCAAATTTTGACAGTACTCAGGTTCAAAAACCAAACTCTACATGCCATACACGTTAACCATTAATTCATCCTTTCTGCACTTGTCAAAATATATATTTTTTCATTGGATAATAAGAGTTTTGTCAAAAATCTTAGAATTTGAGAAGAAAGATAATTATTTGGTTGTCTACCGAACCTCAGTTTTTTTTTTTACTTGTACTTCTTTCGACCATGATAAATTCTGAGTATAATTTTGCAATCTGCATTACTCTTTATATAAATACCTCAAAACACTTTTCTAAACAACACACAATAAAACTTAAATTTTTTATCCAAATATTTTCCAATTTTAAATACCATAATATTTAGGGAAGCTGATATGAGTACCCGCAGTTGAGTACCCGCACATAAACTATCATAACTGTTTTTGGGGACCGCACCTAAACTGTCATAACTGTTTTTGGGGACCTAAACTGTCAAAACTGTAATTTTATTTTACAAGTATTAATAGTAACATTGTGAAGTATTTATACCTATACAAGACAAGTATTTATATCTATACAATGAACTACATATATGATATATTAATTTTTTTAAATAACCGTACCCGCACCTTTTTTGAAAAATTCTCGCGTCGTACCCGCATTAGGGGACCACACAACCGTTCCAAAACTGTAATTTTGTTTTACAAGTATTAATAGTAACATTGTGAAGTATTTATATCTATACAAGACAAGTATTTATATCTATACAATGAACTACATATATGAAAAATCCACAACCAACACTACTAGAATTCCTAGTAAAAGCAACGGGAGCAAGTGCTTTTTGCAAGCGTAAGAAGGGTCGTTGCAAAAGATTTTGGTTTTTTTATTAAATTAATATAATTGCAACGGGAGGCCCTTGCAAATAATCACGCTTGCAATTATGTGATGGATCCCCTTGCTAATGTCTCATATTGGCCCTTGCAAATAATAATACCCACTTCAAACACGCCAGATATTAATTTACTGTGAATTGTGTTACTATTTGCAAGCGGCACCGTTGCAAATGTTTTTAGAGTTATTTTATATATTATTATATTCTAAAAAGACATTATTATTTACAAGAGGCACCGTTGCAAATGTTTTTATGATGTTGTTTATATTATTTTATTGTGAAGGTTCTAACTATTTGCATGAGCCACCGTTGTAAATGATTCTAAGTTTATTTTTTATATTATTTTACTCCAAAAGTCGTAACTATTTGCAAGCGACACCGTTGCAATTGTTTTCAGAGTTATTTTTAATATTATTATATTCAAAAAGGAATTATAATTTGCAAGAGACACCGTTGCAAATGTTTCTATGATGTTATTTATATTATTTTATTGTGAAGGCCCTAACTATTTGCATGAGCCACCGTTGCAAATGATTTTAAGTTTATTTTTTATATTATTATATTCCAAAAGCCCTTACTATTTGCAAGCGACACCGTTGCAATTGTTTTTAAGGTTCAGTTTATATTAATTTAATGTAAAATGCTTTTCTCATCAAACTACAAACATACTAGAAAATAAACTTGAATTAAATTGTATAGAAAAAAAACAATAATTTCAAAATAGTAAAGTTTTAGTGTTACTGGAATAAACCGCAGTAAGTATTAAAATAATTTGAAATGACCCTAGCCACTGCACGAAGTATCCTGTACCAATTGTGCTTATTATAGCAGCGATTGTACCAATTTCATTTGTCATTCCTGTTCATGACAAGTACAATAACATCAAAAACATTTACCAGAATCCAAATTAGCAATAAAAGCATATAAACCAATTTAGTCTTGAATTACAGTTTGCACATACCGAGCAAAGTATCGCATACTTAGAAGCGACATCCTGCTCAGAGATAATATTAGTGTGGATAATATTATAGTACCCACACACTGAGCCAATACTATACCGGTACAGACCACACTCTTAACTATATATCAGTACATACCCACTCTAATTGTACTTTACCAGTTGGTACCCGTGCTCAGAAATCGACAATTTATGGGGTGTTTTAGATGACAGTATTGCTATACTCTTTGGAAGTATGATATACTAGGAAGTTTTAGATGACAGTATGTCACAATGCAAATTGAAAAGAACCTATGCAGTACCAAACCACTGGTACATGGTACATGGCAAATGTACACATGTACATACCTAAAGTTATTACTAGTTCATCTCATGCCTAAATGATTGTGTCAAAATTTGGAGCAATTAAGGTATCAGGTTCATTTCACAGAGCAAATTGTCTCTCGCCCAACATTGTAATGGCACACAATTCATTATTTTTTACTCGTGTCCAGCCTTCTTGTGCTGCAGCAACAGCCGCATCGGCAGTTGCCATTGTGTGTCTATTCTGATCCATCTCGGCCTCGGCCAACCCAACACTCCCAACACACACTTTGACTGTATGACCTTACAAAATTGAAACTAGCCTCTCTGACGGGGGCAAATACAAGTGTACTTGGAGTTGAACACAAAAAGAACAAAGGATTTATACCCCTGTTTAGACCTTTCAATGGACTGATCAGTCTCATCCATTAGACTATTTCCCTGGTCCATTAGTTGTTGGTTTGTCATAGCTGCAATAGGTAAACAGAAGTGAATTCAGGAAAACTTATTGAATATACTAAAGTTTGAGATAAGTGATTGCTATTTAGAGAATCTATAATCCCACCAAATATCTCCAACGCAAAAATAAATTTGAAAAACAAGTAGAAAACACAAATTACTATAACGAAAAGACAACTGTTACATTTCAGACACAGCTGACCCTAGATCTAAGATTTAGATCCATATACCGATGTCATATCACTTATTCTTTTTTTTTATGAATTGCCTATTTGAAATTGAATTTGCTAATTATGGCCACGAGAATCATAAAAAGTAGGAAAAAGAAATCCGCTTTGTTTGAGTTCCATACCAGCACTATGATCAGCAATTAGATTTTGGTATTATAATGCACTAGCCCACACTATCTTGTACTAATATGAATAGTAGTATGTCATTTAGTTCTAGCTATCATTAGATTCTCCTGTTGCATGTTTTATTGGCGTGTGATAGTAGTAGTGCACAATTGCACATCAAGTGTTTTTACAAATGCTACCGTTCGATGAAATTGCACATCAAGTGTTTTTACAAATGGTACCAGTGGAAGACACAGCTGAACCTTTACTCGTGAGAGAGCCTCACACTACTCAACATGCTATTCATATAATTATTAAAAAAAGTTCATTATTTTGGTTTGAGCATTTCATCGAACACCTGTAATACATTAATTTATTTAATAAAATCAACTCAAAACTTCAAACCTTTCAAGTTTTTACAAATTTGAATTTAATAATTACAAAAGAAAGGGGTAAAGAGGGGTTACCGAGTTAGGTAGCTACAAGGTCTGATAGATGTATTTAGACAAACCCACCATCAGTTACCTACAAAATATGAAACCATTTTATTATCTTCATCTTAAAAATTAACCAACCAAATACTAGCTAGCATAAGCTTGCCGGGTCCATGGGGCAAGATGCAGAAGCCAATAATGATTTAGTGGGGCATTTCATCAAACACCTCGTGGGAGTAGTGGAAGTGTAACCAAATTAACAACAAGGATACCAATAATGACAACCAATTTGGACAGCTAATTGCACTAATTAATCTTTATTAGTAGATTAAATGACGCTAAGACAACTTTACCATATGCAAATATTTTTTGTCAGAATTAGAGGTGGAGATGTGAGGCCTGGAATGAATGTCGAAGATACAAGGCTTCTGAAACCATGGGACTAGGAAGTGGGTACCTTCTACGACGATCACTGCTCTCCGAGCGCAATCGTTGGTGTAGAGAGATGCCTAATAACGACGCGCCAGCACTGAGTCTGATTGCCCCTCTCCAATGGTCTTTCGATGGAATAATAGTAGAAATAAATAACACTGATCGCCGATTTCACGGTAAAAAATTGGTTTGGAGGCAGCCCAAAAATGTGGAGGGAAGTTGTTAAAAGTATGGAAATTTTGGAGGGAAATGAGAAGTATAGTTCTGCTGTTTGGGAGTTTCACATAAATTAAGTTATACATATTTCTAAGTAACGTGATGATCATTAAAATATAGTCAGGTAGATACTTGAAATGAACAAGTTGCATATCTGTCGGAATTAAACAAGAGCATATTGTTAGTGGGGCCGGTAAAGACAATCACATGGCGTTTACTGACCTTAAAAGAACCATGAGCACATACTAGTAGCGTGGGTTTGGATTTAGAAAAAACACAGAGAATATGGACCCACCTGCAGCCTCTAAAATGGACACCTCCTTTGAAATCAAGACCATTCACTCCTCATCGAACGGCTCTGATTTACAAATCTACAATTTAGTAATAAATGAACAGCAAATAATATGAAAAAAATTCAAAATAAATATTTTTTACTTTTTTACAGACCAAATAATACTTATAAATGTCAATTTATATATTTCATCGTTATTTGCCTCTTAAATTTGAGCCAATAATTCGGACCGTTCATTTTCACGCGGGAAATCAACGGTCGATCTGCAACGAAATTATTCCAAATTTGTTTTAAAATGATCAAGAGAAAACTATGAACATAAATAACACAAAATTTCTCGATTTTGGTTATGTCTAAGCTTCGATCCAACATAGAGTGTTTATGGCCTTTCGATGTTTCAATATTTCGTCGACTTGATGGATATGTAAATGAAAATAAAATTTCATCGAACTTTGCTACAATAAAATAAATGCAATGCTCTTCAATTTCAACGGTTCTGATCGACCAACGGACGACATATTCACGTGCGTCTTCATTAACTCATGAAACAAGAGTTTATGTTTCATGTAGGACATGAGTTATAAACTCTTGTTTCGTGAGTTAATGAAGACGCACGTGAATATGTCGTCTGTTGGTCGATCGGAACCGTTGAAATTGAAGAGCATTGCATTTATTTTATTGTAGCAAAGTTCGATGAAATTTTATTTTCATTTACATATCCATCAAGTCGACGGAATATTGAAACATCGAAAGGCCATAAACACTCTATGCTGGATCGAAGCTTAGACATAACCAAAATCGAGAAATTTTGTGTTATTTATGTTCATAGTTTTCTCTTGATCATTTTAAAACAAATTTGGAATAATTTCGTTGCAGATCGACCGTTGATTTCCCGCGTGAAAATGAACGGCCAAAAATATTTTTTAAATTTGAAGAGGCATATAATAATGAAAGTCTATAAAAATGACATATATAAGTATTATTTGACCATATAAGATGTAAAAAAAATTATAAAAAAAATTGAATTTTTTTCATATATACTACTGTACATGCATTAGGTAATTTGTAAATATCACATACTGTCCGATAAGTGAAGAACAATCCTGATATATTTATTTGGAATAGCTGTGGGTGGGTCCCTCACAGAACTTTGAAAATTTGAGGCGATTTTATTATCAGAGCAGTTTTGATTTTATGCAACACAGGGCCTATATAAAATTTCTGAGTGTCCAATATATTTAATACACTGTATGAAGGTAAAACTGCTCTGTTAATTATTGTACTTGTGAAAATTTTTGTTCTCCCTCGCATCCAGAAATTTCGCCCTCTCCCCCTTTAGATCTTGATTTCCCCCTCTATTCTACCCATTTTTCTTGTTCCCTCCTAATTTTTTCTATTCCCGCTCTCACGAAAACTAATCCCCTGAATGGCAATAGCGTCTCTCCTTCCAATCGCACAGATCGCCTGTCTCTTCCTTCGCCGCTACTCCACCACCTCCTCCCTCGCACCCTAAACCCTAGCCACAACCTCGTGACACCCTAAACCCTAGCCACCACCTCGTGACACCCTACACCCTAGCCGCCTCCGCTGCTCATTCTCTAGTCATCCTCCACCGCTACTCCACCACTAAACCTAGAGCTAGCTGCTCCGCCACCTCCGTTGCTGCTCCGCGAACCCAGCCGCACGCTCTTATCTCTGGCGTGATTCAGATCTAGAGGAAGGTTAGATCGATTTACTTCTTTGCTGGGGAAGACTCCTCTGTGACATTTCTCACTTGTAATTGCAAAATTTGCTCCTCTCTTGCTTTCGTTTGTTTTGTTATTGAGTCAATGTTTATTTAAGGTATTTTTTTAATTCATAAAATTTTCAGGTATTTCTTTACTTATTTTTCTAATTTGGATATGTACAGTAAGCATGCAACTCACAAAACAATATGGTTGTATGGTTTAAAGCCATAATCAAAGCCTATTTTAACCTTTAAAGAGTGAGAGTCACAGGACCGGTAACCAAGTATTATTGGTACCGACTGGTACCAGTTTTTTAGGTCAATACCAAGTTGTTGTACCAGTGTCAGAACAGTGTCAAGAATCCAATATAAGCATGAGAGCACTGGTACAATACCTTATAAAATCGGTACCAAACGGTATGGTTATGGTGTTGATTTTGAAACCAAAAATTTAGATCAAGTCACATTGACAACCTCTGTTTTTCATATTCTTCATCATAATTCCAACTCAACACATGCAATTACAGAAAAAGAGGTGATCAATAATGGAAATCGGGTTTGAATCCGATAAGAAAAGAAAAGAGAAAAAATGGAGGTATCAAGCAAATTCACTATTTCCAACTAGCACATAGGTATATCCTGTCTTTCTTTTTTGTCAGTTTTTCTTGCTTTCGTTGATTCACTTGCAACTAGATTGCTTTTTGTCAACAACATCAAGCTACAGTCTGTTCCTCTTTCTTTTCTCAATTGACTAATTACTTAACTTTCTTTTGTCAACAACAGCAAGGTACATTCAAATTTCTCCTCTTTCTCCATTGATTTTGGGTTATGTAGTTGAGTCTGTCTATATGCGCTGAGGTACTTCTCTAATTACTATTTATTTTTCTAAATTTAGTTATTCAAGATAATAAAGATGCCTCATATATTTAGGTTGAGAATAATACGATAATAAAGATGCCTCAATAATAGTCTTCCAAATTCAATATTCAAGAGAAGTACATATTCAAAACATGATGAATGACATTTATTTTTCAATTTTATCTGAAATAACCACTAAAAGTAACAAATATCGAATCAGTGAAATGAAGGAATCCATCAAAATAAACAATAAGTCAAGATAAATGCTAAGCAAATGAGCTGATTCGATATTTGTTACTTTAGATTGTTGCTGAGAGGCATCTCACGCGACTAAAGAGGGGTTCTGACCCGCTGAATTTGCTAAAAAGAGGGGTATTACCGTACTTTAGATAGTATCAAAATAAACAATAGTACTAAAAGAGGGGAGAACCCCATCTCACGCGACTAAAGAAGGGAAGGCCAAATTTGGTAAATGCCATAAAAGGAGGGCTTGATCAGTATAAAACCGCATGAGAAATCATAACTTCAAGAAATTTAAAGAACAACTCACATCCAGCAGCAGGTACACCTCATAAACCTCTTATTTAGAAAGTGGATGCTACAGTGAAAACCGTAATATTTATGTTTTACTATATTTGATTGTGTTTTTGTGAAAATTACAGTTACTTCGTGGTGATTCAGGTCTCTTTTTGACCAACCTACCTAAAGAGGATGTTGAAAGGTAAATACTCTATGATTTAATTTTTTATATTTTTGTGCAAGGTGAAATTTCTTAGAAAAAAATTCCCAAATAAGTTTGTTCCGACATTTCAGAAAATTAAGAGCATTTGAGGAGCGAGAAAGAACATGGACTATTGCTACAGAGAAGGTTGCTACTAGAGTAATCTTAATTTTTTTTTATCGAGTTATTGATTAATTACCATTAAAAGTAATAATGGTATTTGATTTGATTAATAAATAGAGCTTAAAGCTGGGCCTTTGGATCAATTCTCGCATGAAATGGAACTATTTTTTGTATAAACAAGGGTTTCCTGTTCGCTTGAATATAGGTAAAAACAATATCAAATTGCCCTTTGCTAGTTCTGTTGTAATATTTCATTCTATATAGATATTTAATATATATGCTTCATTTTATTGAAATACAGGGGATATATAATTATTATTAAATATATTATAACCAAAACATTTGATTATTGTTAATGGGAATATTATCAGTAATCGGTTGTCAATTCCTTATCTAAACCTGATTATTAAGCTTTGAGATATTATCAATGATTGGTTGTCAATTGGTTGTTGAGATAAGCTTTGAGATATTAACCTGATTAATTATTAAGCTTTGAAAAATAGCATTGTTTTGTCTCAATATTGTTCTCTCAAATACTCATTATTTAATATTTTGAATGTTTATTTCATTAGGTATCTGATTGCAAAGGCTATCTTGAATGTTCTTAAATACTGCTTATGATTGGTGCTAATGGAAAATTTCAGAATTATGCAACTAATTTCTTGACTGTAAATTATTTTGTAAATTTTTGTTAAGGGGTGGTTGATATATTTTGGATATATTTAGAAGTTCATTTTAGTGTTGTTGTTGTAATGTTTTTTGGTACAATGTACGATAATTGTACTATGTTGATTAATGCTTATTAAATGTTATATCTATATTTCAATGTGTTTATGTAAATCTGGTTCAATGGAAATGTAATAGATTATTGGGTTGGTACCAGATTGGTACAGGGAGGGAGAATTGTAGAATTGGAGCATGCAAAAAGTATCAATGGTATCCTTGCAAATAATCAAGTGGGGTCCACTCACGCTAGCCTTGCTAATAATCTGATGGGACCCACGTCAGATATCCTTGCTAATAACCGGTGGGACAACCTTGCAAATAATAAGTGGGGCCCACAACTGATATCCTTGCTAATACTGAGTGGGGCCTACACTACATCTCCTTGCTAATACTAAGTGGGGCCTACACTACATCTCCTTGCTAATACTCAGTTAGGCGCCAAAAACCAAAGTATTAGCAAGCGTACTTTTTGCAACCGCAGCCCTTGCGAATAGTATAGCAAAATGTATTAGCAAGCGTAAACCCTTGCAAAAAGTCTGAAAATGAGTATTTGCATTGGGGCTTAAAGCAACGGGAGGATTTGCAAGCGTAGCGCTTGCTAATGGGATTTTTCGAGCTTTTAGCAAGCGTAAGCCGTTGCAACAAGCCAATTTCTACCGTTGCCTTTACTGGGGATTCTAGTAGTGCAAAAAGTCACGTGTCAGACTGCATTGGGGACCATTACTTTTCCAAAACTGGAGACCATTACTTTTCGGGGGCAGTAACTGTCAGACTGCATTGGGGACCACAACCAAAAAGTCACGTGGATCACACCACGAGTGTTACATTCATGGTTTAAATTAATTCACATACAAAATGGAAAGTATTTATACCTAAATTATCAAGTATTCATATATAATTCATCAAGTATTCATACCTAAGATATCAAGTATTTAAAAAAAAACTGGACACAATACCTACTCATCTTTTACATGTTTTTCAAGGTGGTTTTTTTTTTCTCCGTTCAATCTAACCAATTTTTGAGACGATCTATGAGGAATTTTACAAATTTAAAACCACGAACGTGTTCTACACAATTTTCTCTTTCAAATGAGATCCATGATGACATACTTTTATACGTTTTTCAAAGTATCAAATATTCAAATATGAAAAGTATTCATACAAAATAGAAAGTATTCATACCTAAGATATCAAATATTCATATATAATTCATCAAGTATTTATACTTAAGATATCAAGTATTTAAAGAAAAAACTGGACTCATCTTTTACACGTTTTTCAAGGTAGTTTAATGATTGACAAAGTTAGTTATACCGTTATGGAAGTTAATTGGGAAAGGAATCAACTGCGGGTACAATGCGGGTACTCAACTGCGGGTACCAAAATAATTATTCTAATATTTAGATGAGGAGGGATCAAATGCTTTCATATTTGTGCCTTCATTTTTTGAATTACAATAACTTAAAACTTAAAACTTAAACTTAAATATCAAAGTAAAAATGTTAGATATGATATGTCTCATATTATCTATGCACATGTAAATAATCATGACACTTTGATTTTATTTTAATTAGTATCAAGAGCTTACAAAAATACACTCATGTGAATAAATTATGGATGCTGATTTTTCAACTTATGAATCATACAAAATCAAAATAAATAAGTGATGATTTTTAACGTGCATGTAGAGAAAATAATATAGATCATGATTCTATTTTGATATTTCAATTTTTTTTTTGTTCTTTTAAGCTGCCACGAGAAATATTATTATTAGAAGAGAGATCTTATTGATACACTTTACTTGAAGAACTTTCATAAATAGCACGCAATAAAACTTTCCTATATATTTAACCCAAATATTTTCAATATTATATACCTAATATTTAGATATATTCAAATAAGAAAGTTTAAAAGCAAAGAGCAACGGTCCTTTAATTACGATACTTAATCAGTCTAATTTATGCTTACACTTGTTTTAGATGGCATGTTAAATCCTCTGGAAGCTGCTTAATTAATAAGATATCTCTTCTAATCCTCACAAGGTTACATTATTTTTCCTTGGCATGGTGCTTTAGATTTTGAGCAAGCACTACGAATATACAGATATGAAACATGAGAAGAGGCTATAAAACAGAGCAAATGAGAGAAAGGGATGTATGTACCAACATCCAAAACAAAGATATTACAAAAGATTAGACAAACATATATATTTTTAAAAGATAAAAAGGACAACAAGACAGTTGTTGAGATATTGCTACTAAAACTTTTTCTGAAGCTGCTAACATAAAGACAAGATAAGGTAAGATAGATGAGCACTAAAATAGTGTCATCCCTTGCAAACCCAAGAAGGGAAGCAATGGCTTTGTTTAAGTACAGAATTAGAATTATATGCCAGAATCACATCACAGGGTGAAACCCGGCTTGTTGGAGAAGCACCGCCTTTATGTCTTCCGGCATAATTCCATCCTTACATTGCTGAAATATATCAGAGAAAGGCAATGAATGAATCTTAATTTCTAGTTTCTAAAAATTATTAGTGACAATAGGGAACATATTTAAGCAAATCATTTCCAAATTTTGTGATTTAGACCTTTGAATCCTCTCAAAAGATACGCACACTAAAACAGTAGTACATATATATATATATATATATATATATATATATATATAATTTGCTTAAATATCATGTCCTCAGAAAGAATATATATATATGACTTGAAACAAATAACTTAATCAATTTGTTATCAATCATTCTAATGTGCACATATATACCTCTGCACGGAAGACGTCTAATGCAAAACCATTGAAGCAGCTAATAACAGCTTGTTGAACATCTAGACCGAGTCCATCTAGTGCACGCATGGTAGAAAGCAGTAGACCTGGTCTACGTGCACAGAACATGTGAATGTTGACTGCTCGGCCTTCTCTCAGCCTCACTTCAACCTTCACAATCCATGGTTTGAAAAAATAGTAAGCAATTAAGGTCATAGATCGAAGAGTGTTAATTTTACATGCTGGCCTTTTATTAACTGATGGAATTAAGAAGTTGTAGGATAACAGAGCAATTAAGTAACTAACCCTAGCAGGTTGGCTGTTAGGACTTGGCAGAGAACTGGGACAGAGCTCCTCCTTAACCCTAGATGGCAGGGTTGGCAGAGTCGGTGTCAGAGGGTTCAAGCAGCTTGTACCAGTTGGTGTTGAAGGTGGTATCGAAGAGGAAGGCGTCGACTCCAGCTCATTGTGTAAATCATTTATCTTTTGGAGCAGCTCCTTCAAGTACTCAATTGCATCACCTAAAATCGACGCCCTATCCATCTGAAAAATAAGCTGAGTCGGTGAGGAATAGAATTGAAAATTAAGCATCTATATATTACCAATTCGTTTTTAAGAGTTTGACACTAGTACTATATTAGTCCCATGCACATTGCATTTGCAAGAGAAGCTAGCTAGCCTAGCCCGCTGCTCATATACAACTGAAATGGATAGCTGTACCGGTGGTGTATCATATATGGCCGATTCTAATATTTTAATTTATTTTTATACGCTAGGTGCTCAGGTCCTGTATCCGTTACATGTTGTGCTAGGTCTAATTTTAAATACAGTATGTATATATATATATATATATATATATATATATATATATATAGAGTGGGAAAAATGGCACGCCGGAGCCGGCTCCGTCACGGAACGGCACGGTTCCGTCACGGAACAGCACGGCACGCGTGTCATTCGCGTGCCGTGACTCGCGTGTCCCGTGCCGTGACCATTCGCGTGCCGTGTTCATCTTTTGAAACTTTGGCACGGCACGGCACGTGAAAAATTTAGTCACGGCACGGCACGACACGTAATCACGCGAGTCACGTGTAATTAGGACCATTAGATATTGATTTAATGGTGAATCTTGAATAAATTAATTTAAAGTATGAATAAATGGTCACGCGAGTCACGCGGGTCACGGCACGTTTAGGCACGGCGTGACTCACGTGGCGTGACCATTCGCGTGCCGTGACCACCCCTTGACATTTTAGTCACGGCACGGCACGTGAAAAATTAACTTGGTCACGGCACGGCACGGCACGAGACCAAAGTCACGGCGTGTTAGTCACGGCACGGCACCGCACCGCACGTTTTTCCCTCTATATATATATATATATATATATATATATATATATATATATATATATATATATGGAGTATTTATCCTACACAACCAACATGATAATGTGGTCCTAAGTTTTTTCTTTAAGTAATTAATTTCATCTACAGAATTAGCCTAATTTCGCTCAAATTCAATTAAATTAAAATAATAGCAAGCAATTAGAAAAAAAATAAAGAAGATCGATTATACTATACCTTGCTAATTTTAGGAACTACGGAGCGAAGCATGTAAAGCCGATCATTAAGCTTCTTCCTCCTACGCCTCTCGGCCATTAAATTTTTTGCAGGGAGCCCCTTCTTCTTTCCCTTATTATTATTATCTCCAACCCCAGTAATAGTACTATTTGCATTTGAATTATTCCCATTATCTCCATTCTTCACAGTACTCTCTTCACCCTTCAGACCCGACCCATCAAGACCCACATTGTCATCTGAGTCGTAATTCAAACCCGACCCATCAAAGCTCCCCTCTTCTCCTTCCTCCTCTAAACTCCCTCTTCTCTTCTTCTCCAGTAGTTCATCATCTAAATCTAAACCACCCCCCTGCTTGCTGCTTAAACCGCTTGAATTATTATGCCTCAAATTGGCTGCCGCGCGTTTCTGGAATAATGTTGGTTGTGCACCAACTGTAGGGAATATCTCAAGAGGCCTTAAAACCTTGTTTCTGGCTACAAAACTTGACGAGTTTTCAAAGATGTCATGACCCAACTGACCCATTTGCGAAAAGTTCCCCAAACCTCCGGCTCCGGCAGTGCAAGGGAATTGCATGGAGGAACTTGAACTTAATTCGGGGCAGCCAATTGGAATTGGGCCATTTAACCCCAAATTGCCAAACTCAAGCCCTCCTCCTCCCCTGCTCGTCAAAATGGAGGAACCCGACATCGACATATTTGATAGATTGGACATTTGGGTCGACATTGGCAGATAGCCCGGGTTTTCAAGCCCGAGATCAAATCCGGTATCAAACGGGCTTGAAGAGGACGGGTTCACGAGCCTGAATAGAGCTTGGGTTGGGTCCAGATTGAAGAGAGATGGAGGTGGGGAGCTGGAGGAAGAATTTGAAGCATAGGTGAGACCTTTGCTGATTTGTTGGTCATGGTCATGGTGGGGCTGGAAATACCAATCTTGGTCTTCTAGCATGGATTTGAACGCCATCTCGTTTATAGGGTTAGGGTTCAGATTCGGTGTCGGGTTCGGGTTCGGAGGCCAGGAGTGAGAACCGGCGGTGGGTAGGTGGTGAACTTGGTCTTCGGGTTCGACCTCGACTGGAGGCTCTGTTTCGGCGGAGGTCTCGTCAAGCCATGTCATGGTGTTGTTTCCTCTAGAAAGCATATATGGCTTATTATATTTGTTTGATATGGTTTGTGGTTTCTCTCTCTAACTCCTTGAGGTTCCGAGGTCAATACTCAATACAGAGAGAGAGAGAGAGAGTGACAGAGCCAAGTAGGTTCACCTCTCTCTTTCTTTCTTCTTCACTTGGTTTCAGTAGAAATATGGAGACGCGAAGAGAGAGATTGTGTGGGTTGGGGCTATTTAAGAGGGAAGAGAGGTGCACATTACGAAAGAAATGTTCTGTGGCATCTCATAATATTAATTGTGGAAGAAGTCCATGATAGAAGGGTCTACAAGTCATAGGAACATAATTTGTGAATAATTCTCGTATAATTTGTTTTTTGACGTTTCCGAAACGAACACCAAATAAAAAGCAACAAAACGTATTATACGTTTTATTCGCAAATAAAACGTGAATAAAATGCGAATTACGAATTATTTGCTAATAAAAAGCTAAAAAAACGCAAACAAAAATTTCAATTTTTTTTTCTTTCTTGAAGTACCGAATCATTCCCAAATTATATCTGAATCACGAATTTTTTATCCCGCCGAACTAAACCCAAACTATTCATTTGTCACTATGTCTACAACAGCCATTGCATATCCGTCCTAGCGTCCTAGGTTGATTGAAATTTGAAAGTTATGTCGCTTGCTCGCTACACGGAATAATGTTTAGTTCTATTCACATGGAATTATGAAAGAATTGGGGATCTGAGCAAGACTGACTCTGTAAAATTCGCATCCGCTGAGATATCTCATATTTTACGTGACTTATTGGAAAATCTCAACTGTTCAAATACGTTATGCACGAATCTCAAAACTCAAATAATACTAGCCCTGCGCTACTCCGAATAGGCACCGGACACGTCGGTCACGCAAAATATGAGATATCTCAGAGGATACGCACTCGACTATGTATGAGCTGGCTCGGTGATAATTACACGACACTAGAATGACCAAAATGCCCTTACGGAATATTTAATTTTAGGCATGGAGAAAAGCCGACATTTTTATTAATATTCAAAATAAAATTCAAATTAATAAATATACCCACGTTATCAGAGTATTTTTAAAAATGCTCAGACCAGCCATTTAATAGCCGGTCCTCTTTATTTGTCAACCGGCCATTTAATAACTAGTCGGGACTTTTTTTATGGTGAATAGATCACACTCTAGCTTCACTCTTGTTTTATTATTCTAATGATATGAACATTATTGATAGAGAGAAATATAGCTATACAAACTATCGTCTATTGAAATTAGAAAACAAAGCTTATCACACAAACATATTTGATACGTTTCCACATAAACCTACAATAAAATTAAAATAAAAATAAAAAATAAGGACAGAGAAATTTCTTTTTATTTTGAGTAAAGTTGAAGATCAAGCCAAGTTTAATATCCAGAAAAAAATCTCCTATTTAAATTTTAAACTTGTGATCTCTCACACATATAATGCTGCTTTTGCTACTAAATCAAAGATTGATTCTATACCACATAAACTTTTGTAAAGTGTTGACTAGTAAAACTATTTTGGTAGCAATTATGATAACAGCAATAGTATCCATGTAAAACTTCTCATTATTCTTTTTTGGCTTGATTTCTTTATCAGAGGTGATTTGTTGGTAATTTTGAATCGTGTCAGGTGATAATAGTAAACAACTACATTTAGTAACCGCCTTATGCATGGTAAAAATTATGTTTTATAAAGTGTTGACTAGTCAAATTATTTTGACAGCAATGATAGTAGCAACAAATAATATTCAAATCGGGTCAATTTACAATCATAAACAACTTTCTTAGTAACCTCTCGTGACTTTCTTTTGTAAATATTAAAAAAAATGATATATATAGTAAACTTTTCCTGCAATAACATTTTCAACAGTCTAATGCAAACATGCCAATTTGTTATATTGTAACAAAATCAACGATTAATTGAAGCACATTTGTGGGAAAAGGAAACACAACAAGAATCAAAGACTTTTTGCGAGGATAAAAAGTGATTTTTCGCGACGAAGTACCGTTATAAACGTGCTTTTTCTATTGCGACGGTACTTTTCGCGACAGAGTTCCCTCGCGATAAGTGCCTACTTTGTTGATTTTAAAATAGATGTTCAATTTGTTTTCGGTTTTGAATCATGTCAGGTTTTAAAAAAGAGTACGTAGAGTTTAAAAGCAATATTGGTTTTATGCTCCAATTATGCTTCACATTTTTTTTTCAAAGTCCGAACATCGATCTCAATATGATCAACATATTAAAATATGCTTAGAGATCAAATTTTATATTTTTTTGAAAATTATTTTACTATTTTTTAAATAGATCTCAAAACAATGATTTTGTACCTATATAAAAAAATAGTAAAACAATTACAAAAAATATAAAATTTTGTCTCCAAGCACATTTTAATATGAAGATCATATGGAACAAAATAAAATATTCCGTTCTTTTTATATCTCGAAATTTAACTGTAAATTTCCTCGAGAATTTAAATCTGGATTTGACTTCTGTCAATTAATTTCTATAAATAAAAAGTTCTGCATTGCTTGTCAGCTACTAAAAAGATAAAAATTTACAAATTACAACTACCAATAATTTAATCCAAATCAAGAAATATTCATAATTCATTCATTTATTATTGTTTGTCAGCTAATATTGTAGTAAGCCTGACATATATAGTACTGAATTGAGTCGAAACAAAACCTTCTTCTTGGTCAAATATGACTTCACTCTGATACCAGCCAGTTTTGTTCAACACTGAGTTGCTGTACTACTGGTACCAGCCAGTGACTCAGTGCTCTTTCTTTCAATGCGCATTCTTTCCATTGGTCGAGAGACTGTGAAACAAAAAAAAATGTATACGTACTTTTGTTGTGTAAGATTAATGAAGAGTGCTATATTTTAGAAAATTACATATATTCTTTATAGTTAATTATATACATGAAGGTACGTACACTTCTAGTCTTAAATTAAATCCAATTTTAAAAAAACAAATCTCAACAAATGGATGTTGCCATTACTAGTTCGGTAATAAAATGGGTAAGGAAGAGTCATTTTTCTCTCTCTTTTTAATTTAACAATTTAAGATGGGGCGTAATTATTAAAAAAAAAAATCAGAAGATTCCATGGGAAAAAAAAGCCTCTTTCCTACTTTTTGGAGATGATTAATTAAGTGGTACTGGCACAGCACGGCAGTGTAAAACTGTACTGTAAGCTTTTTTCTAGTACTTTTCCATAATGAATCATGTGGCGTTAAAACTATTTTTGGCACCACTCTTATCAGAATTGATTCAGATTTCAGATGTCTTTTCTTAGTTCTGTCTTGATGAAATATCTCTTTAGACCTAACTTATATTTTTGGCTTGGCATCATGGATGGATATGTGAGTGAGATATGATGTCTTGGAAGTTCAGTTTCCTTGTTTTTTTATTAAACTATTTTGGTTCACTTTCCATCTTAATTAGGTTGATACCAAACCGCCAATTATAACGGTCCCAAATATATGTCCCCAGACCCCAGCCCTAAAAAAAAATACTTGATTAATTATTATTATTATTTTGTATAGGTAATTAATTATAACTTATCTTCTGATAATGCATAAACAACTAACAATAACAATATTGAGAGTTTGAGGCCAATTCCTAGGTACATTAAATTAAGCAGGGTAGAGGATCTCTTGAAGTTTTTCATATTTTTCTTTTTTAGGAAACCATATAGAGATTTGAAAGCTAAAGAGTATTTCACAGTATGTTGTCAAACATGTATACTAAAAATAATAATCAAATGTATATTCAGACCAAACATATACTCTATGAAAATATTATTTATTTATTTCATTATTTTTTGCTACTTCATTGATAACCCAGTAGCCGAAAAAATAGAATCAGAAACCTAAAGTGGATAAGTTGGGAATTGGGTATATAGCCTATAGAGGCCTCCAAATAGATTGGGGTTGCATGAAAATATTAAAGTGGTCCAGTGAGTAGAGGGACCATACAAAAGAAGGTTAGTAATGATCATGTGAGTATAATAAGAGAGCCTTGTTTTCTTCTTCATTCCTAGAGAGAGTGAGGAGACATGGCATGCATGTCTTTGGACCAGGCAGTGCAACCAATTAATTAATTAGTTTGATTGTACAACTTATTTGAAATAGTGTAAATAACAAAGTTTTTGCTCAAGTGACTGGGTTAATTTCATAAAAACTTACCACAGGGATGTATCATGAATGTACAATTTCATGTTAGGATTTTGTTTATCAATACATGCATATGTACCATTAATTACAGGAGCCAACCAAATGTATATATGTATGTAACAAAGATAAGACTGAATTATGATCCAATAATATATGTATTTGTCAAATGCATATTTAGTTTTAAATTATGAAAAATGTATTATATATGTATTCACATCAATATTCACTAAATAAAAAATTACTATGAATATGAATATGATTTTAACACTATTCAATCTAAATTCGTTCTGTTTGCACCCTACATACAAGAATTGATCCTCATTCTTTGCGCTAGAAACATACAAATTACCTGCCCGTCGGAAAATTCGCATACAATAATGTTCACACTAATTAATTATTGCATTACGTACTTAACAACTAGCAACTTGATATATATATAGAACAAATAATTGAGCATAAATTAACACAATTATTGAAGTACGATATATAACGAAATTTCTAATATCATTAGGTCATCTTTCTATGAAAAAATCCGCTTGTAAATGTGCCTCCATGCATGTAAAAATTAATGTAAGGTCACTTGCAGGAATTAAGTTGGTGTGTTGGTTAAAGAAACACTGTAAAGATCCAAAACCCAACGACCGAATTTTTTCCAGTTGGAAACTTCTCATGTATTTCAAACTAAAATTAAGTTTGGGATATATAGGCGAGGAGTATAGCGGAGGGAGGGGTAAAATGGTCTTTCACGAAAGCTAATCCTCTCTATTTGTAATTCCATAAAGGAAAAAGGAGTAATAACTTGAAAGCAACCCCTCATTATGTTCTTCCCTGGTAAAAGGGGCAACCTCCATAGATAGGAGTCTAGTTGCTAGCCTCCTCTAGAGAGAGAAACAACTGGATTTTATACATCTCATATTGTAGAAAATTTCCGTAATCAATTATGCATTTTAATTTTTACATTAACTAATGTTCAATTATTTAAGTATTATAATACATGTTCACATTTTTGTATTAATTTAGGAAAATGACTTTCTTTTGAAATGATGAGCAGATAGGTCTTATATATTATCAGGTTAAATATATATCCGTCTCAAGAATAATTCAATAAACTTTCACACTTCTTTATTGCAACATATATACATATATGAATTATAATATATCACAATTAATTCAAACCACATATTATTTATTTTTTTAATAAAAGACAAACTTTTTTAAACTAGCAATATATGCATGAAAAACAAAATAAAAAATAATATTAATGCCACATAAAATCAGACAGACAGGTTGGAAAAGAGGTGGGACCAGGTTTTAATATAACGGCTGTCTGAGGTTTTAATATATGTGGTTGTATATACAAAGAGTGAAGGATTGGAATAAATTTTAGAGAGAGAGAAAGAGAGAAAGAGAGATGGAGAAAGAGGAAAGAGGTAGAACTTAGAAGGGGAAGCCAAGTATCCCGTGACTGATACAAACAGCCTCATAAAAGTAGGATTCTCCTTTGATCCATCTCATTAATTCTAGTGGGGATGCATTATTTTACCATCTAGCACTCTCTAATCAATTTAATTTTGCCGACCCAGTGTTTTCCAAAATGCCTTCAAGCCAACAACATTAAATAGCCACAATAAAGTCCCTGGTTTTTAATCCATCGTATGACCGCCACCTGTAGATAACAAGTACAGTTGTTTGGCAATGAGATACGTGGAGTAATGTGGGAGGTGCCTTTTACTGTTTGCTGTACGATGCTGCAGGAGATCAAAGGAAAAGTTCGTAAGATTTGGAGGTGAATGAGGGTGGTGGTATTACAAAAGCTGGGTAAACGGTAAACGTTTCTTTTACCGACAAAGAGTATAATAATTTTGTGCTGTACACAATCTGGATCCGTATCCTCCCAGCTATCTGACTCAACACAATTGAAACGGACGGTCCAGATTTACATTCAGCCGGTGCTTGCTCGGGATGAGGCGGGAGCAGTATTATTTATGCTTTGAGATTCGTGCCAAGTTAAAAAACTAATTTTTGATCGTCCGATTTAAAAAACCTGAGGAGATGTGAATTCGTACAATCTAGGTGGTAAAGAAATGATTACAGGAAACGGTTAAAAACAGATCTTTACTGGAAACGGTAAAATTGTGATCGTTGCTAGAGGAACTTTTTTTCACAAACCATAAATAAAAATAAAAAAATTTACCAAACCAACTTGATTGGTTTCGGGTTTTGTTTTTATAAAAAATCATAAGAATTGAAATGACATTTCGGTCCGAAGGAGTTTTTTTGTTACGTACCGAATTGTCATTTCGGCCCGAAGTAGTTTCACAGATTTTGGAGAAAATTCGTGTGGTTGTGAGTTGAAAACTTGTAAAACTACCACTGACCGAAATGACAATTTAGTACAGAAAAAAAAATTCGGATTGAAATGCCATTTCGGTTCTTATAATTTTTGTAAAAACAAAACCCGAAACCAATCAAGTTGGTTTAATAAATTTTTTTTTTATTTATAGTTTCTAAAAAAATTCCTTGCTAGAGGCGTTACTGAGATCTGGCCATGCAAATGTGGCATGTCCCAACTAATAAAAAGAATTGAAAGTACTAAAATAAAATATGGATATTCCTCAATGCAGATCGAAATATCATGCGGTGTTCATGCTTTAGCAAGTAGCAATTGAATCATAGATTCTACAAGCTAGACGTAATAAATTTCTTCTCTCCCAAAATTTATCTCACAACTACGTGACATGTAAAATAAAACAAGTTTTCTGTTCATATATATGCACGGAATTGACATTTTAAAACATTTATTGCTTATTGGAATACCGTGCTATTTTGGTTTGTTTAATAACAGAATTAGTAAATTTTGTTGGGGTGGAGACACGGATCAACATAACATAAATAATTAAAATTAAAATTAAACTAGAACATGTGTTGTGTAGCTCTAGAAAACTATATATGCCCGAAATTTTTATTTATACCATTTTAAGAAAATCAATTAATAAAATAACCATCGTTTCTGGTCAATTGTAAATCTAACACAGCCGCAGAATGCCGGAGCGGACCCATATGGGGGTACCGCAGAATGCCGGAGCGGACCCTTTATTTTTTATTTTAGAAATACGAAATTGTAATTTGTTGAGGGTTATTTATTTAGTTTCGAATGTGGTTTAAATTGATTTTTTGTCGTATCGTATTTTAGATATGTCGTTCGTTTGAAATATTTTAGATATTTTAGATATGTGGTTTCTTTGAAATTCTTTTGTGTACTCTGAGATAATGAAATCAACAAAATAAATAACAACAAAATCAAACAAACAAGAAACTAATCAACGAAATAAATAAGTATCTGACAAAACATCTACCAATACTACAAATAAGAATCTAACAAAACATCTAACAGTACAACAAATAAAAATCTACGGCTCTGGACTAAACACCGTCCTCGCCTTCTTCTTCCTAAACCCCCGACCTCGCCTGTAGAGTGGCGTCTCGTCAGTATCTGCGGAGGATGCAGAGTCGTCTGCCTGGACATCCGTAGACTGAACCGGCTCCTAGCGAACCTCCTCAATCTCGGATGTCTGCTGGACCCCAGGACCAAAAACTATTGTCTGTCCAGACTCAACCTGCGTGAATAAAAATGCCTGTCTGGCAATGGGGTCATCGTGGAGGGAAGGGTGAGGTGCCTGCTGTAAGGACTGGCCAGGGAACTGCGGGATGGGCTCTGTCTGAACATACCCGGGCTGATAGGCAGAAGGTGCTGTCTGAGTGGGACTGTAACCCGGGGAATACAGTCCATCTCCCTCTGTGCCATACTCAGTGGAGATATTGAAGCCCAGGTCCTCCTCGTGTCCACCCTGTAATAACTTACAAATTAGATAATGTATTGAATAAGAAAAAAATCACAGCTATGTATTTTAATTTAAATTATACCTCGGTAGGCATCCTAGCCTGGGATCCCATGGCGTCCTGTGCGGCTCGGCGCATCAACTCGGCACCTCGGTCGAACGCCTGACCGACCGTCTCAGCGCCGTGGACGGGTGCAAACACGTCCTCATCATCAGTGTAGGGGACATAGACATCGGGCTCGTCAGATATGTCGTCCACTGCATCAACACCGCCCAAGCCAGCGCACCTCAGTAGAGAGTCGAGGCGCGCCCTGTACCCACACTGGCACACCGCAGGTACGTTGTGCTTGAGAATGACCTTCCCGAGCCTCTTCCATCCCCTGGTGACGGCCATCGTAACCCCTATGACGCAACTCTTGACAAGATATAATGCCTGAAAATTGAAAAAATTATGAAGAAGTTTTACAATTGTAAATATTAATAGTTTTGAATTTGAAACTTCAAATTAAAAATACCGTGGCTGCGAAAGGTGCGCCGGCGGGGATAATACCGTGGATCTGTCCCATACGATCCCTCGGCTTCGGTACCAATCTCTGTAAGGTCTGTACGAATTACAACAAATGTTAGATATTCCAATCAAAAAACTATAGTTGAAGTTTTGAATTAATAAAAAAAATTCTTACACTGGCGCGACATCCATCTGATGGTCGGGCTCGGCCAATGGGGGATCTGCAGCTCCTGCCTCAAACACGTAATATGCACGGGCAATCCCCCAGTCCTTGCCTGCAGTGGTCTCCCTGGGATGGTGCAGCCCTCGCCAGACCTCCTCGCTGATCGGTGCCGGGGGCGGAGCAAGCTGGCGCATCCCGAACTGTCTCATGACCCGTCCGGGGTAATGGTGCTCGATGATCTATATATTTTAATACGTTAGACTATTTTTATTAAATTAAGTCGCTTGTGTAAATAACTAGCATAAATAAATTACGGTACCTGAAAACATATGAGTGGCACCTCTGCACGCCAGAAACGCTCCTGCTGACGACATCGCACCGGCAATATCTCAAGATATGACCGATGTGCGCCATCCACCTCGACCTGGAAGTATAGATTTAATATCATATATCAATTCGAACTGGAAAAAAATTTAAATCAAAATAAAAACAAAAGTAAACTTACATAATCTCTGTAGGGCTCTCAAGTCACAAACTCGGCATCATCTCTGAGATGCTCGATCTCCTGTCTCCAGAATGTGATGCCGAGAGACGCGCCATACCCTGCACCCACCCAAATCTTGGGATAGTAGTACTTGGCGGCAAATGCAGGGCAGTTGTCCGGCTCTGGCTTGCCCCACTCCGGCACATCTGTCTTGTTGGCCAGGACTGGACGGCCAACAATCAGATGTGCGTAGGACCAGTGCTGTAGTAACATGCACGGTCCAATGAAGGTCTTGTTCTTCTTCAGGCAGGTTGTGTTAAGACCCCTTTATAATTTACAAAGTCAGTGTTACTACACTACGATGTATAATATTTGAAAATATTTATAAGAATGTGTTTCTTACCTATATAGGCATGCCAGCGTGGCACCTCCCCAGTTGAACCTGCCCGTAGTGGACAGGTCACGCAGAAGCTCGAGGTAGCACAGCCACACCTGATCTCCATGCGAATCTGGAAACAACCGACAGGTGATCATCTCCAAAATATAGGCGCGCAGGTGTCGGTCAACAACCACCTGTTATAGATTAAAATTAGAACATTACTTACAAGAAAATAAATATAATACTATTTAAATTAAATCTTGTACAAGCAAATACCTGATCTGGTCGATCCGGAAAATCCTTGAATCTCGCCCGCAGCTTTGCCAAGCTGATGCAGCTGGGCGAGACCACGGTCTTCTCACCTCTCTTCTTCTCTTTCTGGAGATCCTCGTGCGAGATCCCCAACAGCTCCGAGCACAATGCCCGGAAGTCTCCGTACTCGACGCCCGTGACCGGCTCCCCAATAATAGTCATACCCCACAGGCAACTGACGTCCTGTAAGGTGGCTGTCATCTCAGCATGGGGGAGATGAAAGCTGTGCGTCTCGGGACGCCATCGCTCAATGAGGCCAGAAGATAAACCCTCGTTAGCATTCTCCTCGGCCATCTGGGATATCTGGTACAATCCCATCGAGCGTAAAACCCCCCCGTACGCCGGCTGGTACCGTAGATGAGTGTGGTTGTGACGAACCGTAACCGCATCCAAACCCTGCATTTAATTAAATAATCAGATCAAGTTCATTCATCAAAAATTCGGGATGACAAATTTACTTACCCCAGTGGCAGCCTCTAAAATCTGATGCTCTGCATTCGGGTACCACAAGAAGTCGCTGACCCTGTCGGTGCGACTCCGGATACCCGGAACATCCGCCAATGCTGTCTCGATGTACTGAGACATCTCGTATGACGTGGCTGTAGGGCCATGCTGTGTACCCCTACTGGAGGATGGTCTATCTCTACTGGATGTCATGCTGTATTGGATAATTTTTGGTCAAATATGAGAGTTTGGTAAAAGTCCTAATTAAATTTGGGTACAATTCTAATTAAATTTGGGTACAATTCTAATTAAATTTGGGTACAATTATAATTAAATTTGGGTACAATTCTAATTAAATTTGGGTGCAATCTAATTAAATTTGGGTACAATTCTAATTAAATTTGGGTACAATTCTAATTAAATTTGGGTACAATTCTAATTAAATTTGGGTCCAATTCTAATTAAATTTGGGTACAATCTAATTAAATTTGGGTACAATTCTAATTAAATTTGGGTACAATTCTAATTAAATTTGGGTGCAATTCTAATTCTAAATTCTAAATTAATATCTAACTCTAAACCCTAAACCCTAAACCTAAACATAATTACTACTCTACACTAAAAATTAAAACTAGAGAAGAAGAAGAACACTTACCCGAGGTCGAAGGGATTGAAACTTCTTTGAAATGATATGAAATCTGAAACCAGCGGCCCCTTATATAGGCTCCTGTAGGGGACCGCTCCGGCATTCTGCGGCCCCAGGGACCGCTCCGGCATTATGCGGACCCATATGAGGGTCCGCTCCGGCATTCTGCGGCCATGCTAGATTTAGAATTGTCAGCAAAACGGTGGTTATTTTATTAATTGATTTTCTTAAAATGGTATAAATAAAAATTTCGGTATATATGCTGGTCTCTGATCTTACTGTATTGTAACAATCCCTATTATGATAGTGCAGTTCTCAGGGTAGATTTTAGTTTTGTAATAACAATTATGATTTCACTTAGAAATCGGTGGGTTTATTTCATTTTTGTCAAATAAAATAAAAAAACAGTATTTCAATTATTCCAAATTACGAGCATGTATGTACAAACTCCATTTTGTAAAAAATCATAGTAAAAAACTAAAACTAAAAATGCTTTAAATATTGTAGGCCAAAGGAGAATTGCTTCTCATTCTCATAAATGTCTTTTTCCTAATTCCCATCACACTAAAAGCTCCTCTTCATTTGCTCATTTTTCTTGTGAATTTCATCCCACAACTTTTTCAATGTTGTTCATTTCCTTTAGGACCTTTTTGCAAGATCTCCTTTTCCAATGAGTCAACTTCAGAAGATTATAGTATTTTTTATTTTATTTATGTTTGAACTAACAATTAAAATGGATATCAGTATTGAGTGAGGCTAGGGGAATATGCATATTATGAATTAATCCGTGTTATGGATCCATATCTCTATCTTTAAAGTTCAAACATTCAATTCGAACCATTAAAAATAATTTCATATAAAAACGTACGCGTAGACCAAATTTTATATTTTTTTACTATTTTTTAAAATAAGTAGAAAATTGTTGTTTTTGGACGGTCCAAAATTT
Organism: Carex myosuroides; assembly: GCA_028015225.1. Taxonomy (NCBI): domain Eukaryota; kingdom Viridiplantae; phylum Streptophyta; class Magnoliopsida; order Poales; family Cyperaceae; genus Carex; species Carex myosuroides. Next base: position 8,570,136 of record CM051470.1, on the reverse strand, counting down.
TCAAATCAAGTGATCTTCAACCTATCTAAAAAGGTAGTTAAAAAAAATTATATATTTGGTCTGAATTACATCTTTATATGAAGGTCGTGTTGAACGGTTTATATAAATATCATATTATTTATAATCGAATCATATCTTATTAAGATAAAACCTTATCTAATCATCGACTATTCAAACTTTAAAATAGAGATATAAATCCATAGCATAGACCGTTGAGTAATATGCATTTGACCATAGCCTCACTCTTGGGTATTCTCTGACTTGTGATGCTTCTGCTCTCACTGCATCTTCAGTGTATCTTTAAAGTTTAAACAAAGCAAGAATAATTTATCTAAACCCAGCCCAGCCCATTTGTAGTAGAAAGAGGCCCATTAACTATGTAAAGGTTTTAAGGCATAATACAGCCAGAAAATGGGCTGACATTAAATAACATGAAAACCATCTCCGATCAGCTCAAACAAACCCAAAGGTCCAAACGCTTGCTAAAACCTCTTCAAGTTCAACCCTCCAAAGCAAAGTCTCTGTTGTCCCTCTAGCAGACTAACAGTAACACCCTCTTAAAATGGGAAGCTTTCACAGCAGAACATCAACGAACATTCTCCTCAAATTGTACATGTAAAACTCTTAAATTCGGCAATGCACGTAAGCTGTTGGCTGAGAATTGCCCGAAAGAAGCTTGGCTGCTTGAAGTGTCATGATATCTGGCTTTACAAGAAAGGGTTTGTTTTGTGAAGCAGTTTCGTTGCTCGGTGAAATGTTAAGCCTGATTGGGTTCTCTTTGCAAACTTGATTCATACCTGCTTGGTCAAGTCTGAGCTCTGTCTCTGGATGGGACTTAGTCAAGGATATTTTCAACATTGGCATACTTTTGATGATGTTTTTCAATTTTCATTTACATTACCTCATCGACAACAAACTGCATTCCTATCAGTTTTTGCAGCTCTTTGTTGGACTATGTGGAAATATCGAAATGATCTATGTTTCAACCACCATATGCCTAAATCAGTTAGAAGCATTGTTTTACTCATAAATTGGTTACCCTCACAAGAGATATACAACATCATTCCCTTGCAGTCATACCCAGACCCAGGAGATGAGACACAGCTAGTGATGCACCAGGGACCTCTCAGTGGCTAAAGCAAGAAGATTAGTCTACAAAATAGTTTATAATAATATTGCTTCTCATAGGCATAGCTATATTTTAGTGCAGCATAGACTGACTTGATTAATAATTTAATTATAATATAGTGTTAGTGATAGAATGCAGCCCCCTTTTGTGATGCTTGGCTGTTAGGGAGGATGATAATCTGTTAGAGTTTAAAGTTTTTGGTACTGATGATGGGAGTTATATATCTCCCATTAAACCTTTCCTTTGCTTGTAATTTAAACTCTCTGACTCTCTGTTTCAGTAAAATGAAACTGGGCCCGGGCCTATTTAAAAAAAAAAAAAAAAAACAGTTGCTTCATCTGCTCTCATGGTCGGATTAACTGAAGCAGGGTAATCCCAGCAAGGTACCGGAATGGATCCATTTATCTTCTCAATTGTTCTCAAAGCTTGATCTTGTTTAGAAGACTGTCATTCTGCAAAGCAGGTACATGGGCTTATTGAAACTAGGATTTGATATCTAAATCGGGTACATGGGCTTATATACACAGTAGAATGTCATTCTTGGTTCATCATCATTTTTTAATAGATACTTGTTGCCGTGCGGACTCCGTAAGTGATGCAAAGTAAATCTGGGCCTTATGGGCTGTGTTGGAAAATTGTGTTGACAGGCTCATTGAAATTTACAGGAGAAAATTTTCTAGAAATTGAGCCTAACAATAGTTCAGGTTACATCCTTGTGTTCAAGTTGTATTAAAAATTGGGTCTACGGGAAGAGGCAGCTCTTGCTAGAAACTGATGAATGAGAGGTTTACAAAAGGAAACTGGCTATAGTTGGATAATTGTAAAGGGAAGAGTGCATAAGCCACAGGTTCATAGCTGGAGGGAGAAATTATCCCCAAGCCAAAGGAACTTTTGCCAAATTGGATGGACTGGAGGGGTCCGTTGCAGGGTTAGAACCAAAATCGGTGACAGTGGAAGAACCTGATTTTCTAAACAGAGCAAACATTTGATCATAGTGAGAGGTTGGAATTCGCATCCCCTATCTTAAATTTTAAGTTTATCTGTGGAAAATCAAGACCATTCAAATCCTTTCTGCACGAATCTCAAAGCACAATAATACTGGCTCCCTACATTCTGAATAGGCACTGAAAGAAAGAAAAAAAAATTGACACGACTTTAGATAAACTGAAATTTTGAGATATCTCAAAAGATACGGACTACAAAGATTGATGGTTTCATTCGGGCTGATGGAGAGCCCTTACTGATGCCCTATTTTGATTTTGAAAAACCTAAGAATTTGTGAACATTGTCACTCGTTTATGAAGTTGGTTTCGATGAATGAGAACCGATAGATTGTCGTGAGAGACAGAGACTGTATTCATTTTCATCATTTTAAAGATGAACTCTGTTCTTGCAATGATTTTTGTTTGTACTGTGTTGCGTGTTTGCTTAATATTTGAATTTGAAATTTCACCTCTGGTATAATATTGAGTGTATCATTATTATTAATATTATTATGATTATTTTTTTAAAATTTATATTAATAGGGAATGGTTTCCAATCATTAATAGAATAAATTATTTTTGGTATTACTATTCAATTGATTGAATGCTTGTCGAGGTAATATTATGAAGGTAACCAAACAGCACACAAGTTTTATATTGTGAGATTTTTTTTTTAAGGTTAGTGGGCAAGTTGCCGCTAACAGATTTTGATTAAAAAAAGTTTAATTACAGATCCTATCTCTATTCACAACTATATTCATCGAGGCTACCTATCCTGATCTCTAGCTACTACCCCCATATCCCTGCTCCTATTTACAAAGCAAAACTGCTAATAGTGAGCATAACTCCCTCGCATGGTCCCCCGAACTTCGTCTCTTGCACTGACCCTCCTGGCCTCTATGCATATTATGTCCAGTTATGTATGTCGGTTGTAGTGTCATTGATAAGAATGTGCACTGGTTTGGTTATGTGTGAAAAAGTACGTCTGTTCCTTTCGCGCCATAATGCCCAACATCCCACCGCCCACACCATGTCCCATTGGGCCCTTTGGAGTGGTTCCATGGAGCCTCTGAGATTCCACCAGACTCCCACCACTGAATTACTGTTAGGCCTGGTGATATTGTAGTGTGCCAGCAGTCCCATCCAGAACCGAACAGTGTAGGGGCACCTCCGCAGGAGATGGTCTCTTGATTCTATGATACTCCTATCACACAAAACAATCCCCCTCCATCAGACAATCCCTGGAAATTAGTACCGCCTTTGTCATTAGCCTAGAGTGGGAAAAATGGCACGCCGGAGCCGGCTCCGTCACGGAACGGCACGGCACCCGTGCCGTGACCATTCGCGTGCCGTGCTCATCTTTTGAAACTTTGGCACGGCACGACACGTAGTCACGCGAGTCACGTGTAATTAGGACCATTAGATATTGATTTAATGGTGAATCTTGAATAAATTAACTTAAATTATGATTAAATGGTCACGTGAGTCACACGAGTCACGCGGGTCACGGCACGTTTAGGCACGGCGTGACTCACGTGGCTTGACCATTCGCGTGCCGTGACCACCCCTTGACATTTTAGTCACGGCACGGCACGGCACGAGACCAAAGTCACCGCGTGTTAGTCACGGCACGGCACGGCACGTTTTTCCCACTCTACATTAGCCTGTTTCGAATCAGTAACCAAACAAAGATTCTGATTTTTGTCGGTGTTTTAAGTTTCCATAGGGCCTCTAATAACGACATGTCTCCCCCTTATGGTGCATGAACCTGTAAGCCGAGGAGCATGAGAAGAGTTTGTTTGGCACCCATCGCCAAGAACATATTCTCTGTTGCATCTCCACCGAGACGAGGTATGGGGATCTCAGAGGGTACAAGTCTTTGACAAAATAGAATGTGGTTGTTTGTATCTGAATTTCAGCGGGGTAGTTGGCCCTATATAGTAGCCTCATCATCGTTGCCCATTGATCCGCCTGGTCACGATCCATCTTCCACAACCATTTGATTAATAGGGCCTCATTCTGCGTATGCAGGTTTATAATCCCCATTCCTCCATTTTCTTTTAACTAGCAAACCCTATCCCAGTTGACCAGACAGTTAATCCCCCTAATTCCCTTTCCAGAGGAAATTCCTTCTCAATCTATCAATTTGTCTCACTATCCCTTTTGGGATTCTCATGACCATGTAGTGCAGGGGCATTGCCGAAAGAACCGATTTTACAAGGGTTATCCGCCCTCCGTACAATAAAATGTTAGATTTCCACCCCTGTAGTATGTTCTGTATGTGTTGTACCATTGGTTGAAAATCAATTAGCCTCGACTTTCTGATAGAAAGCGGCAGCCCCAGGTACGTAATTGGTAGCATGGTCGGAGAGCATGATAGGTACAAACACACTCTTTGCCTGGTTTATCTTTAGACCTGATAGATTTCCAAAGATTTTAAGGGTAAGAGCGATTACCTTTAGTGTTGTCGGATGCGCCTCGGAGATAATGATGATATCATCCGCATATTGGACCGGCTTTGATTGCATGAATATCGGCTGGGGCAGTGTCAGTGTTGCACTATGTAAGATTATATTGTGGGATTACTGTTAGGTGTGCATGCTTTGTATCATGTGTTGTCATATTCATTTCATAAATCATATAGATTAGATACTGGGCTTCCATCATGCTAGCTAATTAAAGCCTGAATGATATCTAATCAGTTTTAACCCGATAAGGCTAGGAAGTGGATCTGATAATGCGGTTTGGAGATGGAATCAAATGGGCATATGTTCAGTTAAAAGTACGTACTGGGAGCTCCAAAAAACACACACACTGATACATACAAAATATGGAGATTAAAAGTCCCCTTAAGGATCAGAATATTCGCCTGGTTAATGACCCTCAACAGGTTGCTGACGGTGGAGAATCTAATTCGAAGAGGTTGGACATTGGTAAATCAATGTGTTATGTGCAAGGAAAGTGGAGAATCAGTGAAGCACCTATTCGACAATTGCATCTTCACTAAGCTGGTGTATGCCCACACAAATTCCGCACTGAACACAACACTGCCAACCACTAGGGCAAGACAGCATATCACTAGAAATGTGCACTCTCAGAAAATTAGACAAGTTCTGTTAATAGCACAGTTCATTGTATGGAGGGAGCGATGAGCAAGAATTTTCAGGAATTCAAACAAAAGTGCGGTACAACTGGTACAAGAAATACAGGAGGAATGCAGATTGTTGGAACTGACGGGGTAAAATGCAAAAAACCAGGAACTGACAAGGAGTCAAGGCGCTCAACCTTCAGTCTTTTGTTTCTTCGCTTTTATATTTAGATTTCTTTACTGTCTTCTTTACTGTCTTTGTTTATTTTGTTTACTTTTCATTTTAATCTTAGTTTCATTTTAGGGGCTCAACTGTTTTGAGTCTAATTGTATTTTCTTTTTCAAGTTACATACCCTATGTAACCTTTTTCATTATCAATCAAATGAGGGCGTAGAACTGAAAAAGGAGGCTCAAAATCAGTGAATTCTCTCAAAGATATAGCGATGGAGTCTGAGCTTGACGAACTAAGGAGACAAGCAAAGGAATTTTAGTTGTCTTGTCATAAGTTCATAACACTGTACAAATTGTTCTTTTGTTTATAATATGGATCTTCTTCCTATAGTCTTTGAAAGAATGTGTATACACTGGGAACCAATTTCAATATGGTCAAGTGCAGGGGCGGATGCAGGATTTTGATCAGGTAGGACAAGAAATTGACTCATGTGTAGTGTCTGTACACATGGAATTATATATGAAGAAATATATTAGTCGAACCGAATCAAATTTAGAAAACCGAAGTAATTTATGTAAATTTCAGTTTGTTTGGTTGAACTAAAATAAGATATAGACTAAACCGAACCATATATAAAAAAAAAATTAATTCAAAAGTTCAACCGAACCAAACCATTTAATCCCAAATTATCGGTTTGGATAAAAACCAAATAAACTGAATCCAATGAACACCCCTAATTATTACAATGGCGAAGGGGTTTAAATAGGGAGGAATCCAACACAAATCATAGTATCTGACGGTACCAAAACTGGTACAAACCGAGGAGCAGTCTTTTTTTTTTTTGAGAAACAATAAGGGTCACGCCTTCATTTAAACCGAGGAGCTGTCTTATCCAGTTATGGTACCATTGTAGGATTGACAATCCATCTCTCGTAACATTATGGTTTTGGTATCTCATCTGGATTTTCTCTTGAAGTGCACAATGCAATGCAGAGTTTCTTTGACTGGTAGAGAGTCGGGATAGAATTCAAATTTAACACACAAGTATCTGTGTCCTGTTCAAACTTCAAAATTTTGACTAGAAAAATAAATTGAAATATCATTACCATTCCCAAGTTGACATATAACACGGAGAATTTTGCACTTCAAAGTTCTTAATTCAAATCCAAGATTTGAATTAAAATAGTGGTTTCATGAAAATTTGTATTACTTTTTCCAAATATCATTTAGCTATTGCATGTAGATTGATTTTGACAGCACTTACCAATAACATCAGTTGAATGTTTCTCATTTGTGGTAAAAAATAATCACTTTAAAATTGTAAATATAAACAAAATTTACATGGTTTGCAAACTACTCCAAACCCTTGTTTGTTCCCAGTATTTGACCAAAATCCATACCGCTATGGTCAACACTGATGAGCACCTGCTCCTTTTGACTTTCAAATAATCAAAATCATGCACGCTTTGTTTTACTGATTTCTTGTACCTCTAACGATGTTGCTTTTTATGTCATCCCTGACCCATGTAAGTGGACCTCAGCATATCTGCATATAAACATTGCATTAATGACGAACTAATTAGGTTTGTGAGGAAAATATTTATAAAGCTTCCACAGAATTAGCTCTGAAAAATGTGACAAAAAATATAAGTTAATTTTTTTTTATAATTCAACATAATAGAAGAACCCGTCACATCAGCCTTGTCAGTATTACAAAAGAATAAAAGTAGTACCCCTCTTGAACCAAACAAAAAACAACTGCCACATAAGATCCAGACTCCCTTCAAAATGAAGTGTACAGCTTTTAGGTTTAGAGAATAGAGAAGGTTTCATTGTTGAATATGATTCTTTTATTTCATTATTTTATCATGTTATTGTTTTTTCTTTACACAAATTAATGGTTCTGTGAAAAAAGAGCATATACAAAGTACCCACAATTGTTAATTCTTCTCTTCTCTGAGGAATTTCTACAGTTGAATATGATTTTTTTTTTTTAGTGAATTATATATTTTTGAAGAATAAAGTAAAGAACATGATGTACATTATCCCTTATTATTTTTATTTTTTTCTGATTCAGTGCTTATTGTTAACATTTGGCACCACCTCAGCTGCGATACATTGTATTATGTCACTGTTGCAATTTTTTTTGCTACACGCAAACCCAAATAGTGAAATTGAGGGGAAAAGAGGACTCTAACGAAGTCAACATATGCTAACAGAAAAGGAAGAAAAAAATTAAAGAAATCGAAATATTGTTTCTTCTAGGTTTAAATTATCACATTCCATTGGGACTAATGTTTTCCGGTATTTTACCATGGTTGATTGCTACATAAATAGAATTAATTTGCTTATTCCATCTTATTCATATTTTATATTTTGTTTGACAGTTTATTTTTTTGAAAAAAAAAAGAATAAAAGCCCATTTCAGGTTGATGAAACAAAAGAGTTAAATTACAGATTGTTCAACTAGCAATATCCTCCCAAAGTGGGGCACCACATATGTGCTGAACTCCAACAACGAAGAGCATAACAGAAAATAATAAGTTGTTCAATAATGTGTAGGGGTGAAAACGGAGCGAATAAGGAGCGGATAATGCTAATACCAATTAATCCGTATCCGTTTTTCATCGAGCGGATACGGATACGGATGATAAACGGATGTCAAAATCTAAAACCAAATTCGCCTTAAACGGATACAAATACGAAGCGGATAATCCACGAATACGGATTCGAATACGAACACGAAACGAATATTTGACGGATAATTGAGTTAATATGACATATAAAATTTCAGACTAAAAAAATATATCTTCCCTATTTGAGAGTAGCGTTTGATTTTAATCAAATCAGTACAATTTAAAGAAAAAACAATAATAGTAGTTTTATACACATTTGGTCATTAATCATCGTTACTAACAATCTTTCCATTAAAAAAAAACTATTATAGGAAAAAAAAAAAAGAGTTTCTACTTTTAGGCCTATAGCTCAGTCCCTTATTTATATAAAGGTCTTAATTGGAAAGTAGCCACATTTAAGCTTTTATTGGACCAAGAGATTAAGAAGGCAGCGAATGAAAATCGGCCCAGAAACAAGTCTGGACCCGAGGTGCTCAAGAAATTAGTCCCACTAGAAAAATATAAATAATGTTGAGACGCTTATATATAACTTCGGTCCGTCAAATTAGAAAGAGATTTAGCAGACGGATATGTGCGGATATCCGCTCCGTTTATGGGTTTGTTGTATTATCCGTATCCGTTTCCTCATATTTTCTCGTAATTATCCGGATCCATATCCAGTATTATCTGTTTGATCCAAATTCGGAGCGGATATCCGTCGGATAATCCGGATCCAACTATTACTAAGCGTCTAAGCCTCTACTTTGAGGGCTTATCTGAGCCTTCCTTCACCTTCTTGCTAGTATTATCTGGCCAATAGATAATAAGCAAAATAACATTCCTTGCTGATTTCAAGTTTGTTTGTTTGAAGCAAATGTCATTGCTATATTTTCATATGGTCTAACAAAGAGCACTATAGAATAATAAAAAACATGTTCTGTCAATTGATGGTAATGTTAATGCAAATTATATAATATCTGTACATGTATCCCACCTCCCAGGTAAGCATAATATCTTGACTTTTTTCTAGCCAAAACCAAAACTGTTGAGTAAAAGGGCAATTTAGGAATATATGGTCTCTGGTATCATTGGCAGTACAGAAGTGACAGTGTGGATCTCCCTGCCAATCTTTTTTTAACAGTCTAGTCTTTGTCAGAATTTTGTTAGAGCTTAACAACCACATAAAAATTCTGATTTTTGATGGAATGGGCAATTTCCACTAGAGTAATGGTTGTCTAGATATTACTCCACTGTAATGTACAGTTTTCAAACCAGAGATCTTTCCAAAACAGTAAGTTGGAGTGTATTCCTGGCTCACAACTAGTACTCATCTTACCTATATATTCTAATTTAACTACTGCAGCCCAGAAAGGAGACATTTGTTTGATAGTTTAAGTCATGAAATGTTTTACCTGTCTGTCTACTCTGTCTATATCTTTACACTCATTTGACAATTTAAGTATGGAATAAGAAATTACTCCTCTTACTCTACAACCAAATATGAAAAGTGTGAATATTTAGTCACCATTCAAAATCAAACAAGATTTGATGGTTCAACAAGGACAAGGACAGTACAAGTGTAGAATTCTGCATTTTGCATTGCCTGAACGAATATTATGCAAACAAAATCAAACAAAGAACAACATGCTTGCTTAACAGATGACAAATTCCAAAAATTGTTAGTCACTAATTGAATGGTCAACTTCTATATGATGTTTTATTGCATGCTCATGAGAATGGCCCGCTGCGTCAGATTTTCTGACAAACCAGCACCGGAGCACTCCACATGTCAAATCATTTGCAGTACAAAAATACCTTAACAGATTATAAAAGAAATTACAACAAGAACAAAATTGATGTACATATGAAAACTTTCATTTCAAGTCAAGATCAACTCTAGAAAGTCTGAAATGTGTTCATATGCCACAAAAGTAACTGCACCAGCAGGAGCAGATTTGATCAGGGATGGGATAATTCCTTTGTAAAGGCCAGCCAAACCCTCCTTTATTACAATCTCTTTCAATGCATGGTACATGCTTCTGTACGTACTTCTCTCTATACGGGCCCCGTATTTGGGATGTCTCAGCAAACCTTCAACCTGTAAAATTATATAGCAAAATACATTTACCTTGTAAAAATCATAGATCATTAAGTAGGATTTATGTACCATTTCACATAAATTTGTACACAGCATTTGTGCAATTCATGTTGTTTCGATTGTTCATTATGGATGTTGAGTTAGCATTTTCCTTGGTAAATGATGATGTGGCATTAACAACAAAATTAACAGAGGGACCATGTTGAACAAAGCTCAGATAACTATGCATCACAAAAATCTAAGAGTGAGGCTACGGTACTATGCATAACGCATATTGGTCCGTACTATGGATCAATATCTTCATTTTTGAAGCTCAAGTAGACAATCTGAACCGCTCAACATGATCATTATATGAAAATGTACTTGTACATCAAATTTTACATTTTTTAGAATTTTTGTACTATTTTTTAGATAGGTAGAAAATCACTTGATCTAAAGATTTTAGACCATTCAAAAGTAGTAGTCTTTTTACCAATCTAAAAAAATAGTAAAAAAATTCTAAAAAAATGTTAAATTTACTTTGCAAGTACATTTTCATATGGAGATCATGTTAAACGGTTCAAATCAAATGTTTGGACTTTGAAAACGAAGATATTGATATGGACCAATACAAGCTACGCATAGTACCATAGCCTCACTCAAAATATAATATCACCAGCCAATACGAATATTGCATATATGTCCAAGGACCAAATGTGTAAACAAGTTCAAAATTCTAACCTGGAACCTCTTTTTGACAACATCAAGTGGATGACACACAGATTTGGCAAATGTCCCGGCAAATAACCCACATAGAAACAATTGGAAGCTTGATACCGACTCGGTATTCATGGCAGGGTTAAGCTCGGGGTTTCTATACCTGTTCCATAACTGCAATGACCACCACATGAAACATCAATTTTGCAAGAATCAGTTGAGGCACAGGTTAAGTATACCTAAAAGGTTGCAACAATAACTGTACTAATCATACAGTAATCCAACAATTACCTTAAATCCAAAATAGTACAAGAAGGTAGGGGTGTTCATTGGATCCAGTTTAGTTGGTTTTCAATCGAACCGACAAATTTTGGATTAAATGGTTCGGTTTGGTTGAATTTTTTAATTAATTCGGTTTTTTATATTTGATTTGGTTGAATTCTTTAATTAATTCGGTTTTTTATATTTGGTTTGGTTTAACTTTAATCTCTCTTATTTCGGTTCAACCAAACAAATCGAAATTTACTTGATATTTACTTGAATTACTTCGGTTTTTTATATTTGGTTCGGTTTAATCTCTCTTATTTCGGTTCGACTAATATATCTTGATATTTATTTCTATGATCATTAAACGTATCGAGTTTTGAACTTCTGAATTTAATCCCTCTTATTTTGGTTCAACCAAACAAACCGAAATATCCTTTGGTTTTTTTTTTTGGTTTGGTTATCATTCGGTTGGTTCGGTTAGATTTTTGACCGAATAAAATTTTGGTTTGACTATTATAATTTGGTTTTAACCGAACCGACCATTTGAACACCCCTACAAGAAGGGCATTCTTAATGATTTTATATGCTCAAGTAATGGTAAAGTAGGAACGATCGATTTAAATTAAGTACTCAAAATTGTATAAGCCTCTAGGAATCTACTATCACCATTGAACTCCATTCTTACTCTCTGATCATTTGCTTCTGCTTAATTCGGGTGTTTTTTTTCAATTAGATATACTACCCAAACAAACACAAAGATGCTAATTTAATTAGATACACAAGAGACCCCGAAGAAACATGATAGTTTTGTTCTTTTTCTCTATTCTTTATTTGAAGTAGGTGAGGAGCATATTTTCATATGCACTACTGTAAAACTACAAAATATCACATATTAGTATATTACCCTTCAAAAAACCAAGCATATCCACTAGAACTCCATGCTTCTCAAAAGATTTTCAAACCACTATTCCTCAACGCCTCTATACATAAATGACAGAGGAAGGAGGGATGTGTTGGTGATTTGAAGCATTGAGGTAAAATCATGGCAAATTCTAATGATAAGAGATGCAAATGCACTCATGCTTTGCAAAGTTGCTCATGATTTATCACATCAACCTTTATTTCTTAGAAAAAAAAAAAGAACGGTAGAACAAAGAGTTGAGTCCGTACAATCATCCATCGCTTGAATGTGTCATAGGAACCAAACTGTAATCCCGCATAAGGAATTATCTCAACAAGAGTAGGTGACAAACCGGCATATAGTCCTTTGAAACCTCGCTTTTGAACTGTGTCATTGAATGCCGACCTCATGTTTGGATAAACCTGGCACATCATAAATTAAAAACTAGCACCCTTTATGTTATTTCCTTCTCACAAATTCTAAAGAAGGTTAATGATGTGTATTATATCCATATATGAACCAAAGATTTCTTTGATTTATTTTATGGGTTAATGTTGCCTCATGCTAAATTATGTTTATGCATGCTTGTCAGGCTACATGAATACGGTAAAAAAACAAATTCTGGCTAGTAATGTACTGGTTGTATATACCAGTATTTAGTTGGTGTAATGCGAGGCCGTCCAGTGGGTCTGTCCTACTGATACACAACAGTAGGAGCCTTGACAGCTGCGGCATCTGTATCATGTACAGTAAACCTCAAGTAAAAGACAAAACCGGTAATCAAATAACCGGTATATAATTAAATACAATAGATTTAATACCTTTGGTTCGCCTTGAGAAGCTAAAACTGTTCTTAGAAGGTCAAAAGGATAGGATCCTACGGTAGCAGCACATCCCGCAAATCCCCCGCTTAGATAAGACCAGTACGGGCTCAGTTGTAAGTGATCCTCTTTTAGAAAAAAAAAAAAAAACACCAGCTGAGAAAAGGACCTTTCTTTCTATTACTTTTTTATTTTTCTTTGGTGTGTGTGTGTGTTATACCTGCCTTGGAAGAACCTGAAACAAAAGTTTTCAACTTGTGTAGAACAGTGAACTGTATGGCAGTGTATGGCATGTATAAGAACAAACCTGGCACATTTCCTCTCCAAAAACCCTGAATTGATATTTCAAAAGAAATAATACAAATAAAAACAACAACATAGTGCACTCCTGCTAACAAATCAGCTATAATAATTGAGAACAATCAGGTATTTGGTACAACTGTATGACCAATAGCATGATTACTTAAAGAGAAAACTTTACTTGCATCACGATAAAACACTTTGCATTTCTCATCACTGCACAGCTTAAAGACCAACAATTGATGGCATAAAATAAATAAATAAATATGAACAGAAAAAATACCAGCAAACCTTCCTCTCTGAATATTTCTTTAGTTGTTTGCAGTATCCCTCTATATTTTGATGGCCTGTACATTTCTTTTCGTAGTAAGGTCCATGTAGTAGTTGGCTCAAGTTGCACCTGAATTTGTAGAGGTATTGTATTGGCCATTAAAATCGAATTAATTTTTGTTATTAACTATTGTCATATTTTTTTTCATGTATCAATGTGTACATTTAATACTACATCATGACAAAGTCCAAATTTAGTCACATTCAAAATGGCATTGCTCTTTTGAATTACTGCTATTTTATGATCAAATTTCTCAGGGTATATGACAAAAATTAGCTATTCCAATTAGATTTTAGCATGTACCTTGAAATGTTCAATATCAAAACAAGAAATACCTACTGGCACAGAATAATACATTATTCAATAACCAAAATATAAACTTTTTGAAATGTTTTCTTCCAAAATATAAACCAGGTTGCTATGTTCTTTATTCTTTTGAAATTGAACGGATGCTCCAGCAATTGTTCTTCTTATCCACAATTTAATTATTGGAAAACCTAGTTCTCAGTTCTCAGCTGTAATTGTTTGAGATCAAATTCGAGATTTACAAAAAGAATTTAATTACCTGAAACCTAATTTTAATAACATCAAGAGGCGAGGTGACTGTACGAGAGATGCCACCAGCAATTGCCCCAGACAAAGTATCAACCAAAGCCCTGTTCAGCTGCCCTGACTCTTCAGTCTTCATCAAATTCGCCAATCACAATTTTCTTAACCTTTTCTAACAAATTTTAGAGAAGAAAAGTTAAAATTTGTTCGAATTATATCGAAATTAGAGAAGGAAAGAACAACACAAGGGAAACCTACATAAATATAGACACTGAAACCCCTAGTTAGAATTTAAACACATCCAGCACTATACAAAACAAATCTCGAAACAGAAGGGAGGAGGTGACCTGAAACGAAAAGATCAAAGAATGATTCCGATCGGAACTAATCGATGCCGCTTCTCTTCTCTTCTCAGGCCACCGCAAGGAAGGGAAGAGGGGGTCGTAGCGCTATATTTGCTCCACCGATTCTAATTCTCGTCAATTGAAATGGTCTCTTCTCGTTCAAGTAACTCAAATTTTGAGTTTGTATTCCAACCGTCCGATTAGAATCCGAAAGGAATAATTATTATAATATTCGTGCTGAAGAAGATCAATCGGTCTGAATCCAAACTCAAAATTTGGGTTACTTTCGGGAACTGAATTCTCAGTGGATTGCTTATCTTCCTTTAATTTTCGTGTCGAAGCAGATCAGACGGTCTGGATATAAACACAGAATTTGGGTTACTTTAGGGACATGAATTCTCTGTGGGTTGCTTCTGTTCCGATCAGCGATGATCAGAGCCTTACGAGAGACATATGGATAAATAAATAGACGGCGGGGCCCAAATAACCTGTCTGGTCTAATTGGACCGGGCTGACTAGTTCGGCTCGGCCTAATAACCGATTTAGACTATGAAGCTTGATACTTTGGTCTAGATTTAGAAAAATTTTCATTGATGAATATGATTATTTTATTTCATTATTTTAGCCTGTTATTATTTTTGCTTTACACAAATTAATGGTTCCCTGAAAAAAGAGAAAAAATAAATAAATTGCCCACAATTGTTAATTCTTCTCTTCTCAGAGAATTTTGTGGAGTTGAATGTGATTCTTTTCGTTTTTATATTTTTAGTGAATTATTTTTTCATTAAAAAAGTCAACAAACATTTCATTAAAAAGCCAAAATCTAAACAGTATAATGTTGTTTTAAATGTGCAAATGAGAACACGGTCAACCATATTCTTAACAGAAAAGGAGGAAAAGAAAAGATATCAAAATCTTGTTTAATATTTTTTTATATATAAACCAGAGTTTTTAGATCAAAACTATATCTTACTCAGATTTGAACATGATTTGAAGATCAAGAGTTTCTGGGTCTACCAAAGGTCCCTTAATTTGACCCTCAATTTCTCCTTTTAATTCAATTCCAAATTAAATAAGTTACTCAGTAAAAAGATAAAAGTATTTGATCTAGTGATAAAATACAATAAAAAGAAACCCTCAATTTTGGTCGCTAACTTACAAATTTAGATGAAGCATGATGTTAATTTTGATTTTTTTTTTTTTCATCTCTCATTCTTAAAGGGACAATTTCATTTATACCTCTCAAAAACTCTGAAATTATGTATATCTCCTCAGAAGTTCATAATATCATATTTACTCTTCTAAATTTCAAAAATTCACGAAATTATCTATTTTATTGTCTTTTCTATTAAAACTCATTTTAAATTCATAAAATATCTGTTTTATCCTTTTATTAAAAAAGAAAAAAATATGTAGCATGTTTCGAAAAAATGTCAATCTTCTAATTGGTCGGTTTTCAAAAATAAATGGATAATTTATCTACTTTTTACTCTTACACAAGCCTATACCTAGATAATTTCTCTACTTTTTTTAATATAGGGTAAAATCAGTTTTAATAGAAAAGACAATAAAATAGACAAAATTGTGAATTTTTGAAATTTAAAAGAGTAAGTACGATATTATAAACTTTTGAGAATAAAATAAGTAATATCAATACTTTTTAGGGATATACATGAAATCCCCTCTTTCTTAAAAGTATGATGAAATTCGGATCAACTAAGGAACCACAATCAGACAAAGAAGTAGGCTGTACTCATGAAAGTGTAGGCCGGTGATACCAGTACTGAAATTGTCAGAAATTATCTGACCAACTTAACCATATAAACAGGGCATCTATACTTAAAATTTAATATCAGAAAGCTAGAGTGAGGCCACGGTGCTGTGCATAGCACGGATTGGGTTCGTGCTACGGCTAAAAATTTGACTTTTCAAAATTTTAACGGTCTATCCGAACTGTTCAACGTGATTATAAAATGAATATGTACTTGCAAATCAAATTTTACATTTTTTCGAATTTTTTTACAATGTTTTCGAAAATCACTTGATCTCAACATTCTGGGCCATCCAAAAACAACCTATCTAAAAAAATAGTAAAAAAATTCGAAAAAATGTAAAATTTGATTTGCAAGTACATATTCATTTTATAATCGTGTTGAACGGTTCGGATCGACCGTTAGAATTTCGAAAAGTCAAATTTTGAGCCGTAGCACGGACCCAATCCGTTCTATGCATAGCACCGTAGCCTCACTCCAGAAAGCTATATCTAAATTTTATGACCTACAAACCTATGATGCAGAGAATTTTATAGGTAAATATTCAAAAAGTAAAGAGTGAAATAAAAAGAGAATTGCTGACTTTTTATGCATAGAATGATTGGTATAAAATTTACCGATCCAATAGGGTAGAAATTCCATTAAACAACTTTTTTTTTGCACACGTGTTTGGATTTTCTATAGCTCTATCATCTATAGCTCCTTGATTTGTAATATGTTTCTCCTTCCTCATATGATGAAACCACTGAGAAACCGGACACATCTCTGTTTCTAAAAGAAATATGATTTGGATCAGTAAAAATTCAACACATCAAAACTTTATTAACTGATCCTTCCTCACATGTTTCTGCTGTACTTTTTCTATTTCTCTCTCTTTTATTTAATATTTTCTATAGATAAAAAATTGCGAAGATGCAACCTATTTTTGAATGAGAATAACCTACGACTTTCAAACTTATTAGGCATGTCATAGCATGCGTGTCTTCAACCGTCGGATTATTCTTCTCTTATCATTTATTTTAATTAGACGGTTCCTAACTTTACATGTTTCTTTTCTCATTCAAAAGGAAGAGTTTTTGATGTGCTCAAGCCTTAATGTGCAACTAGGGCTGACAATAAATATTCATAATTCAATAATTTGATGGTTGATAATTTTTAGATTAAGTTTTTTCTTTCTTTCAATCTGAAAATAGTTAAAAAATTCTAAAAAATATAAAAGTTGGTCTACATTAGAATGGAAAAAGAGATAAGAAAAAAAAATCTCAATTTCATTTCATACAATTTACCATCCAAACAATAATTTGAACGAATATTGAGAATTAAATCTCAACTAACTTTGAATAAGCCTATTCGGCAAAAGTGGAATGGAGAAATAGAGTGGAAATTAGATTTTATTCCTGTCAAATAAGAAAAGAAGTGAGTGGTATGAAAGAATTGAGAAAAGTGGAATTGAGTTTAAAATTTTTTTTTGAAGAAAAACAGAGATCAAGTCCCTATTTGCTTTATTAATACTTGAGGTTACAACATGAAACCTGTTACAGAAATTTAGAAAAACAATGATTCAACACAGTTGAACCTTAACAAAATAAGTACTGAAATTTAAAGGAGAAGGAACATAAACACAGACAACATTGTGAAAGAAATGAAAAAAATTCCTCGTATCAGTGTACAAAATTTCACTAATTTTGAACTTCATCGGCCAATTCCTAAATACTTTTTGTCTAGTCTCTAAAAATTCGATTACATCTTTCCCTCCAACAAATAAACATGACCAGTAGCAGAACTTCTTTAGACTTCAAATCTCCCTTCTTCTGCACAATCCAGTGATGTGCTCCTTCTTCTTGTAACTCCCTTTGCCAATTTCTGTTTGGTAATTGAAATTAACCAGTGTACACAGCCAATAACATGGTGCATTAAAAAAATAGATGCCTGATGGTCACATATTACCTCCTACATAATACACATACTTGATAAATTATATCCTCTCTTCTGCAAGTTTTCTAATGTTAGAATTTTCTCATAATAAGTCGACCATTCAAAATTCTTTATTCTTGGAGTTTAAACTTTTGCTGTCAAACTTATGTTTTTTACATTTTAGTCATTTCTCTATTCCTCTATAAACTAATTATCTATTCTATGAGAAAAGTAAAACAGTGAAATTATTTCACTTTTTCTCACTTTTTTTTTATTATATTACAGTGGTTTGTCGATCAGGCTGAAATTTTTATTGTTGCCACCTCCCAAAAATTAAATTAAATGAATACTACTGCTGGGGGCTTATTTTCAATGCTATCACCCTCGCTAACCCAGTTCGCGCACCAAAATGACGGGTGCGCTGACTGGGGTGCGCTGACTGGGTTAGCACACCAGGTGCGCAAACTGGGAGTTCGCGCACCCAGGCGCGCGATCTCTCTTTCAAAATTTCTCAGATTTTGGCTGATTTTTTATATTCTGTGGTGGTGGCACAGAAGATCTAAGAAAGGTAGGCAGCTTCATGTAGTGATTCATATAATTTCCTCAAGTATATTTCCATCTTTCCCTATAAAAAAAAGTATGTTTCTATCTTATTTTAAGCGATTCATAGATTTTCAATACTCCTTAAATGAGTTAGTTTTTTAAATACTCGATATGTGAGTTTATTGAGTTTTGCTATAAATGTATTGTCATGTAACCATGTTATCTTTTTTTTATCTTAAATTGTCCCTTATAATTTGCTACATTAAAGTTTACAGAAGTGGTGCCACATGAATCGAGGCAATAACCTTACGTGGCATTCCTTGGGGAGCCACGTGGCTTGTTTGCTTTAAAATAAACTATTCGAACTCACGACTTCTTAGTGTATCCGTAAAAAGGTGGGTGCGCCAACCCAGTCTGCGCACCACTTGATGCGCTAATTCAGTCCGCACACCTGCTATTTTGGTGCGCGAACTGAATTAGCGAGAGTGGTAGAATTAAAAATAAGCCTCCAGCGGTGTATTCATTTAATTTGATTTTTGGAGGCGACAACAATAAAAATTTCGGTCGATCAGGTCCACGGGGACTGAGAAATCCGAAGTCGGCCTTATAGAACTTAAACGAAGCACTAATGTGTCATCACTTTCATGATTTGGTGGTGGTACTGATACAGCGGTACTTGCGTACCAACAAGTCAGCAAACTATGGACCATATTATATCAATCAATCCACTATGAAAAATCATTTATTTACTTACTTTTATTGAAATATTCTTGGTACTTACTTTTGGGTTTGATCATATCCACTTGCAAGTTGCAATCTTGAACTCGGAATATGGTTCCAAACATCCAATGTTTATCCGGCCCCACCCATACACGTGAAAAAAGCTGTGAAATAAAAGGTTAAAAATCCTGTCCATTTCATATGCTCAATTGAAGGCATTGAGATCGGCAACACTTTTTTTCGAAGAACTATGAGTGTTCTTAAGTTTATCAAATTTATCTGTGAATTCAATTTTAAATAATTAATTAAATTAGTTTTAAATAACGAATCTATCTTACGAGTGATAAATTTTGGAACTAATTTTATAGTGTCAAGTGGTAAAAAATGTTCAAAAAATAAAAACGTTAAAATTAATTGATAAACCTTCTAATTTTGACTACTTGACTTTTTACTAAATTAATTCGAAAGTTTAAATTTTTTGTATGTAGACGCATCACTCGTAAGGTAGATGGATTTCAACGTTCGGATTCGTCGTTTGAAGTCAATCCGATAGATTTTAGAGTTGAGTTCACAAAGGGCTTTTAGTTGTTTAATTCTTCTTAATATCGATATCTTAGTAAGGATTAAGATCATCTTTTTTAACTTTTTTCGTCCAAAATTTTAATTCATGCACTGATTTTAAGATGCCGTTATGTATGAATTAAGTCTTCTTGAGCTCTATTTAACAAAAATGAAAACATATAAAATTTAATTGACAAAATTATAAATTTTTAGTTTATAAGAATACTTAGTCATTTTTTATTTCTTACATTGAGAATTAATATCACCTTCTTTAGTATTTTTCATCCAAAATTTTATTTCATGTCCTGATCTTAAAACACCACTATCTTTAAATTAAATATTCTTAAACTTGTCTACAAAATAAGACAACTGAACATAAATTCCTTAACATAGATTAAAATTTAATCATTCTTCTGTTACTGAAAGACCCCAATTTGAGATTGAAAACTAGAAAATTGAAGTTCAAGTCAATAAATATTAATGTAGTGTACTTTTATTTTATAAAAGAGCCAAAAAATATTAATACAAATATTTTTTTTAAATAATCGACAAAATTTTAAATTTTAATTTATAAGAATACTTAGTCATTTTTTCTCTTGCTATACTATCAGTCTTTTTTTTACTAGAAATTATTTATTTTTAATAAAATTTACTAGAAATTCTTAATAGCAAGGTTTACCCAAATATTTACAACTAATACCAATTTGCTCTCTTAGCCATAGCTCATCACAAGCATAACCATGGCCGAATTTAGGTGCCATGCATTTTTTTTTCACAAGGACAATAACTAAGAATTCAACCAAAATGGAATTATATAGTATAATTACTCTAATGCTACTCAATTACCATTATGTGAATTTAGAGAGGAAGAAATCAATTGAATTAGTGCAAGGTTTGTCCACCTAGGCCCTTCTTACTCCCCTCTCCGTCTCTTCAAATTCAAATTGTTTAAAATAACTCATAATTTTTTAGTTGAGAATCAACTTTTGATTTAGTAGCAAAGGCAATGCTCTTCGTGTGAGAGATCGTAGGTTCGAAATCGTAAAAGAACAATTCTTTTTTATATTAAATAGTTGGGTTGCTTCACCTCGAATCTTTATAAAAAAAAAAACTCAAAATTTGAGTTTGAAATTAGCACGAATCTTAATGATGCCCACTTTTTATTAAATGCCCCATGAATTTTTGTTAGGTCCAAATAAATTCAACCACTATGTTTAATTTACGCAAACTCAAATTTTACGTTACCGCAAATAATGCAGACTTCTGCCTCTCCTCTCTATTTCCAAAAATACATACTTCTGTCTCTCCTCTCTATTTCCCTTTCCTTTTCCTTTTGTTTAGTTGGAAACATTTTGAATCGATTAAAATTGTGGTCTCACACGGTGTTGTAAATAACAATATGCGTTTGTCGGATAGATAGGATACCATCAAGCAGTTAATTGCGAATAATTGGGAATAAACGGTTAATTAGTCGGAAAAATCCGTGATAATTTGATCACCACCAACGACTAATCAGCCGTTTTTTACAACACTGATCTCACATAAGTTATTTTATTGTCTCAATAGTAACATTTTATTTATTATTTTTTCTTTAGGGAAAAGTTGGTGATATGAATCTGCCACATTTGGCTGACAAGGTATCCACTAACTGGCGTTTTGATTTGTGAAATGTGGGATGCGGAGAAAAAGCAATGCTTCCTAGCTAGCCACCTACTCCACATGCATAATTTTAGATAGTCAAAAGTCAAATTAACAAAAAAGTAATAATTTTATAATAATTTTGTTTTCCTCATAGTCGTACGGACCCTTTACTTACTATTCACAATTTATGGAGATGTGATTTCTTTTTTATTGGCAAATACTATTTGCAAAACAGCAAAAGACAACTGAGATGTGATTTTCTTTTATTGGAAAATACTATTTGGAAAAGAGTGAGATATGATAATATGCATGTTACGGATTGATCTGTACTATAGACTTATATCTTGATTTTCTAAATTTAAATAATTGATTTGAACCATTAAATATGATCTCTACATGAAAATTTATCAAAATTTGATATTTCTTTAAAAAAAATTATTATATTTTTAGATAGATAGAAAATTATTATTTTTTAGCTGTTCACAATTTTTAAATCAAGTTATTTTCTACGTATCAATTCTTTTTAAGAAAACCATAGAATTTTGAAGGTGATAAAAGAAGGAACTCACTAATATCGGGTATTATATCGTCATATTAAATAGTTCGAATCAACTGCTTGAACTTTAATGTTAAAGATATGAACATAAAGTAAAACATAACATCTACTATGCAGTGTATAATAGCCTACTTCATTATATCATTGCACATATATTATATATGAGGAGGGTTCAAATGTATTATGATTTTGTGCTCCAATATGCTCCACATCTTTTATCTCCATTTTCAAAGTCCGAACAGTCGATCCGAACCGCTCAACATGATATTCATAATAAAATATTCTTGGAGACCTAATTTTATATTTTTTAGAATTTTTTTACTATTTTTTAACATATGTACAATATCACTTTTTCGGATGGTCCAAAATCTCCTTAAAACAGTGATTTTGTACTTATATAAAAAAATTCTAAAAAATAAAAAATTTGGTCTCCAAGCATATTTTATTATGAAGATCATGTTGAGTAGTTCGGATTGACTGTTCGAACTCTAAAAACGGAGATAAAAAATGTGGAGCATATTGGAGCACAAAATCATGATGCATTTGAACCCGATATTTTTATTAATATCCAAAGTTTAATACAAATTAATATTTATGCCGAGATTCTGAGCTAATTTCGAAAAATGCCCAAACTGGCCACAAAATGGCCGGCTTACTCGTTTTTTTTTAGAGACACTATGAAGAGCAAAATAATGAAATCTAACACTGAAATTTGAATTTTTTTGTTTAAATTATTGGTTAGATTACTTCTTTTAATATATAATTAGTATATTTATACTAAAATACGCTAAATTACTTGAAATTATATTGAATTACACTATATTAAGTTAAATTACACTAAATTACATTACATTACGCTAAAATACGATAATTTACGGTAAATTACATATGAATAGAGACGATATCTTCACTGAAAAGGTGAAAAATGACGACGAAAATTCAAACGGTCATAAAACAGCGCTCGAGTGTCCGATTTCAGCAAATGACCACTTTTCGGAAAGCTTGCAAAAATACGCATGCGTCCGTGCCACGATGCTAGATTCCAAAATTTAGAATCGCCAAAAAACAAAAGGAAGAGCCTCAAAACTTGAGTTGAAGTTTCCGATTAAGATTTTCATTTCTATTATTCCATCCAAGTAGCTCAGTAAATTAGTTACATAGTGAACTTGTAGAATACCAATTTTTACTATTTTTGGAATTTTTTTACTATTTTTTATGATTCATGAAAGATGGCACAGAATCGGTCTATTTTAGAGTAATTTACCGTATTTCAGCATAATTAGTGAAGTTATTGTAATTTAGCGTAAATTTAGTGTAATTCAACATAATTTATTGTAATATAGTGTAATTCAACATAATTTCAAGTAATCTAGTGTATTTTAGTATATATCAAAAGAAGTAATCTAACAAAAAATTTAAACAAAAAATTCAAATTTTCAATGTTAGATTTCATTATTTTGCTCTTCATAGTGTCTCTAAAAAAAAAAACAGTAAGCCGGCCACAAAATGGCCGGCTTAGGTGGGGTCGGCTACAAAACGAGTAAGCCGGCCATTTTGTGGCCGGCTTGAGCATTTTTCGAAATTAGCTCAGAATCTGAACATAAATAATAATTTGTATTAAATTTTGAATATTAATAAAAATGTCGGCATTTGAACCCTCCACATTATATATATACATTGTTAAATAAATTACATTCTCTTATGAGAGAATAATTCTTGAACTTGACATGTCAAGGTTAGATAAGGCCTGATTTATTCCAACACATGCAATTGATAAACTTTAAGTCCCTCTCTGGTGAAGTTGTCATTTTCTCTGTAAAAATTTAAAGATCCTCACAATGATATTACTAATCACTGCCATTAACTAACAATAAATAACAATTATTGTTAAAATCACGTAGGGAAAAAGTAAAAAAAAAATTGTCTAAAATAACTATATTTCAATTATTTTTACTGAAAAGAAAAATAATAAGATAACAATTACACGGAAAAGCAGAGCAATGCACATGATATTCAGCAAAAGTAGATTAATTAAGGAAATTGTTTGAGGTAGAGATTGGTTAATTCATGCAAAAAAAAAATTCGAAATCATAGTATCATATAAAGGTTGCTCTATTAAATGTGAAATTTGTTTGAAATGGATTATATATTAGTATTGCAAACATACTTGAACTTGTGTTTTCATATTACCCAACAAAAAAAGAAAAAAAAAAGTATATGTTGTAATGTACTGTGTATAATATTTATGCCTCACTGCTTTTGTGTTTCAATTATGCCCTCACATCCTTATTTCTATTTTCATAATCCAAATACTTGATCCGAACTGAGCAACATTATCTTAATATTAAAATGTGCTTAAGACAGAATTATATATATATAGAGAGAGAGAGTGGCTAAGGTCAAAGTGGTATGACCAAGGCCTTGGTGTTACCAATTAGTTTTTGCAATTTTAAAGTTCAAATAGTCGATCCAAACCGTTAGATGTTCAATCTATATTAAAATCTGCTTGGAGACCAAATTTTACATTTTTTAGAATTTTTTTACTATTTATTAAGCCACTTTGAAAATTGCAGATCCGGATGAACAATAAAAACAGTGCAACCAAATTCTGGACCATGTGATCAGCAATTTTCAAAGTGGCTTAAAAAATAGTAAAAAAATTCCAAAAAATGTAAAATTTGGTCTCCAAGCAGATTTTAATATAGATTGAACATCTAACGGTTTGGATCGACTATTTGAACTTTAAAATCGCAAAAACTAATTGGTAGCACCAAAGGCCTTGGTCATACCACTTTGACCTTAGCCACTCTCTCTCTCTCTCTCTCTCTCTCTCTCTATATATATATATATATATATATATATAATCTTTTACTATTTTTTTCGATAGATACAAAATCATTGGTTTCAGAAGATTTTGGACCATCCAAAAACAGTAAATTTGTACCTATCTAAATGAATAGTAATAAGTTTTAAAAATTATAAAATATAGTCTTCATGCACATTTTAATATGGAGATCATGTTAAGCAGTTTAAATTGACTGTTTAAACTTTCAAAACAGAAATAAAGATGTGAAATATGAATAAGACACGAAAACAATGATGGAATTTTAACCCTACTCTATTTACAAATATATATATAGATAACTTTTAAGATTATACTTTGCCTGAATCATTCACCAAGTATGAGATACACAAATTAAGTGTGGTTTAATTATTGGTTTTGCAGGGCCCACAGAAAGTTATATATATGTGCGTATAGTCTTATGACCCGATATTTTTATTAATATCCAAAAAAAAAACAAATTATCAAATCTGCTCCCACCCTAAATTTATTTTTATTTCTACCCCAACCGCCCGTCGACTGGGCGGTCCACTTTCCGGACCTGACCGCCCAGCAGGCGGGCGGTCCACTACCCTTATCTGACCGCCCAGCAGCTGGGCGGTCTGCTATAAAACCCCTCTAAAAGGGGTTTTTCTCTCTCCTGATGAGCACAGTATTCATTCCAAGTTTCCAACTTAATAATCCAGAACCGAATGAGAGCTGTCAGGCGATTTTGAGGCGATTTTGAGGCGATGATGAACAGTAATTCCAGCACAGTAATCCCAGCACAGTAATCCCAGCACAGTAATTCCAGCACAGTATTTCCAGAACAGTATTTCCAGAACAGTAATTCCAGAACGGAAATATGTTGGTTGCACTGTATGTGGGCGGGAAGTTTACCCGGGGTGCGGAGGGAGCACAGTACACTAAGGAAGCAGCCTACGGCTTCGAGGTAAATGAAAATACCTCATTTGTTGAACTGAAGGGAATAGTGTATGAAAAGACCAGTGTGAACCCCAACCGGTATGATATAGATTTAGCTACCCGGATTAACACAGTAAGTGGTGGTAGACCTTACTATACCAGGTATCCAATAACAGATGAATCGTTATGGAGGAGTGTTTACAACACTTTTCAGTCACAGGGGGTAATGGTAATGGACTTATATTCCAGGAGAGTTCAGCGTGAACCCGAGGTTGGAACATCTAGGGAAAACAGAGGTTATGATCACTCGGGTTATGACAACCCGCGTCACTCGAGTTATGACAGCTCGAGTTATGATCACTCGGGTTATGACAACTCGGGTCGTGAGCACTCGGGGTATGACAACCCCAGCCACTCTAGTTATGACAACCCCCGCCACTATAGTTATGACAACCCCGGCCCCTCGAGGTATGACAACCCCCGCCACTCGAGTTATGAACTGCCCGTATCACCCGTTTATGAGAATTATGTACCTAATTTTACCACCGATCTACCACCACCACCACCACCTCCTCCTGAAACCCCAATCCAACCCAGATTTCCATCTGTACCACCATCAATACCTATAGTGTCACCCGTTGCTATCCGGAGAGACCTTGACCTTGATGCTGAGCTTGATGCCGTACCACAAGGAAATTTGGAAACATGTGACGAATGGGAAGGGGATTGGGATTCTGATCACCTGTCAGAAGGTGATGGAGACTATTTACCTAAGGAAGGCAGATTTCTAATTAGAGGTCGGACAGATAGGCATCTGTGCCCCACATTCAACGATACCACTGCTTTTGAAGAGGCAGACATCTCATTTTTTAGGCCGCGTGTCAGGTACAGTCAAGAGCTTGCTCCGCAGTAGGTTTACACCAACATAGATGAACTTGTGAAGAAAATAAATGAGGTCAATGTTCATGGCAACTGGGAGTGCAGAACTGACAAAAGGGACCGAAGAAGGTTAGTAATTGTTTGTGTCGACGAAGCGCATTGCCACTTCCGTCTATATGCAACCCCTGTGGGTAAGGGCGAGGCATGGATTATTAAGAAGTGTGAACCACCTCACACATGCAAGGCTGCGTCATCAAGGAAAGACCATACAAATCTTACGGCTTCACTTATTGCCGATGTAATTGAGAATGACGTTAAGGATGACCCATCGATGAGCCTTAAGGAGGTCGGTAGAGCTGTCAGACGGGTTTACAAGCATGTCGTTCCAAAATACAACAGGTTGTGGAGAGGGCGTGAACTTGCGATTTGCCGAATGTTCGGTAACTGGCATAGTTCATACAACTTGCTTGCACCATTGCTGCAGGCCATAGCAAGTACAAATCCCGGCACTGTCTTTGAATGTTGGAATATAGGCGTACGGACTGTCGACAACGCGTTGCAATTCAAGGCCATAGCATGGGCATTCGGTCCATGTATTCAAGTTGTGCCATACATTAGACCGGTCATCAGTGTGGATGCATGCTTCCTGTCTGGCCGCTACGACGGGAGACTGCTGATCGCATGTGCATATGATGCTGAAAACCAGTTGTTGCCTTTGGCCTTTGCAATTGTTGAGAAGGAGGACGGGGAAAACTGGGGATTTTTTATGAGGTTCGTAAGAAGACAAGTGGTTGGCGACCGGTTCTTTTGTGTCATATCAAACTAGCACAAAGGAATCAAATATGTTTTTGATCGCCCAGATTTCGGGTGGTCAACAGCGAACGGCGATTGTGTGCACAGGCTGTGTATGCAACATGTTACAGACAACCTACACAAGAACTGCGAATCTGAAAAATGGGTTGCAGATACATTCAGAATTGGTTGCAAGAAGAAGAAGCCGAGAAGGGTGGAAGAGATGTTCAAAGATTTTGCCAAGGTATGTATATTTTTATTTGTTGACTTATATTTTCTGAATTATTTACTTAAATTTTCTCATCTAATTTTTTTTTTGCAGTACTGTCCAAAGGCAAATTTGTACTTACTCAAGGTGGGAAAAAATAATCCCGCCGATCTTGCTGAACCACCCGCATATGAGAAGATATTGCAAGCCCATGATGGAGGTTTCCGGTGGGGAATTATGACCACAAATGGGTCTGAGTCCTTGAATGCTGTTTTCAAGCAGAGCCGGCAGTTGCCCATGGCAGCAATTGTGGAGGACACCTTCTACAAGTTAAATGCATGGTTTGTTGCACGGCGTGTTAAAACCCTCGAATTACTGTCCAGGTATGTATATTTTTATTCAGAGATTTTGCCAAGGTATGTATATTTTTTTTTGTTGACTTATATTTTCTGAATTACTGTCCAGGAATCAAACGTTTTCAACAAGGGTGGAGGGGAAACTAAGGAAACACAGGGAGAAAGGTGCAGTTATGAGAGTTGTCCCGTACGGGGATAACCAATTGGAATTCGAAGTGAACTGTCCAGATGAGTTTGCTCCAACCGGCCGTATACCGGATGAGACTATGGAGTTTGTGAAAAGAATGTTCAAGTATGTTGTTATTTTTGCACCTGACAATACTGTAACATGCACTTGCCAAGGAATCCAGTTGGCCCACCTACCTTGTTCTCATGTTATGGCGGTGTGCTGAGAGAGAAACTTCTCTGAGGATGATTATGTCGTTGACATGTACCGTACCGATTACCTTGTTAGTACTTGGGGTGCATCTTTCCATCCTTATCCCAACCAGTATCAGTGGCCGCCCTATGTTGGTGATAGAGTCTGTCCCGCAAGCGGGTGGATCAGAAAAGGAAGAAGACCCCACAAGCATCAAGTAATGACCATGGATGAGATGGAAGGTAGGCAAATGGGACATCAGGCCCGCCGTTCAACAACTGACAAGGCAGCGAGCAGGTACGGTTGATTTTATTTATTTACTTATGTTTTATTTGTTTACTTATATTTTATTTTGATTTTATTTAAACTGGAATGCAATGCAGATGCCATTAACGAAGCCAACGAAAGAGAAAATGCTAGAGTTGTTGCTGAGGCTACCGGTAGTAGCCACCGCACTCATGAAAGCTCAGGAACCGGTAGTAGCCACCGCACTCATGAATGCCCAAGAATCGGTAGTAGCCATGGAGAGACATCCGGTAGTGCCGCACAACCAGCTGCACCCAGACCCAGACGTCGTATTTTGAGTTTGTTCGGCCGTCGTCGCTGATTACCAAGTTTTGTTAAATTTTGTTATGAACTATTTTAGATGTATATTGGAACTAGTCTAATTGGTAGTTTGTGAACTATGCAATATTTTATTTGCCTCGATTATTTTATATGCTTCATTTTTGTTATTTTTATTACTTAATTACGTATACAAAAACTAATAACATAAAATATAATCAAACACAAAACTAATGAAATAAAGTCTACGACATAAATTCCTAACAATTCTACAACATAAATTCCTAAAAAATCTACTTCTTACAATGAGCCTTGAAAGTGCATGACACAAAGTCATCATCAGAGTTTGCCTGATTTGGATCAGTCACAGCAGACGAAGTGGTAGCCTTACCAGTACACGGAACAAACTTATCGTCCGATGCTGGAGACTCTGGATCAACTTTCTTCTTTTTCAAACCAAAGCCGTAGGGGTTTTTCACAAAGTCATCGTCTGAAATTTCATACTGAACATGTCGTCTCCTCTAGAGAGGGAAAAACGTGCCGTGCCGTGCCGTGCCGTGACTAACACGCCGTGACTTTGGTCTCGTGCCGTGCCGTGCCGTGAACAAGTTAATTTTTCACGTGCCGTGCCGTGACTAAAATGTCAAGGGGTGGTCACGGCACGCGAATGGTCACGCCACGTGAGTCACGCCGTGCCTAAACGTGCCGTGACCCGCGTGACTCGCGTGACTCGCGTGGCCATTTATTCATACTTTAAATTAATTTATTCAAGATTCACCATTAAATCAATATCTAATGGTCCTAATTACACGTGACTCGCGTGATTACGTGTCGTGCCGTGCCGTGACTAAATTTTTCACGTGCCGTGCCGTGCCAAAGTTTCAAAAGATGGTCACGGCACGCGAATGGTCACGGCACGGGACACGCGAGTCACGGCACGCGAATGACACGCGTGCCGTGCCGTTCCGTGCCGTTACCGTGCCGTTCCGTGACGGAGCCGGCTCCGGCGTGCCATTTTTACCACTCTAGTCTCCTCCATTCTTCCAGCTTACATGTCTCACAATTAAAAAAATCACAACATATTTGACACTTGTACTTTTTTTCCTCATTTTTACCTCGATCACTAATTGACCCTCCTCTCGCTACGCCACGATCTCGGTTGCTCGCTTTCTTACCTCGTTTGTTATTGTCTATACCTCAAATTCGCCTCAAAATCGCCTCTCTTTCTCTTATTCGGTTCTGGAAATTTGTTGGAAACTTGGAATGAATAATGTGCTCATCAGGAGAGAGAAAAACCCCTTTTATAGGGGTTTTATAGCGGACCGCCCAGCTGCTGGGCGGTCAGATAAGGGTAGTGGACCGCCTGCCTGCTGGGTGGTCAGGTCCGGAAAGTGGACCGCCCAGCCGACGGACGGTTGGGGTAGAAATAAAAATAAATTTGGGGCGGGAGCAGATTTGATAATTTGTTTTTTTTTTTTGGGTATTAATAAAAATATCGGTCTTATGACTCTTATCACATCTGGTTGTGGATATGGCAACAAGATGAAATATAGTCAAAGTAGGTAGTTGCCACAATACCAAAAAAGAAGGCTGATAAAAGCATAAAGTATAAACAGTGGATTGCATCAGATTCTCACAATACATGCATGATATTGCCCTATCCTTCTTATCTTGTGTTTCTCCACCTTGTCTTTCTTTTTTGTTTTATTAATATTTTTTATTTTAATAACCTTCCACCTTGTGAGGTGATTCTTCAGAGTTATGAGAGTTGACTGTCTTGTCTCAGTACTGCCTTTTATTGTATTTATTTTATTTTGTTTGATTCGTGATAAGATCATAAGAGAACACTCACATTATCCATATTTTAGTCTACTCTTTACTCTCTAACTAGTGCTTTCTTCTCAAAGTCAAAAATAACTTTTTGGCCTAACCCCCAGTATTTTTTATTTTTAAAAATATATTAAATATTTTGTTGGGAGGAGATTGATGGGAAAAAAAATTGATCTCATAAAATGAACCAAATTATTGATTTTAGTTATTTAGGCATTTCTAAAGAACTGCAGGTCTTCAAATTTGATAACAGGAAATTCTAAATTTAAAATAACCAAAGCATTTCAAATGCTTTAGTTTCTTAAGTTTCAGATTTTTTTTAATCAAATTTAAAGACCTGCATAAATACATAAAGGTCCTGAATTATTAATTTAGTTCCTTTAAAAATACTCAAAGGAAGTTAATCAATGATTCGGATCCCCAGACATTTTTATTAATATTCAAAAATAATTACAAATTAATAAATATACCTACGTTAGCTGGGTATTTTTAAAAGTGCCCAAACCAGCCAATTAACGGCCGGTCTCCTTTTTTCGGCCGGTTGGGGACTTTTTTTTTTTTGCTGTTTTAAACCCGATAAATACCCATCTTTCTCTGTCCTACCTCTCACAACTCACTCAAACCCACATAACAGAAAAAGAGGGAGAGGAAGAGAGAAAGAGAAGGTGATTTCTGAGGCGATTTTCCTGTATATTTATTATTATTTTTCCTTTTTTATTTATTATTTTTTTTTAGAAATTGTTTAGAATTAATATAAATTGTCTAATCCATAACTTTCATTTCAAACCCTAGATCTTACCATCGCATCCGAACCCGAACTTCGAAAAGGAGGAAGTGAAACCGCACACAATGCTCGCATATCCCTCGCTAACAATTTTTGGACGGGTGAAGCCCGCTTGAGGAGACGTTTATCTCATTTAGGGTTTCCACCCAACGAGGTTGAAAAATGTGCTACCATGGATGATCCGCCTATTAGAAACGTTCTTTACGAGAACTTCAGTGATATCGACCCTCCACCTGATTGGAAAGTCTGCCCCGCATGTCGTGTCAAGGGGATATTGCGGAGATGTTCTTTTGTCATCTCGGTGGCGTAAGAGTTCACCCTCGTTGTATCGACAAGAATGCTGATTTGGTAAACGATTATCATTTCCAAATGTGAGAGTGTGTTGCGTGCTGCTGTAGGCCTTCGAAGACGATGGGAGAAAGTTCCACTACTCCTAAGCAATAGCGTTTGCTATATGAGAATTTGTGGTGTGTATTTTATGTTATTGTAATATTTTTCTGTTTAGATTTTATGTTGTAGTATGCATGTTGTTATTTTTGTTTTGTTGTTTGTCTATTCGAACTCTCCGAATTTATTTTGTATAATTTAACATAATTAGCATAATTTATTTTATTTTATATAATTTACCGTAATTTAGTTTAATTTAGTAACAAAAAATCTAAAAAAATATATAAATACTACCATAAAAACACCATAAAGTATCACATAAAAAATAACCAAAACATAAGATAATCCAAATATAAATACTCTTAAAACAATCTAACTAGAACTACCATAAAAATGGTCAGCGACGATATGCTATCCAGAGGGGGACCATCGCTCAGGCGGATGTCCCATGTTCCTTCAGTCGGGTAGTCCCGACTATGCTCTCGGCTAGGTTCTCTGATCAGGTGTAACGACATCAGCCTCGACCTCTCTGCTCACCTGTACCGCAGTATCCCATACATTCTCATCCACACCCCTAGGGACTGGCGGGGGTGTAGAGAAGATGGATGCTGCCAACCCAGTCGCAAAGTCAGCCTGAGTTTGAGACCGGCTACCACTAGCCTCTCTATCATGAGGTAGCTCTGTATCATATCGTCTTCTCGTCAGCTCAAACTTTGGATGATCCCCGAACTTGAAGTCATCCGGACTGAAAAATGGTCCCTCATCCTCTATAGGAAAGAACTCCGGAGGCTCCTGCTGTGCTGGAGGTGGCGGCATGTAGGCCGGACCCTGCAATTATATAAATAATTAAGTAAATTTGCACTAAAGAAAAAAAATTGTACTAACTTGATAGGGGAATGAAATATGACATACCGGAGGGTGAACTGGACGTCCCTACGCATCATAGAATGCCTGTCAGCCAGTCATGGACAATACCCAACGATGGTAGTCCCACTCTGGCTGCTCTCGGGGGGGAGATAGTATCTCACTAGCTATAATCGAGGGCGCGTCAGGCTCGTACGAATCTATCTTATTCCAGTCGATGTTCTTTCCCGCGTCTCGCAGTATGTTGATGAGATGCCCTTCGTGCCCGGCATCCTCAATAACATTGGCATGGCTCCTTCATAACAAGCATCCAAAAGCTCTACAGCCCATTTTCCCAACATCTTGATCCCATGCGCGCAACCTTTAAGCCCCACTAAAAGCTGCAAAAAAAATAATTTGTTAGATAAAAAATTTATGAACTAATAAGTTAGTAAAAAAATATGTTGTCTTAGGTGCATTACCGCGCGAGCCTATTTACGACCGTTGAGGTGTAACCCTCTGGGTCTTCCTGGATCTTCTGGCGTAGGAAGGTACCGTAATCGCCCCGCAAATACACCGATGTCATGCAGACCAGCAAGTACCAAGACTCATATCTCAATAAGGGATGTCCCAAGGTCTGCGTAAAATCATCTAGCATCAGCCACATATCAGCGACTTTTGGAGCCACTGCCCTAGCGTAGTACTCCCCATAATGCGTACTCCAGTCTCTGTCGGGATATGAACCGTGGCTAGTACTGTAAGGAACACGTTAGTTGCAATACAAAGCTATCAAGTAATATAGGGATAATAGATAATAGAATATGACTTACTTGTGCAGCCTTTTGATCACAGACCTCGGTAAATCTAGATCTGCGGGAATCAATGACACCTCACCAAACTGACGGAGTACCCAATTATGATAGTGGTGCTCCACTATCCAGAAGCAAACTAGTAGACCTTTGTACCACCATCTCACCTGCTACTCCAGACAAATTCCCAGCAATCTCTCACTCTCATAGGGCTCATCGTACGGAGTCCAGACAATCTGCTCTGCAGCTAAACTCTACAGTTGTGAACAGACCGGCCTGATATCCAAGGTACCACCGTGGTCCTGATACTTGTAGTGGTGAGTACTGTGTCATTTCTTAGCAGATGTCGGGCATCTGGACTGATCGGGCTCTTGATAGGTGTATTTTATATACACCGTCGATATAGTTTTTATCATAAAATAACACCAAATATCTTGTATTTTGGATATAAAGCGAATATAATACACCAAGAATCAAGCTACTGCGTTCGCTCGATGTTTCAATGCAGGAAACAGTGCAAAATGAAGAAAAACTGCCCAGTGCGGACGCATTCTCCACCAGTGCGGACGCACTAGGTACTTAGCCGATTTTCCAGCAGCGCAGACCTCACAGACGAAAAGTCCGAGCTTAATGCGGACGCACTCACCTTCAGTGCGGACGCATTCACTACTTAGCCGATTTTTGCGACTTTCAGAATCTTCCAGAAAAACAGAAGTTCAAGGCCAGTGCGGACACACTCACATCCAGTGCGGACGCACTCAGTACTTAGACTATTTTTGAAATCTTCGGATTCTTTGAAAAACAGAAAACAACATGCCAGTGCGGACGCACTAAGATCCAGTGCAGACGCACTCAGGAAATTTTGCAGAAAATCCAGAAAAGGAAACTTGGAACCAAAGGGGATTTGGAGTCGGTGCGACCAAGACCACCCGCACTCAACTCCAGTGCGGACGCACTGGACTCGCAGACAGCCAGAAATTCGCATTTTCGGGAAGTTTTCTATTTTTGGCCAACAAGGAACACGTTTTAGAATGCCAAAAATAGCCATAGCAGTCTGAGGAGTGCACCCACTAACCCCACTACTATCCTCTAAATTGGGCAAGGCCTTTGGCTATAAAAGGAGAAGAATTTCATCTCTCTAATCATCCATTATTATATCCATCTTTCCACAAATTGAGAGAGAGAGATCCTGCAGAAATTCTCGAAGGCTTTTCAAGGAAGGAAAAGAAGAAGATTCAAGCAAGGAGTCGGCAAGATCGAGGTTTTAGATCTAAGAAAGGGTGTAATCATTTCTTTATCTTATTTCTTATTGTTTTTGCCAATCTTTGTTATGGATCTCTCCAAGAGAGAGTAGTTCTCTTTCTAGGGGTTTAGGTCAATGCATGAACTTGTTTAATTCTAGATTATTCGGATATTTGTTTTTATTATGATTGTGTTATCGGATTTGATTGTTAATTTCTGTGATTTATTCTTTATGAATTTCATTAGTACTCGTTCCTTTGAGTTCACCTGGTTAGGGTTTATTGAATTGAAGTAGTTTTGAAATCGCGTTGATCGTGTTTTTCCGCTTTAAGTTTATTAAATTCCGGCATTGGTCAAGTAGGAGACTACTAATTGAAACCATAAAGACACACCTTAGGATTGGGTTAGAAGCGACCGTACTTTGATATCCAATCCGGAACTATAGAAATTAAGGTTAGGATTTTGGTGAAGGACCGAAAGGCGAAGGCAAATCCTAATTAGGACACCTTAGAACAAATATCGATATATGCTTTGAAGCATGAGATTAAATATCCCTCTAGGTTAGTGACAGCCCTAGAATTCGAGGCACATTAATCCATAAAGCGCAAAGTATTTGTATTAATATTTGTTCCAAAGGCTAACATAGGTTAGAAACCTCATCAAATCAAACATGAATTTAAACAAACCGAATAAATAGAATTAGCAAGGGATTGTAGACCGAATACCCCTAGATCTCCTTAAACTTGAAAACAAACTAATCTTTCTTTCCTTTATTTTATTTACATTTATTGTTTGAAACTCCTCTTTTTCGGGTATTGAACCCAACTTTAGGATTTTAAGAACAAACCCCCCCACTTTACTTTTATTGTTTTGTTTTAGAAGTAGTTTTCTTTATTAAAAATTGGTATTTCCCTATCTCCCTGCGGATCGACACCTAAATACTACAATCGATAGGTTGTGCGCTTGCAACTAACCTATTCATTGAGTACGAAGGTTTTATAAATATTAAAGGCAAAAGAGTACAAAATTATTATATCTAAAATACTCAACAAGCTTTTTTGGCGCCGTTGCCGGGGAGAATAGGATAGATACTAGTTTTTATTTTAGGAAAGTACTTTTAATTCTTAGTTTCCTTATTTACTTTTCAGAAAATTAAAAACCCAAAAATAGTTTATTTCTTTTTTTTATAATTTCTGAAATTTACTTCCTTATTTAGAAAAATCCAAAAATATTTACTTTCCTTGTTTAATTTTCTGCAATTTACTATTCTCTATTTCTATTCTCTCTCTTTCACATCTCGTCTTTACTCTTCTCTTATAGATTTGAGCGCTGGCACCGGTCACAAGGAGCCAAACCGCGAAGATCAAAGCCGGCGAACTCTCTCTTCCTCAACCAATGGCGGGTCTAGATCCACCATACGGCATGCCACGCAACTTCGTTGAGGAAGAACTTCCGGAAGGTCTTATCAACCAAGCCTTTCGTGATCTCGATAACAATCCACCACCTCCTCCTCCACACAACAACCCACCGCCTCCACATCCACACGACAACAACAATGTTCCACCAATTCTCAACAACAATCCTTTGTTTGGTATCAATCCAAACAACGGAAATGGCCGTAACCATCAACAAGGCCACCGCTTCGGTTTTATACCTCAAGGCCAAGACCCACGCGAAATTAAGCCCTCTCTCATCCACTTGCTTGGCCAAAGTCAGTTTGGGGGAGCCCTAAACGAAGATCCTCATGCCCACTTGGCGGTCTTCGAAGAGTCATGTGGCACCTTCGCTCGAGAAGGAGAAGAGCTCGACAACCTAAAGCTCAAATGCTTCCATCTATCCCTCCGTGACAATGCAAGGACATGGCTAAGGACCGTGAATCGTGACAACATAAGAAGATGGGACGACATGGAGAAGCTATTCTTAGGAAAATACTTTCCTCCATCCAAAACCCAGCACTTTCGAACGAAGATCACGACCTTCAAGTAAGCCGAGGGAGAATCTTTGACCGAGGCATGGGATAGATGGGCCGAGCTTCAACGCTTGTGCCCTAACCATGGTCTCGACATGTGGTTGCTCTTCCAATTCTTCTTTGCAGGGTGCACAATCGCCACAAAGACTCACTTGAATTCCGCCGCGGGAGGTAATATGTCCAAGATGGATCCCCAACAGGCCATGCTAATGATCGAGGACATGGCAATCAACCAAAGGGAATGGACGGCCGAGAGAAGTGGACGAACCCAAACCACACCGGGAGTCCTAAAAACCGACGAAGTTACCGCCTTGAAAGCCCAAATAGATGTCTTGCAACATCAAATGGCACAAATGCAAAATGCCAAATCCGTGACAAAGAAGGCTTCATGCGGCATTTGTGGAGAGGCGACTCATATCACCGCCGATTGCCAAGTCCTCATAGAAGGAGAGGAAGTCGAGCAAGTCAATGCAATGTTCTACAATCAAGGTGATAAGAGGAACGACCCGATCTACAATAAGGTTAGGCCAAATGATAACTCAAATACATACAACCCTAACACAAGGTGGAACCATCCCAATTTCAAGTGGAAGACCGAGAATGACAACTCCAACCAATACCAAGGTAATTCCAATCAATATCAAAACCGGTCGAACCAAAACTCGTATCAAGGACCTTCTCAAAACAGTAAATTAGAAAAAATGATAGAAGGACTTGTTCTCTCTCAAAACGAGTTCATGAACCAACAAAGGAACACCAACACCGAAATTCCGGATTCCTTGAGGAACTTCAACAATAGGTTCGAGTTCTTAGAGACTAAGACAAAGATGCTAGAAAACCAAATAGCACAACAAGCATCTTCGTCATTTCGTCAACAAGGCACTCTACCGGGTAAAACCGATATCAATCCAAGGGAGCAAGCAAAAGCCATAACCTTGAGAAGCGGCACGGAATACGAAGGACCAAAGATGCCCAGCGGAGATGAGTCTCAACAACCACCGAATGAGGCACAACCACCGAATGAGGCACAACCACCTCAAACTCCTCTCAGCGCGGACGCAACCGTTCCTAATGCGGACGCACTGGCATCGGAAAAATCTCAAGAACCGGGTAAATCAAACCCGGCCAAGGTAAAACCAAATGAAACTCCTAAATATATTCCACCACATAGGTTTATACCATTCCCTCAAAGGTTAGTTAAGAGCAAGCTTGACCAACAATATGCCAAATTCGTAGAACACCTCAAGAAATTGAATATTACCATCTCTTTTACCGAAGCAATTACTCACATGCCCACTTATGCGAAATTTTTGAAAGAAATTTTATCCAATAAAAGAACAATTGAGGAAGTGGCCACGGTATCCCTTAATGAGGAGTGTAGCGCTCTCTTCTTAAACAAGCTACCTCCAAAATTAAAGGATCCCGGAAGCTTTGTGATTCCATGCATGATTGGTAATACCGAATTCAAAAGGTGCCTATGTGATTTAGGCGCAAGTGTGAGCCTCATGCCAAAAACCGTTTATCAAAGGCTCAATCTTGTTGATTTGAAAGATACAAGGATGTCATTACAACTAGCCGATAAGACGGTAAGGTATCCCGAAGGAATTGCGGAGGATGTTATTGTAATGATTGGTAAGTACTTTGTCCCGGTGGACTTTGTAGTGGTTGAGATGGAGGAGGATACTCATACCCCTCTTCTATTGGGGCGTGATTTCCTTACCACAGCAGGTGCAAACATTGATGTCAAAGAAGGAAAGATATCCTTTGACATTGGGGGCGAAAAGGTAAATTTTCATATGTTTAATGCCATCAAATTTCCGTCAAATGATAATGATTCTATATGTAGAGTGGAAGTTTTAGATTCCATTATAGCTGCCCATATGGAGAAGGAGATGGTCAATGAACAACTGGACCAAATTCTGGAAGAAACCGGCTCCGAAAACGACACAATTGGTGAAAATGACCCTCAGTGCGTCCGCACTACCGCTCAGTGCGTCCGCACTCAGCATGAGGGAACTGAAGATTCAACCATCCGAGCGCAATGCGTCCGCACTGAATTCTCAGTGCGGATGCCCCACTCGCACTCACCTGTTGAGCCACAGTTTGGAGCCGATGAGGAAAAAGTCCGAGAGGAATGCGTCCGCACTGACCCTCAGTGCGTCCGCACTCAGCACATTTCCAACCAGGATGTATTGCAGATTTCAGAAAATCTACCCCAGTGCGTCCGCACAGACCACCAGTGCGTCCGCACTCACGCCAAAATAGCTCAAATCGAAGGAATTTCGCCCAACTCTGCACCACCGAAGGTCGAACTCAAGCCTCTGCCACCTACCCTTCGCTATGAATACCTGGGAGAGGGCGAGACATATCTGGTGATTGTCAACTCCGAACTCAACAAAGAACAAACCGAGAAGCTTTTACACGAGCTAAGGCTTCATTGGAAAACGATCAGCTACACAATCGACGACCTAACCGGAATTAGCCCATCCCTTTGCATGCATAGAATCCTAATGGAGGACGACCACAAGCCCACAATTGAAGCTCAACGAAGGCTCAATCCGAATCTAAAAGAAGTGGTGAAGAAGGAAATCCTCAAGCTACTTGATGCCGGCATCATCTATCCAATCTCCGATTCTAAATGGGTAAGTCCGGTCCATGTAGTACCAAAGAAGGGAGGCACAACCGTGGTGAAGGGCGAAGGCGACAAAATGATATCCACAAGGGTGATCACCGGATGGAGAATGTGCATCGATTACCGCAAACTTAACAATGCAACAAGGAAGGATCACTTCCCTCTACCATTTGTGGATCAAATGCTCGAAAGATTAGCTAATCATTCCCATTTTTGCTACCTAGATGGGTATAGCGGATTCTTTCAAATCCCTATTCACCCCGATGACCAAGAAAAGACGACCTTTACTTGCCCTTACGGTACATTCGCGTACCGTAGGATGCCGTGTGGTTTATGCAATGCCCCAGCTACATTTCAAAGAGCCATGATGGCTATTTTTTCAGATTTATTAGAAAATTCCGTGGAAGTTTTCATGGATGACTTTTCAGTTTTTGGTACCTCTTTTGATGATTGCTTATCTAATTTGATCAAAGTTTTAGAACGTTGTGAGCAGGTCAATTTGGTGCTAAACTGGGAGAAATGTCATTTCATGGTGCAAACAGGGGTAGTTCTAGGCCACGTGGTGTCCTCCAAAGGCCTAGAAGTCGACCAAGCAAAGGTGGAGGTGATCGAAAAATTGCCATATCCAACATGTGTGAAGGATGTGAGGAGTTTCTTGGGCCATGCGGGATTCTATCGGCGTTTCATCAAAGATTTTTCAAAAATCTGCAAACCACTTACTAATTTAACAATGAAAGATGCAGAATTTATATTTGATGAACCGTGTATTGTTGCTTTTGATAGGATCAAGAAGGCGCTAATCTCAGCCCCAATTTTCCGACCTCCTAATTGGGATGTGCCCTTCGAAATCATGTGTGATGCAAGCGACTTCGCCGTTGGAGCCGTTCTAGGGCAAAGGATCGACAACAAGCCACATGTGATCTATTACGCAAGCAAAGTCCTAGATGAGGCGCAAATGAACTACACAACCACCGAAAAGGAGTTCTTGGCCGTTATATTCTCCATCAACAAATTCCGATCCTACTTGGTTGGATCCAAGGTGATTGTGTACACCGATCACGCGGCAATTCGATACCTCCTCAACAAGAAAGATGCCAAACCACGCCTAATCCGATGGATCCTCCTACTCCAAGAGTTTGATCTCGAAATCAAGGACAAGAAAGGCACTGAAAATTCAGTGGCGGACCATCTATCACGCATTACTAACGAATCGAAGGATGACGACATGCCCATAGACGACTCGTTCATAGACGAACAACTCTACGCAGTCAACCACCAAGAGGCGCCATGGTATGCGGATTTCGTCAACTACCTTGCATGCGGTTTCATACGCCCAGATTTAACCTTCCAACAACGAAAGAAATTCCTTTGGGATGTCAAACAATATTTTTGGGATGAGCCGTTGCTTTTTAAACTGGGGGTAGATGGAATTCATAGGCGATGTATACCTCA
Source organism: Carex myosuroides (assembly GCA_028015225.1). Classification (NCBI taxonomy): domain Eukaryota; kingdom Viridiplantae; phylum Streptophyta; class Magnoliopsida; order Poales; family Cyperaceae; genus Carex; species Carex myosuroides. The sequence goes on along the minus strand of CM051470.1, from coordinate 8,529,284 downwards.
CGAAGAAACCGAACAGATTCTCAATTGTTGCCACTCACCTCCCTATGGAGGACACGCTTCAAGCCACAAAACTGCCGCCAAAGTTCTTCAAGCCGGGTTCTTTTGGCCCACGCTTTTTGAAGATGCAAAAGACTATGTGCTTAGGTGCGACAAATGCCAAAGAACCGGGAACATATCAAAGAGACATGAGATGCCTCTCAACGAAATTCTAGAGGTAGAGTTATTTGATGTTTGGGGGGTCGACTTCATGGGACCTTTTCCGAGTTCTTGCAACAACAAGTACATCCTTGTAGCGGTCGATTATGTGTCAAAATGGGTAGAAGCCGTGGCAAGCCCAACCGCCGACTCCGCCGTGGTAAGAAAGCTTTTTCTAAGAACTATTTTTCCTAGGTTTGGAGTACCTCGGGTGGTGATTAGCGATGGCGGGTCTCATTTCATCAACCGCCAATTCGACGGTCTCCTATTCAAATACGGAGTCAAGCACAAGGTAGCCACACCATACCACCCTCAAACAAGCGGGCAAGTGGAGGTATTCAATCGCGAGATAAAAAGCATCCTACAAAAGGTGGTGAACACATCACGAAAAGATTGGTCACTCAAACTAGATGAAGCTCTTTGGGCGTATCGGACCGCTTTCAAAACACCCATAGGTATGACTCCTTTCAAGCTAGTATATGGAAAGCCATGCCATTTGCCGGTTGAACTCGAGCACAAGGCATATTGGGCAATAAGGGCCCTAAATTTCGACATGAGGGCTACCGGTGAAAAGAGGGTTCTTGACTTACATGAGCTAGAAGAATTGCGCCTTAATTCCTATGAAAATGCTAAGCTATACAAAGAGAAGACAAAGAGGTGGCACGACAAGCATATCATAAAGCGCAACTTTCAAGAAGGAGACACGGTTTTGTTGTACAACTCACGCCTCCGGCTCTTTCCCGGGAAGTTAAGATCACGATGGAAGGGTCCATTCGAAATAACAAAGGTATTCAACCATGGCGCAATTGAGATATGGAGCAAAGAAACCGGGGCATTCAAGGTGAACGGACATCGCCTCAAACATTTCAACCATGCAACTCCTATAGGCGATAAGGAGATCATAGGCCTAGAAGATCCACACACTCAATAGTGAGCCCTAATCATGTCGAGCTCACGATGTAAAATTGAGCGCTTCTTGGGAGGCAACCCAAGTTTTTACTTTTCTTTCTTTATACTTTTATTTTTACTTTCTCAAAAATTTACATTTTTAATGACTCAGCCAATTTTTTAGGTCGAAAATTCATGCAAATAACCTGAGTGCGTCCGCACCACCTACTTAGAAAATTTTTCAGACAGGTTTTATCATAAAAATTGGCCAGACCGAGCGTAATGCGTCCGCATTGACCTTCAGTGCGTCCGCACCGACAGAAACTACAGGTCTGCGCAGTCTAAACAAGACCAGTGCGTCCGCACTGACGTTCAGTGCGTCCGCACCCGAGGTACGCTAAATTTAATTTTCAATTTTTTCGGAATATCGAAAAATTCGAATTTTTTTTGAGCGAGTGCGGATGACCACCCGCATTGAGGTCCAATGCGTCCGCACTCGGCTTCTTCTCCTTCTTAAACCGACCCTCTCTTCATTTTTCTTCACGCCTTTTCGATTTTAAAGCCAAAATCTTCAATTTTTCTCTCCCAAAACCCGAAAACCTCGTTTTTCTTTCAAAATCTCCCTCTCCTCTCTCTTCTCTACCCCTTCTCTCTTCTTTTCTCCCTCTTTCCCTCTTCAAAAACCGAAAACCCACTTTTCTCAAGTTTTTCAAGCGCCGCTTCGCTAAAACTCAGATTTCTTCGCATTTTTTCGAAATTTTCGCGATCTACAACAAGGTTTGATCTCTCCTTACTCTAATTTTGTCAATTACTACTTAGATCTGTAAAAATGGTACCAAAATCGGAAAAATCGACCAAAAATGGTGAACTCGGTTCAAATTCTTACCCCAGTGCGGATGCCACCACCCGCACTGCCAGACAGTGCGTCCGCACTAAGCTTGGGGGAAAACCTAACCAGCCCAAATTTTCAGTTTTTTTGGTTAAGTCCTCAGTGCGACCAGACCAGTCGCACTGAGAACCAATGCGTCCGCATTGCGCTCGGACTTTTCCAAACTAGCCCCGAAATGTTCAAAAATTTGGTTAAGCACCCACTGCGTCCGCACTGAGAGCCAGTGCGTCCGCACTAGGCTCGGGAAATATCAGAAATGGCCCTGAATTGAACCTAAATTGAACTGTTTGTACACAGTGCGTCCGCACTAACCACCAGTGCGTCCGCATTCAGCCCAAATTATATCAAAAATTACGAAATTTTAATTCTTTCAAGTTTTTTTAGAATGCCGAAGAAATCAGGTGCCAAGAAACAAAGGTTAGAGAAAGGACAGGGCAGTCGCCAACCACCTCCTTACCCACCCGCCTTGCCACTCAACGAAGGTCAAGAATTGAGGCGTAACCTTCTACAGTCCCGCCGAACCCTCGAGCCATCTCGATGGATATGCCGAGAAACACTCCAAACACTCGGACTCCTCGAGTCGGTGCAAATGCTCACCGAGCGGCTTGGCTTGTGGGAGTTTCTATGTGACGAGGTAGACACTTATGAAGGCATCACGATCGAATTCCTCTCCTCCTACGAGTTCGACCGGGGTTCACGAACGCTGACATTCAACCTTGGAGGCTTCTCACATATGTTGCACACCACCGAACTCATGGCCGCACTCGATCTATCCACCGTCAATGTCAGCGAGATGCGCACCATTCTCGACTTCTACCATGACATGAGCGAGGCCCAGTTCCGCGTCTTAACATGCCAAGACGGGATCCTCGGCCAGCAGAGGGTCAAGAATGTTCTCCATCCGGCCCTCCGATATCTCCAGCGGGTACTTTCTCACACTCTCTTTGCCTGAGGGGAGAGCGCATCGATCTTCAACCTCGGCGATATGGTATATGTTTGCAGCATGCTTCGGCGCAACAATGGCGAGATGGCGTACATGCCGCACATTGGGTACAACTTGGCCAAACACATGCAAAATGTGTCGCACAACATGCGATTGGGTGGAATGATTCGAATTGGCGGTATCGTTACAAAGATTGCCCGGCACTTGCTAATACCGACCGGTGAAGATGTGGTACCCGGTTACACGCTAGTGGACCTCGATGGTCTATTTCGGGCGAGGCTCATCCGTTGGGACGACATTGAAGAGGCTTGGATCAACTTAGGTCCAAAGGACAACATCCGACACCGGTTGCCTCTACAAACTCAAATCGATCCCTTGGATACCGACACTTGGAAAATTGTTGATGAGCCACTCGAGCCACCGCTACTACCGCCGCCGCAACCCCAACAACCACCACAGCAAGCCGCACCCGATGCCGCTCAAGCACAAGGCATGCCAACCAACCAACAAATCTGGGATTTTATGCAGACCATGAACACCTCCATCAACAGTTTGAGCATCAATGTTGGTAATCATATGGATGCCTTTGATCGCCGTATGGATGTCTTTGACCGCCGATTTGATGAGGTAGAAGCCGAGGCCGCCCGAGCGACCTACTATTCCCGCCGAGGTTGTATGCACGCAAACCCGCATTTTGAGGATGATCCACCGACACCACCATACCAGAGACGGGCCGCTCAAAGGAGAGAGTACGAGATGACACAGGAGCGTGAGGCGGCACGGCTTGCACAAGAAGCCGCAGCAGCAGCTCAAGGCAATGAAGAAGAGGAGAATGAGGCCGAAGACATGGATCGTGACGAGGATTGATCCAGCGCAGCACCACCACCATATTACGCCAGTAAAGTAGTTCATGTTTCTTCTCTCTTTTTAGTTTATTTTTCGCATTGAGGACAATGCTTTATTTAAGCTTGGGGGATGGGAAGAAATTGTATCTGCATGCATATTTATTATTCAGTTTTTCGAAACTTTTTAGGATTTATAACCTTGTTTTTTACTTGACCATAAATAGGATTTGTGATTTTGAACTTAATTGCTTGCGATTACGAATTTGTCAAGACGTTTTACGAGGCTATGAAATATAGAGTCTTGCATAATTGGACTTAATTGTCTAAAAATGCATAAAATATAAAATCATGTTTAAAAGTTTTGTAAAAAATTGGCAAAAATAAAAATTTTGATAAACTTGAGTGATTGACAAAACTTAAAAGTATTCTTGCACGATTTTTCAAATTTTTGGTAAAATCCTTAAAATAAATTTGAAATGACGACATAGTTCGGCGAAAAACTTTGTGGAAATAAAGGTATTTGAAAATGAGAAATTGGAAATTCAAATTTATTAGAAAAGCCATTTAGATTTGGAAATTTTAAATTAGGAAAAATTAGGATATCCGTGAGTATGAACGAATACTTAGGATGTGTGTATTCATGATATGTGCATATATGTTGAGAAATTGGGTAAAATTGAAAATTTCTTAGAAAATAAAAATGAGATTCCAATGACCTATGATACGGCTTCATGACGTACTTATGGTTATGAGTCCTTAGCACTCTTGCTCCGCTAGTCTCCCGATAAAATTGACATTCGTGTTAGTGGAAGGGTTAGACTAAGAGCATGCAAAGCACCATTGAATTAGAACGGTTGGGTACGGTTAACTACTTGTAACTAACCGGTGCTTAAATGAGGATGGGGAAAATAGTGCTAAAATCGTGAAAAAAATGTTCAAAGTGAGAAAATAAAAAGCAACAAAACAAAAGGAATATGCATGTATCAACACACAAAGTCTGTAGTTATTCTTACCCAAGTTTGATTCATTTTGAAAATTCTAACATTTTAAATGGCATATCTTTTAAATTTGGGTATACGAAGTTCACAAATTCAAAGCCTTTAAGGAAATTAAAGTTAGAGTAATCGAATTGTGGGTTGATTCATAATTATTCGAGGGTTGAACTTGGGATTTGGGGAATATGCATGAAGGTTTTTAAATTTTGGCAAGATCATACAAGTTTTTCAAATTTTTGAGAAATATATACTTGATATAGGGTTGAATTATAGATCGAATTATATTTCAAAGTTTAAATGTTGCTTAGGGACAAGCAAAGTTCAAGCTTGGGGGTATTTGATAGGTGTATTTTATATACACCGTCGATCTAGTTTTTATCATAAAATAACACCAAATATCTTGTATTTTGGATATAAAGCGAATATAATACACCAAGAATCAAGTTACTGCGTTCGCTCGATGTTTCAATGCAGGAAACAGTGCAAAATGAAGAAAAACTCCCCAGTGCGGACGCATTCTCCACCAGTGCGGACACACTAGGTACTTAGCCGATTTTCCAGCAGCGCAGACCTCACAGACGAAAAGTCCGAGCGTAATGCGGATGCACTCACCTTCAGTGCGGACGCATTCACTACTTAGCCGATTTTTGCGACTTTCAGAATCTTCCAGAAAAGCAGAAGTTCAAGGCCAGTGCGGACACACTCACATCCAGTGCGGACGCACTCAGTACTTAGACTATTTTTGAAATCTTCGGATTCTTTGAAAAACAGAAAACAACATGCCAGTGCGGACGCACTAAGATCCAGTGCGGACGCACTCAGGAAATTTTGCAGAAAATCCAGAAAAGGAAACTTGGAACCAAAGGGGATTTGGAGTCGGTGCGACCAAGACCACCCGCACTCAACTCCAGTGCGGACGCACTGGACTCGCAGACAGCCAGAAATTCGCATTTTCGGGAAGTTTTCTATTTTTGGCCAACAAGGAACACGTTTTAGAATGCCAAAAATAGTCATAGCAGTCTGAGGAGTGCACCCACTAACCCCACTACTATCCTCTAAATTGGGCAAGGCCTTTGGCTATAAAAGGAGAAGAATTTCATCTCTCTAATCATCCATTATTATATCCATCTTTCCACAAATTGAGAGAGAGAGATCCTGCAGAAATTCTCGAAGGCTTTTCAAGGAAGGAAAAGAAGAAGATTCAAGCAAGGAGTCGGCAAGATCGAGGTTTTAGATCTAAGAAATGGTGTAATCATTTCTTTATCTTATTTCTTATTGTTTTTGCCAATCTTTGTTATGGATCTCTCCAAGAGAGAGTAGTTCTCTTTCTAGGGGTTTAGGTCAATGCATGAACTTGTTTAATTCTAGATTATTCGGATATTTGTTTTTATTATGATTGTGTTATCGGATTTGATTGTTAATTTCTGTGATTTATTCTTTATGAATTTCATTAGTACTCGTTCCTTTGAGTTCACCTGGTTAGGGTTTATTGAATTGAAGTAGTTTTGAAATCGCGTTGATCGTATTTTTCCGCTTTAAGTTTATTAAATTCCGGCATTGGTCAAGTAGGAGACTACTAATTGAAACCATAAAGACACACCTTAGGATTGGGTTAGAAGCGACCGTACTTTGATATCCAATCCGGAACTATAGAAATTAAAGTTAGGATTTTGGTGAAGGACCGAAAGGCGAAGGCAAATCCTAATTAGGACACCTTAGAACAAATATCGATATATGCTTTGAAGCATGAGATTAAATATCCCTCTAGGTTAGTGACAGCCCTAGAATTCGAGGCACATTAATCCATAAAGCGCAAAGTATTTGTATTAATATTTGTTCCAAAGGCTAACATAGGTTAGAAACCTCATCAAATCAAACATGAATTTAAACAAACCGAATAAATAAAATTAGCAAGGGATTGTAGACCGAATACCCCTAGATCTCCTTAAACTTGAAAACAAACCAATCTTTCTTTCCTTTATTTTATTTACATTTATTGTTTGAAACTCCTCTTTTTCGGGTATTGAACCCAACTTTAGGATTTTAAGAACAAACCCCCCCACTTTACTTTTATTGTTTTGTTTTAGAAGTAGTTTTCTTTATTAAAAATTGGTATTTCCCTATCTCCCTGCGGATCGACACCTAAATACTACAATCGATAGGTTGTGCGCTTGCAACTAACCTATTCATTGAGTACGAAGGTTTTATAAATATTAAAGGCAAAAGAGTACAAAATTATTATATCTAAAATACTCAACAGCTCTCCCTACGCTGGAGGCTCATTAGGGATAGGTCGGCCCACCGGTAGCCGTGACCATGACTAATACTGCAGCAAAAGTACCGGCCCATACATTTGCTTTTCCTCCTTCTGCATTTTTAAGAATATTAGCTGTCAGGGTATTTAGATTGGTTGAGAAAATAAGTAAATAAGAACAGAGCTAGAGACTTACCTTACAATCATGACACAGGCTGTAGTACAGATGGTCTAGGACAGCCCACCCCAGTTGTACCTCGACGGGGTGTCAAGGTCTTCCAGCAGCAGGAGATAGATCATCGGGACTGCATCACCGCTGGAATAAGTAAACATGACAGAACCAAAGAGGTCCATCACGAAGCCCCGTGTATATCTGCAATATAAAGTAGATAATAAAATGCTTTTCAAAATAATATAAAGTAAATAATAGAAAGAGTTTATAGGTATTATCTCCGAATATCCTCAACAGTGGACTCTGCTGTCAGACCGGCGCTGAAGTGTTGTCGTATCTTTGTCATCTGCATATGGAACTTAGACGTCCCATGTCTGGCCCGTAACTCGTTCGGATCAGCTCCAAACAACTAATCAATGTGCTCAGCAAAATGGCTGTTGTCAGATATGCCACCAACGGTTGTGCCACAGATAGGCAAACCTCATAGGGCACTCACATCCTGAAGTGTCACTTTCATCTCTCCAAATGGTAAGTGGAACGTGTGCGTCTCGGGACGTCATCGCTCCACTAGTCCTGTAATAAGAGATGCATTGATGATGCCACTCCCACTATGCATTATGGAGACAATACTGTACAGCCCCAGATTGATGAAATACGGGTCCATCGCCATGTAGTAACGCATCCGAACACACCGCAGCTTGACATCTAAAAGAAACTTATTCTGCGTTGAAAAAAGTAATCCACATAGTGTTAACACAACAAAATTTAAAAAAGAGCTAAAAAAAGTAACGTACCTCACGAAAGCCAGTGAGACTCGGTGCTCGCTATGGGGCATCCATAGGAGAGGACTGAAATTCTCCGAGCTATCAGGGGCGATCAGCTCATCAGCCGCAGCAGGTACATGTCGAGTCCTAGGCCGTCCTCTAGACATTCTAATTTCAAAAATAATATTATGTTAACTTACGCTAAGTAAACCCTAAACTCTAATTTCAAAAATTAAATTATGTTATAACTACGCTAAGTAAACTCTAAATCATGCTAATTACGCTAAAATGTGCTAAATTGCGCTAAAATATTAAGATTATGCTTTATTACGCTAAAATATGCTAAATGCGCTAAAATATTCAGATTATGCTATATTAAGCTAAAATATGCTAAAAATACGCGAAAATACGCTAAAATATGCTAAATGCGCTAAAATATGCTAATTACGCTATAGTACGCTAAAATATGCTAAAATATGCTAAAATATGCTAAAATAGGCTAAAATATGCGAAAATATGCTAAATGCGCTAAAACATGCTAATTACGCTATAGTACGCTAAAATAGGCTAAAATATGGGAAAATATGCTAAATGCTCTAAAACATGCTAATTACGCTATAGTACACTAAAATATGCTAAAATATGCGAAAATATGCTAAATGCGCTAAAATATGCTAATTACGCTATATTACGCTAAAATATGCTAAAATATGTTAAATGCTTCTAAAATATGCTAAATATGCTAATTGCGCTAAAATATGCAAAAAAAAAAGTGAAAATATGATAAAAAATGTTAAAATATGCTAAAATATGTTAAAATGTGCTAAATTACATGGAAATATGCTAAAATAGACTAAAATATGCTAAAATATGCTAATTGCGCTAAAAATATGCTAAAATATGTGTACATATGCTAAAATAGGCTAAAATATGCACTACATAGGCTAATTACGCTAAATTGCACTAAATTACGCTTAATTATTCTAATTATGGTAAAAAATGATAAATTACGCTAAAAACTCAAATATGCTAATTATACTAAATTACGCTTAATTAAACTAAATTTAAATAATTACTCAAAATTATGCTAAATTAATTAATTAAAACTAACTAAAACAGATTTAACACTAATTACAACAAAATTATACTAATTTTGGTACATTACTAACAAATTCAAACATTTTACGACCAATTTGCACTAAAAATGAATTTTTAAAAAATTAGAGGGACTTACTTGCAAATCTGGAAAGAGGAGGTGAAATTTGAGAGAAAGAGATAAAGTGATGAGAGATGGTGTGAAATTTGATAGAATGAATTTTGAGAAAATAACCTAACTCTCCACACATATATATAAATGTCCAAACCGGTCATTTAATGACCGGTTGAGAAAAAAAGAGGAACGGCCATTAAATGTCCGGTTGAGAAAAAAAGATAACCGGCCATTTAATGGCCAGTTTGGACATTTTTAAAAATACTCGGCTAACGTGAATATATTTATTAATTTGTAATTAACTTTGGATATTAATAAAAATGTCGGCGGATCCCTGACATAGGAATCAAGATTTTTTTATTCATATTTCTCTTCTCGACAAAATATTTAATGATTTTTAAAAATAAAACATTATGTACCCCAAATTTTTTTTTTCATTATTTTGATGTTTATCGATATAGATGCATAATTAATGCGTTATAAAGCTATTAACTAATACCACTCCAAGCTCTAAATATGCTCAGCTCCAAAGATATGCAGCTAACACCAAAATTAATCCCTATTTAATATTTGATTAATGGAGTAGCATTATAAAAGGACAACACAAATAGGATTAAATTTTAATTCGCTAAGAAACTCATATTCGGTTGTTTTAATCAAGAATTTGAGAGTTGACTGTCTTTGTCTCACTACTGCCAAATCCAAACATTTTACGACCATTTTGCACTAAAAATGAATTTCAAAAAATTAGAAGGACTTACTTGCAAATCTGAGAAGAGGAGGAAATAATTAAAGTCAATCAGACATGTAAGTATTCAAATTTTTACTTGCAAATCTGGAGATTTATATATAAAAGAAAGCGGACATTGATAATTTTTTATGTCCATGTAGAGAATATAATATTGATCACATATGCTGGTTTTATTTTGACATGTAAGTATTCAAATTTTTATTATTAGAAAATTAAAAATTGTATGCATGTTTAAACTCTCCTCAAATTACAAAATACAAAATGAGAGTGAAGTTCGTCCGAAATTAGTGGTTTTCCAACTATTTGAAAAAAACAATCACATGATTCCTAAATTTAGAACCATCCGATAATTTTCTATCTATTTAAAAATAATAAAACAATTCTAGAAAAAAATATAAAATTTGATCTTCAAGTACATATAAAATAAAATATAAAATATAAAATAAAGATTATATTGAATGATTGAAATCGATTATTTGAATTTCGAAAACAAACATATAAATTCATATTACGAGTCGATCCAAACTTTGCAAATTATAACCTCAACAAAACTTGACTTTGTATCCTGTCAATTTTCAGTTAATGGAGCGATGACTCAACAACACTGCATAAATCCACGTACCAGGCAAGGAAATTATCACAAATTTCCAAACAATGACCGTAATAGGACAAGGAATCAAAAGAGGATTTTGAATTTTTGGATGCTCCTTTTCATAATTTTAACCTGTGATTGATTTAAATTTCTTGACTTTCTAAGCAAGTGATATTATTTTAGTCGATTTTGTTAGATGTAGTTTTCGAGAATAAATTCATTTGACAACGACAAAATTTAATACATTATTAATTTAAATTATAAAATATAATTGTAATTTATGATTTAAATGAGTCGAGTATTAAACTTTGCACAATTATGCCATGATTGATATATATATATATATATATATATATATTGGTTGTCAATATATTCCTTTGATCCAAATAGATACATCATATAAACAAACATACAACATTATTATATAACTATCATGGCAATTGACACGAAACTTATCAAAATAATAAGTTTAAAACCAGCTATAGATATGTTTTTATATTTGAAATATAATGTGCACTATATTTCGTTCAATTTGAAAACATATGTTTCATTTGTGAAAGATATGAGAAATCAAAGGTGTCATATATTCTATCATCATTTAATCGTGACTATATATGTGATTCTCCAATTTGATTAAATGTGATATACAAACAAATCATAATATATTTATAATATGAGGAGGAGTCCACTTACAACATTTGTAAGTTACAACATCTTACGACAATTCAGTTTTTGTGATTTTCAAAGTTCAAACAGTCGATCCAAATCGTTCAACATAATATTCATATTAGAATGTGTTTGGAGATCAAATTTTATATTTTTTTGAATTTATTTTACTATATATTAATTATTTTACAAACTGTTGTTTTTCAGTGGTTCAGAATTATCTAAAAACAACAGTTTTGTAAAATACTTAATAAATAGTAAAAAAATTCAAAAAAAATGTAAAATTTTATCTCCAAACACATTTTAATATAGATATCATGTTGAACAGTTTAGATCGACTGTTTGGACTTTGAAAATCGCAAAACTGAATTGTTGTAAGATGTAGTAACTTACAAATGTTGTAACTTACAAATGTTGTAAGTGGAACCCTCGTCTTATAATATAGAAACAAAACTTTAATGTATGTTGTCCAATATATATACACTAGATCTAAAAACAGAAACTCCACCAAAAATGAAAATATTCACATGATTTTATAATTTTGATCAAAATTTTGACAACAGATAACTTGATGAAAAGATGATGAAACTTTGCTGTACATGTGAATGTGCTAGTATGTTTCTGAATCAGTGAAGCATTTACTCATTGAATGTTCAACATCCACATCAATACTCAGACTAGAACTCAAACAATTTTTAATGCAACATATGGAGATACAAAGTGAACAATTTGGTACTTTACAACTCTTAATGGATGATGGATGTTGCAAAAGAAAACGAGAGATATCATATTAATCACGCTTTTTATAATATTGAGAGAAAGATGTACCAGAATTTCCAGAGAATATTAGTGGAGGTCTTCATGCAATGGAGTTATTTAAATTGGTTCTGAAACTTCACATGAGTTTTAAAATTTTAAATTGTTGGATTTTAATTTTTGTTTTGTTTTCTTTAAAAAAAAAATTGCCTTATATATTTTGAGTTGTTTTTTTTATTTTAAATCTGTAAACCAAGTTTTAGTTGAAACTTGAAATATATAGATAAGGACTTGATCCTTATTTTTCATCAAAGAATATTATTTATTATAATTGCCAAAATAAATTGGTTGTTAATTAAATAAAAATATAGTCTTTTCTCACATTCAAATGGTGAATACTTCGTTAGTTAATGGACTCACAAAATAATTAGAATAAAATAATGTGATATGTTTTGCCTTACATTTTGAGAATGACTAGTGTTTTAATATTCAGTTCTCATGCGGTATTCGGAAGGCCACCCCATACCGCATATACGGTATGCGGACGAATATGCGGATTCTTATTCAGATTTATATATGCGGATATTTTATTAAATATTTAATCTCACAGTACTGAAATACAATAAGGCAGCATGTAGAGAAGTTATAAAAGACTTCTGAGTGAGACGCTTGAAGAAAACACCTACCTGGCGGGTCTGGAACTCTTTTAATGGGTTTTGAATGTTTTTTAATTTTTTTAAAGCATGAATTCAATATTCGGTCCGAATAGCTATTTTCTATTTGGCCGGACACTGAATAGGAATATACGGCCGTATATTCACCGAATATAACCGAATTTTAAAACACTGAGAATGACATAGAAATCAAACTTGAAAATTATATATAATCAATCTTCTAATTAATTTCAAACATATTTTCTCTCACCCATAAAATATCACCTTAATTAATTGAACTAGATCCGAATTTAGCAAGGTGGATGCTCTATTGCTCTTGCCTCGTTGGAACGCAAACCTTATTCGTCCAAGAAAATTTAAAATTAGAGACGAAGGAGAGAATGCCACCTAGAAAGGGTTTGATGCGTCAGAGGAAGCATCACTAGCAAAAGAGGCCCCAATTAATTGGATAACATTAGGATAATACACAGAAAATTAATGGTGACAACTCACCAACCTAAATAAAAAGCCACACTTGTTAGTTGGGCCGAACCTTTTATATTTAGAAAATTATTAATTATTTTTTAATTACTTAGAAAGATTTGGAAAAATAATTCGGTATAATAGAAGAAAATGTATCAGATATACAAATTCTTTTAGAGATTTTCTAAAAAAATTTATATAAATTGTACGATTTCTTAGACTGTGCTCCACAACATCTCATTAAAAAAATGAAGGAGAAGGGAGATAAGGGAGAGCCTGACCGCACTTGATTGACACCGGTTACTTGCTCCATAATAAATTATTTTGAGGGGAAGCGGACGTGGACTGCGTTTATAAAAGTGATTTTGTTCACCTACAATTTAGTTGTAGAGGAGGTGAATTATCTCGCGTCTCCCTTCACATTTCTTCCAGTCTCTTTCCGTCACAAAACTATTTGTAGAACACAGTCTAGAAGTTGTACACTACTCTAAGAAATTTTAAAGAACTGTATCAGTTATACATATTCTAATAAAATCTCTAAAGAAATGGTCTTGAAATTATACACTATAAGAAATTTTACAAAACTGCATCAGTTATGTGATTTCTTATAAATTCTCTAAAAAAACTATATAATTGATATTATTCTTTCTATAGGAAAGGATAAAGTATCCATCATTCTAAATAATTAAAAACTAGTTAATAATTTCTGGAAATGAAAAGTTCGGTTAGCCCAAAATAAGCAGAGCTCAATGAGACAATGAGGTAGGTTTGTAAACTGTCAGTGTAGGGATGTTTATTAGGTCTTTGGAGGGATATTAATTAATTGGTTTTTTTTGACAGAAACAAAAAAAATTGACAGAAGGGGTATTTAGTTAAAAACATTTATATATCTGTATTTATTGAGGATTTGTTCAAAATTAATTATTTTCCGTACATTATATTTACTATGATTATTTAATAACGAACATCTAATATATGATTATTGAGTGAAAAAACATAATTTAATCCGAATAAATTATAGTAAATAATATATTTATAAACTAGCATATTTAAAATACAAGTAAGTTATTGGATTAATTATAATAAAAATTATCGTCGAGACGATTAACGAAATAATCTTACTAACAGATTTTAATGTAACAAAGAGAAAAAAAAATAAACTTGACATACATGGGGTTAATTCATCAAAAGATATATTTAGAAGCAATAATTATATAGTGTAGAAACTTAGAAAATGCCATTATAAAATATATTTCTGAAGATTTTTTTAATTATTTCAATAATAGATCCTTAAATTAGTAATTAATTTGAGTCTATTTCAAGCTACTCAGTAGTGAGTTCTGATAAATGTCATAATAAAGCCATCACTATTTCGTTCCTACCAAAATGAACCTGTTTCATAATTTCTCTCCATTCTTCATTCATTCATACTTCTCAATTAAAAAAATATCAAAGAATAAAAGAGTGTCTGTGTCTGTGTCTGTGTGACTGTCTCTTGTTCAACGCTTTGACTCACTGCCGACCGTCTACCGCTAACTGGAGATATCCAGTTGAACTGGAGGAACAACCCCTGTCGACATGTACTATATTATTTTACGGTTTTACCATTTTATTTTCAAAAACAGGGAATTTATTGTACCCTTTAGAATATTATATTTACCCATCTAAAAAAAACTCATCAATTTATCTAATTTATTGCTTTTTCATTACAACTCATTTTAAATTTATCCAATTTAATATCATCTAATATGCGTCACAAGTATAGAATTGAACTATTTAGCTCTAAAAAAATCAGCCAATTAGAAGATTGAGCATATTTTCTCACACATGTTACATAGCTTTTATTTATTTTAGTAAAGATAAAATGAGAACTTTATTAATTTTGAAATGACTTACAATAGAAAATGCAATAAAATTGGATAATTTGTGAGTTTTTGAAACTTAGAAAAATAAATATTATATTAAGAATTTTATAGGGAAAATATGTAATTTTGAGATTTTTGAAGGGCATACATGATATTCTCCAGGAAACAAACATGAAACCTTTTGGAGCTTTTAGTTTTTTTTTTAAGGGCGTATATGTCCCACAATGTTTAGGGTTTTCAAAGGAAAAGGTTAGAATTTTTTAACTAAATTTAAACTTTCTGCAATGTTATGTCAGAAATTCTGAATGAATAAAGAATATATTTTCTTCAAATTTTTCTGTTTTTTTTTGGGGTTTAATAAATCAAATTCTCATTTTTTTTTCTTTTTTACTATATTTAAAGTCTAAACAATCGATATGAACCACTTGACATGATCTCCATATTAAAATGTCCTTAGAGACTAATTTTTTTACTATTTATTTAGATAGTTACAATCACTGTTTTTCAGAAGATCACGGACCATCCAAAAATAGTGATTTTGTATCTATCTTAAAAAATTCTACAAAAATTTAAAATTTGGTCTCCAATTGCATTTTAATATGGAGATCGTGTTGAATAGTTTAGATCGACTATTTAGACTTTAAAAATAGAGATAATGAAGTGGAACATTATTAGGACACAAAATCGATGAGACATTTTAACCGTACTCAAATAAAAAATAGATCTCTTCTTTTCAAAAAAAAGTATACAATCAAAATAATCACGTGTATCACGACTAACTGTAACATACTGAAAAATTTGAGTTATTATTATTTATGCTTACGAATTTTTTTTCATAATATAATTAAATAAAAAAAAAACATATTCCGCTCATTATATTTCTATTTTTGTGTTATTTCTAGTTCATAAATTTTGTCAGTATGTATTTTAATTTTAATTTTCTATTCTTCCTCTTACTATGTTATTAAATATTAACATATAAATAATGTAAATTCGAAATTAATTATTCTCACAATATTACACTCATCTATATTTATATATACAGTTATATACTTTTTTTTTACTCTTATATATGAATTCATAATCATATGATATTTCACAACCTTCACTTCTAACCGTTGCATTATATCATATATCTATACAATATCTCTTACAACATCTTGCGGATAACTACTACAATTAATGAGACGCGTCTCTTTGCAAACCAAAATTTCCACCCCCATCTTAATTTTAAACACGTCCCTGATCTAGACCCCCGTTCCCTATTTAAATTAAATTCACTTTGTTTTAGATCATAACCGTCCCCTTTTAATTAACTCCCTGCCGTCCCCCACTCTGTTATATCCCCACCAAAACCCCTTCAATTTACTTCAATTTTCTGCCGCACCTTCATCTCACCATCTAAAGATAAACAAAAAGAAAATGAGAAATATTATAGTGAAAATTCTGGTACGGATTATCATTTGATTGAGTGCTCGATTCGAATTCTGACTACGTCACGGTGATTCTAGATTGTCTCTGCAATTTGATTTGAAATTCTGAGTATCTTGCTATATATCAAGTAACCGGACTTCTCTATAATCTGTGTTTTCATTTTGTATGGTTGATTTTAATATTGGTATTGCATATTGGATTATGATAGCATATTTAACGGGATAGCGGGTCTGAGGTTAGAATTTGATTTGTGATTGTAGTCTCTTACTGCTGGTTGGACTTCCTAGTGAGTTGGCGGTCTTCCAATGTTGGATGGATTTCTCATTGGATTGGCGGTTTAAGGAATTGTGTGTTGTGAAAGTAGGGAATCGCCTGTGTGATGGGATTCCAACTATGTGAATATGATGTGACTTGTTTTACGGATAACCTAGACCGACGTGCTATTGCCGGTTAAATATATACATAATTTTATGTGTATTTGTATGAATTAATCCAGCCTGTTTGAATGGTTGTTAAATTAAGTCAATTATAGAGAAACGTGTCGTTAAATAATCAGTTACTGAGCTTTGTAGCTGACTCTGTTTTGTTATTTTTTTTTCCTTTATATTGGCAACATAGGTTGACGGGCCAAGAAAAAGTGCAGTGATGATGTTATAATCACGCTCTGGATGGTCAAAATCTGGGGTGTGACCGTGTGACACTAACAATAGTCAATTAGATTAACAGAGGAAGAGCCATCTCTTTAAGCTATGTGGTCAAACACACATTAAAAATCAATGATATAAATTTTAATGCTAAGTATGGAGATAAATTAGATTAAAATACTATAAATACTAGAAATTTTATACATAATATCCTATATAAATTAGATTAAAATACTATAAATACTATAAAATTTAAGCACACAATTTTGACAATAAATAAAAATCAATTAACTCTTATTTACACTGTGTAAATCCGCCCCTAATTAGATACGAATCACATTTTTTAGTAATTAGCTAAACACAATACTCACTTATTTGATCTCTGCAATTTAATTTTTGAGACTATGCATCTATGCCTCAGTCGAACTTAGCTGGTAATCGCATAAGATACAAATTGCAGGTACAATTCCCGAATTTCTTTGACTAGAATATACTTTTTTTTCCCTTCAAAATGCAGGAATAGAATTAAAAATTCGAATACTTATCTCTTCAGCTGGGTATTTTTGCTTTTTTTTTTTTTATGACAGTGAAAGAAGCATTAACGCACTTTTTTTGTGGAAAACGAAACGAGCAAATTCATATTAAACCCCGCAAAATTCGAAAATATTACATGTATAAATTGACTAATTGAGATATCATCGTTGAGAGGATTTTATATATAATCTTACTTTGGACTTTAAAATGTATATACAGTTTCATTGTCAAATCAATTAATTTAAGACCCACTACTCAATCATGGATATAAATCTGCTGTAATTCTATCACAACTGTTCAAAGTTTTTCATGCCCGAATCTAAAAAAAAAGTTTCTTTACCTGAATCTCAACAATAATCAACGGCTGAGATCAAAATAACAGAGTTATGTTATCCCTTTAGAATAACAATAGATTTATTTCCCTCAATCACACATGTCCATATTCATTTTCTTT
Organism: Carex myosuroides; assembly: GCA_028015225.1. Lineage (NCBI taxonomy): Eukaryota > Viridiplantae > Streptophyta > Magnoliopsida > Poales > Cyperaceae > Carex > Carex myosuroides. The sequence continues at coordinate 8,511,297 of CM051470.1, read as the reverse complement.
TAAGATTTATAATTTATTAATACATTTCCACTATAATATGATAATAATTAGTGACTAATTGTTTTAGGAATAGGGTTCAAATGTCCCATCGTTTGCCTGCCTCAATCACGTCTCACATCCTTGTTCCTGTTCTCAAAGCCCAAATGATTGATTCAAACCGCTCAACATAATGTGTTTGGAGACTAAATTTTATATTCTTTGAAAAAAATTACTATTTTTGATAGGTATAAAATCACTGAATTTCAGAATATCTCGGACCATCCAAAAACAATACTTTTGTACCTATCTAAAATGTTAATACAAAAATTATAAAAAATATAAAATTTGGTCTCCAAATACAATTAAATATGGAGATCATGTTGAGCATTTCCAATCGACTATTTGAATTTTAAAAACGGAGGTAATGACGTGAAAGTTTAATCACTGAGTGGTTACAAAGATCACTAGTATAGTTATTTTTCTTTTCTTTGAATATAGTACCTAAATTAGCGACGGTACATGATAATATCGGTTGTGCGCTTAATCAAATGAGATTGTCAAAATATGTTAAAGGTACAAGTATACTTGAATTGTTAAACTAAACATTATATATATTCAAAATAAATTTTTAAAGTAGTTCCTGTGAGAGTGACTTTTGATTTTCTGAATCTATCAGATTTTTGTTTAAATCCCTTTAAGTTATAATTAATGACTTAAAGTTATTTTTGTATGGTTGGAACTTATTACTTGAGTGTGAAGAGTGAAATAAAAAAAATCAACGTCTGATAGTGCGTTCAACATGTAAAGTGTAGAACAAATTAATCTGCATAGAATGGAGGATTAAGTTTCTCCGTCGTAAATTCATCTTAATCTTCATGTTTTATTCTTAGATTGATAGCTTAATTAAGTATATTCCACCTCTTGTTTCACAATAAAACACGGTCTATCTTTTTTCTAATGATATTTTCTAAAAAAAATTCCGTGTTACTTGTGCTTACAGTATTTACATATATTTTCTACGATAAAATGACGGTATCACTAATTATTATTAATGTTGAACACCTTATTTATTATTAATTTATTATTCATAGTTCATAACATTTTGACTATTTATTTAATATCTAATCCGTATCTATGTCCGTGTTAAAAATAAAATAAAAATGGATATATGGATATATCATGAGTATCTGATCCGTTAACAGATTGAGAATCCGATACATAATACATCCCTCCTGGATTTTTTTTTTAAATAGAATTCATGTAAATCAAATGAACGGAACAAGCCTTCGGGGCTGGGAATTTAGAAATCTAGCCTCCACCGATCCCTAGGATCGGTGGAGCAGAAAAAACGCAACCTACACCGGTCCCTAGGACCGGTGCAGCATGTTTTGCACTGGCCACAGTCTCCTACACGGAAGGCCACACGAAATAAGTCTACACCGATCCTGTGGATCGGTGGAGCTTCAAAAATGCCTCCACCGGTCCTGTGGATCGGTGTAGCTAGCAACATTTGTATCAATTAATTTATATAACTAGCAATATTTTTGGAGATCTTTAGCTATATGTAGCTTGAATTCAAGTTATATACGACAAATATATCTGATTCTACCAGGTTTGCAACATATAACTAACATTATGTTGAACTGCATTTACCTCGGGTTCGAATTTTGGAGATCAAGCCTCCACCGGTCCTAGGGATCGGTGGAGCTAAAGATGGGATTTTATGTGGCAAGAGGTGCAGGCTGCACCCGTATGGTGCAAAACAGGCTCAACCGATCTCCAGGATCGGTGTAGGTTGGGTTTTTTTGGCTACACCGGTTCCTAGGATCGGTGGAGGCTAGATTTCGAAAAACCCAAATCCAGAGGCTTGTTCCGTTGATTTAGTTTAGAGTAATTCTATTTAAAAAAAAAAACCTCCCTCCTGTGTCGAACTTTTTATTTTTTAAATGTAAGAATAAAATGTCGAAAAGTAGAATATTTTTTTTCATCCTATAATAAAAAAAATCAAGCTATTCATTCAGTTTATTTAAATAATTTAAAGAGAACAAACTATCGAACTATTGTTTGTGTATCTCATTGTCATCATTTATTTTTTTATAATTCTAAAATAAAAAATTCTGCCTCCAGTGCACCAAGTCATCATCCCACCTCCCCAATTTTTTATACATATTTTATTTCCTTCTTTGTCAATCTCTGCCACGTGGGAAAGCAAACTCTTGACAAACATACTCAGAAGCGGTTGAACACTTATCTACAATTTAATACATTTGTTTGTATCCATCCCAACAGCCGAAAGACTTGGGAATAAATAAAGCACCACAAAATATATATTAATCCACCATTTAGAACTCTCTCTCCAGTTATAACCCTAGGATCATCTCCAGTTATAAACCTCGGATCCTCTCCAGTTGTACAAACTAATTTGATTTCATAATCCCAGAGTAAAAGAAAATCTCAGCCGTCTATTTCAGAAAGAACGGGAAGGAGCGGGTTAAATATATTAACACATATATTTAACAGCGCACGGACTATAGACTCAAAACAGCGCTTCATAAGGTTTTTGCTCTGCATGAAGCCAGAACAGCTGTTAAAGTTTTTACCCCAAGGTGCGGAGTAACTGTAGACCGCTATTTCTATCTGTCCTGATTTGACCCGTGAGATCTAAATTGACGCACCAGATCATCTGTGACCATTTAAAAAATTATATAAACCGTTGGAGATGATCCTAACCATCCTCCTCTCCCTCCTTTTTTTTCTCGTCCTATATAAATCCACACAATTCACCCCCTTCTCTCTCCCGCAAAAATCTCCAACCTCACTGATCACCACCACCCCAAAATCCTTACTTTGATTATAACTTAACCATGGTTAGGGGACCGAGCGGCAGGGAACTTTTAGGGATACTCAACGTGCGAGTCGTCGGGTCGGGCGATCGGGTTATCGTCTTCTCACACGGGTTCGGTACCGACCAATCTGCATGGAACCGCGTCCTTCCGTATTTCCAGAACTACCGGATTGTGACCTACGATCTCGTGTGCTCCGGTAGCGTGAACCCAGACCATTTCAATTTCCATCGGTACACCACTTTAGATGCCTATGTCGACGATTTGCTAGCGGTGCTTGATGCTTTAAGAATCGAGCGGTGTTATTTCGTTGGGCATTCGGTGTCGGCCATGATTGGAATCCTGGCCGCAATCCGACGGCCTGAGTTGTTCGCCAAGCTCGTGCTCATCGGTGCCTCTCCTAGGTCAAATTTTCTCTCTTTTCATTTAAATTATTGAATGGATAATTAACAATATGGTAATAGTTGGTTGATAAAGATAAATAGAGATTGTTATTGGTTGGTTTTGTGTTGGTGGAGGAAGCATAAATTCAGTGTTTAATTGGACTTTGGATAGTCCAACTAAATTGGGACACCTCTGGCCATGAAGATGTTCACGGCACACCAAACAGAGACCTTTACTGATTGTGGAACATCTCCAGTTGTGGTTAAATGGAGGCAACATAATTGTTGGATGAAAGAGATTTATGTGACACTTACAGTGTAGCGGTTGGTACAACAGGTTGCTGCCCTATAGGTCACTGAGCTAAAGCATATTTTATCTGAGTGTCATTAGTACTTTTTTAGTTTAATAGTATACATATTAATTAACATGTTGATAACTAGAAAATATGCTTTATAAGCTCAGTGACCTGGCACTTTATGAGCCATATTATACACTTTATATGATAAATTTTACTTAAAGTTATTAATCTGAGTATGTGTTAAAGTACATTTTTTTTACAAACTTGAATATTTATATTTTGGTTATATTATTGTAGGTTTTTGAATGATAACAACTATCATGGTGGCTTTGAGCGAGCCGAGATTGAAGCAGTGTTGGCTGCAATGGAAACAAACTACAAATCATGGGTGCAAGGATATGCACCATTGGTAGTAGGAGCTGATGTGCCAGAAGCAGTGCAGGAATTTAGTCGCACACTGTTCAACATGCGTCCTGACATCTCCTTATTTGTTTGTCGCACCGTCTTTAACAGCGATTTACGTGGTGTATTGGGTCTTGTTAGGGTTCCGTCTGTAATCGTTCAAACTGCTAGCGACATGTCTGTACCACCATCTGTAGCAGCTTACTTGAAAGCCCATTTGGGTGGACGTGCCACGATCGAGTTATTACCAACTGAAGGCCACCTACCCCACCTCAGCCACCCACAAGTTCTCGGCGCAGTACTTCGTCGGTCACTAATTCGGTAAGTATCATACATTGATAAATTATTTTACATTAACTTCTAGTACACTAATATTAATATCTTACTATTTATATATTTATATGCAATATTTCATGAGTGTTCTTAAGTGTAAAATTAATTTGTGACACAGATAGCAACAGAAGGACTATAGCATCCTGCCATTTTTAGGTGGGCCCTACTTATAAGATCCAATAACTATCATCTTTGCTGCTCTTGTGTGTGACCAATAGTTTATTTTTCTTTGGTGGGTGGTGTGGGACCCAGTTCCTGATTTTTACAAATATGGCTGATGACACGTGGATAACATTTTCTGGTTTTGTTTTGAGTTATCGTCCCACGTGGAAGTCACGTGATGTGGCCTCATGTTTCCAATTTTGTTCTTCTCTTTTTTGTTTTTTTTATTTGTTTTCTTTTTCTTCTTGAAATAATAAGTATAATATAACAATAAAACAAGGTCGATTTGGAATTTCGTTTGGGAAAATTTGAAATTTATCTTAATTTTTGTATGCCAAGTTTGCTAGTTACCGTCTTACCGATTGAGTGAACTCAATGATTCGCTACAAGTTATGATGATGTTGCTGTCACAAAAGATCTGAATTTTTTAAGCATATTTTGTGGTTCTGTGTGAATGAGTCAGAGAATGGATAAGACAATTTACATATTTTGTGGTTAAACAAATTACAAGTTGCAAGATACTGACAAATTGGAGTTGTACAAAACAAAATTTTAAATATTCAACTTTGTTTACTAGAAGCTCTCCTATCATTTAATATGAAAAAGAAATCCATTCAATGTAAAGGAGAAGTGGAATTTGAGTGTGACTTTAATTTATTATTTCTAAGATATTTTTATTAATATCTTTTCTTTAGTTTTGGATGCTTTTGATTGTTGCCGGTGGAAAATAGTATTATTTTTATCAAGTGATGATTCTTTACGAAAGAGAAATAAAAAATTAAAAAATTACAAATTGCTTATACATCACATATGCCACTAGTATTTGTAGGGGCCACATATCTAACTAAGTGAACTCAAATTGAGAGTGTAAGTAAGAAACTTAATTAAGCACCTAAGTTTGAGTTTGACATGTTAAAAAAATTATTGGCTTCCTAATCAATAAAAGTTTTGCAATAGATATGATAATTGGATTCACAAAATCAACTAATTAAGTTTTCTAAACCAGTTAAATTGTAAGGTGCATTCTCTATTTTTTTTACTCGTCTCATTAGGGATTAGAGGATTTAACATGCATCAGATCAAAACTCATCTAAGGTCCAGTCTAAATTATTCAATCCGCATCAATATTCACGGAACAGTTAAAATTAATAAACATATAAACTGTCAGTAGTACTGAACATCAAAGGGACTTCTCATTGGGGATTGAAGGTTTTCGAACGAACATTAGACCAAATTAAATTCGTCAAATGTTCGGTCTAAATAGTCCATTCGCGTCGAAATTTGTGAGATAGTTTGGATTCATAGTTTAGATTCACACGATGATTTAAAATTAATAAAAATATAAACTGACTGTGTGAATCTCAGAGGATTTGATCGAACATCAGACGGATTTCATCCAATGTTCATTGATTGGAGTAAAAAAATAATTGGTGGGATCCCACCAATCAAAAATAGCGATTCACAAAAAGTTGGATAGACGCGTAGAAACGAGGCGGTTCTTTCTTTGGTGGCAAACTGGCAATTGGCAAGAAAACATGTGGCAAGGGGGGAGTATAGAGCTCTAGTGAGATAAAAAGAAAAAATGAAAAAAAGAAAGTCAAGAAATTATGTTGGGCTTATATGAGAAGGTTCTCTCTTTTTGGTAAGTGAGAAGGTTCTCTTTTGATTTTGTGCTTGAGGCGGAATCTTGTTGGAGATAAGGTGGGTCCCTATGGGAGGAGAATAGTAGATCCCAACCTTATCCTCTTACAGGTCCCCATCTTAATAATTTATTTATTTATTTAGTAATATACTAAATAGCTTGTAAAGAAATAGAAAAACAAAAGAAAAATCAATGTCCTAGAAAAAATTAAATCATGGATTCGATTCATTAAGAGTTTATATACAAATTAGACATTTTTTTTTTACTAAAGATTGAGATATACATATAAACTTTAGGAACCAATTCAATTAATCAATTTCTTAAAAAAATGTCTAAGGCTCTGTTCGGCCAGCAGAGATTTAGTGGTAGTGGAATTTTCAGACCACTATAATTATATTTCCTACCACGCCACGCTAGTTCATTTTGATTCCTATCACGCCACGCTAGTTCATTTTGATAAGAAAAGATTTCAGACCTCATACTTCATTTTTTAATTATCCAATCACTCTCTCTCCTCTCACTTGAGAGTAGGTCCGATGGGCATCATACCTACTTTGGTTCGGTGAATTTAATCACCATCGATTTACTTTAAAGACTCGTGCAGAACGCTTTAAACTTCGTGCATGTATGTTTCAATTTTCATGTACACAAATCTTAAATTAGATAGGACGGTGATCATGCTCGTTGAACCTAAAAGTAGGTCTCCTTTCTCCTCTCCACCCTCTTACTCTACTTTTATCACCTGGGCCCACTAATCTCATGCATTGTATTTAAACTACCAATGATCATGTATAAACACCTCTTTATGCTAAAGTTTCCTCACGTGGGACTAATTTGAAATCTAGATCCATACACACATTTTCTCTCTTTTTTTTGTTGTTCGGTCGGAAAGACTAATTTGATGAAGACAAACATTTGACAATCAAGAGGAAATTCAATATTATATTATATATTAATAAAGGTCAATTCCAAAAAATCAAACAATACATCATTTATTGTTGTTTGTTATTGTTGTTTATTCTTTTTTATTACAAATTAAGTTGGAATGCAACATATACTAAAATAATTTTCATAAAAAAAGAAATTACAAAACATGAGATCAAGAAAAATAGACCAACCTCATTAAATACATCTTATTTAATTATAAAGAATAGAATTTGTATTTTATATAATAATAATAATTAATTAATATTGTTATGTTATTGCTTAATTCAGTTTATTTTATTACACGTAATAATTTTATTAATAAGAATAATTGTATAAAATTAAATATTTTAATAAATAAAATTTCCTATAGCTAATATCAGGTACAACCGAACACTCATTTCAACATATTCTCATAATCAATCACGTGCATATCCAATAGTTTGAGTTTTCATCATGGTCAAATCCCATCCCGTACAATTCCTGACAAACAAATATGCCCTAAAAGAACATTGATCAATGATTTGGTTCCTTAGAAAATGTTTAGTTCGTTGAGAAAAATATCATTTTTCATTTCCGGCAAAATATTTAATATATTTATACAAAATAAAAATACTGCCCATCTCTATCCATCTATCTAAAAAAATAAGCAAAAAAAATACGTAATTGCTTGATCATTATAAGTCCAACCAGCCCTGCGTCAATTTCTAGTTTTATTATCCGATGGGGACGTGATTTTGGAATTTTTTTTGTTTGTTTGCATTCACAAGTGGGATTTAATTCTTATTCTGCTTCGTCAAATCTTTACTTTTTTTGTTTGTTTCTTACTATTCTTAATTTAGGAAAAAGAAATTCTTTGTATATAATCAAATTCCGTTGATTTGAACACTTTGAACAATTGTAAGGAAACAAACAAACAAAAAATCATTTGACAAAATAAGTGATTGAATATTATATGTACTTCCAAATTCTATCTCCTAAAAGGTCTCCGACTCCTTTTTTTTCCAACTTAATAATAAAAGCTGAATAATTTAGTGTGCATTAATTCATGTAGTACTTGTGTGTATTGCACAATAATCAAGTTTGTATTTTATTGGTTTCAAGAAAAAAAAGGGAATTTCTAAAAGACATTGAAATTACATATTTGCCCCTCTAAACTTTATAAAATTATATTTACCCTCCTTAACTTCAAAAACTCACAAATTTATCCATTTTATTGTCTTTTTAATTAATACTCACTTTAAATTTAAAGAGTATCCATTTTACCTTTATCAAAATAAAAAATATCTAGCCTTTTTATGAGAAATGTTAGTCTTCTAATTGGTTAGTTTTCGAGGCAAATGACACATTTTGCTACTTCTGACGCATATACAAGTATATGCATAAATGTTACTGTATATACGTTAGAAGTAGATAAGTTAACCTATTGCTCTCGAAAACCTACTAATTAGATGATTGTCATTTTTCTTAAATAAGCTACATATATATAGATAGATAGAGTTGGGCTACGGTGCATTGCAATGTATAGGTCCTCTTGTAAATTGGACTATATATCGTTGGTTTTGATTTCCAAACAACCGATCCAAACCGTTCAATTTGATATCCATATTAAAATGTACTTGGAGACCAAATTAGTTCCAAAATTTTACATTTTTTAGAATTTATGAAAATCGTTGTTTTTCTATGGTCCAAAAATTTATGAAAAATAGTGATTTTAAAAAATTCTAAACAAATAGTAAAAAATTTCCAAAAAAATATAAAATTTGGTCTCCAAGCACATTTTAATATGGAGAACATGTTGAGCCCTTTAAATTGACTGTTTGAACTTCGAATCCAACGGTTTACAGTTCAATGTACAAGATGACTTGTACATTGCAATGCACCATAGCCCAACTCTCTCTCTCTCTCTCTCTATATATATAATAAAGTGTCAATTCGAAGAAAAACAACAAAATGGATAAATTTGTGAGTTTTGTAAGTTTATAAGGATAAATATGATATTATGAAATTTAGAGGGAGAAATACGTAATTTTGAAGTTATTGAAAGGTATACATGAAATTCTCCTAAAAAAAATTCAGAAGCTCAAGCAGTTGTTAACGGCTGTCAGAACGTATTTTTGACTGGGTGAAATAGCATGATAGTCGTCAACAATTTTTATTTTAGTTGAAATAAGCAGGTGGAATTGAACCCTAAGTTTGAACTCATGTGACTCACATGATGTGAGTAGTTAGACATAAAAAGTAATTTCATGCTGCATCTGTTATTGAACCCTCGAGTATATAATAAAGTTGCAAGAAAATTAAATATGCTAATAATAATAAAACACAAGGGAACACGTTAAAAATGCTCGAAGACATTATGTTAGGATCAATTAAAGATCGCTTCCCAATCAAATATAATGAATTAAAGATCGCTTCCCAATCAACTATATTCTACATCTTTATTTTTATTTTGAAAGTTTAAGAAATCGATCCAAAACGTTCAACATGATATATCCATATTAAAATGTGTGACCAAATTATTTTTTAAATTTTTTCTACTATTTTTTAGATAGGTACAAATTCACTGCTTCTGGACATCCAAAAACAATGATTTTGCATCTAATCTAAAATGTGTTTGAGACCAAATTATTTTTTAGAATTGTTTTACTATTTTTTTAAATAGGTATAAAATTATTGCTCCTGGACATTCAAAAATAGTGATTTTGTATCTATCTAAAAAAATAATAAAAAAATTTCAAAAAAAATTTAAATTTGGTCTTTAAGAACTTTTTAATATGGAGATCATGTTGAACGATTCAGATCGACTGTTTGAACTTTAAAGACAGAGATAAAAATGTAGAGTATAGTTGGGGCAGAAAACCAATGATGCATTTTAACCCTACTCAATTTAGTTAAGGAAATACAAGTAATATGCATGCGTTCAATAATTCATGTAAATATTATAACTATAATTAGGAATCTTAAGTGGTGTGTTTTCATTTTGAGTCTCAACTGTTGTTATCAATAGTGCTTCCATTTTGAGCACCTCTCGTTATCAGATAGCACAGTCAATAATCCAATAATAAAACAAAAAAATCATTGTCATAGCACATAATATATACCAAATGTTAGTATTGATAAGTGAGAGGTTCAAATTTATTGAAAATAAATTAATTTAACAATTTTAACAATTGAAATTTCGACAATCAGATTAATACTTGTAAAAAAACAATTACAAAATGCTAGTCTGAAAATTTCTTCGTTAAGCAATGGGAAAATCATAGTTGAGAACCTCCACAATAAGTTTTATATAAAATAAATTGATGAGTTTTGTCTGGATAATCACCAATTGGAATTGGGACAGGATAATTTCCATACAAGATACCACATAAATGACCACAGAAAATTTAAGCACAGTAAATCACCTTAGTCGGCATAGGGTTTGGAGAAATGGACGCCTCCATTCAATTGAAAGGTCTTGCACTCTTACTACTTCGCTAAGAAAAAAAATCACTGTAGTTTTAGGCCAGCTGAAGTGCTAATTTATTGGATTAAAAGCCAGAATTAGGTTTGCTTTAACTGAATTTTTTTTTAATTTCCCAGACTGAAAATAGATAACAAATAGGGCATTATTTTGTTACCGGTTATATTTGTGGAAGATATTATTTTTTGTTTTGGGTACGTAATGTTCATGTTCATATACGCCTCAAAGGATTTAAATATTGGTTCAAGAAATTGCAAACAAATTACTGCTGGAGTTTCTATGATACTGAAAATTTTATATTAAATAAGATGATTGTGTTAAATAAAATTTGTACTCTAGCCCTCCCAAACTATATTATAGAAGTTGAGTTTGATATTTAAATTACAACCCCTCCAATTTATATAACTAATACTCGGCGAGTATATAATATTTGGGTGGGGTTTTTGTCCAAACGGCTTTGGACAAAGTCTCATTCAAAGTCTGACCTAAACCGTTTGATCTGCATCAAAATTTGTATAAACATTTAGATTTAAGGAGCCATTTAAATTTATTAAGTTTTAAATATGTTTGCACAGATCTCAATACAAATCGGACGTTTAAACTTGACTTTGAAGGAAGCTTTGTCCAAAACCCTTTGAACAAAACCCAATCCCAAAAAAATTAACAGAAGGAAAACTAAAGTTCCAAGTAAAATAGCGCTCATGAGTTATATTTCATTGAAAAATAAATACATAATGAAGAAAGACACAGGCTAGGCAGCAAGAAAGAAAGAAAGAAAAAAAAAGACAGAGAGGTCCAAATAGGCCCAGTTTAGTCACATGCATATAAATTCATCAGATATTTATCATGCTCAATTCTCGAACTTGTTATAAAAGTAAATAAAATTAAGAAACAATGAAATGATCCAAATAGGCTCAAAATCCCCTTACAGCTAGCCCACTACCTCACTATTAAATTTGTGATTAGGTCTATCTATGCATACATGTTTAGTCGCTCCTCTTGCTCTCATGGAAAAAAGCCCAAAAGCCCAGTTCTTGTTCTCTAAGTGGTGGGGCCCACATCAATCTTTCTTGATCAGATGCAGGTTTGACGGGTCTCTTAATTGTTGATATTTGTTGGATAGTGGAGTTGTATATATATTGTTTTGTCTGCATTTGGTACATGGCCTAGACCTTGTACCAGGACCGGTACAATTCTAGGATTGACATATATAGCACGTTTTTTTTGGAACCATAAGCACAATTTTTTGTTCTCTATGTGCTTGAGACCATAAGTGTTTTCGAGGTAATTAACGATGGAGGCTCTTTCTTGTCAGAAGTTAAATATTCTCACAATCAATAAACTCTCTCGATAACCGATTCAAATAAATAGTAAGTTGTTGAGGAGTGAACCGAAAGGAAGAAAGAAATGCCTAATTAGTTCTCTCCCCTTCCCCAACAAATGTGTGGAAGCACATAAAAACACAGAAAAAAAGACCAAAGAATAGGCAACTTTTTGTCCCCTACACTTACACTTACGTTTCATTAGTTCTTATATTATTATTGAATGCTTAGAAGTGTAACGAAAGGGGTGTCCCCAAGCCCATTCCGTTATAAACTCTCAATTTAAGCGAACATATAAATGGGTGAACAAGAATTATAGGTTGCAAACAATTGGTAATTTGTTATGGGTGAATTTTTGTTCAAAGGGTTTTGAACAAAGTCTGACCTAATTAAACCCTCCGATACATGTAAAAGTTTGCATAGACCGTTTAGATTTATGGCAATTTAAATTAAGTTAAAAATTCATTCACATGAATCTCAACACATATCAAACAAAACCCAATCCTATACTCTTTGAAAAAAAAAATGAATATCAAGCCTTCAAGTTTCATTGATCAAAATTCAAAAACAAGAACTTATCCAACGGGCTTCAGGGCAAAGTTGTGGTTTTGGAAAACCCATGTTATTTTTGAGAGATGAAAAAACTGAGGAGAATTGATTTTTTTCTAAGTTCTTAACTTACTTTTGTTACAGTAAAATATGTCTCTATATATTACATTTCCTCCAACGGTTAGAATTTTTACCGTTGGTACCTTCCTATTTGGTACAGCTGTCCCTATTTACACTTTTGCATATATATCCCTAATCTATGACGAATTTAAAATTTGAGATTATTCTTCAACACCCCCCTCAAGCTAGGCTTGTAAATATCGAATAATCCTAGCTTGTTTGTGATTTCTTCAAATGGTTTAGGGTCTAATCCTTTTGTAAAAACATCCGCTAGTTAATCTTTGCTCCGAACAAATGGTGTTTCTATTTCCTTGGCTTGGACCTTCTCTCTAATAAAATGGCAATCGATTTCTATGTGTTTGGTCCGTTCGTGGAATACGGGATTTAGTGCAATGTGTCGTGCCGAATTATTATCACAATACATCTTCATGGGTTGATCAACATTGATTCCCATGTCTTTAAGCAATTGTTTGAGCCATATCAATTCGCTTGCGGTTGATGCCATGGCTCGATACTCCGCTTCCGCGCTCGATCGTGCCACGACATTTTGCTTCTTGCTTTTCCATGTGACTAAGTTTCCGCCTACAAATGTGCAAAAACCGGTGGTGGATTTTCTATCAAAGCTACCGGCCCAATCTGTATCGGAATAGCCACATATTGCATTAGAATTATTATTTTTCATCCATATGTCCTTACCGGGATTTCCCTTTAAATATCTTAAAATTCTATTTATGGCCTCCAAATGTGGTGTTCTTGGTGAATGCATAAATTTACTAATTTGGCTTACGGAAAAAGAGATATCCGGACGAGTAACCGTAAGGTAAATTAATTTTCCTACAAGTCTTTGAAATTGGTTTATGTTTTCTAAGGGTTCACCATCCTCGGTATTTAATTTATACTTACTATCTATTGGTGTAGGGGCCGGTTTACAACCCAATTTACCGGTTTCTTTTAACAAATCCAAGGTGTATTTTCTGTGTGAAATTAATAGGCCGTTGTTTGAAAATGCTACTTCTATTCCTAGAAAATATTTTAAATACCCTAAATCTTTAATGTCAAATTTTTCTTTTAATTGGGATTTGATATTTCTAATTGCTTCTCAATTGTTTCCAGTAATTATTAAATCATCTACATAAACTAACACAAGGGTTATATTTTTTCCTTCATTTTTGGTAAACAATGAGTGATCGGCATTACTAATTTTAAAGTTACAAGAAATTAAATATTGAGATAACTTGCCATACCATGCCCTTGGAGATTGTTTAAGTCCTTAGATTGATTTGTTTAACCTACAAACAAGGTTATCATTTTTTTCTTTTACATGACCCGGTGGGAGGGTCATATAAACTTCTTCCTCAAGTGTTCCTTGAAGAAATGCATTTTAACATCCATTTGATATAAATTCCAACTATTGTTTACGGCAATGGAGAATAATACCCTAACAGTATTCATTTTTGCAACCGGTGCAAAAGTTTCGTTGTAGTATATACCATAGGTTTGTGTAAATCCTTTGGCCACTAACATTGCCTTATACCGTTCTATGGTACCATCACAATTATATTTAATTTTATAAACCCACTTGCACCCAACGGGTTTTTTATTTTCCGGTAATGAAATAATTTCCCAAGTTTTATTTTTTTCTAGAGCTTTTAGCTCTTCTTTCATGGCTTTATTCCAAATTGGATTTTGAATGGCCTCTTGGTAATTTTTTGGTTCTATTTCATTTTCTATAGTAGCAAGAAACGCTTGGTATGAAGGCAAAATTTTTTTATACGAAACAAAATTTTGTATAGGGTATTGGACGTTATAAGTTATATAATCTCTAAGTCTACTCGATGGTTGTGATATTCTAGATGTTCGTCTAAGTCCCGAATTATTTTCTACTTCGGTCTCATGTATATCATTATTATTATCACCTTCGGCATCACTTGTATCACTTTCTTCTAAATTATTTTGAGAAATATAGGGTGTTACCGAATTTATTGTTTCATTTTGAATTTGATTAGACTCTTGAATTTCTCCCAATTTTTTGAAATATGGTTCATTTTCAAAAAATATAACATTTCTAGAAATAAATAATTTTTTATTAATAGGGTCATAGCATTTGTACCCCTTTTTAAAGGATGAATACCCTAAAAAAATAGTTTTTGTTGATATAAAATCTAGTTTGTCTTTTCTTTTAATATGTACAAAGCTTGTACATCCAAATGTTTTTAAATGATCAAATGTTATTTTTCGTTGGTAAAGAATTTCTAGTGGGATTTTATTTTCTAATCTTGAACTTGGTAATCTATTAATCAAATGTGTGGCGCAAGGTATGGCATCCGACCAATATATTTTAGCAATATTATTTTGAAACATTAATGTTCTTGTCATTTCTAGCAAATGTCTATTTTTTCTTTCCGACACTCCATTTTGCTCGGGTGTATTGATGCAAGTGGTTTGGTGTATAATTCCTTTTTCCATAAAAAATGTGGCAAAATTTTTGTTTACAAATTCCGTTCTGTTATCCGACCTAAATATTTTTAATTTTGCATTAAATTGATTTTCTATGAGACAAAAAAATTCTTTAAAGCTACTAAAAACTTTGCTTTTTGATTTTAGTAAGTATAACCAAGTGGTTCTTGAAAAATCATCGATAAAAATAACAAAGTATTTAAATCCATTATATGAATCAATTGGGGCCGGTCCCCAAACATCCGAATGAATTAAATCAAACATATTTTCACTTTTGCTATTGGAATGAGAAAAAGGAAGTTTTGTTTGTTTTGCCAATTTACAAACTTCACAATTGGCACAATTTAAATTCTTACAATCCAAAATAAAATTTAAAATCTTGTCGGAAGGATGCCCGAATCTTCTATGCCAAAGTCCAATATCAATGGATTTAGCAGAAGCACAAAAATAATTTTTTGAGTTCAAAAAGTAGTGTCCGTTTTCAAGAAATCCTTCACCAATCTTCGTCCCGGTTTCCCGGTCCTGAAATACAACATTTTTACAAGAAAAAATTACATCGCAATCTAATTCTTGCGTTAATTTTTGAACCGAAAGTAAGTTTATAGGAAACGTATCTAAATATAGCACATTAAATATTTTTTTATTACAAAATATAGTTTCACCTATACCGTTTATTTTAGCCTTCATACCGTTAGCTACAAAGACAAATTGGTCGTTTTTGGTCATGTCTAGATTTTTTAGATGTGCTTGATTACCAAACATATGGTCCGTAGCACCACTATCAATAATTATTTTATCTAATAAATTAGAATTTTTTGAGTGTGAAGAAATACCAGAAAATTTAGATTGATTTTGTTGAGTCAGCAGCACAGACATATGTTGAATTAGAGACTGCAATTGATCTGCTGCACCTTCTGACCCGTTTCGGCTTGAATCTGACCCGCCAGCGAAATATGCTGTATTTCCAGCGCCTAACTCTTTATTTGGATTAGATTCAGCATTTTTTTGTTTTGGCCCGGCCTGTAGCATGCGATTTCCTCCTGCTTCGCATACATCCAACATTTCAGCGTAGGCCCCACGTGATGCCCAATTTATTTTTTGCTCCGCACCCCCTCTTTGATCAGCGCCTCTGCCTTCGTTCCAATATTTTGTTTTTTCTTCATTCCAGTCTCCTTTGCCTCCTGCGGAGATCCCCTTTTTCCAAAATTTCGGTTTCAGATGGGGATGAAGAAACCAACATTTCTCATGTGTATGTCCCTCCTTCTTACACCCCGTACACTTTTCAATTTCACTGTGATTTGAGTAATTTTGAGATCTAGGGTTTTGGCCGAAATTGAGAAAATTGGATTTTTTTGCTGCTGCAAAGCCGTGGGTTTCGTGTCCCTCTCCAATTGTGAGTTGTGGACCACCCATTGTCTCTCTTCAGCTCTCTTCCTGTTGAATCATGTTCTTGATTTGGGAGTAAGAAGGAAGGGGAAGGGTGTTCATAATCTGAGCCCGCACCGCCTCATAGCTGGGATTTAAACCGGCAAGGTACTCAAATATGTCATCTTCTTCTTGCCGTTGTTTAATTATTGCCAAATTGGTGGTTGGCGGCCGGTACGATCGGAGCTCATCTTTTTTCTTTTGAAGAGCACCAAGGTACTCTATATGCTTTCTATTGCCTTGCTTTTCTTGCTGGATTTCTTGCTTGAGTTGGTAGATACGGGAATAATTATTCTCTTGCCCGTACATGTCTTTCACGGCTTGCCATAACTCAAAAGCCGTGTCAGCAAGTAGAAAGAGTTCTGAAATTGATGGCTCCATGGAATTTGTGAGCCATGTTATGATTTTGTCGTTTTGGGTTCTCCATTTCTTTGCTGCCTTTTTTTCGATTTCGGTCAGCAAATTTGGGTTTGCGGGTGTTGGCTCTTTATTTTCTCCGGTGATGTATTCTCGCATCTCTCGACCGCTGAGCGCTCTAGATGCAGCCTTTGCCCATGTAAGATAATTCTTGCCATTGAGCAAAGTATTTGTGAGCTTGGAGGAATTGGTAGCCTCGTGTTGCCCCTCTTGAGCCATTTGTTCTTTGCTGATTTTTGGTTATGGATTTTGTTGTAAATACCAGTTTACTGGTACCGTGAGATGTTGTCTTTTTTCGGTTACAGAATCTGATGCTCTGATACCATGTTATTTTTGAGAGATGAAAAAAATGAGGAGAATTGATTTTTTTCTTAGTTCTTAACTTACTTTTGTTACAGTAAAATATGTCTCTATATATTACATTTCCTCCAACGGTTAGAATTTTTACCGTTGGTACCTTCCTATTTGGTACAGCTGTCCCTATTTACACTTTTGCATATATATCCCTAATCTATGACGAATTTAAAATTTGAGATTATTCTTCAACAACCCAATTCCAAACTCGCAATTAGAAAATCAGTTAGTCACTGCCTTGCGTTTTTAGTGGACTGCCTAAAAATAGGGTCATCTGCGGATCTAAATTTTTTTTTTTCTAATTTTAATTACAAATTAAGTCACTGCCTTGCGTTTTTCTCTCAATAGCCTTCCATATTACTTGGACATGGTATTACTTGGTTTTATTGAAATAGAGAGTTGGAAAATTGATTTAAAAAGAAAATAAAAGATACATGTGATATCATTAAGGACAGCTCCTGGCGAATTCTCACGTCCAGTCACTAGTCTCTTACCTAAAAACCCACAAAATCACTGTTGTTTGTGAGTGACAAGTCACTCAGTATGAGACACAAAATCTTCTTTTCAGGGATCTTCTCAAGTCAGAATACCATAATTATACTTCTAAGTACGATTTTATATATAAGTTCTAACATTCGTATGCAATTTTACAAGTAATAAAGATTATTTTGTTATATATTATTAAAAACTTAAAATGAAAATAAGTACAGTAAATGCGACTATTTTGTCGTGATTTAATTAACCTATTATGACAAATATGCAAAGATTTTTCAAAATAAAATACAAGAGGATAACCTAATAATATAACAATACGAGGTTCAATACACGTAATTCAATGAAATGCTAATTGCTTTACTCAATATCAGAAGGGTATTTGAAACATCCATTGAGGCACATCAACACATTTTAACCCCTATTAAAATGCGGCAGGCATGAAATGTTAAATAGTCGTACGGTATTGAAAAGATCCATTGTACCGTATTGAAAGTGTAGGAAATCTACTATAATATAATAATCCAGATCAATATAAAACACCCGGTGTTGTGTAAAGTTAACGGGAAATGCTAAGTACAGTAGGCATGAAAATGCTAATAGCCGTAGCCGATCTCAGAAGGATATTTAAAGCATCCATTGACGAACATCAACGCAATTTAACCCCTGTGAAAATGCTAAATAGCCGTATCTGGTAACGGACGGTATTAAAAACATCCATTGACGTAACTGTGCACTAAAACCTGCAACTCGAGAACAGAACCATGAAGTAGCGTAACAAAAACCTGCCACTGAATTTGAGAACGGAACTGTACAATAAAATCTGCCACAGAACTCGAGAACAAAACCGTGCAGTAACGTAAGAAAAACATGCCATCACAGAACTCGAAAAAGAAACTGTGCATGGAGTAACCATATATAGACGAGTAGCTCCCAATGTAGGTGGGGAAAACACCCAAATTGTTCTATGCCACATAACTCGAGATCGGAACTGTGCACGTAAATGAAAAATGAGACAAGAAGGATATATAAGTCGAATCTTTATACATATAATAATCCTAAACCGCCTGAGTGCTCAAGTGACCACTTGGCTGAGTGGTCGTCAGCCCGGACCACCAAGTTCTATGATGAGGCGAGACTAGACCACTCAGTTCTTCTACTCTCAACACCCACCAATGATATGCATGCGATTAATTAATATAATATTGTTGTAGACTACGAGAAGAAGACAGATCTAATATCCTGCGATCATATAATAATAATAATATATAATTCAATTACCCTACTTCTACAATAAAATAATTATTTGATGTATTGGGCCGGGTTTATGCAAATCCCTAACTACTGTGCAGAAATGAATAAAATGCTCTACAAGTTCATATGCAACTACTTAAATAGATATAACAGGTCAAGTTAATGTATCTTAAGAGAGTACGCCACGAAAAAAGAGTTTAGATATTCCACACCTTTAATGAAGGGCAAGCAGAAGGTTAGATAAGGCTACTCATAAGGCTAGCCTGCTGGACCCTCGTCTGCAACGGCCAAATCATACTTGGGGTCTATCTCCTCGTACGAGACCAAAAAAAAAAAAAGACCAAAAGGTAGGTCTAATAACCTACATGTCGTAACTTTAATTTATTAACAATCCAGACAAAATCTCCGTACCAATTCGAATTCACATCACCTCAGGTTACCTGACTCAAGCAAATTAAGATCGGACGGCCCATTTAACATGACACAAATCTCAAAACAGACCCCCTATAGTCTCAATAGGCACCAGATTGAGTTTGGCCCAAATAGAATTAATCTGAGCCGGCCGTTGCAATTTGCTTGAGTCAGGTACCTGGGAGAATATCTGTCCGTACCAATTCCCCATTTTATTACTTTTTAATCAAGTACCTACATTTGATTAATTAAAAAATGAATTATTAAAATTATTTGATTCAGTGCGATTCGATCGTAATTAATTATAATGACTAACATGAAATTAATTTGATTACTTTTATTCAGATTTGTAATTTAAAAAAGTTTAGTTATTTATTAGTTACTTTACTTATTTGTTATTTTAAGTTACGTACTTTGTGTCATTACATTATATGTTAACTTACTATATTATATTATAATACACTACCAGAATTTTCGTTTGTAGCATGGGTAGCACTGGTTTGTTGCATGGGTGTTAACGGCCCATGGAAAAGCTTTGACATTTCTGATTTCGTATACCTTTTTCATGGGGTGACTCATGCAAAACATTACCCATGTAACTGCTAGCTGCTTATCCATGTAACTGTCTCCCATGTACCCATGTAAAAAAATTTGGGAGAGCCCGCCTCTGCCAATCCACTCAGATAATATATTTTATTAACGGTACATGCAAATAGTTGACCCTATGCCCATGGAAATAGGTATAAAGTTGTGAGACATATTAGTAGCATGGGCTTGCGCATGCAATTGTTTTGTGGATTCTTTTTTATATTATTTAATGCTAGAGTCCATGCTAAAACCCGGCCACCATACCCATGCTAATAGTCTGGAGAGTTCAGATCGACTATTAGCATGGGCTGCGCATGCAATTGTTTTTGTTGACCCTTTTTATATTATTTTATCCGAGAGGTCCATGTTAAAACCCGGCCACCATACCCATGATAATAGTCTGGAGAGTTGAGATGGACTATTAACATGGGCTGCGCATGCAATTGTTTTGTTAAACCTTTTTATAATATTTTATGCTAGAGGTCCATGTTAAAACTCGGCCCACATGCCCATGGTAATAATCTGGATTGTTGATAATTAGTAGTTGCATGGGCTGCCAATGGTAATACTTTTGAATTAATGGCCAGAAATATGCATTTGATATTTTTCTCTCCCTTTGAATGGTGAACATATAACAATAATTCATAGCACCACGAAATAAATCAGTGTATAAAATAAGTTTAGTTTTGAAACAAAAGCATTGGGATTTTTGATAAAATTGGCCCAATTTTTTGAGATATGCAGTTAATTTACCAAAATGGGGGAAAAATTTATTTCAATTACTGTTCTCTCAATTAATATAATTAAACTGATAGCTGGACTGTTCCTTTAATTATGTGATTTTACAATTATGTGACTTGATGAAAGGGGGCCATGCATGTGGGCAAAGGGGTGGCAGTCCAAAGGGTTTGCAGTCCAAAGAGTGGCAGTCCAAAGGTTGCAGTCACTTTCCATTTAAGCAGCCAGCACAAAAATTCTTTTCCCAAACCTTGTTGAACACCTACAATTTGTAGTACAAATCTGATCAGATTAAAGAGTAGAAGAGAAAAACAATTTAGTAGAGTTGAAATGGAAAATCCCAATCCAGCCGAAAATAACAATCATGAGGAAAACCCAAATCCTGTGCATGCCCCTAATCCCGTGAAACAAGAGCCTGAGGATGGCTCTGAACAACCTTCAAGTGAGTCCGAAGAGCCTCCAATAGTTGGGTCACCTGTGATTGAAGTCTCATCATCGGATGATGACTATGCTTGGCCACCCGATTTTCCTTATGGTCCACCCGGTGATACCGATGATGAGGATATTTGGATTAGTTTGAGAAGAAGCAAGAGAATATGGGAACAGGTAAACAAGAACGGAGGCAAGCGGATCATATACTTCTCGCCAGAGAAAAAAAGGGCGAGGCAAATAGTGAGACATGAATAGTTTTTTAGGGTTGGAGGGATTATGTTTGTTATCTAATTCTTACTTTTATTTTGGCTATTTATCTTATGTTTTTCTTACAATATTAGGTCATGTATCATGTAACCATCCCTATGCATAAATATATGAAGTAGTACTGTTTTTTATTCCTTGGAAGTTTGTACTATCTAATTTAGGTTTGTACAACTCACTGTTTTGAACATTACACTTTTACAAAATAGATTTTATGAAGAAGAACATGTCAAAATTTGGAATAAAGGTTTGAAATAAAAGTTGTAATACGTGGGAAATGATTGAGGACAGAAAAAATCATTAAGCTAGGGGCCTATTAGCAAAAAGGACAGCACCAACCAAAAGGGCAGTGAAATTAATGTAATTTAGTGAAACACCCTAAAATTCACTGTTTCCAGCATTAATTTAGTGAAACACCCTGTATTCACTGTTTCTATTTTGAATACTGGTATATTCATAATATAAACACCCTAGTTCTACTAATATTCATAATAATGTATTAATCTAAGTAAAATAAGACAGCCCCAAAAATTAATGAACTTACCCGTATTTTGCCCCATAAAACCGACCATAAATGCTCACTGTTGACCCATGTGCAAGCCTCCTGTAAATAAAAAAATTTACTAAGCATTTAGATCATGCATGTTAAGAGGGGCTACTTTCTGTGTTATTATATATATTGTGTATTGACAGACTTAAATTAGTGAAAACATAGTAATTTGAAATGTCACCGTACCAATTAAAACCCAAATTCATCGTAATCATCGAGGGTAGCCGCATCAAATCCTTCCTGAATTTGCGTCATGTCAGGCTCCTCCTCTGTGTCATAGCCTTCGTCAACATCAAAATCTTGTGTGTTTGTGTTATTCCCCACTGCTGGTGAAGTCTCCATCGTATCGTTTACTAGGTCGAACTCATCTTCTTGAATGACCACATTATCCCAATCAAACACTTCATCGTTTGATTCCAGGATAGGATTATCCGTCATTTCCTCTTGGTAAAATTCCAGCAATTCATCAGCGGCATCATCGACTCGAAACTTCCCTTTCGGGCTTGTTTTAATTGCCACCCACCATGGGCGTCTTGCCACTGTATCCGATGCATAGGGAATGTAGACCACTTGGATTGCTTGGCATGCCAATACAAACGGCTCAAACCCTTTTAGTCGAGAAGTGTGTTTCACCTCGACAATTCCATGTTTGCTGTCCTTCTTGACCCCGTTTGTTATGTCAAACCAAATACACCTAAAGAGGGCCACCTTGTTGCCTCCATCATAACTTAGCTCTATGACTTCTTGGAGAACTCCGTAATAGTCGTGTTGTACACCATTTTCATCCCACTCTCCTTTGATGCAAACACCACTGCTTTTTGTCGCCTTGTTCTGCCCATAATTTTCAGTGTGAAATCTGAACCCATTTATATCATAAACTTCGTAGTAGCTCACTTGTTTCGATGGCTGGAGTGCCACCTTTCGGATGTTTGTTTCACAATCACGATCAAATAGTACCCTCTTTCGTATCCACTCGGCATACCCAGCCTGACGAGCCTTTTCCAGATCTTGCTCTCTTGTACCCCTCATTCGCATGCATGTGTCGAACTCACTAAAATGGCAGCAAACACTAAAAATTAGTTGTTGTTTGGTTTGGCAATGAATAGGTGTCAAGTAAATCCTTAAGAGAAAGGTTTATTAAGATGCTACCTTTCAAACTTGGAGCTGATTTCCGGACAGTTGCGGACGATATAGGTGTGTGTAGCTAAAAATTCATCTTCGCCTAGAATCCTTCGATGTTCCTTTCCACCGGGACGGCCCGTACTATAAAAAATAGAAAGTCCCCTATTGGTAGAGTTGAGTTCTGTAATTCCTAGCTTGCCATTTCGAGGGTTTTCTTCAAAATAATGTGAGCAAAATGTTGATATCTCCTTGACAACCGTAGCCTCGACGATGGATCCCTCGACTTGTGACTTGTTGGTCACTCTCATTCTTTTTTCTTTGTTACGCCTACAAATGCATAAGTGGGTTAGTTTTGTTTGGTACATATATTGTTATGGTTTAGATTATAGTTGTAGGATTAGTGTTTTAATAATCAATAAAAAAAAGATAATGAGAATAAAATCAAACCTCTCACATGGATACATCCATCGGGAACCGACAGGGCCACCAAGTCTAGCCTCGTGAGCCACGTGGACAACAAGATGCTCCATTGAATCGAAGAAACCGGGAGGGAATATCTTTTCCATTTTGCAAATTGTGACGATAACATCCTTTTCCAATTGGTCAATACGTGCTGTTTCAAGCTCCTTGCCACAAATCTCTCTAAAGAAACTTGAAATCTCACATAAAACATCCCACACCGAATCAGGAACAAAGTCTCGAAATGCGATTGGAAGAAGTCGCTCCATGAACACATGTAAATCGTGACTCTTAAGCCCAATTAGGGTGGAAGATGTTAGGTTAACACACCTATTCCAATTCGAGGCGTAGCCATCGGGTAACTTTACTACCTCCTTGAGCCATTTTAAAACTTTTTTCTTCTGATCTGAAGTAAGTGCAAAGGGGGCTTTTGGTTGTTTCATCTTTCCCGCGTGTCGTGGATCCGGGGTTAGGTTCTGATTCGGACGATTGCAAATGAGAGCCATATCTTTTCGGGCCTTTTCATTATCCTTTGTTTTTCCCCTCATGCATAAAAGCGTGTTTATCAAATTATCCGCGAAATTCTTCTCCAAATGCATCAAATCAATATTGTGGGGCAAAAGGTTATCTTTCCAATAAGGTAAACTCCATAAAATGCTCTTCTTTTGCCAATGGTGAGTCTCACCGTAACCTTCAATCTGATTAAGTTTGTTGCCTTTACCCCACTTGATATCATCCAGCAAGCTCACCTCCGCTAGCAGCTCCTCTCCCGTTTTCATTTTTGGGGGCCCACTACTCTCGGTTTCTCCCTTTATGAATTTTTTTTTATCTTTCTGAAATGGGTGATCCGGAGGCAAGAGACGTCTATGACTGCCAAACCAACATGCTTTACCACCCCACTTGAGTTGAAATGCTTTCGTGTCCCCCTGACAGTAATAACATCCCAACTTACCATGTGTACCCCACCCGCATAGCATCTCGTAGGCGGGATAATCACTAACCGTCCATAGTAGCGTTGCATGCATTCTGAAATTCTCGTTTCTAGATTCATCCCATGTCATTTCTCCAAACTCCCACAAATTCTTCAATTCGTCAATTAAGGGTTCAAGAAGGATGTCAATATCTCGTCCCGGATGTTTTGGACCGGGGATGACAAGCGCGAGGAACATGCTATCTTCTTTCATTATCATGCCGGGTGGTAGGTTATAGGGAAACAAAAACAATGGCCAACATGAATATGGAGCCGCACTCGAGTTGAACGGCATAAACCCATCCGTCGTGAGCCCCAACCAAACATTTCTCACCTCTTTCGCGAAATATGGATATTTTTTTGCGAAATGCTTCCATGCTTCACCATCAGACGGGTGCATCATAATGTCGGGTTTATCCCGCTTCCCTTCCTTATGCCATCTCATATTTTCCCCCCTAGATTTGGTCATGTACATTCTTTGCAATCTGGGCGTAATAGGTAGATAGCGAAGTATCTTTTGCGGAACGGGCTTTGCATTGGGGTTAGGTCCAGGTAGTTTATATCTTGAGGCTCCACATACATCACAACTTGTCAAATCCTCCTTTGTCTTGTAATACAGCGTACAAAAGTTCGGGCAGACATCTATTTTCTTGTGTTCCATACCCATTGCCTCGATCAATCGTTTCGCTTGGTAGAAATTAGACGACATTTTTTCACTAGGCGACAGCATGCCTTTAATGAGATCCATCATCCCATCAAAGCATTGTTGGCTAAATTGGTGTTCCGACTTCAATGCTAAGGCTTGTGTCACCGCCGACAATATGGTGTGTTTTTCGCATTTAAGTTTACCGATCAAGTCCTCTTCCCATAGCGGTGTGTCCGATGCGGAGAGCATATCAAAGAACTTTTTAGCCACTCCTTTGGGGGCTGTTATCATCCCAATCAAAATCGTGACCCGCGACTGCCCTAACCATATCCGCCATTGGATCAGTTGGTGGAGGGGATGAATTTGGTTGTTGCTCCCCGTGCATGTGCCAAACTTCATAGTTGTTGCAAAACCCAGATTTATAAAGATGTATCTTGACTGTTTCGACATCCCTACTGTACTGGTTGGCACAATTTTTGCAAGGACATTTTATACACTCCTTTCCTTGTCCGTCGAAAGTTACAACGGAGGGTTTATCTAGTGCTTGACGAGCAAATTCCTGAACACCCGACACAAAGTCAGGATCTAGTCTTCCACCCGTGTTTTTCCTGCCTTGTTTCATCCATTGACGATCGGAGGCCATATGATGAAATAATTAACTATAAAATGAAGGGCAGTTAGCACAGGCCACATGACAGGGAAAGGGTAGTTAACAGTTGCCCAAGATTACAGGGAGGACACCTCAATGAAATACCAGCATACACAGTCTTACCCAAGATTACAGGAAGGACACCTCAAACAGTGGTCTCAATTTTCGCACATTCTTACCTTAATTCTATACACTGAGTCTTACCTTAATTAATTCTATACACTGAGTTTGTTAAGTTTCTCAATTTTCGCACATTGCTGGGATTGTTAAGTTTGTCGAAAGGGCTCAAAGTGGCTCAAAGTGGCCCAAACTGAGCTGCTGTGCGCATAGGGGTTAGAAAGAGAGAGATTCCAAAATTACCAGAATTTACGAGGGAGGGATGGAACGGCGGCGCCCACAAGCGGCTGCAAATCGCACCAACTGCTGCAAATCGCACCAGGTGTTCACGAGACTTCGGCTGCAAATCGTATGGACCTGGAATAAGAAAATCTCCGACAGTACCGTAAAAAGGGATCTTTTACAAGTACTTGATCTGCACCGTTCTTTTTAACTACGCACGTATCTCAAAGGCTAATAATACTGCCCCCTCAGTCAGGGGAGCTGATATTAACACTATAAAATATGTTATTAACACAACACAATTCAACAACTAATAAGTTTAATTATAACATAAATTTTCAAAATATTACAACATAGAGCATGGAATCTAAGAAAATATTATAAACGTTTTGCATTTTGAAAAACCTTTTTTCTAACATGTTTTTTCTTGATTTCTTCATTTAAATAAGTTTTATTATCTATAACAAATATGAGTTTTATCTTTAAGTAGATACTTGTGGAGTTGGGTAAAATAAACGTATATATTGATAGATTTTCAATAATATAATAAAATATTTTATTTTTGTAATATATTTAAAAATATTACAAGTATGATGAAATATATAAATAACGAATATGATAAAATATTTATTTAATTTATTAATCTAACTTTTAAAGAAAGAAAAATATATAATAATGTATGAGAGTGAAAGAATATTCCTTTAAAAACTTTTAAGGAAAGAAAAATCTATAATGATGAATGAGAGAGATATAATTTTAAAAGGAAATAGTTAATGAAGGATAAATTTGTTTATATATTAAAATATTTAGATAGTGTTGTGTTAATAAAAAGAGTAGGTATAAATAGTGGATTAAGGATGAGAGTTAATGCTTATTTGTGTCGCAATATCGATATAAATAGTGGCTCAGTTGGAGTGCATAATAACTTTTTTATTTGCGTACCCAACTTGTACGCTTCAAATTAGGACATAAGTGCACACCACCATACACAACCCACAATTTTAAAATGAAAAACTAGCCTAAGTAAAACAATCTTTGTAGATAGGTTGTTCACAAATCTACTTAGAATCCACAATTCAAGCATTCAGTAAATCACATCTTAAGTTAAACACAAATCCTACTCAATTCATTAAGAAGTTATTACAAATCCTACATTAATTAAGTTAAACACATCCTAAGTTAAAGAACGGAACAATTCAGTAAACCAAACATCCTACTCAATTCATTAAGTATTTATTACAAATCCCCTTTCGAGGACAAAAGTTTAGATCGAGTCCCCACATTGGGAGGAATTAAGGCTGATTACCCTCTCCCAATGTGTTTCCTCCCCCACCGGACATGCTCCCTGCTAAAACATCCTACACAGCAAATAGAACAAATATAACATCAGTGTGAGGTGATGCAAACACAAAAGTAGTAGATCAATAATCAGGACTTCCTTATTTGTATGTTTCGACACTTACTGCAGGATTTGGTGGCTTCACTCCTGTTGCCTTGAAGAGCAACTCGAAACGTGCATTGTTCAAGGCTGTATCTGACGAAGCCTTGTCCAGTTCAGCTTTGTGTCGCAGCTCTTGGGCTGCTATCTCACCAGCAAAACAACTACGTGCGGCTGCTACCTTCTCAGCCACTAACTTAGCCACCTCTTCTTCAGTGAATCTCCTGCCGCCATCTTCCGCCGAGGTGGCAGTGCTCTTGGTAGGGCCTGATGCTGATGCCTCCACTGCCTCTAATTCCCGGTTAGCTTTGGATGTCCTCGACTTGTTACCAAAACCGAATAACCGCCCTGATCTGTCCTCACCGTCCACCGCAAGCTCCCATAATTTCTCTTCTTCCATTTCCTTCCCATGTGCTTTTTTTAACTCCATATACAACACCTTGAAATAAAAAGAATTAGTTACAAACCAGTTTGTGCTAAGTAGGGTTTGTGCTAAGTTGGGTTTATGCAAGTAGTGGTCAAACCACTTTGTGCTAAGAATGGTTTGTGCAAACCAGTTTTGTAGATTGGTGTTATTGCTAAAAGTTACAGGCTTATCAATTTCAACTTGTAGATTGGTGTTATTGCTAAAACGTCTTGCTAAAAGTTTTGTAGATTGGTGTTACAGATGGTGTTATTGCTAAAAGTTACATGCTTATCAATTTCAACTTGCAAGTAGTGGATGCAAAGCTCAAATTAAATGAGGTCAAAAGTAAGTAGTGGTCAATCGAAATTGTCTTACCATAGCGTGGCGTGATCTCGTGTTGACGTATTCCTTGCTGCCATCCTTTGCCTTCCTCAGGTGGGTTCGATCAAAAACATCCTTCAACGCCACCGAATCTCCCCTCTCAGCTATCTGCATTTATGAATGAATAAACACTATAGAGTGGCATAAAACATGGCTTAGGTCAGGTTGGTCTAGTGATTTTGACCAATCCAAAGTTTTAGAAGGAAAAACATTCCTCAAATCGTTCATAATTAACAAATATAGAAAAGGAAATAAAATGTAAACATAAAAAAATTGTAAAAGGCGAATAGGTCAGTATTTCCCATTTAATATATGTACATTCAACAAGTTAAAATTAGAAAACAGGTAAAAGAAGTTAAAATTAGGTCATATATCCAACAACCAAACATACTGATGTTATTTCATTCCCAATTTTAACATTAAGTAGGTATACATCCTAAAAGGGCAAAAATCAATGATACTATTAATTGGAGTTTAGGCCATTTTACATAAGCAGTTTACAGGCCATTTTGAACAGTAGGATTGTTATACACTAGGTTTATATTTGAGAACGATAAAAAACGGCAATACCATCTGTTGCTTGTGCCTAAACGTGCTCCTGGAACCCCCCACATGACTGGCGACTGAACCGCACTTCAATTTATTGGCTCGGTTTCTACTCGATTGTTCCTCCCAAATTGGAGTAGACCATATATCGCACAGCCCCTTCCAAATTTCTTCATTCTTGCACCATCTCGGACAGTACCCTTTCCACTCCTCCTTACTTGGCCCATATTTTTCGAGACACACCCTCCTTGTATCGGTGAGCACACGGCCGTATGCCTCTGCTGCTATATTCTCGAAGACATCAATGCACCGCAAGACATCTTCCTCCTCACCCCATGAATACCGCTGCAAGAACTGCTTTAAGGTATCGAACCTGGCACCCGAAGGTAACGTGTTGTAAGACCTAAAAGGTCCTGGAAGGTTCGCCAATGTAAGAAGCCTTATTGTGGCAACCACCTTTGTATCCTGTGGCTCCGATGTGAACTCTGCATCTCCAACAACCATCAGTTTAGGTCTGTCAGCTGGTTTGGACGGTTCACGAGGCTTGGCAAGACCGCGTCCATTCCTAACCTCCGGCTTCTTCCCCTTTGTTCTTCTCTTTCTCTTGCCAGCTGCAACTCCTGATGCCGAGTTATCAAGTTCTAGCCCACTCAGTAACCGGGCTTCAGGTATGGAGCGTAGTGGCCTACGCATTCTGCACCTCCTACTGCCGTCATCATGAAAAACCCCTTGCGGAGGGCTTAACTGGTCTGAATTCATCTGCTCGGCCCCAGACCCCTCCGACTGACGCTGTGGGTCTGGTTCTGGCCCAGCTGGGGATTTGCCAAGCGGTGATTGCGGTGCGGCGGTACTTGCCTCTTTCAGCACCGCGCCAGGCGGCGACTGCCCTGCAGCAGGACTTCGGGATGCTGGATTAGGGGATGGACTGGCCTCTATCTGCCCCTGAGGGGGCGGCTTCCACCATGGAGGTTTTATGCTGGATAAGGTTCTCCCTGATCTCAGAGTCCGCACAGATCCGGACGACTCCGCACGGTTCGATCGCAATGGGCTAGGGGATAGATAGGCCGTGTCTCCGGGATCCACATCTGACGCAGTACTGGACTCGGGGTGATTTGTGTCGGCAGTTGTATTAAGGATTGGTGTTACATCGATAGGATTCAGCCTAGCCGATCGTCGGCGGCCTGTTGAGTCGCATTCCCTCGGTTTTGGTCGAACATTGACCTTCCTATGTTGCCTTGGAGGGCCTTGCGGAGGATTTGTAGATTGGAGGTTTGTCTGACGGGGTGGGATGACCGGTTCTGTCTGACGGGGTGGGATTACCGGGTCTGTCTGACGGGGTGGTTCTCCCGGGCTTGTCTGATGTGGTGGGCTGACGGGGTCTGTCTGATGGGGGGGATGACGTGTTCTGCCCGATGGTTAATACTGACCGGTTCAGGCGGAGTGGTTCTGTCAGTGGCTGATGCAAAGCGGGGTGGTTCTCCCCGCTCCTGTCTTTCCCGATCAACCATCTCGTATTGCATCTTTCTTGTTCGAGCAACCATCTCTTCATAGCTCGAACTTTCTGATCTGACAGTGGGCGTGGGTCTCGGGGTTTTCCGGCGAGAAGCCATCTCCGGCTGAGATGCATCACCACTGATATCTGCCACATTGTTAACTGTCAAATAATATTCAACATCTATAACAGCTGTTATTACAAAACGGAAAACTAAATATTTATGTTAGGCTCAGGGATACACCAAGGAAATGCTGAATTTTTTTAAGTCATGTTCTTGCACATTGCAAAGAAAACAAATTAGAATTGTATTTGAAAATTACAAGGTTAGCTCTTGCCTTTGCACTATACTGATCGTCAGTTCTATAAGGTCACAAAATGTCGTGACCTATAGCACTCTTGTAGGTGGAATAAACAAGAAAAGTCAAATTGATAAGCCTTGATTTTTCTACATGACATGACTCCTAAAGGGATAGCGACTAATGTCATAAACCTATAACACTCTTATATATGGGCTGTGCAGGAGAGATGAAATTGATTTGTGTAAGTTACGAGCCCAATTTGTGATGTATACTAATCTTATGTATGGGTTCTGCAAGAAAGGTGAAATGGACAGGGCACCAGATTTTCTATGTGAAATGATGTCTAAAGGGCACGTGCCTCATGTCGTGACCTATAAAACCCTTTCAAAGGGGCTGTGCAAGAACAGTGAAATTGAGAAAGCAACGAGTTTTCTACACAACCATTAGTTTAAAGGGCCTGAGCCTAATGTATTCACCTATAGCACTCTTGTAGATCTTTACATTCTTTACACTGACATGAATTTAAAGGGTTTGAGCCTAATGTCAAAAACCTATAACACTCTAATAAATGGGCTGCACAAGAAAGTTGAAATTGAGAAGACACAGTATTTTCCATATTACTTGATTTCTCCAAAAAATACACGACTGTGCGTAAGCAGTGTTATGACACAGAAGGCTTATATTTTATAGAGTTAATTATAAAGTTCATACTGGCAAAAAAAATTCAATATGCCATGAATTGAATTAAAGTAGGTATTTTGTATTTTTTGGAGAACAAGGGTTCAACATATAATTTGTACAGAACCAAATGGAAGAATAAGAATATTTTGTTTACACTAAGTATCAGCCTATCAAGCAACATCACTCTTTTTAGATATTACTTCTAGTTACTTCTATTACATAATCAGTAAAACACATTATATACTCGGGAAAAGTCGGATAAAATTGAGAAAGCTTTTATCAGAAGTCACCACACTAGATCTGAACTTGTATTGGTGACTTTCCACAACAAAAAAGAATTTGTAATAATTGAAAAACATGGACAGGTTTGTAAAAGCTATCCACTTCTAAAAATTTCTCAGCAAAAGAACATTATCCAAAATACAGAATCTATTCTTCTTTACTAGACAACTTTACTATGAATTAATCTAATTTTATCTCTTGGGTAACTATACAAAATTAGTCAAGTCAGAGTTACTATGGAAACCCAACAACAGCAATCTCACGAGATGTTTGAAGCTTCTTCAAATTGATATTGATTAATTGAAAAAAAAAAAAGTTCTTCGAATTCGATGTACAAAATAAGATATAAAGTAGATAATCACATACTTCTGATAGATTAAATGTGTTCCGCTTTCAGTTCGACTAATATTGACAATCAAGTAAAACAGGAAAAATACCTAATCAACCTGATATCGTGACTGTAGCACCCAGATTTGGGGGCTATGCAGGAATGGTGAAATTGAGAAAGCTTTGGGACGGCAATATCAGAAATTGGTCTTTGGGACGGTTGAACACTAAATTCCTTCCTAATTTGCAGGACAATCACCAAAGTCAAAAGGAGAGTAAAATCAAGACCACTTACCAGCTTGTCTGTGTAGCGTGGACTCCGATCGTTCTTGTTCACGGCATCTCCGTCTCGTGCGGGGTCCCCTCGATGGTTCTGCCGCCGCCATTGGAAAAGAGAGAGGATAGAGGGATCGGCGAATTGTCGGATCGGGTCTGGAGTCTCCTCAAATAGAGAGATCGGGTCGAGAGGGCTTGAGCCAACCCACAAAATCGATTAAAAATGGAAGTTCTGAGCTGGGTTTCGAAGTTCTATGCTGGTTCGAGAGGGTTACAGGGAAGAGGAAGGGGGAGAAGAAGAAAGGTTGGTTTCGAAGTTGTGAGTTTTCAAAAAAAAACCCCAAGTCCAAAACCCTTGAAAAACCCTCCGTCTACAATTAAATGAGCTTCACCCACCCCGGTGCGAAATGCTTCCATGCGGTAATTTAAAAAAAGGTTTTACATCCGGGCCATCGGACCATATCTCGCACGAATCTGAATGAACTCCTCTTAGTCGGATGTTAATCTAAATATTGTGTTACCTCAGAGAATTGGACTCCCTAACCACAGCTCAAATTAAAGGAGATCTCCATTGAGAATCAGGACCCTTGAACTCACATCAGACGGACCTGATATTCAATTTTTTCCAAGATCTGCAAATTTATGAAGAAAATGTTATTTAAAATTATGAAAAAATTATTACAATTTTTTTAACAAATAACTTCAACAAATTGTGCAAAGAAAAAATTGTTTTTGATCAACCATGACAGTTTTGGCTATGAAGAATTGAGAAAGATGATACGGACCGTTCGTTTTCGCATTTAAAATCAACGGTCGATTTTTGATTAAATCAGTCCAAATCTCAATTAAAATGATCAAGGTAAAAAAAAACATAAAATGCAAACCAAACATTTATTTCAAATACGTTTAGACTTCGATCGGACATGAAGTATTTATAGCCACACGATGCTCTCATGTTATATCAGATGGATGGATAGGCAAATGGAGAAAAAAATTTATCAAAATTTCCAACAATTAAAAAAATGTTATGGTGTGTGATTTGCACGGTCTGGATCGTCAATTGAACGACACAAATGCACGTCTCTTCATTTGCCTATCCATCGAAGATTGATGTTGCATGTTCTTGTGTAAAGGTTCTTCCAAATTTGTACATCAACATATCATGTTTTGTACACAAGATTCAATAATCTCTAATAGTGCGAGGAATGTGTTTATGTGTTTGTTGTAAGTATAATTAAGATTCGTTATACTATTTTTAATTTAAATATTAATAAAATTTAACGTTACAATTTAGCTCGTTAATTTACCGTTTAATAAAAGTTCAATAATTGATCAAACATGATACATTATCTAGAGATCATTCTACTATTGAGTTACTTAAAAAACTAACAAATACTCTCCTCATTTTTCAAATTATATTTGGTACGGAAAATTATTCAAATTTACGTACAATCAATTAATAAAAATATACATTCAACTATTAATGTATTACTACATACTATTTGAAATACCCGTTTCAATAAATAGAACATTACAATTAATACGAACTACCAAAGAATTTAATTTAAAAAAAAAAAATTTAGAGATCAAATTGAAAATTTCAACATAATACACTAATCACTTTTCAATCACTAAATCATCTATTTAGATTTAATACAATTTTTTACAATTTAGTGTTTATGTGTTTGAATCCAGATGGGTTGGAGAGAATCCAACTTTCACATAAAATTTTCAATTTTCCAGTAGTGGCTGTAGGGATCCAGCTGGATCGGCCACATTGACAGAGCGGATTCCAGCTAACACAGCTCAGTGCCTTTACACGAAAGATACAATTACCACCTACAATAAGTCAAAAGTGCTCTGTTAATTATATAACCTAATCTTTCGGTTTTTCCCCCCTTTCTCACCGCAAAATTTTCGCCGCCCGCCCAAATGAGAATGACTACCACTGAGAGCGCCCCCTTTTCCAGCTTTCCCCCCATAAACCAATCTGCTAAGTTCCCGGTCTCTCTCTCAATCTCGCCCACCTTTTCCAGCTTTCCTCCCATAGCCCAAATTAAGAAGCTCCCCGTCTCTCCCTCAATCTCGCCCATCCGTGATTTACGAGCACGGCCTCTACCACCCTTGACCGTCACCTACAACCGATTGTCAATTCTCGGAGGCAATCCAACCACGCCATGTCCTGATTAACAAAAGCTTCGGTAAATCTTTACATTTTCCTTCGTTATTTTATTCTTCGCAACAAGCTTGTCGTTCTTCTTCTGTTCTATAACGATGCACGTTTTTTCCTAGCTGGAATTAATTAAGTAATGCTGCCATCCATTTACAATCTTTAATTTAGTAATTCTGCTTTGTTTCTGGTACCGATACAAAAGGTCACTTGAACAAATATATTGGGCTTAGGTGACTGGTATTAGCTGCTAATTTGTGATGGTATTAGGTACTGGTGTTAGGTGCTAATTTGTGATGCTAACCTTGTAAAATTTTAACCGTTGCCTCAAATGTAAGATAAAGAGAAATATCTCCACTGTAAAAACTCAAAACCAAAAAATGTCAAAATATATTGAACAATGGAAGCAATTTGGGGAGAAGAAACATTTTTTTTTCACAACACAGTGCAACAGTAACAGGTAATACCTGTTTGTTTTGACTATTAGGACATCAGATATGGCACCCCGAAAAAACCACACCGCAAGAGCAAATGCAGTCAAATACACTAAGCGAAAGCGCACAAACAACCAACAACTCCACACTGGGGAGACTTCAAATGCTGCGCCGCAAGGGGAAATTACTTTATCCCAACCACCAAAGAAGAAGGGACGAGGCCCTGGAAAGGTAGTAGACTCAACAGCAGACATAGCAGACCGACCAGTGATATGGCCAATTGGGGAACACGAGTTCACCTGCGATGGAGACGCGCGGAAGATAGTGAAATCAATAACTAGGCTGGCGCTCAACTACATGCCATCACCATTAAGATCTTATCACAGCTTTGATCTACATACAAAAAATGCAGTCGAGAAGGCCTTCTTGGTAATACTATCACAGCTTTGAATTTTTCTTAAGTATCAATCAAACACTATCTCAGTAACTATTCCAAGAAAAATCTGTTGTTTTGGGTATTGCCTTTTTTTTAGTGATGGTACGACAGTAATATGCCTTCACCAAGTGCCTGCTTAATTAGGACCTCATCGCTGCCAGAGTCTTTTGTGGGAAAGACAGAGGCCTAATAAGCCTAATTAAGCATGCATATAATAATATGCGAGTACCATGTGCAGCAAATTCTTCTTTGGGTTCAAAGAATTATATAGACCATGCATTCATATTGCCTTAATTTGTGCTTGTCGTTGTATTACCAGCATAACAGTATATATATAGAATTCGAATAAACTTTTGTGTATTTGACTATTTAGATACACTCCCGATTGTAGACTGTACATTCTTGTTGAAATTCTTCACTTAGTCATCGTGAAAGAACCTTTTCTTGTCGCCATCAGTCATTGACTAGCAGAAACATTTTAACAATGTGAATTTTTTCTAACTACTTGAAAAAATAACAATGGAACTCTTTAAGTTGACGTAATTTGCAACGAATAATTCTATCGTGCATGTTCTCAACATTTCCAAGGACAAAAGATCCAACATGTTTCTCTTATCTTTTTCACACTGATTCAAGATTCCCGTCTAATAAAAAAAATGCAGAACAAACCCTTGTTGGTTTGTTGGTCATCTTCAGTTTGCATCATGTCTAAAGAGACACGACCTTAAATTCGCACAAATTGCGAGTATGTGACACACCTTGTGCCAAAATAATTCGGCGAATTGATAATAACTATGAACTGGCATTTGGTTTTCATTCCGAACCGGGATTGATGCAATTAATTGACAAGTTGGGCACTCTTGCTATCTGTCATGAATGCATTACAAGTTGGTACTCTGTGTAATACTAATTTAGAGAAGTAGTTTGGGCGCCCATATCTGCTACAGGGACACTTGATAAATTTTTATAAGAGCTTCATTTGAGGTAATTAGCGTCATGTGGCTAGAAGGCTAGTAGTAGCCATTGTCTCCTATTGAACTAAACCTACAAGGCACAGACAATTTCTTTCTTTCATGTTCCGGACTCCAGAGCTGGTCGGGAGTTGGGGTTTGTATAACATAGATTGTGTTTAAGTTGGGTAATTAATTTAAATTAAACTAAAATTTCAGTTGGGAGTTGGGGTTTGTATAACATAGATTGTGTCTAATGGGGTTTGACCCTTGATCGTTCTCCATTTTTTACTTTGCTTATTACTGGAGAAGGAAATACACTATTCCCCTTCGCTGTAACTTATGATCTCATAAACTGATTATTCATGTTTAATATATTGTTATTACGCATTCTTTCTTCAAATCTCATGCTTTTGTGAAAATAATAATAATGATCGAGGCCAATAATCTCAGCTCTTTATTTTCTTTTCAACAGGAAAGGTTTACATACCGGGAAGGGGAAGATCCTGACCGTTGTCGGGAAGTCCTGGATGGCATAGCTGGCAAAAGATATGGTGAGGAGATGAACACGGCAAGGGACAAATGCTTCAAAGCATTTGGTCGGAACATAGACAAATGGAAGGGCATGGTGCCACACTGGTGTCTTAACGCCAAGTACTGGCACCAACTCTGTGACATATTCGGCACAGATGAGTGGCAAGGTTTGAGTGCTCAAAACAAGTTGAACCGTACCACCTCCGGACTTACGGTCTCGCACTTTGGCGGATCGGCAACCGCACACCAGACCCAAAAAAAACTGGTAAGATTCTGAACTTTTGTGTTAAAAAATTACCATCACCCTAAAAAAACTCACTCAATTGACATTACCGCCTTCTTGTTTTTTGCTTTCCTATGTGGAGAAAAACTTGCTTAATGGGACAGAGCCGACAAAGGAGCAGCTTTATCTCCACACCCATTGCAAACTACCAAATGGCAAATCACCGGTGTTGGCCCAAATAGAGGCTTCCATTGCGGCTGCTTCCCAACCTACTGACGATGGTGATAGTAATGGCCTCGTTAACCCGTCGAATGCGGGGACTACCACACAGGACAATCCTTTTGATGTCAACTCTTTCCAATTCACCAACAAGAGAGCACAGGATGTGTATGTAAGTACTTATTTCTCTCCAGTTCACCAATGTGCATTTCTGAAAAGCGAGTTTCCTGGCTAAGGTGCCTTTCAGTTTAATTATAGGTAACAGCCCCAATCAGTTACATGGCTGGGAACAACAGTGCTAGTATTAGTTGTACAAAAGTATCTCTAGGTACATACATCCGAACGGGAAAACACAAAGCTAAGAAATTTAGGTTTGTTGCCTTTTGTAATGTTCCCAATGCTAAATTTTATACAAATAAAATAGGCCTGATGATTCACTGAATTCAACACCAATAGAGGGCCTTTCACCAATAAAAAGCGCAGAAGAGCTAATTACAAGGTTAACTTGTTCCAGGGACCAGATATGTGGTGGTGCATTATTAGAAGGTGGAGAAATTCATGAAAAGTAAAATCCAAATTCAAACATTAGGCAAAAATGATCCTAGATAAACAAAATCTAAGTTCATCTCTTTCAACAAAATGTGAGTTCATCACTTGCAGCCCCTATATACGCTGAAAAAAAAAATACATTACAAAGTCAGCATTTACATGATAATTAAACTCCATTAGAAGTTTAAAAAAAAAATTATGAAACCTTTTCTTGTCAGCCATTGCCAACAATCACTGGTACTGTATAGAAAGTGGATGGTAAAATGAAATCAGAGGTCAAAGCTTTTGTTATAGCAAACTGTGTTTTATGTCATTATGCATAATGGACGAGAATTCAGGTTATAGTATATTACAGAAAAAAGAATCAAGCATATCAGAGTGACATAAAAAAACCAAAGCACATGTGACAATTTCTTCTAGCTAACTTGGAAGGCCTACTACATGTGCCAGTAATCTCAATAGCGCAATGCACATGTGGTGTTAGATTCAAACATTAGCAACCATTTCATAAAAGCTAAATAGTACCATTCTGGTTTTTATTATAAGTTGTACCAGTATGGTTGCCGTATCAGTTTTGTTATTGTACAAATCTGGTTTCACCCAGTCCCACCCAATCAAAGATATACTTTACCTATGAATCTGGTAAAAGTACGAATTTGGTACAGTTTGAATCTGGTAAAAGATATACTTTACCTACTACAAATTTTAGTGTCAAATTAAGATTTCTGATGCAACAATTTTAGTGTTAACGAGACACAGTGGTATAATTCTAACTATTAGCAAATAGATAAATTCCTAACAATTACCGTAACACTTAGCAAGCCTCCCAGAGAGTGGTATAGTTCTAGCAGTGAGCTTGCATCCGTGAAAAACAATAGCAGAAAATAAATCTTATAGAGTTTAATATATTGTATATACCCTCCAACTCTTCAATGGGTTAATTTTTCATATAGCCTTCAACTTGTCTTAATTTTCTTATTTACCCCTCTAGAGTTTAATATATTGTATATACCCTCCAACTCTTCAATGTGTTTCTTATTTCTCCTTATCAATAAGATTGCAGCTATCATGATCATCAACTTCCTGAGACACCCAATATCTATTCCCTCGTACTGTGAATATATTATGCCTAACAGTAGTAAATTTAAGTGGTAAATTTGATATGCATGAGTTAAGGGAGAAATAAGAAATTGACACTGTATTGAAGGGCATTTAAGAAATTAAGCCTTTTTTTCTTTAACTTCATTTATCAATATACTATATTTTTAAGCTGTTCAAAATTACATGTGGATGTTACCGAAAAAATGGCTGATGAGTCAAATGCTGAGAAGGACGAGAGTACTCTCTTCATCAATGCGGTTGGCGGTGTGAACCGTGGCAGGGTCCGAGGATTTGGATGTGTCCTCGACAATCATTTTTCACCATCCAGGCGAGTCAGGCCAAACCGGGCCGCATCTTCTGTTTCTGGCATCACAAGTGATACCTCGCATATTTAGTCTATTTTAGGCCTGTTTTAGTACCAGATTCGTGCCCTAATTCACCAGAATCATGTGCATTTCATCGATATATCTTTAGAATTTGGTACTGCTGAGTGTTTGTTTGTTTTCTGCAGGCTTGGAGCAAAACACACGAAGAAACGACGATTTGGGATGATCTGGTACGGCCCTTACCAAGTTTGGTACGGGTCTTACCGGACTTAGCCATTTTTCAGCTCATCACGCCTGGTACGGCCTGGCCGTACCAATTTGGTACGGGCCGTACCTAAAGGCGGCCTGACAGATTCAAATTTTGGCAGAGGCTATTTAAAGCGGGGAACTCTCCAATTTCGACATCCATTCCATTCCAGATCTATTTGAGAGCACAGTAAGAGAGAGAAAGAGAGCTAAGGAGCTAGGAGCAAGAAGGAAGGAAGAGGAAAGAGGCGAAACTCGACGGATCTAGCTTCCTCCTCTCGATCCCTTCGATCCATGGCTATCTCTATCCCTTTTATTGTATTTTTAGATCAGATCATGTGCTGTGAGTAGTTATTTTAGTTTCTAGGGTTTAGAGATGGATTCTTGATTTGTTTTTACTTTCTTTGACTTGTATCTTGTATGAACTCTTTTGATTGATTGATTGTGATTTCTTTGCTATCTTTTGCTTTGATTGCTGTGATTGTGTATGATGAACCTCTAGGTCTAGATCAAACCTATCAAGGTCATGTGATCATCTCAATCTCTCAACCAAATCAATTGTTTAGGGTAGACTTGTTCGAATTGAAGCCGAGAGGTTGAATTCTCCTCTAATCGACAGATTAGAGGGTGCCTTAGGTCTCCAATCAACCAGTTAGGGTAGATATGTACCAACACACGAGAGTTGAGGTGTAGAAATCCCTAAAAGGCAATCAATTGCATTCCAACCTAGATCTTGATCCAACAAACGATAGTTGAGGCTTAGGAACCTTAGGTATGGTCAATTGAACCTTTCCAAAGAGTTTAACACAAGGTACCAGCAAGGAAATGCATCAACTCGAACTGGTAAGCTCTGTTCTGGGAAGCCAGTACGGGTCTTACCAGAGTGGTACGGCCTTGCCTTACCAAGTTAAGTACGGCCTAGCCGTACCGACTTGGTACGGGCCGTACCACTAGAGGCAGATCACAGATGAAGTCTGAAACCCTGGAAACGCCTTTTATCCAAAATCAAAACACAATTTACATTTCTTCTAGCATTTTATTACATTGTTTGAATTGCTTGAATTGACCTTTTTAGGAACTTAAATACCAAACCAAAACCTTCTCACTTCTAGTTTTTAATCGAGTTAGGTAGATTCTAACCTAGTAATTGTCCGTCCCTGTGGATCGATACCCGATTATACTACTCGATAGGGGTTGTGCACTTGCAACCCTTACTCGTGAAGTGTAAACGCGGTTTTAAAAGGTACGCCCTCAAGCGTACCGAAACTTGCGTTGCGCTTCTGCGCGAACAACAAGCCTAGGGGAGAGAACTTTCACAGAATCACAATGGAGTGTTATGCTAGAAGAACGTGATCGTCGGCAGGAGGAGGAGCGGGAAGAGAGAACAAGCAAACAATAACCATCTCTTCGGCCATTTATTCTCGTTGCTTGCCGGCAATCAGACTAATTTAACAGTATGTAACCCTAACT
Organism: Carex myosuroides; assembly: GCA_028015225.1. Lineage (NCBI taxonomy): Eukaryota > Viridiplantae > Streptophyta > Magnoliopsida > Poales > Cyperaceae > Carex > Carex myosuroides. The sequence goes on along the minus strand of CM051470.1, from coordinate 8,470,517 downwards.
ATCAATAGAAAATATTGTACGAACATTGTTAGGCAACTTCATTTATAACCTCCCCACTGAGTAGTTTACCCATGGTATGTTGTTATTTTAGGCCTATTCCAGGGATTTCAATCTGAGTTTCATAACTCACTTTGGTATTTTGTTGAGTACAAAAATCATCATATCATTTATTACTATGAATAAATGTAGCAGGATCTAATTTAATTCTGGTTACTATTACGTGGATGTGATTTTGTTATTTCTGGCATAATACTAAGACTTTTATCAACTGCATTTTTTATGTAGGCTCAAGCACTCAGTTCTGATAAACCAGATGAGGTTGTAGTGGGTAATATGCATCCTAACTTGCAGGTCAGAACTAAGCTTACAAAACAAAATCCGGTTTAAGTTACTCTCATACAAGTAATGATATATGGTTCTTGCAACACTGGTCAAAATAATGAATGAATCAATGAGGTGAACTTTTACTCAGCTAACATGTTACAAATTTTTGTGAATTATTCCAATGCACTCATATTGTGATATACTCTTCTTGCAAAAAATGGTACCATAAATGTATGATCTAAACTAACCTAAATACTTTGGCAATGTGGTATACGTAGGAACTAGCTACGGCTATTAGAGAAGTTGATCAGGGAGGGAGGTACCAAACAATACTAAGTCAGGGACAGACTGGACAGGAGGCAGCAAGTAGTGAAGCCGCAATGAACCAATGGTTTGGGACAGACACCTAGAACAATGGCAAGGCATTCTACTAAACCTTTTAGCATCAGTATGGTATTTTGAAGTTCTAACATGTGCGAAGCCTTGGGGGATATAATCTTTTGTAAATCTTTGTTTATGGTTTAACCATGTATTTTGGGTACAGGCACAAGTGTATTATATTAATGTGGCTGTTATGCTTGTCTGTTTTTGGTACAATGCATGCTTGATGACAGTGTTTGTTAATGCATATTACAAGGTTTCTCCTTAAATTGCAATTTGTTGTTACTAATGCTTATTTATTTCAAATACAAATGTTTAATGGGTGGGAACTGGGAATTGGCATCGTACTGGGGTGGTATACTATTGGTACTGGATGGTACAATTAGAAAATGGTGATTTTCTCGACAATTTCGGATCTATTATTTACATCGCAATATCCACCAAATAAGCACGTACAAAACCCTGGCAATTACCTAGGTGGGACCCACGTAAAAAACCAGGTGGGGCCCACTTTCTTTGCCCATGTAAAAAACCAGGTGGGGCCCACGGCCTCAATCCATGCAAAAAACAAGTGGGACCCACATGACTTATCCTTGGAAATACTCACGTGGGGTCCACGCTCCTATCCTTGCAAATACTCACAAGCTAGCCTTGCAAATACTGAGATGGGACCCAAACTTCTATCCTTGCAAATACTTAGATGGGACCCACAGTCCTATCCTTGCAAATACTTAGATGGGTCCCACGTTTCTATCCTTGCAAATAACAAGATGGGTCCCACGTTTCTATCCTTGCAAATACTCCAGCCAGGCGCCAACCCTGAAAGTTTTTACATGCGTAGTTGTTCCATGCGGAAGCGCATGCAAAATGCAGCGAAAAGGTATTTACATGCGTGTCCATGAAAATACTGAGTATTTACAACGGGGGTATAACCATGGGTAGTATTAACATGCGTTAGCGCATGCAACAAGCGTTTTTGGGGCTTGTTGCATGCGCCCATGCTACAAACGAAAATTCTGGTAGTGATAATCTAACCAGACTAGGTGTATTTATTTATAATAATTATACATTTAAAGTACATTTGTTAATTAATTACTTTAACTAATTAATGTACTAGCTAATTATAAACTAAAGTGTATAATATGTATATATATATATATATATATATTTAAGTTACGGGTGTGTGGTGTTTGTTAATGAATATATAAGTTAATTATTATGCTAATAAGTTTATACTTAATGTTACATTAACTTAATTTATTATTTGAGGTTACGAAAAATTGGGATGTTTTTTTTGTTCCAATGTCTTATTAATATTACTATCATGATTAAGTTAAAGAATAAAGTTAGTTATAATTCATAATTGATGGTTTGTTAATTTAATGAATAATCATCTATAGTTCTGTACATATGTTATTATACTTTGGTACTTGCGCATCATTAGAACATCTAATAACATATCAAAATATTATACTGTGAGATAATGTGACAAATACTAACTAACTAACTATATATATATATATATATATATATATATATAGAGAGAGAGAGAGAGAGATAGGCTAAGGTGAGTTGTGAAGTAAAATGTCGTTTTACTTCACGCCATATTTTTATTTTGAAAATTCAAACAACCGATCTGAACCGTTCAACTTTTTCAAAATATTGAAATGTGCTTGGAGACTAAATTTTATATTTTTTGGAATTTTTTTACTATTTATTAAGCCACTTTGAAATCGCTGATCCACTGTGAACAGTAAAAAACAGTAAAATTTTCTGGACCACCGGATCAGCGATTTTCAAAGTGGCTTAATAAATAGTAAAAAAAATTCCAAAAAATGTAAAATTTAGTCACCAAGCACATTTCAATATAGAGAACATGTTGAGCGGTTCGGATCGGTTGTTTGAATTTTCAAAATGAAAATATGAGCGTAAAGTAAAAATGACATCTTACTTCACAACTCACCATAGCCCAGCTATATATATATAGAGATGGGCTATGGTGCATTGCAATGCATAGGCACCCTTGTGCATTGGACCATAAATCACCGATTCAAAGTCCAAATGACCGATCCAAACCGTTCATCTTGTTCTCCATATTAATATGTGCTTGGAGACCAAATTTTACATTTTTTGGAATTTTTTTGCTATTTATTAAGCTACTTTGAAAATTGCTGATCCGGGTGAACAGTAAAAACAGTGCAACTAAATTCTGGACCATGTGATCAGCAATTTTCAAAGTGGCTTAATAAATAGTAAAAAAATTCCAAAAAATATAAAATTTGGTCTCCAAGTACATATTAATATGGAGAACAAGATGAACGGTTCGGATCGACTGTTTGGACTTTGAATCCAACGATTTTAGTCCAATGCACAGAGGGGTCAATACATTGCAATGTATAATAGCACAACTTATATATATATATATATATATATAGAGATGGGCTATGGTGCATTGCAATGCATAGGCCCCTCCGTGCATTGGACTAAAATCGTTAGATTCAAAGTCCAAATGACCGATCCAAACCGTTCATCTTGTTCTCCATATTAATATGTGCTTGGAGACCAAATTTTACATTTTTTGGAATTTTTTTGCTATTTATTAAGCTACTTTGAAAATTGCTGATCCAGGTGAACAGTAAAAACAGTGCAACTAAATTCTGGACCACCGGATCAGACTTTTTCAAAGTGGCTTAATAAATAGTAAAAAAATTCCAAAAAATGTAAAATTTGGTCTCCAAGCACATATTAATATGGAGAACAAGATGAACGGTTTGGATCGGTCATTTGGACTTTGAATCCAACGATTTTAGTCCAATGCACGAAGGGGCCTATGCATTGCAATGTATAATAGCACAATTTTATATATATATATATATATATATATATATATATATATGAGTTGGCTACGGTGCTATGCATAGCATAGAGGGCCTCCGTGCTACGGCTCAATATTTGAATTTTTAAAATCCTAACGGTCGATTCGAACCGTTCAACATGATCTCCATATGAATATGTACTTGCAAACTAAATTTTACATTTTTTAGAATTTTTGTACTATCTTTTTAGATAGGTAGAAAATCACATGATTTGAATGGTACAGAATTTTCAGATGAAGTGATTTTCTACCTATCTAAAAAAATAGTAAAAAAATGTAAAATTTGGTTTGCAAGTACATATTCATATGGAGATTATGTTGAACGGTTCGGATTGACCATTAGGATTTTAAAAACTCAAATATTGAGCCATAGCACGGAGGCCCTCTATGCTATGCATAGCATATTAGCAATTTCCTATATATATATATAGAGCTGGACTGTGGTGAGTTGTGAAGTAAGAGGTCATTTTTACTCACTACAGCAAACTGCAGTATCAGCGACCGGCATTAGCGACCAAGGAAGTCGCCGGTCGCTGAAAGTGTTTTTCTCCAAAAAAAAAAATAAAAACTAAATGGTTTCGGCGACGAGACCTTCTGCGACCGGCGCAAACACCTTTCAGCGACCGATTTGGCCCAGTCGCAAAAGGGTCTCACTTCAAAAACCCGCCAAGTGTTTTGACCCCCGCCATTATTAGGTTTAGCCAAAAAAAAAAAACATCGCGATCCCTCGATCTGCTGCTGCCGCGCCGCCCGATCCCGTCCGACGCCGCTGCCGCGTTTCGCCCAATCCCGCCAGATCCCGCCCGACCCAACCCCGCCGCCAGATCCCGCCCGACCCAACCCCGCCGCCAGATCCCGCCCGACCCAACCCCGCCAGCTCATTACCATCATAAGGAGTAAAAGATTGAAGATTATTAATATCGGATGTGACATGATGAGAGGCACCCGAGTCAAGAAACCAAGCTTCATGAGGAATGGTAGTGGTGGTATTGAAGTGAGCTTGAAATTGGGCAGGTGCTTCAGCTGTATAAGCATGATCAAATCTGTACCAACATTCCAGCGCAGTATGCCCCACTTTGAAGCACACCTGACAGGTAGGTTTATCACCAGAGAGCTGTGAAACGGAAGAAGTGCCTCTCCCAGGATTGGAAGTAGGTCCAGTAGTGTAAGGCCAGCCTCCACGGCCAGAGAAGTGCCAGGTCCAGTAGGAGTGGGAAGAAGGCCCGCTTGACCTGATCCAGATCCGCGACTCGTTTGACCCGATCCACGACCCGCATAGCCCCTGCCCTGTCCCTTTCCTCCTTTACCTCGGCCACGATAACCATTGGCAGTGTAGAGAGCAACCGGATCGGAGGAAAAATTGACGGACTGGTGTTGAGAAGAGAGGAGAGCTTCATGCGAGAGAAGAAAGGCGTGGAGATTTGTCAGAGAGATAGGATCCGATCGGGTGGTGATGGCTACTACAAAGGAATTAAAATCGGAACCAAGACCATTGAGAATCGATCTAACAAGCTCCGAATCAGACACAGGAGATCCAGCAGCGGCAAGTTGATCTGCGATGCTTCGCATTTGATCAAGGTAGTCACTGCACGACTTGCCACCTCGAGTTGTACTTTGTAAAGCCCGACGCAGTTCTAGTTCTCTGGCACCAGAAACAGCAGAGAAGACACGATGAAGAGAAGACCAAAGCTGAGCAGTAGATTGGCATTGAACGTACTGAGAGAGAACAGCCTCGGTGATGGAGGAACGGATCCAGCCAAGCAAGAGTCGATCTTGCTTGTGCCACGCAAGATAGGCTGGATTGGTGTTGTCGCCGATTTGTTTTGCTGGAGGAGTAAAGAACTCATCAAGATGATTGGAGAGGCCGAATCCATCAATTATAGGCTCAATTTGAGATTTCCAGGTTAAGAAATTCTGACGAGTGAGCTTTGTGGAGACAGGAATGGAGATCTGAACAACATAAGCCACTGCTGGACCAGTAGAATCGGTACTGGTAAGCTGAGAAGTGGCCATGATATGCTGATTTGAAGAGAGGAAGAAGAAAAAAAAAACTTCAGATCTTGATCTTGAAGACTAAGAGCTAAAGAGAGAGAAGAGAGAGCTGTAGAAGCTCTGATACCATATCAGAGATGTAACAGAGAGCAAAGAGATAGAGTAAATCAAACAATAGAATGTATTTTCCTTAATTGAGTTCGGGATACACACATGGGTATTTATAGACAGAGGCTATCCTATTACACTGAATTACAGTTGTTGACTTAGTCAACCCTATTAATAACCCTAAAGCTGTAACTATTCTTAGTCATACAAATTGGTATAACAAAATTAATCGCATTTGTCATATGCAGCCTCATGATATAATGATTTCAAATTATAACAGGTACTACCATAACATCACTTCAAATACTTTAGTTGTATTAGAGGCCATGGCTGCACATGGTGTCAAGACCTTAATTTACTCTAGCACTTGTGCAACTTATGGTGAACCAGATAAAATGCCCATCACTGAAGAAACTCCTCAGATGTGCAGAAAAAACAAATTTAAATAAACAAGTAAAGATAGCAATCAAGAAATACAATATAATAAGTTGAAATGCAGGTACCGATAAACCCATATGGGAAGGCAAAGAAAATGGCAGAGGAAATAATTCTTGATTTCTCAAAGAGCAGAGACCTAGCTGTGATGATTTTAAGGTTTGATTTCTCGATGTTTATGTTTTGGATAGTAGCAATTTAGTTCATTTTTGTAATCTGTTTCTATATAATTTATGTAGCAATTAAGGCTAATAATTATTTATTAAACAAGCAAATGTGAAGGTACTATCGGTATACTGTGATGAAAATGAAGTCAGACAAGCGGGCCTGCAGAGAATGTGAGAGTCAAGTTGTCTGGCATTGAAGAACAGGATGTTCAATCTGGTTTTGTGCTCTCTAGCATTTGTATGCTCTCTCTCTCTCTCTCTTGCCCCCCCATCTATCTATCTATTTTATCTTTTTTGCCTGTATGGCTGGAATTCTTAGTGCAACTAGTCACAAGATGGATTACCTCCAATTAGATTATGCTACTAGTAAAAGATTATGAAATTGAAGCTAACCGAGACTAATTTTGATTCATGCTCGGGTTGGGGTAAAATAGAAGCTTAGGAAGGGTTGTACCAATAAAGAGGGGCTTGTACCAGTAAATTAATGCATCGTGCACCATTATTGCCCTTATTTTTTACCACTGTCATCAGAACCGCTCCTTGGAAAAGTTGCAGAAAAACATATTATGTTACTTCTCCTTGGCCATGGTTTAGATTTGCATTCCATTATAATAGTTGTATTTGGTGAACTATTTGGAATTGTTTATTAGTTTGAAATTTGGTGAACTATTGTATATATTGATGTTTAATATTAAATTTGTTTGTATGTTATGTTGCATGTTTGTATGTTTTTAATAATTAGCATGTTTGTTGTTAACTGTATAATGTTGGGTAAATTGAAATTTTGAAACTTGATTGGGCTTAAATGGTGCAAATTTAAATAATAAAAAAAATTTAAAAACCTGACAGAAGACTTTCTGCGACCGGTTTTAAGTATCAGCGACCGTTACATTTGGTCGCAGAAAGTTTTTGCTGACGTCAGAAAAAAACAACAGCGACCAAAAAAATGTGGTCGCAAAAGATTATCAGCGACCGGTGACATCATCAGAAGAGTATCAGCGACAATGCTTACAGCGACCGTATTTTACTTTCAGCGACCAAATTGGGTATCAGCGACCGGATTTCCGGTCGCTGATGGCCATTTTTGCTGTAGTGACTTCACGCCCATATTTTCATTTTGAAAATCCAAACAACCGATCCGAACCGCTCAACATGTTCTCTATATTGAAATGTGCTTGGAGACTAAATTTTACATTTTTTTGAATTTTTTTACTATTTATTAAGCCACTTTGAAAATCGCTGATCCGGTGGTCCAGAAATTTTTACTGTTTTTTATTGTTCACAGTGGATCAGCGATTTCAAAGTGGCTTAATAAATAGTAAAAAAATTCCAAAAAATGTAAAATTTAGTCTCCAAGCACATTTCAATATAGAGAACATGTTGAGCGGTTCGGATCGGTTGTTTGGATTTTCAAAATAAAAATATGGCGTGAAGTAAAACGTTGTTTTTCTTCACAAATCACCATAGTCTATCTCTCTCTCTCTTTCTCTCTATATATATATATATATAGAGAGAGAGAGAGAGAGAGATAGGCTACGGTGCTTTGCAAATTAAAACACCCTCTTTAATTCGGGCCACTTTTTCAATTTGCAAAACTCAAACAACCGATCCGAACCGTTCAACATGTTCGAAATATTGAAATGTGCTTGGAGACCAAATTTTACATTTTATGGAATTTTTTTACTATTTATTAAGCCACTTTGGAAATCGCTGATCTGGTGGTCCACAGTAAAAAACAGTAAAAATTTCTGGACCACTGGATCAGCGATTTCCAAAGTGGCTTAATAAATAGTAAAAAAATTCCAAAAAATGTAAAATTTGGTCTCCAAGCACATTTCAATATTTAGAACATGTTGAACTGTTCGGATCGGTTGTTTGAGTTTTGCAATCCTGATTCCGAAAAAATATGTTTTTTTGAAAAAGTGGCCCGAATTAAAGAGGATGTTTTAATTTGCAAAGCACCGTAGCCCATCTCTCTCTCTGTCTCTCTCTCTCTCTATATATATATATATATATATATATATATATATATATATATATATATATATATATGAGCTATGGTGAGTTGTGAAGTAAGCTTCTTATTTTACTTCATGTATATATCTCTGTTTTCAAAGTCTAAACAACCGATCCGAACCGCTCAACATGATCTCGATATTGAAATGTGCTTGGAGATCAAATTTTACATTTTTTGAAATTTTTTTTACTATTTTTTTAGATGAATAGAAAAATCACTGTTTTTGGATGGATTATGGACCATAAAAAAACAATGATTTAAAAAATTCTAAACAAATAGTAATAAATTTTCAAAAATTGTAAAATTTGGTCTCCTAGCACATTTCAAAATGTAGATCATGTTGAGCGATTCAGATCAATTTTTTGAACTTTTAAAAGTAGAAAATATAGACGTGAAGTAAAATAAGGCTCTTACTTCACAACTCACCATAGCTCTTAGTAGCACATTTCAAACTAGGGTGTGATGTGCTCACCAAAAGGGGTTGGTGAGCACACCTCCAAAAACTATCGGATTGACTTCGAACTATGAATTCAAACCGTTGAAATCCATGTACTTTGTGAGTGATGCATGTACATGCAAAATTTTTAAAGTTTATTCATTTAGTACATGGTCAAGCGGTAGAAAAAATGATGAAAAATAAATATATAAAACAATTTGAAAAATAACTTATAAAATTGTTTATTTTTTTGACCGCTTGACCATATGCTAAATAAATTCAAAACTTTAAAATTTTTGCATGTACATGTATCACTCACGAAGTACATAGATTTCAACGGTTTAGATTCGTCGTTTGAAACCAATCCGATAGTCTTTTGGAGGTGTACTCACCAACTCCTCTTGATGAGCACATCACACCTAGTGTGTATTTATATAATGTAAATTATATCATAGTTAACATGATTCAGTCCATAATGAAGGTTGAAATCTACAATTTCAACATTTAAGTTGTCGGCAAGTCCTCTAATTTTTTTCCATAGTGTACGTACAAGGGTCTATGAACCCATTTAATCAATTTTCTTATGTTCGGTCTGGGATCAGGCCCAAGTCTAATATTCATTTATTAGATTTCAAAATTACCATTTCTCTAATTAATTTCAGCCGAACCCAAGGCTCAACAGTCAACACTAGGTCCTCAATTTTACAACAAGGTATCTAATATTACAAGGATTTTACAATTGGTCCCTGGTATCATAATAGTGTATATATATATAAAGAGAGAGAGAGAGTGGCTAATATCAAAACGTTTGCACCAAGCCTCTCGTGCAACCAAGTCATTTTCGGATTTTCAAAGTCCAAACGGTCGATCCGAGCCGTTAGATGTGATCTCTATATTAAAATCTGCTTGGAGACCAAATTTTATAGTTTTTGGAATTTTTTTACTATTTATTAAGCCACTTTGAAAACTGCTGATCACATGGTCCAGAATTTAGTTGCACTGTTTTTGCTGTTCACCCGGATCAGCAATTTCAATGTGACTTAATAAATAGTAATAAAATTTCAAAAAATATAAAATTTGGTCTCCAAACAGATTTTAATATAGATTGAACATCTAACTGTTCGGATCGACCGTTTGGACTTTGAAAACCTGAAAACAACTTGGTTGCACGAGGAGCTTGGTGCAAACGTTTTGATATTAGCCACTCTCATATATATATATACTCAGTTGATCAAAGTTGCACCTGTACCGACTGGTACAAGTGGGATATGCTTAATTACAAAGAATCATCAGAAAATTCAAGGTTGACATATATAGCCGAAAGAAAAATACAAGGCCAAAGAAAATTATATAATCAAAGAACAAGGCAGCAATTAAGCATTTAACTCATGCGGCCAATTAAGTCAGAAACCAATGAGCATTGGTAATAAAATAGTGCAAGGTCAAGAAAGACATAAATAATAGCTAGTCATCAACAAACCAGCAACATATATATTTGACAAGGTGAATTAATCCCCAGCCTGAGTTTTATTTACTGGATTTTTCCAGTCTGCTTTCCTTCTTCTTGTTGTTGTCAACTAGGCCCATAAATACCCAGCGAGCTGCTCCCTCTTTCTCTCTCTCAAGAAGTCTACTACTTTCCCAAGAACTTCAAGAACCCGCATTTCCCTCTCTCTCTCCCAAGAAGACTTTGCCGCCATGGACAAAGACAAGTTCTCTCTCTCTCTCTCTCTCTCTCTCTTTGAAAAATTGGCAGCATAACGAAAAAATGCAGTACACCTTCTCCACTGCTCACCTTCCTGGTGTATACCAGTACCATCAGAAACTATCCACTTCTCCTGGTCAGTACCACTGGTATGGACTGGTACCATACCAGTAAAATTGAAATAACTGGTACAGTAACAGTACCGCTGGTACTGACTCCTCATATATATCTTTGTCTCTCTCTTTTTTGAAAAAACTTGACAGTGGCTGTCAAGATTGTATTAATATAAATAGTTTTGATTGTTGCTTACCTTTTCATAACCTGGTTAGAACCCTCCCAAACTTCTTGAAAAAGAAAATTGTAGCCCAGTAGGAACTTCTGATTTTTGCTTACCTTTTCATAACCTGGTTAGAACCCTCCTAAATTTCTTGTACCGATGACCCCGGTTTCTTGAAGCGACAGCCCAACAGTGATGAAAGCCTCCACCATACTTCAACAACACACAATTCATATCACAGAAAATCCCCCTTACTCGCATTACATCGTGCGTCAAAATTTTACCCTTGAACAACATCACAGCAAATACCTTTACTGTTGGGGGCATTGTAGTTCTCTCCAAATCTCTTTAAACCAACATTTGACCTTACCGGCTTCTATTAAAATTTTGTAAACGGACTGTGCCGAATATTGACCAGCAGAGCTCAGCTTCCATATCAAATTGTCTTGGCCATCTGTAAGGGATAGGTTAGTAGAGACTTCAACTCCAGGGATCTCTCTCTCTCTCCCTCTATTCTGCACCATGACCTCAACTATGAATACAAACAGACAACCAATTATCATAGCTGATGACTCAAAATGATATATTATACAGAAAAGGCAAAAGCAGAGCTGACGAGAAAGAAATGAATGTCGACGACGAGCCCGGCACTGATGAACTTTATCCCACGAACGAGATGTTATCTGATGGAGACACAGTGGCAATTCATGGCCCAAATCAGTCTGCAACAACTGGAGAAGACGACAAGACGGAGGCGCATGGTGTTGGAACAAGTCCAGAGGCTAATGCGAACAAGTTCAGAGGCAAAATGTCGGACACAGACCTTGCTGCACTTGCTATCTCCAATCCTCAACGGGCTAATAGGTTTTACATTAATTACTGTCTCATTTAATAAATTATGTTACAATTATTATTATTGTTATTAAGATTATATGATGATGATGATGTTAGTTATAAGAGGGTGCCGTTTTGGCTTATTCACATGCCAACTTAAAATTAAACTGCTTCTAAGACCATACTCGTGATTCTGTTCTTATTTATTATTTTAATTAATTTATTATATTCATTAGTTTGTTTCCCTTGTTAGAATTTTGGCCAATCGGATGTCAGCCGCACAGTCAAGAAAAAGAAAGGCCCATCACACTAGGGAACAGGATACTAGAATAAATACACTGCAAAGGAAACTGGCAACATCATGTGTTCAACAAGCTTCACAGGTATGCATCTCTTTCAATAGGTGTAATTCTTGTTTCTGCTGGTTTGTTTAGATACATGCGGAGTGTACCAGTACTACCATGAGTGATAATTAAATGTGATACCACCATTTAGTATCAGTGAAATTGTTCATATGTGAATGATATATGTATTGCCATTACTGATTATTACTGTAACGACAGTGATTTGTATACCATACTATTTACAAGGCTTACTTAATTATGCTGTGCTTTTGGAATAATAATTGTGTTAATGTGACAGAACCGTCAAATGAGTGCACTACGGTTACAAAATCAGCAGTTGGAACAAGAAAACCAGCTAAGTAATGGTAAGTCTCTTTCTGTCTCTTTCTTCTATATATATAAAAGATAAGAAAGGAATGAAGCCCCTACTTTTGTATTGAAATAATATTTTGAAAATCTTCAAAAGATTGTCAAGTTAACATTATAAGCATGGTCTATATTATTTACATATCATATTTATAAAATATGAAGAGATTTAATGTATATAGTTCACTGTACTAAAGATAGATTTGAAAGCTTACAGGTTTTCCTTTTGTCTAATCAATGTAGCAATAATCGTCGCCTTAACAGCAGAAAATAAGCGTCTACAGATTATGATCAGAAGCCAATTTGTCCAAAACAGCCGCACAACAACCGGGCAAGCAGGGATGATGCCCTTTGGTGTGCCCCAGAACTTAGCAGCCATGACCCCACAATTCTACTGCAGGCCGCGCGCCATCAACCAACAGCCGGGAATAGGCCCATCTCTCTGGTCGGCACAGCAGCTGCAGCAGCAGCAGCAGCAGCTCCAGCCGAGCCAAGCATCACACCCACCCCAGCCATATCAAATGATGTTGCAGACAGCCGGGAATAGGCCCATCTCTCAGGTCGGCACAGCAGCTGGAGCAGCTCCAGCCGAGCCAAGCACCACACCAGCACCCACCCCAGCCACATCAAATGTGGAGGCCGCAGGGGAAGGAACTCATGCCGCAGGGGAAGGAGGTCATGATGCGGGGGAAGGAGCAAATGCACAGGGCCAGGATCTGAGTGATGTTGACTGAGTGATAGAAAATGAATAGTAGAAAATTAGAAACAAAGTTAGTATAGGAATAGGAATATAGTTTTAGTTTGTTGTTATAAATAATAAGCAGTTCATATTGGACTGGTACTGGTACTGTACTGTATAGTGATGGCAAATAATCAGATTTTGATTTTGGAACTTTGGCAATAGAGATAGAAGATGCTTTTCTTTAATATGAAGATAGGTAAGTAGATTATCAGCGAGTATTAACATATGACACCTTGCCATGAACCAAAAGTGAATATGAATTTGAATTTATGGTTAAACCTATAATTACTAGATATGCAAATAGAAATTACCAAATTTATCCTCAAAGTGATTTATTAAGCACTGTATCTGTATGTAATGTTTAATTTTCACTGGCCTATACCTATACCTATACCTATACTGGACATTCACACGCAGATGCAGATGCAGATTCAGTTAGGCAATTTCACAAAAAGTTAAGCTACAGCTACAGTGTAATAAGCAATTAAGCTACATAGAACTGGATCAGGATCAGAGAAGAGATAATGAGCGAATGAGTACCGGCGGCGGAGCGGAGGCGGAGAGAGGAGAGCGATAGATGAGGTCGACAAGGCGGTGGAGGGAAGGATTTCTCTTCTCTTCTCTTAACTTAACAGTGAAAAGAGAAGATTTCTCGGAAAGATCTCTCTCTCGAAGTGAGAAATAGCGGTTCCTCTGAAATTGGGTCCCACTCCCACCTGCAAGTGACAAAGGCGGAGAAGCTATGATACGGGTACGGGTATCGTATCGGATACGATACGGATACTGCTATACGGCAATTTTAAAAAATTCCGGATACGATACGCCTATTATATATATTATTAAAACACTTATATACATTAAATATAATTTTGGAGTTCAAATATATACATTAAATATCAAAATTATGTATACAATACAATAGCCTAATTAAGTACCTATTAAATATTATAGCTACGAAATTCTAACAGAAAATGGGAAGTAGTGTAGTGGTCAAGAGGCATGTGGAAAGTCCACAGGACCTGGGTTCGATCCCCACTGGCGTAAGAAAAATTGATTTTTGGTAGGTGGTCCACGCGCGGTGTATGGGCTGGAGTGCTGCTCGCTGGTCCACGCGCGGTGCATGCTAGATTCAACGCTGCAGAACATATCCGAGGCGTATCCAGATGTGTCAGATCCGTATCCAGACGAGTCAGAGCCGTATCCGATACCGTATCGAAGAGGGTACGATACGCCACGTACTCTGATACGCCAGCTGGCGTATCGGAGCCGTATCGGGTGCGTATCGGGTGCGTATCCGTATCCGATACGCACCCGATACGGATACGGGTCCCATAGAGGCGTATCCGAGTAACATAGCGGAGAAGGAAGGAGCGGTTCCGCTGAAATTGGGTCCCACCTGCAAGTTTGTAAGAAACAATGAAATGCTCCAAATTAATTAATAGGAACTACCCGAATTCAATTTGTGACTAGCTAGGTCTATCTATGCATATATACATGTTTAAGCCGTTCCTCTTACTCTCAAGTCTCAAAGCAAAAACCCCAAAACCACATATTTTTGTTCTCTAAGTGGTGGGGCCCACATCACTCTTGCTTGAGATTCTATTCTATGCACGTTGGTTGGTTAGGATCAATGTTAAATTAATAAAAAAAAAATATCTAAAAGACCGTACAAACAACACGATAGAAGTGCGCTTGCATTTTTTTTTTTCACAAGTAATTACCATTTTGTCTGACCTCTTTAAGCAAAGAAATAACATAGTTGAGACTTGAGAATCTCCACAATAATTATTCTACAAAATAAATTAATTTTTATTGCCTGGATAATTACCAATTGAAATTGGGACAATATATATAATTTGAGCACAGTAAATCACCATAGTTGGAATAGGGTTTGGAGAAATGGACGCCTCCATTCAGTTGAGAGGTCTTGCTACTTTGCTAAGAGAAGTTCACTTTAGTTTTAGGCCAGCATACAGTGCTATTTTGTTGGATTAAAAAGCAAGAATTAGGTTTTCCTTAACTGAATTTTTTTAATAACCCAGACTGAATGTAGATAACAAATAGGGCATTATTTTGTTACCCATTATATTTGTGGAAGATATTTTTTTTTATTTTGGGTATGTAATGTTCATGTTCATATATGCCTCAAAGGATTTAAATATTGGTTCAATTTGCAAACAAATTACGAGTTTCTATGATACTGAAAATTTATATTATATAAGATGATTGTGTTAATTTTTTTTTTTTTGTACTTTAGCCCTCCTAAAGTATATAATAGAAGTTGAGTTTAACAGAAGGAAATATAGCGCTAATGAGTTTGATTTCATTGAAAAATAAATAAACTAAGAGAGACATGCTAAGCCGAAAGAAAGAAAAAAAGAAGAAGATCAAAATAGGAGGCCCAGTTTAGTCACACGCACATAACTTCATCATTTAATTATCAAGCTCAAAGCCTCAAACTTGTTATAAAAGAAAAGAAAAGAAACAATGAAATGATCCAAATAGGCTCAAATACCCTTACTGCAGCCCACTACCTCAATATTCAATTTGTGAGTAGGTCTATCTATGCATAGATTTTTAGTCGTTCCTCTTTCTCTGATAGAAAAAAGCCCAAAAGCCCAATTCTCTGTTCTCTAAGTGGTGGGGGCCCACATCACTCTTGCTTGAGATGCAGGTTTGGGCAGCTGATATTTTTCTCTTATTTTTCGAAATTCAATTAATGAAGATATTCAAAGTTTGGTAATTGGTTTTGCTGTGTGATTGGAGTTCTCTTAATTGTTTATTAAATATAAATTTGTCCAAAAATAAGAAAAATAATATTAGAAATAAAAAAATTAACATAAATAATTATGAAATAGCAGCATCTTTTTTTGCATGAAATCCAGGGCTGCGGCGTGGCTTAGACAGTGGCCATGGCCAGTTTCTCTTGATTTTGAGAGGGGGTGTGACCACTTGACTATTAGAGGTTGTGCCTCTTTGCCTCAATCGATATTGATCTCGAATCCTGGAGGGATTTCTGGGAATTCCACCAATCCCCCACTTGGCCCTATTACCCAATTACCAGTGAAAGGTTCTTCCTTTGGCACAATTATAGACTTTATTAGAAGCCTCTTTGCTTGCTCCTGGAGCGATACAAGCTTATTTTGGTATTGTCTGATCACTTCATTAATTTCCTGAATTTATCAATTCACAAATATTAGTAAACATTAATAAGAAAGGTGAATATTTATATCTATATTTAGAAGCTGAAACTAGCATGTTTAATAATTTAAGTTGGCCTAGTGAATGTACATTTAGGGGCAAATTCAAAACAAAAAAAAGCAACCTATGAGGCATATTCATTGGTACTGAACTGTGAATTGTTATAGGGTCTTATATGCACAACGATCCAAAGAAAACTAATGAAAAAAGAATGATAAATTCTTCGTGCCTCTCTCTCGGGTGCCTCAAGACTGAGCAGGTATATCAACAATTGCAGAAAAAAAGAATGACGTTGAAAATGTTAGAGATAAATGCTGACGAATAAAAGAACAACAATTCAGGTTAAATTTTTATTATTTTGCCATACATGAGTCTGTTGGATTTATTGCCAACCTCGTTGGATTTAATATCAACATTGAGCATATATGTAATTTAATAATGGATTGTTTACTGTCATGTATGATTGTCAATTAAAGTTATTAAATAAGGTAATAGACAATCAATATATTCATTAGGATGTGGTCCATAAATGTGTAGAATAATTTAGGCAAAGATCAAATCATTGATGGACTGATTCTGAGATTTGCAATTCAGAAAACTGTCATTTAAGAAAATTGTGTGGGCAACATGGATATCAATGTGGCCACACGGATTTTGATGAGACAGCATGGTTTTTGATGCAGTTGCACAAAATACCTTTTTCAAGTTGGCAGATAACCAGATAGGTTACTATATATAAGAATTGATCCCCAAGACACAAGATAACACAGAAAAGCACAGAAACTGGACATATGTTTTTTCTCTATAGAAAAACACAATCATACGACCATATCTTGCTGTCTTGGAAGACTTATTCCTACGACCATACGACAAAACAACAAGAAGGGTTTCTTGCCATTAGAGTCTAGTCTCGCGCTCACGGAGACGGTTGGCGATTCTCAAAGGATCGAGTTATTCCATGGAAACATCCATGGAATTAGGTATTATGTTCCGCACTTAAGATTTATGTTTTATGAATCGGCTTTGGCATAGGACGGTCCTTAGGTTAATGTGGCAACTGTTTCTCCTTCCCCGGGGTGTAAGTGTTTGACCCCTAGATGAGATATGTAATTGTTTGATCTCTAGATAAGGCGTAATTGTTTGGCCTTTATGATTCCCCAACAAGTGGTATTAGAGCCTTCCTATGCCGAAGGATTAAGTCTTTTAGGATCTAGAGAGAATTAGGAATTATTGATGATTTTTTCGTTGATTTTGTTGAATTTTTGTTGATTGTTTTAGATCTGAAAATTTTGGTTTGGCGAGCACAAAACTTGTAAAATTTACTGCATAATTGCTTATTTTTCAGTTATTAAGTTGGTTAGAAATTGCTAGAAGATTTTCAATTGAAATCGCAAAATTCTAATCAAAATTCGGTCTTGGCAGAGTTTATGCGACCCTCTGTGCGGATGCACAGAGGCCACACAAAATTCCGCACAAAATTTTAATAGGCAGTTATGAAATTTAGGGTTTTGGTGAAATTTATTTTTTAATAAATTTTCTAAAACAAAATATACAAATTTGAAATTAAACTTGTAAATTTGAAAGGTTATATAAATTTGGAATTAAATTTCTAAATTTGAAAAGTTATTTCAGGTGCTTGCAAAATTAAGAAATCTCTCTACATCATGGATCAATTTCAGCAATAATGCAGTTTTACAGTTACTCAGACAAAGATACGGCCGTACGGATTTTGATGTGATCGCACGGTTTTTGATGCAGATGCACAAATACCTTTTTTTAAATTTGGCAGACCGCACAAAATTTCGTGGGGCCGCACAACTCTCTGGAAAGTTAGATAATAGTTTCTGAGATTAAAAATGCAGTTATTATGATGCAATTATATATATATATATATATATATATATATTTATTTATTTAATTGCACTTTGGTTTTATGGCTAAGATATAAATTACAATTCTTATAAAGGCATTAAAGTTATATGTATCTTGAATTGAATTAATTAAGTCCTAATTGTACCCAAAGGTACCTCTTTTGACAAGATTGATTTAAATTCATTTTACAAAAGAATATTAGGTGTGTATTTAATGGATGCAATCATTTATCGGCCCAAAGGAAGATAATGGTTGTTGAAATTATTTGTACAAGTGAGTGATAATAAAGTATAGTGATTCACCCGATTCCGATTCTACAGTTCAATGATCGATTCCGATTCCGATTTCGATTTTCAGAACCATGCTCATATGCTCAGCAAGTTTCTTCACAGGTATATGTATCCAAATAAAAAGAATACATGTTAATTATCATGCATCTTGTATCAATTTCCTCCAAAATCACAAACATATTTAATTAATTAGGTTGATTGTAGTATTTTCTAACATAATTAGTCAAGAAAAATAACAAATAAGTCGTTTCGCACAACAACAAAAAATATATGGTACTACATATGCTAAGGTCCAAATAGGCCCACTTTAGTCACACACACATAACTTCATCATGTATTTATCAAGCTGAAACTAGTTATAAAAGAAGAGAAAATTAAGAAACAATGAAATGATCCAAATAGGCTCAAAATCTCCTTTCGGACCATTACCTCAATATCCAAATAGGTCTATCTATGCATAGATGTTTAGTCGTTCCAAAAGCCCAAAAGCACAATTCTCTGTTCTCTAAATGGCGGGGCCCACATCACTCTTGCTTGAGATGCAGGTTTGGCAGCTGATCATATATATTTTTTTGAGTGAGGCTATGGTGCTATGCATAGCACGGATGGCTAGTGTACTACGGCTCAATATGATACTTTTTAAAATTCTAACGGTCGATCCGAACCGTTCAATGTGATAACCATATGAATATGTACTTGCAAACTAAATTTTATATTTTTTCGAATTTTTTTACTATTTTTTTAGATAGGTAGAATTTTGATGGTCCAGAATTTTCAGAAAACACTGATTTTTTCTACCTATCTAAAAAAATAGTAAACAAATTCAAAAAAATATAAAATTTAGTTTGCAAGTACATATTCATATGAATATCACATTGAACGGTTCGGATCGACCGTTAGGATTTTAAAAAGTACCATATTGAGCCGTAGTACACTAGCCATTGGTGCTATGCATAGCACCATAGCCTCACTCTATTTTTTTTTTCTTATAGAAATTCTAATCTGAAGATCTTGAAAGTTTGGTATTAATTGGTTTTGCTGTGTGATCGGAGGTCTCTTAATTGTCATTATTTGTTGGCATAGTGGAGTTGTATATATTGTTTGTCTGCTTTTGGTACATGCATGGTCTAGGCCTTGTACCAGGATTGGTACAATCCTAGGATTGAGATAGGTTTTATTAAAACATCCAGGAACTCTTGTAATTTGTTGGGCCCTTTTGTATTGTGGTATATATTATTGGACGCAAGACATTGTATCAATTAATCATACAGACAACAGTTATATATACTTTTAACTATGAAAAAAAAAAAATCAACAACTATATATAACAAGTGCTTGCTAATACTGAAGTGACAATATGTTGAAAACTTATTACATAATTTAACAGAGATAATAATATCCAATATGCTTTCTACAAGATATATAAGGTTCATATCCTTAGAGAAGCCACATGTCTTCCGCGTGACCATGTTGCTTCCCAAGGCCAGGTATCAGAAGATGGTTGTCTGATTTTCTATTGTTCACTGCCTGTGAAAGCCATTTATTGCAGCTGCTAGCAGTTTACAATATTGATTGTTTGCTCTCCAGTGTAGAGCGGGACAAAAGATATGAATTTGAGATAGATATCCCAACGCCTACACTTCTTCTTCTTGAAGGACAAACACAAGATGAAAATAAAGATAGATCTTCTATTCAAACTAATGGGCCGCCCTGCAGATGCTGTTACACTGCTTCATTTTGATGTGGTTGTAGCAGTGCAGCAAAAGGAGCTCCCATTCCAAATGGGTCTCCCAGCTGCACTTGCTGACCCTGCAAAAGAAGCTCTTAATTAAATTAACTCCTGATTTCTAATGTAATAATGAAACCTCAATAATAATATAATTCACCACTGGATCTATATTATGTTTCTCTTTTGAAAAAAATAACAGTTGTTCATTTCTTATCAAATAGATCAAAAGTAATATGATATCACTGACAAACTCACTATATTTGCACTGATTAGTATGTCAATTAATGCGGTCTATATATATATTTCCAGTAGTGTTATTAAATATCAAAACTAATTAATATAAGTTAAATTATGCGCAGTCCAAATAAAAAATACATATTAATTACCTTGTATCAATTTTCTCCAAAATCTCAAAAAGATTTAATTAGGTTGATTGAAATATTTTCTAACATAACTAATCAAGAAAATAGCACATAGATATATAGTTTCGCACAACAAATAATAGGATACTACTAACTGATAGAGAGAGAACAATAATTAAATTGCTCTCTTATGTTTTTGTCATCAGTTCATATATTATATATGTTATTTATATCTGATCATGAAATGAAGAGTGTGTGATCATCCTAACAAACCACCTAGATTGAACATGATTTTGTAGCACTGCAAGCTAATTAATTATAAATTTCCTAATTTAATTAAACTTGGAAAAATAACCTACTAGTTAAACTGCTACATAATTTAATTTGTTTATAAAATATCTGCTATGTCATTTCCGTTGATCACGAAAAAAAATGCATAATTTAATTAAGTATCATGCACTATGAACTTTATAACAAATATGTAAACATATTAAAAATTTACATAATTTATTTTTTCAAAGCTAGTCTAAAAATAAATAAACAAAAGGTTTACATACCTAAAACAAACATCGTATATAGTATTAATTAATGTATGTTACGTCAAAATTTTATATACAAATTTATTTGTTTATATTTGTTATGTTACATCAGAATTGTAGTAGGTGTGTTCTGGCATTACTTGTTAACTTTGCGGAATAAAAAACATAAAATCTCTAAAATTATAGTTCTTTGTATAAGTATCACAACAACAACAAAAAAAAAAATCCGAACTTGTAAAATTAGGTTTGCTGAATTAATGATATTGCTTTACAGAATTATGCTCTATGGTTTACAGAATTCTAGCCGACATTTTTATTAATATCCAAAGTTTAATACAAATTATTATTTATGCCCATAACCTCAGCCTATTTCGAAAAATGCCCAAGCCGGCCAGAAAATGGCCGGCTTAGGGGTAGGAGTTTCTGGCCGGCTTACTTGTTTTTTTTTTTTTTAGAGACACTATGAAGAGCAAGATAATGAAATCTAACACTGAAAATTTGAATTTTTTGTTTAAATTATTTGATAGATAACTTCTTTTGATATATAATTATCATATTTATACTAAAATACGCTAGATTACTGGAAATTATGTTGAATTACACTATATTACAATAAATTATATTGAATTACACTAAATTACGTTAAATTATGCTAAATTACAATAACTTCGCTAATTACGCTAAACTACGCAAAATTACGTTAAAGTAGACCGATTCTGTGCCATCTTTCATGAATCATAAAAAATAGTAAAAAAATTCCAAAAATAGTAAAAATTGATATTCTACAAGTTCATTATGTAACTAATTTACTGAGCTACTTAGATAGAATAATAGAAATGAAAATCTTAATTGATATTCTACAAGTTTTGAGACTCTTCCCTTAGTTTTTTGGCAATTCTGAATTTCGAAATCCAGCATAGCAGGCACGGACGCATGCGTCTTTTTGCAAGCTTTCCGAAAAGTGATCATTTGCTGAAATCAGACACTCGAGCGCCGTTTTATGACCGTTTGAAGTTTCGTCGTCATTTTTCGCTTTTTCAGTGAAGATATCGTCCCTATTCATATGTAATTTAGCGTAATTAACCGTATTTTAGCGTAATGTAATGTAATTTAGTGTAATTTAACTTAATATAGTGTAATTCAACATAATTTCAAGTAATTTAGCGTATTTTAGTATAAATATGATAATTATATATCAAAAGAAGTTATCTATCAAATAATTTAAACAAAAAAATTCAAATTTTCAGTGTTATATTTCATTATATTGCTCTTCATAGTGTCTCTAACAAGAAAAAAAATGAGTAAGCCGGCCAGAAAATGACCGGTTTACTCCTACCCCTAAGCCGGCCATTTTCTGGCCGGCTTGGGCATTTTTTGAAATAGACTGAGGTTCTGGGCATAAATAATAATTTGTATTAAACTTTGGATATTAATAAAAATGTCGGGAATTCTAGATAAAGAAAAAAAAATTAAAGTTTTGAATGTAGCTTCTAGATGAAGAGGTAAAAAAAAATTAAACGCAAATGTTTACAGAATTAATGACATTTGTTTACCGAATTATGCTATAAAGTTTATAGAATTACAAAGCTTTGAATATACCTTCGAGATGGAGAACTAAAAAAAATTGAAAATAAATTCTAGATTTTTTTTTCTGTTTATAGAATTAAACATAAATATTTACAGACTTTAAAAGTGGTCCAGGTTAGTTGATGATTTTTAAAAGTCGTTAGATATCTTCTAAAAAGTAGTCTTAGTGGTCCTGATCAAAGTGGTCCAAGTGGTAATTGTCAATTCCGTTAGATTAGCGGTTTTATAGGGACCACACGGTTTCATGGGGGATCACACGAATCTGTAACGAATTTTGAAAAGTCGCTACTTTGTTCTGCATTTAGTGTACAGGTTTATAATATTAGTTGATGATGTTTACCGAATTTGTTAAAATAGTTTACAGACACTTTTTAGTTAAGTTCGAGAATTTTTTGGGAATTGATATCCGGAGGCTGTTAGCAGCTTTCTTAATCAAAACAAAGCCTAAGTCGTAGGCCTTCAGTCTTGGTTTACTTCTTGAGTCCTCCTGATTATGGGAGTAAGGGTCAAATAAATTTATATATATTTTTTATCATATTTGATTTAATCTCTCATTTTTTATCATTTTCTATCAATAACGGTTCTTTATTAACAACCGATCATGATACACAGTGGCGGAACCAGGAATGATCGGTAGGGGAGGTCTAACTAATTTCTCTTAGAATATCAGTTTTAGTTTCATGTTACACGAGTAAATGATAAAAAAAAATATTCAGCAATTATCAATTGTCATAATCTTTTACTTCTAAAATAAAATATTTAACAAAAATAAATATTAGATTAAGTAACAAAGCACCTATTTGATGAATCGTTCTTCATGTCTTGAAGTCAAAACAAAACATCAAAACAACCTACATAGAAAAAATTAAAGAAACAATCTTACAATTAATGAAGCCATATCTCACAATCATAATGGTTTTAAATTTTCAATTAGAAAACGTACCACTAATTACTAATTTGAGATAGTTGAATTTTTCGAGTCTTCATGTTTTGAAAACGCTGCATTCCTACAATTTTACAAAAAAAAAGAAAAAGAAAATGTCACACCCCCGGACAACCCGCCGCGCATTTAAACGCAAGGCGTTAAGCACATCACATACATTATCAATAATACAACCAACAAGCCACTATATTAAACATAAAAGGAGTTCACAAACAAATAGAAAGGGGAAAATATGTCAGACATGGCTAGTCAAACAGTTACCGCCATGTCTACACAATATATAGTTCATACAAATGTAAATTTAAAGCAAATAGTGACTACTTTAAGAACTTCCGCTAATTCCTCACTCGCGGCCTTCCTCCATGTCTTCTTCTCCATTTCCTGGAACTCACATAAAAGGTGGTACGGTGAGAGATCGAACTATCTCTCAGTGCGGGATTTAGTTCCAGCCCGGTGTTTTTACAAATCAATGCATTTGATACCCCAAATAACAATAAAGTAAAGATTTTAAAATTTCCCCCAATTTTCCTATCAATTCAGATATGCAATCATTTCAAAACCATTTTCATCCCCGCCTCTTTTAAATTCACGTTTAAGGTTTTTAAATTTCACACTCTGGAAATCCATGCCCGTACATAGAAATCCGGCGAATCGCCACACACGGACGACCCGTTCAATCACACTCTAGATGGGCCATTGCGGGGACCCATCCGGCGAACCGCCACACAAGGACGACCCGTTCTGTTCACATTTCACACTCTGGGGTCTGCCACACACGGACAGCCTGATTTTCAAACACATGCTGAGCCGCCTCGCACGGACGGCCCTAATTTAAAGAAAACAATTCATTTACATTCCCCATTCCCAATTCACATTCACAATTCTTGTCAATTCAATCTCATGCATCAAGAACTCCTATCATGCAATTCTAAACAAAATCAAACGAATGTTCGACATCCACAACATGCAGTTTATCTACCAGATTTGAAAAAAGGATTTCTTACCTCAATCCATGCATTTTTGTATTATTTGTAAAAAGACCAGGAACCCGCACCTGTATTCTTAGTGACCTCGCGTGTGTCGGGATCTCGCGTGTTCTCAGCGTCTCCTAGAACCTCGCGGTTTGCTCCTAAGTTTGTAAACGCTTGATTAGGTTCTTATTTCTATTTGTATTTAAATCAATTGTCATCTAACAACTTTAAAAAAAAATCATTTAATGGGTTAATGGGTTTCGGGTCTAGGGTTAGGGTTAATGGGTTTCGGTTTCGGGTTAATGGATTTATGGATTTCGGCTAGGGTTAGGGTTATTGGTTCAGGGTTAATGGGTTATTGGGTTAATGGGTTAATGGGTTTGGGTTATTGGATTCATGGGTTTCGGCTAGGGTTAGGGTTTCGGCCAAGGGAAGGGGGAGGGGGTTCGGCCAAGGGAAGGGGGTAGGGTTTCGGATCTAGGGTTCGGCCGGCCAAGGGAAAGGGAGAGGAAGAGGGCGGGTTAGAGAGGGAGTAGGTGGTGGTTCGGCCAAGGGAGGGGGCGGGTAGAGAGAGGGGCAGGGGGTAGTTCGGTTGGGGTAGAGAGGGAGGGCAGCGGCGAAGAGGGTAGGGTAGGGGTTCGGTTGGGGTAGAGAGAGAGGCAGCGGCCAGGGGTGGGGTTCGGTTTGGCCTTGTGGCCGGCGGCAGTCAAGGAGAGAAAAAAAAAGGGGGGGGGCGGCACAAAGAAAAAGAGAACCAAGAAAAAGAGAGGAAGAGAGGGGGAGACTTACAGTAAAATGAAAGTTGACTGTGAAAAGAGAGATGAGAGGGGTAGATTAAATGGGTGAGGATCGGGCTGAATTTAGATTGGGCTCTTCTAAATTGAGTTTGCTAAAAAGGCTATGACCTCTATTAATATAATTTGGTTAAAATGAAATGTTATTTCTTCTCAACTTTTATCGTTTACTATATATTTATTCCTATAAATTGTTGATTTACTGACTTAATTAATTTTATTATTTTCTAAATTGGATTCTGTAGAAATTTAATCATACCGGTATTGAGAGGCGTTACAGAAAACAACAATTTAGTTGATCTCATTGTTTGTAAAGAGTCACACTGGACTGGGAAGTTTCATGTGTTAATTAATTAAATTAATTATTTTTGGCGTCTTTTCCTGGGAAGTTTTTGAAAAAGAATATATACTAATATATATACAAAACCATTAAAAATACGCCCCTGATTTTGCCTCTGCTGTGGGCTGCTTTGATTAAGCGTTGTTTACTTGACCTAATATAACCTTTTTCATCCCAGCTCAGGTGTGATGCTTTTATTTTGTTTTCTTTCTCTTTTGCAACGCAAACAAAACATTAATTATAAGCACATCTCATGAGAGGCATTTCAACAAACACCTTGGGTGCATAAAACCCACACAAGGGAACCGGCAAACAACAGGTTGGTACCAGCATACCAGAACACAAACCAGCAAGCCCAGTACCAGTGCAAGCACAGCACAGCCAACAAGCACACAGAACAAAATAGAGAGGGAAGGGAAACAAGGCAGCACCACTAAATCAAGAAAGGCAACACAGCCCCGCAAACAAACAATACCGACCGTCGGTTAATTTATTATCCGAAATCGAGAAAATCAACAACTCGAAATTTGGCGTTTATCAATTCAAGTTCTACGGCCTTTGTACGGCATCTCAAGAAATTCAACAAGGCACGAATAAAAATCAGAAAGGGTGTTCATAATTACCCGAATAGCTGTAAACCGCAAGAATGGCAGTGGGTCGGAGTCTCGGAGACAGGGGCGGAAGAGGAAGACAAGTGGGGCTTCAGTGGGTCGGAGTCTCGGAGTCGGAGAGGAAGACAAGCGGGGTGCGGCCGTGCGGGGTGCCAGAGGCGGTGCGGAGAGGAAGACGGGGGTGCCATTTTTTTTTTTTATCAAAGGGGAGTGTATTTTTTTTCTGGGCCTAGGGGGGGCCAAGGCCCAGGCTGGCCCAGGCCTTGGTTCCGCCCCTGATGATACATACTTTCAAGGTCGGCTAATACTATTTGTCCGATCCTAAAAGTATTAGTATCACATTTTTGTCAAATTCGATTCTGATGGGGCGATACTATTTGTACATTTTCTACTAGTGATCTCAACTAGAAAACAGATTATTTACAACACTGATCTCAACTAGAAAACAGATTAAAGGAAGGAGATCTTAGTGGTGGAGAAAAGAAATGAAAAAGATCAAAATAAGTATATGCATATGAAAAAGATCAAAATAAGTACCACCAAGCGATTAATCGGTATGCGGCCGATTAATCAGAATTATGCTGCCGATTAATTGGAATTATGCGGACAATTTAACATTTTTATTAAATTTATGTGTATATATATATATATATCATAATTTATTTAACTCATTAAACTTATCAAATAAACTTAATTTAACTTAGTTTTATTATTATAACATGACACTACGCTTATTTCTTCTTAACACATAAGCATTTTACATGTATAAGTAACACATTTATTTAATGAAAAAATAAATTTGAGAACTAAGCTTTTTCAAATACTAATAACATATTATTTGAAAGAAATGAAACATTCCAACATAAAATTACTAAATTTAGTTTATGATAACAACTTAATTTCATAAATGAACACGTCGTACTAATTGAAAAAATTACATCAGTAAGTAAGAAAAATGTATGGTATATAAATAATAGAAGAATTAATCAATTTCAAAGTAAGTAAGAAGAAAAAATATATATAAAAAATATTGGATGTATATCCAAGCACAAATAAAACTACAATACAGGATTTATAAATCTTATTATCACACGCTATAACAGAAAAAAAAAATTTAAAAATAAATATTCATTGGAATAAATGGGAATAAACGGACGATTAAACGGTAAAATGGCCGATTAATCTGAAAAAACAGCCGATTAATCCTTTTCATCCGCAAATAGGCATCCGTTAGGTGTATTCGTAATGGTTTGACCGCCGTTTAATCGGCCGTTAAGACCGTTTTTTACAGCAATGGTTGAGATCGATGTCCCTTTGATATCTCTAAATAATATTCTTTTTTCTTTTTTTGAAATGTTGGTAGTGGCTATCTCTAAATAATCATTACGCTTATTCTGAAAGAAAAAAAAAGAGTAGGGACTTGCAAATGTTTACATGCTCTACTTGTCAGTCGCCCTTCCTTAGAAACTGAACATGTTGGAGTTTAATAAAATTGATTTTATAAAAAGAATTTCATCACTGGTACATGGTCCTGCATGCAGCGATACAAGCTTATTTTGGTATTGTCTGATCTCTTCATTAATTTCCTGAATTGATCAAGTAGCAAAAATTAGTAAACATTAATAAGAAGGTGAAATTTAAGTCTGTAAGATAATGAAATATTCTGAATAAGCATTGCTTTTGGAAGCTGAAACATATAATACAGTTAATAAATTAAGTTAGACCTAATGAATGTACATGCAGGCCCGGGGCAAAATTCAAAGCAAAAAAAGCAACCTACGAGGCATATTCATTGGTACTGAACTGTCAACTATTTTTTAGCTGCTCGTATTGTCACCAAAATACTGAACTGAGAATGTTTATATAGTGTCTTATATGCACAACGATCCAAAGAGAACTAATAGAAAAATAATGATAATTCTTTGTACCTCTCTCTGTGGCGCCTCAAGGCTAAGCAGGCCCGGAAGAGGCATGTCTTTGGGGCCTCATTTATTCTGGTACAGTGCTGCTGCGCAATCTTGTTTTTACTGACTAATTATTTTGATCATTTCAGGTCACAAATATATCGATTACAGAGAGAATAAAAAATTAACTAGTAATGAGGGCGGTGACTATTTGAGCTTAATACTCATTCCCATTAGCTCAAGTTTGATTGAGCTGCTTATTTTACATGGAGAATTTTTTTGAGGAATGGCATGAGTCATTCCCTGTTTGATAAAATTGTTACGAAAGTTGTAACTGCATTACAGAAATATTTGGTTATTGAGCGCATTTGTATAATTTTGGTGCCATCAGGACCTTGTAATCTGGTAACATATAATACAGTTAACCATTCTTAAATTAATAAGAGTATAATAGATACTATGTTTTCGTGTTTATATTCAGTCCGAAAGATGCAATTCTGATTAGAGATTATTTTGTGCGAGAAAATTGGTACAAGATGGATGCACAACGATTTGGAAGGAATGTCAACAAGGAGGTGGAGATGATTTGCTTACAATTACCTCAACCAGTTCTGACATGAGAGATATATTTACAGGGGGGTTGATTCTGAGGTAAATGCAATTACTGGTCTTTCAAGGGCTAAACAAGAAATTCTATGTTAAGTATTTTCGGTTGGGCTTGTTTGATGATTTTAAGTTTCTTGTTGCTTGGATATGATGTTTTGAGCTTGGTACTGATTATACACTTTGTTAGACATGTGGTGATTTGATTATAATTGTTGTAGGAAGTTTGGGCCTCCACTGTAGGATTATAATTGTTTATCATAAATCCTGAAGCATAAGATTTTATTAAATTCACTTGCCTTCAAATAAATTATAGAAATTTAGTGAACTTACAAAACATTACAAATTTCCTAATTTAATTAAAGTTGGCAAAAAGAAACTACTAGTTAAACTACTACATCATTTAGTTACAAAAAATGCAAAATTTACGTATCATTACTATGAATTTTGTAAGAAATATGTAAATATATAAATAATTATACATAATTTATTTTCAAAACAATTAGTAGTCTAATGTAACATTGAAACCACACCTAGAATTGATGCAAAAAAAACACACACACACACACACTTAGAAGCTTGCATTAATTAATTATAAGCACGTGCAGGTGATTGGTATAGCATATTTATCATGTATGAGGAGGGTTCAAATACACCATGATTTTGTGCTACAATATGCTCCACATTCTTTATTTCCGTTTTTAAAGTCCGAACAATCGATCCGAACTGCTCAACATAATCTTCATAATAAAATATTCTTGGAGATCAAATTTTATATTTTTTAGAATCTTTTTACTACTTTTTACTATTTTTTACATAGGTACAATATCACTATCGGATGGTCCAGAATCCCCTTAAAACAGTAATTTTGTACCTATCTAAAAAAATAGTAAGGAAATTCTAAAAATTATAAAATTTGGTCTCTAAATATATTTTATTATGAAGATCATGTTGAGCGGTTCAAAACGACTTTTCGAACTTTGAAACGGAGATTAAGAATGTGGAGCATATTGGAGCACAAAATCATAGTGCATTTAAACGCTACTCATCATGTATACAGTTATGGGTATATTTAATATCGCAAATTAAATAAGTGGGATATGTAAAGAATACTTTGGATGATAGTGCTACAAAATCATATAATTATAACAATAAGCATATAATTAATTAATTGCAGTGCTACAAAATCATGTTCATTCTAGACGGTTGTTTGGCATGATGATCATACACTCTTCATTTATGGTCAAATATAAATAACATACATAACATATGAGCTGAGAAAAACATAAGCGAGCAATTTCATGTATGAAATTATATATTTTGTCTCCTTTTTTCAGTTAGCATACACTAGTACCGTATTATTTAATTTGTTCTACGAAACAATATATTTGCTATATTTTTCTTTATTAATTATGTTAGATAATACTCCAATCAAAATAATTAATTAATTAACTCTGTTTGAGATTTTGTAGGAAATTGATGCAAGGTAATTAACATGTATCTTTTTTATTTTAACTAAAATGAAATTTAAGTTGTATTAGTTTAATAGCACTACTTGGAAACAGGGGCGGAACCAAGGGGGGCCAGCCTAGGCCTTGGCCCCCCTTGACTCAGAAAATATACAGTAATACAGATATATATATCATCTAAAAACAACTACAACAGTGTAATCAGATTCAATCTGTACAGAACAATATCGTCAAAATGCATCGGACCGAAAAAATTTCAAATCTGATAACTAGTTAAAACTCGTTAGGCCCCCCCTTGTCCCCGCTTGGCCCAGAGAAACTAGTTAGGCCCCCCCCTACCGATCATTTCTGGTTCCGCCACTGCTTGGAAATATATAGAGAGAGACTGTATTAAACATATATCTAATTACAAATAATTTTTCATTATAAAATCCTTATTTACCTAAAAGGATGAGTTATACTAGTCAGTGCAAAAATAATGAGTTTGTTAATATCATATTACTTTTGAAGGAAATTGATAAAAAGAGAAATAGAATTAATGTCGCTTGACGATGCGGAGAAGGTGATTTCAAACGAATAATAATCAGTTCTTGTCATCTCCAATCTGAAAAAAAGTTAAATGGTTTTACATTTTTTTCTTACTTTCTTAATTTTATAATAATATTAATAATAACAATTATTATTACGATTATATGATGACCGATGACGATGTTACTTATGAAAAAAGATTTTAGGAATGAAATGATGAGGGCGGTACATTTTAATTTGGCCTATTTACATTACATTCATAAATTGCTCTTAAGACCATACAAGTGAGAAGTATGATGTTAAAAGGACCAAGACACCTAGCTAATTATTTAATCCAATGATAATTTTTTTATTTTGTTCATATTTCTTAGTTTAATTAATTTATTATACTCATTAGTTTGTTTCTCTTGATAGGACTGCATGGCTAAAGTGGAAACTCAATTAAATAGTTTTCAAAGAGAGAACACTTATTTGTCTGCTTGAGAATCAGTTATGTATAAGTAGCTAGTTAAAATTAATTATATCTTTCTTATTAAGTAGTGACAGTATAATTATAATGACAATAGTTTGTATAACAAATAGGGGTGTTCATCGGTTCGGTTCGGTTTCATCATCGGTTCGGTTCGGTTGAAACCGAACCGAACTAAGCAAACTAAAGTTATAATTCGGTTTCAAAAATAAAACAGAACTGAACTGATTTAGCATTGCAACCGAACCGAACCGAACTGAAATGAACCAAAGTTTTATTTCGGTTTGTTCGGTTCAAACCGAAATATATTAATTTTTTTATTTAAAGCAATTGATTTATAATAAACCGAAGAATATTTAAAAATATTAGCGGAGTCTGGGATATTTAAATTATTTGTTAGATTACTTCTTTTGATATATAATTAGTATATTTATACTAAAATACGCGAAATTATTTGAAATTATGTTGAATTAGACTATATTAAGTTAAATTACACAAAATTACATTACATTACGCTAAAATACGGTAAAATTACGGTAAATTACATATGAATAGAGACGATATCTTCACTGAAAAGGTGAAAAACGACGACGAAACTTCAAACGGTCATAAAACAGCGCTCGAGTGTCCGATTTCAGCAAATGACCACTTTTCGGAAAGCTTGCGAAAATGCGCATGCGTCCGTGCCTGCGATGCCGGATTCCAAAATCCAGAATCGTCAAAAAACAAAGGGAAGAGCCTCAAAACTTGAGTTGAAGTTTCCGATTAAGATTTTCATTTCTATTATTCAATCCAAGTAGCTCAGTAAATTAGTTACATAATGAACTTGTAGAATACCAGTTTTTACTATTTTTGGAATTTTTTTACTATTTTTTATGATTCATGAAAGATGGCACAGAATCGGTTTATTTTAGCGTAATTTACCGTATTTCAGCATAATTAGCGAAGTTATTGTAATTTAGCTTAATTTAACGTAATTTAGTGTAATTCAACATAATTTATTATAATATAGTATAATTCAACATAATTTCAAGTAATCTAGTGTATTTTAGTATAAATATGCTAATTATAAATCAAAAGAAGTAATCTAATAAATAATTTAAACACAAAATTCAAATTTTCAGTGTTAGATTTCATTATTTTTTTTCTTCATAATGTCTCTAAAAAAAAAAAAGACTAAAAAAAAAATGGCCGGTTTAGGGGGGAGTAAACCGGCCATTTTCTGGCCGGTTTGGGTATTTTTAGTGAAAGTTTGGAAGTCTGGGCATAATTAATAATTTGTATTAAACTTTGGATATTAATAAAAATGTCGGAAAAATATCAGACTCCATCGTTATCATTCAACATTTAAATACAAATACAAATAATTGAAAAGACATCAATATTTGTGTTTAAATATATTTATCGACACTTCTCTAAAAATAAAAAGATATTTTTCTACACGTGTATTTAAAAAATAAATATAATTTATAAGTATCTGAAAACAAGGATATAATTAAAAGACGGGATACACCAAACAAAATTCATTAGTAATTATCTATTCCGACAAATAAAAAAAAAAGTTTGTATAAATTTATCAATTTGGTGTGCCGTGTACATCTCCATTGTCACAGTCCAGAGGTGTCTAAATTTAGTTGGAACTGTCTAAAGTCTAATTAATTAAAGACTAAATTAACGAAGAACAATCACTACTTAATTACATGATCAAACCAAATATTATTTATGAAATTATTAAATTAAATTTTATCGGAAAAGCATTAAACCCCTTATACACTCGAGTCTAGCTTCTACGAGGTAACTCATATTTTAAGTTTGGACCTGGACGGTTTGATTAGAATCCAGGCTAATCCGACGCGAGCTAGAATAAACGGAATTTCTTTAATATGTGTGCCAAAACAGAGAACGGTTCGGATCTAAACTCAAAATTTGAGTTACCTTAGGTGATATGAATTCTTATACACTATC
This sequence comes from Carex myosuroides, assembly GCA_028015225.1. Taxonomy (NCBI): domain Eukaryota; kingdom Viridiplantae; phylum Streptophyta; class Magnoliopsida; order Poales; family Cyperaceae; genus Carex; species Carex myosuroides. The sequence goes on along the minus strand of CM051470.1, from coordinate 8,437,337 downwards.
CATTAATTTCATTTATTATGTTATCAGTAATGAAGCCCAAAAATAGAACAAATTATCCATTCAATCGGTTAAATATTTTAACAGATTAGTTTTAGCTTCATGCAGCGCACAGATAATAGTATTAAAACAGCGCTGTATATAGTTATTGTGCTGCATAAAGTGAAAACCACTCTGTTAGAATCTTTACCCATTCAATCACAGAGATGAGAGAATTCAAGTTGTCCAATGGATATATCCAGTGATGTAACATAGTTATATGAATGGATAAGAAATGGATACTCCAGTTCTTGTTAGAACTGGAGATGACTGTTAATCAGGTAACGAGTGGAGGAAAGGCGCGTTGTATGGCGCGCTTCTTTATCTTTTCTCTGGTTTCCAAGAATTCCAGGAGAAGCTTCTCCTTTCGACACCCATGGCTTCTTCTCTCTCTGCTCTCCTTCTTCCCTCAGGTCTCTCTCTCTCTCTCTCTCTCTCTCTCTCTCTCTCTCGTCCTCTTCCTTTAACCAGCACACACTGTTACTGAAAATTACAACTTTGTACCCTGTTACCGGGCTTGACCGGTATAGAACCAGAATTGAGAAATCTGGTTATTATGCATTGTTCAAGTTCAATATCAGTAGTATGAATATCAGAAGCTAAACTAACTCCATTCATCGTTTTTTATTACCGGGCTTGACCGATACCGTACCAGTCAAGCTCAGTACCAGGCTTGACCGGGCTTCATTCCTAGTACTGGGTTTGACCTGTACCATTACTAGTCAGGCCCAGTACCAGACTTGACCGGGTTTGACCGATACGGAACCATAATTGAGAATACTGGTTATCATGCATTATTCAAGTTCAGTACCAGTACGGTACTGGTCAAGCCCGGTATAAATATCAGCATCTAAACCAACTCCATTCATCATTTTAATTATCGGGTCTTGACCGGTACGGTTTCGGTCAATCCCAGTACTGGGCTTCATTCACAGTACTGTGCTTGACCTGTACCAGTACTGGTCAAACCCGGTACAGAACCAGGAATGCTGGTTATCATGCATCATTGAAGTTCAGTACCAGTAGTATTAATATCATAATCCAAACTAACTCCATTCATCATTTTTCATTACTGGGCTTGACAGGCACCGTACCAGTCAAATCCAGTACCAGACTTGAATGGTACGGGACCAGAATTGAGAATACTGGTAATCATGCATTATTCAAGTTCAGTACCAGTAGTATGAATATCAGAATCTAAACTTAAAACTATTCATCATGTTTCATTTTCAGGGCCAAGTTTTCCAAAGAGATTACAATGTCGAAATCAACACACATCCACAATTAAAAATTCTAATCTTGAAATGTGTCCATGTTCTCTAAACCGAGAAAACAATGTGACCGCAATTACTTACAAAGAAGATGATTTTTCGATTAAAAGGAGAAGCATGGTTGGATTATTGTGTGGCATATCGGCTTTCAATTTGCTCCCGTTTAATGCCAATGGAGCGGGGTTGCCTCCAGAGGATAAACCAAAATTGTGTGATGAGGCATGTGAAAAGGAGCTTGAAAATGTATGGTGAGATAATAGGTAGCCCTTTTAATTTTAATTTTATATACATTCAGAATTTTTTTTCTGACCAGTACAGTTGGTCCTTTTTGTACCACAATTTTTTTTCTTTTGTTTTTAATCTTATAAAACTGTGGTTTTATCAAATGGATGCTAATTTGGCTATCTATTATCTAGAGTTAGGCTATGGTACTATGCATAGCGCATATTAGTCCGTACTATGGATCAATATCTCCATTTTTAAAATTCAAACAATTGATCTGAACCATTCAACATCATCTCCATATGAAAATGTACTTGTAGATCAAATTTTACATTTTTTTAGAGTTTGTTTACTATTTTTTTAAATGGGTAGAAAATCACTTGATCTAAAGATTCTAGACCATTCAAAAATTAGTGATTTTCTATCTATCTAAAAATAATAAAAAAATTTAAAAAATGTAAAATTTATCACCAAACAATAAATAAATAAATCAGCAACAAACAAAAAGAAAAATTCTTTAGAAAATAGAAACAATTTAATTCCGAACCAGTACAGAGCACTGTTACCATCAGACACAATTTATTTGCTACTGGCATAATATGTATCAGTTTATTTAAAATCAGTAAAACGGTGAACTAATAATCCATATGATCTCTGGAGCATTATGGACCGTATTTTTCTTTCATTAATTTGTATGAATTTAATTGAGAAAAGTTTGGGTATAATTTTGATTGTAGATACCGATGGTAACAACAGAATCTGGTTTGCAATACAAAGATATTATAGTCGGCGAAGGTCCCAGCCCACCAATCGGATTCCAAGTCTCTCTCTCCCTCCCTCTTTCTCTCTCTCACTCTCTCAAAATTTAAGTCCTTTTTATCAATCTTTTTATTTTTCTTGTGGCTGTATAGGTAGCAGCAAACTATGTAGCAATGGTACCTTCAGGCCAAATTTTTGACAGGTAGTAGCTGTATCTTCAACAGTTCAACTACTTTTAATTTTAAATATTTATGTTCTTGCATATATCGGAAAATTTATTGTATCAAATGTTGCCATGATATGACCCCATATTTGTATTAATTGTTATGAAATTGTATTTGTTTTTTTGGATTACAGTTCATTGGAGAAGGGTCTACCTTACATATTTCGAGTTGGCTCTGGCCAGGTATTTGTAATAGTAATTCACATGCACATTATATATATTTTACTTTATTCATGCTTATCATACAATGAACACGTGTTAAAATATAGGTGATCAAGGGCCTTGATGAAGGCATTTTGAGCATGAAAGTGGGAGGAAAGCGACGGTTTTACATACCAGGCTCGGTACATGTTTTCTCTGCCTCATTATTTAACCCTAAAAATATCCCCAATCTAACAACATGGAAATGAGTAGGGATCAAATGCCTCATGTCTTTCATACCTCAATCATGCCTCACATCTTTATCTTCGTTTTCAAAGTCCAAACAGTTGATCTGAACGCTCAACATGATCTTCATATTAAAATGTACTTGGAAACCAAATTTTATATTTTTTTTGGAACCTTTTTACTATTTTTTTAGATAGGTAGAAAATCATTGTTTTCCAGAAGATTTTGGACCATTCAAAAACAGTGATTTTGTGCCTATCTAAAAAAATAGTAAAAAGTTTCCAAAAAATATAATATTTGATCTCCAAGTACATTTTAATATGGAAATCATGTTGAGCGGTTTGAATCGACTGTCTGGACTTTGAAAACGGAGATAAGGATGTGAGTCATAATTGAGGCATGAAAGACATGATGCATTTTAACCCTACTCCATGAAAATCTCACTCTCAACCTTGCACTTTAAATTTTCCTTTCTTATAACTCATAAGTCGTATATAGTGCTGCTTATCCAAAGCTTACATATAATCTGGTAAAATTGACAGACAATTTTAACTTATTTGGTTTAAATTTGGTTCAGTTGGCATTTCCAAAGGGACTAAATTCAGCGCCGGGTAGGCCGAGAGTAGCTCCGAATAGTCCAGTAATTTTCGATGTCAACTTGTTGTACATACCTGGCCTTGATGATGAGTAAACACCTAATTGTTGTTATATCAAATTGTTTCGAGGTTCCTTTTCTTTATTTATTGTATTTTTTTATCTAGTATGCTTGTTCTTAAAAAGAGGAAGACAATCACAAATGAGAAGAGATAATATGTACGATTCGGGAATTGTTCAACTTTGATTACTCACTCTTATTGTTTGAATGTAAAGAAATACTACAAATATTTTTCACTTGGTCTCTGTGAGTATATAAACTCAAACAAAAATTAAAAAAAAATATTATTCTTCAAAAATGAAATACCATCTTAACCTTCAAAAAAGGAAATACCATCTTAAATTTTGTCATTTGGCATAAAAAAAAATTCTTTGTTTCTGTCAATATGCACCATATTGTCAAACATTAGACGGGCTAGTTCAAGGCATTTTGGGTGCATAAATCTGCTCTTAAAATTCTTTGGTGATAAAAACATGAATCTCTTTACCGTAATTTAGTGCTGGCATACTTGCACAAGCACATAAAGCAAAAGAAACAGTGACGCTATCATATGTCAGCCGTTCATTTCCCATCTCACGAAATAGATCTAATCCCTTATTGGGCTCACTGTTTTGTGAGCAATTTGTTTATCATAGAATTCCAAGCAATAGTATCTTTTTATCGATATTATCGAAAATATACTGACAAAGGTCAAGCCTGCCAGGAAGGCATCCATGTAAATTTCATATATTATGACATATGCATGGATCTGCATACACTGTCGGAGATTGTTATCGGCTAAAGCTGGTAAGAAACTTGCAAGAGTAACTGAGTCAGGCTTTGCTCTATAGTTTTGCATTTTGTGAAATAAACCTAATGATTCAGGTTTCAACCCGTTTTGCATGAACCCCGATATCATGTCACTCAATGTAACTAAATCTCAATGTCATATTATATTAATTCTTTACATCAGATAAACACTCTAGTTTTGAGTACATGGCCAATAATATATTTCCCAACGATGCATGTCAATCCAATCCACAAGTCAACATGCATGAATTCATTTGCACAGAGTGATATTAAGTAACAAAAAGTCACGAAATCGGGACTAATACTCACTTTCCTCGTAGTTTTGAAAAGGTGTATTCCTTTCTGTGTGCAACCTCTTGCTACACACCCATCAAGTATAACATTTCACTCATCAGGTGACCATTGTTTGGATACACTCTGATCAAATAACTAAGGATACTTTTCATGTTATCAAAACAATGTGTAGAGGAAAATGTGGCTCTGGTCCATCAATTAATGCACTTGGTTAGTTCATGAATATTTTATGATGACCTTTGCTAAGGCACCAAGGATAGAAATTTAATTTTAAAAATTGCAACGAACTACAAAGAAATTACCAGTTTCTATCTGTTTGGGTATGTCATGGATTTTTGTTTGGTTTCTATGCAATTTCCTGCATTTGGGCCTTGGCTCAATAAGTATTTCGTCTAAACTTCGTAGTTTCAAACTTTCAATTGCTTTGGACAATCACTGAATAAAAACCTAAAATATTTTGTGGGAACTATCAGGCATATCCATTACAAGATCACCCAGAAAGCGAACCGAAACTAAAAAGGAAAATCGTAATGAGTTAAAACAAAATTCCAGCTATGTGAATTCAGATTATCTATTCATGTAAGCATAATAATAGCAATAATAACGCTACACAAATTGTACACCAAATTGAAACTGCAAATACAGCACCAAAACAATACCAAAACCTTTCCTTCCCAGAATAAATAAATACATGTGATAACTGGAACTAGGAACAATAAAACAACACAAGATAATAATACAGTAAGCTTCAATAATATCTTCTTGAATTTTCATCCTGCTAGGTGACTTGGAGAACTATTGAACATAGTATGCCACATGTAAGCACGTGATAGGACCATCTCTAATTCGTGGTGGGTCCAGTTTTTCGTGGGTAAGTGCTGAAGGAACATCACCATTTCTTGGAAATCTAACTTCTGAAGCTCATCTGACCACTAATAGATAAGAATAGAAACGATTACATCTATTAGTAAACATTAAAACTAAGATATTGACAACAGTTAATAAAAAAAAGACTATAACTTACAGTTAATAAAAAGCTAGCAGATATATACACAAGAAACTCTGGCAGAGAATCTCCTTCGGAAAGATATGTGTCCCACAAGCGGGTCACAAGATGAAATGGTATCTGCAAAATGTGACAAGATTAAATTCACACTTGAGAATCATGAGACAATTAAACTAAAAGGAAATTCTAGATTACTCACCTCGCGAATCATGAGACAATTAAACCAGCGAAAAGCAAACTGGAGGAACTCAAGCCCTTGATCCTCTATATGCTTTGACACAGGTTCTTACAGGGCCAATGAGTTTAAAAAAAAAATCAGAGGTGAGTCAACAGCCCAGTTTAAGAATACAGTGTATGTAAATCATGACAGAGAAAAGAAGAAGAAAAAAACAGTCTACCATTCAACAACTGGAAAAAAATAAATTATTTCCCCCCTTTTTGAAATGCTTTGGAGCTTTTTTTCTAATTTCATATACTTTGGGTGATGTAGTGTTAGAACTGAAATGGCAAGAATAAAAAACATAGGAAATGGTATTGGTTTTAATTGGTGTTTTCTGGTGTCAGAAAAACAAAGTAGGTCAAAATATATAGAGAAGTTGGTCAGGACTCTTCATTTCAGTACCTCACTGGATCAGTATGGTACTGGATGTCCCAGTTAGTATATAATAAATTACAAGCAGTCTTAGTACATTACACTACAGACCTTGACCAACAAGAGAAATCTTTTGGAAAGAAAATAAGGGGGAATTTTAGGTATACCCTTCAAAAACCTTGAAATTACTTATTACCCCCTCTAGAATCCAGAATATCATATTTACCCTTCTAAATTTCAAAAACTCACAAATTTACCTAATTTATATAGTACCCTTATAAAATGGGTACTTCATAAATTTAATATGAATTTTAATAGAAAAGTCAATAAACTGAATAAATTTGTGAGTTTTTAAAATTTTGGAAGGGTAAATATGATATTATGAATTTTAGAGGAGGGAATATGTAATTTAAAGGTTTTTGAGGGGTATACATGAACTTCCCCCAAAATATAACGATACAAAAAAAAAAAAAATTCAAAGAGAGGCACCAGTACCATCAATTCGTCTGACGAGTTCTTTAAGTCTAAAGACAAGGCGTTGGATCCCAGGCTGAGCAAATGTATAGTGATCCTGCATGCCGTCTAGAAACTTAGAGAGGCACCAGTAACAATCGGCCTCTATGTTGGAGAGAATCTGAGGAGAGAGATTAGTAACAGACCAGTTCTCCATGCCCCCCTCTAGGTGCTCTGACAAGAACACTATAAGAAATGGCGTCACCAGGTCGTTTATTCCCTGCACATAACCACTTGCCGGATGCCGTATTGCCCTACAATTATTTTTCCATTTTTATGTGAGCATGATTGTGATACTTGAACTTTGTTTCACAGGTGCAGAGATCACTGTTGCAATACTTTAATAGGGCATCTTATATCATCATGGGTGCATCAGGTACCATACAAGGCCTCACCAACCAGTACAAGTATATAAAGAACTATACAAGCTGAGTACTGGTAAAGTGGTACTTATGCTGGTTTAAAATTTTAAAATTACTTGTCTTGCTTTCTAATTGACTAATTTCTGCTTAGGGTGAGTTATTCCAGCGAGTTCTGTATAAATGTACAAAAAATTACAACAAATGAAAAATGTAATGGTATTTTACCATGTATAAAGAATACGCTCCAAGGATTTCTGAACTTCACCATGCTGAAAGAAAGTTACATCTGGTACCGTCCTTGGACAATCTACAGCAATCTATACCACCAGAATAGGAGGAGATGGAGAAAAAGGGAGGGAGGGAGGGAGGGAAAGAGAGAGGAAATGTTAAAAGTTAAAAAATAAAATTTTCAAAAGAAAAAGGAGAGTTTAAAATTAGATTCATTGTCAGTACCATACTAGAATAAGATACATGCTGCATCATGCAAGCATTATCTTATGCCCTGTACCAATACATAATAACTGACAAGCACATCACCATACCAGTATCATCAATGACTTGGTGAAAAGGGTAGTAATTGAGCAATGAACACCAAGAGGTGATACAGCAATAATTGATCTGACATTTATGCTGAAAAAAAATAGCTATAAAACCCGAAGAAATACCTGGCGAAGCATATTAATCTCTTCATCGGTACGCTCAATATCTGGTATATCATAATACTGGGAGACACAGTCAACATATTCCAGCCTTTTTCTCGTCAAAACTGCCTCGCGCCTATCTGAATTAGGTGGTGCATATCCCTGTCACCATCTCATGCTTAAATTTCACACACACAAAATATAATGTTTAACTGAGACATATAATATACAGCATTTATACCCAATTCAAGTCAGATTCCATTGTCCATCTTTAAATAGCATACAATTACATAATGTTTTCTTAGATCTTTATTCCTCAAAAATATGAAAAAAAATATATATATTATTTGAAAGGAATTGTTTGTTTACCAAAAGAAGTCTCCATATATTAGGTCGCATATAAGGCGGGATCCCGCTCCAAGATAATTCACGTAATTTCTCTACATGAAAAGAAGGAAAAACTGTTAACTAATGGATAATTCACGTAACTTATCCAAGTTGTGACATTATCATACAACAAGTGAAATATACGGAGAAAAGAAAAGGCAAAACTGCAACTAATGGCATATAACATTATCCAAAGATTTCCTTGTGTTGATATCCAATTATATGCATAGTATCTCCATTCCAGGATGTACTATTTCATGCACTACACATATTCAAGGCATAAGAACCAAAAAATAAGTCTAGGTCCATACAGTACATAACAGTATATAAACAAAAGAGCGTGTATAGTTAATTACCTAAAATAATGGCAGGTCTAGAGAGTTCCTGTGTAAATTTTGTAACTCTCGCGGAGTCTGTAGCTCGGGCCCCAGCAACTAGCCTTTGTGCATCAACCGAGGAACTCGTGCTACTTTCTGGCGATGCATTGTTAGAATTATTTGCATCCCCCATACTTTTCGCACTCTTTGAATTGTGCAGCTTCCCCTGTGATCAAAGTTAAATTTTGCATAAGAACAAAAATTGCTTTAATAAAATCAACTTGAAAATCATGTTTTGTATAGATATCTTTCAAGTTTGCATCAATACCATTCCAATCTGCTTTGGCACCACTACCCAACCCTCCCCCTATAACAGAAAAAAATAATGAATAAATGAATCACAAAGAAGAAACTGAGTATATTGACTCAAAAATTTGACTGTCCTTTCTAGTATTTTGTGATTCTTGCTTGATTAGAAGTGAAATTTAGAAAAAAGGTTGATTACAAGAGCACTCCCTTCCAAATAACATTGCTTCAAGATCAGTTTTGTTTATGTATCAATGATTGTGATTGTTTTAAAGAGTGAGGCTATGGTACTTTGCAAAGCGCAGATCGACCCGTACTATGGATTCATATCTCTGTTTTCAAAGTTCAAATAGTTGATCTAAACCACTCAACATGATCTCCATATGAAAATGTAGCTGGAGACTGGATTTTACCTTTTTTTTTTTTAAATTTACTATTATTTAGATATGTTCAAAATATGGATCTCCAAGTACATTTTCATATGAATATCATATTGAACAATTCAGATCGACTGTTTGAACTTTGAAAAGAAATATGGATCCCTAGTACAGATCGATGTGCGCTTTGCAAAGTACCATAGCCTCACTTGAAGTACCAACAGCATTCTAATTTTCTTGCGAAATAGCACTTGGTATTTGTACAAATACAAGATTCTCAATAGACACTGTATCAAAAGTTTGGACATTATACTCACTGCATGAATAAGAAAGAATGATACAGAATTAAAAAAGAAAAAAGAGGCTAATGCCCATTTCATTTAAACTATTAGCATGTTACAAAACACTACAGACTACAGTTCTAATTTCTGTTTAATCCTATTATTCACCACAAAAGGCTTCATCTATATAACTTCCTTAACTGGTACTGGTTGGTACCAGTACCAATTTCAGCTCCTTAGAGTGCTTCCCTGGCCAAATATTCCTATAGTTCTAAAGACCCTTTCTAAAAACCCTTTTTGGGAAAGAATGATACAGAATAAATTACCTCATAAGAGCTGTCATTAGGCTCATCTTCATCTCGATCATTGTCTGAGAAACTTCGATTAAAGTATGTTGATGACGCCTCAGGAAGCGTGCCTTGATTTAACGGCTCAGATTTGCGACTCAGCATAACCTTCCCTGGCATGCTACGACCTTTTAATAACCTGAAAAGTTCACTTTTCTTCAATTATAGCTCTTTTTGTTGTTTGAATTGCTCCAAATTGAGGTGAAATTAAATGTTTTGAGGGAAGATACTATCATAGTGGTATAGTGCTTATCCTTAGTAAAGAGTACAGCCAAGATCCAATATATATTAATCCAAACTTCTAAAGTGATACCTCACTAAATCAATGAGGTTTAATTCAAAAGTTGTTTTTTGATGCACATATGTAAGATTAAATTTCAAATTGGGACCAATTTGCTACTTATTTGGCAATGAAATTAATTACATTTCAAGATCAGATTGAATTTGTATTCCTTATTTACTACTTGCAAACACAAATGAATTCTATTCTAAGCTCAAAACTGAGATCCTGTATAAAATGTGGAAAAATACACTGCCAAATCGATATACCTTAACTAACTATGATCCAAGCAATTAAAAGCAAACAAAAAAAACTCGTCTCCACACCATCTGAGATCAGATCCGAGCAAACAAGTGCAGAGAACGTACAACTTTAATTTACTAAATTAATCAGGATTAAGCTTCAAATCTGAGATTGCTCGTACGTACCCTTGAACATTGCGAAGTGTTTGGTTGAACCGCCATTCGAGATTTGGGCTCGCGCCACCACCGGCGCCAGAGCTGGAACCGCGCTCTCCACTAGTCTCCTTCCTCATGTTTACTTCCTCGAGGGGGGAAATATTGTCACCATGCGTGCGAGCTTAGAGAGCTTGCTTTTCTCTGATTCTCTCTCCGCTTCTTTTTTTTTCTCCTTTTTTTCCCTTTTTTATTCTATGAATCTTGTTCTCCAATTTCCTCACTGTCTGTGTTCCTCTCGGGTCCTGGCCAAATAATTTTAACAGAGTAGTTTTGGCTTCACGCAGCGCACATACTGTAGAACCAAAACAGCGTTCTATATGGTTTGTGCGCTGCCGCTTCATGATGTCAAAAGTACTCTGTTAAAATCCGGGAACCCATTTTTACAGAGCGAATTTTAGTGCGTACAGCGAACCCACTTTTTACGGACCAAATTGCCCCTACAGCAAAGGCGGGGATATACCGTGCAGGGGAAACAGGGCAGGAGATCAAACTGAGCAGGGGCATTTTGGTCCGTGAGAAATGGGTTCGCTGTACGCACCAAAATTCGCTCTGTAAAAATGGGTTCCCTAAAATCCTTACCCCGGGTCCTCGGGTTATCTTGCATATGTGCCCCGCAAAAATTTAGAATTTACATGTTCATGTATTGCCAAAGGAAAACATATTACAACGCTTTCCCGTCTAACGATTAAAAAAAGAGGGATGCTTCTATGGACATAAGGACCTATTTGTAATTGTGAACATATTTTCATTTTCAAAGTTCAAATAGTTGATCCGACCGTTCAACATTATCTCCATATTAAAATGTACTTGGAGGTCAAATTTTACATTTTTTTTGAATTGTTTTACTATTTATTAAGTATTTTACAAAACTAGTCAAATTCAGACCATTGAATTTTGTATCCATCTTAATAAATAGTAAAAAAATTCAAAAAAATGTAAAATTTGACCTCCAAGTACATTTTAATATGGAGATAATGTTGAACGGTTGGATGAACTGTTTGAACTTTGAAAATGAAAATATACTCATTTTACAAATAAGTACTTATGTCCATACAAGAATTTGCCTTAGAAAAATTTTAATTTTATTCATAGAACCCTCAATTTTTTTAAATTCAGATCCAGTGCAATACCTGACCGAGTTAATGAGATCTGAGTGGTTAGTTTAGTCCGAAATTTTTATTAATTGGAAATTAAATAAGAAAATATCGACAATAGGGGAGGATTTCGGCGAAATTCGTGATATAGAAAAGACGTGATAGTTCATGACGTTCAGGAGACGTTATAGACCATCACGGTCAGCTTAGCGAAAACTACTTATCTCTAATTAACAGATTTAAACTAAACATTATGGAGTATCACGGCATGCTTTACGCGAAAAAGAAAATTTGACCGTTGTTGTCTATCACGGCCAGGAGGTATCATGTCTTTACCCTGACGGTACGTACGTGGCAAGAGAAGGAGATCTTGTCAATGAAATGCTCTTCATTATACGTGGCACCTTGGAAAGGAGCACCACTAATGGCGGCCGCTCCAATTTTTTCAATTCTATTTGTCTACTCGCGATGATAGACAACAACACACCAGCACCAGTTGTTTAGCCATGATAGACAACAACGGTCAGATTTTTTTTTTTTAGCGTACAGCAGGCTGTGATATTCCACAACGTTCAGTTTAATTTCGTTAATTAGAAGTAAGCCGTTTTCGCTAAGCTGACCGTGATGGTCTATAATGTCCTCTGGACATTATGGACTATCACGTTTTTCCTATATCACGAATTTTTCCGAAATCCTTCTCCATTGTCGATATTTTCTTATTTAATTTTCTATTAATAAAAATTTCGGTAGTTTAGTCTGACACAAATTTTGAAAAGGACCCTAAATAGGCACCGTGTTACTTCTGATTTAGCAGGTGGTATTGTACTCAGTCAATACATATTTCATTTTTTTGTCTCCATTATATTTTTATTTTTTAAATTAATAATTTAAAATTTAAAACTCAAATATAATAAATATAAAAAAAAACGTTAGATTTGATTTATATTTCTCTATACACATATAAAATATTACAACATTTGACTTTGTTTTAGTTAGTTTAAAGAGCTTGTAAAAATACATTCATGCAACATAAATTTTGTAACAATTGTCATGCTTTTTATGGAAAATTGAACTATTTTTTGTTATTTTTGAGTAAATTTTAAAAAACAAGTCACCCAATTATTTAAAATCACAAAGAATTTTCGACTCCATTCGAATTTTAAACCTACGACCTCTCACATGAAGAGCAATACCTTTGTACTGGACCAAAAGTTGTTCTCTGAACTTGATTTTAACAATAAGAAAAGGTTGCAAACTATTTCATGGAAGTTGCAAATAGATATTACTTGTAGTACATTTTTTTTTCTAGTCAGTTATAACAATAACACGTCATCACATTATATTTATTAAAGTTTCCATAATAGTATACTATGTTAACTCAATAGTTGAAAAATACATGAAGCGTACTTGTTTTTCTGCTTAACCCATGTAATATGGTATCTAAAAGTTATTCCATCAAAATACAATTATTATGTATATTGTCGATTCTATATTTTGTTAAAAACAATGTTCACATAAATATTTAGAGTTACACTTAAATTGATTGTCAAAATTCTTCTATTATTTCCCTTGCGTGATTTGAATTTGAATTTCAGCTTGACAGCTTCGCTGAGGTAATTCATGTTCTCTATAAGTTGAATTTACGATTATTTGTTATTTCTCTTTTATTAAATTGTTAGTGATTTATATCATGAGAAGTGGTTGGCCAATTAGAATGAATATGGGCTGTGGAAAAAGAATTTTGTACAATAATCTGTTTAAAAATCATGGATATAATTTTAAAAATAACGTGGGTGTTCGAAATATCTAGGAAGCTGATATGAGTACCCGCACTCCAGTACATGCATTGTACCCGCACCTTAACTGTCATATTTCTGACGATCTGTGAAAAAGTTTGAGAATCTAAAACCACAAACATCTTCTACGTAATTTTCTCTTTCAAATGAGATCATGATGACGTACTTTCAGGCTCGTCATCACGCAAATATATATACCTATACTTGCAAGTATTTTTTTACATATGACATTGGATTATATCTGAAAGTATTAATATCAAATATTGTAAGTATTTATACCTATAAGGTCAATTATTTTTGTTAGAGTAAGGTTGACGCGGAGACTATTAGGGAATGTCGATGGGGGGATACGGGGTCCCTACTACTTCATTAGAGGAAGGTTGACGCGGAAACGATTAGGGAACTGGAAAAAGGGATGATCATATCAAGTTACGCATGCAAGTATTTATATCTTATTTTGCAATAATTAATATTTTATGTTCTAAGTATTTATACCTATGAAGGTTGACATGGAGACGAGTGTGGAGACTGGGAAAGGGGGACCATATAATTAGTGGGGACTATAGTACAACCTTCCTCTAATTAGTGAGAACCGTAGTACAACCTTCCTCTATTGGTGTTGCGGGTACAATACGGATACTGAAGTGGGGAGTTGAAATAATTATTCAAATATCTATGTGCACTTACACACGATATTAGTTATTTTTTTGCCATGTTCTTAAAACAGCTTCTTGTATAATTTGTGCATGAAAGAAATATTTTTTTTTCTCTATAATGACATATTTATCGGGTACAGATTGCTGGTCCTAAGATTTTGCTTTGTGATTGGTCCCATTGGAGGATCCATGTACAAATTGGGAGTCAACTCCAGCATTTAATGAACTGAGTACGAGCACAACTGTCGACTCGGTATTGTCTTCTCAATTTGAGTCAACTCACTCATTAAGCTAATGAACCGAACACGAGCATACCCAACTCGCTCAAACTCGCTCATTAATCACCCCTACTTGTATGCAACATTTTAGACCACCGTTTTATTAATGTGTTGTATGCATTGTATGAATGTATAAATTTGTGATTCAAACTCGACCTACTTAACTCTGGCCATACGAGGATATGATTACAATTTTATCACAACCAGTGCCCTAATTTTGATCTGTTTAATTTTTATTCCTCAAACTACCTTCAAATTTTCTAACAAACTTTGCATTAATTTTGAAGAGTTAAATAAGAGGATAATTCAAAGTTACTAACGTCATGTTCACATAAGATATGTTTGGTTAGATTGAGAATAGACTATTTTTTAGAACAAGTTATTCGGTATTTGGTTGGATTATAATAGCTAGAATAGGGAATCAAACTTGTTTGTCTTATTAGAACAAGTTATTCTCACAAAAAGTTTGAACAAGCTATTCTAATAAGACAAACGCTAATTTTGCTATTCTAACTATTCTAAGATTGCAACCAAACATACCCATAATTATTTGATAGGTACTTCCAAATGGGATCGAGAGTGAGATTCAAGATCTCTTAGAACTCGGGATGCAAATTGTTAAAAAATGCGATGGTTTGCCTCCTGCTATTAAAGGCATAGGCGGTGTACTTTGCATAAAGGGTAACATAAGAAGCATCTAGCAAACAGTTCTTATAAGCAATGTGTGGTCTATGGATAGGCTACCACAAGATGTCCATCATGCATTGTATTTGAGCTATGAGGACATTCCATCGTCTTTCAAAAAGTGTTTCATCTTTTGCTCCCTCTTTCATAAAGATTATGTGTTTTTTAAATCAAATTTAATCTATCTTTGGCTAGAAGAAGGATTTTTGCAAGACAACGAAGATTTTTGAAAGTCAGGGAATGAGTACTACACGGACTTACTACTGCGAAATCTTTTGGAAGTAACATGACCAAGTTATAATCAAGTAAAATGCAAAATGCATGACATTTTGTGGTCTTCCGCACGCCAGTTAGGAAAATATGAGAACTGTATATTATGGAAGGGACAACATTCATCCAGGTCTGAGGGTTTATTGCAAGTACGACCATTTTCAATAGAAGAAAATGAGGTCAACATTGAGGTAATTAAAAAGGAAAAAGGATTGAGAACATTATTGTTCATTATAAATCCGAAATTTCACCTGATGATATGTGTAAAGTCTTTTCAAAACTTCACATTTTAGATCTGAGTTGCTCAAATTTCTCAAGCCTATCAAATTCTCTGTGTGACCTCGTGCATTTGAGATACTTAGATGTCGGTGGTTCAAAGATAAGAAATTTTTGGAATTCCATTGGAAATCTCAAATACCTAGTATATATTTGAATTTTGCAAACTGCAAAAAATTGTCACACATCCCTCCTAGTATCATCAATCTACAAGAACTGAAGTATATCAATACTTACAATTCTGGAATCAAGGCAATCCCAACAGGCTTGAATAAACTAGATAACCTCGTTGAATTATACAGATTCAAGCCAGACACGAATAGTTTGGAAGGATTATTAGCCTAGATAGCATAGAAACCCTATCACAGTTAATTGTTCTTTATTTATTCAATTTAGAGAAAGTGTTAGATAAGAACATAGCAAAAAGGGCAAATCTTCAAAATAGAGATCACTTACAGGACCTAAAATTAATTTACAAATCATTGAGCTAGAAAAATCAAGCTTCACAAACAAATGAGAAGAAGGTAATAAGTGAGGGTGCTTTAAATGAGCTTTGCCCTCCACGTTCAGTATAGAAATTGTTACAATTGAAGGCTACTTTGGCAAATGCCTTCCAAATTGGTTGAATTTGGGAGCAGCTCTTGATCAGAGTCAAAATGATGATGAATTACGTAGAATTTTGGCTTAGATTTTGCATATTTTCTCACACTTATGTTTAATTAATTAGAGGAAAAGGCTACTGTCACCATTTTTTATGTTTTATTGCAGAAAACAGGTTTTGGGACTATTTTACATCAAATGGAGCAAGAATCGGGTCAATCGGATAAGCGACGCTCATCGACCAAGTCTTTGTTACAGCCCGTACTCACTGATACGGACCTAGCCGAATACAGACCATGAGATAGCAAAATACGCATTAAACCCTTCAGCTACATGGTCTTAATACAGACCGTATCACCTAATACGGTCCGTAACCCAGGCGTCTTTTGGAAAATAACTGCTGACAGCTGTATCCAGATTATGTTTCTTGACCTCCACTCAACTTTAGACGTCCCCTCACTCCTATATAAGCACCTTGGACATAATAGAAACTTATCTTTGTAATTTGGGTTAGATTTGATTAAGTGAGAAAGAAAGGAGTGATTGTAACCATGCCGTTCCGCGACTAAGTTCTTTTTTTAGGGGCTAGGCAGTAAACCTTGTTACTCATGATGCTTTGTTATACATATTTTCTGTTAATTATGATTTCTTGTTGTTTGATTGAAATGTTTTTGTGATTTACTATCCCTTCACCTAATATCGATGATCTAGTTTAATCTGTTAGGGTAGTGACAGTGCTTTAATGGTAAGAGAAACTATGTTGCACGAGTTAGTCTCGTTGGGAGTCATTAGATTTATGTGAAGAAAACCTTAGCAGAGAAACCATAAATCGGAACAACAAAATGCGAACCAAGTTCCATCATTTGCGTAAGATAAATCGCAGTGATCTATGTAGTAACTTGTGTATTTAGAGATCTATCATTTGCGTAAGATAAATCGCAGTGTCCTATGTAGTATCTCAATAGAAGATCTGTCATTTGCGTAAGATAACTCGCAGTGTCCTATGTGGTGTCTTCCATAAAACAACAACAGGAAATCAGACAAGTAGAATATCAAAGAGGATTGAGTAGCAATGGTGTGCCAAAACCCTAGAAATTCTCATCTCTATCTTTATTTTAATTACTTTTAATTATTATCAAATTTACATTGATCACAACTCCACTCTCAAATTTTCAGATTTTGTCTAGCCTTTCGAAAGATTGTGATTTGATCGCTCAAGACTCTGAACTAATATTCCCTGTGGATCGACCTCGATTATACTACTCGATAGGATTGTGCGCTTGCGATCCGAACATATAGCATTTCCGAGTTTATAAATTATAAAAGATAACATCGCTCTCTTTTGAGTGATCAGCTCTTCCAAACTTTAGATATCTTTGTATCGAAAATAGTGCGTGCTTTGAAGGGTTGGCTCCTGATAGGCCATTAGGCCAACTCCCTAATTTGGATTTACTTCGAATAAAAGGTGCATATTCAGTCGTGAGTATTGGACAAGAGTTCATGCATGGTGATATCGAAAACAAAGACAATAAGTTGTTTTGCTATACCGGCATTTCCCAAACTAAATACACTAAGCTTTGAAGGGATGCTCAACTGGAAAGAGTGGCAATGGAACAAGGGACAAACAGCCATGCCCAAGCTAAAGGAATTATATATTGATGTTTGTCCCCAATTGAGATCCCTTCCGGAGGGTCTTTTGCACCATGGTACTTCCTTAGAGTACCTACAAATTTACTGTGTTGATAAGCTGAGTACTGTAGAGAACCTCTCATCAATCAAAGATATTCGTGTTTCTAGAAATCCAATCTTGGAGATGATTTCAAATTTACCGAGTACCTCATATATACTAATTAAAGAATGCCCAAATCTAAAAGCTGTGGAGAACCTTAAAGATATACAAACGATGGCATTAATTGATCATGAAATGAAAATTCTGTCAGATTACTTGACAATGACAATGCCAAAGAAACTAAGAATCTGGTGTAGTAAAGAGTTGCTGGTGAAAATTGCATGCCAACGAGAGAGTGGTTCTGAGTGGAATAAATTTAAGCACATTCTGAAGGTGATTATCTACTCACCGGATGAATTTTTCTATGCTACTTACCAGAAAACACCATTCAGTTTCACCACAAATATAACCACAAGATCATATCACAAATGATGGGACAACAAGAGTACTACAAACTTGATCTTGCTATTACTCTTTTTGTTCAGGTATATAATTCTTCCACTTAATTGGTATGACAAGCTTTATATTAAATATCATATATCTGATCCATCTATTATGTATCTACCTAAAATTGTAAGTTGACCAAAGTCTTATACTATTGTATAGAATTTAAATTTTTGATTTGCTTGTCTGGTATATTAATATGTACCAGTATAATCTAGCAATTGAACTACTGCCAAATTCAATAATATATACATTTTTAATAGGTTAGCACTATTTTGTCCTTGTCGACCTCTGAATAAATTTTTGCGTTTCGATGAGGTATTTTTCATCTGTTATTCAAGGAAATTATAACTTAATATGAGAATCATAGTTATATTTTGTTCTTAAGTAACTAATTAAATAGCAACTCAGATTTGAGACTGTACTTGTGCATTAATTGGGCTATCTAATTTTAAGGATTTAGTTTCAGCAAATAGATTGATATATAGGATGGAAAAAAAAAGACAAAAAAGATTAATTTTAATTGGAAACTTCCGAGAAATTCTTTGTTTATGGATTTAATTAATGCACAGTATATAACATGCAAGTTTAAGTACTAAAAAGCTTATATGTTTATCTTTCATGTTTGTGCTTTTGTAGATTTAGCAAATAAATGGGTCAAGATTGAGATCTGCAAAAAAAAAAACAGTAGTGTTGACAGTAAATAAGCAAATGGGTCTGGGATTTCTGTAAAAGGGTGTTTCTTCTTTATATTTTTTTTTATCGATGTTCTGTTAATTATCCTTTTTGTTGTTGTTGTTGTTTATTTGTCCTTGGTTGTATCTTCCAATTATTTCTCTTATTCAGTTACTTTTCCTTTTATTAATGGTATAAAAGGAGATTAATTATGAACTCTTGCTTGTATTTCCATATTTTTATGTAGCAGTACAGGTGGCTCTGTAAAGTGTATAGCACCGGTAAATTTTTTTTGGTAGTTGATGGATGTAATTTCTTTAAACCGAACCAAACCGAGAGAATTCAGTTTAAACGGTTCGATTTTTTCGTTAAATAGATCGGCTTGGTTTATTTTTTAAAACCGGTTTAATAATTCTGTTTGGTTTGGTTTAGAAATTTTAAAACCGGTTAGACCAAGTTGACCGAAATTTTTATATTTGTTCTTCGTCTGGACCAAATATTAAAAAAACAATTCAAAAATTACGAGATAATGTATATTGCTTGATTTGGTTTAAAGACGGTTAGACCGATCCAAACAAATTTTTTTAAATTCATCTTAACAAAATTTAAAAAATTAACAAAAGAAAATGTTTAGTTTTATGATTAATTTTCTTATTTCGGTTTAACTGAGCAAACTGTAATTTAGTTGAGTTATTCAGTTCAATTTTAATAATCAGTGAAATAATGAAATTTGAGCTTAATAATCAGTGAAATAATAGACAGGTAACTGATAGATGAGTTAATAATCAGTTGAAGACAAAGAGACAGTATGAACTAGGGAAATAATGAAATTAGGGTTTTGGTATAAATTTTGTCGAATACAATCCTAATACATATCTGTAAAAAATTAATTTGAGCTTTTACAGTGGCGCTAATTCCAATATATTGTTTGGAAAGGGAATTGGGATATTTCGACTATTAACGAGGAGGGTTGTTTATTGGATCCGGTTTAATTTGTTTTAAATCGAACTGTGAATCAAGAGAGTACGGTTAAATAGACCGGTTCACTTTATTTTTTAAAACCGGTTTAATAATTCGGTTCGGTTTGATTTAGAAATTTTGAAACCAGTTTGATGAAACCGATTGAAATTTTTAAGCCCATTTCACGTCTAAACCAAACATTAAAAAAAAATTAAAATTACGACATAAGTACATTGTTTGGTTCGGTTTAAAGCCGGTTAAGTTTTTAAATCCTAAAAAACTCAAAAATTAACAAAAAAAATGTTTATTTGTATGATTAATCGTCTTATTTTAGTTCGGTTTGTTCAGTTCGGTTTTAATTTGGTTGATAAGTTTATATTGGTCGGTTTGATTGTATTTTTGAAAACCGAATAAAAGTTTAGGCAAGTTTAGTTTGCCTATTTTGTTCGGTTTTACCGAACCGAACCGATGAACACGTTGACCAGGGGATGTGTTGAATTGTTGACCATGTTCTTTAATCAAGCATTATTCGTCCAATTAATTCACCTCTATCCAGCTGGATTTAAAATTGATGGTGCTGATCAAATCTCAAAAAAACTTCTACAGGGCCCATCATGCCATGTTCACATACGTAATATTTCAAAAATTTTGAATTTCATATTTTATGATTATCTAATAATTTTTGTTGGACATCTTTGTAATAAATAAAAATAGGACCTTTGATGAGAAATTAAAGGGCCTCAGTGAATTTTTTTTTTCAAATGTACATAATAATGATTAATAAAGTAAAACAAGTGCAGAACTATTTGAAAATGAGGAGGGTTCTAATACCTTATGTTTTTCATACCTCAACATGTACCACATTTTATATCTTGGTTTTCAAAGTCTAAATTGTTGATCTTAACTGCTCAACATGATATGCATATTAAAATATTTTTGGAGATCAAATTTTATAATTTTGGAAAAAAAATTACTATTTTTTTAGATAGGTAGAAAATTACTGTTTCTGAACGGTCCAAAAACAATGATTTATATCTATCTTAAAAAATATCAAAGTTTTTCCAAAAATTATAAAATTTCATCTCTAAGCATATTTTAGTATGGATATAATATTTAGCGGTTCGAATCAATAATTTGAACTTTGAAAATAAAAATATAAAATATGAATTATGGTGAAGTATGAAAGTTGAAACTCTCTTTGAAAATTTATCATTTACTACATTAAATGCTACTGTTCTCTCTTTTATATAATACTCTTCGCTGCTGGTTATCTGTTTGAAAGCAATTACTCTTTCCGTTTTCGTTTTCTTCATGTTTGACTGGCCGAAAGAAAAACCCCGATTTTGTTATAAGAAAAATAAATTTCTAAAAATATTAAATAAATTTTAAAATTTAGAAATACCGGAATTTGAAACAGAAGTCCCGACCCTTTAATTCTGTTTTTTATTTGTTGACGGAAATAAAAGAAAGCTATCTTTACGCCTTTCTTTTCTTGGGTCCAGAACCCTAAAGTATCTCAAATTTTATTTTAGATTCGAACCGTCTGATCTGTTCTTACACGAATGTTTAAAGCGTCCCCGTGCATTCTACTTTGTGCCGGATTGACCCTGATGCTGATCGAACGGTCCTGATGTAAAGAACCTTTTTGAGTTACTTTAGGGGATACTGACGACCTTTTTTCTCCCCACCTAAAAATTGTAGTCCAAATCCTCTGCACTAACTCACCATTTAAGTTTATCTGCGAACGGTCCGATCGGAATCCTGACCAATCCAGACCACGCCTGTAATGCCCGGATCCCTACAATATTCGTGCGGATTTAAATCGAACGGTCCATATCTATAGCTAAAATGTGAGTTAACTTAGAGGCCAATAATTCCCTTAGAACTCTCTCTTATCTCCCAATCGATCGGCCAATTCCTTCGATCGGTTTCTTTTCTTTCCTCTCGTTTCCGATCTATCCCCAATTTCTCTTTCTCGATCGATATGGCTTCAGACAAGGATCGATCGCCTCCTATCTCGGCTTCCTCCGCCGCGGGTTCATCTGCGATTGCCACCAACATCCTCTTCATCGGAGGTCTCCCTCCGGCGACGACAGACGCCGAGCTTATGTCGTTGCTGGGCCCTTACGGCGCGCTAGATTGCGTCACCATGCGCGTGCCACACGGTCGCTCCTACGCTTTTATCCTCTTTCGCAGCGTAGAAACTGCTCGAACCGCCATGAACGCCGCTCAGGGCGCCGCGATCCACGGTGGCTCCATGCGAATTGAGATGGCTCGACCGGTACTCCTCACTCTCTCTCTCTCTTTATTTCTGGATTACAAAACTTGAAGAGAACAGCCTCGATTTCATGATTATTATTCGAGTTAGGGTTTGGATTTGGGCAAACTTAATGAATGAATGAGGTGATGGTGACATTTATTCTGAGTTAGGGTTTGGAAAAGAAAACCCTAATTTGTTGTAGAGCACTTTTAGGCTTGAAAATAAACTTAATGAATGAATTAGGTAATGGCAACATTTTCTTATGGTCTATTTACAAGGAATTATTATATTTGTCTCACAGATTATCTAACCATTCTTTGTTTTTCTGGTATAGGCAAAAGCTGCGAGGTACTTATGGGTTGGTGGTATCAGCCCCTCTGTCAGTAAAGAAATGCTGGAAAAGGAGTTTTTAAAATTCGGGAAGATAGAAGATTTTGTGTTTTTAAGAAATCGGAATTCTGCTATGGTTGATTATTTTACACTTGAGGATGCCATCTCAGCTCATAAAAGCTTGAATGGGAAGGTTTTGGGTGGTGAAGTGTTATCTGTTGATTTTCAAAGAACTCCACCTTCAAGACGGGTATAAATATTTGACTATAATACGGGTCGGGTTTTGTATTTTCTGGTATAATTTAACCCCAAATCCATTTTGTTTGTTCTTCATGGCTTCTTCGGTGCATAATCATAGAATTAATTTGTACTTTATTTTCCTTGGTGAAATCTACAGAGATGTCTGAAGTGTATTATCTTTGTAGTAATATGTCTCTAACATGATTTTCTTATTGTGTAATAATAGGAACCAGTTGATCAAAGACATGAGGGACCAAGAGGCTCTCGTGATCCTACAAACCTAGAGACTAGGAGATATACGGTAAAGCTACTTTGTAAATTCTAGTTATTATATAAAGTGACTCATGAAGTTGCTTATTATGCGTCATCTGAGTAAAAGTTTTGAACTAGCCTGAATTACTGTACCATTTAAGGCTGCAGATATCACCTTTGTGCACCCAAAAGCTATGGCTTCAAAAGACTACTATTTACGGCTATAAAAATCTGTACAACCAAAAAGCTATGGTTTGAGAAAGTTTACCACTTTAATCAGAGACAGGCATGATTTTGATCTGTGGGGATCAATATGCATATAATGATTTCTAGTAAATGTTAATATAGCCATTTTAATTTATAGGGGTCAATATGCACATGAGGATTTTAATCTATGGGAGTCAAATTTAGCATATATATAGCAATTTTATCTTTAATATTATAATCTATAGTATAAGTTTAAAGGGTTTTTAGATTAAATGGGGGTCAATTGACCCCCATTTAGTAAACGTAAATCCGCCCCTGACTTCAATGATGTCTATTCCATTAGAACTGTAGAGTTAACTTTCCTTAAATGTTTTAAAGCCGCAAGGAGAGTGGAGAAAGCAAGGAAACCAGCCCACCAATGTCCTCTGGATTGGGTACCCACCTGAAGTAAAAATCGATGAGCAACTCCTACACAATGCCATGATCCTCTTTGGCGAAATTGAGCGCATCAAGTGCTTCCCGGCACGCCGCTACGCCTTTGTTGAATTTCGCAGCACTGACGAGGCCCGAAGGGCTAAAGAAGGCCTCCAGGGCCGTCTCTTTAACGATCCCCGCATACGCATCGTCTTCTCCAGCAGTGGGGCCCGCCCTGATGAAGACTCCTTTGTTCCAGGTCCACCGCCATTTGGTGGGATACTACCTCCTCCCCCTTCGAGTCTCAGGCATGACCCGGTATACGGTGACCGTGACCCGTATGATGAGAGGGAGGCAAAGAGGATGCGATGGGATGACAGGTATGATAGGTACCCACCGGATGAACTGGGTTATGTGAATAGCCACCCGGTAATTAGAGGAGGGTCTAGTGAGAGGCGTTTTAGCCCTGCTGGGATGAGAGCATATGGTGAGGCACGAGGGTCACCTGACGATGGGTCCCGGTGGCGTGGTGCTATTCACAAGGGAGGGAGTTTTGTCTGTAATGCACGGTGTGTGCCGATTGGCCATGGCCTCGACTTCCCTATGTATGTGTTTGTTGCTACAATCTGATAATACTTCTATTATAGTTTCCCTTTATTTTGTTAATTCTTTTGCACTGTGTGGTATGACTTGTAAAGTAAGTTAAATGATTGTTTGTAAATGAGTTGAATTAAGGATTATTGTGCTGCTACTTAGTGGTACCAGTATTGCATAGCAAGCCTGAGAATAAACTAGTGTAATTGGTAAAACTGGATGGGTTGGTCAACTTCTATTAGTTATAGCTATATAGTTAACTTCTATTATAGTTTTCCTTTGTTTTGTTATTTCTTTTGCACTGTGTGGTATGACTTGAACAGTAAGTTAAATGGTTGTTTGTAAATGATTTGAATTAAGGATATTGTGCTGACCACTTAGTTGTACCAGTACCACACAGCAAGCCTGAGAACGAACTAGTATAACTGGTACCGAGTATCAGTTTAGTACTAAAAATGCATGCCTTAAATGGTGCATCTGGTTGGAAATCGTCACATTTCATTGTAATAAACCTGACTTTTATCTTATATCATGCACTTGACAATTTAGTTCAACTTTCCTAATTAATTGTGTTTTTTTTCTTTGTATCAGGCCGCATGTGGTAAATTGTTCAGCCCGCACTGATCTAGAAACCCTGACTCGGCATTACTACGAAGGAGTCGGGTTTGATGCAGTTTTCTTCTTACCAGACAGCGAGGCTGATTTCGCTTCCTACACTGAGTTCCTCCAGTACCTGCGTCTTAAAAATCGTGCTGGGGTTGCCAAGATGTATGACGGGACCACCACTCTCTTCCTGGTCCCACCATCAGAGTTCTTGACAGATGTTCTCGGCATTAGAGGCCCAGAAAGGCTGTATGGGGTTGTTTTACACTTGCCGCAACATGAAAGTCCACGACCCGTTCTACCGCCACCTGTCATACCGCGACCAAATTCACTTGATCAGGATGAGTTGCGTGGGGCCACAGCACAAACAGGAGTTTCTCTTACTCCTGAGTTAATTTCCTCCTTGCAATCTCTTGCACCTGCTTTTGCAACCAGTAATAATATGAGTAATGGTAATAGCAATGGACATGGAGAGAGAGTGGGCCCACATGTAAGCATGAACTCTGGGCAAATGTCTTTTGTGCCTAACAACGGGATGTATGTGCCGAACACAGTGAATGTTACAGGGGGACAGGAAGTACAGAATCCAGCTGCTTATCTGGTAAACAAATTTCTGGTCCTTGGATTTTTTCAGAGATTTTTGGGGGTATCTCGGTAATTTTTTTAGTTTATTTTTCTAAGTTTTAATATTTCTTTACCTCGGAGATTCAGCTCCTTGTCTGGTAAAACAAATTTCTGGTACTTGGATTTTTTTCAGAGATTTTGTGGGAGTATTTCGGTGATTTCTTTAGTTTATTTTTATAAGTTTTAATATTTCTTTACCTTGGTGATTCAGCTCCTTATCTGGTAAAACAAATTTCTGGTACTCGGATTTTTTCAGAGATTTTTTGGGGATACATCTGTGACTTGTTTTAGTTTATTTTTCTTAGTTTTAACATTTCTTTACCTTTTTCCAGAGCCACCAGCCATACCAACCAGATAACTACAGTGGCTATATGAACACGCCAACAAGGCCTTCAAATTCGGTCCCGCCTTACCAACCCGAGGTGGTCCCTGCTGCTACCACCATGTCAGAGCCTGATGTTGAAAAGAACCAACGTTATCAATCCACTCTCCAGTTTGCAGCAAATTTATTATTGCAGATCCAGCAGAGGCAACAAGCAGGTGGAGCTGCTCCTCCGCAGTAACTGCAAGTTTCACCTTGCATGGTAATTTCTGGTTTATAACTCTCTATCTTCTTTATAACTCGTCTATTATACAAAAGTAAATAAGGTATTAGAGGTAACTAATTTTTTAGGACTGATTGTAACCACAAAACCACTAGGCTAAAAGCACTGCCAAAGCTCAAATAGGCATCACAGACATCAATTTGTTAGATTGTTGTTGTGGGGCCCGAAAGGTATAAATCTGTCACGTGTGCAGCTTGGTGGTGAACAGTATGATCTAGATTCAGAAAGATTGAAATCAATAGTTCAACTGAATCTTTAAAAAAGGACAGTAAAGGTTCTTCCAAACTTAAATGCCCTCGAGTAATAGGTACTTCCGTTGGTGTTATTGGTTAAATATTACTAATAGTATAGTAGCAGCAGTGATAATATGACAACATTGATGTGGTAAAGAAGGTAACATTGTTGTTACCATCATAGCATTTGCATTGGTACCGGCATGGTTTTAGGTCTGGTTAAAATACAACATATAAAATCAGAAGTCCAGTACTGTTCAGTGTTCTTTTACTACCATCCCAAAGTTGGTTTTTTGGTCAGAGAGTGTGTTCTCTTATCATCATTTTTTATTTATTTGTTCATATTGTACAGTACATTTATCTGTATTCCATTTGTATGCATCAAGTAGTGTATCTTAACAAGTAGGTTTTATCTAGTTGACTCCTCGAGATTATGTTTCATTGTTAAATGCTCACTCTATATTGCCGATATCTCCTAAACACCCAACATAGATATGCATCTATGCCAAGAAAATCGTCTAAAGTGTGAGAGAAGGCGTTTAAGAGTAACAAATTTTATCATTGATTTGTTACACCCACGCGCAACTTAGTTCACGCTGTTCTTGCTTTGCCTCACTTCTATCCCGAATTACAGAAAATACGTCTATCGGTTCCAATTATGCCAACAAAGATCCATGTTCTTTCGTTTGCTTAAATTAGTTCACGCTATTCTTGCTTTGCCTCACTTCTATCCCGAGTTACAGAAAAGACGTCAATCGGTTCCAATTATGCCAACAAAGATCCAGGTTCCTTAGCTTGCTTAAATTAGTTAGTAATTCCATTCACGCAAAAATCGCCATTGTCCCAATGTTATCTCCTATTGTCAAACAATATCATAAAATGGCCAGGTAAAGTTTTCAGATAAATATTGGAAAACTTAAAGTGACAGCATGACATTGTATTTTTTCTGACACAAGTACTCAGTTGGACCTACGATAGCGATCCTTGTGAATGATTTTCGAGGTACACAAGCTAATTACTCTCTAATTATATGTAGCAAATATTACGCTTGCATATCAGGATTCTAAAACATTTTGATCACACATTCCAGTTTTTCTTGAATTCATACATTGTTTTGCTTGGTCAAAAGGTGCTACAGGGATTAAAACTGGTAAATTGCGATACCTTGCTCTTAATAAACCTCTTGTCGATATAGGTGTTTAGTTGATATTAAAATTTCTTTACATGACAGCCCTCCAAGTAATTTCAGGATTTATTGATTATGAAATTAAGGGTTGGGATCTTAACAAAACGGGGAAAATAAACCGCGACTGACCTGGCTTAAGGTGTTACAGATTTTTATTTTTGGATGAAACTTGTATATAGAAATCTCTTTAGGCATGGCTTAAGAAGTCTTTGCACATAAAATGTAGGCCCTTCAGAATTTTTTTCACAAAAATATATCCCTTCAGAAATGAATTTAGGCATCATGATTCTGGATTTTAAAATTGCGATGGCTAACCCGGATGCCGTTCGACAAGGAATTATTAAGAGCTTTTTGAGTTGCTAATTTATTATGTGGAGAAAAACCCTAATATTCAATTACTTGAATCGCTCAAGTGCAACGGCAAATAGCCACTTCAAAGTAGTAAAGTCTCTTTGTTTCATGTTGGCTGAAGTGAAAATAGTCACATTAAACCCTCGAATAGGCTTGAATTAATCTGTTAAGTGCTCGTTCAAATTGCGTGTCATCGGTACAATGTTTTTCGAAAGGGAAAAATATTCCTACAAAAATGTTTAACCATGAAAACATTTCAAGTTCACCGAGAGTTTAGTGCTCACTCTAGTTTTCAGTAGGTTGCCTAGGGCCAATTGTTTCTTCAGGTCAAAAGAATATTGATAATATCGAAATCCCAACTCTATAGAATCTGATATATAAGCATATCTGTTGTATTATGTGAGGAGTCAAACCTACCACTCATAAATAATTAATTAAATATATAAGAAAGATAACTAGAGCCGCCCCCCCCCAGAATATATAAAGAGAGAATCCATGTGCTCCATAGGAAAAAGATAAGGCTCTCCTATTTGATAATTTGAAAACATAACATCACATGAGCCCATTGAAAGCGACATCCCTCCCATAGTTTTCAATTCAATGCTTGAAATAAAATTCGTTGCTTTGATTGGTTGATTAATCGTTATGTTGTTACCCATTTTAGGTGACGAACTGATTGATGCTGATCCCTTTCTCCTACACTGGCTTAGTTGCTTGGGAACTCGCCAAAAAATTGTCTCAAGCTTGCGACCCTCTCTACTCTTTAGATGTTTATTCATGTAATGGAGAAAGAAGAACTTATTCAAAAATTGTGTGTAGTTAGGGTTGATGGAGAAAGAACTTGGTAGTTTTTCTTAGTTTATTGTTTGTGATAGCAAGGAACTTTATGTGCTTTTGTTTAAAATATTCTGGTAGTTTATTTTTTTTTCTTATTGTTGTTCCCCCTTGACAGATAATTGAAGTGAATATTTAGAGATGTTTATTAGAAAAATGTTTAAATTTGTTGCTTGATTAAATTTTTGTATACATCTAATAATCAATTTGCACGTAAATTTGGTATTGCCGAATCAATATTTCTTAGTGAAGATAAGAACATTGTGTTGTTTTGATTACATATAGAATCGAACAAAATGACTATTTTATTTTCTAATTGCAAGTGCAATCCAGTGGTATTATTGCGAAATTTATTGACCAAGCTAGCCTTTAATTTAGATGAATAGTAGAGCTGGTTTGACTCGTAACTCAGTTCCGATCGGGTATGGATCAAATGATCCTGACTCAAGATATCTTTATGACCGTATCCAACCCGATCCATGACATTCTATACTACAACTCTATTTTACTAATATGACGACTTGATTTTTATTCGTAGTTAATTCCGACTTAAGTCTAAAAACATTTTTAAATAGCTCTAAACATTTTTATAAACCAATGAAATCGAGAAAATTATTTTTGGAACGCAGTGTATCCGATTAGTGTATTTGTATTGAAATTGTAATATTAAAATTTGAAATAAAATTAGATGAAATTTGTTTAGGATCCATTATTATCTCTCGTTTTTTTTTTCACTTTTCCGACATCTTGCAGAAGACTGCATATTTGTCACAAGTCTGATAGTACAAAGAAATACAATAAATGTTATAAATAAAATAAATAAAATATAAGAACAATTTCTCAATTAAATTGAATTAAACGTGTTTTCCTTCTTTGATTGTTTATTAAGATTGTACATTTAGTAGTCTATTCACTAAACACTTTTGACAATGTTTTTATACAAATACGAACATCATACTTTGCACCTCTATCATCTAAAGTTCAAATGGTTCATTTTGTTGAGAAAATTTAAAATTTTGAGAGTAAAATGTAACTTCAAAGCTTGATGTGGCCCACATAAAAATGGTCCAAATAAGAAAAATACGATGTACCATTCAAAATATCCAAAATATCCACCTATAATTAGTTTATGGCCCAAAAAAGGAAAATGTAACTAAACACCATCAAAACATGAAACCATTTCCAAAATTTCAAGAAGTTTCAAAAGCCCGAACGAAAAAGCATAATTAAATCTTTTGTAAAAGTAGTTTGCAAGATGGAATATTATATGTAGCATCAAATTTTTCACTTTCTCAAAAGTTTTTAATTATTATTTTTAAGTTAAAAAATAAATAAATAGTAAGCAATTGTATATTGGTGCAATAACAAAATGTGTATAGCTGCAAAATTATATTTTGACTTGAATAATTATAACATTGAGAAAGTCAGAAAAAATGTAAAACAATTCTGTCTTTTTTGTATCACTAATGGCAAGTACAGCCATTCATCTGATATCATCTTCTTCGCATCGTTGAGCTGCATTCCAACCTCTTACAACTGGGCGATACCTGTTGTAACTAGGCGACCCGAAATGGCGAAATAGAACCATAGTCTGATCTCACATTGTAATCAAAGATAATCTTCTTTTCAGCATCATTGGGCCATGCACCATCGGAGCGTTGTTTCACAATTATTCAAGTTTTCCATTTTTTGTTTACATTATTTTTATTAGTTTTCACCAACATCTTATTTATTCCGAAGCTATTTTATCAAGCATCGTGTTCATAATAGGAAAGCAATTGATGCTTATTTCTTCATCTAAACACGATAAAAAACAAATGTTGTATAATGGTGTTTGATCAATTATTATGATAGTGTGAGAAATAGGAGAAAACAAGTTAGTTGTGAATTGAAAATGAAACTACCAAAATTAACAACAAGTCACGGATACAACGTTCCCAAGACAACAAATAAAATCTCTTTAACAAAATGGGTAACATCCAGTTTAACAAATTGCACAAAATACACGCGACAATCATGCTGACTTGCAGCCTCCAGCTTGCTAGACAAAATAGTGAAAATGCATGGGGAGCTGTTATGCATCCCCAATATGACATGCATATATTTTATATTTTAACCGTACCCAATAATGTGCACCAGATCCCAATATGTTCAAAATACCCCCATATAATGATTTTAACTCATTTTCTGCAAAGATAAATTTGGAAATTAATGTGACCTGAAATGACACGTTTAACTGGTCACAGCATGTTTAGTCACGACATGACTTGATCACGGCCAGGGGTGGATTGACTCTTATTAATTTTCAAATTTTTTATTTTTTATATATTTTAGAGTAAAATGCTATGGATAATGTAAATTGACCTCGTTCACAGAATAAAATTTTTATATAATCAACCCTCATTTATATTTGACCTCCATAGCTTGAAAGTCAGACTCTGTCCTTAACTTACGGCGTGACTCACGTGGCGTAGCCATTTTGCGTGCCATGACCAATGCTCGTCATTTTTAGTCACGGCTTTACCTTTCCCTTTATGTAGTGAGATCTAATGATAAGATGTATTTGGAACTCGGTATCTGGAACTGTACCCCCAATGTTTTAATAAATGACATGCATGTGATTGAGAGATGCGGCATTCTTTCTCGTTGTTTTATTGTTTTACTGACATGCATGTGTGGCCCTCCAGAACCTCAAAATATGAGATGTATCATTATTCATATCAATCCACAAAGCAAGAAATACTAACATTACATATTTACATGAAAGAATTGATTAGGTCTCCTACACTTGTCTTCCCTGACCTTCCACATCTCTCTCGTTTTTTAAGATAAATGCTCAGCACGACGAAGGGCGGTTAATTTGGGTATTTTTTTTGAAGAAAATTTGTAGTATTAATTGTGTAGTGCAGATAGTTTGATGCTTTGCTGATATAGTTTGCTACGTCTCAAAGAGAAATGCATGATATTTCTCATTACAAGGTCATTTGTAATATATTGATGAGGTTTTGGGAGCTTGTAATTATTCAAGCTAACAAGAAATTAATGAAGAAGTTAGATTGCTTGAATTGCTTTCATATATCCAGGTTATTATTGGTCGGCTCTCTTTGACCGCTGTATGAAATGTGCAAATTAGTGTTTTATTTTCAATGATATCCATAGGTTGTTTTTACCTTTTATGTTATAATTAATTGTATGGTATTTAAGTTTTCTTTCCTTTTTGGGTGGTTTAGAGAAGAGCTCATTCAACTTCAAATTTTTTCCGAAAATCTCAAGTTTCGGTCTGCGCAGTCAACTAATAATAATTATATATGGTAGTTACAGTAATTGAAGTGCAATGACTAATTTTTTTTTTTTTGAATAAAAATCAGGGTCATGCCCTCATTTGATTAATATGAAAGAGTTACAAGGAGTTTGTAACAGGAAGAGAAAAGATTAATTCAGCTCAAAACATTTGAGCTTAAGAGATGAAACACCGAAATTAAAAACCAAAAAATGGACAAATGAGTTCTTGCGGATCCGGCAGCTTGTTGGTTCTTCTAATTTGTTGCATTTACTCTCTGGTGTTGCATCGTACCCTGAGTGGTATCGACTGCACACCTTTGCCATTCCTTTCAGTTTCCTTTGCCAGCAGCAAGCCCGTCCGTACCAGTATCTCGCAGTGCATGTTGTCATTGTCGTACCTGGTCCTGTTCCACCCCAGTACCTTACCGTACCAGTACCGGCCTCCCCGTGCCAGTGTCCTTGTGCCGCGCTATGTGAATTCTTTCAATTCTGCGTACCTCAACTGGTCCTGCACCTGCTGTGCCAGTTCCCGCATGCCTCTGTTGATGTCTGTGAATATTCGCGCACCCCTTTCTCGCCATAAGACAAATTGTGCGATCAACCAAATCTGTCGCAACCTTTTACTGTAATTTGTATCTGTGATGATGTCCGTGTGCGGCCCCATGATCCGATTGGCCTCGTCAGTGCTGTTTGTTAGAACTGCCACCTCTGTGTACAATTCTTTGGCCAATGGGCATTGATTGAACATGTGACTGACCGTTTCTGATTGACGTTTACAAAGAACACACCTATTGGCCATACTCCAACCTCTTTTGATGAGGTTATCTATTGTGAGAATTTTATTTAACCTCATCAGCCACCCGAAGACTCTCATTCTTGGCGGCACCTTGAGCTTCCAGATTCGTCTAAGTGGTGAACCAACCGAGGGTCCGCTCACCATTGTTCGATAGGCACTTCGTACAGTGAACTGCCCCGTCGTGTCCGAGATCCATTGGAGCACATCCTTTGCTTCTTCAGTTAACGTTTGATCTGTCAGAAGTTGAATTGCCTCTTGTAGTTCTTCTTGCGCTTGTGGTGAGAGGTCATTCCTTAAGTAAGGCTGCAGTGACGGTGCTTGCTTGGCCTGCAACAGCGTAATGTTGGCGTCCATCGCATAAGTCATAAGAATTGGGAATTTGTACCTTAGGATGCCTGCCCCCCAATTGTTATCCCAGAAGCTGATGTTGGCGCCATTTCCTGGTATGAAGCTCACTGATTGAAATTTGAAAAGCGACTCAATTCATGGAAATCAAAGCTGCTCACACATGCAGGCAGATTGATTCTGTTGAAGTTGGTCATGGAGAGCCTCCCAATCTATGCAATGGGGATGGTACCGGTACCCATAAAAGTTTTTACAAAGTTAACAAGGGTAATGAGAAATTTTTTCGGGGGGAAGGGGGGGGGGGGTGTAAAAACATTTGGAAGATTGCATGCAGGTAAAACGCAGAGCCTAAAAACATGTCAGGAGTATTATAATAAAGAGGAAGAAGCTTGCAGGTTGAAATTCCTCTGTACCGGTTGTTTTGGTACCGGCCCAAAAGTGGAAGTGAATTGTAGAATAATCAGGAAAGCCCCAATACGATTGCGCAATACAATGCAGATACATGCTGCTACTGAGGGTAGAATTTATTGTTGGGAAGAACTGGTATAGGAAGTCATATTTCTGAAGATGAGATAATGTATGCCTACGGGCTATGTAAGAACAAAAAAAAATAAGAAAGTCTATTTGCTATTTGGGATAGTTTTATAATTTTGTTTTTACTTAAGTTTTGTCTTTTCTTATTTCAGTTGTTTCCTCAAATTTTACATTTCTTAATTTGTTTGTGTAGACTGGAAAAAGTAACTCGTATGCTGTCTACAGTACACCTATTTTTTTAAAATAAGTTGGCGTATTGATTTATTGTTGTCAGTGCAATTCCAACTAACATAATTTTCTGTAGATTTGGGTTAAAATCGTTCTCGATTAATTTGATAAATGTTTCAAATTGTGAAAATACTTTATGAATTTTTTTTATAAATGCATTGATCCTCCCATTGTTACTATATGTTAATAAGTTGTCATTAAAATCATTAATGAAGTCTTGATAACTCCACAATCTTCATACTTTGCAAAAGTCATGAACAGTTACTTTTAATATTAACTAATGGAAGGATCAAATTGAAGTTCCAAAAGTTGCAAGGTTTCATGTGATATAGTTGAGGGCTTCGTTGAAAAAAGGAAGCACTTGTTTAGAACTTAGTGCTTCCAACCAAAAAGAGCAGAGAATATATTAATAAATTATACACCTTCACAACAAAAATACGTAGTTGAACTAGAACCTGAAATTAAACGACTTTGAACAATTCAAACAGACAGCCTAAGGTTTGATTAATTGCTTAACAACTGATTTTAGACTTCAACTAGAGAATAAGAGAGAGCAAAGCAACCTCCGTTTTTCTTCTTCCAAGATAAAACAAAGAAGAAAAAATTTAGAAAGAAAAAAGACCAATCATTCTTTACATACATCACTAGTCCCTAAACCTAACCGAACGCAAGTCATCGACATCATCATCACCGTCGTCATCATCATCATCATCATCATGATCGTCATCTCGCTTCCTCTTGTTGATTTGTGATGATGTGGAGGGTTTCGGTTGGTTGCTGGTACCTGGGCAAGGGTCTATCTCGTCAAGTCCATCTTCTTCTTCTATTTCTTCTTCGATCTCATTTGCATCAAAATCACTTTCACCAGTCTCATCAGGTTGCTGCGAGACTTGAACAAGATACTCTGTTCCCGTATCTTCATCCTGAAAATTTCCAAAAACATCTTAAATTAAAAAACATCCTGAAAAATTGCAAATATATGTTAAATAATAAATGAGAATATCTTTTCGAAAAGCTTCATTATTAACATAATAAGGGGAATTACATGTATACCCCTCAAAAACTTCAAAATTACATATTTCCCCCTCAAAAACTTTGAAATTACGTATTCCCCCCTTTAAACTTTATAATTATGCATTCCCCCCTTTAAACTTTCAAAACTCACAAATTTACCCATTTTTTTGTCTTTTATATTAAAACTCAATTTAAATTTATAAATACCCATTTTACCCTTTATTAAAAGCATAAAAAAATTGTAGCTTGTTTAAGAAAAATGCCGGTCTTATATTTGATAAAATGGGTAAATTAACAGAAAAAATGGCTTTCCTTAAAGAACGGCTTAAAATGAAATTAACAGAAACAAGTAGTACTATCCAAAGTATCGCCCATGTGTGAAGAATTTACAAGGAAAGAATTAATAGATTCAAAAGCCTAACATAACAAAGTCATATACCAATCATATATTGTACAAAATGAGTTAATAGCAGCTTTTAAACTCCAGAAGGGACTTTTGACAAAACCAGAACTGTATTAAATATTTCACATAAGAGAGGTGCTAACAGCCAAACAAAAGTCATATACCAAGTGACCCAATAGAAAGAAAATCATTTATTTTTACATAAATAAACATAATATGAAGTAAAAGCCAAACAAAGAAGTTTTCCAGCACACATAACTACTTTTCATTTAAACTAAACTATCAATTTAACCAATCCACTACACCCAATACGCGAGTTCCCAAAAAGGAAAAAGATAGGGGCAAATAATCCCTTGCCATGTAATATTGCAATTACTAGAATAAGCACTATGAGGGTTAAAATGCCCCATTGTTTTCGTGCCCCACTCATGCCCCACATTCTTATCTCCATTGTCAAGGTCCAAACACTCGATCCAAACCGTTCAACATGATCTCCATATTAAAATGTGTCTGGAGACTAAATTTTATATTTTTTTGGAAATTTTTTACTTCTTTTTTAGATAGGTACAAATCAGAAGATTCTGGACCATCCAAAAACAGTGATATTGTACCTATCTAAAAAATTAGTAAAAAAAATCTAAAAAATATAAAATTTGGTCTCGAAGTACATTTTAATATGGATATCATGTTGAACAGTTCAGATCAGCTGTTTGGACCTTGAAAACAGAGATAAGGATGTAGGGCATGGTTGGGGCACAAAAGCAATGGGGGCATTTTAACCAAAGGAACAGTGAATTTTTATTCTTAGATGTGATGAAACCTAATTCCTAAACCATTTTGCCAAACCAAAAACATAAACCGGATACCAGTAAATCCAAAGAATTATACCTCATCATCATCCTCAGCATTTTCAAAACCGTGACGTACAATGGGAGCCTCTCCATTCTCTTCCTCTCCAAGCTCTCCATCATCTTCATCATCTTCTTCCTCCCCCCTCTCATGCCCATCTATCTCCTCTCCTTCCCCATCTCCATCATCATCATCTTCATCATCATCATCATCAACATCATCATCCACGTCATCATCATCATCATCATCTTCATCATCTGACACATCATGTACCTCTACCACATCATGTACTTCTACCACATCCTCTTCCTCCTCATCTTCCTCTTCATCTATCTCCTCTCCATCTGACTCCTCTTCATCCACTACTTCCTCGGGTCTAGCTGGAACAATCCGGAACCCGTTAGCAACCTCTGGAGCCAACCCATTAACCATCTCTTCTTCAGCCTCGCTTTCATCTTCATCCTCCTCATTCAAAATTACCCCACCATCTATAACTCCGTTACCATTAGTCATCAGATGGACGTCCGACTCATTAAAGATATCATCCCCATCCACTTCACCGCTACCTGGATCCTCTTCTTCTTCTTCCTCTTCCTCTTCCTCTTCCTCTTCTTCCTCATCCTCTTCCTCCTCATCAGATTCAGGTCTCTCATTCTCATCAGCATCCATTTTGTCAAGGTATTTTAGACTCCTGATCAACCCGAAAACCCTTGACCTGTAATCCTTTACTCTAGCTACAGGACACTCATAAAGATCTAAAGAAATCAACCGTAACCGTGCTAGTGGGGCTAGATCCTCGACTGACCCAATCCGATTGTTGGATAGGTCGAGATCTCTTAGTGAATCAAGACCTGCATCTACCAGGTGCTCCAATCCAGTAGAGATTCGATTATCAGAGAGGATTAAACGTGTCAGTCTCCGCAACCGTGGGAATCTCTCAAGAGAGGAGACGCCTGTATTAGCAATAGACAGGTGCTCAAGGGATTGGAACCGTTCTAAGATTTCCGGAGAGGGGAGACGACCATGGAGGCACTTAATGACACCATCTAAAGTGAGGCTTCGAGGTGTCGAGGAAGAGGCGGAGGAGCTTTCCTCAGTGCCAGCACCTCCTCCTAGCGCAGCCTCAACTGCTCTCTCCCACTCCTCATCCATTGATGTACTGGCTGCTCTCTAGTGGCTGTTGAGAAAAACACAATTGTAGGTAAAAAGTTGTATTGGAACGATGTGAAAATAAAGATGTGGTGATTCTTATCTGGTTTAAAACTAAGTACCATTAATAGTCATTTCTTTTTCCCTTGCTTACTTTTGCTGACACAGGTGGTGAGTGATTGAATTTTCAGTTGGGAACAGAACTGCTCCAGGCAATGCTTAGCAAGTGTCTTAATGAAATATACATATTGTACTGATTTGGTATGAAAAACAGTAATGGTTTTGGTGCATTCACTATTTCACATAGCTATGAATGATTTTCTATTTTGTAGGTCCAAATAAGATAAAGTTCCCTTTATTTTACTTCAATTCTGCAGATATATCCCCTCTTTTTTTAAGATAATGTTGATGCTGACTGAGACTGACAAAAGTGTTGTGAAATGATCAAAATCTGCAAATACTAATCCTTTTTTTTTTCTTTTTTAAAATATCGGTGAAGATTAGGGATTGCTTGTGATTTGAGTAACATGTCAATTGGTGCCAAATTCTCATGACGAACCTCTCAATCATGAGCTTCTCTGCCAGTGATTTCATTTTTGCTGGCCTTTTTATTCATTGGTAAACTGAAAAGCTAATTTAGTGAAGGTATTAACCAGTCTCAAATTCTTAAGAATGTTGAGGGCTATCAGTACTCTGAACACCGCTACCCATCGGTACCAATATAATTTAGGTACTGGTATACTATTTTGGAATTCCAAAGATTTATTGTGAGGAAAATATAATATAGGAGATATAAGCTGTTATATACTTATAAGTAGGTAACATAGGTAAAAGGTAATATGCCAACAAATGGGGGCAGCAGATATGAAATCCGTGTAGGATAGAAATGCGGGCAGCACATATAACATAGGTAAAATCATAACATACGTAACAGAGAAATCCTCAAGAAAAAAAATCTACTATCCTGATATTATTCAAGATAAATTTAAAAAAGGAGACGGAAAAAATAAGAACAAATTGAGCATTTCTGTCAGATTTGCTAATCTGGTTTTGTGAAGTGAATAAGAATGAGAAGAGTACCTTGAGACGAGACCCACAGAAGGAGCTAAGCACAGAAGACAAGCTTGAAAGAGGAGATGGGGCAAATTTTTTTGTAGCCTTTTTTTACCTGAAAAAGATGAGGTCAATAGTTAATCGGGTGAATAACATATAATGTACATCTATCCTTATTGTATAGCACCTTGAACCCAAAGGAAAAAAAAATAATGGAAGAAAATAGAAACTAAGGATTATCCTGCTGCCTACACCATATTTTATATACTTTGCTGAGAAATCTATTTGGTACAGTTTGCTGAACCAGACCAGAATACGTAAAAAGTACATTTAATAGTCTAACTCTCCTTAAAAAAATTAGCAGCTGAGCTGACTGTTTCCATTAGAAATAGAAACATACAGTCTTAACCACTATAGCACGCACACAAAGAGATAATTGCAACACCTGA
Source organism: Carex myosuroides (assembly GCA_028015225.1). Lineage (NCBI taxonomy): Eukaryota > Viridiplantae > Streptophyta > Magnoliopsida > Poales > Cyperaceae > Carex > Carex myosuroides. The sequence continues at coordinate 8,398,537 of CM051470.1, read as the reverse complement.
CCGGGTAAATAACAAACAGCAGAGGACTTGTACCAGTGAGGAATGCACTAAACAACATAATGGAATCAGCCAATGTACCAGTGAGGAATGCATTAAAATATTATGATTTAGTAATAATCCTTTAAATATTACAAACATGAAAACCATTCTTTTCATAATAAGTAAATTTTTAGGACCTCTATTAAACCTCCTAAACTGGGGACACAACTTTGAGGAGAAACTGAGCAACAGAACCGAAAGCACAGAGAAATGAGGAGAAATTTGACTAATCTTTTTAGCAAAATCAACAAAACCCTGAACCCTAAATCGGGTGACAAAAGAAATGGCTTCCGATTCCAATTTTGTTAGCAAAATCAGCTAAGAACACGTAAAAAAAATGCTGATGTTATCATGGAGAACATAACTAAGTCTTATTTAAATACTAAAAGGTTTTTGAATTCAAAAAACAATTCTCTTATACCTTTATCCAAAACAATTATTGCACCATTTGTCTTTCCTTTAGTAATGAACTAATCAATGGTGTTATATAATAAAATGATAACTGTGGCCTTTTTATGAAATGCTTCAGTGGGGTCATTTTTGGGAAAAAAACGGAAAACTTACGGGCTGATTTTTTGGCAATTTAAGAATAATTAGGATTCTGAATTATAGAAACCTAAATGATGTTTATGAAAATCACCTAAGAGACCAAATTAAGAGTTCAAATTCAGCAATCCTACTAAAAGTAGGACAGTTAATTAGTAAAGTACCATTGCCAGCCATTAGTATTATTTGACACTCATGTAATATTGAAAATCAACAATCTAAAACTGATATATGAAATAGCTGTGATTAATATTTCCATAGCCATTAATCAATTTTCTTTATGAATCAAAACACAGATTTTAAAATGACAACAGATTTTAGCCCATAAATCAACAATAAATGACGCTCAACAGGTTTTTACTGAGAACATCTGTTCTAAATTTTACAGCAATAAGCAATTTGAACATCTACAAAAAAAAAAAAAATTAGCCTGAATAAAAGAATATCTAAATATGTGCTGTTCAATAATTCAATTATGACTGAAAAAATCTAACCAAACTGAATGAGGAAAAAAACCCTAAATCGGGTGAAGAACGAAATCGGTTAAGAAGAGAGGTCGAAGAAAAAAGTACCTCAGCACAGACGAACCACGATACTGTCCGTAAAGCGAAGTGATCGAAGAAGAAGAAGAAACGAAGTGCGGTTCGCTGAAAAGAAAAAAACCAACCGGGGGCGACGAAACGGAGGCGAAGGTTACGACAGAGCGAAGAAACGCAGCGCAATTCGCTGACAAAGAAACGAACCGTAGGCGACGAACTGGAGGTAACCCTAACCCTAATCGCTACTGTAAGGTTCAAAGGAGAAAAAACGAAAGGTTCGAGAGGTAGAGAGAGAGAGATAGAGAGAGGAGATGATTCGTATCGTCTGCATTAACTAAGATTTTGAGTTGATTTAGAATGAATCATCACCGTCTGATTTGTGTTGGCACGACAATTAAAGGAGCACCTTGCCTTCCACCTCGGGCCGGATTGGCCCGGATTCTGATCGGACGGTAGGGATGTATTATCCCAAAATATGTGTTAATGCAGAGGATACGGATTCGAGGAGATAGAGAGATGAAGCAGCACGGTTCGATTATAATAGAGCGGTCTGCAAGCGGGACCCATTTGTCATAGTGTACAGAATCCATCCAAAATTAATATTTAGAAATATATAACTAGAGCTAACCCTCGCGTTTGCGGCTGCTAATAAACGGGCTCGTTAGCCCAAATCCGACCCAGTTCAATAGAATGGAACAAACTCGGAAAGAAAGTTGAGGCGTTAGAATCTGCTGCTGCAGTCTCCATTATTATACTCTGTGAATGTGTTTCATTAAGTTCTTATTTATCATTTATTTTTCATGGATTTTTCCAAGCATGTCAATTCAATTTATGGTAATGGAGCTGTTTTTGAGTAAAATTAAGATGAGACAAGAACCATCCTATATAAAATTAGGATGAGTAAACTAATTTTATTTAGTGATGAAATTGCACGTGTATACACAAAAATTGGCACCAACAGTGTGATACTAATGTTATTTGTTATGTGGGCACCAAATTAATGTGAGCATTCATGCGAATGAAGGCTAAAACATATCACTTAGTTCTCACTCTAATATATAGCTAGGTACTCGTCTGTATGTCAATAAATTACAAAAACCTAATTGGAAATAAGATGATATAATTATTTTTATATGAAAGATAAATACTTCAAAATAAATTATTGGTGTAAAATATAACTTTAAACTCCACCTTAACTAATGTCTTATCCACTTATTGCGGCATCGATCGCGTCATCTGATTGTCGTCTACCACTAGTTGCAGGTTAATTTAATCCTTAATCATGTGTTTTCTAACTTATAAAAAAAGATGGCAGTAAAAAAAAATTCATCTGTACACATTGTGTAACAGAAATAAAAGGAGAAATAATAATTTATTTATTAGTAATAGGAGGAGATATATAAAAAGGGAGAGCAGGGACTAATTTATTAAATTTTGAAATTTTTGAAGAATAAGTTGGCAGGAGAAGAGTTAAAATATGTTTCTATTGTGTGGAGTGTAGAGTTATATATTATGAGATAAAAAAATAATTAAGAAGATACCACATATTTAATTAATCTTAGAGTTTCTTTCATAGACATATTTTATCTTAACCACTTATAGATCAGACTATTTAATTAAAATGAGTTTAAGTGCGCGTGCACACACACATAATTGATTTTTGTTCTCAGCAAACATATTTAAATATTTTGTATAATATAATTGCTCCGAGCAATTCAAATATATGTCTTTCATTAACAAAAAAAAAAATTCACTTCATATCACATATGAGTTTTCAGTTGTTTCCAGATTGATAACTAGTGACAATAGTAAATAAAATCCGGTTCAGTTCAAACTCGGAAGAAAGCCCAAAAGAAAACTTGAAAGAAAGCCAAAACTCTCCATTATTATACTCTGTGAATGTGGTTGATTAATTTCTTACTTATCTATCATTTATTTTTCATTGCCTAAATGTTTAAATAATGAATGAAATATGGGTTCATTAATTAATTTAAAATTGAACATATGAATGAAACATCGGTTTATTAATTAATTTGAGTGCAATGTTTAAATAATGAACGAAACATGGGTTCATTAATTAATTTAAAATTGAACATATGAATGAAACATCGGTTTATTAATTAATTTAAAATTGAACATATGAATGAAACATTGGTTTATTAATTAATTTGAGTGCATAACTGCATTGTTCGTGAAAAATTAAAAGAGTTGATGCAAACATAAAAAGCTACAACCACACCATAAATCATAATAGAGAACAAATTGAATCAATTGAATCATTTCTCTTATTTAAATTTACTGCTTAATTCCATTTAGAAAAAAAATACAATCATGATGTTCCGTTGCAGTATTAATTGATGCTCTTGCAATCAAATTTCATTGTCTTCAATTTTCATCAAATTCTCGAAATTACAACTCCCTAATAAAAATAATAGGGGCAATTGTTGTTATAAAAATAATAGGGGCAACTTCCTAACCATATTTATATCCTACCAATGCATATTTTCAACTGTATGCCACTATAACCTCAGTGTTGAACAAATCTCCTTGCTGGAGATTATAAAACAAATTAAAATAGTCTCGTGCCAAACGCATCCTAAATTGATATGATTAAAAATGAGGTGTCACAACAAATTGCCCCTGCCCCATATATGATTTCTTAATTTTAATTTTAGTCAAAGAAATTATCCGGCCAGTTAAATATATTTCATTATTTTATTTTATTTTATTTTAGGCTTTTTATTACCGCGCTTGTATGATGTAGATAGCCTAGCTATATATATATATATATATATATATATGGGAAGAAAATAGTCTAGCAAAAAAATGTAGGCCTTTATAATTAGTCCAATGCAATAAATAAAATAATTTTATTTAGTGAGCCTGCAATTGGCGAACGGGGTTGAGAAATCACATAATATCTTGCATATATAGTTTGCATGTGTATAAACCAAAATAGGCACCAACAGTGTGACACTAATGTTGTTTGTTATATGTTCACACGAAATTAATGTGAGCTTTCATGTAAGTGGCGTATAATCACTGAACTATCATTTAAAATCCATCACGCCAAATTCTATCCACCTGGGTCATCCATATATATGTTGATCGAGCACCAAAAAATAATTGTAAAATAAGACGACGACAACAACAAGAATCAAGCCTTTAGTCTCAAACAAGTTGAGTTAGGTTAGAAATAAAATCCAATCATAGTCACTAAAATAAGATAATGGAAAAAACCAAAAAACGTATATCTTTATTTTTATATGGAAAAACTTTTTTTGTTTATTATTTTATCCATGACCATCTTCGTCATTACAAAGAGACGGCACATAATATATCAAAGCAAATTAATATGTATTCATTGTACATGTAATAGGAATAAAAAAGAAAGTGAGAAATAAAATCTTAATTTTACTAGTAAGGTTAGTTCCTAATGCTAAATCAATTTTTTTTTTACATTATTATGAAAGCAATCTCCGCAGAGAAAATAGTTGACTCAGTATGCAAGGTGTTTATATTGATTGTCTGTTCGGCAATTATTTTCTCTTTTATTGAACTTCTAGCTAGCTAACAGTCTATTAGACCAATTTTTGACAATAAAAATATATTAATAGATTTTATAAATTAATTTAAACATGAAATAACAACAACATTAGTAATTTTGTTAGTAAATTAAATTTGAATGTGTTTAATTTGTTCCTTTAAAAATTGTTTAACTAAGGATTGCACATCTATCAATATGTTTACTAAATAGATTTTAATTGTTTGTATTTCAAATAACTGTAGAAAGCTTGTGCTTTCATCAAATAATAATATCTTTCAGAGTAATATGATACATATATTTTCTATGTTGCCGCCATAAAAGATCGATATTTATAAGAATCTGTTTTACCCCTCGCATATATTCCTGTCATTAATACCAAATCCTTGATAATAACCATCTATGTGATATTACCTTCAATAATAGTCATTTTTTTATCCTAAGCATCATACCTGTAGATACTCTGTTATTTTTTTTAAAAGAGAAGGGTAAAAAATTGAGCAAATATTACAGATTTTTTGAACAATAATATTTAGCGCCATGAATTACTACACAGTCCAATGTATAGAAGATCCTATTTTTGGTACGGACTCAAAATCTTTTCTCTATTTTGGAGCCCGTTACTGGTCCTGCAATGTTATGTACACGGTTAAAAAGGCATATAAGATATAACTGTCTTCAAAATTATGATCATCAAAAATGCCCGTTGGGCCTATCTCTAGGGCATGCTGGTTTGCGGGGCCATTAGCAGGCTAGCAGCTAGGTCTGACAGTTTGCAAGGTTTCCAGCAAATACTCCAATATGCCAGCAAAGAGTTTAGAGATAGTCAATGGATGATCTTTTTAAATTCTATATGGGCAATTTGGCGGTGCCGTAATGAACTAATGATATGGTTTATGGGAGACAAAAACCAAGTTTCAACAAATTTCAGCACTATCTCCAATATACCAGCTTTGAATCAACGCTGGTGGCCACGAAGAACTTAATAACAAGCTCGCCTCGACTCAACAGGATCATGAACATGTAGCCACTTTTATATGTTATTCTGATGGGTCTAGGTCTGAAATGTGGCACGGAGGGATTGGTTTTGTTCTTATGGAGGACGGCCTGTTATCGGTGTACAAAGCAGCACACACTAGGGCATGTTATGTTGCCCCCTGCAGGGAGACGCACAAAGCTCTGAAGGAGGCTATCAGATATAGTGTTGGAGTGGGAATTAATTCATGCATCTTCTATACAGACAATCATACATTGGTGTCTACCTGTGTGACAACAATTTTATTTTTATTCGTAGTTAATTCCAGCAAGTTCGAAAATATTTTTAGATAGTTATAAACATTATTACAAACCAACAAAACCATAAGAAAAAATATTTTCGGAACACAGTGTATCCAACTAGTGTATTGTGTTGATATGAAAACTTGAAAATCAAAATTTAAAAACTAGATAAAATTTGTTCAGGATCCATTATTTTCTCTTGAATCCCTTCCTTATTTTCTCTGTTCGTTCTCGTTTCCCATAATCTTGCACCTGCATATTTGTCTTAATTTGATAATATAAATAAAACATAATTTATATTATAAATTAATTAAATAAAATATAAGAGCAAAATTTATAGGGAATTTCTGTGTAAATTGAGTTTAAACATGTTAATTACTAGGATTGTACATTTAATATAGTCTATTCACTAATTACACTAATTACACTTTGCATCCCCTATCATCTAAAGTTCAAATGGTTATTTGTTGGAGAAACTTAAAATTTGCAGAGTAAAATGTAACTTCAAATTAAGGTTGATATGTGGCCCACCCAACAAAGAAATGTATCCAGCCGAAGCATGCCTGGGGCTAGCTGGGAACTACGCAGTGTTGTAAAATACGACCTTTTAGGCCGATAAATTGGCCGATTAGTCGTTGGCGGCGACCAAACCGTCACGGATTTTTCTGACTAATCGGCCGATTATTCCCGATTAATCGCTTCGCGGTACCCAAGTAGCTTAGCCACCAAGTAAGAAAGGTTCTCAAGAAAGTCTCTCGATCCAACTTCAAAGAAGAAATGCTACATTATCACTATTTGAGATGGCCTTGAGTTGTTGTTTTGATTGACTTTGGCTCAGAATTATGGATTCAGTTGCATAGCACAGTATGGACTATAGGTTTCAATTCTCCACAGTTCCTCATTGTCTGATCAATTTTCTTCATATTTTTGTGTAGGATATGATATTCATTTTGTTACAGGCATGTTCTAAAATAAGTCTAATATTCATTTCATAATTTTCCATGATTTTATGAGATTTTAATCTGTCATTTTGTGTTTGAGTTTTGTTCACTGCTTTACATGCACACTTTACTGTTTTGCCAACTTCATGGCCTTATACCTCTCAATATACTCTTGCTTTTTGCATTGGCCTACACAGTTTTGTTCTCTGATGTCAAGACTCTCAACTGACCAAAAATCATAATTTATTTTGATGTCTAGCTATGATAAATATAGATGCAAAGTTATGACAGTAGCAGTGTCAGTGGGCAATTTTGCAGTTTTTGGATTTTTCACATTTTTACTGTGATTTATCTACTCAACCATTTTGAGGTTTCTTTATATGAGTTTAAACATAACATATGTTGTTTCAGATGGTTAAATATAAAATTTTGATGCAAAGTGTAGCTATGATGAACAGTGATGTGAAGTTATGGCGTTTAACATGTGGATATGCCTATTTTCCCCTCTTTTCTATTTTTCAGAAGGTGAGATTCAACAGGCCACCATTTCCTGTAGGAACCTTCAAATGGATTGATTATTTTTTGGTTTTACTCATCTTGGGGTCCTTTATCTACTGGTACATGGGTTTGGCCAGTTTTGAACCAGGTTGGACAGCGGGACCAATTTACTGACAAGAGGCATTTGGGGTACTTTTGAGTACCAGTTTGGTACTAACTGTGTTTCTTTGATGCTTATTGCTGGTCATGACCTGTAGTTGGTTTACTTGACCCATAAGTGACTGTTTAGACTGGTTTACCATACTCAGACACCATAGATCATGAAAAAACAGTACCAGTGACTAAGAAATTTTACCAGAAATGACCTTTTTGTATTTTAGTCCCTTGGTTTAGCATAATTGCATTTCTCACACACTCTGGACAGAATGGTGGTCTTAATGAATGATCACAGAGAATTGAATCACTGGATTTCAGTGCAATTCTATCTCATTTGCTCTCATATTCATCAATTATGCCAAGGGGACCAATTAAGAGGCTGTCAAGCTCTCTGAGTACTTGTTCTTAGATAACCTTTAACATTCCTTCATGCAAATTACATGCTAAGGAGACACTGTCAAGTGTCAATCCTTATCTATCATTGCATAAACACATGAAAAAAAGGGTCCAATTATACACATGGGTCCATTTTATTTGTGGATTTGCTATTTTGTATTATAAAGTCATGAAAAATCAAATTTTCAAGGAAATGTAATTACACATCAATCCCTTACATTTTTCTCCTTTTTATATCCTTTTATAATAGAAAATTAGAAAATGTCACTTTATTTCATATTTTATATTTCAAATGTGCTTATGTGCTTATTTATCCTTATATTATTTTTATATATTTTTAATATAAAAGTCAGCAAAGGTAAGATATGAGGCACATTCATTATTTTTCTTGTGTTTTAATTGTCAAAAAGAGAAGAAAAGAGGAATAAAATATAAAGGGATGTAATTACACATCAACCTCCATACCCTATCATCTTTTAATCTATTTTACTCAATTAAGTACACCTTTCTATTTGTTTAAAGTGACAGAAAAGAGAGAGGAAGGCAGAGAAGCCAAAAATGCATATTTTATGTATATATTTGAACTAAAAATATAATAAAAGAGATGTAATTACACATCAATTAAGTACACCTTTCAATTAAGTACACCTTTCTACCATGAGATGTAATTACACATCAATCAAAGTGATTCATTTCTTTTTACCATATTTTCACTCGAATATATATGTTTTGTTTAAAACAACGAATAATGGAAAAGTATTTATATTTTTCTAAAGGTGTTTTGCATATTCATTTTATGAATAATAGGCATTTTATTTTTCTCTTTTTCAGCTATAGAAGTTGAGTGTAAGCCTCATCACTTGCATGTATTTTTCTATACATCTCTCAAGGCAATGACAACCATGAAAAATGTCACATTTATTGGGAATTAGGCCTATGCGTATTAAGAAATCAAAGCATAAAACCCTACTTGATAGAAAATAGAAAGGGAAAAGAGGGATTAAAGGGAAGCTCCAAATAACAGAAAAGAAAAAGAAAATAAGAAAGAAGAAAAGGCAAGATCTCAAGCTCAAAATAAGAGCAATTTTATTGATCCATGGCATCTTTACAAACTCAGAGCCTTAAAATAAGAGCAATTAACTTTATTATGTTCTAGGCTAGTAACTACAGACTGAGGACTGATGGCGAAAAGGTTCGCCATCCCCACTGGGGATGGATGGCACCTGGTAACAACCAAACGGACACACTCTAGGTACGCTCCCCTAGGCAACAGGTACGCTACTTCCTCCTCCTCTCACTTGCGACGGCTAGGATTAGACAACAATAGGAAACGGTACCATAAACAGCACAATGATGCACGGCGTGCATACCATTGCCAGAGAGACGTTATGCCTTGGGAACGACCAAACCACCTTCCGTACCTGCAGTATCACTATTCCCGGCGAACACACAACCCCCCCACGCCCCTCCTACAACTCACTGTCCCGCCTATTCCCCAAGCGAACCACTCATCACCATTTCCCTTTCCTCTCCCCCCCGACCCTTACAAATACCAACAACGGTACCAAACTAAACTCACACAATCCAAACCCAGAACCACCCTACCAAACCACCATGGCCAAGAACAAACAACGCGGCTCTCTCACACAGCACACACCGCGGGTTAGCACTCCTCCACCACCGACAAACCCAACTCTCATACCCACTTACGCTCAAATGGCGCACCCGGCAGGCCCCAATGTACCACCAACACCATGGCACCAGTCGGCTTGGAGGTTCTACATGAACCAGAACCCCTGGACGTTTGCAACCCCTCAGGAGGATATTGGTAACGAGCCCATCCTTGACCCTGACCACACCCCACTGCCACTTCCGCCTAACCCAAACCACCACCTCTGGCGCGATCGCTGTTATAGCTGTCTAGAAGTAGGGCATGACCAGAACGACTGCTTGAGTAAGGACAGGGTATGTGCCTACTGTTGGACCTTCGGTTACTAGGCGAAAGAGTGTCGTCACACCCCACTTGCCAAAAGGCAGCGCTTTGACCCATTGGTTCCTAGAGGAAACATGAGTGAAGCTGGCCTACCACCAAACTGCCCTGAGGCGACCATGATTTTTATCCCAGGAACCCAGCACATCAACAACATGAACAAGGAGCTCACCAGGGCCATCATTATTGATGCCCGACTCTTGCCCTCTCACGACCATGACACAATCCAGTCGTTGTTAATGACGGCCTGCAACACCCCCATTCCCCTGCCACTCACTCACTTGGCAGATACTCGATACCTGCTCCTTTAGCACTTGGCACGGACAGGGACGCTTCCTGCGAGACCACACACGCAAATTTCAAGACTCAGGTCTGATTCCTTACCCGTGGAGTTTGGCAAACGATGCCACGACCCTTGGCCTAAAATACAAAGCCTGGATCGAACTTAAACGTCTCTCCCCCCACCAATGGAACCTTGAGCACTTTCAGGGTAGTTCTTGAACACTCAACAATGCAAAAACGTCCACTCGCTACACAAGATGATGGCCGTCATTGCGCTGCCAGACCTTGGAAAAATTCCCAAGACAATCATGTTTTGGGAACGTGGCATGCTCAGGGGCATTGAAGTAGTAGTGCACTATTGGCTAGAAGAGCCGATCAACCTCCCACCTATTATTGACACCTCTCCACCTGAATCACTGTTCGAGCTGGTTCATACACAAAACCTCAAGGCTACTGCAGGCCAGAACAACAACACTGGAGATACCGAGGTAATTACCTTCGATTTCAATACACTATTCGCAATTTGGGAGACCATGCTACAGGGAAAGCCAAAAGATGACAATGAGGCAAACTTGCGAAAGAGCCCCCTCTATCTACAGAAGGAGATGGAGTGGATGAAGGCAACCAAACCTAATACCCTTGGAAACCGGATGGAACCGGAGAAAGTGGTACCGATAGCTGAGACCGTCCAGAATGGAAAAAAGTCGAGGGTCGAACTGGAGGGGCCATTTCTGTCCCCAAATGGAGAAGAGGAGGGGAGGTTAATCCTGATGAGCATTAACTGCGATGTGGCTTCTCCCCAGCACGCGAATGCTACTGACATCCCAAAGGACAGACACGACTTGCAACTGATTAAACCAGCTAGTTCGGCTACAAACCAGGTAAGCAGTGGTGAGACCTAAGGGCTGTCGGACCTAGGAGATTTTAAAATACAAGGACTGGGTCGTGGGCCGAATAAAGGCCCATTATGGGCTGATATGGTGGAACAAGAAACACAAATGCTAGAGGCAGGCCTAAATCTCAAAGAAATTAAGGAAACACCAGTAGTAAGCTCCCATGGGCCTGAGAACACAGAATCACTTGGACCTATAATCGGGTCCAAAACAAAAGGGAAAGGCCCAACAGCGGACCCCAGCACCGCTAAAGGTAAAAGGGCAAGAAAAAAGGCAACCAAACCCGTCTCAGAAACAGATCTGAGAAGGTCGGTTCGAATCCTCTCACAAGGACCCGTTAAAAACTCTACACTCTGAAAAAAGATAGGAAAGCCATTGAAGGTCCGAGCCAGGCGACGGAGGTAGCTAAAACCGTGGAGGACGCCGCAGTTCTTCAAGCATTGGCCGAAGAGGCAATAGTCATCACCTCACTGAAGGATGTGTGTTTTGAAAGTTATCTTTTTAATAATAATTTATATGTTGTTCATGATTTATATGTTATTATTCACATTCTTTGAGATTTATATGTTATATCTTTGGAAGTGTTCAAGAAGATGCTCTTGGTCTTGAACCATAGGACTCCTAAGATGAGAAACATTTAATCACTAAATATGTTCACAATCGTGGTAATTAAGGAGGAACATTAATTACCGAAAAAGATTGTCATGTCGATTAAAATACATTGAAGTTCTATAAATGTTGATAAAGCATTATCATTTAATAACATGAATATAAAAATGTGTATTTTATATATTGAACATGACCTAAATGAATGAAACATTATATAGATTGTATTTTGTGTCATTAATGTTTCCATTGTGTCTTTAGAATCTTAGATATGTGATGTGTAGGTTTTTCACATGAGAAGTATATAATGTGATTGCTATTTAAATACTATCTTATGATAGGAATGAAATAGTAGTTCGTTGTGTACAACTTGTGCGGGAGAAATCTATATGTTAATATTATCATTGTCCCTCAATTTGAGTTATGATATTACTGGGCCCCTTGGTAAAGTGGAATTATATCGCATGTAATATAACTGATGTAGTTATAATTATAATTCACTTGAGAGACCAAGAAAATGAATATAATGCAATAATGACACGATCCTATTTTGCATATTATTCATAATATCATGTGACAAGGATAGACACAAAATTAGTGGATTGAGTAAATGATTACTATGTCGTTTGAATAACTATAATGTAATGATAGAACCTATTATAGTTAATAATATAAAGTTTTATATTATTGCCAAGATGACATAGATCCTCTATACGGTCACACCAACTGAAGAGAAACAACAAATATTTTATATTTCATAATGATGCATTAGATAAAATACATGAGATGAAATACTAAAATAAAATGTCATAATATGACATGCTTAGACCATAAATAAATTGTGATTATGCAAATATTATTTGGTATAATGTTTGAATGCATTAATTATAAGAATAATAAGAATATTGCATAATATAATAATATGATTAATATTATTTATTCATAAATTAATTTATTAAACCAATCACAAAATGAGATTAAAGAGATCATAAAATGGCTAAATAAGGCTAGTGACATTTGTGTAAATAGTTTAAACATTACACAAATAGTTGCCCTAACCCTTTGCCTATTTAAAGGGGTGTAATTAAGGAAATTTGTGTGAAAATTTCTGCTCCTCTTCCATGGCCGAAAATTCTAGCAGCAGCCACCATTTTAGATCTAGGCCGAAGTCTCTAATTTCTTCTTGATAGGTTTAGCTGCCAAGAAATCAAATAGGTTGTTAATTTGAAGATCAAAAGGTGGTTGGATCTAAGCCTTGAACTTCACATCTATCTATCTAAGAGGTGTGCAAGTTCGTTGTTTAGGTTCAAGATGAACCAAGAGGCGCTTTCGAGAAGAACACGAGATCTAGAAGGTAAACCATCTTCTCTCCATCAAGAGATTTGACAATCTCTTTAGGTAAATGTTTCATCCTTCTCTCTTGCAATAAATTAGATGAGATTAATTTATCTTAATTTAGTACACATTAGTTTGTTGTAGAAAATCTTGTTTGCTTTTGTCGTATAAATAAGATCTTTTGTGTATTGAGCCAAGTAGTGCTAGGAAAATTTTAGATTCTCACCATATAGGCATACACGTGAAATCCCAACACCCACTTCTAGAAGAACAGATCCACCGAGTTAACGTCTACTGCTCCATAATCCTGATAGAGGCCGGGCAAATAGTAACTGGGGATGAAGCTGCTGATAACTTTGATAAGATCGCTTAATTTACTGGTGGATGGCGAGGCGGTTGAGTCGGACATGGGGGCCACTGGACAAGCGCAAATCACTGAAGAGGGCAACAAATATGACAACACCATTGTCCTTCCTGACATGGAGGAGCCGTACGAAGAACCAGAGGAAGAAATAGAAGCTATGAAGATGGAAGAATTGCTGGCAACACCTACTGCGGAAGAAGAAGCTGATGAAGGGGAATTCGTTCTGGACGGATATGACTTTGACGAAGATGAGGATCTCTTGGATGATGGAGACATGGGAGGCGATGCCTCTACTTAAGTTTCTAAGTAGTTTTATTTAAATCCGTTTAGGAGTTTTAGTGGTTTGTGCAAGTGTTTAGCACCTTATCTAAAACTTTTGTAACTCAAAGATGTCAAACGAACCAAATGCAATGGAATTTCAATTTAAGATACCTTTTAAAATCCTTAATTGGAATGTGCATGGGATTGGTGATATTAACAAATATGTTGTGATTAAGAATAGTGTAATAGATGCAGATTGTGTTTTAATTTGTTTCCAAGAGACAAAATGGAGTGAACACTCAATATTTCGTGTAAGAGGAACTATGTCAAACTTGATGCGAATGGCTCAGGGGGGGGGGGGGGGGGGGGTGGTGATTTTACTCGCATGGAGGGAATCCTTTGTTGCACAGCAAACAATTATTAAAAATTATTCTGTATCAGTAATTCTAGAGCGTGGAGATTTTAAATTTAGGTCTATGGGCCTCAAAGTGATCAGGAGAAACTGATATTCTTAGATGAGATTAGGCAACTAAAAACCTACAAATGAATTACCATGAATCATATTGGGGGATTTTAATATGATTCTGTTGCATGAGGATACAACAGCGCCTAACCCCAACCTAGGCAAAATGTTACAATTCAACAATCTCATCCATGACCTAACCTTTTTGATATCCCTCTTATTGGCCGAATCTATATATACATGGTCGAATAGGCGACTAGGGGTGTTCATTGGGTCCGGTTTAGTCGGCTTTGAACCGAACCGAATTAGTTTGGACCAAACGGTTCGGTTTTTTCGGTTTAATGGTTCGGTTCGGTTTTCTTTTTAAAACCGAATTGTAATTTTAGTTCGGTTCAGTTTGGAAATTTTCAAAACCGAAATAACCTAACCGACCGAACTTTTATATATTATGAATTTGCTCCGGACCATCCCGGTTTATTTCTTAATCAATTGTTTTAAATACTTCGGTTTTTTTCTTAATATCCCGGTTTATTTCTTAATACTCCAGTTTATTTCTTTATATATTTCGGTTTATTATAAATCAATTGCTTTAAATAAAAAAATAATATATTTTGGTTTTAATCGAACAAACCGAACAAACTAAAATAAAACTTTGGTTTGGTTTGGTTTGGTTGCAATGCTAAATCAATTTGGTTCGGTTCTATTTTAGAAACCGAATTATAACTTTGGTTTGCCTAGTTTGATTCGGTTCAAACCGAACCGAACCGATGAACACCCCCACCAGTGGTCATGGAGATGTATGTATATTTGTAAACGGACATTGGACTTCTAATTTGAGGAGGGTTATATTTTGAAGCCCAATGTCTCTGTAATGGCGCACGCTCATATGTTTGGGCCTAAATTTTTACTGCATGTTATTACAACATGGGACTGGATCCAAACAAGCTATCCAACAATTTCTGGAGCCCAGTAACTTGGGCTTACGGGTAAATTAGCTAATCTATTCATTTAAGCCATGCAGCAAATCAGGCTGTAATTTTCATGCGGCAAATTTGGCAACTTGCAACAAGTCCAAAAGTTTCATAATTGTGAACAATTTTAACTGTCTCAGTTATTTTCTTTGGATTTCAGTTTACTTTCTTATTTATTTATAACGTGTCATTTTGCTCGACTATCCCCAGCTAACTAAATCAGGTCTTACGTACTGACTTTTATTTTACTAAAATTCCGCAATTCTGCACCGATACATTTTGAAGTTCCAAGTTTTGATTATGTTGAAGGGATAATCAACTCGTAATTCACTATATATATGACACTACCGAACTCTATGAAAATGACGCCACTATAAAATTGGTACCATATCCTTAATACCACATCACGTAAATCAGAGAAAATTGCCTCTGGTATATCGCTACAGCACCCAGAATTCACAATTTTACTGTACACATTATTTTTTGAACAAATAAATAATAGTAGCTTTTACAGTATTTAAAAAATTATCATGCAAAAGAATCAGTTTTGATCAAGTGTCAAAAGATAACGCACTATGTATCAGAGGTCACGGATTTGAAACTCGGATGAGAGATCCTTCAAGGACATTGGAATTTAAAAGACCACACCTCCAATCTTTCTCTCTTAAAAAAACTAGCACGCAGATAATTACCCATGGATAAACGAAAAATAGAACTCTGTTATATTGTAATACAGTAACAACTACAACCATCACTTAATAATAAAATAATTCAGCAATCACACAGAACAATGATTTCTGAACACTACAACTATCTTATTATTTATCCTTTCGAGGAACTAACTCATTATTTCAGTCAATTGAAAATGATAACCATTATATATCATATATATATACATACCTGATCCACCCGAACACCATCATTGCTGCTTGTTCACCTTAGACCTGATAAGAGTCAGAACACCCATCAAAAATCAATCATATAAAATTTTTCACAAATAATGGGGATCAATTTTACAATACCTTTAACATTTTACACTGAACTGTATATATAGCAAAATCATTTCTAGGTACAGAATTTTAAAAATGAATGGAGGTCAATTCCCTCTTACTGGTCTGAAAATCCTGTAGTAGCATTTTCATAGGCACAACCAGTGGAGTTGCATCGAAAATGTGATCTTCAAGGTCAATTTAAAAAACTACACCACCACAGACACAGGAGGTTTTTGTTAATGTCAACTCTAAACATCACATTGCCAATTTCACCATTCTGGTAACCTCTTCTTGATCCAATTCCATTCAACAAAACACTAGATGAAGTCCGTACTTGATATATGCCAACTAAGGCCATCAATTATTATCGTATTTAATTACAATAACAAAAATGATTTCAGAGGTGACATGACAGGTGCCAAAGAAGCTGTACCACCATAAAAAATAAATAAAAGGGCACTGCAAGAGCAAATATTTAAGCAATACTCGCAAACCACTTGGCATGAGAACTTGTTAGTGTAGGAACTATTTTGAAATGTCAGTATGACACTTATATGACAAAATAAATGTACAGATATGCAATTCATTGTTACAGATATAGTACACTAATCGAACAGTTAGTAAGTTTACATGTAGTATCTAGCATTACTTCCAGTGCTTCAAACAAGGATACTAAACACTTAAAAATATACACAGACAACTAAATCATAGGCATGTACAAAATACACCAATCCTTGTATTAGCCAATAGATTCATTATATCTTTAACTATACAATAATATATTCAACTATCATCTTACATCTCACATCTCTTCTGTAAATCAAAGCTGTAGATGTGACTGCTAACTTGATGCTTAATAGCTCATATACTCTTAAACCCAACTTTTTAATTTTGTGAAAGAAGTGGCAAAGGCCACCAATTTCATTTACCATAGAAACCACAAGCAAAATAAGTCTAGACACAATCATTTTTTCTTTTGAAAATAAGGCTACTAGGCCCGTTTCATTACCTGAAACATTAAGTTACAAGTACCTAATGTTCTCGTTCAGGCTATTTTCCTGATTGGTATGACCTGTTATCTAGTAACCACAAAATCAACCGACAGCTGAGTACTACCACTAGTTCAAGTCTAGTCCAGTCAAGCATACTCAACATTACATTCACAAAAGATATCGGAAACATCAGTTCTAGCATAGTAATATGTGTCTAGACACAATCTAACCTTGATACCAGTCATCCCTAGTACCAAAAGTAGGAACCTGACCTTAGATGTTTAAGATTATTTGATTCAAATTGAAGAACTTACTGGTAATTCAGAATTATCATTATACTTTAAATTGCTGATGTTGTGTTTTGTGTATACACAATCGACGACAACACAACATTAATGAAAATCCAAATTCTCAATAAATTCTTCGATTTAAATCAAATCAATTGGTTCAGGTGGACACCACTCCATCAATTTAGGCCTCTTACCACCCTTCTGATTTATGCTGTTCTGGTTAATCTCCACTAATTTCTTTTCAAGATTTTCCATTCTTTGTCCCAGTTCTTCAAACTCCATGTTTTTCTTTTCAAGGATTTGAATTGTTGCTTTCAGTTTGGCTAACTCCGTATTCTCCATTTTCTCTTTCAAGGGTTTCTCCTGTGACTTGTTGTTGCTTAATTCTTCTTTCACAAACCTATAGACCGGTATACCACCTGTGCCAAATTAAAACACTTCTCTTTAACTTGATTCAAAAAGAAAAGCAAAAATAGCGTTTTTTACTCAATATAGAAAGCTATGCAACATCATAACTTAGATATAATTGCTCTAGATCATAGAATAGGATTGTTTGAAATAAAGAAGAAGGAAATAGAAAAGGACTTGCCAGTAAAGGGCTTAGTGCCTTGATCAATAGCGTGATCAGCAATTCTCCACCCCAACCGTTCGATCTTCTGCCATCCTTCCCGATCTGGCATCCTTTCCACCACCGCTTGGCTTGTCCAAATGGCGGTCTCTGAGGCGACTTTGGCGAGATCGCGTGTATTCTTCCAAGCCCCGCTGAGGTCAGGCGCAACCGCGCGCTCCTTCCCGGCGGCTCCTCCGACTATCTCTCGCGACCGCGTCACCCCACCGGAGATCGACGCAGTAGCCGAGCTGACGTAGTCCCAAATCCCCATCTCTCTCTAGCGCGCGCACTCGCAGTGTAGTCCGTACTCTCTGAGTCAACTAGAGTCAATGAAGGGAAAGGTAAGCAACTAAGCAACTAAGCTTGCTATATAGGCTTTATACTGCGGCAGCTCTTTTTCTACGACTTCCCACTTCTGATTTCAGTCTGGTCCACTGTAGATCTAAATAAAAAGCTGAAGGTATTTAGTAGGAGAACGGAGTAGGTCCGATGTTCATCAGACATACTTTTAGGTTCAACGAGCGTGAAGACCGTCCGATCTAATTTAAGATTTGTGCACACGAAAATTGAAACAGACATGCACGAAGTTTAAAGCATTCCGAACGAATCTTAAAACAAATTAATGGTGATTAAACTCATCGAACCAAAGTAGGTCTGATGTCCATCGAACCTACTCTCAAGTGATTTAGTAGGAAACAGGCAAACAACTAAACAGCTAAAGTATGTTATCCCGATACTTTATGCCGACATTTTTATTAATATCCAAAGTTTAATAGAAATTAATAAATATACTCAGATCCGCTGTGAAGTTATAAAAATATCTATATTGGTCATTTTCTGGCCGGTATCCAATTTAATCCATTACCGATCAGAAAATGGCGGGTACCCAAATTTTTTTTTTAATACAAATTTTTCTTTTTTAACATTAAAAATTCGAATTTTTTTTAAATATTTGTTAGATTACTTCTTTTGATATATAATTAGCATATTTAAACTAAAATACGCTAAATTACTTGAAATTATGTTAAATTACGCTAAATTACACTAAATTACGTTAAATTATATTGAAATATGCAAAATTACAATAATTACAAAATGAAAGATACTAAAATTTAGGATGCTAATTATTGTCAAATTAAATTCACTAGCCGCATGCGAATACTAAACTACGTTTTTTTAGGTACTAACTTTTAACAATTTCACTATGCGCATACGACACTGTCACTAGCCGCATACGGGTCGTTATGTGTCTACCGATGATAAAAAAACTTTAACTCAATTTTTGAGGCACTAAACGATGTTTTTTTTTTCAATTTTGACCCCTAGGGCGCCATTGCCCCCGTCTCGTCCCAAGCTTTCCGAATTGGGGTCATACGCGCAAATCCGAGTTTCCTAGCCAAAGTTATGGCCATTTAAAGTTAAAAAAAATGATGCTTTCGTGCAAAAATACTGATGACGCACCGATGCTTTATGCACGGCCTAACGACGACATTGCATCGATGTTTTATTGCAAAAACATCAGCGACGCACTGATATTTTTTTAGCACTACCTGCTTAATTGCCAATGCTAAGTCTAATAAAACATTGATGTTTCATTACAAAAATATCAGCGACACACCGATGTTTTTTTAGCACTACCCGGATAATAAAACATCGATGTTTCATTGCAAAAACATCGATGATGCACCGATACATGCAACTAAATATATTTGTTGATAATTCTACTTAACGCATCTGTCTAGGTTGATTCAGTTAAGTTCTTGCAAGGTTTTTTCCAGCATTTTTTAGTATTTGAATGAGTAATTATATTACGATTTGTGAACATATACATTAAAATATTAATATCATACAAAAACCTAGTCTTTGGTATAGTAGTAAAGACATATCACCTCTTTTGTGGGAGGTTCTGAGTTTGAAACTTAGATAGAATTTCTTTATGAATAATCAAATATAAGTTGGTAGGTTAGACTTCCATCTTTCTATATCAAAAAAATATTAATATCACACATTTGAAAAATCAAAATAAAAAGAAGAAATTTCTTTACAAGTGGAGAGGTAAGGGGTACAAAATCTTCATCTTGGATATTTGACTCATATACCCTCAATTGAATCATTCAATTTTGTAGGGCGCAGAAAGTTGCACAGCTGTTGGTATGGGAAGGTGTGTGCATGTGTATTTTAAATGTCTCGTGGTTCAATGCTCTCTGTTTGATTAAAGAAACATCGAACTCGAAACATTCACTTCTTTCTCCCTGCTATTCCTTTTGGTTCACCCTCGACAGACCTACGACTCGTGATCGGTCCATCGAGAGAGTTTAATGATTGTGGGGACGTTTAACTCCCAGCGGGCGCAAGCCCCCGCTGTTAATTACATCAGATGACCTTCCCAAGCCATACTGAATACCTCGTTCATTCCAGGATTTATGCCTATTTGTTGTGAATTGAATAAAAGGGGCTAAAGGGGGAAACTCATGTACTTGGTTTTCGTGTTTTTCTTTAATTTACCATTGCTTTAGGTACTTAATTAATGTACATGCATGAGATGTAATGATTATCGTTAAAATACCTTCATTAGATATTTTTATTTATTTACAAAACATATTTGCACTTGAGAAAATATATTTACACTTTATTTATATTTTTTTTATTCAAGAGAAAGTGATTGAAATATGAAGAAAAAGGGTATTTTCGTCATTTCAGGGTCTGGTTAACGTCTGGAAATGTTCAATTTTGACTTAGAAAGATAGAGGATTCAATTTGGGTTCGTTTGGAGGTGGTTTGAGTCGATTCGGACTTAAAATGAAGAAGTTATGGCCAAAAAGGACTTATTCGTAAACATTTATATTTTCTAGGGGCATATGTACAAAGCTGGAGGGGTGTGGGTTTATAATTCGGGTTTTAGACAGGGTTTTATGTGAAATTTGGGCTTCTAGGGGCTTATTTGGAAGAGTTTTGTGCTATTAGGGACCTTTTTGTAAATTTACAGGGGCTTCTCTGCAAATTGTAGAAAGTCAGAGGGGGTCTTTTGTAAAAAGGAAAATTAATTTGTAATTTAATTTATTTTCTGGGCTTCAAGATTCGGTTTTTTGGGTTTTAAGAGGTGGGCTGAGCTTCAGGATTCGTGCTGGCCATTTGATGTGTGATCTGGACTTTAAAATCCGTGCTGTCATTCAAATACCATCATGGCGCCAAGATGAAGGGCTTCAGATTGCTTCAAGATCCGTGCTGCTGTTTTATTCATTTTCTACTTGTGTTTCAACAATTGATCTTTAAAAATTCATATCTTCTTGAAAAAGGGTCAGAAAAATATGATCTTTATGTCCATTTTGTGTGTTTTTAAATACTCTACCTAATTATGATATTTATTTTATGTTTTGATTTTTTCTGTTATTCGAAACTGCCTATTTTCCAACAGCAGCCCCTTTTTATTAAAATGCTGTTTTTTCTATTTTCTGAATCGGAACTTTGAAAATTCGTATAAAATCGAAATATAATCAGAAAAGTGCAAAAGTGGAGTCCATTTTGTGTGTTTTGAAGTCCTCTATCCATTGGTGAAGTCCATTTTTTATTTTGGTACCTGTACCGGTCTAGAAGGTACTGTTTATCAGAGAAGGTCATTTTGGCAATTTTGAGTGTTTTTATTGTATCATTGGTGCATGTCTTGTGGTGTAATTTTGGTTCACTATTCCAGAGGGTACTAGGGACTGTTTTAAAGTATTTACAATTAATTTCATGAATTAAACATCATTTTTATGGACTTTCATAGCCTTGATTGCTATATCTTTGGTACCAATGAACAAAAGGGAAAGGAAAAATCCAAAAATTCCGAAAATAGCACCAAAAATCTGCCAAAATGTAGTTTTATGCAAAGAAGCCCCTTATCTTGTTTAAAATCATATTTTTGATGTTTTTTGAAGAACATGTCATTAAGATTTCCTTAGGTTTAGAGATGCAAACATCCAACTTGTCATTTGTTTACACTTCAAACCTTCCATCTTCCATCATTTGCACATGTTTGGAATGTTTAATTTCCTTTAGCATATTGGCTTAGGAAATCAAGTATTCTTCCATACACAAATGGATCTAAAAAGGGGGTCATTGAAATATCACAAGTTTAAAGCACAAATGACATATCATAGCCAAAGCTAATATCATTTAATACTTTAGACTTCAATTTCTCCCCATTTGCACATAATTTTTAATTGTTGCCAATATTCATGCATGTAAATGCACTAATTATTGACTAAATTAATCCCTTTGCACAAATAGGCCCTTTGATCATTTAGGTTGAGAGAATAATAGGGGAGACCTCATGGCTCAACCCTACTACCTCTTGTGTTTAATTTTCTTTTATTGTCACTTTATTGTTCTTTTAACATCTTCACAAAATAATTAATATAGTTTTCATATGAAGGGAGACCTCATGGCTCAACCCTCATACTTCTACTATTTAATTATTTTTAGAAGAAATTAAAAGAATTTAGAGAAGGGGAGAAAATATCAAAGATTAAAACTTTATTATTTTTATTTCATAAACTCCAAATAAAAGAGATGATAAAATATTAACATATGTAAATATTAATACTTATATATATATTTATATATATTTTTATGCAAAGTAAATAAAAAGGTAAGAAGAATCACATTTTTATATTTTTTCATTATTATTTCATGAAAGATGCAAAGAAAGGAACTAAAAAGGGAAAATATATTTTTATTTGATCCTCAAGTTACATATTTCATTTTTTGTTCATCCTAAGATGAACTAGAAACTATGCAACTCTCACATCCATGATTTTTGAAGGTTTTAGAAATAAAATAAAAGAGGAAGAGGTGAGGGATAAAGCTAAAGTAATGAAGAACAAACAAGAAAATCATCAAAAAACCCTTCTTTATTTCGATTAAAAACAGAATATTTACAGAACATTGCTCATCAAGAGCCTTACATTACATAGGTATTAATTACCTATTAGCCTTGCTTAAGAAAACTTCAAGCTTCTAACCTAGCCTTGGTGTAAAAATGGGGTTTTCTCTCTTGTTTCTTGCTCAAAGCTTTCTGGAGAAGATGAAGTCCCTTTGCTGTCTAATTGGGATGCCTTATAATGGGCAAAATTAGGTTTTTTTCGATTTGGAAGCTGCTGATGTGTCTTTTGGTATGCCCACCAGGTGTTTGATCAAGGGTCTAGATCAACTTGTATATATTTAAGCTTGGTTATATGGACAGGGCATCCAAGAAAGATTTAATGTGCCACCTATTCATATCTGGAGTGATCTCAACCATTGGATTGGTCTAGGATCTCCTGCCTTGGCTTATAGCCATTGATTAACCGATCTCTGAATGGATCCTTCTATTCACGTGCTCCAGCACCCTGGGGAGGTGATTTCCTTTTTTTGTCATGTTGTTTGGAGTGAGGGGCACGTGTCCCTGGGGCCAGCTAGCTAATGAATAGCTGTATGGGCCAATTTGCCATTGTGCCGGCGGTTTACCATGTCTTAACATGGTTTATTCTTATCTTGTGTCCTTCGGCCATCAGGAATGCAACACCTAGCATCGTAATACACCCCTTAACGTGTTCCAGGGCATATTGATTTTTTCTGAGAGCCAATTTGTCACCTTCTCACTAAACCCGAACTGCACCATGTTGGTTTCGGGTGCAGACCCGATTTAATGCATATTGCATTAAATTGGGGCCTCTGGTGGCACTGAGGAGGCTTGAATATCATACCTACGAAGTCCCAGACCCTGTTTGCACTATACTCCAAGTTCACCATTTTATTTTTTATACCACCTATTCCTTATCGGGTTCGGGTTTTGTGCTACATTAAATCCCTCCTTTCATGAGAGAGTTGGAAGAGATGCAAATGTAACTTGTTCTGCGATTCTAGGTGAGCTTCAACCCGATATCCCCTTTACTTGGACGGTTTTGGAGCTCAAAATCGGGTCTTAGGCGCAACAGAAGAGAGGGAGGAGATTCTGGCAAGTGGGACCCCCCTGTCAGTCTCTCTATATTAGGCATTGCACCCCTCCTTTTCTTTTGTTTATTCGGCCTGCTCTTGGCGTTAGCTGGACCATATGGCAGCTCTAAACGGTGCACGGAACACCTAGCTCACGCGAAACGAAGGGGTCAAAACCCTCCATTTAAATCCAGTGCCTTCCCTCCCCTTTTTCTCGCTGAGCTTGGCGCAGGGTGAGCCGTGCGGCTGCCCACTTGGTGCAAAGGGGTTCGGTCTCCTTGCTCCGAGCCTATCCATGATGGATATGTAGCGAAAATGGCATTCAGCCACTGATTTGTGGGGTCCCCTTTCCTTAGTGCTTGTTATGTGGCTCCAGATTGCACCCCGAACCGTTTAAAGCACAGTTTTACTAGATGTTACCATGATTTTGCACCCAGAATGTTATCCAGCTGTTGTTTTGCTCGTAGAAATTTAATTCTCTGTTGTTTTAAACCATATTGCATATCAAAATTCATCGTTTTGCATGTAGAATACTAACAAGAATTTTAATATGCATGACCAATCTGCCTGAAGGGTCTGAGTACAACTTTGGCACTTTAATTGCCTCAGAAATTGCCATTTGTCGTGTTGACTTTTAAATAGCAACTTTTTAGGGTCAAACAAATTTATACAGATGATTTTTGTAAAAAGTTCGGTCAATTTTTTTTTAATGAAAAGACCCGTAAACTAGTATTAAACAAAAAAGGTACGGTATAAGAAAGTTGCAGTATAAGTAATAACATGTAACCACAGTGGCCAATTTTGAGTCGATCCTGTCTACCCCAGTGGTTAGGGGTGTTCATTGGATCCGGTTTAGTTGGTTGTGAACCGAACCGAATTAGTTTGGATCAAACGGTTCGATTTTTTTAGTTTAATGGTTCGGTTCGGTTTGGAAATTTTCAAAACCGAAATAACCGAACCGACTGAACTTTTATATATTATGAATTTGGTCCGGACCACCCCGGTTTATATCTTAGTACTCGGTTTATTTCTTAATCAATTGCTTTAAATGCTTCGGTTTATTTCATAATATCCCGGCTTATTTCTTAATACCCCGGTTTATTTCTTAATATACTTTGGTTTATTATAAATCAATTGCTTTAAATAAAAAAATAATATATTTTGGTTTGAGCTGAACAAACCGAAATAAAACTTTGGTTCGGTTCAGTTCGGTTGCAATGCTAAATCGGTTCAGTTCGGTTGCAATGCTAAATCGGTTCAAACCAAACCGAACCGATGAACACCCCTATAGGCGACTAAACCCGACTTTCTCTAAACTAGATAGGGTCCTTATTACAGATCACTAGAATGCCATGGGGGCTTCTTTATCCCTTCACGATGCCCCACAAACCGCGTCGGACCACTCTCCAATGATTTTACATATGAAACCACATACCCAGTCGGGCATAAGACCTTTCAAATTTGAGAATCATTGGCTAAAGCATTCGGACATTACATCCGTCATACATAATGAATGGACCATGGGCGCAACCATTACCAATAAGACTAGGAGGCTACAGTGTAAGGTGCAAGCAACCCAAAGAGCGCTTAGCAGATGGGCTGTTGTCACATACAAAAATAGAGACACTTATCTGCGTAGATCCAAATGGGTGGTACAACAGTTGGACCATGCAGAGGAGGTAAGGCAACTGAATACTGGTGAATTCCAGTTGCGAATTTCACTAAGGGCACACATTTTCAAATTAGCAAGTGAGGCAGAAGAGCGATGGAAGCAAAGATCGGGAGCGAGGTGGTTCAAGCTTGGTGACAACAACACCAAGTACTTTCATGCGGTCGCAAATGGTCAGAAGAACATTAACACAATTTCACTTATAAATGAGGAAACAGGACAACCGACACGCCCGGATGACCTTAAATCGGTAATCTTTACTCATTTTAAATCACTATTAGGTGCTAATTCGGTCAACCGACCCCCCTTTGACTTGACAGGTAAAATTGGGCCGCAATAGACAACCGAACTATCACAGCTGGATAGTGAGGTAACGAAATAAGAAATAAAAGGGGTGGTCCAAAGGTTAGCAAAAGGTAAAGCAAGTGGGCCTGATGGTCTACCAGCGGAATTTCACCAAACCTTTTGGGATATTATTGGGATGGATGTGACCAAATGTATTCAGAGTTTCTTCTCAGGGAACAACATAGGTCACATAAACAGAGCAACCATCACTTTGGTGCCAAAGAAACGGGGGACCTCGTCTACCTCGGATTATAGACCAATCAGTGTGATAAACATGTCGGTAAAAATCATTACCAAAATAATGGCAAATAGGCTGCAACCCTATCTCGAGAGATTGGTATCCAATAACCAGACTGCTTTAATTCAGGGAAGATCCATCATGGAATCATTTGTGGTAGCAAGAGAATACCTTAATTTCTGCCACAAGTTAAAGATACCCTCTATCCTCTACAAGGTTGATTTTGCCAAGGCATTCGACACAGTCGATTGGTGTTTTTTAACCAACTTACTAATCGAGCGCGGGTTTCCTCCGAGATGGATAACAACGATATTGAGCATCTTGACAACCTCCACCTCAGCAGTTAAGGTGAATGGCAAACTTACCCCTTACTTTAAACATAAGAGAGGCTTGAGGCGGGGTGACCCGCTATCCCCCATGCTATTTATACTACTAACGGATTCCCTCAGGTGGTTTATTACAAACTCTATACCAGTAATGTACTCCCCCATGGTAATACCTCTGAGGCCAATCCAATACGCGGATGATACAATAATT
The DNA here is from genome assembly GCA_028015225.1 of Carex myosuroides. NCBI lineage: Eukaryota > Viridiplantae > Streptophyta > Magnoliopsida > Poales > Cyperaceae > Carex > Carex myosuroides. The sequence goes on along the minus strand of CM051470.1, from coordinate 8,371,807 downwards.
TTCACAGAGGCACACCCCACATCTCTCAAAGTCCTGACAAAAGTCCTAAACATATATGGACGTTTGACCGGTCTCAAAATAAACCTCCAAAAAAGCAACTTTGTTCCCATTGCGATTCTAACACAATTGGTGGTAGTGGTGGAGCGGATACTATCATCCCAAAGTGCGAGTCTACCATTATCCTTTAGGAAACCAACTAAGGCGGACTTCCAGCCGCTGATAGAATCAGTCCAACACAGATTGGCGACATGGCGTCAGCATTCCTATCTTCTGGAGGTAGACTGACTCTGATTAAAGCAGTACTAACGGCCCTACCGCTACACTACATGCAGGTAATAAAAATCCCCCTTGAAGTCATTAAACATATAGATAGAGCGCGAAGGCAATTTCTGTGGAGAGGAAATCAGACGTGTACGAGTATCAACTGTCTGGTAAGCTGGGACCGAGTATGTACACTCAAAGAAAATTGAGGAATGGGTCTCCTGAATCTAGTGACACAGAATCAAGCGAGTTGACCAAATGGCTTTGGAAAATAGACAGAGAAGGGACTGGGTTGTGGGCACAATCAATAGAAATGCTATATCGAGTAAGAAATTCCAAGGACCTACAACTTAGCCAGAGGTACTCATATTTTTTGCAATCCCTAGTGGACTTGGTACCATTATATAAGGTATCGGTCATATCTGGGGAAAGAGAGCACGAGGGGGAAGTGCCCCGGTGATTTGGAATTTGACAGCAGACGGATTGTTCACAACCTCTTCTACATAAGCCATGATGCACAATAGTGGGGTTATTGATCGAATTAATCTAATGCTATGAAAAATAAAGGTACCAACCAAGATTAAAATATTTTTATGGATAGCAACACAACATAAGCTGCTAACATAGGTAAGCTTGAGAAATAAAGGTTGTATGGTCCAAGCTGGCTGCCACCTATGTGGTAATACATAGAAACAACATCACATCTATTAATCAGATGTAAATACTCTGTACGGTTCTGGAGATCCCTACAGCGTAGGCAACCATAAGGAAGAACACACAGGAGATCTCCTTTGGCCTCTTATGCACCATCTCATCAACAAATCAATAAAGAAATAAAATACAAGTGACATAGTACAACAATAAAGGAGAGAGAGAGATGAAAGGAATACACCTAAAGAGTCTCCTTTGGCCTCTTATGCACCATCTCTGTCCCTTGGCAAATTTCGCCTTCTTCCTAACCCTAACTAATGGAGTTTGTATATGGACTGATTGAGATTAAAAACCATAGATCTAGCCTTTTTATAGCCTACTAAGGTCCATGTTCCTGTAGGGATCAAGATATGAGTTCTGATTCGTCCATCATGTGTTAGTGGAGCTTAGTGGAGTTTGGTTGCTAAGTTACATTAGAATTTGCTGTAACTACTGCTGCCAGCGATTATCTGTGCGGTTGGGCATCAAAACACATGCGTTTGAATATACATTCGCATAAGCTTCCTGTGCTTGGTGAATTCTTCTGTTGTGCGTCTTATATTCTATGTGTTTGGCGACTCCAAAGTGCAGGCAGTTCGAGGCTCATCCGTCTAGAAAGACCTGTTGTCCAGAATGCTTCGTTTTGTGTTTGTTTTAGGTCTAAAAACACTAGAAATCTGCAATTCTACAAAACCAAGTGAAAATGGCAAAAGTAAACTGATTCGACCAAAACTAGACTTTTATAACTCGATATTTTGACAATATTTTAGGTCAAGTGAAAGGGAAAAACACTATATTTTCTGACCCTACCAGATACCTTTCAAAATACTCACAATTTGGTAACTTCCATTTAAAATTTGTAATTTTGAAATTAGATTACACTAATTTAATTTGGTACTTAAGATCTAAAGGAATTTAATATACCACAATAAGAAAAATCAATAGAATATAAGGTGCATATCCAATGCAGATTGCACCCGAAATGTAACTCCAGAACATCAACATTTCTAATCTTCCAAAATAAAGTAGTAAACCTCTCCAAAGAAGGTGCCACTTGATAATATTCCCTTAAATTGATGTTGACGAAAGGTAAACAGGTCTACGGGTGATGGGTCAAAATCATAGTTAATAATATTTATAACCCTAATTATCTACTTTACAATCAATTCACAAGCATATGCATCTATCGTATAGTATAGATCGGGGTGTCAATCCACAAAGATAGTGTATTAAGGTTAAACCGTTCACTAATTCTAGGTTTTATTTGATTGTGTTTGGTTGTGATTGATTGTGTTTGATTTTTTGTTGGGTTTAGTTGAGTTTTAGGTTATCAATCAAAAGTAATAAAGGATTACATGTAGTAAAGGGTTATAGGGATCATGCTTTCTATCATTCTTATTCATTTAATCTTGTTTCTGACTCCAGACCATTCGTATGTGATTTGTCACCAACCGTATGCGAATGGTTACTAGTGTCCGGTACAGGTCAAGTGCATGCGGTCTATCACCAACTGTGTGCGATTGCAGGTACTGATGGGTCAAAATCATAGCTAATAATATTTATGACCCTAATTGTCTACTTTACAATCGATTCACAAACGCATGAATCTATCGTATTGTATAGATCGGGGTGTCAATCCACAAGGATAGCATAAAACCAACTTAGCATAAAATTAATCGATGGCAAATGAGAGGCCAATCAACGCCATCGGTTGGTTAAACCCGAACAGTCTATAAAATGTTTCAAGTAATTATAGCACTGTAAATCCCTTTGCCCCTCATCCAGAAAGAAAGATCCTTTTTGAGTTTCAATTTATTCATTTTGAATCCTTTCTATCTTCTACTTATTTTTGATTTTCTTTTTTTTTCCCCTAGATTCTTGATTTCATTTCGATTTTTCTTCTTCTATCCCAAAGGGATAGAATCAATAGCGAACCTATGAATCTATATTATTACATTCCAATCTCTTCCCGATACCTCCCAAGGAAAATCCCCAATTGGATCCAAATTTGACGGGTTAGTCACTACAGCAAAACGGAGCTTCAACGACCGGTATCAGCGACCGGTGGTAACGCCGGTCGCTGATTCTCAATTTCTCTCCAAAATAAAGATTTTCACTCAAATTTCGGCGACCAACTGTATCAGCGACCGGTATCAGCGACCGGCGACAACACCGGTCGCTGAAAGGTTTTTTTTTATCGCTGAAAAAAACGCGGCTGCTGAAAAATAAAACGCGCGCCTTTATCAAAACACCAAAATCAAAACGCCTCCGCCAAAATCAAACCCTTCCCCAAAATCAAAACGCCCGACCCCCCTGCGCCGCCCGAGCTCCCTCCGCCCGACGCCCCGCTGGAACCCCGACCCCGATCACTGACCCTGACCCCGACGCTGTGACCCCGACGCTGTGACCCCGCCGCTGGAGATCGGAGTGACCCCGCCGCCTCGGGTGGTGTCGGGTCTTGTGCGGTCCAGCTGGCGAAGCTTGGGCCAGAAATGTTGATCTGGTGAGAAGCTTGGGCCAGTGACCCCGACCACAAGGTGCTACTCTTCCTCCACTCTCATCTCTCTGAAGGATTCGCCTCCTCCTTTTCGTATCCAGGTAAAAACCAACTCCAGTGAAATTTTCCCCAATTTAACTAAATCTGTTCTTGCTCTTTCACATAAAGTTTAGAATTAAAGACATCTGTTCTTGCCCCAGTGAAATTGAAAACCAACTCCAGTGAAATTTGCCCCAATTTAACGAAATCTGTTCTTGCCCACCCAATCTCCGTCTCTGTATTCAATTTAAAATTAAAGACATTCTTAGTATCTCACAACCTTAACAACTTTGTAAATCAGAAAGTTTTCTGTAATTTAGTAAAAAGATCATCATTTTGAACTTTATGCATGTTTCATAAAAGATTTGTTTCTATTTTTCTTATATTCTTTTCAGTAACATAGTAGGAACATTTTGGGCTGATTCACCTAGATCCATGCTTCCTATTTACCAAGAGCTGATTGCCGCTGGTCAGAGGATTTGGATATTTAGGTAATTTCTGATAAAAACACTTTGGATATATGATTCATGCAGTTGGACATATAGATTCTTGCTCATTACTATTGGTTCTAATTTGCTCTTTATTTGATAGTGGTGACACTGTGCAGTGGTACGAGTAACCGCTACTCGGTATTCGGTAGATGCTCTTAAGCTGCCAACACTCGTCAACTGGCATCCTTGGTACGACAATGGAAAGGTTAGTTCATTTCTTTTAAATAGAACTGGTACGCACACCAGACACACTATTTGCGTACCGCCTGGTACACACTATTAAATAGTTCATTTCTCTTAATACAAAGGTTGGAGGGTGGAACTAAATATACAAAGGATTATCCTTTGTAACCGTAACTGGTGCGGGTCATGAAGTACCACTGCACCGACCCCGGCAAGCATTGATATTATTTAGACATTTTTTGAAAAACAAGCCGATGCCTCAATAGCATGACCGACCTAGTTTTCTGTGCTGGTTCTTTGTACCAGTTCATTGGTGAACTGGTAATTGGTTTCAATACCAACGATGTATGTATCTCTCCACCTCAGAAGGAAACTCGAATCCTATATATCAAATGCAAGTAGATCTAAAAGAAATTTATAGGGTAATTCTACTAAATTTTGATTGATTTTTAACATGCAAAAGAATGAGTTTTATTGTGTCTTTGCAAAATTCAAGCATTGGAATTGCTAGCTTGTGCCGGACTGAAAACTGTGCTGTTGATTTTGACTTTTATATGCAGCCATCGTTCCAAATGTGGACCGGCCAAATACAGGATAATGTCAACTTCAAGAAGCAAGCAGATACTGCCTTTGGAGCCAAGGACTTCACCACTGCAATTGCTTCCTATACTCAGGTAAAATACAGCGCCAATTCAGATGCATGCTAGTCATCAGCTGCAAAAAAATTGTCGTGGGTTGACCCAGTACACAATAGAGACTTACAGTGAAGTTCTGAAACATTGACAGAGAATGCAATTGTATTAGCCAGAGAAAAGTAGAAATTATTTTTTAATTGTTTTACTAATTGAATCTTTAAACTTTATCTATTTAGATTGGTATAATATCTTCATAACTCATTTTCCTATTTTCTGAACAGTTTCCTGTGCCTTTGGCGATCGACGCCCATAGCCTTCAGCGCCCACAGTCTTCGGTTCATAGGTTGGATAATGTAAAATTTAAAATTGGATATTGTAAATGGTTGTAATTGTGAATTTTAATTACTATTAGCCCATTGTTCTAATAGATATATCATAGGTTGTAAATAATACTATCAATTGGATAATGTAAAATAATACTATCAATTGGATAATGTAAAATTTAAACTCTGCTATTGTAAATGGTTGTAATTTAAATAATAAAAAAAGGTGCAAATTTAAATAATAAAAAAAATTCAAAAACCTGACAGAAGACTTTCTGCGACCGGTTTTAACTATTAGCGACTGTTTTTTTGGTCGCAGATACCTTTTCCTGACGTCAGAAAAAATATCAGCGACCAAAAAAAAGTGGTCACAAAAACAGTATCCGCGACCGGTGACGTATTATCAGCGATCGGTGACGTCATCAGAACATTATCAGCGACAAGGCTTACATCGACCGGAATTTCAGCGACCGTTTTTGACTTTCAGCGACCGAATCAAGTATCAGCGGCCGGCGCCCATACTACCAGCGACCGGAATTCCGGTCGCTAATAGTGCTTTTTGCTATAGTGAGTGTAAGCTTATCCATGCGGTTATGCACTCTTGAAAAATGAATCAACTTTCTGAAAGATCATGGCTTTCGTGCTTTGGTGAGTGTTGTCCTAGATCCTTTTGATGACCTATGTTGTGTTGAAGGGATATCTATATCATCCGATCGATTGAGTAAGGCCCGCAGTAGAAATGGAACCGGGGAAAGGTTATAAACACCATCAGTGCCATAGGCCATCCGATGATAAATGAAAGATAATAAATGTGTTTTTTCTGGTAGGTGTCAATATTAGAAAATTCTCCTACGTACTACTCTTTACAAAATGGTGGTTCAATTTTTCTTCAATAATTACGTATAAATATTAGTAAATATCTTCCCGTACTACTCTTCCCGTACTACTATTTGCAAAAGAGAGGTTAACTTTTTCTTGAATGATTACGTATAAATATTAATAAATTCTCCACCGACTGCGATTTGCAAAAAGGAGGTTAAATTTTTCTTCATTGATTATGTATAAAGATTAGTAAATTCTCCACCGACAACTATTTACAAAAAAGTTATTTTTTTCTTGAATGAGTACATATAAATATTAGTAAATTTTCACCTACTACTATTTGCAAAAAGTAGGTTAAATTTTTCTTCATTGATTAGGTATAAATATTAGTAAATTTTCAACCTACAACTATTTGCAAAAAGGAAGTCAAATTTTTCTTCAATAATTAAGTATAAATACTAGTAAATTCTCCGCCTACTATTCTTTGCAAAAGGAGCGTTAAATTTTTCTTCAGTGATTACGTGTAAATATTAGAAAATTCTGCACCTACTAGTTGCAGTTTTCTAGAAATAGATCGGTGGAAAAAAGTTAATTAATTTTCAATTATAGCTGTTATTTATTAGAATTTTCAAATCGCCTAGACGGAATTAAAGCTTCTAACTTAAACTCGTGTCAAGGTATCTCCTTTATTTACCTCCTTTATTGACAGCTATAAGATATTTAGAACCTCCTTTTCTTTTGCCATTTTTTTATTCATTTAGAACCTCCTTTATTGACACAATTTCCTTGCTTTATCCTTTTAAAGGGTTACTTGCTGTCTCCCACCTTCTTTAAATACGAATCTTAATTACTGTGGTGGGGAACATTGGTCCGTATCGTGGTCCACACGGGAAAGTGACATTTGTAGTGAAATTAATACAAGTTATTAATATTAAATATTAATTCCTAGCAAGTTTATCTCTTACTCCACCGACCAATTACGTGATTCACTTCAAGCATTTGTTTACTTATTTAAAAAAAGTCACTTAGCGGTAGCAGCATGGTTAACTTACCAAAAGAAATCAAATTAGACTAAACATCAGTTTGCTTTCCAGCCTGCTTGCCTATATAATGATACCTTCTAATTGGCACTAGCTAATAATATCCACTAACACTGGTGCAAATTAATCTCAAAAGAGAGAGCGAGCGAAACAGAAATGGCAGAGGTGGTTGTGGAGTTTGTACTAAACAAGCTTGCTGATGTCATAGCGAAAGAAGCACGGGTCTTGGGTGGGGTTGGGAAGAAAGTGGAACGGGTGCGGCGTGAGCTAACCCGAATTAAGTGCTGCCTGCAAGATGCAGATTCAAAACGAAAAGGAGACGCAAGGGTGCAGAACTGGTTGAATGAGCTAAGAGATGTGGCCAATCGCATCGAGGATGCAACCGACACCTTCCTACTCAAAGTTGGATATAGAGATGCCAGCTTTTTACAAAAACTTAAGAAGCTGTGCAACAAGCCCAAGGAGCTGTATTTCCGCCACAATCTTGCCAATGAGCTCGATGAAATTCAAAATGTACTGGAAGAGATATCTAAGAGCAGGGTTGCCTATGGAATCAGTGACCTGCAAGACAACAAGGGAGAGGATGATGTCATAATGCCTCTTCGAAGAGCTACTTATCAAGAAGTCGACGAAACTGAAGTTGTAGGCATGCAATCTGACAAGAACAACATTTTGAAGTTGCTGCATCCTGATCAAACCCCAAGGCGGACAGTTATAACAATCGTGGGTACCGGCGGTCTAGGAAAGACTACCCTAGCACATATGGTATACAAAAGGCAAGTGCAGATTTTCCTTTTTAACTATGTTTTAATTAGATATATAAATAATTAGATCAATAATAAGAGTTAGTCTAAATTGCTATCTATAGAAACGATCAACTGGTATTACTGCTATAGGTTATGATTTTGAAGATTTAATATTTGATCATAGCAGCTCAACTCATCAATAATTGCTGACGTCTTAGTAACACTTAATTCATGTGATCACAATTTTTCAAACACCGTTCTACAAATCATGATCTAATAATAAATCTTGTTTGCCTGTCTAAACAGTGCCAGGGAAAATTTCGACTATCATATAATGCTATCAATCTCTCAGAAGTTCAGTCTAATTGATCTTTTGAGAAAGATGCTACACCAGTCCAAAGATTCTGTACGGGAGAACCAAGCTGTCGGAGATTTAATCATAGAGCTCAAAAGTTTTTTAAGTAACAAAAGATATCTGATTATTCTAGATGATGTGTGGAAGGACGATCTGTGGTATCAATTGAGAGATGCATTACCTGATATCAAGAACGGTAGTCGTATCCTGATAACTAGCAGGTCTATTGAAGTTGCTACATCAGCCGACTCCCAAATGATACCCTATAAACTCAACTTGTTAGATGATAGGAAAAGCCTAGATCTCCTTCTCAAAAAAGCTCTCCCTTATCAAGAACCAGCTGAAAAATGCCCTATCGATCTCCTTGAGGTTGCACACAAACTATCCAAAAAATGTAAGGGGTTACCTTTGTCTTTGGTAGTATTAGGTGGTATCCTATCAACTAAAGAACCATCCTACCTAGTGTGGGAAAGGGTGTTGCAAACAATGAATTGGTACTCAGACAGCAAGGATAGCATGCGAATCTTAGCAATGAGCTATGAAGATATGCCATATTATCTCAAAGCATGCTTCCAATATCTTGCTTTTTTTCCTGAAGACTATGTGATTTCTGCAAAATGTCTGACCAAAATGTGGGTAGCAGAGGGGTTCATACCACTCGAGGGCAGGCCAACAATAGAGATAATGGCTGAGGACTGCCTTGAGAAACTTTCCAAAAGGTTATATTTTTTACTTATTTTTTATCAGGCAAATATACAATATTATTGCAAACATTTTAGTCACAAATTTACTGCTCCATTGATCACACTTCAGGTATACTTGATAAGCTACGAGTCCTTATTAACATCGTTATTGCAAGATCCATTCAGATACCAGAAAAGTACAAGTTCCTTCACCCTTTTTCACATGTATCATACACTTCTTTCTAGTTCAATGATTTCTTCTCAAATAAATTGCTTCTTTCTAGAAATCCTTCTACCAAGTGCATTTCTCATTTTTTTTAAGATGAGTGTGAACAGAAGCTTCTTTTCAATTAGGTATATTTCACTAGTGTTGCCAAAAAATATAGTAGATAGGTTTTGATACTAAAAGACAGCTCTAAGAATAATATCAATTTTTTTTAGGAGATTGATGGTGCAAAACTATAATTTTGCGTGAGGGATTAGGATTTAATAAAAATAGTTTAATTTTGAGATATTATTCTGAAATTACAACCAACATATATGTACATTAAAATATTTCTCTTATAATCAAGAGCAAACAGAACTTTTTTTTTTTCTAGAATTAATTATGTACAAATTTCATTATATGCATATTTTAATTTCTCTTCATTTTAACAATCAGCATAAATGAATTATATCTTCCAATTTATATAGGAACTAATAGTCTAGTTAGGATATATACACCATTATTATTATGACTAAAATGCTTTCAGTATTTCCTGACTTGTTTATCCACCAAAATTAATTCAGGAGTATGGTTCAAGTATTAAGCCGATCCGCGAATGGTTTAATCAAGCACTTCAAAGTGCATGATATTCTCCGCGACTTGGCAGTGCATGAAGCCGAGCATGAAAACTTTGTCGTTGTTTTCTCACAAGCATCAGATGACAAGCAACCCAACAGAATAATCCGACGTGCTTCACTTCAAGCCCAAGAGAAGAATTCACGATTCATAAAATATGTAGGTCCAAATACCCGATCTTTACTGTTGTTTGATGCTGGATATTGTGAAATGAGCTTACATTGCTCTAACTTTAGGTTACTTAAAGTTCTAGAAATTGTGGGTGTCGAGAAGTTCGAATATGAATTAAAATTATTAGATGAGTTAATTCACCTGAAATACTTGGGGCTTAGAGGTTGCGATATTGACCTCTCCACATTTTCTTTTCACCGTATGAAGAGACTCGAAACTCTGGATGTGCGAGGGTCTAACTGTAGCCTGCCATGTGATGGCTTATGGACAATTGGTACATTGATGCATGTACTAGTTGACTACAGGAATTTTTTTGATGGACCAACATCAAAAGATATCCTAATGAGCAATCTACAGACCCTGAAGTGGGTAACAGTTAAGAGAGCATGTAATGCGAAGTTGCCCAACATACGTAACTTAGGTATTAGAAATGAATGTGATGAATGGGTTTCAATAACCAATCTACTTCAAACGTTGCCTTTTCTGGTCTCCCTAGGGATCGCTGCAGATAACTCTCTCCCGATGGATATTGTTTACCCAAAAACACTTCCAAATTATCAGAATTTGCAATCCTTATCATTGAATGGAAAGTGGCCTGAGAATGTCCGCATAGAGGCGAGCTTGCTTCCACCACACCTTGTTAAACTCACACTTGAATGGTCCCTCCTTAATCATAATCCAATGCCAGAGCTTGGAAAGTTGAATGGCCTAAAAAAACTTTTCTTGGGATACCATACATGCATTCACTAGTCGCGATTGGGAGGGTCCAATAATCTGTCCACAAGGATTTCCTGTTCTACAATACTTGAAAGTGGGTTCTAATTCGAGCATCAAGGATGTGACGGTGGCACAGGGGGTCATGCCAAAGCTTACGTACCTCCAAGCACATTACCAAATCAAGGTGCACCTGCCTCCTGAGCTACAACATGTGACAGTTGAAAGATGGTAATATTATTGATTTAATTGGTCAAGTGCAATGTAATATCTATGATATATCAGTGACCACTTACTTTTTCTTTTCACTTTTTTTTTTTGTGTGAGAAACGTCTACTATTTGTAATATATATGGTGCAGGGTGCATGTCTTATGAATGCTTCGTGTACCATAAATACGTACATGTTCCATTCAATTTCTTTTTGTTTTCTGTACTGTTATTCTTTTCACAGACGATGAGAGACGAATATATATATGAAAATTTGATGGCATTTGTACGTGCTGGCCGGGTTGATCTTCATACTCTAATTCTTGTATATACTTTTTCCATGCTTTGGTTATCAGGGTAGGTACAATTAATAATATATGTATCTAGCTATAGCTAGATTGTAAAATGAGTAGTGTAACAACAAAATGCTGCTTTTTGTTGTAATTTCTTTCTTATGATTGAAAGTGGACCTTTTGATGTTTCCTTTCTTACACGGAGTAAATAAAAAGCTAAGAATGCCTGTTCTATGTGGCATAACACGTACATAACACACAACCATGTCTATTTATAAAAGCAACAAAAATATTATTTATGTACTAATTAATGAAGTGCCTCACATTATTTCGGTATTACTGATTTTTATTTCAAATTAAGAGTTTCTCAAATATGGAAAGGACTTGCAGTATCTATTTTGTATGTTAGGAAATTTTTGCGACAAATTAAATTAATGAATAATAATGAATGTTTTTAATTACTTGTGGAAATATTGAGAGGTGAGTAATATTATATGATGCAACTCTTATGCCAACTTCCTTTGAATATGTTGATATTCCTGAAGAATGTTATTTCAAAGATATATCAAGCAAACCTTTATGCAGATTATAATTAAATTATGCAAAACTCAATTTTTTAATGTTTGTGAGAAATTAACAACAATAAAAAACTATAATAATATGTGAATTTCATAGATCCATAGAATTTTTTAATTATTTGTTAATCGTTATTTTTGTATAATTATACAATTATATTTTTTTTATTTGTGAATTTTTTTAATATGTCAAACCATTTTTTAACGTATTCAATGTTTCAAATTTTTTATTTTCTTAATGCTGCAAAATTTCTTAAGTAATTAACGAAATAAAAAATTCTAATTTACCCTTTGGTTTGCTAAATTTTATAGCTTCTATTGTACTTATATGTTTATGTACAAATAATAATTTCAGAAAATTATGAGTACCACTGAACGAAAATTATGAGTAATATTTGATCCTAGCATTATTATTGAATTATGGTTATTTATTGGAATAGCAAGTTATTGAGATTGACATTGTTTCTAATGCAAAGTAAAGAAAAGAAAAGGAATGACAATATTTAGGTAGAATTGAAAACTGGATAATTATTATGATCAAATGTTTTTCTTATTCCACAAAGACAATACCCTGGTTTTATATATATGGAAAATAATTATTATCAAATATTATTATCAAATGTTTTTCTAATGCAAAGTAATACCAAATACACACTTTACAGTTTATGGAATTAAATTGATTTACACACGATGGCATTAATTGATTATGAAATGGAAACCCTTCCAAAATATATTCTTGATGACAACAATTATACACAAGCTAAAAATCAGGTGTAAATGGCGTTTCTTGACGAAGATTGCAATCCAAGGAGAATGAAAAGTGGTTCTGAGTGGAATAAATTCAAAAACAATCCCCAAAGTGGCTATATATGGTAGGTTATGAGGTGGAAAGATTCTATGTTATCAGAAGACATCATGGTGAAGGAAAGTTGGTAGTATATAAATGTGTAAACTTTAATGCCTTGCTAATTGTCCTTATCTCTGATGTAAGTATACAGTTTCAGCAATCAAATGTAAGTATACTTATCTTTAGCTGATGTAAGTATACTGTTTGCTGAAATTGAGATTCATTCGATTTGGAATACATTGTCAACTTACCATGCTTGCGTTCTGTTGAGGTTTATATATATATCACTTAAATTGAGATTATCTAGCGAGCTAGAGCTATCTAATGTAAGTATAAAGTTTCAGCAAACAAATAGATGTATTGGACTATGAAGAAAACAAAACAAAAAAGATTAATTTTTAAAACTTGCAAGCAACCCTTGTTTATTATGTACTATCCGTGAATAAATTATAGGGGTATTGATGAAAAATAATCATAATATAAACCAAAAGTAATGGTTTATAGAAGGAAGGGAATTTTTTATTTTAAGTAACTAAATAAATATAAAAGAGGGTTGATTTTTTATTTAATTTTTACAAACATGACAAGTATCGAACCATTATTACACCAATTAGAGTCCAATTTAGCCAAACCTTTGAGCAAAGCATAAAAAGAAGAAGAGAGAGATAAAGTATAAAGAAAAAGAAGAAGATAGAGATAAAGCATAAAAAGTAGAAGAGAGAGATAAAGCATAAAAAGAAGAGAGAGATAAATTAAACGAATCTGTTTACTTAGAGCTGGAAAGCATAAAGAAAAATAGAGAGATAAAGTAAAAGAGAATGCAACTTAGATGTTGAACAATAAATAATTCAACAAAAAAGTAAACAAATCAACAAAGTAATTGCTTATACAATCCTAAATCCGAGGGTAGAAAGGGTATGGAGGGAGAAGCCTTCCTGAGAGATTATGATAATAGACCCATCCAGTCCAGCTTCAGCAATTAAATCAGAGTAAATCACTAGGACTAATAGATCTAATTTGAAAAAAAAAAGAATTAAACTAAAACTTGTTTTAAGTACAAGGACAAACTAGTGCTTAACAAAATGCAGGGTGCCAATCTGGAGTTGTATAGGTTTTAATAGAAATCTGGTAATTTATATTTGCATGCATCTTTTTGGTATGTATTGGTTTAACCATAAATTTTACTTAATGAAAACAAATGCACTCTTAGACCCATCCAGCGCCAGCAACTAAATCATAAAATTGTTTAACATCATCTAAAATGTGATATTAAAAACCAGAATGCTAAGATTGTTTAACATCAGTCAATTTTAATGCATGGTCTGATCTACTAAATGGTGTACTATTTAGGGTCCTTGCCCCGACGCATCATCTCCTGTATATCCTCCTTCTTCATCACTTCCCGACCTTCTGCTCCTTCCCTTGTGGCGGTTTCACCTCGTGATCTGGAGGCAACATTTGGCCAGCAATTGGCGGGATCAGTCCCTGACCTTGTGACGGTATCATCACTTGCGGTTGCAACCACATCCTCAAACTGGTTGTTGCTGCTGCATCCTGGCATATACTTGAGCTGATTGTTGTTGCGGGCTCATGACAAAGTTTTGGGCACACCTAACAGCGAGCCACTAAAGATGATGCCCTTTGGTGAGCATTATATTATGCAACTCTTATGCTAACTTCATTTGAAAATGTTGATTCTCCTGAAAAAAATTACTTAAAAGATATATAAAACAAACCTTTATGCAAATTATAATTAAATTATGAAAAACACGATTTTATAATTTTTGTGAGAAATTAACAAAAATATAAAACTATAATAATATGTTAATGTTATATATCCGTTGAATTTTTGTATTATTTGTTAATTGTTATTTTTGTATAATTATACGATTATATTAACTTTTTTTCATAATTTGTGATTTTTTTTTTCAAATGGCAAACCATTTTTTTTAAAGTATTGAAAGTTTTACAATTATTTTTAATTTTTTTATTTTCATAATGTAGCAGCATTTCTTAATTAATTAACGAAATAAAAAGTGTCCTGTTTTATCACCCTTCGATTTGCTGAAATTTATAGTTTCTATTATATGTTTATTTACAAATAACAAAGTAGCTAGGAGCCTAGCAGGAAAAAAAAAATATATGGCCTCCTTGACTACTTATTTGGTCTTCATGGTCAGAAAATGCATGTCATTTGGTGTGCGTGGCTCTTAAAGAAAAATTAATTTTCAGATTTATGTGGCACAAATTTTAGGCGTATAGTAGACTGATCACTCAAGTTATTGCATATAGACTTTGGATGAGGCCTAAAATTTTGGAGTACTAAGTGGGTTATTTCAATCTAAACTATTCATTTTTGGTTTATGTGTAATTAAAGTCATGTCACTGTCTAAGCTATAAAATAATTAGTATTTGCCAAAGAAGAGAAAGGAAAAAAAAATTGGATAGTCAATGACATTGGGACCACTGGAGGACTATAACTCTTAAACTATCTGAAGATGTGGTTTAAATTTAGAGGTCAAACTTTAGAGTTATGCCTAGTTAATAACTGAGTTGAAATTAATCTACGTTTGGTAGCTAGAGTCACTGAGATCTAAAGTCTCTATTCCGTATTTTTTTTTTTTATGGAAACCTGTAGGCATATTATATTAATTAAATAAGAGTCTTACAACAAGTTACATAACTAGAAAAATAAAAAACTGAGTCATAAAACTAAAGAACTAAAACTCCTACTTTTCAAAATTAAAAGACCTCGCATTAAACCCGTCTCTTTCTGTAAAATTAAAATAAATGGAGGCTCTAGTGGTGCAGTCCTCACAACCATCAACTCATCGATCAATTGTGTCTGCAACAAAGGGAAAAATACATCGGGTCACTACAGCTATCAACGTATACTATAGGAATAACTTAATAGGCAAGGCCCAATATCGCCAGAAAAAGCATATTAGTTGAACAAAATCACAGGTTCAACAATTGGAGATGTGACCAAATATAGTCCAAGAACGAAACTGGAATAAATTGACATCCATAAGAGAAAGCGGCCCCACCTAGATTACGCAAGAAAAAAAATTCAAAGTCAGTTCTTGTTTTCTCATCTCCTCTTGTCTCTTCTTGATTCAGTGAATATATTTGTTTTACGGGTTCTCTGACCTAAGCATCTGCATGAACCAGATCATTAGAGCAGTCTAAACATGTAATATAGTAATTCTTAAAGAGATTTCAACCTTAAATAAGGTTCTATCAAATTATAAACTAGAATGGAAGAAACACTATATTTAAGCTCTATTAAATCAAGTATGCAATACCATTTACCAATTATGCTCCCAAAATTAAGCTGTTGCAAGAGAGAGATGCATGCTAACCTCCTACAAGAAAAATATAATCAGAAAATAAGATGATATGTTGGCTTCCTCCAATGACATAATTAATTTATTTTAGAAACTTATTTTTGTACAATTCATGTTACTTTTGAGTTAATACAGTTGCAAGTTTAATTTAAAAAAAAGGTTGCAAAATTGCTAATGTAAAATTTCTATATATCATATGGAGAAATGAGTAATCCATGACAAAACTGCTAATTAATTAATGGAATTCGACAATCGGATTCATACTTTTTATATTTTAGTATATAGATTTCCCACCACATGGGTAGCAATTTTGGCATGCCTCGAACTTGAATTTTCATGAGAACCCAGCTTTCACATTTTCCATGATCCATAACGAATCTACGTTGGCTTTTGATAGCCGGACAGATTGATGAATAATTTGAAAACGATACCATTTTGGAAACAAAAGCGCATGATTGTATTTCCCCAAAACGTGAACTTTGTGTGTGAGTTAGGCCCAATTTACCATATGGATATGTATTAAACGAATGGGCTTCTATATTATTATCATATAGAAACATATGGTATATACAGCAGATAATAAAAAACATAATAGCCCATGCGTTCACGTTCCAAATATAAATACATTATCACTGTCATTCTAGCATTAATATTTCTAGTTATCAGAAGCTTGTAGTTTTAACTGCATGCTACCTGTTAAATTTCGGTATATATTTCAGTTGGATATTGATTTCTCTTCATGAAATTAAAACAAAGAGTTAAAAGAAGTGTGACAAACGATAACGGACGCGGCTGCACCCATTGGTGGGCCGGTCAAAGGCCCAAATAAGAGTCACTTTCTTTGCAACGCTTTCCTCAGTTTCTTGTAACTCATTACCTCAGCACAGCACTGAAACCAGAAAGAAACAAACACTTGATACAGATACATAACAGTGCCTGAAAATCAAATGCTTCATTGATGTATTTCACTCGTCATACATAACAGCTAGGCGGTAAGGCAATTTTATACCATTACTTGTACCTTTTTTGTACATTAGGGCATGCATGTAAACAGGCATATATAATATAGAAATAACACAATGATCCCGGCACCACCTCCTTCTCCATGAAGCGCCAGATCTCGA
The DNA here is from genome assembly GCA_028015225.1 of Carex myosuroides. Lineage (NCBI taxonomy): Eukaryota > Viridiplantae > Streptophyta > Magnoliopsida > Poales > Cyperaceae > Carex > Carex myosuroides. Next base: position 8,354,922 of record CM051470.1, on the reverse strand, counting down.
CACAACAATCGGCGCCAGATAAGATTTATACAATTTACAAAACCCTCCCAGCACAATCACAAAAGGTAGTTAAATAATAGACAGTATTAAGAAGCCCAGATGACAAGATGCCAGCAACCCCATATCTTGTGAAGCTGATTTGATAATTTTGAGTCAAGCTAACAACTTTGAGAAGAACAAAGATACTCTTTTGTTTTTATTTCCGATTAGGTTACAGGATGTTGTTTGATACAAACGCAACTTAATACAATATCTCTAATTACAACTCATACAGCTCCTACATCTCCTAATTTCCGATTAGGTTACAGGATGTTGTTTTTATTTCCGATTAACCGCAACATACAGCTCATACATCTCCTAATTACAACTATTTATATATTTCCTTATTTTGTAATATTTTCTCTTTAATACAATATCTCTAAAAAAGGAAATAAATCTAATTAACCTAACCCCCTGGTGGAGCATAAGTGAGCTCCTGGATTGATTGTGGCGCCTTTTACATGTGTATTCCAACATGCTTGACAAAGTGACAGTTCATGATGTATTTATAGTGCCATCTAATCATGTCCAGAATATAAACTAAAATTCACTGTAAGAGAACTCATGGTAACTGGTAAATGATACAATTTCATTCTATTTAGAAGCTATTGGAAAAATTAACCATTGAAAATTTGGAGACATATACAAAAGAAGCGGTGAAAAAACTAAAAGTTCACATCATATGAAATTTTGAAACGAATCTTCGTGTTTACAGCCATTACTTATCGTAATAACTAAAAAAAAAAAAAGGAATGGCCCATCCATGGTCTGCACCAAAGCTCAGGAGAAAAGGAAAGGGAAGAGAATGTGAACAAAATAAGGAGGGTGTTAGTTTGTTAATTGTTACCCTCCAAATTAACAGGAAACAGATCTTAAAGAAATTAATAGAGTTTATCTCCATTTTTCCTCCATTACCTCCTGAAATTAAAACATGGTAGCAAGGTTAACATACTATTTTCTCACTCTTTCTTCCCATCCTCCCCATTCGCCTTATTTTTCGGGAGCAAATCCAAATGAATTGTATGTTTGAATCCAAACTGGAGTATCGAGATTTGGTAGTTGGAACTAAGTTGCTAACCCGTACCAGACTTGATTGCATGAATGCTAAGTTGATAACCGAGATGTACTATTTGTCAACAAAACAACAGTTTGTACGAATTAGAGGAGAATGTTTTACTTTCATTGAGCCCACTGTTTTCTGAACCTAGTAGAAAAATATAAAAGAAGGTGAAGTTATTCGTACAGGATATGAACTATGAAGCAATGATAGACGATGAGTGTATCCCACTAAAAATATTGTTACCCCCAGAGGTTTCTTTTAACATTATGTAAAAATATAAATATGATAAAGATGAATTAAATAGATATTATCAAAAGAAATCTCGGCCCAATCAATTTTCTGCAGCCCATATTTCCTTAATTAACTCTCAACCTCTGCAGTCAATATTTCATTAATTAATTCTCAGCCCAAAATTAATCTCTCTGCCAAATCACTCTCCCCTTTAATTACCGAAAACCCCTCTATAAATAAAACCCTCTGTTTTAAATTTGACTCCGCACCCTTCATTTTTATTTCATTTTCCTGCCGCACCCAATTTTGTACCCCTCTGTTTCTCTGCCGCATCTACTTCCCCATTCACGTTAAATTATTACAATCAATTCATCTTTACCCTCCTGTCATCTATCTATCACTATTTCATTCGGCAGGTTACTTTATCTTTAATAATATCTCTTACTGTTATATTCATATCTTTTCACTACTTGTACATCTTAATTCTTTATTTAAATATTATTTCACATTATCTTATAACATCTTTGCATCAACATCTTTCTAAAAAAAAATAGATACTATTCGGATAAACAAAGAAGTATGAGTGAGGCTACGGTGCTATGCATAGCACGGATTGGGTCCGTGCTACGGCTCAAAATTTGACTTTTCAAAATCCTAACGGTCGATCCGAACCGTTCAACATGATTATAAAATGAATATGTACTTGCAAACCAAATTTTACATTTTTTCGAATTTGTTTACTATTTTTTTAGATAGGCTGTTTTTGGATGGTCCACAATGTTCAGATCAAGTGATTTTCGAAAAAATAGTAAAAAAATTCGAAAAAATGTAAAATTTGGTTTGCAAGTACATATTCATTTTATAATCATGTTGAACGGTTCGGATCGACCGTTAAAATTTTAAAAAGTCAAAGTTTGAGCCGTAGCACGGACCCAATTGGTGCTATGCATAGCACCGTAGCCTCACTCAAGAAGTATTTCATCTATATTTCCTACATTAGTTTTCATTACTGACATAAAAAACAAAAGTATATGTGTTTTATTTGTTGTCAACTCTTGTTAGAGACCAAGATTTTATTTTAGCATTTTTTCCATCCCTAAAAAATGGTGCTCTCCCGCTTTCCAAATCAAGGGTTTACTAGCACGGTTCAATGTTGAATTTGGACCACGTCCTTGTAAATATTTTGAACAAATTTCATAATGGTGAAGTACGGAAAAAATGCAAGAAAATTTTATGGATTAATTAAGATGCAATTATCCAATATACACTCATTTGCCAATGTTAATATTACCAGGCCAAAATGTAATATAGTTTGGTTCTCCAACTCAATACACCCATTTTCCAAAAACTTTTTCCATAGAAAAAGAAGAATATTAACATATATTGTTTAACATTAGTTAAATCTTTGTGGTGGCTTCACCCCCCGACCCGCCGTAGTATTGTAGGTTCATCCCTACTTGCTCGACGTCTTGGGCCACTTCTCCGGTCGTGATCTTTAGACAGTTAACCATCAAGCTTAAGATATCGATCAATGCTATGTTGATCACATAAAAATAAAACCCATAAGCTTTCAAATCTTCGTGCAATAATTAAGCAAAAGAGAAAGACTTACAAATTAATTATTCGAAAATGAAAAAGATTGTGAGGTGATCTCCCTATTTTCATATATAGAAAAAAGAGAGAGAGAGAGACTTACAATCTTTTCTTTTGCATCCAGGACATGAGTACTTCATCTTCCTGCACCATTATCATGCACAAAAAAAAAAAAAACTAATTTAACTGTTTTTATAATTCTGTAAATAGTATGGTATACAAACTATTGTCGTTACAATAGTAGTCAGTACTAATCAGTGTTGTAAAAATCGGCCTTAACGGCCGATTAAATGCCTGTTTAATCGTTAACGGCGGTCAAACCGTTACGAATACACTAATCGGAGGTCTATTAACAAATTTTTCCGATTAATTGGCTGATTATTCTGTTTATTCCTGTTTAATCATCCGTTTATTTCTGTTTATTCCCGTTTATTCCTATTTATTCCCGTTTATTCCAGTAAATATTTATTTTCACATAATTTTTTTTTCTGTGACTGTGTGAGATACTGTATTATAGTTTTATTTGTAGTTGGATATACATCCAATATTTTTTATATATGTTTTTTCTTCTTAATTATTTTGAAAATAATTGATTAATTCTTCTATTATTTATATAGCATATGTTTTTCTTACTTATTGATGTAATTTTTTCAATTAGTACAACATGTTCATATATAAAATTAAGTTGTTATTATTAACTAGATTTAGTGATTTTATGTTGGAATGTTTCATTTCTTTCAAATAATATATTATTAATATTTGAAAAAGCTTAATTTTAGAATTTATTTTTGCAATAAATAAATGTGTTACTTACAAATGTAAAATGTGTATGTGTTGTTAAGAAGAAATAAGCGTAGTGTCATGTTATAATAATAAAACTAAGTTAAATTAAGTTTATTTGATAAGTTTGATGAGTTAAATAAATTATTTTTAATAAATTATGAATATATACACATAATTTTAATGAAAACGATTAACTGGCCGCATAATTCCGATTAATCGGCCGTGTACCGATTAATCACTTGGCGGTACCCTGTCCTTCCGACGAGCGCATACCGTTATTTACAACACTGGTACTAATTGAGAAAATGATAGTTTACAATTCTGAATCAGTCATGTTCACTACTAAATTAGTATGGAAAGAGATGTATACCCGGTACAAAGCTTCCCGAGCATATCGATTGGCTATTTTTCCAGAATCTAACAAGGAAAACAAACTAATGAATATAATAATTAATTAAATAATAAATAAGAACAGAATCAGGAGTTTTTATCATTGAATTAAACTTATTGGAACTGAATGGATAATCTTTAAGGTACTCTCTACAATTTTAAAAGCATAATTTGTAAGATCACTTTATAAATGATGTAACAACTAAGGCGATATATGTTCACTCTTGCCAGCCTCTTTTTGTTCATGTTATGTGAAAAATACCTCCTAGGCTATCTCCTGCCATTTGATAGTATCCTTTTTTGATTGTCCACCAATATCTCATATTACGATTTGGGTAAGTATGACTAATTAATATTCTAATACTGCTATTATCTTCTAAATTTGGATTTTGAAAATCAAGTTCATTAAGTCCAGTGTGCATATATACTCCAAAAGGAAGCATTTTTTTCATGGCCCAACGTCTACCTTACATTCTTTTTTCGTGAATTTAATTGACTTAGACAACATATGAATTTATCAAATACTAACATCATACTTCCTTCCTGTATCACCTAAGTAAAATTTATTGTTGCGTTACATAAAATATAAAATTCCCAGGTTAAAATGCAATAAAGATCAAGGTTGATCTGTTGCCCGTTGAAGTTTGTAGAACCTTCCTAACCATTTGGCTACAATTTTGAAGAGCCATAATAATAATGCTAATATAAATGAAGATTTCTTAATTAAATTGTCTAGCTTATTTAAGAGTATACTAGTATGTACATTCTATATATATGAATATTCTAAATGTATGTATGTGTGTGTGTCTACATATATATAATCTAGTGTATTCTAGTTTATATATTTAGGAGATATATACATGCATATTTTTTTAGAAGTATCTTGTGGAATGAAAGATGCTATTATGAGTGCTCAATATAAAATATTGAGCGCTAAAAAAAGTTATGTTTCTTTAATTTTGTCCTTAATTAAGACTCTTAATAGATGCATGCTTTAAAATCTATGAGTGATGTAATAAGCAATTTAAACATATCTTTCTCAGTCCTTGTTGGTAGCTTAGTGTTACTAGTGCTATTAGCCTCTGGTGGTGACTTAGTATTAGGTTCTGGATATTATCTTAGATTTTAGCTTTTGGTTATGTCTATATGAGACATCAGACTGCTAGTGCTACAGGATATCGTTTTGATGATGTGAGATATCTTTGTTAATCTCTGCTGTAACTTAACTTGTTTCTGCAATGAAACGGACTTCGTCCTTTTATCTAAAAAAAAATCTATGGGTGATCGCTCTATTGCATATTAAGAAATTTAAAGTTCTAATGTTGCTTTTCATGAGATACTTCCTTATTTATCTTTGAAATTCTAAAAAATATTAGATGTACATTTGCAACCCTATCATCTAAAGTTCAAATGGTTGATTTGATGTAGATATTAAAATTTTCGGAGTTAAATGTAACTTGAAAGGGTGATATGTGACGACATAACAAATGGCCGAACAAAAAAAAAAAATCCGACATACCGCTCAAACTATCGCCTGTACGTAATAAGGAAGTTCATGGCCCAGAAAGTTTCAAAAGTCCAAACGATGGAATATCATATATATATATATATATATATATATATATATATATATATATATATAGAGTATGGCTAAATTGCTGCCGGCAGCATTCTGGCCAGCTGCTGCCGGGGGCAATTCGGTCATTTCCGGTGTTCAAACAACAAATCTGAACCGTTCAACGTGTTCTAAATATTAAAATCTACTTGGAGACCAAATTTTACATTTTTTGGAATTTGTTTACTATTTATTAAGCCACTTTGAAAATTCCAGATCACATGGTCCAGAATTTTGGTGCACTGTTCACCCGGATCAGCCAATTTCAAAGTGGCCTAATAAATAGCTAAAAAATTCCAAAAAATGTAAAATTTGGTCTCCAAGTAGATTTTAATATTTAGAACATATCTGTATAAAAACATTTGTTGTTTGAACACCGGAAATGACCTAATTGCCCCCGGCAGCAGCTGGCCAGAATGCTGCCGGCAGCAATTTAGCCATACTCTATATATATATATATCTTCAATTTCTCGCTTCTTCTGAACTAATATTTTCATTACACTTAAAAAGTATTGCATAAGAAATTGTGTATTGTTGCAATAATCAAAATTTGTATCGAGTATAATATTTAAGTGTGCATTAAAAACTAATCAAGCATGTATTAAGGGGCTCGAAAGACAATTTTTGAAGATCAAGACATATATTTGTTAGCTGCCAATGCGCGTTCTGATGTGATAAAAAATGCATTACAGTTGTCACTATATATTTATGTGTTAACTAAATAGATAAGTGTGCATATATTAGTAGTACAATAAATATTACCAAACTTATACACACTTCAAAAACTCTCTGCTTCGGGCCGACTCCGTACGACAGCACTCAGTACTGCATGCGGCATGGGCTAGAGAGAAAGCCACACGAAGTCAGGAAAAAAAGTTGCACAAGTGCCATACCGCATGCGGACCCGCACGGTCAAAACTCCTCCACTTAATTCATATTTCATATTATAGAGCCTGTTAGTCCATGATATTCCCATTACTCTACGTACTCCTCCACTTGATTCATATTTCATATTCATCTTCCTTTATAAACCCAGGCGAAATCAATCCTTCCTCACAAACACTAACAATTTCTATCTTTTTCTCCTGTGTAGATTCAGAAAATAAAATTTGCAACTCAGCAAAGTATGCCTGAATTTGTATCCTCTGCATTAAATAAAACAGGAATCTTTTGAGTTAATGAATCTCAATCGTCTGATATGTTTTAAGATTCGTGCAGACTAGATCCGCACTAATATTGAAAGACCCCCTATGTTATAGGCAGGAGCCGGATTGGCTCCGTTTAAAATCAGACGGTTGAGATTCATTAACTCAAAAGATTCTCTTTTGAGTTAATGCAGAGGATACACGTTCATTCTGCCTCCGGATCTCTAACTGCATATGGTAACAACCTTGCCGCACGCGGTACTGCACAACAACAACAACAATCAAGTCTTTAGTTCCAAACAAGTTAGGTTAGGAGCGGAAAAATCGAGAGAGACTCCTCTCAAGAATCAACCTATGGGACTTAATTGACAAATGACAGTGGGACCACAACGTACTCCTCTCACCGGCATGGTGCCAATATCGCAAAAGTTTATCTTTTTGTATATTTTCATTGAATAAATATCATACCATATTGCAGAGTAAATTTTTACCTTGTAAACTTTCATATTGGCATCCAATTTGCAGAGCAAGATTTAATTTGTTGTTCCTAGAATGTATGGGGGTACACAGCAGTGGAAAAAAAAAACCTTTACTTTGTTGGGATTTTAACGTGAAATTAATTCAATTGGGCCATGTTTTCAGCCCAATTACACAACTGTATGATCCAATTATTCAAAGCCTGCGTCTCATTTGTATATGAGCCTTCTCAAAAAAAGAAAAAATTACTTGGGAGTAGGATATTTATAATTTGTGCCTTTCATATCTCATTATAATTTATATCTTATATTTTTATTTTTGAAGTTCAAATTGTCGATTCAAACCGGTCAACATGTAAATATGCTTGGACTAAATTTTATAATTTTTAAAACATTTCTACTAATTTAAATAAGTATAAAATCACTGTTTTTGATTTGGTCTTCAAATATATGTTTTAGAATGAATATCTTATTAAACAGTTTAGATCAAACTTTCAAAACAAAGATATAAAATTTTAGTATAATATCATATAAAACAGTTTAGATTAACATTTTGAATTTTGAACTTTCAGAACAAAGATATAAAATTTTAGTATAATATCATATAAAACAGTTTAGATTCACTACTACAAAAAAAGAGATTATACACGGACAATAAAGGAGGAGCTACACGGATTTCCTACCGTGTTTAAATCGAGTGTGTATGATTAGTTCAATAACTACACACGGACTTTTGCCCGTGTGCAATTTTAAAGATTCTACACGGATAACTTCACAAACAGCCGTGTACAAAGACCAGAATGTGTCGCTCACCATTTTACCGAGCTACACGGATATTACCTAAAAAACCGGGTACGATTCTTTTTGTACACGGACATTTAACTAAAAAACCGTGTAGCTTGACTCTTTCTACACGGACATTTAGTTAAATGTCCGTGTAGCTCTCCTCTTTCTACACGGACATTTAACTAAATGTCCGTGTAGCTCTCTTTTTTTCTACACGGACTTTAGTTAAATGTCCGTGTAGAAAGAACATTTTTTTTTTTTGTATTTTTTGTTTTTCGGCTAGCCTCCAGTTTTGCTAGCCAGTTTTGTTACAGAACTATTCCAGATTTTCCATATTTTTCAGATTTCATATAACAAGAAATCCATATTTTCCAGATTAGCAATAAATCCATATTTTCCAGATTAGCAAGAAATTAATATTTTTCAGATTAGCCAGAAATTCATATGCAATAAATTATACAATATTCATATACACCAAATTATACAAAATTATGAAAATCCATGTTGAGCATTGCAAAATTCCGTTACAAACCACCTTGCCCACACACACCTGATATCGTCGATCTGCTCCTTGGTGTAATGTGGTTCCTTTGGCAAATTCTACAATTACAATTTGGTATTAGTTAGTAACAAGAAAAGGTAGATGAAATACAGTTGCAAATATCAATTGCTATTAATCGTGCAAAATCAAAACAGTAAATGATGCACGAAAAGACCCTAAAAACTCTGAGATTGTAAAGAAAGTTCGAAAACTCTCTATCCGACATTCGGATCAGGCTGGAAAGTAAGTCAGCTTGGTTTTGGGGCTGTGGAGCTCCTGTCAAAATTTCAGCCCAATCCGACGGACGGATCAAAAGTTATGCCCTTTTTTGTGAAGCATGCGCAGGACTTGATTAAACATCATGAGTAAAGCATAGAACATATCAGTTGCAATCATAGGAAATTAAGATGAAGTACATACCGCTTATTATCTCAGATCTCAGCTGCTGGCCTCGATCAATTCGCAGAAATCTGATAGGAAAAAGCTCAGTTCAGAGAGATGTACTAAAATACTTGATCAAAACGGCACTGGAAGGGGAAGACATTAAAACCCTACACTTTTATACAACCCTATACTTTTATACACGGCTATTTAGTTATAAATCCGTGTAGCTCTCCAACTAAACATACACGGCTATTTAGTTATAAATCCGTGTACAATTCTACTATTTCTACACGGATATATTATCAAAAATCCGTGTGTATATTCCTACACGGCTTTGTATTAAAAGTCCGTGTAGCTCTCTCAATTATTTGCACACGGACCTCTTTACACACGGATTTTTGGTTTCTAATAAACCGTGTAGCTCTCTCTAATAATTCTACACTGATTATTAACTAATTATCCGTGTAGAAATCGTGCAGATCTTTTGAACCAGTAAAAAATCATATTTTGTACACTGTTTTTAATATAATTGCCAAATCCGTGTACAATGTGCAGTGTACAAAGCCAGTTTTTGTAGTAGTGATTAACATTTTGAATTTTGAACTTTAAAAATAAAGATATAATTAATATGAGACACAGGAAAATATGAGACATGAAAAAAATAATATATTGAAACCCTCATTCGAAATATAGTTAAATTACGAAAGTATGTTACCAAAATATTTAAACCCACCACCTCAATTATTAGCAGCAAATCCCGAACAAACACAGCCGCTTTTGTCTCGTCTTTCTTAGCACAGATTGAGTGTCAAATATACAGTCACATTATCAGTATTTCAATCACACTACAGTTATTTTCCGGATTCGTAATTAAAAAAAAAAAAGCAACTATCAAATAAATAAAAACTTCCAATTAAAATTTTCAAATGAAATATTTTTATAAGAAACAAGTTTTATAATTTTTTTTGTCGTGGGCATTTAATATGTTCCCGAGACGCTTAATACGGCTTTTCTTTAAAAAAAAAATAAGAAATAGAAGTGAACGAACGATATAATGTGACTACACGGTACATTTTGTGGATGGGCGGCTTACATGTAATTAACTATTAGAAGGTCGGAATATATTGGGGAGTTCTTTTCGTAATCAGAAACTTATAAGAAAGAAGATTCACATTAACATATTACATATGATGTATAGAAGATGTTCAAATATAAGCATCATCATGCACAAAATCAAAGATGTTCATATATATATAAACAACATCATGCACAAAATCTGAAAGTCAAACATGTTCATATATATAAGCATACCATCATACACAAAATCAAACATACATGTTAATATATATATATAAGCATCATCATCATACACAAAATCCAAGATGTTCCACCAGACAGCCTAACCCTTAAATCCAAGATGTTCCAACAGACAGCCTAACCAGACAGCCTAACGCTTAAAAACAAGATATTCCAACAAACAGCCTAACCCTGCTAACAAAAATAAGAAAACAAAAACAAACACAGGTTATCTTCAAAATGCATATCATCTTTTGTTTAAGCCCTCCTCTCTTCTTTGTCAGGAAAACATCAGTCAGCACATTGTTCGACTGCAGAGAAGCTTTTAGTAGCTCCAAACCCTAGTTAGATTAAGTAGGAAAAAATAATAATTAATTGCAAGTTCGAAAGCATTTACTAGCACACGGTTGAAAGAATAATAAAATACATACTGCATAAATGTCTATAAGTAGTTATATATATATATATATATATATGAGGAGGGATCAAGTTACAACAATTATTTTTTTTATTTTAAAAGTCTAAATCGTCAACCCAAACCGTTCAATATGATTATCCAAATAAGATGGGTACAAAATTCAATGGCATGAATATGACTATTTTTTGTAAAATAGTTAATAAATAGTAAACAAAATTCAAAAAAAATGTAAAATTTAATCTGCAAGCACATTTTATTGTGGAGATCACATTGAACGGTTTGGATCAATGATTTAGACATTGAAAATGAAAAAAATGGTTGTTGTAACTTTGTTGTAACTTTGATCCCTTCTCTCTCTCTCTCTCTCTCTATATATATATATATATATATATATATAGGCAAAGGAATTAAATAGAACATAATTTTTGTAGTTGGTATTTTCATATAGATAGTAAATATGGGTATAAGAACGTCGACGTAATTAATATTGAATTAAAGTTGCTTTGAGTATCGATAACTATGTTTGATGCTTACGGAACGGATGTGTGCCTAGTTTGCACCACTTACCATAAATGGGTTATAGATAACAAAATGAATCATAATTTGCTTTACAACTTTAATAAACTAAATCATGCAAACAAATTGTTTGTCGCACGCACACATCACACACACACACACACACACACCTCTGGGAGGCTGAGGCCAACGGTTTTTTCTTGAAGAGTACTGAGATCCTTGATGCCAAATCTGTTGAGAAGAGTAACACTTGATATGGTCGACATCGGCATTACGGACAGATCATCCATAATGGCGTACATTACGAAACCCTTTTCCCCTTTCTCCTCTTTCTTAGCAATTGGCCCACATGCTGCATCAGCTGCCGAGAGAAGCAATGGATTGGTTGAGACAGCAGTTGAAGTGGTGGGGTTGAGGAGGTGTGATTTGGTTTGGGTGGAGAGGAGATAGGTGTCATCTAGTTGCTTCAGGATGCCGTATGTTGCACCTAAGCAACCAGTCATGGATTCCTTGGTTATGAGTTTGATCACCGACCCAATCGGCATGGCCAGGAGGCTGAAGAGAAAATCAACGACATCCTTGTCGGCCTCGGCGAATAGCACCTTTTGGGATTTCTTCTCGATCAGGAGTTTTAGTTTGAGTTTGCTGTTGCTGGCCATGGTCGTATATTAATATTTGTTGTTGTTTTTTTTTTTTACTGTATAAGTGAAGAGTGCCTCGGGACAATGGTAGCAATCAACAGTTCAGATGTATCTTATATTATTTTTACTTGAGAATAAGCGGTAAAAAATGGGGTGACTTGTTGACGCGTTGCAATCAACAGTTACGCGTGGCTTTATCCTGTATTGTATATCATGCGCTGTGTCTGTGATGCGGTGCTATTTACTTGTTGACGCGTCAACTAAAGTCATTTCCTATTTCCTATGCTACACCTAGCTCAGAAAAATATGAATTGAAGAAAACACAAAATGGAGCAAGACTAGAGGCCCATTGGGCCTATATCAAGACGAGAAACACAAACGAGAGAGGACAGGCCATCTGTATATATAACAGGAGGAGGGATCTAAGTTACAACAAATTTGAGTTACAATAAAATTACAACAACTATTTTTTTCATTTCCAAAGTTCAAATTGTCGATCCAAACCGTTCAATATGATTATCTAAATAAAATGTGCTTGCAGATCAAATTTTACATTTTTTTTGAATTTTTTTACTATTTATTAAGATGGGTACAAAATTCAATAGTCTGAATATGACTATTTTTTGTAAAATACTTAATAAATAGTAAACAAATTCAAAAAAAATGTAAATTTAATCTGCAAGCACATTTTATTTAAATAATCATGTTGAACGGTTTGGATCGTCGATTTGGACTTTGAAAATGAAAAAAATGGTTATTGTAACTTTATTGTAACTCAAATTTATTGTAACTTGATCCCTCCTCATATAACAGTTAGAGCCGACCTTGAAAATGGACCATGGGAAAAACTAAATTGGGCAACATTCTTAGTCTAAAATCATATATAAGCATGACCTGCTTATCAAGTAATTGAATAATAGAAAATACAAATCATGGACAATAATATCCGACTATATATATTCATGAATAAATTATGATTAGTAAAGACACCAACGTTTATAATTTGTGTTGAATAAAAATAAAGCGAAGGGTTATTCTGGCCAACAAATTTTGTACTTAGGAACCCCTCGTTATTTAAAAAAAAAATATTAATCAAAGAAGATAGGACTATATTTTGGAGCGACAGAATAAAAGATAGGACTATATTTTGTACTTAGGAGCCCCAAGTTATTTTTGTAAAGAAAAAAAAAAGATATTAATCAAAGAAGCAGGTCATGCTTATATATATATACACACTACAGCAAAAAGAGGCATCAGCGACCAAATTTGTGGTCCCTGATAGTATTGTCGCCGGTCGCTGATACTCAGTACGGTCGCTGAAAGTCAAATTTGGTCGCTGATACTCCGGTCGCTGTAAGCATTGTCGCTGATACTCTTTTGATGACGTCACCGGTCGCTGATAATACGTCACCCGGTCGCTGATAAGTTTCTGCGACCAAATTTTTTGGGTCGCTGTTGTTTTTTTTCTGACGTCAGCAAAAGCTTTCTGCGACCAATTGTACCGGTCGCTGATACTTAACACCGGTCGCTGATAATCGAAACAATCGCAGATTCACAAATTATCAGAGACAAATAATTACGGTCGCAGATACTTAAAACCGGTCGCAGAAAGTTTTCTGTCAGGTTTTTGAAATTTTTTTTATTATTTAAATTTGCACCATTTAATAATTGATACGACACGTACTAACATACAACATACCAAATATCAAACACAACATATATCAGACATACAAGTACCAAATAACATAACAAACATACCAAAAATCAAACATATATGCCAAACATATCTCAAATAACATCTAAACATGTTTTTCAAACTACATGAGTCATTGTACAGTACCATCCATTCCCTCCCTTCCTCTACTCTTCATCCAAACAAGTTGTTAAGTAAAACACACAAGTTCCAACACACTTAACTTTGGTATCAAGTTCTTACAGTAAATATATATGTCATATGAGATATCATCAGATAAGAATAAGATTCTATATGGAATATTACATAGTGTCTTTGTGCAATTTTCAAATTTCAGAAAATGCATTTTTTACCAACTAAATTACTACTATTTGTATGTAATAATACGAAAAGAAAAGATGATTTTCTAAATCTTTTGGAATCCTAAATTTCATCAACTATTTAAGGATCTATCAAATACAAAAAAACCACCTGTACATTAGAAACATTGAGTGATACCACTTCACAGTTTACACTCTTTATCAGTACTACATCCATCCTGTTCATAAAAAAAAGAAAAAGAAAAAAAGAAAACAGGTTAGAAGCTGAGGTTGTGTAATTCAGGTTAGGTAACCTCAGTTGCATGCGAGTATGTGATTTCCATTGTCATATTAAAATATAAAATCATTTTCAGTCAATATGAATTAGAAAGCTCAATAAATTAACTCCAATCACTAATCTAGCAAAGAGAGAGTCAAATAACTTTACCGCAATTTTTCTTCTATTTTCTAGAACTACTTCTAATGGAGGTCGACCTGCAAGAAAAGACAGTTATTTTTTATTTTGACTTCTTGCTTATAGTATTGTGCCTATTTGAGGATATAATTTTTGAATTTCTGCTCTTAAAAAGACTCTTATTAGCTCAGTTCACATATTTTATCTGTGGATGAATTTAAATTTTAATGGCATATACTTAGCCTTTTTTTTTTTTAAACTTAAGAATCAGGCCTTGTATACAATAGAGAAATATCAAACCTGTAATTTGCAACCGGTACTTAGCCCATACTCCATATATTGCATTTGCTATGACAGCCACCTTTTAACAAAAAGAATAAAACAATAGTTTGCATGAATCCTCCCCATAACCTTAAACAAACACAAAAAACAACTAAAAAATGTGATTTGACATAGTAAATTTGTCAATGCAAAAAAAACAATAGTAAATTTGTCACCTGCCCATAAACGACACCATCCCAATTCACCAAAAGGATCACCTGTTTCTGTTTTACAAACCAATGGAGTTCTTGTTCCTACTGGATCAACAATCATAGCAAGTAAAGGCCCGGTACAACAAGCTATTAACCTAGTAAACGGTATACTTACTTGATGATCAGAGCCAACCCACAGAGAAGGTCAAGCGAGCATGAAGGCCGCAGGTCAAGAAATCAAGAAATCAAGGGTTACCAGTAAGAGAGCAAACCGAACGGTCCGTGTAGCTCGGCCGGTTCCGAGGTTCGTCGCCTCGCCTCCGATCTCCGGTACCGAGGTTCGTCGCCTCGCCTCCGATCTCCGGTACCGAGGTTCGTCACCTCGCCTCCGATCACCGCTTCCGAGGTTCATCGCCTCTCCTCCGATCTCCGGTTCGTCGCCTCGCGCCCAAAGAAAACAAAGGAGAGTGATTGCAGAGAGCAAGAGAGAGTGAGGGCCCGAAGGCTAGAGAGCAAGAGAGAGAGTGAGAGAGCGGAGAGTGGAGAGAAAATTCACGGGAGGGTTTTGATTGAAATTTGAGCGAGTGGAGAAAATTTTCAGCGAAATTGAAATTTGGGCGGAGGGTTTTCGATCTGGCGCGGGAGTGTTTTCGATCTGGCGCCCAAATCACTATTTTTACCAGTACTTTCAGCGACCGGTGCTCTTGTGGTCGCTGAAAATTCACGGAGCCGGTCGCTGATAATATTGGTCTCCGAAGTGAATTTTTATATTATTTTTTTTTGGAGGAAAAACTTTTCAGCGACCGGCGACATCGCCGGTCGCTGTTACCGGTCGCAGATACCTTATTTTGCTGTAGTGATATATTCTTTGGAAGTGGTTCTAAACTTCTAATTATGGCTAGAGGAAGTATATGGAAAGGAATCCAAAAGTAGAGGGGCATGTACAAAATTTCATGCGTAGGGAAGCAAAAAAACCAACATCACAAATATTCATTAATAATAATATGATAGGATGATTTCTCTAATTCGAGAGATTATAGGAATCTGAATAAAAAAAAAATAGATAACTTGTTGTAGATACAATGAGACTACAAGTTTTGGTAGTCTACGATTTATTGATTTGTTTAGCCTTTTCTAACAACTGGTCAGGAGGCTTTAATTTCTCCGTTGCTTAATTCAAGAATGAAGTCGGAAAATTATTTATAGATTATTATACCCTAGACAATCCTAAAATACTCTCCATATGTAATTAATTATCCTCACAATTATTAAGTTTACATTAGTTGTGTCAATTTGCTACCTAAGCATATATATATAGATAGACTATGGTGAGTTGTGAAGTAAAACGTCGTTTTACTTCACGTTATATTTTCATTTTAAAAATCCAAACAACCGATCCGAACTACTCAACATGTTCTATATATTGAATTGTGCTTGGAGACTAAATTTAACATTTTTTGGAATTTTTTTACTATTTATTAAGCCACATTGAAATCGCTGATCCACTGTGAACAATAAAAAAGTAAAAATTTCTGGACCACTGGATCATCGATTTTCAAAGTGGCTTAATAAATAGCAATGTTCTAAATAGCGCGCTATAGCGCCGCTATAGCGTTTTCGGACCAAAAAAGCTATGACGCTATGGCCATATAGCGCGCTATTTCGCGCTATAGCGACGCTATATGGCCATAGCGCCGTTTTTTCAGCCGTTCTGCTATAACGCGATAAACGCTATTCAAACCTTTGATAAATAGTAAAAAATTCCAAAAAAATGTAAAATTTAGTCTCCAAGCACATTTCAATATGGAGAACATGTTGAGCGGTTCGGATCGGTTGTTTGGATTTTCAAAATAAAAATATGAGCATGAAGTAAAAATGACTTCTTACTTCACAACTCACCATAGCCCAGCTCTCTCTCTCTCTCTCTCTCTATATATATATATATATATATATATATATATATATATCTCCATTCCATTATTAAGCACGTTGGGTGTCCTAATCCGCCAACGGCTATGATTGAAAGTTGAATTTTCGGATTGAATATCAGCCTTCTAATCAAATAATCTGTCTTTCTTTGATTAAATACATTTTTTTATGTGTAGAGGTTAAATTTAGTTAAAATTATACCCGCCACACGTATTTCCACACGTACTTGCACACATAATGTTGTGGTTAGAATTAAAACGTTTGTCGCTGATCCAAAAGAACGGAACAGAGAAATTGAAATCAACACTCCGTTAGCCTAGGGTTCCTCCCTTTCCATCCCGCCTCTCTCTATGTTGGAAATTGAGGAGATTTCTTCTCTCCTCTTCGCCGCTCTCATCCCCCTCTCTTTCTCCTCTTCTGTTGCTCTCATCTGCTCTCTCGCTCGATCACTCTTCTCCTTGGAAACCCTAAATCGAAGAACCCTCTCTTCCACCCTTTGCTCTATCAGCGCCAGACATTATCCTCTCTGTCGCCCCCTCTCTTCCGAAGAAGGTAAGTGCCTTTTGTTATTTTTATTTTTGTTTATTTTTACTTGTTTAATGTTGGTCTCTCTTCCGAAGCAGGGATCAACTAGGCTATAGTACCGAATAGGACCTACATAACTTTTTCTTTGTTTGAAGAGAGATCTTAAAATTAGTTCTCAAATTAGTTAATATCTGCTTGTTACTTTGTTTGTGGCAGTAATTTAAGTGGAAAAATGATTTGGAAATATGCTTGTGAGATTATGGGTGAACCTTAATGGTGACCGTATTGCTCTATGGAGCATTTACTGAGGTCCAAATGGGTTTAATTTAACTGCATTCAGTATTAGTATGCATTTAGTGATTAGGTAGCATGAACAGGTAAAGACCGATAACAATTGGAAATTGAAATGATTTAGGTAAATATCTTAGCATTTCGTCAAACAGTTGGCAAATTTTCTAGCAAATCCGCACGTTGTCAAAGACCTGCTACCCGTGAAGCCGCACCTGACACTGACACTGAATCTGACTATGACACATCACTACTCCTAGAAGAAACCATAGTGAAGTGAATAATGTAAATACTTCCTTTGTTTTAAATTTATAGTGTTGATGTGAAAACAGGTAGTAACAAATAAAATTGAAATTAATTTTTACCAGAGGGATCGATATATGGAGCATATGTATTCGCACAATCACGGTTTTCCTTTTGAGGGACCTCCATTGCAAATTCCAAATTGTAGGAGGACTCATATGCGATTTAACAGCCCTGATATGGACTATGAAATGGTAATTTTTCCTTGTTTATTTGTACCAAATATGTCAAGCATCCCTAAAAATTTTAAATTATCTGTAACAATCCCACAAAAAATTGTTATATTTTTTTCAGTCTGACAATTTTTTTTCTTTTGGTGTGTGATGATTTAGTTGCTTATAACTCAACTGCGGAGAGGGCTCAGTAGTTCTAACATAGATATGGACACGGTAATTACTTGTTTCTTTTTGTCTAAAGTTTACTACTATAGAATAATGTCTTTTTTGACAAAATTATTATTTTGTTGTTTTATTGATTTACTTGTTGAATTGTTTACACAGAGATTAAGTATTTTGGAAGAACTAGAAGAAGCCTTCGAAAACCAAAGTGATATCGACATCTCGGGTGATATTTATTCAGGCTTCCATGCGTAATCTTTCTTCTCTTCATTTCATATTTGGTCATATTTATATTTTTACCCTTTAAACATTTTCCATGAGTAATATATATATATATATATATATATATATCTCTACATCAATTGGTTCATATAGTTATATCTTGGTTGGTTAAGTAAGAACTAAGATTTAAAATTTCCAAAATATATATGAACTTAACATGGAAAAGTTTAACTGAAAAAACTGCAAAAAACATGTATAAATTTTCATTTTTGACATAATATAATTTGATTTTACTCGCTATGGATCCAGGATATGCATAGACTTGATGGCAGGAGATTTGCTCTTGTTGGTGTTCCTCCAGTTGGTTGTCTTCCGATTGTCAGAACTCTTTCTTGAGCAGATAAATGTGTCGATGCATTGAATGAATTGGCTGTTTCATTCCAACTCTTAGGTAATTGCACAGCTTGGAGTTCTTAAGAAGAGCCTTGGAGTAAAAACTTATTTGAATGTGTTCACTATCATGAATGAGGCAGCCAAATATCCTGAAAAATTCGGTATATCTTCAAATCTCTTCTTGTCTGCCTCTATCATCTCAAAGTTAGCATCGGCTCAGTCATGAGGCCATTGAAAGAGCATCCAATCTTCACTTGTCAAAATCTTACATTGGTCTTTTGTATTTCACAAAGGGTCACCAATTGCTGGTACAAAGAAATTTAGATTGTACTTGAGTGGGAGTCCTTCATCATTAAATCAGTCTTCGATCTCTTTCCAGTAATGGGCTCCTCCATTTTTTACCCCAGTTTGATCTTTGTTCTTTATCTTCTTCTCTGTGCCCTTTTTTCTCTTTCATGGTCCGATTTTCTATCAGGTGTCAAATATCTATGTTCAATTTCTTAAGCTAGAGCTGTTGGACGAGAGAGAGTCTTTTAGAAGCAGTGTCTGAATTCTGATCTATTCGTTATCAACTTCTCATTAGTGGGTGCTGGTACAAGCATCTAGGACGATACTTGTGCTTTTTCAGTGAGATTTCAGTAGAAAGATCTTATTAAGGTTCAGACAGCGAGAAACAAGAGAAATGCAAGGGTATAATGGTCTATACTTAAATTTCAAAGTTTTAAATATTATCATTTAATTATTTTTGGAGATATTGATATATATTATAGAGTTATAGTGGGTAAATACGTGAGTTTGTACAATTTTATAGGATAAATATGTAATTAGTAATTTTGGAGAGGGAAATATGTAATATTGATGTTTTTGAGGGGATATATGAAATTCCCTCTATCAATAATGTTACTGTGGAATTTTACAGAGATATCATGAATTAGAGTACTTCATACTCTCGCCTTTATATAAACCTTCCAATTATAACAAGTAATTGGTTACAGTGACACATCCATTTGCATATATAAAAGTAGATCATCAGTTGAGATAATATATTTAAAATAATATGTTTTCTTTATTGGGCATTCCAATTCTTTTACACTAAGAAAAATCAATCGGACATTTCATCAAAATATGTCATTATGTATGAGAATTTTTCTTCTTCTTATAATACGTCCCGTTGCAACGCACGGGCACGATACTAGTATATATATATAAAGTATGGCTAAGTTGCTGCCGGCAACATTTCGGTGAGGTGCTGCCGGGGGCATTTCAGCCATTCTGGTGTTCAAACAGAAAATCCGAACCGTTCAACGTGTTCTAAATATTAAAATCTACTTGGAGACCAAATTTTACATTTTTTGGAATTTTTTTACTATTTATTAAGCCACTTTGAAAATTCCAGATCATATGGTCCAGACTGTTTCTACTGTTCACCCGGATCAGCAATTTTCAAAGTGGCTTAATAAATAGTAAAAAAATTCCAAAAAATGTAAAATTTGGTCTCCAAGTAGATTTTAATATAGATTGAACATCTATATAAAAAAATTTGTTCTTTGAACACCAGAATGGCCGAAAAGCCCCCGGCAGCACCTCGCCGAAATGCTGCCGGCAGCAACTTAGCCATACTCTATATATATATATATATATATATATATATATAGAATCTGGCTAATATGCTACGCATATATAAGGGCTCCTCCGTGCTACAGCTCACTTTTTTAGTATTGAAAATCCTAACGGTCGATCCGAACCGTTCAACATGATCTCCATATGAATATGTACTTGCAAACCAAATTTTATATTTTTTAGAATTTTTTTACTATTTATTAAGCCACTTTGAAAATCGCTGATCCAATGGTCCAGCAGATTTTACTGTTGTGTACAAATTAATGTTTTTTCAAAGTGGCTTAATAAATAGTAAAAAAAATCTAAAAAATGTAAAATTTGGTTTGCAAGTACATATTCATATGGAGATCATGTTGAACGGTTCGGATCGACCGTTAGGATTTTGAAAACTCAAAAAGTGAGCCGTAGCACGGAGGGCCCTTATATATGCGTAGCACCGTAGCACTGTCCTATATATATATATATATATATATATATAGAGTGGCTAAGATCAAAGTGGTATGACCAAGGCATTTGGTGCTACCAATTAGTTTTTGCGATTTTAAAGTTTGAATAGTCGATCCAAACCGTTAAATGTTCAATCTATATTAAAATCTGCTTGGAGACCAATTTTTACATTTTTTGGAATTTTTTTACTATTTTTTAAGCCACTTTAAAAATTGCTGATCACATGGTCCAGAATTTGGTTGCACTGTTTTTACTGTTCATCCGGATCTGAAATTTTCAAAGTGGCTTAAAAAATAGTAAAAAAATTCAAAAAAATGTAAAATTTGGTCTCCAAGCAGATTTTAATGTAGATTGAACATCTAACGGTTTGGATCGACTATTTGAACTTTAAAATTGCACAAACTAATTGGTAGCACCAAGGCCTTGGTCATACCACTTTGACCTTAGTCACTCTCTCTCTCTCTCTCTCTCTCTCTATATATATATATATGAGTTGGGGTACGGTGCTTCGCAAAGTAAAGTGAGTGTTTTACTTCACAGTTCACACTCATATTTTGCGATTTCAAATTTTAAAATGTCGATCCGAACCGTTCAAATTGATCTCCATATTAAATTGTGCTTGGAGACCAAAGTTTACATTTTTTGGAAAATTTTTACTATTTCTTTAGAATTTTTGAAAATTGTTGTTTTTGATGGTCCAAGATTTTTTTAAAAACAGCAATTTTCAAAAATTCTAATAAAATAGTAAACAATTTCCAAAAAATGTAAAATTTGGTTTCCAAGCACAATTTAATATGGAGATCAACTTGAACGGTTCGGATCAACGTTTTAAAGTTTCAAATTGAAAATATAGACGTGAAGTAAAACACTCGTTTTACTTCGCGAAGTACCGTAGCCCAACTATATATATATATATATATATATATATATATATAGAGATGGGCTATGGTGCATTGCAATGCATAGGTACCCTTGTGCATTGGACCATAAATCACCGATTCAAAGTCCAAATGACCGATCAAAACCGTTCATCTTGTTCTCCATATTAATATGTGCTTGGAGACCAAATTTTACATTTTTTGGAATTTTTTTGCTATTTATTAAGCTACTTTGAAAATTGCTGATCCGGGTGAACAGTAAAAACAGTGCAACTAAATTCTGGACCATGTGATCAGCAATTTTCAAAGTGGATTAATAAATAGTAAAAAAATTCCAAAAAATATAAAATTTGGTCTCCAAGTACATATTAATATGGAGAACAAGATGAACGGTTCGGATCGACTGTTTGGACTTTGAATCCAACGATTTTAGTCCAATGCATGCACAGAGGGGTCAATACATTGCAATGTATAATAGCACAACTTTATATATATATATATATATATATATATATATATATATATATATATATATATATATATAGAAAAGCAACATAAAAGAAGGCCTGTAACATCCCAATTTTCGTAATTATGAACATACATCTTATTTGACATGTGTAGAAAATAAGTAGGATTAGGGAACAATTAGCCTCAGAAATAATTATTCATCATAGGCTAAATATAGAAATAAAGGGAGCAACTATTATATAAAGCTACTCAACCTTTATTTCTAATTATGGCAAGTTACCGTTTATTTCTCCAACAGCTATTTTCTCTTTGTTTCTTATATATAGCCCACTGTACAACAACTTCAATAATAACAAGAATTCTGTTTTTTCCAACATTATTATTCCGCTATTCATATCACAAAAATATCATGGTATCAGAGCGGGAATGAATTCCTGACTCAAAACAAGAAAACCAGCAGTACCAGTAGCTGCAAGAATCGATAATTCAAGCACACCAGAAGTGCCAACAAACAAGCGACAGCAGTACCAGCAACTGCAAAGCAAGCCCCAAATTCATTTACCAGTAAAATTACTTACTGCCAGAAAAAACCAGAAAAATCGAGATGACACAAAATCACGAAAAACTCACAGGGGTGATGCTCAATGGTAAGAATTACCATGTATGGGCAAGGCAAGTCAGATTTGCCTTAAGCGGCCGAGAAAAAAACAACCACATCGACAGAGACTATAAAATCCCAAAATTATCCGAACCAGTGGCAACTGAGGCCGAGCAATTATACGGTCACAAAAAGAATTACTCCCATATCTACCAAATCCAAAGAGATTACCAACAAGCAAAACAACAACAAGGCCAATCAACTATGGAATTGTACGGTTACCTTCAAAAGAAGAAGGATGAACTTAGAGTTTATCGGCCTCCAACAACTGACCTCACTGAAATTCAAAAGCGAGAAGAGCAAGACTCAATCTTTCAGTTCTTAGCAAGCCTAGACTCCACCTACGAGGCTGTGAGATCACAGATCCTGCTATTGGCCGAATTACCTTCCTCGGATGAGGTAGCGGCTATGATAGACAGGGAAGAAACAAGGAGAGCAGTTATGGGACAACAACCTCTCCAAAACACCGAAACAAAAGCATTCATGGTTACGGCCAGGCCCAACCCTAATTATCAGCCGGAGGCAAGAGGCGACCAAGTCACTGTTAAATGCGAGCACTGTCGGCGAGAAGGGCACCGCAAGGAGCAGTGCTGGTTCTTGCACCCTCACCTCCGGCCCAAGTGGCACAAGAAAGGCGGAGCCGGGACCGAGAGAAAGGCGGAGCAAAGTGGCTGGGACCGAGAGAAAGGCGGAAACGAGAGAGGCGGAAATGAAAGGAAGGGTTCGGGTTCTGGATTTCTCGCTGATGGGAGAGCCGAGCAATCTGATCCGTCCGCTGAAATAAAAAATGGAGGCGCCTCTTCGTCTAATCCGCAAGATCCCATGCGACACCTTCTCCAGCAACTATCCATGATGCTAAATGAGAAACAGGAAAATCAAAGGACTTCTGGTATGATTTCTGTTGCGAATTTTTCGTTTTATCCAAAAAATTCTAGATGGATCTTAGATTCAGGTGCAACAGACCATATGACTGGAAATAAAAATTTGTTGACCAATTTTAAATATTATGAAACCAAAAAATTCGTTACGGTTGCAAATGGTGAAAAAATGGAAATCCTTGGAAAGGGCTCAATAAATATATTCTCAAAATTAATTCAAAACGTCTTGTATTTAAAGGATTGCTCATCAAATCTATTATCCATTAGCAAAATCACGAATGAGTTAAATTGTGAACTCATATTTTTAGCAAACAATGTGATTTTTCAGGATCGGATAACCAAGATTATGATTGGTGAAGGATTTCTAGAAAATGGACTTTATTTTTTGAATGAAGAAAAATTCAATTTCAACACTACAAAAAATGAAGAATTGAGTACACTATGGCATAGAAGAATTGGGCATCCATCCGACAAGATTTTAAAAAATCTTTTTAATTTCTCAAAATTAGATAATAGTAGTTGTGAAATTTGTAAGCTAGGAAAACATACTAGGTTACCATTTAAATTATCAAGTTGTAAAAGCGAGAAACCATTTGAGTTGGTTCACTCGGATGTATGGGGACCCGCCCCAATTACCTCTTTTAATGGATTCAAATATTTTGTCATATTTATCGATGATTTTTCTAGAACAACTTGGCTATATTTACTAAAAGATAAAAGCGAAGTTTTTTCACAATTTCTAGACTTTTACAATTTTATAGAAAATCAATACAAAGCTAAAATCAAAATATTTAGATCCGATAATGGAACGGAATTTGTAAACCAAAATTTCTCAAAATTTTTTAAAGAAAAGGGAATTTTACATCAAACAACATGTGTCTATACACCTCAACAAAACGGTGTATCCGAAAGGAAAAATAGGCATTTACTCGAAATGACTCGAGTACTTTTATTTCAAAATAATGTTCCAAAATTTTATTGGTCGGATGCCGTTCTTACCGCTACATATTTAATAAATAGATTGCCAAGTGTCAATTTAGATTTCAAAAGCCCGTTAGAAATTCTTTATCAAAGAAAACTTAACATTGAGCATTTGAAAATTTTCGGTTGTACATGTTATGTACATAAAAATAATAAACAAGACAAATTGGATTATACCTCAATTAAGGCCATTTTCTTGGGGTATTCATCACAAAAAAAGGGGTATAAATGTTATGACCCTAAAAATAAAAAATTATATATCTCTAGGGATGTAAAATTTTTAGAAAAAGAGTCATATTACAAAGAAATTGATTATGAGAATTTTTTGAGAGAACCCTCCAAGGAAATCATATTACCACCGGTTACAATAGAAAATGCTAGACCAACACCACTTGCGAATGAAAATGAAAATGAAAGTGAAATTGAGAATGAGGAAGAAATAGAAGAAAACTCTTCAAATGAAGAACATCATGACATAGAAGAGACACCATTGAGAAGGTCGATTCGAACAACACAACCTTCAACACGGCTTAGGGATTTTGTCACTTACAAGGTACAATATCCTATACAAGATTTTATTACATATGACAATGTCTCTTCCAACCATAGGGCTTTCTTGACCTCAATTGAAAAAGAACAAGAACCAAACAATTATGAAGATGCCATGAAAAGTTCCAAGTGGAACAAAGCCATGAAAGAAGAGTTGAGTGCTCTTGAAAAAAATGGTACTTGGGAAATAATTCAATTACCAAAAAATAAAAAATTAGTAGGTTGTAAATGGGTGTATAAAATTAAATACAATAGTGATGGCACCATAGAACGGTATAAAGCACGTTTAGTTGCCAAAGGATACACTCAAACCTACGGTATAGACTATTATGAAACATTTGCCCCGGTAGCTAAAATGAATACCTTAAGAATATTATTTTCTATTGCGGTTAACCAAAATTGGAAATTGTACCTTAAGAAGTATATATGTCATTACCACCCGGTTATGAAAAAAATCAAAATTGTAATCTAGCTTGTAAATTGAAGAAGTCAATTTATGGATTGAAGCAATCTCCAAGGGCATGGTATGAAAAATTAAGCTCTCATTTAATATCTTGTAATTTTAAAATTAGCAATGCCGATCATTCATTGTTTGTCAAAATTGAAAAAGAAAACACCACCATTATTTTAGTATATGTAGATGACATTATTATTACCGGAAACAACCAAGATCATATTAAAAATATAAAAGCCCAATTAAAAGAAAAATTTGACATTAAGGATTTAGGCTACTTAAAATATTTTTTAGGGATAGAAATTGCATACTCAAACCAAGGCCTATTTATTTCCCAAAGAAAATACACCTTAGACTTATTAGAAGAAACCGGAAAATTAGGGTGTAAACCGGCCTCAACCCCGATAGATGGAAAAAATAAATTAAATGGTGAGGATGGTGTACCGTTAGAAGATATAAATCAATTCCAAAGACTTGTAGGAAAATTAATATATCTAACGGTAACACGGCCGGATATATCTTTCTCGGTAAGTCAAATTAGTAAATTCATGCATGCTCCTAGAACACCACACTTAGAGGCAATAAATAAAATTCTAAGGTATTTAAAATGAACTCCCGGAAAAGGAATTTGCATGAAAAACAATAA
The DNA here is from genome assembly GCA_028015225.1 of Carex myosuroides. Taxonomy (NCBI): domain Eukaryota; kingdom Viridiplantae; phylum Streptophyta; class Magnoliopsida; order Poales; family Cyperaceae; genus Carex; species Carex myosuroides. The sequence continues at coordinate 8,328,551 of CM051470.1, read as the reverse complement.
TTCTAACAATGTGTGTGGCTATTCCGATGCAGATTGGGCCGGAAGTTTCGATCGAAAATCGACAACCGGTTTTTGCACATTTGTAGGCGGAAACTTAGTCACATGGAAAAGCAAGAAACAAAATGTCGTGGCACGGTCAAGCGCCGAGGCGGAGTATCGAGCCATGGCATCCACCGCGAGTGAATTAACATGGATAAAACAACTTCTCTCGGATTGTGGAATCCAAATTCAATTGCCAATGCAAATGTTTTGTGACAATCAATCGGCGCGTCATATAGCATCCAACCCCGTATTTCATGAAAGAACAAAACACATTGAAGTCGATTGCCATTTTATTAGAGAAAAGATCCAAGCGAAAGAAATTGAGACTCCGTTTGTAAGAAGTGGAGATCAATTAGCGGATGTTTTTACAAAGGGTTTAGATCCAAAACCGTTTGAAGCAAATATAGGCAAGTTAGGGTTACGAGATATCTACACACCTAACTTGAGGGGGAGTGTAGAAAATAAGTAGGATTAGGGAACAATTAGCCTCAGAAATAATTATTCATCATAGGCTAAATATAGAAATAAAGGGAGCAACTATTATATAAAGCTACTCAACCTTTATTTCTAATTATGGCAAGTTACCGTTTATTTCTCCAACAGCTATTTTCTCTTTGTTTCTTATATATAGCCCACTGTACAACATCTTCAATAATAACAAGAATTCTGTTTTTTCCAACATTATTATTCCACTATTCATATCACAAAAATATCAACATGATGACGTGAACCAGTAATTGAAGAAACTTTTATGACGCCAAAGTAATATGTTGAGGCTCATATTATTTTTTTTTAAATAATGTTTTGTCCTTTTTGTTATCAGCTTGTATAACTTTTATGTTGAACCTTCTTGTAAGGGGAATATTTAAGTAATTATAATCTTTCTTATCTAGAATTTTATCTAGCATTATTGCCTAAGAATAATGAGCACGTTACCTTAACCTGCATATCTAGCATTATATAACAACTATTATATAATTCATTTTTATTTAGTTTTTTATTTTATTTTATATAGAGGAATGTCAATTATTATATAAATATGTAATATTTTTTATGTTATCTGAATTATTATTTAAAAGTGTGCGTTGCTATCTTTAATTACAGAACGGCCAACAAGTTTAGAAAATTATGTAAGAGAAACAAAACTAAATATCATATATCACATAAGCTTTCCGAACGTATAAACAATGGAATAATATGCACTAAATGAATTTAAATATTTATGTAACCTAAAGAAATAAAAGTAAATGATATGTCCAAATGATGGAAAATATATTAGTTCAGAGTATATGTATTGACTGTCTTTTGAGTTCTTGAGAGAAGATGAATAATATATTTGTTATTTTTGTTCTGATCTTTTAATGATAAAGATATAGCTTGTATGGTCTCTTTCTAACAGTAACTTAGTTGGCTCTAACTAATGTTTAACTTTTACAAATTAATAACGGTAATTTCTAAAAAAAAATACATTGAGTTAGTTTTTTCTTCTTTCTAAAACTAGTATTTCTCTATTTTCTTAATCTAGTCTATGCTGAGAGAACCCCATGGATATGAGATTAATTAGTTCCTTATTAATCTGATAATTAATCTATTCAAATATAAAATTATGGTCTATTGTATCTCTTCAAATATATATAAAATTGATATTTAGTCTGCTGGCCAATTTAATCAAATATAAAGTTGGTTTGGTCAATCTATTCAAATTTAAAGTTGACCTTCCTGCAGTAGCTGTAGTTGTTGCTTGATGGCACGCGACTCACTAGAATTGCACGATCATGGCGAAGTTGCGGGACACAAAAAAGGGCATCTTCTCTGTTTGCCCGTTGTTCGGTACCACTTGACCAGTCGCAATCTTTAGATGGTTAATATCCGTTCTCATTTGGGCAATTAATGCTACACCGATAGAAAAAGATTGGGAAGTGATCTCTCTTTTTATATATACAGAAGAAATTAGAGAGACTTACTGACAAGTCATCAGTTGGCTTCCTCCAATGACATAATTTATTTCAGAAACTTTCATTTGTACGATTCATGTTAGTTTTGACTTAATATAGTTGCAAGTTTAATGTTAAAAAAAAATTGGAAAAATTTGCTGACATAAAATCTCTATATATCATATGTACCTAGAAATGAGTAATCCATGACAAAACTGCTGGTTCATGTAATTCGACAATCGTATTCATACTTTTTATATTTTAGTACATTGATTTCCCACACTTGGGTTGCAATCTTGGCATGCCCCGCACTTGAATTTTCACGACTACTCAGTTTTTACATTTTCCATGCTTCATAACGAATCAACGTTAGCTTTAATTTTGATAGCAGTACAGATTGATGAATAATTTGAAAACGATAAAAAAAAAAAAACTTATGTGTTAGTTAGGCCCAATATACTATATGGGTCTGTATTGAACAAATGGGCTTTATGAAACCCATATAACTAGGCCGGAATATCATGTATATTACATTTGTTTAGCGATAGTCAGAATATAACGACCCAAGCAAAGCTAGTTCAGAACTCATGACGAGATTCAGGAGGTTAATCTTAAAAGTTGTCGAATTGAATTTAAATGAGGAACTTTTAATCTTTGAACTTTTTTTATGGAAGTAGGTTTAAAGATCAATCTTCTATATTATTATCAAATAGAAACGCAAAAGTATATACAGCAGATAATGCAAAACATAAGAGCACATTCGTTCACGTTCCCAACTTACATACATTTAGGCCTGTTCGTTTGTCACGGAATTATATGGGATGAGATTTGACAGGATGGGAATCCACTTTTGAAAAAGCGGAAACCCATGAGTACGGGTACGAACGAGGTTAATTGTAGGAATGTTGAAATAGGTGTTCGGTTGTATTATGAGAGTAGTTGTAGGAAATCCTATTTTTCTTTCTAAAATACTTGATATCAATACAATTATTATTATTAATAATTATTAGTGTAATTAAATAATATAAATAACATAATAATACTTATTAGTTATTATTTTATAACGATGCTTTAGCTCGTAAACTTATTATCAAATCACCAAAAAATAAATTTAAATTAGCAAAATGATAATTAACCATTTCTAATTTGCTTGAAATAAAATAAAAAATATGTATATTTTTTATTTTGCTTCAATACTATTTTAGAAGGATGGTTTTCACTATTTAAAAAAAAATGAATTTCAATTTAAATAAGAAAAAAAAAATTTGCTGTAAAAAAATTAGCTCTAATTTGTAAAAGAAGTATTAGAAATAGCATAGGAAATTATCAGGGGAATATTTATACAAAAACGAATATCTGTTTTCGTTACTTTCTATTTGAACAAATAACAAAATAATCATACATATATATTTCACAGTAAAATTAATCACCAATTTAAAAATAATTTTTTTTTCTTTCTTCTTGTTATTTTGCATCAATAATTTCTATTAAATTTAAATGATTTCATAAACTGTACTGAGATTGAAAATTCAAACCATATTGAAACAAGATTTGATTATTTTATATGATGATCATCACATGTGAACCATCAACTTTTTGACCATTTATAATAATAAATACACTTATTACCATTGATAGTCGCGTAGGAAAAAAAACGTTAGCTCTGAGCTAATGTGCAAATTCTCACAATTTTTTTTATTTTTTTAACTTTTTCATGAGTTTTACCCATAACCAAAATAGACAACAGGGACAATAGAATAAAATTTCTACTTTTCTGAAAATCTCATAAATCCCACCTTATACCTATACAACCGAACGGGGCCTAATGATGTCATTCTAGTATTCACGTTCCATTGGTGGGCCGGTCAAAGGCCCAAATAAGAGTCGCTTTCTTTGCAACGCTTTCCTCAGTTCCTACTGAGACCGGAAAGAAACAAACACTTGATACACAGTTACATAACAGTGCCTGAAAGTCAAAGGCTTCATTGATTCATTTCACTCGTCATACATAACAGTGCTAGGAGGTAAGGCAATTTAATACCATTACTTGTACCTTTTTTTATACATTAGGTCATGCATGTAAAGAGGCATGCATATATAATGTACTTAAAAATGCAATTCATGGTTTATAGAAATATATGACATGCTTGTAATTCACAGAATTGGCACAAATAGCCTTTTCCGATTTGGAGAGGGCAAGATCAGCATGCTGTGTATTGGACATAACACTTATCGCATCAGGCAACGACATTCCGCCTCCTGCAATCGGGTAGTACCAAGATTTAAAATACAACAATCTGCGCAAGTCATGATAGTCACCCGGTAACTTGTATGAAGCGGACTTTTGTTAGGTCATGTATAAATACAACAATCAGCTCTTAAAGACAATACATCGCTTCAGCATTCACTACTACAGAAATGGTCATTGTACACGGCACATTGTATACGGATTTGACAATTTTATACAAAAACCGTGTGCTATTGTAATTTTTTGGAAGCCCGAAATATCTGTGGGATCTATTACACGGATATTTATTAAAGAATCAGTGAAGAAAGCCTTGAGAGAGCTACACGGACGTTTATCAGGAATTGTAAACGGATTATTGTTTAACTAACAGTGTAGATAGCCATGTCAGAGCTACACGGATATTTATGAAGAGAACCGTGTAGAAAGATGTAAAATGCACACGGATTTTTTTTTAAATAACAGTGTAGAAACCTTTGACAGAGCTACACGGCTGTTCACATAATAATACGTGGAGAAAGGTTATTGTAGGGTTTTGATTATCGATACACGGTTTTGCCAATTTTATACACTGCACATTGTACATGGTTTTTTTAAGTATAAATCCGTGTAGAAAAGTGTAGGGTTTTGGTATAAAAGGCCTTCTCATTCCCGCGCCGTATAAAAGGCCTTCTCCTTCCAGCGCCGTTTTGATCAAGTAATTCAACAAACGGAAATGTTAGAGTTTTTTCAATTCATAGGTAAATTGTAGGTTCTCCTGTATAACCTTAGGAAGAGAGAAAGACCGGTCACTTTACATATTGCTTATGATCAACTTTGACAATCATTTCACGGTTAATAATTGGAATTTTGATTTAGGTTTATCAATTATGTCAGATCGCTTATCTATCAAGATAAGTCGCTATCTTTGGAGCTCATCTATCAAGACGAGCGATGTGATATAATTGATAACCTACATCTGGACTTCACTTCTGGCATGAATATCTCCTTCATCTCTGGCATGTATTTTCCGTTTCTTCCTCTAATTTTATGTTACTTATTGTTGCTTACTTACTCATCATTTTTTTTTATTTACAGATTGTGATGAACTTTCCGATGGACAGCATGTGATGAATTTCATTTTCTTTTTATTTTCACTATATTTTATTTGACACTTGACAAGAACATGTTTTTTATTGGTTAGGTTCCAAAGAAATGGGTAAAACTAACTTTCAATAATAAAACATGTTCTTTAAATTAAATCATGTTTTGATCCCAAGTTTTTGGCAGTGTAGAAATGGCATGTGGCAGTGCATTGTTGTTTAATTTCTTACACAAACTCCCTTTGAATAAGATGTGGTTTGCGAAAGAATTTAAACAACAACGTAAGAACACTGCAACGTGTCCATTTCTACATCGCCAAAAACTTGGGACTAAAACATAATTTAATTTTCAGAAAATGTTTTATTAGTTGAAAGTTAGTCTGCCCCATTTCTTTGGAACCTAACCAAGATAAAGCATGCTCTTGTAAGGTGTTAAATAAAATATGAATTTATGCATATTAGTAATGTTTTATTAGTGAATTTAGTAATGTTCTTGTAATGTTTTATTAGTGAATTTAGTAATTTTTGTGAATTCTAGTAATGTTCTTGTAAGCATTTTCTTGTAATGTTTTATTAGTGAATTTAGTAATTTTTGTGCTGTAATAGTAAATAAGGAGTTGAATTTATGAATTTTGTAATGCTAAGTATAATTTTTGTGCTGTAATTGGAAAACTGGATGACAAAATTATCTGAAAAACTGGAGGGTAATCTCAATACTGAACAAATCTAGCTAGCAAAACTGGAGGCTAGCCCAGAAAAAAAAAATATAAAAAAAAATATATAGGGCAATCATACACGGATATTTACCTAAAAACCGTGTACAAACGGTAATTGTAGAAATATGCGAAATTCACACGGATGTTTGTTTAAACAGCAGTGTAGAAATCTTTGACAGAGCTACACGACTGTTTACATAATTATCCGTGGAGAAAGTTATTCTAGGGTTTTGATTATCGATACACGGTTTTGCCAATTTTATACACTGCATATTGTACACGGTTTTGTTAAGTATAAATCCGTGTAGAAAAAAGTGTAGGGTTTTGGTATAAAAGGCCTTCTCCTTCCAGCGCCGTTTTGATCAATTAATAATCTCTCTGTCTGTATACGAATTGGTCTGATTTCTGTGCACAAGGAGGCCGGATCTGAGATCTTTGAAGTTAATTTGTATTTCTCCTCTCTATCTTGCTAAGGTTAGTCGTGTATATATTTATCTTTTCTTACTCTAATTTTCTGTTACTTGTTATTGCTTATTTAGGTCAATTAGTAATTAATGCATGCATGCTTGATTTGTTGAGATAATGTAAATAATTAGTATATTAAATAGAGTGATGCATGTATAATTGTGCTTTTTTCTAATAATAGAGTAATGCATGTATAATCAACTAATGCATGTATAATAGAGTAATGCATGTATAATTGTTAGTTTAGTGATGATTAGCTTGATAATTATGCTTGTTTAGTAATGCATGTACAATAGAGTGATGCATGTATAATTGTGCTTGTTTCTAATAATAGAGTAATGCATGTATAATCAACTAATGCATGTATAATACAGTGATGGATGTATAATAGTTATTTTAGTGATTATTTTACTAATGCATGTATAATTGTGCTTGTTTCTAATAATGTTGTTTTTTGTAGAACCATGTCACATTCAGGTGAGCAACGATGGCTCTTCGCTTTTGGTGCCAGTAGCCAGGGTTTACAGAGGGTAATATGAAGATATACATGTTTTAATAAAGAAAGAGTTGAGTAAAAAGTTGGATGAAGGACCTTGGAAAAAAAGGGATCGAAGAGGTGGGATGAAGGACCTTCAGAGCTGGATGAAGAGCCGAATGAGGAGTCGGGCACAATCTTGTCAGACTGACAAGATTGTGTCCGACTCTTCATTCGACTCTTCATCCGGCTCAGAAGGTCCTTCATCCACCTCTTCCCTTTTTTTCCAAGGTCCTTCATCCAACTTTTTACTTGACTCTTTCTTTATTAAAACATGTATATCTTCATATTACCCTCTGTAAACCCTGGCTACTGGCACCAAATGTAAACCTTAAGTTTATATATGAAATCACTATGGGATCGAGTCTCAGGAAGAAGGATATGTCTACCCAGTATGGATTTGTGTAATATATGCTCAATATGGATTTGTATAATGTTTCAATTTAAATTTTGTAATACTCAATATGGATTTGTATAATTTAGTGTACATGAATTTTTAGTTTACCCTTATTAATTGACCGGTTTGTATGCCATCCACCGATTTTGTGTTTCAAATATAAAGCATGTTCTTGTAATTAAATAAAATATAGAGAATTTAGTAATTTTTTGTGCTGTAATTGTAAATAAGGAGATGAATTTATGAATTTTGTAATTGCTGAACATGGATTTGTAATGCTAAATATGAATTTTGTAATGCTAAGTATAATTTTTGTGCTGTAATTGGAAAACTGGATGTCAAATTATCTGAAAAACTGGGGGTAAACTCAATATTGAATTTTGTCGCAAACTGGCTAGCAAAACTGGAGGGCTAGCCCAGAAAAAAATTGTTAATTGAAAAATATATAGGATAACATACACGGATATTAAACTTAAAACCGTGTCCAAATAGTAATTGTCACGGATATTAGTTGAATATCCGTGTACGAAATAGCTACAAGGAATTTTTTTTTTAAATCCGTGTAGAAAAAGACTAGCCCATAAATAAAAAAAAAACCTAAAAAATATATAGGACACGAAAACTTTAATTCTATTCATCAATGAATTATAAATTTCCATAATAATTTTTAGCATCCCTAAACAATGGGATTTGCTGCCCGAATTTGCAAAATTAAAAGATAACCTAAACGAAATTAGCTACCATTATACACGGTTCTTAAGTACAAATAGCCGTGTATGATTTGTTAGAGAGCTACACGGATTTCTTAACGAAAGATCCGTGTAAAAAGTAAATGTATACGGTTGTTTCTTGAAAATCCGTGTAGAAACGCATTCTCCTATCTTACATAACCCGGATTTTTATAAATTTTCATAGAAGAGGCTAGCATTATAAACACGGTTCTTAAATACAAATAGCCGTGTATGATTTGTGAGAGAGCTACACGGATTTCTTAACGTAAGATCCGTGTAGAAAAGTCTTTGTAGGGTTTTGGTATAAAAGGCCTTCTCCTTCCAGCGCCGTTTTTTTTATCAAGTAATTAATACTGTCTCTCTCTCTGTATTGAATGCGCTGATCCGATTTCTGCAAAGGCCAGCAGCTGGTATTTTACTAAGATCTTTGAAGTTTGTATTTTCTCCTCTCTATCTTTCTAAGGTTAGTGTATATATATATATATATTTTCCTTTTCTTCCTCTAATTTTATGTTACTTATTTGTACTTATTTAGATCGATCATGTGTAAGTAGTGTATTGTTGTCCAATAACCGACCCCTACTGATGCTTTTAGGTCCTTGCCCGTCCAAAATTAATCCAATAGGGATTAATTTTGGATAGTCCCCGTTTTGGGACTGCTCTTTGAATATTGGGTCTCATTTAGGATGTGAACACATATTAGCGGGATTTAATTAGTAATTGAGGAAAGTTCGACGGTATTTTCCCTTAATGCTCCTACGAGTATGTGGTTTTTACGCATACTTGGGGAGTTAAGGGGAAATGCTGCCGAATTTTTCTCAAATACTAATTAAATCTCGCTAATATGTGTTCACATATGGGACCTAATATTCAAAGAGTGGGTTAGGATTGTAAACCGGCCCTTTGTAAGCCTAGAATTTGGTACCAATTTACATGTTGACCATTATTAATTGAAATCATTTTTTTAATTTAATTTGCAGATGGATCGAAGTTGGATGTATGAATTGCGACGTGATAGTGAAGAATATTTGGGTCGCGTTGATGAGTTCATAAAATTCACTGAGAGGTATAGAGTGAAGAAGAAGGAAGCCGACATTTTGTGTCCTTGTAGAGATTGTAAAATTTTTTTAAGATTTGGGGACTCCGAAGAAATTAGAGCTCATCTCATTTGTCGTGGATTTAAGAAAAGATATACATGTTGGTTCATGCATGGTGAGGAATTTGGGGAAAGTAGTTGTACCAATAAGAATTCTAACCGTTGTGAAGAGAGCGATGAGAATGTAGAAATTTTGGATAATTTTGAACTTGATTTCTGCGATGATGATTTGAATGTCGAAAATTTTGATAATGTTGAACTTGATCGCAACGACGATGATGAGCTGCAGACGGAAATCGATGAAAATGTAGTACACGAGTATATTGATAATCTGGAGGACATGTTACATGATGTGGAAGATGAAATTACTGATAAAAATTATGATAAATTTCAATATTTGTCTAATGAATCCAAAAAGCCGTTGTATCCCGGGTGTACCAAATTTACGAAACTGTCAGCTGTGTTGAAATTATTTAACTTGAAAGCAGAAAATGGTTGGAGCGATAAGAGTTTCACGTCCTTATTAAAGCTTTTAGGAGAAATGCTCCCAGATAACAACGAGTTACCCCGTACAATATATCAGGCGAAAAAATTGATATGTCCAGTGGGTTTGAAGATCGAAAGAATACATGCATGTCCGAATGACTGTGTATTGTACCGTAATGAGTACGAGGCCATGCATGTTTGTCCTAAGTGCGGTGTTTCTCAGTATAAACGTAAGGACCAGGGCACTACTGATTGTGACGACGGCAAAAAGGGCCGGCCTCCGGCTAAGGTGTTGTGGTATTTGCCGATAATACCGAGATTCAAACGGTTATTTTGCAAATCCCAAAGATGCAAAGTTATTGCGTTGGCATGAAGAAGGGCGCAAAAAGGACGGTAAACTAAGACACCCGGCTGATTCTCCTCAGTGGAGAAATTTTGATAGACATTTCAAAGATTTTAGTTCCGAGGTAAGAAACCTCAAGATTGTGGTGAGCACAGATGGAATGAGTCCGTTTGGAAGCATGAGCAGTCGGCACAGTACTTGGCCAGTTCTGTTAGCCATCTACAATCTTCCTCCTTGGTTGTGCATGAAACGCAGGTATATAATGATGTCATTACTAATCCAAGGACCCAGACAACCCGGAAATGACATAGATGTATATCTCGCACCATTAATTGAGGACCTCCAAAAATTATGGCGTGATGGCGTCTCAGTGTGGGATGCGTACATGAAAGAGACCTTTAACTTGCGGGCCATGGTGTTTTGCACGGTAAATGATTTCCCCGCGTACGGGAATTTGTCGGGTTACACTTGTAAAGGAGCAAAAGCATGCCCTATTTGTGAAGATGATACGCAGGTGCTAAGGTTGAAGAACTGTCAAAAGAATGTATTTATGGGGCACCGTAGGTTTCTTCCAATTAATCACCCATATCGTAAGAAGAATAAGGCATTCAACGGGAAAGTTGAGCTTGGAGTGGCCCGTCGTCCATTAGATGGGAAGGGTGTCTTCGAGCGTGTTAAAAACCTTGATGTTGTGTTTGGAAAGTGTGCCACAAAACCGCCGAAGAATATTTGGAAAAAGAAGTCCATATTTTGGGCCCTACCTTACTGGGAATATTTAGAAGTGAGACATTGCATAGATGTCATGCATGTTGAAAAAAACATCTGCGACAGTTTGACTGGTTTATTATTGAACATTCCGGGGAAGACTAAAGATGGTATCAAAGTTCGAAAAGACATGGTAGAAATGGGAATACGACCCGAGCTTGCACCGCAGGAGAAAGGGAAGCGCACATACCTACCCCCCGCAATGTGCACAATGTCGAAGAAAGAGAAAACAAGCTTTTGTGAATGCCTCCGTAGTATTAAGGTCCCATCAGGGTATTCTTCGAATATTAAGAAGCTGGTGTCGATGAAGGACCTGAAACTGGTCGGTCTGAAATCTCACGACTGTCATGTTTTATTGACACATATGATTCCTGTTGCAATTAGGGGGGTTTTACCAAAGCCCGTTCGTCAAACCATTATGAATCTTTGTTTTTTCTTCAATACAATAAATTCCAAAGTGATAGACCCTCTAATACTGGACTCTTTGGAGGTGGAAGTCGTCGCTACTCTTTGCCAACTTGAGATGTATTTTCCGCCATCTTTTTTCGATGTTATGGTTCACCTTGTTGTTCATCTAGTGAGAGAAATCAAGATCTGTGGTCCTGTGTTCCTGCGGTATATGTATCCATTCGAGAGATACATGAGAATTTTGAAAAAATACGTAAGGAACCGACATCGACCCGAAGGTAGCATTGTAGAAGGATATTCCACAGAAGAGGTGATTGATTTTTGCACCAACTACATGACTGGTGTCTGTCCTATTGGCGTTCCAAAGTCTCGATATGAGGGAAGGCTCCAAGGAGTCGGGACAATTGGGTTGAAAGCCGTAGTTGCTGATAGAGATAAACTACAGAAGGCACATTTGTTGGTACTACAGCACATGACAGATGTTGCTCCCTATATAGATGAGCACATGACAATCCTTCAACAAGAGTACTACACGAGAAGTCAGAAGTGGCTTACCAACGAGCATAATCGTTCATTTGTAGGATGGCTGAGAGAAAGGGTGCAGTCACACCCCGATAGGGGGCCCGTAAATTAAATTGTTCGACTTCTGGGAGAAGGACCCCGAATTGTTTTTAGAACATTCCAAGGATACGAAATTAACGGATATACATTTTACACTAAATCCCAAAGTGATAAGAGCACGATGCAAAATAGTGGGGTGACGTTGGTGGCGACGTCTCAAGAATTCAGTAGATCCGGAGATTCCCGGCCCGTAATAGCATCAAAGTCGTATTATGGCGTTATTGAGGAAATTTGGGAGCTCATTTACAGTCCTGACCTTAGCATTCCCTTGTTTCGGTGTCAATGGGTCGAAGACCGGGGTGTTAAAGTTGATAACGACGGGTTCACACTCGTTGATTTTAATAAAGTTGGGTATGTTGATGATCCGTTTATACTCGCCAAGCAAGCAACCCAAGTCTTTTATGTCACTGACCCGATTGATAATAGGTGGAGCATCGTCCTATCTGGGAAAAGAAGAATTGTTGGGGTACAAAACATCGTCGACGAAGAAGAGTATGACCAGTTTGACGAAATACCTCCATTTTGTACCGACGTGCAAACTGAGGTAGCCTCAATTGAAGAACAAGACGAAGCAAACTATTTGCGATCCGACCACAATGAAGAAATATGGGCCGAATGTAATGTGAAATCAGTGAAAAAAAGAGAAAAAGAAAAAAAAAAGGCAGATGTATAATATTTATTTTGTTTAGAAAATAACTTTTTAATTATCTTGTTTGGAAACAACTTTTAAATAATATTCTAGTTAAAATATTTCTATTTCAAAACAATATTTGCAGTTAAAATATTAGTAAAATAATATTTGCAGTTAATACATTTCTATTAGGATTTGAAAATTAGTTGAAATATTAAATTTCAGTAAAAAAATATTGGCTTTTCAAACATTTCGAGTCCAAATAATACGTATACTTATTTATTATCACACGGCCTTCACACACGGCCTTCACACACGGCCTTCACACACGGCCTTCTATTAACTAAAATCCACACAATAATGAGGAGAGCTACACGGATTTTTAATAAAGGTCCGTGTAAAAAGGTAATCAAACACGGATGTTAGAGTAAACGCCCGTGGGTGGTAAAGAGTTTAGGGTTTAATGGGGAAGGGGAGCTACACGGATTGTTAAAGGTAAAATCCGTGTAGAAAAATGGAAAAATTTGGTATAAAAGGCAATCTCCTCCCGGGCCCCGGCGCCGTTTTGATCAAGTCATTCTGATCAAAAGAAATTAAGAATTACTTGGAAAATAATTTTGTGCTATTCAGATATGGAAAATCCTAATCCTGCGGGAAATCACAATCCTCCAAAAAATCCGTGTATAATCCGACCATGTGGACGAGGTGATAAATGTCCTAATTTCTGCGGGAAGAATGGTCTCAAGACTAACATAATTCATTGGGAGGATGTACCCCCGCCACCTGTGATTGAAGTCTCTTCTCATTCAGAATCCGAATCGGATCCTGAGTCTTATGAAGGTGATTCGATTCCGGTCCTGATGATCCTTACGGTCCACACGGTCAGTTTGATGATCCCAAAGTTTGGTTACGGTTGAGAAGAAGCAAGAGAGTATGGGAAAATGTAAACAAGAAAGGAGGCAAGCCAGCAAGATATTTCCCTGAAAAGAGAAAAAGGGGAGGCAATTAGTGAGAAAGAATAGTTTTTTTAATTAGGGATAGAGACTTATATTGTTATATATTTTATGTTTTTGTTTTGGTGTTAAGTGATGTATCCAGTAACTATTCCTATGTTATTAATATATGAAGTATTTTTATTTTTTATTCTCTTGAACTCTATTTTATTTAACCTTTTTTTTGCTATTCACATTTTTGAACATTTACACTTTCCAAATTTGAATTTATGATGCATGCAAATAAGTTAAACAAATATATGTCTTAAAAATTTATCAAACTTGGAAAAGTCCATTTGAGGACAGACAAGTATTAGTATTTGGTTTTAAATATTAGTTCTAATATTAAATATTAATAAAAAATATTTATATTTCAAACATTTCTAGGTCAAATATCAAATATTAGTTCAAAATAATACAAATAATAAATCACTATCACTTCAAATAATACAAAAAATAAGAAGTAAATTCACTTAATATTTTTAATTAATTTCTGCACGGACTTTTTGTTAATAATACGTGTAGATAGGGTCTTTCTACACGGACGTTCAACGTAAAAGTCCGTGTAGCTCTCCTTCATTCTAGACGGTTGTTAAGTTAATATCCGTGTAGAAAGAGGGTTACAATACAATAAATGACTTGGCTCGCGCCGCTTCGAGTCCTTTGCCAATTTCACCTATCTATTTCTCGAAGGCCAAGTACCCTCGTTGCGATTTCTCCAAATGCTCGACCTTCCTCTCCAACTCAGATTGAAGAACTTCTCCCGGGAGGCTGCATCTGCCTGTTCTGCCTTCAGAGGAGGGAGAAATCAGAGTTGGGAGAGGAAGGTCGAGCATTTTGATGAAGTCGCTTGCTGTGGAGTTGTATTTATAAGAAGAAAATGATCGCTATGAAGGTTTGGTACAGGAACTCAATGCTCAACTGCAGGTTTTCAAATATCTCGGATTCATTGTTTTGCAAAGGCAGAGAGGGAACAAAGTTGAAGGGGAAAAAATGTTGAGGCAAAGCTGAAGGGAAAAGGGTACAAGGTAATCACACACGGATATTAAACTAAAAGTCCGTGTACAAAGGGTTTAGGGTTTTGATCTCTAGAAGGGTGACCTACACGGTCTTTTAAATAAAAGTCCGTGTAGAAAGGGTAAGAGACACAGATGTTAAAATTAAAAAGGGGAGGCAACTAGAAAGGATAGTTTTTTAATTAGGGATAGATACTTATGTTTGTTATATATTTTATGTTTTTGTTTTGGTATTAAGTGATGCTGTATCCAGTAACTATCCATATGTTGAAATTAATATATGAAGTATTTTTATTTTTTGTGCTCTTGAACTCTATATTATTTAACTTCGAGTTACAAATTAAGACTTGAGAGTAGGTCCGTTCGCATCGGACCTACTCTGCTTACGATGGGTTTAATCACCGTCTATTTGCTTTAAAAGTCGTACGGAATAGTTTAAAATTCGTTCGTTTCTGTTTCAGTTTCCGTGCGCACATATCTTATATTAGATCGGACCGTCAGCATCGTTGAACATAAAAGTTGGTCCGGTGGGCATCGGAACCTACTCCGTTCTCTTTAATTGAACGTCCGTGTAGAAATGCAAAGCGAGCTACACGGACTTTTAATTTAAAGTCCGTGTCGAAAGGTATCGTACACGGGCTTTTAATTAAACATCCGTGTAGAAAGCGAGGGAAAGTGAGGCGGGGAAAAGCCAACCTAGGCGAAAATTTTCAGAAAATTGGTTTTGAATTTTTGGGAGAGAGACAGGGAGCTAAAGGAGGGAAGTGCGAAAATTTTTTGATAACTGTGCGGAGGGATAGAAATGGCTTTCATAAACTCAAAGGTAACATAATATCTATGGTTTTATCCGACCGTCTAATCATTATTATGCACAAATATTAAAGGATCTTGTGCAACATCTAGAACCAGATCTAAACAGAGATATTATGTTACCTCAGAGAGTGTGGAAAATCTACCCACCACCTCTTAAATGAAGACCTCAGGACCGTTCTTCGTTTATCGGACGGTCAACAAAACTTGATATTTACTAATCGACATGTACATGTACAACTTAACATACGAAAATAATTCAAAAAATATATTTTTATTTTTTTTACATCTTATATGGCCAAATAATACTTATACATATTATTTTGGGAGAATTGTTAAAATGCCACTACAAAACCTTCAAATTTGAAAAATGCCACTCCAAAATCAGAAATTATCATAATGCCACTACAAACTTCTTCAAATTGTAAAAATGCCACTCCGAATAATTAATGACTAAAATACCCTCCCTTCTTCTCCTCCTCTTCTTCTCCTGCCATGGCACGAATCTCAAAGCACAAAAACAGTTTGAATTCCTTTCTGCACGAAAACATTTTGTTTCTGCACGAATCTCAAAGCACAAAAACATTTTGTTTTTAAATTATTTGGAGTCGTCAGTTTTAATCTGGCACGAATCTCAAAGCAAAAAACAGTTTGAATTCCTTTCTGCACGAATCTCAAAGCACAAAAAACATTTTGTTTAATCTGGCACAAATCTCAAAGCAAAAAAACAGTTTGAATTCCTTTCTGCACGAAAACATTTTGTTTCTGCACGAATCTCAAAGCACAAAAAACATTTTGTTTAATCTGGCACGAATCTCAAAGCAAAAAAAACAGTTTGAATTCCTTTCTGCACGAAAACATTTTGTTTCTGCACGAATCTCAAAGCACAAAAACATTTTGTTTTAATTTGGAGTCGTCAGTTTTTGTGCTTTGAGATTCGTGCCATGGCAGGAGAAGAAGAGGAGGAGAAGAAGGGAGGGTATTTTAGTCATTAATTATTTGGAGTGGCATTTTTACTATTTGAAGAAGTTTGGAATGGCATTATGATAATTTCTGATTTTGGAGTGGCATTTTTAAGATTTGAAGGTTTTGTAGTGGCATTTTAACAATTTTCCCTATTATTTTTATAAACTTTCATCATTGTATGTCCCTTCAAATTGTAAAAATATTTTTGGACCGTTCATTTTCAAGCGGAAAATCAACGGTCGATCTGCAATGAAATCATTCCATATCTGTTTTAAAATGATCAAGGGAGAACATTGAATGTAACCAACATAAAAGTTTGGAAAATTTATTATGTATGAGGTTTGATCCAGCACGAAGTGTTTGTGGCCATACGATACATCAATCTTCAATGAACTAGATAGATGGGTAAATAAAAATAATTTTTGATCAAACTTTCACGGAAGACAATAAATGCAATGCTCTTTGATTTGAACGGTCCCGATCAATCAACGGACTAACTATTTTTGTGCGTCTTCACAATCTCACAAGGCAAGAGTTTATGTTTCATGAAACATAAACTCTTGCCTTGTGAGATTGTGAAGACGCACAAAAATAGTTAGTCCGTTGATTGATCGGGACCGCTCAAATCAAAGATTACAACCTTTAATCAAGTGCAGCAAATTTTGATGGAATTTTATCTTTATTTACCCATCCATCAAGCTGTATTATCTGAGATCTTTGAATTTTAACTTGTATTATCACAAAAATCACTCTAAAGTTCTGGCGGGAATCAATCGTAAAACAGATGGGCATCGGACCCAAGCTGCTGGGCGCGAAAGTTCTGGCGTGAACCCACTTTGAGTCCGATGGGCATCGGACCCAAGCTGCGCGCTCCCCTAAAAAATACGTACATAACGATTGATTCCCGCCAGAACTTTCGCGCCTTCTTTAATTTTCGTGTGCACGGACCTTGAGATAGATCGGACGGTCATAGAGCCCATCGGACTCACTTTGGGTCTAATGGGCATCGGACACAAGCTGCTATTGTACATAACATATTCAAAGTAGGTCATCATCGTTGAAAAAAAGTTTATCTGATTCGTTCGTATTTGCGTACGATGGGTTTAATCACCGTCTATTTTCTTTAAAAGTCGTGCATAATAGATTAATATTCATTCGTATCTGTTTCAGTTTCCGTACGTGCATATCTTAAATTAGATCGGACGGTCATCATCATTGAACATGAAAGTAGGTCCGATGGGTATCGGACCTACTCCGTTCTCTTTAATTGAACATCCGTGTAGAAATGCAAAGCGAGCTACACGGATGTTTAATTAAAAGTCCGTGTAGAAAGGTATCATACACGGACATTTAATTAAACATCCGTGTAAAAAGGTTTTTAATTTGCAATTCCCGGAAATTATTCTATGTTAAAGCTAGCTTTTGTAATTATTTTGTAAAGTCCCCATAAATTATTTATTCTTCATATCAGGTAAAATTAATTTATGTTTTCAAATCAGATTATTTAGGCAACATAATGTATTTTACTTAGAATCAAAGTTTTAAATATTAAAGGTTTTTAAGTAATAACCTTTGTAGTGCTTATATATTGTTGCATGTTGTTGTTTTGTGCTGCTAATTCATATCTATAAAAATATTTATTAGATAGCATGAAGTATTTAACAAAAAGGAAACTGTGTAAAAAAAAATTGTTGATTAAAGAACAAAATATATTACATAAAAAAGGATCCCCATACATCATACCAAAAGAAAGGATCCTCATACATGTACTACAAATTTAAAGAAAAACTACAAAATAACTACAAAGCAAACAAAAAAAAAAAAACTTAATTAAACTAGTTAGATGGTGGTGGCTGCCTTGGCCTTGTAATCCAAGGGAAGAATGGTCTGGCTGCATTGCCCCTACGTACGTAGGGCTTTGGTGGTGGGTGCCCCCTTGGGCTTCGCCGTGGCACACTTGAGGGGGGCCATGGCCATGTCCTCTTCACGTAGGGAGGAGGCATTTCGAAGCCGGGAGGGACTGCAGGACCTTCGGCAGGGACTTCGAGTGGGACTTCGGGAGGGTTTGAGGGGGGCCGTGGCCCTGGCACATTTGGTGGTGGGTGCCCCCTTGGGCTTCGCCGTGGCACACTTGAGGGGGGCGGTGTCACGGCCATTTGAACATTCCAAATCTCAATCGGGGTTTCTCAGATTATATAGAATTTTGAAGAGTCGTTTTGTCTTCTCCTTAGAAATAATAAAAAGGCAACTTTTCGAATTTCGTTGTGGAATTGTTCAAATTAAACAAAACTTAAATAAATAATCTGATTTTTATACTTTTATCACGGACGTTTAATTACATGTCCGTGTATAATTGTAAAAAGACACGGACGTTTAATTAAACGGCCGTGTCGAAAGGTATTCGTGCACGAGTGTCGTTGCAATGTCCGAAAAGGTATAGACACGGATGTTAAAATCAAGTCCGTGTCGAAAGGGTCTTTCTACACGGACTTGATTTTAACATCCGTTTAGCTCTCCCTCATTCTACACAGTTGTTAAATTAATATCGGTGTCGAGAGAGTCTGTCTACACGGATATTGTATAAAAAGGCCGTGTAGAACTTGTACTTCCTCTCTACACGGAGGTTAGATCAAATGTCCGTGTATAAAGGTGTTCCAACACAAATGAATTAAGTGAATTGTCCGTGTAGAACTAGGGTTACAATACATATTACGCGCCTGCTCTTCCAAATTTTTCATAACTTAGCTCGCGCCTTCAATTCTTTTCCAAACATTTCGAAACTTAGCTCGCGCCGCTTCGAGTATTTCTTCCCCACCTCACCTCGATTTCGTCGCCTCTCCTGTCCAACCAACTCTCCGGTCCGACAACCTACCTCTTCTTTCTCGGGGAAACGCTCAACACCTCCATTGCGAAGAAATTTTGGTATAAAAGTTTTGGTATTTACTGCATGTATTTACTGTATTTACTTTGGTATTTACTGAAAAAGTTCTATTTTTTTTATAGAACCATGTCGATTGAGAATGAGCACGTAGATATGATGGAAGAAGGCAAGCACCAAGCTGCTGCCCAATCAGGTTCGGCCAAAAGGAAAAGAGGTCCGACAATGTGCGCGTCCACGTCCGAGGCAAAGCAGCTGGACATCGAGTTCAGTAAAAATGGGTGTGCGAAGGGTACACGGTCGGCTGAGTACAAAAATTATGTGTGCACCACGGTGAAGCAAAAGGCAGACATCCTGGTAGAGAGATAGGATCACTTTTCGAAAGCCCAAAAGAACGAGTGGTGGAACATTGTGAAGGTGAAGTACCTAACCAGTTAATATCTTTTTTTTAATTGTACATGAACTTAAATACAGTAATTTGGGTGTCAATGCAGGCTCAGTGGAACATCCCGGATGACATCCCGGAGGTGGTAAAGGATAAGACTTTGAAGATAATGAATGAAACTTGGAAGCAATTCAAAAGCACGCTGAGTACAGATTGGATGGATCAAGGTAAAAGCCCGGTAGGCTACTATACTTGGCTGACTCAAGAGAAGTGGGAGAAGTTTGTGGAGATGAAGAGCACGGATGAGTTCAAGGTATGTAAATTCAGCAAAATTATCTTTTTTCCTTTATCGATTTGAATTATGTTGGTAAATGGTGTCCGAAATAGACACCCTGTTGCTGTTGTTCCAATCATATCTAAATGTGAAATGGTGTTTATTTTGAATAACTGAATTAATATGAAGTTGAAATGGTGTTCCACTCACAACTTGTAATTTTTTTGTTTGCTTTTTAATTGGTTTGTTTACTTTTTAATAAATGGAAAATAGTAGCTAGGCTAATTTTTTTACTTAATTTGATGTGTGAAGAAAAAAAGGGAGGAGGGCAGGAGGATCGTTGCAATGAACAAGTATCCGCACAAGTTGGGGTCGGGTGGTTACCAGGGTAAAAGGGAGGAGTGGGCTAAAATACTGGATTTGAACAAAGACTCTGACTCACCCGTGGTTAGGATAAAAAATCCTAGGGCCCAAGATTGGACGTTGGCAAGGTCCGAGTTAACCACTGACGGGAGGATAGTACTAAATCCCACGTTGCGACCCGTGGCTCAGAGAATGGTACGAGTCGTTCGTTAGAACTATGTGTAATTCAAGCGTGTTAAAAACTTTGTGTACATCGATCACTAATTCTTTTGCTATAACTAATTTTTCTATTCACAGTTGGAGGTGGAGGAGGAGGTCAATTCCGGTGCCCGGTCGGTCGAAAGGCAAGATGACTCCTTGTCCATAGCGCTCGGGAATCCAGAACACCCTGGTCGAGTAAGGGGCGTAGGTGCCTACAGGGGCTGGAAAGACATATTCAATGGACCAAAACCTCGAAGGAAATCTCGTGCGAAAGTGAACAAAGACGAGATAGTTGCGCAGATACGCAAGGAGGTGAGCACCGAGTACCACGCAAAGATGGAGGAGTTGGAAACAAGGTTGCGTGCCGATTTTACAGCTATGGCGCAGCCAGCCGAGCAAGCACCTCCCACCCCGACGGGAGTTCGGCGAAGTAGTCAGGCATCCGGGACGTTCGGATACGATTTGGATCATCTAAAGGTAATCACTACTTGTTCGTATTCTAAAGGCAATTACTACTTGTTGGACAATATTTCAATTTAAAAATAACTACTTGCATGAAATTGCAGGACGCCACAGCATGCGAACTCGTGCTGTGGCTCGGGAGTAAGCCTCTGATTGTTGCTAAGGGCATGGTACATCCAGCAGCCGACAAAATGCACAATGAGCAGCTACTTCCTGGCCATGCCGCCGTACAGATTGACAATGTCATGGAGGGATGGGAGCGCGTACCTCTTCCTGTCCAAAGACCCGAGAATGGCATGCTCTATGTCGAAGATGCCCGGCTGTCATTCGTGCAATGGCCCAAGAATCAGATTATTTTGGATCAGGTAATGCATAAATAGTCAAGTTATTTGGTTACATTCAAAGCACTTCCTTTTCAAATACTTGAAAAACCCAAAAAATTTCGATACAGACAGTAGGAGATGATGGTAGTCGCACGGAGGGCGGCGTGATGTCACCGGTACGGAGGGACGAAGCAGAAGGACCTTCCCAAACAGTTGCTGACCATGCTGCCGGAGCAGCACCTGCTGGTCCGGCAGCAGGGTCAGCAACTGCTGGTCCGGCAGCAGTGTCAGCAACTGCTGGTCCGGCAGCAGGGTCAGCAACTGCTGCTCTGGCAGCAGGCCATGACCCTACGGCCGGATCAGTAGTTGCTGACCCTGCTGCCGGACCAGCAGGCCATGACCCTCCTGTCCAACCAGCATGACCTCCACCTCGTCTGCTCACCGAGGAAGAATACAAGCTCCTTCCCGAAAAGGATTTGCGGGTTCTCCACGACCGCTTGATGGCGGCACCCAAGGACATGACGGAAGTCGTCATACCTATCCCTCCGGGGAGATTTCTACATGATGGCTCGGTTGTACTGCTGCCGTTCACCGACTTCAAGGACTTTCTACATGCCTCGGGGTCCGATAAATGGCTCTCCGTGGGGCACATCACCATTTTCCTCATGTTAGTGACCAAAAATTGTTATATCATGTGTATAGCACTGAAGAATATATTCTAATGTCATATGATAATTTTTCAGGAGGCTAATCAATAGTACTAACTACAAGGGCAAACAGAACTTGTGTGCTTTTCTGGACCCCAGCGTACTTAGTGCGTCGAACGTGAAAAATGCTCCGAGGGAGGCTATGGATTACCTGTGTGGCGCGATGCTCCAAGCTACTAAGGCGAAGAAGAAATTTCTTCTCTTGCCATACCACCAGATGTTAGTTCTAACCTTGTGATTAAATATATAAATAATTGAAATCACACCATCAAGTCAAGCAAACACGTGTCTCACTATTATATATGCCAAAATATCTGGGTACTGTATGCTAAGATCCTATAATTCTTCTCCTCCCACAGGGGATACTGGTGTTTGATCATCATTGTGCCTTGCCTGAGTGCGGTTTACGTCGTGGATTCTTTGCAGCCCAAAGAAAAGATCGGATTTAGCACGTGCAAAGAAGCAATCTACCCGTATGTGCAAAAGTAAGCAATAATCTTTCACTATGTTTGATTTTTTACCAATTATAACAAATTGTGGAATTGCTAATTAGAGTCACTCCATTTTGTAAGGGCTTTTGCTGCATACGTTAAACAAGGAGGATTGCGCAGCAAGGACAAGAAAATGGGAAATAGGTTGACTTGGAGGTGGTGGCCGGTGAGCACAACACAATTCTATAATTTCATATTTTGTTCAAAAAATTATTGTCATTCTAACATAGGCGCTAAATGTAAATTGTAGAGCCCGCAATAGGAGGCGGATTGGGAATGCGGATATTACATGATGATTTCTATGTTTCTCTTTGTCGAAAAAATGCAATTCACATTTCCAGATGTGGTATGTAATTCATATTAATTGTGCCTATATAATAGCAATTGATATTTTCATATTATGCTTACTTATAATTCTCATTTCATTAAATTAGCAATTGATATTTGCGACTGTCTTGCATCTACCTTTTATTGTTACTAACTAATACCAAATTATAATTGTAGCAACCATCAAAGCAAGCTGTGTACTCCAAGGAGCAGATCGACCATGTAAGAGGTAGCTGGGCAAGATGGTTTGTATCTGAATATTGTAATGCTGAACATGGATTTGTATAACAATTTAGTGTATATATGAATTTAGCAAGCATAATTTAATGTCAAATTATCTGGAAAACTGGCTAGCAAAACAGAATGGTATATGAATTTTGTAGGAAAACTGGCTAGCAAATTAAACTGGAGGCTAGCCCAGAAATGAAAAGAATCAATAAAAAAAAATGGGACAATTCTACACGGATATTAAACGAAAGCCCGTGTAGAACGAGTTGAGTGAGCAATGATTATTTTATATTTGTCCATGTATAGTTATGATACCTACACGGATGTGAATTATAAGTCCGTGTCAAAGCTAACGCTACTTTAAACAAAAGCCCGTGTATGTGCACAGAGAGCTACACAGATGCTTTTATATAGTCCGTGTATGGTAGTTAAGAGAACTTCACAGATATGAAACTAAACGTCCGTGTAAAACACAGTAATTCCACACCGTTGTTAAACAAACAACCGTGTAGAAATGAGTACAGATATTCTTTTATATAGTCCGTGTATGATAGTTAAGAATGCTTCACGGATATGAAGTTAAAAGTCCGTGTAGAAAAGAATAATTGACACCGTTATTTAACAAAAACCCGTGTAGATCGTTTTCGGTGTCTACACCGATTATTTTATATTTGTCGGTGTACGATAGTTATGACAGGACACGGATATGAAATTAAACGTCCGTGTAGATATAGTAATTCGACACGGTTGTTTGGACTAATGTCCGTGTAGAACGAGTTCGGAGATACAAGGATTATTTTATTTTTTATTGATTTGTTAAGAGAGAGACACGGATATACAACTAAATGTCCGTGTAGATAAAGTAACCGACACGGATATTTAGTGGCATTGTCCGTGAATAAAGAGTAGTCGTACACGGTCGTTTACGTAATATCCGTTTTGCTCGGTTACATGGAGAGCGCCACAGGCAGGTGTATATTCACGGCTGTTTATTTGGTAATCCGTGTAGAAAGCGTTAGATATACACGGGTAAATATCCGTGTCTATAGAGGGTACCTTTTATACACCCTCAACTCATACACGGCAGGAAAATCCGTGTTGCTCTTCCGGTAATGTCCGTCTGCAATCTCTTTTTCTGTAGTAGTGATTTACATGCACAGTTCCATTAGTGAAATAATTAGACTAAATTTCTTTGTATGGATATATTTTATTAGTGAACGGGAACTTGAGATAGATGGAGCTAGGGTGAAATAGTAATTTAAAATTTTGTTCACAAATAATTGATTGGCTGAACATATTTTTGCAACTATCAATTGGTTAATTCAATTAAGGGATGGTTCTGTCAGAGATTTTTTTGGTTTGGATTGGATATATCCAACAATTAATGGAATTTTTATGGATATGCACTTAATTAATCCAAACAAAAACTAGGAAAAAAAATTGAAAGAAAAATCAAGGTCTAAGTTTCCATTTTTCCTTAATCATGACATCAGAAATATAAAAAAATTAAAAAAAGAAAACATTGAATGGTCGTTCTATTTTTTTATTCCTAAAAAACCATAAAAAGGCAGAATTACCAAATTTGCTTTAATTACTAATTAGGTTTACGGAGACCTAAAATGCAATTAAAGAAGAACAAAAGTGAGCGAATTTGCCTTACATGACGATTATTTGAAATATTTTTCCTTTCTATATATAAAGAGGAACGCGGCTTTCCATAATCCCTCAGTTGCTCCGGTTATAAAGTAGGAGACTAGGAGGTTTATGGATAAAGGCAAGGGATTCCTGATTTAGAGTTTAGAGTTTAGACTATAAAAAGCAAATAAACCCTATATTCCAAGATGAATGTCAAATTAGAAAAAAAAAATGTGCATCGACATGTTACTTAGAGAAAAACGAAGTCGCAAGGTGATAAAAAAGACCCCATGACATTGCGATTAACGTTGGTTTTTTTTTTTTCTAACAAAAAAATGAGACAAAAAACTGTGCCAATTGTTGGCATTTGTTTTTAGGAAAATTTTGGACCATAAAAAAAAATGTGTTTGTATCTATCTAGAAAATAGCAAAAGAAAAATTAAAATATATACACACACACACAAACATATATATATCCAAATACATTTTAATATGGATATCATGTGTGTAACAGTTCAAATCGACTGTATGGACTTTGAAAACATAGATAAGAATATTAATTTAATGTCTTACACATTTTTTTTAGTAAAGTTGGAGATCAATCCACCCAACTAAATTAATATTCAGAAAACATTTGTATTCAAATTCCGTCCACACAAAAAATATTGTCTTTATCACTTAATCACCAAAAACAGGTTATTAATGTCCTATACAATTACGTACGTCTAATTAGTGTGTCACTCTTATAACTTTATGTCCCAAGAAATTCTTATAGAAAATCTCTAACATATGCCATGGTTAATCATGCAATACAAAAGCATGTCAGTACGTATGCAATTAAAGCTGAATTATAGTTTTATTTTATTTGTTTTTAAAAACAAATAAGAAAAAACAGAAATTGTTTTTCTCTATTTGAAAGCTGAAATCAACAAAACCAAAAACGGTGCCAAACGCTGCTTAAATTAACCCCATAATGGAAGGTAATTGTATGATTAATTTGTTTATATTTCTTTATTTTATTTTATTTTATTTTTGTGCTCTATATTACTGCGCGTGTATGATGTAGGCTAGTTCTTGGCCTCTATTAGTCCAACACAGTAATTAAAATAAATTTATTTAGGAAGGCTGCAATTGAAGAACGGGGGCATATATGAAAATCTAAAAAATATATTGGATACTATATATGCATGTGTATAAACCAAATACTAGACACCAACAATGTGATACTAACATTGTTTGTTATATGTATGCACGAAATTGATGTGATCAATCATGGATGAAGTATGAGCACCGAATACAATTCAGTTTAAAATTCAGCACCCCATATTCTAGCTATATGGGTCGCCTATATGTCACTGAAACACAAAATTATAATCACAAAATAAGATAATAGAGAAAACTAAAAACCATAATTATTAATTTTTATATGAATAATAAACGATATTACAGATTAAATTATTGGTACAAATATATAACTTTTACTGCCTTATTGGTAGAAATGTATTAAAATTGTGGAGGTTAAAATATATATTCGTGAAAATATATCAAACTAATTCTAAATTTTTATGGCATAATTATGCATTAATATATGATACATGTTCTTAGATAGTCGATAATGTAATGAGATTATGTATTAATATATGATACATGTGCTTAATTTTATGAAGCACAACAATACCATTATGTTCTTAAAATTATCCTTTTAGACATGAATGAATGTGGGGGGTAAAATTAAAAAGAAAAGGATCATGTAAATAACTAATGATCAATTAACTGAAATAATATTTTTATATCTAATATGTAGTGATGACTAATATCAATTTAATTGGAAAAATTAAAATGCATGAGATTTCGTTGTTTTGTCACACATATTACATAATATGTAATAGTTCAATTACATATTAAACTAATAAATTAATCGGATTTCATATTCGGCATGTGATTATACATGCTATGATTAATTACTTCATAGAATTGTTGAAATGTTTTTCTAGAATTATTATGAATCGCAATTATTTAGAGAATCATTATTTTGCAATTTAAAAAATAATACATTGAAGCTCACGCAGCAAATAATGATTCATTGACATGAAAATATTGATGATGGACTAAAATTAATGTCCTTAAATAAATTTTATCGAGGGAGATGAGGTTAAATCTTAATGGGTCTTCTTGCAGTGGCAACCCAATCTCTGATAGGCGATCCCTTGATAGAGATTTAATGGGTAATAACAAACCGATAAGTTGGCCAAAAGTGGGCACACTTTTGGGAGAATCTTCATATTGTGTGTGTGGTGATATTTGAATAAAATGAAAGAGTTCGAGACATAGTTCACTTTAGTTCTTCCAAATTAAAGCCATCTCTACCACTTGAAGTTCAATGTTTGTAAACTACTACATTGATGCGTAATATTAATATCGAACAATTCGTTTATATAAAAATTACCATTCGATATTCTTAAATTTTGACTTTTGTGGAGATTGTTGAAAAATTTAATATGAACACTCAAAATTTTCATTACGATATTTGCTTAAAATCTCCATTTGTAGTATTTGTTATCTAATTAAAATATTAAGGAGTTGTTAATGAACTGCAAACAGTTCAGTTTATAAATCGTTGCACCCTTTTGCTAATGTACCCATTCACCCTTTTAGCCGATATAAGTTTGGTTATATACACTCTATATGCTATTTACTAATGATGAATGAATTCTCTCTCTCTCCTCTCTACTTTGTGTCCGAAGAAAAGAAAAGGAATAATCTCATTATTTTAGACTCTCTCCTCACAGATAAAATATAATATTGCATATTGCTTAGAGTTTAATTACCGATTTATTTTCTAATTTATTGTCCAACTACTAAACGGCTGGATATATATCTAGTTATTGCCGGTTGCTTCTTTGGTTGTGTTTTAAGAAGCGATATTTTCGGATTATCTAGGTGGTGATTCGAAGTTTTTCACAATTGAGACAGAATACGCTTAAAGACAGTGCTTCGTGCTATTCATATATTATTTTTAAAATCTGATTTATGATTTGATTAATTATTTTAATTATCCGAATTAATTATACTACAACGTATATGGATGCCACAGGAAGGCTAAAAGTGATGTGGCAGGAGGAGGAGATGCGTGAGGGCCAGGATCTGAGTGATGGCAAATTATAGAAAACAAATAGTAGACCATTAGAATTAAGTGATTTTAACAATGTTAGCATTCTGCTTTTCGATTTCACATTTTCGATAGAAGATGCTTTTATAAAAGTTGTCATTTATATATATTAAGATATTAAATAAATAAATTATCAGCTTGTACTAACGCATGCATGACAAAAGCTGCTTCACTAAATTCATATTAGAAGCTTACACCATTATTAAATTACAATAAATTTATTTTTAAGAAGAGGGCTGAAATGTCTCATATATTTTTTGCTTCATCATGTCTTACATCTTATATCTCCGTTTTCAAAATTCAAAGAGCCAATCAGAACCATTCAACATGATTTCCACATTAAAATGTATTTGGAGGCCAAATTTTATATTTTTTTGAATTTTTTTTACAATCTTTAGATAATTACCAAAATCACTTCTTCTGAACCATACAGACCAAAACAATGATTTTGTACTTATTTAAAAAAATAGTAAAAGTAGTAATAATTATTATTAGCTTGTTATAACATGTTTATGTATAATGTATTAGCTTAACTTTGTATAATTAAAAGTTAAGGTATTAACATGATTCCCCCAAGAGTGTATATAAAAAATATAGTTTACCGGGAGGTCTTGAGTGAGAAATAAGATATTCACCATATTAATTTAACATATATAATTTTATTATATGTTTTCAATTGTAACAATTCAATTTTACTTTCTCTTTAACATATACAATGTGTATAATATAACTACTACGTACTATGATATGTTCAATTTATACAAGTCAACATTACTTCTCATTGGACTTTATTTGTACTAATTTACTTTTTATTTATATTGTTGAATACTTTTTTTCTCATTGTTCTATTTTTCTTTATGAAAATATGTCATTTTGTATGAGATGTTTTTTCTTATAATTTGTCTCCATTGTAATGCACGTGACGATACTAGTTCGTCTTTATGAATACTCCTTTTTTCTCTCTTTTTTGTTCACACGGCACCCTTGGATTAATTTCTCTCTTTTTTCTTCGTCCTTATTTCATGTGAATCATGCAATTAGTTCAATAAGAACGAACACAGTAACTTATAATTGATAAAGACATTTTTATTCCTTTTGCATAATATGGAAACTAAGATTGGAACAATAGGATAGTAAAAGAAAAAACTTTTATTTGGAACAGAGTGTCTCTGTAAATTTTAAAACACTGAAACTAAATACTTAATAGAAATGAATGGAATAGCGGCAACAGAAAAGCATAAAAAGCAAGAAATAAAAGGACAAGCACTTTTCACTTTATAAAACATATATTCTCAGTTCACGGCACGACATGTGGGCCCCCTGACCTCACCCGGTGATCCTGCGAGTGCATCATTTATGCTACCCATCTTAATCATGGCGTTTGCGAAATCTACCTTGAAAGCACCAGGCACCTTAGTGTAGGTATCAACCTGTTTCTGGGTGTCGCTGCTGGTGAGCAAGCTCCAGTCGGAGAAGAAAAGCGCAGTTAGAGATTCAACATTTTTGTAGTACTGTTCATCTAGCTTATTTGGCGATACAAAGTCCTGTGGAACGACACCATCAACAGGTGCATTCTGGGGACAAAGTTTTCTCAAGGAAGATCCAAATCCTTGGTTCATGGTGGGGTCAATGGTGGGGTATAGGCGGCTTGTGAAGGAGGAGCAATGTGATCGACCGATTGAGTGGGCCCCTGACAGGGCGACCATTTCGGCAGTGGAGAGCCCATTCCTTGCAAAGCTGGCCTCAAGTTGGGTGAGATTGAAAGAAGGGGGTGGGAGCAATTGCAATGCCTCACTACCGTTGGAAACCCTACCATCGAGCCTACCTGTTGGGATTTTGTAGGAGATATTGCCTAGGAAGAATGAGGCTTCACGGGCAGACAACGCTATGATGTCAGCACATGAAACGACTCCGGGGCACTGCTTTTCTAACTCAGCCTTGGCTGCATCGATCACTTCAAATCCTCGGAGGCTCGGGTTGTTTGGAATAGCGAGCTTTTCTGGTTGAGGGTTTGCTGGAGTTGGGTCTAGGAGGACTGAAGCATCACAACCCTAGTTGGAAAAATAATATATATATATATATATATTTTGTTATGTCATTTTCTTAAAACATTCATGCAGTAATTAATCCTGTTTTAGCATCAGTTCTGTGTCGGAGGGAGGCCATATATATCGAAAATGTACCACACAAAATTAATCCTGTTTTACAAGAACAAATTAGAAGTTCACCACTAGGTATATACAGCATCTCTACATAAGATATATGTTGTAGCTGCTAACATTTGAGTTTATTGTTTAGACTTTACCATAATACATATCAACTTCATGCAACAATATTAATGTATCATATAAATAAGAGGAGGGTTCAAATGCCTCTATTTTTTTGTGCCTCCATTGTGCCTCTATTTTTTAAAACTTTAATAACTCAAAATTTAAAACTTAAAAGTCAAAATAAAACCGTTAGATATGATCTACATCATTTTATCTATGCATGTGTAAAAAATTACGATATTTCAACTTTTTTGTGTTTGTCATCAAAAACTTGTAAAAATGTATTAATGTGGATAATTTCTAGATGTTCATTTTTCAACTTATTGATTCACATAAAAATAAAAATGAAACGTGATAATTTTTTTATGAGCACGTAGTGAAAATTATATAGATTACATCTAACTGTTTTATTTTGACGTTTATGTTTTAAATTTTTAAGTTATTAGTGTTTTAAAAATGAAGGCACGGTGAAGATACAAAAAATAGAGGCACTCTTCTCTATAAATAATAGAGCTGTTACTGCAACTTTGCAAGTACATATATTATAAATTTTGCGTAGATCTACATTCACGACAACTTTGCATATGTCCATTTCACACTGAAAGAAAATAATATTCCGGACACAAATTCAACAGTGTGAATTAATAAAAGAAATTAAGTTACTTACCCTGACAAAACAGTCATGAAAGAACATGCGGATGACACCAGCGACTAAACCGGGATTTTTTACAATAAAGTTTCTGACAGTGCTCTTCACAATTGACTCCGCTTTTTTACATTTGCTCTTGTAGTACCCCAC
Organism: Carex myosuroides; assembly: GCA_028015225.1. NCBI lineage: Eukaryota > Viridiplantae > Streptophyta > Magnoliopsida > Poales > Cyperaceae > Carex > Carex myosuroides. The sequence goes on along the minus strand of CM051470.1, from coordinate 8,297,758 downwards.
CTTAAGAGAGGCTTCTGATACCGGAAGCAGGAGCTGGAATGCTGCTGCGAATACAAGGCATGTGATAAAAATGGAAATCTTGCTTTCCATCTTAATTAGTTTCAGCTATCAAAGTATTAATGACAATGTGTGTATATATTGGTTGGATTGTTGAAAGAGAAAGAACTACGGAGAGCTGATGAAGAAGACTTGAAGGGATATGTTGAGTATTTATAGATAATGAGGTGTTGTGGAAACAAGCTGATCTATATATATATAATACTTTAATGGTTACTTCCAAGTTGTTTCGAGACAACGATTAGTTATCAGCAGCGCATCTTGCAAGTTAGCATAATATAATTAATTACAGTACATATATAGAATATTCTCATCAGTTTTAATGCAGTCAAAATCTAGCGCCTACTAATTGACACTTGCGTGAGCGTCTGAATGAAAAAGCAAATGCAGCTCTCGTTAAAAGTATAATTTTCAACAGTCCAAATGTTTTCTAGTGATTAGGGTTATCAATAAGTAAGATACAGATTGAGAGGAGGTATTTTTATAGTTAAGTACATCAAATTTGTAATAAATTGATAGTTTATATGTGAAAGTGACTCGTTACAAAACGAATAATAGATAATTATTGAATAAATTAATAGTTTATATAATTCAATAAGAAAATATATATAATAAGCATATCAAATTTGTAATAGCATAAAATATAAAATTTGAAATTTACAATCATATTATTTTAAAAATATAAATTATGATAAAACAAGATAAATGTTATATAAATATTTTGATCATAAACTATTAATAAAAAATATTATAATGTTAGATAAATTAATTATCAAAAAGTTACTAAATAAAAAAATTCTACAAATCAATGTAATGAGAAGGTACTTAATTAAACTAGTTAGATGAATGAGTTGTTAAAAAGACAGGGTAAGTTTTCATCACATGTTTGCGCCATTATATGATTTGAAAACGGACTAATTCAAAGGATAACATATCCCATTTTTCTTGTCTTTATTTAGGGATTCACACAAATCAAAGCGCTGGATATGCATGTTAATCCAATCCAAGATGAACCAGTTGATCCAAAATATCTCTGGAACCAATCCATGTGCATGGGTCACGGGAGTTGCACATTTTTATTACTATATTGTTTGCTCCAACCTACGCACAATAGAAAAATTGAACAATTAAGTATGATCATCCACAGACTTCAAATTTTTAGAAATTGAAAAAATTACCAGAAACAAGTTGGATTTTTTTCTTTTTTCAATCTTATTGATTCCTATAGAAAATTGAAGAATTAAGTATGATCATCCACCGACTTAATTAATCTCGTTGATACGAAGCAATGATTCACGCGTATTGATTTGATCATAATAGTTTCGGTAAATTATAGTGTACTTCTGCAACAAAATATACGGAAATTTGTGAGACTCAACTATTGGAGAGAAGCCAGTAACATCATTGTTTATGTGGTAAATTGTGAAATCAGTGGTCTATTGACATCTCTCCAATGAGACCAAATCGTTAGTACAATCACATCTATTTATGGAGAAAAATGATAATCCATCTTGTGTCGAACAAATTAATTTTTCAATGTCTAAAAGTTAAAAAAATTTGATCATCCCCGTTAGTCTCTAATGTAAGCCAAAAGAAACATGTACTCTTAAATTATTTTAGTACTTTTCTTTTGTGCATATTATTGTCGTTTTTTTTTAAGTTAAATAAGGCTTTTTCAAAAAAATTAATTACATCAATTTCCAATCTTTTAGTAATATTTATTTTCCTATGGTTTCAACCGACATGCATGGGCTGCTAAGGTTTGTGCATTTTTGTCACTGGAGCGATAATGAAGGGAGACAACCATTTTGCTTAATTTAGATATATCTAATAGCCGAGATTAAATATTTGACCTGATTTTAATTTGCATATGCTAATTAATTGAATACTTACATAAACTTATTGCCAAAATCTATTGTGTTAAAAGACATGGAATTAATCCTCTTAGTATGCCATCCTATGTGATGATGCATTTTTTTATATGTAGTTTAAATTGTGTCTTCATCTTTGATATCTCTATTATATATGCCTTTAATTTTAAAATTTCACTGATTTTGTCATTTAAAACTTTAATATCGAATTAATATTATTACACCTAATCAAAATTTCATTCTCAACGCACAAAAAACTGACAATTAGACTTTTTCTTCACTAATATTCGACCGTTGACTCATTTTCACTATATATAATTAATTTTATCCATAAAGTTGTTATATATGTAGGGCTTCTAATTTATCTTGCCATATAATAAATAATTCAAGAACAGTCCAAGATTAGTTAACTAACACATGTGTTGTCAGCGTTTCAAATCTCATCTTAATATATTAATTAAACTCGAACCTTTATCCTCCTTAGAGGTCTGAAGTATTTTCAACAACCCACATGCATTTCAATTAGAGCTTAATTTATCAGTCTTGTCTTAATAGCCGCCGGAATTATGAAAGAGAAGGTTGACAGATCTACACACCTAAGTCAGGAAGTGCTTAGTCCAGTTCCCTCAATATTAGATGTGTGCTTGTAACTTAATTAGTTGTTAGAATTTTATTTTGTCACTGTCAAGACTAGACTTTAAATTGTAGTGGCCACACATTTTTCATTTTACATTTCGGCCTCTTCGGTCTAAATGTAAAAACCTCTTCAGTCTAAATTTTCTCGTTCCTCCATATAACTATTGTTGAAAATTAAATTAGCTGAAAAGGTGCATTCTGTAGTCTTATTTATTAATCTACAATATGATGTTTAGATGTTTTTGTTTTTTTTTTTGTTTTTGCAAATTTTTAAACTTTTTTATAGGCGCTACAAATAATCTTACACTGAGGGAAGAACATTTCGTTCTATAATTAATAAATTTATTAATCAAAGCGCAGCACACAAATTTCCCAATCAATTATGTACAACAAATAATATACTTTTATAACATAGGAGGCCTGAAAAAGTTTTTGTGACAAGTACGCTTTCGAACAATATATATACTATTAATTAAATGCTCAAATTTTAAAAATTAATATAGTACGTTTTGTTTGATTAGCGATTGTGATGTTAATAGTAAAATTTTATTTTTAAATGGTGTTCGTCATAACTAGAAAGTTTAATTAGAGGTTTCCTGTCGCAAATTTAAAATTTAATTGGAGAGCTTTCATGATATTATCCCTACATATCATAAACATAATCATACCACCATAATAAAATTAATTTCATATATATGATATATGTACTATATGGCATTTCCTCCTAATCTACCTTTTTTTTTATACCACCGGCGGTATAGGATTCGAATGGTAATTAAGTATCTAAATACAATTTAAGTTTTGTAACTTACTAATTAAGCAGTGTGGAAGCTGATGAGGTGGCCAAGCCCACTAATTATAAAATAAACAGGTACATCTATGATTAAGTGAAACTATTAAGTCCATCAACTGATCTTAGTGTGGATATTAATTGGTTTCAATGATAATGTGGCTTCTTACACAAAGACATGCATTGGTCATTAGGCTAGACGTAAATCTTGAAAGTATTAAATTACTAGTTCACCAGCAACACTAAATTGTTTTTAAGTTTACTACTTCGATCTACAGATATTACAGTACTTTTAACTTTCCTTTAATTGCAAAATGTTAGTTTCAAATAGTGTCATGTTAATGAATGTCCATATATATAATCTGGGCATATTCGCAAACTTTTGGCCCTTGGTACATATTTTCTTCCGATATTCAAAATAAACAAAGATAAGGGGTTGCATTGTAATTTGACCGATAACTACAATATACATTGTTGGTTAGGTACATAGATTAATCCAAGGGTGTGACCTTCTTTATTTAAAAGAATCTTGCTCCCTTTACACTTTAGTTTGTATGAAAACAATATAGAAGAAAATTTCACAATTTATTTTGTTTAGTTGGATATCAATTATAGGATAAAAATAATATAAGTTACTCTTTTAACATATATTATTTAACTTTTTAAAACTAATATTTTGATATTCCTCACACTACTACAAAAAAGACGACTATAAAATATTGAAAACGCTAACCCACTGTTGCGGAACCATATTCATATGACCTTTATATATATACACAGTTACTACAAGAAAACATTAATTCAAGTTCGAATTAACAAAAAAAACCTCCAAAACAGTACGGTGTTATGTAAACATTAAACCAATATTCACTACTACAAAAAACACTACTATACACGGCTCAAAAATGGGTTTATACACGATTTTGCAACCGTGTTCACCGGAGTTGTGTATAATAGGATCCGTAAATTGTACATGGTTATAAAACTGTGTATGAAAACACTAAGCTTACATAGTTAATTCATATTTGTTTCGCCGATTTTTCTCGCCAAAATGCATCCTACACAAATTTTTATTAAAAACTGTGTATAATTCATATTTAAAAAAAATACAATGAAAACCTAGATATGAATTCAAATCAAATCTAGATATGGATTCAAATTAAACCCTAGATCTAAATATCAAAAACACTAAACTACATTTCAAAAACTATAAATTTAACACAACACATACCGTACCAAAAACAACAATTACAATTACATCACATATTATTAGTTACATGAATAACATTATAACTAAAAAAATAAAAATATAACAAAAAGACCATAGATCTAAGACTTCATACATTTATATGAACAATGCCTAAGATAAAATATGGTAAAGGACAAACAAATAAAAAAATAGAAAGAAAAAAATTAATCGGAAACTTTAACTCAAGTTTTGAGGCTATTTCCTTTGTTTTTTGGGGCTAAAAAATGTAGTTGTGCTCCAAAGGAAAACTAAACGTAGATCTCCTCACGAGCTTTCTAGAAAGTGGTCATAAGCTGAAATCGGACACTGAGCACCAAGATACGCCCGTTTGAAGTTTCTTCGTCGGAGATCATCTACTCAGTGAAGATATGGTGTCTCTTGCCTTATCCCTTGCCTAGCCTGCATGTTGAGAAGAGATGTCTCAGAAAAATACATATACAAATGCTTTAGATATGACTTAGAAAAAATAGATAGAGATGCATTATAACAGAACGGCACAGATCGATGACATGGAAAAGTTTATATTTTTTTCATCACACGCGGATCATACAGTAAAACAGTGTAAAATAGTTCGAGCATTTCATATACGCCCGTCCAAAAATGAGCTGCAACATTCATATGCAGTTTTTAATAAAGAACCGTGTACAATTGCATCCGATTGTAATTGGTTTATTAATAAAGAACCGTGTATGAATATTTAATGTTGGAACACATTAATTTATACATTGTTGTATACAGTAAAACCGTGTATAATGTGCATAAATTTTTAAAATAGTGTTTTCTTTCTTTGGACACAAATTTAGTGAAAATTTTGAACAAATATGTATAAGATGTTGTGTATGTTTTGTGTTTTGTAGTAGTGATTGTAGCAACCCTCAAATGGAGAGTTAGTGCAACCATGCAGTTGCAACTGAATCTTACTTATTTTCATGAGATATGATGCCACAAGTATATGATAACGTAAAATAATGAACACAAATCGTAAATTATAATTTTTTTTTTATGATTTTCAAAGTTAATTTTGTATTATATCAACCGACTTACAATATTTCTATCGAAAAGAAAAAAATTAAATAAAAAATTATAAAATAACTGGGCTGGATATGTTGGATGAAAATGGTGTTAAAATAGATATCCATTATAACAAATTATTAGTATGTTCAAATTGAACGAAATATATCTTTTAGACACATTTGCTCAAAGTTTTATTTTAATTTGTAATTTTCAATGTCCGGTAATTTTCTCACAAAAGAAGTGTTATCTCTATTCAACTTTTATGATTAGAACGAGTTAGAACAAGGTAAAAACCCAGCTCAAGTGCTGGAGGCCCCATAGCTAGAGGTCATATGTTGGAGAATCCGCAGCTTGCAGCTAATGTGCCGGAGGTTCCACAGGTAGTTGGTCAAGCGCTCAAGGATTATCAAATTTTGTAATTAAACATAATTCAGAAAATTACATAATTAATATTATTCATATGGTTTTTGGTTTTCTCCATTATCTTATTTTCTTATTATATTTTTGTGCTTGATAGACATATAGATGACCCATATTATTAGAAATAATATGAGGTGCTGGATTTTAGAGTGACAACTGAATTATATTTCGATTCTCATATATATATATACTCCATTCACAGGGATGCTCACATTAATTTCATGCGCACATATAACAAAAAACATTAGTATCACATTGTTGGTGTCTAATTTGATTTATGCACATGCAACCTATGCAAGATATTTTTCAGATTTTCAGGCCCGGTTCAACAATATATAGCAGCCTCACTAAAATAAATTTATTTTATTTTCTGTGTTAGACCAAGAGTTGGCCTCCATCATACACGCGCGGTAATTAATAAAAGGAAGCGACTTATTGTCCTCAAGCTTCTTTTCTCAGTTTTTCCTCAAAAAAACTGTCATTTGACTTGCGCGAATACTGTAAAATTCTATAACCAATACAACAAATCATGTATAATAAGTAGTTTAAAAATCTAACAATCCAAGTTAGTTGGAAGTGGTCCCCAGGTTAGTTGCAAACAGTTAGCAACTTACAAAAATACTGTACTTCCGGCTGTACTTGAAAAACTAACGGCTTCTAGAAGGTTTCAAAAACAAACTACTTCTCAAACTTGTAGTTATTTACAAATAACACCTAAAATTGTGCAAAATTAATTTTTTTGCATCAAAATTAATTTTTTTTTCGAAATTAAAATTTTAATTTTTTTTTTTTTCGTATTTTTTTTACGTATTTTTTTTATATAAAAATAAGACTTACATACTGTAAAATTAGCAGATGCAAACTATAAAACTAACATATGAGAACTACAAAGACATCAATACTGTAAACTTACTAGATAAATACTGGAATTTTATTAACTGTTATACACTGTCTAATGCAGTTTATCAGTACAACTGTTAAACAGATCCTGTAACTATGATTAACCAAAGTGAATATTGTAAACTGTTGCACATATTCTGTAAAATTGTTATATGTATCATATAAAATTAGCATCTGCTAATTTTATAGTTTGCATCTGCTAATTTTACAATATTTAATTCTTATTTTACATGATATAGATCCATATATAAATATTAATAATTGTTATATGTATCCTATAAAATTATTATGTATCCTGTAAAATTGTTATATGTATCCTGTAAAATTGCACATATCCTGTAAACTAAAGTGAATATTGTAACCAAAATGAATCATAGTAAAAACTGTTTAATACATAACCTTTACACCTGACTAATATATCATGTAATAAACTGCATCAATACTGTAAACTTACTAGATAAATACTGGAATTTTATTAATTGCTATACACTGTCTAATCAGTTTATCAGTACAACTGTTAAACAGATCCTGTAACTATGATTAATCAAAGTGAATACTGTAAACTGTTGCACATATCCTGTAAAATTGTTATATGTATCATATAAATTGCATCATGTTATAAACTGCATCCATACTGTAAATTGTTACATATATCCTACATAACTTATATATCCTATAAAAATATTGCATAAATCTTGTGAAATAACTTATATATCCTATAAAACTGTTAAAGCATTTCAAAAGTGCAAAACTTCAATACTGAACAATTAGATAGATCATGTAAACTAAAAAATACTCTATAGAACATTTAAACCTGATTGATAAATCCTGTAAATCTAGGAGATAAATCCTGTAAAATATTGTATAGATCATGTAAATCTATTAGATAGATCATGTAAATAGATGTTGTAAACTAAAATTTTCAAATATTGATCGAGAGAAGCGCGATCGAGAAAGTATACAGATCGTCGATTTGAAGAAAAAAACAAAATTAACAAATCGACAATTGCATGGTGTCAAAAGTCAAAATAGTTAGAAAATCAGGATCTAAATTTGAGAAAAAATTAATTAAAAAATTGAAAATCCTAGATCCTTCGAAAAAATTGAATCAATGACAAATAAAATCTGAGAAAATCAATCAATCATAACTGGACCAAAGTTTGAGATGCAATATCGCGATTGTATGATTTTGAGGGCTGAAATTGAAAGAAAATTGAAGCCGTAGTCTGAAATCAAAACCACTTCGATATTCAAGAAAATCGAGGTCTGAAATCAAAATTAAATCGGCTTCAAGAGGGACGAAGCTGTAGCGTGATACCACCGCTGTCTTCTTCGTCGTCCAAGTGGTCCAGTACTTCGTCGCCGTCGCTGCCGTCGACAGGTAACTTTCTTTTTCTTCACCGTCACTCGCGCGTCGCTGCCGTCGCGTGTCACCGTCGCTGCTGTGTCGCTGCAGTCGCTGCCGCCGTTGCTGCCGTCGTCGCTGCCGCCGCTGCTGCCATCACTTCCGCCGTCGCTGCCCTCGCTGCCGAGGGAGCAATCAAAAATCAGAACGGAAGAAGAAAGAGATTGGAAAAGAGTTTGGGTAAAAGTTGAAGAGAGAGAAATTGGAGAGATGAGGGATTGTGGTTTTAGAAAGTGGGGACCGCGTGGACAGTTAAAATCTGTTGAAAGTACATGAAAACTATTGTGGGAATAATCCAGAGATGAAGAGCTGGGTATCATAACCTTTTCTCTTAATAAAAAACCGTAACTCGGTAATGTGAAATCTCTTTAAGTAATTCTTGTAAAAACTGCCAATTCATGTAATTCGAATCGTGGCTAGCTACCACACGTTGGATACTTCTAATATTTTAGTACATTGATTTCTCACCAGTAGGGTAGCCATTTTGACGTACATGCCCCTCACTTGACTTTCCACGAGTACTCAGTTTTCAATTTTGCTTGCTTCATACTGTATTGGAAGTTTGGAACCAAGAGCATGCAGCAGGATCCGTATCCTCCTAGGTACCTGACTCAAGCAAATTGAACGGACGGTCCAGATTAATTCTATTTGGGCCAAACTCAATCCGGTGCTTATGAAGACTGTAGGGGCTCTGTTTTGAGATTCGTGCTATGTTAAAAGAACAGTCCGATCATAATTTACTTGAATCAGGTAACCTGAGGTGATGTGAATTCGAACATGCTTATATTTCCCCAAAACATGAACTTTGTGTTGTTAGATAGGCCCAATTAACCTTACGATCATCTTCTATTAAACCAATGGGCTTTACAGGGCTCATATAACTAGTCCTAACCTGAACAATCTCGGCCTATGAATTAAAGAATAGTTATTAAAAAATATCCATGAATAATATTAAAGTAAATGAGATTTAGGACTCGATGTGTTTTCAGGATTATCTAAAGGGTCCGGAGTCTATCCGATGGCCTTTGGACCAGATTTTGTCCAAAGGTTTCCTGCTTTGTTGGATTAGGATGATATTTATAATTGGAAAATGGTTCTTTCATTGTTTTGGAAAGAAATATATGAATATTTTGTCCTTCTCCATTTGATAACAGAACAAAACAAATGGTGCCTCCATTAACTCTTTTAAATTCACTAAACTTTATCATTAGCTCTTTTTAATGCATAAACTAAGATGAGCATACAAAACTTAAAAACCCAAATTATAATAAAGAAAAAATATATCTAAATAACAACAATATTTGCTCATAATATTTTGAATTACTTTGCTTGAAAACTATATTTTCATTCAAACAACTTCAACATTTTCTAATTCTAATCTTTATTCAATCAAAAGAAAAAATTATTAACTGATCAATCATTCTTCAATCTATTCAGATAAAATAAATAAAGAAAATGAAATTACATCAATAATTGAGTGTCACTTTAGTTAGAGATAATATTGAACATAGGTTAGAATTAGAATAAAAATATAATATTGAACAAGTCAATTGTTTATCTCTAACTTTATATTTCTAATTGTTATCTCTAACTTTATATTTTTTATTTATTTATTTATTTGAAACAAAATTGCTAATGAATAGCGTTTAATAAGAAATGAGACTTCGAGAAGTAATGGAAACCTCCATTTATTTGATGTTCAGCTTAGTATTCAAATAAGAAACAAAAAGTTACCATATTTGATTTAGACGGAAGTGAAAGAATAATTTTCTATTTTTACCTAATCACTCATTCAGACGGTGTAAAAAGTCCTTTGGATGAGCTCTAGTCCAAAGGGCATCGGACAAATTCCGGATCCTTATCTAAAATAGAGGATGGTTTTTCGATAAAACAAAGAAAAGATTAATTACCAATTATAGCGTAATGCGCCGAAAATTTCATCAATATTTTTAATAAGAAAGTTTCAGCAATTTGACCTCCACTTCAATACAACTTGACCTCTATATTTTTATGGAAACTTTAAACAATTGCACAAATTTTTAGTGAAAGAATCTAACTATATATAACTCATATTTTCTATATCCACATTCATTTATATTTCTACCAAAATAAGTATGAAAATATATGTGGCAAAAGTATATATGGAAAATCTTAGGCGTCCACCGCCCTTGCTGTCAATCCTTTTTTAACTCTTTATTTATATAATTAATCTTGTTTTATATAGTCAAAAATTCTCACATACATATATATTAAATATGTACAATAAAATAAATTTATAGATTATTAAAAATATTAAATTTTTTTTAAACTCAAAATCCGTAGATTTTATTCTTAAAATTATTAAAATAAAACATTGAAGGAACGCTTTAGTTTTTTATAATTTTATACTTATTTTAAAATTGAATATATAACTAATATCATAAAAATTCTTTGTATTTTTTGTGATCAGACGAACCTCCAATGATCACTATCAGCATTTTGAATTTAAAAAAAAAATAATAATATTGCGGTGACTACAAAATAAGATTTGTGTTCAACCCTTAATTTCTTAGATGCTACCATTTCTCCTCAAAAGAATCGATTTTTTTGGTTGGTTTATCAGTTTTCTGAAAACCAGCCTAGTTTTTTATAATAGTTTTCCATATTACATGCTCATTTTGTTTTTTATCCGAACCGGATTTGATTTCAGGTCGATTTTGCTGGTCTACATCGTCTGATCCGATCCGATTTTAATAAAAGTCGATAGTTGTCTCTCTATTGATTGAAAATATATTATTATTAATGCCAAAGATTTTATGAAATCTACATAATTCTACACAAATAAGGAATTTTGTTTAATAAATAACAATTAACAATTATGAAGTTTCAGTTATCAGATAACAAATATCATTTATAATAATGGGGTGACAAAGAGATAAAGAAAAATAATGGTGAACTTTCAGACAAACTCAAACCATATCATACCTTTAACTACAGGAGATTTTGGACGAATATCAAATCTCTCTTTATTTTTCACTGAAGACTTTGGGCCACGGTAAAATTGTTTGCTTAGTAACAAATTTTGAATTTTCATAGAATATACTATAAAAGCATAATATTCCAATAGTACTTAATACGGGTCTTGCATGTAAATTGTAGAATTTCCATAATTTGCTTATAAATTCTAAGATTTTTTATAGTTAGTTATTATTAGATAAAATATATTCTATTAATAATACGCGTTTGCATGACCAATAAATTGTGATACCCATTTTTAGATATTTCATAACTCTCCCTCTCTCTTACCCTCTTCTTTTTTCATTCCTTCCTCTATCTTTTTCTCTCTCTTAGAATTCAGTTTGAACCGGATTACTAGGAGAGCCTTTGTTCTCCTGGCTCGTTTGTAAATGTTTCTCTTGTTTTTCCCTCCTCCTCCCCCTTTTTTTTCTTCATTTCACTGCTATACACTTATTCATTTTTTGTTATCACTCAAAAACTATTTTATCAGACATTGGCGAAAATTTCTGTTATAGGGCAAAAATCCACCGAAGCCCTTCGATCCTCGATCAGACGTACGTGTGTATCTCGTTCTTGTTTTTTTAACAATATTTTTGCGTGTAAGGTTTTCCCCATCAAAAGTTTTGTCGGTCGAGCGAATTTTTATCGCCTCATCAAGAAATTTAAGGACTCCCCACATTTTCACAGAAGTTGCGTTATTTCAACGATTGCATTCGCACAATCTTTGGCAACTAATTTTGGTAAAATCTGCATTGCACAATCTTTGGTTGAATATGAGCAAAGGTAAAGCGCCGATGTTAGAAGTTGATTTAAGCCAAATGCTGGATGCTCCTAACCGAGACCCATATCACCGTCGGGCCCACTCAGAAATTATTGCCTTACCTGATGATCTCACACTAGAAATCGGAGTTCAGTCATCAGACGAGAATGAAGATGACTTATTCTCTCTGTTCATTGACATGGAGAAGTTTGAACAGAACGAGTTCCTTCAACTGAGTAACAATTCAGCTCAAGCGCCTAACCCGGAAAAGGATCCTATGGCTGGTGTTGTGACGGTAGCAGCTCATGGACCAATTGGGCCCGCAACAAGTGGAAAAAGTATTGGTCAAGGCTCAGAAGGCGACAAGATGGAGGTGCATAGTGTAGGAACATGTTCAGGGGCGGGGCCCAGTAATGCAGGAAAGAGCATGCCAGCTGGAGCTAGGCACAGGTACAGTTTGTCGCTAGATGACACCGGGTCAGGTTTTGGTGCAGCTGTGAAGGAGGAGTTGTCTTATCAGGGATCAGGGTCGGGCTCTGGTTCAGTTTCGGGTTCGGCTCTCTGTCTAGGAACTGCGCGGTTGCAAGAGGTGGGAATGTCGCCTGCCGATGCGAAGAAGGCCATGTCGAATGCACGGCTCGCTGAACTTGCTATCTCTGACCCAAAAAAGGCTAAAAGGTTGTCCACTGATTATTTTCTCAATTGATAAATTATGTTGTAATTATTATAATCATCATTAAAATTATATGATGACGATGTTAATTATAAGGTTGATAATCTGGTCATGAAAGAAAGAGAGAGTTTTTACTCTAGTTAGATTTAATGCAATTGTAAGGCCTTAATAAAAGCTTTTTCATAAGTATTTTGAAAATAACTTATCTTAAAATTTTAATAATCTCTTTTACTTCTTTTTATTCTAAATTTGAATGTGATGTTCTTTTTTTTTTCTCATCCAAGCATCGATATCACTTATATTTTAGTTATATTGGAAGTACCTTCATATTATGACAACACTGATTCTTTCAAATTATACTCGTACTTCACACCATAATATGCTGATTACTTTTAGTTATAAATATGTTTACATATAAATTAAAATACTTTTTCTATATATATTTACCTTTTCAAATTTAATCTTATCTCAACTTCTGCATTGTGTTCAATTAAGTTGTAGACAACGATTTCATGTAAACATGAGCAAATTGGCTGGATGTTGTTTACAAGAGTAGATATCTCCTTAGCTTATACATAATTTCTTAAGTAATCAGAAAAATTTGTTTTTGAAATTGTAGAGAGTACCTTAAACATTATCCATCCAGTTTCCAATAAACTAAAAAAAAAATGCTAACTTACTAATTATGAAGAGAGACTTGGAAATGACTGAATAATGGGGCAATTTTGCCCTATTTTGGTTGCCAACTTAAAATTAATTTGCTCCTAATAACATACAGGTGAGAAATTATGATGTCAGTTCATGCTAAATCATGTTGAAGCCCAGAAAAAGAACAAAACACATATTGATGAATTTAATCCAATGATAAAACTCGTATATATCATGTCCTTATTTCTTTTTTTAATTAATTTATTATATTCATTAGTTTACTTCCTTTGTTAGAATTTGGGCAAATAGACAGTCTGCTGCCAGATCAAAAGAAAGAAAGGTCAAGTACATTGCCGAACTGGAAACCCAGGTAAACACTTTGCGAACCGAGTCGACCACCTTGACTGCTCAGCTAGCTTTCTTACAGGTATGCATCTCTTTCAATACGGTAGTAGCTCATCTGACTAGTACATAATTGTAAGACCAGTTAAGTAATTCTTGTTTCTGCTGGTTTATTTGATAAGCATATGCTCTCTATCACTTTCTCAGTTATCCTTAATTCCTTTATCAGTGCTACCTTGACTAATAATTAAAAGGGAGAGGGGGCATCTGATGCCCATCGGAGTCATCGGACCAACTCTTGTCCGATGGGCAGTCTACACCACAAGATTTTAAATTTTAGACCGATCTCTTGATTAACGGGTTTGCTGTCTAAATTGGATTTATACCCTATTAGCTCTCTGTCTTTACGAATTCTGTCCCAAGCGCATTCGTCTCCCCCAATATTGGTAGCGCAAGCACAAGAAATTAAGAAAAAACAATAAAGTGTTCCCCAATTCCCCGCGTCATCGCCTTCTTTGAGATCTCCCTCATTGATCCCACTGGCCACGGCCATCATAAGGTCCCCCCCCCCCCCCCTTCTTTCACCCGTGGCCGCAACCACAACAATATCCACACGGCTTCTCCCTACATCCTCTTCTGTCGTTTCTTCATGGTAGGGTCATAAGAAGTGTTGGTAGTATAGTGGTACTGTACTATACTGTGCATGCTACTATACTGGAAGATGTGGGGTCTGCTTCCTGAATTCTGAGTAGAAAGCTGCTGTCATTACGAAAATTAATGAATAATACTTATGCATGATTGAGGCTCTTCAGATAAAAAATTGAAGTAATTATACGACAATTTTTGTATAACAGACTAATTTGGTAACATGGAATGACAGAGGTTCTAAATGTAATATATGAAAATTTATAAACTGGAATCAATGTTAATTGTGGTTATAGTGCATTAATTTGTATGTTGTATTTACTTGAAATTTTATATTCCTCGATTGACAACATTCCGTGTGTTTTTCTTTGTACCGCGTTTATTTTGCACCATAGATGGTCCAAAGTCCAAACAATGTAGAGATGGTACAGACAATGCAAAGCTTCTTGAAATGGAAGAAGACAATTTTTGAAAAAGATTTCTCACAACAAAAATGCACAATATCATGACCGGTATGACAATCAAGTTAGGACTTAGGACTGTTATCTGCATATTTCAAAGATGTAAGATAGGATTAAGTATAAGATAGTTCATATTGCTTGGACAATATTAATTACCAATTTATTTCATTATAATACCAGTATAGAGCTGTCAGAACTTCTGTCAGCACATGATGAATGTCATTTTATTCCAAAAAGAAAAAAATTTAATAAATAACAAAGTACAGATGCTTTGCTGGATTTATATTGAGACAGCCTTTTGATATGACGAAGTATACAGCCTAGCTACATATTTGATGCAATACACATTTGTATACCATTAAAGAAAACAAGAAGAATACAACAAATGGAAATTATTCTATCATATATTTCATTAAAATAAGAATCATAAATACAGCAGGAGCCGGCCTTGTGACATGAGGAGGTTGCTTCTATGCCACATGTTATTGTAGCAAGACAAGGTATGGAATTAAAATCCACTGATTTTTTTGTTGGAAGAGGTGGCAAACCAACTTTATATAAGCAAAACACTTATTTCCTAATCAATAGATGGACGTGAAGACCTCTCGAGGCAACAATCATGAAGCACTCAACTTCTTATCTTTCAAAATCATCATTTAGCCTACCATCAACAGCTTCCCGTAATGCATTTTTCCCATACAAATCCCAAATCCATTCAAACAGGTCATTAATAGCATAAATCTAAAGTAACTGGTATAATCATCTGGGGGTATCTTCTAATATGCCTCGTGTCAGTTTGAACTGCCAAGAGTACCATCACAGTACACCAATTATGCTAAAAGATGAAGTTCCTTTAAATCCGATGTAAATGAGATAGATCCAGATACAGCTTTACAAGTAGGACACTGGTGATAGATGTGGTTCTTCCTTGCCTGAACATTTGTCTTTTGACGTTTGCAAAAATCACAGAGCAGACATCCATTGCCCTGACTTGCCTCACACATTATTCCTTGATCTTGCTCTTATTTTTTGTTGATTGCAGCAATCAATTATAATTTGGTACATTAAGATATGTATCAGTATCAGAACCACAGACTGACTGACAGACTAAAAACTAAAGCATTTGCAATCCATAATTTGAACAGTTTTGCAATTGAAATGTGAATGTGGTGAAAAAAGAAGAGGCAATAGACCTGAAGAAGGGGAATTTTGTTACTGAGAATATTTTAGGAGAGAGAGCAATGGCAGCTGAATGGCATATGCGGGAAGTAGAGCTGACCTCGATATCTTACTGGGTACGATGGAATCCCCTCCTCATGTGAGGCTGTAGGTTCAGTTTGAGACGCCCTCCAGTAGATTTTAGAGATGAGACCTTACTAAAAAAAAAAAATGAAAGAGGAGCAGAACGAGATCGAGATGAGGGATTGTGGCCGACCTAGATGATCAAGCTCCATCATGACACTAGAGAGAGCGAGGGGAGGGGGATAGAGCGACAGAGAGAAAGAGACGGGTCCGTTTGGGGAAGAAGAGACTAATAGAGATAACGGGTTTAAATCCGGGTATTGTTGCAGACTCCGCTAATCAAGCGATCTGTACTGAAATCGCGATCGGACGGTTTAGACCGCCCATCAGATAAAGTTTGGTCCGATGGGCATTGGAATGCCCCCGCTCCCTAATTAAAAATGTTACCGCCATTTAGTAACAGTGAAATTAAGTGTACAACTGTACATATGTGCATGATGACATATTTCCAAAACTGATTCTTACTGTAACGACAGTGGTTTTTTATACCATACTATTTGCAATGCTTGCTTAATTATGCGTTTTTTGTTCTTTTTGGCATGATAATGGAGCAGAAAGATACAGATGGATTGACACGAGAAAATAATGAACTCAGGTCAAAGGTGCACCACATGGAACAACAAAGCCATATGCATGATTGTAAGTCTCTCTCTCTTCTATATATTTAAAGAGGGAGATCACTTCATAATCTTTCATTTTGACAATTATTTTAAGGTATATAAGAAAGGAATTAAGGCTCTAATATTATAATTAAATGATATTTTGACAATCTTCAGAATATTAATTTAAAATTTAAATGTGACTTATATTATTTTTACATATCATATCTATAAAATATAATGAGCTTTAATGTATACTTCACCGTACATCAAATGTTGTAATTTTAAGGATTCAGAATTAACGATTCTTGATGGACCATCGAAAATAGCAAATATATATATTTTATATTTTTATTTGAATTTTTTTTAAATCTATGATAAAAATGGTAAAAATAAAGAATTATCAAGTTATCCTTCCTCATATATAAAAAACATAAAAATGTTACATTTTACTGCACTATTTTGTACTTTCATATTTTCTTTCTTCCTTAATTTTGCACAAAGACCTGAAAGCTTATGTGGTTTTCATTTATACGATTAATGTAGCATTAACTGACGCTTTAAGAATGGAGGTTAACCGTCTTAAGATCGCGACCGGTCAAGTGGTTCCAAATGGTGGGCCAGCAGGGATGATGCCCTTTGGTGTGCCCCACAACTTTGCAATGAATCCACAATTCTACGGTGGGCCACGCACCATCAACCAACAACCGGGAATCCGTCCATCTCTCATGTCAGCACAGCAGCTGCAGCAGCTCCAACTGAGCCAACCCCCACACCAGCGCCAGCACCCACCCCAGCCACAGCAGATCATGTTGCAGCAACAACAAGCAGCTCAAGCACATGCCATGATGCAGCAACAACAAGCAGTTCAAGCACAAATGAGGATGCCGTCACAAGCGCAAGTTCGGATGCGGTTGCAACCACAAGTGATGATGACGCCACAAGGTCAAGGACTAATACGGCAGCATGGCATAATGCCAACTAGCAGCCATCATGCCGAGTCACAAATCAAAGGGCCTATGATTGTGAATAAGTCCGAGATGGAGGGTAATTTTGAAAACTTCAACTGATTAGTTTTTTTTTACCTTTTGAGCGAGCAATATATGACATATATTGAGAGAGAGAGAGAGAGAGAGAGAGAGAGAGAGAGAGAGAGAGGGAGTCTGATTTCAGGATAATGTCATCACTAGCTAGTTCTAAAGGGTTATTCTAGATATAGCCATTTTAAAAAAATCACCTCAATTCCTTGTTTTCACCACAGTTACAAAAACTTTGTAACTCAACCATCAATACAGTAAAGCAAATAAGGGCTGGACCCTTATTTTTTCTCAAAAATAAATCACCTCAATTTTTGGACCAGAATTGAAGGAGAGGAGAGAAGGGGAGGACTTATTTTCTTATCTTTGCTCTGAGTTCATATTTTCAGGTTGGCATGAACATAGAGTTTGGGTAAATATTGGAAAGAAACCACATGTGAATTTTACCAATTTTATTTTTATTTTTTTCCTACATAACTTGGAAGCTCAACAAATCTGGAGCTATTTTGGTTACTAATTCTTATGGATATTTTTTTATGTCATGAACAAAAACAAATTATGCCATTTTTTTACTATATTTTTTTTTGTTTTTGGAGAATTGGTTTTTGGAGCTATGTTGAGTGTACAATGTATATATTGGGAGGATTGTTGCCGCAATTTTGGTCTGTTCTGTAATTTATAGCATATTGAGTACATTTTTATATATTATGTTATAATTCCTTTCCAGCCAACTCCTTTATGTTTCATGCATGATATGAATATTTTTGTAGCCTAGTTCTGAATAAAGAGAATATTAATTTCTTGCACCTTGATCGCTAATTATCTGTGTTGTGGGCAGTTTGTGCTCGATCAATATTGAAAAAAAAAATTACAAAGTGAATGATTTTAATTTGGAGAAAAGGTTTCATTTTCGTTTACCTTAATTTCCCCAGATTTTCTCCATGTTGTCCTGGGTCCACCTTCATATGCGTTTCAAACTGTTTTAAACCTTTGTTGGTCCCTAATCCGATACTGCCTAATTTAAAACCTTCCTTCATTAGCGCTATTTCCTTTTCTGAATTTCTGATCTCTGTTCTCCTCGTTTTTTCCTTTCCCGTTGTGATCTGTCCTCTCACTACTACAAAAATGGTCATTGTACACTGCACATTGTACACGGATTTGACAATTTTATATAAAAACCGTGGCGAAATATCTGTGGGATCTCTACACGGGATCTCTACACGGATATTTATTAAAGAATCAGTGTAGAAAGCCTTGAGAAAGCTACACGGATGTTTATTAGGAATTGTACACGGATTATTGTTTAAATAACAGTGTAGAAAGCCTTGAGAGAGCTACACGGACCTTTATATAAAGAACTGTGTAGAAAGGTAGGAATTGTACACGGATTATTGTTTAAATAACAGTGTAGAAAGCTTGAGAGAGCTACACGGACGTTTAATAAAGAGCCGTGTCGAAAGGTAGAAATTGTACACGGTTTTTTGTTTAAATAACAGTGTAGAAAGCCTTGAGAGAGCTACACGGACTTTTAATAAAGAGCCGTGTAGAAAGGTTATTCTAGGGTTTTTGTTATTTAAAATGCCTTCTCCTTCCAGCGCCGTTTTGATCAATTAATACTCTCCGTATAGAAAGGTTATTCTAGGGTTTTTTGAAAGTGAGAAGTAAAGAAAACTCCTAAGGTTTCCATCATCAGATCTGAGGAAAATCGTTGAAGATCAGTACTAATGCTTTCGCCTAAAGATGTCTGCACTTCAGAACTGTAAGATTTAAATTACTTTGCCATTTTATTTTGGATTTACGGATTCTGGATTGCTTGCGTTTTTTAATTACAAAAGGCAATATCTATATATGTTGCATGAATTGTAATATCTTAATATTTTCTATGGTTTTTGATGCAATATGGGCCTGCGCACGCTTCAGAAAAAGGGGTGTAACTTTTGATCCGTCCGTCGGATCGGGCTGAAATTTTGACAGGAACTCCACAACCCAAAGTCGGATTCGTTTAGGGCTGAAATTTTGACAGGAACTCCACGATCCGTTTCGCCCATTTTTCGGGCTCAGATTCGCGATCCAACCGTCGGATCTGGACTTTTGGACCTTTCTTTATAATTTTTGCATTTTTAGGGTCTTGGATGTATCTTTTATGCATTTTCTGTTTAGGGTTTGTAATGCTAAATATGGATTTGTATAATTTTGTATAATGGAGTGTACATGAATTATTTATACTGTTGTATAGTTTTGGAATTCTAAGTTTAAAAGGCCTCTGTTTAATGTTTCTCTGTTTTGGAATTCTAATTTTAAATGGGTAGCAAAACTGGAGGCTAGTCACAAAAAAAAAAATGGAAAAAAAAAACAATTTTACACGGACATAAGGTATTTAAAAAAAAAAAAAAAAGACAATTCTACACGGACATTTAACTAAAGTCCGTGTAGAAAGGTATTTAAACATTAAAAAAAAATGGAAAACAAAAACAATTTTACACGGACATAAGGTATGTAAAAAAAAAAAAAGACAATTCTACACGGACATTTAACTAAAGTCCGTGTAGAAAGGTATTTAAACATTAAAAAAAAAATGGAAAAAAAAAACAATTTTACACGGACATAAGGTATTTAAAAAAAAAAAAAAAAAAAAATTCTACACGGACATTTAACTAAAGTCCGTGTAGAAAGGTATTTAAACATTAAAAAAAATAAAAAAAAAATAAGAGAGCTACACGGACATTTAGCTAAATGTCCGTGTAGAAAGAGGAGAGCTACACGGACATTTAACTAAATGTCCGTGTAGAAAGAGTCAAGCTACACGGTTTTTTAGTTAAAAGTCCGTGTACAAAACGAATCGTACACGGTTTTTTAGGTAATATCCGTGTAGCTCGGTAAATGGAGCGCGACACATTCTGGTCTTTGTACACGGCTGTTTGTGAAGTTATACGTGTAGAATCTTTAAAATTGCACACGGCCAAAAGTCCGTGTGTAGTTATTGAACTAATTGTACACCCTCGATTTAAACACGGTAGGAAATCCGTGTAGCTCTTCCTTTATTGTCCGTGTATAATCTCTTTTTTTGTAGTAGTGTCTTCAACTATTTTCTTCCTCAATTACGGTCTTCGATCTTCATCGTCTCGCATCATCTCTCCAACAATTAATTAAGGCTCTTCAACCTTCATCGTCTTGCATCATCGTCAAACATTGAGACCAGCAGCGACATTGAAGCTGTTAATTAATTAGCATTTCCGATCATCTTCACGCCATTGTAGCTGTTGATTATTGTCTCTGATCGGTATTTAGTGAGTTGTTTAAATATTTGATTGCAACTTGCAGTTATTTATAGTTGATTTTGAATATTCTATTTTAATTTGAAATTTGATTGCAATTGCTGTAACAATACCGTGTTTTTCCTCTAATTATCTTCTTTGATTAATTATCTTCTATTATCGGGTCACGCATTCTAGCCAGGTTTTCTTTGAATTAATTTTTAATGTAGATTTTGAATTCAAAATTTCATAGCTCGTATGTTTATATATGTCGTTGATTTTGAGAAAGTATTGATACAACAGGTTTCCAGAGTTATAGTGGTCGGTTTACAGACTCTACATTACAGATTTACAGGTTTTATATCACAGATTTACATGTTGATATGCTTTATTTTGCATGTTTTATATTCAAGGTTTACAGAATTTTGAATTTAGGTGTATATATAGGATTTAATTGTTAGGTTTACATAATAGATCTGCTAGGTTTATGACGCAATCTTGGTTCCGAATCTTGACTCCGCTATTGACGGGTCTCGAAAACAGTTTAGTGAAATTATAAACAAAGAGTGTTAAATAGCAAAGGTGTAACGTCCCGTCACATCGACTTTTTTAGTCATTATCATAAATCGTCCCAAGAGAACGTAACGACTATTATAAGTATATATGTAACACTTCATCACGACTAGGTACATTTCATAGCTTATTTAAAATATGATAATTTTTATACAAATTAATACTAGAAAGTTTAAACACTTTGTAAAAGAATAGTCCAAACGAGAAACCGATCTAATATACACACATCTTGAGTTAGGATCGCACGCGCAATTATCCATATAGAAAATGTCGTAAGAAATCTTGTAGAAAAATACAAACATTTCTAAAATAAATGTCTTTTTACCTGGCCACAACAATTAGCAAATAAATACTAATCAAATCGTTAATTAAAACCTAAATTTGAGCTACCCTTTTAATAACCTTCTAAATTTAACTTCAGCTGGATTTGTCAGACGGATAGCTATTAGTATTCTAACCACAGCTCACTCATATTAATTCGGATTTGCATGAAATTTAATATCCGAAAATTTAACTTCAATATCTACAACCTTTGTTTAGAAACCTACCCAAATTCAGAATGTAGAATTCTCCATAAAATTCCCTAGTCAGTAAATAGTGTTGTTCGGAAACTGCTGACCTCTGTCGACTATTTTAATCATTCCACCTCACTGGAAATTCCGATTAAGTTGAAATCCTACGATCCTTATGTATTAAATTTTCTCTAATTATGAACCTATAAGTCCAGGTAGATTTATCTTTAAGAACGAAAATTAAAACTGCAGAAAACAGATTTTTGTCATTAGCCTAAAACGGTAAGATTAATTAATTATGGTCCATTAAAGCCCAATCCAACCCAACCAAAATCTGGAGACAACCCTAACCTCACCTCTATATATATAAACCCCTTACCTCAACCCCCCCCCCCCCCCCCTCCACAGCCACCATCTCTCTTTTTTCTCTCTAGCCGACATCTTTCTTTTTCCCTCTCTCTCCCTAGCCAAATCAAGCTTTTTCATATACAAGAAATACTAGGACTGAGTTTCCTTAATTCATTGGCATTCTAAGGTAAAAATACTAAATCATTAAATTACAACATTAAATTAAGTTATAGTTCTATTTTCTCCTGAACGTTAAATAGATCGACTTTTGTTTGTTGAATTTTAGTTACTTTAATTTTTCTTGATTAAAATGAAACAAATATAAAGTCTCAATACTACAATTGGTATGGCATCCGACGTAGTTTGATCAGACAAATAAACTAAATCACTTATGATAATTTTTACTATTCTTTTTCTTGATTTATTTCTTAAATCCAATGCTTGAATGATGCATTGACAGCTAATACGGCTTGGTTTGGAGTAGTGTAACATTTAATTTATTTTGTTTCTGTTTCTTAATTAAATCCTACGCTTCAATGAAGCATTGACATCTAATATGGCTTGGTTTGGAGTAGAGTAATGAATTCCTTTTATTTTTATTTCTTTATTGTGTTTATGGTCTTCAATCTATAAACGGTGAAAATATATAGCACCTATACGGATTGGATCCCTTGTGCTTAATGCATTTGGGTTGCGATTTGGTTCATGGAACCTAGATGTTCTAAATTTTCAAAGCAATCATAAAATCCAACTTAAAGTGCACGAACGTCAATGTGTATTTTAAAGTTTATAATTTCTGTAACAAATTTTAATAGATCATTAGTAAGACAATAATAGAATTATACAAGAAACTGGATTAACACTAACCTTCATAATATTTATTCATATATTTCGCATGATAATACTTTACAAATGATAATTATTTTTTTTGATAAGATGCTTAAGTTATTTCTGTTAGATTATAAGTTCACTGCTTTATTTAACAATTTATTTAATAGAGCCTATATTGAATAGGCCTTATCTATAACTAGTAATAATCTGATGCCTATATAAATTTATTAATCTGTTGAATAGACTTTTGCTAAGGCTTTAATTAAATTATTTGACTTCTTGAATTTTAATGATTCTTGTTCATACGTCTTTTATTTCTTTTCATGATTTTCTAATGAAAGGATGAATAGTATTTCACACACACTTGCATATATTTTAGTAATCACAATGAATTTTAGTTAGTAAACAAAGAACCTCAAAATGACCATCGAAGAATATTAACTAGAAATTATGTGTACATGATTTAGGCTCGAGTTCAGAAGTTCTAGAAGAGCCCAGGACGTCAAATGAGTTCCTTAAGATAACATGTGCGAATTTTCTAGACTTTATAAAGACTTTAGGCTAACAGACCATGCAAATCCCTCAGCATATATTTTGTACCTGAAATACCCCAAAATCAAAATACTAAAAGCAATGCAAGATAGGGTATTGGCTATGATTCTCCAGCAATAGTATGGGTTATAGGCCAAACTATCAGTTCTTTTCTTTTTTCTTCGTTTGCATTTCTACAATCATGGGTTAGTACAATATTTTATTCCAAAAGGCTCATCTGCTGAATTCAAGCTTAATGGAGGCTTATTCTGGACTATTGCAAATTTGTGGGCATGATAGTAACATGCTCAAAAGAATCCAGCTGAAAATGTGACTATCATACTTGCATATTGTCATTTAATTGTTTATTATTATGGCATTAGTTGGATTTATGCATGTTGTTTTCGAACCATTCGTATGACTTGAGTAGAACATAAATAAATTGCATGAAAGGATATGATTCATACATTGACCAATGGACTTGCATGAATATGATGTGTTGAGCATAGCATGAATTGTGTGATTGAACGAATGTACATGAAATGAACAGTAATTGAAAGTGAACAGGGGCCGATATGCTTGCATATTGGGATGTATACATTGGGTCCGGTGTTCAACGAAACCCCTTGTTAACGTGACTGTAGGCGAAAGCGGTCCTCTCATGGATGTGATTGTAGGTTGATGCGGTCCTATCACGGACGTGATTGGAGGTGCAAGCGGTCCTGTCACAGACGTGATTGTAGGCGGAAGCGGTCCTATCACCGCCAAGACTTAGCGGCATATGAATTCACTGTCTAGTGAGGCAAATGAAATAAATTAACGGAATTTTGAAAGTAAATAAAAATAGTAAGTAATGTTAGGATATGCATTGCATTAGAAGAAGCATACGCATTTTAATTATATATGTTCATATTTGTGAGAATAAGTGAAAGTTTTATAAGCTCTGGGCTGGAACTAAATCTCGCACTGAGAGAAGGTTCGATCTCTCACCCATTCCACTTTTACGTGGGTTCCAGGAAATGAAGAGGAAGGATTCGAGCAAGGACAAGAGTGAGACTAAGCAGGAAGGCTTATGATTGATAAATTGCCACATGTTGTTTAGTTTTGTTTTCATGATTCAATAATTGATACATTGAGCAGGCATGGTAGTGCTTGTGTTACTAGCCATGTCGGTCATGATCGTTTGTGAAACTATTTTGATTATGAAATAAATGTGGCTTTATGTATATTGTTATTTATAATGTATGTGATGTGCATATGCCTTACGTAGAAATATGTGGCGGGTTGTCTCGGGGTGTGACAAAAGGCGAGAATAAATCTCTCTCAGAAAATTATATTGATATGCAAAAGTTGTTTTTTCTCTTACAAAAACTCTCCTTTTATAGGTCATAAGAAGTAATTAATTTGTAACATAGAAATAAGCAAGCATAAATGATTACCTAGAAAATGTAACCATCGAAAGAAACAAAAATAAAAGACTATCTAGGAAATGTAAACAACTATTAATATTTTCTAGAAATTGTAAATGGTCAATCCTCAAAGAGGAGGGTTCAAATGCCTCCATTTTTCATGCGTCCACCATGCCTCTATTTTTAAAAACTTTAATAACTCCAAATTTAAAACTTAAAAGTCAAAATAAAACCGTTGGATATGATCTACATCATTTTATCTATGCACGTGTAAAAAATTATGACATTTCAATTTTGTTTTGGTTGTCATCAAGAGCTTGTAAAAAACGTACTAATGTGGATAATTTCTAGACGTTGATTTTTCAACTTATTGATTCACATAAAAACAAAATCAAAATGTGATAATTTTTTATGAGCACATAGATAAAATGATGTAGATCATATCTAACTGTTTTATTTTGACTTTTAAGTTTTAAATTTTGAGTTATTAAAGTTTTTAAAAATGGAGGCATGATGGGGGCATGA
Source organism: Carex myosuroides (assembly GCA_028015225.1). Taxonomy (NCBI): domain Eukaryota; kingdom Viridiplantae; phylum Streptophyta; class Magnoliopsida; order Poales; family Cyperaceae; genus Carex; species Carex myosuroides. The sequence continues at coordinate 8,271,969 of CM051470.1, read as the reverse complement.
AAAATGGAGGCATTTGAACCCTCCTCATCCTCAAAATAGGTCCTTCTTTAATAGCAGCTACATGCTTCTCAAAGTGAGTCTGAACCCGATCCGAGTCTGACTCGGGTTGGATCTCGTCAGTTTATAGGCTTTATATGACAGATTTACATGTTGATCTGTTTTATGTTACATGATTTATATTCAATGTTTACAGAATTATGAAGTTAAGTGTATAGAATTTAAATGTTAGGTTTACATAATAGATATGTTAGGATTACATAATTTAGTTTATATTTTTTACATAGATTTCATATGATTGTATTACAGATTTTATATTGGATTTTTGCAGGATTGTTTTTTTAAGTTTACGGAGTTTATATAATTTGTTATGTTCACATAATATGCTAGCTTTAGACATTCTATGTTATGCGGCATACATTACTATTTTGATTACATAATTCATGTGTTAGGTTTAAAGAATTCATGGTTTAGATTTACAAAATTTACTTTTGAGGTTTACAGGTTTTGTCTTTGATGTTTACAAACTTTATATGATATGAGATGTTTACATAATTCATGTACGTTTCAGGTTTACAGGATTTGTCGTTGATGTTAATTTATAGACTTTATACGATATGTGATGTTTACAGACATTATATGATATTAGTTTATTTACTACATACATGTGTTTTTATGAAACAGATAGGAGCAGATGTTTCTTACAGACTTGAAACCATCAATTTATAGGAATTAGGTTGTGGTGCTATGTATATAGTGTCATCATGTGTTATGCACTTTTAAATTGTCTGATGACTCTAAGATCTGTGCTGTGTATTAGCGCTGGATAATGAAATCAACAGGCTCCATCGGAGTTAGATTCCTGTCTTCTCTCTATCTCGTTCGCCTCCATCTCCTTCCGTCGTATTTTCCCAAATTGAAAAGAATGGAGAAGAGTAGCACCACGCGCCTCCATTCTCTTGGTCACACATGCTTGCTCCTTCGAAGTAGAAATTGGTAAGTAGGTTTATCTCTGATAAGGCGGCAATGGTCTGAACATTCTCAGCAATTTCATTTTGCTTTCATTCTGTTTGATGATTTGCCTCAAGATGTGACCCAGTTTGTAGTCGTATTTAGATGTTTCCATTTAATAATTTCTGATCTAGATTTGCTCTTAATTTTAGATTGGATGCTGCAATTAGAAGTAAAGTCCATTTGCTTCAGTAGAGTGTAGTGATAGGATTAATTTCAGATCGAAGGGGCGAAAATTATCGTAACAGAGAAAGTCTAATTGAAATCTTTGTTCGTCTCTGTATATGTATAGCACAAAATGACACTATATATACATAGCACCGTAGCCTAACTCTAATTTACAGAGTTGTCCATTAATTTTTACTAATTTGAAATTATGGTTTGGGGTTTAGAACGATGTACTTATGAATTAATCAGAAACTGAATTTCTTATCAATTGCAGACATCCTAGGTTTACAAAATTCACGCATTAGATATACAGAATTTCACACTGCAATGAAGGGTAAGTGGGACAGAATTATGCTACTGCTCGAGATATCCGGCTGGATCCTCACTTGCACTAGTCAAGTCGTACTCGGAACAGGCTCATTGTATGTGACCGAATCAGTGTTGGTCTGATCACCTATAGTACGTAACTTTAAATCGTCAAAATCTGGATAAAGGCCTAGGTGTAATTTTTACCGCTGGTGTGTTGCTACAAAAATCTGCCACTACTAACAAGAATAAAAGTGCTTTTTACTATCGGTATCATCGCAGATACTCTTATCAGTAATAGAGATATCATGGAGAATAGCAATTTCTATCGGTATACGTCATTTTTTAGTTTTTACCCTCACGGATTGTGTCACATTATTATAGTTTACGTTTATTATAGTATTGGTTAACACATTTTATTGTTTTGATAAGTTAGTTAATTTACTTGTGCGATTTGTTCGGTTTGTACGTTGTGGATTAAAATAGTAACAAAGCAATGTAAAATCATTAAATTCTAACTTACACGATGAAAGTGCAAGTTAAGATAATTCCTCAAAGTTGAACTAAATAAAAATATCGATGAATGAGCAGTAAAAACAATGTTTGATTAATTAGAATTTGGCATGTAAACAATTTTTAATTTCAAACAACGCATGCATTTACACATAATAGATTTCAATGGAAATTTTTGTTTGAAAAACCTTTAAAAGATATGCACATCTGCATTTTTTTTTATTAATAATTAGCTCAAAACTTATAAGGCTTAATAAATTTTATGAAAATTATTTCTGTAAAATTATACTACATAAGGCACTAGTAAACTGATTGAGAGAGATTTAGCTCAGATATAAGGATAAAATCTCATTGATACCGTGGTATCTCTCAAGTCTGACATGTGAAGTTTCCCTTAATTCATCATAGCGATTCATTTTAAAATAATTTAGAAAAAGATCACGCAGAAACAAAAATAATTTTAGCCATCAATTAAATCACGAGAATAAACAAAGAGGTAGGAGAAGGAGGGGGAGAGGGAGGAAAATGAGGGCCCATAAGGACATTTTGTTCATAATTTTATAAGAGATACATTTTGTTTGAAAATTTTGAAAGGTAGGACAATTTATAAAATTCCCTTATTTTCTAAATATACTAATTTATTAATTTAAAAAATTAAATACAAAGATTAATATTATAAAATTTTGAAAAGAACAATTTTACCCTTATCTTCAAACATGTGTCTTAATATTACCAAATTAAACTTAATTTATCCACAATCGTGTCATTAAGCACTAAAATACCAGCAAAATAAGAAAAAAATCAGGTGCAACAGGATTCCCAATTTCAAAAATAGAAACAAACAAACGCACACAGAATTTCCGAACTCACTATATATGAGTTTGGATCCCCTGAAAGTAATTCAAATTTTGATTTGAAATTCAGACCATCTGATTAGAATTTGGACCAATTTGATTCAATTTGGAATTTATGGAACCCCTTCAATATTTATAAATACCAAATATATGATTGGACGGTCCGGATTCAAATTCAAATTTGAGTTATTTTACAGGATCCAAATTCGTTGTGTATAGATAAAGAACAATAATGGTAGAAGTATAACATACCTGACTGAAGTCTTTGATGGTCACAATTGTAAAGGACTGTTTTATAAATTAGTTTGAGAGAAGTGCATCGAATGAAAATTTTGAGGAAATTTGGAAGTAGAAATAAGGAGTTTCTCTCTTCTCAATTTGTCTGGAGATTATATTATATAGTTGAATTGTGTTCCTTCATAAAGTATTGTTGTTCTACTTCTATTCTAGGAAATTGTTTTTTTGAAAATAATGGTTGAATATAACCTTCAAAAGAAAGTAATGGTTAAATCGTCATTTTAGTTTTTTTTTACTAATGAGATCTATGAGATCCATGATGAAGTATATTTGGATTTTTCATCGCACCAGTATTTATATCTTGCCGTGCAAGTATTTATAGTTCATGTGTAAAAAAATAGAATATGTTAGGTAAAATCACTTGACACCAAATACGGATCGGAAACTTCATTTTTTTTTTTTTTACAAAAGCTTGTTTTGTAAGAAAATAATAGGAAAATCTTGGTAAATATTTTTTTTTTCAAAAAATTATGTTAAGATCGACAAATACAAAAAAAAAAAACTAACATGAGACATTAATGTTGTTTAATGTTTAATAAGTTAAAATTAATGTCAAATAAATTTTAATAAAAATGAAAAACTCCACATCTCCCTTTTGGTATGCAAATCAAGAAAATTGACAAAATAAGGAGAAAGTTCCTGTGGCATGGGCGTAAGATGCAACAACAGGGGGCAAGATACATGAGTCTAGCTAGTTTCTTGGGAGACCGTCACAACATAAAAAAGACAGGGAGAACTTGGGATAAGGGACCTTACCGCAATGAATTTAGCACTCCTGACAAGAATTGCTTGGAAATGGCTGCAACGGGTCAGACCTTGGTGGATGCATGCGCTGCCATCATGCAGGCCTTGGGAAATCGGCAATCCAACACCTTTAGTAAAGTCATGAATTGCGGGCATGAAACATTTTCTCCAGATCTCCATCCAGATGAACCCCGACAATGGTGCCGCAATCAGATTCTGGACTGATAGTTGGCTGGATTGGCCGCTCAAATACCAGTACCCGGAATTGTATTCTCAGGCAACAAATAGATCAATGACAGTACAACAGGCAAGACAAGGCGGTCGATGGGAAGTCCACCTGCAGCAGCATCTCACTTTGCAGGCACAAGAGGAAAAGGAAAACCTCATGCAACAACTCCACCAAAACGATATCCACCTCCAAACTCATGCACGAGATGAGTTCAAATGGAGATGGACGATGACGCATGATTTCTCTGTCAGCACAACATACAGCAACATGACCCGACATCCAAGGATAACAGACAGCAGGAGTTCGGTCTGGAATCTAAAGGCTCTGCACAGGGTCACGGTTTTCATATGGCTAATGTTAAGAAATCGGATTCTCACGGTTGATGATTTGGTTAGAAAAGGGTGGCACATACCGAACAGATGCTCAATGTGCAAAGGAGCGGAGGAGACGGTACCACATTTATTCCAAACTTGCACATATGCCCGGGAACTCACTGACACCTTACAAGACGCAATTCAATCTGTACCCTACTGTCGGTATTTCGCAAATAATGATTACCGGAATGCCATACTCCGATCTTCCCACAACGAAATTAAAAAACTTCAGGTAACGACATGTTTTGTCATTTGGAGAGAAAGGTGCAGAAGAATCTTCAGGGATGAAGAGAAAGAGGTTAATCAGTTGGCAAGAGAAGTCAGGCTAGACTTTCAAAGTTGGCACCATCATGTTTAGTTTAATCTAAGGGTGTATCTTATAATTACTAATTAAGGTAATGCTTATTTCAATTACATAAGGCTGAAGGCCAAAACTCTTCTGTAAAATTTGACACCTCTGGTGTCCGTTCAATGAAACTTGGAGGCTTGACCTCCACTTTTCTTTCAAAAAAATTAAATGCAAGCTGCTGGAAATGAATAAAATTAATAAAATTATGAAATGCATTTGACTAATCATGAAATGCACAAACAATTCCAATGTTAAGATAAAAAATCTTAAAAAGAGGCCATAAAAATTCCACACCTGAAATGAAGGGTAAGTGGGAGAGAATTATGCTACTGCTCAAGATATCCGGCTGGATCTCACCTGTACTAGTCAAGGCGTACTCGGAACAAGGCTCATTGTATGTGACCGAATCAGTGTTGGTCCGATCACCTACAATACGTTACATCAAATCGTCAAAATCCGCTTGTGCATGTGTTGTTTAATTATTAGTACTGATTATAACACATTTTTATTGTTTTGATAAGGTTAAGTAATTAGTTAATTTACTTGTTCGGTTTGTTGTGGATTAATTAATTATAAATTATTCATAATTTTATTGTTAAGTTGAATTAAATTATCCTGTTTGTGTGTGGGTCACCTGAGTGAGATAATTAAAAATGGAATTTTTTTAATGATATATATATGAGCTGGGCTATGGTGAATTGTGAAGTAAGAGGTCATTTTCACTTCACGCTCATATTTTCATTTTGAAAATATAAATCAATCCGAACCGTTCAACATGTTCTCTATATTGAAATGTGCTTGGAGACTAAATTTTACATTTTTTTGGAATTTTTTTACTATTTATTAAGCCACTTTGAAAATCGCTGATCCGGTGGTATAGAAATTTTTACTGTTCACAGTGGATCAACGATTTCAAAGTGGCTTAATAAATAGTAAAAAAATTTCAAAAAATGTAAAATTTAGTCTCCAAGCACATTTCAATATAGAGAACATGTTGAGCGGTTCAGATCGGTTGTTTGAATTTTCAAAATAAAAATATGCCGTGAAGTAAAACGACGTTTTACTTCACAATTAACTCACCGTAGTCTATCTCATATATATATATATATGTATATATGTATATATATATATATATATATGTATGTATGTATGTATATATATATGTATGTATGTATATATGTATGTATATGTATGTATATATATATGTATGTATATGTATATATATATATATATGTATGTATATATATATGTATGTATATGTATATATATATATATATGTATATATATATATGTATGTATATATATATATATGTATGTATATATATATATGTATGTATATATATATATATATGTATGTATATATATGTATGTATATATATGTATGTATATATATATATATGTATGTATATATGTATATATGTATATCATATCTATTTTATTTAGATATTTTCTATTTTAACTGTACTTATTTCATAACAATTTTTATAAATTATTTTACCTTCCAAAATTTTCAGAACAACATATCACTCGTCTAAAATTATTAACAAACCATATGGGCCTACCCACTCCTAACCTTTGTTTAATTGTTTTCTTATGTCTAGCCACTTTCTTTATTTAAAACTCCAACAAAAAAAACCAGATTCAGTATATATGTTTCAATTTTTGTTATGAGCTAATGCAAGAAAATAAAAGAAAGTGCAAGGAGAAGACAATAAAGGGAGCCAAAAGAGAGCTAATATTTGAATAACAATTTATTCGCACCCAATTGTTTGATAAGGCGTTGTTGTTGTTGTTAAAGTTTGAGAATTTCTATAGTTTTTAAATTGATGCATGCTCCGATTTTAGTCTTTTAAGGCCATTATCACCTGATAATTCTTTCACTTGTAAGTTAGAATTGAATGATTTTACATAGGTGCCTTACTAATTTAATATGAAAGTTGAACTAAATAGAAACATGGATGAATGAGCAGTTAAGATTTTAATCAGAATTTGGCAAGTAAACAAGCTACTGCATCTCGGACAAACAGAACAATTTTTAATTTCAAACAACGCATTTACACATAATTGATTTTAAAAGAAATTTTTTTATGAAAAGCCTTTAAGATATACACATCTGCATTTTTTTATTAATAATTCAAACTATGTAAATTGAAGAAAAGTATGATTTAAATTAAATTATTATTAGCTCAAAACTTATAAGGCTTAATAAATTTTATGAAACATAATTTTTTTTTTGAAAAATTAGTCAGATTTGTACTACATAAGGCACTATAGTAAACTGATTGAGAGATATTTGACTCAGAAATATGGAAACAATCTCATTGATACTGTGGTATCTTTCATGTCTGGCATTTGATGTTTTCCATAATTCATCATAGGGATTCATCCAAAAATAATTTTTAAAAAGATCGTCCGGAACAAAAATAATTTCAACTATAAATTAAATCACGAGAATAAACAAGAGGTAGGGAGGCACAGGAGGGATAGAAAATGAGGGCCCCATGAGGTTATTTTGTTAATAATTTTATAAGAGAGGTATTTGTTTGAAATTTTCAGAAGTAAGACAATTTACAAAATTTTCCTTTATTATCTCAAATTACTAATTTCTTAATTTTAATAATTAAAAATAAGATTAATATTATAAAAATTTGAAAAAACAATTTTAATTTACTCTTATTTCAAACTTGTGTCTTAAATTTACCAAATTAGACTTAATTTATCCTCAATCGTGTCATTATAAACACTAAAATACCAGTAAAAATAAGAAAACAAATGAGGTGCAACAAGATTATCAATTTCAAACCGAACTCGCTGAGGTTGTCCGGCTACTCCAAAATTAATTCATATTTTGAGCAGCAATTCAGACCTTCTCATTAGAATTTGGACCAATCTGATTCAATTTTGAAACTGATGGAACCCCTTTAATATTTATATCAAATATTTGATTGGACGGTCCAGATCCAAATTCAAATTTGAGTTATTTGAGAGTACCCAAACTCATTGTGTAGAGAGAAAGAACAATTAATGATGGTAGAAGTATAACATACCTGACTGAAGTCTTTGATGGTCTGTTTTATGAATTAGTTTGAGGAAAGTGCATGGAATGAAAATTTTGCGGAAATTTGGAAGTAGAAATAAGTTATCTCTTCTCAATTTGTCTGGAGATTATATTATATAGTTGAATCGTCATTGTTCCTTCATAAAATATTCTTGTTATACTTCTATTCTAGGAAATTTTATTGAAATTAATGGTTAAATAGAACCTTGAAAATAAAGTATTGTTTAGATAGTCATTTTAATTTTTTACTAATATTAAACTGTATTTCAAATGGGAAAATTATTAATTTTGAAATTTTAATTGAAAAAATATATAAATTAAGATGTTAAAGATATATAAATTTCTCTTTTTTTATGAGCGCTCCTATTTTTAATATCCAATTTTCAATATTTAGAGCAAAAAGAATATGTTCCCTTTAGTAATTAATGATTCTACCCTTATTCAATACCTTTCTTTAGTGTTGCTTAATCATTAATTCATTATAAAAATGCTTACTAGTCATATATGTCTAGATAGAGTTCTCAGAGGCTTGTCTAATCATATAGATACATGGCATTGGGTACCCTCCAGAGGTAGACCTAGAGGATATTATTTGGGTGTGCTAGCTCTATATATTCAGTATTAGATCATTCGATAGGAACATACTCTACGACTATTGCATTGAACTGTAAAATAACTCAGAAAAATTGAATGTTAACTATAGTGTATGCTCTTGTAGATAGAACACTTAAGGATTCATTTTGGACAGAATTAGAAAATTGTAGACATAGCACATTTCCATGGATGATATGTAGGGACTTTAATGCAATTAGACACAGAACTGAAAGATCTAGTTCTAATTTTGATTGTAGAATTAGTAGACAATTTAATGAGCTAGTACAAGATCATAGTTTGGTAGAGATGAAACTTAGGGATAGGAAATACTCATGGACTAACGGAAGGCAATTTGCCTTATTATATAGGGTATTCTTTACATTATATTGGGAAAATATATATCCAAATAGCCAAATCTCTTTATTGAGTTCTTTTGCATTTGGCCATTGCGTATTGCTCATTCAGATTAGGAAAAAAGAGAAAAATTCTTCTCAATTTAGATTTGATCCTAAATGGTTAAAAATTCAGAATTTAGATGTTGAATGAGCAAGTGGTGGCAAGAAATTCCTATTTATCCTCATAAATAATTTGTACTATAATTGAAAAATAAATTGAATATCATTAAAAGAAAAATTAATGGTTGGTCCAATTAAAAACTTCTATTAGGAGAAAAAAAGAATTAAACAAAATGGTTTAAATGGTTTACATGAATTGGAACTGATCAGTGATACCAGAGAACTAAATCAAGATGAAGTCGCTATGTGGCAAATGTACAAACTCAAATTAGATGAGATATATTTAGAGGAGGAAAAATATTGAAAATTAAGATCCAAACAGCAATGGCTTGCTGAGAGAGATGAAATACCGAATATTTTCATCGGATAGCAGCACATAGTAAGAAAAAAAAAGGATTACTAAATTGGTAGATAATGATAATTTATAGAACCTGAACAAATTCAATTACATGCCAGCAATTATTATAAACAACTCTAAGAAGAATTTAGTCTTAATATGGACATTAATTTAGAACACACTTTCTGGCATGAAACTGAATTACTTAGGGATCAGGAACAAATTGATCTAGAACAACCATTTGCTGAGCAGGAATTACATAAAGCTGTTTTTTAATCTGAGCCAAATGGAGCCCCAAGATCTGATGGGCTTACTTTTCAATTCTATCAGAGTTTCTAGAAACTTATTGAACTAGAATTGTTGATGATGTGCAACAAATTTTATAAGAATGAACTTAATTTACATCATCTTAACAAATCAACGATTTGTTTGATCCCCAAAGAGCAAGATGCCTCCCATATCAAACAGTATAGACTTTATCAGCCTTATGAATTGCAACTTCAAAATCATATCCAAAATGATGACATCCAGATGTCTAGAATCATAGATCAAACACAAGATGCATTCATACACGGTAGATATATACTTGATAATGTTGTGCTTAGTCAAAACATAATACATCATGCAATGCAATCTCAAACAAAAGGGGTTGTTATTAAAATAGACTTTGAAAAAGCCTATGATAAGATGAATTGGGATTATCTAATTGAGGTCATGGCACTACTACATAATTTCAAATCAGCACCAGTCAAACAACACCAGATTTGATGCAACCGGTGTTGTATATATTTTAGCACCGGTTAAAAGTACAACCGGTGCTAAATGTCTGACATACCACCGGTTTCTTTGTAAAAACTGGTGCTGAATATTTAGCACCAGTTTATTATTAATAACCGGTGTTGTATGTTAGACATTTAGCACCGGTTATTTTTAAAAACCGGTGCTAACTTTTCAACATCGGTTTTTTCAAATAAACCGGTGTTGTATGTGTTAGTGTTGGTGTCCTAGACCCAGATCATATGTATGATATGTTTAGTTTATTAGTGAATGATTTTATCATTTTGTACCTTGAGTATTCATATTAGTGGATCATTTGAGTTGATGACTTAAATTGTAGAACTTCACAATGAATAAATTTGTTTACTCTTAAATGTCTCTTATCTTGGCAATCAGCAAGGTACACTGGTTGACCATATAAGATAAGTGTAGTGATTAGATGATGGCCATGTTTTATAGGTTATACGATAAGGAGTTATCGATCTAATCACACATGTGCATACATGGAGATGTATGGCACTGGACAGACCCAAAAATGAAATATCATATGGATTGTGTTCTGTGTCATTGATATTTCATTGTGTCTAGAATTCTTTGGTTGAGATATTTATTTTTCTTACATAAGGGATGTGTATTGTTGGTACTGTCCAACGCTCTCTTTAACCATGAGTTATATAGGCAGTTACTGCAGTGCATATAACTTATGCGGAAGAACGATACGTATCAAGAAACCATTGTCCCTTATATGTTAATATAAGCGATGATATATTTTGGCCCCTTGATAAAGTTTATATTATGTGCATGCAATATGATTATATGATAATCATATCATAATTAAACTTCAGGAAATCAAGAAAGAATAATTGGTAAGGATGACACATTCCTACCTTACAATTATTTTGATATCATGTGGCAAGGAATTGACACAACAACATTTTAATGTTACAGGGATCGTGATTTTGCATTGTGCTTTTTCATCCACATCATTTGGGTAATCAATATACCATGGCTAGTTGTATCATTGATTTATGGAATTAAAATGTTTAATTCCATTGCCATAATGATGGGATCCCATAGGGTCACACCATATGAAAGATTAAAAGAAAATATATTAATAAAGCATATGTGATATGTATATAATATGTGCTATGTTAATTATAAGGAGTTATAATTTGTACAAATTATATGTTATTAATATATGAACAATTTTATGACATAGAGATGTTGTAAAATAATCCTAGTAATATTTAAAGTATATGTGACATATTTTAAATGACTTTGACACATGAGATATGCATATAAATTAACATAGAATATTAATTTATATGTTGGCATTTTAATGTATGGGATTGTGGACTGAATTAAATATTAATATGATTAATATTTTTAAGCCCAAAGCCCAAATATATGCTGGAGAGAATTGATTAGTGATGGCATGATTTAAGGGATATTTAAATATGTCATTAAATCTAATCAATCTCATTAAAGAGGAAAGTAAATTCTGGACAGATTTTTTAGGTAACTTTGAACTGGAATTTGAAAGGGTAAAACCTAACCATTCTGGATGTATGACCTATGTAATCTGTAGCCCTTGGAGTCTAGAATCCAACGGTGAAGATTTCAAGTCATTTGGAGTTACCTAGAAAAATATATAAGAGTTTTAGTACCGAAAGGTCAGAATTTGCTGTGAGAAATATCTTGGCCGAAATTTGCTCTTTTCTCCTCTCTCCCATTTTTCTCTCATGTGTTGAGATCTAGAAATCCTCTAAGAAATTTTCAGAAATTAAGAAGAGGGTTAAACTAGGATTAAGGTTCTACTTGTTAATCTCTTACTAGCCTTAGAGATACAAGTATTTCTGTAATCTTTCTGTGGATACCTAAGGAGGCTCGTCATTTGAAGAGCTAAAGCACAACCACCGTTGAAAGAGAAAGGGAATAAGAAGTTGCTAAGCAAGACAATCCTTCTTGATTTGATTTGGAGATCAAATCCAAGGTATTATGTTATTCTCTTATTCATTAGGCTAATATTGTTTCTTGCACTTATAATAGCTAGATCGTTTGTTTTTAGTCGAATAAAATTTTTGTTTTATTCCTTGCTATCTAAGCATCAAAATTTTCAATTGGTATCAGAGCTAGGGCTATTGTGAGTGTTTTAGAACAATAATTTTGCCTAATGAGTTAATTAATTGATTACTTAAGTCATAAGTCTCTTGTGAATGCTTCTCTGGAAATTTCTGGGCTGTGAATTTTTGACGAAATAATTTTTCTACGAATCCTTTTGAAGTAATCATGGTGGAATATATTTTTTAGATGTTACTTTGGTATGTCTAATAACCAGAAAAATTTAGTTTAACTGTTAAAATAAATTAAATCTGGAAGAACTAAAAATAGTTAAAACGTGGGTTTCCAGTTTTCTGCTTGCTGGAACTGTGACTAGTGTGTCATGTTTTTGTAATATTTTTTTTTCTGTAAGGAATTTTGCCATGAAATTTTAAAGGTAGTTATAGGAATGTAGGATGAAGCTCTACCCCAAAATTTGTGAATTTTAGACAACCCTAGATATTTTTAATTTTGTATCCAAAACAGAGACAGCAAGAAATAATATTTCAGGGTATATTTTTTGAATAATTGTTTTAAAAATATTTATGTGATAAATGTCCATACCTCTTGTATGCAATCAGTATAGGTCTTGTAAATGACCTTATGAATGATATTTGAGGGTCAAATAATTTTCAAAATAGTCCTTGAATCCTAGATTAATTAGCGACATTAATAAGTTGTGTTTGCTTGAGGTTTGTGTACCACTATGCAAACATTTAGGGATTATGTGATAATCTAATTTTAAATGTCTTAATTAATTTTTGGAGAAGCATAAGACCCAGAGATTATGTAATAAGTAATTTGGAATTAATTAACAAGTAAATATATGAAAGGTTCATGTGGATGCAAATGTTGCATGTATTTGTGCTAACTTTTCTTTTGAAGGAATAAAAGTGGGTTTTTGTATGGTCATGATATTCAATGCCTTGTGTGTTGTATTTGTGAATGAATGTGATTGCTTGTAAGCGGCCTTTGGTGCCCCATGAGTATTTAATTAGATTAATATAATTAAAAGGCAAGAATGTTAGGTTGCCTATCATGTATTCATTCAAGGCTTGCATGCCAACTATTAAAGAATGGGAATTCTTTTTATGTAATTTATTTTTCCAATTTCTTTTAGAAATAGTTCTAAGTAGGAGTTTGGGGTAATTTAAATTACATGTATATGGAGGCACATCAACCATGAAGATGGAAGATGAAGCAAGTCAAGGCGAAAGGAGTTTTGCAAGACCATACAAAACTCACAACCAATGTTGTGATTGATTCTTAATTGATTATTTTTATTAAATATGTCATAGGATAAGTATGGATGTATGCTTACATGACCACCAATAATCAATTAAATGTCCCAACTAGTATTAGGCACTTTTCCCTCTCTTCTCTATCCACAACAAACCATCGATCGATAGTTGGCGAGCTCCACCCAAGTGGGCGTCACTTTCAATCTTTGGGAGTTGTGGGGCATGTCGGACATGTCAAACCAAATAGAGTTAGGTTAGCTTAACAAGGGACCTAAACGGTTTAGGGCCTTGGAGAAAGGATTGCATATACATGAAAATGTATTTGCAAGCCAAGAGTTACATGGAGATGTAATTAGCAAGGAGTTGCTTACCTAAAATAGCCTAGTTTAAGTTTCATGCCGACGCTGGCTTAGGCTAAGGTGAAAATATGGATCTTGGTCCTACTACATATAGGGACAACATTTCTTTTAATTTATTTGTGGTATAAATGTTTTTCAGTAAACTAAACTCAAACCTTAAATGTTGTAGATCATGACAACAGCAAATTCTTCAAACTCTTTCTTGCGTTCTCTCTTGGAGAAGGAACGTCTCCGCGCTGACGGGACAAATTTCATTGATTGGGACCGTAACCTAAGAATCGTTCTTAGACACGAGCGCAGGGAGTATGTTCTTGACAAACTTATCCCTGATGAGCCTGACAAGACTAAGGTGGATGATCACAAAGTCTATGAAAAACACGTGGATGACGAGCATGAGGTTAATTCTCTACTCATTGCCATGATGGAGGGTGAACTCCAGAAGCAGTTCTTGGAGAGCACCTCTTATTTCATCATGGGCAGGCTCAAGGAAATGTTCCAAGAGCAGGCCCGTCATGAGAGTCATAAGGTGACTATGGATCTCATCTCCTGCAAGATGTCGGAGGGGAGCTCTATCAGTGCGCATGTTCTCAAGATGATGAGCATGATTTCGCAGCTGGAGAGGCTCGAATCTCCCGTGGGCAAACAGTTGGCCACGGATATCGTGCTGGGGTCGCTCCCGCCTAGCTTTTCAGGGTTCAAGATGAACTACCACATGAATGGCTGGGACAAGAGCCTTCAGGAGCTTCATGGAATGTTCAACACCGTCGAGTCCGATATCAAGAAAAGTTCTTCATCGGTCTTGGTAGTTTCTCAGGGGTTTGGCAAGTCCAAGGGAAAGAAACGCAAGGCTTCAAAGGCAAAGGGTAAATGACTTATTAGGTCTTATATATAGTGATGTATGTGGACCTATGAGCACTTGTGCAAGAGTAGGTTTTAGATACTTCATCACTTTTACTGACGATTTAAGTAGATACGGGTATATCTACTTAATGAAGCAAAAGTCTGAGTCCTTTGAAAAGTTCAAAGAATTCAAGAATGAAGTTGAGAACCAACTCAATAAAAGGATCAAAGTCTTCCGATCTGATCGAGGAGGCGAGTACTTGGGTCAGCAGTTCCAGGCTTATCTTAGGGAGTGTGGAATTGTTTCACAACTCACACCTCCAGGAACGCCACAATGGAATGGCGTATCTGAGAGGAGGAGCAGAACCTTGCTGGATATGGTTCGTTCCATGATGAGCCGAACTAGCATGCCTTTAAACCTTTGGGGATATGCGCTTGAAATCACCGCTTTTATTATAAACAGGGTTCCATCAAAGTCTGTTGAGAAGACACCATATGAGATATGGGTTGGAAAGGTTCCAAACTTGTCTTTTCTTAAAATTTGGGGATGCGAGTCGTATGTCAAGAGGTTGATATCCGACAAGCTTGAACCAAAATCAGATAAATGTTTCTTTATAGGTTATCCTAAGGAAACTCGAGGATACTACTTATATTTCCCATCCGAGAACAAGGTTATTGTTGCTCGGCATGCGGTATTCTTGGAGAAAGAGTTTCTCTCAAGAAGGAATAGTGAGGTTGAGATATCCCTTGAAGAGGTTCAAGGGAGTGACCATGAGCCTTTAGTGGGAGACACGGAAGCCAGTGGGAGCGGGGCAGGACTTATCCCTCAAGTAGTTGAGGAAGAAGTCCAACCACCATCTTAGACTCCAGAGGCGCAGCCCGTAGAGAGCTTATTCCACAAGAGGTTGTAGAAGAAGCTCACCAAGAGGCTCCAGAGCCCATCTTACTACACCGGCTGTTTTTTGTCAAAAACAGTCGGTATTGGCCTTGTACACCGGCTGTTTTTTTTATAAAATTGGCGTTGTAGGCGGCCTACACTGGCTGTTTTCTTTGAAAACAGTTGTAGTTCTGAAATATAGTCACTAGTTTGTTCTAAAAACAGTCAGTGTCGATCCTAAAAACAGTCGGTGTTTGTTCAAAATTTTGGCGTGGTTCTATTTATATCGGGGCTAGCCTCCATATTTTGCTAGCAATATATTAATCTTCGGCATTCATTAACATTAATTAGGATACCATGCAATTAATTTGAGCAACACAAACAATAATAAAACACAATATAAACAACAGATCTTATATTTCTATTTAGTAGAGGCTACCAAGCAAATATATTAGAAATGAGATATACATAGAAACTGCACCACTGTCTACTCAAATCCAAAGATAACTATTCCCTACCTATACACCTGAGGCACCTCTCATATATTTCATTCAAATCCAAAGATAACTCAAATCCAACAGATCTTATATTTCATTCACCAAAAACACATTATAACAAAATTTACATATATGAGACATTTACAAAATATGCATATGAACATAACAACATATATTGCATTTCTTATAAATAGTTTAGAAGTTGTTGTTGAGTATTTTAGATATAATGATTTGGTACTATTTTTGCCTTTAAAATTTATAAACCTTCGTACTCAAAGAATAGGTTAGTTGCAAGCGCACAACCTATCGATTGTAGTATTAAGGTGTCGATCCGCAGGGAGAAAGGGAAACACTAATTTTTAATAAAGAAAATTACTTCTAAAACAAAAGAATAAAAGTAAATGGGGGGTTTTTGTTCTAAAATCCTAAGTTTGGGTTCAATACCCGAAAGAGAGGAGTTTCAAACAATAAATGTAAATAAAATAAAGGAAAGAAAGATTGGTTTGATTTCAAGTTTAAGGAGATCTAGGGGTATTCGGTCTACAATTCCTTGCTAATTCTATTTATTCGGTTTGTTTAAATTCATGTTTGATTTGATGAGGTTTCTAACATATGTTAGCCTTTGGAACAAATATTAATACGACTACTTTGCGCTCTATGAATTAATGTGCCTCGAATTCTAGGGCTGTCACTAACCTAGAGGGATATTTAATCTCATGCTACAAAGCATATATCGATATTTGTTCTAAGGTGTCCTAATTTAGGATTTGCCTTCTCCTTTCGGTCCTTCACCAAAATCCTAACTTTAATTTCTATAGTTCCGGATTGGATATCAAAATACGGTCGCTTCTAACCCAATCCTAAGGTGTGTCTTTATGGTTTCAATTAGTAGTCTCCTCATGACCAATGCCGGAATTTAATAAACTTAAAGCGGAAAAACACGATCAACGCGATTTCAAAACTACTTCAATTCAATAAACCCTAACCAGGTGAACTCAAAGAAACGAGTACTAATGAAATTCATAAAGAATAAATCACAGAAATTAACAATCAAATCCGATAACACAATCATAATAAAAACAAATATCCGAATAAGATAGAATTAAACAAGTTCATGCATTGACCTAAACCCCTAGAAAGAGAACTACTCTCTCTTGGAGAGATCCATAACAAAGATTGGCAAAAACAATAAGAAATAAGATAAAGAAATGATTACACCCTTTCTTAGATCTAAAACCTCGATCTTGCCGACTCCTTGCTTGAATCTTCTTCTTCCTTCCTTGAAAAGCCTTTGAGAATTTCTGCAGGATCTCTCTCTCTCAATATATGGAATATGGGTAAAAGAATGGATACTGAGAGAGATGAAATTCTTCTCCTTTTATAGCCAAAGGCCTTGCCCAATTTAGAGGATAGAAGTGGAGTTAGTGGGTGCACTCTTCAGACTGCCATGGCTATTTTTGGCCTTCTAAAACGTGTTCCTTGGAAGCCAAGAATAGAAAACCTCTTGAAAATGCGAACTTCTGGCTGTATGTGAGTCCATTGCGTCCGCACTGGAGTTGAGTGCGGGTGGTCTAGGTCGCATCGACTCCAAATTTTCTTTGGTTCCAAGTTCCCTTTTCTGGATTTTCTGCAAAATTTCCTGAGTGCGTCCGCACTGGATTTTAGTGCGTCCGCACTGGCATGTTGTTTTCTGTTTTCCAAAGAATCTGAAGATTTCTAAGTACTGAGTGCGTCCGCACTGGATGTGAGTGCGTCCGCACTGGCCTTGAACTTCTGTATTTCGGAAGATTCTGAAAGTCGCAAAAATCGGCTAAGTAGCGAATGCGTCCGCACTGGATGCTGAATGCGGACGCATTACGCTCGGACTTTTCGTCTGTGAGGTCTGCGCTGCTGGAAAATTGGCTAAGTACCCAGTGCGTCCGCACTGGGGGAGAATGCGTCCGCATTGGACAGTTTTTCTTCATTTTGCACTGTTTCCTGCATTGAAACATCGAGCGAACGCAGTAACTTGATTCTTGGTGTATTATATTCGCTTTATATCCAAAATACAAGATATTTGGTGTTATTTTATGATAAAAACTAGACCGACGGTGTATATAAAATACACCTATCAAATACCCCCAAGCTTGAACTTTGCTTGTCCCTAAGCAACATTTAAACTTTGAAATATAATTCGATCTACAATTCAACCCTATATCAAGTATATATCTCTCAAAAATTGAAAAACTTGTATGATCTTGCCAACCTTTAAAAATCTCCATGCATATTTTCCAAATCCCTAGTTCAACCCTCGAATAATTATGATTCAACCCACAATTCGATTACTCTAACTTTTATTTCCTTAAAGGATTTGAATTTGTGAACTTCGTATACCCAAATTTAAAAGATATGCCATTTTAAATATAGAATTTTCAAATACCCCCAAGCTTGAATCAAACTTGGGTAAGAAATAATTACGGACTTCGTGTGTTGATACATGCATATTCCTTTTGTGTTGCTTTTGATTTTCTCACTTTGAACATTTTTTTCATGATTTAGCACTATTTTCCCCATCCTCATTTAAGCACCGGTTAGTTACATGTAGTTAACCGTACCCAACCGTTCTAATTCAAGGGTGCTTTGCATGCTCTTAGTCTAACCCTTCCACTAACACGAATGTCAATTTTATCGGGAGACTAGCGGAGCAAGAGTGCTAAGGACTCATAACCATAAGTACGTCATGACGCCGTAGCATAGGTCATTGGAATCTCATTTTTATTTTTCAAAATTTTTCAATTTTACCTAATTTCTCAACATATATGCACATATCATACTCACGGATATCTCAATTTTTCCCAATTTTTAAAATTTCCAAATTTAAATGGATTTTCAAATAAATTTGAATTTCTAATTTCTCATTTCCAAATACCTTTATTTCCACAAAGTTTTTCGCCGAACTATGTCGTCATTTCAAATTTATTTTAAGGGTTTTACCAAAAATTTGAAAAATCGTGCAAGAATACTTTTAAGTTTTGTCAATCACTCAAATTTATCAAAATTTTTGCCAACTTTTAACACAAATTTTAAACATGATTTTATACTTTATGCATTTTTAGACAATAAAGTCCAATTATGCAAGACTCTGTTTTTCATAACCTCGTAAAACATCTTGACAAATTCGTAATCGCAAGCAATTAAGTTCAAAATTACAAATCCTATTCATGGTCAAGTAAAAAGCAAGGTTATAAATCCTAAAAAGTTTCGAAAAACTGAATAATAAATATGCATGTGGATACAATTTCTTCCCATCCCCCAAGCTTAAATAAAGCATTGTCCTTAATGCGAAAAATAAACTAAAAAGAGAGAAGAAACATGAACTACTTTACTGGCGTAATATGGTGGTGTTGCTGCGCGGGATCAATCCTCGCCGAAAACCATGTCTTCGGCCTCGTCCTCCTCTTCGTCATTGTTGCTAGCTTCTTGTGCTTGACTCGCTGCCTCTTGCGCTAACCTTGCTGCTTCACGCTCTTGCGCCATCTCGTACTCCCTCCTTTGAGCGGCCCGTCTTTGGTACGGTGGTGTCGGTGGATCATCCAGAAAATGCGGTTTTGCGTGCATGCATCCTCGGCGGGAATAGTATGTCGCTCGAGCTGCCTCGGCCTCTACCTCGTCAAAGCGGCGGTCAAAGGCATCCATGCGGCCATTCATGCTATCCAAGCGACCACCAACATTGATGCTCAGGTTATTGATGGAGGTGTTCATGGTTTGCATGAAATCCCAGATTTGTTGGTTAGTTGGCATGCCTTGTGCTTGTGCGGCATCGGGTGCGGCTTGCTGAGGTGGTTGTTGTGGTTACGGCGGCGGTGGTAGCGGTGGCTCGAGTGGCTCGTCTACAATTTTCCAAGTATCGGTGTCCAAAGGATCGATTTGAGTTTGTAGAGGCAACCGATGTCGGATGTTGTCCTTTGGGCCCAAATTGATCCAAGCATCCTCAATATCATCCCATCGGATGAGCCTTGCCCGGAATAAACCGTCGAGGTCCACTAGCGTGTAACCGGGCACCACCACATCACCATCGGTCGGTATTTGCAAGTCCCGGGCAATCTTTGTGACAATGCCTCCAATTCGGATCTTTCCACCCCTTCTCATGTTATGCGACACATTTTGCATGTGCTTGGCTAAGTTGTACCCGATGTGCGGCATGAAATCCATTTCGCCATTGTTGCGCCGGAGCATGCAACATACATACACCATATCTCCAAGGTTGAAGACCGATGCGCTCTCTCCTCGGGCAAAGAGAGTGTGAGAGAGTACCCGCTGGAGATATCGGAGGGCCGGATGGAGGACATTCTTGACCCTTTGCTGACCGAGGACCCCGTCTTGGCATGTTAAGACGCGAAACTGGGCCTCGCTCATGTCATGGAAGAAGTCGAGAATGGTGCGCATCTGATCGACATTGTCGGTGGATAGGTGGAGTGCGGTCATGAGCTCGGTGGTGTGCAACGTGTGTGAGAAGCCTCCGAGGTTGAAGTTCAATGTTCGTGAAGCTCGGTCGAATTCGTACGAGGAGAGGAACTCGATAGTAAGTCCTTCATATGTCTCGACCTCGTCACAAAGAAATTCCCACAAGCCAAGCCGCTCGGTGAGCATTTGCACTGACTCGAGAAGTCCGAGCGTTTGGAGTGTTTCGCGGCATATCCATCTTGATGGCTCGAGGGTTCGGCGCCCCTGCAAGAGGTTGTACCGTAACTCTTGACTTTCGTTGAGTGGCAAGGCGGGTGGATAAGGAGGTGGTCCGCGACTGCTTTGGCCTCTCTCGCACCTGCGCTTATTGGTTGTTGATTTCTTCGGCATTCTAAAAAGATTGAAAGAATTAAAATTTCGAAATTTGTGATACAATTTGGGCTGAGTGCGGACGCACTGGTGGTCAGTGCGGACGCAATGGGTAAAATAGTTCAATTTTTGGTCAATTCAGAGGGTAACTGAGCCTACTGCGGACGCACTGGCTCTTAGTGCGGACGCATTGGGGACTTCACCAAAATTTCGGCAATTTTAAGGGTCGCACTGCGGACGCACTGGATCCCAGTGCGGACGCATTCTATACTTAATCAAATTTTTAACAATTTTGGGGTTGGTTTGGAAAAATCCGAGCGTAATGCGGACGCATTGGCTCTCAGTGCGACTGGTCTGGTCGCACTAGGGACTTAACCAAAAAAACTGAAAATTTGGGCCGGTTAGGTTTTCCCCCAAGCTTAGTGCGGACGCACTGTCTAGCAGTGCGGGTGGTGGCATCCGCACTAGGGTACGAATTTGAACCGATTTCACCATTTTTGGTCGATTTTTCCGATTTTGGTACCGAATTCACAGATCTAAGTAATAATTGACAAAATTAGAGTAAGGAGAGATCAAACCTTGTTGTAGATCGCGAAAATTTCGAAAAAATGCGAAGAAATCCGAGTTTTAGCGAAACGGCGCTTGAAAACCTTGAGAAAAGTTGGGTTTTCGGTTTTGAAGAGGGAAAGAGAGAAAAATGAAGAGAGAAGTTGTAGAGGAGAGAGAGGAGAGGGAGATTTTGAAAGAAAAACGAAGTTTTCGGGTTTTGGGAGAGAGAAATCAAGTTTCTCGGTTTTAAAATCGAAAAGGCGCGAAGAAAAATGAAGAGGAGGGGTCGGTTTAAGGAGGAGGAGCCCGAGTGCGGACGCACTGGGCCTGAGTGCGGGTGGTCATCCGCACTCGGTCAAAAAAAAAAATTTGAATTTCCCGATTTTCCGAAAAAATTGAAAATTAAATTTAGCGTACCTCTGGTGCGGACGCACTGTCTTCATATTCTCCCTGTTTTTGGCCAAGTAGAAAATGCGGACGCATTGGATCCCAGTGCGGACACATTGCGCTTGGTCTGGACAATTCTGATGTTAAAACCTGTCTGAAAATTTTGTAAGTTGGTAGTGCGAACGCACTGGGCCACAGTGCGGACGCACTCAGGTCTTTTTGTATGCTTTTTCGTCCTGCAAACCTATTAAAGTTAGGTAATCGAAATTTTTGGAAATTTAAAATTAAACTAAGTGCAGAATAATAAAGAAAAACAATAAAAAACCTTGGGTTGCCTCCCAAGAAGCGCTCAATTTTACGTCGTGAGCTCGACACGATTAGGGCTCACTATTGAGTGTGTGGATCTTCTAGGCCTATAACCTCCTTCTCGCCTTTTGGATTCGCATGGTTGAAATGTTTGAGGCGATGTCCGTTCACCTTGAATGTCCCGGTTTCTTTGCTCCATATCTCAATTGCGCCATGGTTGAATACCTTCGTTATTTCGAATGGACCCTTCCATCTTGATCTTAACTTCCCGGGAAAGAGCCGGAGGCGTGAGTTGTACAACAAAACCGTGTCTCCTTCTTGAAAGTTGCGCTTTATGATATGCTTGTCATGCCACTTCTTTGTCTTCTCTTTGTATAGCTTAGTTTCATAGGAATTAAGGCGCAATTCTTCTAGCTCATGTAGGTCAAGAACCATTTTTTCACCGGCAGCCCTCATGTCGAAATTTAGGGCCCTTATTGCCCAATACGCTTTGTGCTCGAGTTCAACCGGCAAATGGCATGGCTTTCCATAGACTAGCTTGAAAGGAGTCATACCTATAGGTGTTTTGAAAGCGGTCCGATATGCCCAAAGAGCTTCATCTAGTTTGAGTGACCAATCTTTTCGTGATGTGTTCACCACCTTTTGTAGGATGCTCTTTATCTCCCGATTGGATACCTCCACTTGCCCGCTTGCTTGAGGATGGTACGGTGTGGCTACCTTATGCTTGACTCCATACTTGAATAGGAGTCCGTCTAATTGGCGGTTGATGAAATGAGAACCACCATCGCTAATCACCACTCGAGGTACTCCAAACCTAGGAAAAATAATTCTTTGAAAAAGCTTTCTTACCACGGCGGAGTCGGCGGTTGGGCTTGCCACGGCTTCTACCCATTTTGACACATAATCGACCGCTACAAGGATGTACTTGTTGTTGCAAGAACTCGGAAAAGGTCCCATGAAGTCAACCCCCCAAACATCGAACAATTCTACCTCTAGAATTCCTTGGAGAGGCATTTCATGTCTCCTTGATATGTTCCCGGTTCTTTGGCATTTGTCGCATCTAAGCACATAGTCTTTTGCATCTTCAAAAAGCGTGGGCCAAAAGAACCCGGCTTGAAGAACTTTGGCGGCGGTTTTGTGGCTTGAAGCGTGTCCTCCATAGGGAGATGAATGGCAACAATCGAGAATCTGTTCGGTTTCTTCGTGAGGTATACATCGCCTATGAATCCCATCTACCCCCAGTTTGAATAGTAACGGCTCATCCCAAAAATATTGTTTGACATCCCAAAGGAATTTCTTTCGTTGTTGGAAGGTTAAATCTGGGCGTATGATACCGCATGCAAGGTAGTTTACGAAATCCGCATACCATGGCGCCTCTTGGTGGTTGACTGCGTATAGTTGTTCGTCTATAAACGAGTCGTCTATGGGCATGTCATCGTCCTTCGATTCGTTGGTAATGCGTGATAGATGGTCCGCTACTGAATTTCCAGTGCCTTTCTTGTCCTTGATTTCGAGGTCGAACCCTTGGAGTAGGAGGATCCATCGGATTAGGTGTGGTTTGGCATCTTTCTTGTTGAGGAGGTATCGAATTGCCGCGTGATCGGTGTACACAATCACCTTGGATCCAACCAAGTAGGATCGGAATTTATTGATAGAGAATATCACGGCCAAGAATTCCTTTTCTGTGGTTGTGTAGTTCATTTGCGCTTCGTCTAGGACTTTGCTTGCATAATAGATCACATGTGGCTTGTTGTCGATCATTTGCCCTAGAACGGCTCCAACGGCGAAGTCGCTTGCATCACACATTATTTCAAAGGGCACATCCCAATTAGGAGGTCGGAGGATCGGAGCTGAGATTAGCGCCTTCTTGATCCTATCAAAAGCAACAATACAAGGTTCATCAAATATAAATTCTGCATCTTTCATTGTTAAGTTAGTAAGTGGTTTGCAGATTTTTGAAAAATCCTTGATGAAACGCCGATAGAATCCCGCATGGCCCAAGAAACTCCTCACATCCTTCACACATGTTGGATATGGCAATTTTTCGATCACCTCCACCTTTGCTTGGTCGACTTCTAGGCCTTTGGAGGACACCACGTGGCCTAGAACTACCCCCGTTTGCACCATGAAATGGCATTTCTCCCAGTTTAGCACCAAATTGACCTACTCACAACGTTCTAAAACTTTGATCAAATTAGATAAGCAATCATCAAAGGAGGTACCAAAAACTGAAAAGTCATCCATGAAAACTTCCACGGATTTTTCTAATAAATCGGAAAAAATAGCCATCATGGCTCTTTGGAATGTAGCTGGGGCATTGCATAAACCAAACGGCATCCTACGGTACGCGAATGTACCGTAAGGTCAAGTAAAGGTCGTTTTCTCTTGGTCATCGGGGTGAATAGGGATTTGAAAGAATCCACTATACCCGTCTAGATAGCAAAAATGGGAGTGATTAGCTAGCCTTTCTAGCATTTGATCCACGAATGGTAGAGGGAAGTGATCCTTCCTAGTTGCATTGTTAAGTTTGCGGTAATCGATGCACATCCTCCATCCCGTGATCACCCTTGTGGATATCATTTTGTCGCCTTCGCCCTTCACCACGGTTGTGCCTCCCTTCTTTGGTACTACATGGACCGGGCTCACCCATTTGGAATCGGAGATTGGATAGATGATGCCGGCATCAAGTAGTTTGAGGATTTCCTTCTTCACCACTTCTTTTAGATTCGGATTAAGCCTTCGTTGAGCTTCAATGGTGGGTTTGTGATCGTCCTCCATTAGGATTCTATGCATGCAAAGGGATGGACTGATTCCGGTTAGGTCATCGATTGTGTAGCCAATGCTTTCCGATGAAGCCTTAGCTCGTGTAAAAGCTTCTCGGTTTGTTCTTTGTTGAGCTCGGAATTGACAATCACCGGATATGTCTCGCCCTCTCCCAGGTATTCATAGCGAAGGGTGGGTGGCAGAGGCTTGAGTTCGACCTTTGGTGGTGCGGAATTGGTTGAAATTCCCTCGATTTGAGCTATTTCGGCATGAGTGCGGACGCACTGGACGCTGGTGCGGACGCACTGAGGTTGATTTTCTGAAATCTGAAATGCATTCTGGTTGAAATTTCGCTGAGTGCGGACGCACTGAGGGTCAGTGCGGACGCACTGTGCTCGGACATTCTCGTCGTCGGCTCCAGAATGTGGCTCAACAGGTGAATGCGAGTGGGGCACCCGCACTGGGAATTCAGTGCGGATGCATTGCGCTCGGATGGCTGACTCCTCAGTGCCCTCATGCTGAGTGCGACCGCACTGGATGGTAGTGCGGACGCACTGAGGGTCATTTTCACCATTTGTGTCGTTTTCGGAGCCGGTTTCTTCCAGAATTTGGTCCAGTTGTTCATTGACCATCTCCTTCTTCATATGGGCAGCTATAATGGAATCTAAAACTTCCACTCTACATATAGAATCATTATCATTTGAAGGAAATTTGATAGCATTAAACATATGAAAATTTACCTTTTCGCCCCCTATGTCAAAGGATATCTTTCCTTCTTTGACATCTATGTTTGCACCCGCTGTGGTAAGGAAGTCACGCCCCAAAAGGAGAGGGGTATGAGTATCCTCTTCCATCTCAACCACTACAAAGTCCACCGGGACAAAGTACTTACCAATCATTACAATCACATCTTCCGCAATTCCTTCGGGATATCTTACCGTCTTATCGGCTAGTTGTAATGACATCCTTGTGTCTTTCAAATCAACAAGATTTAGCCTTTGATAGACGGTTTTTGGCATGAGGCTCACACTTGCGCCTAAATCACATAGGCACCTCTTGAATTCGGTATTACCAATCACGCATGGAATCACAAAGCTTCCGGGATCCTTTAATTTTGGAGGTAGCTTGTTTAAGAAGAGAGCGCTACACTCCTCATTAAGGGATACCGTGCCCACTTCCTCAATTGTTCTTTTATTGGATAAAATTTCTTTCAAAAATTTCGCATAAGTGGGCATGTGAGTAATTGCTTCGGTAAAAAGGATGGTAATATTCAATTTCTTGAGGTGTTCTACGAATTTGGCATATTGTTGGTCAAGCTTGCTCTTAACTAGCCTTTGAGGGAATGGTATAAACCTATGTGGTGGGATATACTTAGGAGTTTCATTTGGTTTTACCTTGGCCGGGTTTGATTTACCTGGTTCTTGAGATTTTTCCGATGCTGGTGCGTCTGCATTAGGAACGGTTGCATCCGCGCTGAGAGGAGTTTGAGGTGGTTGTGCCTCATTCGGTGGTTGTTGAGACTCGTCTCCGCTGGGCATCTTTGGTCCTTCGTATTCCGTGCCGCTTCTCAAGGTTATGGCTTTTGCTTGCTCCCTTGGATTGATATCGGTTTTGCCCGGTAGAGTGCCTTGTTGACGAAATGACGAAGATGCTTGTTGTGCAATTTGGTTTTCTAGCATCTTTGTCTTAGTCTCCAAGAACTCGAACCTATTGTTGAAGTTCCTCAAGGAATCCGAAATTTCGGTGTTGGTGTTCCTTTGTTGGTTCATGAACTCGTTTTGAGAGAGTACAAGTCCTTCTATCATTTTTTCTAATTTACTGTTTTGAGAGGGTCCTTGATACGAGTTTTGGTTCGACCGGTTTTGATATTGATTGGAATTACCTTGGTATTGGTTGGAGTTGTCATTGTCGGTCTTCCACTTGAAATTTGGATGGTTCCACCTTGAGTTAGGGTTGTATGTATTTGAATTATCATTTGGCCTAACCTTGTTGTAGATCGGGTCGTTCCTCTTATCACCTTGATTGTAGAACATTGCATTGGCTTGTTCGACTTCTTCTCCTTCTATGAGGACTTGGCAATCGGCGGTGATATGAGTCGCCTTTCCACAAATGCCGCATGAAGCCTTCTTTGTCACGGATTTGGCATTTTGCATTTGCGCCATTTGATGTTGCAAGGCATCTATTTGGGCTTTCAAGGCGGTAACTTCATCGGTTTTTAGGACTCCCGGTGTGGTTTGTGTTCGTCCACCTCGTTCGGCCGTCCATTCCCTTTGGTTGATCGCCATATCCTCGATCATTAGCATGGCTTGATGGGGATCCATCTTGGACATATTACCTCCCGCGGCTGAATTCAAATGAGTCTTGGTGGCAATTGTGCAACCTGCGAAGAAGAATTGAAAAAGCAACCACATGTCAAGGCCATGGTTAGGGCATAAGCGTTGAAGCTCGGCCCATCTATCCCATGCCTCGGTCAAAGATTCCCCCTCGGCTTGCTTGAATGTCGTGATCTTTGTGCGGAAGTGCTGGGTTTTGGATGGAGGGAAGTATTTTCCTAAGAATAACTTCTCCATGTCGTCCCATCTTCTTATGTGGTCCCGATTCACGGTCCTTAGCCACGATCTTGCATTATCACGGAGGGATAGGTGGAAGCATTTGAGCTTGAGGTTGTCTAGCTCTTCTCCTTCTCTAGCGAAAGTGCCGCAAGATTCTTCGAAGACCGCCAAGTGGGCATGTGGATCTTCGTTTAGGGCTCCTCCAAACTGACTTTGCCCAAGCAAGTGGATGAGAGAGGGCTTGATTTCGCGTGGATCTTGGCCTTGAGGAATGAAACCGAAGCGGTGGCCTTGTTGGCGGTTACGACCATTTCCGTTGTTTGGATTGACACCGAACAAATGATTGTTATTGAGAATAGGTGGATCATTGTTGTTGTTTGGATGTGGTGGCGGTAGGTTGTTGTGTGGAGGAAGAGGTGGTGGATTGTTATTGAGATCGTGAAAGTTTGGGTTAATGAGACCTTCCGGAAATTCATCCTCTCTAAAGTTGCGCGGCATGCCTAGTTCGGGATCTAGACCTGCCATTGGTTGAGAAAGAGAGGATTCGCTGGCTTTGATCTTCGCGGTTTGACTCCTTGTGACTGGTGCCAGCGCTCAAATCTATGAGAGAAGAAAAGATGTGAAAGAGAGAGAATAGAAATAGAGAATAGTAAAGTGCAGAAAATTAAATAAGGAAAGTAAATATTTTTTGGATTTTTCTAAATAAGGAAAGTAAATTTCAGAAATTGTAAAAAAAGAAATAAACTATTTTTGGATTTTTAATTTTCTGAAAAGTAAATAAGGAAACTAAGAATTAAAAGTATTTTCCTAAAATAAAAACTAGTATCTATCCTATTCTCCCCGGCAACGGCGCCAAAAAGCTTGTTGAGTATTTTAGATATAATGATTTGGTACTCTTTTTGCCTTTAAAATTTATAAACCTTCGTACTCAAAGAATAGGTTAGTTGCAAGCGCACAACCTATCGATTGTAGTATTAAGGTGTCGATCCGCAGGGAGAAAGGGAAACACTAATTTTTAATAAAGAAAATTACTTCTAAAACAAAAGAATAAAAGTAAATGGGGGGTTTTTGTTCTAAAATCCTAAGGTTGGGTTCAATACCCGAAAGAGAGGAGTTTCAAACAATAAATGTAAATAAAATAAAGGAAAGAAAGATTGGTTTGATTTCAAGTTTAAGGAGATCTAGGGGTATTCGGTCTACAATTCCTTGCTAATTCTATTTATTCGGTTTGTTTAAATTCATGTTTGATTTGATGAGGTTTCTAACCTATGTTAGCCTTTGGAACAAATATTAATACGACTACTTTGCGCTCTATGAATTAATGTGCCTCGAATTCTAGGGCTGTCACTAACCTAGAGGGATATTTAATCTCATGCTACAAAGCATATATCGATATTTGTTCTAAGGTGTCCTAATTTAGGATTTGCCTTCTCCTTTCGGTCCTTCACCAAAATCCTAACTTTAATTTCTATAGTTCCGGATTGGATATCAAAATACGGTCGCTTCTAACCCAATCCTAAGGTGTGTCTTTATGGTTTCAATTAGTAGTCTCCTCATGACCAATGCCGGAATTTAATAAACTTAAAGCGGAAAAACACGATCAACGCGATTTCAAAACTACTTCAATTCAATAAACCCTAACCAGGTGAACTCAAAGGAACGAGTACTAATGAAATTCATAAAGAATAAATCACAGAAATTAACAATCAAATCCGATAACACAATCATAATAAAAACAAATATCCGAATAAGATAGAATTAAACAAGTTCATGCATTGACCTAAACCCCTAGAAAGAGAACTACTCTCTCTTGGAGAGATCCATAACAAAGATTGGCAAAAACAATAAGAAATAAGATAAAGAAATGATTACACCCTTTCTTAGATCTAAAACCTTGATCTTGCCGACTCCTTGCTTGAATCTTCTTCTTCCATCCTTGAAAAGCCTTTGAGAATTTCTGCAGGATCTCTCTCTCTCAATATATGGAATATGGGTAAAAGAATGGATACTGAGAGAGATGAAATTCTTCTCCTTTTATAGCCAAAGGCCTTACCCAATTTAGAGGATAGAAGTGGAGTTAGTGGGTGCACTCTTCAGACTGCCATGGCTATTTTTGGCCTTCTAAAACGTGTTCCTTGGAAGCCAAGAATAGAAAACCTCTTGAAAATGCGAACTTCTGGCTGTATGTGAGTCCAGTGCGTCCGCACTGGAGTTGAGTGCGGGTGGTCTGGGTCGCACCGACTCCAAATTTTCTTTGGTTCCAAGTTCCCTTTTCTGGATTTTCTGCAAAATTTCCTGAGTGCGTCCGCACTGGATTTTAGTGCGTCCGCACTGGCATGTTGTTTTCTGTTTTCCAAAGAATCTGAAGATTTCTAAGTACTGAGTGCGTCCACACTGGATGTGAGTGCGTCCGCACTGGCCTTGAACTTCTGTATTTCGGAAGATTCTGAAAGTCACAAAAATCGGCTAAGTAGCGAATGCGTCCGCACTGGATGCTAAATGCGGACGCATTACGCTCGGACTTTTTGTCTGTGAGGTCTGCGCTGCTGGAAAATTGGCTAAGTACCCAGTGCGTCCGCACTGGGGGAGAATGCGTCCGCATTGGACAGTTTTTCTTCATTTTGCACTGTTTCCTGCATTGAAACATCGAGCGAACGCAGTAACTTGATTCTTGGTGTATTATATTTGCTTTATATCCAAAATACAAGATATTTGGTGTTATTTTATGATAAAAACTAGACCGACGGTGTATATAAAATACACCTATCAGTTGTCCAAAAAAAACTCACACCATTTTCGTGTTATTGCATGAAGTTGCGTCGGCGTATATTTTGCTATCGGTAAATCACACTGCATGAATACAAATTGAGAAGTTAATTATATTTAATCTATATGAAAAATTAATCAAGTTCTATTATAAAATTCATACATTAGGAAATACGTCAAATTGCGTAGTGACTAGGTCTTGCATGTGTTTCATGACGTAAAATCCACACACCTTGCCGCCTACTTGCTTAGGGCTCTGAAATGTTCCATTTAAGTAAAATCAATAATTAAGATTATGTAGCTATAATTAAGCTCCTTTCTCTTTTGCTTTTGTTTTTTTTCTCTGTTGGGGGGCATCATTTGAGAATGAATTTGGTAACAAATTCATAATAACTAATAATAATTCACAATAATTGGACCTCGTAGCACAGAACTGCCAGAATTTTTTTCTTACCATATTTAAAAAAATAAACTGACCAAGTGACCAGGTTTGCATCCAAGTGACCAGCATTGGGAAAAAAAAATCCAAAATTACCAGGTTTGCAACCAAGTGACCAGCAGGCCAGTTGCGCAGCTATTCGATGCGCAACTTTCATTGACATTATTTTTAAACATCGATTCCGTCAAATTAGATGTAGTCGAATTAATCTCAATTAACGCAAAAAAATATTGGTGGCGCAGTTAATAGTTGCGAACCCGATAGTTCTGAATTTTTTTCCAAAACAGTGGTTGAAAGATGGTACCAAATTGATTTTACAAATAGATGCTTTTCTGGACAGCAAGGGAACAAAAATAAATTCAAATTAAGTATCAAATTAAAATTCAAGTGTAGAAGTTGACACCTTGATGAATTTCCACTTGCATTCCGTTGATCCCTCCTTGTGCACTCCTCCGGCCTCCACATAAGATTCAAAAATGCTGAAATTTATTAAATGTCAAGGAATTAATTAGTAATTACCAACAAATAATACGTTGATTGTAAGTAAATGAAATTAGTAATTACCAACAAATAGTATTGCTCACTCTTTAAATGGCAACGTGATATCGTAACTTGGTTCCGTTGGCGGTAGAGAATCAATAACATACACCATATTATCACGCATGACAAAAACGAAAAGCGCCCAGTGTTTACTACAATAATAAATAGTAAGAATCAATCTACATATGTTGTTAAACGTATATACATTACTCAAATAAAAGTAACAACTAACCTCTGAAAGTATGGTTGTTAAACGTAGCAGCATCTAATTGCTAGAATTTAATGGTTGCATACATCACAAAATTTATGCACTCGCTAAGATGAATTCCTGAATATGAAAACCAAATTTTTTATTAAAATAATAAATTTTCTTCACGAAGTGAATCAGAACGGAGAAGTTGTTTCAAAACTTCTCAACGCTCAGAGTGGAAGGGCTGATCAATTACAATACACAACTTAATATCTAGAAAAGTCACACATGAATAATTATATAGAGGAGGAAAGGCATAAGAAAAATCTCATTTTTCATTTTCATTTTCATTAATATATATATTCATATCATAATAATACAAGCACCTGTTTAAAAAGTATAAACACCCATCTAAGCAGGGGCATGCACTAGCTGCACTAACGTTTTATTGATTTTATCATTTTCTAATTAAACAACCAAGAGATTTCACCATTGGGTATTGATATCAGGCTATATATGGTACCATTGGGTATTGATTTCACCATTGGGTATTGGGTATTGATATCTGTCTAATGAGATTTCACCATTAGCTAGATGCTTAGTTTTTCAGACAGCAACATGAGGCGGCAGCATATATACATGGCCTTATCGATTGAAATAGTCAGAAGGGAAATTAAATAGTTGGAAGGGAGATCTGAAATAGTTAAAAGGAAAATGAGTTACACGAATTAAGCTACCTGAAATATCCTCTTTTTCAAGGAAAAATTCTGGTACATCAGAGGAGGGGCTCTGGTACCTGAAATATGCCACCGAAGAGCCAACCAAGCACGGAGGAGGGGTTCTGGTACATCAGAATAGCGTTAATTGTTGTTGAATAAGCAAGGAAAGCAGCGAAATGAAGAGCGAAATGAAGCTGTTTACGAGTTAAAAGGAACCTCTGAAGAGCGAAATGAAGCTGCCGATCGAAATTGATATTTGGGAAAAGAAGAGCTCTTCAGATGTTAAAAAGAAACCTCACTGACGGTTCCAAGAAAAAACAGCCGGTAAATCTTCCAACACCGTCAGTTCAACCATACCCGACTGTAAACTAGGTTTTATGAATTACAACATAGACAAACACCGACTGTTTTTATCAACAAACCGTCGGTGTAAGATCTCAACCAACACCGACTGTTTTTTTAAATAACAGTCAGTGTTGGTAATAGCTCAACACCGACTGTTTTTTAAAAAAACAGTCGGTGTAGGTTGTGACCAACACCGACTGTTTTTTAAAAACAACAGTCAGTGTTGAAGAATGCTAAACACTGACTGTTTTTTCTGAAAAACAGTCGGTGTAGACTGTGACCAACACCGACTGTTTTTTTAAAAAACAGTCGGTGTTGATGAATGCTAAACACTGACTGTTTTTTATGAAAAACAGTCGGTGTAGGCTGTGAGCAACACCGACGGTTTTCTTAAAAAATAGTCGGTGTTGGTTCACTGACGGTTTTTTGTATTGGACCAGTCAGTGTTGAGGTTCTTCTTATTTACAATTTTACCAGCAGTCTCTACACCGACTGTTACATATTAAAACAGTCGGTGATTG
The DNA here is from genome assembly GCA_028015225.1 of Carex myosuroides. Classification (NCBI taxonomy): domain Eukaryota; kingdom Viridiplantae; phylum Streptophyta; class Magnoliopsida; order Poales; family Cyperaceae; genus Carex; species Carex myosuroides. The sequence goes on along the minus strand of CM051470.1, from coordinate 8,239,043 downwards.
GGGGTCGGTGAAGGAGTTTTTTGTACTAGTGAAAACACATGCAACATATAAATAAATGAAAGATAGTTGATTAAAGGTCTTTAACAAAAATTTAAACTTACGTGTTGGATGTCAAGAATCATGAAAATTGGAAAGAGTAAAATAAAAGAGACTTATATGTAACACAAGTTGATAGAAATATTCAACATAAATAATAAAATTTGCCAAACTTACAAATTAAGCATAAGCCTTAAACTAAATTACGAAATTTAAGAATAGTGCATTAATTGCTAACATAAATTTAGAAAATTTACAACGAATTTTACTATGTATAATATTTGAAAAATTAGTAGTTCAAAATCAAAATTGAGCACCAAGAAACTATTATCACATAATGGTTTGAAAATTATTTAAATTTCATTTTATTTCTATTTCATGTTAGAAAAAAGTAAGATAATAAAATATATCTAACATCATCAAACTAATCAATTTTGAGAAGAGTGAGGCTATGTTGCTTTGCAAAGCATGGATGGGCATGTACTATAGATTTATATCTTAATTTTCAAAGTTTAAACAGTCAATATGAACTGCTTAACATGATATTCATATGAAAATGTAGTTGAAAATCAGACTTAATTTTTTTTAGAATTTTTTAATATATTTTAGATAGAGGGAAAATCACTATTATTGAATGGTCCAGAATTTTTCAATTACGTGATTTTTTCTTATTTTTAAAAAATAGTAATAAAATTATAAATATGTAAAATTGGATCTCTAAGTATGTTTTCATATGAAGATCGTGTTGAAGGTTTGGACTGATATGTAAACAAAAATTTGATTCACGTCGAATGAAATGTCAAATTTTTTTTTTTATTAAATAGATGGAGTATCTTAGAATTTGAATGTACTAGAAGAACAACAATAATTTATTTATTTACTCGTAAATGACTTTTGAACCAGATCAATAACTGAGATCCAAAATATTTTTACTTTTTTTCCAGTAACGCATCAAGAAATAGTTTAATATTTTTTTACAACCGTAAAAAATCATGTCCGAAAAATGTTTCATTGTACATCTAGTACATCTATAATATATATAAGAAGTTTTATCTATTTTATTTAATGTTCCTTCTAGTATATTCAAATTATAAGTTTCTCCATTCATTTTCAAAAATTAATAAAAAAAATAGTTTTTCAATCAGACGGAAATTAAAGTTTCTCCATTCATTCAAATTATACGGACGCAACTTTGAAGTTGCGTCCACAATCCACCCAATCTGTAGACGCAACTTGATGTTGCGTCCATGGTAAATGTGGAATTCTGACAATTTTATGGTTTTTAATTTTATGTTTTTTTTTTGGAAATGGTATTTTTAAAAATTCCGGCTCTTTTAAGAATGCTAAAATCAAAATTTCAGTTTTCGCGTTATCATATATTAAGTCCAAACCATAACATATCAGTCCAAACCTTAAAAGAATGTTATGGTAGAGTGGTTTTAACTTCATGCAGTGCACGAATCACGTGCAACACTATTTCTATTCTATAGTCTGTGAGCTGCATGAAGTAAAAGCTACTTTGTTAAATTCTTTACCCCCTTAAAGCCGTGAAAAGATCCACCAAATCTTAGCCTTTTACGCAAAACAAGTAGTCCAGTGCTCCAGGCCCATTCCAAAATCAGAATTCAAATCATCGAATGTAACAGAATATATCATTGTGGATGACAACCGTTCGATTGGAATTGGCACAAATATTAAGGGACCCCGTTTCTGATCGTACAATGGAGAATTAAAAATAATATTCTGTTACCTCCGAAGATCTGGACCTGCATCTATCGGTATGACGTGGCACTCTGTTAATAAATGTATCACCGACATGTTGGTCCCCCACGATTTGCTGGGACCGATTTTCAGAGACCATCTAGTGCGCATATCTTTTGTGTACATTTCGTCTGAGGTATCAGAATATTTCTGAATAGATATTCACCGTCCGATCATAATTCGGTACCTTTAATATTCGTGCGATTTCTGATCGGACGATCTGGATCTAATCAGCAAACATATGTTACCTTAGGTAAGATGAATTCTGTCAGTACCGCCGACCGAATTTTCTTAATAGGAAAGTAGACTTGGGGTCCATATGTCGGTGACACGCGTTTATAACCTCACTTAAATCACGCCTTTTGCCTCGCACCTTGCGTTTTCTCTCTCTGTATTTCTCTTCACCCGAGTTATAGAGAGAGTAGCTTTAAGCTAATCTATCAACAGATCGACCTTTTGCCATGGAGGAAGAGAGGTACTCGAACCCAAACCCTAACCCTAGTTCCCAAAATAAGGTCCCAGCGCCGTCGATTCTTCTTGGTCGGTTTCAATCGATGGTACGGGAACGAGACGACGAGATGCGAAATCGAAACCCTAATCAATCTCCGCCTCCGCTTGACATGATCGAGATTGTTAGCTTCTATGAAGAGCTTTTGGGAGAACTTGCGTTCAATTCGAAGCCAATCATCACTGAGCTGACGATTCTAGCGGGAAATCAGAGAGCCTTTGCTGAGGGGATAGCCGATGCGATCTGCACCAGGATTTCTGAGGTCGAGCCCCACCTGTGCTCTTTGTTCTATATTTGGAAAAATTTGGTCTCTTACAGATGTAGTTTTGTACATGAAAATATGTGTAAATGGAGATTTCAGCTGGTTGTCTTGTGTCCTTAATTTTTTTTTTTTTAATTTCTTTTGATTTTTCTGCGAGATTTTGGTTTATTTTATTCTTGTTGTTGTTCGCATGGAGAGAACATGGATGCCGAGCAATTAATTTCATTTTGAATTAAAATTCACAATATAAAACCAGTAAAGGAAGAAGAATATAGATGAAATTGGCAGAATTGTGTAATACTAACAGAAATTCAGTGAGAAAACGCTTGAATTTGGTAATTATGAGTTGTTAATTAGTTAGATCATCTCAAATTTGAACTAATATGAATCAGAAATCAAGTGCAGTTGCATAAATGTTGGAAGCAATCTAATCTCAAATTGAGCTTGAAGGAAAGAACTAATCACCAAAAAGTTAAAAAGATTGAGTGAAATGGGGAAAGAAAATGATCTGTCTGGTACCAAACTGGTATGGTCCAGTACTGCGTAGTTCTTACCAGTGGTTGTCTGGTACATATATCATTTCAATGTAATAGTACCAACCTGACTGGAACTGGTTAGTTTGCTGTATCAATTATTGTATGTTCATCCTTGCAAAATCAATTGGAAAATTTATGTTTGATGAAACTAAAATTTTACAATTGGTTACTTATCATTTATTGGCCAATTTAAATTTTGAACTTGGTTTATTCTGATTGACTCTATAATAACTTCTGAATAAAAGTCCCAAAGTCTGTTAATTAATTATCTTGAATTGAAAAGGTTTGTACTGGTACCAACAAACCCCAGTTCACTGACACCAGTGGGTTACCATACCAATATCTTTTTATTTTTTTATTTATTTATTTATTTATTTTATTATTCTTTTTTCCTAACAGAACATCATTTGATTAGTATTGAGCTCTCTATTAGAATTTTGAACTAACCGGAATATAAACCCTAGATTATACCACTCTTCTTATAACCTCATCAATATATTATATTGTTGTTATATTGTTGTTATTCCAGGTAGCACCAGACCAGAAATTGCCATCTCTCTATCTCCTTGACAGCATAGTGAAGAATATAGGCGGGGAGTACGTACGCCCTTTCACAGCCCGATTGCCTGAGGTCTTCATTGGTGCGTGGAGCCGTGTGCATCCAAGTCAGCACCCATCAATGCGGCACCTTTTTAAAACCTGGTCTCAGGTCTTCCCTTCTAGTGGTCTCCGGAAAATAGAGGATGCTCTGCAGTTCAATTCGTCTTCTTCGTCTGGTACAGGTTATCAGCAGCAGCAGGTGACGGGCCCCGTCAGACAGGCTCAGTCTGACTCACCAGTTGATTCGCCTTGCCAGTCTCGTATACATGTTAACCCAATGTATTCGGAGTCTCCTCACCAGCTCAATCAAGATGTATCATTACAATTTCCTTCTAGAAGAAGCAGCATTCTACCTCCACCAAAGCCTCCATCACCAATTAGAATCGGGATTCGACGGTCTAGATCGCCTCCACCTGACCTATACACAGACAGGCTCAGAAACGGGTATCGGGTCCAGAACCCAAACCCACGAGACCTGATAGATGCCTATGGAGGTGACAATAGGAAGATTCAGAGGCTGGAAAATGGGAGAGAATGGAAGAGATCAGAAGAGGAGTTTCTATGGGAAAATATGAGCCCGACATTCTCGGATCGTGTTAGAAGGGAACAGAGAGAGAGGATAGGTTTGTATGGGCCTGTGTCAGGCTTGGTTGGCAGCCGGCCTGATTCGAGGCCTGTTGAGCCCAGTTGCAGGAGGAGTTGGCCCAGGCAGGGTCGTTTAGGCCCAATTGATGAACAGGTTTATGTATTGGAAGAGAGAAAACCTATTTCTAGTGTACGTGTACCAGCTCACGTTTTCTTTTCTTGTAATCTTAGCTTTTGTTTTTTATTCTTTGTCGTAGTTAGTGTAGATGGAGTAGTACCGGTACATGTACCAGCTTTTTTTTTTTTAGTTCATAATAATTAAAGTTACTAACTTTAGGGGAAATTTTAGGACTTAATTAAGGTTGACTAATGTTCTGTAAATTTTTGTTTTTTAAAAATTAAAATGGGTCCCATTGTTCATACAAATTGTGATATACATCATTGCATTTGCAGTTTGGAGATACAGTGGCATACAAGAAAAATGAAGGTAGTATTGCATCTCATTTTGAACCTATTCCGTATCAGCACCCAAGCTCGAATCATGTGCATGAATCCTCTAGATTACCACCGTACACCGGATCAATGCACATGCAAGCAAACCATGGTGCACTGCACCATGTCCGGCCACCTCATAACCCTGCTGTTGTAACACGAGTCATGCCACCTCCATTAAATGCTCCTCGCTCATCATCAGTCAACTCCATCCGACAACTTGCACCAAAACCTGATTATATGAGAAGTGCAGCTGATACCTCCTTAGATGTTAACAAGCCGTCTCTCTTCATACCGACCATGTCATCTGGTACAGTACCAGTACCTGTTCCTGTACCTGTGGCAGGCCATATGCCAGCTCGGCAACCAATACTGATTAGGCACACGCAAGGAATTACAGCACCAACAGAAGCATTGCCTCAGTTACTTCAACCTCAGTTGCATGCAGGGGTTGTTAGTGCTCCTTTGCCTGGCAATATTAGTATGATGCCAACTCTGCCCCCAGGCCCACCTCCTTCCTCATCAGCTCAAACGGGACCCACATCTCTGCCTACTGGGCCTACGCAGTCGTCTAGTTCTCCTCCTGGTTCTTTCTCAGGCCTCCTTAGTACACTTATGGCTCAAGGCATTATTTCGTTGCAGCCGCAACAAACCCCATCTGAGGTACTAACATGATATATATATATTTCATTAAATAGTTCTGAAAATCTTTTTTTTTTTTCTAATATCAGATATTCGTTCTTATTATTTCATGTTTTAATCCAAATAGGATGCATTAGGCTTTGACTTCAACCTTGACCTCTTAAAAGTAAGGAATGAGTCAGCAATAAACGCATTATATTCTGAGTTGCCGAGGCAATGCACCACTTGTGGGGTCCGTTTTCAGCATCAGGATGAGCATAGTGCACACATGGACTGGCACGTGACCAAAAACCGTGTTGCCCGAAACAGAAAGCAGAAACCATCACGTAAGTGGTATGTAAGTGCCAATGAGTGGTTACGTGGGGCCGAGACAATAGGTACTGAGGCGTTTCCAGTTGTACCGGCTGTAGAGACTGAGAAGGAAGAGGAGGTAGAAGTGGCTGTACCGGCTGATGAAAACCAGACAGCATGTGCACTGTGTGGGGAGCCGTTCGAGGATTTTTATAGCGATGAGACTGAGGAGTGGATGTATAAAGGGGCTGTTTTTATGAATGGTACAGACGGGAGTGGTGCCAGTACCGGTACTGGTCCCATTGTGCATGCCAAGTGTAGGTCTGAATCAACCAATGCTTAGAAATTTAATTAGAGGTGAGTTTACTTACACATTGTGTTGTGTTAATGCTGCGCAGTTAATTATTGGTAATGGGCTCATTGAGTTGTTGTTGATGGTGCAGGTTAGGTAAGTGAGATCTTTAATTATGAAGGTTATGTGATGTAAATGGCCGCGGTAAATCTGCATTGTTTCTGAGGAACCTTTGTTGAGTACCAGTGATACTGGTGCACAAGCTACAGAAAAAGTCAATTGTACAGTTATTTTAATTTGGTGAAAAAAGAATTAACTTTTCATTCTCTCTCCCTCTCTGTGTTATTTTTCCTAGAAAACTTACCAGTGTATTCTCTCTCTCTCGCCCCCATCTTTATCTATCTGTCTTTATTGATGAGCAATTTATTGAATAGCATTCTTGCTAATAGGGGTAAGAACTGAATTAATCGAAGTATCCAACTTTTATGTAATGTCAAGTTTCAACCAGAGAATGTAATGCAATGTGGGCATGTTATTACTGCTATAAGCAGATTGAGAGATGTATATGTCGAGCATTATTTTTGTATATGAAATTCTATATTAAAAGATTTCTATGTTGTAAGTTGAATTGTGGTTGGATCAGCTGATGCTGCAATAAAATAAAACTATGTTATGTTCTGTTTAATCTGTTAATGTTTTTTTTTATTATTGTTCATTTTCTTTTTGTCAAAAAATAAATCAAACAAATTGGTGCATTGATAAATTTATTATTCAATGAATCCCATTCTTCTTTCATTAGCGATAATAATTATACAAAGAGGGAGTCTCACGTAAACCCCTAAAACTTCAAAAATTACATATTTTCTCCTCTAAACTTTGAAATTACGTATTTTTCCTTCTAAAATTCAAAAACTCATAAATTTATCCATTTTATTGTATTTTATACCAAAACTCATATTTAATTTATAAAATAGTCATTTTACTTTTTATTAAAAGCATAAAATATTCATTGGATTCAAATTTGATTCCGATGAAATTCTCTATCGTCCGATCTATTTTAAGATTTGTGCGGACAATATGCTTTAAGATTTGTGTGCTACGAATGTTACGTACAAAGTTGGACACTTGCAATTATGTAACTCTAATATATTTCGTCACTGGCGACTCGGCCTGCTCAATTTAGGCTGTCATTATAATATATCAGTTGTAGAAGTTACCAAAACATATCTACATAAAGTTTGGTTTGGTGGCTGCCACAGCAACCATTTTGCACCAACATGCCAATTTTTAATATCATTTGGTTGAACCACTGATCTTATATATACCAAAATACCCAAATATATAAGAGGAAATTTCACGTATACCCCTCAAAAACCTTAAAATGACGTAGTTCTCCCTCTAAAACTCATAATATCATATGTATCCCTCTAAATTTGAAAAATTACAAATTTAACCAATTTATTGCCTTTTCTATTAAAACTCATTTTAAATTTATAAACTTCATATTTTCCCCTTTATTTTTGTTAAGAAAATAAAAAAAATGTTCAGTATTCTAATTATTCAGTTTCCGAGAGAAAATAGTTCATTTCTCTATTTGTGATACATACAAAATGATATATAGGCATAAGTTTGTGAACACGTCACAAGTAAGAATATAAACCATTTGCTGTCACAATAGACTAATTAGAAAAATGAACAATCCTTAAACATGCTACATTTTTTTTTTACTTTTTTAATAAATGATAAATGGGTACTTTATAAATTTAAAATGAGTTTTAATAAAAAAAAAGACAATAAAATGAATAAATTTATGAGTTTTTTAATTTAGAGCAATAAATATGATATTATGAATTTTAGAGGAAAAAATATTTAATTTCGAAGTTTTTCAAGGACATACATAAAATTCCCCCTATATAAGAACCCCTGAAAATCTACATCCTCTCATCTCTCACCTTGGTGCATATCTCCATTAGTTGCCATGCACTCACTAGAACAAGGATCTACACATTTTTTAGGGTTACCATTGTCCAACTACAGCGAAGATACGCTTTACATCCCGAGACCAAAACAAGATTACATGGTTAGGCGTGCATTCTTGCAGAGTTATCATCTGTCAGCCCGGGAATGTTTCGGTGATTGGCTGTGGCGCAACCTGAGGGAAGCCGGTGATTCTGGAAAAGCTGTCATCAGTAGGGTTTTCAGTGGCCGTTTTGCGATGCGAAAGTTGCGCAACACCTTCGTTTCAAGAATTTCTCCTTTTAAGTGCTTTCACTCAAGGGATAGTGCCTATATTGGTGATTTCTTTTGACAATTTTCTGTGAAAAGTAAATTAATGGAAATCAGATCTCGTCTTGTCTGTCTTTAATTTGTGTCCCGAGAATGTGATTGTTCATGTTTCGGATGCGGTTCATGAAAACCTTGTATAAATTTTTTTTCTTTTTCTTATTATGAATAAGAGAGAGCTGATGTATACAATCATTCTCAAGACAGTTTTGTTGGACTTCAAATCGAACATTTTGAAATCAGAGAAATTTACTGAGTGATTTATCAAATTTACGAAGTTGCATGTGCTACAGATTGCCAACTGAAATTTCAGACTTTTTTTAGCTGAATTTCTGACATCTCCTATGGATTGTTCTAATTTTTTTGGTGCTGGAATGCTCCAGTAAACTAATTTAGTTATTTTCTTATTGTTGTAGCTTATCATGTTTTGTTTAGGAGAGTAACCAATATGCCAATGCATGCACATTCTTCATTTAGTTAAATTGATTTTGTTTTATGCTGTCATAAAACTTGCTTGTTGGAACAATCTCAAATAAACAAAACATGAGGGGCACCAATTATGAACTGGGGATCGTGATACCGAAATACGGTGGCATCATAATTCTTACTTTCTAAAATACAAGAAATACAAAGGCATATAAAAGCTTCAAACAAAAGCGATTGTTTTTCTATATTTATGTATAGCGTATTGGCAAAATTAATGTAAACTCTATAATTCTTAGGGGTAGTTATATTTGGAGACAGTATTTTAGGTTCGTCAATAATATAATAAACTTTAAATAAATTTCCTACTTTATTAATGGAGCAACCGAGAAATTTGAAATATCTTGCGGCTCCTAATTACAAATTTTGTTGGCCCAGAATACCACTCAATTTATTTTTATTCAACACAAATCATAAACGTTGTTGTCTATACTATTCCTATATAGTCGGATATTATTGTCTATAATTAATATATAATTAATATATATAGTCGGATAGTATTGTCCATAATTAATATATATAGTCAGATAGTATTGTATATAATTAGTATTTTCTATTTTTCAATTCCTTGATAACCAGGTCATGCTTATATATGCTTTAGGCCACATGTACAACAAATTATATTTCCTGTCAAGTAACAGTAAATTCTGATATCATGTCATCCATCCCATACATAGCAGAACCAAGAAGAATGGTCAGGGATGACAAAAGTCTATCATCATCATCATCAACAACAAACTGGCCTGATCTACCCACTGATTTGCTCCGCCTCATCTATAGAAAGCTCTACAACACCTTTGACTTCATTAACTTTCGTGCCGTTTGCAAAGGGTGGTTTGAAGCTGCTCCTCTCTCTGAACACCCTCCTCAATTCCCATTTCTCCTCGAAGGTGGTATCTCTAAGTTTAAATTGCATTCACTTCACACCGGAAAGACTCGTATAATTCAAGTGCCAGAAACTAATTTATACAAGGTGTTCATTGGACAGTCACAGGGATATTTGGTCACCTATTCACACCGCGATACCTCTGTGACTGTCCTTAATCCATTCACGACGGCTGAGATCCCCCTCCTTTTCCACGGGTTCACGTGTTTTCGGCCCCTCCATGTCGGTTTAGATTATATGGTAATAACTATGTTGTGTTATGAAGGTCGGTTTGTGGGGTTTTCGGAAAAATGAGGAGAGCGAATGGGCACTAAAAGGATATTTCCCAGGACGTGTAGAAGCATTCCACAGAGGGAGGGTATTTTTCTCTAATTTCATCGATTACAGCAAAATGATTATGGACTTGAACACCGGAAACATGTTAGAAGTGATGTTTCCCTCAAACAGCGTGAAAGATGATTTCTTTTGCCTAGGCGAAAGGGCCGGTGCTTTCCTCAGAATTCAGCGATGCTTTCATTCATGCACTAGATATGAATATTCATCAGTAGAGAAATGCTGGTTTGAGGTGTACCAGCTTGACGAAAAACAAAAGCCTCCCTGTTGGGTAAAGCTCAAGAGACATCGGCGATCTGATGATATTTCTGGATTCAGATAATAGTGGGTTTTGCCTGTCTGCTGGTGATTTTGATGGAATTAAAGGGAACTGCATCTACTTTACCAGTCGTCGTTCAGAGAGGATTGATGACATTAGGATGTTAATCCGTCTTTATGAGTTGGGGAAGCACAGGTCTAAAGTGATCGGTCAACTTGAGTCAATAGGAACCTGGATAGTGACTAATGTGTACTAGTTAGTGTCTTTGTCTCTAATTAGAAAAGAGAAGCTACTTTGGAAGAGCTGCTGTAAGAATAAAAAATTATGTTCTTCTTTTTAATTCCATGATAAACTGGTATTCTAGCAGATTTTAATTGCGTGTATGTGTACTTTGTTTCTTTGGAATAAAAATGCTTCTTAACATATATAGGCCGGAATATAATTATGTACACCATCTGTTCTTTTTACAGAAATTAGTTCCATTAGAGTAAATATGGTGCTTAAAAATGTCATCATAATACATACTGTAAATTATAAAACACCCTAAACCCTAAATCCTGAATTGGAATTGGAGGTCGAGAAATCCATTGCAGCTTTGGGTGGAGGAGTGGTGCCCAAATTGAAGAGCGCTCCCAAAGATGTCACGTGGATGTCTCCCTTTTGTTCTCTAAAGTGTGAGTCTTTCTCTGAAATTTCTTTACTGCTTCATTCCTCCGATTGTATTATACATGTTAAAAATAACGGCTACAATTCAAATTTGTAAATAACGGCTAGTTAGTAATTAATAGACTAGGAGTTAGTGGTTAGTGGTTGATAGTTGTAATTAATAGTATAACGGCTAGTTTTTGTTCTTATTTATAAATAGACATATATGTAAAATCTGAAATTAAGATTGCAATAATAAAATTGTTTTCTTACATCTATTCTCTCTTACAAATTTAACATGGTATCAGAGCCACGTTCTCTGTGACCGAAAAATCGAAAACACGTGACAAATTTCAGCAAAAAGAAAATGGCTCAAGAAGAAGCAGCGAACTTCTCGAAGCTAACAAATACCTTGCTCAATGGAAAAAATTATGTGTCATGGGCAAGGGCAGCATCCAGAGCCCTGAGTGGTCGAGAGATGTTAGAATTCATTACGGGTGAAGAGAAAAAACCAGAAATTGCAAACACAAGCAAGATAACACCCGAAGAAACAATAGCAACAAAAAAATGGAGAACTACGAATGACATAATTGTTACCTTACTACTCAACTCCATGGAACCGGCCGTATCCGAACCCTTCACGTTGGCCGAAACGGCACATGAACTATGGGAAGCGGTAAAAAGTATGTATGGTCAACAAAATAATTTTTCTCACATTTATCAACTTATGCAGGAGATTCAACAAGAAAAACAAGGGTCAAGAAGTCACACTGACTACCTTAGTGCTCTTGAGAAAAAACGCAATGAACTTCAATCTTACCGGCCGTTTACAACAGATTTGGCCACACTTCAGAAACGAGCTGAGGAGGACGATATTTTTCAGTACCTCGCGGGTCTAAACCCGAGTTATGAAGCCGTAAGATCTCAAATCATGACCACGGTACCTCTTCCATCTTATTCTCAAATTAAAAGTTTAATTCAACAAGAGGAAAGTAGGAGAATTGCCATGAATGGTCAGATTGTAAGCCATGAGGGACACGAGACCCATGGCTTAACCGTAAAAAATTTCAATTTTAATCAAAACCCTAGCTTTCAAAATCGCCCAAATCAATCAAAAAATGAAAAATGTAACCACTGTAAAAAAGATGGCCACACTCAAGATAGATGTTGGCACCTCTATCCCCATCTTAGACCAAAAAAATGGAAGGGAAATGATCAGAATCGAAATTGGGAAAAAAATGGTGAAAAAAACAGAAATTATGTAGCTTCTGTTGAAGAGAAAGGACTTAATGGGCTAGTGGGTTCGTCTGGAAATGGATTCGGACCCAATAACACTAGCCAAACTAGTAATGGATTCAATTCCAACCCTGGCGGACCCAATAAGGAGACACCAAATGGACCCTCCATTCCAGGCGCTGGCGGGTCATCCTGGAACGGGTCAGGCGCTGGCGGGTCACTCTGGAACGGGTCAGGCGCTGGCGGGTCACTCTGGAACGGGTCAAGCGCTGGCAGGTCATCCTGGAACGGGTCAGAGGCTAATTTTGGCGCAAATGGGTCATTTTCAAGCGGGTCAAGGCCTGGAGATCAAATGCAGCAGTATTTTCAGCAGTTCTGTGCGATGATGAACAATCAAAACAATCCCACCATATGTGGTATTGCTTCTAACTCAAAAAATTTCTTTTTTAATCAAATTATTATAGATAGTGGTGCAACAGATCATATGTTTGGGAATAAACAACTACTGTCAAACCTCAACCCGACCAATGGTAATAATTTTGTATTGGTTGCAAATGGTATGAAGGCAAAAATAAATGGTGTAGGAGAAATTAATCTATGCAATAAACAAATTAAAAATGTTTTATATTTAGAAACATTTCCCGTAAACTTAATTTCTGTAAATAAATTAACACAAGAATTAAATTGTAATGCAATATTTTCTTGTAAAAACGTTGTATTTCAGGACCGGCAAACCGGGGTCAAGATTGGTGAAGGATTTCTAGAAAATGGACATTATCTTTTGAACTCCAAATTAAATTTTTGTGCTTCCGCAAAAGTCGTTAATTCTGATATTTGGCATAAGAGACTTGGGCATCCTTCCGACAAGATTTTAAATAGTATTTTAGATTTTAAAAGTTTAAATTGTACTACTTGTGAAATTTGCAAATTAGCAAAACAAACAAAGCTTCCTTTTTCTCTTTCTACGAGCAAAAGTAAAGCTCATTTTGATTTAGTACATTCCGATGTATGGGGACCGGCCCCAATAGATTCATATAATGGATTCAAATATTTTCTTTTATTTATTGATGATTTTACAAAAGCAACTTGGTTATTTTTACTTAAATCCAAAGATGAAGTGTTTGATTGTTTTTATGAATTTTTATGTCTCATAGAAACACAATTTAATGCAAAATTAAAAATCTTTAGATCGGATAATGGAACCGAGTTTATAAATAGGAAGTTTTCAAGTCTCTTTAGAGAAAAGGGTATTATACATCAAACAACTTGTATCAATACTCCCGAACAAAATGGTGTATCGGAAAGGAAAAATAGACATTTATTAGAAATGACACGATCTTTATTATTTCAAAATAATGTTCCTAAAATTTATTGGTCGGATGCCGTACTTTGTGCCACCCATTTAATCAATAGATTACCTAGTGTTATTTTAGAAAACAAAAGTCCATTAGAAATTCTTTATCAACAAAAAATCACTTATGACCATATGAGAGTATTTGGTTGTACAAGTTTTGTACATATCAAAAGAAATGACAAGCTTGATTTTGTATCACAAAAAACTATTTTCTTAGGATACTCATCTTATAAAAAGGGTTATAAATACTATGATCCAATTAATAAAAAAAAAATATCTTTCTAGAAACGTTTCATTTTTTGAAAATGAACCATATTTCAAAGAAAAAGAAATATTTCATCAAACACATTTAAATGACAATATAGTTTTACCTTACTTAGATGATTTGAGTTTTATTCCTAGAAATAATCATCAAGTTGAAAATAATCAAGAAAATGAAACTAATGATGACATAAATGAAAATGAAACGGAAGAAAGTTTACCGATTGAAAGAATATCATCTAGAGAACGACAACCATCAACTAGACTTAGAGATTATGTGACATATTCGGTACAATATCCAATTGAAAATTTTGTTTCATATGACAACATCTCAACCGAATACCATACATTTCTCACTAGTATTGAAAAAGTATTAGAACCAAAAAATTACCAAGAAGCAATTAAATGTCCAATATGGTGTAAGGCTATGGATGAGGAATTAAAAGCCTTAGAACAAAATAAAACTTGGAATATTGTTTCTCTACCAAAAAATAAAAAACCGGTTGGTTGTAAATGGGTGTATAAAACCAAATATAATAGTGATGGAACCATAGAAAGGTATAAAGCAAGACTTGTAGCTAAAGGATTCACCCAAACCTATGGCATAGACTATAACGAAACCTTTGCACCGGTTGCAAAAATGAATACCGTAAGAATTTTGTTTTCTATTGCCGTAAACAATGGTTGGGACCTCTACCAAATGGATGTTAAAAATGCATTTCTTCAAGGAACACTTGAAGAAGAGGTGTATATGACATTACCACCCGGTCATAAATTGGAAACAAATTCTAACTTGGCTTGTAGGCTTAATAAATCAATTTATGGATTGAAGCAATCTCCACGGACATGGTATGGCAAGCTTAGCTCTTATTTAATTTTTTGTAATTTTAAAATTAGTAATGCCGATCATTCTTTATTTACAAAATGTGACGGTATCAATACTACTCTCATTTTAGTATATGTAAATGACATCATAATTACCGGAAATAATTTTGAACAAATTCAAAACATTAAGAAACAACTTAAAAGAAAAATTTGACATAAAAGATTTAGGATATCTTAAATATTTTCTAGGAATAGAGGTAGCCACTTCGGATAAAGGACTTTTTATTTCTCAAAGAAAATATACACTTGACTTGTTAAAAGAAACCGGTAAGTTAGGATGTAAACCGGCCTCTACCCCAATTGACAACAAATGCAAATTAAATAGTGAAGATGGTGAACCTTTAAAAGACATAAATCAATTTCAAAGACTTGTAGGAAAATTGATATATCTAACGGTTACACGTCCGGATATTTCTTTTTCCGTAAGTCAAATTAGTAAATTCATGCATTCACCAAGAACACCACATTTAGAAGCCGTAAATAGAATTTTGAGATTTTTAAAAAATAATCCCGGCAAGGGTATTTGTATGAAAAATAATAATTCTAATGATATATGTGGCTATTCCGATGCAGATTGGGCCGGAAGCTTCGATAGAAAGTCGACAACCGGTTTTTGCATATTTGTAGGCGGAAATCTAGTCACATGGAAAAGCAAGAAACAAAATGTTGTAGCACGATCAAGCGCCGAAGCCGAATATCGTGCCATGGCATCAACCGCAAGTGAACTAACATGGATCAAGCAACTCCTATTGGACATGGGATTTAAAATTCAAGAACCGATGAAAATGTATTGCGACAATAATTCGGCAAGACACATAGCTTCAAATCCCGTGTTTCATGAACGAACAAAACACATAGAAGTGGATTGCCACTTTATTAGAGAAAAAGTTCAAGCAAAAGAAATTGAAACACCATACGTTAAAACTGAAGATCAACTCGCGGATATCTTCACTAAAGGCTTATATCCGGGTCCATTCGAGAAAATTACAAGCAAGCTAGGATTGTACGATATATACATTCCTAGCTTGAGGGGGAGTGTTAAAAATAACGGCTACAATTCAAATTTGTAAATAACGGCTAGTTAGTAATTAATAGACTAGGAGTTAGTGGTTAGTGGTTGGTAGTTGTAATTAATAGTATAACGGCTAGTTTTTGTTCTTATTTATAAATAGACATATATGTAAAATCTGAAATTAAGATTGCAATAATAAAATTGTTTTCTTACATCTATTCTCTCTTACAAATTTAACAATACATGATTTGACCGAGGCGTTGCCGTCTTCCCAGTACTACTCAAGTCAGAAGAAAAATTAAACTGAATTCCAGGAGTATCATATGGGAGCGAAAATACTGTGCAAAGCTTAAAGGAGTTCAAGTTTAGTAAGAAAGAAAGGTCCATATTGCTAATTACACAATTTATTATATGGAGAGAGCGTTGCAACAGAATTTTTCGAGAAGAAAACTACAATCTGCTACAACTCGTCGAACAAGCTGAGTGGAAGCACAATGGAGATACAGTTCATTATCAGGAGCATAAGAAGACTGGATTAGATATAATACTTATTTTGCACTTTTAATTCCAATTTACAATCTTCAGTGTTTTTTCTTTTCTATCTAAAACTGTTTTCTTTATTTCCTTTTCTTTTGGTTTATGCTCAAATGTTTTGAGTAGAATTGTTTTTTCTTATTTAGTTACATATCTATTGTAACTTCAAAATGATTAATGAATCAAGGGCTAGACCCTTTTTTCTTTGTCAAAAAAAAAAAATTTCCAGTTCGTCATGGCTCTGAGAAAGTGGGTCCCGGATATCAGACCTCTGAAGTTACAACCTTTTATCCTTCTGATCTTCTGACCCAAAAGGACCAAATTGTTGATTCAATCTCGGATTTCTTCTATGCAATAGTGAAACCTATTTTGGGGTCTAGAGATTACACCTTTGATGTATATTTAACCAAGAAAAAGAAAAATATGATTCTAGTCAATTTCAACCCTTGGGGGGGTTTCACGGTGATTCTGAAACCATGGTTTCACCTTGCCTCTGTTGTTTGAATAGGATGAATTGGAGCAAGAGAGAGAAGAGGTGGAGCTGAGGTTAGTGGAGGGTTCTTCAGGGGTAAGGCTGGGGATTAGAACTGCAGTGCCATATGATTATTTGGAGAGGGTTTAGGGTTTAGGGTTTAGAATTTATTAGATATAAACAGGGAAATCCTACAAAGTCGTTATATCAGATAAGAGTTTACTTGTTGAAGAAACACGGTAAAACAAACATCAGATGGAATTTATCAGATATGAGCAACGAATGCGTAGGTAACTTGAATAGTGAACAATATCACCAAGCATAAACCTTTATTCTTTAAATCCGGAATCAAGCAAAATATAGCGACAATTAGCTTGTAATAAGTGGAAGTCCCAATACTGAATTCAACAGACTCTAAAATATAACAACTTGTCATCTCAATTTTAAAACAAAGAAACAAGCATCTAACTAGAAGGATATGTGAAGATATCACAATTACCGACGAGAGTATCCGCTAGGAACATATTTTGATACTTAATTAAAAGAAAAAAACCTAATTTTGATACTGATCAATTTTAACAAACAACTCATTAGGCATTTGAATTTCCTAGGTAGACCGATCAATCTCAAACAAACAAACATCATAATCCGAAAAGACTTGGAGCAAATTTTTAATTGACTAGATTTGAGATGATCATTATAGACAAGTAATAATGACTACAAAGTAATGTATTTCTAGGGCTCCACATTTACAACATTTTACGAATCTACCCATAATTTAAATTTTAAACAAAAAAAACAAAATAATAGCCACCATAATCTCCATTAATAACCAGTCATTGTCTTGTGACCGTAGAACATAATATCCGGACACTGTCATGTGAATCTACAACACAATTCCTAATTCCAACCAGTACTTAAAAAATCATTGAGGGTCATACACCTAATCACATATAGGATTTGGACCAAAGTCTGGTCATGATTCCATACTTTGTAGAACTCAACATACACAATTCATTGTTGAATTCCAATTATAATTCAAAATAGGAGATAATATCAAATGACAAACCATATGAAATGATAGGTCCACAATATCATGTATAATCCAGTTATAATTTGATGGAGTTATGAACATGATGCACCAATTAAAAATATGTAGACAATAAATCAATCAACATGAAAGACAAATAATAATTTAATTAATAAAAATAAAATCTTAAACAATTCCGATAACCCCGCACATGTTAAAATCCTTAGTGATGAGTATATATGTTATCAATTAAATTATTACATATTTTTAAAACTTCTACATATATATCTTCTGAACTTTTGTATAAATTAAATAGTTTCCTTTTGATTAATATATGGCACATTTTATAAGTCGTTTAGTTAGCCAGTTTACTATTAACTCAGCCCATATAACTCTATTTTATTTTTCAGCCGAAATATTTTCACTTACTTTTCACTTTAGACCTTCTATGTTCGGAGAAGAATACGTATTTCTTCAAATGTTACGTGTTTAAATGAAAAATTCACTCAAACCTTTCGTATATCAATTTTAATTATAAAATATCATGTATATATTTTTCATGTCATACTAATAGTCCCCCTACTATAATGATCAATGACTTGGATGTTTGGACCCCCTTCTATAAGGTTGGCGCCCTCTATATTCAAGAACATCAGTTTGCAGGCTGGAAACAAAGTCTTAATACTTCATCTCAATAGTCATAACAGTTGTGCTTCAAAGTCTTAATATTTGCTTTCACAGGTCTTAGTACTCATTAAAAATATGCTTTTAAATTTAAAGTTGGATTTCTCCAAGTCTTTAGTTTTATTCACAAGTCTTAATAATTGTTCTGTCTTAATATTGTTTCGCAAAAGTCTATTCACAAGTTTTAACAATTCTTTTTATCAATGCATTGTAAATCCAGTACAGTATAAGCCATCCTTCTTTTTCATTATAGTTCTCATAGCAATGTAAATCCAGAATATGGCCTTGCCATTTTATAGAAAGAAAGGAGATGAGGAAAGTGAAGCGGTGACAAAACGGAGGAGGGAGGAGGTGGAGGTGAGAACGAGAACAAGAGCGGTGACGAGGCGACAGCGAGAATGAGAATGCGCGAGAAGGAGAGTGGAGTGAGATCATAACAAGGCGGTGGTGGGAAAAAGAGTTGGGGTTCAATATATTTCATTTCCGGTAGTTTCCATTTACGAAAGTTTCCCTAAATGAAAAACCGTTATAGTTGAAGGACGAGTGGCGGATGAAAATGGAGAGATTTTCTATTTTTATTATTATTTTGAAAAATTTAGCAGAAACGGATCGTTATTTGTTAGAATTAATTGAGCATACCTTTCATAAATAAAAATGACAGTGCCGCATCAAAATTAACTTTGTATATAATTGGGTTATTTTTGGTTAAATGGAACGCTATCTTTAAAAAAAAACATAGCACTCATTCAATAAATAAAACCGACACTACCGAATCAAAATTAACTTTGTGAATATCCCATGTTATTTTTGGCAAAATAAAGCATTATTATTCTCTTTTAAATTGACCATACTTTCCATAAATAAAAATTACAGCACCGACTTGTAACCTCTATAAATTATGTGTAGCAACGAAAGATTTGTTAATTTCTTCATAAACTGATAAACCTCCCAATCTCTCTCGTTTCTTGAATTTTTACTCAAGATTTCCATTCTCAATAATTCATTTCACGAGGAGGTAAGGGTTTTGTCTTATTCTACATTTAATTGAATAATTTTATTTGTGCAAACATGTTCTTCTAGAGCATCTTCTACTATATTGTAAACAAATAATATGGAAATGAGGATGCAGGCCTCTTTTTAACCAAAAATTCCAAATGCACATGATTAGTTCATTGTTTACCAAAATCTTATTTCTTTTGATAATTGTCTACAAATTGTTTAGCAAAACTTAGTTAAATTGACTTTGAAGAAATGAAATTATAAATCTTTTCTAAATTAAAGGGATGTACAATTAAAACCTAATTTAATTTGAAATTTGATTTTGTATAATGCATGATTAAACATCTTTCAAATCAGTTTAAATTGATGCACAAACTATATTTAAGAAAAGAAAATACGTTTATAAGCTAGTTCTTTAATTTAACTATGTTTTTTTAAATTTCAAATATCTACATAAAAGTTGGATTCTATTGCGCTAGAATTATTCTAAAAATATAAATAAAAAACTGGAGCGTGCTAATTCTATTTAAACTATAATTGCAACAGGCTTGATTAATAAACCCAAAACATCTAAATGAGTTATTTTTTTCTTGTTTAACTTTTTCGAAAAATGCCCTTTCCGTTTTAATAATCGAACTGTTACAGTTGATTTATGGTATCTCAATCTTCCTTTTCTTTTAAAAAATATGTTGAGAAAAACATTTATATATGGAAAGTAATCCACCGTAACCAATGTCAATGCTCGTAAAGAAGAGATGAATGTTAATTGGGAGGGACAATGTTGTCCTGGAAATAACGGTCCAAAATGTACATCATGCATGCACTTTCTATATATATTTCTTTCTAAGTAGTCTCAAAATAAATTATTACAGCAATATCATCGCAATGGAGATGTATATCGACGACGTTGAGGCAGAAGCAAGCATGACATCCTCGACTGGCAGTAACTACATCTTTATAGACGAGGGACCATCTGATAAAACTTCATCAAATCCGCCAAATCAGTTGGATTTCCATTCCAAGGCTGATAGGTTTATTTTATTCCTGTTCTCTTTTATATTAATTAACATAATTGTTTTTGTAAACTTATATATATCATATGGTTCATATATATATAGCTTACAACTTATATATATCCAGTTCTTCATAATTTAAATAAAAACTTGAGCAGCAACAATGGAATCAAATAATGACCTTGATTTTGACTAAATATTTCCTAAGAAAAAGAAAGGTCGTTGGCGGTAATGAAAAACGTCATTATGTAATTATCAGGCAAAATGAGAAGCAGAGTTTGGAATTTTGTCGTTGCAAAAGTAACATTATAATAGTATATTATTTATTTCCTCTATAGAGCGGGTTATATATTCAAGCCGTCTGATGCAATTTTAAAATTCATGTAACTCCAAGCATTCTTTAATTTGGTGCATGACTAATTTTATAACTGCATGTTGTCTTTGGAAACAAAAATATAGTGCAAATTACATTTCGCAACATAGTATATATTTCTGAATTGTCAAATTTCTTTTCTGTGCTCACCTTAAATGTTTGAAATTTAGTAGAGAATATTTCAATGACCTAGTTACTAGATTAATTATTTGAAATATGTCCAAGGAGTTATCAATTTTTATACAAGTTATTGCTTGTTTCAATCTCCTTATACAACTTTTTCATAATTGTGCTTTTCTTCAGAAGATGTACACACCTCAAATGATATGTGAAGAACTCGTTAAATTTGGATTTGAGCAAGACACCTTCGTTGAGGCATGTGATCTTCTTACAAATGATGACAAGGAATTGGAATTATTTTTTGGTGTGCCACACAAGTTTCGCATCGGTTGGATACAGAAGAGAGTTCCCAAACGAAAATGCTCAGATATTGAGGAGATCCCAATAAAGAAAAGAAGAATTGTTCTCTGAAGAATGTTCTCCAAAGAATACTCATGGGTCCATTTGGTAGAACAAATAAGAGATGAAGAATAGTTATTATTTGAATAGTGTGAGTATAATAGAATAGGGCTAATTATAATGTTATTTTTGCAAAACTATCCGGAGGAGTGTAAATGTAGTTTGACAAAATTTTAATTAAATTACTAAAATGATAGATTGTTTAAAAATAATTTGAGGTATGAAAACACCAAAATTTCATTTATTTTATATTTAAGTTGTATTGCTGAATTGCTCTTAAGTCATATAATTATGGGTCGTGTACCAAAATGATATGGTGGTTATGTTATTTCTTTAATCAAACTGAACAACAAATTACGTCACTTGTCAAATGATGATGTGGGTAGTAATGTTACAAGTTATTTATTTAAAATTATCTTTCTATAATTACAAAAAAAGGGTGGAAACAAATAAAAACAATGGCTTCCAAGTTGCTAAAAAATACTGCTAAAAATATAGAATTTACTAGATATAAATAGGGAAATCCAACAAAGTCGTTATATCAGATCAGAATTTACTTGTTGATGAAACACTAACTACACGGTAAAACAAACATCAGATGGAAGTGTTGCATTTACATGTTGATGTTCTACTGGTTGTTTTTCATCTTCTACTTATTATCTTTCATCTTCTTCTTGTTATCTTTTATGTTTTACTGGTTTTTCTTTAATGTTCTACTGGTTGTCTTTCATGTTCTACTGGTTATCTTTTATTTTTTTCTGATTGGCATTCATGTTCTACTGGTTTTCTTTCAAGTTCTACTTGTTGTCTTTCATCTTGTACTCATTGTCTTTCATGTTCTACTTGTTGTCTTTGATATTCTACTAGTTATCTTTCATCTTGTATTGGTTGTCTTTCATCTTGTACTGGTTTTCTTTCATGTTCTACTGGTTGTCTATCAAGTTTTACTGGTTATCTTTCATCTTCTTGTAGTTGTCTTTCAAATTATTCTAGTTGTATCTCATCTTATTCTAGTTGTCTTTCATGTTCTACATAGGTTGTGTATCATGTTCTACTGGTTGTCTTTCATCTTGTTCAGGTTGTCATTCATGCTCAGCTGATTGTTTTTCATGTTCTACATGTTGTCTTTCATCTTGTACTAGTTGTCTTTCATATTCTACTGGTTGTCATTCATTTTCTTGTAGTCGTATTTCATGTTCTATAGTTTGTTTTCATGTTCTACTGGTGGTCTTTCATCTTGGGCTGGTTGTCTTTCAACTTTGACTAGTTGTCTTTCATGTTCTACTTTTTGTCTTTCATGTTCTACTGATTGTCTTTCATGATCTACTGGTTGTGTTTCATCTTCTACTGGTTGTCTTTCATCTTCTTCTAGTTGTCTTTCAAATTCTTCTAATTGTATCTCATTTTCTTCTAGTTGTCTTTCATGTTCTGATTGTCTTTCATCTTGTACCAGTTGTCTTTCATATTCTACTAGTTATCTTTTATCTTGTACCGGTTGTCTTTCATATTCTACTAGTTGTCTTTCATCGTGTTCTACTAGTTTTTTTCCATGTTCTACTTGTTGTCTTTCATCTTGTACTTGTCTTTCATGTTCTACTAGTTGTATTGCATATTCTACTAGTTGTCTTTAAACTTGTACTAGTTGTCTTTCAACTTCGTCTAGTTGTCTTTCATATTCTACTTTTTGCCTTTCAAATTATACTGGTTGTCTTTCATGTTCTACTGGTCGTGTTTCATATTCTACTAGTTGTCTTTCAGCTTCTTCTAGTTGTCTTTCAAATTCTTCTAGTTGTCTTTCAACTTCTTCTAGTTGTCTTTCATGTTCTACATATTGTCTTTCATCTTGTACTGGTTGTCTTTCTTGTTCTAATGGTTGTCTTTCATGTTCTACTTCTTGTCGTACATGTTCTACATGTTTTGTTTCATGATCTACTGGTTGTCTTTCATGTTCTACTAGTTGTTTTTCATCTTGCACTGGTTGTGTCTCATGTTATACTGGTTGTCTTTCATCTTCTTATAGTAGTCTTTCAAATTCTTCTAGTTGTATCTCATTTTCTTCTAGTTGTCTTTCATGTTCTGATTGTCTTTCATGTTCTGATTGTCTTTCATGTTCTACATAGGTTGTGTCTCATGTTCTACATAGGTTGTGTCTCTTGTTCAGGTTGTCTTTCATGCTCAGCTGGTTGTTTTTCATGTTCTACATGTTTTCTTTCATCTTGTACTAGTTGTCTTTCATACTGTAATAGTTGTTTTTCGTCTTGTACTGATTGTCTTTTATGTTCTACTGGTTGTCATTCATTTTCTGGTAGTTGTATTTCATGTTCTATAGTTTGTCTTTCATGTTCTACTGGTGGTCTTTCATCTTGTACTGGTTGTCTTTCATGTTCTACTGGTTGTATTTCATGTTCTACTGGTTGTCCTTCACGTTCTAGTGTTCTACTGGTATTCTTCCATGTTCTACTGGTTGTCTTACATTTTGTACCGGTTGTCTTTTATGTTCTACTGGTTGTCTTACATTTTGTACTGGTTGTCTTTTATGTCCTACTAGTTGTCTTTCATGTTATACTGGTTGTCTTTCATCTTCTACTTGTTGTCTTTCATCTTGTACTCGTTGTCTTTCATCATTTTATAATTTGTCTTTCAAATTCTTCTAATTGTAGCTCATCTTCTTCTAGTTGTCTTTTATGTTCTACTGATTGTCATTCATCTTGTACAAGTTGTCTTTCATCTTGTACTGGTTGTCCTTCATTTATTAGTGGTTGTCTTTCATGTTCCACTAGTTGTCTGTAATCTTGTACTAATTGTCTTTCATGTTCTACTGGTTGTCTTTCATCTTCTTCTGGTTGTCTTTCATCTTCTACTTGTTGTCTTTAATCTTGTACTCTTTCTCTTTCATGTTCTACTTTTTTCATATTCTACTAGTTGTCTTTCATCTTTTATAGTTGTCTTTCAAATTCTTCCAGTTGTAGCACATCTTCTTCTAATTGTGTTTAATGTTCTACTGATTGTCGTTCATCTTGTACAAGTTGTCTTTCATCTTGTACTGGTTGTCCTTCATTTACTACTGGCTGTCTTTCATGTTCTACTAGTTGTCTGTAATATTGTATTAATTGTCTTTCATTTTCTACTAGTTGTCTTTCATGTTCTGCTAGTTGTCTTTCATGTTCTACTGGTTGTCTTTCAACTTATTCTAGTTGTTTCACATTCTTCCAGTTGTCTTTCAAATTCTTCTAGTTGCATCTCATCTTCTCTTGTTTTTTTTCATCCTACACTGGTTTCTTTCATGTTATATTGGTTGTCTTTCATGTTCTACTTATTGTCTTTCAAGTTCTACAACTTGTCTTCATCATGTACTTGTTGTGTTTCATGTTCTACTAGTTTGTCTTTCATGTTCCACTTGTTATATTTCATCTTGTACTCGTTGTCTTTCATGTTCTACTTGTTGTCTTTCATATTCTACGAGAAGTCTTTCATTTTGTACTGGTTGTCTTTCATCTTCGTAAAGTTGTCTTTAATATTCTACTTTTTGTCATTCATCTTGTACCGGTTGTCTTTCATGTTCTACTAGTTGTGTTTCATCTTCTATTGGTTGTCTTTCATCTTCTTCTAATTGTCTTTCAAATTATTCTAGTTGCATCTAATTTTGTCTTGTTGTCTTTCATCTTGCACTTATTTTCTTTCATGTTATACATTGTCTTTCAAGTTCTACTTGTTGTTATTTATTTTTTTCTAGTTGGCTTTCATGTTCTATAGTTTGTCTTTCATTTTCTACAGGTTGTCTTTCATGTTCTACTTTTTTCTACTTGTCTTTCATCTTGTACTGGTTGTATTTGATGTTCTACTAGTTGTCTTTCACGTTCTACTGGTTTTTCTTCCATGCTCTACTGGTTGTCTTTCATTTTGTACTGGTTGTCTTTCATGTTCTACTGGTTGTCTTTCATGTTCTACTGGTTGTCTTTCATGTTCTACTAATTGTCTTTCATGTTGTACTGGTTGTCTTTCATCTTCTCTGGTTGTCTTTCATTTTGTACTAGTTGTCTTTCTTGTTCTACTCGTTGTCTTTCGTCTCCTATAGGTTGTCTTTCATATTCTACTTTTTGTCTTACATGTTCTACTGGTTGTCTTTCATTGCTACTGGTTGTGTTTCATCTTCTATGGGTTGTCCTTCATCTTCTTCTAGTTGTAGCTCACATTCTTCTAGTTGTAGCTCATGTTTTACTGATTGTCTTTCATATTGTACTAGTTGTCTTTCACCTTGTACCGGTTGTCTTTCATCTACTACTGGTTTTCTTTCATTTTCTACTAGTTGTCCGTCATCGTGTTCTACTGGTTGTCTTTCATGTTCTACTGATTTTCTTCCATGTTCTACTAGTTGTCTTTCATCTTGTTATGGTTGTGTTTCATGTTCAACTTATTGTTTTTCATTTTCTACTGGTTGTCTTTCAAATTATTCTAGTTGTATCAGATCTTCTTCTAGTTGTCTTTCATGTTCTGATTGTCTTTCATCTTGTACCGGTTGTTTTTCTTGTTCTACTAGTTGTGTTTCATCTTGTACTAATTGTTTTTCATGTTATATTGGTGGTCATTCATGTTCTATTAGTTGTTTTCATCTTGCACTAGTTGTGTTTCATGTTCTACTGGTTGTCTTTAACATTATTTTGGTTGTCTTTCATGATCTGATGGTTGTCTTTCAAGTTCTACTTGTTGTCTTTTATGTTGTACTGGTTGTCTTTCATGTTTTATTTATTTTCTTTCAAGTTATACTGGTTGTTATTTATTTTCTTCTAGTTGTCTTTCATGTTTTATAGTGTGTCGTTCATGTTCTACTAGTTGTCTTTCATCTTGTACTATTGTCTTTCTTCTACTACTGGTTGTTTTTCAAGTTCTACTAGTTGTCTTTCAACTTGTACATATTGTCTTTCATTTTCTACTATTGTCTTTCATGTTCTACTGGTTGTCTTTCACCTTCTTCTAGTTGTCTTTCAAATTCTTCTAGTCGCATCTTATCTTCTCTTGTTATCTTTCATCCTGTACTGGTTTTCTTTCATGTTCTACTGGTTGTCTTTCATGTTCTACTAGTTGTCTTTCATCATCTTCTAGTCGTCTTTCAAATTCTACTTGTTGTCGCTCATTTTCTTATAGTTGTCTTTCATGTTCTATATAGTTTGCCTTTCATGTTCTACTAGTTGTCTTTCATCTTTTAATAGTTGTCATTCATGTTCTACTGGTTGTCTTTCATCTACACAGGTTGTCTTTCATGTTCTATAGGTTGTCTTTCGTATTCAATTTGTTGTCTTTCATATTTTTCTAGTTGTCTTTCATCCTCTTCTAGTTGTCTTTCAAATTCTTCTAGTTGTCGCCCACCTTCTTCTAGTTGTATTTCATGTTCTACATATAGTGTTTCGTCTTGTACTAGTTGTATTCTTCTTGTACTGGTTGTCTTCTATGTTCCACTTGTTGTCTTTCTAGTTGTCTTTTATGTTCCACTTGTTGTTTTTCATGTTCCACTGGTTGTCTTTCATCTTCTACCTATTGTCTTTCATCATGTACTCGTTGTCTTTCACCTTGTACTGGTTGTCTTTCATATTCTACTTTTGGTCTTTCAAGTTCTACTGGTTGTCTTTCATTTCTACTGGTTGTGTTTCATCTTCTATGGGGTGTCTTTCAAATTCTTCTAGTAGTGGCTCATCTTCTTCTACTTGTCTTTCATTTTCTACTTGTTGTCTTTCATCTTGGACTGGTTGTTTTTCTTGTTCTAATGGTTGTTTTTCTTTTTGGACTGGTTGTCTTTCATGATCTTCTTATTTTCTTTCAAGTTCTACTGGTTGTCATTTATTCATGTTCTATGGTGTGTCTTTCATGTTCTACTAGTTGTCTTTCATCTTGTAATGGTTGTTTTTCATCTACTATTGGTTGTATTTCCTGTTTTACTAGTTGTCTTTCATCTTGTACTGATTGTCTTTCATTTTTTTCTAGTTGTCTTTCAAATTATTCTAGTTGTATCTCATTTTCTTCTAGTTGTCTTTCATGTTCTGATTGTCTTTCATTTTGTACCGGTTGTCTTTCATGTTCTACTCGTTGTCTTTCATCTTATACTGATTGTCTTTCATGTTCTACAGGTTGTCTTTCGGGTTCTACTGGCTTTTCTCCTTGATTAACTAGTTGTCTTTCATCTTGTACTCATTGTCTTTCATGTTCTACTTATTGTCTTTCATATTTTACTAGTTGTCTTTCATCTTGTATATATTGTTTTTCATGTTCTACTGGTTGTCTTTCATCTTCTATGGGTTGTCTTTCATCTTCTCCTAGTCGTCTTTCAAGTTCTACTGGTTGTCGCTCATTTTCTTCTAGTTGTCTTTCATGTTCTATACTTTGTCTTTCATGTTCTGCTAGTTGTCTTTCATCTTTAAATACTAGTCTTTCATGTTCTCCTGGTTGTCACAATGTTCTACTTGTTGTCTTTCATCTTGTACTCGTTGTCTTTCTTGTTGTACTTGTTGTCTTACATATTCTACTTGTTTTCTTTCATCTTGTACTGATTGTATTTCAACTTCATCTAGTTGTCTTTCATATTGTACTTTTTGTCTTTCAGGTTCAACTGTTTGTCTTTCATGTTCTTCTGGTTGAGTTTCATTTTCTACTAGTTGTCTTTCAAATTCTTGTAGTTGTAGCTCATCTTCTTCAAGTTGTCTTTCATGTTCTACTGATTGTCTTTCATCTTGTACTTGTTGTCTTTCATCTTGTACTGGTTGTCTTTCATGTACTACAGGTTGTCTTTTATTTTGTACAGGTTGTCTTTCATGTTCTATTGGTTGTGTTTGATATTCTACTAGTTATCTTTCATCTTCTTTTAGTTGTCTTTCAAATTCTTCTAGTTGTATTTCATGGTCTACATATTGTCTTTCGTCTTGTACTAGTTGTCTTTCTTCTTGTACTGGTTTTCTTTCATGTTCTAATGGTTGTCTTTCATGTTCTATTTCTTGTCGTACATGTTCTACTGGTTTTGTTTCATATTCTACTTGTTGTCTTTCATGTTCTACTAGTTCTTTTTCATTTTGCATTGGTTGTGTTTCATGTTCCACTGGTTGTCTTCCATTATTTTCTGGTTGCCTTTCATGCTCTGCTGGTTGTTTTTCATGTTCTACTTGTTGTCTTTCATCTTGTACTGGTTGTCTTTCATGTTGTAATGTTGTTTTTCATCTTGTACTGGTTGTCTTTCATGTTCTAATTATTGTCTATCAAGTTCTACTGGTTGTCATTCATTTTCTTCTATTTGTCTTTCATGTTCTACTGGTTGTCATTCATTTTCTTCTATTTGTCTTTCATCTTCTTCTAGTCGTCTTTCAAATTCTTCTAGTTGTAGCTTATCTTCTTGTAGTTGTCTTTCGTGTTTTACTGATTGTCTTTTACCTTGTACTAGTTGTCTTTCATCATGTACTGGTGGTCTTTCATCTACTACTGCTTTTCTTTCATGTTCTACTAGTTGGCTGTCACTTGTACTAATTGTTTTTCATGTTCTACTTGTTTGTCTTTCATGTTCTACTTGTTGTCTTTTATGATCTACTAGTTGTTTTTAATCTTTTTCTAGTTGTCTTTCAAATTCCTCAAGTTGCATCTCATCTTCTCTGGTTGTCTTTAATGCTATACTGGTTTGTTTTCATGTTGTACTTGTTGTTTTCATATTCTATTTATTGTCTTTCAAGTTCTACTGGTTGTTATTTATTTTTTTCTAGTTGTCTTTCATATTCTGTAGTTTGTCTTTCATGTCCTACTAGTTGTCTTTCATGTTCTACTTGTGGTCTTTCATGTTCTACTGGTTGTCTTTCATGTTCTACTGGTAGTCTTTCATGTTTTACTGATTTTCTTCCATGTTCTACTAGTTGTCTTTCATCTTGTACTGTTTGTCTTTCAACTTCGTCTATTATCTTTTATTTTCTACTATTTGTCTTTCATGTTCTACAGTTTGTCTTTCATCTTCTATGAGTTGTCTTTCATCTTCTTCTAGGTGTCTTTCAAATTCTTCTAGTTGTAGCTCATCTTCTTCTAGTTGTCTTTCATGTTTTACTGATTGTCTTTCATCTTGTTCTAGTTGTCTTTCAAATTCTTCTAGTTGTCTGTCATGTTCTAATGGTTGTCTTTCATGTTCTAATGGTTGTCTTTCATCTACAACTGGTTTTATTTCATGTTTTACTAGTTGTCTGTCATATTGTACAAATTGTCTTCCATGTTCTACTTGTTGTCTTTCATATTCTACTAGTTGTCTTTCATTTTGTACTGGTTGTCTTTCATCATCGTATAGTTTTCTTTCATATTCTATTTTTTGTCATTCATATTTTCTACTGGTTGTCTTTCATGTTCTACTGGCTGTCTTTCATCTTCTGTTGGTTGTCTTTGATCTTCTTCTAATTATATTTCAAATTATTCTAGTTGCATCTCATCTTGTTCTGTTGTCTTTCATCTTGTACTTGTTTTCTTTCATGTTATATAGGCTGTCTTATTATATTTCAAATTATACAGGCTTATTGTCTTTCATCTTGTACTTGTTTTCTTTCATATTCTACTTATTGTCTTTCATGTTCTACTTTTTATTTATTTTCTTCTAGTTGTATTTCATGTTCTATAGTTTGTCTATCATATTGTACTAGTTGTCTTTCCTGTTTTACTAGTTGTCTTTCATCTTGTACTGATTGTCTTTCATATTCTACTTGTTCAAATTATTGTAGTTGTATCAGATCTTCTTCTAGTTGTCTTTCATGTTCTGATTGTCTTTTATCTTGTACTGGTTGTTTTTCATCTATTACATGTTGTTTTCATGTTCTACTAGTTGTGTTTCTTCTTGTACTGATTGTCTATTCATGTTATATTGGTGGTCATTCATATTATACTAGTTGCTTTCATCTTGCGCGGTTGTCTTTCATGTTCTACTGGCTATCTTTCAACTTCTTCTGGTTGTCTTTCATGCTCGGCCTGTTGTCTTTCATCTTTTACTGGTTGTCTTTCATGTTCTAACCATTGTTTTTCAACTTGTACTAGTTGTCTTTCATGTTCTATTTATTTTCTTTCAAGTTATACTGGTTGTTATTTATTTTCTTCTAGTTGTCATTCAGGTTGTGTAGTGTGTCTTTCATGTTCTACTAGTTGTCTATCATCTTGTACTGGTTGTCTTTCTTATACTACTTGTTGTTTTTCAAGTTCTACTAGTTGCTTTTCATCTTGTACTGATTGTCTTTCGTCTAATACTGGTTGTCATTCACGTTTTACTAGTTGTTTTTCATCTTGTACCGATTGTCCTTCATTTTCTACTTGTTGTCTTTCATGTTCTACAGGTTGTCTTTCATCTTCTTCTAGTTGTCTTTCAAATTCTTCTAGTTGCATCTCATCTTCTCATGTTGTCTTTCATCCTGTACTGTTTTTCTTTAATGTTCTACTGGTTGTATTTCACCATCTTCTAGTCGTGTTTTAAGATTTACTGGTTGTTGCTCATTTTCTTCTAATTGTTTTTCATGTTCTATAGTTTCTCTTTCATGTTCTACTAGTTATCTTTCATATTTTAATAGTTGTATTTCATGTTCTACTGGTTGTCTTTCATATTCTAATTGTTGTCTTTCATCTTGTACTCGTTATCTTTCTTGTTCTACTTCTTGTCTTACATATTCTACTAGTTTTCTTTCATCTTGTACTGGTTGTCTTTCATCTACTACAAGTTGTCTTTCATGTTCCACAGGTTGTCTTTCATGTTCTATTTGTTGTGTTTCATAATCTACTAGTTGTCTTTCATCTTCTTCTAGTTGTTTTTCAAATTCTTCTAGTTGTAGCTCACCTTCTTCTAGTTGTCTTTCATGTTCTACATATTGTCTTTCGTCTTGTACTAGTTGTCTTCCTTCCCGTACTGGTTGTCTTTCATGTTCTAATGGTTGTTTTTCATGTTCTACATATTGTCTTTCGTCTTGTACTGGTTGTCTTTCTTTCTTGTACTAGTTGTCTTTGATCTTCTTCTAGTTATCTTTCAAATTCTTCTAATTATAGCTCATCTTCTTCTAGTTGTTTTTCATGTTCTTCTGATTGTCTTTCATCTTGTACTTATTGTCTTTCGTGTAATACTGGTTGTCATTCACGTTTTACTAGTTGTCTGTCATCTTGTACTGATTGTTTTTCATGTTCTACTTGTTGTCTTATATGTTCCACTGGTTGTCTTTCATCTTTTTCTTGTTGTATTTCAAATTTTTCTAGTTGCATCTCATCTTCTCTTGTTGTCTTTCATCTTATACCTCTTTTATTTCATGTTATACAGGCTATTTTTCATATTCTACTTATTGTCTTCCAAGTTCAACTGGTTGTTATTTATTTTCTTCTAGTTGTCTTTTATGCTCTATAGTTTGTCTTTCATATTCTACTGGTTGTCTTTCATGTTCTACTGGTTGTATTTCATGTTCTACTGGTTGTATTTCATGTTCTACTACTTGTCTTTAATGTTCTACTAGTTGTCTTTTAGCTTGTACTGGTTGTCTTTCAAGTTCTACTAGTTGTATTTCATGTTCTACTGGTTGTCTTTCACGTTCTACTAGTTTTCATCCATGTTCTACTAGTCTTTCATTTTGTACTGGTTGTCTTTCATGTTCTACTAGTTGTCTTTCATCTTGTACTCCGTTGTCTTTCATCTTGTACTGGATGTCTTTCATATTCTACTTTTGGTCTTTATAGTTCTACCTGTTGTCTTTCATTTCTACAGGTTGTGTTTTATCTTCTATGGGTTTGTCTTCATTTTCTTCTAGTTGTCGTTCAAATTCTTCTAGTTGTAGCTCATCTTTTTCTAGTTGTCTTTCATGTTCTACTTGTTGTCATTCATCTTGTACTGGTTGTTTTGCATATTCTAATGGTTGTTTTTCTTCTTGTACTGGTTGTCTTGCACGTTCTACTTATTGTCTATCAAGTTCTACTGGTTGTCTTTCATATTGTAATGGTTGTCTTTCTTCTACTACTGGTTGTCTTTCATCTTGTAATGGTTGTCTTTCTTCTAGTTGTCTTTCATGTTCTACTTGTTGTCTTTCATCTTGTACTGGTAGTTTTTCATGTTCTAATCGTTGTCTTTCATCTACTACTGGTTTTCTTTCATGTTGTACTAGTTGTCTGTCATATTTTACTAATTGTCTTTCATGTTCTACTTGTTGTCTTTCATGTTTTACGAGCTGTCTTTCATCACGTACATAATGTCTTTCATTTTCTAGTTGTAGCTCACCTTCTTCTAGTTGTCTTTCATGTTCTATATATTGTCTTTCGTCTTGTACTAGTTGTCTTTTTTCTTGTACCGGTTGTCTTTCATGTTCTAATCGTTATCTTTCATGTTCTATTTCTTGTCGTACATGTTCTACTGGTTTTGTTTCAAGTTCTACTGGTTGTTTTTCATGTTCTACTAGTTCATTTTCATTTTGTACTAGTTGTGTTTCATGTTTACAGGTTGTCTTTCATTTTTTCTAGTTGTCTTTCATTCTTTGCTGATTGTTTTTACTGTTCTACATGTTGTCTTTCATCTCATACTGGTTGTCTTTCATGTTCTACTAGTCGTCCTTCATGTTGTACTGGTGGTCTTTCATGTTCTACTGCTTGTCTTTCAACTTTTTCTGGTTGTCTTTCATGCTCTCTTGGTTGTTTTTCGTGTTCTACTTGTTGACTTTCATCTAGTACTGATTGTATTTCATGTTCTAATGGTTGTTTTTCATCATATACTAGTTGTCTTTCATGTTCTACTTATTGTCTATGAAGTTCTACTGGATGTCATTCAGTTTCTTCTATTTGTCTTTCAAATTCTACTAGTTGTCTTTCATCTTGAACTGGTTATATTTCATGTTCTACTGGTTGTCTTTCACGTTCTACTGGTTTTCTTCCATGTTCTACGAGTTGTCTTTCATTTTGTACTAGTTGTCTTTCATTTCTACTGGTTAAGTTTCATCTTCTATGTGGTTGTCTTTCATCTTCTTCTTGTTGTCTTTCAAATTCTTCTAGTTGTATCTCATCTTCTTAAAGTTGTCTTTCATGTTTTACTTATTGTCTTTTATCTTGTACTAGTTGTCTTTCATCTTGTACTGGTTTTCTTTCATTTACTACTGCTTTTCTTTCATGTTCTACTACTTAGCTGTCATGTTGTACTAATTGTCTTTCATGTTCTACTTGTTGTCTTTCATGTTCTACTCGTTGTCTTTCACGTTCTACTCGTTGTCTTTCACGTTCTACTGGTTGTCTTTCATCTTCTTCTAATTGTCTTTCAAATTCCTCTAGTTGCATCTCATCTTCTCTTGTTGTCTTTCATCTTGAACTAGTTTTTTTTCATGTTGTCCTGGTTTTTTTCATGTTCCATTTATTGTCTTTCAAGTTCTACAGGTTGTTATTTATTTTCTTCTAGTTGTCTTTTTAATGTTCTATAGTTTGTCTTTCATGTTCTACTGGTCATCTTTCATGTTGTACTGGTGGTCTTTCTTGTTCTACTGCTTGTCTTTCAACTTTTTCTGGTTGTCTTTCATGCTATCTTGGTTGTTTTTCATGTTCTACTTGTTGACTTTCACCTAGTACTGATTGTCTTTCATGTTCTAATGGTTGTTTTTCATCTTATATTAGTTGTCTTTCATGTTCTACTTATTGTCTATAAAGTTCTACTGGTTGTCAGTTTTCTTCTAGTTGTCTTTAAAATTCTACTAGTTGTCTTTCATCTTGAACTGGTTGTCTTTTATGTTCTACTGGTTGTATTTCATGTTCTACTGATTGTCTTTCACGTTCTACTAGTTGTCTTTCGTTTTATACTGGTTGTCTTTCATGTTCTACTGGTTGTGTTTAATCTTCTATGGGTTGTCTTTCATCTTCTTCTTGTTGTCTTTCAAATTTTTCTAGTTGTAGCTAATCTTCTTGTAGTTGTCTTTCTAGTTGTGGCTAGTCTTGTACTAGTTGTCTTTCATCTTGTGCTGGTTTTCTTTCATCTACAACTGTTTTTCTTTCATGTTCTACTAGTTGGCTGTCAATTGTACTAATTGTCTTTCATGTTCTACTTGTTTGTCTTTCTTGTTCTACTCGTGGTCTTTCATGTTCTGCTGGTTGTCTTTCATGTTCTACTGGTTGACTTTCGTCCTGTACTGATTTTTTTCTCATGTTACGCTGGTTGTTTTCATGGTCTATTTAATGTCTTTCAAGTTCTACTGGTTGTTATTTATAACTTCTAGTTGTCTTTCATGTTCTATAGTTTGTTTTTCATGTTCTATAGTTTGTCTTTCGTGTTCTACTGTTTGTCTTTTATGTTCTACTGGTGGTCTTTAATGTTCTACTGGTTGTCTTTCATTTCTACTAGTTTTCTTCCTTGTTCTACTAGTTGTCTTTGATCTTGTACTGTTTGTCTTTCAACTTCTATTTTTAACTTTCTATCTTTCATGTTCTACCGGTTGTCTTTCATTATCTATGGGTTGTCTTTCAAATTATTCTAGTTGAAGTTCATCTTCTTCTAGTTGTCTCATGTTTTACTGATTGTCATTCATCTTGTTCTAGTTGTCTTTTAAATTCTTCAAGTTGTAGCTCATATTCTTCTAGTTGTCTTTCATCTTGTACTGGTTGTCTTCCATCAACTACTGGTTGTCTTTCATGTTCTACTAGTTATCTGTCATCTTGTACTAATTGTTTTTCATGTTCTACTTGATGTCTTTCATGTTCTAGTGGTTGTCTTTCGTGTTCTACTGGTTGTCCTTCATCTTTTTCTAGTTGTCTTTCAAATTCTTCTAGTTGCATCTCATCTTGTCTTGTTGTCTTTTAATCTTGTACTTGTTTTCTTTCATGTTATACAGGTTGTCTTTCATATTCTACTTATTCTCTTTCAAGTTCTACTGGTTCTTATTTATTTTCTTCTAGTTGTCTTTCATGTTCTATTAGTTGTCTTTTATCTTGTACTGGCTATCTTTCAAGTTCTACAATTTGTATTTCATGTTCTACTGGTTGTCTTTCGCGTTCCACTAGTTTCCATCCATGTCCTGCATGTTTTCTTTCATTTTGTACTGGTTTTGTTTCATGTTCTACTAGTTGTCCTACTTGTTCTACTAGTTGTCTTTCATGTTCTACTGGTTGTCTATTCTGGTTGTCTTTCATCTTCTACCTATTATTGTCTTTCATCATGTACTGGTTGTCTTTCATATTCTACTTTTGGTCTTTCAAGTTCTACTGGTTGTCTTTCATTTCTACTGGTTGTGTTTCATCTTCTATGGGTTGTCTTTCATCTTCTTGTAGTTGTCTTTCAAATTATTCTAGTTGTGGCTCATCTTCTTCTAGTTGTCTTTCATGTTCTACTTGTTGTCATTCATCTTGTACTAGTTGTTTTTCTTCTTGTACTGGTTGTCATTTATTTTCTTCTAGTTGTATTAAATGTTCTATGGTGTGTCTTTCATGATCCACTAGTTGTCTTACATCTTGTAATGGTTGTCTTTTTTCTACTACTTGTTGTCTTTCATGTTTACTAGTTGTCTTTCATGTTTTACTTGTTGTCTTTCATGTTCTACTGGTTTTCTTCCATTTCAACTAGTTGTTTTTCATCTTGCACTCGTTGTCTTTCATGTTCTACATGTTGTCTTTCATATTGTACTAGTTGTCTTTCATCTTGTGTTGTTTGTCTTTCAACTTCATCTGGCTGTCTTTCATATTCTGCTTTTTGTCTTTCATCTTTACTTTTTGTCTTTCATGTTCTACTGGTTGTTTCATCTTATGTGGGTTGTCTTTCATCATCTTCTAGTTGTACTTCAAATTCATCTAGTTGCATCTCATCTTCTCTTGTTGTTTTTCATCCTGTGCTGGTTTTTTTTAATGTTATGCTGGTTGTTTTCATGTTCTATTTATTATCTTTCAAGTTCTATTAGTTGTTATTTATTTTCTTCTAGTTGTCTATCATGTTCTATAGTTTGTCTTTCATGTTCTACTGGTTGTCTTTCATGTTCTACTCGTGGTCTTTCATGTTCTAGTGCTTGACTTTCATATTTTTCTGATTGTCTTTCATGCTCTTCTCGTTGTTTTTCATGTCCAACTTGTTGTTTTTCATATTGTACTAGTCTTTCATGCTCTAATGGTTGTTTTTCATCTTGTAGTTGTTGTCTTTCCTGTTCTACTTATTGTCTATCAAGTTCTACTCGTTGTCATTCATTTTCTTCTATTTGTCTTTCATGTCCTACTAGTTGTTTTTTGTGTTTGACTAGTTGTCTTTCTTCTTGAACTGGTGTCTTTCATGTTCTACTCATTGTATTTCATGTTCTACTGGTTGTCTTTCACGTTCTACTAGTTTACTTCCATGTTTTACTAGTCTTTCATTTTGTACTGTCTTTCATGTTCTACTGGTTGTGTTTCATCTTCTATGGGTTGTCTTTCATCTTCTTCTAGTTGTCTTTCAAATTCTTCTAGTTGTAGCTCATCTTCTTCTAGTTGTCTTTTATCTTGTACTAGTTGTCTTTCTACTACTGTTTTTCTTTCATGTTCTTCGAGTTGGCTGTCACTTGTACTAATTGTCTTTCATGTTCTACTTGTTTGTCTTTCATGTTCTACTCATTGTCTTTCATGTTCTACTGGTTGTCTTTCATCTTTTTGTAGTTGTCTTTCAAATTCCTCTAGTTGCATCACATCTTCTCTTGTTGTCTTTCATCCTGTACAGGTTTTTTTTCATGTTATACTGGTTGTTTTCATGTTCTATTTATTGTCTTTCATGTTCTGCTGATTGTTATTTATTTTTATTCTAGTTGTCTTTCATGTTCTATAGTTTGTCTTTCATGTTCTTCTAGTTGTCTTTCAAATTCTTCCAGTTGTAGCTCATCTTCTTCTAGTTGTCTTTCTTGTTCAACTTGTTGTCTTTCATCTTGTACTGGTTGTTTTTCATGTTCTAATAGTTGTTATTTTTTCTGTACTGGTAGTCTTTCATGTTCTGCTTATTTTCTTTCAAGTTCTACTGGTAGTCTTTCATGTTCTTTGGTGTGTCTTTCATCTTGTAAAGGTTGTCTTCTTCTACTACTGGTTGTCTTTCATGTTTACTAGTTGTCTTTCATCTTGTACTGATTGTCTTTCATGTTCTACTTGTTATCTTTCATGTTCTACTGGTTTTCTTCCATTTCAACTAGTTGTTTTTCATCTTGCACTCGTTGTCTTTCATGTTGTACTTGTTGTCTTTCATATTGTACTAGTTGTCTTTCATCTTGTGTTGTTTGTCAAGTTGTCTTTCATATTCTACTTTTTGTCTTTCATGTTCTACTGGTTGTGTTTCATCTTCTGTGGGTTGCCTTTCATCTTCTTCTAGTTGTAGCTCATATTCTTCTTTGTCTTTCATGTTTTACTGATTGTCTTCATCTTGTTCTGGTTGTCTTTCAAATTCTTCTGGTTGTAGCTCATCTTATTTTAGTTGTCTTTCATCTTCTAATGGTTGTCTGTCTTTCATGTTCTACCAGTTGTTTGTCATCTTGTACTAATTGTCTTTCATGTTCTACTGGTTGTCTTTCATGTTCTACTGGTTGTCCTTCATCTTCATCTAGTTGTCTTTCAAATTCTTCTAGTTGCATCTCATCTTCTCTTGTAGTCTTTCATCCTGTACAGGTTTTCTTTCATGTTATACAGGTTGTCTTTCATATTCTACATGTTGTCTTTCATATTCTACGGGTTGTCTTTCATGTTCTACTGGTTGTCTTTCATGTTCTACTAGTTGTCTTTCATCTTGTACTGGTTGTGTTTCATGTTCAACTTGTTGTCATTCATGTTCTACTGGTTGTCTTTCTAATTATTCTAGTTGTCTTTCAACTTCGTCTAGTTGTCTTTCGTATTCTACTTTTTGTCTTTCATGTTCTACTGGTTGTCTTTTATGTTCTACTATTGTGTTTCATCTTCTACTGGTTATCCTTGATCTTCTTGTAGTTTTCTTTCAAATTCTTCTAGTTGTAGCTCATCTTTATCTAGTTGTCTTTCATGTTCTACTGATTGTCTTTCATCTTGTACTAGATGTCTTTAAGGTTGTACTGATTGTCATTCATCCACTACTGGTTGTCATTCATTTTCAACTTTTTGTCTTTCATGTTCTACTGGTTGTCTTTCATCTTCTTCTAGTTGTATCTCATCTTCTCTTGTTGTTTTTCATGTTCTATAGTTTGTCTTTCATGTTCTCTAGTTTGTTTTTCATATTCTACCAGTTGTCTTTCATCATGTACGGGTTGTCTTTCATGTTCTACTGGTTGCTTTTAATGTTCTACTAGTTGTCTTTCATCTTCTACTGGATTTCTTCTATGTTCTACTAGTTGTCTTTAATCTTGTACTGGTTGTGTTTCATGTTCTACTAGTTGTGTTTCATGTTCTACTTGTTATCTTTCATCTTGTACTCGTTGTCTTTCATTTTGTACTGGTTGTCTTTCCTCTTCGTATAGTTGTCTTTCATATTCTACGTTTTGTCATTCATGTTCTACTGGCTGTCTTTCATGTTCTACTGGTTGTCTTTCATCTTCTACTGGTTGTCTTTCATCTTCATCTAATTATCTTTCATATTATTATAGTTGTAGCTCATCTTCTTCTTCTTCTTGTCTTTCATGTTCTATTGATTGTCTTTCATCTTGTACTTGTTATCTTTCATCTTGTACTGGTTGTCTTTTATTACAACTAGTTGTCATTCATGTTCTACAATGTCTTTCATCATGTACTGATTGTCTTTCATGTTCTACTGGTTGTCTTTCATCTTTTTCTATTTGTCTTTCAAATTCTTCTAGTTGTATCTCATCTTCTCTTGTTATTTTTCATCATGTACTAGTTTTCTTTCATGTTCTACTGGTTGTCTTTCATGTTCTAATGATTGTCTTTCATGTTCTATTTCTTGTCGTACATGTTCTGCTGGTTTTCTTTCTTGTTCTACTGGTTGTATTTCATGTTTTACTAGTTGGTTTTCATCTTACACTGATTGTGTTTCTTGTTCTACAAGTTGTCTTTCAGGCTCTGCTAGTTGCCTTTCATGTTCTACTTGTTGCCTTTTGTCATATATTGGTAGTCTTTAATGTTCTAATGGTTGTTTTTCATCTTGTACTGGTTGTCTTTTATGTTCTACTTATTATCTTTCAAGTTCTACTAGTTGTCACTCATTTTCTACTAGTTGTGTTTCATCTTGTTTTGGTTGTCTTTCATGTTCTATTGGTTGTTTTTCATATGCTACTGGTTGTCTTTCATGTTCTACTGGTTTTCTTCCATGTTCTACTAGTTGTTTTTCATCTTGTAGTGGTTGTGTTTGATGTTCTACTAGTTGTCTTTCATGTTCTACAGGTTATCTTTCATCTTTTTTTGGTTGTCTTTCATGCTCTACTGGTTGTCTTTCACATTGACTTGTTGTCTTTTATATTGTACAGATTGTCTTTCATGTTCTACTAGTTGTCTTTCGTGTTCTTCTTATTTTCTTTCTTATTTTTACTATTTGTCATTCATTTCGACTAGTTGTCTTTCATCTTCTACTTGTTATCTTTCATCTTCTTCTTAGTGTCTTTCATGTTCTACTGGTTTTTTTTCTGTTCTACTTGTTGTCTTTCATCTTGTAGTCATTATATTTAATGTTCTACTTGTTGTCTTTCATATTCTTCTAGTTGTCTTTGATCAAGGCGGATTGAGTAGCAACGGTGTGCCGAAACCCTAAGAATTCTCATCTCTATCTTTATTTTAATTACTTTTAATTGCTTCCTAATTTACATTGATCACAACAACATCTCTCAATTTTCAGATTTCGTCTAGCCTTTCGAAAGATTGTGATTCGATTGCTCAAAACTCTGAACCAATATTCCCTGTGGATTGACCTTCAATATACTACTCGATAGGATTGTACGCTTGCAGTCCGAACCGATAGTATTTCTGAGTTTATAAATATTAAAAGAAACATTGCTCTCTTTTAAGTGATCAAGCTTTTTGGCGCCATTGCCGGGGAATAACGGTTCATTGTGCAAGGCCTCGCGAGACGCCCTTGCTTTGACCATTGAATCCAATTAATTAGAGACGCCTAGATTTCTTTTTATTTTCTGCATTTTTATTTTTCTTTTATTTTTCAATTTCGTTTTTTTTTATTTTTATTTTTTTTATTTTTTCTTTTTTATTTTCAGTTTTTTAGTTTAATTTTTAGATTTTTCTTTCTTTTTAGGACACTGCACGCTGGCCGAATCATCCGTACAGAGATCCTTAAGGATTACAAGTAGGAGAGGACAATTCGCTTCCACATCACCGATAAGAACCAATCATAGTTCTTCCTCGAGTAATTCTGAAAGAGAAGAAGACTCAGATTCGATCAACATGAATATTCCATCGAACGCACCGATTAATGTTTGAACACCCGTATGGCCGAAACGCTGCCGGCAGCACCTCGCCGAAATGCTGCCGGCAGCAACTTAGCCATACTCTATATATATATATATATATAATCAACTGCATGAATTATTCTGATTAGACACCCTCCACGTGCTGGATGCACTTAAATGGTCAAACCCGGGGTGTTTGCTGTTGGTGCAAGAAAACCAGAACCTGGGTTATCATAGCTGGAACATAATTCGAAAGACCAGGATTATTTAGTCATGTAGACCAGAACATTAAAAACATCTATCGTGCCAATAGATTCTTGTGTTTTTTTAATTTGCAAAAGAAGTGGATGAAGGAGGTCAGAGATGTTGATTACTCAATAGAAAATTTATATTCTTTCTTTTAAATGAATTAATCTATCCTCAACGTTTAATGTTTAATTGTGCCCTTAATTAATTAAGGCATGGCACAAAAAGGATTTTGGTTGAGTGAAGCTATTAGTTGTTTATAATTTATTTCTATCCAATCAATATGTGAACTGAAGGGCATGTGCAGCAATAAATTCTCAATTATTTTTTCTTGTTTCGAGAAGATGTTATTTAAATAGGTTACTATTTGCGAGGGTGAAATGTGACTATTTCTGACGGTATGCCGACATAAACTGTTATTTCTTAATGTATCGGTATTACTGACAGAAGCATCTGTGAAGATACCATCGGCAAAAAACACTGTTACCTTCACAGATAGTGACACATTTTTGTAATGTTTACTTAGATCAGAGTAAAATTTAACCAGATCTCGATTAATCTTCCATGTGTAACTGAAGATCGAGAGAGGTAAACTTATTTTATTTGTCATTTATCCGTAGGCACAGGTTGGAAATTATTTATTTGGGATACTTAATTAAGCATTATCAAGCATGTGACTCTTTTGCAAATCTAACCATGTCTGCTTTTTCTATGTTATTTTCCTTGTTTTTCCGATACTGCTTTATGTGGCTAACGACCCGTTACTTTTCTTTCTTCATCTTAGATATAGAGTTCTTGTTTTTCAAAAGATAGAATAAAATATTATCTTAAAATAATACTTAACAAAATATCTTTATGGACCCCACTATTTTCCTCTCTTCTGCTCCCTCCCACTCCTTCCAATTTTGTTTAAATAAAATATACAAATGTGATCTGATTCGCGGTTTGAATCATTTTTATCTTTTATGTGTATAACTGATTTACAATAAAAAAATTTAGTGTGAAATTTTATTTACTAAAATCAGAAAGCATAATATAAGTTATACTGAAATTTTATTGTAATTTGAGATGAAAATGGATAGGCAAAAAGTTGTCTTCATTTCTCAATTTCTGCCTTGGTTACACAATTCCAAGATTTCCTCATTTAATAAATGAGGGATGCAAAAGGCTGCCTTGGGTTTCTCAATTGTTTCCCATGGTTTCTTAATTCCAAGATTTGCACTAGTTTGACCACGTCAAATAAAAGGGACATGCATGCATTTATTTGTTGTCTCCACTATTCTTCACTTTATAATTTTCCAATGACAAAGTCTAAATTATATATATCATAATAAACCATTAGATATAATCTACATTAATTTCTTTACATGTACATAAAAAAATATCAGTTTTCAATTTTACATTTATATAATTTCATAATTTGAAAAATCAACGTCAATAATTTATTCATATCGGTATATTTTTGCCAGTTTTCGATACTAATCAAAATTTCGTTATATTTTATGTGTGCATAAAGAAAATGATATTGATCATATCTAATGCTTTTATTTAACATTTAATTTTTAAATTTCAAGTTATTTTAATTATAAAAATAAAAACATGATGAAAATACAACAAAATATAGTCATTCGAACCCTC
Organism: Carex myosuroides; assembly: GCA_028015225.1. Taxonomy (NCBI): domain Eukaryota; kingdom Viridiplantae; phylum Streptophyta; class Magnoliopsida; order Poales; family Cyperaceae; genus Carex; species Carex myosuroides. The sequence goes on along the minus strand of CM051470.1, from coordinate 8,196,595 downwards.
ATTTTTTGTAATGCTATCAATAATAAAATCGGACATGGGAGCATGGACAGAAAAGTCTCTCTTCCTTTTGCTTTCTTGTTCTTTCTTTTGATTTAATTCTTTTTTCTTCTTCTTTGGTTTGGGAGTGTGGGTGGGGCCACAGATCGAGAATAGCGACTTTTGACTGAAAGAACAAGAAACTTGTGAAGGAGCTAACCCCTCTTAATCCAAAGGTTTGATATTCCATCGCTATCAAATCACGCCGTTGTGATATAAATAATATTGTCGTTTTGTAATACGAAAGGTCAAAATCTTACAAATTATATGATCTAATAATTAACAAAAGGTCGGTTATTAGTCGTGATGTGCAGATAAATGAATATGCTATTTGAAATTGGAGTTAAATGGTAGAAAAGTCACATACAGAAGAGGCAGAGGAGATGCCCACAATAGAACTGGAGTACCACAATAACAATCTCGATTTTATCCGATGATGAAGTGGAAACACCAAAAACGAAGAGTTAGGAGCATTTGTACGGCACAACTAACGAGTTAGTGTTAGACCTAATGTATCTTCTAGCAGAAGACGAGGATATTTCTTTTTGAAGAAGCTAGCAATCAAAGATAACAAGTGGCAAGCCACTATGGATGAAAAAATACGAGCAATTAATTGAGAAGAATGACACGTGAGAGTTTACATTAACTGTTAGGCCACTCATGCTACCGAACATTGATTACGATGTTATCGGATTCAATATATAAGACCGTTTGAAAACAAGGACTAGATCCTGTTCTTACTCAAAAAAATATATAAGGCCGTTAAGAGATGTTACGTGGGGTTTCGATTTACAAGATAGTGGACTTGGAAATATGACTCTGCAAAAAGTATACAAGATACTTTGTTTGTTTGATTCAACTTGTTTACACTCATATTTTGTAACAATAGAGCTGGTGGTAATAAGTGATAACTGTACTTCTTCATTTCAATCATAAATTGAGGCTATATCAAATCTGATACTGATTTCATTCTGAGAATAACGAGAATCACAGCAATAATTTGTTTCTTCTATTTTGTCTTATCTTAGAATACAATGTGATTCGGATGACCTTGGCTATATATATAGAGCAATGTAAATCTTCTCAAATATATAATACAAAAATATACAAAACCATTACAAATATCTTTTCTTTGTTGATTGATTTTAGGTGGTCAAGAATTTAGTCCCAATTTTGATTTAACATGACCTTTGTTGATTTCAACTTCAAGCTTTGCAGAAATTACAACTGAGCAAGTTATTACATATGCATGCTTTGGATATGAATCTTCTAGTGCCCCTACCCGATGGATTCACTTTTAGTTTCGATCATCATTTTTGGGATTTAGTCAAAGAATAAGATTTGATCACACATGCTTTCTGTGATAACAATATGGAATTAGGTACAATTAATAAGGCAATGATATGTCTGATATCAAAAAAAAAAAGGGTCAAATAATTAATCAATTCTTTCTCAAAAAATAAGTAAACAATTCAGATCAATTAATCTAAATTAATTGTACAGTAGAACTTGTTTCTAAAATAATGACTAATAGAAAGTGAACAACCTTCATAAAGCCCTAAAACTCTTCTTTTTTTCTTTAATATATCGCAGAAAACAAAAGAAACAGTTCCATTAAGCCGCTAATAACAATAATTGAACATATCTTGCCACTACTTTAGCTTTCTCCCCCTCACAATAAAAATTCCCCAATATCTACGAAGTAGTTAGGACAAACGCCAGGACAATCAACGGATCGAGATCGATAACTCGAAATAGCACGGCAGCTCCGATCAAGAACATCAAACAAATACCAATCAAACCCAAAAACAAAACAAAACAAAAAGCAAGCTATTCGATGAGGAAATATAAGAAAGCTACCTAGCGCAGTTGCTGATCTGAGGATTCATCTATGTGATAGAGGTTTTAAGCAAACCCTTGGTCCAGGGAGAATATCAAGAAATTGAGAGGAGAGGTGTAAAATGGGAAAGAGTAACGCGGTTCACAGCCATTGACTTCTTGTTTACACCCGTTGCAAAAGATTGACTAGAGAGTAAGGCGGTTCACAACCATTGACTAGATAAACCTGGTCTTTCCAATTATATATATATGTTCAGGCTATCATAATCCAGATTCTTGTTTTCTTGCACCTAAAGCAAACACGCTTTGACCTTTACTGTGGGTTGACCGATAAATAAGGGAAACCTTTATTAGAAACTACGAAGTTCTTATATTTAACGAGTTCGTATAATTTTTGTGAGAAATTAATAAATCAAGGACAATATTATAAGAATATGTGCTTGTTTTAAAATTGTAAAATTTTTGTATTGTATGTTGACTTGATCGTTAACTTTAACAAATTATTATACAAATGTAAACTATGGAATTTCTTAATTAATCAAAGAAATAGAAGACTTTTGTCTATTTTTTTATCCTTAAATTTGTTAAATTTTAGAGCTTCTATTATACTTATATGTTTATTTACAAATAATAAAGTAACAGGAAGGTAAAATAAAGTAAATATTGGCTCTGGATCCGGCTTTTGTTATAATGGTTATAAAGTCTCAAAAATCCTGCAAGTCTTAAAATGTACTTTTGAATCATTGCTTACAGCTCATGAAATATTATTGGTCTGCGTAACTCTTGAGGAAATATTTTTTTTTAATTTTCTGTGAACTGAATTTAGGTTCACAGCATGTATTTAGGCACTGTAGATAACTAAGATACAATAAGGGGCTTCCTAAATTATATACATACTATAATAAAATATAAATTTGTATGTGGAAGGGTGAGGCTCTTAGCCCAGTATGTTCAGGCGACAAATTAAAAGAAGCCCAAAACAGTTGAGGCCCCTTAAGCTTGTGTACATCATCTTTTAATATTGAGAATTTATATTGCTATAGTGTTATAATATATTGATCATATTTCATTATTTGTTGTCCTTTGTCATCTTTTGTTTATTTAAGATTGATACAGCCTGTTGCATGACAGCATAAAACAAAATTTTCTTCCTAATATAAAAATGTACATACACATGACTAATTTCCTAAACAATATATGATAAGCTACAGAAACCAAAAGCAAAAGTATAATAATTAAATGGAGTATCAAAGCATTTTTTATTTTGTTTATTAAAAAAAGAAAAATAATCTTTTAATATTTATTTTGAAACGGGACTAAACTCATGACCTTTAGAATCTTATAAAACAATTAATCCAATTTAGACACGTTTATTAAATCCTCTATTCAATCAAACTAATATCCAAATAACACTTTTGGTTTTAATGCGGCCCAAAATCATCATAGACCCGTTGGTTTCTTCTTGATACGAAATGGTAGTGTCATACTCCCTGCTGCTATTATTTGACAACTGAAGTGGTTTCGATTTTGGGGACATGATGACCAACAAACAAAACATACTGATAGTCCAGTTTTGCATTTGGCACGAGCGCTGCGCTAGAACTTTCACGGAGGGAAGTAAAGAGGCTCACGAAATTAAGCAAGAAGTAATATGGAAATTACAATTCATCTCAGAAGGACCGACATTCATTGGCGATAGAACAGCGTATGGCAGCGTAGCACAATAAAAATTTTCAGCTTTTGTTCACTGTTTTTTTAGTTAGCCTCCTCTTTTAGTTTCTTTTTTCATGTTTTTTCTTTGCTCTGTTTATGTATATCACTCAATATGCTTTGAGTGGTTATTGCTTTCTTCCCTGTAGTTACACATTCTGTGTAACAAAACATTTCACTTCAATTAAATATAAGCTCGATCCCTTTTTTGATTTAATCAAAAAAACAAACAAAACATACTGCGTGGGGCATTGGTTCAGATCTTTTTACAATCAGTTGGTCTAAGAATTGAGTCGCTGCAAAATCCTCTTTGTGAAGTTATATATTTTCTAACAAAAGACACTATTACTAATTAGGCAAAAACCAGATTCCTTCTGACTTACTTTGGCCGATCTCTTTAAAAATGTGTTTCCCCAACACATTTAATAATGTAAGACCCTTGTTATATTCCCAACGTATACATTATATTATAATATAGCTTTTAACTCTTATTTGCAAACCAATCATTTCTGAACCTAGTCAATATACTTCATATATACTTCTTTTGTAATCTGTGATACTGAATTTATTGACTTTCTCCAATATATTATTATAGCTAAATATGTACGTAATTCTCCACATTTAATACAATTTTATTGCAAATACAGTGCCATTTGCTTTATATATAGTACTTGTGGAGAAGTACGTGTAAAATGGATGAATTATATGATTGGCCAAGTTAGGTCACACCAGAGAGGTCTTCAAATTATTCTGTTTTTCTTTTTCATTTCCAGATAATTTATATGCTACAATTGGTTTTTTTTTTCAGTGTATTCATTGTTTTCCGTGAATAAAAGAACGTAAGAAAGGCCTAATAACAATTTAGTACAGTAACATAAAGTAGTACCAGCATATTTTTTTTTTTTGTTTTTTTTTTTTGGGAAAAATCACTGGTCTTTGCCCATATTGCCCATATTGAATCGATGCTTTGGGCCCAGTATTTTATAGGGACAAAAGGAAGCCCAAAACAGTTAAGCCCCTTTTTTGCTTGTGTACATCATCTTTTAATATTGATAATTTATATTGCTAAAGTGTCATAGTATCTTGATCTTATTTCATTATTTGTTGTCCTTTTTCACGATTTCTTTATTTAAGATTGATTCAGAAAGTTGCATGACAGCATAAAAAAAAAATCTGTTCCTAATATAAAAATGTACATACACGTGACTAATTTCCTAAACAATAGATGATAAGCTACAGAAACCAAAGGCAAAAGTAAAATAGTTAAATGGAGTCTAAAAGCATTTATTATTTTGTTTATTTTAAAAGGAATACATTCTTTTAATATTTTTCTTGAATCTGTACTAGAAAACATAGAGACAAGGTCATTAAATGCATTATTCAACCAAACTTATATCTAAAGAATACTTTGCGTTTTAATACGGCCCCAAATCAATTTTTATAGTGATCTCTAACAAAATTTATTATTATAAATGATGATGGAACCTTGTGATATTAAGTAAGTGAAGCAGTTTGTCATATGTTAGTACTAGCTGATAATGGACTTGCATGTCTTGTGTAATTTGAGTAGTCCAAAATGTAAAATACAAAACAGAATGCTAATATTGTTAGCCAGCACTCAATTCTAATGGTACATATACAATTATTTTTATATTATTTGCCTTCCTACGAGATTCACATGTTGATCTGGCGTGGCATGAGATCTTTTTTCTGTGGTGGCTTCACCTCCTCACCCTGAAGTAGCATCTTGGCATACGATGTAGTGTGTCATGCTCGGCTTGTGTGACGTACTTCAACTTGTTGCAATTTGTGGTACTATTAAATTTATTGGCTTCCTCCAATATATCATTATAGCTAAGTGTAATTCCTAACATTTTATACAATTTTGTTGTAAATTGAGAATATATATCCATTTATTCAGCAAATTCGATCAGTGCTACATGGTTTATATATAGTAGTTGTGGAGAAGTGTAAAATGGATGAATTAACTAATGCAAGGTTCTAAAAGTCACATGGAAATGACTTGGGGAAGGACACCGTTTGTTCCACATAATTAAAGCAGTATCGGAAAAACAATAAAATAACACAGAAACGGAAAACAAGGTGAGATTTGCAAAAGAGTCACATCCTTCATATTTCTTAATTAAGTTTCCCTAATAAATGATCACCAAGTATTAAATACGGTCCTATCGGAACAAGGAAAAAAAAGAGAGAATTTATTGCTGCACATGCCCTCCAGTTCACATATTGATTGGATAGTAAAAAATTAGAAACAATTAATAGCTTCACTCAACACTACTACAGAATAAGTAATTGTACACGGACATAAACAGGAGAGCTACACGGATTTTTTGCCGTGTGGGATGTAAGGGTGTAGAAATCCCTGAATAAATAACCGTGTACAATTCCTTGCCAGTGGCGCTCTCCATAACCGAGCTACACGGATAATTACATAAACAGCCGTGTACGATTACTCTTTCTACACGGATATTTAGCTAAATGTCCGTGTAGCTCTCTTATTTTTTTTTTAATGTTTAAATACCTTTCTACACGGACTTTAGTTAAATGTCCGTGTAGAATTTTTGTGTGTGTGTGTGTGTGTGTGTGTGTGTGACTAGCCTCCAGTTTTGCTACCCATTTAAAATCAGAATTTCAAAATAGAGAAACATTAAACAGAGGCCTTTAAACTTAGAATTCCAAAACTATACAACAGTATAAATAATTCATGTACACTACATTATACAAAATTATACAAATCCATATTTAGCATTACAAAATTCTTCTTGAAACCACCGTGCCTACATACATCTGAGATCGTCGATCTGCTCCTTGGTGTAACACTTTTGCTTTGGTCCATACTACAATTATAATTTGGTATTAGTTAGTAACAATAAAAGGTAGATGCAAGCCACTCGCAAATATCAATTGCTATTAATAAAATGAAAAGTATAAGTAAGCACAATATGAAAACTATAGAAAATATTAACATATTACAATTCATGCAACATATATAGATATTGCCTTTTGTACATATGCAATCCCATGTGATCCAACATATAACATATACTCTTTCAGATCCAATACAATGTTTGTATAGAAGTTATGTCCTTACCACTTAGTAACCATGTGATCAAGCTCTGGCCCAAAATTCGCTAAGTTGGGCTCATGTTGCCAAAACTCTTGGTTATGATCTAGTTTGGACCGAAAATTCATACAAACTAAGGCGTATTAGATCCAACATATCAAAAAAGGAGTTCTCATGTGATCCATGACATGATGTCTATTGGTTAAAGGTCTCCAACATATTGCATCTCCAATAAGAATCAATTGATCATCAACATATATGTGCATACATAATAGTGAATAAAAATTCTCCTTTAAAATTTATATATAAAATTAGTTGAATATGTATAGCTTTTATACGAACCATTGAAAATCAATTTCGTAAAAAAAAAAATTATTGCATCTTATATGAATTTACGATGGCTCTGATACCAAATGGTAGTCTTAATAATTCATGACGTGTTTTGCAATTAAAAAACGCAAGCAATCCAGAATCCGTAAATCCAAAATAAAATAGCAAAGTAATTTAAATCTTACAGTTCTGAAGTGCAGACATCTTTAGGCGAAAGCATTAGTACTGATCTTCAACGGTTTTCCTCAGATCTGATGATGGAGACCTCAGTTTTCTTTACTTCTCACTTTCAAAAAATGGTCCACAATACACTAATTATTTACATTATCTTAACAGAAAATTAGAGGAAGAAAAGAGAAATATATATATATACATGACTAACCTTAGCAAGATAGAGAGGAGAAATACAAATTAACTTCAAAGATCTCAGGTTCGGCCTCCTTGTGCGCAGAAATCAGACCAACATTCAATACAGAGAGAGAGAGTATTAATTGATCAAAACGGCGCTGGAAGGAGAAGGCATTTTATATAACCAAAACCCTAGAATAACCTTTCTACACGGCTCTTTATTAAAAGTCTGTGTAGCTCTCTCAAGGCTTTCTACACTGTTATTTAAACAAAAAACCGTGTACAATTTCTACCTTTCGACACGGCTCTTTATTAAACGTCCGTGTAGCTCTCTCAAGCTTTCTACACTGTTATTTAAACAATAATCCGTGTACAATTCCTACCTTTCTACACGGTTCTTTATATAAAGGTCCGTGTAGCTCTCTCAAGGCTTTCTACACTGTTATTTAAACAATAATCCGTGTACAATTTCTAATAAACGTCCGTGTAGCTTTCTCAAGGCTTTCTACACTGATTCTTTAATAAATATCCGTGTAGAGATTCCACAGATATTTCGGGCCTCCAAAAAATTGCAATTTCTCCACGGTTTTTATATAAAATTGTCAAATCTGTGTACAATGTGCAGTGTACAATGACCATTTTTGTAGTAGTGCAACCAAATCCTTTTTATGCAATGTCTTAAGGGCAAGATTAAGCAATCCATATATTATTTTATGAAAATTGGTAACTAAGCATAGAGAAAGTTTGTAATTAAGAAAATTAGTAACTAATTGCAAAGAGTAGTCCGGTTGGTTTTTGTTAATTTCAAGCTGTATAGGGTCAATAATATGTGAATAAATAAAGATGAGGGATCCACTTACAACATTTGTAAATTACAACATATTACAATAATTTGGTTTTGCAATTTTAAAAGTCTAAACAGTCGATCCAAACCGTTCAACATGATCTCTATATTAAAATGTGCTTGGAGATCAAATTTTACATTTTTTTTATTATTTATTAAGTATTTTACAAAACTGCTATTTGTAGACAATTTTGGACCACTGAATAACAACAGTTTTGTAATATACTTATATACTTAGTAAATAGTAAATAAATTCAAAAAAATGTAAAATTTGATATCCAAGCACATTTTAATATAGAGATCATATTGAATGGTTTGGATCGACTGCTTGGACTTTGAAAATCACAAAATTTAATTATTGTAAGATGTTGTAACTTACAATATTGTAGGTGGATCCCTAAAGAAAATGTTGTAGGTGGATCGACTACTTGGACATTAAAAATCACAAAATTAAATTATTGTAAGATGTTGTAACTTACAAATGTTGTAGGTGGATCCCTCCACATAAAAAAAAATATTGGCAAAACCATATTTCTTTGTCAAAAAATAATCTGTGAATAATACCACTGATTTGGTTTCAGAACATTATTACCATATTTACTTACAATAAATATCCCTTTTAACCATTATCTAACAATAACATGGCAGGCAAATAACCCCGCAATCTCATGCCTTAACTCATAATTAAATACTCACTGAATATTAATTTTGTGCACATGCCGATTCAACTACTCACTGAAGGTTCAATAAATTGAAGTCAACAGGTATTAAAACCTCCAGCTGTTAGTCACAATGTTGCCCGCATCAACCGCATAAATTTATTAACCTTTGACTTGATGCACCAACCAGCGGCCGGCCAGTTGAGGCCTTATAAATTCCACCATCCTCTTATCATGCCTTTTTCATAATACACCAATCAATATTTTTGGTTGGTCCCTATTTTCAACCCACGTAGAATACAGGAAAGAGATTCTACAGAAGAGGGATGGCTGAGAAGCTCACTGAAGTTGTAGTCTAGGAGGCTCTGCTCTTGTGAAATCGGTATGAGATAAGAAGCAAATAGCAGATGAGAGGCAGAAGGAGTGTGTGAAGGTAGTGAGAGATGTTGCCTACTCAAAGAAAATGCATTTTTTTATTAAAAAAAAAACTTTTTTTTGTTGAGTAATCAACATCTCTGATCTCCTTCATCCACTCCTTTTGCAAATTAAAAGAAAGAATTCATTGGCATGATGGAGGCTATGATAAGGATGATACGTACAGAGATCAAAAGAACAACGGAAGAAGTAGAGTGAGTCTATGGTACTATGCATAGCACGGATTGGTCCGTACTACGGATCAATATTTTCGTTTTCAAAATTCTAACGGTCGATCCGAACCGTTAAACATAATTTTCATATGATAATATACTTGTGGGCTAAATTTTCTATTTTTTAGAATTTTTTTACTATTTTTTTAGATAGGTAGAAAATCACTGTTTTTGTATGGTTCAGAATTTTCAGATCAAGTGATTTTCTACCTATCTTAAAATATAGTAAACAAATTTGAAAAAATATAAAATTTAGTCTGCAAGTACATATTTATGTGGAGATCACGTTGAATGGTTCGGATCGATCATTAGAATTTTCAAAATAAAAATATGACTCCGTAGTACGGACTAATCCGTGCTATACAACCTCTGCTATACAATAGGTTGGTATATATTTGCTTTTTTTAAACTATGGCTTACTTTTTGTTTTGAATTTGTTTGTTCAACACAACTTGATTACATTCTCATTTTGTACCACTTTAGCCAACTAGCCCTCACAACAAAAATTCCCCAAAATCTACAGAGGAATTGCGACAAACACCATGATAATCAACGATTCAAGATCGATAACCCAAAATAATACGGCAAATTAATAACACAATCAAATCCATAAACAAATGACATTTAAGCAATTCGATGTGGACATATCGATCCAAAGAAAGCTACCTAGCGCAGTTGCGGATAGTCCCCTTGAGAGGTGTTGGACAAACCCTTGGTCCAGGGTGAAAATCGAAATTTTTTCAAGGAGAGGTGAATTCGTGAGAGGGGAGACCGGGAGAGTAATAATACGTACATTTGGTTTTCACACCCATTGACTTGTTGTCTACACACGTTGCATCTCACAAGCTCCCGATGAAAATGTTTTCAACGTTTTGGTCTACATGACCAGCTAGATAAACCCGGTCTTTCCAACTATGTTCAGGCTATCATAATTAATCCAGAATCTTGTTTTCTAACACCATAAGCAAACGGGTGATGATATTAAAACTACTAAATTTTTTATTAACACAACATTATCAAAATATTTTACTATATAGACAATTTTATCTTTCATTAAGTGTTCCTTTAAAAATTGATTCTCTCTCATATATTACCACATTTTTTTTCCTTAAAAGTTATATTTTATAAAGTATGTTATTTTGTTTAAAAATTTGTTTCTCTGTCATATAGTATTATATGATTTAATTTTTTTCCCTTAGAAGTTAGATGCACATAATAAATATTCTTTATTAATTTCATTGAATCTTTAAGATTTTTTAAGAGAACTACAACACTGAATGATTTCATTATATTATTAAAATCTATCATCATTGTGTATATCAATTTTATTTTATACAACTTCACAATTTTTTAATAATCTATTATTAAAAACATTATCAATTAACATTTTATCTTTTTTTTCGCACAAAAATCACTAAAGAAATGGCATGATTACTTATATAGAAAATATATTGATGTAAATTATCATGATTAATTTTGACATTCAACTTATGATTAAAATAATAAATTAAAGTACAACAAAACACTACTTCAAAAATAATTACATCAATCATGCTAAAATTAATAAATTGTTTGCATTAAACTTAAATTGATAAAATATTCCAGAAATTCTCAAAATCATATTGAAAAAAAGTACATCCAAATTGATGATAGCTCATTAATTTGTTTTCTCCATTAATGCTACGAACATGATAATCTACAAAGAAAAAGTCCCGTCAATAAATAACTACTCATTATATTAGTTTCAATCAAAATATTGTAAGAATAACTGACCTTAATCATTTGTGACCTTAGGCAATATATTCAGATCAATGGTATTACATGAGGTGTATTAGAAGGTCTGCTTTGATGTGAAGACTCGACAATCTCAAAATATGATGGATCTCGTCGAGTTCAGCTTAAATTATTTAAATTATTTTTCTTTTTTGACCTTAATTATCTTAGTATTTAGTTGTACAATTGGTGTGTTTGAGTGGAAGTTGATGTAGCTATATCTATATTTCTACGAGAAAAAATAAAGCAGAAAAAGATTACCTCAATGTAAAATAAAATAAAAAAGGAAAAAAATATCTAGCAATTATGGAAATCAAATAATTTAATTAATGATCACTATCTTAATTACATCATGGAAAAATATGGTAAAAATATGGTAGTTAGAAAGATATTTAAGGAGAGTTAAAATTGTCCATAAGTTAAATTTTTTAAATATATTGTGTTAATATAAATATGTGTGGTGTCAATATGCCTACCCTTTTTATTAAATAGGTAACAGTCTCCGGTTCTTAAAACAAAATAAAAAAAAAAGCCTCATACTCCATCCTATATTGTTTCCATTCTAGTCGAATTGACAATTTCTTGATTTTCAGCCAATATCTAGATGTGCAAAGAAAATTAGCTTATTCAATTATTGACTACAATGTAAAATTCTGACTAGATATTCTGACAATGTATTTTTTTTTTGTTAAATTTTTGCGTACAATGTATGCGAGAACTTAATTAGTTGCTATAAATATATAAATCTCTGATGACCGAAATTTTTATTTATACCATTTTAAGAAAATCAATTAATAAAATAACCATCGTTTCTGGTCAATTCTAAATCTAGCACGGCCGCAGAACACCGGAGCGGACCCATATGGGGGTACCGCAGAATGCCGGAGCGGACCCTCATATGGGGCCGCAGAATGCCGTAGAGGTCCCTGGGGCCTCAGAATGCCGTAGAGGACCCTTTATTTTTTTTATTCTAAAAATACGAAATTGTAATTTGTTAAGAGTTATTTATTTAATTTCGAATGTGGTTTAATTGATTTTTGGTCGTATCGTATTCGTTTGGAATATTTTCGATATTTTAGATATGTGGTTTCTTTGAAATTATTTTGTGTGCTCTGAAATTATTTTAGATATGTGGTTTCTTTGAAATTATTTTTTAATTTGATATATAGATGGAGAAAATTCTTCTATTAGATCTCTAGTAAAATATAAAAAGTCTTTAAAAAATTAGATGGAATGTTTCTATTATATCTAAATTTTATGATACTCTATCTATTTTCATAAAATCGTTTTTACATTACTAGAGAAAATTAAAAGAAAAAAAAAGAAAAATTAGTTGGGATCCGTAGAATTTCTAATGATTCTAACTTTTTTATTTTTAAAATCGGTAGAAATCCTACCGATTTTTCTATCAATCAAAAAACCTGATGCATTCTTTTCATTTCTCTCTCTTTCTTTCTATTAATTTCTCCAGAAAAAAATTCTCTGTAATCCGTGTGGTTTGAGCCTTGCTGGTCATTATTCAATTTATTAATTAATTCTAATCAAAAACGGGTCTATTTGCATTTTACAATATATATATTTATGTTGAGGAAATTTCCTTGTATCTTGCATAGGGGTGGAAACAGAGCGAATTCGGAGTGGATAATGGTAAAACTATATCCATATCTCTTTTTAATTTTTCAGATACGGATACGGATTGGATATCAGCTGGATACAGATATGGATACGGATCGGATCGGATCAAATATTTATTAAAATAATATTAAAAAAATATCAAAGTTCATAATATATATCTAATTTTAATGATGAATAACAATATTTTTTCATAATATATATTAAAATATATAATATATATCTACTATCGGATACGATACGGATAATTGAAACGTAAAACCATATCAGTATCCATATTCACACGAATATTCAGATATCAGATATCCACATCTAATTTATCTAATTTTTCAAATACGGATCGAATACGTATCGGATATTATCCATACCTTTTTCACCCCTATTCTTGCATCACCAATTTTCTACCGAAATATTCCAAACGAATACGATACGACCAAAAATCAATTTAAACCACATTTGAAATTAAATAAATACAAATTACAATTTCGTATTTTAAAATAAAAAAATAAAGGGTCCTCTACGGCATTCTGAGGCCCCAGGGACCTCTACGGCATTCTGCGGCCCCATATGAGGGTCCGCTCCGGCATTCTGCGGTACCCCCCATATGGGTCCGCTCCGGTGTTCTGCGGCCATGCTAGATTTAGAATTGACCAGAAACGATGGTTATTTTATTAATTGATTTTTTTAAAATGGTATAAATAAAAATTTCGGCTCTGATGACCCTTCACCCAAAAGTTGATGTCATACGTATGAAGTGATAATTAGTGAACATCAACACGATTTCTAAAACTGAATTGCAGTACTAATTATGTTGTGATCACGCATGAAGTGGGCAGGTGCGGACCCACATTGGCCCAGGGGTTGCCCCCCACCCCCCCCCCCCCCCCCCCCCCCCCTTAAATAAGCCAAATCTTCACCTAAATTATTTGAAAAAAAAAAAATACTGTCTGACTCCCGCTTGGCTGGTTCTCTGACGCTCTCAATCTACTGTTATTTTTATTAATTCTTATGCTTCAAATTCAAAATGATGTGTTAATATTTAAGGTGATAAATTTTGAAGATTGCTATCATTAATTTAAGTTATGTGTCAATTTTGAGTGTGTTTTAAATAGAGTCAAAAGGTATGTATGCTGTCTTTTAAGTTGTGTTTTGATGATAGCCAATTAGTGTTTTTGGAGAAGACAAAAAGGTAGTTTAGAGTAGAGTTACTTTTTAGATGATTTTCGAGATTAAGAAAAGTTAGAAAAGAAGCTTAAATCAGTTTGTATAATCCAGTTTTTGAATTAAAACAATTTTATCTCTTGGGTTGATTTATTTTTTTCTTTTTCCTCTTTGTGTTGAACTTGCTCGATCCCTGAGTGATTTATAGTTGAACTTATTAATGTCCTTATGCATCTCATTGGACGGACCATGTTACATACTCTCTGCTACAATTATTTGACAACTGAAGTGTTTCGGTTTTGGGGAGATCAAGACCAACAAACATAACACACTGTGTGAGACATAGGTTCTGATTTTTTTCGAATCAGTTGGTCTAGGAATTAAGAAGCAGTCACTTCCTCTTTGCCAAGTAATATATTTTTTTACAAAAGCCACATCCAAATTAGGCACAAACGAGCTCCCTTCCTGACCCAAATACAGCGATCTCTATAGAATTGTGCTTCCCAAACTCATTAAATAATAGCTTTTAACTCTTATTTGGTAACCACTTATTTATGAACCTGGTCCCTGTGCTTCATATATCAATTATTTGGTAATTTGTGATACAGAATTTATTGGCTTCCTCCAATATATCATTATAGCTAAAGGTAATTCCTAACATTTTATACAATTTTATTGGAAATTGATTTTATATATCCATTACTTCACCAAATAGAGTGCTATTCGTTTTATATACAGTACTTGTGGAGAAGTGAAAAATGGATGAATTAACTAATGCTATGAGGAAGGACTGCTTTTCAAGTGATTGGCCAAGGTAGGTCGCACCAGAAGTGGATTATGCCTAATGTGTACTGTAGTATCTTGTGTTTTCTGGTAACAGATATATTAAAATTGTTTTTCTCATTTAGTACGCCTAATTATTATTAGTGGACCATTTTCTTGGCACAGATTTGTTTTTTTGTTCAAAAGCCCGTAGGCATACATAGTCACCCTAGTATACAACTTGATCAATAACATGAAAAAACCCTGAAACATCAACTAGGAAGATCCTATTCATGAGGGTATGTATACACGGTATAATTCCATCCTCCCAACCTTCTTTTCTTTAATAGATAGTCTGCCAAAGCGTTTCGGCATCGATTGATATGCATGCACTTATTGCCCGGTGTCTCTTTTAGCAGCTTCCAAATTGCAAAAACTTCAGGAAAAAGCCCTCCAATCAACCTCCTCTGGAGGATTTAAATCCGATTAGGTCATTGCTAAGAGTTGATTGTCCATTTGATATAATCAAGAGGAAATGCCTGCTCCACACACAAATTTAATAGCCTCCAGAAGTGCACTCGCCTCAGCATGAAACGGGCAGCAGGCCTTGGACTCTGCAGAGTGATAAGCCACCAAACTTATCCATGCATAATTATAAACCCAATCCTTCCCTTCCAGTCATGAGCCGATGAACCCTCGACTTCACAAAAATACTCACCATACGCATCAGTAAAGGGTGCTTGAGGACTGGGGCATTTAGATACCTGAGACGCATCATGCATGGTTTCAGTTTTGATAAATTGCAGGGAAATTCCTGTGCTATTCAACCGTCGGTTTCTTTGCAGCATACACCAACTCTTTATAATTGCCCCAGGTTTTTAATAACACCAAATGTCATACGATTTAAGCCTTAGATATCCATGTAATATGCATTAAATACATTAAATTCGAAATATGCAATTCACTTTCTCTGTTTACGCTTAATACTCAAATTACTCTTTTAAATATTTTTTTGTTTCTATTTACTCATTACCACTCTTCCCTGACTTTGTCTAACTAAAATGGTTGTGCTATTTGGGCCTGAATTTCAAAATACGAGTATCAACCAAATCTGATTGAAATTGTTCGCTGCTTGAGATCTACATAAATCATGATAATGCAATAGAAAATTATTGTTATAAAATGAAAAATTTCAGGTTATACTTCCCATGCATATGTGGCTGAAATTGGTGTATATTTCTTGCGGGTATCTACATATGAACTGCCAATTTTGATTGTATGTTTTTGAGCTTTGAAATATGTATTGCATGGTGCAAATTGTTTGACAAAAGTTTTACCTTCCTAACTCAAAAGTTTTACCTTTCACATAACAAAATTAAAAACAGATCCAATCAGCAACTGTTACAAATTAGGCACAAACCAGATTCCTTCGGACCCAACTTGGCCGATCTCTTCAGAACTGAGATTCCCCAACTCATTTCGACCGAGTAAGGTCCCACGGTCATGACCCCTCTCGCCATTCCATCTGGTAAAGTAGATACAGTTTCCTTTCATTCCCTGGAAATCACTAGCAGACAAGCAAAACCCACTATTATCGGAATTCAAGAATATCATCAGGTCGCCAATGTCGCTCAGCTTCACCCAACAGGGAGGCTTATGCTCTTCGTCAAGCCGGTACACCTCAAACCAGCAGTTCTTCAGTGGTACGAAATCATATTTATGGCGTGAACAAAAGCGTCGTTGAATTCCAAGCATAGCACCGGCTCCCTCGCCTAGGCAAGAGAAATCACTTCGCACTCTATTAGGGGGAATCCGCACATCCAATTGGTTTCCACTGACCAAGTCAATAATTGTTGTGCTACAATTGCTAGAGTTATTCAAAAATACCCTTCCTCTGTGGTACGCTTCCACACAGTATGGTATTATTGCTTTCAAAGCCCATTCGTTATCATCATTTTTCCGAAACCCCACATATTGATATCCATCGAGACTCCTCATATATATTACCATATCATTGGAATTTTGGATAGGGTCAGAAATGGAGCCGACATGGAGGGGCCTAAAATTGTCAAAGTTATTGAAAGGGAGGGGGAGCTCAGCCCCTGTGAATGGGTTAAGGAGAGCGGGGGTGTCAACCGCGTACAAATTATATGTGACTAAGTACCCCTGTGACTGTCCAGAGAATTCCTTCATGAAAGCTTTTGGAACTTGGATTGTACGAGTATGGCCGTTGCAAAGTGAATATAATTTAAACTCAGAGCTGTGGAGATATTCACTCTGGAGAAAGAATGGTAACTGAGGGGGATGCTCAGAAAGAGGGGCAGCTGCACGCCACCATTTACACACTGCACGGAAATTGGTGTAGTCAAACGTGTCGTACAGTTTTTTGTAGATGAGAAGAACCACATCGAAAGGTAGATCAGCCCAGTCCGACGATGGTACACCTTTGTCATCATCAAGCATTCTTCTTTGTTCTGAAATGTATGACATGAAAACAGTATATGATAACCTACTGTTACATAACAAGAAAAAATAGACTTGATTATATTGAGTTGTTGTTGTACTACATATGGCTCAAAATCATGCATATATGAACGTGACAACTTGGGTAACAAAGAAAGATAGAGAATAGTAAATAACAATAATATCTTACTATAATATTCAAGACAAAAAAAAATGTAACACAATGCACATCAACATCTATGATGTGTTTAGGAAAAACTGATTTTTGTTTTCCTTCCAAATGGACTGGAGGCTTACCTGACGGAAACTACGAAATTTTTGGAAATTTACTAGGTACAATTAATTGATGATCTAGAGCTTATTTTATCATTTACGATCCTAAAATATTTTGTTTCTATATATAGCTTTCCTGAGAATTGTTATTTTATATTAACTTACCAATCTACTGTCGTAATGTGTTAAAATTAGGTCCAAGACATTCGGCCTTACTATGTTTTGTTTATTTGAGATTGATTCAGAAAGCTAAAATTAGGTCTAAATATGCTATTCAAATTGTGCATGTTGTTCGTTAAAACTATTCAGGACTAAATTTTCTTTAAATAAAGTTACAAATAAATTTCACAAAATTAGGGATTTTCTTCCAAGTCAGTATCAAAATGGTCATAAAGCATGTGTACATGTATGTAATGTCTTGGTCATGTTCATTGTATTTAGAAGGTACCATCTTGGTACTAAAATGTTCCAATATATTGGATCTATGACCCGTCAGACATTAAGAGAAAAAGAGCCCTACTAAACATGGTGCTAATTAAACATTTTATGATTGAAATAATACAAAACACAAAGATAATTTATGGTACATAAGCACACCTTCAAATTCTACGAAATAGAACACAATTCTGAATGTCCTAAGAACCATTGAATATTTTGTTGGTAAATTAATAAAGAGGAGGGTTCCACTACACCCTCTTTTGGTGCACCTAACGTGCACCCAAAACTCATATGGTGCATTTTCAAAGTTCAAATAGTCGATTCGAACTTTCCAACGTGTTCTTCATATTAAAATGTGCTTAGAGACCAAATTTTACATTTTTTGGAAATTTTTTACTATTTTTTCAGAATTTTTGATTAAACTAAACAATAATTTGAAATTCAGCAAAGTGATGATTTTCAAAAATTCTGAAAAAATAGTAAAAAATTTCCAAAAAATGTAAAATTTGTTCTTGTTGAGATTTATGTATGTTTATTGCATTAATAGAAGTTGTAGGGTTATATTGGTAAGAAATGAATTATAGAGAATTGTAGGGTTATGAATGAAAAATGTAACGCCTATATAGGCCCAAGAGAACAAAGGAAACAATACAATTCATTTTTCTGATTTTCCACTTGGTATCAGAGCTATACAAATTAGGGTTAGGATTTAGCCACTGTTCCGTTACTGTAGCACTCCGCTACTGTAGCACCCGTACTGTAGACCGCCGTTACAGTACCCGCCGCCGCTGCTACAGTAACCAAACCTTCTCATCTCTCCCTCTTCTCTCTAGGCCGGTTCTCTCTCTTCTAGGGCCGGCCACTACATAGGGTTCGGGTTTTGGTGTGATTAGGCCGGCGTGGGGGGCCTATACCCCACGATACCCGAGAAGCGGGTTTTTTGGATTGATTTGATCGGGTTCTTTAAGCTCGAATCTTGATGCGATAAATCAAGATCGGATCAAGAAAAAGAGAAATTAGAAAGGGGGAGATGATGTGGATCTCGATCTTGAGAGTGTAAGATCGGATCTAAGAAAGAAGTAGGAGGGATTCGGACGATGAGACTCGACGGGCCAGCTACGGATCTGGGTTGGTCATGTCGGGTAAGGTACACTCTGAAAGGAAAGGATCTGGAGGGGTACTTGACTGAGAAGGAGAGTCGGATTAGGCTACAGGCTGGGGCAGCAGGACTTCCAGGAGTGAAGTCAGCACTAGCGGTCTCCAACTCAGGTAACACAGGGTTCAGGGGCGAGCCTCGACGGTGTTACAGCTGCGGTGAGGTAGGTCACTTGAAACAGAATTGCCCTAAGTCACCTAAGAAGCGAGATGCAGGTGAGAGGGGGCAGTCTGGAGGCCGTGGTTGTGGCCAGGGTGGTAGGAGAGGTGGAAGAGGAGACTACCGGGCAAATCTAATGGTAGCAGAGGGTGAGAGTGAGGAGATACTGAAGAGGAAGCAGAAAGCAGCAGGTAATGGGAAGAGTGTGGTAGAGGGCGCATCTACCTCGTCTTCACCCAGGGGTAACTTTGCTTATTTTGCTCACTCGGCCACAGGTGCTTGTGATCAACTTGCTCTTGCCTCGATATCCACCACTAGATCACCAGATTGGATAGTCGACTCTGGTGCATCTCGCCATGTGACTGGTGCTGCTAGGGAGTTTTCTTCCTATACTCACCTAACAGTCCCAGAGAGCATTCAGACAGCTGATGGTACGGCCCAGCCCGTGGTTGGTAAGGGTACTGTGAGATGTACCGATTCAGTGACTCTGACCAATGTGTTGCATGCTCCTTCCTTTCCCGTAAACTTGGTGTCCATTAGTGCTATTATTCGTGAGCAGAAATGCATCGTGACCTTTGATATTCCGAAAATGATTTTTCAGGAGAAGGGGACAGGTCGGATACTTGAGACTGGCACATGGCGTGATGGGTTGTGGTACATGGATAGAAAAGGGATGGACACAGTGCTGGCATCTGTGGTCGATAGAGTGGGGGCAGGAGGATCTAGGGTGAGTGTGGAGGATGAGTTGCTTCTGATTCATCGGCGGATGGGGCACTCTTCCTTCAACCTACTGGAACGTTTGTATCCATCAAAGTATGAGAAAGCTGATAAACAGAAACTTGTGTGTGATGGATGTGAGTTTGGAAAGCATACAAGGAGTTCGTATGTAAGCTCAGGAAGTAGGAGTTCTCATGCCTTTGATCTGGTACACTCGGATGTGTGGGGGCCTTGCTCAACAACTTCGATGAATGGGTATAGATTTTTTGTGACTTTCATCGATTGTTATTCTCGTATCACATGGTTGTACTTGATGAAGAACAAGAATGATGTACTTGCTTGCTTCAAGGATTTTCATAAGGCGGCTCAGACTCAGTATGGTGCTGTGGTGAAGGCACTGAGATCCGATAATGGGACCGAATATACAAACAAGGCATTCGAGGAGTATTTGTCAGTTCATGGGATACATCATCAGACCACGTGCCGTTACACACCAGCACAAAATGGAGTGGCAGAGAGGAAGAATAGACACTTGTTGGAGGTAGCCCGGTGCATGATGATCTCTATGAATGTTCCGAAACATTTGTGAAGACAAGCAGTCCTGACAGCCGCACAATTGATCAACAGAATGCCATCTAGAGTGTTGGAGTGGCAGACTCCATGTGTGATGTTGAAAGGAGATAATAAGGGCATTCTTCCTCCAAAAGTATTTGGTTGTTTGTGCTTCGTGAAAGACAACAGACTAACAGTGGGAAAGTTGGATCCCAGAGCGGTGAAATGCATTTTTGTGGGTTACTCTGGTACTCAAAAGGGTTATGTGTGCTGGAGTCCGGTAGAGAGAAGATTGTTTGTGAGTATGGATGTTACATTCCGTGAGCTCGAACCTTACTACCCTCAGAGACTACATCACCATTTGGAGACTCGCTCGATACAGGAGGTATGAGGCGAGAGGGGGAGAGTAGTAGTGATGGTGAGAGGAGGATAGTGAGTGTGGGTGGTATTCCTTGCCCACTGGTAGATTCGGCTAGGGTTGAGCCGGAAAATGAGGATTCAGCTAGGGTTGAGCCAGAAAAGGAGGATTCGGCTGTGGTTGAGCCGGAAAAGGAGGATTCGGCTGTGGTTGAGCCAGAAAAGGAGGGTTCGGCTGTGGTTGAGCCGGAAGTTGAGAAGAATAGACCCGAAAGTGGGAGAACTCAGCCTCAGGGGGAGTCGAGATACCGTGAGGTGTATGTGAGAAGAAATAAGCAGAGTGAGGGAGCCGTGCCTTCAGTGCCACCTGTGCCAAGTCCATTGGCTCTGCCTACTCCGACTCGTGAGACACTTACACCATCCACCTCAGACTCAGAATACACAGGTGCTATGATTCCTCTTTCTACTCCTCCCACTCTCCTATCGGTAAGGACTCCTCGTGAGAATGCGGGTACACTACTACAAAAAAAGAGATTATACACGGACAATAAAGGAAGAGCTACACGGATTTCCTACCGTGTTTAAATCGAGGGTGTACGATTAGTTCAATAACTACACACGGACTTTTGGCCGTGTGCAATTTTAAAGATTCTACACGTATAACTTCACAAACAGCCGTGTACAAAGACCAGAATGTGTCGCACTCCATTTACCGAGCTACACGGATATTACCTAAAAAACCGTGTACGATTCTTTTTGTACACGGACTTTTAACGAAAAAACCGTGTAGCTTAACTCTTTCTACACGGACATTTAGTTAAATGTCCGTGTAGCTCTCCTCTTTCTACACGGACATTTAACTAAATGACCGTGTAGCTATCTTTTTTCTACACGGACTTTAGTTAAATGTCCGTGTAGAAAGTACATTTTTTTTTTTTTTGTATTTTTTGTTTTTCGGCTAGCCTCCAGTTTTGCTAGCCATTTTTGTTACAGAACTATATATTCCAGATTTTCCAGATTTCATATAACAAGAAATCCATATTTTCCAGATTAGCAATAAATCCATATTAGCAAGAAATTCATATTTTTCAGATTAGCCAGTAATCCATATGCAATAAATTATACAATATTCATATACACCAAATTATACAAAATTATGCAAATCCATATCGAGGATTACAAAATTCCATGGCAAACCACCTTGCCCACATGCACCGCACATCGTCGATCTGATCCTTGGTGTAATGCGCTTGTTTTGTCACATTCTACAAAATTATAATTTGATAATAGTTAGTATTTCAGAAAAGGTAGATATCAATTGCTTATTATATAGGAAATTCATATGAAGTACATACCGCATCTGGGAATTCGAATTGTATTCTTTCGACAAAGTCAAACATGAATATCATCGTGTAATAAGCGCATTCCCAACCCTCCTTCTGTTGCGGGCACTGAAATTTACATTTAGCGGCATTTGTTAGAATGACAATAATTTTTTTAACAAGATATGAAATTTCTAACTCAAGGCCGTGTGCTCACCTTCAAGTACTTCCAATTCAACTTGCTTTTCTTGCCCGGGCCCGTGCTATGTGATCCTCCCTCTTTAATATATTTCACAAAAGCCCTTACAAAAGTGAGTGAATGTAATTAGCAATTTTATAATTTGATATGATTGAAAGAAATGCAAACCTATAGAATTATTATTGCTTACTTATTCACAAAAGGCAAGATAACTTTGCAATTGGCAGCCGCGGTCCTTCCTCCTGGCTTACAAGAATCAATAATTATGCCCGTGCTTAAGTACGGCACAATGAGAATCGTGCACCAATGTTTGCTGTTGGATCGAGGAGAAGAATTATAGTACTTTAGCATGAGAATGAATTTCTTTATACAATTCTTTAATTAAAATATAAACAACACATAAGTTAAGATTAGAACTAACCCCTCGTGGTATGGCATGAGAATGAATTTCTTCTCCTCCGCCTTAGCACGATGCATCGCAGAACACATGTACTCGATAGCCATATCCGGATAATATGTCACTGCCGTAGAACTCACTTTCTCGGGGTCCAGAAACATGCACAAGTTCTTCTTTTCTACCATCTCATCACAGTTTCGGACTAGCTTCCTGAAACTCATCATATTGTAATTAGAATATATATTTGAGTTCTATACAATAATGAAAATATTTTAAT
The DNA here is from genome assembly GCA_028015225.1 of Carex myosuroides. Taxonomy (NCBI): domain Eukaryota; kingdom Viridiplantae; phylum Streptophyta; class Magnoliopsida; order Poales; family Cyperaceae; genus Carex; species Carex myosuroides. The sequence goes on along the minus strand of CM051470.1, from coordinate 8,173,459 downwards.
ATCACTAACATGAGAAAAATGGTGATGTGTGACACATCGAGCCATTTGTCGGATGACGAGTGATGAAAGAGGTCCTTGAAGTCTTTGAACGACAGCAGGAGATCCCTGCCTTCGTGTAGAAACATCCCAGGTGGGACAGGGATGATGATAGCCTCCATGCCTTCGGGCGCCGTCATCAAGTAGTCGTGGAGAAAGCGCAAATCATTGGGCAAATAGCTGTATTCTTCTTCTGTGACCATAGGACGGGGCGGTGATTGTGGCGCGTCAGCCCCGACGTCGCAAGCCACCTCCTGACGTACCGGTGACATCGCCGTACCGGTGACATCATCTCCTCGTGTCTGTATCAAGTTATAGATGTATTATTCTAGTATTTCAAAAAGAATGAGTTGAACGTAACAAAATAAATGAGTTATTTTATGGATTACCTGATCCAAAACAATCTGACTCTTGGGCCATTGGACAAATGACATCCGTGCGTCATCAAGCACAACTGCTTCGTCGGTAGGGACAGGAAGGGGTACGCGCTGCCATCCATCCAAGACTAACTCAACCTGCACGCATGCATGGTCGGGTCTTAGCTGAGTATGGTGTACACTTTTGGCGAGTGGATGTACAACGCCCTTAGCAACGAGTATAGAAACACTGCCATTCCGCAGGATGAGGTCGCATGCTCTGGGGTCCTGCAAATTTATAGGAAAGTTGTTTATTTTAGTGATGCGATATTGTATAACAAGGTTGCAAACATGTTTTAAATACCTTTAGATTATGAAGAAGTATTGATTACCTTGAGATTATCCAAATCGTCGTTCGCGCCCCACGTGCCGGATGCTTGACTACTTCGCCGAATTCCCGGCGAAATGGGAGGTGGTTGCTCGGATGGCTGCGTAGTTGCTGATCTAATTTGTGTCAACATTGCTTCCATCTCAGCAAACCTTGCGTCGTACTCTTTGCTCACCTCCGCGCGTATCTGCGCAACTATCTCGTCTTTGTTTACCTTGGCACGCGATTTTCTTCGAGGTTTTTGTCCCTCCACTCGGAACACCTCCTTCCAGCCCCTGTAGACCCCTACACCTCTTACTCGACCCGGGTGTTCTGGATTCTCGAGCGCTGCGGACAAGGAATCATTTTGTCGTTCGACACTCCGGGCACCCAAGGTGACCTCCTCCTCCACTTCCAACTGTTCAAGTAGAAGAATTAGTTAAAGCAAAAGAACAATTGACGTACTTTCGGAGTTATAAATGACTCTTACCATTCTTTGAGCCACGCTTTGCAACTCCGTTGGGAGTACTATCCTCCCGTCAGCGGTTACCTCGGCTCTACCCATGACCCAATCTTTGCCCCTAGGATTTTGGATCCTAACCACGGGTGAGTCAGAATCCTTGTTCGCATCCAGGACTTTCTTCCATTCTGCCGACTTACCCTCGTAACCACCTGACCCTAGATGGTGTGGATACTTGTTAAAGGCAACGGTCATCCTGCCTTTATTACTTTTTGCCTTCACAGAAACAAGACAATAACGATCAGTTAGTTTTAGAAAGATAAATATATATCGAGAAAGAATAAGCATAAATTTGGCACGAGTTAGATACCTGGAACTCTTCGGTAGACTTCAAAGCTTGAAACGCATCCCAGTCCTCTTGTTTTAGCCATTTGTAGTAGCCGACCGGATTTCTCCCTTTCTCCATGAAGTCCGTCTTCAACGTGCTCTTGTATTGCTTCCAACCATTGTTCATAATCTTCAAAGTCGTTGCCTTTGGAACATCATTCTTGATGTTCCAGTGAGCCTGATTGACACAACAATTTAGTGTATTTAAGTATAGATCATACATAAGTGAAAATTCAAGAGAAGAGTTGTTAGGCACTTTACCTTCACCGTGTTCCACCACTCGTTCTTCACCTCATCCTCAAAATGATCCCATCTCTCAACAAGGATACTCGCATTTTGCTTCACGAAGCTCGTACACCAATTTGAGTATTTCTGCCGTTTTGGTCCCTGCGCACGCCCGTCTTCTGTGAACCAGATTTCTTGATGGGTCTGCTCAGAATGGCTCGTGCACATTGTAGGCCCTCTTCTCCTTCTTTCTGACGAGGCAGTAGCTTGCTGCTCCTCTTCTTCCATCATATTCTCGTACTCATTTTCATTCGACATGGTGCTGCATGAAATTAAAGATCAAATCATTTGACATATAACCTAGATTAATCAACCAACTTTTGACATATAACCTATATTCATCAAGAGATTAATCAATCACTTGTTGACATATAACCTAGATTAATCAACCAACTTTTGACATATAATAATGTATTCAAGCACAAATTAACCTAAAATAACCTAGGTTATATGCTAAAATTATGGTACAAGTACAATGTCAACAAGTACAATGCTAAAATAACCTAGGTTATATGCTAAAATAACCTAGGTTATATTCAAGCACAATGTATTCAAGCACAATGCTGAAATTATGGTACAAGCATGTCTAACGGGTTCAATACTAATCATGTCTAACGGGTGAGAGAGACCACTGGTTAGAGAGACCAATAAGAAAAATAACGAGAGAGAGAGAGCTAACCACGGGTGAGAGAGACCACTGGTTAGAGAGAGAGAGACCGAGGTGGTGAGGCGGCGAGGCGGCGAGGCGGGGAGGCGGTGAAGAGCTCGGAGAAGGCTCAGCAAAATCTTCTCTGTGAGGGTTTTTGAAACTGATGTTTATTCTCTTTTCGGACTTGTGAAAATTTTGGAAGAGAGGATTTCGAATAATAGTGTTTTTCTCATTATACACGGACTTTTAACTTAAAAGACCGTGTACAAAGATCTTTATACACGGACTTTACTCTAAAGGCCGTGTGCAAATATTCCCATCTATACACGGACTTTTAACTTAAAAGACCGTGTACAAAGATCTTTATACACGGACTTTACGCTAAAGGCCGTGTGCAAATACCCTTTCTACACGGACATATAGCTAAAAGGCCGTGTAGCTCTCTACCCTTTCTACACGGACTATTAGCTAAATGTCCGTGTATAAATTGGTCCGACAGGTGGGTCCCAGGTTCAGTAAAGTTGAACAATTTTAACTAATATTTATTTTAACTAATATTAAATGTTTGATAAAGTTGAACATAATATTTTAAACATAATATTTTCATTAAACATAATCCTTCCTTAAATATTTTAACTAATATTAAATATTTTAACTAATATTAAATATTTTAACTAATATTTTAACTAATATTTATTTTATTTTATTATTAAATGTTTTAACTAATATTTTCAAAAACTAATACTAATATTTGATAATATTATAAGCATTAAACATAATCCTTCATTGTTGCATTAAACTAATATTTGATAATATTTGATAATACTAATACTACATTATGCTTTTTTCCTTATTTCCCTCTTTTTTTCCTTTTTTTATTTGATATATTACAAGCTAAGGTTGCAATATTAAAAGCTACACGGTCTTAAACAAAATAAATATTACACATTATGCTTTTTTTTTCCTTTTTCTCCTTTTTTCCACTATTTGAACAGTACCCTCGGCCCATAATCCTTCATTGTGGTCGGACCGCATGTAGTCAGCTTCGTCTACCCCTTCAAGTGTTGCTACCTCAGTTTGCACATCAGTACAAAATGGAGGTACTTCGTCGAACTGGTCGTACTCTTCTTCATCGACGACATTTTCTACCCCGACAATCCTTCTTTTTCCGGATAGGACGACGCTCAACCTGGCATCACTCGGGTCAGTGGCATAAAAGACTTGGGTGGCTTGCTTGGCGAGTATAAACGGATCATCAACATGCCCAACCCTGTTTAAATCAACGAGTGTGAACCCGTCGTTATCAACTTTAACACCTCGGTCTTCGACCCATTGACACCGAAACACGGGAATGCTCAGGCGAGGACTGTAAATGAGCTCCCAAATTTCTTGAATAACGCCATAATATGACTTTGATGCTATTACAGCCCGGCCATCTCCGGATCTACTGAATTCTTGAGAGGTCGCCACCAACGTCACCCCACTATTTTGCATCGTGCTCTTATCACTCTGGGATTTAGTATAAAATGTATATCCGTTAATCTCGTATCCTTGGAATGTTCTAACAACAATTTGGGGTCCTTTGCCAAGCAGTTTAACAATTTCAGGTACGGGGTGTGACTGCACTCTTTCTTTCAGCCATCCTATAAAAGAACGATTATGCTCGTTAGTAAGCCACTTCTGACTCCTCGTGTAGTTTTGTTGTTGAAGGATTGTCATGTGCTCATCTATGTAGGGAGCAACATCTGTCATGTGTTGTAGTACAATAAAATGTGCCTTTTGTAGTTCATTTAGATCAGCAACTACGGCTCTCAACCCAATTGTCCCGACTCCTTGGAGCCTTCCCTCGTATCGAGATTTTGGAACGCCAATAGGATCCACACCGGTCAAGTAGTTGGTGCAAAAATCAATCACCTCCTCCGTAGAATATCCTTCTATAATGCTGCCTTCGGGTCGATGTCGGTTCCTTACGTATTTTTTCAAGATGCCCATGTATCTCTCGAATGGATACATATACCGAAGGAACACGGGACCACAAATCTTAATTTCTCTCACAAGATGAACAACAAGGTGAACCATGACATCGAAAAAAGATGGCGGAAAATACATCTCAAGTTGGCAAAGAGTAACGACGACCTCCTTTTGCAAAGAGTCCAATTTTAGAGGGTCTACCACTTTGGAATTTATTGCATTGAAGAAAGAACAAAGCTTCGTAATGGTTTGACGAACGTGCTTTGGTAAAATTCCCCGAATTGCAACCGGAATTATATGTGTCAGTAAAACATGACAGTCGTGAGATTTCAGACCGACCAGTTTCAAGTCCTTCATCGACACCAACTTCTTAATATTCGAAGAATATCCTGATGGGACTTTTATACCATTGAGGCATTCACAGAAGCTTGTTTTCTCTTTCTTTGACATTGTGCACAGTGCGGGGGGTAGGTATGTGCGCTTCCCTTTCTCCTGCGGTGCGAGCTCGGGTCGTATTCCCATCTCTACCATGTCTTTTCTCACTTTAATACCATCTTTCGTCTTCCCCGGAATGTTCAATAATAAACCAATTAAACTGTCACAGACATTTTTTTCGACATGCATGACATCTAGGCAATGCCTCACTTCTAAATATTTCCAGTACGGTAGCTCCCAAAATATGGACCTCTTTTTCCAAATATTCTTCGGTAGTGCTTTGGCGCATTTTCCAAAAACAACATCAATGTTTTTTACCCGTTCGAAGACACTCTCCCCGTCTAATGGATGACGAGCCACTCCAAGCTCAATTTTCCCGTTGAATGCCATCTTCTTCTTACGATATGGGTGATTAATAGGAAGAAACCTACGATGCCCCATGAATACATTCTTTTGACAATTTTTCAACCTCAGCACCTGCGTGTCATCTTCACAGATCGGGCACGCTTTTGCTCCTTTACAAGTGTAACCCGACAAATTCCCATACGCGGGGAAATCATTTACGGTGCAAAACACCATGGCCCGCAAGTTAAAGGTCTCTTTCATATACGCATCCCACACCGGGACGCCATCACGCCACAATTTTTGGAGGTCCTCGATTAATGGTGCGAGATATACATCTATGTCATTTCCGGGTTGTCTGGGTCCTTGGATTAGTAATGACATCATTATATATCTGCGTTTCATGCACAACCAAGGAGGAAGATTGTAGATGCATAAAAGAACTGGCCAAGTACTGTGCCGACTGCTCATACTTCCAAACGGACTCATTCCATCTGAGCTCACCACAATCCTAAGGTTCCGCGGTTCAGAACCAAATTCTTTGAAATGTCTGTCAATGTTTCTCCATTGAGGAGAATCAGCCGGGTGCCTTAGTTTACCGTCATTTTTGCGCTCTTCTTCGTGCCAGCGCAATAATTTTGCATCTTTGGGATTCGCAAACAACCGTTTGAATCTCGGTATTATCGGCAAATACCACAACACCTTAGCCGGAGGTCGGCCACTTGTGTCCTCGTTACAATCATCAGTGTCCTGGTCCTTACGACGTTTATATCGTGAAACACCGCATTTAGGACAGACATGCATGGCCTCGTACTCGTTACGATACAATACACAGTCATTCGGACATGCATGTATTTTTTGGATCTTCAACCCCATTGGACATATCAACTTCTTTGCCTGATATGTTGTACCGGGTAACTCGTTGTTATCTGGGAGCATTTCTCCTAAAAGCTGTAATAAGGACGTGAAACTCTTATCGCTCCAACCATTGTCTGCTTTTAAGTTTAATAATTTCAACACAGCTGACAGTTTTGTAAATTTGGTACACCCGGGATACAACGGCTTCTTGGATTCATTAGACAAATTTTGAAATTTATCATAATTTTTATCACTAATTTCATCTTCCACATCACGTAACATATCCTCCAAATTTTCAGTAAACTCGTGTTCTACATTTTCATCAAAATTCCTCTCCATCTCATCATCGTCATTTTCGGGTTCGACGTTAATATCAGAATATTCGGCACTCTCATAATCCTCGTTCCAATCAAGTTCAAAATTATCAGAAATTCCAACATTCTCATCATTCAATTCACGATTACAATCCTTATTGGCACTACTACTTTCCCCAAATTTCTCACCATGCATGAACCAACATGTATATCTCTTCTTAAATCCCCGACAAATCAAATGAGCTCTAATTTCTTCGATGTCCAAAAATCTTAATAAATTTTTACAATCTTTACAAGGACATAAAATGTCTTCTTCTTTTTTATTCACTCTATAACTCTCAGCAAATTTTATAAACTCATCAACGCGAACCAAATATTCTTCACTGTCACGTCGCATTTCATACATCCAGCTTCGATCCATCTGTAAATTAAATTAAAAAAATGATTTGATCAATTAATCATGCATGGTCAACATTCTCCTTCGTGTACAAAATTTTGGGCTTACAAAGGGCCGGTTTACAATCCTAACCCACTCTTTGAATATTATGTCTCATATGTGAACACATATTAGCGAGATTTAATTAGTATTTGAGAAAAATTCGGCAGCATTTCCCCTTAACTCCCCAAGTATGCGTACGAACCACATACTCGTAGGAGCAATAAGGGAAAATACTGTCGAACTTTCCTCAAATACTAATTAAATCCCGCTAATATGTGTTCACATCCTAAATGAGACATAATATTCAAAGAGCAGTCCCAAAACGGGGACTATCCAAAATTAATCCCTATTGGATTAATTTTGAACGGGCATGGACCTAAAAGCATCTAAAGGTCGGTTATTGGACCACAATACACTAATTAATTACATCTAAAATTAAGAATTCAAGCATGCATGAAATGACCTAAATAAGCCTAAATAACAGAAAATTAGAGAAAGAAAATGATTTAAATACATATTACTAACCTTAGAAAGATGGAGAGGAGAAAATACAAACTTAATTCAAAGATCTCAGATCTCAGCTGCTGGCCTCGATCAATTCGCAGAAATAAAAAGCACAGTTCGATATGTATGAACTAAAAACTTGATCAAAACGGCGCTCTGGAAGGGAAGATAATAAAACCCTACACTATTATACACGGCTATTTAGTTATATATCCGTGTAGCTCTCCTCCTATTTCTACACGGCTTGTTAGTTATAAAGCCGTGTACAATTATAAGATTTATACACGGCTATTTAGTTATATATCCGTGTAGCTCTCCACCTATTTCTACACGGCCTTTTAGTTATAAAGCCGTGTACAATTATAAGATTTATACACGGCTATATATCAAAAAACCGTGTGTAATGTTCCTACACGGCTTTGTATTAAAAGTCCGTGTAGCTCTCTCAATTATTTGCACACACACTTATTTACACACGAATTTGTGGTTTCTAATAAACCGTGTAGCTCTCTATAATAATTCGACACTGATTGTTAACTAATTATCCGTGTAGAAATCGTTCAGATCTTTTGAACTCATATTTTGTACACTGTTTTTAATATAATTGCCAAATCCGTGTACAATGTGCAGTGTACAAAACCAGTTTTTGTGGTAGTGGTATTCCTCCTGACCGATATGGTTTCCCACATGAGATTGCCCAGTTTGTCTCTTACTCACACATATCACCGGTGCATAGAGCGTTTATTGCATCATTGGATGCTGTCTCTATCCCTAAGTGTTGGCAGGTTGCTAAAGGAGATCCGAAATGGAAAGCAGCCATGCTAGAAGAGCTCGATGCCCTCTTAAAGAACAAAACGTGGGAGCTTGTGTCACTAGCTACCACCAGGCAAGAAGGCTGTTGGATGCAAGTGGGTCTTCACAGTGCAACAGAATCCAGAGGGTCTAGTTGAGCGCTACAAGGCGAGGTTGGTAGCGAAGGGGTACAGTCAGACCTATGGCATCGACTATGATGAGACGTTTGCACCCGTGGCGAAGATGAGCACAGTGAGGACAATGGTTTCCATGGCAGCGAATGGGGGATGGAAGTTACACCAACTCGACGTGAAGAATGCCTTTCTTCATGGTGATTTATTGGAGGAGGTGTACATGGAGATTCCACCAGGGTTTGGCACAAACCAGACAGTGGGTAAGGTGTGCAGACTCAAGAAGTCGCTTTATGGGTTGAAACAGTCCCCCCGGGCCTGGTTTGATAGGTTCAGGAAGGCTATGGTCGGCATGGGCTATCAGCAGATCAATGCCGACCATACGGTGTATGTGCAGACTCAAGAAGTCGCTTTATGGGTTGAAACAGTCCCCCCGGGCCTGGTTTGATAGGTTCAGGAAGGCTATGGTCGGCATGGGCTATCAGCAGATCAATGCCGACCATACGGTGTTCGTTCGACAACATGGTGGTCACATTACTATGCTGGCTGTGTATGTCGATGATATGATCATTACCGGGGATGATGAGGGGGCAATTGCAAAGTTGAAGGCAAAATTGGGAAAAGAGTTCGAAGTGAAGGATTTGGGACAGCTTAGATACTTCCTTGGAATTGAGGTGGCTCGCGGGGCAGAGGGGATTGTTCTGTCCCAAAGGAAGTATGTCCTAGATTTGCTCACAGAGACAGGCATGTTGGGGTGCAGGCCTGCAGTTTCTCCAATTGATGTGAAGGCTAAGATAAGTGCAGAGGCAGGAGAACAGGTTGATCGTGAGAGGTACCAAAGACTAGTAGGCAGATTGATCTATTTGACGCATACACGTCCCGATATCTCATTTGCAGTGAGCGTGGTGAGCTGCTACATGCATGACCCTAGGAAGGGCCATATGGACACCGTGTATCACATTCTGAGGTACCTGAAGAGTGCACCAGGGAAGGGCTTGATTTTCAGGCAGAATGGACACATGAACATTGAGGGCTATTGTGACTCTGACTGGGCATTGCCAACAATCCTGTGCAGCATTGCCAACAATCTGCCTAGGGTCATGCATGTAATGGCTCGACACGTAGGCAGATTGATCTCTTCCAACTGGCTGCTTCAGGCAGACCAAGTCAGCGATCAGCATTGCCAACAATCCTGTGCAGCATGACAGAACCAAGCATGTGGAGATCGATAGGTTCTTCATAAAGGAAAAGCTAGAAAGTGGACTATTGGAGCTGAGTCATGTAGCTACTGGAGATCAAGTAGCTGACTGCCTCACCAAAGGACTTAGCTCAATAGATCTAGATAGGTTTTGTGACAAGATGGGCTTGATGGATATCTTTTGCCCATCTTAAGGGGGAGTGTTGAGATTTATGTATGTTTATTGCATTAATAGAAGTTGTAGGGTTATATTGGTAAGAAATGAATTATAGAGAATTGTAGGGTTATGAATGAAAAATGTAACGCCTATATAGGCCCAAGAGAACAAAGGAAACAATACAATTCATTTTTCTGATTTTCCACTTGGTATCAGAGCTATACAAATTAGGGTTAGGATTTAGCCACTGTTCCGTTACTGTAGCACTCCGCTACTGTAGCACCCGTACTGTAGACCGCCGCTACAGTACCCGCCGTACTGTAGACCGCCGCTACATTACCCGTACTGTAGACCGCCGTTCTGATTTTCCACTTGGTATCATTGACGTTCAATGAACCTAATTGTTTAATTGTTCAACGATTTTCATAACTCGTAATTGTTTCTTTGTGTAAATTGCAGAATAAAAGCAATAAGGGGAAGGAGAATCAGTCCAAGAACAAGTATAAACATTACCTGGGATCCAGAGGGTACAGCGGTGAGAAATTCCAGAATAGGCTCAAAGAAGTTTTCCAGTAAATTGCAAACGATAAAGCAGTAAGTAGTGATCCGTCTACCCAGGGGTCAACTACTATACTGTCACAGGAGCAGTTTCTTGATATGTCTGTTCAGTATAGGCATGTCTCATGGACACTAGGACACACGAAGCAGTCAGCCGATGGCCAGGGACTTCTTTATCCTAACGAGGACACAGAAGCAGTCGTCAAGACTATTGTGAGGATTTAGATATTTTCTTTCCTTGAAATTCAACTCTAATTTATTATGTGATAACAGGTTGCCATTGTCATTTCAGGAAAAACAACAGGAGGCTTTCAACAAAGGCTTGTTGCCCGTCGATCGTTACGACGATGTTCTAGGAAAATCTCTGCCGAATCCGGAACATGCTGGGAGGGTGAGAGGCCTTGGAGCTCTGGTGGGTATTAAAAAGGCATATCAGGGAAGCGGAAAAAGGAGGAGACACGTGCTTTCTGGGTCTGGCGCGGACATTGAAGATAGGATACAGAGAGAAGTGGCGGCGAGAGTACAAGTTGCAGAGGAGAGAATAAAGGAAGAAATGGAGGAGAAAATGAGAGGAATGTTAGCGGAGCAAATGGCAACATTGATGGGCCGAGGAATACTCGCGGAAAGCCCAACAGCCGCTTACAGCCCAACAGCCGTTCAGAGCAGCTGCCAGTCAATTGGACCACGGACTTCCCTCTTTTTCCCGATGGAGGTAATGCAAATAAATACATATTTTTCCATTCAAATAAAAATAATAATTATATTACGTACATGCCTTAGTTTTATACATATTATTCCTTCGAATGAATTTTTGTAGCATGTACAGCCGTCGCAACGAGGATGCAAACTTCTCATGCATCGAGATGGGAAGAAGGTTGAAGTGGCTTCGGGGACAATTAATGTTCCAGTAAATCCTGGAGAGACCATTCACACGAGGCCTCTACCACCTGACCATGCAAGGGTAATGGTGGATGAAGTGGTCCCGGGTGAAGAAAACACCTCTCTACCTGTACCACATGAAGACATGCCAACCATCATCTCAGCCGTTGGCAGCTCCACCGCATGGCCGATGGACCTGATATCCATTGATCAGGTAAAAAATGCATATTATTACAACTTCTTATACTTATAAATTTGTATCTATATGGTAGAGTGTTAGTTGATGGTATTATCTTAATTGCAGGAACCACCCAATGTTCTTACTGGTGGGGATGTGGTACAAACTGACGCAAACAGGTTTGGTGGTATCGATTTTTGCCGTTTTCCACAGTCTTATACCCTTCTGCGTGATCGGTTCTTGAGCCAACCTAACAAAGCATTTCACGTCAACCAGCCACCTGACCTTTTCCATCATGAAGAACCCCTGGTAGTCAATGCAGATGATTTTTTGACGTTGGTTAAACCAGAGGAGTGGCTCTCCGGACCGATTATTCAGATCTTCATGATGTGAGTTAACATTCGTAATAATGGTAGAATGTAGTACTTTTAATCCAAAATGAAAAAATCGAGATCACATGTATGCCTTTTTTTGCAGGTATCTGCAAAAATACAACAAGGAGGAACATCGAGAAGATGAGCGTGTTGGTTTCATGGACCCCCATGAAAACAAATGAATACTTGTTGGACAGTGATGCCCAATCAAAAGAATACGTCGAGAAATACATAAAGGATTCACTGAGAGAAAACCGGAGGAAGAAATTGATATTCATACCGTATCATCAGTTGTTAGTGCTATATATACATTCTAATTTTATTAAGTTTCTCTCATTTTGTATAAATTATAGAATGTGAGATGATACAAAACCTAATTTGCAGAACACATTGGCTCTTGGTCGTGCTTATGCCAAGCGAGAGTGAGGTATACGTGTTCAATTCTCTCAGTGTTTATTGTTCCGGTAAGACCGTTGGTAAGAAATCGGTTCCACATCACCCGAAGATCATCGATGGCTCAAAATGTATGCTTTTCAAACTTTCATTTGTCAAATCTATAGATTTCCATTAATATTTTTCTTAGAATTGGTAGTATTTTTTTCAACAGGCCCTACCAATTGGACCAGATGATTGGAGGAATTGGAAAATGCTCTAATTTGAAGATTAATTATTGCAGGGTAAGTACTTATTTTTAAACTTCTCTTATTGTTTGTAAATTGCTAAGTTGGTGATGTTAAACGAGGGACCTAGATGTAAAAAATGGTTAAATTTGGTTATGATATGATTATAGAGACCTAGCTGCAAATTAAAATTGGTCAAAATCTATATGTGCAAAAAATGTTTAATTTTTTTAACTCTCTTGATGTGTAATGTAGTGCCCACAACAAAATGGACGTTGGGAATGTGGATATTATGTCATGATGTTCATGCACGACATAATACATCGCTTCATCCGTGATTTTCCGAAAATGAAGGTATATATACATTTATATATTTTCCAAAAGTAAGCAGTTGCTTCAAATATAATTAAGTACATATTTAATTGTGCTCTTATATCATTTAAAAAATGCAGGACTTTCCCACTAAGTACCCGGTTTACAGAATGGACGAGATTCGCAACTCGTGGTGTAACTTTTTCTTAAAGGAGGTAATCATTCAAAAAAGTAAAACAATTTAGGATGTGATAATTTGTAATAATTTAGGAGCTTAATAATTCTAAGAGATGGTGTATCGATTTAGGAGCTTAATAATTTAGGATGTGATACTTTTCTAATAATTTAGGATGTGTATCGATTTGTGGTGATTCCTGATGCATATATGATAGGTCTCTTGTGATAATTCCTGATGCATGTGATATCCTATATAGGCCAGCAAAATATACTGGAAGCTGGCCAAATATAAAATAAATTTTTTTAAAACACTGTATCAAATCAGTATCGGTTATTAATTTATTAACCGATTCAGATACCTATCCGAATCGGTTATTAATAAAAAACCGATCGTGATAACAACCTTCTGGATCGGTTTGTATAAATAAACCGAACCTGCTAGTTATCTGAATCGGTTTTTAATAATTACACCGATCCAATTATAGCATCGGTTAGTTAACTACCGATCCAATTGTTTAATTAATTTGCCCAGATAATAAATATAGGATCGGTTGATAATAAACCGATCCTGATACTTACATTTCACAATCGGTTGTAGTTTTAACCGATCCAAATACTAACAAGTCGGGATCGGTTGGAATAAATAACCGATGCAGATTCTAGCTGGTTGGGATCGGGTAATTATTAAAACCGATCCCGATACCTATAAATCGGGATCGGTCTTCTATTAATTATCCGAGCCAGATTGTTTCTATCTGGATCGGTTGTTTAACCGATACAGTTAAGATTGACTACTTGTATCGGCTGGAACAGGATCGGCTGTAGGTCCGATCCTGATGTGCGAATATACCCGATCCTGATTTGTGTTTTTCCACTAGTGACTTCATCTTCTTATGTGCTGTTGGCTTCTTTCACTAAAACCACCAATTACCAAGCAAAAGTTTACGAATACAAGAAAGGTTTCTTTTATAGCACAGGGGTCCACTAACTTGTCTAGAAATAAATATCTCAAATTAGCTATAGACCATGCCTTGAAATAAATAATTGTTCCGATGGAACCTTATACCGGTAAATTTGATTTAATGAAATTGTTGCTTGGTCACTTGGTCGTTGCCGACCATTAAAAAAGAATTAAAAAACTATTTATTTACTACTTTACCAAAATAAATCGAAGGACAATGCAAAAAAAAAAATCTTACTGGCTGATCGTCATCCAGAATTGCATCTCCACTCATGTGGTATTGAGATACATGCATGATTGGAGAGAGGTGAGAAGCTAGCGAAGCTAGCGAAGGTTTGATTCTTATCTCATAGCGAAGGTTTATGTGGCTTGTTCTTTCATGAGATACCTGCCAATGGCACCCCTAAGATAGTCGAGGAAAAGGAAATTTCTCGATCAGTTAAAACACAGAGAGAAAGAGCTAATTGAAGAAAGAATCTTTTTATTTCATTTGATTTCTATCTTACTGTTACAAGATGGGATTACACCTCTATTTAAGGACTAATCTCTATTTGCCTCTAATTACATATTTGCCACTAACTAATCTAACAGATTAGTTATGGTCTTTGCTACTAATTACAGTATTGTCCTTATACTCTATTACTCCCCCCGCAATCCGATGGACACACAGTAAGCTTTGTAGAAAGTAGAGAAAATCTAGGGGAAGCCAAAGGCTTAGTAAACACATCAGCTATCTGGTCTTTAGAAGAGAGAAACCGAATCAACAGTGACTTGCTAGCGACTCTGTCTCGGACAAAGTGATAGTCCACTTCCACATGCTTGGTCCGAGCATTGACCATCGGATTGGATGCTAAAAATGAAGCGCCTAGATTGTCACACCACAGGACAGGAGCTGAGGGAAGGGAGATTTTAAGTTCAGCAAGCAAATATTGTAGCCATACCACTTCCGAACTGGTGACAGCCAGAGCCTTGTACTCGGCCTCTGTGCTGGACCGAGCTACAGTAGGCTGTTTCTTCGATCCCCAAGAAATGATGTTGGGGCCGAGATAGACACAAAACCCAGTCGTAGACTTGCGATCATCAAGAGACCCGGCCCAATCCGCGTCGCTATATGCATGAAGGGAAAAACTCGAAACCGGCTTGAGAACAATGCCATGTGAGAGAGAACCCTTAAGATAACGAAGTATCCTTTTAACCGCAGCCCAATGAGTCGTAGAAGGTGATTGCATGAATTGCGACACCTTGTTGACCGAAAAGGCGATATCGGGACGTGTGAGGGTAGCGTATTGAAGTGCCCCGACAATAGAACGGTAGAGATGCGGATCATCGAAGGGATCACCATCAAAACGAGAGAGGGTAGTTTTAGGGCATATAGGAGAGGGAAGTGGATTTGCAAGAGACATATTGGCTCGGGATAACACCTCCTTGAGATACTTAGATTGAGATAGATGCAAGCCATGAGGTAGTCGAGTGACTTCAATGCCAAGGAAGAAGTGTAAATCACCAAGGTCCTTCAGAGCAAATGCATGTTGTAGAGAAGTGATAAGGGTACGAATCTGATCAAGACTAGAGCCGGTCACCACAATATCATCTACATAAATGAGAACAACAAGCATAGTCCCATGAGAAGAGAGAACAAAGAGAGAAGGGTCATATCGAGAAGCGTAAAACCCGAGTTTGAGAAGTGCATTGCTTAGACCATGAAACCATGCACGAGGGCTTTGCTTCAAACCATAGATTGCCTT
This sequence comes from Carex myosuroides, assembly GCA_028015225.1. Lineage (NCBI taxonomy): Eukaryota > Viridiplantae > Streptophyta > Magnoliopsida > Poales > Cyperaceae > Carex > Carex myosuroides. Next base: position 8,157,974 of record CM051470.1, on the reverse strand, counting down.
GGAAAGGCGGCACACATGATCGGGATGCTCTAAGTCGATGAAGCCCGGTGGTTGATGCATAAAGACGGTTTCTTGGAGATCGCCATGTAGAAAGGCGTTAGAAACATCAAGTTGTCGAATAGGCCAATGATATGAAATAGCAATAGAGAGCACGAGTCGAATGGTGGTAGGGCGAACAACCGGGCTAAAGGTTTCGAAATAATCGACACCTTCTTCTTGATGGAACCCTTTTGCAACGAGACGCGCCTTGTACCGCTCAAGTGTCCCATCCGCACGCCTTTTAATTTTAAAAACCCATTTACACCCTACCACATTTTGATTGGGAGAGGGAGGGACAAGATCCCAAGTGTGATTGGCAAGAAGGGCGTCATGTTCTTTGTTCATAGCTTCGACCCAATGAGAATGGTTCTTAGCTTGGTTGTAAGTTTTTGGTTCGGTTTCAAGGAAGGTTTCGGCTAATAAAGCAACCTGACTTCGAGCACGACTTCTCGTAGTCATAGGGTGTGTAGAGGTAGAGAGCTTCTGATTAGAAGAATGAAATTCAGGAGCTGGAGGTGGTGTAATAAGATTGACACCAAGTGAATCAGGCCGAGAGTCCTTCAGGTTGCTGTGAGAGGGCTTGGTCGGATCTGGTACAGAACCAGAAGTATCCTTTAATTTGGGGCGCCTCTGATAGGTGAGAAGAGAGGCAGTAGGATCAGCTCCACACTGAGAAGGACCCGAAATGGGCCTAGAATCAATTTGAGGTGGCATGGAGGGAAGGGGATCGGCTCCAAATGTAGAAGCACCCGAAATAGGTATAGAACCTATCATGAGAGGAGGTGAGGTAGTGGGATCAGCTCCAATTGGGGAAGTACCCGAAATAAGATGAGTGGAGCTTGATGGCTGTTGAGAGGAGGTATGCGCCTTAGAGGAATTCGGCACAGAAAGGGGAACAGGATCTGGTGTGGCCATCTTAGTGTGGCTGGGATATGGCAGAACTCCCACACTAGCAGGTGTTGGTAACAGAGGCAGCCACGAATTGAGTTTTGGCAGTGAATTAGAGACCGAAGCTACACCAGAAGACTCCTTTTTAAATGGAAACCGTGTTTCATCAAAGACAACATGTCTAGATATGAACAATTTGTTAGTACCAATATGAAAACACCTGTACCCTTTTTGAGAAAATGAATAGCCAAGAAACACACAAGGTTTAGATCGAGGTTGAAGCTTGTGATCATTATATGGCCTTGTGTAAGGAAAGCACAAACACCCCAAAACCCGTAAAAATAGATAATCGGGTGATTTATGAAAAAGTTTAAAAAATGGAGAAGTAGAGTCACTTGAAGGGGGTTGTCGGTTGATTAGATAAACAACACTTGCAAAGACATCATCCCAAAATCGATCGGGAATAGAAGCATGAGCCATGTTGGCTAGCGCAAGTTCGACCACATGTCGATGCTTTCGTTCGGAAACGCCATTTTGTTGAGGGGTGTAAGGGCATGTCTTTTGATGAAGAATGGAAGGAAAGGATCGTGTGATTGGCAAATATTCGGTCCCACCATCCGTTCTTAGAATTTTGATCGTGTGTTGGAGCAAATTCTCAACTTGACTCTTGAAGGAAGAGAACACACGCAAGACCTCATCCTTGGAATGCAAAAAATAAATCCAAGTATATCGTGAAAAATCATCAACAAACACAATATAATAACGAAAACCGTTCCAAGATTTTATTGGTGCGGGTCCCCATACATCCGAATATACAATCTCAAGTGGGAAAGAAGAAGTAGAAGAACTAGAAATAAAAGGCAATCGATGTGCCTTAGCCACTAAACAATCATGACATAGTGACATTTTATTGCTAGTACAAGGTAAAGAATTGGAATATAAAATTTTTTGGGTAGTAGAGGATGAGGGATGTCCAAAGCGTGCATGCCAAATGTCGATAGAAGCTCGTTCACCAAAGAAGGCTTGAGGTTTGATGTGAGGAGACAAGGTGTAGAGGCCATTATCAAGCTTGACTTGAAGAAGAACCCTCATAGTGTGGAGGTCCTTAATGACACAAGCATGAGAGAGAAACTCAATAAGAATAGAATTATCTTGTAAGAGTTTAGATAGGCTCAAGAGGTTTTTAGTGAAATTAGGCACAACAAGGACATCATGTAATGAGATTGTATAATTCGAAAAATGTAAAGAGGAAGAGCCAATATGGCTAATGTTCATACCCGCACCATTACCAATGTGAAGCTTGTCAAGTCCTTCATAGGGCAAGAAAGAGGAGAGGTTGTTCAAGTCATTTGTCACGTGATGAGAAGCGCCCGAATCAAGATACCACTCAGATCCTGAAGAAGAGGGGTTAGTTTGGGCACTGTTTGCTTGAAAAGGCTGAGCCAGATGTGCTTGAAATGCTGGCTGCACAATTTCTGGGTAATTGGCCAAGTCGGACCTGTACCAACAATTGCGGGCTTGATGCCCTTTCTTAAAGCAAATTTGACAAATGATATCACGATCTGGATTGGGCCTAGAAGGGAGCCGTGGACCACTGGGCCGGTAAGGAGTAGCACCCGAAGGTTGAGAGGAACGCTGCCCGTGACCAAATGACTGAGAGGAGTGCTGGTTCGGGTTGAAGTTTCCTTTCGGGCGAAACCCGCCTTTACCGGATCTTGAACCCAGTTTGTTGGTATACATCGCTACAGGGTTCACCGAAGAAGGAAGAGAATCCAGCAATGGCTTTGATTGAGATCGGGATAACAAGAGAGCTTCGTGGCTATAGAGAAGAGAGGTGAGATCAGCGAATGAACGAGGAGTAGAAGTCTGAATCGCGACCACAAGAGGATCGAACTCCGAACCCAGACCTTGAAGAAGATACATCTGAAGATCATCATCGCTGATCGGTTCACCGATGAACGCTAGTTCGTCAGCCACCGCCCGAATCCTCTGAACATATTCTAAACAAGTACTACCCCCTTTGGAAGAGTTCTGGAGTTTGCGGCGAAGCTCCGATAGCCTTGCTCTGGAAGAGGCGGAGAAGGATCGTTGAAGAGAACACCACAGATCAGCGGAAGTCTGAGCAGACACCACTTGAGCAAGAATCTCGCGAGTAAGAGAGGATCTTAACCAACCGAGCAGCATCTGATCCTGCTTGTACCAGGGAAGAAAGGAGGGATTGGTCTGAGAAATGCCGGTGCCTGTCAGGATCGTCGGAGAAGGGGGACTTGCTTCAAGAAAGTGAAATAATCCATAGGCATGAAGAAGGAGAACAATCTGAGATTGCCAGGAGAGATAATTCTCACGATCGAGCTTAGTGGAGATCGGAAGAGATAGCATAACAAGGGGTTGTTCTTGATTGCCATTGGAGATAGAAGGGTTTGGGGAGGGAGTAGAAATTTGAGAGGTGTCCATGGCTCTGATACCATAAAACACAGAGAGAAAGAGCTAATTGAAGAAAGAATCTTTTTTTTTCATTTGATTTCTATCTTACTGTTACAAGATGGGATTACACCTCTATTTAAGGACTAATCTCTATTTGCCTCTAATTACATATTTGCCACTAACTAATCTAACAGATTAGTTATGGTCTTTGCTACTAATTACAGTATTGTCCTTATACTCTATTATCAGTAAATCATCAAGTTTTCGCTAGGAGGGTTCATATATTGGAGAGAGGTGAGAAGCTAGCGAAGGTTTGATTCAGAAGGGTTAGTTTGTTAGATGAAGGAAATAAACATTGGTTATAGAGATTTAAATAGGAGGCTACTGGTGGTTTTTTGCCATTTGGCCCACAAGAATTAAAAGAATATCTCTTGTTCAATATTATATTGTTTTTGTTTTGGTCTATGTTTATTTGCGACATACGAAATTTACAGCCTTTTACAAATGATATCAAGTACATGATAAAATATGTCAATCCCTGGCAATAATGGTTCTTCATTTGTCACTTAAAGCACTCACTTTAAAACTAGTAAAACTATATATAAGCATAATTATAATCCATTAATAAAATATAACTATACTCATTTTTTTAATAAAAGGATAATTATGTTAGGTGTGGAGTTTTGTCTAATAGCACTTAATTTTGACAGTATATGTTGCGTTTGGTAGAGGAACAAAACAAATAAGTTCTGTTATAACTTTCTTAAAAGATAGGAGTTATAGCTTTATCTCTTATCTCTTTATCGTTTTGTCAAATATAACCTAAATAATATGTTATTTTTCTGAAAAAAAAAATTTAAAAATGTTTAACTTCAAATAAAAAATTTAGAAATAATATAATGAATTTTAGGATCTAAGGAATGCGGAATATGAAATTCCGGCACATGCACATTTTTAGTAGGAAAGAAAAGTAAGAGGTGGATATGACTTAGGCCTTTGAAGGATCTGGATTTTAAGCTCCGGTCCTTGAAGGATAGAGATTTTAAATTTCAGCAAATTGTAGATCTCCTATCCATTTAAAGGTAGGGATTTAAAACTCATACCCCTTTTAGGATAGGAATTTTAAATTTTGATCCTCGATATAAGGGTTTAAATTTCGGTCCTTTTCAAGATAAATATTTAAAAGTCCGGTCTCAGTAATAATTAATTTTCTTCTCACATATGTACGGAAAATTTGACTTTCTTAAATTTTTTTTATAGAGATCTAATATATAATTTTCCATATTTCAGATAATAAAAATTTGGATCGTTATTGATGTGTTTAAATTTGATAGTGCAATGTACTCTGGCCAACCCAATTGCTTTTAATTTAACAAGTCCAACTGAAATATATCGGCCTAATTTAAAGTCCATCATAACGGATGTTCAATTTTGCCAGCAATTCATTTTAGTTATTGGGACGATGGAAGCCCAATTTTACCAGGCAAATGTTGTTCCATCGACTTTTGAAAAATGAACTCAAACAGTGCGTTAATGCAGAGGATGCAGACTCGTGTAAAGGACAACATAGCAGCAATCGCATCAGCTGCCTTCCTTTTTCATTTTGGATCCAGATCCTCTGTATATTATTTATTATAACCATTTAGCCGAAACTGTCTACTATATAGCAGGTAAGATGTACGGTTTAGATCTTTTTGCCATAACCAATGACAAACCGATTATATAAAACCAAATTACATTACTAAGAATGAGTAATTAAGTACGTACAACCCAACATATTTGTTATATTATTTTGATTGAAATAATATTCTAATTAAGTTCCAAAAACTTCGTTATGGGGCTCATTAGTCATTACATTATATATTTTCCTATTGCTTATTAATATATAGGTGCTAAATCTATTATTAAAATCTGACCTTTAATAAATTAATGAACATGAGACTGTCAATGTTTGGATGCTTTTTTCTGATTAATTATATGAGTTTTGCCAACCTGCACACGCTAGATGTTTCATTATAAAGAGTACAAATCACTAGATTTGAATACCATTGTGTTATAAATTAATGTTATTTTATGTATCTTTTAACAACTCTGAGTGAAACTGTATATGTACTTCCGCATTAAAATACACATATGCGGCCACAAACCGCATATGCAGTATGAAGTGGCCTTCTGCATGCATGAATAAAACCGCATTTAAAAACATTGTATACAACTGTTGATATCGTTGCCCAAGCAACAATTATTACTTATTGAAATTTATCACTAAACCAGTAAAAATAGGTTCGAAGGATTGTAACTTATGATTAAGTATTAACAAACCTGAATTACTCCTCTGAGACAGAAAATAGAAAGCATCAAAATTTTAAAAGTTAAAATAAAAATTGAGCTACTTTATAAAATAAAAATAAAAATATATAAAGTACTGGTCCTGACTAGCTGCTGAGTTAATTATTAACCCTTAAGTATGAAATTAAGCATCAAAATGATATGATTTTGCTTCAACAGATTGGGCTATAATCACTGAATTAATTTGGTGGAAAAAAAAGAAAAAAAATGGCCATTTTACAAAATATGGTAAGCACTAAGTACCTGACATTTATATTAGCACTTACAGAGATCAAAATTAGTGTGAACTAGTTGAAACGACCATTAGTAACTTGCTCTAAAATGAATGAACAATGCAAAGAAGAAATGTTCATATCTAACAAAACCTAGCCTCAAAATCAATAGCAATATCATTGGTTCACAAATCTATTTGAAAAGTTATGTACTTACGCGAATTTGAAATGCGGATAAAATTCGGATGAAAAATCTAGATTTAAAAGGCAAAAAACTCCATCTCTATTTAAAAAAAAAGTCATGCACTTATCTCTTGCACAACAGACCTGTCTAACAGTTTTTTTTATCCCTGCTGCAAATATATATTAAGAAGTACATACAGTAAAATAATAAATACATCACTTTTAACAATAGAAAAAAGGATCTGCTAATACTAATCGTCCAAAATACAAATCCAAATTCACATCAACCACAAATATTAAATTTTATAAATTATATCATGATAAATTAGTCCAGCTACCATAATTAACATCAATGGTATTTCAGCTCAAATGACACTAACACCAAAACCTATTGAATAGGTTTTTAAACGACGAATCTAAACCATTCAAACCGATATACTTCATGAAAAATGCATTTACATGCAAATTTTAAAATTTATTTAGTATCAAGTCAAACGGTTAAACATGAGAGTTTTAAGTAAATTTTAATGCATCTGTTTTCATCATTTTTTACCACTTAATTTGATATTAAAATAATTTAAAAAATTATAATTTTTGCATGTAAACATATAACTCATAAAATATATCTATTTAAACTGTTTTTATCAATTGTTTGAAGTTTATTCGATAAATTTTGAAGTTAGATTACAATTCGCAAATACTACCGACTGTAACAGAGATGCACATTAAATCAGGAGCAGATATCTATTTCTGAATTTTAAAAACCGGTGGATTTGACAAATGTCTAATTTTTCTAGTAATTTTTTTTTAACTATTCCTAATGATAATCCAAACTATGCCCTGAGTCCCTGACAACGGTAGCCTGATTCATGATGAATAATGGATAGAATAATAACATGCAGTAATAAAAGCATAAGTGGATTAAAATAAATAAATAAAAGCACAAGCCAGGCCCTCCAGGCAAAAGCTCCTCCGTCGCCACGTGTCCTGTGACTACACTGGCGCGCAATTGATGCCGAATTTTTTATTAATAGAAAATAAAAATAAAAAATATCGACATTAAATAATGTTTTCGTTAGATTTCGAGATATAGTAAAAACGTGATAGTCCATAACATCCCATTACGGCCCGATTAGCAACGAACGATTAGCATAAACGTATAAGCAAAACATTGGCCGTTATGCTCCATAACGGCCAGGGAGGTGCAGGAAAAAAAAAGAAAAAACCAGACTGTTATATATGTTCCATAAAGGCTAGAGCTTTTTTTGGGGATGGTGAGAAAACTGAATTTCTGAACACCACTAATAGCTTTCGCTTTCTGTTTCTCTGGTTGGTTTCGTCCTCACATGTGACACTATTTTATTGGGTAGAACTAGGGTGCTCTTGAGTTCACCAAGCCCTTGGTGAACTCAAGTCTAAAACCCACCGGATCGGTTTCAAACGACGAATCCGAACCGTTGAAACTCGTCTACATGCAAAAAATTTAAATTTTGAAATTAATTTTGCATTGAGTCAAGTGGTAAAAAAATGTCAAAAAATGAATGCATAAAAATTAATTTATTAACCTTCTAATTTTGACCGCTTGACTTTATCCTAAATTAATTCAAAAGTATAAATTTTTAACATGTAGACGTATCACTCGTAAGGTAGGCGGGTTTCAACGGTTCGAATTCGTCGTTTGAAGCCGATCCGATGGGTTTTAGACTTGAGTTCACCAAAAGGCTTGATGAACTTAAGAACACCCTAGTTCTACCCCTATTTTATTTATAGCCACATTTTTTTATTTACCTACTCCAAATATTTTACAAGTAGCTGTACCGAAAGTTGTTTGCTTGCTTAGTCAAAAGAAAGTTCAAACTTATATCCTCGTTTGTAGAAGTACGTAGATATTTTGAAGTCGAAGAGTTGATTTCTGAGCTTTCTGGGAAGGGACCGGCTGCTGTAGTCAGAAATCCATCACGACCTGAACATCACTAATTCAGTTTTTTCGCACTATCCGTTTTTTTTTTCGTGCTTCCCTGACCGTTATGGAGCATAATAGCCTGGTTTTTTTTTGTTTTTTTTTTCTGCGCCTCCCTAGTCGTTATGGAGCATAACAGCCCGTGTTTTGCTTCTACATAACGATAATCGTTCGTTGCTAATCGGGCCGTGATGGTCCATAACGTCCTCTGGACGTTATGGAACAATCACGTTTTTGCTATATCTCGAAATCCAACGAAAACGTTTTTCAATGTCAATATATTTTTTTTTTTTTTTTCTATTAATAAAAATTTCGGCAATTGATGTCTACTCGCGGCTCACAAATGAAGATATATTGCGGCACAAGCTGAAATATACTTCTTGTGCGGTGGCAGTAGTAGCTAACCAAATCCGAGCACAGTAACAAATGAATTATTCAGGTTCGGCTCGGCGGAGTTAAAAGTTTGTGATTCGAAAATAATTTGGATATAATTCGGGAATGATTCAAAATTATCCAGACTGGAGATTTTTGAGCAAAAAATACAAAAAAAAAAAAATTCTGGAAAAATTTTGGGAAAATTCGCGAATAATTTGTAAAATTCGGGAAAAATTTATAAAATTCGTGAATAATTTGGTCAAAGTTCGGTCAACCGAATAATTCGGCGTTCAGTTCGCCATCACAAAAAAAAAATGAATTATTCACGAATAATTCACAAATCTTGTGATTATGAATCCAAGAACGACGATACATGTCTAGGCTGCATCGGACTCCCGACTGCGTTTCAGAAGGCATCTTTGTTCGTTTCTTGTTTAAACACAGACAACCCAATAAACTTTTAAAGAAATCGAGATTTTTTATCTGGCAAATTTTATAAATTAATTATTATTTTAGTTAAACTCATTTAATTTATTGATATCTTTATTTTTTTTAATTAATCAATTGAAATGACAATTTTGTTCTGTTTCATACTGCATTAATTGGTGCTTGAATTTTGAAGTTAACTTTTTTTTCCCTTTTCTTTTACTTTTAAAAACAGTTGAATCTCTTTTGTTTGAGTGACTTGAAAAAATTATAAAGTCCTCAATATTTGATTGAAAATTTGCCATAAACATCATATTTTTTTTATGAACACAGACATTCAGTTTAGACGTACAAATTTTCGACATATCAATTCGAATTTCTAATTCACACTTTTTACCGACTTAAATAAAAAAAAAAATCGGATCTATATGCTTGAAGCATGCTTTAGTTTCTCGATCTCTCAATTTTAAAAAACCTTTTAGTTTTGATAGATCCATAAAATGCCAGAACTGAACAATTTTATATAGCATCGAATTAGAAGCATTTGGAAAAAAATTCGTGATAGGCTTGGAATTTAAAGTGGTACGAAAGGTTTCAGAGTATTTTAGATGATAAATTCTTCAACCGTAATCACAAATGATACTTTATTACGTGTTGACAAGAGTTAGGTGGATAAATTTTTCAACCGTAATAAAAAAATAGAGGGTCTATAGTGCAATTTAGATGGTCAATCTAAAGAGAGCTTTCTGGGGCTCTTCAATGGCTTGCTTTACCGGTTGGAATTGTACGTACCAGTTTGAATTACAGAAAAAAGGAGCTGGCTGTTTTTGATGGGTATCAAACTGAATTCGATCCGATATTCGATCTAGACCGTTCTATTTATGTCGAGATCCATGCGTACAATCAAATTAAAGTTTGTCAAATTGGATGCACGGATCTTAAAGCGGATCGAAACGATTCATACCAGATATCAGACCTTTCTTTGTCCCCTCAGAAAAAGAGCTGAGCTAAAAAAAAAGAAATAATCTTATACACACATCTTCTGATCTTCATCCTTTAATTTGGCATACAAAAAAAATATAAATAAATAATTGATGTTCACCATTGGCAGCATCCTGCCTTCAGAGATTAATTTGATGAGAGAATAAGCGCTGGGAACTGACATTATATATGAGAATAATTATGAGATTATTATTATGTATGTTTTTAAATAGGGGGAATCGGTTATATACCTATCAAAAGTTTAGAATTTGGATATTTATCCATATTGTATTAGAAATTTGAGCTCAATTTGAAGATTTGATGGGCAAATATCCAAATTCTAAACTTTTGATGGGTATATAACCGATTCTTCCTTTTAAATAAGTTGATGTCAGATTTTTGAGATACGCTGCATATGCATTACAAGGGATGAGATAAAGAGGCTACTCATTGTAACAGATTGTTAATACTTGTAGTTACCCTAATAAGACGGGCAGATTTGAAGGGGGTCGAGGGGTGGCCAAATTCTCCTAAAATCCATATGTAATACTTGTAGTTCAAAAAGATCCTAAATTCCATATGTAATTTGTTGTATTTTCAATAAAATTCTATAGGTAATTCTCCTATTAATGAAGTATTTGTTTAATGAGGAGGGTTCCAATGCACCAAAATTTGGTGCACCAAAATGCACCAAAAACTCATAATCTTCATTTTCAAAGTTCAAATAGTCGATTCGATCCTTTCAGCGTGTTCTTCATATTAAAATGTGCTTGGAGACCAAATTTTATATTTTTTCGAAATTTTTTACTATTTTTTCAGAATTTTTGAAAATCACCAAACAATAATTTGAAATTCAGCAAAGTGGTGATTTTCAAAAATTCTGAAAAAATAGTAAAAAATTTCCAAAAAATGTAAAATTTGGTCTCCAAGTACATTTTAATATGAAGAACACGCTGGAAGAATCAAATCGACTATTTGAACTTTGAAAATAAAGATATATGAGTTTTGGATGCATTTTGGTGCATTTTGGTGCATTGGAACCCTCCTCTTGTTTAATTAAACCAACAAATATGCCTCGTTTCAATAACATTATTTTTTAAATATGCCCTAGTTATAATAATTTTTTGGTCTTGTCCCTAATCAGAGATGGGATTGAACACGGTTGGAAAAGGCAAAATGCAACCAGAGGTCGATTCCTTATTTAAGCACAGACAATCCAGTAAGCTTTTAAAGAAATCAAGATTTTTATCTGTTAAATTTTATAAATTAATTATTTTTAGTTAAACTCACCTATGTTTCTTTTAATTAACCAGTTAAAATTAATGACAACTGTGTTTTGTTTCATACCGCATTAGAGCTTGAATCCTGACTTAGTGTAACTACAAGTATTCTGACTTCGGAAAATCAAACTGGAGCACAATATTTTGTGGATAAATGATCTGAATAAATATCTTGAAAAATGCTCAAGATTTTAAGAAAGTAATTGTGGTACGAAAGTTTCAGAATATTTTAGACGATAATTTCTTCAACCGTAATCAAATTAATACTTGATTACGTATTGACAAGAGTTGGGTTGATTTTGTACTCTATCCACGAATATAAAAAATATTATAAGAGTTAAGGAAAAAAAATGAAAAATTTGATAGAAAAATATATGCATCGAGGGGCTGTATGGTGCTAAGTCTATAATTTTACTTTCTTTGAACAAATAATGTTGTATAATAAAGAGGATTAAATTAGACAACATCTTTTTAATAACAAGCGAAAACAATATTGTTCAATAGTTACATTTACTTATCAAAATTGATATATCGATTGTTGATTTTTGACATTTTAGTGGTATTCAAAGTACATGGTATTGAAATATTTCTCATGTATGATTATTGGATGCCATTGCGTCTATTACATGAGAATATTTGTTATAAACAATACATAGTAATTTGCAGATCAAAGCATGACTCAGAACGAATCAAATTAAAGAAAAAGATAAATTAAACTGCGTCTATGATATTATCTGATAAGCCTATCAGTATTCTTAAATAATTTCAATCACATTTATATACGGATACGAAGTTGACCAATGTTTTCGAATTATTATTATATGAACGCACAATGATATAATTTATTGGTAATTTTTAGACATATTAATTTTTGCTCTAAGTTAAAATTGTTAAATCATAACGTTAACTCAGTGCTACCAGATGTTACCAAAAGATTTTATTTTCAGATTTCTTTTTTTATTTAATATAAATGATTTACAACCTTTTACTCGGTGTACGGTACTCATCGGTGAATAACACAATTATTTCCTTCTGCCTTTTACTCCATGTCCATGCCAAAAGTTGTTTCTTCGAAAGTACCAGCTCAAAAACCCTAAACCCTTTCTAGAATTCACATCCTCCCCCGTACCGTAATAGGCAATCTTTTACATTTACTGGATCTGCACCGTTCTTTTTAACTTGACACGAATCCCAAATTCCAAATAATACTGCCCCTGGGCTAGCCCGAATCTCAAAGCGGCTGAGAGTTAATCTCAAACCGTAAAGTGAAGAGAATCTTTTACAGTAATGGAGAGGATACTTGTCCCCCTTTGGCCTTTCCAACCATTTCTTCCCCGTATCTATTTTCCGATCCTTTACAAATCTTTCTCCGATATCTTTCCAATTTTGCAACAACGGCTCTTTCGTTCCTAAAGATTTTATTCTCACACTCCGATCCACATCTATATATATTATTTCTCGGAGCCAGAGAATGAGAGTGAGCGATTAATATTTTAGCGAGAGAGGGAGAGAGCCAGAGCGAGGTTCAATTTCAGAGAGATAGAGATAGATGCAGCTAGCGAGAGAGTTTGATTGCAACAAAATTCTTTTCCACTTGTTCGCTCTCTCTCTCCGCCGCTCGCTCGCTGTCCAAGTCGATTGATCACTGCGGCGATAATTTCCTGATTGCATACTCAGCCCCTCCCCTTCTTTCGTAAGTTCGTAATTTTGTTATTTTATTCACTGACGCCGCTAAGATTTCAAGTTTTGTGATTAATAGTTGATTTTTATTAGATGAAATGCCTGAAAAGGTGAAATCAATTAGTGAGAACTCAGAGTTGCAATTACAGAGAGGTACGACTTTCTTTAAAGAAACAAGATCAGAGTTCGAAGAATAATCAAACAAACAATTCGTCTTGCGAGTTGCAACTACAGAGAGGTACGACTTTCTTTAAAATTCTTGTTATCAGAGAGGTAGAGAAAGAGAAAGAGAGAAAGAGAGAGAGAGAGAGAGAGAGAGAGAGAGAGAGATCTTGATTGCAACAAGAACTCAGGGGGGCGAGAAGAAACAAGAGTTCAAAGAAAGAGAAAGAGACACAATACTGCCTTTCTTTTATTCAAGAACTTCAGAAATAAAACCTATATGCCTGTTCCATTACATTTTTCAAATTATACCCCCGTTGTCCTTCGACATTCAATTATTATGTAACTTTTCTCATAGCCTGTGGCTTACTCAATATTTCAATCCATTAAGTATTTGCTTGCTTATTTTGGAACTGCAAGGAGAAATGAGGTGACGAGCACATGTCAAGTGTAGGAACATTGGGCTCCACCTGGCCGGTCACTGAGAAAAGAGGTAATAAAAACTTTTGGATATAATGTTCTTTTCATTTTTTGTTCAAATGTAAACTTTTTAATTTTATCAATAGCTTAAGGTTCTTTGCTCAATTGGCAAATGTGCTGAAGCATCATCCAGCACTTCCAATTGCAAGCATATGTGGCAAATGTTCAATTCTGAATGATGGCCCTAATTTATTTTTGTCTTTTTCACATCCAGGTAGAGCCAAGGAGGAAAACTATAGGTTACAATGCTCACAAGTTGTGGTTTTATGGTTTTGGTATAAGGACAAATGCTCAATTATTTGAAGTGCAGCTATGTATATTACAACAGCGGAGGATAATTCCGGGCATAATCTTGTATCATCATATCCCTATGGTGCCAAATAAGATATGTTTCTTTCTCCTCTCCCTTTTTGTTGAACCCCTAGTACCACTGGCATTAATTGCAAAATAGGGTTCCCTTGAAAATGGTTGAGGAATAATTTGGTACCATATTTGGGTAGTTCTTCCTAGTCTTGTTTTGCCTTGCTAGCATAAAAAAGTAAAACCTAAGCCTAAGGAGATTTCAGATTTGATTCAAAACAGTTTGAAGTACAAAATAAAGCATAGTAAATAAAAGCTCGTATAAATATAGATTTCAGATTTCAATATTAGTTAGTAGCTACTCAATATAGCTAGTAGCTCTTGCTGTTCGATTATTTATTTTCTTGAATTCCGATTTTGTATCAGATTTGCAAACGAGCACTAACGAACAGGAAAACATCTATAAATCTTTCAGCATGTTAACCGAGTCGAGTAAACCCCCTGTTGGGCAGATAAATGATGTTATAATCTGAAATGGGTATGTTATTAGATTTTACTATATGCTGGTATATGACTTATCATACTAGTTCCATAAACGGTACCGGTAACCAGAAAGAACAGATTGTAGTTTACTTGGATACAACCAACATAGGTGTGTCCTTGGATACAACCTGCCTACTACTATGATAAATCACATCCGTTTTCCAACATTCAATTATCATTTGTTGAACTTCTAATACTGGTTTGCTTTCTAAGCGATGTCTGACCTCTTTATTGTAAATTTATGCTAGCAGATGTGATAATTCAATTAGGCTTGCTCTGTAGTGAAGGCAGTGTGGAGGAGGAACACCGACATTACACATTCTTTTTCTCTAATTAGTTTGCCCGGCTAATTCAGGGTTGCTTTCTAAGTGGTCTCTCACCAAGTGTTGTAAATTTTTGTTTGCAGATGTACTATTTCAACTGGGCATGCTTTGAAGTGGAGACAGTGTGGGAGGAACACCTACATGACACATCATTTTTGTAACATACAGCTGTCATTTGTTAAATTTTTTAATATTGTTTTACTTTCGAATAGATCTCTAACCTCTTTCATGTAATTTTTTGCTTGCAGATGTACTTACAACTTGCTATGCAGTGAAAGCAGTGTGGGGAGGAACACCTGCATGACACATAAGTTTTTCTAACGTTCACTTATTATTTGTTTAAATTATACTGGTTTGCCTTCTAAGTGATCTCTAACTTCATTTTTCTAATATATCACTTGCAGAAATACTACTTCAGGTGGTTTTGCTTTACAGTGAATGCAGTTTGGGGATGGACCTTAACAAAACACATCCTTTTGCTTGGTCCGGTGGTTAGGATGATGGAGGCTCTGCTCATATTAGCATATTTTGTGAGGTACGTGTCCCTTTACTTGTCCCTATTACTTCTCATTCCATGCATCAGGAAGCTCTTAGCCTTGTAATACAATAAAATTTGTTTGACAACTGCAAAACATAATCGAGTTTGATGTTGACCTTTCTTAGAAAAATAATAAAATTGGTCCTTAAACTTTCATATGCTCCAAATTAGTCCTTGGTCTTTCTTAAAATATAAAGTTGGTCTCAAAAACTTGATTTGCATTGAAATCCATCCTATATTTGAATCTACATTTCCATTCAGCCTACTTGGGCCTATATTTGAATGTAACAACATTCAAGGTTATTGTAACATGATATGCCTTAGTATCAGATTAAATGATTGAGACTTGTTTATCTCTAGGGGATTCACAATTCTCAGTATTTGAAAATTACATACTTCAAATTGTTTTTTGGATATTCCACGGATCAAGTGAGGTCTGATGAGGCGGGCCCGCTACTTCAACATGGCCCTTGATGACATGTCAATCACCAGCCTTAGTTTTGGCAAGTAGTTCGCTCATGCCATCGAGGCCAAACAGGTAGCTGCTCAGGAGGCTGAGCGTGCTAACTTCATTGCTGAAAAGGCTCAGCAGGACAAGAAGAGTGCTATTATTAGAGCTCAGGTGCGTTTTCTTTTTCCTTTATTGTTATTTATTACATACTATTTTTGCTGTTGAGTGAGGCTATGGTACTATATATGCATAGCGCGGATTCGTCAGTACTATGGATCATCATTTTTGTTTTCAAACTTCAAATAGTCGACCTAAACCTTTCATCCTATCTCCATACGAAAATGCACCTGCAGATCAAATTTATCAATTTTTACATATTGTTTTTTCAGATAGGTAGAAATCACTTCAGCTAAAAATTCTAGACCATTCAAAAGTAGTAAATTTCTACCTTTCTAAAAAAATAGTATTTTTTTTTGTAAAAAACGTAAAATTTAGTCTACAAGTACAAATTCATATGGAGATCCTGATGAAAGGTGTAGATCGACTATTTGGACTTTGGAAGCGAAAACATTGATTCATAGTACAGACCAATCCGCACTACGCATAGTACCATCGCCTCAGTCTTTCATTTTTGGCATAAACTTTTAGTCACTTTGCTTGTTTTTGTGACTTGTTCTTTCATGAGAATCAGCATTACACATTACCTTTGATTATAATTTTACCTACTTAAACTAATCATTTTTCATGTAATTTATTATTTCCAGGGGACTTACAATGGCTATTAGTAAGCGGGTAGAATTGAAGCTTCAAATTGATTTGGCTGACGGTGGAGATGAGCTCTAATGTACACCATTTTGTAATTAGTATATTATATCTTTTATGTTTGCATCGGACTGGACTCCTCTAAGATTGATCCATTTTTACAGTTGTGACGACGCCACCAGAACTCTTCAAGAAGGCAGAGCTGGCGACACTTTCTGGACCTGCCTACTACTATGATAAATCACATCCTTTTTCCAACATTCAATTATCATTTGTTGAAATTCTAAAACTGGATTGCTTTCTAAGCAATGTCTGACCTCCTTATTGTAACTTTTTGCTTGCAGATGTGATAATTCAATTAGGCTTGCTTTGTAGTGAAGGCAGTGTGGACCAGGAACACCTACATTACACATTCTTTTTCTATAATTCGTTTGCAAGGCTAATTCTGGTTTTTGCTTTCCAAGTGGTCCCTCACTATGTGTTGTAAATTTTGTTGCTGATGTAGTATTTCAACTGGGCTTGCTTTGACGTGGAGGCAGTGTGGGAGGAACACCTACATGACCCATCATTTCTGTAACAGACAGCTGTCATTTGTTGAAAAATTTAATTTTGTGTTACTTTCGAATAGATCTCTAACCTCTTTCATGTAATTTTTTGCTTGCAGGTGTACAACTTGGTATGCACTGAAAGCATTGTGGGGAGGAACACCTGCAAGACACAAGTTTTTCTGACATTCACTTATTATTTTGATTAAATAATACTGGTTTTCCTTCTAACAAATCTCTAACCTCATTTTTCTAATATCTCACTTGCAGAAATACTACTTCAGCTGGTTTTGCTTTACGTTGAATGGAGTGCAGGGAGGGACTTAACAGAACAAATCATTTTGCTTGGTCCGGTGGTTCGGATGTAGGAGGCTCTGCTCATATTAGCATATTTTGTGAGTTGTGAGTCCCTTTACTTGTCCGTTTTACTTCTCATTCCATGATTCAGCTTCGCCTTGTAATACAGGAAAATTTCTTTGACAACTGCGACAGCTTAGAAACATATTCGAGTTTGATGTTGACCTTTCTCAGAAAATAAAATAAAAGTGGTCCGTAAACTTTCATATGCTCCAAATTAGTCCTTGCTCTTTCGTAAAATATAAAGTTTGTCTCAAAAACTTGATTTGCATTGAAATCCATCCTATATTTGAATATACATTTCCATTCTGCCTACTTGAGCCATATATTTGAATGTAACAGCATTCAAGGTTATTGTAACATGATCTGCATTAGTATTGGGTAAATATTGTTGGATTCAAACTGTTATTGAATTTGTATCTAGATTAAATGATTGAGACTTGTTCGTCTAGGGGATTCACAATTCTCAGTATTTGATAAATTACACACTTCAAATTGTTTTTTGGTTATTCTGCGGATCAAGTGAGGTCTGACGGAGCGGGCCCACAACTTCAACATGTCCCTTGATGACGTGTGAGTCACCAGCCTTAGTTTTGGCAAGTGGTTAGGTCATGCCATCGAGGCCAAGTAGGTACCTGCTCAGGAGGCTGAGCGTGCTAAGTTCATTGCTGAAAAGGCTCAGCAGGACAAGACGTGCTATTATTAGAGCTCAGGTGCGTTTTCTTTTTCCTTTATTGTTATTTATTACTTATTATTTTTGCTGTTGAGTGAGGCTATGGTACTATATATGCATAACATGGATTCGTCAGTACTATGGATCATTATTTTTGTTTTTAAAATTCAAATAGTCGACCTAAACCTTTCAACCTATCTCCATATGAAAATGTACCTGCAAAGCAAATTTTTCAATTTTTACGGTTTGTTTTTTCAGAGAGGTAGAAATCATTTCAGCTAAAAATTCTCGACCATTCAAAAGTAGTAAATTTCTACCATTCTAAAAAAATAGTAATTTTTTTCTAAAAAATGTAAAATTTAGTCTACAAGTAGAAATTCATATGGAGATCCTGTTGAAAGGTGTAGATCGACTATTTGAACTTTGGAAGCGAAAACATTGATTCATAGTACAGATAAATGCGCACAATCCATAGTACCATAGCCTCAGTCTTTCCTGTTTGGGATAAGCTTTTAGTTACTTTGCTTGTTTATGTGGCTTGTTCTTTCATGAGAATCAGCATTACACATTAATGGTCGGTTATAATTTTACCTACTTAAACTAATCATTTTTCGTCTAATTTATTATTTCGAGGGGACACAATGGTTATTCGTAAGCGGGTGGAATTGAAGCTTCGAATTAATATGGCTGACGGTGGAGATGAGCTCTAATGTACACCATTTTGTATTTAATATATTATATCTTTTATGTTTGCATCGGACCGGACTCCTCTAAGATTGATCCATTTTTACAGTTGTGACGACGCCACGAAAACTCTTCAACAAGGCAGAGCTGGCGACACATTCTGGACCTGCCTACTACTATGATAAATCACAACTTTTTTCCAACATTCAATTATCATTTGTTGAAATTCTAAAACTGGTTTGCTTTCTAAGCGATGTCTGACCTCCTTATTGTAACTTTTTGCTTGCAGATGTGATAATTCAATTAGGCTTGCTTGGTGGTGAGGGCAGTGTGGAGGGGGAACACCTACATTACACATTCTTTTTCTATAATTCGTTTGCACGGCTGATTCTGGTTTGATTTCCATGTGGTCTCTCACTATGTGTTGTAAATTTTTGACGTGGAGGCAGTGTGGGAGGAACACCTACATGACCCATCATTTCTGTAACAGACAGCTGTCATTTGTTGAAAAATTTAATTTTGTTTTACTTTCGAATAGATCTCTAACCTCTTTCATGTAATTTTTTGCTTGCAGGTGTACAACTTGCTATGCACTGAAAGCAGTGTGGGGAGGAACACCTGCATGACACAAGTTTTTCTAACATTGACTTATTATTTTGTTTAAATAATACTGGTTTTCCTTCTAACTGATCTCTAACCTCATTTTTCTAATATCTCACTTGCAGAAATACTACTTCAGCTGGTTTTGCTTTATAATGAATGGACATCATTTTTCTTGGTCCGGTGGTTAGGATGATGGAGGCTCTGCTCATATTAGCATATTTTGTGTAGTGCGTGTCCCATTACTTGTCCCTTTTAGTTCTCATTCCATGATTCAGGAAGCTCTTAGCCTTGTAATACAACAAAATTTCTTTGACAATTGCGACAGCCTAGAATCATATTCGAGTTTGATGTTGACCTTTGTCAGAAAATAAAATAAAATTGGTCCTTAAACTTTCATATGCTCCAAATTAGTCCTTGGTCTTTCTTAAAATATAAAGTTTGTCACAAAAACTTGATTTGCATTGAAATCCATCCTATATTTGAATATACATTTCCATTCAGCCTACTTGAGCCCTATATTTGAATGTAACAGCATTCAAGGTTATTGTATCATGATCTGCATTAGTATTGGGTAATATTGTTGGAATCAAACTATTATTGAATTTGTATCCATATTAAATAATTGAGACTTGTTCGTCTAGGGATTCACAATTCTCAGTATTTGATAAATTACACACTTCAAATTGTTTTTTGGTTATTCCTCTAATCATGTGAGGTCTGACGGAGCGGGCCCGCAACTTCAACATGTCCCTTGAAGATGTGTCAGTCATCAGCCTTAGTTTTGGCAAGTAGTTCGCTCATGCGATCAAGGCCAAGCAGGTAGCTGCTCAGGAGGCTGAGCGTGCTAGGTTCATTGCTGAAAAGGCTCAGCAGGACAAGAAGAGTGCTATTATTAGAGCTCAGGTGCGTTTTCTTTTTCCTTTATTGGAATTTATTACTTATTATTTTTGCTGTTGAGTGAGGCTATGGTACTATATATGCATAACGTGGATTCGTCAGTACTATGGATCATCATTTTTGTTTTCAAAATTCAAATAGTTGACCTAAGCCTTTCAACCTAACTCCATATGAAAATGTACCTGCAGAGCAAATTTTTCAATTTTTACGGTTTGTTTTTTCAGATAGGTAGTAAATTTCTACCATTCTAAAAAAATAGTAATTTTTTTCTGAAAAATGTAAAATTTAGTCTATAAGTAGAAATTCATATGGAGATCCTGTTGAAAGGTGTAGATCGACTATTTGAACTTTGGAAGCGAAAACATTGATTCATAGTACAGATCAATGCGCACAATCCATAGTACCATAGCCTCAGTCTTTCCTGTTTGGGATAAGCTTTTAGTTACTTTGCTTGTTTATGTGACTTGTTCTTTCATGAGAATCAGCATTACACATTACCTTTGATTATAATTTTACCTACTTAAACTAATCAATTTTCGTCTAATTTATTATTTCGAGGGGACACAATGGTTATTAGTAAGCGGGTAGAATTGAAACTTCGAATTATTATGGCTGACGGTGGAGATGAGCTCTAATGTACACCATTTTGTATTTAATATATTATATCTTTTATGTTTGCATCGGACTGGACTCCTCTAAGATTGATCCATTTTTACAGTTGTGACGACTCCACCAGAACTCTTCAATAAGGCAGAGCTGGCGACACTTTCTGGACCTGCCTACTACTATGATAAATCACATCCTTTTTCCAACATTCAATTATCATTTGTTGAAATTCTAAAACTGGATTGCTTCTAAGCAATGTCTGACCTCCTTATTGTAACTTTTTGCTTGCAGATGTGATAATTCAATTAGGCTTGTTTTGTAGTGAAGGCAGTGTGGACCAGGAACACCTACATTACACATTCTTTTTCTATAATTCGTTTGCACGGCTAATTCTGGTTTTTGCTTTCCAAGTGGTCCCTCACTATGTGTTGTAAATTTTGTTGCTGATGTAGTATTTCAACTGGGCTTGCCTTGACGTGGAGGCAGTGTGGGAGGATCACCTACATGACCCATCATTTCTGTAACAGACAGCTGTCATTTGTTGAAAAATTTAATTTTGTGTTACTTTTGATAGATCTCTAACCTCTTTCATGTAATTTTTTGCTTGCAGGTGTACAATTTGGTATGCACTGAAAGCAGTGTGGGGAGGAACACCGGCAAGACACAAGTTTTTCTAACATTGACTTATTATTTTGTTTAAATAATACTGGTTTTCCTTCTAACTGATCTCTAACCTCATTTTTCTTGGATCTCACTTGCAGAAATACTACTTCAACTGGTTTTGCTTTACGTTGAATGGAGTGCGGGGAGGGACTTAACAGAACAAATCATTTTGCTTGGTCCGGTAGTTCGGATGATGGAGGCTCTGCTCATATTAGCATAATTGTGAGTTGCGTGTCCCTTTACTTGTCCGTTTTACTTCTCATTCCATGATTCAGGAAGCTCTTAGCCTTGTAATACAAGAAAATTTCTTTGACAACTGCGACAATTTAGAAACATATTCGAGTTTGATGTTGACCTTTCTCAGAAAATAAAGTAAAATTGGTCCTTAAACTTTCATATGCTCCAAATTAGTCCTTGCTCTTTCGTAAAATATAAAGTTTGTCTCAAAAACTTGATTTGCATTGAAATCCATCCTATATTTAAATATACAATTCCATTCTGCCTACTTGAGCCATATATTTGAATGTAACAGCATTCAAGGTTATTGTAACATGATCTGCATTAGTATTGGGTAAATATTGTTGGATTCAAACTGTTATTGAATTTGTATCCAGATTAAATGATTGAGACTTGTTCGTCTAGGGGATTCACAATTCTCAGTATTTGATAAATTACACACTTCAAATTGTTTTTTGGTTATTCCGCGGATTAATTGTGGTCTGACTGAGCAGGCCCACAACTTCAACATGTCCCTTGATGATGATTTAATATATTATATCTTTTTTGTTTGCATCGGACAGGACTCCTCTAAGATGGGTCCATTTTTACAGTTGTGACGACGCCACGAAAACTCTTCAACAAGGCAGAGCTGGCGACACTTTCTGGACCTGCCTACTACTATGATAAATCACAACCTTTTTCCAACATTTAATTATTTGTTGAAATTCTAAAACTGGTTTGCTTTCTAAGCGATGTCTGAGCCTCCTTATTGTAACTTTTTGCTTGCAGATGTGATAATTCAATTAGGTTTGCTTGGTAGTGAAGGCAGTGTGGAGGGGGAACGCGTACATTACACATTCTTTTTCTATAATTTGTTTGTACGTCTGATTCTGGTTTGCTTTCCTTGTGGTCTCTCACCAAGTGTTGTAAATTTTTGTTTGCTGATGTACTATTTCATCTGCGCTTGCTTTGAAATGGAGGCAATGTGGGAGGAACACCTACATGACCCATCATTTTTGTAACATACAGCTATCATTTGTTGAAAAATTTAATTTTGCGTTACTTTCGAATAGATCTCTAACCACTTTCATGTAAGTTTTTGCTTGCAGATGTACGACTTGCTATGCACTGAAAGCAGTGTGGGTAGGAACACCTGCAAGACACAAGTTTTTCTAACATTCACTTATTATTTTGTTTAAATAATAATGGTTTTCCTTCTAACTGATCTCTAACCTCATTTTTCTAATATCTCACTTGCAGAAATACTACTTCAGCTGGTTTTTCTTTACAATGAATGGAGTGCGGGGAGGGACCTTAACAGAACACATCATTTTGCTTGGTCCGGTGGTTAGGATGATGGAGGCTCTGCTCATATTAGCATATTTTGTGAGGTGCATGTCCCTTTACTTGTCCCTTTTAATTCTCATTCCATTATTCAGGAAGCTCTTAGCCTTGTAATACAACAAATTTTTTTGACAACTGCGACTGCTTAGAAACATATTCGAGTTCGATGTTGACCTTTCTCAGAAAATAAAATAAAATTGGTCCTTAAACTTTCATATGCTCCAAATTAGTCCTTGGTCTTTCTTAAAATATAAAGTTTGTCTCAAAAACTTGATTTGCATTGAAATCCATCCTATATTTGAATATACATTTCCATTCAGCCTACTTCAATTTTTACAGTTCATTTTTTCAGATAGGTAGAAATCACTTCAAGTAAAAATTCTAGACCATTTGAAGTAGTAAATTTCTACCTTTCTAAACAAATAGTAATTTTTTTCCCAAAAACGTAAAATTTAGTCTACAAGTACAAATTCATATGGAGATCCTGATGAAAGGTGTATATTGACTATTTGAACTTTGGAAGCAAAAACATTGATTCATAGTACAGATCAATCCGCGCAATCCATTGTACCATAGCCATTTTGTGACTTGTTCTTTCATGAGAATCAGCATTACACATTACCTTTGATTATAATTTTACCTACTTAAACTAATCATTTTTCGTGTAATTTATTATTACGAGGGGACACACAATGGCTATTAGTAAGCGGGTAGAATTGAAGCTTCGGATTGATATGGCTGACGGTTGAGATGAGCTCTTATGTACATCTTTTTGTATTTAATATATTATATCTTTTATGTTTGCATCGGAATAGACTCCTGTAAGATTGATCCATTTTTACAGATGTGACGACGCCACCAAAACTCTTCAACAAGGGAGAGCTGGCGACACTTTCCGGTCCTGCCTACTACTATGATAAATGACATCCTTTTTCCAACATTGAATTATCATTTGTTGGAATTCTAAAACTGGATTGCTTTCTAAGCAATGTCTGACCTCCTTATTATAACTTTTTGCTTGTAGATGTGATAATTCAATTAGGCTTGCTTTGTAGTGAAGGCAGTGTGGACCAGGAACACCTACATTACACATTCTTTTTCTATAATTTGTTTGCACGGCTAATTCTGGTTTTTGCTTTCCAAGTGGTCTCTCACTAAGTGTTGTAAATTTTTGTTGCTGATGTACTATTTCAACTGGGCTTGCTTTCCCAGAGTGACCTTAACAGAGCACATCATTTTGCTTGGTCCGGTGGTTAGGATGATGGAGACTCTGCTCATATTAGCATATTTTGTGAGGTGCGTGTCCCTTTACTTGTCCCTTTTACTTCTCATTCCATGATTCAGGACGCTCTTAGCCTTGTAATACAACAAAATTTCTTTGACAACTGTGACAGCTTAGAAACATATTCGAGTTTGATGTTGACCTTTCTCAGAAAATAAAATAAAATTGGTCCTTAAACTTTCATATGCTCCAAATTAGTCATTGGTCTTTCGTAAAATATAAAGTTTGTCTCAAAAACTTGATTTGCATTGAAATCCATCCTATATTTGAATATTCATTTCCATTCAGCCAACTTGAGCCCTATATTTGAATGTAACAGCATTCAAGGTTATTGTAACATGATCTGCATTAGTATTGGGTAAATATTGTTGGATTCAAACTGTTATTGAATTTGTATCCAGATTAAATGACTGACACTTTTTCGTCTAGGGGATTCACAATTCTCAGTATTTGATAAATTACACACTTCAAATTGTTTTTTGGTTATTCCGCGGATCAAGTGAGGTCTGATGGAGCGGGCCCACAACTTCAACATGTCCCTTGATGACGTGTCAGTCACCAGCCTTAGTTTTGGCAAGTAGTTCACTCATGCCATCGAGGCCAAGCACGTAGCTGCTCAGGAGGCTGAGCGTGCTAAGTTCATCGCTGAAAAGGCTCAGCAGGACAAGAAGAGTGCTATTGTTAGAGCTTAGGTGCGTTTTCTTTTTCCTTTATTGTTATTTATTACTTATTATTTTTGCTGTTGAGTGAGGCTATGGTACTATATATGCATAGCGCGGTTTCGTCTGTACTATGGATCATCATTTTTGTTTTCAAAATTCAAATAGTCGACCTAAACCTTTCCGCCTATCTCCATATGAAAATGTACCTGCTGATCAAATTTTTCAATTTTTACAGTTTGTTTTTTTAGATAGGTAGAAATCACTTCAGCTAAAAATTCTAGACCATTCACAAGTAGTAAATTTCTACCTTTCAAAAAAATGGTAATTTTTTTCTAAAAAATGTAAAACTTAATCTTCAAGTACAAATTCATATGGAGATCCTGATGAAAGGTTTAGATTTGACTATTTGAACTTTGGAAGTGAAAACATTGATTCATAGTACAGACCAATCCGTGCTATGCATAGTACCATAGCCTCTATCTTTGTTGTTTGGGATAACCTTTCAGTTACTTTGGAAGCTCTTAGCCTTGTAATACAACCAAATTTCTTTGACAACTGCGACAGAATGGAAATGTATATTCAAATATTTGAGTTTGATGTTGACCTTTCTCAGAAAATAAAATAAAATTGGTTGTTGAACTTTCATATGCTCCAAATTTGTCCTTGGTCTTTCTTAAAATATAAAGTTTGTCTCAAAAACTTGATTTGCAATGAAATCCATCCTATATTTGAATATACATTTCCATTCAGCGTACTTGAGCCCTATATTGGAATGTAACAGCATTCAAGGTTATTGTAACATGATCTGCATTAGTATTGGGTAAATATTGTTGGATTCAAACTGTTATTGAATTTGTATCCAGATTAAATGATTGAGACTTGTTCGTGTAGGGGATTCAAAATTCTTAGTATTTGATAAATTACACACTTCAAATTGTTTTTTGGTTATTCCGCAGATCAAGTGAGGTCTGACGGAGCGGGCCTGCAACTTCAACATGTCCCTTGATGACGTGTCAGTCACCAGCCTTAGTTTTGGCAAGTAGTTCGCTCATGCCATTGAGACCAAGCACGTAGCTGCTTAGGAGGCCTTAGTTTTGGCAAGTGGTTCGCTCATGCATCGAGGCCAAGCACGTAGCTGCTCAGGAGGCTGAGCGTGCTAAGTTCAGTGCTGAAAAGGCTCTGCAGGACAAGAAGAGTGCTATTATTAGAGCTCAGGTGCGTTTTCTTTTTCCATTATTGTTATTTATTACTTATTATTTTTGCTGTTGAGTGAGGAAGTACATCATTTTGTATTTAATATATTACATCTTTTATGTTTGCATCGGACTGGACTCCTCTAAGATTGATCTATTTTTACAGTTGTGACGACGCCACGAAAACTCTTCAACAAGTCAGAGCTGGCGACACTTTCTGGACCTGCCTACTACTACGATAAATCACAACCTTTTTCCAACATTCAATTATCACTTGTTGAAATTCTAAAAATAGTTTGCTTTCTAAGCAATGTGTGACCTCCTTATTGTAATTTTTTGCTTGCAGATGTGATAATTCAATTAGGCTTGCTTTGTTGTGAAGGCAGTGTGAAGGAGGAACACCTACATTACCCATTCTTTTTCTATAATTCGTTTGCATGGCTGATTCTGGTTTGGTTTCCATGTGGTCTCTCACTAAGTGTTGTAAATTTTTATTTGCTGATGTACTATTTCAACTGGGCTTGCTTTGAAGTGTAGGCAATGTGGAAGGAGTTCGAACACCTACATGACACATCATTTATGTAACATACAGCTGTCATTTGTTGAAAAATTTAATTTTGTTTTACTTTTGAATAGATCTCTAACCTCTTTCATGTAATTTTTTGCTTGCATATGTACAACTTGCTATGCACTGAAAGCAGTGTGGGGAGGAACACGTGCATGACACATAAGTTTTTCTAACATTCACTTCTTATTTTGTTTAATCATACTGGTTTTCCTTCTAACTGATCTCTAACCTCATTTTTCTAATATCTCACATGTAGAAATATTACTTCAGATGGTTTTGCTTTACAATGAATGCAGTGCGGGGAGGGACCTTAAGAGAACATATCATTTGCTTGGTCCCTTTTACTTCTCATTCCTTGATTCAGGAAGCTCTTAGCCTTGTAATACCAGAAAATTTCTTTGATAACTGCGACAGCTTAGAAACTTAATCGAGTTTGATGTTGACCTTTCTCAGAAAAAAAATAAAATTGGTCCTTAAACTTTCATATGCTCCAAATTAGTCCTTGGTCTTTCTTAAAATATAAAGTTGGTCTCAAAAACTTGATTTGCATTGAAATCCATCCTATATTTGAATATACATTTCCACTCGGCCGAGTCGGATCGGAATCAGCCGAAGGCGAGCCAATTTTTCCTGAGTTAACTCGGTCGTGCGAGTTATGTGCAGAAAACCTATAAAATCAACGGTGCATCGAAACAATCGGCCAAATTTTCTCTAATTCTCTTGCATTGAGTGCAAAATTGAACTGTTTTGATAATTCACAACGCCACCAAAACTCTTCGACAAGGCAGAGCTGGTGACACTTTCTGGACCTGCCTACTACTATGATAAATCACATCCTTTTTCCAACGTTCAATTATCATTTGTTGATTTTCTAAAACTGGTTTTCATTCTAAGCGATGTCTGACCTCCTTATTGTAACTTTTTGCTTGCAGATGTGATAATTCAATTAGGCTTTTGCTTTGTAGTGAAGGCAGTGTGATGGAGGAACACCTACATTACACATTCTTTTTCTATAATTCGTTTGCACGGCTAATTCTGGTTTGCTTTCCAAGTGGTCTCTCACTAAGTGTTGTAAATTTTTGTTTGCTGATGTACTATTTCAACTGGGCTTGCTTTGAAGTGGAGGCAGTGTGGGAGGAACACCTACATGACACATCATTTTTGTAACATACAGCTGTCATTTGTTGTAAATTTTAATTTTGTTTTACTTTCGAATATATCTCTAACCTCTTTCATGTAATTTTTTGCTTGCAGATGTACAACTTGCTATGCACTGAAAGCAGTGTGGGGAGCAACACCTGCATGACACATAAGTTGTTCTAAAATTTATATATTGTTTTGTTTAAATAGTACTGGTTTTCCTTCTAACTGATCTCTATCCTCATTTTTATAATATCTCACTCGCAAAAATACTACTTCAGCTGGTTTGATGTTGACCTTTCTCAGAAAAAAATTAAAATTGGTCCTTAAACTTTCATCTGCTCCAAATTAGTCCTTGGTCTTTCTTAAAATATAAAGTTGGTCTCAAAAACTTGATTTGCATTGAAATGCATACTATATTTGAATATACATTTCCATTCAGTCAACTTGAGCCTTATATTTGAATGTAACAGCATTAAAGGTTATTGTAACATGATCTGCATTAGTATTGGGTAAATAATGTTGGATTCAAACTGTTATTGAATTTGTATCAGATTAAATGATTGGGACTTGTTCGTCTCTAGGGGATTCACAATTCTCAGTATTTGATAAATTACGTACTTCAAATTGGTTTTTGGATATTCCACGGATCAAGTGAGGTCTGATGGAATGGGCCCGCAACTTCAACCTGGTCCTTCATGACGTGTCAATCACCAGCCTTAGTTTTGGCAAGTAGTTCGCTCATTCCATCAAGGCCAAACAGGTAGCTGCTCAGGAGGCTGAGCGTGCTAAGTTCATTGCTGAAAAGGCTCCGCAGGACAAGAAGAGTGCTATTATTAGAGCTCAGGTGCGTTTTCTTTTTCCTTTATTGTTATTTATTACTTATTATTTTTTCTGTTGTGTGAGACTATGGTACTATATATGCATGGCGCAGATTCGTCAGTACTATGGATCATCATTTTTGTTTTCAAACTTCAAATAGTCGACCTAAACCTTTCAACCTATCTCCATATGAAAATGTACATGCAGATCAAAGTTTTCAATTTTTACAGTTTGTTTTCTCAGATAGGTAGAAATCAGTTCAGCTAAAAATTCTAGACCATTCATAAGTAGTAAATTTCTACCTTTCCTAAAAAAATAGTAATTTTTTTCTAAAAAACGTTAAATTTAGTCTACAAGTACAAATTCATATGGAGATCCTGATAGAAGGTGTAGATCGACTATTTGAACTTTGGAAGCGAAAACATTGATTCATAGTACTGACCAATCTGCGCTATGCATAGTACCATAGCCTCAGTCTTTCCTGTTTGGGATAAGCTTTTACTTACTTTGCTTGTTTATGTGACTTGTTCTTTCATGAGAATCAGCATTACACATTACCTTTGATTATAATTTTACCTACTTAAACTAATCATTTTTCATGGAATTTGTTGTTACGCGGGGACGCACAATTGCTATCAGTAAGCGAGTAGAATTGAATCTTCGAATTGATATGCTTGATGGTGGAGATGAGCTCTTATGTAATACCATTTTGTATTTAATATATTATATCTTTTATGTTTGCATCGGACCGGACTCCTCTAAGATTGATCCATTTTTGCAGTTGTGACAACACAATTCTGGTGACACTTTCTGGACCTGCCTACTACTATGATAAATCACATCCTTTTTCCAACATTCAGTTATCATTTGTTGAAATTCGAATACTGGTTTTCTTTCTATGCGATGTCTGACCTCCTTATTGTAACTTTTTGCTTGCAGATGTGATAATTCAATTAGGCTTGCTTTGTTGTCAAGGCAGTGTGGAGAAGGAACACCTACATTACACATTCTTTTTCTATAATTCGTTTGCACGGCTTATTCTGGTTTGCTTTCTAAGTGGTCTCTCACTTAGTGTTGTAAATTTTTGTTTGCATAACTATTATTTCAACTGGGCTTGCTTTTATCAAAAATTCAATTAAATTTCTGTATACATGACTAAAATATTTAAAATTTTATGAGGGTGGCTACGCACCCCTTGGCTTATATGTAGATCTGTCTTTGTTTACCCGGTAAACATGGAGATATCATCTAACCCACACTCTTTTTTTTCATTTTTTGTGGAACTTAAAATCAGAAATTGGATGTTCGATTTTCATTTCACGAATAGGGAAGGGGTGTGTAACATATATTATTTTTTCTTTGTTTCGTCGATGCTCCATTTTAGTTGTCATTTTCAGGGCATTATTGGTATTCTACAGTTCTAGCTTATTGGTTTCTGGGCACATGGAAGGCAAAAAAGACCTGAAAATTAAAATTGGGTTGTTACCACCCTAGATATAGGTTTTGAGTTTTGACCAATATGTACTGTTAGTGGTCCAATCCAAGTCATAGACTTTGAAGTAAATAATTTGTTAACTTCTTATCGTGTCTATGCTAAAGTTGGGATTACAGGTTAGTTACACCGGTTACACCAGAACCATTGGGTTAAAGGTTGGGTTCTGGTGAAGGTTTGTTAAAATGCCAGACCTGTTTGTGCTTAATGAAAGGGTTATACTCGTAATATATTTTCACTAAGAAACTTTTCAAGATCCAAAACTCACCGAGTGGTCATATGATTTTTTGTAACATGCTGACATGCGGCTCTCATAGCTGAAACATAGTCACCCCTACTAAATGAAATTGTTTTGTCAGATATATTGTAGGCTTGGTGGGCCCTCCTGGTGTGGGGAAGTCAAGCAATAGAAGTGGTGCACCGGATTAATTCTCTTTCGGCAGAAATAACCCTGAAAAAGGGATCGAATGGGTCAAATGGAGAGGTTGCCACTGTGCTTCCTATGGATGGTTTCCACCTTTATCGCTTCCCAGCTGGATCAAATGGAGGTTGGTTTTACTTTTTCTTTTAAAAAAATATTTTGCAAAAAGCACGTCATATATATGTAAATTGTAATAATACCCCTTTCTTTTGGGATACAGCAATGTGATCCTCTTATCCTTAAAAGTTCTCTCTAATCATTGTATGTACTTTTAAGGGGATTTTTCCAATTAGGCAGTATTTAATTATTCTATATTATTTTGCAATTTTCTTTTTTTACGAGTTTGTTCCCCTTGTAGAATCTCTGAATGTAGCTACTTAACCTAGGTAGCCATTATAATTTCAAATATGATGTCTAGGTTACCCTTAGTGATTTCTAGGTTTAAGATAAAGAGGCACTAAGACTTGTTACACTCAGAATGTAACTTTCTATTACCTTTGAGCTTGATTTACCTATTATTACTTCTTGGCTTATCTTTTTACCATTTCAATGTGTTACCTTTTACGGGAAGTATATAGTATACACCAAGCTGTATTTCTATTCCATTGTTGTCTTTCCTTGATCAAAATAATGAAATTGAAAAGCACATTCTTTATTTGAAACTATATTGGTCTCTCACTGTAAAACATAAAATACAAATAGCTAGATTTTCTTGCTATAATAAGTTTTTCAATTCGTTGTATTATTTTTTTTGTTTAAATCCAGTACGTATGAGAATTATAGCTAAAATACAAATAGCTAGATTTTCTCGATCGATGATTGAAACTACCTCGTCAAAAGTTGGCATTTCGGTAGAGAGGAGAATTTGAGACCGTACCGCTTCATAGCTTGAATCGAGAGCTCCAGATAAGTAAAAATCAAATCTTGTTCTGCTCTTTTTTGTATTTGATCTGGATCGGTTATTGGTGGAAGGTAGGTTTTGAGTTCTTCCCATTTGGTTGTGATTTCGGTTACGAGTTAGGAATTGTTTTGATTGCTTTGCTTGATTTGTGCCAATTCTTGTTTGAGACTGAAAATGTGGGCGAAATTGTTTTGCTGCCCGTACCTTTTCTTTGTTGTTTCCCATATCTCTTTTGAGGAGTCGAGGTACATGAAAACGTGACCTATTTGAGGTTCCATGGTGCTTATGATCCATGACATGATCATATGATCAGTTGACTGCCATTCTTCTATCTTTGCATTTTCTGCATCAGTCGGCTCATCTTTCTTTGCTGGTTCTGGAATTTTTGTTTTCCCAGTGATAAAGCCTATTTTCCCTCGCCACTGATGCCCAACATGACTGCTTTTGACCATGGTATATAATTTCGGTTACCATTAAGCACTATGGTTGTGAGTTTTTCGTTATTGTGAGACATTCTGGCTTGTTTTTACTGATGAGAAGGATGCTAGATTTTTCTGGTATTTTTTTCCAGAGTGGGGATCTTTTTGGCTCTATGGCTCTTGTCCCTCTGTGGCTCTGATTGAGTCTCTTGGCTCTTGAATTTGTTTACTGGTACAGAATCGGTACCAGCTCTGATACAAAAAGAACTCTGGTATTGCTTCAAATTTAATTTCTAATTCTAAAACTCATAAATGGATTCTAGATTAGGGAGCAACGGATCATATGACGGGAAACAAAAAATTGTTAAATAATTTTAAAGAATATAAAACCAACCAATTTGTAACTGTGGCCAATGGTGAAAAAATGAAAATCATAGGAATAGGTACAATTAATATTTTTTCCCAAGAACTATCAAATGTTTTGTATGTGGAAAATTGTTCATCTAACTTGTTATCCATTAGTAAAATCACAAAAGAATTAAATTGTGAAGTCAATTTTTCATCAAAAAATGTGATTTTTCAGGAATGGATAACAAAGAAGATGATTGGTGAAGGAAATTTGGAAAATGGACTCTATATTTTAAGCAACGAAAGGATCAATCTTAGTGCTAAAAGACAAGAGGATTTAGGCATACTTTGGCATCGAAGAATTCGGCATCCTTCCGATAAAATTCTAAAATGTATTTTTAATTTTCCAAAATTAAATTGTAGTAATTGTGAAGTGTGTAAATTAGGAAAGCACACTAGATTACCATTTTATTTATCTAGTAGAAGTGAAAAATCTTTTGAATTAATTCATTCAGATGTATGGGAACCAGCCCCTATTGATTCTTTTAATGGATACAAATATTATGTTACATTTATTGATGATTTTTCACGTACAACTTGGTTATATTTATTAAAAAATAAAAGTGAAGTGTTCTCAAAATTTCAAGAATTTTATAATTTTATAGAAAATCAATTTAATTTAAAAATTAAAATTTTTAGAACCGATAATGGAACGGAATTTGTGAATCAAAACTTCTCAAACTTTTTTAAACAAAAGGGTATTTTACATCAAACCACTTGTGTTTACACACCCGAACAAAATGGAGTGTCGGAAAGAAAAAATCGACATCTTCTTGAAATGACACGAGTACTTTTATTTCAAAATAATGTTCCTAAAATATTTTGGTCGGATGCCGTTCTTACTTCAACATATTTGATCAATAGATTGCCTAGTGCTCAATTAAATTATAAGAGTCCATTGGAAATCCTTTACCAAAGAAAAATTAAAATAGAACATTTGAGAGTTTTTGGATGAATATGTTTTGTACACAAAAACAAATTAGACAAATTGGATTATACCTCAATTAAAACCATTTTCTTAGGATATTCCACACAAAAAAAAGTTACAAATGTTATGACCCAAACAATCACAAATTTTACATTTCTAGAGATGTGACATTTCTAGAAAATGAGCCATACTACAAAAATATTGAAAACAAATTCAACATTGAAGAATTACAAAATGATATAATATTTCCACTAATCAATGTCCCGGATAGAAATAGAAATTCAATAGAAAATGAAATTGAGATAGAGGATACCTCACAAAACGAAGAAGAAGAAGAAGAAGATATACCTATGGAGGAAGCACCGGTAAGAAGGTCATCAAGGCCAACCCAACAATCAACTAGATTAAGGGATTTTGTTACATATGAGGTACAATATCCTATTCAAAATTACATTTCGTACAAAAATATTTCAACTTCACATAAATCGTTCTTAACTTCTATTTCAAAAGAGCAAGAACCAAATAATTATCATGAAGCCATGAATAATCCAATTTGGTGCAAAGCCATGAAAGAAGAATTAAAGGCCTTAGAGAAAAATAACACTTGGGTAATCGTACAATTACCAAAAAATAAAAAACCGGTTGGATGCAAATGGGTATATAAAATAAAATATAATAGCAATGGTACCATAGAACGGTACAAGGCAATGTTAGTTGCCAAAGGTTATACCCAAACACATGGCATAGATTACTCTGAAACTTTTGCACCGGTAGCAAAAATGAATACCGTAAGAATATTATTTTCTATTGCGGTAAACCAAAATTAGAAATTATACCAAATGGACGTCAAAAATGCCTTTCTTCAAGGAACACTTGAAGAAGAGGTATATATGACTCTACCTCCCGGGTATGAAAATGGAGAAAATCAAGAATTAGCTTGCAAATTGAAGAAATCTATTTATGGATTGAAGCAATCTCCAAGTGCATGGTATGGAAAATTAAGCACTCATTTAATGTCTTGCAATTTTAAAATTAGTAGTGCGGATCACTCATTATTTATTAAAATTGAAGGGAATAACACTACTATTATATTAGTATATGTGGATGACATTATAATCACCGGAAATAATAAAAAAGAAATTGAAAGAATAAAACTTCAATTAAAAGAAAATTTTGATATCAAGGATCTAGGTTATTTAAAATATTTTCTAGGGATAGAGATAGCAAGTTCTAAGAAAGGTTTATTTATGTCTCAAAGAAAATACACATTAGATTTGTTAAAAGAAACCGGTAAACTAGGTTGTAAACCGGCCTCAACACCAATAGATGGTAGAAATAAATTAAATACCGAAGATGGCAAACCTCTAGAAGATATAAGCCAATTTCAAAGACTTGTAGGAAAATTAATATACCTAACGGTAACACGTCAGGATATTTCTTTTTCGGTAAGTCAAATTAGCAAATTTATGCATGCCCCTAAAATTTCACACTTAGAAGCAATAAATAGAATTCTAAGATATTTAAAAGGAACACCCGGAAAGGGAATTTGTATGAAAAATAACAATTCTAATCATGTGTGTGGCTATTCCGATGCAAATTGGGCCGGGAGCTTCGATAGAAAATCGACAATCGGCTTTTGCACATTTGTAGGCGGAAATCTAGTCACATGGAAAAGCAAGAAACAAAACGTCGTGGCACGATCAAGCGCCGAAGCGGAATATCGTGCCATGGCGTCCACCGCTAGTGAGTTGACTTGGATCAAGCAACTTCTTTCGGATCTAGGAATAAAAATTCATGCGCCAATACAAATGTTTTGTGATAATTAAGCGGCACGACATATAGCATCCAACCCGGTATTTCACGAAAGAACGAAACACATTGAAGTGGATTGCCACTTCATTAGAGAAAAAGTTCAAGCAAAAGAAATTGAAACTCCATTCGTGAAAAGTGAAGACCAATTAGCCGACATTTTCACGAAAGGATTGGATCCAAAACCATTTGAAGAAAATGTGCGCAAGTTAGAGTTGATCGATATCTACACGCCTAACTTGAGAGGGAGTATTGAGAATTAAAAGAAGAATTAAGATTTAATCAAGCCTCAGAGTTGTAATCATCATAGGCTAGATTTAGAAAATTAGAGAGTAACTATAGTCACTCAATCCTTTTTTCTATTTTAGAAAATATAGGCAACTGTAGATAACGGTAACTTTTTTTTCTACCGTTACTGTTGATAGCTATAAAAGCTCCACTGTACAAAAAACAGAATAACAAGAATCATACTCATTTTTTCATCACTGTTATTTTTCTGCAATCTTCTCAATCTCACAAAATTCAACACATCCCTTATAATCCACTTTGTACACCATTGAAATAACAGTTCCAATTTAAGCAACTGTGCCCAAAAAAAGAATCCACTCTTTATCCATATCCTTGGTCCAGTACGTAAAGCTCGAATTCGATTGGCCCAAAAGTTTTGTAGGTCTGTACGTTGATTTGAGATTTAGTCAAGGCGAGAAGATTCCACACATCTTCACTTGACAGTATTGAAACGTTTTGTTTTCTTTTGAAAATGTGTAGTTAATGAGCATTTGAATCATGGTCTCGACGCAATTAAAAATAGATTGATGGGAAGTCTCCAATAAAATCTTTTGAAGCGGCTGTAATCCATCTTGTAACCGCCCTTCTGCATGCAGGAGTGTGTTCTCCAATGGAATTAAAATCTGAAATAACTTTTTGTTTCTGGGAAAGATATCTTCTGTACTGAGGCCGGATGAGAATTAAGTACTGTCGGCATTTTGTTTAAAACTAGTTCCATCTCAGTTAATGCACAATTTAAAGAGCATATTTGCATAATGTATTTAGTTTGAAGCGGTGACTAAGTTAATAAAAATAAAAATATAAAAAGTGTTTGTTTGTATAATAAGTAATATGGTTTAAGGGAATAAAGGAACCGAAATTCGATGCAGTGCATCAGGTTTCAATCCGGAAATGTTTTGTTAACAAGAAATTAACAACAATATTTTTTATTAAAAAATAGAGAACACCAAAACATAGTAATTTACCATAACTTTTAGACCATTAGAAACAAAATTGTTTCCATGTAAGCATTGAGGAACCAACACTTTTGCCAAGTATAAAACCAACATTTTTTTTTAATTGGAACTACATGCACTAGCTTTTGTTTATATTATATTTAACAGTGATGTTTTAATTATTATTACTATCACTATATATAATTAAGTAATATAAAATGATAATTAATGTTATTTCATGCATTGTTATTCAATCTATTTGTTAAAATAATATATATATATATATATATATATATACATATATATATACATATATATATATACATATATATATATACATATATATATATATATACATATATATATATAGAGAGAGAGAGATGGGCTATTGTACTTCGCGAACTAAAACTCCCGTTTACATCACGCTCATATTTTCATTTTCAAAATCCAAACAACCGATCCGAACCATTCAACATGTTCTAAATATTGAAATGTGCTCGGAGACTAAATTTTACATTTTTTGGAATTTTTTTACTATTTATTAAGCCACTTTGAAAGTTTCTGATCCAACGGTGAACAGTAAAAAACAGTAAAATTTTCTGGACCACCATATCAGAAACTTTCAAAGTGGCTTAATAAATAGTAAACAAATTCCAAAAAATGTAAAATTTAGTCTACAAGCACATTTCAATATTTAGAACATGTTGAACGGTTCGGATCGGTTGTTTGGATTTTGAAAATGACAAAATATGGTCCGAAGTAAACGGGGTTTTACTTCGCGAAGTACAATAGCCCATCTCTCTCTCTCTCTATATATATATATATATATATATATATATATATATATATATATATATATATATATAGAGCTTGGCTACTATGCTTATATAAGCATATGCCCCCATATGCTTATAACTCATTTTTGCGTTTCCAATGTTCAAATGGTCGATCCGACCGTTCATCTTGTTCTCCATATTAATATGTGCTTGGAGACTAAATTTTACATTTTTCTGAATTTTTTTACTATTTATTAAGCCACTTTGAAAATTGCTGATCTGGGTGAACAGTAAAAACAGTGTTTCTAAAATTCTGGACCACCAGATCAGAAACTTTCAAAGTGGCTTAATAAATAGTAAAAAAATTTAGAAAAATTTAAAATTTAGTCTCCAAGCACATATTAATATGGAGAACAAGATGAACGGTCGGATCGACCATTTGAACATTGGAAACGCAAAAATGCTCATTTAATCATATGGGGGCATATGCTTATATAAGCATAATAGCCAAGCACTATATATATAGAGTATGGCTAAGTTGCTGCCGGCAGCATTTCGGCGAGGTGCTGCCGGGGGCATTTCGGCCATTCTGGTGTTCAAACAGAAAATCCGAACCGTTCAACGTGTTCGAAATATTAAAATCTACTTGGAGACCAAATTTTACATTTTTTGGAATTTTTTTACCATTTATTAAGCCACTTTGAAAATTCCAGATCATATGGTCCAGACTGTTTTTACTGTTCACCCGGATCAGCAATTTTCAAAGTGGCTTAATAAATAGTAAAAAAATTCCAAAAATTGTAAAATTTGATCTCCAGGTAGATTTTAATATAGATTGAACATCTATATAAAAAAATTTGTTGTTTGAACACCAGAATGGCCGAAATGCCCCCGGCAGCACCTCGCCGAAATGCTGCCGGCAGCAACTTAGCCATACTCTATATATATATATATATATGAGATGGGTTATTGTGCTTTGCAAAGTAAATCCCTCCGTTTACTTCGGGCCATATTTTGGATTTTGAAAATCCAAACAACCAATCCGAACAGTTCAACATGTTCTAAATATTGAAATGTGCTTGGAGACTAAATTTTATATTTTTTAAATTTTTTTTACTATTTATTAAGCCACTTTGAAAATCGCTGATCTAGTGGTCCAGAAAATTTTACTGTTTTTTACTGTTCATAATGGATGAGCGATTTTCAAAGTGGCTTAATAAATAGTAAAAAAATTCCAAAAAATGTAAAATTTAGTCTCCAAGCACATTTCAATATTTAGAACATGTTGAACGGTTTGGATCGGTTGTTTGGATTTTCAAAATGCAAAATATGACCCGAAGTAAACGAGGGTTTTACTTTGCAAAGCACAATAGCCCATCTCTATATATATATATATATAGAGAGAGAGAGAGAGTGAGGCTACGGTGCTATGCATAGCACGGATTGGGTCCGTGCTACGGCTCAAAATTTGACTTTTCAAAATCCTAAAGGTCGATCCGAACCGTTCAACATGATTATAAAATGGATATGTACTTGCAGAGATGGGCTATTGTACTTCGCGAAGTAAAACCCCCGTTTACTT
The DNA here is from genome assembly GCA_028015225.1 of Carex myosuroides. NCBI lineage: Eukaryota > Viridiplantae > Streptophyta > Magnoliopsida > Poales > Cyperaceae > Carex > Carex myosuroides. Next base: position 8,119,401 of record CM051470.1, on the reverse strand, counting down.
CACGCTCATATTTTCATTTTGAAAATTCAAACAACCGATCCGAACCGTTCAACATGTTCTAAATATTGAAATGTGCTTGGAGACTAAATTTTACATTTTTTGGAATTTTTTTACTATTTATTAAGCCACTTTGAAAATCGCTGATCCACTTTGAACAGTAAAAAACAGTAAAATTTTCTGGACCACCGGATCAGTGATTTTCAAAGTGGCTTAATAAATAGTAAAAAAATTCAAAAAAATGTAAAATTTAGTCTCCAAGCACATTTCAATATTTAGAACATGTTGAACGGTTCGGATCGATTGTTTGGATTTTCAGAATGACAAAATATGGCCCGAAGTAAACGGGGGTTTTACTTCGCGAAGTACAATAGCCCATCTCTGTACTTGCAAACCAAATTTTACATTTTTTCGAATGTTTTTACTATTTTTTTAGATAAGCTGTTTTTGGATGGTCCAGAATGTTCAGATCAAGTGATTTTCGAAAAAATAGTAAAAAAATTCGAAAAAATGTAAAATTTGGTTTGCAAGTACATATTTATTTTATAATCATGTTGAACGGTTCGGATCGACCGTTAGAATTTTAAAAAGTCAAATTTTGAGCCGTAGCACTGACCCAATTGGTGCTATGCATAGCACCGTAGCCTTACTCTGTATGAGTAAGGCTACGGTGCTTTGCAAATTAAACAGCCCCTTTTACTTCGCACTTGTGGCCGTTGGATATGCATTAATAGTCGTGCAGATCATCAGATTAGATTTCAATTTTTCGGAACTGGACTCTCCAATTGGAGCAAAATCAGACAGCACCCCCCCAGTCCGACCCCTCTCCTCTCCCTCTCCCTCTCTCTCTCGCGAAAACCCTAAACCTGCCTAACTCCCAGCGACGCTCCCCTCCGCACCAACCCCTCTCTCGCAAAATCACCCAGCACCCCCCAGTTCGACCCCTCTCCTCTCATCTCCCTCTCCAGTGACCCTCTCCCACAGCTCCCCAGTCCCGATCCCTCTCCCAGTGGCTCTCTCGGGTAAATATTCAAAGCCCCCCTTTTCAAATTCTAATTTTTGCTGGTTTTGCCGACTTTGGTGCTTGGCTTGATGGCCGCCTATTCTGATTTGTGCCGACTTTGGTGCTGATTTTCACTGACCCTTGATTCTGGTGTACTGGTACTGTACTGGTACTGTACAGTACCAGTACCGGTACAGAGACTGGTGAAAATCTTGGTTATCATGCCGGTACAGAGACATGGATATTAAAGTTTGCTGTTTTGCTGTTTTCGGTGTTGATTTTGCTGTTTTGCTGTTGCGATGGTTCCTTACTGGTACGGTACAGGGGCTGAGGTTGGGTTTGCCTTTTTGTTCCTTGTTGCAACGGAACTTATTCAGGCCTATGGTGCTGGAAAGGAACATAATCAGACATAATGTTCATGCTCAAAACAATGCTGGTAACGGTTATAGACACATTCCATTATAATACATGAAAAGCATACATCACAATAAGTTTTGAGTCTTAATTTTATGGCAATAGTGATGTAAATTTTTGTTATCCTTCGTTTAATGTAGGAGTATTTTGAGGCTTGAAGCAAGTTCCTACACTAATCTATGTGCTAGTTGGTATCAGCAGCAGAGATTGACATGCATATGCAGTTCTAGGGTCATTTTTGCAAATTATAGTGCATTGCATAGTTTAATTGATTTTTGAAATATATAGTGTATACAAATGTGATGACTTTGAATATAACAAAATATGTTAGACTTCCTTTTGCTGGAGGCAATGCCCCTGTCGTTGTTGTTTTAGTTTCTTTTTGTACTGACAGTAGTGTACTTCTTTTGCTGTAACAATTTATCTCCTTTTGTTGTACCAACTTAATTCCAAATTAATTAAAATGATCTCCAGCTATGTGTCAACCAATTTATCTCCTTTGTTGCAACTATTTTACCAATTTATCTCCTTTGTTGCAACTATTTTTCCTTGTGCTTGAATATGTGACAATTGACATTGCACTGTTAATTAATGATGAATAAATAATAGGAGTATTCTTTGAATGTGTGTTGTTTTTGCTTCACAGATTAAGTACATAATGAATGAAGCAACGCTGAAAGGGTTTTGTTGTTATAGCAACATTTGAAGAAAGAGTCCAGTGCATTGAAGAATCATAATTCTGAAGGATAAAACATTTTAATTCTAGATTAATATAGTCATTAATTTCTAAGCTGTAGCAACATATAAATGATTCCAAAAAAGCATAATCACAGATCTCTTCTCTCAGGGAAGAAAAGACAACCTGACAAGCATAAAAGAAATATGCAAATAGCACCCTTGTTTTTCAAATATTACAGCCTCTAGATTAATAGAGTCATTAATTCATGTTTTTTTTGCTGCAGTAGCAATATTGATAACTACTGCTTAGTCCCATCAGCCATTTCATATTAATAAGAGTCAACTGATGATATAATGCTACAAAAAAAAAAGAGTCAACTGACAATATAATGTTACAAAAAAAAAAGAGTCAACTGACGATATAATGTTACATCCATGTCAACAAAATAAAAATAAAAAACAAAAATAAGGCGCTACAACAGTGCACAAGTAAAGAGCAATCTAAGTTGTTCATCACCATATATCAAAAGTAAAAATAAGAGTCATTAATTCATATTAGAAACTTAATGCCGAAAATACATCACCATATATCAAAAGAAAGCACGAACAATCTAAGTAGTATAACAAAAGAAGAGAGCTCTATCTATTAAAATGCACAAGTAATTCCTTTATCTGTCCTTCATTCATTCCTATGCTTCACCTTTTCCCCTCTACATCAACTCTATGCAGCAAAAACTCATCAGTGTATGAAGCCAAATTTAGTAAATTTCTGTATATACGAGAATAAAATTTGATGAGAAATGAACTTCAAACATTAATTTGTATAAATGACAATTTGAACAACCATTGACAACTGAACAGATTTGGCCATCAATTGATCAACCAAAACCTTGCAAAAAAATTCTAGAACAAAGGCACCAATTTCACATAATTGCAGCAATTTTTAACATTTTCAGAAATTTGCACCCCTAAATCAGTGCAAATGCAGTGATAAAGGCAAACCCAGCCTCAGCCCCTGTACCGTACCAGTAAGGAAAGGCATGAACCATCGCAACAACAAAACAGCAAACCAACACCGAAAACAAAAAGGGGCGGTGTCAGTAAAATCATCCCAGTGCAAGAACAACACATCCATCAAGCACACAGAACAAAACAGAGAGGGAAGGGAAACAAGGCAACACCACTAAATCAAGAAGGGCAACACAGCCCCGCAAGCAAAAATCAGAAAAGGAGGCTTTGAATATTTACCCGAGAAGGAGGCAGCGCTGGAGAGAGACGTCACTGGAGAGCCTCGCTGGAGAGGCGTTGGGAATGAGATCGGGACTGGCGGGTTTAGGGTTTTCGCGAGAGAGAGTGGGAGAGGGAGAGGAGAGGGGTCGGACTGGGGGGGTGCTGTCTGATTTTGCTCCAACTGGAGAGTCCAATTCCGAAAAATTGAAATCTAATCTGATGATCTGCACGACTATTAATGCATATCCAACGGCCACAAATGCGAAGTAAAAGGGGCTGTTTAATTTGCAAAGCACCGTAGCCTTACTCTATATATATATATATATATATAGGACAGTGCTACGGTGCTACGCATATATAAGGGCCCTCCGTGCTACGGCACACTTTTTGAGTTTTCAAAATCCTAACGGTCGATCCGAACCGTTCAACATGATCTCCATATGAATATGTACTTGCAAACCAAATTTTACATTTTTTAGAATTCTTTTACTATTTATTAAGCCATATTGAAAAAACACTAATTTGTACACAACAGTAAACTTTTCTGGACCATTGGATCAGCGATTTTCAAAGTGGCTTAATAAATAGTAAAAAAATTCTAAAAAATGTAAAATTTGGTTTGCAAGTACATATTCATATGGAGATCATGTTGAACGGTTCGGATCGACCGTTAGGATTTTGAAAACTCAAAAAATGAGCTGTAGCACGGAGGGGCCCTTATATATGCGTAGCATATTAGCCAGATTCATATATATATATATATATATAGAGAGAGAGAGAGAGAGAGAGATGGGCTATGGTGCATTGCAATGCATAGGCACCCTTGTGCATTGGACCATAAATCACCTATTCAAAGTCCAAATGACCGATCCAAACCGTTCATCTTGTTCTCCATATTAATATGTGCTTGGAGACCAAATTTTACATTTTTTGGAATTTTTTTGCTATTTATTAAGCTACTTTGAAAATTACATTTTTTGCGTCGAGATGAACTGTTCACCCGGATCAGCAATTTTCAAAGTAGCTTAATAAATAGCAAAAAAATTCCAAAAAATGTAAAATTTGGTCTCCAAGCACATATTAATATGGAGAACAAGATGAACGGTTTGGATCGGTCATTTGGACTTTGAATCGGTGATTTATGGTCCAATGCACAAGGGTGCCTATGCATTGCAATGCACCATAGCCCATCTCTCTCTATATATATATATATATATATATATATATATATATATATATAGGACAGTGCTACGCGTATCATAGATCCCTCCGTGCTACGGCTCACTTTTTGAGTTTTTAAAATCCTAACGGTCGATCCAAATCGTTCAACATGATCTCCATATGAATATGTACTTGCAAACCAAATTTTACATTTTTTAGAATTTTTTTACTATTTATTAAGCCACTTTGAAAAAACACCAATTTGTACACAACAGTAAAATCTGCTGGACCATTGGATCAGCGATTTTCAAAGTGGCTTAATAAATAGTAAAAAAATTCTAAAAAATGTAAAATTTGGTTTGCAAGTACATATTAATATGGAGATCATGTTGAACGGTTCGGATCGACCGTTAGGATTTTGAAAACTCAAAAAGTGAGCCGTAGCACGGAGGGGCCTTATATACGCGTAGCACCGTAGCACTGTCCTATATATATATATATATATATATATATATAGAGAGAGAGATGGGCTGTTATACATTGCAATGCATAGGCACCCTTGTGCATTGGACCATAAATCACCGATTCAAAGTCCAAATGACCGATCCAAAACAATCATCTTGTTCTCCATATTAATATGTGCTTGAAGACCAAATTTTACATTTTTTTGAATTTTTTTACTATTTATTAAGTCACTTTGAAAAAACACTAATTTGTACACAACAGTAAAATCTGCTGGACCATTGGATCAACGATTTTCAAAGTGGCTTAATAAATAGTAAAAAAATTCCAAAAAAATGTAAAATTTGGTCTCCAAGTACATATTAATATGGAGAACAAGATGAACGGTTTGGATCGGTCATTTGGACTTTGAATCGGTGATTTATGGTCCAATGCACAAGGGTGCCTATGCATTGCAATGTATAATAGCCCATCTCTCTCTCTCTATATATATATATATATATATATATATATAGAGCTTGGCTACTATGCTTATATAAGCATATGCCCACATATGCTTATAACTCATTTTTGCATTTTCAATGTTCAAATGGTCGATCCGACCGTTCATCTTGTTCTCCATATTAATATGTGCTTGGAGACTAAATTTTACATTTTGCTGAATTTTTTTACTATTTATTAAGCCACTTTGAAAATTGCTGATCTGGGTGAACAGTAAAAACAGTGTTTCCAAAATTCTGGACCACCAGATCAGAAACTTTCAAAGTGGCTTAATAAATAGTAAAAAAATTCAGAAAAATGTAAAATTAAGTCTCCAAGCACATATTAATATGGAGAACAAGATAAACGGTCGGATCGACCATTTGAACATTGGAAACGCAAAAATGCTCATTTAAGCATATGTGGGCATATGCTTATATAAGCATAATAGCCAAGCACTGTATATATATATATATATATATATATATATATATATATATATATATATATATTAGCGTTTTCAAGCACTATTTGAATTCTCTTATTTGTGTTTGACAATCGCTTTTATCTGGAATAACGTCTTATTCTGCTATTTAGTTTATTCCATCTCCAGTTAAAAAGTCTATTGTCATTAACCAACCAAAATGTACCGTTATAAATATACCAGTTGAAAAATACCTACTTTAAGTTTAATATCCCTTTTTATAACGATATACTTTTAGTTTAATATACCAGTCTAAGACAATTGAAAACCAGAAAGTGCTTTAGTTTCAAATTTTTATTTTTTTTATAACGATCTACTTTTAGTTTAATATCCCTTTTTTATTTTCATTACTTTTACATTTTACTTCATATTTGCTTAAAAAAAATAAGAGTCACTATTTTTAGAATTATTACCATCTGTATCAATTAATTTAATCTCATTTTCATTCTCAAGGTAATCATACATTCAATTATAACTTTTTAATATAATAAAGTAATTAATTTGTTTTCTTGAATGAAAAGTTAATATTGTAATTTTATTATTGCAAATTATACCTCTGCCAATATATTCTGTATTATGTTAAAATATAGTCAACAAATTTATTTTTACTTTGATGCAGTACAACGCTAGACTGTCAAAGAAAAAATTAACAAAATGTGTCTGCAAAAAGTTAGTTAATAAAAGTGAAACTTTTCTGAAAATGTTTGACAAATAAAATCAGTTAAAAACTTTGAATTATCATTGTTGAGTTAGGAATTTAAATATTGGAAATAGAACATGAAGTTGGAAGCAATAAATTATCTCTTTTTTTCTAGTTCCATGAAAATTAATTGTCGGGATCCATAAAATAAAAAAATTTAGAGAGTAGACGAAGAATCGTTTCTCTTCCCATTAAATAAGAAACTTATACTTCAAACTTTTGTAATTCCCGAATCGTCATCTCTGCCCATTAAATAAGAAATTAACCCTTTAAATATTTGTAAACTCCGAATTGTTGTCTCACCCTATTCCAAATAAAAAACTCCCCATTCAATTGCTTGACGCAGGAGCCCACTGCGGCCATGGCGAGCTCTCCCTCCCAAATCGACTATCTCTCGTCTCTCCCGGACGCGTTGCTCATTACCATACTCTCTCTACTCCCTACATGCATAGCTGCTCGCACCTCCGTTCTCTGCCGCCGCTTCCGCCACCTCTGGAAAGCCTCTCCTTCGGTGGACCTCTCCATCACATGCCCTCGCTTCCGTGGACCTTTCTATCACCTCTGGGAAACCTTCGTTTCCATGGCCAACAGCGCTCTCCTCAGTCGGACACCCTCGAACCCTCTCCGCCGTCTAAACCTTGAAATCCATCCTCTACTCCCATGTGATCTCACTGACTCTTTCATCTCTTCTTTGCTCGTCCATGCCCATGCTCTCGGACTCTGCCACCTCACCATCCGTTACTCTTCGAACTTTCAGGACTCTGAATCTGTTCTCTGCTCTGTCTTCTCCATTAGCTCTCTCGAGTCTCTTTCAATCCGCATTAATTCCACATTTACTTCCGAAATCTCTTTCACCCGCTTGAGAAGCCTTTCTATTAATTTTTCTACAGTCAACTCGACTCAAGTCCAGCGGCTTCTCTCTGAATTGTGTTGTTTGGAAGATTTACAAGTTTCAGTGTCCTCTTGGATTCAGAATGTTTGCCTGTCCTCCCGGACGGTAAAAAAACTGGAGCTGTGTTTTAGTTTTTTTGATTCTCTTGGGCTATCCATGCCTTCATTGGAGTTCATTTGTTTGGAAAAACATTCAAATGGTAGAAACTTACCACTGATCCATGGAGAGATTCCCTTCATAAAAAAAGCTGTTCTTACCCTTGATTGGGTTCGTCAGGAACAGATCACTGCTGTTGCTCAGTTTCTGAACTTCATCTCTCATGTGGAAGAGCTGAGTCTTGATTTGGAGAAATATAGGGTAATTAATAAGCTCCATGTCCCAAACCTTATTTTTGTGTATTTACTGTTTTGCTTCGGGTTTAGTGATTCACTCTTTTTGCTGAAATTAGGAAACTAGGCATTTTTACGAACAGAGGAAGCACTGAAATAGAAATGTTAGATAATAATACAAATACAGATGTGAAATGTAGCTAAAAGGTTTAGAATCAAATTAAATTGTACCTTAGTCTATTTAACTTTTGTATGATTTCTGCAGTTATCTGATTATCCATTTTCTGTCTTGATGGAACCGGGCAAAGAGGTGCCAACTTTTCCTAATTTGAAGCACCTAGATGTGCACATATGTTTTCATGAGTTCAACTTTGAAGCTGTGGTCACGATACTCCGTCATTGTCCTGCATTACAATCACTAAAACTACATCATAAGGTGCATAAATTTTTAATTTTTAATTTTTTTTGAGAAAAAGGCATATAGCCCATTTGCATTACGCAAATAGAAGAGAGTTGTAATTACAGACAAGCAACAAGTATTCCCGAAACTAAATAACACACAACAACCAAACACAACTGTTATAGATCAGCAAACTCAGATCAGATGATACTACTACTTATTAGATGAACTAGGGTATCGTAAGCATAAAATATCACTATAAACCAAAATAACTGCTCGAGTGGTCACCATGAGCCCTCTTTCGCATTATATTGTCTCCCCCTCTGTATCACCAGTCATGTAATCCTCAAACACAATGAGTGGAGTCGCATCCGCCCATTCACGCAGAGGAATAATCTCCATGCTCTCTGGCATCCATTCTTTGACAGCATGCTCCATTCCATCTTTGAATTTTCCTGCCCAATATTGAATCAATGAACAAATTAGAAAGAGTACAGATCTATTAGAAGACACTTGTACTCCATTAAAACAAATATCATTGCGATATTTCCAAAGCGACCAACACAGATGCATAACTTTTAATTGCTTTCGTTAAATCTACAACCACCTGAATGGATGAAAGTTCTTTGATGGAAATGTTCCTTTTGTTCTCATAACGTTAAACTAATTTAATAAGGCCCAACGAAATATGAGTCTAGGTCGAGTCTAGCCAATATCCTGAGGCATATTATATATATATATATATCTATATATGTGTGTGTGTATGTATATATCCCATTTTCGCTCTCTCTATTTTGCTCTTAAAATTTTGTGTTTCTGTTTTTGTACCGATTGAGATTTAAATGGGACGACCAGACGAGTAGATAACTCGTATTATGATATTCATCACCTAGGCCATATCATGGTTGATCTTAGTAATGTACTTTTTGAATCAAGTTTATGTCCTTCAAATTCCAAAATTACACTCTTTTAATTGTTTGAGGTATTTGTGTGAGATTTATTAGATGTTGCCAGTATCTTCTTACTGGACATGAATGGTCGGATTTTTAGATTATCTGATTATGTCGCTTTACTAAGGATGTCCTTTTACCTTGGATGTAATTAATTAGTTATGCCATGTAAAGGAGTTAGACTGCTTCGCTGTTTGCGTCTTTTTTTTATATATATGTTTCCATTATATTGCCACTGATCATATATTTGTTTGTATTCTTTGATTAGACTCCTGATATGCGGGCCGTAAAAAAGAGGAAAAGAAATGTTTGGAGATCAAAGCTGCCGCGTAACAGGGACGGTAATTATCAATATGCTTCTTTCAAAAATCTTCATTTAGGAGAGAATAGAGAAGAATTCGAGAAGTTGCTAAACAAAAAATGTACTCCAAAGAGGCAGCAAATAGGTAGCTAGAGATGCAAATTATGCTGTCAAAAACAATACTATAAATGTTTTTGTTCGGACTCAGTTTTTTGTAAACTGGATTTGAGTTCGAGCTTGCTTGCAAGTTAATATCAAGTATGTTTATTTTAGCTCTTTATTCCAATGGTTTTGTTCATTTAAACTTCCCTTTTCCATTATGGTCGAATCTTTATTTGGTTTTTCTACTTTAGGAAGAACTATAGATCTTGTGACTGTGAGTTTGTTAAAATTGATTTTCCATTATGGTCGAATCTTTTCCATTATGGTCGAATCCGCAAACTTGATTTTGTTAAAATTTACTTTTGACTGTTTTAAAGAGGTTGGAATTAATTTGAGAAAAAATGTGATGGAATATGTGGCACGTTTCCTTAGTTTTTGGTTATTCTTGTTTGGAAACAAAAAAAGCTTTATTATTTTTTATATTGCCGGAACATCTCGAATGAAAAAGAAGATTATTAAATAATAACATTAAATATTAGCGTTGTCCACAGAATTATAAAAGAAAAATAAAAAGTATCTAAACTGGACATACCTTGAGCAAAATGATGACGATAGCATATATAGAACTGGACATACCTTTATTTCATTTGCTATCTAAGGATATACTGTGCATGATGTGGTTTAGGTTTAGTTCTTTTATAGGTGATTAGAGAAATGCTTTCTTTCAAATAAAAGCAATAACGTGGGCCTAACCAATTTGAGAACCGGATTGATAAATATTTTAATTTTAATTGATTGTATTTTGTATAGTATATATAATAGGCAAGTTATAATGACTACAGAGTAACGTACAGGGCTCCATATTTTACATCTCTGCCAAAAAATGTTTCAAAATGACATTTTTTAATTTTTGATCACAAGCAGCTACACCTCGTATACATGACGGCTTGTTGTCTTTCTTTTTTCATTTGCAGATCAAGAGATTCAAGGTAAAAACAAATGGATGTAGAAAATTTCATCTTCTATCATTCAATTTTATTAGTCTTTAAGCAACAATAGATCAAAATAATTTGGTTAGTCCAAAGTCCGAAAGATCTAAATAATTTTCGGAGGAAATTTGCGGCGTATCTTTAATTTGTTACTTCGTATCTTCATTTGTTTTTCTAATTAGTTATATATTGTTTTAGTACTCAAATAATTTTTTGTAGGACCTAGATATATCTTATTTGAATTTTTTTTTGTAATTGACTATTGACTCTATTTAATTCGGAACCATTTAGTCAAAGAAAGCAATATTAATTATTAAATTTAGTTCAGATCATTCAATATTAACTAGATAGTAATTGTAACATTTAAAGTTTTTGTCATGTCTTATTGCAATTATATATACGGATAGTAGTTTTTATTATTTCGAATTGTTCAATAAAAATGCTCATTTATTTAGAGTACATATAAAAAAAAATATTTCTTTCTACTATGTTCCATTTTGTAATGTCGCAGATTATAAATTTGTTGTTTTAGTCTATCATGTCTTACTGCAAATATATATACGGATAGAAGTTTTTATTATTTCCAATTGTTCAATAAAAAAGTTCAATTATTTGGAGTACATATTAAAAATATATTTTTTGTTCTACTATTTTCCATATTATGGCAATTTTTAAAAATTAATTTGGTGAAAATTTATGTTTGTGTGCATTTTTATTTAAATTTATTGGTTATTTAATTGGCAAAATTCTTAGTCCCTCCATGTTTAACTATGAATTAAATAAATAATCGAGTTTATATAAGAAACAAAATTGTACTTGTCAAATTGTACTTTTCAGATTCCGCCAATACAATATAATTGGATGTAATAGTTTATAACATTTGTCTCATAATAGGTGAATATAACATTAATTTGCTGAATCATTTGTTGTTCTATTTTTATCTTTTTTTTAAAAGCATGGTACTAGCTACCAGTAATAGTAAACTAAGATCAACTAATGCACATCAAATTTGTCATCCCCTCTACAAATTTTAACCCACAAAATCCCCTTTCTCTTTGATCCTTCTACACAGTAACTCCTCCGAGATATGAGTTTCTCTGAAAATTGTTTCATTTCGTTGTCGCCATAAGAACCATATCGTACAAAGGAAGCACGTCACCCAATTTTTTTTGCCATCAATTCAACATTACTAGCAACACTCTAAGAATTATGCCATATTTGTTGCATCGAGCCTCCAAGCATAAATTTTCATAAATTTGAAAAAACAAAGGCACACAAACATAAATTTTCACCAAATTAAATTTTAAATTATTTATCATAATATGTAACATAGTAAAAAGAATTATATTTTTGGATATGTACTTCAAATAAATAAACTTTTGTATTGAAAAATTCGAAATAATAAAAATCGGTATCCCTATAATTGCAAGAAGACATGATAGACTAAAGAACAGATAAATTTAGTATAACTTATTTATCATTCCCTCATACAAAAATTGCAGTGTTCACCCCATCTTTTTGAAGCTTTAAATTTTGTAAAAAAATAATATTATGCATAAGGATTAACTAATAATCACCAATTTTTTTTATATTTACTTTTGTTAGAAAGTTTTTTAAATAATTGTCAACAAATCAACTGAATTTAGTAAATAAAATATGCTAGATTTACTTTAATTATAGATAATTTTGTTATTCAATTGGTTGATTATCGATTACACAAAATGCTCATTTTCAAGAAAGGAAATTTCAGTTTATGACCACATGGATAAGAGTAATTGCAATGAAAGAAAAGAATTCCAATAAGCAATTGTCAATATTCAGTTTCGATTTCAAAATTACTGATATATCGGCTATGTTTTTTTAACAATATGTCCTACAACCCAAACTCTATGTTTTTTTAGTATATTAAAGTTTATGTATATATTTCCTTTTCAAGGTACATGATATTAACAAGTAATCCTAGTACATTATTTGTTCTATTAAAATAAATACATACTGACCTTTTGATTTTCCTTTGCTTTCCTAAACTATTCATGCTGAAATGTAAGCGAGTATATTTGGCCACAACATAAAGAAAGAAAGTACTTGTTAGCTGCCGTTGCTTTTGGGACTAATATACAACTATTATTGTTCATGTGAAATTGCAAACAAAGCAAATGAAAACATATATTATAAATTTCTTGAGCATGTTCCATCAACAATGATTCATATATATATATATATATATATATATATATATATATACTTGTTAAGACTAGATGATGCTTTATTTGAAAAACTTCAAATAATAATGATACACCAAGTTACATATATTACAGTATAAAAAATCCCAATTTTGTTGGTAACTTTTGTATATTTGAAATTCTTATGGGAAAATACAACAGTAATTACATTAGCATCAAATTAACTTGGACAGTGAAGAAACCTTTTTGTGAGTGCATGCGTTTACTAATTGTCATCTTAACTTTATTTTTTCGACTATAAAATTGAACTATATCAGATAATTCCAAAAAAAAAAATTGTAGAAACATGCATAAAATAACATAAATAATAAACATGCATTAATCTTTTAGATTCTAAATATTATTTTTTTACAAAAATATTGTCATCATTAATTAATTTATTAATTTTATACCGTATATACAGTATTGCAAGCCATATATAAGTTCCTTAAGTTAACATCGAAAGGACAAAATTAGATTTCGTTTCAATTCAAACTGTGGTAAATATTTTATTAAATTTCCAGTTTATGGTCAATTCATACGCTTCAAAAGTTTGTAGGCCTGTACGTTGATTTGAGATTTAGTCAAGGCGAGAAGATTCCACACATCTTCACTTGACAGTATTGAAACGTTTTATTTTCTTTTGAAAAATGTGTAGTTAGTGAGCATTTGAATCATGGTCTCGGCGCAATTAAAAATAGATTGATGGGAAGTCTCCAATAAAATCTTTTGAAGCGGCTGTAATCCATCTTGTAGCCGCCCTTCTGCATGCAAGAGTGTGTTCTCCAATGGAATTAAAATCTGAAATAACTTTTTGTTTCTGGGAAAGATATCTTCTGTACTGAGGCCGGATGAGAATTAAGTACTGTCAGCATTTTGTTTAAAAACTAGTTCCATCTCAGTTAATGCACAATTTAAAGAGCATATATAGTTGCATAATGTATTTAGTTTATAGCGGTGACTAAGTTAATAAAAATAAAAATATAAAAAGTGTTAATTTGTTTGTATAATAAGCAATATGGTTTAAGGGAATAAAGGAACCGAAATTCGATGCAGTGCATCAGGTTTCAATCCGGAATTGTTTTATTAACAAGAAACAACAATATATTTTTATTAAAAAAAATAGAGAACACCATAACATAGTAATTTAACCATAAACTGGAACCAACACTTTTGCCAATTATAAAACCAACCTTTTTTTTAAAATTGGAACTAACACTTTTTTTTTCTTACTACATTTAATAGTGATAATTAATGTTATCACTATCACGATAATTAAGTAATATAAATTGATAATTAATGTTATTTCATGTACTGCTATTCAATCTATTTGTTAAAAAAATAGGGTTAAAATGCATTATTGGTTTTGTGCTCCAATCATGCTCCACGTCTTTTTCTCTATTCTCAAAGTTTGAACAATCGATCCGAATCGCTCAATTAGGTAATCATAGATTAGCGTTTTCTAGCACTATTTGAATTCTCTGATTTGTGTTTGACAATCGCTTTTAGCTGGAATAACGTCTTATTCTATTATTTTGTTTATTCCATCTCCGGATAAAGAGTCTATTATCATTAACCAGCCAAAATGTGCCGTTATAAATAATTAACCAAGCACCTTGTGCTTTAATTTCAAATCTTAATTTTTTATAACGATCTACTTTTTGTTTAATATCCCTTTTTTATAATTAGTATGGAAAAAGCCAATGCATTTCTTTTAAATTTTACTTCACATTTGCTAAATATTATATAAGAGTGTCACTATCATTCTCATTAGGTAATCATAGATTTAATTATGAGGAACATTTAAAACAAAATAAAGTAATTAAATTTTGTTTGTTTCAATCAAAAGTAAATATTGTGATTTTATTATTGCAAATTATACTTTTGTCAATATAATTCTGTTTTATGCGAAAATACAGTCGAGATATTTACTTTTGCTTAGAATGCAGTACAACGCTTGACCGTCAAGGAGACAAATTTCCGGCATTTTTATTAATACCAAAAAAAAAACAAATTATCAAATCTGCCCTCACTCCAAAATTATTTTTAAAACTACCCCAACCGCCCGCCTGCTGGGCGGTCCAGTTTTCCTAGCAGACCGCCCAATGGCTGGACGGTCCACTATGCACAGCTGACCGCCTAGCTGCTGGGCGGTCCGCTCTGAATTTTTTTTTTTAAACGGCCGGCCCGACTCGTCCGACTTGACCTGCCTGGACCCGGACCCGTCCCTCTCTCTCTCTTCTCTCTCTTTTTCTCTATGCCGCCCCGCCTCCCCGCTGCCCGAAACCGACCCCCACCAAGCTCTCTCTCTCCCTCTCTCCCTCTCTTCCCCTAGCTCTCTCTCTCTTCCGAACTCTCTCTCTCCCTCTCTTCCTCTCTCTCTCTTCCTCTCCCTCTTCCTCTCTCTCTCTCTCTCTCTCTCTTGCCCTCTCTCACCCAAACTCTAATTTTCGGCCATCTCGGTCATCTCGGCGACAATCTGATTATTTTCGGGTAAGTCTCTAAATAACTTTTTTTATTTATATTTTGTATCTTGTATTGGCATTGGAACGATTGGTAGAAATTGAATTGTTAATTATCGTGTGCGGGTTGTTGATTTTTCCAACGCGATTGAATTGTTCAAAATTAGGGTTTTCAAAATTAGAGTTTGTAAATTAGGATTTAGGGTTGACATAATTGGAGTTTATAAATTAGGGTTGAATTGTTAATTATCGTGTGCGGGTTGTTGATTTTCCCGACGCGATTGAATTGTTCAAAATTAGAGTTTCCAAAATTAGAGTTTGTAAATTAGGATTTAGGATTGACAAAATTGGAGTTTACAAATTAGTGTTGAATTGCAGGTACGTGAGGGCGTTTGTCATGGATTTATGTGGCAGCGTCATGTTTGTCGATTCCAGCGGTGACGCAGTTCCGATTATGTTCCTTTCTCTGCTGAGGGACATTGAGCGGCCGTCGAGGTGGAACTGGGGTGGAGTCGTGCTCGCCCACTTATACCGGAGCTTGTGTCATGCTTGTCTGGTAAGTTTGTACAAATATTTTAATTTTTTTATTACAAATATTAGGGTTCAATATTTACCAGAAGTGCACCGCATGTCCAAAATTTAGGTGAAGAACAAGCAGATTGCCGGACCACTTCTTCTACTCCAGCAGTGGTCCTGGTCGCATATACCGGTATGTCGGCCTGTTCCTCCAGCTCAGGCGGGCTTATGGATGGGAGATTACCCCGAGAGACGTTCGGGGTACTGTGCCATATGGGGGTACTCCCCACACATACGAGAACACGGGCAAGGAGAGGACCGTGGGGATTTTATATGTCCGGGGTCAGCTCCAGATGCTTCACGAGACGAGCATCACCTGGTACCCCTATCGTCTGTTCTACGATCAGAACCTTCTGTGCCGGCTGACATTAGAGCAGAGATATCTCTCATTTTATCGGGGGCCATGCGTATGTTTCTGGATAGTTGAGTATCACTATCCTGATCGAGTGCCCAATCAGTTTGGCTTGGATGCCTATGTCCCAGATTTTCCAGAGTTAGACGAGCAGCAGACCACCTAGCTGCACAGATAACTACCACCGCCTTATTGTTTGTCTATTTTATTACTTGTTCAGCCATACACGTTACTAATTAATTTATATTGCAGCACTAAACACAACAAGTCCAAAGTCGACTGGAGCACGCGTTTCTTGGAGCATTACCAGCGTGCTGCATCAACGGAGGATCACTTATGGACCCTGCCTTCAGCTAGTGATGCCTCTATGCCGGTCGGGCCTTGGAGATTGCGATATTTAGTCTGGTACCAGAGATGGGGCATGCCGTAGGTTTATCTACAGGGGGGACTATGGTGATGCCTTTCGATGGAGACTCACGGGTGAATGATCTAGGACTTACCTTTCGGCCCGATCCATGCTCGTTCGGTATATTAAAATAAAACTGACATACTTAAAATAGTAAAAGTTTATTTATTCATCCTCTAATAATAATAATGAAAATACATTGTGTGCATATTTTGACCGGTATTATAGGAGTGGCACACAGCATGGTGTGCATGGCGAGAAAAAGTTGGAGAGCGATAGGATGTCAAATGCTCCAACACAGTGCACCGATCGTGGATGACTCTGGCTGGGACGGGCGCCTCGTTGGTATGTTGCACGATGCTGGGGAGGACATCAATTGGCGTGAGATAAAGGCCCCACCACCAGATCAGGAGCAGCCTAGAGTCGCTGTCTACCCTGATGAGATGCCGCCACCTCCTGCAGGTAATAATATGTCATACAAATGATCATTATTAAGTGTCTCTTTAAAAGATCATTCTTATTAATTTATCTTCATTTCTACAGATGATGACTCGGGTTGGGCGATCCACCAATGGGGTTGAACAACAATGCGTGGAACGCGTACTACAACGAGCATGGAGTTCCAGTGCAGCTCACCGAGGTAGCAAAATTTTATTGTTTAATTAATTTACTCGTTACTTCTATGTAGCAAAAGTAACATTGTTTACATGCAGGATGAAGCTGCCGCCAGGATTGACTTCTCATTGGATGACCTCGCTGGAGATGATGGCGGATATGAGCCAGCTAGCTCCCACAGACCACGATATATGGAGACCAGACAGCACGACGGGGAGGCCAGTGGGAGTGAGGCGCAGACTGCAAATGGCTTTGCCTATGCTATATTTGGCACACCGCCTCCGGCCTCGTATCCTTCTACTTGGAAGGCCGATCCGTGGGTGTTGCGTACACAGGCGGGGATCCACAAGGAGCATGCATTACACCTGGGGGAGGACCCATGGGCGCAGGGGGCCGTACACGATGACATGCAGGAGGATGAGGTTCACCAGAGGCGTGTGCCGTCACAGAGGGACCGCCGTCCACCTTCTAGGTTGGAGCTCTCCGGACGTCGCCCTCGTCCTCGTCGTTAGGGTTTTTATGTTTTTTTAGTTTGATAGATTTGTAGTATTTTATGTTTGGATTATTATATTTCATGTTTGGACTGTTATGTTTCATGTTTAGACTTACCATTTAGATTACCTATTTTTGTTGTTTATACTTACCATTTAGATTACCATTTAGACTTACCATTTAGACTTACCATTTAAAAACATTAAAACATTAACAAACTAAATATAAAACATTAACCAATTATATTAAAAACTAGGCAATTACATAACATATAAAAATAATCGTCAATTATAAAATATAATCGTCAATAAATAATAAATATATATCATATAAATCATTACAACAATTTAATATAAAACATTCAAACAAATAAATATACCATATTTAAAACAAATTAAAACATAAAAACAAATTTTAAAAAAAAAATTCACAGCGGACCGCCCAGCAGGCAGGCGGTTAGAGCAGTTTTAAAAATAATTGTCGAGTGAGGGCAGATTTGATAATTTATTTTTTTAGGGTATTAATAAAAATGCCGGGACAAATTTTAAATTTTTGTAAAGTCCGAATCGTTCTCTCTTCCCATTAAATAAGAAATTAACCCTTTAAAATTTTGTAATTCCCGAATCGTCATCTCTGCTCATTAAATTAAATAAGAAACTAACCCTTTAGGTACGTTTGGATGAACTTTAGAATAGCTAGAATAGCTACTGTTTAGAATAGTAAATAAGAATAGCTACTGTTTAAAAACAGTGCTAACTCAAGCTATTCGGAATAGTGAAAAAGTTGTTTGGATTGCATATTTGGAATAGAGTTTGGAGGGAATGAATAAAGTAATAATTTATGTGTTAGATTAAATATAATATAATATAATATTAATTTAAATATTATATTAGTATTAAATATAATATTATATTAAATATAATATAATATTAGTTTAAATATTAAATATAATATAATATTAGGTTAAATGTTAATATTAGTTTAAATATTAAATGTAATATAATATTATTTTAAATATTAGATTAGTATTAAATAAAATATTAGATTAAATGTAATATAATATTAGTTTAAATATAATACAATATAATATTAATTTAATTATTAAATGTAATATATAATATTATTTTAAATATTAGATTAGTATTAAATAAAATATTAGATTAAATATAATATAATATTAGATTAAATATAATACAATATAATATTAATTTAAATATTAAATGTAATAGAATATTAGTTTAAATATTAGATTAGTATTAATATTGAAAGCAATAAATGATATTCTATGTTTTTGTAAGAATAGAGAATAGTCTTATTTTCTCTATTCTGAATAGTTTTATTTCTCGTTTGGATTGTTCTTGTTCCGAATAGCAATGCTATTTTAAGAATAGTGTTATTCTTAGTGCATCCAAACATAGCCTAAATTTTGGTAAACTCCGAATTGTTGTCTCACCCTATTCCAAATAAAAAACTCCCCATTCCATTGCTTGACGCAGGAACCCACTGCGGCCATGGCGAGCTCTCCCTCCCAAATCGACTGTCTCTCGGCTCTCCCGGACGAGTTGCTCATTACCATACTCTCTCTACTCCCTACACGCATCGCTGCTCGCACCTCCGTTCTCTCCCGCCGCTTCCGCCACCTCTGGAATGCCTCCCCTTCGGTGGACCTCTGTTTCGAATACCGTCGCTTCGTTAAGCGTTGTACTGCATTCTACGTTTCCATGGCCAGCAGCGCTCTCCTCAATCGCACACCCTCCAACCCTCTCCTCCTTCTTAACCTTGAAATCGATTATCGACTCCCATGTAATCTCACTGACTCATTCATTTGTTCTTTGCTTGACCATGCCCATGCTCTCGGCCTCCGCCACCTCACCATTGAAGGCACTTGTTACTTTGAACTTGTTCTCCACTCTGTCTTCTCCATTAGTTCTCTCGAGTCTCTTTCAATCCGCACTAAATCTGGAATGACATTTCCTTCCCAAATTGCTTTCACCTGCTTGAGAAGCCTTTCTATTAATTTTACTGCAGAAAACTCGACTCAATTCCAGCGGCTTCTCTCTGAATTGTGTTGTTTGGAAGATTTACAACTTTCGGTGTCCGCTTGTGTTGAGAACGTTTGCCTGTCCTCCCGAACGATAAAAAAACTGGAGCTCTTTTATTATTGTTTAGATATTGATCTGGGGCTATCCATGCCTTCATTGGAGTTCATTTGTTTGGTATGTCATTATGGTTGTAGAAACGTACCACTGATCCATGGAGATATCCCCTTCATAAGAAAAGCTGTTGTTACCATTGGTTCCCTTCGTCAGGAACACATCATTGTTGTCGCTCAGTTGCTGAACTTCATTGCACATGTGGAAGAGCTGAGCCTTGATTTGGAGGAAAATAGGGTAATAAGCTCCATCTCCCAAACCTTATTTTAGAGTACTTACTGATTTCTTCCGTTTTAGTGATTCACTCTTTTTGCTGAAATTAGAAAACTAGGCATTTTTACAAACAGAGGAAGCACTAAAATAGAAATGTAAGATAATTATACAAATGAAAATGTGAAATGTAGCTAAAAGGTTTTGTATCAAATTACATTGTACCTTGTCCCCCAAATTTTGCTTGGAAATCTCCTCAAGTGGCATACACCTTAGTATTTTTTCTGTGGGATTTCTACAGTTCTCCAATTATCCATTTTCTGTCTTGATGGAACCGGTCAAAGAGGTGCCAACTTTTCCTAATTTGAAGCACCTGGATGTGCACATATGTTTTCATGAGTTCAACTTTGAAGCTGTGGTCACCATACTCCGTCATTGTCCTGCATTACAATCACTAAAGCTACATCATAAGGTGCATAACATTTTAATTGCTTTCGTTAAATCTGCAACCACACATGAATGGATGAAATTTATTTGATGGAAATGTTCCTTTTGTTCTATGAACCTTAGACTAATTTAATCTGGCCCAACAAAATATGAGTCTAGATCGAGTTTAGCCAATATCCTGAGGTATAATATATATAACCCATTTTCGCTCTCTCTATTTTGTTCTTAAAATTTTGCGTTTCTGTTTTTTGTACCAATTGAGATTTAAATGGGACGACCGGACAAGTAGATAACTCGTATTAAGATATTCATCCTTAGGCCATATCTTGGTTACGTTGATCTTAATAATGTACTTTGTGAATCAAGTTTTTGGTTTTATTTCCATTGGCCATATCAAGTTCATCACCTAGACCATATCTTAGTTAATAATGTACTTTTTTATTCAAGTTTATGTCCTTCAATTTACAAAATTACAAAGACTCTTTTAATTGTTTGGGATTTATGGGTGAGATTTATTAGATTATTGCCTGACTTACTGGACATGAATAATTAATTAGTTATATCGCTTTAATAAAGATGTCCTTTTGCCTGGGATGTAATTAATTAGTCATGCCATGTCAAGGAGTTGGACTGCTTCGTTGTTTGCTTTCTTTTTTATATATATATTTCCATTATATTGACACTGATCATATATTTGTTTGTATTTTTTGGTTAGCCTCCGAAAGCGGTAAAAAGAGGGCAAAGAAATGCTTGGAGATCAAAGCTGCCACGTAACAGGGACGGTAATTATCAATATGCTTGTTTCAAAAACCTTCACTTAGGAGAGAATAGAGAAGAATTCAAGAAGTTGCTAAATAAAAAACGAACTCCTAAGAAGCAGCGGGTATGTAGCTAAAGATGCAAAATCATGCTATGAAAAACGTAATACTAGAATTGTTCATGTTTTAATTTACTTCATTGTAAATTGGATTTAAGTTCAAGCTTGTATGCAATTTAATATCAAATATGTTTTTTTTAGCTCATTTTCCATTGGTTTTGTTCATATAAGCTCCAGTTTTCCATTATGATCGAACCTTTATTTGTTTTTCTACTTTAGAAATAATTATAGATCGTGTGAGTTTAATTTCTGAAATTTTGATTTAGATAAAATTCACTTTTGACTGATTTAGATAAAATTCACTTCTGACTTAGATTTGATGGAATATGCTGCACCTTTCCTATATTTTTGTGCATCTTTGTTATTCTTGTTTGGCAAAAAAGAAAAAAAAACTTAATTTATTATTTTTGTTATTGCCTGAACATCTCGAATGAAAATGAAATATATAGATTCTAATGAAAATATATATAATTCAAATGTCGCATCATAAAAACTTGTGAAAGTAATAATAACTATTAAAGTACTTGGAATTCTCAACAAAAAATTAATTGTGAGTATTTAATGCTTCAGTCAACGTGCCAATTTATCAAAAAAAAAAAAAGTTGCACATTTTCATGTTTCAGTAAAATGTAAAATATGCCAGCTCATGTGTCCGATATGCATAAGATATAAATTATGAAAAACTTCATACCTATCTGGGTGATATTGTGTAATATTGTATGCTTATGCTTTAGTACAATTTTTACTTTTGTGTGATTCTCACAGGATGAGGGTTATCCATTTCCTATCTTATTAGAAAGCTAGACAAGATAGGTATAACCAAGTTTTATGTCTAGGAACTTAGTTTTAGATGCGGAAATAGATTCTATAATTATTATTTTTTATTAAAGTGAGGAAAATATTCCTCACCAGTTTCCATTGAAACTACAAGTTCGTCAAACCGGACCAAACCTCTGGTACTAGTCAGAAACTGTTTTTACTAGGGGTGCAAACGGGTCGGATATTATCTAATCGTATCCGTATCCGTATTCAAAAATTAGATATGGATATCTGATATCAGAATATCCGTACCGATACGGATACGGATATAGTTTTGAATTTTAATTATCCGTATCCGAATAGTAGATAAATACCATATAGTTTACTATATATTATGAAAATATTTATGTATATATCTACGGATATCCGATTTGTATCCGTATCCGAAAATTAAAAACGGACACGGATATGGTTTTACTACTATCCGATCCATATCTGATCCGTTTGCACCCCTAGTTTTTACATCTTAGTGCAACAAATAAACCCTACTAATTACAAAAATCAGAGCATTTAACCAACCAAAGAAATTTAATCTAACAAAATGTACTAAACTTCAAAGTTAGATCATTGAACCAACCATAGAAATTTAAACTAACAAAATGTACTAAATCAGAGCATTCTTTGTTATTCTCAGTTAGCAATAAGGAATGATAACAATATACATTGATACTTATTTTAGTACAAACACTTTATGAATAAATTGATCTACAAGATGCCTAATAAATAATGTAAACTAATTTTAAAAATTTATCTATTGAACATAAATATGATAAAAAAAATTAAATATTTTCCTATAGTTTTAAATATTTTATAAACAATTGAAAGTTCCAGTAGCTCCTATATATATGACCACATTATTTTGTTTATTTACTTTTTCCGGTGGTTAGAGAAGCAACAAATATTCTTGTACTTGTTAGCTACTTAGCTTAGTATCAGTGTTTTCAAACATATATATTAATGCAGCAAAATCAGGGATTATAAATGGAGAAAATTAACGCTTGATTTCAAATGGATCGAGGTTTCTTTTAATTGGTCCTTTTAATTAATGGACCAATATATTAATCAGGGGAATAAATGTCATTTAGTAAAAGAAAAAAACAATTACAAAGGTCAAATGTGCAGATAGGAGAAAATTGAATTTCATAAATCACATAGATTGTTTCATATCTGCTACCACCTTAAAGGATTTCATTATTATTTCAGCTGTTTCAACATATTAATTGATATGACTAGAAATGATCAATTTTTGCAAGCTTTTATTAATTTAACCAAGTTTATAAAGCACTGTTTGTTGAAATGCCTACCAATAATTAAATTAAGTACATGCAAAGGAGTAAAAATCAGAACTTTCTTAATCATACGGCGGATTACACACACACATATATACATAGGAGTTGGATACGGTGCTATGCATAGCATAGAGAGCCTCCGTGCTACAGTTTAATATTTGAGTTTTCAAAATTTTAACGGTCGATCCGAACCATTCAACATGATCTCCATATGAATATGTACTTGCAAACCAAATTTTACATTTCTTAGAATTTTTTTACTATTTTTTTAGATAGGTAGAAAAACACTTGATCTGAATGGTACAGAATTTTCAGATCAAGTGATTTTCTACCTATCTAAAAAAATAGTAAAAAATTCTAAAAATGTAAAATTTGGTTTGCAAGTACATATTCATATGGAGATCATGTTGAATGGTTCGGATCGACCGTTAGGATTTTGAAACTCAAATATTGAGTTGTAGCACGGAGGCCGTCTATGCTATGCATAGCATATTAGCAATTTCCTATATATATAGAGCTGGGCTATGGTGAGTTGTGAAGAGGTCATTTTTACTTCACGCTCATATTTTCATTTTGAAAATCTAAACAACTGATCCGAACCGCTCAACATGTTCTAAATATTGAAATGTGCTTGGAGACTAAATTTTACATTTTTTAAAAAAAATTTACTGTTTATTAAGCCACTTTGAGAATCGCTGATCCGGTGGTCCAGAAATTTTTACTGTTTTTTACTGTTCACAGTGGATCAGCGATTTTCAAAGTGGCTTAATAAATAGTAAACAAATTCCAAAAAATATAAAATTTAGTCTCCAAGCACATTTCAATATCTAGAACATGTTGAACGGTTCAGATTGGTTGTTTGGATTTTCAAAATGAAAATATGGCGTGAAGTAAAATGTTGTTTTACTTCACAACTCACCATAGTCTCTCTCTCTCTCTCTCTCTCTCTCTATATATATATATATATATATATATATATATGAGGAGGGTTCAAATGCACCATTATTTTTGTGCTCCAATATGCTCCACATCATTTATCTCCATTTTCAAAGTCCGAACAGTCAATCTGAACAGCTCAACATGATCTTCATAATAACATATGCTTGGATACCAAATTTTATATTTCTTAGAATTTTTTTACTATTTTTTTAGATAGGTACAAAATCACTTTTTTAAGGAGATTCTGGAACATCCAATAAAATGATATTGTACCTATTTAAAAAAATAATAAAAAAATTCTAAAAAATATAAAATTTGATCTCCAAACATATTTTATTATGAAGATTATGTTGAACGGTTCGGATCGACTGTTCGGACTTTAAAAATAGAATAAAGGATGTGGAGCATATTGGAGAACAAAAATTATGGTGCATTTGAACCCTCCTCATATATATATATATATATATATATAGAGAGAGAGAGAGAGAGAGAGAGAGAGAGCTGGGCTATGGTGAGTTGTGAAGTAAGATGTCATTTTTACTTCACGCTCATATTTTTATTTTGAAAATTCAAACACCCGATCCGAACCGCTCAACATGTTCTAAATATTGAAATGTGCTTGGAGATTAAATTTTACATTTTTTGGAGTTTGTTTACTATTTATTAAGCCACTTTGAAAATCGCTGATCCGGTGGTCCAGAAAATTTTACTGTTTTTTACTATTCACAGTGGATCAGTGATTTCAAAGTGGCTTAATAAATAGTAAACAAATTCCAAAAAATGTAAAATTTAGTCTCCAAGCACATTTCAATATTTTAAAAAAGTTGAACGGTTCGGATCGGGTGTTTGAATTTTCCAAATGAAAATATGACGTGAAGTAAAACGACGTTTTACTTCGCAACTCACCATAGCCTATCTCTATATATATATATCCTTCTGTACAAATTAGTTGCTAACTAGGACCAGCACTCAGCCTCATTAAACCCAAAGCACTTTAATTCTTGGGTTTCACTACATAATTAATATATATATGTGATTTGAAAATTTGGGGTTCACTATATAATTAATCATCGTTCTTGGGCTGATCTGTACTAACTTATTTCTTCTCCAGTTGCATCACTTCCGTCTCGCGCTCCATTTCTTTTATTTGAGTCCCGCTGAGTAGAGTTTAGTGTTTAAATGTTCTTTGGTCAATTGAAAATACTGGGTCCCTTTGCTCAGATTTCCATCTATTGATTTAAGCTGCCCAATCTGCTCGATCACTCTATCTTCTTTCTTATTCATCTCGAGGGTTGACTAAGTCAATGATAGCTATGGCTAATCTCAAATTAGATGATTTAAGTTGGGAATTTTATCTTAAACCCTATTCAATCAGACTTGAAATCTAATGAAATAGCTACATGCGGGACAATTTTCAAGTTTCAAGTAGTTTAATTAATCATATGGTAAGATAGGATTCTGTCTATCGAAAAGAAATGAAGAAAGCTTTAAAAAAATTGTGTAACTAATCCAACTAAAACATGCTCGATAAGTTGATGTAGCTAATATTGGTGATAAGGAGGCCCCAATGGAATACAAAACATAAAACAAATAATAAAGATAAATACAGATGGAAAAGGTACTAAAAGTAACTTGATAGAATTTACATTTACATCCACGACCAATTACACTAATCTATTGCAGACTTTTGCAGCAATACATTGTATCCTTCAACCACAAGTGAGAGAAACTTGGGCTCATTCTAACCGCATGAGGGAGTGCTGGAAGGAGACTATAGGAGCTTTACGCCTGCCATAAACAAGGGTTAAAAGTAATACTAAAATAATGTATTTAGTTTGAAGCAGTGATTAAGTTAATAAAGTTAATAAAAATAAAAAAACATATAAAGTGTTTGTTTGCTTAGAAAGTAATATGGTTTAAAGGAATGAAGGTACAAGATTCGCATGCAGTGCTTCAGGTTTCAATCCGGAAATGTTTTATTAACAAGAAACAACAATTATTTTTTATTAAAAAATTTACCGAACGACATAACATAGTAATTTTCCATAACTTTTAAACAAGTAAAAAATAATTATTTCCTTGTAAGCACAGAGGAACTAACAATTTCGCCAATTATATATATAGCCAACAAATTTAGAAAAGCAGCACAAACATCAACACCAAAAAAAAATTTAATATCAATTATCATAATATGGACTTGTAGAAAGAAATATATTTTTGGATATGTACTCAAAATAAATAATTTTTTTTATTTAACAATTTGAAATAATCAAAATTGGTATCCGTATGCACTAGTACAGAAAACACGACTATACATAGTCCAAAAAGATAATGACACATGGTTTTACAACCATGTACACGGGCGTCATGTATGAAAAGATCAGTAAACTATACATAATTTCCGAACTGTGTATATACCCCTAACATAAACGGTCTTTTAAATAAACCGTGAATATAAACCGTGAACAATGTACTTAATAACATACACGATTTAGCCAGAATCAACCGTTTTTGTTCTCCGAAAAAGGCTCTGACCTCTTGGAATGTATACATGGTTTCGTAGAAAGGAACCGTGTCAGTCCTCCAAAAAGAGCGCTGATTTCATACGTTGTATACACAGTTTCGCACGGTGTTGTTAACCTTGTATCACTACAGCAAACAGGACCATCAGCGACCGTTGAAAACGCCGGTCGCTGAAAACACAAAAAAAATAATAAAATAATAAAATTGAATTTTTTCGGCGACGAAATCTTCAGCGGCCGGCGCCCACAGCCTTCAGCGACCACTGTGGCCCTGTTTGCTCTAGGTAAAATAAAAAGTCACTTTAATTTTAAATTTATTTTTAGTTTTGTAAGATAATACTAATTATTGTCTTATTTTTAATGTTCCAAGCAAGACGAGACGCATGTTTCGCTCCAGTGGGTCGAGCAGTAGTCAGTCGCATTCTTCACAGTCATATTCTTCTATGCCGCCAGCTCCGCAGCTCACAGAAGAGTATATCGATATGATATCTGCTCGGGTACTTGATAGGATGGAGGATCGGTTTATGTCCAAGATCACCGAGCTTTTCAGAGCTTCTCAGGTACGAAATTTGATATTTCAGTTCGACTTTAATTGTGAACCCTGAACCCTAAATTCTAATTATCTAAACTATTTTTTTACAATCTCACAGGGAGGTTCGGGCTCGCAGCATGCCTCGATCCCCGCTCCTTAAGATGACGAGGATGATGACGGCGATGATGACGAGGGGCAGGGGTCGGATATTGGTGGTGATGGTACTACTTAGGTTTAGATGTTTATGGTACTACTTAGGTTTAGATGTTTATGGTGACGATGGGCAGGGGTCGAAATGTCGACATTTTGATAGATGTTTATGGTACTACTTAGGTTTAGATGGTACTTGACATTACTTGACATTTCGACATTTATGTTTGTATTACTTGACATTACGATTATTATTATGTTTGATGTTTATTTGTTGTATGTTTATGTTTATTTGTATTACTTGACATTACGACATATATGTTTATGTTGTATGTTGGTACGTGTCGTACCACCTATTAAATGGTGCAAATTTAAATAATATAATAAAATCTAAAAAACCTGACAGAAGAGTATCAGCGACCGATTTTAAGTATCAGCGACCGTAAATGTTGGTCTCTGATAATTTGTGTATCAGCGACCGTTATAGTTGGTCTCTGATAATTTGGTTATCTGTGACCGGTTTTAGGTATCAGCGACCGTTACCTTTGATCGCAGAAAGTTTTTGCTGACGTCAGAAAAAAAAACAACAGCGACCAAAAAAATGTGGTCGCAAAAGATTATCAGCGACCGGGTGACGTAGTATCAGCGACTGGTGACGTCATCAGAAAAGTATCAGCGACAAAGCTTACAGCGACCGGCGACATAAGTGTCTGCGACCAGAATTCCGGTCGCTGATGATCAAGTTTGCTGTAGTGTATATACGTAATTGTAGAAACATACACGGGTATTTTCTTACGAGAGCCGTTTTAGATTTTGACATTCATACGCTGTTTTTTTATGCAACCGTGTTTGATATGCATATATTTTTTTGTTATTAATATGCCGTTTATAATGGCTAGCAGCCATATATTTGCTAGCCACAGAAATTGAAGACATGTTCATTAATTAGCCACGGAACATATTTACAACATTTACAATCACACAGATAGAAAGAAATTACTAAGTATCTATATATATTATTGTCAGAACTCCGCCAAATTACCAACTTTCGTTCATTCGTAGCATACGATTAATTAGCCAAAAGTGAGACATGTTCAGTAATTACCCATGCATGCACATAACATATTCGCATGACATTTACAATCACATGATGTGTGTCAATATCTATTGTTAGCTTATATCTATATTTAATTATGGCAGTATGTATCAATTTTAGAACATTGTGAAAGTAGTGGAGATCTAAAAATAGATTTTGTATTGGTATATTAATTATGTAAGCAGGAGATGAATTTGTAACGAATGAAATAAATGAAATGAGTTTCTGTTATTGAGCAGTTTTAGAATCGGATATTTTCTTGAGACAGCAAATATTTTTTGTTTAGTTCAAGTTGGGCTGTGCATAGAGCCACGTTTTTCCAACATCACCATATGTCATATGTACCAGATTTGCTCTACAAATATAACAGTTTCGTTGGTTTTGCTCCTAAGCCCTCTAATCCCTCTTATCTACACTGTTCTTCTTCTTCTTTTCTTTCTACCATAGGGAAGTGAGAGAGAAACAAACAAAATGCCTGATGTTGTTATCTCCAATGGCAATGCTTCCGATTTAGGAGGGAAAATTACTTACTATGTGACTATTTGAGCAGTTGTTGCTGCCACAAGTGGATTAATGTTTGGTTATGAAATCGGCATTTCGGGTTTGTTGACTTAGTTCATACATATTTCTGTGATTATTTGTTTTTTGTCTTTTTTTTCCTTCTCTTTTATTTTGAATTTTTTTATGGTTTATTTTGAAAAAAATTCTCTATGATCAAGTGGGTCAGCAATGGTAAGGTCTGATACTAGTACTAGTCCGATAATGTAGAATTGATACATTCCCAAATTCAGCAAGCGATTTTCTCAAATGTTGCTTTGTATATCTGCATAATTAATCAGGTGGAGTTACATCAATGGATGACTTCTTGTTGAAGTTCTTTCCGGCCGTGTATACAAAAAAAGCACAATGCGAAAGAGAACAACTACTGCAAGTATAACAACCAGTTCCTCCAGCTGTTCATCTCCTCCTTGTACTTGGCTGCTCTTGTGGCGAGCTTCGTTGCCTCCAGGACATGTTCCAACTATGGCCGTAAGCTCACATTACAAATGGCCTCGCTCCTTTTCTTGGTCGGTGTTGCCTTGAATGCGAGTGCTATGAACCTCACAAAGCTTTTCCTTTGGGAGGATTTTGCTTGGCATTGGTGTTGGATTTGCAAATCAGGTAAGTTATTATTTTGTTAGATGTATGTATAATTTGCTTGGCATTTGGATTTACTATCACTACTAGAATCTGAGTTTATTGCATGGTTAGAACTAGTTTGTTGCAAGGTAATGACGGCCCATGCAAAAGAAATGACTTTTCTGAATTCGTCAGAGTTGTTGCAAGGCTAAGCCCATGCAACATATCTGCCATGCAACTGTGTGATCTGCAACCATGCAACTGTTTTCTATCTCCCCTTGCAAATACTTTATGAAGGTCAGATATTATAATTAATTGGAGTTCCATGCAACAACTCATCTATCTCCCCTTGCAAATACTTTATGAATGTGAGATATTATAATTAATTGCAGGCCCATGCAACAACTCATCTATCTCCCCTTGCAAATACTTTATGAAATGTGAGATATTATAATTAATTGGAGGTCCATGCAACAACTCATCTATCTCCCCGTGCAAATACTTTATGAATGTGAGATATTATAATTAATTGCAGGCCCATGCAACAACTCATCTATCTCCCCTTGCAAATACTTTATGAATGTGAGATATTATAATTAATTGCAGGTCCATGCAACTACTTAACCCCATGCCCATGCAACTACTTAACCAGATTGGTAAAGATGTATTCTCATGGTTTGCAAGTCTTTGTTGTAGAGGTTTTCGCATTTCTTACATGGACAAGGGATACATTCTTTGCCATTGAGGACAGTCACAACCGAGGGCTTGGAACAAGCTACATCTACAAATTCTTTCACCCCCTTTATGAACTCGGGTAGAATCCCTCCTTTGGGATTTAGTCGGTTGTACATCCATCGACGATCCGTTGCCATTTTACTAGTTAATTGTTGGAAGAGAGGAATGAGTTAGCCACTAAGTATTGCTGGTGTTTAATTACATATACATTTGAAATATGGACATAGTTTCTCATAGTCTAATTTGGGATCTTGTTGAGTGGTAGCAGCAAATGGAAGAAATTGATGACCATCAATTTAATTTTTTCACAATTAATAGAAGGGTTGAGCCAATCAGTTAGGATATACAATTAATTTTCGGTAAATGGAGAATTACTTACACTAGGTATCGTTGAGCTAATTAGACAGTGTTGAGCTGAGAGGATATGGTTGGGCGTGCCTTGGACAGGGAGAACGGCAAAAATCAGTGGAGATGCGATTTTGGGTTGAGCTGGGAGCAACTCTGCCGATCCAGTGTCAGAATAGCAAAGGTGAGAGAGAGGTGGGTGCCATTCCGACTCCTTGGGGGGGGAAACGTTGTGCGGCTTATATTTTTAGATAAAAGGCTTCTCACCGCTTAAAACGGAAAGAATGCCCCCCGATTCCAGAGAGCAATTATTATTTGTATTGGTATACCCATGTAAATAATGGCACCTATAAGATGAGTTAAATACTAATTTCATCGCGTACCCACAGTGTACGCATCATATTAAACACAACCACATAGTTTCAAAATACTACTGTAAAAATTAAACAAGGTAACACATTAGCAAGCTGACACATCCTACATTAGCATGCTACTTTGTTCATTTAATGTAAACAAGGTAACGCATCCTAGATATGCATGCTACATTAGCATGCTACATTAGCATCCTACATTAGCATCCTACATTAGCATGCTACATTTAATATAAACAATGCCAATTCATACTACATTAACATGCCGAAACCAGGTAAAAATTAATTGTTTTCTCATCAAAATACTACTTTGTTCATTATAGTTATTACAAATCCAGATGACACATTGCCAATTCAACCTTTGGCACGTGAATTCTCGGGGTCCTCTCCCCCCCCCCCATTTGCTGAGTCACCAGCATGTCCCCTGGATGACCCCTCCTACAAAGTAAAAAAAAATTAAATGAATTAACAAAGCTACTTAATTAGTTGTTTTCAGCAATAAAGCGTAACCATCGCGCGATATGGAACCTACATTAGGCGGTGGAAGAGTTTGAGGTTTATGAGTTCCATCATATTTAAGTGTTTGGGCTATGAACTTTCATTTCTATATAAAAATTGGCTATGAACTTACATTAGTCGGTGGAAGAGTTTGACCATGAAGCCGGAAGAGCGCCGCAATACATTCTCTGTTGTATTCGTCGTTCTTCTTTTGCCTTTCAAAATCTTCCCTGTGCCGCTTCTCTTGGGCCGCAAGCTCGCTAGCAAACGCTCTTCGTTCTTCTGCCAGTTTGGCGGCAAGCAACTCTGCCACCTGTGCCTTTGTGAACCTTTCCCGTTCACTTTCAGCCGACGTGGCTGTGCTCCTGCCAGCATCCGACATGGTTGCATCCTCTGCAGCCAATGCTCGGTTGACTCTGCATCAGTGTTAATGGGGGAGCTGATCCAACAGCCGACGAGACAAGCGGGCAGGTTCACGAGTTTGATATCAACACTTTGCAATTTACAAACCAGAGAAAAGAGAAAGTTTATGTAAGTGGAATTCTACAAGCGTACAGTTTTTTAAAAACAATTTTGTGGTGTCCACCGAGTACCAACAGACATGTAAAGGACCAATTTCTGGTACTTAAAACACCTTCCCAATTCACCGGTCAATAAAGTAGGTCACTGCAGAAGACTAAAGACATTAATGCCATCTCAATTCCAACTTTATTACACGGCCCAAAAAAAATATTGTTATAGGTAACAACATTAGTCTAATGCATTGTAGACATCTGACTCTATAAAACCAGTTCACTTCTCAATTTCAACTTTAATACATATTTCTCAACTTTGTCATATTCTAATAGAGGAAGGTTAAGGAATTGAAGGCTGATCAGGCCAATGCTGAATTGGATGACAGCACGTTATTTCTGACAGCCCTGGGCCCAACAACCCATGGCCGTGCCTGGGCCTTTGGAAGCGTGCTTGAAGGAAAGGTGCAAACACCAACCACCCGAGAAAGGCAGAACCACGTAGCGTCTTCTTTATCTGGGGTGACAAATAATGGGGTGCAGGAGACATTCTCTAGGGCAGAAGTAGATGCGATCGTGCAAGAACGTGATCGCCGTATCGCAGAGGAGCGCGCCGAGAGGCAAAGAGATCAAGCACAAAATCAATTACTGTTCGAACAGTTATTCAAAATGCATGGGTTACAACATCCTCCTCAACAGGTTGGTCTTACCAAATTCGGGGTTACTTTAGGGTTTCAAAATAAAAGGGTTTGTTGTGTTCACGGATTTTATGTACACACCTGAGATTAATGCTTTGATAACACGCCAGCTAGCAGTCCTGCCTATACTAACCTTTGTTCTTTCAATTTTTAACTTAGGCACCAGCTACCAGTGCTGAACTACCACAAGATGGTATGGCAGGGAATACGGGTTATTTACAGGTAAAATTGAAGATATAAATCTAAGTGACATCACGGTAATGCTGAATTAGTGCCTCAAAATACACCTATTGTTGTACTAGAACTACAGTGACTGCACATGACCATTAGTCTAATTTGACAAGTACACTCCAATGTTTTCCCACCTACTAACCCTTCAATATAATGGAAAAAACCAGCTAGTAAGGTAAGTACACAACAATAATGGGTAATAGTACTATATGACCAATAATAAGTTATTTCTGACAGGCTTCAACTACATGACTAATTTTTTTAAATTAACTCCAATTAATTTTCTAACATTACAATTTTGTATACATAGGATGTTGCTGGTTCTTCACACCCAAATCATGAAGGGTCTTTTCAAGCACTGCTGACCTCTCCAACTGGACAAGATATTGCGGGGAATGAGGCCGCAATGACAGATTGGTTAGGCAGTCACCCGTCGACATGAACCAAGGAGTTCTACTAGGGTTGTCAATATTTAGGGTAAAGTTTTTTTGGTTATATTGTGGGTATAGTTTTAACTCCTGGGGGTGAGTTTATTTTGTGAATGCTTGACAGGTGGGTACATTTTGTGTATATTTAGAAATTAAGACTTTCATTACCTATGTTGTTTTACTGCTTTTAAAATTGGGGTTCAATGTAAGCTGACTACACTAGGTTGTTCAATGCTTATTAGTTGCTTTCTACATATTTTTGATGTGTTGTTTTATGTAAATCTTGATGAATGGGGAACTGGGAATTGTAAAATAGCACTGGGCTGGTACCAGATTGGTACAGGGAGGGAGGATTGTAGAATTGGAGCATGCTGATCTGCTCTTAATTTTCTGTTATTATATTCATCGGTATTTCCACGCAAATAGTATTTATGGCAGTGCAAGCACAAAATGTAAATAATATTCTTGAAAATAATCACCCATGAAATAAGCTAATCATCTTCCCATGCTAATAGTCAGGTGGGACCCACGTTCCCTTGCCTTGCAAATAGTCAGGTGGGACCCACGTTCGCTCCCCTTGCAAATAGTCAGGGTGGGACCCACGTGTGTTAGCCTTGCATATAGTCAGGTAGGACCCACGTGTTATAGCCTTGCAAATAGTCAGCTGGGACCCACGTTCCCCATCCTTGCAAATAGTCAGGGTGGGACCCACGTGAGTTATCCTTGCATATAGTCAGGTAGGACCCACGTTCCCTAGCCTTGCAAATAGTCAGGTGGGACCGACGTTCGCTCCCCTTGCAAATAACCAGATGGGGCCCATGCTATCTCCCCTTGCAAATACTCCGAACGGGGTCAGATGTAAAAGCAGTTGCATGGTTAGTTGTTGCAATCGTAATTCCTTGCAACAAGTCAGAAAAAACTTGTTGCATGGTTGCTCATGCAAATACTTCGTAGTTGCAAGGAAGCTTGTTGCAAGGGCAGAGTTGCAAGGGTATTTCAATGTAACAAGTATTTTCGGGCTTGTTGCAAGCGTATTTCCTTGCAACAAGCCATTTTCCTTACCATGCAATAAACTCAGATTTTAGTAGTGTATAATGCATGTGATATTAATTAATATTATTCTCAATTGTCTTAATATATATGTTTTATTCTATTTTTATATAATATAACAAATAGATTAACTAAAAACAAATAACAAGATATTCTTTAATATATACTTACTTTTGCATAACTAAGAGGGGTGCTATAATCTAGTTAAACAAAACCACCCTTCTATCTCAAAAACTTGAACATCAATTTATTTTTCATTGTAGGCTGCTCTCTTTTTGTCAGAGATGGCACCAGTGAAGTACCATGGTGCCCTTAACATCATTTTTCAGTTGAATGTCCCGATCGGCATCCTATGCGCAAATATCATCAACTATTTTGTAGCAAACATCCATCCTCATGGTTGGAGAATTGCACTTGGCCTTGCCGGAATCCCAGCTACACTTCTGTTCGTAGGTTCCTTGCTTATTACCGAGACCCCAACATGCCTGATCGAATGCCAGAAACTGACAGAAGGCATGAATACTTTGAAGAAAATCAGAGGTCTCGACAATACGACTGCCAAGTATGAGGAACTCGTACTTGCCAGCGAGATGGCACGGCAAGTGAAACATTCATATAGAAACCTCATGAAGAGGAAGTCTCGGCCTCAGCTGGTAATTGCGATTGTAATGCAAGTCTTCCAACAGTTCACTGGCATCAATGCCATCATGTTCTATGCCCCGGTTTTGTTCCAGACTGTTGGGTTCAAGAGTGATGTCTCGTTGATGTCTTCGGCAATTGTTGGAACAATCAATGTTCTGTCGACTGTTGTCTTTGTTGTGATGGTCGATAAGGTTGACAGGAGGGTGCTTCTCCTAGAGGCTTGTGTTCAAATGTGTATCACTCAGGTACATAATTCAAACTGTATCAGCACACAACAGCAATATATATCACAAGAAATACAATAATGAATTTCCACTTTGCCAAATAAAAAGATTTTCTTAAACTCGAATTAATTTTCTTTTCTCCAGAACACCATTCCAACCATTTTGTGCATATAGGTTTCCATTGGTGCTATTCTCACAATAGATTTGAAAGATATCGGTGTCCAGCCTAAGAGTGTTGCATTATATGTTGTGGTGTGTGTATGCTTGTATGTGATGAGCTTCGCCTGGTCATGGGGTCCACTCGGCTGGCTAATCCCCAGCGAGACGTTTCCTCTAGAGACCAGGACAGTTGGTTATTCATTCGCAGTAAGCTCCAACATGTCCGTTTCCTTCCTCATAGCCCAGGTCTTCCTTTCGATGCTATGCACCATGCGTGCTGACGTATTTTTCTTTTTTTCCGATTGGGTCGTGATCATGTGTTTATTCATCATCTTCTTCCTTCCCGAGACCAAGAACATACCGATAGATGAGATGACCGAAAGGGTCTGGAAACAGCACTGGTTCTGGAAGAGATTCATGGATGATGAGGACGATATTTAGGCGACTAAAATTGAGATGGCACAATAGTTTCTACTAAATTTTGTTTTTGCTTCATCATTTTATGCATACTTTTTTTTTTTTTTGTGGTATGAAGTATAATTTTATATTTTAAGTTTGATACTGGTGTATGTGAACTTCTATGAGTAGTCCTTAGGATTTTTGTTTTTTGCGCTTCTTCAAATATTATCCTGTCTTTAATTGTCAGCATGTCCATGTCTAATTAAATTACTTAAACTCCTTGGTCTCTTCTTCTCCCTCTTTATGCTAGTCTCTTCTCCCTCTTCACTTCTCTCTCTTAGGGTTTCATAGCCGTTGTTTCGTCTTTTTTCTCTCTCGAAATCACACTCACCCACTATACTCTTTGTCAATATCTCAATGGAGGGTTAAAATCTCAAGCCATAGAAAGTGCGACTTCATCAGCAATTTGCCCAACTTAATACTTCTCATCATCTTAGGGCTTCTTGTGACCAAAGAAGCGGTGCGTACGTACATGTTATCTAAGGGGTGGAACAACCTGTGAACCTATTTACTCTTCCTCAATATAAATATGAGTGATTCTCAAACAGAAGCTTCCATGACTACTTTACTCCAGAAGATTAAAAATGTTGATCTTTTGGAGTTGCATTTTAAGTACAATCTACGCTTGGTATGCTCCTTATATTCTCATAATTTTAATTTTTCTGGTAATTTGAATTCCGTTAGACGAGATATCTTTTATTAGCAAGAAACAACAATAATTCTGATAAAAAAAAATACAGAACACCATAACATAGTAAGTTTTTATAGCTTTTAGACGAGTACAAAAAAGAAATCTGTTTCCTTGTAGGCATCGAGGAACTAACAATTTTGGTAATTCTAGAACCAACAAACATAAATTTTCACCGAATAATTAACTTTCAAAAATTAATTATCATAATATGGAACATAGTAGAAAGAAATATATGCTGGGATATGTACTCCAAATAAACGAACTTTTTTATTGAACAATTCGATATAATAAAAAATGGTACCCGTATAATTGCAATAAGACATGATATACTAAAACAACGAAATTTACAATCTACGACATTACAGGAAAAAATAAATTTAGTAGAACTTATTAATTATTCTCTCCTACAAAATTGTAGTGCCAACCCCATTTCTTTGGAACTAAAAATTTTGTAAAACAAAAATATTATGCATAATGATTAATTAATTAATTAGCAATTTTTATTTTTGTGACGCTTTCCTTACTTTGAAGTGAAGTGCCCAGCTCGGCCCATATGATTTGTGTCAAGATTCTTACCAAATCCAACAAAGAACCCGTTTAATATCCAACAGCGGAGGATGCATGCTCTAGAAAGTTTCGAGCGCAAATGTGTGTAAAAAAATCTAAACATAATTTGATAAAATAAATAATTACAAACATAATAAAATGATGAAGGATGCATTTAGAATTCGTACTTATGTTGGACAGTTCTTTAAATAACTGTTAAATATTTTTTTTAAAACCTGATAGTGGCTATCAGGTGTAATTACAAATGTTTCCAAGAAAATAACTATTAAATAATTAATTGTCAAAAAATCAACTAAATATTTTGTGAAGAAATATGCTAGATTAACTTTATTATAGAAATTTATATATGTCCATCATATAACTTCTTAATTTAGATATTTTTCCCATCAAAACTTTAAAATTAGTTAATTTAATTCCCATCTAAACTCGCATATTTTCTTAATATCCCCATGTCTTGCTTAAATCACTCAATAATAAAGATTAATATTAATGCAAAAGAAAAAGGAAAGGTATTAAGAACTAGGGTTGCAAACGAATCAAACCAAATCAAACTTACCCTAGTTTGAGGTTGAGTTTGAATAAGATTCGAACCGAACTGGTTTGATTTGTTTCAGAACGAACTTCAATCGAACGAGTTAGTTGCGAATTTTTTTTTTCGAATAACAAAATTTTAGTTATTTATGATTAAAATGCATTGTGTTATTTAAGATGTCCATGTCTATATAAGATATGCATTTTAGTTATTTAAGATGCATGATATGCGGTTTAGCAATCTTATAACTAAAATGCATTGTGTTGGCCAAAAATGTCAATCTCACAAACTTATAGAGGGTACAAAAATGGTAAAACAGGATATGATGGATTGACAATTAAATTGATTAACATGGACAAAAATGGTAAAGAAAAGAGAAACAATAAGAAAATTCATAATTCGAAACGTAACCAGAAGGAGCGATGACAAATCTTAATGTTTAGAAGTTGTGCATGCATGCAATGCATAAAATTCAAAACCAACACGCATCAACTTGCGCCTTTTCAATCGGCTAAGCTAATTTTGTCCCTCTATGATTCTGCTAATTAGCCAACTGGCTTTTATTTTATGCATGTATCCGTTCACAGATTCTGCATATTTAAGCACCTCCCCTGGTCATTCTCTC
This sequence comes from Carex myosuroides, assembly GCA_028015225.1. Taxonomy (NCBI): domain Eukaryota; kingdom Viridiplantae; phylum Streptophyta; class Magnoliopsida; order Poales; family Cyperaceae; genus Carex; species Carex myosuroides. The sequence goes on along the minus strand of CM051470.1, from coordinate 8,080,784 downwards.
TAAATCATCATAAAAAAAAAAAAAGAGTCGTTCAGTGAATACCAGCAACATTCCATAGCAACCAAAACTTGACAGGTTTTGTGTGTTTCGCGATTAAAACTTGACAAGTTATGTGTATTCCGAGCACCAAGGAGCAACTTTGCAAGTTCTGTGTACTTCGAGCAGCAAGAGCCAAAGGTTCCATTTCTGTCTCTTTTAGAATTTCCATCTCGCTACCATTGAATGTGCTGTCATAGGATAGCGTATCCATCATTTCTCTGTAGAAGTTAAGGTCTTTTGTTATAGCTAATAAATGTTGTCAGATTAAAATGTCAGAGTTGCATTTTTCTCGTCATCAATTATCTCATTTGGGTTTAGGAAAACCTGCAAAATATAAGCATCTAGTTAACCAAAAAAAAAAATCACATGGCGATTAATAGTGCAAACACTATTAAAACTAAATAACCGATCAAGATATGCTTGCTAAATGAAATTCACATGTTATTTGTAAGAGTATACCTAGCTAATAATATATAGGTGTTCAGTTGAAGGGATACATCCAACTTTAAGTAGGATAATTCTTTTTTTCAGCAGCGTCTTTTTACTAGAAATAGAACAGAAGTTTGCAAACAACACAAAATCATATAGCTGCCATGTCATAAGCAATTAAGACTTTTCTAGTGAAGTTTTAGTTTAGCCATACACACAGATAGTTTTTTCATGTTTCATGTAGAATATTTTCAAAAGTTATATAACCAGAATTCTTGTTTAAACTGGATGGACCCTGACATGTAAGAACAACATTATAGAGTCAGTATATGAACTTTCTTAGTCACAAGGTGCCCTTGAACTTCCTGGCACTGTATGGATAGCATTATAGTGTGTTGGTTAAGTAAGCATTCAGTTTGATAATTGTATTTTACTAAATATACATATACACATAATAATAAATAATGCTATATCGGTCTCTCCCCGAACTCTTTCCAAAAGAATAGCTGAGGTATATATTACCTTACTTACCACTAGTTCACGCAATATTTTGCAACAAACTATTAGTACCATAAATAATATATCTTACTAGAAAAAAAATTGCAGAAACAGAAACAAGAAACAATGAAATTGCAGTACATATGACCTAAGAGATTTATTGTTACCTGAGTTAGCAAAATTCTAGTTTCTTTCTCTGCAACTATTCAAAACCAAAGCACAAATGACCATTAAAGCATCTTTTTCCTTTCGTACCCTAAAAAATGTTATGATACCCAAGATCTATAAACATTATTTAATAAAATACATGTTTTCTGTTAGGGCCTTTCCAATGATAGAGATAGAACTATATATAGTAAAAGGTGGACCTTGTCATTGTTAAAGGTACACAGAACCAACTTGAGAAAACACTAGTTCTCAACCCCACCACACCAAGATAACATTATAATTGTAACATTATGATCTAAGGGACAACAATAGAAGTCAGACCTATATCAGGAGCTGTTAGTCAGAATCAAGCATATCAAGAGCAGGTATTCTTCTAAAACGGGCCCCAAGTCTCTTATTGGGTCGTGAATTATTTGCACTAGCATGACCTGACCGCTTGTGCTTAGTTGTGAATCCATCACCAGATATTGAGTCAAAGAGATCACCCATTTCCAAGTCCCCTGCTTTCTTTATTCTTTCTGATTCCTCAAACCTATGTAGAGAAGAGGGGAAAAAAATTATCACTAAATAAACAAAAAAAATTTAGAAATATATGTAATGTCCAAGTAAGCACAGTTTAAGAACATCTGTTGTTTTATTATATTTCTAAATTGGACATTACATTTCTCATATTTGCAACTAACCATATTTTTTCTTAGATATGGGAGGATAACCATAATTTTCTTCCTAAACCACAAAGAAATATTGCCCCTGCCTCAAATCAACATGATTTTCTTCCTAAATCCAAACTAACAAAAATCAAACCAAGAGTTGGACATTGAACTCCAAGTATGTAGAACTCATAATCAAGGGATTCTGACTAACTTGGTACAGGAAAACCATTATAAGAATGATTTATCATGCAAGTTAAATTGCTCTTGATTTCGGCGAATATCAATCCACATAATTGTGGTGTTAGTTGCAAACATAAGATATTTGAATGCTATACATACAGTGTTTACGAAAATAAACCTTGAAAGATTCCTAAAGTAGTACCTTTCTCTAATAATTTTAAAGGCTTCGAGAGTGGCATAAGGCAATCCAGTTTTTGGATCTTTATACCTAAAAACAAATAAAGATACCTAATTAATAATGAAATTATGAATAATATGCTAAACAGGGTTGGGTAAAAAATAAGTAGTTGGCATGTGACATACTTTGCCGGTAGCCCTGTAACCACACATACAGATTTCTCTGGATCTGTCATTTTCAGAAAAACACCCAGAGCTAGTTATCATCCAATACAAACGAAATGAATTAATTTAAAAACATAAAGTCTGGCCATCTTTATTTATTTATTTATTGAATGTTAATATAATCATTTTCTCATATGAAAGATGTTATAAAAGAGGAAATAGAAGTTCTATATAAACAAGAACAAAGATAACTTACAAGAAGTTGATTTGGTACATAGTTCTGACCCAAAGGATGCTCCCTTGAGAAATTCCAGGTGAGAATTCCCTATAATAAGCCATTTGTGGAAGAAAAAATTATAATAAAATAAATAAAAGCATGCTGTACATTTCCAAATACAAAATTCCAATGTGAGAAATGTTAGAACATGTGCAAACACAAACAAATTGTACTATCTGAGAAAAAAAAAACAGAATCAGAAAGTGGGAACAACAAACGCAGTGGACCAAGTCTTTTACAAATTCAATACATGCATAGAAAAACAAAGAAAAATCTAAAATTGCAGCTTAAATTGCAAATCAATAGTTATAAGAAGGGTTTCTTTCAGTTCTGAGCATCTAGTTCAATTTTATATTAAAAAAAAGGGTAAATTTCGTCGGAGGTCACTAAACTTTGTTCTTTGTTACGAATTGGTCACTCAACTTCCATTTGTCCCTCACTTGCCATTGAACTTTGTATTTGTTCTGATTAAGTCACTCCGTTACATTTACCATCCAAAAACTTAACGTAATATGATATAGACTCCAACTCATCATGTGTAAATTTTTTTGGGACATGAAATATTTCTATCCACCAAACCCCCCCTCCCCCACCCCCACCCCCACCCCCCGTCTCTCTCTCTGTTGCGTTTTCCTTTCTCCCACACTTCATTTCTTCTACCTTCCCTTCCCTTTTCCTTCCTTCCAGCAACTTACTCTTTTTTTAAAACAAATGACGGCTCCAGCTCCATCTTAATTTCTTCTACCAGAATCCTAATTATGATTCAATTATTGGTAAATCCATATTCTAGCCATTGGGTTGTGCTTTTGAACAAACCCAATGTTACTTCATATTGATTTTATAGTTATTCTAATTTCTATTGCAGATTAATTACTTGAGACCGATGTTACTTTCTCTCTCTTTTTGATAATCTGTAACTTATCCATTTATCTTTCTCTAAGCAAATTATTAAGTATTTTACATGTATGATTTTTACATAATACTTCTATGGGCTTTCATAATTAGTCAATCCAATGCCAACACAAACTGACATAGATCTAAAAGTTACAATTGGTACAGGGCTACAGGCATATCTTATATCTATATGTGTATACTCAAAAGTACCCAGTATCATAGGCAACAACTGCAATTTTCTGTAGGAACAAGCTGAGAATTTGTCAATTCATTGCAAGTAATTGGCATTTAAGAAATGAGACGGTTTATGGGGTACTATGAATCCTCCTCCAGTAATCATCTCAAATTTTTGTACTAGTAGTCATCTCACATTTTTGTACTGGTACTCACCCTCTATACCAGTACAAACCCTTTGAATCAAGCTGGTAATCAGCCAACAATGAAAATACTTCAATGATGGATCCTGGAGTCAAATAGCCGATGTAATGGAATTAATATGAAGAGAAGGTAGAAGAAATGAAGAGTCGGAGAAAGGAAAAGAGAGAGGGGGGAGGGGTTTGGTGGATAGAAATATTTCATGTCCCAAAAAAAATTTATACAAGTTATTACACATGATGAATTGGAGTCCACGTCATATTCCGTTAAGTTTTTGGATGGAAAATGTAATAGAGTGACTTAATTGGAACAAATACAAAGTTCAATGGTTAGTAAAGGACAAATGAAAGTTGAGTGACCAATTCGTGACAGAGCAAAGTTTAGTGACCTCCGAGGAAATTTACCCTAAAAAATAGGGGGAAGGATGGGTACCATCTCGAGAAAAAAAGCGAATCTGAGGTCCATCATAGTTATCTTTATGGGTAACAGCCTTTTTCTTCACCTCTTCTTCTCTAGCCAGTACACGCTCCAAATTTCTCAAGTTCATTATTTCTGAAATTTTTCACATTTTAGAGAGTAATAAATTTTTGAAAGAAATTTTTCACATTTTAGTTGTACTATTTTCCAATTTTAATACAGCGCACTCACAACTATGGTGGTCCCACATCATATCATATACAAAAGTGTAACTATTTTCACATTTATTGTACTATTTGTTCAATGAATGAAAGCTCATTATATATGTCACTCCTAATTCCTTAAGTTAAATACTAATGGCACTAACTAATGGTATAGAGTATAGACTATTTTATTAAACCCTAAACCATTCTGGACTATGTACACAACCTGCAAAATATAAACCAAACACGAATAATTACATTTCTAACCTGTCTCAGCTGCTTCCAGAAGCATTTCTTCTTGTGTCATGCGCTTTTCCTCCCCTTGCTTTTTTCTCTTAATTGGCTATTGATAGATATTTAAAACAAAATGTGAAATTGTTTACTTGGATTGGGATACCATTCTGCTCAAGCTCAATACCATGTCCTTTTAAAAGCATAAGATGAAGTAAATAAATCATTGCTCTAGTCAGTTCTGAAACTGTCAAAACAGTAACATAATACTACTATTTGCCACAGACGACCAGCCAGCCTCACAATAAGTAATTCAATAAATGCCCCCCCCCCCCCCCCCCCAACACACACACACACAAACACACAAGAAGGGAAAGAAAAGCCCCAGCCCTCCAAAAAAATTAATAAAAAGAAAAGAGTGAGGCTATGGTACTATGCATAGCGCATAATGATCCGTACTATGGATCTATATCTCCGTTTTCAAAGTCCAAACAATTGATCTGAACCGAACATGATCTCCATATAAAAATGTGCTTGTCGATCAAATTTTACATTTTTTGGAATTTTTTTAGATAGGTAGAAAATCACTTGAACTAAAAATTTTAGACCAATCCAAAGTAGTGTTTTTCTACCTATCTAAAAAATAGAATATAAAAAAAAAAAATTAGTTTGCAAGTACATTTCCATATGGAAATCATATTGAATGGTTCTGATCGACCATTTGGACTTTGAAAATGAAAATATTGATCCATAGAATGGACCAATCTGCGCTATACATAGTACCATAGCCTCACTCAAAAGGAAAAACGAAAAGTATAAAGGGGTACTAACACCAAAGTGGTACAACCTTGCTAGTATACAAACCTTCATAGTAGCTTGTAGCTCGGCACGTATAGCCTCTCTCTCTGCCTGTCGAACAATAACACTGGTACGAGTTGACTTCCTTACTGTTTTCTCAACCTCTTGCTCTTCTATGCCAGTACTGTCGGGTTTTCCCCCTTTTGGCACCTCATCAGCTTTTGAGGTCTCCTCTTCTTTCTCCAGCTCAGAGAAATCCTTCTTTTTTGTCGCTTTGTTTTTGCTTTTGCTTTTGCTTTTAGTTTTGTTGGATTTTATCTTTCTCATTTGCTTCCCAGGATATATCAACCGTTTCTTAACAGGCAATCTATTATACGAAATATAGGGACATAAATTTCAATGAAAAGAACAGAAGGCAAGGTTGTTTTGATGTTCTATAAGCCAAGAAGTACGATTTAATTTAGACTAAATTTAAATTAAATTATAAATAATTCAATAAGCCCTCAAGTTTGCAATCGCACCACATTTTAATCTTCTTATTTGGCACAGATAATCCTAAGCTCTATGCAATTTGCCTCAACCAACTAGTGATTAATCAGTGCAATCTTATTTGAAACTTAAATCAAACATAGCCAGGAACCAAGAATATTTAAACAATGAGATAAAAAGACACAAAATTAGTGAAGTCTGTGCTGTTATCGTTGAAATTTCAAATATAACAACAAAGGAGAGAGAATAGTAGTACCTCTCTTCCACAATAGTTTCACCTTCTTCATCTGGGTCGGGTTCCTGATTAATTATGAAATTTTTCAAAACAAACAAATAATAAAAAAAAAATAATAGACCTTTAGACTACAATGAGAGAAAACAATGCTGTTGGAACATAAATAGAAATACAGAGAAGATAACTATGTCACATTTTAGACAAACTGGTAACATTAACTTTCACATTCACAAATATACATGAATAGAAGGCTTTAAAAGGTGTCCTTTCATCTCAAAATTGGTAAGTATTACTTAGTACTAACATAAAATTGCTTCACTGAATTTATAAGAAAACCAGACACCAGTAAACTTATATTAGATTACTAAACATTATAAACAACAATGAAGCTAACAATTGATGAATGCTTGAATTGCTTACATCTTCATCAAAATCACTATCATAGAGATCAGGAGCCTCTGCCTCCTCTTGATAGTTGTCATCATTCTCTTCCTAATTCAGGGAAAATGATATATAAATTACATTAGGTCTTAAAACTAGAAATCAATCTACCATGTGCAAGTACTGAAATTTCACACAGAAGCTATAATTACTGTACGTTCATTATTTCACCTATTCAAAAGGTGCAGTTGTAGGCTCAAATGGTATTAGTAGGTACCAACCCGTACCAATTACAACTTGGTGAGTGTTTTTCCTTTCCAATTTTTCTGGGGTTTTTTTATTTGCTAAATAATAACACTAAAATCATTTTAATGAGAATAAACATGACAATAGATTGAGGGTCGGAGAGAGAAAGCTGAAAGGTAATACATCCTTAAGAGCTTCTTGGTTCCAAAACATTTCATCTTGCTCTAATTCTTCATCCAACAACTTTGTCATACTGCCAAATTTTATCAACAAAACAGATTAGTAAATGAAATATTTGAGCATAGTATCATTCAAATAGATCCCTTAAAAAGATTATCACAATTCTGACTGAAGGTACAAGTTATTGTTTATCTGTTTGACATTTATTCAATTGGGTTCCAAAGTCGAATTAGGATTAATTAATAAATTTTCATACCATTAACCAAAAGTGCATTTCTTTCCACTAAAGTGTATGGTTATACCTATTGTTATCAATATGGAAAATATAAAATACCATGTGTCAGTAACATAGAGACAGACCTGATAAAGGTATAACTTCAAATCGGTGCCTATTATTTAATTATAAACCGTTTTTTTTTTCCTTTTACTCAAAATAAACTATTTTTACATTTTCCCAAACTAGAGCTCCATGAGTCCTCAAAGTGATTTACTATGTTTTAATTGCTAGTGTTGTGTAGGTCCATGAGTGAGGCTAGAATACTATGCATAGCGCAGATTGGTACGTACTATGGATCAAAATCTTTGTTTTCAACGTTGAAATAGTCGATCTGAGCCATTCAACATGATCTCCATTTTCTGGATTTTTTTGTTACTAATTTTTTAGATAGGTAGAAAATCACTACTTTTGAATGGTCTACAATTTTTAGATCAAGTGATTTTCTACCTATCTAAAAAAATGGTAAAAAAATTGTTAAAAAAATGGTAAAAAAATTGTGAAAAAAATGTAAAATTTGATTTACAAGTACATTTTCATATGGAGATCATCTTGACAGACCAATCCATAGTACAGACCAATCCGCGCTATGCATAGTACTGTAGCCTCACTCTAGGTCCATTACTTATCCTATATATAATGCTTAATTTTTACTGGTACTGGGCCAATATTTGACATTTTCACACAGATTCAAGTGAAACAATTCCACAACAAGTAAGGTACAATCAATCCAGTAAGCAATTTTAGCAAAATTACACTGGGACAGTAGCAAATGTGTAATTATCCACATAGAGATTGGTAGCTCGAAAAGAAAATGCGACAGAGAGAGATAGTTACCGCTTGCCACGTGTCGCACGAGAAGTGCGATCCAGTAGAACTAGTTCGTCTTCATCCGCCGCCATAGGCCTCGAAGAACTGGGAAATAGCGCGCGCGCGCGAAGAAACTTTGTCAGAGAGAGAGAGAGAGAGAGAGGAAATTTCTCAGACGGAGAAAATAAGTGAAGGGGGAGGTCGGGGAGTCCGGATCCCCTAAAGTAACCCAATTTTTGAGTTTAGACGTGTACGGTGCCTATTCGGTGGTAGCGCAGGGGGCCAGTATTATTTGTGGGGTCCAGGATCTTTAAGATTCGTGTTAGAGCATCTTGGACGGTTTGGATCAAAACTCAAAAATTGGGTTAATGCACTGGATCTGAATTCGAGGCCGGGAGGGTTTGGTTCGAGGTAGTTTTGGGTAATGATTTTAACAGAGCAGTTTTGGCTTCATGCAAGGAACGAACTATATGCAGCGCTGTTTTGATTCTATAGTCCATACGCTGCATGAAGCCAAAACAACTCTGTTAAAATATATAGCGGAGCTTAGGGGCTACAATCGGGGAACCCATTTTTACAGCGTACAGCGAACCAAAATCGGCGCACCAAAATCGCTGTACGCACCAAAATGGGCGCTGTAAAAATGGATTCCCCTGAGCTCTTCCTGCTCTCCGGGTCCGAATCCCCTAAATTAACTTAAAAATTATTTTTGGATCCGGATCGTCCGATCAGAATCTGGACCAATCCGGTCGGAGGTAGAATGAGTTGGGTTCCTTTAATATCCGTGCAAATTCTGATCGGACGGTCTAGATCCAAACTCAAACTTTCAGTTACTTGAGGAGATCTGAATTTCTGCTCTTGGACTTTCGTCTTTTTAACTAAAACGAAATCGAAAACTAGGGGTACATATTTTAACAGAGGAATTTTGGCTTCATACAGCGCATGGACTGTAGAATTAAAACAGCGCTGCATATGGTTCTTGTTCTGCATGAAGCCAAAACTGGTCTGTTAAAATATTTACCCGGTTTATGTCTCTTTCGATCAAGTCCGTTCGATCAAAATAGATCGGATCCATAACACTGTTTTTATGAGCCGAAAGAGCGATCCTACATCGGACTTGGATCTAAACAAATAGACCCGATTCGAACGATAATATACTAAAGGGGATTTTGATTTGGGCTTAATGGATCCACTTCGTTCTTTCAAGATTGATCGGACCGCATTGAAACAGGTGACCACCATTTGGGCCTATCTTTTTATATTTGTTTTTGTTTTTTTTTAACAATTATTTCCTGTAATAAAATTTCTTAACAATTATTTCATTGGTTGTTAACATTTAAAAAGTCGATATTGAATTTTTTTTTTAACATTCAACCAGTCAACAAGAAATAACTTGAAATAAGGAAAATTAAATGTTGATAATAATAACGGTGATGATGATCATGATCTCAATGACGATGATATATATGAATAGAACTAGGGTGCTTCTTACCTAGTTAAAACAATAAATCTAAACCATTAAAACATATCTACTTCACCAAAAATGTGTTCACATGTCAAAATTATAAATTTTAAAATTAATTTAGTATAAAGTAAAGCGATCAGAAAACAAAGGTTTATAAGTTATTTTTAACGTGTTCATTTTTCATTAATTTTTAACCGCTTGACTTTATAATAAATTAATTCAAAAATATACATTATTATCCAACGACACGTAATTCTAATGAAGTTCATTTCAAAAGCATCACTGGAAAAACATTAAAATAGGAATAATGAGGCTATGGTACTATACATAGCACAGATTGATCTGTATTATATTACGAATCAATGTTATCATTTTCAAAGTCCAAATAGTTTGTCTGGATTATCCATAGTTGGGAAACCGAACAGATAATTGATGGATCTAATCTAAGTATCCTTTCTTTTGGGATCATTAATACGGCACTGGATTTTGCAGTTAACAGTATCGGATACTACCATTTCGTAATTTTGTTAGCTTGAATAAAGATTGATCAGTACTATCATTTTTTTAATTTTCTTTGTTGCCATGATAATTTCGTAAATTTTTCCTGGTATTACTATTTTCGTTATTTTATTAGCAGGAATACTATTTTCATAAATGTTGTTACAGACTACTATCTTCCAAAATTTGTTTGCCGTAAGGCTATTTTCAAAATTTGTATGCTGGAATGCTATATTCGTAACATTGTTTGCTTCAATGCTATTTTCATAAATTTTGTTCGGACAATACTAATTACGTAAATTTTGGTCGGATACTAAATGTTTTCTTAAATTTGTTTGCCGGGCAATGCTAATTTCATAAATATTGTTAGGACACTATTATTTTTATAAATTTTGGTACGCACTACTATTTTCTTATATTTGTTTGCCCGAATGCTGTTTTCATAAATTTTTGTCAAGAAACTTCCATTTGTGTAAATATTTCTTGGAGATTACTATTTTCTTAATTTTGTTTGCTGGAGTCCAATTTTCGTAAATTTTGTTCGTATACTACTGTTTTCAAAAAAAATTGTCGGAAGTTACTATTTTCATGTATTTTGGTCGGAAGTTATTATTTTCATAAATTTTGGTCGTAAGCTACTGTATTTTTAATTTTTTTCTGGAATGCTATTTTCTTGAATTTTGTTCGAATACTACTATTTTAATAATTATGTTTGCTTGAATGCTATTTTCGATAATTTTGTTCAGATACTATCATTTTTAAAATTTTCTTCAAATAATGTTGTTTTTGAAAATTTTGTTTGTTTGAAAGCTATTTCCCTAAATTTTAATTGGAAACTATTATTTTAAATAATTTTGTTCGGATACTACTATGTTTGTAATTTATTTTTCAGGAATGCTATTTTTCTAAATTTTATTTGGGTACTATCAGTTTCATAATTTTCTTTACTTGAATGCTATTTTCGTAAGTTTTATTCGGATACTACTGTTTTCGTAATTTGTTTGCTGGAATGCTATCTTTAGTAAATTTTGTTCAAATAATGTAATTTTCGATAATTTTGTTTAATTGCAGCGGTGCCGTTTTGAGAATTTTGTCGGCTTTAATAACCCCCTCCATTGAATGCCCGTTTATTTCTTAAATTCCATATGACCCAAAATACTGCACATAATAGATAAGTTCAGGATTGTTTATCTTTCATGCTTGTGGAAAAAAATTGTGGAATTTTTTTTCACTTGAATTCAGCTATAGTTATTAAATGTATACATTCAAGAATTCAACGTAATATCTTCAAGCTATTTACATGTGGAATATAATTATTACTATTTATTTTTAGATCCGTATTTGCAAGGGGAATTTTTGTTAAATAGTCTTCCTATCAATTGCTGATACAACGTTCTCTCACTTCTAAACATGTCTTCGATCTTTTAAAATTCATGTTTGTTCTTCGCTCCCATTCCTTTCTTTTTTACTCTCATATTGCCAGTTTCATTTTTCAGAAATTCAAATTTTAGTTTTATTTTTACAATTTCATAATTTCAATTATTTGTTTTATCTATTTAAGTAAATTGAGTACACATTTGACATTGTCGAAAGATAACTTTTGCCCAGGCATACGATTTAAGACACGTAACTGTAAAAAGGGAAAGGGCAAAGGCAAACACATTAGTACCCACTTTTTAATTATATTTTTGACATTCATTAGTCACATATGGTAAACCTAAGGAATTGATAGACACACATGGGCCTATTCTAGGCCTTCCTTTTTGGTCCATCTCTAAATGACTAAATTGGGATTTTTTTATAAATCATAATTAAAATAAAGAATTTTATGAAACCAATATGATTATTTATTTTTACAAAAATCATAAGAACTGAAATACTATTTCGGTCCGAAATTATTTTTTTCCAGACCGAAATAGCAATTCAGCCCGAAGTGGTTTTACAGGTTTTGATACCAGCGGCAACAGAAAAATCCGAAAATTTCTCTAGACCGAAATACCATTTCAGTCTCACTATTTTTTTTTTAAACCTGAAACAGCATCTTCTCTCTTCTCTTCTTTCTCCTTTCTAAGCAAACCTGTTTTTCTGACCTTTCTAAACTATTTATAAGCAAAATTTCTAAACAATTTATAAGCAAACCAAAAAAAAAAAAAAAAATAGTTCGGACCGAAATGCTATTTCGGTCCGGACTAAAAAAAACATTGGATCGAAATTACATCTCGGTTCATGGGTGTTACATCAAAGACTACACCTATTTTTCTGAAAAAGCTGTGAAACCACCTCGGGCTGAATTGCTATTTCGGTCCAGAAAAAAAAAGTTCATACCGAAATGACATTTCAGTTCTTATAGTTTTTTGTAAAAGAAATTAATATGTTTCATAAAATTCTTATCTTTAATTATGATTTTTAAAATAAATCACTAAATTGCAACAACAGGCCATTAGTAGCCGACTTCAAATGGTCAAATTATTAGTTGCTTTTTTTTTCCTTTCCTTTTTTAGTACCACATCCTGCACTGCACATTTTTTTTTTTTTTAATTTGACAGTGGCTGTCAAGGGACACATCCTGCACACATGATAAGGAATAAGGATATTAACGGTGTTGATTTGACTTGATGTCAGGCACAACCAATAAAATTGAAATAAAAAAAATTGATATGTGCGCTTCATCAAGCCAAATCAGCATTATTAATATCATTATCATGTGCAGTGCTATCAAATATTTAATCCTCGTAGAATTAATTTTATTTGAGCCTCTTCAGGGGGAATCTATGATATTACTATTAGGCCGAAATCTCAATGACCACCGATAGTTTGCTTATAGGTTCTTCTCCTTCCTCTCCTAGTCTCCTATTTTGAAGAAGTACATGCTCTAATAAATCATAAATTTGAAATACTAATACTTTTGACTCTTCCACCAAACATTACACAAGATCCTTGATTTAATGAATTTAGTCAGTCGACACTCGCTATCATGTATTGTATCTGCTATGTGGAAACTTTGTAGAATTTTGAGTACTTAAACTACTGTGGTAGCAATTTGATTTATTTCAAAATCAAAAGCTTAAGATGTAGACAAAATTCTACAGTTTTTTTTTACATCAGTGAGATTCCAGATCAGAGAAGTCGGAGAACAATTACATACAGCAAGAAACAGAATTAAGAGGAAGATTTCTTGCTTGACAATTGACAAGGGAGGATGTAACCAAAGAGCAAATTACTACGAGCCAATAAAAAAAAAAAAAATTACATCATCCGTTACAACAATTCACACAACATATCACAAACAGAACAAGAGGAATACCATTGTTCTATTGAAGAGAGGAACTATAAATTCATTTTGGATTGTGTTTTGTATGGCATTTAACTGACGTCAAATAACACTACGATATAACCCCAATCATCTTGCATTTGTTAAAATCTAACTACAATTGTGCCTATTTATTACTCAATAGTCAATATATCAGACATACCCTATTCCAATCTTGTCCACATCTTTATAATCAAAACAAACATGTATAGTAAGCTACAGTTGAGCTCTATCCAATCCGCAACTGCTCCGTATTTATCCCTCAAAGCACAACTTTAACTAAAAAAAATATAATCAAAATAAAACATAGTTCTACAAGTCAAGGAGTGGTATCTCATAAGAGTCAGTTTGGTACCAGTACAGTACCAATATAGGGATAGCAGGAGTTGCTTCTAGCAATTGCATTCTGCTATGGCCTAAGTTGCATATTGGTCTGATGTTGATACAAAAGAAAAATCGATAAACTAGTGCAAATTGAAGCAAAAAGACTTGGTAGAGTAGGCATAATCCTAACAATTTACACATTTGATTCCTATACAAAAGCATCATTCCCTCACTGTAGAAGGTTAGCAAAATAAAGAACAAAAAAAAAACTGAAACTTCTAATGTAACAAATTATACAAAGAAACAAGAAAGTAAATAGAAAGTGCTAAGAGAAATTAAGAAGGATAAGCATCTATGTACATATCTCTTAACCTTCATCCGTTTACAAGATAGCCTTTTCAAAAACTCGTATGTCATGATCATAGTAATTTCCGAGACTGACATAGATGCCCATCTTGGCCCAAGCCCACGAAAACATGCTCCCCATCCACCTTCTCTGACAAGACTCCTCACCGTCCGATAAACAGTCACACGTCCACCATCCCTATCATCCATCACCTGCATTCTAGTTTTTATTGTGTCTAGAGGCATTGTTGCCAGTGCTGCAGCCCCACCAGCCATTGCTGCACTCGCTGCTTGTACCACCACAACAGTCCTTTGATCTGGTTTCAGAATCAAATCCTGTGGGTCTGATTCCTGGAGCCCATATCGGCAGAGGTAGAACCCAATCCCTTCCCAAATGGCCTTTTGAGAGAGGGAATAACTCGCCCACCAGACAGCATTTGATGGTGCGTAAGTTAAAATTGACATGCCGAAGCCGCGGTATAGACCATAAATTCCATCTGCACGGAGAATTTTCCTAAAAGCATCTAATCCACCTATGTACTTATAGTGTGTGCTGTTTCTACTATTACCTTGAACCATTAGTCTCTGGCTGACGACATCAATCGAGGTCCACACGAATTGGGCCGCAACAGCGGCTGACACCCCAGCCGCAGCACTTGCAACAGCTGAAGCGGTTGGGTCAGACATGCCAAGCTGGAGTGCGGCATGGCCGACAGTTGATTTGGTGAGCTCCAGTGCAGTCATGTACAGGGCCCGTGCCGGGACAGTACCAGCGAGAGAGGTAGCAAAGCCACGGTAGAAGGCAAGGGGTCCCTCTTGGCGGAAGATCAAGAAGGTGGCACAGGTGGCGGACGGGAATGGCGGTTTGGCGACCTGGAGGCGGGTCTTGAGCACCACGGCCAGGTAGAGCGCGGCAGAGACGGCAGAGAAGAGAGTGGTGTCAAGGAAGAAGAAGCGGGACTTGTCGAGGCTCTCCCAGTTGATCTCCGCGGGAGTTGAAGAGACGGCGAGGGCTCGTCGGAGTCGTCTGTCTCCACCATTGAGTTGCGAGCGGAGCTTGTTTATACCCTTGTTCATTATGTTAATGAAAAAAAGCTTTATTCTTATTTGTACCCGACAAGATAAATGAAAAAAATCTTATCCGTACTTGTCTTATCAAATACGGTATGAATTGGGTAAACGGATAAAAAAGGGCCACTAAAAAGATATTTATGAGCTATGAATAAAACTATATCATATCATTCATGAACTGTGTGTGTAATTTTTATTTTTAGTTATTATTGTATAGAATAACGGATAAGAAATATTCTTTATCCATACCTTACTCGTATCCGGTAAGCTAAACTAAAAAAAAGTCTTATTCATAATCGTCTTATCGAATACATATAGTACGAATCAGGTAAACCAATAAAAGAGTGCCATTGACGTCCCTAGGTATCGGTTACATAGTGCTACCAGTATCAGCAATTCCAAGTAATACTCACCTAAGATGGTGCCCATCGCTGCAACTTTATATTATTTCAGTGCCTTCATTTTCGCCGTTATTTTTTGTCCGAATCTAAGATTTGTCTTTTTCGTTTCAGATGATTCATCTCAGAAGCACACGGTGCTGCTGCTGACACTGAGATGATTACCAGAATCACATATCAAACACAGTGCATTAGTTACATAACTGATCCAAAACATTGGCGTTTTGCACCAATCGAGATAGAGATACAATACAAACATGAATCTCACTGTAAATATATAATTATAATATCTCAATTAGTGATCCATTCATAATATAGTGCGCGTCTTCTGACAGTTGGTTAACAAGTTAGATTTTAAACAGAAAAATAATCTGTAAGAGTTCAATTCAGTTTAACAAATAGTAGAGCAAAAGTAATTTGAAATTGAATTTATGTAGAGTTATATTCATGCTCACAGTAATAATCCGACGTCTTAAAATTCACAAAAATATATTTCAATGACAATAAACTCTGACCTGCATGAATACCGAAACCAAAAACGAATAATTAAATTATGCCACATATTAATTAATAGAAATGGAAATAAATGAGAGAAAAAAAAGGAACGTAACAATAGCATACCAGAAGAGCAAAGGAAGCTCCAGGAGGGAAAGAGATCAGGCCTTGAATTGCCACTCGCGACGGCACATGGGGCAGTGAGGGGTGGAGTTCTGGCTGTTGACCCACTTGAGGATGCAGTGGAGGTGATACGCATGGTTGCACACCCCCCATATCAGCGGGCAGTCATCCCCTGGGAATTTGCAATCCGGGCAGCACCCGTCAAAGGCCATACGGCATATGCCACATGTCTCGTCCTGCGCATCCCACGTCCACGAGCCCACCGCGTGCCACTGCAGTATCTTCACCTTCATTGTCCTCCTCTACCTTCCTTCCACTTTCAGAGAAAAATCTATGGATGTAAGTATGAGCTGAGGTTCTGATCCACGAGTTTGCAAGTTAAATCAAGAACTCTGATCTTATTGCCTACAACTACCAGTAATGGCATGCTACTGGCAGAATCGAATCTTTGGAAAAATGACAAGAACCCCAGGAAGGTTAATATGACGGTACCAGTACTGGTATAGGTCCAGTGGGAAAGGTTTCCTAAAAGAGGAGAGAGCACGAGAGACTGATAAAAGCAAGAGAGAACAATAGTCCCTCTGATTTCATCAACTTCCTAAACAAGTCCTCGCATCAACTAAAAGCTGTGCCACCACAAAGGAAAAGCATTGGTACTGAGTACCGACTGAACCAGTGTCCAGAATTGATTTAAAGCATCACATAAGAGGGAAAATGCCCAAAAGTGCATCATAGCCAGCCACTGGTACCGAACAGTACCGGTTTGGATTTCCTTAAAACTTGTAATTACCAATTTTCCATCAAAAATACTTCACAATTTCTCAGATTTTAATAGATAATAGGCATCAGAAATTTAATCAAAGCTCATGTTTAAATTCGTTCAGGAGCAATCTTATTCACCAAAGCAGCTTCAAAGCTAAACAGAGAAAGGAGAAAAAGAAAAGAAGAGAAAATTATCATGAATCCTTTGAAATCCTTTCTCCATTCAAGCTCATGAACAAGAAGAATCAATCACACTTGACAGACACACACAAGCAATTTGAGAGAAATGCAAAACCCTAAAGGCAATGAAATTGGTTGTAAGGCTGCATCTAACTAACAATGAAACTCTGCAAGTTGTAATACTAACCTTGTAGATATTTTAATTTGTTTAATGCAATATTAGTAGGTATATTTGCCAACTACATAAAAAAAATAAAAATAAAAAACACTAAGATTGTTAAATACAACAACTCTGGTGTGCCCCTTTATCCATGACAATTTTGCCCCAGAGAGGTAACTGGTTAACTTTTATAACACTAAGATTGTTAAATATAACACTAGCTTCGCCCCTGGTTGACAGAAGGCACGCATTCAGAGTTTTAAAAGTCATGTTTTCAGGATATTATGTTCTTTGAGATTTACAATCTGATGCCGCCCCAACAGACCCATTACTCATTACTATCGTGTAAAATAAATTAAAATTAGGAAACTAATTACTAACCAGAAAGTGGAGAAGAGCGGCAGGTGCCGAGTCGCAGAGGCCTGAAAGCCCCAGGGGCGGATTTGTCGAGAGAGAGAAGAGGGAGAGTAAGGATTAGAGAAGGCGAAAAATGGATGGGCTTTTCTGTGGAGGAGAGAGGGATTTTTCGAGCACACGGTGCGGTGGGCTGCTAAAGAAAAAAATTTAGTTGGACTGCGCGAAAACATTTTGGGCTGGAGGGTAGGCAAAAACCCATATATATATATATATATAGAGTAGAACTAGGGTGCTCCTAAGCTCACCAAGTCCTTCCGTGAGCGCGACTCTAAAACCTATCAAATTGACTTCAAACGACATTTTCAAGCAACGAACTGCTCAAATAATTGTAAACGAGTCCGATATGATTTTCCCGGATGAGCAAAATCCTTTTAAAAAAATTGGTCTGTTCTTCATAAATGTGAACTGCTCAGTTTGCAGCAACGAACGATCGTCTATTTTAATCAGTTCTTACTTCTAAGTTCTAAGGAGTACAAATGTCAAGTAATTGTAAACATCCTTTTAATTTTTTTATGATAACCTAAAATAAGTTTATTAAGTAATTCTCATCTAGCTGAAATATTAACTTTTTTAAATAGGGGACGTAAGTCCAAGAATTACAAGTGCATTTCTAAATTGCATTAAATTTGATTTATGTATATCATAATTTAATAAATTATTGAAGATGTGTAATTAATTTTTATTTTTTTTTATTTTGACATTTAATGAGTTATAACTGTTGTCAAATAAGTTTGTGTTCAATATAATTTCTCACGAAGGATTACTGAGTCAAATTAGAATCTACTTGATCTCGCTATCAAAAAATTTGCTTCTGTCGCTGCTGTTTCTGGAGATGATATGATAGTGAATTAGTGATGGATCAACGGCTATTGAAATCGCTTTATATTATTACCATTGCGCTAGTCCAGGAACAATATTTGGTTACCAATGCTACTGGTCTTTACCCATCTAAACTCTTTGTGTTTTTCATCTCCAACATCATCAAGTTCATATACATCGAAGGATGATACATTGGAGTTAAACACAGCTAAACCAAGATCCAATTTTTTAACAAGTCTCAAAATCTTTCTCGCCAACACTATTGGATCATTAAATTAACGTTGGTAATATGTAAAATAATTATGTATTGTATATTGTTAATTTTTTGCTCAATTAAAAGTGATCATATGCGGATTATTATTTATTGAGTATTAATGTGGAATATAAGGTGTGAATATTTAATGTGTAGAACCTAGGGCTGCTTATGAGCCGAGTTGAGTCCGAGTTGAGGACAACTTAGATTCAACTCACGAACTCATGAGCCGAGTTGAGTCCGAGTTGCTAATCCAGTTCCGAGTCAGAAACTCCAATTTGGAATTAACTCGCGAGCAACTCGAGTCGAAGCGAGTTGACTCGTGACTCATAATATAGTACATAGTGAGACAATCTAATTTAATTCTAATAAAAAAAATATTACATAGTTTACCAAAATAATACACAATTAAAGACAGTACATAATGAGACAATGACCAATACATAATTAAAACTTACGAAAATATCAAAATAGTACATAATTGAAAATTACCAAACAGATAAAGTCTAACAAAACAATACAGAGTAATAAATTAACAAAACAAAAGAAATAGTGCATAATTTATCAAATTATCAAATATTGTGAGAAACAGGTATAAAGTTTGGGGACGCAAAATTTAGGAATATATGGATTAGGGTTTGGTGTGAGTCCAACCGAGTTGGGGGTAACTTGGATTCGACTTATAAATCAACCGAGTCAGTTAACTCGAGTTATTAGCGAGTTGAATCCGAATTGATTCCGAACTGAGTTTCGAGTCATGAGCTTTTTGTGCACCCCTAGTAGAACCTAAGAGGTAATATTCAATTTTATGATGGGCTTTGAATAATTATCACATTAGACAGTCAAGGGTGTTTTTATATCTCATTATCCCATTAAATAAGAGTGTGAGAGACTTTGGAGAAGGTAGAAGACTCTCTAAATAGCCTTGCTATTCTGGGAGAACCGAATCGGTGACGCTCTGTCGTACAAAACAGTCATGGATTAAGGTACGCTTTCGCTATTCAGTTTTATATTCAACACAGATGATCCTGCGGTAGTGAATGATAGTTTTCGTCAATCCCAACATAAGTTATCAGAGCCACTCTGCGTTGAAACAAGTTTATTGTACTTGATCGGTACAGGTTTGGTATAAAATTAAGGTTTTGGTCAATTGGCGATTTTAAAATATAGATTTTAACTTTGAAATTCGCTGGAAAGCACCGAAATCGCCATTTTCTGGTCTGAGTTCACGCATGAACCGCGTGTGAACCGAGCTTAACCAGAAATAAACCATTTTCGCGACCATTCAGTTCTGTAGACCGCGCATGGACCCATGCGATAAATAAGCCTTTCTGGTTTCGAACTGGATTAAGAGCACATAGACCGTGAGCACTTAAAGTACACCGCGCATGAACCGCCCGATTCATCGTGGTTCGGTGGGTGAAAAGTTTGTGCACCGCGATATACCAGCGTCCGTTTATTTTTTATTTATTTGGTTGGTAAACCGCGCAAAGACCGACCAAATGAGTTACATAAAATGAAATTGTACACCGCACAATTTTTTGTTCCTGCCGCCTGCGTTAAAAGAAAATAGTTTAAAATTATTTTTTCTTGTCCTGAGTTTTGGGCAGAGACCAAATTTAATTAAGCCTTAATTTAATTTAAGTAATTTCGGTATTTCATTTTTTGGATAATTCGGTTAAGCCTCTTGATTTAGTTCTTAAGTATAGTAAAATGATTATGATTAATCTAAATTCACATGGAAATAGAGAATCAAAATAAGAAAATTTGCATTTGATTTTTAATAAAGTTGAGATGAATTTAGATTTTGAATTTTATCGAGGTAAATATATATTTATGAGTGGAATAGAGATTGACCCAGTGAAAGGAAATATAATTGGATTTAAATACACCTTTTTTGGTGATAAGATGTAAAAAAAAAAAAATCCAAGTACGCTGGAAATTGAGATACCACTACATAACTACAGGTGCATATTTTCAATATAACATAAGAATAATTATGGTTTGACTAAATCCACATGACAATCGAGAATAAAAAAAGGATTTATATATTTGATTCTTACTAAATTAAGGATGGATTTAGATTTATCTTTAAACTGTAATTTTAGATTTTGGATATAATTTTAAGTTCGAATAAAAGGTATTAAGGTTATATATTTTAAAATGGATTGGTTTCAATCACACCTCGCCAAAGTGAGCTCTCCTTTTGAAATTAATTTATTTTAAAATATAAAAGATTTTATTGTGTGCATATAATGAGTGTAAATATTCGTCGGTCCAAATGAAGACCAATATTTATTAAAGTTGCATGTGCCCCTTGTGGTAATAAGTGTAGTGATGATTGTTTGATTTTTTACGTGTGATCAATTTAATCGGCCCAAAGAAAGGTTAATTGTTCGACATGTTACTTAATTATCAGTGCTTGATTACTACGCCAAGATATCATAAGAAGTTAATATTTTCGTCCAAAGACAACACCGGTATCTTGACGTAATGGGGTTTACCTTTATTTGAATTTATATTATATATGGGTATTTTTCTGAGTATGTAGTGTTTGTTTGTTGTTCTAACTTTAGTTAATATCAATTCTAGCATCAAATTAAGAGAATGGAAATAGAACTTATTGTTAGTTCTCATAATTATGGAACTTGACATCGCGTTAAGGATTGATTCTCTGATACTTACGGTTATAAGTACCTCTAATCTAAGAGGGAGAAAGAAAAGTAGGAGAAGTCAAATCGCATGTGTCATATGATCATAATAAAGGAATATTCTAGAAGCATTTAGGGCACTTTTATGAATAATTTGGTTAAGGCTTGTGAATTCCTTTCGACTATTGAAAATAGATTTGTTAATAACGAATAGTTCAAGTTGATACGATCTTGACAAATCAAATTTTCAATAAGGTATAAAGTCAAAAGAATACAGATAATAAATAAGAGTATGGTAGCTGCATATACAACACCTCAATAGAAATAACAAAAGAAATCGGTTAAACTGGATGGTAGTAGTTGTTTCTTTTGAATTGTTGAAAAGTATAAAGAATTAAGCAATTCAGTACTTGACATGCTTTGCGTGTCAAGAAAAGTATGCTTATTAATATGGTTTGTTTTGAGTTTAATTTAACTTTGATACTTAGACACACATGATGGAAAGATTCTAGTGTAATAACTCACATCAGTGTGTCTATGCAAGGTTGTTTGAGTAGCCGTAGCCTAGTGATGGTGAAAGATACATCTATATTGGCGACGACGAGAATGTTAAAGTTGAAGCAATTAGAAAGTTAGATTATTATTTAAGATTATATTTTATTTGAATCTCAATGAAACATTTATAGTTTCGTCTTTTGAACGTAACTTAATTTCTATTTTTCCTATGTACAATTATGGATTTACTTATTATTTTGGAAATAGAAATTTTGATTTGTTTCATAATTCAAAATTGGTTGGATCTAAGTCTTTTTCCGGTTATAATAATCTAAATTCTAAAGACATAATTTCTTAATATAACGAGTCCTTGCATTTTAAGTACTTGAAGTGTTAATGAAGTAAAGCAATGAGAATTTTGGTTGCATTATGGCACAATCATTTCAGTTATATCTCCCGATGGAGATAAAGATACTTGTGTCATAATGGAATTCTCGAGTATTTGGATAACAAATTTTGATATTTGTATTGATTGTATTAGAATAAAATAACCAATTGGAGGATATTTATAGCCAATAAGTCTCAGGATGTCTTGGAACTAATAAAATTCAGATATTTGTGGATTATTTTTGTATGGATGTTAGAAAAGGTACATTATTTTATCATGTTCATAGACAAATATTTTAGATATGGCTATATTTATCTCATTTATGAGAAAACATAGTTTTTGGATGTATTCAAAATTATAAGGCTGGCATTGAGAATCAACTCAACATAAGGATTTCAAGTGTCATGTTTGACTGTTGTGTTCTATACAATAGTAGATATGATGGTTCAGGTGAATGACATCCATATATTTTTGTTAAATTCCTAATGTACAACAATATCATATTACAGTACATCATGTATGGTTTTATCCATTATGAATGGTGTGGTTGAAAGACGAAACATAACGCTTAAGGACATAATAAAGAAAATGAATCATCAAATTTCTTTATCATAATTACTTTGGGAATAAGGACGTAAGATTGCAGCTTATATTCTTAATTAAAACATTATAATTTTATGATCCCACAACAAGATCGATTTTTTTAGGAAGAAAACATGCACAGTTCTTTGAAGATGTTGAGTTTGCGAGAGAGAATACGGTTCAGGATTTTTATCTTTAATGAGAAATATGTAAATATTCCCACAGGTGTTATTGGCATTATTTAGGATTTTGATCATGGTTTTGTTAAGACACAATAATAGATGATAATACGAAGAGCAAACTTCAACACCTCAAGAACACGTGTCATTAAGGATGTCCACTAGGTAAAGTGGGTAGATGTCATGATATGGAGATGAAGTTCATGAAAGACAAATATATTTGTGATATTGTTCATTTGCCATAAGGTACAAAATTCATTGATTTTATTGGAATTTGAATGGCAATGTCGGAGCAATAGAAAATACGTTTTGTCGCATATGGCTTCACATAGAAAAATGACATTGGATATAAAGAGACTTTCTCTTCGGTTACTTTGAAAGTCTTTCAGGATTATAATGACATTAAAGGTGCATTTTAGATCTTGAGTTACATTAGATGAATGTTAAGATGTTATTTCTCAATAGTAGTATTGATGATATGATTTATATGGTGCGGCCATAAAACTTTGAGTCATGAGACCTAAAGCATATCGTTTTAAAATTCAGAAAATCCATCTTTGGACTCAATCAAGTATATTTATCGACAATGGTATTCAAATTTCATCAAGTGATCATCTCGTTTGGTTTTGACATGAATTTTATCGATGAATGCATATACCATAACTCATGTGGGAGTAAGGTTATTTTCTTGATTTTATATGCCAGTGACATATTGCTTGCCAGTAACGATATAGGTTTGTTGTTTGACATCAAGAGATTTCTATTTAAGAATTTTTGAGATGAAAGATCTTGATAATGCATCTTTTGTGTTAGGTATATAAATACATAAAGAACAATCTCGATGTATTCTCAGGTTGTCACTAAAGAACTATACCGTAAAAGTTTACAAGATGGCATGCATTAAAATAAACTAAGAGATATCTCTGTAAATAAGGGATACGAGTTTAGTCTCAATCAGTGCTCTAAGAATTATTTTAAGAATAAATTAATATAGAAGATTTCTTATGTTTCGGTAGTAGAAAGTCTGAAGTATGCTCAGGTTTGTACGTGTCTAGATAGTGCGTACATAATTGAAATGCTAAAGTGATATTAAAATAATTCAGAAGCAGACCATACGATAGCTGCCAAAAAGGTCTTGCGTTATTTTTAAGAAAAATAAAAACTACATATCGAATATCATAAAAGTTTGAGATCATCTGATATACTAATTTTGATTTTGGTAGATGCCAATAAAACATGTTATAACATGTGTATGAGGTATATAATTGAGGAATATAACTGTGAAATTTTGTCACATGGCTGCACAAAGTGGATAGAAATTAAATACCACTCAAGTTATTTTGTGATAATAACACGATTTATATTTCAACAATAGGAACTTGACAAGGTCAAAGTACATAGATCAAGTTTTTAGTTGTAAATGAAAGAGTTCATAATGAACAGTTGTCTATCGAGCATATTGGCATAAACTCCGTGATTGTAGCTGCATATTAAAGGATTGTCACCCAAAAGGTTTCATGAGCATGTTGCTCGTATGGGTGTCATGTCAAATTAAAGATCTTCAATTTTTTGAGGATATTCAAATTTTAGTGGGAGTTTGTAATTATGCTTGTATGATATTTCTGCAATCATACAAATTTCAGTTTTTAAAGTTTGAGGATATTTCTGCAGAAATAAAGCTTCAGTTTATTTTACATTATGGCTCTATTAAGGTTGATCTCGCTTAAGGGTGGACCAGTTGAAAATAGGCATGTTATGATCACATTACGTGAAATTTTCATGCTACACATCCACATCATGATTCATGTCATTCGGTTATGTCAATATATGTGACCACTGTTGGTTGAGTTACGAATAAATGTGGCAAAAGCTGCTTTGATCCTATATTGATATAATTGATGGACATAATTGTTTTGAGACACATTTCGGTAATGACAAAAATATTGAGTTCTTTACGGTTATTAACAATACAAATTTACAAGGTTTCACATATAGTCCAAGTGGGAGATTGTTGGATCATTAATCCAACGTTAGACTAATATGTAAAATAATTATGTATTGTATACTGTCAATTTTATGCTCAATTAAAAGTGATCATATGCGGTTTATTATTTATTGAGCATTAATGTGTCATATAGGGTGTGGACCTTTAAAGTGTAGAACTTAAGAGGTAATATTCAATCTTATGATGGGCTGAATTGAATAATTACCACATTAGACAACCAAGGGTGTCTTGGACTGTATATTATGATTTGGTCCTGAGAATACAAGACTATCCTGAATTCATATCTCATTATCCTATTGATGAGAGTATGAGAGACTTTTGAGAAGGCAGAACTAAAAGAGACTCTCTAAAGGGCCTTGCTATTTTGAAAGAACCGAATTGGTGGCGCTCTCGTACAAGACAGTCATGGATTAAGGTACGCTTCCGCTATTCAGTTTTATATTCAACACAGATGATCCTGCAGTGGTGGACGATGGTTTTTGTCAATCCCAACAGACACAACAAAGTACACACGGTCAGAACGGTCAAGGTTCTCAGGAAGTGGTACCGAGATAGAAGAGCCATCAGCAATGTCAACAACCAGAGTATTACCTGTTTCAGCTTCATTCATGTAGTAAATCCCCTTCAAGCATGCATGGCCCGGGTTTGAAAATGAGATGGGGCAATTCAGGAAGAGAATCTGCTGCGATCATTCACATGTGAACAGTACTTTGAAATCCCTGCTTTTCCAAATCCCGCTGTCGAATTATTTCGAGATGCGTGCACAGAAAAACTAGCTGTTTTGAGATGCGTGCACTAAAAAGTTGGACGGCTGGATTTGAAAAAGCAGGGATTTCAGGGTTACTGTGCTCAATGTTCGGATCGCAGCAGATCCCAATCCGACAATTCAACATAATCCAATCATTCGAGAAAAAGAAAGTCACATGATGGTCACTTCCCATTGGATCTGGACCCATACAGACCAGAGAAGTACTGAAGTACCTCTCAAAATTAATAATCATATCATCTTTCGTGAGCGGGTTAAGAAGAGAATGACATCGGTGTCATAAGACACCAACTTCAAAACTTATTGAATAAACTTTAAACGACTAATCAAACTATTCAAAATGATTTACTTTATGAGTGATGCATTTATATGCCAAAAAAATATTTTTTCGAGTTATTTTAGTATCAAGCCATAAAAAATATTGAAAAATGAGTACATTAAAATTAACTTAAACACTCACACATTTGACCGCTTGACTTGACTTGATATTAAATAAATTTAAAAAATTATAAATTTTGCATATAAACACAAAACTGATAAACTAGATCGGTTTGAATTTACAGTCTGAAGTCAATTCAATAGATTGTAGAGTTAGTGTTATATATACTAAATTGACACTAATATCATAGCCATACTCATTATTAAGAGTCAATCCCTACTTAAAATAAATTATTAAGAAATTAGGTGGCGTTTGGTTGAGATCGGACATAAGTTGGTCATTTAATTTAAGTTGGTCTAAATTATTAACGTTTGGTTAAGGTCTAAAATTATGTTATAGTTTAAACAATTTCTTGTTAGTTAGAAATTTAATGGCTTAAGATATGGCTTAAATTTTCATTTCTGGCGTCCATTACTGTCGCAATTTATTTTGAGTTAGCTAAAATCCGTGTTATGTTGTATGTCTTTATTTTACAGAAAGAACTATGCTACTTTTTATATTTTTATTTTTTCAAGTTTTTATTTTTTAACTATTTTTTAACTACTTCACTATGTTGAAGTTTTAACCATGAAAAAGCCCAGCATTTCAGATGCCCAATTGGTATCTTTTCTTTAGCCCTTGGATGATTCAGAACAATGTACCAATAACAAAGAAAAAGCTGGTATCAATTGGTACCGATATTTAGAGGATGATGAAGGTTTAATATCAACTCAATAAGGCTCCAGGAAAAGAGATCAATCGCAAAATAATCAGCATTTAACTGATTACACCCTGATTGAATTTTCTTGACAATCAGATCGTAGAAATTCCCAAACTAATCTATTATAATTAGTTTTTGCACTGGTACGATTGGTATCAGTGTCAGTAAACCACCTTTATTTCAACAGAGGTAAAAGAGTATCGGTGCAGTGAAATCCATTAGTTAGTACCAGTATCAGAGAGGAGGATAGTAGGTTTAAGCAACAAATACAATAATTTCTTTAAAATTATCATAGATATAAGCATTAAATCATAATCATATATTCCGAAAACGCCATACATTTATCGTCCAATTGCACAACAACATGACAATTTCATAACTAGAAAACCTCTAATGGCAACCAAAGC
This sequence comes from Carex myosuroides, assembly GCA_028015225.1. Taxonomy (NCBI): domain Eukaryota; kingdom Viridiplantae; phylum Streptophyta; class Magnoliopsida; order Poales; family Cyperaceae; genus Carex; species Carex myosuroides. The sequence continues at coordinate 8,053,433 of CM051470.1, read as the reverse complement.
ATCAATGTTTTCGGATGGCGAGAGCCGACATGATAACAAGAAGCACAAATATGAGAACAGCTATGAATGAGCCGACAACTGCACCGCTAGTGCGCTGACAAAAGCCGTGAAACTGCATGCAGATGGCCACCCAGTTTGCCTTGGCATTTCCATTGTGCGCAAGATATACTATCGCTGCTGCAGAGGAGGCCGCGGCAGTTGTCAGAACGAGAATCACCTGAATCCGTTTAGAAATCAAAACATAAATCAATTAATATCGATGTTAGGATTGTTCTTGTTTGTTGAATTTCATTAAACCTGAGGTAATTCCTTGTTTGCAAAATTAAGGAGGAAAAATGAGTACTTTTTAAATGGATAAAATGGGTACTTCATAAATTTAAAAATGAATTTTAGTAGAAAATCAATAATATATTGAGTAAATTTGTGAGTTTTTTAAATTTAGAAGGCTAAATATGATATTATGGATTTTATAGGGGGGGAGTACGTAATTTCGAGGTTTTTGAGGGGTATACAAGAAATTCCACCCAAAATTGGGATAAACAGGGAAAATGATAACAATTTACATTATTATTTTTATCAAACGACACATAATTCTAATGAAGTTCATTTCAAAAGCATTACTGGAAAACTATTAAAATAGGAAACTAAAGAAAGAGTGTGGAAAAATTAATTACAGTATCAAATATGAGCAGGAGAAGGCGCAGTCCAGTTGCTTTAGGCCTGATAACTGTCACTGCTGAAAAGGGAAGAGAGAGCACCAGGTATCCTGCTGCTACTGTATTTCCCACTACAAAAAACCTACATGCATTTTTTTTTAAATTGGCAACATCTTGGCATTATTGAACAAACATATATATTTTTTAAAATCATTAAATAAATAAAAAAGTGAGGATGTGGTACGTGAAAGCAGGAAAATCGGCATAGTTGGCACGAAACTGGAAGAACTGAGTGAAGAAGGAGAGCGTCTCGTTAGAGGTGCCAGTTGCAATGGCAGCAGCAAGAGTGGGCCCGAAAGCCAAAACCCTCAGAAGAAAATCAAGCACCGCAAGTCCTCTCCTCCACCCGCCTTTCTCTCTCCTCAAAAGTAACGGCATGCGGGTTTTTCGAGGAGCAGTGGTGCCAGTAGCAGCAGTATCAGTAGTAATAGGAATATGTGGGGGAATTGAATCGGCCGGTGCTTTTCCAGATCGGTGCACAGAAGTGCCGGAGTCTGATTCAATTGGGATGACAGTGGCACCGGCTTCATTAGTGCTCATTTTGTTTGATTTGAAATAAGAGAGGGTTTGAAATTTGAAATGTAATGGTGGAAACAGGGAAGGAATCTGTGAATATATATATAGGGTTTGTTAAGGTTTTAAGGAGACGTGAAGAGGTTGGGAAGGTGGTGCAGTTTGAGAGAAAAAGGCAGGAGCAGTTGTCAACTAATCTGCTTGTACCAGTACCAAATTTTCCATACTTGACTCACTAATCCAACTAGCATTTCATGCAACATTCTCAAATTACATTAAGATATGGTCTCTTGGTGGCACATACCATTATGTACATGTCTTTTCTTAGCATAAATTAAGATCTTTATCGACTTGTTTTTGTTTAATTCATATGAACTATCATGAAAATCCACCTTTCAACCAAATATGCCTAAATATTTGTTAGGTCTGGTTAATTTGTACTGGCCATTACTAGTACTCTATTGGGCAAATGAGAAAGGATGATACAAAAAAACAGAAAACATCTACAAATAAAGTATCGTAACTTTTTTTTAAAAGAATAACAAAATACTGAATCATCAAGCATTTTTCATTTAATTTATCAAACACTTTACATAGAATAATGAACACCAAAGGATTAACACTGAATGAATTAGCCCATACAGAGAACATGTGATAAAAAACAACATTTCGGGCATATGAATAAGATAACAGACAATAATTTCGACTATACGTAGATCATGTAATTAACAAATGCAATCATATATAATTTGCAAGAAGGTCAAGATATAACAACTCCAAAGTAACACCAAAAAAGCCAGGAAATGAATATTGCACAAAGGAATGACGATTATTATTACTATCACAAGTTTTGCCACTATATTACAGAAAACAAAAACATATACATACATAATTTAAATTACAATCATTTGGATCGACAATGGGGAAGTGTGAGGCCACCACAGCATGCAGCAATTATCAAGTACAAGAACACAAGAATCAGACCTGTCATCACCATTCTGCGAAGAATAAAAAAAACAACAGAGATTAAAGAAAGCACAACATATTTATAAGCATAACTTGGCACAAGGCCCCAATATAATATACAAGTGCGTTAAATGAAACCCAAGGCTCTCGTACTTCAAATTATAATTTTGTTGAAGTTTCTCAAGTGGATTTAGGATAAACCAGCCTTCATTTTATATTTTTCAAAGAGTGAGCCTATGGTGCTATGCATAGCACGGATGGGGTCCGTGCTACGGCCAAAAATTTGACTTTTTAAAATCCTAATGGTCGATCCAACCGTTCAATGTGATAACCATATGAATATGTACTTGCAAACTAAATTTTATATTTTTTCGAATTTTTTTACTATTTTTTTAGATAGGTAGAATTTTGATGGTCCAGAATTTTCAGAAAACACTGATTTTTCTACCTATCTAAAAAAATAGTAAACAAAATTCGAAAAAATATAAAATTTAGTTTGCAAGTACATATTCATATGGTTATCACATTGAACGGTTGGATCGACCATTAGGATTTTAAAAAGTCAAATTTTTGGCCGTAGCACGGACCCCATCCGTGCTATGCATAGCACCATAGCCTCACTCTTTTTCAAATATGATTCTTGCAACTGGTCACTGTACATATCATATCTGATATGTTACTAAAGTTTACTTTGAACTTACAGTAGTATATTTGAAAGAGTGAGGCTACGCTACTATGCATAGCGCACATTGGTCCATACTATGGGTCCATATATTCTTTTTCAAAGTCTAAATAATTGATTTGAACCGCTCTCCATAAGAAAATGTACTTGGAGACTAAATTTTACATGGAATTTTTTTACTATTTGTTTAGATAGATAGAAAATCACTACTTTTGGATGATCTAGAATCTTTACATCAAGTAATTTTTTACCTATCCAAAAAATAGTAAAAGGTTTCTTAAAAAAAGTGAAATTTGGCCTCCAAGTACATATTCATATGGAGATCATATTAAGCGGCTCGGATCGACTGTTTGGACTTTGAAATTGGAGATATAGATCCATAGTACAGACTGATTTGCGCTATGCATAGTACTGTAGCCTCGCTCTATTTGAAATTATTGATCTTAAGATTACTATTTATAACAACACCCGCCACGATAAAAGAAACATTTTGCTAACTATTTATCCAAAACAGTTCTTTGAAAAATTTGCATGCTAACATTCTATTGCGAAGATTTTCCTCATCTGACAGTAATAAGTGTGCTTTTCAAAAAACAATACAAAAAAATAATTAAAAATCCAAAGTTTGGGTTAGCGTGCATACAGAAGTTTGGCATTTTTCAACCAAAGAGCTCTCCTTAGTCTCTTAGACTGCTTCCTGAAATGAAAAGCACTATCTTGCATGGTGGCAGTTCTGTCTACAAGAAGGGCAATTTTGTCACCTCTGTCCAAAATTTTGTCTATGTTCTCCACCATTATTGTATGTATCTGAAATTAATCAGAAGTAAAACCAAAAATTAAGGATAAAAAGAAGATAACAATTTAAGTCTCATAAGACAAAAAATTATCCACTTGGAAGTTATAAAATTTCCATCAGTAGCAATAGGACTCAAAATTGTGAGCCTAATAGAGACTCATAAAACGAGATAAAAAAAGATAGGGGGAATTTCATGTATACCCCACAAAAACTTCAAAAGAGAGATCAATTAGAAAACAGATAATTGCACCATTTTATAAAGAAATTGAAATAATAAGCATGTGGCACATATATTAGGCACCTTTCGGTTGGAGATATCTTGGTACTTACGAGCTATTGCTCAGGAAATAAATATATTTCTCATTCTCTTTTTATTTATGACTTCACAATATAATGCATGGCATATGAAATTGAAAAATAGGAAAAAAAATTACAAACTTGCCTCGGTGACTTCATTGCGAAGGCGGTTAAGAGTATCATTACTAGGGTTGCTGGAGAAGAACTCCATTTGGTGGTGCAAAACCCTAGAAAACTCATCATTCATGGCATATGCCAAGGCCATGTGTGCCACCTTCCCATAATTCTTCATAAACCTCATGTGTATATCCTCCAAGTATAGAAATGGCACTCGTCCTATTTGAATAAAGGGATATGATACAATTATTAAGAGTTACGGAATCAACTAGTATGGTGCCAGTAGAAAATTGTGAAAAACAAGAATCAAGTTAACCTTGGATCTGACTGGTACGCATGATATCAGACACAACCAGTACAGTACTGGCACTTGGTACCAACAGTAAAAGATGGATAAATCAACAAATAGGATTTCATACCAGTAATTACTGATAACTAGTGTACTATTTAAGGTTTGTCAGAAAAGTAACTCAATTCAGTCTGAAATAACTGGAGATAACTAAAGATCATTGAATACAGCTACTTTACATGGAAAATTCTAAAAAAGAAAGTAACAACAAAGGAAAACAAGACGAACATACTTCCAAAGGTATCATTGGCCATACAGAGATAAGTGATTCCATCGGATCTGAGCACGTGAAAGATGTAGCGATCCTGAGAGAAGCACAGCCTTGATTCGGATTCGGATTCGGGCGGAAGTTTCTCCAGGATCCGACGCGCCACCGCACCGGCGTTGCCAGTTACGGCGGCGAACTCAGCCAGCACCACCGTCCCACGCGCCACCACCGCGTAGAGAATCGCCATGGAAGAAGAAGAAATCGATTCTGATTTTGATTAGGGAACAAAAATCGGATACAATTGGGGTTTGATTGGATGAAGGGAGAGGTGATGGAATTCATACACCTAAGGTAACAGAATATTTCTGTTTAGATCCAGGCCGTCCGATCATAATCCGCACGAATATGAAAGGAACGCCGTGCATTCCACCTCAGACCGGGATTGATCCGGATTCTGATCGGACGGTCCATATATAAACAGAAATAGTCTGTTACCTCAGAGGATAGGATTCGAGGTGATGGGGTTTTTGTTCGTCTGCTCTACTTGGCAGTCAATGGGGTGTGGAATTGGGAACAGGGAATGTTTTTGTTCTCTTGCTAATTCCGTTTGTTTGTTTCCAGTAATTATTTGGGTTTGTTTGCTTAATTTACGGTTTATCTTTGAGGTTGACCAGGTTTGTGTATTTTTTTTGGTTTTCAAAAAAATGTAAGATGTTGAACATAACGATAGCATAAGTTAATCAGATTATCGGCTTATCGTAAAAAACTATAACATTCTCAAATAACAAACACGGGTGGAGGGTTAAAATGTTGTCTGCTTTATATTTTCTATCTTTGTTTTTAAAATTTAAACTGTCAATTCGAACCGATTAACATAATCTCTATTTAAAATGTATTTAGAGATCAAATTTTATATTTTTTTGAAAATATTTCACTATTTTTTTAAAAAGTACAAAATTATTATTTTTAATTTTGAATGGTCTAAAAACAGTATTTATACCTATCTAAGAAAATAGTAAAAGAATTTTAAAAAATATAAGATAGTGTGTTGGAATATGGAGACAGATATTGAGCTCAAATACTGTATCAATGAGACCATGGAACCCTCGATATTATGTGTTCAGTAGAGCTTGTTCTTAGCTTTCCAATGGATGTTGAATCATCTAAATTCTGAGATCGGATGAAAAAATTATAGCTGAAATACTCAGAAAGTGCAACGCAGCTAACATATGTGGATAGAGTGGAAAAAACGTGTCGTGCTGTGCCGTGATGACTAACACGCTTTGACTTTGGTCTCGTGCCGTGTCGTGCAGTGATCAAGTTAATTTTTCACGTGCCGCGCCGTGACCAAAATGTCAAGAGGTGGTCACGGCACGCAAATGGTCACGCCGTGCCTAAACGTGCCGTGACCATAAGTGACTCGCGTTACTCGGGTGACTATTTAATCATAATTTAAGTTAGTTTATTCAAGATTCACCATTAAATCAATATCTAATGGTCCAAATTACACGTGACTCGTGTGACTACGTGCCGTGCCGTGCCAAAGTTTCAAAAGATGAACACGGCACACGAATGAGCACGGCACGAGACACGCGAGTCACAGCACGTAACTAACACGCGTACCGTGCCGTTCCGTGACGGAGCCGGCTCCGCCGTACCATTTTTCTCACTCTAGATGTGGACATAGATGCACAAAGCTATTTTTAGCAATTTCCTTATTTGCTCGGTGTTGTTTTTAGTCTATCTTCTCCGGTGTTTATAACTAAATTTAGAGGGTCTATAGATATTTTGGGATAGTTACTTTAGGCAAGATAGTAGACCACTTCTATATGTATTTTAGAAAAGTAGTGGGGACCCTTGGGATGCCGATTAATAGGAGCTCGCAAAAAATGCAGTTCATAGAATAGCATAGGCAAAAACTCATGATGTAACTCTCAGTCTCTCATTTAGGACAGTTGGATGAGGTTTTTTTTTTTTTTATTTAAGCCTGTACGCATTGGCGGATCATATAAGTCTAGAAGTAGACAAGTGCCTACTTCTGAATTTGAAAAAAATTGCAAGTCCAATGTAAATTTCAAAGTGTACCTAACTCTAATTCAATATAGTGCCAACCCTGGTCCAAAAAATATTAAATAGAAAGCCCATCTGATGGAAATAATTCCTGCTGCCGCTCCGCTAGGGAGATCCAACAAAAAAAGAAAAAGAAATACATTTTGCTAATCCCTACGTGCGAGTCAGAAAAAGAAAAGACTTCCTATATGTAGGGATGGCAAAAAAGCCCATCGGCCCGTCGGCCCGGCTATGCCTGCCTGGCTCAGCCCTTTACCCGGTCGGCCCGGCACTGTAACAGGCCAAGTAAGGCCGGGCCTAAGGATGGGCTAGGCCAGGCCTGGGCTTAAGCCGAAGCCCACAGGCAGCCCGTTGGGCCTATATTTAAATACAAACAGATTTTTAGTTTAGGGTTTCAGTAAGTTTTGATTGTGAGAACCGCCCCCACCCAATTTTGAAATTTTGCTGTCTCTTCCAGAGAGACTCTCAGATCTCTCTTTCGCTCTTTGCTCTCTGTCTCTTCCAGAGAGACTCTCAGATCTCTCTTTCGATCCTCTCTCTTTCGCTCTCTTCAGCAGTCAGCACCCAGCGCCACTGGCCAGCAGTCTCTCACTCTCTCTCGCTCTCTTGAGCACCCAGCGCAGCACCTGAGCGCTTCTCTCCTCTCTCCGCGCGCCGAGCCCTCTCTCCGCAGCGCTCAGCGCAGCACCTGAGCATTTCTCATTTTTGATTTTTTATCAGGTATATATTCTAGTTCTTAAATTTCGCACCTTTTTACAGTTTCAACTTTCCTGTTGAATTTATACCAGGAAATGATGATCCGCTATTTTTCCTTTCTATTTTACCATATGCTCAAATTGAAAATATCTTACCTTGTTTTTCTCTTGGTTAATCAAAGATCTCGCCCCCTCTATTGCTATTTTTTTCTACAGTAAGTGGAATTCATCTTTGAAGTTTTTTCCAATTAAGACTTTGCACTTTTGGGTACTCTTTATGAAGGATCTGTTCTAATCACTGTGAATTACACCGAGTACTGTGAATCGAGATCTTTTCAATACCACTGTTCTGGGCTTAGAGCCGGAGCGGGAATTGGAACGGTACACAGGATTAGAAGTACAATTATCTATTAATTTTCGGCCTGTTTGTTATTCTTTAACAATGTAAAGCATTGAAAAAAAAAAATCAGGATGGGTTTCTATGATGATAGGTAGAAATCTTATACAAAAATCTCCCCGTTTTAGTTCAAATATGAATCCAGTACCTTGATTTAGCATGATGTGAAATAAACAAAATATTTCCTTTGCATTTATAAACAGAGAAAGACTCAAGTTTTGTAACAAAATAAGGGGGTGCTGGGTCTTAAATTGACTATTGTTTCTGTACGAATACCAGTACCAGTACCGGTACTGGTTTGCTGTTGTTGTTAGCCTGTACTATACTGTAATTAAACTCAAATTTCTTAATCCTATTGCTCAAAGCACAATATTGCTGTTGCTGTTACTGGTTTGCTGTTGCTTGCTATAATTTTTTTTTTTAAGGCAAAATGGCTGAACCTTAGGCAAAATGCTTGCTGTAATTTTCTAACCATGGCTGAACCTTGTTTACTAATTAAAAATACTCTTCTTTTTGTAGGCAAAATGGCAACCCCTATAGATATTATCATGGCAACCCCGCAAGAACCGACTAATCAAGAGGAAGCATCCTCTACCCCTAGAGTGGGCTCTGCTCCAACTCCGACAGCAAGTGATGCTGCAAATGCGACACTGGAAACAAGTGCGACACCGCCATCAGGTGCTGATGCAACCGCAACACCGACATCAAGTACCCCTAATCAGCCTGTTGTTGTGGATACATCCAAACTTAAATCTGATGTGTGGGAGCATATGACAAAGAAGGTGATTGGTGGCAAGATTAGGGCGGTATGCAAGTACTGCAATAGCGATCTTGCAGCAGCCCCCAACAGTGGTACACGACATCTCAAATTCCATATAGAGTCTTGTTTAAAGATAAAACAACACAAATTCCCTCAAGCTCTCCAAAAATTGTTACTTCATAAAAAACAGAGGGGAAAACTACCATATCAAATTATGAATTTGATCAAGGGGTTTGTAGAAAAGAACTTGTGCAGATGGTAGTGTTGCACGAGCACCCTCTCTCGCTTGTTGATCAGGTGGGGTTCAGGATTTTTATCAACAGCTTGCAACCATTATTCAAAATTCCAAGTCGTAACACTGTGAGGAGTGATGTTCTTAAACTTTATACGGATCGAACGAAGAAGTGTATGGCCCAATTGGAGAGCAATGAAGGGAGAGTGGCAATTACAACCGACATGTGGACGACAGATAACCAAAAGAAGTCCTATATGGCGGTTACTGCACATTTTGTGGATGATTCATGGCATCTACAACAACGACTATTAAGGTATTGACACTTGTTATTCACTTATGTGCTGAAATTTAGTGTTATTTTTTTACTGAAAATTAAGTATTAATTGTAGGTTCCAACACGTGCTTTCTCCCCACACTATAAATGTACTCGCAGAGCACTTGATGAATGTTCTTTTAGATTGGAATTTAGATAGTAAGTTGTCTACTATAACGGTTTGACAATTGTAGTACCAATGATGGGGTAGTTGATACTTTGGTTCATAAACTTGAAAGTGAACAACTCTTGCTAGGTGGGTCTGTTGTGAACATGTGCTGTTGCGCACATATTTTGAACCTAATCGTAAAGGATGGGTTAGATGTAATTGGTCCAAGTTTAGAAAAAATTCGTGCTAGTTGTGTATATTGGTCCTCTACTCCTAAAAAAATAGAAAAATTTGTAGAGACGGCACGGCAATGTAAAATCAGTTGTACTAAAAAATTATGCTATGATGTTAGAACACGATGGAATTGAACCTATAATATGTTAGAAATAGCCCTAACATATAAGGATGTTTTTTATCGTTTGAAAATACGTGATACACAATACAAAACCGTGCTGCCGGACGAAGATTGGGAGAATGCTAGGATTATAAGTGAAAAATTAAAGATTTTTTTCACTACAACAAAATTGTTTTCCGGGACAAAATACACAACAGCCAATATTTATTTTTCAAGCATTTGTGAAATAAGATTGGCTATTCAAAATTGGATGTTAGATTCTAACCCAACCATTGCGAATATGGCATCAAGAATGAATGAAAAATATGAAAAATATTGGGGTACGATATATAGTATCATGGGGGTTGCCACACTTTTGGATCCAAGGTCTAAGACAGTTCTCATAACTTATTACTATAAGAAGTTTTACGGTGATGATTATGGGAGCGAAGTTGAAAAAGTTCTTGATTCGTGCTGTCAATTGTTTCGAGAGTATACTAAAAGAGATACCATAGAACAAGTTGAGGAACCATTTGTAAGGGTAAAGAGACCAAAAGTTGGTTTCCCAAAGGATTATGACATGTTTGTCGAAACTATGAAGAGTGTGAGATTTGATATGACTACGGAGTTGGATCTTTACTTAGAAGAAGGCTTGGTTCCAACTGACGATGAAGACTTTGATGTGCTAGAATGGTGGAAGTCTAATGGATCCAAATTTCGAGTTTTGCGAAAAATTGCTCGAGACATATATGCAATATCAGTTTCAACAGTTGCCTCCGAATCAGCTTTTAGTATGGGCGGGCGAATAATTAGTCCACAAAGAAATAGACTTCATCCTAAACTTGTTGAAGTTCTAACATGCGCACAAAATTAGTTAAGGGTTGATTTCGAAGGTATAATATCGTATATTCTCATTTTGTAGTTTTTTAATCTAGCATGCTCATATTTCCATTTAACTCTTGTTTTTTTTTCAGATTTCGGAAAGGGTAATCCATTTAAGACATATTGTGATGATTCGGATGGAGATGGAGATGTAGATGGAGGTGGATAGGTAACTCTTCTTCTTCTTTTTAAGATAGTGAGCTATAATTAGTAATGAATACTGTTGTGATGATTGCTGGTTTGATGTTGCTGGTTGGCTGTTGCTGTTGCTGGTTTTTTGTTTTTTAATACTGTTGCTAGTTTGCTGGTTACTGGTTGGCTGTTTGCTGGTTGCTGGTTTGCTGGTTGCTAGTTTTTTAATTCTGTTGCTGGTTTTATTCTGTTGCTGTTACTTATGTGCTGAACTAATTATGCAGGTCAGTACATTGGAAGAATTACAAGAGTAGTGGTTCGGTGCTTTGCTGTTTAGATGTTTCGACTATTATTTTGATGTCGTGCTTTGCTTCTTAGACGTAATCTATTTATTATTTTGATGTTAAACTATGTGTGCTTTGTTGTTTGTTGTTTGCTATTAAAGTTTGAATTATTTTGTTGTGTGAACTTGGTTAATTGATTGTTGTAGCTTAATTTCTAATCATGTTGTAGCTTAAATTTGTTGTAGCTTAATTGATACTTGAACTTGGTTAATTGATACTTTGAATTATTTTGTTGTAGCTTAATTTCTAATCATGTTGTAGCTTGATTTATTAGTTTTATGGTGATGATTATGTTAAATTCTATATTGTGCATATGATTGTGTTAAATTTATTTTATTGGGCTGGGACGGGCATACGGGTAAAGGCCGGGTAAGGCAGCCCATGGGCATGGGCAGGCAGGCACAGGCAGGCGTGGGCATGGGGGAAAAACCCATGAGTGGGCTGGGCATAGATTTTGAGGCCCATCAGATTGGGCCAGGCAGGTCGGACATAGGGATGGTAACAGGCAGGTAAGGCATGGGCTTAGCAAAATACCCGTGGGCACGGCCCATTGCCATCTCTACCTATATGCTATTCTCTGGAGTCAGAGAGCACCCCTTTCCCCATTAATTGACTATTTACTTTTGCTTTTATCAGAGTGAGAATGCTTGATTGCTCCAAACCTTCTCTCTACTAGGTAAGTGTCGGTAATCCGGTTCCGGTGCTATTTGGATAAATTCTAGATCAAATTTGATTCATAGAAGATCTCAGATTAAGCAAGAATACCAGGGTCATTTTGCTAATTTCACAATTCATACTGTGGAGGAAAAGAGGGGCTAGAATTTTTACAGAATCTGACAAGGAGATAGAAGCGCTGCTTGAAGATGTTTTGGAGCAGTTCAAACTCACGCAATTACCAGCATATAGTAGTGTGCTGGGTACTTAATTAGCTCCTAATTTTGATCTTTTGTTTCATTTACTTCACTGTTTTAGCATTTTCTTCCTCCAGTTTTTATGTTTATTTCATTAGCATCTCAATTGTTTTGGGTATTATTTTTCACCTTTTTTCTTGGTGGTTATCGCCCTTATGTAACTGAACCATTCATTTCAATACAAATGTGGGCTTGACCCTCATTTTACTCAAAAAAAAAAAGTTTGATTCATCTTTAATAATTAGTTAGTTTACGCATCTCTAAGATGGAATACCATATTGGTTCAATCTAGCAACATTTAATCAATGGTTAGCATCATTTTCTGCTTACAAATTTATGACATTTTTTTAGACATTGTAACTGAGCTATTGAACTAATACTTGAATTCCGGTAACCTTTGATCTGTGAAAGACTAGTACACTGTGCAATACCCAATTAGTTAATGGGTTTGAACCCGATTAACTATTTAAATCCGATTAGTGTCATACTCTGACGGAAATCCTGAATTCGCCCCTGCACGTTTGACTCTCTAGTTAGAAAGTCTGACTCCATTCCTACTCTAGAGCACGTCCCAATAATTAAAAAACTCACCACAAATATCAAGTTCATTAAACTGTGCAACCAATAATTAGAAAATCCTATTTAGGGATTTAATTTTGTTTTTCTTAATTTGTAAAGTTTCAATGGAGTAACGTGAAATAGCTGGTAATTTTTCGCCTTATACATACTAATGACAGAGTAATTACAATCCGATTAATCCAACAAACTCATTTTGATCTTATTAAAAAATTGTAAATTCATTTTTTTTATCAGAACCGATTAAATTTTAGTAATAAAACAACTTTATTTTTAATATGGATTAATAAAATGAATCGGATAAAATTCAATTCAGCCTGCACATGTATGGTTTTATATATATATATTCTTATTTTATATACTTTATTAGTGATGCTATTACAAGAACTGTATATTTTCTACGTTATTATTAATTTTTAAAATTAAAATCTGTTTTACCTTTTTATTAGTTAAGATTAAAAAAAAATAATAATAATTAAAGTGGTCTTTAAGAGTGCTGCTTCTAACATATAAAAACATTAAAGAAAAAAAGCCTTCCTCCCAAGTGATACTGCCTCAGCTATTGGAAATTGAGTGGTTTAATTAAAGATAAATCAAAATTTAGGTTCTAAAATGTGATACTGCAAAGTAAGTGATCTTCAAAAGAGTTACCGCAAAATTTCCGTGTCCGGATCCCTAAAGTAACACAAAAATTATGTATAAACGATAAGAATTCCTACCTATGTTGTATGGATACGGGTACGGGTCGTATCGGATACGATACGGATACAGCGTACAGTAATTTTCAAAAATTCCGGATACGATACGTCAATCATATATTATTTTAATTATATTATTAATTACTATATAAATTAAATATCAGAAATCATGAATAAAGTATTTTTATAAGTTAAATAGAATAGCTGGTGCATTGTAACAACAAAATTAAGTTAGTGTAGTGGTTAGTTAAGGAGTCGTTGCATTAACCACAATTCCCAGGTTTGAGTTCCGTGGTTGGCACCAATTTTTGCTCAATTCACCGTTCTATGCGCAGTTCACAGCTCACGGTACACCAAAAATGAAATGGAGAGAACAGTTTGGTCCACGCGCGGCTCACAGGTGAAATCTATAGTGTTTGTTGGCGTATCAGCGCCGTATCCGAACAGAGAGGGGCTGCATCGGCACGTTTCAACATGTATCGACGACCGTATCAGATCGTTAAGGATATGCCACGTATGCTGATACGCTAGCTGGTGTATCCGATATGTATCGGGACCGTATCGGGTGCGTATCCGTGTCCGATACGGGTACGAAGCCTATACTGGAGTATCCGAGTAACATAGATTCCTGCCAATCAGGTCCGAAGTGTAATGCACGAAGACACTTAAATTTTGAACGGCCCTGATCTGATCTCAAAATTTGAGTTACTTTCGGGAATCCGAATTCAAAATTTTCAGTGTCTTCCACAGGAGTGCATTTCCTCTGAGATATCTTATATTTTGCGTGACCGACGTGTCCGGTGGCTATTCGGGGATAGCGCAGGGGCCAGTATTATTGGTTCTTTGAATTTCGTGCAGAACATATTTGAACGATCCAGATTTTTCAAAAAACACGCAAAATAAGAGATATAGCAGAGGATGCAAATTCCTTCCACAGTTCCACTGATATTTACCTCCCGAATCATTTTTCTTACTTCAACAGTCTACTTCTCGTTCTTCTCCAGTCATCCCTCCTCTCCAGTGTCTCTCTTCCAGTCGAAAGCATGTCGACAAACGCCGATGGCGGCCCGCCTGAGGTCACACTGGATACCTCCATGGGCCCCGTCACCATTGAGGTTTTTCTTACCATACTCCCGGCTCTTCCCCCTCTCTCTCTCTCCGTTGATCTAGGGTTTATTTTACTGATTTGCTTCTATTTGTAATAATTGTAGATGTATTACAAGCATGCGCCAAAGACATGTAGGAATTTTGTAGAGCTTTCTAGAAGAGGCTATTATGACAATGTCAAATTTCATCGCATCATCAAAGTATATTCTTTTCTCTTATTCTGTTTCTTCTCTTATCTATATAACCTTGTCTTAACATTTTTTTTTGTTGTTTCTATTTTAAAATTGATTTTTTTATTTGTTTTATGTGTTATAGGATTTTATAGTACAAGGTGGAGATCCTACTGGTACAGGAAGAGGTGGAGAGTCCATTTATGGGTATGCACCAGCAAAAATCAAATTTTTGTTATATATCTTTTTATTTTTTTCATTAATTTTTTTAACAAAATAAACTGTTTATGCCATTTTTTTTTTCTCTACTTGGTCTAATAACATTTTTGTTCTTGATTTATTTTTTGTTTGAATTTTAGAGCGAAATTTGAGGACGAAATAACTCGCGATCTGAAGCACACTGGTGCTGGCATCTTATCAATGGCAAATGCTGGTCCCAATACCAACGGAAGCCAGTTCTTTATTACTCTTGCTCCTTGCCAATCCCTTGACGGTACGTGTTCTTATCTTGTACCAGTACCTTTACAAAACAAGCTGTCACTTCAAAACCTAACTTCTGAATTAAACCCTAAACCCTAAACTTAACTTCTGGACTAAACTCTAATTGAACCATGAATACTTGAGTGGACCCAAAATTGACCTCAAATATAAAATTCTGTAAATACCAGTATGGTACTGTTGTACCAGAATTGACTGATGTTATTCTGATTGGCATGATACTGACATCCAAAACTGGAACAGTATCATACCAATATAAATCTTTGTTTAATATGAGGTACTGGACTTGACTATCTAATAATTGTACAACCTACAGGAAAACATACAATTTTTGGAAGAGTGTGCAGAGGTATGGAGATTGTGAAGCGTCTCGGCAGTGTTCAAACTGACAAGAATGACCGGTACGTTAATGTTTTGCCTTATGTGTAAACTTTACTTACTGGTACTTTTCTTCTGCACCTTATGAAATTTTAAAATATCACATAGCAGTGGAGCATGGGATATTAGCGCCAAATGCCCATGTTATTCTTCTAGAGTGAGCCTATGGTACTATGCATAGCGCATATTGGTATGTACTATGGATCAATATCTCTATTTTCAAAGTCCAGACAATCGATCTGGGCCGTTCTACATGATCTCCAAATGAAAATGTACTTGTATATCAAATTTTACATTTTTAAGAATTTCTTTACAATTTTTTAGATAGGTAGAAAATCACTTGATCTGAAGATTGTAAAAATATAGTAAAAAAGGTTATGAAAAATTGTAAAAATTTAGTCTGCAAGTACATTTTCATATGAAAATCATATTGAACGGTTGAGATCAACTATTCAAAATTTAAGAACGAAAATATTGTTCCGTAGTACAGACCAATATGCGTTATGCATAATACCATAGCCTCACTCTTCTAATATCTTTGAAAAAAGATCAGAATCAGCACTATCCCTTTCCTCCTTTTTGTTGAGAGAGCAACAGTGAGGGGTATTTTGGGCATAGTTCCTAAACAATAAGGAAGCAGTGTGGAGGATTGTTTTACTTTTGTAGGAGCAGATTTTTCTATGATTTTTTTTTCTGGGTATCAATGAAGTAGTTATATTGCATAGTTTAGGAGATATTTTGACATCTTGAGGATTAAACTTAGTTCATTCCTTCATGCATTGTTCTTAAACTTAAGGTCATCAATAAAAGGGTAAATGAGTTTTAATGGCACAGTGAAACAGCAAAAAGAATCCAAATCGTATTCTAAATGCTTCTGATGTCATGCATCTACACTTTTTGTTGGTTAGTACGTCTTTAATGAGTTCTTTTTTTGGTTAATGTAGGCCAATCCATGATGTCAGAATACTGCGTACCATTGTCAAAGATTGAAGATCCATTTGTATTATGCTTATGCAAAGAATATGATGTGATTTTCATTTTCTGGAGGAAAAAAATTGGGATGTTTTAATCTTTTTGTTGAAGTAAATCAGAATTCATTAGCTTGATCTTTCTTTTAACACTCATTATTATATTATTTTTGCTATGCTTTCCAAGTGCTTTATTTCATGGGCTTGTGGGAAACCCTTAGGGGAAAGAAAAAGAAAAACCTTGTGGATTGTGGTATGTGAAGACCAAAATTAGATAAACAAACTTGGAATGTGACACCATTTTGCTTCACTTTGCTCATGAATTATCCACTGAGATCTAGTTTGTTAATCAACACAGTGCAAACAAAACTTGGATATTTTGAATCATGAAGGTCACAATATTCAGGCATAGCGTATTTACCATAACATCCCTCACATTTCACCCTTACTAAATTAGCTCTGTATTAATTTTTTTTTTAAGAATATATGCTTAATAGCAACTCTGCAATGTAATTTCTATCTGCAGTAGTGTTTTGTTAATTTAGTCTCAGATATAACTAGGACAGTAAAATGATATTGACCTAGTTTAAATTTGTTGCAAGTATAACCCCGTTCCTTCAATTAAGCTCATTTCTTCTACTGGGCTCTCTATGTTTGACGATCTGAACACATTTTGCTTATTTTTTTTTTTTTTTAAGTTTCCACATACAGGATCACTGTCTGGCAAAAAAAAAAAAAAAAGCATCACAGAAAATAATATGAGTTGTAATTTCCTAAATGCAGTTGTAAGTTGTAATTGCGCTTGTTGATAGTAATTTGTGCAAGATATACATGTATTCCTTGGTAATGTGTTGACTGTTGAATTCGTGTAACATACTGACAAATATGAAGCATCTCTACTGACATGCGGTCTGTAGCTAGTTGGGTAACGACTTTGACTACATAAAAGATGTCTTTAATTGATCAAAGACTCAAGTAGTCAAGTGGTACGATGATTTCAGATATGATTCTCTTTATGATCGTACCACTTGACTACGCAAGGTTGCCAAACACTGTGGATCGGCAATTCAGATATGATGAACAAGCTTTTATCATCCCAAAATTTTGACCCTCCACGGTATTTGGGGATAATATATTGCATTGAAGATGATATATCATTTGAAAAATCTAAAAACCTTTTATCTATCAAGAACCTGCACTGCTTCTTTCCTCCTTTTTGTTGAGTGAGCAACAGTGAGGGAGTAAATAAGTTTTAATGGTACAGTAAAACAGCAAAAAAAAAAATAGGAAGAAATTTCTAGTGTGCCCATATTAACTTTTGAAATAGCCCATTGTCCCATGAAAACACTATCATATCCAATATCCCACTAAAACTTAATATTCTTTCTATTCCCTTTTAATTATTTAACATATTATTTAATTATTTTAAAAATTAAATTGACTAATATAGTTTTCTAATTTTAAATAGAAGTGTCATGTGTTCATGTGTTTATAACTGTCTTCTCCCCCTTCTCCTTGTACATCATATATACCTGTTGCAATGAAAGAACCAGATGTATTTTATTTTGATTTTCCTTCTCTGTACCAGCTTTTCTGAACCAGCTCGCTCAGCTGTTAACACTAAGGCTCAACTCAAAAATGTTTTGATTAATGACCAGTTTTTATCTTCATGTATGCTTCTTGTTTAATAATTTTTTTCATTCAAATTCATTATAGTCATTGATGTAGGTGAAGATCTTCAAGCTGTTTTTCTTTGCCATGTATATCTTGTGTTGCTTTGCATTGCAATCGAATTTTGCTATAAAAAAATTGCTCGATTTGTTTGGCTCATAAAACCATTCTGTACAATTTAATTTTTTCCTAAATTTGAACTTGTGTTTAGAAATTTTCTCTAAATGCTACAAAACGTAATTTTTATCTAAATGCATGAGTTAATATAATAAATAATAAAGAATTCGACAAATGCTAATTAACGTCTGTTTTCAACCTGCGTTGTGGGTTTGCTGATTTTCGTAAAAATCCCGGGTAATTAAACAGAAAAACCTTCAGCAGTTCAAGAAAATTAGATGGTATATCATTCCTGATTCCAATTCATTAGCAGCACAACAACGCCTCAATTGTTGTACCAGACATATTGATCAATTCAATTTTTAAAATAATTAAAATGGATAAAAGAAAGAATGTTAAGTTTTAGTAGGGATATTGAATATTATAATATTTTCACAGAAAATGATTATTTCAAAAATTTATATGGGCACACTACAAATTTTCCCAAAAAAATAAAAAAATTCAGTTGGTGCTCTAATTTGGTTCTGATTTCATGCATCTACACTTTTTTGTCGGTTAATTAATATCTCTATGATTAGTTTTATTTGTTTTGTACTTTTGTTGATGTAGACCAATCCATGATGCGAGGATACTGCGTATTGTTGTCAAAGATTGAAGATCCATTAGTATTATGCTTATGCAATTGTGATTTTCACCTTGTGGAGAAAAAAAAACTAGATAAACAAACTTAGAATAGTTAACTGCTAATAGAACAATATATAATGTTTCTTTTGGGAAATACGATTTGTAATAATATAGTATTTTGAGGTCGAAACTGCAAATGTTAGTTTGAGATGCTACAGCTTGTAAGACTTGATAGTTTGTAATGGAAACTGGCGACGAATTTACCTCACTTTAATAATAAAAAGAAAGTTTGTTAACTAATATAGTTTAAACAGACCTCCATTTACTTGTATTATTGGTTATATAATTTTCATCAACATATCAATTTTTGTTTCAAGTACAACCCTGTTCCTTCAATTATTCTCATTTCTTCTCCTGAGCTATCTATGTTTGACTATCTGAACACATTTGGTTTTAAACAAAACAACAAAACACCACAGAAAAGAACAACTATTCCACCTAAAAGATTACAATACAAAGTCACTACACAACACTACACAACACTACAAAGCACATACAACATACATGTCAGTCAAGCTTAAAGCTAACAAGCCTAAAAGCAAACCATTAACAAAAAAAAAAAAAGATGGAACATTACTGGCAGCAAGACATCAGTTTTGCCAGATGGACAAGGTGCCATGTCAGTGCCATTAGAGTAAGCACATTAACAAGAGAAGAATAACTATTCCACCTTTTAAGACTGATCCTGAGTCTCCTAAGGTTATTCTCTGCACCTATCTCTTCATTGTGCTTTTCAGTTTGAGAAGTGGATTTTGCAGTACCAAAAGACACGGCCGGTGAGGCGGCAGTAGTGGTGGTTGTAGTAGTTACAGATGCTGCAAGTCCAGTTACAGTAGCTGCAGTTGTCGTCACCGGTTCAACCATGTCAGATATGCCTCGTCCCCTGCCTTCTTCCTTCTCTGCCTTCATTATCTCAAACATAATCTGCCATGAAATTTATAGAACAATTGTGTAAAACATTCATTCCCCTAGCAAAAATTTAAAATTACCGATTTGCAATTTGCCGGCCGTACGCTCCTGCATATTTACACTTCTTGCCACAAAATTATAAATGCATTATTTTAAAGAACAATGTGCAAAACATTATTCCCTTTGCAAAAATTGAAAATTACCGATACCGGTCTCTAATCAATTACTGATTTGCCATTTGTCGGTGCATATCCTCTCGCATTTTTACACTTCTTTCCAAATATTACAAATTCATTATTTTCAATTCTGCACAAGCTAACTATTTACTCTTTTAACAATTTTTTTTTTTTTTTGCATTGTTCTCTTGGTTGATTTTACAATTGGAATTATGGCATGTCATATATAACAATTATTATATAAATTATAGAAAGATAATAATAACATTTGTTATAAAGCACAAACCTTAGTTGCGTTAGGCTCGAGGAAAAACATGTTAACCAGCACCATGCCAAGTGCACCAAGCAAATTATAAGCTTGCAATTTCACCACCATACTTCCTCTACCCCTCCCAATAAGTTGCGCAAGAAATGCTATCGAGACCCCATACGCGATCGCACGAAAATACACCGGGTACACTTTGCTCTGTACCATCCCGAATTGCTGATGTGGCAGTGCTGATGCGAGCACATGGCTCGAGATGAATGTGACCCACACACATGTACCATATGCGGTCGCAAACCCTAGCAATTGCACAACAGCCCAGACCGCACGGCTTGTTCGAGGGCTTGCCACATAGGATGCCATGTCATATGCCACATCACGTGCACGCCGTGCAATGTTGTTTAGGTTTTGTCCCGCTTCCTCGGCTATATCCCCTGCCTTCTCCTTTGCTTCCTTTATTTCCTCCTTTAAAAGTGAAGCTTTGTCTTCAACCTCTTCTCCCACTTCAGATAACTTATCCTTCGCTTGGAATAACTTATTCTCAGCATTGGATAACTTATCCCCTATTTTTCCTTTAACCTCTGACACTTTATCCTCAACCCCTTCCTGAGTTTGGGATAATTTATCCTCGGTTGCCTCCTTTGCCTGGAATAACTTATTCTCCGCCGACTCCTTCGCTTCGGATAACTTATCCCCCGTCACATCCTTAACCTGGGATAACTTATTCTCCGCCGCATCTTTAACATCCAACACCTTATCCTTTGCACCTTTTTTCACCGTCTCCTCGCCTTCTAACAACTTATCCTTGCCATGGTGGAATAAACCCGACAACTTATCCCGGCACACACCGAACGCATCACAAATCTTATCCTTAGTCGACTCCGATACCACCTTACCGGTGTCTACGCCTTCGCCATTACCATTACTCGTACCGGTACCGGTATCGGCCGGAACTTGGCGCTCATATTCTAGTACTATAACCCGGTGCCCTTCTCGGAGCACTTGATTGGAGGAGGCGGGTTGTTTGTGAGAGTGGTGAGGTGAGTTCACCGGCGGTGACAAGACTCCAGCTGCGGTGAGGGTTGATAGTACAAGGCCTAATGCTAGTAGGTTCATCATTTTGTGATCTTAGTGTTTTTGGATTTTAAAGTAACATTGAAAAATACAAGGGTTTTGAGTTAAAGCGGCATGGTATGGATGATGAAGTCTCTAGAAACGAGGTCAGAGCTTACGCGTGTGACATTTGGTGAGCCAAAAATGCGACACGTGTCTCTGTGCTGACACGTGTTGGCAGGCAGTCGGCACAACTTTTCTATAGTAATAGAAAAAAGAAAATTTTAGCTATTGTTTTTATGTTGTTTTCATATTCATATATTAATAATTTTATATTTCGTGGGCAATATCTGAGTTCACTTTAAAATAATTTTCAACATTAAAAGAGAGTTTGTAATAATAAAAAGTTAGACAAAGATCTATATAAAAAGAATACAATATGTCCTGAAAAAATAATTAGTAATTTAAACAGTGGAGATATAGCTCAATGACAGGTGCTTAAGAAGAATTGAAATCTTAATTTTTATTTTTTATCTTTTGAATATGTACTTTTATTTAATATTTTTAATCTTTTTTGTTTTTTATTTGTTTTTGCTGTTGTTTTTTTAATGCTCAAATGTTTTGAGCAGAATTGAGTTTATATTTCTAGTTACATACCCTTGTAACTACAAAATGATTAATGAAAAAAGAGCTAGACCTGTTTTCTTTGTAAAAAAAAAACATATTTCTACAATTAATATGGTAAAAAGTACCAGAGATCATAAATGAAATTTAATAGGTGGTAGCGCTTTCTATTTGTGAACAAAGGTTTAAAATTTAGAACCAATTATTAAAACCTCCTCTCCTATCTCCATTCATTGCAAAAGACGAACTACGGTTAAATTGGCGTTTGAATGGACATTAGACTGAACCAATATCTGATCGGAACCGTTAGATATGCATCAAATTCGTACAATCAATATAAATTTATAAATTGTCCGTACGAATTTAAAAACGGATCAAACATTGAACGTAATTTTGATCTGCTCCTAAAATTCATCAGACACCTCAGTTCCTACATTGAGGTGGCCCATATATAATACGTCTCCTTTGGGCCAGGAACAGCCTGGCCCGGTACACTAGAATGTAATTCCCGAAATGCAACAAACAATATAGAGGCGCAACCGGTTTGTTTTACAATTGAGGGAAGCTCCGTTAGTCCCACAGCAGCAATCTTATCTTCTCGAGTCTCCAGAGCTGCTATAAAAACTGAGGCACGGTTCGGTTGAAGCTCATACCTTTTTCGGCCTTTTGGCTAAAATCAAGTGTAGTATTTGTTCTTACAGTAATGTGCTCACAACGATATTAAATTTATTTTATGTGGGGAAGGGTACACCACGGTAGCTTGCTATCGGGACTCTTACGTGTCGCCTTTGCGTTGCACTTTTGCATAGGCTGGCGCACCCCTACCAAGTATTAAATAAAATGATTATTTTTGAGAGTAGAACTCGGTTTGATGTCCTATCAAAAATTGTTTAATCTTCTTCAAATTTGTAAAATCAATTGAAATTTATAAGAACTTGAATATAAATTATCTGTACGAATCTAAATGTGAATCATACCGTTTCGATTGAACATGGGATTGAATCATACCGTTTCGATTGAACAGTTTACTAAATTAAGGCCACGAAAGCAACAAACAATACTATAAATGGACGACCGATTTGTTTACTTTTACAATCGTACAAAGCGCTCCGTTAGTCCCACATTAGCAATCTATCTTCTCGGAGTCACCAGAGCTGCTATAAAAACCAAGGCACGGCTTAATGAAAACCTTAGCCCTTTCTTGGCCTTTTGACTAGGATCAATTGACAATTGTAGAATTGCACAATGTTAAATTTTTTTTTTGTGGGGAAGGGTCCACCGACTCTTACGCGTCGCCTTTGCGCTGCACTAGTGCATAGGCCTGGTGCACCCCTATCTAAGTTAAAATGTTTAATTTTTGTTTTACCAAAGCCTCGATAAAATCCTGAAGAAGAATTTGGTGGCTTGTTGAAGACAATTGGCATGAGAAAACGGTTCGTAAGAGCATCTACAACAGGCATTGTTTATGAATTGCTAATTTGACGTGGACGATTGCTGGCATTGTTTATGAATTGCTAATCTGACGTGGACGATTGCTAATTTAATTGCTGGGTTAGTACCATAATTGCTTAATTAGCAAATTTGCTTTAAATGAAAACATTTGTTTAACGACTGGCTAATTGATTGGTTAAAAAAAAAATTTCGTATCTGTACCGCTCTCTCTCTCTCTTAACAGAAACGAAACATTTTTCTTTCGTTTTTTTCTCTTTCGCTCAGAAATCAACGCCTCCGCTCAGAAATTTTTTCTATCTCTCTCTCTCCCTTGCGCCATGGCAGCCGAGCTCGATTCACCTTTCTCACCTCCCATCGCACCAGAATAATCGTCATCTTCGTCGTCGTCATATCGATCCCAATTGGATGGGAGCTCCGACCGATGCCGAGGCCGCGGAGCATCTCCCTTCGACCGAGCTCCGGCCCCTAAGGCGGAGACGGAGGTGGATGCCTTTGTCTTGCCAGCGATGGAGGAGGAAGATGGGTTGTTTCTCCGGCCGTGCAGAGAATGCCCCCTCAGTGTTTAATCCAAGCACCTCAATGTATGGAATTTAACCAGTACCAGTTTACCCGTATTAAGCATTGTTTATTCTCTTATTATTTTCTTTTATCTCATTATTTGAAATTTTTGTGTATCGCTGGCTGCGTGATGCTTAGTTGCACAATTAGGTACTTCAGGTTGTATTGAGCATAATTAGTGATACTTGAGAAAAAAGCAGTTTAGACAATGGGGCTAAATTTAGTATTTATCCAAGCCTCCTCAGTGTTCAAGAGAATGCCCCCTCAGTGTTTAATCCAAGCCCCCGAAGGTAAACTTCTCACTTTTTGATGGGTTGTTTCTCCGGCCGTGCGGAGACAGTCTTTACTGACACACCTCAGTGTTTAATCCAAGCACTATACAGTCGTTACTGACACAGTGAGCATTTTCATATTTGGGGCTTTTAATTTGTATTAGGAGAGGGTACTGATATAGTGACTTGATTTGTAGATGCTCTAAGTAACCGAGTAGATGTATCTTGTGCGGTATCATGGGGCTTTTTGAGAATATTTAATTTAATTTTTTGTATATTTAATTTATGTATGCAATTAACTTTAATTATTTAATTTAGTGATGTATGCAATTAATAATGAAAAGGATACAAGAGTTTTGTATGTAAGTAAAAGAAATGCAAATCAAATGGAAATTCAGTAGTAATGCGCAAACAGCTGAGCCGAAAAGATAAACGAAAATCCTTGAAAAGCAAAATTAAAAGGCTCAGACCCCCGAGCATTAAGTAGAAGGTACAAAATATAGTGTTCTGAGACCGTATTAACTTCTTGGTTTGACTAACTCCTTAATTTCTTCTTCGCCCCAGTATATCCTTTCATGAGATATGTTCGACTTCCCTGTGCAGCACATTTGTACCAGTACCGGTATCAGTACCGGTACTGGTACCGGTATATTTAAAAGGGAGAAAAAAATAAGATAGAAGAAGAAGCTGATCAGGTAAGTTGGTTTACCAGATTCCTGAACCAGTCCAATAGATTAGATGCACTATTTGATATTTTCAAGAAGAAGAAGAAGATCAAGCTTCTCATTACACTATTAACTTATCTGACACTTCTTCAAGTACAATCTGACCTCTTTCCGCGAATTTTTGGTCATGAGGCATCCGGGTCTGCTCTTTTTCAATTAAAATTTTAATCATATGTCATAGAGTTTTGGTCATATTCATGAAATTACATTTGGTCTGAACTTTATAACCTGCAGGATAGTTGAGAGCGTTGGTGAAGGAGTAACTGAATTTCAAATCGGTGACCATGTATTAACTGTATTTATAGGTGAATGCAAGATTTGCAAGCACTGTGTTATTATCAAGTTACTAGCTTGATAAAACAACATATAGACATATAGACAACATATAGACATAGTAAATCGATCTTTGTTATTATCAAGTTACATTTTTATGGTTCAGGAATTGCTTTTGGCATAACAGACTTCATAAACCCTGATACATGTAGTCAACCTATTCAACAGGTATCTTTTGCTCAAACTCAGCTAAAATCTGACCTGCCTAAATCTTTGGAGACCTAAATCTGACCTGCCTCTGTTGGTTTAATAAATATATGAACAATGTAAGTTCAAATAATATCTGATGATAATTAGCCATTTTTTTTAACTTTAAAATCATTAACTTTGTTTCAAATGTCAATTACAGGAATTTGAATTAAACAACCTCGTGTCACATGATATGCCATTTGCTAGCACTAATTAAGCGTTGGACCTTATGAGAGAACAGACAAATTGATACTCAGCTCCAACTGAAGCAGACGTAATTGTATACTCATCTCCAAATTGACAACAGCGGAGTGGGGGACAACAGCGGTGGCGGAGTGGTGACAACGCCGGTGGCGGAGCGGTGGTGGAGTGGTGACTCCACTTCTCTCGCGCTAGTGGTGACAACAGCAGTGGCGGAGTGGTGAGAAGCAGTGGCGGAGTGGCAGAGAAGGGAAGGGTACTCTGTGGCGGAGTGGGGGAATATCGAGCGGTGGCTGAGTGGTGAGAGGCGCCGGCGAGAGAAGAGGGGAGTGGCAGAGAACGATCCTCTCGCTTCCCAAATTCATTTACGGAGGAATGGAGGATTGAGTCAATTTCTTATTTTTTGGTCAATTTCTAATTTTTTTGCTGACGTGGAGTGAATTGCAAACATCAGCAGCGATGGAGTAGTTTCTCAATTTTTGGCGAAGGGGTTTGCAAATTTTTAGCGAATGGCTGACGTGGTTTGCTAAACAATTGCTCAATTGTAGATGCTCTAACCCCGTTAAAATGTTCTAATATTTTTGGGCCTCAATTATACTCTTTTTTAGAAAAATGATCTTTTCTCCGTTTTAAATTATTTTGTCCATCTCCGTTTTCAAAAAAATTAGATAATGATTGCGAGGGTTTTAAATGACCATATTATATATATATATATATAGTATGGCTAAATTGCTGCCGGCAGCATTCTGGACAGTTGCTGCCGGGGGCATTTCGGTCATTTCCGGTGTTCAAACAACAAATTTTTTTATACAGATATTCAATCTATATTAAAATCTACTTGGAGACCAAATTTTACATTTTTTTGAATTTTTTAGCTATTTATTAGGCCACTTTGAAATTGGCTGATCCGGGTGAACAGTGCAACAAAATTCTGGACCATGTGATCTGGAATTTTCAAAGTGGCTTAATAAATAGTAAAAAAATTCCAAAAAATATAAAATTTGGTCTCCAAGTAGATTTTAATATTTAGAACACGTTGAACGGTTCGGATTTGTTGTTTGAACACCGGAAATGACCGAAATGCCCCTGGCAGCAGCTGTCCAGAATGCTGCCGGCAGCAATTTAGCCATACTCTCTATATATATATATATATATATATATATATTGGGAATTTTTTACTGTGATTTTAATATGTATAAAAAAACTGTTTTTGGACATTACAACATAGCATTTTAACTCAACTATTTATATAAAATAACCCCGTTGAATGGTTTGAATTAACTATATGAAATTTGAAAAATGAAGATAATAATGTGAGGCATAATTGAAGCATGAAAACAACATAGCATTTTAACTCGTACTATTCTTTTTACTATAACATGTGTTAACAAATCCTCTTATAAACCCTTCCAACTTTTATAGGCAAACCAGCCTCTCCTCTGACAAATCCTCACCTCTTTCCTTCTATTTCTCCACAATTTCTCGTCTGAATCAACTTCGTCGATATCCTTTCAAATCTTTTATTCTATGTAACTTTAACTTTTTTGTAAGGTCACTAATTGTAGAGGAAAAAAACCACCGTAAAATTTAACAAGACGAACAAAGAAGAGATTAACAACCAAAGAAACCTCACAAGGACTTGATTAATTTTCGAAATTTATGATCCTATTGATGAATTTACAAATCTTTCGTATCCTCTTTTTTCTCAAACAGAGATGATGGCACGAGCTAACTACCAACCTTTCTAATTTCCTATCTAAACACCCATCTAATTAAAACCCCAAATATCACTCACCATCTCCAAAATTAGCAATCAATCAGGATTAATTTATACTCCTGTTGTATATAATCAAATGACACGTTGCTTTTAAATCTCAAGGAATATCAACTCTTACTTTCCCCATTACCATTTTCATTGCATCTCATAATTGAACCCGAACATGAACCCAAACCCGAACCGTTTGAGTTGGCACCTAAATTCAAACTTGCTAAAATACCATTTCCAGTGCCATTTGCATTTGCATCTTTCTCGAGCACTTTAACAGGTACAGGGAGGCCATTATCGGGTTTGAGCAACTCAACCCGGGTAAGGGAAGGCACATCGCCACGGCAATACCGGTGCCACATGTCGCGATATGCTGATTCCAACCCGCGAGTGAATTTCTCTCCATTGCACAAAGGAGATCTGCTCATCAGGTCACGTAGAGACATGCGCAGTTCTTGTAGGGCCGACACGTCAGAAGCTAGGTCAATTGCAATTTTGATGTATTCCTCCTCTGATTTGCCGACCAATCGACCAAGACCTGTATTCACAATTGTATGAGATTGGGGGTTAAAAAATCATCTTTAGAAAATAACATTTGGCATTTTCTATGTATCACAGAGAAAATGGTTACTGTTTTACCTATAAACCAATTTATAGCTCAGTTAATAGTTAATCATCTCTCTTTTTACCAAGCCTCTATTTGTAGGAACCAAACAGGCTCTAGAAACTTTTGCTTATTCTCCAAAACACCTGCTTCCATTAGAAAAGCAGAGAGAGAGAGAGAGAGGCTAAAGAGATCATACCAATGTTAGAAAGGAGGCTAACACCGACATTATGGGCATGTACTGAACCAGCCATGGTAACACATGGGACCCCCATGTACAAAGATTCACATGTAGTTGTGGTCCCCGCATATGGAAACGTATCCAAGCTGCATCATCAATAAAAGGAAAAAAAAAAGGGGGAGAGGAAAAGGGTAATCAAATATTCAACAACATTGGCATGTAATAATTAAACTTAGAATTGAGTGAAACAAACATATACATGGACAACTCATGGTCTGTTCTTTCTTTTATTTTCTGACTCCTAAACAATATATAAATAAACGGTGCAATTCGTGAAATCTAACATTTTTCTTTTAAAGCTCATGTGCCCACCCCACCCCAAAAACCCAACACTCTCCACTGGACCACTCTAAATGCACAGAGACACAAAATTATCAGTCTAATTAGGGGTGGCGGTTGAGCATGCCGGGTCAGGTTCGGGTCAGTTTGAATTAAACATCTATTCTTTCATCTGGTGCTGAAATCCGATAATCCAGAACTCTTATTACTATTTTTGTAACCAGTAACAAAAAAACCCAAGATAAATAATAATAACATAACTTTAAAGAGTGAGGCTACGGTACTATGCATAACGCAGATTGGTCGGTACTATGCATAACGCGGATTGATCAGTACTATGGATCAATAACTCCGTTTTCAAAGTCCAAACCGTTCAACATGATATCCATATGAAAAATGTACATGTAGATCAAATTTAACATTTTTTAGAATTTTTTGGGTAAATTTCGCTGGAGGTCACTCAACTTTGTCATTTGTCACGAATAGGTCACTCATATTTGATTTGTCCCTTTTTAGTCACTCAACTTTGTCATTTGTCTCAATCAATCACTTTATATTTTTCCGTCCAAAATGCTAACGGAATATTCCCATTGCGTCCAAAATATTAACTGAATATACTAGTTCCGTCCAAAATACTAACGGAATGAGAATATTCCGTTAATATTTTGGACAGAAAAATATAAAGTGACTTGATTGGGACAAATGGCAAAGTTGAGTGACTAAAAAGGGACAATTCAAAATTGAGCGACCAATTTGTGACAAATGACAAAGTTTAGTGACCTCCAGCGAAATTTACCCAAATTTTTTACTATTATTTTCGACAGATAGAAAATTACCTGATCTAAAGATTCTAGACCATTCAAAAGTAGTCATTTTCTACCTAACCAAAAAAATAGTGAAAAAATTCTAAAAAAAGTAAAATTTCATCTGCAAGTACATTTTCATATGAAAATTACGTTGAACAGTTTAGAGCGGCTATTTGGACTTTGAAAACGAAAATTTTGATCCGTAGTATTGACCAATCCGCGCTGTGCATAGTACCATAGCCTCACTCTAACTTAAAATATAAGCAAGAAAAATTAAAATAGATTCTAGTGTGATATCCATGAGAGATTACACAGGCAAGCAACCAAGCACAAACAAATTCCCTCATGGATATTAGAAACTAGAACTGTCAGGTGTCGGCCATCAATCATCAAGTATTGAAAAATATAAAGGATGTGATTCTCAATGAATCCACCGCTTCCCTTTAAAAAATTAAAAATAATAACCTGATATCCATGAGAGAATAGGCTTGCATGTGATCGTGATTGAGGAGTATAAGAGGCAACAAGTCAACACGCCAAGGCTCAAGCCCGAGCTGCTCAAGAGTAGTAAGAAATCTCTGCCTTACGCTGTCACAACAAAAGGGCTTGCACTTAACCACCAGCCGTGAGTTCGGCACTGCACACAATATCCGGGCCCACACTTTCAACACCTTTGGTGTTATCTGTTTTTATATGATAAGAGGCAGAAAGACACAATAAGTTGATTCCAAGTCTTGAGTAAAATGACTAAAATGCCCCCAAACTGAGTGCACCTCTTTAGATGAGGTACCAGGTTCATGCGAGAGTCCGTATCCTCTGAGATAACTGAAGATTTCAGTTTATCTTAAGCTGGGACATATTTATTTCGGTGCCTATCCGGAATGCACAGGCAAGTATTATTGTTGCTTTGAGATTTGTGCAGAAAGGAATTGAACGGTCTGGATTTTCCACAGATCAACTTAAAATTTGAGATATCTCAGGGGATGCAAATTTATAGGTCTCTCAGACCGATCTACTTCAGGAGGTAGTCAGGTTAGGTTAAAGTTTATAAAGGTTTTGGTTGCTTAAAATGCTCCGGTCAAATCACAGAAGAGAAATTTAAGGGTCTCAGTCAGACGCAAAACATTCCACAGAAGGCAATATACTGAGAAAAGCACTAACAAAAGACACTACATATTGAACTAAACCAGTAAAGACCATTTCTCTCTTGTTGTATTATTTTGTACTTGCACTTAAAGAATTGATACTAGAACAATGACTGGCTGCATAGCATGCTAAAGAAGAATAATAATTTGAAACACAGCAATTTCATATAGGTACGTTACATTCCCGATTAGTTTATAAGGATTAAGATTCAATTATACAGTACATTACTTTCCCAATTAGCTACCTTACAATGAATTAGTTATGCATTTTTACCTTGGCTAAATTATTGAAGCTTCCAAAAGTGACGAAACCATTAGAGAGAGCGGGGGTGGGGCAGATAGGGCCTGCTTCTGGGGAAGGTGTATAGCATAGGAAGCACTCTGGCAACCGTACCAACTCCTCCACGTGCCTATTCAAAGTAAAAAAAATAAGTTTTCAATGTTAAAAATAGCTCAGAATGAACTTGGAATATAAGAGTTTTGCAGGGAGCTGTTCGCAAAGCTGTAGATGTAAACTTTACTTTTGATTGGTGATAACTGGATCTGCTAATGGATCTGAAATCCGATAGTCAATTGTAGGTAGACCTGTTGTATTAGGGTACCCAATCCAAGTCACCTGCAGACAGTAAAAAAAAAAAAAGAATAGATGATGAGTGAATAGTGGGCAGGCCCATGCATCACAAATAAACAACCCTTAAGAGTAGGGGTGTTCATTGGGTCCGGTATATTTGGTTTTCAACCGAACCAAAAAAGTTTGGATTAATTAGGTTTAAATGGGTTGGTTCGGTTGAATTTTTGACTTACTTCGGTTTTTTATATTTGGTTCGGTTTAGATTTTTCAAAACCGAAAAGACCAAACCATCCGAACTTTATATGTTTCATATCCATGCTTTGTATATAATGTATGTATGTCATATCAACAATTTATATTTTGGTTTGGATATTTTTAAACATCTACTTATTTCGTATGGAATTGAACAATGTATGTAATGTCAACAACTTATATATATAATTCATATTTATTTCTATGATTATTAAATGTATTTGTGCATGTATTGAGTTTTGACCTTTTAAAATTTACTCTCCCTTATTTCAGTTCAACCAAACAAACCGAAATTTACTTTGATTATTTTGGTTCGGTTGTTATTCGGTTGACAAGTTAAATTCAGTTGGTTCGGTTATATTTTAAAAACCGAATAAAATTTTGGTTTTGATTATATTTATTCAGTTTTAACCGAACCGACCCAATGACACCCTACTTATAGAGTACAAACAAAAAACTAAGGAAATGGATTTGTATATGCACCTGTACAGGAGCAGGCCGACAAGCCATGGTGCCTAGTTTATTATTTGCTGTGTGACCCGTCAATTCTACTAAAATGTCAACGTTATCCTGTCTAACCAGACTTGCTATCTTCTTTTCAGCAATGCCGTATATGTCCCTCCAAGTACCTCCTTTCTTTAGCACCTTATCCTTGAACTTTAGGGTTTTTGCATCTGCCTAAATGAAGGAAAACCAATCCAAAAAGAAATTTTTTGAACAGAATTCCCTTTTTAAGAAAATTTCATTGAGCACATCTTGCATCCAAATATTTTAAACAATAAAATAAAGATGTGGCCCCCAACTACTTTGATTGCTCAGATTGTGCCTGAACTGTTGATTGCAGTTGAGTAGAGAATAGTTAACAGTAAAACCGACCCAGCAATAGTTTGTTTTTTTCAACCCACAAGACCTCTATGCCCCACATGGACCCCTCATCGAATTCAGATCTTCCCCGGTACCGAATAGGGAATCTTTTACAATTACTTGATCTGGACCGTTCTTTTTAACTTGGCACAAATCTCGAAGCCCAATAATACTGCCCCCTCCATCAGCCCGAATCCCAAAGCGGTTGGGAGTTAATCTCAAACCGTAAAGTGAAGGGAATCTTTTACAGTAATGGAGAGGGTATTTGTCCCCCCTCATCGCCTTAAAAAGAGAAAGATGCTGCAATTGAAATGACATCATGTACCCTTCTTGTCCTAACATCGCCTTGAAATGAAATCAGAGGCCATCTTATGCAATGTCATATATGCCCTCTGCTTTTAGCAAAGGATGAGACAGAGGATTTGGGCTCAGGTGAGTCATTCAGGGCCATTTTCAGACTTTTCTCTACTTATTTATAAGGGAAAGATGCCGCAATTTCCATTTTTCAGTGACCTTTTTTTATCAAAAAAAAAATATTCATCTGAGTATTCTCAGACCAAGATAAAATGTAATAGAATGTACTATTTTGTTTCTATCCTTCGCACCTCTTACTCAAATCAGAATGTGAAAAGAACAGTACCTTAACAACAGCAGAGTAGACAATGACTTTATAATTGGTAGAATCGTGGTATGAGAGAGGTGCCTCGATGAAGTAGGAGACTGAATGGGTGAAATAATCAGGGGAGACATAGCCAATGACCAATGGACGGTCTAGATCTTTAGGGTTCTCCCAGCTGTCGTACTGTGAGAATAGCTTCATGAACCTCCTTCCCCATTCCCTTCAATTAGTGCATTTTAATTAATAAAAAGGATGATAAAAATTAACTTTATAGTAGTTGAGGCCTGTTAAATGGAATAAGATTCTACAATGTCAAGGGGAGATCTGATATTATCCTACAAAACCAACAAAGAATCCCCCACAATGCCACAACCTCTCCTCGATTTATATATATATATATATATATTTATTTAGAGAGAGAGAGAGAGAGAGAGGTTGGCTAATATCAAAACATTTGTTCCGGAGCTGTGGTGCAACCAATTGGTTTTCCGACTTTCAAAGTCCGAACGGTCAATCCAAACAGTTAAGAGGTGATCTCTATATTAAAATGTGCTTGGAGACCAAATTTTATATTTTTTGGAACTTTTTTACTATTTATTAAGCCAGTTTTAAAATTGTTGATTTTAATAAACAGTGAAAATTTTCTGGATCATTGAAAACAACGATTTTAAAACTGGCTTAATAAATAGTAAAAAAGTTTCAAAAAATGTAAAATTTAGTCTCCAAGCACATTTTATTATAGATTGAATGTTGAACGGTTTGGATCAACCGTTTGGACTTTGAAAATGTAAAAGCCGAAGCGTTTGTTCCACGGTTCCGGAACAAATGTTTTGATATTAGCCAACCTCTATATATATATATATATCAAAAGGTGAAGGTCCTTGGGACCCTTTTAATGTTTTGTTAGGTATATTACAGATTTTACAAATTACAAATACCTCCACAAGAAATTAGCAATATTCCCCTTTTATATTACAAATTCCCACGAATATTACCCCTCCAATCCCTCAGTCTTTTCCTCATTCTGAGTATATGAAGAGGTAATCAAGGAATTTTTTGAAGAAGGAACAAGAGGAACATAGCAGATATTTCCCAGGTTTTATGTGAAATTTTCTCACTTATAAGGGTCACATATGTCAAAAAAAAAAAAAGAGTAACAATACCTGTGAGCCTCAGAGAGTTTATCATCTATGCCTTCATCTATATAGTTCAAAGCCAGCAGTCGATTCTGTATCAAATTAATTTACAAGACCCTCAGTCAAAACAGTAACAAATGCATAAATGATGTATGTAACAAAAATATAGAGAGAACAGTACCTGACCAGCATTTCTAGAATCAGGATCAATTTGAAGGCACCTCTCATAAGCATCTATTGCTAAAGCTATGTTACCGGCATCTCTGTATAACACCCCTAATTGCCACAAATATTAAAAAGAAAATTGTTACAGAATGATTATAAACTAACTAAAAGAATAAACTCAAAATATCTCATACATGGAAGCAGGAATATCCAATACCCTCCACAGTCAACTGTATAGTATGAAAGGAACCATTCCTCTACCCTATACATCAGTAAAAGGCTGAGATATTTATTAATTCTGACTCAATTATTAACAAATCCCATAATAAGTATTTGTCACGTCAGGACAAAATAACTCTTTATGATAAAGCATAATATCCCTCATTTCCAACTAGATGTTATATCTTTAATAATAAACAAAAGCTCCTCTCTTGAAAAATAAATGGGACTGTTTTCTCTCTGACTTTTTGAAGAGGTAAAGCTACTCTTCTATTTTACTCATAACAGAAATGAATAAATAAAACAAACGGCTAGCAACAAATCATTTTGAAGTCAGGAGAAAAAGATCAAGCTTACATATAGTATTTTAATTTAGAAAAGGAAAAAGATCAAGCTTACAAATCTACCTAAGTTATTGTAAGCCTCAGCATAAGTTGGGTTTGCTGCAATAGCTTTCTCTATCATGCTAGCCGCAGCATCCATTTTACCCTACAATATAAGTGGAATAAAAAAGTAAATACTTAATTAAAAGAAAAAAAAAAGGGTAAATTTCTGCATTACTTAAACAAACTAAAGAAAGGTTCAACTACAGGAACAAACCTGAACAGTATAAACAACTCCAAGGTTGTTTAGAGATTGTGAAAAGTTCGGCTTAATAGATAAAGCCATCTGTAAAATAAAAAATAAAAAATAAGAACTCATACCAGAAACATCAATAAAGTATGTCGTGATATTAACAAACTATTGGAAAGATTTTACAAAATAAATATACCTGATAACACTCAACAGCTTTCTCCAAGTTGTCCCTATCTTTGTAAATTACTCCTAAGTTGTTGCATGCCTCCGCACAACGGGGGTTGAAATGTAAAGCAAGCTCATAAAATACAATTGCCTTCAGAAATAATAAAAAAGTCAATTACCTAAAAAAGAGAATCAAATGCATTGACTTTACCAAGATTCATAATTCATAAATGAGGATTCAACTGCCTGTGTTTTTTTGTGCCTCGATCATCCCTCAAATTTTTTTCAAGTGTATAACATATAAACCTAAGATTCAAATAACAAACTAAAACATTTAGATATTATCTATATAACTTTCTCTATGCACAAATTAGAGAAACATCCGGAAATTATCCACATTGGTGACTGGTGAGTTCCCTAAAACACTTGCTGCCTAACAAAAAAGAAGGTTTAAATGACGTAATTTTCTTTTGCGTGACTAGAGAAATTAATACAGATTACATCACATACTTCCCATTTTTTATGTGTTTAACTTGCAGTTATTAAACATTTAAAAGTGGACATAATGGAGGCACAAAAAATTGAGGTATTTGAAATCTCCTCTCATAAATAATGCACAAATGAATCAGAGAGAGTGAGGACTAACCATCTCAAATTTGAGCATTTCACCATAGGCTACACCGAGATTATACATGGCATCAGCATAGTGCCAGTTGTAGTACAACGCTTTCTTGTAATACATCACCCCTTGGTTTACATCTCCTTCGAGCTTTACCTTTTAACGCATTTACAAAGAAGAAACACATTAGATGTAGAATATATGTAAAACAAACAACAGACATCTAATCTTTGCTAGCATTAATGCTAATACCAGGCTACAATGATACTGACATATGTTGACATAATACCTATCTTAAAGAGTTAAATATATATATTGAAGATACCTTTGTTCCCAAATCTGTAAGAGCAATAGCCATGTTGTTTTTAGCAATCTCAAAATTAGGAGAAATTGTCAAACACCTGACATACAATCAGAAAAGGAAAAAAAGGAAAAAAAATGTCATATCAAAGTCTGCATGCTTATACGAAACAACAAAAATATCCCTCCTTAAAAACCAGTTTACTCCTTCCTTGATCTCCCTTCAATGTGAGAGATGTCTTGCTTTTTATTAGAAAGGGCAGAAAAGGAAGGGAAATGCATGGAAGAATATATCCAACTATACAGAAAATTTCCTGTAAAACCTTTAAAATATAAGCAATATCCCTCACTCTCGCACCCCTTACAATACTATTTTACATGCCTAACTACCTCTTTATAAAGGAGATACAGCTTGATGTTTTTCCCGGGAGGGTGTGAAGGATATTTGGAGGTTTTACAAGGTAATGAAATGTTTCAAGATAAACTCTAACCTCTCATAGCAAGCAATGGCAGCCTCCAGTTCACCTCGATTTTTATAAATAACCCCCATATTACAATAGGCCTCAGCATATAAAGGTCTCGCCAAGGCAGCCTTTTCATAGCAACTAAGTGCCTGGTCATATTGCATCATCTCAGAATACACCACACCGAGATTATAGTATGCCGGCTGCATTAGAGAAATATATCTTTGAGAAATTTAAAACATTGCAGTTATAGGGTCCAAATATTATGAAACCATTATGCTCATTACTGTGTTCAAATTATGTCCAAATGGTACAGAAATTTATCGGGAGACCTTTACTCATGTGTGAGGGGGTTTTGTTAGGGTTGGATTTCCATGTTAGATAAACTAATTTGTATAGTACAAATTTTAAAAAAAATTCACCCCCGAATTTTTCATCAAGCTTCTCATTATGACCC
This sequence comes from Carex myosuroides, assembly GCA_028015225.1. Lineage (NCBI taxonomy): Eukaryota > Viridiplantae > Streptophyta > Magnoliopsida > Poales > Cyperaceae > Carex > Carex myosuroides. The sequence continues at coordinate 8,016,736 of CM051470.1, read as the reverse complement.
TATATTTCTTAAAGTAAATCGAAGAAGCTAGAATCATGGTATAAAATCTGTACAATTGTGTTGTTGACCCCCCCCCCCCCCCCCACAAAACAACTGTACGTGTCACATGAGTTCTCTTAGCATGTGCTCTAATTGTGTTACTATTTGCAATTTGGCTTAAAGTTGAAGTTCCATCCAGGATAACCAAAACAAAATAATAGTTCTGATCAGTATAATGCCAGTATGATAACAGCATAGATGTACTGGAATGTACAGTAATCCTTTGTGGGGACTGGGGACCATCCAGAAATCTCCCATGATTTTGCACAAAAACAACTGGCTGTCTCTACAAAGGAGAGAGAAAATGATCTCGACCAAAACACAGGCACACTTTCATGCTAAAATTAATATTACGGGAAACCTACACCTTTGTGAGTACAAGTAATGCATGCAGGTCAGTAAAATCTCACAATTTAAAGCATAAACAACTTACAGCGTAATTGCTATCTATATTAAGAGCATCGTGATATTTTTGAATTCCTTCTTCAGTGTTCCCAGCCAGTTTCAGGCTGGTACCGAGATCCGTCAGAACAATAGCAAGACACTCTGCAGCTGGCTTGTAAGTCGGATCTGCCTTGAGTGCCTTCTGGTACAGCTGCATCAATTTCCGCAACATGCAAAACAAAACAACATGGTACCAGTGTAAAAAGTTTGTCTACACGGTTTAAAAATGGTAGAGGAAGTCGGGCTTAAATGATTCAATTCATGATAGAACACCCGGTGTACAATTTGACACAGGAACACACATGCACATACACAAAAGAAAGCTACCTTATCCAATAACATCTGCAAATACTGCTACCAACATTGACCGATATGATGTCAAAACTGAAAAGTGCTCTCATTGCCACCACCAGCTTCTACACAAGTAATCTACTCCGTTTCAGTCCAAACAGTCAATCCGAACCGCTCAAAATGATCTCCATATTAAATTGTGCTTGGAGACCAAATTTTATATTTTTCGGAAATTTTTAATTATTATTTTAGATAGGTACAGAATCACTGTTTTTGAATGGTCCAAAATCTTCTGAAAAACAGTGATTCTGCACCCATCTAAAAAAATATAAATATGGTCTCCAAGCACATTTTATTATGGAGATCATGTTGAGCGGTTCGTATCGACTGTTTGGACTTTGAAAACGGAGATAACGATGTGAGGCACAATTGAGGCATGAAAGAGACGAGGCATTTGAACCCTACTCTACGAGCAAAAACATAACAAAGAGAAACACATACACACACTACTAAAACAAAGGGGAGAGGGGGTGTTACCTCAGCAGCCTCAACAAGGTGGCCATCATCCTTATAAATGACCCCGCAATGAGTGAGAGCACAAGCATTAAGTGGGTCCCTTCTGACAGCCTCAGAGAAGCTCTCGAACGCCTGCATCATCATTCCCTGCATCTGCAAGCATATGCCACGGCCGATCAACGCCTCCACATTGCCCCCATCCCGCTCAATGACTCCGTTATACAGCCCCAGTGCATCCGCAAACTTGTTTCTCGACCGTAAAATGTTTGCATATGAGAGCGCATCCTTCGGCTCCAGCTGCTTCCCGGCTTCTTCTTCGCCGTTTGCAACTTGGGGTGCGATTTGGGGAGACGAAGAAGGCATTTCAGGGGCCGGAGACATGTCTTGTATTTCTTCTGAGTGTTTGTTTGAGGTGGTGGTGTCAGACCATGCCATTCAGGGCACATCAAACTGTTTCCTGCTTCTGAAAAGTAAAGGAGTACAACTGAATATATTTTGAAGTGTGATGACATTTAATTGCTTGTATTGATGAGGATCCCTACTTTTTTATTGAAATTAGGATTTGGGTGAACAGGTGATAAATACCAGTAAGTACTGATAAATCTAACAACAATGTGAAATGTGATGATAAATCTAATTCTCGCTTTCTGTTAAATACTCATTGTATATCAGTGCGTCCTTTAGATATTACAGAGTTGTATTAGGTTTTCAAATTGCTGGTAAAATAGAGGTTCAAATTTAAAAAAAAAAAAAAAAAACTCATCAACAGAAATAAACTTAAATCCACAAAATAATCAAAAAGCGACTGCGGAAAAGGTAAAAGTCACAAAATTGAACGAAAAAAAAAGGCGCCAGTTGGAAATTGCACTTAGCAGCTCTCACTTGCGAGCGATGACAAAAGTAAGGCTAGAAAAAGGATCTAACTAGTAGCGCTATCTATATTATTACTAAGAATAAAACGGGAAACTAAACTCACAGTGAATAAGAGGAGATGTAAATTGTGGCCGAGATGCCATGGCGGCGAGCGCCGAGAGAGAAGAAAAATGGCGTCGAGGGTTTTGAGAGCTCAGAGAGAGCGCTTTTTCTCCCCTCTCTCTCTCTCTTTTTCGCTCTTTTCTGCTTTTTGGGGTTTTCTTTTCGCCTTTTTCCTCTCTCTGTCCTAATTCATTCATCTGAGGTAACATATAATTTCAGTTTAGATCTAGACCGTCAAATCTGTTTTGGCACGATATTAAAGGAAAACTGTTCATTCCACCTCGGGCCGGATTGACGCGGATTCTAATCGAACGGTTACAATATAAACACAAAATTTGAGTTACTTCAGAGGATCTGGACCGCTCTCTTCCCCGCCCGAATTCATATCCAAAGGTAACAGAATATTTCTGTTTATATCCAGACCGTTCGATCAGAATTTGGTCCAATCCGGCCCGATGTGGAACGCACGGGCCTCTTAAATATTCGTGTGGATTCTGATCGAACGGTTCGGATCTAAACAGAAATGTTCTGTTACCTTAGGTGAGATGCATTCCCCCGGCCCCCTCTCTCTGTTTTATTATTAATTTATTATTACTAGAGACCGTGTTATATTTGCAATTGCGTACCTTTTGATTGATTAATTTTAAACCTACTACTTAGCTCAAAATAACTTTGGTTTTTATCTTCTTCTGACAGAATTTTAATTTTCAAGTAATAAACGTTTCTTAAAAAATTGGAAAGATGAAAAAAAATTCGATTATCAGTTCTAATGTGGTTCCTTAGTCACATAACAACCTATTAGTAAAGGAATTTAGATTAAATGTTAAATTGTTTGAATTTAGTTTTAGGTTAAATGTAGCCGAATTTAGTGTTCGGTTGAATATAGATTAATCAAAATTATGTTTATAACCGAATATAAATTAAATTTAGTTTAAATAAGGTTATTTACATTATAATTGATGAGGTTTATTCTATGATTTTGAAATTTTTTTGTTATCTTTCTATTTATTATTTTCTAAAAATAAAAAATTTGGTTTTGAAGGTATTCCCGGTGAATATTAAATTTTGAATACATCCTCTTTTATGCTTGATTTTGTATCTGATTAGGACCTGCGTGGGATCGGACCGTTTGACTGCTTCAAAATTCGTGTTGTACGGCAAAGGATGAGGACTCAATAATTGAATATTCATAACTCTATAATTTAAATAAATGGATGTTGGATGTTAAACTTAAAATGTATTGATTTGCATTTTGGTTTGTGGAGAGTTTACCAAAGTTTGAACTAATTATGTCCCTAAATAATGGAATGTAAATTAAGAATATAACAAAAAAATTTCAAACTATCTAGTATTGCAAGGGATAATATAGATATGGTTAACTTAAATTAATTATATTTTATAATGATTTTATCATGAACAATTTGTTTTGCTTGTGATTGAAAAATATCTAAATTTCTTCATCATCTAAGTTGATTTAATGAAATTAATGTTTTTGTGCCTTTAATCCTTTATGGTATATAATAAATACACTATATTTATCTATTGTATGGAGAGTATTGTTTTACAAAAAAAAATATTGATAGAAAACCTGAAACATGATAAGATAATAGATATAGATTATCATTTAAATTTAATAATTTTTAATGAATATGGTTTCACATATAAGTCCAATTAATTTTTAACGGATTCAGATTTGGACCTTGTTAGATCCGATTCGTCAACACGGAAAAGTCATGTTTGACTCTGCAGTCTGCACCTATTTATTAAAAGTAAAGGTGAAGGATATATTGACCACCAAATTTATTCAACAATCACGGCAATCAATTAAACTGTTATCAAAATTAAAAATAAATTCATAGGTATTTTATGTTTAGTTTAGATAAGTTGTGAATTAAATTTGATGAAATTTGAAAACATTTGTTTGTTACTGATTATAATTAATTTATGTAAACTATAGGGAATATACATTTGGTTCAGTCTTTATGTTATTTTAATAATTATTTGATTGCTTATGACAGTTTCAGATAAGTTTGTTGTTATATAACCTAAAAATGAAGATTTATTTAAACGTCCCTAAATTTTGCCACCTCACAAGTTGGACTCAGGAAATGATTTGCCACCTTAAGCTTATCAACTAGTTCTAATTAGATAAAAGGTGTGATAATAGAGACATTTGTTGTTGATATAGACAGCATTTTTGGTCGATGCAAATACGCTTGTTTATACATCACTTATACCTTGTTATCAATGTGAACAGTGTTGCTAGTTTTCAATTGGTTTTTTGAAAGAAAAAAAATGCAAAGAAGTGATTTGATTAGTAATTGTACTATTCATCATATCATCATCATCGTCATCATCAATATTATTATTATTAGTAGTAGTATTAGTATTATTATTTTGCATAATAGACCCATAATTTGAAATTCAGATAATAAAGTAATTCAAATTTTGAGTTTGAATTTGGATCGTCCGATCAGAATTCACATCAATATTAAAGAACCCTTTTTGAGTTTGAATTTGAATTGTCTGATCATAATTTTGAGTTTGAATTCAGACGGCTTTAAGATTTGCACGGATTAACTGTGCACAATTCTATACTTGAATCAAATGGTTTCGATTGGACAATGGGCTGAATTTGATCTGGTACCTATCGGACTACCACTCACTCCCACATTGGATCTGAACCCTTTTTAAGAGAGAAATCAAATTCGTTTGTGCTTCTTCTAGAAGAGCAGAACCCTGCTTTTCTTCATCACAACCGTTAAAATATTTTCAACAATTCAAATTTGATATTGCTCTTTTGGGATCTGAATTTGCTACTCTTTCAAGATCCACACACTTCAAATCTGAACTGTTGAAAACATTTTAACAGTTGGATGAAAAAAAAAGTTTCTGGATAGAAAAAAGAGCATATTCTCATCCTTTAAGAGGTTGTGGTTATATGACCAGTGATAAAATTAGCTAGGGGACGTTAAAAAAATAGAAACCTACGAATATGTAGAAATGAAGAAGCAAGCATTCAACAATTAGACAAATTTTGAATACGTACATTAATTTATGTCAAGTTTTTCTTCAATTAGAGGAAAAAAGAGAAAAAGAAAGAATCTCATAAGACATATGGTGGTTTTCTATACGCAAGCATTGTGTTAAAAAAGAAGAAGTAACATAGTATATAAAGGGGAATTTCAGAGATTAATCATAGTATAATTCTTCAGATACTTTAAGAAAATATAATTAGATCTCCTTTTGTGCCTATGAAGCTCTATCCCTGAATTCATTTCATAAAAAAACATAGTTAAAAATTGTCACCTAATTTTATAATAAAAGACAATAATTTAAAAGTTGAATTGTCACATAATGATGGATTCTTGGATTTAATGAGCTTCGGCTTAAAACAATTATTTTGACAACCTCCCTCTTCTATTGCCCTCATTTTTTATTAAACATATTTTTTTGTTGGACTTTTAGGTTGTAAAATAAATACTTAAAATCACTACCAAGTTTTAAAAAAAAATACTTAATATGGTCTGAGCCTTAGGAATTAGACATTCTTATGTGTCGCATCTTTATTTTTGTTTTCAAATTCTAAAATGTATTTGGAAATCAAAGTTTATATTTAAAAAAATTACTATTTTTTTAAATAGGTACAACATTATTGTTTTCAACAAAATCTTGACCATGCAATAACAATGATTTTGTACTTATTAAAAAATAGTAAAAAAATAAAAAATATTTAATAAACAAATAGAATGTAACACAAAATACATTGGAATATAATTTTCAATGAATGACCACATATACAAACAAACTTTTTTTCTATTAAAGAGTCCTGGTACATTCCGGCATCTTTTTAGATGCTATTTTTTAGAGTTGAACTTGCGTCACTGCACTAAGTCCGTAGTTCCACAAAATGAACAAATTAATTTCTTATACTAAATTAAGTATACATATATATTGACAGACATCATGATGAGTAAAATTAAAATACTTTCCAGCATATAATTAAATTTGATTATAATTAAAACAGTTGATTCAATGATTGATAAATTCGCGATAATTTGAGGTATCAATTCATTGATAGCCGACAAATAAATAAAAGGTACACAGTTTATAATGCAATTTTAACTTTTTTTTAGAAAAAATACAATCAGAGACATGAATTATTAATCCAACAAAGCAAATCCAATAATGATATAGTATGGTTGTCGGTTGAGAGACCAAAGAGTGTGCTTTTGTCAACAAACCTTACCAAATATGTTTTGAGCGAAACAAAATATCCTTTAAAAGGAAAGTAAACAAATCGTAGGAGAGAGAAAGAGAGAAGCAAAAGTAATGTTCACATTCACCACTCTTCAGCTTAGATTTAAACAAGAGTGAGGCTGTGGTACTTATCGGGTCCGGATCCCCTAAAGCAACTCAATTTTTGAGCTTAGATTCTGACCGTCTGATTCGAATTCGGAGCAATCTGTTCCGAGGTGGAGCTCACTGGGGCCCCTTTAATCTGACGGTCCGAATCTGAACTAAAAAATTAGATTACTTTAGGAGATCCGAACTTGTACTTATCGATGTGTATCATAAATTTATATCTTAGCTAATCTGAACCGCCATATATGATTTCTATATGAAAATACTCCTGAGGATCCAATTTTATGTTTTTAGAAACTATTTATTATTTTTATAAAAGGTAGAAAATCACTCGATCTAAAATATTTGGACCATAGGCAAAATAGTGATTTTTTTATCTATCTTAATTCTTAAATATAGTAAAAGAAAATCTAAAACATGAAAAGTTTGGTTTTCAAGTATTTTTTTCATATGAAAATTATTTAATTGTTCCGATCGACTGTTTGAATTTTGATAGAGATATAAATCCATATATAACACAGGTCTATCCACATTATACATATTACAATAGCATCACTTTCAAACAACTCCAATATATTGTAAGAATTTTCATCTGAATTTTCGAACCCGCAATCTCATATACGAAGAGTATTATCTTTATCACTGAATCATATTTTTCTTTCCAAATTGTTCTTCTGAATAGTACTATTTTAATTTGCCAAATATATTATAGTTTTCTTTGAGAGGAGAAGTCTTGAAACAGGATCATTAGTTTAGTAGTGAGTGTGAACGTGTGATATATAGTTAAATTAATAAAGGAGCATTATTTCTGACATTGCATTATGGTTGGCATAAATTGGCCATGCGTGAGTTGTTGCCAATTAAATGTGTCAGCTACAAAAATAATGAATTACCACTGAAAGTGCTTCGGTCACCTACAGTTTCCTTTTTATGAAATAATGAATTTGGTTTTAAGTGTGTGTTATGGTCGGTATGGAGGCAGAGAAATGAGAAAGTGTTCCGCAACAAGGTACTTCCTCCAAAATTGCTGTCTGACAAGATCAGTGAAGAAGGAATTCTATGGTTACAATTCTGTGGCGGTGCTGCAAGAAGAGTGGGAGTGGGTTAAAGCTCAATTTCTTTAGCTGGGAATCTGGGTCTTTTTGAAGCACTAGAAACCATGATGTATTAGGAGTATTATCCATAGTGCTATTTCGCATGAGGGATAATAGATGTAATTACCAACTTAGTAGCCTCTACTAAGTTTTTCAAAAAAAAAAAACAAAAAAATAATGAATTTGGATTTTTTTTTCCCGAAGGCTCGTGCTTAAAAATTAATGAATTTGGATTTTTTCATAGTGCAAATTAATTAATCTTGATTAATTTACAAATATTAATTGTTACAAATTAATCAAATAACCGAAATATATATCAAATAATTAATCATATAACAAACAATTATAAAAATTATTTTTAAAAAAAAAGTACAATTGGGTGTACCGAATCAAAATTTTCGATACACCCTGAGATGATTGAAAATTTAATTCGGTATAGGAGGTACCAAATCATTTTTTCCGGTCACTCCTGGAGTGTACCGAAAATTTAATTTGGTACACCTTTTACCGTGTGGCCTCCTATGTCATATTGTGGCGGGGTATACCGAAACTAATTTTACTTAACTATTTTTGGAAGAAAAAAGTATCAACCTCTTTTATTAAAATATATTTTTTCATTTGTTAAAAGTATTCTGCACTCTAGACGAGCTGACCTCATACAAACGGTTCAGATCATAAAAAAAACGAAAAATGATAAGGGTCCTGTGCTATATACTTGTCATTTAAATTTAGCACATATTTCATATAAAAATAAAAACATCTAACATACCGGTATAATATTTTTTAAGGTCAAGTGATTTCAATTGAAGTAAAACTCATTGTGGCTCTTCTTTAATTTCTTTTGCTTATTCTCCTATTAATATATTTGCCAACTATGGTTACCACCTAAATGTATTTCTATATTTAATTTTTGTTTTTTATGACTATAAACGGTCATGATGCTGTTTAATGTAGAAATAAACACTAATTTCAATCAATTTATTCATAGCATTTTAAAGCTATTACAAAATAAACCATAAATTTTTAGATAAAAACATTAAATAAAATTGATTTTATTATAACAAGATTAATTAATACCGCATAAATATTGATTTTTTAAATAAAAGATAAAACTAACCAAGTACAAGTAATTTATATGAACAGTTTTAAGAATATCGATATTCGAACAATTACAAGCATTTTTGTTTACTAAAATTACCTGAATAACAAGAAAAACATATAAGATATAACTGTTGGTTCTCAAATTTTGAATTGTTTTAGGAGATAGCAATGATTTATATATCAATAAGAATATTAATCTAATTCATAATTTTGATTGAAGTGGTAAATATATTTTTTAGTCTCGTAATAAAATTGATATTTTAGATAGAATTAATGAAAAACATTGTCCTTTGCTGCAAAGGAAAATTGTACTGGATAGATTGCTTACAGGAAAAAAATTTGTGTCATCATCTTTGTTTCTAATGATTATGGCATAGCCATTCGAGATACTAGAGTTTTGTATATATCGACAAAACATTAATCAAGTGACATGAATAGATAAATTAGTTAATTATGACAATTACAGTGGAATAATCTAGCAATTTCAGTATGCTATCGAGATTGAAAACGGTTTAACTTTTCAAATAGAGGGTTTTGTTGAATTATTTGGATAAAATTATTATTTTTGTTTTCATTTTCTCTAATATCTTATATCAAGATTTAAAATCATGCATATAAGATTAGTTAGACTTTATTTGCTAATGATATATAAAGAATATGGTTCATGTTTACAATGTTAGATTTCAAATTTAAATTTAATTTTTTTAAATTGTTGAAATTGTTCAAATAAAATATTGTCAAGTGATCCTCTCTCAATTCCATATATAGTAAATGGTAACTAGTATCGTTCATGTAATTCACATGATACTTACAAATAAATATGAACAATCATGCAAAATTTTTTGTAAAAATGAGCAATCATGCAAAACTTTTCTCTACTCTTAGATCACTCATGCAATACTTGATCTCTTTTCTCACTTTACACATGCAAAACTTTCCTTAAAGTTAATTTCATAAAGGACCTATATTCTAATGGAGTTAATTAATATTTTTTTTCTTACAATAATAAATATACACCTACAACATATATGGTAACGGCTATATTGAATTTACAAACGACCTACATTAAAATGCAGTTAACAATAACTTTTTACTTGGAATTTTATTTAATATGTACATATAGTTTCGCGTTTATAAAAATATGGTAAGAGCTCTACAATAATTTTATAATATTTCTACTACAATTCTACAATAATATCTCATTTCGTTATCATTTATTTTTCTCATATAAATTTTCCACGACAGATCGACTTGTATCATTCATGCTTTTTCTCGATCGATTAGCTTGAATAACTCAAAATCAGAAACTTTAGCATTAAAATTTCATCTAATAGAATATTTTCCGGCTTGATATCGAAATGCACAATTTTTTGCTTACATTAATAAACCCTTGGCTATATCGGTTATAATCATACTAATACAGATATTGCAAATTCCACATTGCCCGCTGATAGTCGTATAATCATACTTATACAGATAATAACTGAATAAATCACGCACCATAGTCCAATATATTCCGTTAATATAATTAACATCAGACTCTAATCTGATGTACTGTTTTGACTGAGCAGGTGGTAAATAAAATAAAGTTTTGTTCTCATTAGGATTTGGTAACGTAGAGAACACAATTAAACTGCGAATCATGAATTTCATGAAAGCAAATTGATTTGGATAGCTTATGGGTCCCTGCTGATATATCCGACATTTTTATTAATATCCAAAGTTAATTACAAATTAATAAATATACCCAGAACCCCTGGATTTTTCGAAAAATGTCCAAACCAGTCAGATCTGGCCGGTTTCTTCCTTTTTTTTTTAAGAGACACTATGAAGAGCAAGATAATGAAATCTAACACTGAAAATTCGAATTTTTTGTTTAAATTATTTGTTAGATTACTTCTTTTGATGTATAATTAGCATATTTATACTAAAATACGCTAAATTACTTGAAATTATGTTGAATTACACTATATTACATTAAATTACGTTAAATTATGTTAAATTATGTTGAATTACGCTAAATTACACTAATTCTGCTAATTATAATGAAATATGGTAAATTACGCTAAGCCGATTTTGTGCCATCTTTCATAAATCATAAAAAAATAGTAAACAATTTAAAAAATAGTAAAAATTAGTATTCTACAAGTTCATTATATAACTAATTTACTGAGCTACTTAGATTGAATAATATAAATGAAAATCTTAATCGGAAACTTCAACTCAAGTTTTGAGGCTCTTCCCTTTGTTTTTTGGCAATTATGAATTTTGAAACCCGGCATTGCTAGCACTGACGCATGCGTATTTTCGCAAGCTTTTCGAAAAGTGGTCATTTGCTGAAATCGGACACTCGAGCGCCGTTTTATAGCAGTTTGAAATTTCGTCGTTGTTTTTCGCGAACTCAGTAAAGATATCATCTATATTCATATGTAATTTACCGGAATTTACCGTATTTTAGGGTAATTTAATGTAATTCAACATAATTTCAAGTAATTTAGCGTATTTTAGTATAAATATGCTAATTATACATCAAAAGAAGTAATCAAACAAATAATTTAAACTAAAAATTCGAAGTTTTAGTGTTAGATTTCATTATCTTGCTCTTCATAGTGTCTCTAAAAAAAAAAGAAAAAAAAAACCGACCAGATTTTGGCTGGTTTGGACATTTTTCGAAAAAATCAGAAGTTCTGAGTATATTTATTAATTTGTAATTAACTTTGAATATTAATAAAAATGTCGGGTATATCAGCAGGGACCCATAAGCTATCCAAATCAATTTGCTTTCATGAAATTCATGATTCGCAGTTTAATTGTGTTCTCTACGTTATCAAATTCTAATGAGAACAAAACTTTATTTTATTTACCACCTACTCAGTCAAACAGTACATCAGATTAGAGTCTGATGTTAATTATATTAACGGAATATATTGGACTAGGGCTGCAAACGAACCGAATCGAACTTACTCTCATTTTGAGTTTGGTTTGAATTAATTTTGAACTAAGTTTGGTTTGAATTAATTTCGAACGAACTCAATTTCGAATCGAATTTTTTACGAACTCAAAATTTCGAATTTTGTTACGATTTACGAGTTATGACTTATGGCTGGGTCATAGTTTGAAATTACAACACTTCAATAAAAACTCAGGCTTTCTGAATTCTAATTACACAGTACACCAAAGTTTATATCAAAGTTCATTACAAATACCAAAATTTATATCAAACACCAAAGTTTAGTACAATCAATCAAAGCTCAGTACAATCACAAAATCCAAAGTTTTCCAAATAGCCAACAGGAGCAACATCACCAAAGTTTTCAAATATCCAAAGTATTCAAAGTACAATTTAAATATCAATAGAAGTACAGAATAATCACCAAAGTCTTAGAATTATTACAAACCCAAATATTATCCTAAATAAAATATTAAAGTTCATTATCAGCGAAAATCAACGGTTCACGTTTGAGTTAATTTTGAACTAAGTTTGGTTTGCGAACCTATTTCGAACGAACTAGGTCCAGTTTGAGTTTGGTTTGAATTAATTTCGAACTAAGTTTAGTTTCAATTAATTTCGAACGAACTCAATTTCGAATCGAACATTTTACGAACTTTTTCGAATCAAACTCGAATCGAATTACGAACTACGAATTTTTTGTGCAGCCCTATATTGGACTATGGGGCATGATTTGTTTAATTATTACATGTATAAATATGATTATACGACTATCTGCGGGCAATGTGGAATTTGCAATATCTGTATTAGTATGATTATAATTTGAATTTTTAGTGTTAGATTTCATTTTTGGGCAGAAATTGGCCAGATTCTAGTCGGTTTGGGTATTTTTCGAAAAATCCAGAAATTCTGAGTATATTTATTATTTTGTAATTAACTTTCGAAGAACAGTGGATAAATTTGCTTTCATGAAATTCATGATTCGCAGTTTAGTTGTGTTCTCTACGTTATCAAATCCTAATGATAACAAAACTTTATTTTATTTACCACCTGCTCAGTCAAAACAGTACATCAGATTAGAGTCTGATGTTCATTAGTCTGATGTTCATTATATTAACGGAATATATTGGACTCTGTTGATTTTATGAGTCTGAAAACAGAGAGATTGAAAGAAGGAAATTGAATCTTTCATTTCGTTCTTTTTTATTGTTACAGTGAGCTATTTAAGCTAAGAGTAAAAGAGAAAAAATATAACGGTTGCCTATTTTGCCTACTGTTGCCTATTTGCCTATCTAACGGTAACTTCCTAAAGTACTGTACATAAAGATTGAGTTGCTTTTTATTTATAATCAGTAGCTCTCTTTCTTACTACTTAAACCCTATGATGGATATCCAAAGCGGGTCTGAGGGTTATTGGATCCGATTAGCCTTTTTTCTCAACACTCCCCCTCAAGCTAGGGTTGTAAATATCGATTAACCCTAGCTTGCTTGTGTTATTAGCGAATGGCTTCGGATCAAGGCCCTTGGTAAATATATCCGCTAATTGATCCTCGCTTCGTACGTAGGGAGTCTCGATTACTTTGGCTTGAATCTTTTCTCGAATAAAATGACAATCCACCTCGATGTGTTTCGTTCTTTCGTGAAATACCGGGTTGGATGCAATGTGCCGTGCCGCTTGATTATCACAAAACATCTCCATTGGTTCTTGGATTTTAATTCCCATATCTTCAAGGAGTTGTTTGATCCATGTTAATTCACTAGCGGTTGACGCCATGGCACGATATTCCGCCTCGGCGCTTGATCGTGCCACCACGTTTTGTTTCTTGCTTTTCCATGTGACTAAATTCCCGCCTACAAATGTGCAAAAACCGGTTGTTGATTTTCGATCAAAGCTACCGGCCCAATCTGCATCGGAATAGCCACACACTTTGTTAGAATTATTGCATTTAATAAAAATTCCCATACCGGGTGTTCCTTTTAAATATTTTAATATTTTATTTATAGCTTCTAAGTGCGGTGTCCTTGGATTATGCATAAATTTACTAATTTGGCTTACCGAGTATGATATATCCGGACGGGTTACCGTAAGGTAGATTAATTTTCCTACAAGTCGTTGAAATTGGTTTATGTCATCTAAGGGCTCACCATCTTCGGTATTTAGTTTGTATTTACCGTCTATTGGTGTAGAAGTTGGTTTGCACCCTAATTTTCCGGTTTCCTCTAACAATTCTAAAGTGTATTTTCTTTGAGATATGAATAAGCCTTGGCTAGAATATGCTACTTCTATCCCCAAAAAATATTTTAAATAGCCTAAGTCTTTAATGTCAAAATTTTCTTTTAATTGAAGTTTTATGGCTTTAATGTTCTCTAAATTGTTTCCGGTAATAATGATATCATCTACATAAACTAAGACTATAGTGGTATTTTCTTTTTCAATTTTGACAAATAATGAGTGGTCGGCATTACTAACTTTAAAATTACAAGAAATTAAATGAGAGCTTAATTTTTCATACCAAGCTCTTGGAGATTGTTTCAACCCGTAAATTGACTTCTTCAATTTGCAAACTAAGTCACTATTTTGGTTTTTTTCATAGCCTGGTGGTAATGACATGTATACCTCTTCTTCAAGTGTTCCTTGAAGAAATGCATTTTTAACATCCATTTGGTACAATTTCCACCCTTGGTTTATTGCAACGGAAAATAAAATTCGTACGGTGTTCATTTTAGCAACGGGTGCAAATGTTTCATAGTAGTCAATACCGTATGTTTGTGTATACCCCTTAGCAACCAAGCGAGCCTTGTACCGTTCTATGGTACCATCACTCTTGTATTTAATTTTGTATACCCATTTGCATCCTACGGGTTTCTTATTTTTTGGTAATTGAACGATTACCCAAGTTTCATTTTTTTCAAGGGCTCTTAATTCTTCTCTCATGGCATTTTTCCATACGGGATTTTTTATGGCTTCCTCATATTGATTCGGTTCTTGTTCTTTTTCAATTGAGGTTAAGAAAAGCCTATGGTTGGAAGAGACTTTATCATATGTAATAAAATTTTGAATAGGGTATTGTACCTTGTATGTTATAAAATCTCTTAACCGTGTCGACGGTTGTGTTGTTCGAACCGACCTTCTTATAGGTGTTACTCCTATGATTTCATCTCCACTATTTGAGGAAATTTCTTCTATTTCCTCCTCATTTTCATTTTCACTTTCATTTTCGGTTGGAATTTCAAAGGACCTTGGTCTTACCTCTTCTATTTGTGGATTGAATTGAGGTAATGTAATTTCCTTGGAAGGCTCTCCAATAAATTCCTCATGAATTTTTTCTTTGTAATATGGCTCATTTTCTAAAAAAGTTACATCCCTAGAAATATATAATTTCTTATCTTTGGGGTCATAGCACTTAAATCCCTTTTTTTGTGATGAATAACCCAAGAAAATGGCCTTAATGGATGTATAATCCAACTTGTCTTGTTTATTTTTATGTACATAACATGTACAACCGAATACTCTCAAGTGCTCAATATTAAGTTTTCTTTGATAAAGAACTTCTAATGGGCTTTTAAAAAACAAATTAGCACTTGGCAATCTATTTATTAAATATGTTGCGGTGAGAACGGCATCCGACCAATATGTTTTTGGTACATTATTTTGAAATAAAAGTACTCGAGTCATTTCAAGTAAGTGTCTATTTTTTCTTTCGGAAACTCCGTTTTGTTGGGGTGTATAAACACATGTTGTTTGATGCAAAATTCCCTTTTCTTTAAAGAAGTTTGAGAAATTTTGGTTTATAAATTCCGTTCCATTATCGGATCGAAAGGTTTTAATTTTTGCTTCATATTGGTTTCTTATGAAATTGTAAAAATCTAGAAATTGTGAAAATACTTCACTTTTATTTTTTAGTAAATATAACCAAGTTGTTTTAGAGAAATCATCAATAAAAATAACAAAATATTTATATCCATTGAATGAATTAATTGGGGCAGGACCCCATACATCCGAATGAATCAAATCAAAAGGTTTTTCGCTTTTACAACTTGATAAATGAAAAGGTAATCTAGTATGTTTTCCTAGCTTACATACCTCACAATTACTATTATCTAATTTTGAAAAATTAAAAAGACTCTTTAAAATTTTGTCGGAAGGATGCCCAATTCTTCGATGCCAAAGTGTGCTTAATTCTTCATTTTTGGTAGTGTTGAGGTTGAATTTTTCTTCATTCAAAAAATAGAGCCCATTTTCTAAAAATCCCTCACCAATCATAACCTTGGTTATCCGATCCTGAAAAATCACATTTTTTGTCAAGAAAATGGTTTCACAATTCAACTCTTTTGTGATTTTACTTACGGATAACAAATTTGATGAACAATCTTTTATAAACAAGACATTTTGAATTATTTTTGAGAAAATAATTATAGAGCCTTCTCCAAGAATTTCCATTTTCTCACCGTTTGCTACCGTAACAAATTGTTTGGTTTCGTATTTTTTAAATGAGGTCAATAAATTCATGTTACCGGTCATATGGTCAGTTGCACCTGAATCTAATATCCATCTAGAATTTTTTTGAGAAAAAGAAAAATTTGAGATGCAAATCATACCAGAGGTCTTTGTATTTTCCTGTTTCTGATTCATCAGAGCAGTGAGTTGTTGAATTAATTGCCGCATTGGATCCGGGTTTGAAGTCCCAGTAGAGTTTTCTTTCGGACCCGGGTAGCTCATGACCCGTTCGGTCCTTTCTTCTTCTTTTGTTTCCGCCAAATAGCCCCTTCTTTTTTCGCCTCCACCGAAGCCCCCTCTGCTCCGATCTCCTCCCTTCTTATTCCACTTAGGTCGGAGGTGAGGGTGGAGAAACCAGCAGCCCTCCTTGCGATGCCCTTCTCTCTTGCAATATTCACATTTTTCGGCTGCTAGGTCTCCTCTTTCCTCCGCCCGATAGTTAGGGTTAGGATTTGGTTTTGGAACAGAGGCTATAAACCCCTTCGATTCTGGGTTTTCTGATGGCTGCGACCCCATTACTTCTCTTCTCGTTTCCTCTCTTTGTACCATTGAAGCCACTTCATCCGGGGATGGAAGTTCGGCTAGGAGAAGAATCTGAGACCTTACGGCCTCATAGGTCGGATCAAGGCAGGCTAGGAATTGAAAGACTTCATCTTGCTCCTCTCGTTTTTTAATTTCAGCAAGGTCAGTGGTAGGAGGTCGATAAACTCGAATTTCATCCTTTTTCTTTTGGAGAAATCCGAATAGGTTCATGGCTGATT
The DNA here is from genome assembly GCA_028015225.1 of Carex myosuroides. Taxonomy (NCBI): domain Eukaryota; kingdom Viridiplantae; phylum Streptophyta; class Magnoliopsida; order Poales; family Cyperaceae; genus Carex; species Carex myosuroides. Next base: position 7,999,702 of record CM051470.1, on the reverse strand, counting down.
GCCCAATTTGTTGCTTTGCCTGTTGGATGTCTCTTTGAATTTGATAGAGATGAGCGTAATTTTTCTTATGGCCATAAAGTTTTTCGGCTCTTTGCCAAATTTCTAGTGCGGTATCTTTGTAAGAGAGCAGGTCGGATACCTGTGGTTCCATGGTTGCGAGTAACCAAGTAATCACGGTATGGTCGCTTACTCTCCATTTTGCTAGTGCCTTGTTTTCGAGTTCAGTTGGGGGTTCTGATAGCTTGGGAACTTTGCCTTCTGGATTGATGTGATCGCTTTTTTCTCGGCCACTTAAGGCAAAGATGACTTGTCTTGCCCATACATGGTAATTTTTACCATTGAGCATTACTCCTGTGAGTTTTTCATGGTTTTGGGCCATTGCGAGGTTTTGGTGCTGTTTTCAATTTTTCTGAATTTTTCTGATATGGAGGCAGCACTTCTGGTATGCTGATTTTTTTTGGTTTGCAGTTACTGGTACTGCTGCTGGGTTTCTTTGCTTTGCTTTGAGTCAGGTCTTAGTCCTGCTCTGATACCATGTTGATTTTATGAGTCTGAAAACAGAGAGATTGAAAGAAGGAAATTGAATCTTTCATTTCGTTCTTTTTTATTGTTACAGTGAGCTATTTAAGCTAAGAGTAAAAGAGAAAAAATATAACGGTTGCCTATTTTGCCTACTGTTGCCTATTTGCCTATCTAACGGTAACTTCCTAAAGTACTGTACATAAAGATTGAGTTGCTTTTTATTTATAATCAGTAGCTCTCTTTCTTACTACTTAAACCCTATGATGGATATCCAAAGCGGGTCTGAGGGTTATTGGATCCGATTAGCCTTTTTTCTCAACAGACTCGGGTCCGGATCTCCTAAAGTAACTCAACTTTTGGGTTTTCAATTGGGACCGTCCGATTCGATTCTGTCACTCAAGATCGTCTCGGAATTTGAATCCGTCATTGAAATGTGTACGCTTTACTTCAGAATGGATGGTCTCGGATCCGAATCAAACAGTCCCGATTTAAAACCCAAAAATTAAGTTACTTCACTAATACGAATTCCGGTCGACAGAGGGTTACGCCATCTTTTAATGTCAGTTGAAATGTGACATTTTCACTGACAGAGTGCGCTCGATTTGCATATATGATGTATATGGTGAGAAAAAATAAGGCATAAAATGATAGAGATATAAACATTTGAATTTAGTATAATATTTTGTGAAAAAAAACAGAAAAATGACAAAATAGCGCTTAAAGCAGAACGAGGAGTTGCGCCCGCCTCGTACCGCAGCTTGAAGAGGTCGATCTATTGGACACATAATAATAAGAATAAATTGATTATATGGACATGAGCGTCTACACCTAATTAAATCATATCGAGTCGCATCTTGCCTTTATTTTATAAAATTCAATATAGGACTAGTTTGATACGAATGATAACTTAACAAGGATTATAATGAATGTCTGACAACAATGGTCACTGAGAAAGTTGATGTTTACAGTTTTGGTGTGATTGTAATGGAGATTCTATTGGGAAGAAGAAACACTGATAATTCTCAAACCGAAGAGAATCCACCATCTGATTAAATTGTTACAAGAGAAATCTAAGAGCAATGAATTATCAGATTTGATTGACAAAAATCTTGGTGATGTCGAATTATACAAAAATGAAATTGTGAATGTGATGAAGCTTGTAATGTGGTGCTTGCAATGGGATAGTACCAAAAGACCTTCAATGTTAATGGTAATTAAGGTTTTAGATGGAGCAATGGAGGTAGAAACATCATTGGATTATTATTTTGTTTCTTCAGTTCCAATTATATTGAATTTATCTGGTCTAGTGGATCAGTCAGCTTCCCTTCCCGCTTCGGTGTTGTCGGGCCCTCAATGAAATTCAGCTGAAAGAGTACTTGGAGCAATCTTAGGAGTGCATTAATTAGAAGTGTGTTTCAGTATTATTTACTCCTAGCTGATCGACTCAATTTTTTTTTTAATATTCTTCTTTTGTTATTTTCTTTTCCGAAAAACTTATAAAAAAATATGCTTCTATTTTAAAATAATAATACCATTAATCATACAATGAAAATTTTGTCCCATCCTATATATTCTATTCCTGGCTTCGCCCCTAGTCGGAAGATTATTAAAAGTCCAATTTAGTTTGTAGAGTCTTCTATTTAGCGCAGAGGGAGGCATAGGGAAAGGGGGCCTAGTCCCGAAATTTTTATTAATACCAAAAAAAAAAAAATCAAATTATTAAATCTGCCCTCACCTCAAAATTATTTTCAAATCTATCCTAACCGTCCAGCCACTGGACGGTCCACTATCTTTTTTTTTTTTTTAGAGACAATATGAATATCAAGATGCTGAATTCTAACACTAAAAATTCGAATTTTGTTTTAAATATTACTTCTTTTAAGCATATTTATACTAAAATACGCTAAATTACTTGGAATTATGTTAAATTATGTTGAGTTACCGTAAATTACTTTAATTACGCTAAATTACGCTAAATTACATTAAATTACGCTAAAATACGGTAAATTACGCTAAATTACATATGAATAGGGACGATACTTTTACTGAAAAAGCGAAAAACGACGGCGAAACATCAAACGGTCATAAAACGGCGCTCGAGTGTCCGATTTCAGCAAATGACCACTTTTCGGAAAGCTTGCAAAAATACGCATGCGTCCGTACTAGCAATGCCAAATTTCAAAATTCAGAATCACCAAAAAACAAAGGGAAGAGCCTCAAAACTTGAGTTGAAGTTTTCGATTAAGATTTTCATTTCTATTATTCAATCCAGGTAGCTCAGTAAATTAGTTACATAATGAACTTGTAGAATATCAATTTTTACTATTTTTAGAATTTTTTTACTATTTTTTATGATTCATGAAAGATAACACATAATCGGTCTACTTTAACGTAATTTTGCGTAGTTTAGCGTAATTTACCGTATTTTAGCATAATTAGCGAAGTTATTGTTATTTAGCGTAATTTAAAGTAATTTAGTGTAATTCAACGTAATTTAACATAATTCCAAGTAATTATAAATATATGCTTAAAAGAAGTAATCTAACTAATTTAAAAAAAAAAATCCGAAATTTTTAGCATTAGAATTCAGCATCTTGATATTCATGTTATCTCTTAAAAAAAAAAATTGTGGACCGCCCAGTGGCTGGGCGGTTAGGATAGATTTGAAAATAATTTTGGAGTGAGAGCAGATTTGATAATTTGATTTTTTTTGGGGTATTAATAAAAATTTCGGGGCCTAGTCCTTTAATAAATTGAAAATTTCATTTTTATCCTTTTAAGTTTCTAAATTTTATAAAATTTAATATTATTAGTCCTCATAGAATAAAATTAAGGACATTTACTTATCTAGCTTCTCAATCTTAATTTTCTGATTCTGCCCTCGCTTCTATTTATGCACTTATTTTTGAAGGTATTACTATTGTTAGGAATGGCAAAACGCAATTTACATTGCATTAAATTTGATTTTATTTGAATCCTATTTTTACCATTTAAATGTCTTTTTACACCTTAAACACCTTAAACAGGATCTTAAAGTTTTTTTACTTGGTGATTTATTGACACTTGATGTCGATGAGTTACATATCAGTAAAAGTGAAGTCATTTTTGGAAGAACATGTATATATTCATATGAATACAACATTTCCAAATTTATTTTTGTACCTTTGAAATTATATCACAAATATTATTTTTTTAATGGAAAAAATAAAAATAAAATATTGAAATTAAAACTGTCCTGTCAGGAGAGAGTATCCCCTCAAGGTTTAATCCCAACCGAACAATCTTTTTTCTAGCATGCCTCAGATGCACAGGTCTTTGAAATTCGTGCCAGATTAAAATAAACAATCCAAATCTCATTGCACAGGTCAGGTACCTGACTGGATTCGAATTCCTAAAAGATCGGTGACATTATTCCAAAATAAAAAATTCCACCTCAAAAGTATATATTCTGAGTGGCCTATAATTTCTCTGGGAATCATCTCATTGAAAGGAATTATTTTGAGTTCACGAGGCTAATTATCTAATGAATTGTATATGAGCATACACCACCAAAACAAGTCGCCTCGTTCAAAAGAAAAACTAAATGTTTATAAAACAAATTTGAACAAGAGGGGGGGGAAAAAGACAGCATACAAGAGATAAAACAATGTTACAAAATAAACATTCAGATCTAAGCAAAATTGACTCGAAAATTTCTAAGCAAAGAGCGCGTAAAATTTGGATGCGTTGCCTGATAGAGTCGCTTGGTTTCTAATCTAAGTCCAGAAGTACACAGTGGCGAAATAAATATTTATTATTACATTGCACGGGGTCTATACTGACTTTGATTTTCGCACAGTAGGCCGCCGGAATATGTTAATTAGATCATCAAGCCCCTATAATATAAAAAAAATCCAAGTCAAATCTGAGAAAACTTAAGGTAACTGGTCTTCTGCCTTTAAAATTTTAACTAAGGTAAAATAAGTGAGGGTATGGTACTATGCATAGCGCAGATTGGCCCGTACTATGGATCAGTATCTCCTTTTTAAAGTCCAAACAGTCGATCTGAACTGTTCCACATGATCGCAATAGGAAAATGTACTTGTAAATCAAATTTTTCATTTTTTGCAATTTTTTACTACTTTTTTAGATAGGTAAAATCACTTGATCTAAAAATTCTAGACCATTCCAAAGTAGTGATTTTCTACATATCTAAAAAGATAGTAAAAAAATGCTAAAAAAGGTAAAATTTAGTTTGCATATACATTTTCATATGACGATTATGTTGAACTGTTCAGATTGACTATTTAAACTTAGAAAACGAAGATATCGGTCCATAGTTTATTGAACACAATAAAGCAAGGGCTGTATGGATATTTATTCATTCAATCTATTGCATTGGTCTTTCATATTCTCAATTGTTCAAATTTACTGCTTCGGTAATAGAATTCTATCAAATTGAAATTTGATATTTTGAGAGTCTTCATGCACAAATGTGATACTATCCTCTTTAATCTTCATTATATATGTACCATGCATTTTTTTTTATCATGTTAGCTTGAGAGATAGAGAAAGAAAGAGAAAGAGAAAGAGAGAGAAAGAGAGAGAGAGAGAGTTACCCTTGTGGTGATAACGAGGAAACTAAAGAGCACTATCAAATAAGATCCCAATATCATCAGGAACAAAAAGTCGAATGTAACACCCGCCACCTATAACCAAAATAAGGAATATTATTTTGTAAACCAACTAATAATAATAATTACTGAAACACCAAATAATTAGATGGTTAAGAGTACGTTTTATTTCAAAATAAAAAAAGATTACTTGGTATATATTTAGTGTGGCCTCCGTGGAATCATAGAAGGTGAAAGCCCCATCAAGGATCTCATTTTGCACGTGTACTTCTACTGTGTGGTCAGATAGTTCCTGTAGCACAGAATTAATAAATTTTATTCATCAAAATCAATGGATTCATGCGTTCCAGTTTTAAAAAAAAAATTAATCAAGAAAAAAGAAATTAGGCCAACCACTATGGCCATCGTGCCAATCACCTTTCTCAGTGTTATTTTGAGTTCTCAAATATAACACCAAATATTTTGTTGTATTTGCATAGCACCTAAAATATTACATTATTGATGTTTTGAGTTAATTCTTTTATAAATATAAAATGTGCTAGTTTAGTCTAATAGAAAGCTGTATCGGTCTAATATTGACAAATCATGTAATTTTAGTTCTTTCTCTTTTTATTAAGCTCAGACTTTCATTTAAAAAAACAAAGCAAGCAGACTTACATCTTTGATTTCAGGATATATACTTGTTAAATACAAAAAGACTTGGCTGATTGAATTACTATTTACTAAAAATTCAAAGCTACTTGGTCATTTTTGCTTCACCGAACTAAAGATCGTTTCCCTTTTTATCCGATTTGTACTTCGTATGGGGTATTATAGGTACAGAACTAAAGATCATGGTCAGTATTCAATATGTATTATTACTCTATTATTTAACTACTAATATAATATTTTTCAGGAGATATAATATAAAAAAAAACCTTCTTAAGAGTGGCTAAGAAAGGGTCATTTTTGGAGAGAAAAGGTGCCACTCGAGGAGTTCGCGATAAAAGATCCAACAATGATCTGATATGATGAGAGTTCACTGCCAAGCTGCTGCTATCTGCAAATATATCTATGTTCTTTCCTTTATGTCCATAAATTTGTCTCTGAAAAAAAAACGAACAAGTAGAAAAATAGTAAAGATATTTTGCTAATTCATAGTCGAGTCAAAAGTATGTCATATGTACAATAAAATTGACTGTTAACAAAAGAGAATTTTTTTAAAATTGTAATTGGCTGTTGTTTCTTTATTGTAAGAACAAAGCAACATCTTTTTTTAGTATATCACTAGCTATTATAATGTAAAAATAAAATGGAAAAATTGAAACACAAACTACTAATCCTACCGCAAGGCTCTCAGCAACCAATTTGACAGTTCTGGCAACCACCTTCTCATCCACTGATTTCCTATATTTTATTGAAAAAAAAAAAAATACCAAGTCAAAACAGAAACTATTTGCAACTACTTCTGAGTTTTAAACTAACCCCTTCCAGAGCAAAACAGTAATGTATCCATTAAATAAAAATAAAAAAGGTGTCTACACAGTTCCCTACCTAGTATCATGTAAGTTGCCTGTGCTTTGCAAAAACTCTGGTGCTGCCGAAAGCCCAGAAAGTGTCAAGGCTGTAACCCTAAACCTAGAAAACTGTTCATGTTCCCAAGCTACCTGTTCATAGACAAAAAGTAAAAAACCAAAAATTAAAAAATAACTTTTCAGAGGAGAAAGTACATGCATGGAGCATATACATGTATTTCTTGTTTTCATTTTAGGAAAATTCAATACTTTCATAATGCACATGACATGAACATACATGCTCTTTGATACTGGTTAATAAAACAAAAAAGATCAGGCTGGGTACAAACCCGGGGATTCGAAATATTAATCTTCTTGTGCTTGACATTAATTGAGAAGCCCATATCTTTAGCAACCTCCGAAAAACCCTGCCAAAAAGGACCATTAGAGAATAATAAATGATTTTTCATCGAAATTCATGTAGAACAATAATAAGCAAATTTTCCATAAGGTCACCAAAGTGTACCCAAAGAGTCTAAGCACAAACCCTGGCGAAATTAATACCCCTGAACAATAGCACAAATTAATAAACAGAGGGGGAAACAAGAATTTCATGTCTGCCCATATAAAACATCAAAATTTTTATATAACCACACAATTCCTTAAAAAAGTTGTCAATATCAGTGTATCACCTACAGCATTCTATAATGTCTTCAGAGAGACCCATATTAAACAAATTTATTCCTGATTGACGAAGAGATGAAGTTAAAGGAGCGACAGTTAAGGTTATCCTGAGAATACGAGTGCATTTAGAGGGATACAACCTGTTATGCATGAGATTCTGAAATTTTGCTAAGTAGCTTCACGTATTCTAGGATATACATTCACACTCAATGTCTATGTATATACATTATGTTTCCAGGATACATAGGTGCATGCATGAGATTCTGACATTTTGCCAAGGCACAATAACTGCCGTTACAATATTCAGGATCCAGATAGAAAATTTAAGTAAGCAGGGGGCATAGAAAAAAAGACATACTTCATGGATTTCCTTGATGTACACGTTTTCTGGGGGTTTTGAAACGTGCATCCAAAGGTCATTCTCCCATGTTCCGACACTATTTAGGCAAATTGCATAGTCTATGCCCTCTCTTACACGCTGATCAAAGCTTCTGAGCCACTGAAGAATTAATTTGGTCACATAATTTACTAATAATTTAAAAAATAAAACATGCCAAGAACCCCTTCAATATTATATTTTTTTTGGCTGGTGGCATATCAATCAAAACAAAAGTATCAAATCTAGCAGAAAGCAATAATTTCATTCAAAAGAAAAACAAGACTTTTTGGATTGCTGCTGTGCAAGCTAAGTAGTCTGGTAAGGTACTGCAAAACATGGGGGTTTAGTTGGTAATATTATTCATTATATGGTGGATATAAATAAAATATAAAGTGCAAAAAATATTGAAACAAATTCTGGAAGAAGTACCTTTTGAGTACCATTATAGTTGTAGGGACCACCAGAGGTTAAACCAAAGAGGAGGTTGTACTTTCCCCTAGTTTTAGGGTTTGAGTAGAGGTGTGAGAAAAGGCGTGCAATTTCTAGAAGAGCCGCAACCCCACTTCCATTGCTATCACTTCCTACTGACAGAGACTATAATATTTCCGAAAAGGAAAAAAAGAATGAAAACAAATTAGCATCTTTTTGTTGCATATCCTTTTTCAGATACTAAAAACAAAATTTAAAAGTTACACCATTCCGATGTAAAAGTAAAATATTTATCTTTTACAGTATACATTAATTCATCTTACAAGATATAGTTGAAAAAATGCACTGAGAAAAATTCATACCGGTGCAGCGCCAAAAGTGTCATAGCTTGCAACAATAGCAATAGTAGGGAGCTGATCCGAATCTCCATCTTTTCGCCCTGGAAGCCATCCCTGCAAGGAAGTAATCTTGTTTTAGTTTAACTAAAATTATTTTTAAAGTTAGATTAGATATAATTTGCATCTTTTTATTGTACCTGAAAATTTGAAATGGTTGGAGGAGATAGCTTCTTGGCCTCAGGTGCAGATATCACCAACTTGTAACTAGGAGGAGACGTTAGATAAAACAGTACAAATTAATGATTGAAAAACATTGCAAGAAAGAAACAAAAGAAAACCATGATTAAAAAGTAATGGCAGAGTTGGGTAGAATAGAAAGTAATAATTTACCCTCCATTTTTTATTTTTTTTGCAAATCTGAGAAAATATTGGATATTATGTTTAGAATAGAAAGTAACAATTTACCCTCCATTTGTGGAAGTCGCAGGTTGGGTAGAATAGTTGTTTCCACGAATATCTCCTAACAAGCTGTCAAATGTGCTACTCTCATATGCAAAATACACCGGATACTGCACAGCACATAATAGCAGAATAATTAGGAAAATTACCATGAGGGACAATTATTTGGTATAACCATACAAAACTGTAAATTTCTTCGACCACAAATATAGAAGGTAGACTATACTTCTCCGCCCTCCCATTTTCTTCGACCACAAATTTACTTCCTATCCTTATCATGACGCTTTTTGATGTTCAATCTAAAAATCTGATATTTCGACTTATTACCATTAAATAAAAATCTGCACAACTTGTCACCTAGTCGCACAGGGAAGAGAGAGAGAGAGAGTACTTGGCAGCCACTGGCAAGGATTTCAAAAGAGAGAGAGAGAGAGAGAGAGAGAGAGAGAGAGAGAGAGAGAGGGACTTACTGGTAATTCGGAATGAACAAGAAGATCTTCCAACTCGTGCAATACACTTTTAACTCGGCTGAGATCCACATTTTTCCCGAACTCACCAAATTTGGAACTGAGCTTCTGAGGAAGGAGAATCACCAAACCACCCAATGGCTTCTTATTAGTAATGTAATCTGATACAAAGGCAATATATTAAAACAAGGTCACCTTTTTTGCATAGAGGAAAGAGTACTTCAGAAAAGAGTATCAGTGGACACAACACTATACAATATCAGTTAAATTCGATTCATGTACAGTCCATGGTACTGCTGTCTGACACTGATCCAATGCCTGTAATATTCTTAATTGGGACGTAATTGAGGAACTCTATGCACATTACATACTTATTTGACAATTATTCTCTGTCCCGAAAAAACAACAAGTGCTAATCAACATTGCAGTAAAACTATCCAGGTGCAGAAACCAGAATAAAGTGGTACAGCATTCCTTTTACAATAAGAAGCTAAGAAATCAGAATTACTGGTCCCTCATTAGATCAATTACTAATCAGCAAATTAAGGGATAGGATGTTTCCGATTTCACCTACAGAAACTAAGCAGTGACAGAGTCAGGTATTATCCAAAGTTCTCCATCCAATAGTAACTATCGATTTAGTAGTTTACCTAATTTAAAAACCCTTCTAAATCAATTTCTTATTTCACTCTCAATAAACCTAAACAACATTACTAGTTGCAGAAAAAATGGATAAGAAAATTATGGTACCTCTGAGAAAGGAAAGATCAAGGTCGAGCAAGGGGACGACCAAGGCAGAGCGAGACAGATCCGCATCGGGGTCGACCGGGAACGAGACGGCATGGTAGTTGAGGCCGGAGATGCGTGAACCGAGAGGTACCCCTGCCAGATCGTACTGGATCAAGCGGTACACGTGTACGGCGGATGCAGCGTCGCCGAGCTCAACGCAAGCGAAGAGAATCAGTAGGAGAGAGAACATCGAGTAGGTGAGCGAGAAGGCCTCAGGCGTCGCTGGGGCCGCCATTGTTGGATTTGAAGGAGAAAGAGAAAGAAAGAGAGGGTCAAGTGTAGAACTTGTAGAACTTGTTTTGTTCCTCCAGATGGAAGAGATAGCACTCGGTATGTTGTATCCGCGGTGCAGTTTAAGGAGTTTTAATATTAGCCTTGCATTATTAAGCGAGTAGATTAATAGAGCACCTTTTTCTTTTATGAGAAACAAACGAGAGTGGTCGAGATTGGAACCATTATTATAACTATGAATAAACGATTAATGCTAAAATAAAAATATTCACTTTTAGGCCCGACCTATTTTCGTAATTTTATAATTTGCATCATCAAATTGACTTACTAGAGTTAGTGCTTGTGTAGTTGTGTTAGAATTCGCATCCTCTGAGATATCTCATATTTTGTGTGTTCATTTGGGAAAGTCTCAACCGTTCAAATATGTTCTTCCCGAATCTCAAAGCAAAATAATACGTTTCCAAAAATTAGATATGGATATCCGATATCCGAATATCAGTGTGGATGCATATACGAAAAAAAAATATAAATTTTAATTATCCGTATCTAAATAGTACATATATATTTTGTAGTTTAATATGTATTATAAAAAAATTATATATAAATCTACAAATATTTAATTCATATTCATATTCAAAAAATAAAAACGGATAGATTTTACCACTATCTATCTGATCCGTTTGTACTAGCGTTTTTGTTTAGAATTTTAAAACGAAGCCTCCGCTATGAAATGAAGGAATTTTGACCCACTGGGCTTCTGGCCTCTACCAACAAGTACAAGGCCTAGGCCTATAAAAGCCCGGATGAGTCTTTTATTCGGTTCGTTCATGTGCAGCTGAAACATAGTCCCACCAGGTCGCAGTAAAGAGCAGCGGTCGGACCTGCGAGCTATAAATTAAGCGGCACAGCAACGGTAGAAGGTATCTTTGCGCTTGGGGCAATGACGCAGCTAGTGAGGTAATACCGAAGCGCGTCAATTGCTGGTTGAAAACTATTTCCAAACCCCCTCATTGGCCACGGCTTGACTGTGTGCCTCTGAGAATTTCTGGAAGGGTCCCACTCTGGTGCTGGACCCTACAATTCTTAATTAATCTCAAATTCTTTTTTTGTTTAGCAAGTTTACACTTGCAATCTGGTCCTCAAATGTGAAATTTGTATCTTAATTTGACACCGAAAGAGGAGTTATGCAAGTTGTCACCCAGCATGATCCCTGTTTTGGATATATACTTTTATCTTTGCTGTTTAAATGTATTTTTTTTTATATAAATCAAGTATTCATTTAAATTAAGTAACTAACTAAAATAATTCAATTTGTCATAGCAACTCCACAAATTATGCAAGTTACTGTTGAGAATTTCATTTTTCATTTACACATTATAACCTTTTTTATTTTTAAATGCTTATATTTATTCTCGGATAACCTTTGTGCATCAATTAAACTGTAAATATGTTTGGAAAAGAAATATCAAACCTTCCAATTAATCCAACAAAAAAAATGAATTGCGGATTTGGTGCAGTGATACGAACCTTCTTCTCCCTTTCAAGAGGACGCGCGCTTTGTTCAATTCTTGAGAATAGCATCTAAAAAATATTGAAATATACGGGCGCCATAAAAAAAAAAACCAACAAAAAATTCATTTTGGTATAAATTCTTTTACCATATACCAAAATAAATTTATTGTTGGTGATTTGAGTATTAGGGCTTGGAAAAGAAAATAATATAAGTAAAAAAATTAAGAACAACAATGTAAAGACAAACTGGTTTCTTTCACTGGGTTCAGTTCCCACTTCAAACTTTTAATTCAAAATTTTACAAAAGTTACCCAAATTTAAATACAATTTACAATTATATCCCTAATACTCCAACACGCTGCTAGGACTAAATAATTATATAAAAAATACACTATATTCCAACTAGTGTTGTAAATAATGGTATGCGCTCGTCGGACGGATAAGGCACCGTCAAGCGATTAATCGGGAATAATTGAGAATAATCGAGAATAATCGGAAATAATTGGCTGATTAGTTGGAAAAATCCGTAACGATTTGGTCACAGCTAACGACTAATCGGCCGATTAATCAGTCTAAACGGACGTTTTTTACAACCCTGATTCCAACAGTTATCAACAAAAAACATGAATTAAAGCACAAAACAATATAAAACATTACTCTAAACGAGTTCATTTGCTTGTTAAGTATCCGTATCGCCTGCCTAGGTCTATTAAGATAGGTATTTACTCATGAGCGTTCGAGTTTCACAGCACTTCAACAAGCTATTAAATTAATCAGTAAAATAACTTTACCCTCATTTATTATCTTACGGTAAAAACTAATCCAAATACCTACTGAATGTTCTTTTCAGCAATAAAACCAAAATTTCCTCTGGATCATGTTACATTTGTAACTATTAATCGTATGTTTTGGCCGAGAACAAACTAGAATTGCCCAAAAACAGAGCAAAAATATATATGATAATAAGAATTATCTCTTCATTCCTTCATTCATTTCCTAAACAGTGCAAAAATATATTTGGCTGAGAACAAACTATGGTTATATATATTACGAGTTCGGGACTTTTGTTAGTCTCAATTCTATTTATCGAAAATTGCTAGGAACTGCCAAATGGGTATTCAGTTGTGCCCAAAGCATATTACTGTATGCAGTCTAGTAAATTTTAATTGTTTACTGTTGAATTCCAAAGATGCTCCTCGTAAAAAGTTCCTAGCAATTAATTCTACATATATATTGATTATGGCAGGCTCATTCGCATAAATGAGATCAGCTGTAACATATAGATAAGTAGAAAGTTCCCTAGATAAAAAAAAACATAGATACCGTAAATATTTTTGATGTAAATATCTTATTTCATATTCAGAGAAAACTCATCAGGGTCACATATACTGGCAAGTACAGTATACAGACCACTAAAAATTGTGACAACTTCTTTCCAATTAAAACAGCAACAAGCACTTGATCTTAGCATCAAGCACGAAGTGGTAGTGTTCTTAATTTTTGATTTGGTTTTGGAGGACTGTTCGCACGTGGACCGGATCTGCACCTTTTGTCCATGCACCAGCAATCTCGCCGATCAAAAAACCCGGTCCCACCGAAGCATGTACCCCACTTGTACTGTTTATGTAGCTTGCACCACCATTCGCATATGGAGTTCTCGCAAATTAAGGTTTTGTGCCACCCGTTCATGAACATGTGATACTCGCACGCTTCTATCCCTGCATTAATTCAAAACCCTTCATATGTTAGAACTAATTAATACTCTCTTGTTGTAAGAAATAGATATGGAGTTTCCTATTCCTTTTTGAGGCATATTTCCTTTTACTGTAATTTTATTCATTTTTAAAAGGTTTATTTTAACTTGGGCAATAGCAAAATTCCTGATATGCCTACTATAGTTTCAAAGTTTCTTCAAACTTCATGCAAATTAGCTTTTCAAAGCAGTTTGTTGACTAAAAATATGCTAAAATTATAACCTGGGCTAGCTATACATATGCAAAAGTCAGCAATATACATGTATGCGGTACAAATATTCATGACTCAAGTGCCACATGAATTATAATTTTATCAAGTAATTTAATGGTGAAATAAATGTCAGAAAGGTGAAAAATATATACCCGAGGAGAGAGCAAACGTCACAAGGATGCAAAGAGCAACAACTTTGATTTCTATTTTCAATTTTTATTGGTTTTTCTTTTGCTCCTCATGTTTTCGCCTCTTGTATGTGGTTATTTATAGCAGTTTTGGCATATCTGAGTTACCAAAATCTTCAAAACTCAACTTAAAAGAGTTTCTTCCTTCCCCATTTATTCATCGCATTAATTATGTTTTCGTTTATTTTATTTTATTTTATCTACAAGCCCGTACGTAGGATTTAATTCTCTATTTCTCAAGATTACTTTTAGAAACACCGTTATTGACACTTATATATGTTTTGTTGTAGCTTCATGGTTTTCAACTTTTGGTTCTCAAATACCCTAAATAATGACAATAAGTTGACTAGGGGTGTCAATGGGTATGGTACGGGTCGGGTGGAGGCATTTTCATACCCATACTCATTAAAATTGACTTTATCCATACCCTACCCATACCCATTAAAAAATGACCTTACCCTACCCTACCCTTACCAGTTAATATTATCGGGTAACGAAACGGTAGCGGATGAATAACGGATATTACTAATATAATAATTAGTTTTATTATATTTTACAAATTAAATATAAAAACTCATTCATTTCACACATATGTAATTACATTTCTAATAAAAATAAAAATGAATGTGCAATCAATTTCAACTAAATTGTTTTTTATAAAGAAAGAAAATAAACACAAATACATATTTAGGTGGGTTGGAAATTGAATTGAATATATATTTAGATTTTATAATACCTATAGGGTAACGGGTACGAAATAGTCATTACCCATACCCTTACCCATTTGGTTAACGAAAAAAAATTCTTATCCATACCCATACCCAATAAGCTAACGAAAAAAAAACCTTACCCATACCCGCCTTATCGAATACGATACGGGTCGGGTAAACGGCTAAAAAGGTACCATTGACACCCCTAAAGTTGACCAGAACTAGTGTGTTCTTAAGCTCACCACTCTAAAATCAGGAAATTCGGAACCGTGTAATTCCGAACAGGAGATTCCTGCCTATCATAGACTTCAGCCAATCCGTAATCGACACATGTCGTCTACCTTTCATATAATTAATGACTTTTAATATTAATTTCCTTAACTGTAAATCACAACTTTCCATTAGTAAAAATCTTTTTATTTAATTAATGATTATATCCTCTGTCTCTTGATCAAATTAAATCAGACAATAATACAGAAGCATTCATAAAATAAAACAAAATAGGATAATTTAAATAAAAAGCAATGTGACTATGTCAATTTCATGTCCAATTATTACCTAAATTATGATATCACATAAAAGTTAAATAAACACAACTAAAGCAAAAACTAAAATATTATGAAGCACTCGTACATATAAATTGCCTCCGAACATCTTTCACCTGAAAGTCTTTAAAAAAAGCATGCCTATTAATTGCCCCAGCACAGATATTGTGCAATATCTTTATCCAAATTAAACAACATGGTTCCCTAGAATTTTTTATATAAATCATTTATATGCGTCTATTTTATGATGATTAAATATAATCTTAGCATGTACATAATGATTTTGAATTTACCTACAGTAACAGAGTATAAGAAATCATATATTGGCACTACTACAACATAGGTAACTATACACTGTTAAAAATGCTAATGACACACGGTCGCGCAACCATGTACAATCGCATATTGTATGAAAGTGTCGATCAATTGTACACGGTTGAAGAACCGTGTCTATATAACCTTTATATACACAGTTTCTCCAAAGAAACCGTATCAGATCTCCAAAAAGATACTAAACATAAGATTTACACACGGACAGGGTAACCGTGTATATGTTACAAGGGAATCATACACGGTTCCTTTAGAATATACGTGTAGTATGATTACCTTTGTACACGGTTTATATGAAAGAACTGTGTATGATTTCTTTTTACTGATGTTTATAGTGAACTAGTATTTATATTTACTAATCATTAAAAATACAATATTACACATCGAGAAGACTAAATTAAACAGGCAATATTAAACAAACAATTTTACACATAAGTTATTAAACATACAATATATTAAATATATAAATACACATACAAAAGACAATTATATTACACATAATTTAACAACCCAATTGTTTATTAGCTAATCTATTTTGTGTAAGACATATATCTTATTATAAGTTTTTAAAATATGATTATTTTTCTATGGAAGAAAAGTACAAATCTATTTTCTTCAGCTTTTATTTTACTTGATTTAATTGCATATTTAATTTTGATTTCTAAATCCTAACAATTACATGATAAGTGATCCTCGCCTTTATGTCATAAATAAGTCATTGAAAAGTAGAACTTCTTAAAACCAAGTAACTCTAAAATATTTAGTTTTGGATTTAAATGACAATTAAATTTAAACTATTGAAACCAATCTACTTCACGAGTGATGCGTTTACATACAAAAATTATGAATATTTCAATTAATTTAGTGTAAAGTAAAGCGGTCAAATTAAAATGATGAAAAATGAACGCATAAAATTAACTTGTAAACTTTTTTTTGAACCGCTTGATTTTATACTAAATTAATTCGAAAGTTTATAAATTTTGCATATAATTAAATACATCACTCGTAAAGTAAATCTTTGTTTTAACGGTATGTTTGGGTTCGTTGTATCTCGTATGAAGTCAATACAAAAGATTTTAGAGTGGTGAGCTTAAGAGCACACTAGTTCTACTCAGGTTGTGCTATTGTCATTATTTAGGGTATTTGAGAACCACAAAAGTTGAAAACCATGGAAGCTACGTACAACAAAACATATATAAGTGTCAATAACAGTGTTTCTAATTAAAAGTAATCTTGAGAAACCGAATTAGATCATACGTACGGGCTTTACTTAATTATATTACAGAGAAAAACTAAAACATAATTAATTAATGCGATGAATAAATGGGGAAGGAAGAAACTCTTTTGAAGTGATGACTCTTTAATTTTTTAAGTTTTCCAGATTTTGAAACTCAAATATGCCAAATCTGCTATAAATAACCACATACCAAGAGGCTAATTAAAACATAAGCAGCAAAAGAAAAACCAAGAAAAATTGAAAATGGAAATCAAAGTTGTTGCTCTTTGCATCCTTGTGACGTTTGCTCTCTCCTCGGGTACTTTTCCCCTTTCTAACATTTATTTCACCATTAAATTACTTGATAAAATTATAATTCATGTGGCACTAGAGTTATGATTAATATTTGTACCGCATACATGTATTGCTGAAATTTGCTTTATGTATTGTCCAGGCATTTTTAGTCAAAACAAACTGCTTTGAAAAGCTTTGTGCAATTTCTGTCAAGTCAGGTGAAAGCTAATTTGCATGAAGTTTGAAAAGACTTTGAAACCTATATATAGTAGGCATATCAGAAATTTTGTTATTGCCCATGTTAATTTTTTAAAAATTGAATAAAATTACAGTAAAAGGAACTGTGCCTAAAAAAGGAATAGGAAACTCCATATCTATTTCTTACAACAAGAGAGTATTAATTAGTTCTAAAATATGAAGGTTTTGAATTAATGCAGGGATAGAGGCGTGCGAATATCACATGTTCATGAACGGGTGGTACAAAACCTTAGTTTGCGTAAACTCCATATGCGAATGGTGGTGCAAGCTGCATAAACAGTACAAGTGGGGTACATGCCTCGGTGGGATCGGGTTTCTTGAACGGCAAGATTGCTGGTGCATGGACAAAAGGTGCAGATCCGGTCCACGTGCGAACAGTCCTCCAAAACAAATTCAAAAATTAAGAACACTACCACTTGGTGCTTGATGCTAAGATTAAGTGCTTCTTGCTGTTTTTGGAAGAAGTTATCAAAATTTTTACTGTTCTGTATACTGTACCTGCCAGTATGTGACCCTGAGTTTTCTATGAATATGAAATAAGATATTTACATCAAAAATATTTATGGCATCTCTGTTTTTTTTTTTTTTTTGATCTACGAAACTTTTAACTCATCTAGCTATATGTTACAGCTGATCACATTTATGCGAATGATTCTGCCATAATCAAATAGTTCACGGATAAACCTCAATATATATGTAGAATTAATGGTTTTGTTATTGTGGATGGTTGCACAATCAAATTTTTTAGTAGGCTTTTCTGAGCATCTTTTGAATTCAACAGTAAACAATTAAAATTTACTAGACTGTATACAGTAATATGCATGCTTGGGCACAACTGAATACCCATTTGGCATTAGATTAATTATTTCCTAATTTTTCTATTTTTTTCTGCCGCGAAACATACGATTAATATTACAGATGTAACATGATTCAGAGGAAATGGTGAATTTTTTTTACTGTAAGATTGTAAATGAGGAACAAGTTATTTACTGATCAATTTAATAGTTTGTTTATGTGCTGTGAACCTCGAACGTTCATGAGTAAATACCTATCTTAAACTTCTGTCTCGAATAAAAATATGTTTAGTAAAGAAATGTGGAATTACATGTAGTTAATTTAGAACTACAAACATTTTTTTTTTTCAAAATATTTATGCTATGTAAGCAACACAATCAAGTGCGTGATAACTTCTGCAGAGTAATTCCAAAAAAAAAAAAAAAAAAATACACTGTAAGAATTTAATTACACATCAAACATGCTTATGACAAGAGAGAAAAAGGAAATATGATACCTCCAATGAAGATATTTAAGAAGAAAAAAACAATTTGCAAAGTTTTAAAATCTAATTGCTATTATATATAAAAGGAGGGTTCAAATGCACCATAATTTTTGTGCTCCAATATGCTCCACATCTTTTAATTCTATTTTCAAAGTCCGAATAGTCCATCCGAACTGTTCAACATGATCTTCATAATAAAATATGTTTGGAGACCAAAATTTATATTTTTTAGAATTTTTTTACTATTTTTTTAGATAGGTACAATATCACTTTATCGGATGGTCCAGAATCTCCTTAAAAAAGTGACTTTGTACCTATCTAAAAAAATAGTAAAAAAATTCTAAAAATTATAAAATTTGGTATCCAAGCATATTTTATTATGAAGATCATGTTGAGCGGTTCAGATCGACTGTTCGGACTTTGAAAATGGAGATAAAGAATGTAGAGCATATTGGAGCACAAAAATAATGGTGCATTTGAACCCTCTCATAAATTATATGATATATCCATCTCTTTTTATAGTAAACTTATTTGTTATTGTTATCAATATGACCCAAAATATAAACAATTAAAATTATAAGTATATTCTTCAAAATTTAGATACGACTTATATCAAAATTGGACCAACTTGTGAGTTGTTTGATGGCAATCTTAACGATCCATAAAAGATTAAAAAATTTCAACTTTATGCTTGTACGACTTTGTTGTCTATGAATTTGTTTATTTTTAAAACTTCAATAATAATCGATATTAAATTAGTAAATATATATACTAATAAATGTACACTGCAAGTCTGCAACTGTTCTTAAATTACTACATGAGCTCTTCTTTAAAAAAAATAAGCGAGAATCCGAATGCACATAATTGCGGATTTCTTTTTGTTCCCAAAGCCCAACAAGAAGTTTACTACATTGTCATAGTTGAGGCCCAGAAAAAATCAATGATTCATGGGATAAAAAACATACTTACGGTGTGTGATTGTCTTCTATGAATCTGTGATTCCGTTTCAATCTGAACTTTGAAATTTGAAAACGAGATTGACATGGAGGATTGAAGTAGAAAGCCAAATTGAGTACACCGAATAAATTGAAGTGGAGTCAGACTTTTGCAGATTTTACCTTACATTCATACAATGGAGTAAAAAGGAAAGAAAACAAGAAGGGAAGGAAAAATATATCAATTATCAAAGATTCAAACTTGGCAATAAAAAAACGAGCAGTTTTAGAGGCACCGAAATGGGATATTGGAAGAGTAAATCTGTATTGAATTGAAAATATATAATTTAGATTTTATAATTACCCTATAGGGTAACGGGTACGAAACAGTCATTACCCATATCCATACCCATTTGGTTAACGAAAAAAATTATTATCCATACCCATACCCAATAAGTTAACGGAAAAAGAAACTTTACCCATACTCGCTTTATCAAATACGATACGGGTCGGATAAACGGCTAAAAAGGTACCATTGACACCTCTAGAGGCAACGTCACATGGCAAGTCAAAGCAAAAAATAAATTCTCCACACAATACCACAGTCCACGCACACGAAATTAATATCACCTAAGGTAATATAATATTTATGTTTAGATCTGGACTGTCCAATCAGAATCTGCACGAATATCAAAGAGGCCCGTGCATTTAACCTCGGACCGAATTGGATCGGACGGTCCGAATTTAAACAGAAAGACTCTATTACCTCAGACTCAGAAGATGAACTTTAGAACGACACAAGTCTCTCGCTTTCTCTCAGTCTTTTTTTTTTTTTTAAAGCTTGACAGTCACTCTCTCACAGTCTCTCTTCAGTCTTCACTGATCGAACTTCTCTCTCGTCGTCATCTCTGAGTCGACTACATCCATTGTTTTTACTTTTATCCACACAAAGGGCTTCACATACTCCATTTTTTTTTTCTCTTTCAACCGTTTCTCCTTCTTTTCATTTTCTTTACCAAATTAAGAGCGATGCCTTTTCCTAATATCTCCAGCGTCATACTAAAATTAGGCGGCCTCCTCGTACAAGAAGGCATCTACTTGTACGGCACTGACGACATGGGTAAATACCGAGCTCACAAGGATCCAGTTCTTCCTTGGAGATGCTGAGTTGAAATGGAAGAACGGAGACGCCGCTGTGATGAACTGGGTGAAAGAAATTACATATGCCGGCTATGAAATCGAGGATCTAATTGATCTGATCAGGTACAGGAACGAGATTCGGAGGCGGAGAAAGGGGTTTATCGGCTCCATTTCAAGGTATGCTCATTTACCGGTGAAATTATTGCTCTTCTTTTTTTGATGGTTGGCGGCAATTGCCGGCAACATATATATTTATAAAAGATTAATTACAAAATTGTTTTTCGAAAAAGTAATACAAGCTCCCGAGATTAAAACAGCTAATCCCAGGATTCCAACTCTCTCCCACTACCCTAGTCTATCTCGCCCTCCCTTTCCTTTTAAAGGCCTACCCTCCAATTTTCAATTTCTAGCGCCGTGTCGCCCAATAGACGATGCACCACCCTTTGATTATTAGAAAATAATCTTCTATTCCTTTCTCGCCACAATGCCCAGGCCCCCGCTGCCCAGACTACCCCCCAAAGCTTCCTAAGCGAGCGTCCTTGAACTATGTTAATATTAGTCCAAGCCGAGAGGATGTCCCCGGCCCCGCTTGTCGGAATGTTGTATTGTGCCATAATGCCGATCCAGAATCTTGATGCATAAATGCAATCCCACATGATATGGTCTTTTGACTCCATTATGTCGGCCCCGCATAAATGACAACCCGTCGGTACGACACAACCCCTGTGGAACAAGACCTCATGAGTAAGAAGCTTGTCATCGAGCATTAGCCAGATAAAGATCTTGACTTTCATGGGTATCTTAAGCCTCCACAAGGCGTTATGGTACGGCGAGATGAAGCCGCTATGGTGCATAGCTCGGTAGGCGGAAGCACATGAGAAGTGTCCCGAACTATTCCAGTTCCATCTTGGCACCCCGTTATCCCATTGAATTGAAATTTTAACGAACGGTAAAACCGTTAGGAGATCCTTGGTAAAAAAGGAAGCCTCCGCTCTCGGTGATTCCAACGCCGATGCAGAAGAGATTCCATGTAAAAGTCTGACGGTGGCAGGCCATAGGGGCTCAGGTTTGGACTCGATTGTCCAAATCCATTTTGCCAGTAGCGCATCGTTCTGGCATCTTAGGTCGATGATACCCAAGCCCCCATTAATTTTCATCGTGCATACACGTTCCCAATTGACAATTGACGAGGCAGTTGATACCCTTGCACACCTCACTACCCTTCCACAAGAAGTTTCTCCTCATTCTATCAATATGCTTTATGACACCCACCGGGAGTTTGAAAGCTTGCATGTGATGCAGTGGCATAGCAGATAATACGGCCTTGACCAATGTGATTCTACCCCCATAGGATAGTAGGTTTGATGTCCACCCTTCTATCCGACGCTGTACTGCCTGAAGCATCGGCTGATAGTCAATTTTCCTCGGTTTCTTGACCGTTAAAGGTAATCCCAGATATCTGATTGGTAACTGTGATGATGGAGAACCCAGTATAGCTTGAATTACAGGAGTCAGACCCTGCGGGATGGCAATGGGCACGAAAGAACTTTTGTTCCTGTTGATGTTGAGCCCCGAGAGCTCTGAGTACACTGCAAGTACATGGGTAATGATTTTGAGCGTGTCGGGGTGTGCCTCGCAAATTATTAAGGTATCATCTGCGTATTGGATTATCTGAGGTTGTAGCTGGACATTTAAGGGCATGATTGGTGTCACATTATGAAGGAAGCGGTTGAGTGAGTCTGCCACTAGTATAAAGAGCATAGGGGAAAGTGGATCCCCTTGTCTCAATCCCCTTTTGTGTGTAAAGAAGCTCGAGTGAGTACCATTTACCTTGATGGACGAAGAAGAAGTCCGGAGAATGCTGAGGACGGATGATATCCATCCCGGCGGAAAACCCCTTTCCACTAGTAAATTAACCATGAAGCACCAGTCGACTGTGTCGAAAGCCTTCTCGAAATCAACCTTATACATAATTCCCGGCAATTTTTTCTTTGAATATAAATTAAGAAATTCCCTTGCCGAGAGGAAGGACTCCATCAATGATCTACCCTGAACAAAAGCCGTCTGATTGTGAGCGACCAGTAGTGAGAGGTGCGGTTGGAGTCGGTTTGCCAGTATTTTCGTGACCAGCTTGGCCACCGTGTTGATAACATTGATGGGTCTGTAGTCCGATACCTGCTGCGGATCACTCTTTTTCTGAATAAGTGTTATGGAGGCTCTATTCAATCCCGACATGGTTACTTTATTCTCCAAAAAATCCCTTATTAATTCAAAAATATCATCCTTTATCACGCTCCAGAATGATCTATAAAACTCCACCGGAAGGCCATCCGGCCCACTCGCCTTTCCCGAAGGCATGTCATTCAATGCTTGGAGGAGTTCGGCCTCGGTGAGCGCGTTATCCAGCTGTTGCAATGTATCCGTCAGTGGGGCGCCCACCTTGCCCGACAAGTCGAATGGCCGGCGATTTGCAATGTTCCTACCCGAAATTATTGCTCTTCATTAGGTCGGAGCAAATATTGTGAAGATAAAGGCCAAATTAGAGGAAATTAGTAAGGGCAAGGAGAGATATGGAATTATTAGTAGTGGTAATCGAGGAAATGAAGAGAGTGGTGGTTGTGGTGGTGATGACATGATTAACATTGAGAGATTCCATTCTCCTCATTTTGTTGATGATATGGATGTTGATGGTTTTGATGGTTATATGAACAAATTAATCAAGTGTCTATTGGATCAAGGAAATTTAGCTCGTAATGTTGTCTCGATAGTGGGTATGGGTGGTTTGGGAAAAACTACTCTGCCAGAAAAATATTTGGTAGCCCTCAAGTTAAAGAAAATTTTCTTACCTATACGTGGATTGCTGTATTCCAAAAAAACACACTAATCAACTTATTGAAAGAATCACAAAGGAAGTTATGGATTTAGGAAAAGGAGGTCTGAGAAGGTCTCAAGGAGAGAGTTCCTCCTCCATATCAATTAAAAAGATAAATGAGATGGGAGAATTGGAACTAAAGAGGGAAATTTTCAATTTTTTACAGGAAGGAAATATCTGGTTGTGCTTGATGATGTGTGGAGTATTGATGATTGGGAAAAGATATGTCATATCTTTCCTCACAACAATAATGGGAGCAAGATACTATTAACAACCCGCAAAAAGGGAGTTGCTGAGTATGCAGATCCAAGGAGCATTCCTTTGGAGCTTCAAGTTTTAGGCGATGTAGAAAGCTGGGAGCTGTTGCGTAGGAAGATTTTTCCAAGGAATCATGAGGTCAAGGTGCCCGATACTAAGGAGTTGGAAGTTTTGGGATGAAAATTATCAAGTAAATGTGGAGGCTTGCCTCTTGCCCTTGTGGTTCTAGGTGGTCTTCTTTGTAGAAATGTCAACTGTGATTCGTGGTCCCAGATAGTGGATACAATGAACTGGGAATCCATGACAAATGGACAGAGATGCTTGGAAATATTAGCATTGAGTTATAAGGATCTTCCTAATAATCAGATAAAATCGTGCTTCTTGTACATCTCCTCTTTTCCGAGGGATTGCCTTATTGGCCCCGCTAATAATTAGGCTGTGGATCACAGAAGGGCTCATACCAATTGTTGGAAGAAGTACATTGGAAGAATCTGCCAGAGGCTATCTGAATATACTGATCCAGAGATTTCTGGTTCAAGTTACCAAAAGGAGCAAGAAAGGCAAGCGAGTAAAAAAGATACGCATTCACGATGTGTTGCGAGATTAGTGCATTGAAGAGGCACTGAAATCTGGGTTTTTGAACATAACTAATATTCAAAGCCAATCAATGGTCTCTGCTACCACTTCAAATGATAATCGCGTGGCTATTCATAACAAAAATTTAGATGACCTACTTGTACTTGTGTCATCTCTTTGTAATTTACTCACCATTTTGACCTTCGGTTCAAATTCAGATGGCAATTATGGGAAAGTATTTCAAGTGGTATCCAGTATCTACCTGACAATATCGGTGAACTCATACATACTAAAGTACCAATTTCATTTTGGAAGATTCAATCAGTGGTGTATGTCTACCTGCCTTGCTTCTCCGAAGAAGTACTGAGGAATGAGATTACCCAAAACCTACATAAATTGTACATGGGGTTTACACTGGTTGATCATCGCATCAAATGGTTGATGCTGCTAAAGATTCTTCAACAGCAAAATAAGCTGGTCTCCTTGACCATCGATGTAGACAAAGGATTGCTTGAGATGGATAAAACCGATATTGCAAAATTACATTCTTATCAGCTCCTTATTTGCCGGTAAAAAGAAGCTTCAATTCCTAAAATTATATGGTGCAATGGCAGGATCAAATATCTCGGATGGAGAATACTTTCCCCATAATCTTACTGAACTCACCTTAAAGATGTCTCAATTGGAAGATAATCCAATAACACTAATGGGAAAACTTTTTGTCTTTCGCTACTGAGACTAGCTAGCTAGGCATTGAATCTTACCAGGGCGATCATTTGAAATGTAATGATGGTGATTTTCCTCGATTGAAGCACCTAAGCCTAGAATGGATATTTATTAAAGAAGGATGGGAATTAAGTACAGAATGGTGCAATTCCCGTCCTTGCAACCTTCATTCAATTTTTTTTTATTTCACATTTGTACAACCAAAGGGATAGGATTTTGTACAAAAGTCTTAGGACAATGCCTTGTCCAAAGCTCGAC
This sequence comes from Carex myosuroides, assembly GCA_028015225.1. Lineage (NCBI taxonomy): Eukaryota > Viridiplantae > Streptophyta > Magnoliopsida > Poales > Cyperaceae > Carex > Carex myosuroides. Next base: position 7,974,236 of record CM051470.1, on the reverse strand, counting down.
TATATTTGTCTGATTCACATTGAGATTCGTACAGACAGATTTAGGACTACATATAAATTGTCCCATGATTTTAAACTGTCTGTGCAAATCTCAATGCAAATTGAATAGTTTTGTCCGGCTTCGAATAAGACTACATCCAAAATCTTTCCGACAAAAAAACCCAACCCCAATAAAAAATACAAGTCGATGAGATAAACTTTAAATGACTAATTAATATGATAAGTATTCTCGGATAACTTTGTGAATAAATCAAACATCGAGTAAATATATTTGGAAAATAAAGATCAGTCCTTCCCAGTTTACCATATGCCAAAGTAGCTTTATTGTTGTTGATTTGAGTTTTAGGGCTTGCAAAAAGAAAATACAAGTGAAAAAATAAGAACAACAATGGGACACTAGTACAGAAAATGTGATCCGAAAAGCTAATGATACACGGTTATACGACTGTGTCAGCGAGCGTTGTGTATGAATAGGGGATATCTTGTACATAGTTTCTTAACCGTGTCTATATAGTACTAACATGCACGGTTAATAAAATCCAACTGTGTCAGATCTCAAAAAGAAAGGCGCTGAAAATGGTAGTTTCTACATGGTCAAAGTAACCGTGTACAATAACTAGGTTTATATACACAGTTTCTACAAAGTCATCCGTGTATTATTTTCATAACTATTACGATTTGTTATTTAGAACCGTATATGTTTTTTTTTAACAATTTATAATAAGCTAGCACCCATATTGGCTAGTCATTAAACATACAAATTAATATTACACATCCATAATTCAATGTATATTCAACATCACAGCATACAGAAATCAATCATATTCATCTAACATTCAACACGAAAAAGCAATTATTATACATATACATTCAACAAACAGAAACAAATTAATATACATATACATAATACCTTACTTTGGAAATTAAAACATTTTCTAAAAATTAAAAAAATTAAATCATTTTTCAAAGCCAAGTTCTCGGCAATGTATGAATGTCGGACCTCTTCGTTTCTTAGATTGCATCTTATACATTTTCTTCTTCAAATGTTGGACCTCTTGATGCTTTCCTAGGTGAATTCGGATCCAATGAAGTAACCCAATCTTTGGATTTTGGATCGAGGCCGTCCGATTTGAATCCGCAAAAATCCATTCGTAAAGTGAGCGCACACATCCCGACGATGAATTCGAATCTCAAGACGATCTCGAGCGACGAATTCGAATCGGACGGTCTCAATCCAAAACCCAAAGATTGGGTTACTTTAGGGGATCCGGACCCTTCCTAAGTTGTAGAAGAAGGTCCCTATCATAATTTACAAAGTAAATTCAAATCATGAAACAAACAAAAATTTACAAAGTCTATTCAGAATTTTTTTTTTTTTCAGAAATTAAAGATTAACACAGAAATTAAAAGATTACCTGATGTGTACATTTTCAAGCCCTAAACTCCTATTCTCTCTGTTATTTTTAGTCTTTCTTCGCTTTGTTTTGGCTTCCTACTGCGCATCCGGGGCGGCCTCTGAATCCTCTTACCTCGCTTCCACGACGATGACAAAGACCAAACGAAGAAAGACTCAAAATGAAGGAGAAGGAGGAAATCCTTCGTTTTAAGTCTTCCACACTTCGTCTTAGCCTCCTAGTTCGAATCATCCTTACTAATGAAAAAACCTAACCTAATTTAGAACAAAAAATGGATTCTATAGCGAGCTTTCAAAGAGAGCAGCGTCAAAACCCTAAGAGAGAGAGAGAGAGAGAGAGAGCGCAAAGAGACCAGCGCCAAAACCCTAAGAGGATTTAAGGGAAAGGAGAGAGTTATTTGATTGGACAGGAGGGCGGTGAGAATTAAAAGACAGGACAGTGATCGAAGAGGCACGAATTATAAAAACCCTTAATACATTTCAAGCACGGTTATATATAATAAACTGTGTACAATGAACAACACAGTTCCTGAACAAACTGTGTATAACTTATGACTGGGGTCAGGGGTAATCATAGGCGCGAAAAACAAAAAACCCTGAACAGGATTTATACATGGCTATTTCTTAAAAACCGTGTGCATTTGTTCTAAATTTTTTTTTTTTTTTTTTGAAGAAAAACAAGGGTCAAGCCCTTATTTCATTGAAATTTTTTTTTTTTTTTAATGTGCTTGTTAGCATCTATATGTTATTCTGACCATTAAAGAAACATGAAAGAAGCTAACTTGTACAATTTGAAACAATTTATATATACATACATACATACATATTTTCAAGGTTATTCACAACTTTTGTGATAAACCTTCACAATCTAATGGTTGAAAACAAAATGAAGAGTAGAGTGAAAATGAAGAGACAAGGGAGAGGAGGCCGGACTTAAATCGGATTTAAGGGCAGAAAGTGAAAAGGCACGCATATCGAGAGGGCGATTGGTACAAAAAAATAATTTTGAGCAGACTTTGTTGAAAAAGCAAGCACACTGTTAATGTGCAATTTTTTCTCATCCGTGTATGATATGCCATGTATGGCCGCGTTTTCTATACTAGTGGGAAGACAAACTGGTTTTTTTCATTGGGTCCAGTTCCCACTTCAGACTTTTAATGCTTGTTTTACAAAGTCACCCAAATTTGCATACAATTTACGATTATACCCCTAATACTCCAAAACACTGCCAGGACTAAATATAAATATAAAAAAAAAATTACATTCCAACAGTTATCAACAAGAAACATGGATTTCAGCACACAAACCATAAAAAGAATCTTTATAAAAGCATCACTCACCTACTATACAACATTAGACAAACAGTGATTGTTGTCACCTGATCTGATGATAAATAATAGTATAGATACAGAAACATGTCACTACATGATGCATAAAGAATTAACAGCGACACAGAGAAAAGCAATATAGTGAACACAGCTTCACCACAAGTAAGAAAGCACAAACAAAAATTCAGTGGAAGGAGACAAACGCACAATGAGTCATCATGATGTGCTGATCCCTGAAACTGAGAGAAAAGAAAAATGTTGGAGTGCCTTCACTAATATTCAGTTTAAGACACATCAGTTTAGATCAACAGAAGGGAAAAGTTCTGTTGCAAATACATGTATAGATAAGCTTCAAACTTTCATTTCCAGCCAAGGATATGACACAAATATTGATACTGGTGCATTTATTGACCCCACTTTAAAAGTAAAATTCCTAAATTGACCTCAATTTAAATATGACAACAAAATCAGGCTTTCATGCCCAGTAAGAGTAAATTTGACACAAACATTTGCATCTACAAATCAAATAATACTAAAAAAAAACTTCCTACCATCGAGACACTAAAATTAGGTCCCTAATATGTAAATTCCATCTTTAGGATCAAATAATAAAGAGGTGGGATCACTTGACAAAGGTTATTTTGACAATCTTGACAACGGATTTTCTTAAATAATCAAATAAAATTAAAATTCCAAAATAAGAAAAATAAATCCATAAGTATGCTATTGGACATATTGATAACCTAATAATTAAGTTTCATGCAATCTAAGTATTGTTTGATGATACATCAAGGGCCCTTAATTTCAAACCGTAAAAAATTCTAGTCACTTGATGTACGATGGAACATAAACCAAATCTCGTCATTTTTTATAGACATGATATTTAGATAATATAGATCATGTTGATAATGTTGGATTTCAAATTTAAACTTTATTTGTAAAGATTGTCGAGATTGTTAAAATAAAGTATCGTAAGTGATCTCCTCTATAAAACCCTCATGGAGTAACACTATTATGCACCTTAAAATTAAGGGAAATTTTTTTTTATGCCACTCCGAAACATGGAAATTAGGAAATTGCCACCCCAAAACATGAAATTAGTTATTTGCCACTCTAAAATCATTAAATTTATGAAATTGCCACAATTATACATCTAATATACATATTTCATTAAAATTATTCTGAAAATATTATATAAAAATGTATTTTGATATTTCCAAAATTACCCCTTCCCCCTTCCAAATTCACCCATTTCCGCTACCACCCATATCGTCAGTGGCGGTGCGATCTCTGAACTTGTTGCTCTCCTTGTCCTTGCTTTTCTTCGTCTTCATGCCATTATTATGATTGTTGTCGTGATCTGATGCAGCAGAGGAGGAGGCAGCGCAGTGTAGGAGGAGCAGCACATAAATCAGCAGCATCAGAGCCTTCCATGGAGATGGCGATCGGCACCGGAGGAGAATCATGCTCGCTCTCGCACTCGCTCTTCCACTCCGACTGCGACTCCGACGACCCACAGATGGACCGATTGAGATAGATCGATGGATAATGGGTGGTAGCGGATGTGGCGGCGAAGGGGTAATTTTGGAAATATCAAAATACGTTTTTTTATACAATATTTTTCAGAATAATTTTAATCAAATATGTATATTAGATGTATAATTATGGCAATTTCATAAATTTAATGATTTTATAGTGGCAAATAACTAATTTCATGTTTTGGGGTGGCAATTTCCTAATTTTCATGTTTTGGAGTGGCATAAAAACAATTTTCCCTTAAATTTGAAATCCAACATTATCTTCAATTAAGTATAATCCTCTTGAAACATAGAAAGCTCACTCCCAACCTATTGTTCATAGGATATAAAGCAATTACTGGTCTTGTAGGGTAATCCTCACACAAAACCTTAATAAATGTATATCAATTGAAAGACACGACAGAATGGATAACAATTTCAAGAAATCTACTGATAGCTAGCTAGAAGGAAATAATTTCAATAGTTTTAACAATAGCTAGTAACACATCCAATTGGTTGAAAAATAAATAGTAACATGCATTTTACAAATGTGAGATAACTTACTTGTTTAAACATTACCAAGCCCGACGAAGAATGATGGAGGGTATGTGCCTGATAATGGGCCAGTCTTCTCCCTCATCCTTCACTGTTCTTTTCTCAATCTTCAAAGGTATGTCAGAGAGACGCAGTTCCTTCAGAGCAACGAGATGCTGCAACCCAATTGGAATCTTGTGCATATAAAAGCACCCATTGATATGTAACGTTGCAAGGACAGGCATTGAACCATGCTGTACATTCCATCCTTCTTGAATAAATATCCATTCTAGGCTTAGGTGCCTCAATCGAGGAAAATCACCACCATTACAGTTCAAATGAGTGCCTCGGTAAGATCCAATGCCTAGTCTCAGTAGCGTAAGACACGACAGTTTTCCCAGGACTGGCATTGGGTCGCACAATATATTAGACATCTTTAAGGTGAGTTCAATAAGATTATGGGGAAAGTATTCTTCTTCAATTGATGGGTGTGCTATTGCACCATATAATTTTAGGAATTGAAGCTCCTTTTTACTGGCAAACAAGGAGTCGATAGGAATCTTATTTAGGAAATCCTGTCTGGTTGTGTGGACTTCATCCTTATGAGGCAAACCTTTTAAATCGATGGTCAAGGAGACCAGCTTATTTTGCTGTTGAAGAATTTTTAACAGCATCAACCATTTGATGCGATGATCAACCAGTGTAAACCCCATGTACAATTTATGTAGGTTTTGAGTAATATCATTCCTTGGTACTTCTTCTAAGAAGCAAGGCAGGTAGACATACATCAATGATTGAATCTTCCAAAAAGAAATCGGCACCTTAGTTATTTGAGTTCCCCTAGCATCAAAAGTTTCCAGGTAGAGAAGTTGGCCTATTGAAGATGGTATTTTTGCTACCTCTGTGTTTCGTACCCCCAAATATCTCAGATGTATAAGTTCACCAATTTTCTCAGGTACATACCGGATACCACTTGAACCTTGTATATCAAGCACTCGTAACAAATTGAAACGATCAAATCCTTTTCCATAATTGGCATTTAAATTTGTACCAAAGGTCAAAATGGTGCGTGGATCGCCAAGAGATGACACAAGTAGGCCATCTAAACTTTTGTTATGAATAGCCACTCGATTATCATTTGAAGTGGTAGCGGAGACCATTGATTTCTTTTCAATATTATTTATGTTAAAAAACCCAGATTTTCGTGCCTCCTTAATGCACCAGTCCCGCAACACATCGTGTATGCGGATCTTCGCGACTCGTTCACCGTTCTTGCTCCTTTTGGCAACTTGAACCAGAGATCTCTGGATCAATATATTTAGATAGCCTCTGGCAGATTCTTCCAATGTACTTCTTTCATCATTTGGTATGAACCCTTCTGCAATCCATAGCCTAATTAATTTAGCGGGGCCAATAACAATATCCTTTGGAAAAGAGGAGATGTACAGGAAGCACGATTTTATTTGATTATTCGGAAGATCCTTATAACTCAATGCTAATATTTCCAAGCATCTAGTCTGTCCATTTGTCATGGATTCCCAGTTCATTGTATCCAATATCTTTGACCATGAATCACAGTTGGCATTTATACAAAGAAGACCACCTAAAACCACAAGGGCAAGAGGCAAGCCTCCACATCTACTTGATAATTTCCGTCCCAAATTTTCCAACTCCTTAGTATTGGGCACCTTGATTTCATGATTCCTTGGAAATATCTTCCTACGCAACACTTCCCAGCTTTCTACATCGCCTAAAACTTGAAGCTCCAAAGGAACGCTCCTTGGATCAGCATGCTCTGCAACTTCCATATTGCGGGTTGTTAATAGTATCTTGCTCCCATTACTGTTGTCAGGAAAGATATGACATATCATTTCCCAATGATCAATACTCCACACATCATCAAGCACAACCAGGTATTTTCTTCCCTGTAAAAACTCGAAAATTTCCCTCTTTAGTTCCAATTCTCCCATCTCATTCATCATTTTAATTGATAAGGAGGAGGAACTCTCTCCTTCAGATCGTCTCAGGCCTACTTTTCCTATATCCATAACCTGCTTTGCTATTTCTTTCAATAAGTTGATAAGTGTGTTTTTCTGGGATACAGCAATCCACGCAAAGGTAAGAAACTTTTCTTTAACTTGAGGGCAACCAAAAACTTTTCTGGCAAGAGTAGTTTTCCCCAAACCACCCATACCGACGATCGACACAACACTACGAACTAAATTTCCTTGATTCAATATACGCCCGATTAATTTGTTCATATAACTATCAAAACCAACAACATCCACATCGTCAACAAAATGAGGAGAATGGAACCTCTCAATGTAAATCATGTCATCACCACCACCACCACTCTCTTCATTTCCTTGATTACCAGTACTAATAATTCCATATCTATCCTTGCTCTTACTAATATCCTCTAATTTGGCCTTTATCTTGTCAACCTTTGCTCCTACCTTATGAAGAGCAATAATTTCACCTGGTAAATGAGCATACCTCGAAATGGAGCCAATAAACCCCTTTCTCCGCCTCCGGATCTCGTTCCTGTACTTTATCAGATCAATTAGATCCTCGATTTCATAGCCGACATCAGTAATTTCTTTCACCCAATTCATCACAGCGGCGTCTCCGTTCTTCCATTTCAACTCGGCATCTCCAAGGAAGAACTGGATCCTTGTGAGCTCGGTATTTACCCATTTGATCTTGTCGTCAGTGCCGTACAAGTAGATGCCTTCTTGTACGAGGACGCCGCCTAATTTTAGTATGACGCTGCAGATATTTGGAAAAGGCATCGCTCTTAATTTGGTAAAGAAAATGAAAAGAAGGAGAAACGGTTGAAAGAGAAAAAAAAAATGGAGTATGTGAAACCCTTTGTGTGGATAAAAGTAAAAACAATGGATGTAGTCGACTCAGAGATGACGAGAGAGAAGTTCGATCAGGGAAGAGTGAAAGCGAGAGAGACTTGTGTCGTTCTGAAGTCATATCCTCTGAGGTAATAGAGTCTTTCTGTTTAAATTCTGACTGTCTGATCTAATTCGGTCCGCGGTGGAATGCACTGGCGTCTTTAATATTCGTGTAGATTCTCATCGTACGGTCTAGATCTAAACAGAAATATTATATTACCTTAGGTAATATTGAATCCGTGTAAGTAGACTGGTATTGTGTGGAGAATTTATTTTTTGCTTTGACTTGCCATGTGACGCTGCCTCCAAGATTATGATTTCACGTGGCAAGAATACAATACCACAAATGTTGGGAAATAAATCTGCTGTTATTCCGAATAACAGAAATCTGTTATTCCGATTCCAGCTGTTGATCTTTGTTGAGCTATGGGTACGAAAAACATTTTTCTTTGAGACTCACGTATGAAAAACTTTAAATTGTTGTGATATGAATAACAGGATTCTGTGATCACTTTGAAATAACAGCAGATTTATATCCAATACGGAAGCGCGTCAATTGCTGGTTGAAAACTATTTCCAAACCCTCATTGGCCACAGGTTGACGAATTCGTATCCTGCATTAACTTAAATTGTAATTTTTTGAGTTAATGTATCTCGACCATCTAATTTGTTTTAAAATTCATATAGACTAGATTCACACTAATATTAAAGTGTCTCCTAGGTTATAGACAGAACCCGAATTGATTCTGTTTAAAATCAGACAATTGAAATTCATCAACTCAAAAATTTCCTTTTGAGTTAATGCAGAGGATGCGCATTCCAGCTTAACTGTGTGCCTCTGAGAATTTCTGAAAGGGTCTCACCTCTTGTGCTGGATCCTACAATTCTTGATTAATCTCGGGGGAATTACATATATACCTCTCAAAAACATTGAAATTACGTATTTACCACTCTAAATTCTATAATTACATATTTACTATTCTAAATTCAAAGAACTCACATATTTATCCAATATAATTTTAGCATATATCAAATATACCCAAAATTCAGATTAATTATATTTAATATTCTAAAAACTATAATTAATCAAGAATTAACTTAGCACCTCCTTAAACTCGTTCTCCTGTACATAGAATCTGATTCAGGCTTTCAATAACTTGCGCAACTGCTTGAATCAAAGAATATTTTAATAAAAACTTTTTTATTATCATCAAAGTCCGTAGGTCATACCTTCATTAAAAAAAACCAAAATAACACATTTAAAAGCCCATCATTCGTTGTTATCTCCTCTATTTCCCTTACCAACTAACCAATACCAGTAAATACCAGTATAGCTTTTAGATTCTCTTTTCATCTTATACACTCCTCTAAGCACATGCATGTAAGAATAAGATGTATTCTACTTGAGCAGCCTCCATATTTGAAAATTTTCTTCATAAGCTCTCCAATCAGCGGTTACTAGTGGATCAAACATTAAACAATAAAGGCGTTCACAAAACGAACAACATTATGATTTGGATTCTTCTAATATGTACATTGTTGCTTCCATAGACATGCGCGCGAGGCATTGAGATTTGAAATCCTGCCAATATCTCTTTGGAAAATGGAGATCTCCATTACCTGATTTTGTTCGGTCCAATTCTTAATTATATTTTATATAATATTAAACGCAGTTAATCTCAGTTTTTTATTAATTGAATAAGTATGTGAGTTCTTTGAATTTAGAATGGTAAATACGTAATTATAGAATTTAGAGTGGTAAATATGTAATTTCAAAGTTTTTGAGTGGTATACATGTAATTCCCCCAATCTCAAATTTTGTCATATTCTTTTGCAAGTTTATATTTTCAATGAAGGAGGTTTTATGCTCCATGGTTTTATATTTCAATAATGTTCTACATCTTTATCTTCGTTTTCAAAGTTCAATATCTTTATTTTTTCAAATTTGAATAGTCGATTCAAACCGCTCAACATCTTCATATTAGAATATGCTTGGAATCAAATTTTATATTTTTTTAAATTTTTTTACTATTTTTTTAAATAAGTACAAAATCACTGTTTTAAGGAGAGATTCTGGACCATCCAAAAAACTGATATTGTATCTATCTAAAAAAATAGAAAACAAAAATTTAAAAATATAAAATTTGATCTCTAAGTATATTTTATTATGAATATCATGTTGAGCAGTTCGGATTGACTCTTCGGATTTTGAAAACGGAGATAAAGAATGTGCAACATAATCGAAGCACTAAAATGTCATTTTGGGCTTCGGTTACGCCTTAATTTTACCCTGCTATGCTTATTGGTTGTCAATCTCAAACTTGAGAATTTCAAAGCTTGAATTTTTAGCCCATTTCAAGTGCACTAAATTCTCTTTTGACAGCTCTTATGGGAGGTACAAATGGTAAGGCCTCTTTGGCCCATAGATTATAAGGTGGATATGTGGAGAAATAGAATAAGGCTTTCTCCAGCTTATATATAGTTTTGGACCTCTTACAATATATATAGCGTTATTGCTCGCTGCATGTGGCACTGATTGCAGATCACGGTTTAGTTAATTTCCTCTCTGAATTTGATTGCTAATCATAGTTTTTTTTTTTTTTTGCCTATTATCTTGGTTAAGAAATTGTTTGACACAAGTTTGAATTACATGCTAAGAAACTTTTTTTTATTAAAAGAACCCCGGTACGTCCCAACATTTTTCATATGTTATTCTGGAGAATTAAATATGTGTCCTTTTGAAAGAGAGACAAGGCCTCGTGTCAATGCACTAAGAGTTAATAGTGTTTTTTGGTCTGAGATCTATTCATGATGAACTAAATTGATATTTTAGACAAATATAAAAAAATACTTGCAATTTTGCAATCCAGACGTCTGAAAGAATGGTAAAACTTATCCATTGTCAACTTATAACATGTCAAAATATTTTACTTAATTTGAAAATTATTATCAGAATTGTCAATTTATTTAATTGAAAAATATTTTATTTAATTTAAAAAATTCTTAAGATGAGCCGTACCATTTCTCTAAACCCTAAAAATTGTATTGCTTATTTATTTACACATTATACTTGCACCTATAATTATTCTAAATAATATGAATAGCAGAATTTTACAGTAAATCTAAAAAAACCAAATAGTAACCAAGTAGACCTCTTATGATTCTGAAATTGAGAGAATTTGCTACAAGCATTTTTTTCCCCTTTAGCAAGTGGCCTCCAGCCTTTTTCACTCTTCAAAAGGACTGGTCCACTTGTTACCATAAATTATTTAAAAGAAAAAAAAATGCACTAACAAAGAAAAATCACTTGCCACTACCTAGTTGCTAAATGGAATGTAAAGTTAGTGGCATTATAAACAGATTGAAAAGGTAGACATCATCCTGTGGGTGTCACTATATATGCCTCCTCCACTTTTATTTATTTATTTATTCTTCAGAAATTACTTTACTTTTTCCATTTCTTTTCTTTTGTACTTCATGCTATATTACTTGTGTAAAATAAAATATTTTAGTATTGTTAAAAGAGGGATGCTTTTATGGGCATAAGGACCTATTTGTAAAATGAGCATATTTTTATTTTCAAAGTTCAAACAGTCGATCCAACCGTTCAACATTATCTCCATATTAGAATGTACTTGGAGGTCAAATTTTACATTTTTCTGAATTTTTTTTATTATTTATTAAGTATTTTACAAAACTAGTCAAATTCAGACCATTGAATTTTGTACCCATCTTAATAAATAGTAAAAAAATTGAAAAAAATGTAAAATTTGACCTCCAAGTACATTGTAATATGGAGAAAATGTTGAACGGTCGGATCGACTGTTTGAACTTTGAAAATGAAAATATGCTCATTTTACAAATAGGTCCTTATGCCCATAGAAGAATTTGCCTTGTTAAAAACCGTACCTCCTTAAATTATAATTAAGTATTACAATCTATCCCCAATACAGCTTAGCTGATACAATATCTAATGAAACAAGCTGAGATCTTGATCCAATTCAAATATATTGAATCGCCTTAGGAAAATTTGGGCAAATATAAATATGGAAAAATTACATAATTTTCCCATGAGAAAATCATGTTTTGTCAATTTAGTACCTAAAGGTTTTGAAATTTTCTTCATTTGGTCCTCATCTTGGTGATACTTTTGCCATTCAAATTTAAAATTTGAAAAAAAAAACATAGAATAATCTTTGCTAAAACTAAACAAAAAATAGGCTTGTAATGTCCCTTTTTTATTTAATTAGTTCACACATGATTTTGTAAATACATGTTGCAGCTGAGCTAACGTAATACAAATTTAAACATTCAAGCACCAAAATGAGAAAATTTGAAGTTTTAGGGACCAAACAAAAAGTAGCAATATGACAACTAGGTTACAATCCAAAGATGCATTTGACTTGGAACAATTAAATAATATTTTAGCTAGGCTTGAAGATGAAGACTTGTTAGGCCCATAGTTATTAAATCAATTAAGTTACATCTAATAATAATACACGTAGCATCTTTTTGAAAGACAAAGACAACCACACATTTTATTAAATCTAACCACTATACTATCTCTTTCAAAAAGAAAACTAGATAGATGATTAATTAATTCCCACTAATTTTGCAACATAAGTTGGGTAAAATTTTCACATCTTAATTTTTATCCTAGTGGTGACCAATATCTTATCTTTTATTAGGTTCTATCTTTTTTAGATTAGTGAGTTGACACTTATCAAAGCCACATTGAAGAAAAATACATAACCAATTAATGCACTTACGTACACTGGTTGGATTGTATAACATTAGTGCCAAAAAGAAATTTGAAATGATTTACCCACAATTAATTGTTGGTTACTTTGTTATGCATGTTTTTTATTCAATTTGGCTTTCTTAAAGTGTCAACTCACTGATCAAAATTATATTATTCCTAAAAGATAAGATATGTATTGACTAGTAGTCTTTGTAGCAATTAAAAATAGTAAAATTACACTCACCATAATTTATTCAATTAGCACATAATATCAACAAAAGAAATATATTTTACTTTGCATGTTGGCAATCAGTCATCTAATCTTTTTTTTTTTTTTCTCAAGAGTAGAACTAGTTTCTTCCCTTCATCAATAAATTGTTTTAATGTATTACCTCAACTGAAAATGAAGCATAAACCAACCTGTTCTTCTCACATATTCATTAACTGCTCTATTTTCTTCTTATTGGTTGAACGGTTCCATTGCTATTTTAAGAAGAAAAAGATGTGCGTGATATAATGGAGATTGACAAGGAGAAGAATAAGATATTAGAGGCGACATAGGAACTCAAAGAAAAGGAAATGGATAGAGATTACTATTTGGTTTTTGTGTTTGTTTTATGTATTCATTGAATTAATTAGGAGTAATTTGATTGGACAGAATGAATAATAAGGTTCTTAATATTATTTCTAAGAAAACAAAATTGAGTGACAAAATTAATTAGGAGCTTTGAATTTCAAACAAGGTCATGAACATGTTTGTTGAAGTTTACCATTAACTTTCATAGTACAAGAGTTGGAGATTATAACTATAAAAAACTAGTATTTATCTATTTAGATATTTATGATACATATATTTGAAAAATAATATTTAAATTTAGAAATAAAATTATAAATGTTTGTTCTTTACATAAAGTGTGTGTCAAATTTAACTGGTCATTCAACATATAACCACTGAACTCCATTGTTATTTATTTTAATTTGTTTGATGGAATGCAAAATGGCTTTCATATGTCAATCCAACTTTAATACATGTCCTATCTTAATAACTGAAAACATATTTTTTTTTTTATTATTAAAGAGTTATTACACTTCAGTATCTTTTTGAAATATGAGTTGGGATCAAGCTACCCAACATACACTCTAGCATATTTTCGATATTATTCTTGAAAATCGAATCTGTCTCTCAATAGAGAGACAGAGTTAGCGCCACTAAAAACTTGTAGTTCTAATTGAAAATTATGGATGCGTTTTCAATATATGCTATAAGAGTTGGATGTACTATAAAAATTATGCTAGAATCATATCCTTCTCTAAATATTTTGAAGGAGCCAAAGTATATATTATGCCTTGCATTTTAGAATATTCATTCCACCTCCATATTTAATTATTTATCTATAAATAGATTTGTCATCCTACATTAATTTGAGATCAAGCCTCAAAGTAGAGTGACATTTTTCTCAAAATATATTAAGAGATGAATGAATGAGATGATCCTTTTCCAATAATATGGTTAGATGAATTATATAGTTGGAGTGATTTCGCGATGTTGGGTGTATTGATTAGTGTTGTAACAAAAAAAATGTACTTATTATACTAGTGCTTTTGTTGCGTCAAACTTAACATATAGTATTTTAATTATCATGTTTAGATGATAAAGACAAACTTAATTTAATTCATAAGTATGGTATATTAGTTGTATGAAAGCATGGTAAAGCCCAATTATATCCTTGTCAATTAAGTTTTGGCATAAAAGATATTCTGATTACTAAATATATTAAAATATTGTTCTGTTTATATGTACCGTTTAATGCTCATTTCCAAAAAAATTGTGGTGAAAGATCAAAAGGAGACAGATTTAATAACAAAAAGGAAATATTTTTTGTAGTATTTTCATGGCAAAAAATAAATATTAAGTCAATTAGTATGGAATCACATGGTCTTTGATATTATATTGAAATAAATAATTTGATATTAGATAAGACCACTATTAGTGGTATGGGTTTACTCTCCTTGACTTGACAATTAATAATTTTCCATATTTGCAACATCTTTTTTTATTCTCTTTTTTGAATTACAAAGCAACCACTGGCATCTTCTAACATTCACATTGATATTACAACTTTTATTCTACAATTGATTCCACTTAACTTTGAACCTTGCTTTGTTCAATTGAGCAGTTTTCATAGGTCAAAGAAGAAGCTTCAAAGAAAGAGTATATATGTTGAATAAATCAAGTTGGTATTCATTTAATTATGGGATGGATATGCTAACAGTCACCCAAAAGATTCCCCACTTCTCCTACATTCTTTTGAGAAAATTAATTTCCTAATAATCTTTCTTTTATGACGAAATAAACAAAATAATTAAAAAATTCCCCATTGGATGTCAGGTAAAAAAACCTTTGTAATACAATTTTATTTTCTAACAAAAAAGAAATATTTTGTGACTTCGAATTATTTTGCTCACATCATTTTATAGCAAAGTGTTGCAATCCAACATGAGATATAATTATACCCTGTAAGACAAGTTGTATAACTAAAAATTTGCTACAGGAAATAGTTGGACAACAACGAAGTAACAAAAAAAATTTATACATAAATAAATTATAACCACCTTGATTTCTCACACAAATTATTTTGCTAAAAATAATTATAAATTACTGAAATCTAATATGAAAACATATTTTTCCCAAAAAATAAGCGACATAATGAGAAGTTGGATAGTTGATTGTAATTATTTTAATAATTTTTGTTGTGATCTATAGTTGACTTCCATTGTTTTTGTTAGCATTTTTGGATCTACAAACTTGACAAAAAAAAACCTAGGGAAGGAGTTGTTGGCCTAATCCATGACTGTCTATACTTTAAGGAGCGGTTCTCCTTTACATAATTGATAAATTCTTTCCATGTTCAGATCCAAAAATTAAGGCCCATGTGAAGGGTAATTTCAACTCTTTTAAATTAATTAACCTAATTTAATGCATGCTTGTTGCAATGGTATTAATCATCATAGCAATTATATTGTTTAATTTAAATCATGTATCACCTTCTCTCACTTCATTTAAAATAGGTGTATGTTTGCTGTGTTTAAAAGTGCAACGTAACTCCCAAACTAATATGATTCTATCTTATTGTATGAATTATTATGTGGTTAATCATATTGTTTAAATGCATGTGTATTTAGTAATTTGAAAAAAAAAATTGTGCTTAAAATTTGTTGAATACCAAATTTATTTTATAGAAATTATTTCATTTAATTTTTTTTCGCTCAAAGTTATTTTTTTCGGGGCGAAATTTTAAAAATAACTCTAGTTAATCATAGGATGCGTAAGATATATGGTACCCTGGATCAAAATTCACGTCCTAAAAAAAGTCATAATTGATCTCAAATATTACTAAGGCACATACATAATCTTGTTGTAAATCAAATTTAATATGATTTATGTGGATGTTCAATTCATTGCCTCACTTCTTCCACTACTCCACTACTCCACTACTCCACTACTATGGATATTCATTTTCTTCTTTATTATTGTAACATCTCTTTCTAACCTATAAATAGAGGCTTTGTAAAAGCAAGAATGTACATACAATTAGAAGATAATAAAATTCTGCTATTGCTCTCTCTTTCTCTCTTGTTATTTACTTACTTTTGTTGCAACTTCATTTTAATTTTACAACACGTTATCAGCACGAATTGCTCGGAAGAAGTTGCAAAGTTATTCTGTAAGTAATTTATATGATTGATTATTATATCTTTCATTAATTTAAATTTCATTTGAATTTTTTTTATTATGTTTGTTTTAGTTTATAAGAAGCATTCCTTGAAGTGAATGATGGAATAATAACCTGAAGTTATTATCAAAACTAATTGTTTATCAAGAACCTGAAGTTTGTATTACTCGAATATAATAATAAGAATAATAACATGAAGTTATTATTATAATTGTTTAGAACCTGAAGTTCTATTTGAAATTTTAATATAAAATTAATATAATAACCAGCAGTTATTATAGGCAACTGGATGACTAATAACCTGAAGTTATTCCCAATTAAAACCTGAAGTTTTATTAGAAATTTTCATATAAAATCAATATAATAACTAGAAGTTATTATAGGTCATTGGATGAAAATATAACCCGAAGTTATTTCAAATTAAATATTACATAGCGCAGTCAAGCAATTTAATAACCAGAAGTTATTAAATAAGTATTTTATTATAACTTGAAGTTATATAATATTAAACTGAAGTTATTAATACATTTAAATTTATTTATTTATTTATTTATGTAATTTACATATTCTTTTATTTATATTTATTCATATCCCTTTTCACAACCTGAAGTTATGATATTAATAACCTGAAGTTATGGCATTAATAACCTGAAGTTATGATATTAATAATCTGAAATTATTAATACGTATCTATTTTGTAGTACATATGACAAATCTCACAAAGTTTGAATTTATCTCCTTTTTCATTTATCATAACTCGAAGTTATGATATTAATAACCTGAAGTTGTATTTTGTTATAAATACGTATTAATGAAAAATAAGAAAGGAAAACATCTTGAAGATATTTGTTACATATGTGGGATGACAAATTATTGGTCGCGTACCTGTCGTACGTCCAAGCATTTTGTAGAGCTTTATCAAGCCTCAATTAAGAAAAAAAGGGGGAAATGTGGAAACTAATTTTACTGGAAATGACCCCGAATATGAATGCCATATGGATACACATCTTGATGTATCAAATTTCTCTCATAATGTGGATAAAGAAATAGACACTTTTATTAAGAGACAAAATAAAATGTAGAAATTTATGTTTATGATTTACATTTTTATTTTTATATTGTATGCAAATAAAATTAATGAATAAAGTTAGTTTATTTTTATTTTAATTTATTCTTTCATTCTTTTATTTTAAAGAAAAATGACTGACGCAATGGTAAGTAAAGAAGATCCATGTTTAGTAGACAGCGGAACAACAAATACCATATTGAAAAGTAAAAAATATTTTTCATAATTGCATCTTGGTGAGACTAATATCCACACTATATCTGGCACAACTAATTTAATTGAAGGCTCCGGAAGAACTTGTATTTTGTTACCTGAAGGAACAAAATTAATAATAGATGATGCATTATATTCAAGTAGATCCAGAAGAAATCTACTAAGTTTTAAAGGTATTCGAAAGAATGGTTATCATATTGAAACTATGAATGAGAGAAATTGTGAATATCTTCATATCACATCTATTAAAAATGGCCAGAAAATTATAATGAAAAAGATGCAAGCATTGTCTTTTGGACTATATGGTACTTATATAAGTACAATAGAATCAAATATGGTTACTAACCAGAAGTTAGTTGTTACTAACCAGAAGTTAGTTGATCCAAAGTTATTTACTTTGTGGCATGACAGATTGGGTCATCCAGGAAATATAATGATGAGGAGAATAATTGAAAGTGCAAATGGGCATCCCCTAAAGGACCTGAAGATCCTATTATCAAAAGAATTGACATGCGAAACATGCTCTCTTGGAAAACTAATTACTAGGCCATCTCCAAATAAAATTGGACCTGAAGCTCCTTCATTTTTAGAAAGAATTCAAGGAGATATACGTGGGCCTGTTACACCTCCATGTGGACCATTTAGATATTTTATGGTGTTAATTGATGCATCAACACGCTGGTCGCATGTGAGTTTGTTAGCAACAAGAAATGTTGCGTTTGCTAGACTATTAGCACAAATTATCCAATTGAGAGCTCATTTTCCGGATTATCAAATTAAAAGAATCCGGCTTGATAATGCAGGAGAGTTTACTTCTCAAACTTTTAATGATTATTGCATGTCTATTGGAATTACGGTAGAACATCCAGTGGCCCATGTTCATGCACAAAACGGTCTAGCAGAATCGTTGATTAAAAGGTTGCAATTAATTGCTAGACCTTTACTTATGAAATCTAGTTTACCGTCTGCTGCATGGGGACATGCCATATTACATGCTGCTGCACTAATTAGGTTAAGGCCAACTGCAGATCATAAGTATTCCCCGTTACAATTGGTCTCCGGAAGAGAACCAAATTTGTCCCATCTAAAGGTATTTGGTTGTGCAGTATATGTTCCAATTTCTCCTCCACAACGCACAAAAATGGGACCTTAAAGAAGGTTGGAAATTTATATTGGTTTTAACTCTCCTTCTATTATTAAATATTTAGAACCATTAACAGGAGATATTTTTACAGCAAGATTTGCTGATTGTCATTTTAATGAATCAATATTCCCAAACTTAGGGGAAGAAAAACCAAAGCTGGATAAACAAGTAACTTGGAATTCATCGTTATCTTATCTTGACCCCCGAAGTGGTCAATGTGAACTCGAAGTTCAAAAGATTATAAATTTGCAAAGAATTGCAAATGAATTGCCTGATGCATTTACAGATACAAATAGAGTTAATAAATCGCATATTTCAGCTATAAACGCACCTGCTCGAATTGACATTACAAAAATATCTAATGAATCTAATATGCGTAGAAAATGTGGAAGACCACTTGGTTCTAAGGATGTAAATCCACATAAAAGGAAAGAGCAGAATAAAGCAGTTGGTCCAACCCCAGAAGAGGTTGATGGTAAAACTCCTGAAGAAGTCAATAAAATCCTAGAAGAGGTTGATAGTAGAACTCCTGAAGAAGTTGATAAAATTCCAGAAGAGATTAATGGTAAAATTTCTGAAGAAGTTGATAAAACTCTAGAAGAGGTTGATGAAGTTCCAGAAGAAACTCAGGTACCTAATGATTATGCGATCTCAATAAACTATGTACAGAATGGTACAATATGGAACCGAAATGAAACATGTGCTGATGAAATTTTTGCATATGCTATAGCAATTGATGTGCTAAATGAGGAAGATTATGTGCCAAAAACTCCTGAAGAGTGTATGCACAGAAATGATTGGCCAAAATGGAAAGATGCCCTGAAGGCTGAATTAGATTCGCTTGAAAAACGCAATGTTTTTGGACCTGTAGTCTTAACCCCAAAAGATGTTAACCCTGTAGGTTACAAATGGGTATTTGCAATAAAAATGAATGAGAAAAATGAGATTATGAGATATAAAGCAAGGCTAGTGGCACAAGGCTTTACACAAATACCTGGAGTCGATTATGAAGAGACGTATTCACCTGTAGTGGATGCGATAACTCTCAGGTTTCTAATAAGTCTCACAGTTACAGAAAATCTAAAAATGCGACTTATGGATGTTGTAACAACATATTTATATGGTTCACTTGATAGTAACATATACATGAAAATCCCTGAAGGATTGAAAATGCCTGAAGCATATAAATCAATACCTAGAGAAATGTACTCTATAAAATTAAGAAGATCTTTATACGGACTAAAACAATCAGGTCGAATGTGGTACAATCGACTGAGTGAGTACCTTTTAAAAGAAGGATATAAAAATAATATAATCAGTCCGTGTGTTTTCATTAAAAGATTAAATCTAGGTTTTACAATCATTACAGTGTATGTTGATGATTTGAACATTATTGAATCTCTTGAAGAGATTGAGAATACTGCAAAATTGTTGAGAAATGAGTTTGAAATGAAAGACCTTGGTGTAACTAAATTTTGTCTCGGCCTGCAGATCGAGCATCTAAATAATGGAATATTTATCCATCAATCAAATTATATTGAAAAAGTACTAAAGAGATTCAATATGGATAAAGCTCATCCTTTGAGCACACCAATGGTCGTACGATCGCTAAATACAGAAAATGATCCTTTTCGCCCGCAAGAAAATAATGAAAAAGTGGTTGGTCCTGAAGTACCATACTTAAGTGCAATCGGGGCATTATTATATCTTGCAAATAATACAAGACCCGATATCGCATTTGCAGTAAATGTGTTAGCAAGATATAGTTCCAAACCAATCAGAAGACATTGGAATGGAATTAAACACATCTTTCGATATCTCTGCGGAACTAGAGATATGGGGTTATATTATCAAAAAGATACAAAATCTAAATTAATTGGATATGCAGATGCGGGATATTTGTCGGATCCACATAAAGCACGATCCCAAACGGGATATGTATTCACTTATTGTGGAGCTGCAATTTCATGGCGATCAACAAAACAAACTCTTACGGCAACATCATCAAATTATGCCGAGCTAATCGCCTTATACGAGGCAGGTCGAGAATGCATTTGGTTACGGTCAATGATTCAAAATATTCAAGAAGAATGCGGGCTTGAAAACATCAAGGAAAACCCTACTCTACTGCATGAAGATAATGCAGCATGCATTGCACAAATCAAAGAAGGATATATCAAAGGAGACCGGACTAAACATATTGCGCCAAAGTTCTTTTCAACACATGACCTACAAAAGGAAGGCGTAATCAATGTTTGCCAAGTCCGATCAATCAATAATTTGGCAGATCTATTCACAAAATCTTTGCCGACAAAGGTTTTTGAACAACTCAGAAAGAAGATAGGTCTACACCGATTGAAGAATATTCAATGATATCTAAATAAGGGGAAGCGTTATACGCACTGTACTCTTTTTCCCTTAATCAAGTTTTTATCCCAATGGGTTTTTCTTGATAAGGTTTTTAATGAGGCAGTACACGGTCCGGAAGTATCGTGTTAATATTGATCCTGAAGTATCATATTAATAGCGTATAATGAAAGATGAACATCCAAGGGAAAGCGTTGTAAATCAAATGATTTATGTGGATGTTCAATTCATTGCCTCACTTCTTCCACTACTCCACTACTCCACTACTATGAATATTCATTTTCTTCTTTATTATTGTAACATCTCTTTCTAGTCTATAAATAGAGGCTTTGTAAAAGCAAGAATGTACATACAATTAGAAGATAATAAAATTCTGCTATTGCTCTCTCTTTCTCTCTTGTTATTTACTTACTTTTGTTACAACTTCATTTTAATTTTACAACAAATCTTTATTTATCTGATTTTAATCAGCATGTTGTAATTTTTATTGGGAACCCACACGGTTCAAATTCAATTAATCATCAAATTTTGAGCAACTTGGTAAACACCAATTAATTTAAAATTTTCTTAATTGGGTATACATTTTCATGCATCTTAATGTCATTTTTTTCATGTCATTTATTGATTAATTTATTTACTGTACTAGTGTATTTGTCAAAGGCATTCCAGAAGGTGCCCTGGAAAGCAAATAATCATATTGCAAATTTTTTTTTTAAATAAAATGCAGTGGTATTTGGATATATTCTCAAGAAAAAGTAATAATCCAAAAATTTTGCTAACTTTTATGTCAACATTTTAAAGACATTTATGCTTAGACAAAATAACCGTGAAGTACGGTTGTCAAAAGATATAGCTGTCTAAGAAGTCAATGCAATAATGTACACTCAATCAAAGGTTGCCAGATCCAAGAACAGTTAAAAGGTAAAAAAGTTAATAGCAACTTAACTTTTTGTTATAAAAGCAAGATAATTAATATATTCTCGTGTGCAGCACATTATCTTAACTTATTTGTAAAAAAATATTAATGTAGATAAATTTTAAACATTAATTTTGAACTTATTAATTTATATAAAAATGAAACTGAAAAAAAAATAATTTTTTATGTACGTGTAAAAATAATAATATAAATTACATGTAACAGTTTTACTTTGATATATAAGTTTAAAATTATTGTTATTAATAAATTAAAAAGTAAAGGTTAATACACCTTTATCAGAAAATTTAGTATTCAATAAATTATATAAAATTATAAATTTAACATATATGATGTTCGATGTCGTAAAAAAAAAATAATTCAATTTTGATTCTCATAAGATGCATTTAAAACGATGTAAATGTCAAAATTAACGAACCCGTATTTTTCTAAAAAAATTAAACATATGTAAAAGTAGTTCGGTTTTGGTGTCATAATTTTTATTTAATGTTAGAAGTTGTTATGATATATACACATTTATAATTTATAAGATATTTAAACTTTAGTCCTGTACTAATATTTATAAACTCAAATATTGAGAAAATGAAGGATATATAAAAAAAATTGGTCAAACATAAAAAATTCCTGCATTAATTTTTCATTTTTTTCTGGCGGTTAAGATTAAAGCATACTTATTTCAATTTTTTTTTTCTTTTCTGAAACTTGAGAGTTGAGTTGTTACTGTCAGAATGAAGTCAAAATATGACACCCAACTATTTGAAATATTAATTTCAATAAGAAGAATATTTCTAAAAATGCTTGAAAACTAAGAGAAAGAAAGTTGTTAAATCTTTGAATAGTTGTGTTTGTTTGAAACCTGGTCTGAAAGCGAAATTATTGGCTGTCTATGTTTGACAACAAGAGGAAATAAATCCTGCGTCAACATAGAAAATATTAATACCTGTAAAGATTTTAACAGTGTAGTTTCGGTTCAATACAGCGCATAGACCATATGAAGTGCCGTTTCGAATCGATAGTTCATGCGCTGTATGAAATCAAAACTTCTCTGTTAATATTTTTACTCAATAAAAAGATAGTTTAAAGGCTGGTGCTTTGAGTCAAAACCAAACAGCTTTCTCTCTACTCTATTGACTTTCCTCTCTCTCTCTCTCTCTCTCTCTCTCTGTCTCTTTACTCTAGTGCTTTGGTTCCTTTGTCTTCTTCCCTACCACCTCTTTCTCTTTCTCTCTCGCCAAAACCTCGTCTTGGGTATCTCTCCAGTGAAGAAATCGTCACAAGTTACCTTCAGATGAGAAAGAAATCGAACCAAAGATGCCACCTTTATTACATTCTCTCGTTCATTTCCTCTCTCCTACTTCTCCGTGTGAAACCCACCAATTCTCAGAACCAAAGTTGCAATTCAGGCGATTTGAGTTCTCTCCGAAGCCTCTACGATGGTCTCGAATCAAAGGCGGTGCTTGATTGGAGGTTCAACGATTCCTCGACGTCGGATTGTTGCAACTGGGTTGGTGTCAGGTGCGATTCTCTTAATTCTAGAGTAAGCGGGATTTTTCTCTCGAATAAGAGCTTGAAAGGATTCCTCTACAATTCCTTTACTGGGTTTGATAAACTCAAGTCCATTGATCTCTCTTACAATTCCTTTTATGGCACTGTACCGGCAAGTCTGTTCCAGTTACCGCAACTTGAGTCGCTGAATCTCAGCTTGAATTCCTTCTCTGGTGCTATTCCTGCTACCTTGAACCTCCCTTCAATTCAGGTTTTCAATATATCACTCAATCAGTTCAATGGAAGCCTTCCGATTCTACTCGGTTCACGGAATTTGAGAGAATTTGATGTTGCAGACAACTCATTTTATGGTAACATCACCTCGAGTATGTGCATTTACTCGGGTATGGTTCAGGTTCTTCGTTTCTCGATGAACAGACTATTTGGTGATTTCCCGATTGGTTACGGCAACTGTACCGGTCTCACTGAGCTTTCACTTGACATGAATGGTCTCACTGGTACACTACCAGATGATCTGTTTAACCTCTCGAATCTCACCAAATTGAACTTGCAGGGGAACTCACTTACCGATACACTGAACCCCAAATTCGGTAACCTTGCTAACCTTATAGAGATTGACCTTTCGGCCAATAATTTCACTGGTACGATACCAGATGTGTTTGACAAACTAAAAAAGCTAGAAACTTTGTGCGCCTCATCTAACACTTTCAACGGCCTTTTGCCTCTGTCTTTGTCAAACTGTAGTGCGCTCAAAGTTCTTAGCTTGAGAAATAATTCTCTCATAGGCGATATCAATCTCAATTTCTCATCTTTGTCAAGGCTGAATACACTTGATCTCGGTACCAATCACTTCAATGGTAAAATCCCTTTCAACCTCCCGGAATGCAAACAAATGAAAACCCTAAACCTTGCAAGAAATAACCTAGTAGGCGAGATCCCATCGAGTTTTGTTAACTTCACGTCTATCAGTTACCTGTCACTTACTGGTAATAAATTCTCAAACCTAGCCCGAGCACTGCAAATTCTACAAAACTTGCCGAATCTTACAATCCTGGTTCTGACAAAAAATTTTCACGGTGGTGAAACCATGCCATCAGATGGGATTAACGGGTTTTTAAACATTGAGGTGTTTGTCATGGCGAATTGTGCGCTTCAGGGTTTTATCCCGCCTTGGTTCGCAAATTTAAACAAATTAAATGTGTTGGATATATCTTGGAACCAGTTGACTGGTACGGTTCCTCCATGGCTGGGAAATTTCGACCATTTGTTCTACCTGGACATCTCCAATAACTCTTTAACTGGAGAGATCCCTGCTACCCTGACACATATGAAGAGCCTGATGCTCACCAGTAACTCCGCGAAACAGAGAGCATCCATTGAGGAATTGCCTTTCTTTGTCCGGAGAAACTTAACAGGTAAACCACTCCAATACAACCAAGTGAGTAGCTTTCCGCCTTCTCTGATTCTGTCCCACAACAAATTAGTGGGGTCCATTTCACCTGATTTCAGCGATCTCAGGGGACTTCTAGTGCTAGATCTGAGCTACAACAACTTAACGGGTACAATACCCAATAATTTGTCGGGTATGTCTAGTCTGGAGACCTTGGATTTGAGTCACAATGACCTTAACGGTACAATACCGGCCTCTCTTACCAAGTTAAACTTCCTGTCAAAATTTGACGTGGCATATAATAACCTAACTGGTGAGATCCCAACTGGAGGCCAGTTTTCAGCTTTTCCACCTGACTATTTCGAGGGAAACCCCGGCCTTTGCGGGTCCCACTACAACCAATGTGACCAGGTGAACGACACGTCAGAGTTGCACTCTACGAAAAACCACAAAAACAAAGGCGTGATTATTGGTCCAGTGATTGGTATTGGAATTGGTGTAGTAGCATTTCTTGCTTTATTTTTCTTGGTGTCAAGAATTAAATCTAGGGTTCAAGAGCGAAACTCTAAGGCAGTGGCTAATGCCGAGGACAGCTCGTCAGAAAATGGGGCCTCGAAATTAGTTCTCTTGTTTCAAAACAAAGATGCTGGCAAAGAGTTGACCATTGAGGATATCTTAAAGTCAACAAATAATTTTGACCAAGGGTTAATTGTCGGGTGTGGCGGGTTTGGGTTGGTTTACAAAGGAACTCTACCAGGTGGCAAACGGGTCGCAATCAAACGTCTTTCCGGTGATTTCTGTCAGATAGAGAGGGAATTCCAGGCTGAGGTTGAAACCCTGTCTAGGGTTCAGCATGAAAACCTAGTTTTACTTGAAGGGTATTGTAAAATTGGTAGCGACCGACTCTTAATCTATTCCTTCATGGAGAATGGAAGCCTCGACTATTGGTTGCATGAAAAGCCAGATGGACCCGGTCTACTGGACTGGTCGAAAAGGTTACACATAGCCCGTGGGTCCGCTCGGGGTCTCTGTTACTTGCACCAATCGTGTGATCCGCATATCCTGCACCGGGATATTAAATCGAGTAATATACTTTTAGATGGTAGTTTTAATGCACATTTGGCAGATTTCGGTTTGGCACGTTTAATCCTGCCATATGACACACATGTCACCACCGATGTAGTTGGTACATTAGGGTATATACCGCCTGAATACGGGCAATCACCTTTGGCCACATTTAAAGGGGATGTGTATAGTTTTGGAGTTGTTTTATTGGAGCTTATTACCGGGCGTAGACCCGTTGACATGTGCCGGCCAAGGGGGAGTAGGGATGTGGTATCATGGGTGGTACAAATGAAGGCAGAGGGGAGAAAAGAAGAGGTGTTTGATGAAATTATTACAAATGATAGGGGTAATTTGGGAAGTTTTGAACAGGCTGGTAAAGTGCTTGAGATTGCATGCCTTTGTGTGGCCGTGTCTCCAAAAACGAGGCCTTTGGCGTACCAATTAGTTGCATGGCTTGATGAAATTGGGGCAGATGGTAAATGAAAAGGGTTTGAGTGCAAATTATAGGTTTTAAATTTTGTTTTTCTTTTATTTTTCTAACTGATGGCAACTTGTATATATGTTCTGTAAAGCAGCTAGTTTATATGTAATAATACGATAGTAGGAATATATCTTGTATGTTTACTTGATTATAAATAGGCTTGTATATTATTTTTTTCTTGATTATGTGAAGAGAGGGAGCCTTAAAAAGCTTAAGCAACTTTGGCTGGCTTTTGCTTCTTTTTTTTTTTTTTTTACTTTTAATCCTTTACTAGATGTAACTGGACTGTTGTGGCACAAATATGTAAAATAAGAAAAATATAGGGATGATTCAGTGAAAAATTTACCCCCTTGTCAGGTCTGAAGGGAGAAAATTAGGAAATACAAAGCGACAGGCATTGATGCCATTGGCACCCTTCTGATAATACCGAATCTGTATCACCCCAAGTATTTGAGGTGCAAATGATAAATCTGGACCGTTCTTTCAACTTGGAATGAATCTCAAAACAGACCTCTATTGTTTCAATAGGCACTGGATTGAGTTTGACTCGGCTGGAATCAATCTGGACTATCTATTTTTTAAATTGCACCTCAGGTATCGGGGGCACAGACTCTCTGATACCAGAGTTCGGATCAAGTTATTAGATTAGAAACTGTTTAATGTAAAATTGCACGAATCTTAAAGCGGCTCCTCATATTCTAGATAGGTTTGAAGAACTTTTGGCTTTGTTTTATCTATCCTGATGCAGTACCGTACCAAGTGTTATTCTTCTCTGATATCATGGGATTCATGAATCATGACATAGAATTTTAAGAATAGAAATACATTCTTATAGGCAGGAAATAACTTGAACATTGTTTTGAGAAGATAAAAAAGGACATTATTGGAATGTTAAAATTTATAAGATAACTTGAAATTCCGGGCTATTAAAGGAACTCTTTTGGAGGCCCAGACTTTGCTAAAGCTTTTGGTTTTGTTAGGTATACCACAACTTTTAAATCATATATGGGCCTAAGTAAAAAAATATATTGTAATATGTTCGGAGTTGAGGTTTCTAAGAAACAATTTTTAGTGACTCTATTATGCAAGTACACTTCCCCAAGAAAAACCCATGAAAAAAAGATGAAAGCGAAAGGAAATATTATTTCCATTTAATGATTTTATTTTTCTTATGATACATAGAGAAATATTTGATCTTTAAACTTTTTTTTATTTATGGCACTCAATCAAAAGGAACATACTTCTATTTAAATGATCTTCATATATAGTTACTATAGTGATGCAATTAGGGCTGTAAACGAGCTGGCTCGGGCCGAGCTGGGCCTTGGCTCAGCTCGTTAATTCTGGCCCGAGCCTGAACCGAGCGAGCCGGACCTAGGGGTCCCGAGCCAAAAGTCTTGGCTCAGCTTGTGACAAGCCAGCCCGAGCTAGCTCGCGAGCTGACGAGCTGGCTCGTTAGGCTTTATTGGATTGTTATTATACAAATTCAAAAATAAAAATAAGAAAGCTCATTCAAAAAATTTAAGAAATCGTCCAGCAGGCACATCTTCAAGCAACTGAAGCCCATATTATTTCTTCCCAAACCGAAAATACATCAATTTTGCATAATTGCGCCTTTGAAAATGAGACTGGACTTAAAATTATACGAGGCTAAACCCTAAATCCACTGTAGCTTAACGAGCCGAGCTGGCCCGGTCCGAGCTGACCCCTGGCTCAGCTCGTTTATTTTGGCCCGAGCCTGAACCGAGCTGGCTCGTTAACAGCTCGGTCCACTACCGAGTGAGCTGTTAGCGAGCGAGCTAGAGACGAGTCACGAGCGAGCCACGAGCCGCGAGCTTTTTTGACAGCCCTAGATGCAATATTGTCACTCCAATACAACAAGTGGGCACTTGATCAGTATATACTATATTCTGATCAAGCAATTCATATTTCCAAACAAGAGAATAATAGAATTTATTTTACGATCAGTAATTCAGCATACTTTTACAAAACAGGTATTACCCTTACAGCAAATGGCAAACCGGGACAAATTCTCTTCCCGGACCCAAACGAGATGAACTCAAAATCTTTCCCACGGAAGCTGATTTGTTTATCCAAAAATCTCTCTGGTCTAAACACATCTGGTTCGGTCCATTGCTGTGGGTTCCGTCCGATAGCCCATGCGTTTACAATCACCGTCACTCCTTTCGGCATTCTCTACCCAGTGAGGTCCACTCCGTCTTTCATGGCCTTGCGAAGTAGTAGCGGCGATGGTGGATGTAGTCTGATTATCTCTTTAATCACTGCTTGGAGATATGGAAGATGGATTATATCTGATTCCGTCAAAGTTTGCGATGCAAAACAGCAAAAGCCTTCCGTACTTCGGCTTGAGCTTTTGCCATAGCAACAGGGTAGTCATGGAGAACTTCGGCCATTTCCCATTCAATTGTTATTGAGGTTGTATCACTTCCAGCCCCAAAAAGTTCCTGCCGAGGAAAATATTAGTTACCATTTATGAATGCATTAAATGTACGGAAGTTTTTGCACAGAATATGTAAAATGTTAAATGTCATGTTATTGGCAATGTGAGTTATGGAACTACTGATGCCAGATAATGCAATGGAACATAAGTCTGGTTAGCTGTAATTTTCTAACACCGCTAGTGCGTCCAAAAATTAATGAAATATTGAGGGTTGACTTAACTTTGAAACCAATTATTACTATTTAATAAACAAATTAGAACTTCCTAGCTTTCTGAACATGCTGTGAAAAGTGCCCAAAGTGACATACCATTAGTCTCTGAAATAAATATACAAGGTGTTAACAGAAAAAATATAAATTACCACAAGAAGTGCTGGAATTTCTCGCTGAGTTATCTTTGATTCCACAAACAAATCGAGCAAGGAATCTAAAAAATCACCATAGTTTTTTCCATTGCTGCTTCTATACTGTAAGCGAGCATCTATAATAACATAAAAAAACTTATAAAGTCGTCTATTGTAGACTGCAGCATTGTGCCGTCTACGTTGAAGATCCAGAAACCTTAGAAAAGGAAAGAAATCAGAGATATTAGGTTTTAGGTTTTCATTGATGCATCCCTTAATCATTTCTTTGATCTCTTGCTGTGACTCGGAGTTGATATCCACAACATCTTGCGAGAATAGTACATTGGAGATCATATTAAGTATTCCATCATAAATGATCTCGCCAATACATATTGGATGGCCTGCTTTTTTACGAAAATTGTTTATAATATCATGTGCCTTTTGTGCTCTAATCTCTCTACTTGTTTCAAGGCTATGTACCGAAAAGAGATTGGTGGCGAAAATGGCACGATTGCGTCTCCATAGAGGAGACGTGCTTGGAAGAGAAAACATCACTACATGTTGGTTACATGCACGCATTGATTTATGGCACTCAATCAAAAGAAAACATCACTACTTTTGATTTATGGCACTCAATCAAAAGGAACATACTTTTATTTAAATGATCTTCATATATAGTACACTAGTGATGCAATATTTTCAGTCCAATACAACCTGTGTGGGCACTTGATCATTATATACTATAATTACTGATCAAGAAATTCAAATTTCCAAACAATTAAGAATAACATAATTTATTTTTACATCAGTAATACTATATTTCAAGTATTAACTGGAACAGGTACTACATGGAGGGGAACTGCCATCTCAATCACGCCCACAAACTTCTCCGTCATATCTACACCTTTGTGTTCCATCCCATCTGGAAGCCTCCAATCGAATTCCACAAGCATCAAAGCCAGAATAAAAGGTATCACCCTTACAGCAATTGGCAACCCGGGACAACTTTTCTTCCCTGACCCAAACGGGAAGAATACAAAATCTTTCCCACGAAAGCTGATTTGTTTCTCCAAAAATCTCTCTGGTCTAAACACATCCGGTTCATTCCAAATTCGTGGGTTCCGTCCAATAGCCCATGCGTTTACAAGCACTGGCGTTCCTTTCGGCACTTTGTACCCACTGAGGTCCACTCCATCTTTCATTGCCTTGTGAAGGAGTAGTGGAAATGGCGGATGTAATCTCATTACTTCTTTAATCACTGCTTGGAGATATGGAAGATTTATTATATCTGTTTCAGTCAAAGTTTGTGATGCAAAAGCCTTCCGCACTTCAGCTTGAGCTTTAGCCATGGTAACAGGGTCATGAAGAAATTCTGCCATTGTCCATTCAATTACCGTTGAGGTTGTGTCACTTCCTCCCGCAAAAAGTTCCTGATGTGGAAATTATTTACCTTATATGAATGCTTTATATGGAAGTAATTACAAAGAATATGTATTTAATTGTCAAGTTATTGTGAATGTCACTTATGGAACTATTTATGCCAGATATTGCCATAGGGCATGAGGGGTTGTCTTTTGCCTACATAAATCTGGTTGGAATTCATGTTAACGGCAAAAGCAGATCCTATTAAGATGACATATTGTCATGGAACTTAGGGCAATATTAACTTCTAAGCGAATTTCTTCAAATAATAATAATACTTAGTTACAAATTTAAATTTGTAGAAAATTGAAAATCATTATTTCAAAAATATGTGTGGCCTCCGAGATTGCGAGTTTCTAGTTTCCTAATTAGATGAAATTTACACTAACAGGAAGAAAGCTTGAACCCCATACAAAATGAAATTGAGTTCATCCCTTAAATACATGGGGATAAATAAAATAAATTTGTACTAAATTTTAGGAAAGGGATATTATTTATGAAAGGACAACTCTAACTTGGGATATTTTCAAAAAGTTAATTTTGTAACTAATTATTAATATCTCAACAAACAAATTAAGACTTCTAGCTTTCTGAGCATGCCACGAAACTTAGTACAAACTGAATCTCTAAAATAAATATACTCTGTGTTAAAAGACAGAATATAAATTACCGCTAAAAGTACTTGAATTTCTCGCCGAGTTATCTTTAATTCCACAAATAAATTGAGCAAGGAATCTAAAAAATCATCATAGGGTTCTCCATTGCTGCTTCTAACTGTAAGCGAGCATCTATAATAACATCAAAAAACTTCCAAAATCGTCTGTTGTAGCGTTCAGCATTCTGCCGTCTACTTTGAAGATCAAGAACCCTTAGAAAAGGAAAGAAATCAGAGACATTAGGTTTTAGGTTTTCATTGATGGATCCCTTAATGATCTCTTTGAACTCTTGCCGTGACTCGGAGTTGATATCACTGACATCTTGTGAGAATAGAACATTGGAGATCATATTAAGCATTCCGGCAAAAATGATCTCACCAATACATACAGGGTGGCCTGCTTTTTTATGAAAATTGTTTATAATATCATGGGCCTTTTTTCCCCTAATCTCTCTAGTTGTTTCAAGGCTACGTACTGATAAGAGATTGGTGGCACAAATGGTACGATTGCGTCTCCATAGAGGAGACGTGCTTGGAAGAAAAAACAACGATGCCTCATGTTGGTTGCCAGCGCGTACTGAGTCAGGTATTGATCGGGCAGAGAAAAATTCATCCTTAATTTGAAGGACCTCGCGTGCAACCTCAGGTGAGGAGGCGACAATGGCAGTGGTAAGACCAAGTTTGAGAGACAGGATAGGGCCATAGACCTTTGCGAGATGAGAGAGTGAACGGTGTGGTTGGTCACCAGCCAAGTCTAGTAAATTTCCTATTATTGGTAGTGGGGTGGGACCTGGCGGCAGGGGAGCATTATGTGATGATGAAAATAGCTTAGAGAGGGTAAAGAGAAGGGAGGTGGTTAATGGGATGAACAAGAAACCAAGTAAGAGTTCCATGCTTTTTGAGACAATTAGCTGTTGTATTCCTTGCATGCATTTCCTTCAAAAAATCAGAGATACATATATAGGCTTGAATAATTGCATTTTCTTCCACGTTTTTGTTTAAGACGGCATTCGCGGCTGCAAAAATTCAAAGGTTTAATATAGGAACAGGAATGAATATAGTAATATACAATGTTACTAGCTACTAAATAACACTACATCACCAACGGTTAATCACCAAAGATTCTTGTAACTAACAGTCATTGTATATACTATTTGCCAAATTGGTAAATAATTTTGGCTTATCACCGAGAGTTTATGATGCAATATGGGCCTGCGCATGCTTCAGAAAAGGGGGTGTAACTTTTGATCCGTCCGTCGGATCGGGCTGAAATTTTGACAGGAACTCCACAACCCAAAGCCGGATTTGAAACCAATCTATGATTGGTTTTGCCCATTTTTCGGGCTCAGATTCGCAATCCGACCGTCAGATCTGGACTTTTGGACCTTTCTTTATAATTTTAGTATTTTTAGGGTCTTTGATGTATCTTTTATGCATTTTTTTGTTTAGGGTTTGTATTTAAACAGCCGTCAGGTCTTTTGGCAGAGGCAGTTGTTGTTTTTATAACAGTTTTATCAAAGAATTGAGAATCTGTGTGATCTCAGAACCGAAATCGATCTTCCTATTATTTTGTCCAATTTCTTGATCGTTCGTGCATCAGTTGGTATCAGAGCCCAGATGGCGGATGTGAATCGTGGTCGTGGTCGTGGTAGAGGTCGTGGCCGAGGTCGCGGAGAAGAAGAACCACTCCACTGAGACCAGTGAGATCTAGAGATGGCAGCGATGGGAAGAAGAATTCGAGAGTTAGAGCGCCAACTCGCAGAGGCACGGGAGGGCTCTACTAACGGAGAAGAAGGAGAGGAGTCAGACACAAATGACTCTTCTGAAGCAGGCGACGAAGATGAGGGTTCTAACCCGTGGGGGAATCCAAATCGGGGGCGAAAACAGAGGATTCGGCCAGGGCTTGATCCGTCCTTTCAGAACCTTGGGGTGAAGATTGACATTCCGGAGTTCGAAGGTAAATCTCATCCTGATGAGTTTATCGATTGGTTGCATACCGTCGAGCGGGTTTTTGATGTGAAGAATCTGTCTGACGAACAGAAGGTGAAGTTAGTAGCCATTAAGTTGCGAAAACATGCTTCAATCTGGTGGGAACATGTGAGGAACCGGCGTGTTAGAGAAGGAAAACCAAAGATCCAAACTTGGGATAAGATGAAAAAGAAACTGATGGCTAAATTTCTACCCGCACAGTATAGACAGGAAGCTTTTATTGAATATCACAATCTTAAGCAGAAAAACCTTACAGTGGAGCAGTATACTAATGAGTTTGATATGTTGCGGATGCGATATGATGTGGTTGAGGAGGATGAACAGATTGTCGCTCGGTATTTAGCCGGGTTGAAACCAGAATTATCTGATGTGGTGTACCTGCAACAGTATTACTCGTATGATGATGTCTGTAGGCTTGCCTTAAAGGTCGAATCACAGCAAAAGAGAAGGGTCAGTAGTTACAAGTTTCAGAATCGCTCTTCGGGGATTGAGACCGATAGGAGAGCATCTCCTTATAACCCTAACCCTACATCTAAAACAACCCAGACCCAAAATCCTAGAATTTACCTAGAAAAAGGACAATCTAGTAAGGGGGGTTCCATGGCAAACAGGCGATGTTTCAAGTGTCAGGGTCTAGGACACCTTATTGCTGACTGTCCCAACAGACATATTGTCGCGCTAGTTGAAGAAGACGTGGACCCAGTATATGATGATTACGGGGATGGCGATGAACACCCTCCATCAGAAAATGAGGAGATCACCTATGCTGATTCGGGTGAATTGTTGGTAGTTAGAAGAGCATTGAGTGTTGCTGCCAATGAAGATGAGTTATGGCTAAGACATAATATCTTCCATACCAAATGTACCAGTGGAGGTAAGGTTTGTAATGTGATTATCGATGGGGGCAGTTGTGAAAATGTAGTGTCCAACACGATGGTGGAGAAGTTGGGGATAAACACCGAAGATCATCCGCAACCCTACAAACTGTCTTGGTTCAAGAAGGGCAGTGAGGTGAAAGTGTCAAAGCAGTGTCTTGTGAAGTTTTCAATAGGAAAGAGGTATACTGATGAGGTCTGGTGCGATGTGGTCCCTATGGATGCTTGTCACATTTTATTGGGGAGGCCGTGGCAGTTTGACAGAAGAACAAAGCATGATGGGTTCAAGAACACCTACACCTTTCAGAAAGATGGTGAATTCATTACCCTCGGTCCTTCAGATTTGCGGAAAGAGACCAGAAATCATTTACTATCTCGGTCAGAATTCCAGAAGGAAGTGGAAAAGAAGGTTGAGGTGTTTGCCTTGGTGGTAACAGAGACTAATGATGGTGGTCCAGAACTACCTCCACAAAGTCATATCATTAGTGGAAGAATTTGCTGACGTGGCACCAACAGAATTGCCATCCGGGTTGCCACCTATGAGAGATATCCAACATTGCATTGACCTTGTGCCAGGGGCTGTTATTCCTCATAAAGCCGCTTATCGCATGAGTCCAAAAGAGCACGAGGAGTTACAGAGGCAAGTGCGCGAGTTATTGGAGAAGGGTTATGTGCGGGAGAGTATGAGTCCGTGTGCGGTGCCAGCTTTATTAGTTCCAAAAAAAGACGGTACATGGAGGATGTGCATTGACAGTAGAGCCGTTAACAAAATTACCATCAAGTACCGCTTTCCAATACCTCGATTTGATGATCTGATTGACCAATTGCATGGAGCAACAGTCTTTTCCAAGATTGACTTGCGGAGTGGGTATCATCAGATCCGGATCCGACCCGGAGATGAATGGAAGACCGCCTTCAAGACTCGAGATGGCCTCTACGAGTGGAAGGTGATGCCGTTCGGGTTGTCTAATGCGCCGAGCACATTCATGCGCCTAATGAATCAGGTTTTCCGTGCCTTCATTGGTAAATTTGTGGTTGTTTATTTTGATGATATTTTGGTGTACAGTTCCTCTGAGGAACATCATTTGCGACATTTGAGACAAGTCTTTGAGGTCTTGCGAGTGCAGCAGTTGTATACCAACACCAAGAAGTGCCATTTTTTTACTAGCGAGGTGACATTCCTTGGATACATAGTGTCTAAGGAAGGCATTCGGATGGATCCGATCAAGGTGGGTGCAATCGTAGGGTGGTCAACACCGACAAACCTCCATGAAATACGGAGTTTTCACGGTCTCGCCTCATTCTATAGGAGGTTCATCCGTAATTTTAGCACTGTCATTGCTCCTATCACCGACTGTATAAAAGGAGGCAAGTACACCTGGTCCAAGGAGGCTGAGGATGCGTTTCAATTATTAAAAAGGAAAGTAACTGAAGCACCCGTTTTGGTTTTACCAGATTTCGAAGAAGTTTTTGAGGTTCACTGTGACGCATCTGGTGTGGGTATTGGAGGCGTCTTGAGCCAGAAGGGTAGGCCGGTGGCATTTTTCAGCGAGAAATTGAATGAGGTTAAACTCAAGTACTCCACTTATGACAAAGAATTTTATGCCATAGTACGGAGCCTCGAGTATTGGTGTCACTACCTCATTTCTAAAGAGTTCGTTCTATACTCTGATCATGAAGCATTGAAATACATCAACGGACAACACAAGCTGAAACCGAGGCATGCCAAATGGGTTGAGTTTTTGCAGGCTTTCAGTTTCTCCATTAAACACAAGGCTGGAGTGTTGAACACAGTAGCAGATGCGCTGAGTCGGAGGTATTCCTTGCTATCAACCATGCGGGTTCAAGTGAGCGGGTTTGATGCATTCAAGGAGTTGTACGGAGATGATCCTGATTTTGCAGATATCTGGCAGAAGTGTGAATCACGTCCCTTTCAGCAATTTATCCGACAAGAAGGCTTTCTTTTTAAAGGTAACCGGCTGTGCATTCCTAAGTGTTCTCTGAGGGAAGCAGTTATCACGGAAGGACATGCTGGGAGACTTGCGGGACATTTTGGGGTTGACAAGACAGTGGCGTGGTTGCAAGACCAATTTTATTGGCCTAGGATGGAGCGAGATGTAGCTAAATTCGTGAGGAGGTGCAGAACATGTCGGTTGGCTAAAACACGGGGAACCAATGCGGGCTTATATCAACCTCTACCCGTTCCAGTGGCTCCATGGGAAGATGTCAGTCTCGACTTTGTTCTCGGGTTACCAAGAACCCAAAGAAACAAGGACTCTATTATGGTGGTGGTAGATCGGTTCTCAAAGATGGCGCATTTTATTGCATGCAACAAAACTTGTGATGCTTCGTAGGTAGCAACGTTTGTTTTTGCAGGAAATTGCCAGATTACATGGCGTGCCCAAAACCGTCACCTCGGATCGAGATGTCAAGTTTGTAAGTCATTTCTGGCGCACTCTCTGGCGGAAGCTGGGCACTCAACTGCAGTTTAGCTCTTCTCATCACCCCCAAACTGATGGGCAAACGGAGGTGGTCAATCGAAGTCTGGGAAACCTATTGAGGAGCCTGGTAGGTGACAGTCCGCGCCAATGGGATCTCACTTTACCACAAGCCGAATTTGCATACAACCGATCGCAAAGCCGAACTACAGGAAAAAGCCCCTTTGAAGTTGTGTATGGATTCAATCCAATCACTCCTATCGAGCTCACACCATTGCCTGTTGAAAAACAATTCAGTGGCAATGCAGATGAACATGCAGAACAGGAAGTAGGTTCGAACTCAGATCGAAAAATCCAACAGGAAGTACAAAGAACGGGTAGACAAGCACCGAAAGAAGGTGGTGTTTAAAACAGGAGATCTAGTATGGATTCATCTGAGGAAGGCACGTTTTCCCACTGGCAGATATGGTAAGCTACAACCTCGGGCCGATGGACCATTTCGAGTGCTCGAAAGAATCAATGATAATGCTTACAAGGTTGATTTGCCGGGTGAATATAATGTCTCGGGGACTTTTAATGTGGCCGATTTGTCCCCATACATTACTGACAGTGATAATGATACATCTGAAGTGGAGGAAGTAGTTGGTGAGGTGGCAGATTTGAGGGCGAATCTTTTCTTAGGAGGGGAGAATGATGCAATATGGGCCTGCGCATGCTTCAGAAAAGGGGGTGTAACTTTTGATCCGTCCGTCGGATCGGGCTGAAATTTTGACAGGAACTCCACAACCCAAAGCCGGATTTGAAACCAATCTATGATTGGTTTTGCCCATTTTTCGGGCTCAGATTCGCGATCCGACCGTCGGATCTGGACTTTTAGACCTTTCTTTATAATTTTAGTATTTTTAGGGTCTTTGATGTATCTTTTATGCATTTTTTTGTTTAGGGTTTGTATTTAAACAGCCGTCAGGTCTTTTGGCAGAGGCAGTTGTTGTTTTTATAACAGTTTTATCAAAGAATTGAGAATCTGTGTGATCTCAGAACCGAAATCGATCTTCCTATTATTTTGTCCAATTTCTTGATCGTTCGTGCATCAGTTTATTCAAAGCAAATAGCCGGTGAAAGTGGACCTATATTCAAGGACGGTTCCTTTAGAAAAAGCGTTGGTAATAATGTATTGTATGTTTTTGTAAAACCCTAAACTATATATTTACCAACGGTTTTTTCAAAAAGATACAACCGTCACTGGAATAACACAGATTCTTCAACGTCATCGATCCACGCCAGCATCAAAATTCAATCTTTTCCGTTTGTTTTCTAATCCAATGTCACCGTTTGTAAAGGCCACAATTCTAATCCAATATTTCTTCACTGCACCTCTATCTTCTAAAACACATATTTTCTTAAACAGCTCCTTCTTAATTATACATCTATTTCTATAAAACACCTCCTCTAAAGCACCTCGTGGCAAGGGCGAGGCCAAGAAGGCAAGATCTTCATGGAGAAGGCGAATGGAGACAAAAAAAACTTCAATCAAGGTTAATTTGTACCTGCAAACTCTTATTTCAGTGTATGATCACTTTTCGGAAAATTCATGAAGCGATCTATGAATATTTCGGGGTTACCCTGGAAATTCATCGTTTCAAAGCCAAAATGTCATTTTGTACCTCAAAATTTGAGTTGAAGTATGTAAATAGTTTTTTTTTTTGGTTTTTTTTGCTTTACCATATTGGATTCTTACGAATTGTTCATGTAATTGAATGTACTCATTATGAGGGTTTTTGTAGAGAATAATTATAATTAAGGGAGTAATAATAGCCTCAGAGTTAATTCATCATAGGCTACTATAGGAATAAAAAAGGAGCAACTAAACTTAGTCAATAAAGTTACTCAACTTTTTTTCTTTTTTAGAAAGTATAGGCAACAGTACAACACTAGGCAAACGTTAGAATTTCTAACGGCTCTTTCTTTCTTTTGCTATATAAGCAACACTATACAATCAGATGAATAGAACAGTGATTTTCAATTCATCAATTTTACTTCCGCAAATTACTCTGAAATTCAATATGGTATCAGAGCAGACTTGATCTTGCTCCAAATCAACTCCACAAACTCCAAATAGGCAAACCAATCACTGGACAGATAACAAGAACTGTACTAGTTGAACAAATTAACCATCAAAAACCGCTCAAGCTCAAATAGAGCAATTCCAATCAAAATTCGAAAAATCTAAAAATGGCACAACAAACCGAGAGACTTACGGGTGTGCTATTGAATGGCAAAAATTACCATCTTTGGGCACGGCAAGTAACATTTGGCCTCATTGGCAGAGACAAATTCAAGCATATCACCAGTGAAAAAACAAAGACAAAAGCCAGCAAACCAACAGAGCCAACAGATGACGAGAAAAGGCAATATCATAATGGAGAAAAAGCGACAACCTAGTCATAAGTTGGCTGTTAGCAACCATGGAATCCCACATCTCCGATCTCATGACATATCTAGACACAGCTCGAGAAATGTGGGTTAAAGCTGAAACGATGTTCGGCAAAAAGAAAAATTACTCCCTCATTTATCAACTTCAGCAAGAACTCCACCAATTACAACAACAAAATCAATCTGTCACCGAACTATTCAGCCAAATCCAAAAAAAGAAAGATGAAATTAGAGTGTATCGTTCCCTCACAACCGACATCGAAGAAATCAAGAAAAGGGAGGAACATGATGACATTTTCACCTTCCTGGCCAAGCTCGACTCAAGCTATGAGGGGGTGAGATCGCAAATTCTGCTCATGGGTGAGCTACCATCCCTTGATGAGGTTGTAGGGATGGTTGAAAGACAAGAAACAAGGCGAATAGTAATGGGTTCTCAGCCATCTGACAACCCCCTAAGCCAAGGCCTTCGTCGCTCGACCGAACCCTAGGTCAGAGAATCGAGGAGACCAAACCACCATCCACTGCGATTTCTGTAAGAAGGAAGGACACAAGCGCGAGGAGTGCTGGTGCCTCAACCCTCACCTCCAACCAAAGGGAAGGCACGGCGGAGGCGGTTTAGCCAAAGGGGGATATTGGCAACAAGGAGAACATTATTGCGAAGAGAGAAAGGGGTATGCAGCGCTAAAAGAAAAAGGGGAGCGGGTTGAGGGATCCGACCCGCCAGAGAAAGAAATAGAGGCCGAAATCAATCTGGATCAAATGAGGCAACTATACACCCAGCTATCCGTGATGTTTCAAGAAAAAAATTAGAAGACCTCTGGTATAATTACAAACCTTCTACAAAATTCTTTAAATTCAAAATGGATACTTGATTCGGGTTCAACTGATCACATGGCCGGAAATAAAATTTTGCTTAACAAATACAATAAATGAGACCAAACAATTTGTAATTGTTGCAAATGGTGAAAAAATAAAAAATTTAGGAAAATTTTCAATTAGTCTCCTTTCAAAAACTATACCAAATGTTTTGCATGTAGAAGGTTGTACATCTAATTTGTTATCCATTAGTAAACTCACACGAGAATTAAATTGTGAAATTACATTTACATCTAAAAGTGTGATTTTTCAGGAGTGGATAACAAAGAGTATCATTGGTGAAGAATTTTTAGAAAATGGGCTCTATATTTTGAGTAAAGGAAAATACAACTTCAATATTAGAAAAGAAGAAGAATTAGGCACTCTTTGGCATAAGAGAATTGGGCATCCCTCCAATAAGATTTTGAAATATATTTTTGATTTCAAATAACTAGATTGTAGTAGTTGTGAAATTTACAAATTAGGAAAACATACAAGATTACCATTTAGTTTATCCTATTGTAAAAGCAAAAAACCTTTTGAGTTAATACATTCGGATGTTTGGGGTCCCGCTTCAATTGAATCATACAATGGATACAAATACTTTGTCATATTTATAGATGATTTTTCTAGAACTACATATATAGCTACACTTATTAAAAAATAAAAGTGAAGTATTTTCTCAATTCAAAATTTTTTTATAATTTTTAGAAAATCAATATGATGCAAAAATTAAAACCTTTAGAAGTGATAATGGAACGGAATTTATAAACCAAAATTTCACAAATTTTTTCAAACAAAAAGGAATTTTGCACCATACAACTTGTGTTTATACACCCCAACAAAATGGTGTGTCAGAAAGAAAAAATTGACATTTACTCGAAATAACGAGAGTACTTTTATTTCAAAACAATGTTGCAATAATATTTTGGTCGGATGCCGTTCTCACCGCAACATATTTATAATAGATTGCCAAGTGCCTATTTAACTTTTAAGATCCCACTAGAAATTCTTTACCAAGAAAAACTCAACATCGGTCATTTAAGGGTACTTGGATGTACATGTTATGTGCACAAAAATAAACAACACAAATTAGATTACACATCAATCAAAGCTATTTTTTTGGGATATTTATCTCAAAAAAACGGTTATAAATGTTATGATCTGGTTAACAAAAAACTTTATATTTCAAGAGATGTGACATTCTAAGAAAATGAGCTATATTACAAGACACTAGAAAATGAGACTAATGATCAAGAAAAACCAAATGAGTTTACATTTCCATTTTTTTACAACTCCGAAGAAGGAAATTTGGTAATAGAAAACGAAAATAAAATAATCAATGAGAATGAAGAGGAAGAGACTTCTCAAAGTGAGGGGGAAGAAGGTAGTACTGAAATAACACCATTGAGAAGGTCCAATCGAACACCTCGACCTACAACTAGAATACAGGATTTTGTAACATATGAGGTAAAATATCCCATCCATAATTTTTTGTCTTATGAAAATGTTACACCCCAATATCAAACTTACTTGACCTCAATTTCCAAAGAGAAAGAGCCAAATAACTATGAGGAAGCCATAAATCAACCAATATGGTGCAAAGCAATGGAAGAAGAACTTAAAGCATTGGAAAAAAATAAAACAAGGGTAGTCGTACAACTACCGAGGGGAAAAAATCCGTAGGATGCAAATTGGTCTATAAAATTAAGTTTCATAGTGATGATACTATTGAAAGATATAAAGCACGATTAGCAGCAAAGGGATACACTCAAACGTATGGTATAGATTATCAAGAAACATTTCCACCCGTGGCCAAGATGAATACCGTTAGGATTTTGTTCTCTATAGCGGTAAACCACAATTGGACCCTACATCAATTGAACATCAAGAATGTTTTTCTTCAAGGAACACTTGAAGAAGAAATTACCACCCGGTCATAAAAAAGAAAACGATTCTAACCTAGTGTGTAGTTAAAAAAATTAATTTACGGACTAAAGTAATCTCCACGGGCATGGTATGGCAAACTAAGCTCATATTTAATTTCTTATGATTTTAAAATTATGAATGCCGATCACTTATTGTTTTCCAAAATTAGTGGTACTTTTACAACCATAATTCTAGTATATGTAGATGACATAATAATTACCGGAAATAATTTGAAAGAAATTAACAAAATAAAAAAGCAATTAAAAGAAAATTTTGATATCAAAGACTTGGGGTTACTAAAATATTTTTTAGGAATATAAATAGCACATTCACCCAAAAGACTATTTATTTCACAAAGAAAATACACGCTTGACCTATTGAAAGAAACAGGAAAATTAGAGAGCAAACCGGCATCTACACCAATAGATAGTAAATGCAAATTAAATATTGAGGATGGTGAATCTTTAGAAAATATAAATCAATTTGAAAGACTTGTAGGAAAATTAATTTACTTAACAGTAACCTGACCCGATATTTCTTTTTCGGTAAGTCAAATTAGTAAATTCATGCATGCACCTAGAACATCACATTTAGAAGCAATACATAGAATTTCAAAATATTTAAAAGGGACACCCGGAAAAGGAATATTCATGAAATGTAATAATTCTAACGAAGTGTGTGGCTATTCCGATGCAGATTGGGCCGGGTAACTTTGATAGAAAATCAACCACCGGTTTTTGCACATTAGTCACATGGAAGAGCAAGAAACAAAGTGTTGTGGCACGATCAAGCGCCGAGGCGGAGTATCGAGCCATGGCATCAACTTCGAGCGAGTTAACTTGGATCAAACAACTTCTCACGGACATTGGAATTAAAATTCAAGAACCAATGAAGATGTTTTGCGATAACCAAGCGGCTCGACATATAGCAACCAATCCGGTCTTCCACGAAAGAACAAAACACATCGAAATAGATTGTCACTTCATTAGAGAAAAAATTCAAGCAAAGGAAATCGAAACTCCGTTTGTAAGGAGTGAAGAACAATTGGCGGACATCTTCACAAAGAATTTAGAACCAAAACCATTTGAAGAAAATTTAAGCAAGTTAGGGTTTATTGATATCTACACGCCTAACTTGAGAAGGAGTGTAGAAAATAATTAGAATTAAGGGAGTAATAATAGCCTCAGAGTTAATTCATCATAGGCTATTATAGAATAAAAAATAAGCAACTAAACTTAGTCAATAAAGTTACTCAACTTTTTTTCTTTTTTAGGAAATATAGGCAACAGTACAACACTAGACAAACATTAGAATTTCTAACGGCTCTTTCTTTCTTTTGCTATATAAGCAACACTATACAATCAGATTGAATAGAACAGTGATTTTCAATTCATCAATTTTACTTCCGCAAATTACTCTGAAATTCAACAGTTTTTTTTAGCATTATTTTTATTTACCAAAATGGTTGTAACTAGTTCATATGTATTAAGTAGAATTTGTACTTTATTTGGTATATATGTGATAATGTGATGTTTTCATACTATTAAATTAAAATTTATGGTTAGCCACATCTGCAAACTGATCTAAGAAATATATATATATATATATATATATATATATATATAGGCTATGGTGAGTTGTGAAGTAAAACGTCGTTTTACTTCACGCCATATTTTCATTTTGAAAATCCAAACAACCGATCCGAACCGTTCAACTTTTTCTAAATATTGAAATGTGCTTGGAGACTAAATTTTACATTTTTTGGAATTTTTTACTATTTATTAAGCCACTTTGAAATCGCTGATCCACTGTGAACAGTAAAAAACAGTAAAATTTTCTGGACCACCAGATCAGTGATTTTCAAAGTGGCTTAATAAATAGGTAAAAATTTCAAAAAATGTAAAATTTAGTCTCCAAGCACATTTCAATATAGAGAACATGTTGAGCGGTTCGGATCGGTTGTTTGGATTTTCAAAACGAAAATATGAGCGTGAAGTAAAAATGACATCTTACTTCACAACTCACCATAGCCCAGCTCATATATATATATATATATATATATATATATATTGAAATATATAAGTTAAAAAAATTAATATAATCACAAACGGTTCTGTAGTAAAAACAGTTGATGAAAGTGATGATTACCATCAGTTATGTGGTAATACCGTTGGTGAATTTTTCCAAAATAGTACCATTATAGAAGAGAATTTAGGAGAGAGCTGAAAGGCGAAACAATGGCGATTGCCAGGCGATTTTTCTAGAACACACAAAAAGAAAAAAACGAACACAAAAAAGAAAAAAAAGAAAGACGAAACAGAAAAAACAAAAAAGAAAGTTTGTTCTCCAACTCGCCATCAAGTTCCTTCTCTCTCTAACCGTTTTTCTCCTCTGACTGAGATCAAAGATACTCTGACCAAATATATATCTCGCCATGGTGCGATCTTCTACAACCATTACTACTGCCCCTGTGCATTCTTTCACCAGGTCTCAGCGCGAGATCACCACAGCTAATCCACCTCCCAAACCTGCACGATCTTCTGTGGATGCTCCTCACTTACCACTCGCTATTCCTTCTACCCAGACTTTGAATTCTGGTGGGAAGTCGAAGAGTTGTGGAATAGGCGATCCGTCTTCTACTGTGTCAATTCCGTACAAATTAACACTGTTACAGAGGCGTGCGCAGCCTCACGCAGCACAACGTCCTATCAGTTACTGGAGGTGTACCGCTGATCCAGCTACTGGAGGGACAAGGCGCGAACGGATTTGAAAGAAATTTGAGTCGCTTAAGGTCTCGTCTTCTCCAAAGCACCTAGTCTGTTTCAAATACGGTTCTATCAGGCATCTGCGTGATCAATGTCGGAACACGTCTCTCTGCTACCTTTGCAATCGCTTTGGTCACACTTCTTTTAGTTGCAAGTCGATCACAGACCTACCCCCTCCCATTCACACGAAAACCTCTCCTAAAACCTCCTTCCCGGTTCATCCGAAACGTTCTACGCCTTTCCCATTGCACAACCTTACAGACCTTACTTCCACAATGAATCGTGAAATGGCGCTGAAACT
Source organism: Carex myosuroides (assembly GCA_028015225.1). Classification (NCBI taxonomy): domain Eukaryota; kingdom Viridiplantae; phylum Streptophyta; class Magnoliopsida; order Poales; family Cyperaceae; genus Carex; species Carex myosuroides. Next base: position 7,929,434 of record CM051470.1, on the reverse strand, counting down.
CTCGATCCCGCATTTCTTTGCGTCTCCTCACACCGATGAGTTAGAACAACACTTCCACCAAAGCTTTTTACTGGAAGATGTGGCGGAGTGGGGACGCGAACGGATCTCAGAGGCGATTCATCGGAGACATCACAATTCTCTTGGCGCGTACGTACCTTTGACGATTCTCATTTCCTGATTGAGGCGCCTCATCCTAAATGGCTTGACGGTGTTCTCGGTGATGGTTTTCTCCGCCTTGACAATACTTCTTTCCCAGTGACGCCTTGGGACCCTGGCTACCTAGAGGGGCTCAAACTACTATCGATTTGGTGCAAGGTTAGGGGACTTCCTCAAACTCTCTGGAAATGGATAGATTTTGAAACTCTGTTCCACCCCTATGGTGCTATTGTCTATGAACTAGCTGAAGAAACAGATAACCTGGATGAATTTCGTAGTGCCCGAGTACGTCTTGGTTTGTGTGAGCCTCAATTGATACCACCTAGCAAATGGTTATTGTACACGGATGCCTCCGGATACACTTCCCGGTTCACCTTTGAGTTAGTCAGAGATCTGGGACCAACTCAGAAGTGGCTTTCAGTTACCCAGAAAGGCCCTAAACCGCCAAATGGGGGTGGGACAGGACCAGGATCTGATCCTAAAACAAAATTCCGCGGGTTCTGGTAAACCCACATCCTCTAAATCAGGCTCTCGTAAAACCACCACTAGGCCCAAAAGTGGTGTTAACAAGCCTAAGGAGAAGGGTGTGATTATTCAAGAACCGGCGCCACCTTCCAACACCACTCACCGTTACTATGCAGGAAATGGTAAAACCCCTATCCTTGTTACTAATGAGGACTCTGATACTGACGAGGAGGATCTCTCTTGGTTTTACACTGGCTCTCTGAAACCTGAACTCCACTGGCCATCCACTGGCTTTGGCAGTGAACCTTCCAAACCAGGTTCCTCCCCGGTCTCTACCTATAGATCTTGCCCCGTCTGATTTTGAGCTCTCTGATACCTCAACTAAGCATGCTCCTTCTCCTCCGGTATCCGTTCACACAGCTTCTGACTCTTATGTGCTTCCCGTGTACCACCCACCTTCTCCCTTACCTTCTGGGGTGGTCCTCTAAGAGATCAACCCCTCTGCACAACCTCCAACTCACACTCTTCACCACCCTTCAGCCTCAGCCTCTGATGACTCAATCCAGAGTATCCCTTTACCTGCTAAGCCAGTTGAGGTTATCTCTATTCCTTCTGATACAACCACTGATGCCCCTCCTCCTGGACCAGACCCTGATACAGCTCACTTCCAACACACACTGACCTTCAATCTTCCCATCAATAATTTGGATGTTTCTCACCTCTCATCCTTTTCTGTCAGAGTTGGTACTCAGGAGGATCTCCCTGAAATCCAAACCCAAGGGAATACTGATACCGCGCTTCAGGTATTTACCCTTCTCATGAACCAACTGGTCTCTCCTGTTCTGGCTCTTCCTGCCCCCTGTCCATCCAATCCAAACACCCCCTACCAGTGCCTGCTACTCCTCCCTCCAAGAAACGGGGCTTCAAGATGGATTCTCTTAGAAGAAGTGTGCGCATTCGAGCCCAATGGGGTGAAGACATCCCAGTCTTGTCTAAAGCTCAAGCACGCATTCAGAACAGATACCATTTGAGAAGCTCTGCCCAAGGTAATGCCTTAGTTAACAATCATCCATATAATAGATTGACAGTTAAGGAAGTAGCTGCACTTTTTAGAGCTTACCACATCAAATTAGGCATTAATGACTTGAATGCAACTGCTATTATTCAGGCTATTAGATCATTGGATAGATCAGATTTCGATAGAATGATTAACCAGGCTTTAGATACCCTCAAAGGGCAAGCTGATACATATTGTCTCATCCTAGATCAGGATGAAAGTGGTGCTCTACAATTTTTATGATTATACTTAATTGGAATATTAGAGGCATGAATGCGTTTAGGAAGAAACAAATTTTCATAGATCTTTTACAAAACAATAAGATAGATGTTGTTGCTATTCAAGAAACTAAAAAAGAATCCTTTAATGATAGAATACTTAGATCATATTCCTCTTCTTTAGATTCCTGGAAATGGCTACCTTCTAGAGGTAGGTCTGGGGGTATATTGTTTGGTTGCTCTAGCTCCAACATCTCTATATTAGATTGTTTTCCTCAACTTTACTCTCTTACCCTATTATTAGAGTGTAAAGATACCAAATTTAGATGGATGTATACCATTATCTATGCCCCCATTGATAGACAACTTAAATCACAATTCTGGACAGAACTAGCTTTTTGTAGATCCTATAGTTCTTATGCTTGGTTAGTTAGTGGAGATTTCAATGCCATTAGATACCGCCATGAAAAATTAGGTTCCCATTTTGATTCTTCCAATAGCAGGGCTTTTAATTCCTTTATTCAAAATCAAGCCCTAATGGAACTTCCCCTTAGAGATAGAAAGTATACTTGGTCTAGTGGACACAAATTTGCATTATTAGATAGAGCTTTTGTCTCATCCACTTGGGAGGATCAATTCCCTCAGACCAAAATTTCTTCATTAAGTTCGTATGGCTCAGATCATTGCCCACTTTTGGTAACAGTTTCTCCACCTTCAGATCTTCCTCCTCATCATATCAAATTTGATTCTGTTTGGCTCAAAGAACCAGACTTAGTTGCTCTTATTCACAAATGGTGGCAGGAAATGCCTCTTCTTTCACATGGTGATACTGCCTTGCAATGGAAAAATAAACTCAAACGTCTTGCCACTAAAATTCAAGGCTGGGCACGTAATCACTATGGCAGAAAGAAGAAGGTTAAACAAAATGCTTTACAAAACCTTCATCAGTTAGAAATAATCAAAGAACAAAGGAGTTTCACTCCTCAAGAAACTAACCTGTGGAACTCTATTAAATCCTACCTTGAAGACATATATCTTGAAGAGGAATTACACTGGAAACAAAGATCTAAACAAACGTGGCTAGAGAAAGGGGATAAGAACACTAAATTCTTTCATAGAATAGCTTCTCATAGACAAAAAAAAATAGATTAGCTAGATTACAAGATGGGTCTAGGGAATTGACTAGTATTAGAGATATTCAGCTACATGCCAGTGAGTATTATAAAGAACTATTAGGAACTCCATGAGTCAAGTATGCTGCTTTAGAACACAATTTCTGGCAGGAAACTGACTTACTTACTATGGCAGAACAAGAGAACTTGATTAAACCTTTTACTGAAGAAGAACTTCATAGAGCAATCTGGTCATCTAACCCAACTGGTGCCCCTGGACCTGATGGGTTTTCCTTTCATTTCTATCAATTCTTTTGGGATTTGATAAAAACTGATTTACTTCTCCTCTGTCATAAGTTCTACTCCAATGATCTCAATTTATGGCATCTTAACAAATCAGTTATTTGTCTCATACCTAAAGAACATGATGCCTCATTGCTTAAACAATACAGACCTATCAGTCTTATTGTGAATTGTAGTTTTAAGATCATATCTAAAATACTTACTACGATTAGATCACATCATGGATAGACTCATTGCTTCCTCTCAGGCAGCATTTATTAAAGGTAGGTTTATCCTAGACAATGTAGTTCTTAGTCAAGAGGTGATTCATCATTCTCAAAGTTTAGCAACAGCTGGAGCAATAATTAAAATAGACTTTGAAAAAACATATGATAAAATTAATTGGAATTATCTCTTAGAGATACTAGCCAGTAGAAATTTTGGTGAGCAGTGGGTTCAATGGATACAATTGGCTCATAAGTTCTCATTCTTGTATTAACATTAATGGGCATCTCACTCCATATTTTAAATGTAGAAGGGGGGTGAGACAAGATGACCCCCTCTCTCCATTCCTATATATCCTAGCAGCTGATACTTTGAGTAAGATGTTCAATAAAGGTCGACATTTAGACTTACTACAAGGATTAGGTCCCCCTTGTCATCAGCTTAAAGCAGCAACTAATTGTCATTATGCTGATGACACAATCATCTTTGCAAAGGCTGAACCTCAGAACATTGAACGTATCTGGTGGACCATGTTGGGGTTTGAGGCACTTTCTGGCATGAAGATGAATATTGCTAAAACTGAACTCTATCCCTTAAATATCTCTAATGATTCTGCTCAACTTTTGTCTACTATTTTTGGATGTCCTCTGGGATCCTTTCCTTTTAAATACTTAGGTCTTCCACTATCAAATTCTAAACTAAGAGTTAAAGACTGGGAATACTACACAAAGTAGAAAAAAAACTTCAAAATTGGAAGAGTCGCCTTTTATCTCTAGGGGGTCGATTAGCTCTTTTAAACTCTGCATTATCATCTATATATTGCCTTATATGCATTGTCTATCTTTCAAATTCCAAAAACAGTGCTACTTAGATTGGACAAAGCTAGAAGGAAATTTCTTTGGCAAGGGTATGGCCTTAGTACACATAAATACCACCTAGTTAATTGGGCACAGGTTTGCCTCCCCAAAAAACAAGATGGTATGGGAGTTTTAGATCTAAGCTTAATGAACACTGCTCTCTTGGGAAAATGGAGATGGAAATTCAAAGATCCTTGCTGTTTTGGTCTGTGGAAAACAACTATTTCTCTCAATTATTTTTCAGATGACCCTCTCCCTTCTTATTCTCCCTTTTGGCAAGCTGTAAATACGCACTCATCTCTTTATGATAGAGGAATTCTATATCATGCAGGGGCGCAAAGTAATGTCCATTTTTGGACTGATATTTGGATAGGGGAATGCTCTTTAGCTACCCTATATCCATTTTTGTTTTCATTATGTAGTAACCCTCATATAACTTTGCCAGAAGTGATTTCCTCACAGGGACAGTGTATCACCTTCTTTCGAACCCTCACAGGGGTTCTTAAATATGAATGGATTGAACTATTACACATCATCTCCACCTTTGCCTCGGATAACCCCCAGGAACATATCGCATGGCTATGGAACTCGAATGGGAAGTTTTCTGTTAAATCTTTATATCAATTTTAAGTTTTGGGGGCTGCCAAGAACTATATACACTGGAATGGTGGCAACTACCAGTGCCACCTAAAATTTGGGTTTTTATGTGGTTGGTACAGCATAACAAAATCCTGACAAAGGATAACTTAGCAATTAAAGGTTTGGGCTGGGGACCAAAGGTGTCTTTTTTGCACAAAAACTGAATCTGTTGATCATCTGTTTTTTCATTGTTCCAAAGCCCGGCAAGTTCTTTTCTGGCTTGGAGATTGTCAACATTTTATTACTGAATGGTCTTCCTTTCAGGAAGTGATACAATTTGGATTTATGTTGCCACCACAAACAAAACAATATTTTCTGATTTCTATTAGTGCCTTTGCTTGGACCATGTGGAATGCGCGAAATAATATATGTTTCAATAATTCTTCACATAAGTCAGTTAGATCACTTATCATTAATATTGTTCACCTGGTTCTATATTGGACAGGGGGTCTGGCGGAGCTTCCTGCTCAGACAAGAGATCAATGGCTACCGCAATCACTAGGAGATGTGACGCTGCAGGAATTGCAACCTTCCTCTGAGCGTCAGATGGTGTCCCGCTCCACTTAACAAACTAATATATTCTCTTTAATTTGGTGGATTAGATATACTATCTAATTTCTTTCATACGGAGTTTTGTTATGCCAGATGTGGCTCGATATAATTCTTTGCAGTGCCTTATGCTCTTATAGACTTTAGCTTTACTTTTTGGTTTTGTTAGATATTTGGTTTCTTTTACCTGTAAGTTACTCTGTTTCTATATGAAACGGGCCTCGCGCTTATTTAAAAAAAAAAAAAAAAATACCGTTGGTGAAAGTAACAATCACCAAACGGTTCTTTAGTAAAAAAAATTGGTGAAAGTGACAATCACGTACCAACAATTAAAAACCATCATTGATTTTTTTACATTCACTGACGCCCATCACAGACAATACGAGAACCATTTTTGAAAGCACTTTTAATCGTTTGTGATGTGTTTTGTATATTAGTGAGAGTAAATATGATATTATGAATTTTTCAGGTGGAAATACGTCAATTTGAAGTTTTTTTGAGGTTATACATTAAATTTCTCCAAAAACTTTGTAATAATTAACTACTTGTGCGATTGTTGAGGTGCAAGGTGCAGTAAGTGGGGTCGGTTTTCCAAAAACAGCAAGTGTGGGGTTTCTCTAACTACATTCATCAACCCTTTTGGGGGAAGTTAGGTGTAGAGTTCTAAATCCACCTAAAAACTGAACTGCACACATAACTATCACACGCATCTCTATTGCTTTGCATTTATGTAAATTAATATTTAGAAGCAACAATCTTCCACTTCTTTCCCTTCAAAGGTCCCTTCTCTCTCTTTCATAAATGTGTGATTTTACTTTACATATTTCAATATTCAATAAATTAAGATGAGTATATCTTCATATTATTTTTTTTTTAGTGGTTTTCATTGTTTTTTTCCTCTGTCTCTCTCTAATTTGCCTGGTTCTGATAATTCAGTGTTAAAAAAAAACCAAATTAAATATAGTGATACTATGGCAGTATCATTTGAAAGAGAAATTAGCATAATAAAGCAATTGACAAACTACGATGCCAGCATTATTTGTAAACTAATTTTTTAATTAAAATTTAAAAATATTATAACATTTTTCAAAATGTAAATATACCATGATAAGAACATACTGTCATCATTGTTGGTTGTTGGTACCTATCTTCATCGAAAAGGCACGAGCCTAATATCCTAAATAAATGGAATACAAAATGGGTGCTTGAGTATATATTTTACTAAAAGAATATTATTAAAAAATGAACTCTAGTGCATTATTTATTTCGTTAATAATTAAGTATTACCGCTCGATCCAATAACAATTTCTAATTACATCTTAAATGCAAATTAGTACTAAAATATTATTGCATTTCATCTATGAATGGATAAGAAAATGGAATATTTGGCTTGCAAATGAGGTATCAACACTGTTTCTATAATTAATAGAGACAAATTTCCATAAATTGGGAGAAAAATTATGGTGTTCTTCCGCTCACCAAGACTCTTGATGAGCTTGATAGAGAACATCTTAATCACAGGTGAGAATATCTTCTCAAAGCCAATCTCTTTCTACGACATCTTAATCATTTGTGATGTGTTTTGTATAATAGTGAGAGTAAATATGATATTATGAATTTTTCAGGTGGAAATACGTAATTTGAAGTTTTTTTGAGGTTATACATGAAATTTCACCAAAAACTTTGTAATAATTAACTACTTTGCGATTGTTGAGGTGCAAGGTGCAGTAAGTGGGGTCGGTTTTCCAAAAACAGCAAGTGTGGGGTTTCTCTAACTACATTCATCAACCCTTTTGGGGGAAGTTAGGTGTAGAGTTATAAATCCACCTAAAAACTGAACTGCACATAACTATCACACGCATCTCTATTGATTTCACATCATCTACAGTTCGCTTTCTGATAGGACGCTTATATAAGTATTTTAATTAATTCAACTAAAATTAAAGACGTACAGGAACCCATCATGTACTGTTGCTGGCTTCTATCTAACAATGTGGATTGATTTCACATCTTCTACAGTTCGCTTTCTGATCGATAGGACGCTTATATAAGTATTTTAATTAATTCAACTAAAATTTAAAGACGTACAGGAACCCATCATGTAGTGTTGCTGGCTTCTATCTAATAGTGTGGATTGATTTCACATCTTCTACAGTTCGCTTTCTGATAGCACGCTTATATAATTATTTTTATTAATTCAACTAAAATTAAAGATGTACAGGAACCCATCATGCATCGTTGCTGGCTTATATGACGCTATATATATATATATATAGAGTAGAACTATAGGGTGCTCCTAAGCTCACCAAGTCCTTTGTGAGCGCGACTCTAAAACCTATTAAATTGACTTCAAACGACATTTCCAAACCGTTAGATGTTCAATCTATATTAAAATGTGCTTGGAGACCAAATTTTACATTTTTTGGAATTTTTTTACTATTTATTAAGATGGTTTGAAAATCGCTGTTTTTATTAAAATTCTGCACCATTGGAAAACAGCGATTTTCAAACCATCTTAATAAATAGTAAAAAAATTCCAAAAAATGTAAAATTTGGTCTCCAAGCACATTTTAATATAGATTGAACATCTAATGGTTTGGAAATGTCGTTTGAAGTCAATTTGATAGGTTTTAGAGTCGCGCTCACGGAAGGGCTTGGTGAGCTTAGGAGCACCCTAGTTCTACTCATATATATATATATAGATAGAGCTGGGCTATGGTGAGTTGCGAAGTAAAACGTCGTTTTACTTCACGTCATATTTTCATTTTGAAAATTCAAACACCTGATCCGAACCGTTCAACTTTTTCTAAATATTGAAATGTGCTTGGAGACTAAATTTTACATTTTTTGGAATTTTTTTACTATTTATTAAGCCACTTTGAAATCGCTGATCCACTGTGAACAGTAAAAAACAGTAAAATTTTTTGGACCACCGGATCAGCGATTTTCAAAGTGGCTTAATAAATAATAAAAAAATTCCACAAAATGTAAAATTTAGTCTCCAAGCACAATTCTCTATATATATAGAGCTGAGCTATGGTGAGTTGTGAAGTAAGATGTCATTTTTACTTCACGCTCATATTTTCATTTTGAAAATCCAAACACCCGATCCGAACCGCTCAACATGTTCTCTATATTGAAATGTGCTTGGAGACTAAATTTACATTTTTTGAAATTTGTTTACTATTTATTAAGCCACTTTGAAAATCGCTGATTGTTCGCGCGAAAGCGCAACGCAAGTTTCGGTACGCTTGAGGGCGTACCTTTTAAAACCGCGTTTACACTTCACGAGTAAGGGTCGCAAGTGCACAACCCCTATCGAGTAGTATAATCGGGTATCAATCCACAGGGACGGGCAATTACTAGGTTAGAATCTACCAAACTCAATTAAAAACTAGAAGTGAGAAGGTTTTGGTTTGGTATTTAAGTTCCTAAAAAGGTCAATTCAAGCAATTCAAACAATGTAATAAAATGCTAGAAGAAATGTAAATTGTGTTTTGATTATGGATAAAAGGCGTTTCCAGGGTTTCATATTTCATCTGTGATCTGCCTCTAGTGGTACGGCCCGTACCAAGTTGGTACGGCTAGGCCGTACTCCACTTGGTAAGGCAAGGCCGCACCACTCTGGTAAGACCCGTACTGGCTTGCCAGAACAGAGCTTACCAGTTCGAGTTGATGCATTCCTTGCTGGTACCTTGTGCTAAACTCTTTAGAAAGGTTCAATTGACCATACCTAAGGTTCCTAAGCCTCAACCGTCGTGTGTTGGATCAAGATTTAGGTTGGAATGCAATTGATTGCCTTTTAGGGATTTCTACACCTCAATTCTCATGTGTTGATACAGATCTACCCTAGCTGGTTGATTGGAGACCTAAGGCACCCTCTAATCTGTCGATTAGAGGAGAATTCAACCTCTCGGCTTCAATTCGAACAAGTCTACCCTAAACAATTGATTTGGTTGAGAGATTGAGATGATCACATGACCTTGATAGGTTTGATCTAGACCTAGAGGTTCATCATACACAATCACAGCAATCAAAGCAAGAGATGGCAAAGAAAATCACAATCAATCAATCAAAAGAGTTCATACAAGATACAAGTCAAAGAAAGTCAAAGCAAATCAAGAATCCATCTCTAAACCCTAGAAACTGAAATAACTACTCACAGCACATGATCTGATCTAAAAATACAATAAAAGAGATAGAGAAAGCCATGGATCGAAGGGATCGAGAGGAGGAAGCTTGATCCGTCGAGTTTCGCCTCTTTCCTCTTCCTTCCTTCTTCCTCCTAGCTCCCTAGCTCTCTTTCTCTCTCTTACTGTGCTCTCAATTAGATCTGGAATGGAATGACTGTCGAAATTGGAGAGTTCCCCGCTTTAAATAGCCTCTGCCAAAATTTGAATCTGTCAGGCCGCCTTTAGGTACGGCCCGTACCAAATTGGTACGGCCAGGCCGTACCAGGCGTGATGAGCTGAAAAATGGCCAAGTCTGGTGAGACCCGTACCAAGCCTGGTAAGGGTCGTACCTCATCATCTGAATCGCCGTTTCTTCGTGTGTTTTGCTCCAAACCTGCAGAAAACAAACAAACACTCAGCAGTACCAAATTCTAAAGATATATCGATGAAATGCACATGATTCTGGTGAATTAGGGCACGAATCTGGTACTAAAACAGGCCTAAAATAGACTACATATGCGAGGTATCACTGATCCGGTGGTCCAGAAATTTTTACTGTTTTTACTGTTCACAGTGGATCAGCGATTTCAAAGCGGCTTAATAAATAGTAAAAAAATTCCAAAAAATATAAAATTTAGTTTCCAAGCACATTTCAATATAGAGAACATGTTAGTGGTTCGGATCGGTTGTTTGGATTTTCAAAATGAAAATATGGCGTGAAGTAAAACGACGTTTTACTTCACAACTCACCATAGTCTATCTCTCTCTCTCTCTCTCTCTATATATATATATATTCATATAACATACTATTTATTTTTATATTATAGGGGGAATTTCACGTATACCCCTCAAAATTTTCAAAATTACGTATTTTCCCCTCTAAACTTCAAAAACTCACAAATTTGCTCATTTTATTGTCTTTCATATTAAAATTCATTCTTAATTTATAAAATACCCATTTTAACCTTATTAAAAGCATAAAATGCCCATCATACTCAAATTTGAATCTGAAGGGTTCCTCTACTGTCCGAACTACTTTAAGATCTGTGCACGCTAGATCAGCACGAATCTTGAAGCGAACACACACGGATATTGAAGCAAAAAGCACAGATCTTATTGTGATCTGTGCGGATCGAAATTACTTTAAAATAGATCAACACGAATCTTAAAGCCAACAGGCACATATATTGAAGCTACACACACAGATCTTAATGCGATGTGTGTGGATTGGACGGTAGAGGAACTCTTCATATTCAAATTTGAGTCCGATGAACTTTTTATGCTTTTAATAAAGGGTAAAATGGGTATTTTATAAATTTAAAATGAGTTTTAATATAAAAAACAGTAAAATGGGTAAATTTGTGAGTTTTTGAAGTTTAGAGGGGAAAATACGTAATTTTGAAGTTTTTTAGGGATATACGTGAAATTCCCCCTATATTATATTATATTATATTATAGAGAAAAGTTTGGACCACAAGCCCAAGCTTCCCACCCATCCCCAAGTTCGTATCCTGTGAGATATCTCATCTTTGTGTGACTGATGTGTACAGTGCCTATTCAGTAATATCACACGGGGCCTTGTGCTTTGAGATTTGTGCATAACGTATTTGAACGGTTGAAATTTTCTAAAAAATAACTCAAAGAATGCGAATTCCTCGGCCACCACTTACTTCATGTCTAGCGTCCTGTCCAGCGCTCATGACAAACCCTTTAAAACTTTGTTTATAACACTTTAAATTGCTACTACAAACTCGGATCCCATCATAAGTCCACAATTAAGCGTGCTCGAGCAGGAGTAGTACTAGGATGGGCGACCTCCTGGAAAGTCTGAAGTCTATGTGTTGCATTCCTTTTAAATCACTAAATTGTAAAATCTGGGTAGTTCAATTCCAATGTACCTTTGTCTTCATGCAAAAAAAGGGAAAGACTCAATTCACCCACGATCTCTTTTTTTTTTTCCTCTGATAATTCTCGTCAATTTTTCCGACGATCAGTGACGTATTTTGCGAATCCAAAAACAAGAACTCTACTAATTAATTTTCTTTTTCAAATGAGATTCATAAAAGGTTACTTTTGAGTTATATTTGTGTCGTTATTTTTTATTTTTTAAATATGCTACATATAAAAACATGATTCTAGGTTTAAAGACTTCATATGCTATGTATAAAAATTGCATTTTGATAAGTTACATGTAAGATCAAAGGCTTCACACGAGTACTTTAAAGGGTGGTAAACAAAAGTTTAAAGGGTTGAGAAGCAAAATAAAAAATAATAAAAATAGAACTTATAAGTTACATATAAGGTTTAAAGGTTTGACATGGGTAATCTAAAGAGTTATAGGCTGAGGTTTAAAAGCTTGAGAAGCAAAATAAAATAATAAAAAATAAAATATAATAAGTTACATGTAAGGTTTGAAGATTTGACACGAGTACTATGGAGACAAAGAATATATGCTTGAGAAGAAAAGAAAAAAAACTGATAAGTTACATGTAATGCTTAACGGCTTGACACGAATATTTTTAAAAGGTTGTACACATACGCATATGTTTAAATGCTTGAGAATTTAAAGTGCCAACGGGGTCTTTCACTCCAAAAAAAAAACAGCGACACAAATAAAATTCAAAAGTACTTAATCATGATCTCATTTGAAATAGAAAATCAAATAGAAGACTTTGGTAGCTATAGATTCGCAAATTCGTTAAAGATCATCGGAAAAATGGACGAGAATGACTAGAGAAAAAAAAAGGGTGAAAGAAATCTTTTATTTTTTGACTTGGAGACAAAAGTAGTTACCAATTGAACTAGGTAGATTTTGCTTTGGGTTCTTTATTAATAGAAAAAAGAACATAGCATAAGGGGTACATTCCTGTGAAATCTCGTTTCGTAGGAAAGACGTGAATGTCTATCCCATCTGCTATAATGTCAGCTACAATGGTGGACGGGAATGTCTATCCCGTCCATTACAATGTCCGCTACAAAAATCTCATTTTATGTAGCGGACACACTGTAACGGATGGGATAGATAGACATTCTCCTCCACCACTGTAGCTGACACTGTAGTGGACGGGTAGACATTTCCGTCCTTCCTATGGACAAGATTTCATAGGAATGTATCCTTTTTTCGATATATTTTTCTTTTTTCTATAAAAAAATCAAGATTTTGTTTGTAGACATAAGTTTAAAGACTTGTTGGTTGCACTTTAAATGATCGTAAATATATATTTAAAAGGTTGAACATGAGCGCTGGACAGAAGGGACTTTGAGGGGCTCGGTGGGGGGCAAGGCTTGGGCACAGTGATCTGCTTCCTATATTATATTATACATATCTCGTCGGCCATTGTAGTATATATAGCTAACTAGAGTTCAGAGGCTACATATACGCCCGATCGCATTGTATATACGAAGAGCTCCTGAACCAAGGTTAGAAAAAATAGCTTAATTAAATTGTTCTTTTGTTTTAATAAGTAGTTAGATGTAATTAATTAAGGGTGATGCAACCCAAATATTTTCATCATGCCTTTATTTGAATTGGCTTGGGCACAATTCAAATGCCTTTATTTTTTATATTTTCATCATAAATATCTCTATTTTTTAATTTTTTAATAATAATGTTTTTTTTTTAATTTATATATATGTTACAAAAAATATCTATATTATTTTTTTTACAAAAGCATAAAAATTATCAAATTATTTTAATATGAATCAAAGAGTTGAAAATCAACATGCAAAAATTACTGACTTCAGCGTATTTTTGTAAGTTCTTGATAACAATCATAATAAAATTAAAATACCATAATATTTTACATGTGAGTAGAGAAAATAATTAATATAGATCATATCTTATAGTTTTATGTTGATATATAAGTTCTAAATTTTAAGTAATTGAAGTTTTAAAAAGAGAGGCTTTAATGGAGACATCAAAAAGTGAAAGCATCTTAACCATTAAAGTTATTTAGTATCCAGGAAAGCAACTTGCATTAGAGGCTTCTGAATCTCATAATAGACCATCATATATATCCATCAAATATATGCACCACATTATACTCATTATTTGCTAATTCCAGAATATTCAACTTTTGGATTAGCAAAATATATATGATGGATATATATGATGGTCTATTAAATAATAGAACTAATGTGGTGCATCAGGAGCCATACAGATTCAACTTATTAAAGGCTTCTGAATCTCATAATATTCTAGAATATTGGATTTTTATTAATATGAAATCAAATATGAATCCTATCTGTATATATATACTTAATGTCATATTTCAGTTGGAGAAATAATAATGCATGGATTCTTGGCTAGCTATAGTTATAAGAATATCCAATCATGTTAATATTAATAATTCTACAGTTTGTTCAACGCCATCGTGTTAATATTGATAATTATTTTTCAGAGAAATTTTTATGAACTTGACAAACCTTTTTTTTTTTAACATTTTTACATCCATCGGAAATTCTAAACAATTTCATATATAGTACATGCATGGGTGCTTGTGTGCTTTATATATGGATTTACAAAGAAGCATGCATATGGCTTGGTGCAGAATAGGTACAAGATGTGGAAGCTTAAAACTGGAGAAGGTGGGCCCTGGGTGAAAACTTGTAACGGATATCTTGGAAGAGAAATATGGGAGTTTGATGAACGGTTAGGACAAATGAAGATCTTGCTGCAGTAGAAAGAGCTCGAAGATAATTTTTCATAAATAGGCATCACAAGAAGCAAAACTCTGATCTACTTGTGAGGCTGCAGGTATGAATTCCAAAGACAGTAAACTTCGAAAATCCTTCAAGATTTTGATATGTAAAATATAAAATAATGATATAATTTTAAAAACAGTAAAATTTGACATTATTCAAGATTTTGATATGTAAATTTTATTGACAGGTTTAAATTGATCATTTAAACATATAATAATATAATTTAGACTGTTAACATATCATAAAAAAAATACTAACGTGTTAGCATATATTTAGCATAAAAAGTAAAACACAACAAGAATCAAAGACTTTTTGCGAGGATAAAAAGTGACTTTTCTCGACGGAGTACCGTCATAAACGTGCTTTTTCTATTGTGACGGTACTTTTCGCGACGGAGTTCCCTCGCGATAAGTGCCTACTTTGTTGTTGTGAAAGTTTTCTCCTTAATTTATTCCACCTGCAGCTAGCAAAAGAGAATAACTTTGATTATTTCAAAAAAGCATGCCCTAAAGAAAAAACAGCTTCAGCAGCTGTACAGAGAGCAATTTGTTTTTTCTCAGCGATTCAGGCAAAGGATGGGCATTAGCCTGGAGATTTTGATGGATCAATATTCTGTACACCAATTCTGGTATTTATTTATTAGATTTGAGTTTCTAATTTTTTGACGTATTGTAGTTAATGCTCTTTATTGAGCTTACAGGGTAGCTGATGTGTAAGTAGCAATTTTTTTTTTGGTTAAAAAGGCTGGTGCCCAGTTTCATTAATACTAACGAAACCACAGAGTTTAGGTACAAAAAGAGCCAAGCCCTGTAAAATAAAAAAATTTAATCTCCCAATAATTATTTTTGTACTTTGTGTCTTTATTAGGTATGTAATTAATTATATATGACCTTAATTAGCTAGATCTTTCTCTGATGTTTTCTTCTACTGTACAAGCTAATTTTCTTCGAATTACCAAAAAGCCATGGGAAATATTGCTGCTCCATACATGACGGTTTCTAGACAAGACAAGGCAGTGTTACCAAAATTCATTTACCTTATTAGTTCAATAATAGAGATACATTTGCTTACTAATTAATTAAAGTTTTTGACATATTAGCTAACCAATTCATGTTTAGTTTTTGACATAATTTTTTTTTATTTATCAGATTATTGTCCTGTATGTAATGGAAATGCTGCATATACTATCATCTGAGCATCGAAAGGAGTTATGCCGGTACATGTACAACCATCAAGTAAGAACAATAGCTATATATATTACACTATTTTTGGCTGATCCAGTGCTCCATACAACACTTGATAATATAGAACTTATTCGACACAAAATTAATATCAAATAAAATACATATTTTTTCATAAGAATCAAACAAAATGCATCCGCATGTAGATTTGTGAAAAGAGCTAATATATATCAATACATTTGGTGTGACCATCATTGTTACCAACTATTTTAATCTGTCATTTGTCTAGTCCACATTGTAAAAAACCTACAGCTCTATCTCACCCAACTTTAGGTGGGAGCTCCGGCAACTTCATAGCAAAACTGATGAAAACATTTAAAGTGAACAATAATGTATATAGACTGAATATCATAACATTTTTAACTGAATAATGAAGCTTGTCCAATTAGTCAAAAGAATTCAATAAATCCAAAAAGCTTGTCCAAACAGTCAAAACCAAAACCCAAATGTAAATTATTTAATTTGGATTCTTTCTTCTTCAGTGAAGTATTTTTATAATTACCTATCCGTGTCTTGTACTATTAAGTCTTTATATACATGGGCGAATACGTATGATACTAATAGGTCTATATATTCGCTTCTTTGCCTCTCTACAATCATACAAAATGACAGAATGAAGACGGAGGTTGGGGTTTACATATTGAGACTCCCAGTACACTACTACAAAAACTGGCTTTGTACACTGCACATTGTACACGGATTTGGCAATTATATTAAAAACAGTGTACCAAATATGAGTCCAAAAGATCTGCACGATTTCTACACGGATAATTAGTTAATAATCAGTGTAGAATTATTAGAGAGAGCTACACGGTTTATTAGAAACCACAAATCCGTGTGTAAAGAAGTGTGTGTGCAAATAATTGAGAGAGCTACACGGTTTATAACTAAATATCCGTGTAGGAACATTACACACGGCTTTTTGATAATATAGCCGTGTAGAATTCTTATAATTGTACACGGATTTATAACTAAATAGCCGTGTAGAAATAGTTGGAGAGCTACATGGATTTATAACTAAATAGCCGTGTATAATAGTGTAGGGTTTTTATCTCTTCCCTTCCAGAGCGCCGTTTTGATCAAGTCTTTTAGTTAATGCATCTCGAACTGAGCTTTTTATTTCTGCGAATTGATCGAGGCCAGCAGCTGAGATCTGAGATCTTTGAATTAAGTTTGTATTTTCTCCTCTCCATCTTTCTAAGGTTAGTAATATGTATTTAAATCATTTTCTTCCTCTAATTTTCTGTTATTTAGGCTTATTTAATTAGGTCATTTCATGCATGCTTGAATTCTTAATTTTAGATGTAATTAATTAGTGTATTGTGGTCCAATAACCGACCTTTAGATGCTTTTAGGTCCATGCCCGTTCAAAATTAATCCAATAGGGATTAATTTTGGATAGTCCCCGTTTTGGGACTGCTCTTTGAATATTATGTCTCATTTAGGATGTGAACACATATTAGCGGGATTTAATTAGTATTTGAGGAAAGTTCGACAGTATTTTCCCTTATTGCTCCTACGAGTATGTGGTTTGTACGCATACTTGGGGAGTTAAGGGGAAATGCTGCCGAATGTTTCTCAAATACTAATTAAATCTCGCTAATATGTGTTCACATATGAGACATAATATTCAAAGAGTGGGTTAGGATTGTAAACCGGCCCTTTGTAAGCCCAAAATTTTGTACACGAAGGAGAATGTTGACCATGCATGATTAATTGATCAAATCATTTTTTTAATTTAATTTACAGATGGATCGAAGCTGGATGTATGAAATGCGACGTGACAGTGAAGAATATTTGGTTCACGTTGATGAGTTTATAAAATTTGCTGAGAGTTATAGAGTGAAGAAAAAAGAAGAAGACATTTTATGTCCTTGTCAAGATTGTAAAAATTTATTAAGATTTTTGGACATCGAAGAAATTAGAGCTCATTTGATTTGTCGGGGATTTAAGAAGAGATATACATGTTGGTTCATGCATGGTGAGAAATTTGGGGAAAGTAGTAGTGCCAATAAAGATTGTAATCGTGAATTGAATGATGAGAATGTTGGAATTTCTGATAATTTTGAACTTGATTGGAACGAGGATTATGAGAGTGCCGAATATTCTGATATTAACGTCGAACCCGAAAATGACGATGATGAGATGGAGAGGAATTTTGATGAAAATGTAGAACACGAGTTTACTGAAAATTTGGAGGATATGTTACGTGATGTGGAAGATGAAATTAGTGATAAAAATTATGATAAATTTCAAAATTTGTCTAATGAATCCAAGAAGCCGTTGTATCCCGGGTGTACCAAATTTACAAAACTGTCAGCTGTGTTGAAATTATTAAACTTAAAAGCAGACAATGGTTGGAGCGATAAGAGTTTCACGTCCTTATTACAGCTTTTAGGAGAAATGCTCCCAGATAACAACGAGTTACCCGGTACAACATATCAGGCAAAGAAGTTGATATGTCCAATGGGGTTGAAGATCGAAAGAATACATGCATGTCCGAATGACTGTGTATTGTATCGTAACGAGTACGAGGCCATGCATGTCTGTCCTAAATGCGGTGTTTCACGATATAAACGTCGTAAGGACCAGGACACTGATGATTGTAACGAGGACACAAGTGGCCGACCTCCGGCTAAGGTGTTGTGGTATTTGCCGATAATACCGAGATTCAAACGGTTGTTTGCGAATCCCAAAGATGCAAAATTATTGCGTTGGCACGAAGAAGAGCGCAAAAATGACGGTAAACTAAGGCACCCGGCTGATTCTCCTCAATGGAGAAACATTGACAGACATTTCAAAGAATTTGGTTCTGAAACGAGGAACCTTAGGATTGTGGTGAGCTCAGATGGAATGAGTCCGTTTGGAAGTATGAGCAGTCGGCACAGTACTTGGCCTGTTCTTTTATGCATCTACAATCTTCCTCCTTGGTTGTGCATGAAACGCAGATATATAATGATGTCATTACTAATCCAAGGACCCAGACAACCCGGAAATGACATAGATGTATATCTCGCACCATTAATCGAGGACCTCCAAAAATTGTGGCGTGATGGCGTCCCGGTGTGGGATGCGTATATGAAAGAGACATTTAACTTGCGGGCCATGGTGTTTTGCACCGTAAATGATTTCCCCGCGTACGGGAATTTGTCGGGTTACACTTGTAAAGGAGCAAAAGCGTGCCCGATCTGTGAAGATGACACTCAGGTGCTGAGGTTGAAAAATTGTCAAAAGAATGTATTCATGGGGCATCGTAGGTTTCTTCCTAATAATCACCCATATCGTAAGAAGAAGATGGCATTCAACAAGAAGATGGCATTCAGCGCAAAACATGTTGATGATCCGTTTATACTCGCCAAGCAAGCCACCCAAGTCTTTTATGCCACTGACCCGAGTGATGCCAGGTTGAGCGTCGTCCTATCCGGAAAAAGAAGGATTGTCGGGGTAGAAAATGTCGTCGATGAAGAAGAGTACGACCAGTTCGACGAAGTACCTCCATTTTGTACTGATGTGCAAACTGAGGTAGCAACACTTGAAGGGGTAGACGAAGCTGACTACATGCGGTCCGACCACAATGAAGGATTATGGGCCGAGGGTACTGTTCAAATAGTGGAAAAAAGGAGAAAAAGGAAAAAAAAAGCATAATGTGTAATATTTATTTTGTTTAAGACCGTGTAGCTTTTAATATTGCAACTTTAGCTTGTAATATATCAAATAAAAAAGGAAAAAAAGAGGGAAAAAAGAAAAAAGCATAATGTAGTAATAGTATTATCAAATATTATCAAATATTAGTTTAATGCTTATAATGAAGGATTATGTTTAATGCTTATAATATTATCAAATATTAGTATTAGTTTTTGAAAATATTAGTTAAAACATTTAATAATAAAATAAAATAAATATTAGTTAAAATATTAGTTTTCACTAAATATTAGTTAAAATATTTAAAATATTAGTTAAAATATTTAATATTAGCTAAAATATTTAATATTAGTTAAAATATTTAAGGAAGGATTATGTTTAATGAAAATATTATGTTTAAAATATTATGTTCAACTTTATCAAACATTTAATATTAGTTAAAATAAATATTAGTTAATAGTTAAAATAAATATTAGTTTATGTTCAAAGCATTTTACTGAACCTGGGACCCGCCTGTCGGAACAATTTATACACGGACTTTTAGCTAATAGTCCGTGTAGAAATGGAAGAGAGCTACACGGACTATTAGCTAGATGTCCATGTAGAAAGGTGATTTGCACACGGATTTTTATGTACAACCGTGTAGAAAGGTGATTTGCACACGGACATTAACTTAATAGCCGTGTATAATGAGGAAACATTGGTTATTTCGAAATCCTTCTCTGCCAAAATTTTCATAAGTCCGAAAACCCTTCTCTGCCAAAAACCTCCCAATTCAAAGACACGAGCTCGATCTTCACCGCTCACCGCGCGCCTCACCGCCTCGCCGCCTCGCCGCCTCACCACCTCGGTCTCTCTCACCCGTGGTCTCTCTCTCTCTAACCCGTGGTCTCTCTCACCTAGGTTAGCGTCTCTCTATCTCGTTCTTTTTCTTATTGGGTTTGAACCCGTTAGCCAATATAAATTAAGGTCCAATTTTGCACCCTTGTTTAGTACTGGTAAGTGGTAACTGCGCATTGACTGGCTATCGGTTTTACTGCCACTGTAATATTGGTACAAAATTAATTGGTTATGTTTTCGTGGACTTGTGGTAACATGGTTTTTGCCTTTTTGGTATCCTTGGCTCTCAAATTCTAATTTTGTTCTAGATCATTAGCATTATTAGTAAATTAAAAGTTAAGCATATGTAACATATGTCACATATTGATGATTAAATACAGTGGTATTTCGAGCATGTCACATCATACAGTGGTATTTCGAGCATGTCAATTGGGAAATTTGAGTTTAAATAAATGGCCGGCCTTTAATTTTAGGTTATTGAATACATTGTGGTTTTTCATAATTTGTATATAGGGTATTTTAGGGTATTTTAGGTTATTTTATGGTACTTGTTAATTTTAGGGTATTTTAGGTTAATTTAGGGTACTTGTTAATTTAGGGTACTTGTTAATTTTAGGTTATTCAAATAATTATGGTACTTGCATGTCGAATGTAGACCATGTCGAATGTAGTAGACAAAATATGTAGTTCATTTATCTCTAGTTTGTTAATTTATCTCTTTAATTTATCTCTTCAATTATTGGTCACTTATGATTTGATCTTTAATTTCATGCAGAACCATGTCGAATGAGGATGAGTACGGCGATATGATGGCAGAAGAAGAGGAGCAGCAAGCTACTGCCTCATCAGAAAGAAGGAGGAGAGGGCCGACAATGTGCACGAGCACGTCCGAGCAGACCCATCAAGAAATCTGGTTCACAGAAGACGGGCGTGCGTAGGGAGAAAAACGGCAGAAATATTCAAATTGGTGTACGAGCTTCGTGAGGCAAAATGCGAGTATCCTTGTTGAGAGATGGGATCATTTTGAGGATGAGGTGAAGAACGAGTGGTGGAACACGGTGAAGGTAAAGTGCCTAACAACTCTTCTCTTGAATTTTCACTTATGTATGATCTATACTTAAATACACTAAATTTTTGTGTCAATCAGGCTCAGTGGAACATCGAGAATGATGTTCCAAAGGATAAGACTTTGAAGATTATGAACAATGGTTGGAAGCAATACAAGAGCACATTGAAGACGGAGTTCATGGAGAAAGGGAGAAATCCGGTCGGCTACTACAAATGGCTAAAACAAGAGGACTGGGATGCGTTTCAAGCTTTGAAGTCTACCGAAGAGTTCAAGGTATCTAACTCGTGCCAAATTTATGCTTATTCTTTCTCGATATGTACTCTTTTTTCTAAAACTAACTGATCGTTATTGTCTTGTTTCTGTGAAGGCAAAAAGTAATAAAGGCAGGATGACCGTTGCCTTTAACAAGTATCCACACCATCTAGGGTCAGGTGGTTACGAGGGTAAGACGGCAGAATGGAGGAAAGTCCTGGACGCGAACAAGGATTCTGACTCACCCGTGGTTAGGATCCAAAATCCTAGGGGCAAAGATTGGGTCATGGGTAGAGCCGAGGTAACCGCTGACGGGAGGATAGTACTCCCAACGGATTTGCAAAGCGTGGCTCAAAGAATGGTAAGAGTCATTTATAACTCCGAAAGTACATCAATTGTTCTTTTGCTTTAACTAATTCTTCTACTTGAACAGTTGGAAGTGGAGGAGGAGGTCAACTCGGGTGCCCGGAGTGTCGAACGACAAAATGATTCCTTGTCCGCAGCGCTCGAGAATCCAGAACACCCGGGTCGAGTAAGGGGTGTAGGGGTCTACAGGGGCTGGAAGGAGGTGTTCCGAGTGGAGGGACAAAAACCTCGAAGAAAATCGCGTGCCAAGGTAAACAAAGACGAGATAGTTGCGCAGATACGCGCGGAGGTGAGCAAAGAGTACGACGCAAGGTTTGCTGAGATGGAAGCAATGTTGACACAAATTAGATCAGCAACTACGCAGCCATCCGAGCAACCACCTCCCATTTCGCCGGGAATTCGGCGAAGTAGTCAAGCATCCGGCACGTGGGGCGCCTTAGACGATTTGGATAATCTCAAGGTAATCAATACTTCTTCATAATCTAAAGGTATTTAAAACCTGTTTGCAACCTTGTTGGACAATATCGCATCACTAAAATAAACAACTTTCCTATAAATTTGCAGGACCCCAGAGCATGCGACCTCGTCCTGCGGAATGGCAGTGTTTCTCTGATCGTTGCTAAGGGCGTTGTACATCCACTCGCCAAAAGTGTACACAATACTCAGCTAAGACCCGACCATGCATGCGTGCAGGTTGAGTTAGTCGTGGATGGATGGCAGCGCGTACCCCTTCCTGTCCCTACCGACGAAGCGGTTGTGCTTGATGACGCACGGATGTCATTTGTCCAATGGCCCAAGAGTCAGATTGTTTTGGATCAGGTAATCCATAAAAAAATTCATTTATTTTGTTACATTCAACTCATTCTTTTTGAAATACTAGAATAATACATCTATAACTTGATACAGACACGAGGAGATGATGTTACCGGTACGGCTCTCTCACCGGTACGTCAGGAGGTGGCTTGCGACGTCGTGGCTGACGCGCCACAATCACCGCCCCGTCCTATGGTCACAGAAGAAGAATACAGCCGTTTGCCCAATGATTTGCGCCTTCTCCATGACTACTTGATGACGGCGCCCGACGGCATGGAGGCTATCGTCATCCCTGTCCCACCTGGGATGTTTCTACACGAAGGCAGGGAGCTCCTGCTGTCGTTCAGAGACTTCAAGGACCTCTTCCACCACTCGTCATCCGACAAATGGCTCGATGTTTCACACATCACCATTTTCCTTATGTTAGTGATATTAAAATATTTTCATTATTGTATAGAACTCAAATATATATTCTAATTACAATATGATGAGTTTTCAGGAAGCTAGTCCGAAACTGTGATGAGATGGTTGAAAGGAAGAACTTGTGCATGTTTCTGGACCCCGAGAAAGTGAGTGGTACGGCAGCGACATATTATTCGGATATGGCTATCGATTACATGTGTTTTGCGATGCATCGTGCTAAGGCGGAGGAGAAGAAATTCATTCTCATGCCATACCACGAGGGGTTAGTTCTAATCTTAACTTATGTGTTGTTTATATTTTAATTAAAGAATTGTATAAAGAAATTCATTCTCATGCTAAAGTACTATAATTCTTCTCCTCGATCCAACAGCAAACATTGGTGCACGATTCTCATTGTGCCGTACTTAAGTGTGGGCATAATTATTGATTCTTGTAAGCCAAAAGGAAGGACCGCGGCTGCCAAGTGCAAAGTTATCTTGCCTTTTGTGAATAAGTAAGCAATAATAATTCTATAGGTTTGCATTTCTTTCAATCATATCAAATTATAAAATTGCTAATTACATTCACTCACTTTTGTAAGGGCTTTTGTGAAATATATTAAAGAGGGACGATCAGATAGCACGGGCCCGGGCAAGAAAAGCAAGTTGAATTGGAAGTACATGGTGGTGAGCACACTTTATGAGTTAGAAATTTCATATCTTGTTAAAAAAATTATTGTCATTCTAACAAATGCCGCAAAATGTAAATTTCAGAGCCCGCAACAGAAGGAGGGTTGGGAATGCGCTTATTACACGATGATATTCATGTTTGACTTTGTCGAAAGAATACAATTCGAATTCCCAAAAGCGGTATGTACTTCATATGAATTTCCTATATAATAAGCAATTGATATCTACCTTTTCTGAAATACTAACTATTATCAAATTATAATTTTGTAGAATGTGACAAAGCAAGATCATTACACTTGGAATCAGATCGACGATGTGCGGTGCATGTGGGCAAGGTGGTTTGCCATGGAATTTTGTAATCCTCGATATGGATTTGCATAGATTAATTTGTAATAAAAATATGTTTCGAATGAATTTATTGCTATATGAATTTTGTATAAATTTAGTATATGAATTTCTTGCTAATTAATCTGTTTCGAATGAATATTTGTATTTCTGTTCAAAAAAAATGGCTAGCAAAGCTGGAGGCTAGCCCAAAAACAAAATATACAAAAAAAAAAGGTATTTATACACGGCTATTTAACAGTTGTCCGTGTGCAATACTAATCATACACGGTTTTTTTGTTAAAAATCCGTGTATGATAGCCTTGCTGGAGGCGTAATACAAAAAATCTAAAACTATTTGTACACGGATATTTACCAAAAGTCCGTGTATAATAGCTAAGAGAGCTACACGGACTTTTAATACAAAGCCGTGTAGAAAGAGGAATCGTACACGGTTATTTAGTTGATATCCGTGTAGCTCGCTAGGTCTTTGTACACGGTTAATTAGTGAATATCCGTGTAGACATCATCATAATCACACACGGTCAAATATCCGTGTGTAGTTCCTGACCTATTCGTACACCCTGGCTTTAAACACAGCAGGAAATCCGTGTAGCTCTTCCATTAATGTCCGTGTGTAATCTGTTTTTCTGTAGTAGTGGTAGCATGATTTGCACTGCTCTAAGCTACACGGCTTTAAGGCTACTTGGAGAAGAGGTCTACAGTAAAGAAGATGATGAGGCAATGTATCGGGCAAGGGAATGGATCCATGACCATGGTGGAGTTACCATGATGCCATCATGGGGAAAGCTTATTCTCTCGGTAAAAAAATAATATATCTACATTTATTTCACAAGATGCTGGAACTAAAACTGGTATTTATAATGGAATGCAAATATGATAAAATGAAACTTTTACATACTATTACTAACAGATCCTTGGAGTATATGATTGGTCGGGTGTAAGCCCAATGCCGCCCGAACTTTTTCTTCTCCCTTCCTGGTTACCTATTCATCCAGGTAATCTTTATTACATATTGTTGTATATATATTTAATAACTAGGATTTTAATGTGTCATTAGTTTGAAATTCAGGTAAATTTTGGTGCATTTTAAGATTGAACTTTTTGGCCATGTCATATATATATGGAAAGAGATTTGTCGGTCCGATTACAGACACAATACTATCCTTGAGAGAGGAGTTGCACGTTCAAAAGTACAATGTAATCGATTGGAATCAAGCACGCAAAACATGCTCTGAGGTACTAGTCTCACCATACTTCGTAATTTTCTTTTGTTAAAATATAGTGCTCTAGTATAAAATCTTTAATCTTTTATAAGAACAAATTAAAAAATAGATTCTCATTATTTGATAAATTAACACTAGTACAGAAGCGCGCTGCCAGTGACAGTACATCAGTAATGGTTCTTGTCAAGAACTTCCACTGATAAGCATGGGTGGCAAACTCATAAATAATGTGGATATAGTGACGATTCCTTGAAAAAGAACTGTTATTGATAGTGTTACTAATATCACAAGAAAGCACATTCATTCATTCTCTCCAAAACCCTTGTCATCCAATCCCTTCAATATCCAGCAATTATTGCTATCATCCACATATGCCATAAGTACAAAAATTATGGTGTTAAAAAACATCTCAATATATATTAAATATGATCGAACATTATCAACAAAATTAAAATCCCTAAACATCCAAAACACTAAAATACCAAAATATCCGATCCTCAAATCACCAAAATTGGAATTTCGAAGTCACCAAAGTTCGAATTACCATAAGACAACTACCATCACTAAATTACAAGCAAATCATCAGAATTTGGGCACACTGGCTAGAAGTACACTTTGTGTACTGGTGCAAGACAAATCTTGGTAAATACTTGTTAGATGTACACTATGTGTATCGGTGTAAGAAAAGCCTAAGGTAGTTGTACGGATCAGAACCTTGTGATATTATTCATTAGGGTTTGACTTCATGATGACAGAACTATTATCAACCAAAACACCATTTCACCAAAATTGTGCAATTCCAAAATCCTCTTAATGATCAAAAGACCATATCATTTTAAAAACAACAACACCAAATCACCAAAATGCCAAGTAACAAAATTATCAAAAATTGCAATTACCTAAAAAAATCCTGGCCAAAATGCGCATAATCTTGAATTGACTTAATGTTTCACTTCATGGACTAAATCCGAAATAGCCTTGGTGTGTTCCAAAATAATCGCCACATGTGACTCAGTGCATGCACTGACACTACAAAAATTTGTTTTATCTATGAGGATAAAAATGGTTAACAATGTTGGTATCCTAAGGATACTCCTGTAGGTATGAACGATACCCTCCGGAATAGAATTTTGTGTCGGCTTATCCTCGTGAATACTCAAAGATTATTGTAGCATGTCAAAGCAATTCATCAAGAGGAAATGACAATTAACATAACACCTAAGTGTTAGCACATCCACAAATCATATCATCAAATCACTGCAAATATCAAATCTTCAATTTTATTGAATAACCCAAACATCAAATGCACCTTTTGCCAAATTAACAAATTTTTAAATTATCAAAATCACAAACCAACTAAAAACCACCAAATGTTGAAATTTCCAGATTTTTACACAAAGCCAACTTATCAGAAATCTGGAAGATCGTGGATGCTAAAAAGCAATGGTAAACTGCGGTGTACAAGATTCCAGCACGAAACATAATTGCTTCACCCCCCCTCCCCCGCCTCCACCCACTCCATCGGCTTGAATGAGATGCGCGGTGAACAACTCTAGAAGTGAAACCTGAACCCTAAACTACAACTGTGTAATTAGCAAAGTCCTGAATCACCGATCGACTACCGACAACGAAGTTGCCTCTGATAAAACGGACGGCCCAGATTAAACCCAGCTAGGACAAACTCAATCCGGTGCCAATGGAGACTGTAGGGGGTCTGCTTTGAGATTTGTGCCAAGTTAAAAGAATGGTTCGGATTATCACTTGCACCTCAGGTACCTGGGGCTGGGGTGATATGGATTCCCCATGCTATGGGATAGCTTTAGGCTGCAGGTTTTGTATGAAAAATCTTACATAGGCTGTTTGTGTCTCTGGTATGTGTAAATTTTAAATGTAAAAAAATCAATTAATATTGACTTTAGGTGTAGAAGGTGGCATGTTTGAAATCCAATGTCCGCACGTACTAAAAAATAGTAATTGATGACATTGATTCTTATATAATGTTTAAGAAAAGTAATACGAAATGATCTTTATTTGATAGAGTATACAAGATTAGCTGCTAATATAATATGAGAATGGCAACAAAGATATATCAAGTTATTGTATACACCTATTTACTAAATTATAACTAACATACCTTAATAAAAAATTTCATTTTTATAAACTGCATCAACCGCCACAATAATCAATATAATCTATTGATTGTCAAAATCACCTATTTTTACAAAGGTTTGCTTGTACTCTGCTGACTTTTTTCTTTTTCTTACCTCTTGAACAATCAAATATCCTTTTAGTACTAAATTAGCATTGCCATTTTACAATTATATCACTTGCCTATGTATATCTAATGACTAATACTTAACATTTTAACAAGTACCGGACTTGCATTTTGATTTTAGAAAACCTTGATAGCATATTATATGTTTTTTTTTAGGGTAAACCTTGATAGCATATTATAACCATCTGATATATTTAACAACAGTCGTCCAACAAAAAGTACTTGATATAGTACAGCTTTTTTCATTTACTTAATTCTTATTAAATAATTACAAAATTGGATCAATGTAGGAAAATCATGGAACTACAAAATCGAGATTTCGTGAATTCTTGAAGGATTTCCTATATAAGTTTGAATATCCTCTTACAATTTGGCCGATTGCATTATTGAGAAAAAAAGCACTAGATATAGTGGAGAAGTATATCAAATATGAAGATGCAAGCGCGAGATGTTGGGGAATCATAAAGGCCAAACAATTACGCCTTATCTAGAGATCAAACAATTACATCTCATCTAGGGGTCAAACACTTACACCCCGGGGAAGGAGAAACAGTTCCCCACCTTAACCTAAGGACCGCCCTATGCCAAAGATACCCGAAAACATAATCTAAGTGCGGAATTATACCTGATTCCATGCCGTTTGCCATGGAATATTCAAAGTCTTTAGCAAGCCGTCTCCGTGAGCGCGAGACAAGTCTTTAATGGCAAGAAGTCCTTCTCGCCTTTGTGGTTGGGTTGTGGATTATATCTTCCAAGGCAACAAGATACGCCCTTGAGAAATCCTCTCCAATTTTTTTATGGATCTCTCCTCTCAATTCTTTAATGGAGGAAGAAAGGAGAAGGCACTCAAAATTCTCTCTTAGAAAAATAACCACTTTTCAGAATTATGAGTTGAGTTAGTTATCTTGTACCTTGGGGACCAATCCTTATATACCGAAATATATACGGTTATCTGCCATATTGAAAAAGGTATTTTGTGCGACTGCATCAAAATTCGTGCTGTCGCATCAATAACCGTGCGGCCGCGTCAATATCCGTGTGGCCCACACAAACCTCTTAAATGACAGTTTTTCTTAATTGAAAATTTCAGAATCAGTCCATCAATGATTTGATATTTGCCTAATATGTTCTACACATTTATGGACCACATCCTATTGAATACATAGATTGTCTAATGTCTTAATTTCATATTAGATCACTTGAATTGTGACAATCATATTGACAGTATACAATTCATAATTATATTACATATTTGCTCAACGTTGGATATATGATCCAACAATCTCCCACTTGAGCAATATGTCATACTCTTTTAATTATGTATTGTTAACCTTATGTGCGCACATACTTTTCTGTCATCTTTATGTATTCCCAAACAAATTCCGTCCATCAATTACATCAGCAAAGGACTAAAGCGGCTTTCGTCACATTTATATTAGTCATGACTAGACCATCAATAATCTCAGTACTAACATAACCAAATGACATGAATCATGATGTGGATGTGTAGCATAGAAATTACACGCAATTGTGATCTTACTGTGCCAATTTCTAACTTGGTCTCCTTCTTAAAAACTTGAAACTAAATTTCATAAACTTGTTGTAAAATGCAAAATTCAAATAACCAATTTGCAAATCACATACTCAATTGTAAGGTCAAAACAAAAAATGAGAGATAGAATGCATATAACAATCCTTTTGCAATACCATGCATATAACATAAATTACTTGTTTTCTGTCACAAGTTTATATCCAAAATTACAATAAGTAAATAGAACATTGAAATAAATAACCAACAGACTCCCACTAAAACTGAATTTCTCTAACAGAAATTACACCCATATGAGCAACATGCTCTTCAAACTTATTGGGTGATAATCCTTTAGTAAGTGGATCCGCTAACATGGAGTCTGTCCCTATATGTTCTATGGATAATTGACCCTTTTGCACTATCTCATTTACAACCAAGAACTTGATGTCAATGTACTTGGACTTTGACGAACTTCGGTTGTTATTTGCGTAAAGTACGGCTGAATTATTGTCACAATACAATTTTAGTGGTCTCTCAATAGACTCCACTATATGCAGCCTAGTGACAAAATTGCGTAGCCATACACCATGATTTGATGCCTCATGACATGCTACAAATTCTGCGGCCATTGTGGAAGATGCTATAAGTGACTGTTTAGCACTCTTCCATGAAACAGCCCCTCCAGCTAACATGAAAATGTAGCCAGATGTAGATTTCATGCTATCTTGACATCCTCCAAAATCAGAGTCGGTATACCCAATGACCTCTAGCTTGTCCGATCTCCGATACGTGAGCATGTGATCTTTTGTTCGCTTCAGGTACCTCAAGACCCGTTTGGTTGCTTTCCAATGATCTAGACCTGGATTTGATAAGTATCGGCCCAACATGCCAGTGATAAACGCAATATCCGGACGCGTACACACTTGCGCATACATGATGCTCCCAACAACTGAGGCATATGGATACTTTTGCATTACTTCCTTTTCTAAAGGATTCTTTGGGCATTGGCTGAGACTGAATTTGTCTCCTTTTGCCACAGGGGTATTTCCTAGTTTACTATCTTGCATGCCATACCTTTTCAGGACCTTTTCGATATAATTCCTTTGGGATAAACCTAACATACCTTGGGTTCTATTCCTCAGTATTTCAATCCCTAGGACAAATGATGCATCACCAAGATCTTTCATCTCAAAATTCTTCATCAGAAATTTCTTAGTCTCATGCAACATATTTATATCATTGCTGGCAAGCAATATGTCATCTACATATAAAACCAGAAACACAAACTTACCCCCACAGAACTTAAGGTATATACACTCATCCACAAGATTTGACTCAAAACCAAATGAGATAATCACATTGTGGAATTTGTAGTACCATTGACGAGACGCTTGCTTTAGCCCATAGATGGATTTCTTAAGTTTGCACACCATAGACTTTGCGTCTCCTGACACATAGTTTTCTGGTAGCACCATATAGATTGTTTCCTCAATGTCACCATTGAGAAACGCAGTCTTAACATCCATCTGATGAAGCTCTAAATCAAAATGCACAACTAATGCCAATATAATCCTTAAAGAGTCTTTCAATGACACTGGAGAGAAAGTCTCTTTATAATCGATGCCTTCCTTTTGTGTAAAACCCTTAGCGACAAGACGAGCTTTATATTTCTCCACATTACCTTTCGAATCCCTCTTGGTCTTAAATATCCATTTTGAACCAATGAGTCTCGCTCCTTTAGGCAATTGGACAATTTCCCAAACGTCATTGTCTGCCATAGATTTTATCTCCTCATTCATGGCATCGATCCACTTGCTAGAATTAGAGTCTTGCATGGCTTGTTGAAAATTTATGGGGTCATTTTCTAACATGCCAACATCAAACTCATTCTCTTGAAGGTAAACTACATAATCCGAAGATATTGTAGACCTTTTCTCTCTAGTGGATCTTCTTATTGGCATTTCTGAATTTTCTTGAGAGTTTCCAGCATTGTTGTCAACAACAATCTGGCCAACAACAGCATTATCCAGAATTTCTGGAATTTCTCTTTGTACTGTTTGATCTTGTTGAGTTTGGTCTTCAATAATGGATTGATTTTCGATAATCGTATTTTGAGTTAAAATGGGTTCAATGTCCACAAAACTCTCAACACCTGTGGGAATATTTGCATACTCCTCTTCGAATTCATCCATTATTGTATCTCCCCCCGCAAACTCAACATCCTCAAAAAATTTTGCATTTCCCGTCTCAAAAACTGAATGTTCTGTAGGATTATAAAACTTATAACCCCTTGATCGCTCGGGATACCCAATAAAATAACAACTAACAGTTCTTTCATCCAGTTTCTTTTCATGCGGCTTATAAGGCTTTGCTTCAGCTGGACAACCCCACACACGCAAATGTTTTAAATTAGGTTTTCGCCCATTCCAAATTTCGTATGGGGTTTTGTTAGTTGCTTTAGTGGGCACTCTATTTAGGATATGTGCTGCTGTCTTTAAGGCTTCACCCCATAGATTGTTTGGTAAAGAGTGCGACTCATCATACTTCTTACCATGTCCTTAAGCGTTCGATTGCGCCTCTCAGAAACACCATTCATTGCCGGCGAACCGGGCAATGTATACTGAGGCACAATGCCGCATTCATCTATGAAATGTGCAAAAGGCCTTTTACATTGTTCACCTGATCCATCATATCTGCCGTAATATTCACCACCACGGTCAGATCGAATGGCCTTAATGCGTTTGTTGAGCTGTAACTCAACTTCCGCTTTGAAATTTTTGAACATGTCAAGGGCTTGAGCCTTTTCCTTAATCAAATATATGTAGCCATATCTTGAATAGTCATCTATGAAACTAATAAAATACCGTTGACCATTTCTTGTGGCCGTTGGAAACGGACCACAGATATCGGTATGAATTAATTCCAAGACTTCCGAACACCTTTTGGCTTCATATTTTCTTAAATTGGTTTGTTTCCCTTTTATGCAATTTATACAATCATTAAGATCTGAAAAATTTAAGGGTTCAAGAATTTCATTAGACACAAGTCGTTCAATTCTACGTTGAGAAATGTGACCTAATCGCTTGTGCCATAATGAAGCTGACTTTTCATTTGCTAATTTTCTTTTCTTACTATTTGTATCCACATGCAAAGCTTCAATATAAGAACTATTGACATCCAAAGAATATAGATTATCATAAACAGAAAGAAAACCAGAACCAATTTGTTTTGAATCATGAAACAAACTGAAATTTCCATTTGCAAAAGCACAAGTAAATCCATACTTAATGCAGAAATTGAAATTAAGTTACGTCTAAAAGACGGTACAACAAAAGTCTCATGCAAATTCAAATAAAATCCTGATTTTAACAATAATCTATAAGTCCCAATAGCTTCCACCTCAACTTTATTGCCATCGCCCACAAAGATGAATCTTTCATCATCACTTGGCTTCCGGCAATTTAGGCAGCCCTGCAAAGATATACTTATGTGAGTAGTTGCACCTGAATCTATCCACCAAGTATATCTAGATACAGAAGATAAATTAACTTCCGTACAAACCATAACAAGAGGTGCACCTTTCTTAACACGCCAAGCATGATAGTTCTGGCAATGCATCTTCTTGTGTCCAACTGCACCACAGAAGTAACATGCACTTTCCGATGCGGCAACTGATTTTCCCTTATCCTGTTTCTTGTTGGTGTTCATTGCAGCATCCTTATTATCCTTATTCTGATTTGATTTCTTACGCTTAGCCGATGCCTTAAATTTGGAAGTTGTAGCAAAATGGGCACTTTCTGTCTTCTTTTGTTTCAATCTTTCCTCTTCTTCAACACAATGGGAGATGAGTTCATTGAGTGGCCATTTGTCCTTTTGATAATTATAGCTCACCCTAAACTGTCCAAAGTGTGCAGGAAGGGATATCAATGCTAGATGCACTAAGAGATCATCAGAAATCTCCAACTTAATTAAGTGCCCTTAGTTTTGAAACAACATTAGACATCTCCATGATGTACTCCCTAATACTTCCCTTATCTTTATATTTCATTGAGACAAGTTTGGTCAAGAGTGTACCAATTTCAGACTTTTCATTCTTGACAAACCTTGTCTCAACTTCGGCTAAAAATTCCTTAGCATTAGTAATCTTATCACATATCGAGCCTCTAAATGCCTCTGGAATGGACCTTTTCATAAGCATTAGACTCACTCTATTAGATCTGTCCCACTTTTTCTCAACTCTCTTTTCTTCAGGAGTTGAGGTAGCAGTAATTTTGGGACAGTCAGTTCTGAATGCCAAGTCTAAATCCATGACACCGAGAGTTATCATAACACTCTCCTGCCAGTACTTGAAATTGGTACCATTTAACATCGGAATGTCTTTTAGGCCAGTAGTAATGCTAGATGAAAAATTTCGAACAAAAGACACACAAAACAAACACGATTTAGCAAAAAATCTGAATTTATAAATTATATTCAAATAAAGGCTAAACAATTCCATTATTACCAAAGTATCGGTTTCCATTAATTGATTACCGTAGGGCAACAAATTAATTTCTTATGATACTTTGTCGCAATAATAAAGTATTGACGATTCATTAACATATCGACAACATGCCTTCCGGAGGGTCGACATTATGACATATGTATAAAGCATAATAATCATCTTCACACTTTAATATCACTCAATTGTACATAAAACTTTAACAAACACTATCTTCCGGAGGGCAGATAAATGATTGCTTCAATTAAATATACACTTAATTTCCTTTTATATAATGAATCTAAATTAACTTTGTCAAAAGAGGCACCGGAGGGTACAATAATGACTCAATTAATTTAATTCAAGATATATATAACTTTAATGCCTTTATAAGAATTATAATTTATACCTTAGCCATAAAACAAAAGTGCAATTAAATAAATATATATATAATTGCATCATAATAACTGCATTTTTAATCTCAGAAATTATTCTCTAACTTTTCAGAGAGTTGTGCGGCCCCCACGAAATTTTGTGCGGTCTGCCAAATTAAAAAAGTTATTTTGTGCATATGCATCAAAAACCGTGCGATCGCATCAAAATCCATGCGGCCGTATCTTTATCTGAGTAACTGTAAAACTGCATTTATTATGCTGAATTAAGACATGATCTAGAGAGATTTTAATAAAAGATTGGAAGCACCTTAAATAGCCTTTCAAATTTAGAAATTTATTTCAAATTTGTAAATTGTTGTTTTGAAAAATTTATAAAAAATAAATTTCCCAAAACCCTAATTTCATAACTGCCCAAAAAACTGAAATTTTTTAGGATAGAACATTATTTGATCAGAATTTTACGATTTCAAATGGAAATCTTCGAGCAAACCCTAACCAAATTAATAACTTAAATTTTAGGCAATCACGATCTCAAATAAAACAACTTTTGTGCTCTCCAAACTTAAATTTTCAGATCAAGAAAATCAAGAAAATCAACCAAAAATTAACGAAAAAATCATCAATTCCTAATTCTCTCTAGATCCTTAAAGACCTAATCCTTCGGCATAGGAAGGCTCTGATACCACTTGTTGGGGAATCATAAAGGCCAAATAATTACGCCTTATCTAGAGATCAAACAATTACATCTCATCTAGGGGTCAAACACTTACACCCCGGGGAAGGAAAAACAGTTCTCCACCTTAACCTAAGGATCGCCCTATGCCAAAGATACCCGAAAACATAATCTAAGTGCGGAATTATACCTGATTCCATGCCGTTTGCCATGGAATATTCAAAGTCTTTAGCAAGCCGTCTCCGTGAGCGCGAGACAAGTCTTTAATGGCAAGAAGTCCTTCTCGCCTTTGTGGTTGGGTTGTGGATTAGATCTTCCAAGGCAACAAGATACGCCCTTGAGAAATCCTCTCCAATTTTTTTATGGATCTCTCCTCTCAATTCTTTAATGGAGGAAGAAAGGAGAAGGTACTCAAAATTCTCTCTTAGAAAAATAACCACTTTTCAGAATTATGAGTTGAGTTAGTTATCTTGTACCTTGGGGACCAATCCTTATATACCGAAATATATACGGTTATCTGCCATATTGAAAAAGGTATTTTGTGCGACTGCATCACAATTCGTGCTGTCGCATCAATAACCGTGCGTCCGCGTCAATATCCGTGTGGCCCACACAAACCTCTTAAATGACAGTTTTTCTTAATTGCAAATTTCAGAATCAGTCCATCAATGATTTGATATTTGCCTAATATGTTCTACACATTTATGGACCACATCCTATTGAATACATAGATTGTCTAATGTCTTAATTCTATATTATATCACTTTAATTGTGACAATCATATTGACAGTATACAATTCATAATTATATTACATATTTGCTCAACGTTGGATATATGATCCAACACGAGATACATACTTCTGGGAGCAGTTGAAAAGGCAATTTTTTTTTTCTTGAAATCTTGTACTAATATCTTTATTAGTTTACTTAAAAAATATTTTTATTAGTTAATTTGAAGTAATTTAGCTAATTTGTAAAATCCATCCGTACAATCCTCTTATGTGATCTTAATTGACAACTCCAGTACTCCAAGCTAACAATAATTCACATTATGTAATTCGAAATCAGCAATTGCACGCAGCATATTAATTATTGTTTGGGGGTCAATATTAGCAATTCAAACTGTATCCTTTCATCATAGCTTGAACTTTTCATCTTCTAGAAATATAGGTTGATCATAGTTAAGTCTACAACTATATTGTCAAAAGAATCAAAAGTTACCGCAAAATTATACCACTATTTGGGATAAAAATAGGGTTAATTGAAAGCGCATACTTTAAACCTCTGTTTCCATAGGTTTAAAGCCAACTAAGGCAATAAGTATTTGAGCAAGAAAAATACCTTCTCCTAGTAATAGCAATTTTGCTTACATGATAGATCTCATAAAGTGAACTGATTAACTGTTAATTTAACAGTCGACACGAATGCTCTGTTCTTTCATGAGGGATCCAAATTGCGAGGAATTGAAGTGCCATCTTGCAAGATTACCTGATTATCTTTGGATCGGTGAAGATGGCATGAAAATGAGGGTAAATAGTCGCCAAATTTATAGTCTTTCCTAAAGAACTCAATTTACACACAATCACACACACACACCTTTTGAATCATCCTAACAATTATATAGGTATGTTTCTTTTGATCTACCATGAATATTAAGAAAAACAAAGCAACAGGGGCGGAATAAAAGCTACAAGAACTTATGCATGGGGTGATGAAATACATAGCACTATATATCCACTATTATGGTCATGTTAATTAGGCAGCAAGGGACAGAGTTCAGATTTGGTGGTACATTATACAAATTAGTATAGTAGGACAAGTTAGGCTAGCATTATCTAGGTGCTCATGAGCTCCAAAATTAATTTAATAGCACCAAATTGGTGTGTTTTGTGTTTGATTAGATAATATTCGTCAGTTTGGATCAGGTGCAATCTAGCTTAATTATGTTTTGTATGCCTGCATGTTTGTTTGGCTGGAATTTGTTCAATCTAGATTAATTATGTTTTGTACTCTTCATCTGTTCAGCTTAATCAGTACTGTAAGACCTTGTAAACTCTTTTTCTTTTTCAACTATAGGTAGTGCGGTGTGGGATACAGCTTTAGGTATCCAAGCCATTTTGTCATGTGATGTTGCCAAGGAGCATGCAAGTACACTAAGAAAAGCACATGGTTTTCTGAAAACCTCCCAGGTAGTTAATTATATTTTTCTATTGCAATATCAGTTGTTGTAAGATAAAAGTTTGCAAGCATCAGTAATAGCACCAAAGAAAATAACAACTATGCACTTGTAAAAGCTATATAATTAAGTGTTGCCTACAATGTATAAGGTACTTCAAATTTCAAGGAGTTGGTTAAATGATGTTTCTAATTTTCAAAAGAAAAAAAAGATGTGACGTTTTGTGCTATTTCTAATATCTTGTTTTCTTCAGATAATGGAAAATCCTGCAGGTGACTTGAAATCACATTTTCGTAGTTTCACCAAAGGTGGTTGGAGCTTCCCAATTGCCGACGATGGATGGTCTGTGTCAGACTGCACAGCAGAGGCTCTCAAGGTCACTTCATATATATAATGAAAACAATTGTTTGTTAAAACTGTGACTATTATGTATGGTTATAATAATTGATATCCTATTGATCTTTCAATCATGTAGGCATTACTACTTTTGTCAAACATATCACCGGATATTGTTGGTGATCATGCACCGAGCGAAATAATATATGAAGCCGTTAATTTCATGCTATCTTTACAGGTTCATTTTTGTTTTTTATTTTTCTTGCATGCAACTCTCAAATTGGTGTGGTGTGAGAAATATTGGGAAACAAACGAGTAATTTGTAGTGCAGAATCCTGATGGTGGTTTCTCAGCATGGGAATTGACCCTATCATATCCATGGGTTGAGGTATATTTTGCAGAAACACTTTCTTTTCTTGTTCTTGATTGTAAGTTTATGTTAGCTATTTGAGGACGAAAAATGTATTTGTGAATAACTTGAAGTTCCCAAGGGATATTATATCTACCATATTATTAACTTGAAGCTTATTTGAATTTCTTTCATTATATGAAAAGCATAGTGTTATATTGCTTCTTAACTTTATTACTATTATTTTGTGCCCCCTTGAAGTTGTTTTTTTTTTTGAGGAAAAATAAGGGTCTAGCCCATATTTGATTGATAATTGCGGTTACAAAAGTTTTGTAGTTGCAAGGTGAAAGAAAAACATAAAAGCCCAAACAAGCTTGAGCTTAAGTAAAGTTAAATAAGAGCAAAAGAAATAAAAGATGCTAAATCAGTAAGTAAAAGATGAATTAAAATAACGAAAATTATTGGTAGGTCCAAATTCTCCCGTCGGGTCACTACGTCTGTGCAACAATTGTGCTACTTCCTCTATCAGCTGTTCGTGGGTCTTGTCTTTGTCCCTGAAAATGCGAGCGCATCTTTCTCTCCAAATGACAAACATCGTCACCAGTAGGGTTCCTCTTGCCTTTTTGTTATGCTTCAGGCGCAAAATGGCATCTATCGGTTGAGTCCTCATTTCCGTAGCCATATCGATTCGTCTGTACATTTCCACCGCAAATGGGCACTGTCCGACCATGTGGCGCGCTGTTTCTGCGTCTTGGCGGCACATGACGCACATGTTTGTGATTGGCCAGCCTCTCTTTCTTAGGTTGTCAATGGTGAGCAATCTGTTGTTTGCGAGGAGCCAACCAAAAACTCGAGTTCTCGGCGGTATCCGAAGTTTCCATACCCGGCAGGCGCGGTTTGTGATGTATGGTTCATTTTTAAGTGCTCGATAAGCACTCTTGACAGTATAAGTACCTGTTTCCGTCCATTTCCAATGGATGTCGTCTTGTTTTTG
The DNA here is from genome assembly GCA_028015225.1 of Carex myosuroides. Classification (NCBI taxonomy): domain Eukaryota; kingdom Viridiplantae; phylum Streptophyta; class Magnoliopsida; order Poales; family Cyperaceae; genus Carex; species Carex myosuroides. The sequence continues at coordinate 7,890,904 of CM051470.1, read as the reverse complement.
GTTCATGTGAGTTACCACCCTTTGTAGGTATTCTCTGAGCGTTCCGAGTTCCTCTTCGGCTGTTTCTGTGAGAACCTCTTGCAAATATTGCCTTGTGCCTTGCACTGCTTCTCTGAGGCTTATTGAGACATCAGTCGCATGTGTATATAGCGAGGGGAGCTCGTGCTTTAATACACCATGGCCCCAGTTGTGATTCCACAAGGATATTCGATTACCCTGCCCGTAAATGTGAGTTACCGCTGTCTCCCAGAAAGCATTACTCTGTTGTAGTGCGCCTGTGAACAACGAGGATACGGGCATGAGGTCTTCATTGAGTCTTGTTCCTTGGAAGACAGGTTTCCACATCCTTTGTTCTGGTTTCTGCCAGTACCAGGTCCATTTCATGAGCAGTACCTTATTAAAAGAGTGTAAGTCCACTATTCCGAGTCCGCCAAATTCTTTAGGTCTACAGACTAGATCCCAGTTTGCAAGATTCATTCTGTTTGATTGTTGGCCCACTCCGTGCCACAAGAATCTTCTTCTGACTTTGTCTATTTGTTTGATCACCCATTTTGGCAGCCTTAGAACCATCATGAAGTGTGACGGTAATGCTGATAGTACCGAATTTAGTAGTACCAGTCTCCCTGCTATGGATAGGTGTTTAGCCGCCCAACCCGCAAGTCTGCGGTTTAGTTTATGAATTAGTGGTAAGAAAGCTGCTTTTGGGAGTCTCTTGTTAGACAGTGGTAGGCCTAGGTATGTGAAAGGAAATTCGCTTAGCCTACATCCTAGTATCAATGGCAGCTGAGTTGTGTCATGCGGTTGGGGATCTGAAATCAACAACTCTGATTTCTGTGGGTTTGTAGTCAGGCCTGATATCTTTTGAAACACCGTGAGTGCAATTTGTAAGGTCTGAAGTTGTTGCACCTCCGGCTTTATAAAGAAAAGTGCATTGTCCGCATATAACAGACACGGCTTCATTCCCGAATATGGCATTCGTATTGCGCCTGTGTTTGCCAACTTCACAAAGTACCTTGCAAGAAAATCCATGGAGATGATGAAAAGGAGTGGGGATATCGGATCTCCCTGTCGATCTCCCCTTTTGAGGTTGATCTTTCTTCCCAATAAGCCATTAATAATGACCTGTGATGCCCCCGGCAGGACCGCCCTTTGTATCCAGGCACTCCACAATGCCGGGAATCCCAGTTGTTGCATTGTCCGTAGCAGGAAATCCCAGCTCAATGTGTCAAAAGCCTTTCTTATATCTCCTTTGTAGAGAGCTAGTGGTACTTTCTCTAGCTTTGCCCGACTCAGAGCCTGTTGCGCGTAAATGAAGCTTTCTGTCATCTGTCTATTTTTTAGAAACCCCGTCTGAGCAGTGTCTATGATTTCATGCATCCTGTGTTGCAACCTGTTTGCTAGGATTTTAGAGAAGATTTTCTGCACCCCATGTACCAGGCTGATTGGTCTGAAGTCATCAGGGTTGGTAGATGCTTCCCTCTTTGGTATAAGAGTTATGTATGAGGAGTTAAGAGGCGAGAGTGTGACCCTTCCTGTCGTGACCTCCTTGAATGTTGCTGCTAAGTCAGGGAGTAGTATTCTAACGAATCTTTTATAGAATTCTTTTGTGTAGCCATCCGGTCCCGGACTCTTTCCATTGGGTAGGTTTGCTATTGTGGCCTCTATTTCCTCCTCTGTGATTGATTCAGTCAGCTGGTTAAGATCAATTTGCTCCGGGTATAGGTTACCCCAGGCTAGTGGCGGTGTTGGTTGGGAGTCTGTTCCCATTAGGCCCGCATAGAAATCGAAAAAGACTTTTGCCTTCGTTCTATGATCTGAGTATAACTGCCCCTGATACTGCACCTGTGTGATGTTATTTGCCCGCTTTCTGCTGGATGTGTATGCATGAAAATACTTAGTTCCTCTATCACCTTCAAGTTCCCAGTTTGCCTTTGCTCTTTGCCTCCAAATATCCTCCTGCATTACCGAGAGGTCGGTAAACCTTTTTTTGATGTGGCACGTCATTAGTTTTTCAAGGTGGGTGGATGATCTACTCTCTTTGACCCTGTCCATCCATCCCAAGTAGTCTCTGCATACTGTGATTTGCGAGGTTATGTTGCCCACTCTGTTTGCCACCCATTCTTTAATTTCATGCTGCAAGCTTGCCATCTTGTTGTGTAACTGTATCGGTGTTTGCACCACCTCCATCTCGGCCCACTTCTGTTCCACCATTGCTGTAAATTCTTGTGACCTGAGCCAACAATTTTCAAATCTAAAGAACCTCAACTTTCTAAAGTGTGTCTGTACGGTGTACTTTATCGGGCAGTGGTCTGAGGATGTGTTAGGTATGCGCTTCTGGATTGAGTTTGGAAATAATAGATTCCATTCCGCCGAAATTAGAAATCTGTCCAATCTTGCCATGTGCGGGTCCTCCCGCTCATTGGACCATGTGAATCTTCCTCCATGCATTGTCATGTTTAACAAGCCTAGCTCGGAAACCAGGTTTGCAAAAGTCATTGTTTGGCGCCATTCATTGTTGTTGTTCGTTCTATCTTCTGGTCGTATCGTTACGTTGAAATCTCCACATATTATCCAAGGTTTCCCATCTGTTGGTCTTATTTGTCGCAATTCTTCATAAAAGCTATTTCTTCCTGCCCTTTCAGACGGTCCATAGACCCCCGTGAAGTGGAATTGGGAATCATCCAAGTTATTCTTGAAGAGTATGGTGGCCGTATGTCTGGACTCTGTAGCCTGTATCTGAGCAAATCTGCTAGAATCCCAAGCTATTAAAATTCCACCTCTTGTGCCTGCTGTCGAGATTATGAAATGACCGTCAAGGGCTCGGCCAACCGTCTGTTTCAGCTGTGCATCATTAAATTCTTGTAATTTTGTCTCTTGTAAACATACTATCTGAGGTCTCTCAATTAGAAGTGTTTGCCTTATTGCCAGTCTTTTGGGTCGTTCATTCAAGCCTCTTACGTTCCATGAAATGAAATTAAAATTCAGTATGTGACTTCTATTCATCTAAAACCAAAGACTCCTTCTATTTTCCTTGACTTAGAACAGTAAAACATGATACATGGATTCAAAATCCTAAAACCTGACAACTCCACCCTTCCTCTAACCACTCTTATCCTGTCCCCACCTCCATTAAACTATTCGGAAATCGTGATATTTATCTTGTTTTCCAAATTGAAGAATAACAAATGGAAAGAGGATTTGTAAAGCAAGCACTTCCACAACAGATTTCAGAACTTGTGCCAGTCATGGACAATTAATTAGCACTAGTACAAAAAACACCTACACCGACTGTTAAAAAAACCCTACACCGACTGTTTTCAAGGCGTCGGTGATGGCGCCGCCAGTATAGGTACAGCTATACTGACGGTTAAATAACAGTCAGTGTAGAGAACTAACACCGACGGTTTAAGTAAACGTCAGTGTAGGTCTTAACACCAGCCGTTTTTAACAAAAAACAGCCGGTGTAGGCTACCTACACCGGCTGTTTTGTTAAAAAACAGTCGGTGTAGGCTTCCTACACCGGCTGTTATTTGTTATTAACAGTCGGTGTAGGCTGCCTACACCGGCTGTTTTTTGTTAAAAACAGTCGGTGCTGGCTGCCTACACCGGCTGTTTTTTGTCAAAAACAGTCGGTATTGGCCTTGTACACCGGCTGTTTTTTTTATAAAATTGGCGTTGTAGGCGGCCTACACTGGCTGTTTTTTGTCAAAAACAGTCGGTATTGGCCTTGTACACCGGCTGTTTTTTTATAAAATTGGCGTTGTAGGCGGCCTACACTGGCTGTTGTAGTTCTGAAATATAGTCACTAGTTTGTTCTAAAAACAGTCGGTGTCGATCCTAAAAACAGTCGGTGTTTGTTAAAATTTTGGCGTGGTTCTATTTATATCGGGGCTAGCCTCCATATTTTGCTAGCAATATATTAATCTTCGGCATTCATTAACATTAATTAGGATACCATGCAATTAATTTGAGCAACACAAACAATAATAAAACACAATATAAACAACAGATCTTATATTTCTTTTTAGTAAAGGCTACCAAGCAAATATATTAGAAATGAGATAATACATAGAAACTGCACCACTGTCTACTCAAATCCAACAGATCTTATATTTCATTCATCAAAAACACATTATAACAAAATTTACATATATGAGACATTTACAAAATAAGCATATGAACATAACAACATATATTGCATTTCTTATAAATAGTTTAGAAGTTGTCCAAAAAAAAGGCACACCATTTTCGTGTTATTGCATGAAGTTGCGTCGGCGTATATTTTGTTATCGGTAAATCACACTGCATGAATACAAATTGAGAAGTTAATTATATTTAATCTATATGAAAAATTAATCAAGTTCTATTATAAAATTCATACATTAGGAAATACGTCAAATTGCGTAGTGACTAGGTCTTGCATGTGTTTCATGACGTAAAATCCACACACCTTGCCGCCTACTTGCTTAGGGCTCTGAAATGTTCCATTTAAGTAAAATCAATAATTAAGATTATGTAGCTATAATTAAGCTCCTTTCTCTTTTGCTTTTGTTTTTTTTTTCTGTTGGGGGGCATCAGTTGAGAATGAATTTGGTAACAAATTCATAATAATTAATAATAATTCACAATAATTGGACCTCCTAGCACAGAACTGGCAGAAATTAAAATTCAAGTGTAGAAGTTGACACCTTGATGAATTTCCACTTGCATTCCGTTGATCCCTCCTTGTGCACTCCTCCGGCCTCCACATAAGATTCAAAAATGCTGAAATTTATTAAATGTCAAGGAATTAATTAGTAATTACCAACAAATAATACGTTGATTGTAAGTAAATGAAATTAGTAATTACCAACAAATAGTATTGCTCACTCTTTAAATGGCAACGTGATATCGTAACTTGGTTCTGTTGGCGGTAGAGAATCAATAACATACACCATATTATCACGCATGACAAAAACGAGAAGCGCCCAGTGTTTACTACAATAATAAATAGTAAGAATCAATCTACATATGTTGTTAAACGTATATACATTACTCAAATAAAAGTAACAACTAACCTCTGAAAGTATGGTCCAAGGATAAATTTCTTATCCTGCATATTATTCAATGACTCGAGCAAGTAGCTTGAAGCGGCCTCCTTTTCAGCAGAATTAAAAAGTGATGAAGATATTCTACTAGGGTCTAAAAAACCGATGTCAACCTCGCGACCCAGATCAGTGGCAAGTCTCTTTAAATATCTGAAAATCATTACAAGAGGTGTTAAGGAAGTTTTATTGCATTGCACTTAGAGGGACACAGTATTGTAGTGCCATACCAGTATTGTAGTGCCATACCAGTCAGAGTTTTATTGCATTGAGCGACACAGTATTGTAGTGCCATACCAGTCAGATCCTTTTGACATTCTTTTTGGGCACCTTATTGCTCAATTGCTTAACTGGTTCTTAAGGGACAAACTATGAGCCAAAATGTACATAGGAATATATAATAATTCCTATCTTTCTCCCAAAAAATATTCTTCTTTTTTTTTTCTTTTTGAACATGAGATAAGGATTAAATTCCTGTCAACTCATCTCCAAGACTCCAATACAGAAATTGAACATGAGATAAGGATTAATTAGTTTTCCTACTGTTGACAATTTCATCGCAATGAACAAATTGGGGATAATTTGCTGGAAATAGCTGGTCTAAAGTTGGGTTTCTCTTGCTTGACCCAAAATCCAATGCAATGCATCCATTATTTGTTTTTCTAATATGTTTGGATACCCACTAAAAGTAGAAAAAATATATATTTTGGCATCCATTCTTTTTTATTTTTTTTATTTATTTTTTCTGTTGAGCTTTCTTTTTTGTCTTGGCTTTCTGTTGAGCTTTCTTTTATGTTAGTTGTTAGCAAGTTTATTAAAATTATTTTTTGTTTCAGACTTGTATTAAAGCAAATAAAATTCATGTTGTAGTACAACTGTATCAAAGCATATAAAAATTGATTAAATTGACATATTGAACAGTCAAAGATAATTTAAACACCTTCTGCTCTGCAATTAATACTGAAATATATACAGACAGGTGTCTCTAATACTTATCTGTGGAACATTCCTATGTAAATTAATGTGATAAAGATATATAATAATTCCTATCAAGATCAAACTCACTGAAAGCTTAAGAAACCTAATAAAATTGATTGGTGATCTTGAAACTACGTAAATGTTGAAATGAGTTAATTTTGAAATTAATCACTATGCGTATTAAGTTGAAGAAACTCACATAACCCAGATGGATATTATTGAAACATCGAGCATGTCTTGCTTCGCTAGATCCGTCAAGTCATTAAACCCTAAGTTGATTAGCGTCGACTGAGGGAGTAACGCACCCTCCTTAATTTCCAAGAGGAACCCATTCTTATCATGCGGTTCTCTCATCACCCTCTCATTTATGGCTGCGAACTCGGGTCCCACCCTCGCTAACAATTTCTTTGGAATAAGCGCCTTACGATGCATGGATTTCGCCACTTCATGAGATGCCGACGCGGGCATTGAAACATCTTGGTCTATACACTAGAAAAAAATAACAACTTGTTAAATATAGTGGTATAACAACTTGTTATTTATATAGATATAGTGTCTGGTTTCAGGGAATCAAGTGTATCATATCATGTGAATATTTGTAATTAACTTCCTCAAGCCAACCTCCAGCAGTATATCACTAGTACAGAAACAAGACAGAAACAAGACAAATCACCTTAAGTTTCATTTTTTTCTGGCTAGTAGCTAGATGAGTCGTCTTTATATCTATTTTTCATATGCATATATATGTCAGCAATTTGCATTGTTATGCATATATCGTGTTTGGTGTAAAAAAGTTTACAAAATCCCTTAAATAACCGCTTAGCATATATATCAGAATATATTTTTGCCACGCATGGGTATTTTGGAATGTGAAGATACTCTCCTTTATAAAATATATCGATTACAGTTACTACAACAGCAGATATTAAATCAGTACACTTGTGAACTAATATATATCTTTAATTCTTCACATGACATCTTGGTCTATTCACATGACATTACATCAAGCACCCAGGATCTATAAAGCACTGAATATGTGGTATATGACCTCTAGAATTAAGATAGAAACCATGTTTTTCAGGTCAGAGGCCATGGAATGCAACAGCAATGACAGAACTTTAATTTCCACAATTCAAGAGGTAAAATTGAGTTATTAATCTGGTCAGATTTAATTTACTGAGACAGCAAAGCAAGCAAGTCAAAGAATAAAAGTGGGTTATTGAAACATCACGAATTTAGTGGATCTTCCAAATTAAAATAGATAATAAATAAAAATATTAGTTCACCTCGTCCAAAATAATCGAATCTTTCGGCCATTGAATGAAACTTCCGAAGGTGTCTTCGATTTTGACAAAATCCTTATTAACTTTAGTTGGAAGAGGAAACTTGAGATACATGTCGTCAACAACAGAATCCACCTGCACTTTCATGTGGTCCTCTAACAGAGGCACACAGTGGACTGATTCGTCCTCCTTCCACGGCCATACCCTAGCATTCGCGATCTTAATGTGCTCCTCTCCAACTTTACAAGTGAGATAGCAAGGTGAGATTACCTGCAATTGAAGTACATTTGTCAATTGAAAGTGAGATAGCAAGCTTTTGTATATTTGTTTATTTTTCATTCGCAATCATGTATAGTAGGAAGTTAAACAAGATACAAACAGTCCAGAAACCAGATCTGTGTAATCTGCTGCTTTGTGTCTACTGTTTGTTGGCAAGGTTAGATTTTTAGATGATGTGTAAGTATGATGTGAGTTACTGATAGGTGGGGTCAGTGGCTAATGTTATTATATTTATTTAGGCTTCTGTAATGTTTATTAGGGTTTTCATAATGTTAAACAAGGTGTTTGTTTAAATTTATACTGGTAGGAGGGCTTCTATTTCTATGAGAAAAAAGAAATTGAGCATACAGGAGTGAATTCAGCATACATAAATGGGGGTAATATAGTCATAAAATAATGCAGCCAATTCAGCATACATAAATGAACATCTGCATGTACAGCCTACTATCCCTTTTTCTCTCTCTCTCTTCAAAGACGAGGAGAGAGATGGAGAGGACAGCAGGGGATAGCAAGGGATAGCAGGGAGTTTGGATAACAGCAGATTTCATTCCCAAAATATATCAACAACAAGAGGAGGAAAGAAATATATGAGGGCTTGTTGTAAATAAAGGCAATGCATACCAGAATCGCATCTAGAGGGCTTGTTGTAACTGCATTGGAGTGTTGACTGCTACGACGAAATCCCGGACTGTTTTGATCTGGCACAGCTTGTTGCATTTTGGACAAGGCAAGTATTGCAGCCCGCATATCGCTCATCTCCTCCCTCACCTTCGCGTAACACCGTCTTTCTATCTCGTCTGCAAAATCCTTCATTTCAGCTTGGTTAAGTCCCCTCTTTCTCGAAGCCCTACATGTATTTAAGCCTTGTTTCCAAGTCACGTGCGCCCCAAGACCTCTCGTCCGACCTGGATGTTCTGGGTTCCCTAGAGCAATCGTGAGCACATCACTCGAGCCACTGACTTCAAGGTCCCCCGAGTTGACCTTTTGTTGTGTGTCTTTCTGTTGAAAAAATGTAAGAAATGAGTACAATTGCAAAAGAGACAATTGGAAAAATCACTCGAGCCACTGACTTCAAGGTCCCCCTCCAGCTGTCTTTCTGTTGCACAAGACTATGAATTTTTTCACTTGAATAATCCCTTTACAAGAGACAATTGCAAAAGAGCACAGTATAGTGTCAAAACAGACCCAAAGAAGGCACCGGTACCAGTGTCAAAACAGACCCAAAGAAGGTTAATCGTAACAGTTTATAGAAGGCTTATTGTAATATATTTTGAATCAGTGGCTCATGGTTTTTGAACTGGTGTCTGGTGGTGATTTAAAAAAAAAACTATCTATTTAGAAAAATAAATAACAAAATGAGTTTACAATTACATAAAACAGAATATATGATATAACTAATCAAATTAAAATAAACTCATTCACACATACTATTTTTTAAAATCAAATTTAGCAATCTAACTCAAAATTAAGATGAAAATAAGAGAAAGGTGGGGTCCTAACATGAAAATCAGAGTGCTTACTATTGGATAAGAGCAAGTACGGCAATATTGTAAAGAAAATAAGAGCAAGTATTATGTCACTGTGAGCCTATTAAATTTTTTATTAAATATATATTATATACAAAAAAATTGACATTGATTGAAATATTTTAACCCATGGTACTACTCTCTTGGACAACATAAGAGATCTCCATGTAATAAATTTCTGTGTAATATTAGTATACCAAAAAAATAAAGGTGATAAATATACATCTCATTTAATCTGCAAAACTACCCCTTTGGATAGCTACTAAGCCTATAAACCGGTGACAAGCCGACCCATAGCCCAAAGAATAATAAGACTAAAGATGCACCAGATAAGTGATGTATTCCATCATGTTAAGAATTAAGATGCCAATCAACACTTACAATTCTATTGATCAGAGCTTGGGTCTTTGCAGGGGCCGTAAGAGTCCCATCTGGTAAAGTAACCATTCGTCCCAAGACGTACTGTTGGCACCTTTCATCCTTAATATCTCGGATAGGTGCCAAATCCTCTGAGTTCTCTTTGAATTTTTTCTTCCAGATGCGTATTTTTGCCTCGTATCCACGGGATCCTAAGCGGTGTGGGTTGTCATTCCTCTTGGACAGTTCGCGATTTTGGTCACTTAATTTCTACAATCGAAGGAAACATGCATGTTAGGTATACAAGAGAAAAATAGAAACGAAAAGAAAAAATTAATGATTTGATTAAATCCTACCTGAAACTCTGGCGTCGACTTCTGCCTCACAAATTCTTTCCAAACTTCTTCACTTATCCACGAGTATTTGCTAAATGGAACTTTGTCCTTCCTTATGTAAAACCTTACGAGATCACTCTTAAAATTCTTCCATGCTGCATTCATTTTCTTTTTGGCATGCTTGAAGCCCCTTTCTTTCTTTATTCCCCAGGTTTGCTGCAGCACAAATTATCACATAAGATTTAAAAGTAAAATTATATTCGTCACAATTTTTATTATTTTGAACTTAAGTTGTACCTTTATCTCCTCCCAACACTCTTCCTTCAACTTCTTGTCAACAGCCTTCCAATTCGGAATAGTGATGGGAAATCTCTCTTTCGACACATTTGCAACGTATGTCTTGTATTGGCTCAACATTTTTCCCTTTGGATGCCCATGCTTGTTGAACTTGATACGTAAATGCTTCTTTGCTAACTTTGCACAAGTGGTCCGACCTCTCGTCTTTTTTTGTGGTGCTTCCTCCTCACCACTCGATTCATCGGAAGTGGATAAAGGATTGTACAGCAGCATATCCATCCCTGTAATTACATAATTTAACATTTCAAAGCATAATTTATGTTTCAGCCAACATTGACATCAAGGAATCAACCTATTTGATTTATGTGAATAAGTTGGTTATTAGTAGAATCTCTATGATTACTGTGTTATATTATTATTGTTTCTTTGTGCTGTTAGTTTTACTGCGATATGTCAACTGGGAAGCCAAAATGGGAAAAAATTTAAATAATCTGACGAACTGAAACGCGAATAATTTGATATGAACTTGTGAAAAATGTGGTAATGTTGTCAAATTGACTGTGACTAAAGAAGAGCCCTCTGTTATTGTGACTTGAGAACTAAGAAATTTAGAATCTAGAAAATTCAGAGGGTGGCTAGTGTGCCAGATTGAAAATGACACATAACTCAGAAATTAGCAGGTAGGAATAATTAATTGCCATACGCATTTTTCATTTACCGGGAATTGCTCCACTTTGGTTTTGATGGCTGCTGCCTTCTCCAAGCATGGGTTGCTCTTCACCCGACCTATCACAAACGATATCGGTTACAATTGTCACAAAAAAATAGTTAAAAGGAAACTGAGTTGAATGTAATTTAACATTATTCAACAATTTCAACAATTTATTCTTAAAATATACCTAGAAGGATCAGCCTCGATTGAATCCATCTTGCTCTTCTTTTTATTCTTCTTCTTCTTTTTTTGTGGTTCCTCCTCCTCGGTACTTGATTCACCATCGGAAGTCGAAGGATTATACTCCTCTATGGGCATAGGGCTGCTGCCTTCTCCAACAACACCTCGCTCTTCACTCGACATTTCAACCCTTCTCTTCCTCGTTGGATCTGGTTTCTTCTTATTGGATGGACCGTTCACAACACGTGATAGAGTGGGAATGCCAAGATCTTCCATCCTCGTATTGATCTCGTTTATCCTCTCTTCCCTGGCCCGTTCGATCTCCAATAGAGGTTCTCCCATATTGGCCTATTATATTCTGCCTAGTAAAGATAAATCACAGTAGATGTAATCAGCAAAAGAATATAATAATACAACATTATTCTGCCTAATATATTCATTTAAAGGTGAACAGACTAATTTTATTGCAGGAGAGTTGACAATCATGTTATTGCATGGACTATTAAAGCGATTCATGTTGCTTTACATAATGCTATACAGGATAAGGTTTCGTGCACAAATCTGTTAATGATGTATCGATAGGTTATTTCCAAACAGACGACGTGAGCAGTTGATTAAAGAAAACGGCCATGAATTATAGCTTGTTGAGAAATCTGTTAATGATGTATCGATAGGTTATTCGTGCACTAATCAGCAGTTAGCCTGCTAAATTACCTAAGCAAACGGCCATGAATTATAGCTTGTTGAGATAATGAAACCACATTTAGTCAAACCCAAAAATGACAAGAAAGGAACTCAAAACTTAAACCACCTCAATAGTAGCTAGCCAAGCATCTAACCAACTCCCAACTGTGAAACAATGTTTTATATTTCTACCCTCCATCGCACAGACCACAAGAGTATGCTATGCTTACAGGTCAAATTAAACTATCTTAGGATCAGTTGATTAAAAATATTACTTTTCATTTGAAGTAAACAAGTGCTACGTATCAAAAAATGAACTAAAATAAAACTTTTACATAAACAATGTAAGAAAATCCATTAAAAAAAAGCCTCAAAATCAAACTCTTAACTCAGAATTCAGCACCTCTATGAATTAGAAGTTAGCTCATGCTTCACACATACAAGATCATCTAGCTTATTCCCATCCATCTTATATTGTGAGACACGATCTGACTTAGTCTGAAAGCTATATGCTAAAAGAAAATGCAAACCAGTACAAATACCAGAAAGAAGATTCCTGGAGCAAAGCAAACACAACTTTAACTAAGAAATAAAACCAAAGTTTTAAATCTTACAGAAATTACAGATACAGCATCATTGCTTAACTACATCCAAATAAATGCAATATCATTTCTTATAATTTTATTCATTGACGACTCCCAACAAAAAATAATTAAGTGACCGATATAATTTGAGAGGAAGTAAATACTGACCCACTGAAAATCTTCTTTATCTTGTAGAACTGCGCCAAGGCGGAGCGGGGCTGAGGGGGACTGAGCGGGCTGACCGGGGACTGAGCGGGGTCCAGCGGGGCTGAGGGGGACTGAGCGGGGCTGAGCGATAGGCGGAGCGGGGCTGAGGATCTTAGGTTTGTCTCAAAATTGAAAAGCGGAGGGAGGCCGAAGTGAGAGGGTTATGAAAATTTCTGCATTGGAGAGATAGGGTAAGAGGGTTTAACGCAAATCGAAATTTCGGAGAGGGAATTGAAATTTCGAAGGACTTAGGCGGCTGATCGAAAGAAAGAATCGCGCCCAATAAAACACTGACTGTCTTCTCCGTAATAAACAAAACAGTCGGTCAAAAAAATAATACCGACGGCTTTCAACAATAAAAGATGGTGTAGGACACTATACTGACGGCTTCTACCCAACAACAGTCGGTGTAGAATCAAAATTTTTCCTGCAATAAATATATATACAGTAATATTAAAATAATTTTATGCAAATAACATTGATTAATTAATTCACATAAAATATAGACCAATGCTTCTATGGGCATAAGGACCTATTTGTAAAATGAGCATATTTTCATTTTCAAAGTTCAAACAGTCGATCCGACCGTTCAACATTTTCTCAATATTACAATGTACTTGGAGGTCAAATTTATGTTTATTTGGATTTGTTTTACTATTTATTAATTTATTTTATAAAACTAGTCAAATTCAGACCATTGAATTTTGTACCCATCTTTTAAATAGTAAAGAAATTCAAAAAAATGTAAAATTTGACCTCCAAGTACATATGCCCATAGAAGAATTTGCTAACAAATATATATACAATATACCTTAATATAACACATTGACTGATTAATTAATTCACATATTCTCCATCTTGATGATCTTGCCGTAAATAACTCGCATCATCAACATCGTCAAGTCTCACTTCGTTAGATGGCACGCCAATAGAGAATGGGGGTGTTTCTTCAAAATGATTGAACTCTTCCTCATCAACCACATCTTGAACGCCCACTATGCGTCTTTTACCGTGAAGGACAATACGGTGCTTACTATTGAGGGGATCCTCAACATAGAAGACTTGGGTGGCTTGATTGGCAAGTATGAATGGATCATTCTTATATCCCAATTTTTCCAAATCCACGACAGTAAATCCGTACTTATCCACTTGAACACCCCGGCGGTTATCAACCCATTTACACCGGAATAACGGAATCTTAAATTTGACGTAATCGAGCTCCCATATCTCTTCAATTTGACCATAGTACGAGTTCTTCGCATGTACTGCCCGGGTATCTTTAGATCTGGAGAATTCTTCTGAAGTAGCTACCAGAGTTACACCGCTACTTTGATTAATGCTTTTTTCATCTTGTTTTATTGTGTAAAAAGTGTACCCATTGATGTCATATGCTTGGTATGTACTCACAATAATAGTTGGACCTCTTGCTAACCATTTTATAGATTTATCTGCCAATTCACTCTCGCTTTGTCGAATAACTTTGTTTTTGATCCATTCTGCGAACTTACTATTATGTTCTTTGGTAATCCACAAGTCTCCTTTCGTCGGATTAAGTTCTTTCAAAAAGGTTTTGTGCTCGTCACTGTACGGAGAGATGTATGTCATGTGTTGTAAGACCAACAGGTGTGCTTTTTCGTGCAAAGACTTATCAGCCTCGATTGGTTCCAAACCAATGGTTCCTACACCTTCAACCCGGCCCTCATGGCGTGATTTAGGAATACCAATAGGTTGTACATCTGCTATATAACTATTGTAAAATTCGATAGCCTCCTCTGCAATATAACCTTCTACAATACTCCCCTCAGGCCGATATCGGTTTCTTACATATCCCTTCAAGAAACCCATGTATCTCTCGAATGGATACATATACCGCAAGAACACAGGACCACAAAGCTTAATTTCATAAACCAGGTGAACAATTAGGTGAACCATGATATCAAAAAAGGTCGGCGGGAAGTATATTTCAAGCTCACATAAAGTGACGACAACATCACGCTGCAATTCATCCAAACTTTCGGGATCGATAACCTTGCTACAAATGGCATTAAAGAAAAAACAGAGCTTTAAAATTGCTAATCGTACTTTTTCCGGAAGTATACCACGGATTGCAATAGGTAGCATCTGTGTCATCAAAACATGACAGTCATGAGACTTCATCCCGATCAATTTTAAATCCTTCATTGACACGAGCTTTTTTATGTTGGCAGAATATCCAGAAGGAACTTTAACACTATGAAGGCATCGACAAAGCCTTCTTTTTTCTTCTTTCGACAAATTGTACAAAGCTGGAGGAAGGTAAGTTCGAGTATTTTTTCCATCTTTGGTCTTTCTCAGTTCAGGTGCAACCTCTCTCCATTTTATGCCCATCATGACCATATCTTTGCGAGCATTTAGTCCATCTTTGGTCTTTTTCGGAATTTCCAACAACAAACCAACTAAGCTTTCACAAACATTTTTTTCTATGTGCATCAAATCAAGGCAATGTCGCACTTGTAATTCCTCCCAATATGGTAAATCCCAGAAAATTGATCTCTTCTTCCAAGTTTCACCTTCCGGGGATGTTTTTTTCTTAACAAATTTCCCGAATTGAACTTTGATACCTTTAACTCGCGAATACACTTGCTTGCCGGTCAGCGGAGAACGAGCTCGTCCAGTCTCAATATCACCATTGAAAGCTTTCTTCTTCTTACGATATGGGTGATTAAGAGGAAGAAACCTACGGTGACCCATGTACACTGTTTTTTTGCAATTTTGTAACCGAATGTCAACCGTATCGTCTTCACAAACAGGGCAAGCTCTCCTCCCCTTGTTACTATAACCCGACAAATTACCATATGCCGGGAAATCATTTATGGTGCAAAATATCATTGCTCGCAATTTGAAATTCTCCTTACTGTATGCATCCCACACTTGCACCCCGTCGCACCATAATTTTTTCAAGTCCTCAATCAACGGTGCTAAATACACATCTATGTCGTTTCCGGGTTGTTTTGGGCCTGAAATTAGCAACGACAACATAATGTACTTGCGTTTCATAGTTAACCAGGGAGGAAGGTTATAAATACACAATAAAACCGGCCATGTGCTATGCTGACTGCTCATATTACCAAACGGGTTCACTCCATCTGAACTGAAACCAAGCCTTAGGTTTCTTGGGTCATCACCAAAATGTTTTTTGAACCTTCTGTCAATATTTCTCCATTGAGGTGAATCAGCAGGGTGTCTGAGTTTTCCGTCTGTTTTTCGGACATCGGCATGCCAACGCAACAACTGCGCATCTTTAGGATTTTGGAACAAACGCTTGAATCTCGGTATCACGGGGAAATACCATAACACTTTTGCTGGAGGTCCTTTTCTATATGTATCTCTATTACCGTCAGTTTGATTTTTTCTTTTGTAACGAGATTCACCACATGTAGGACAAACTTCACATTTTTCATACTCGTTCCGATACAATATGCAATCGTTCGGACATGCATGTATTTTTTGTACATCTAAACCCATAGGACACAATAATTTTTTGGCTTGATAACATGATCTTGGTAACTCGTTCTCATCTGGGAGCATATCTCCTAAGAGTTTTAATAAGGCGGTAAAACTTTTATCACTCCAATTGTTACTTGCCTTTAAATTATACAATTTTAACACAGCATGCATTTTTGTAAAATTTTCACAACCAGGAAACAAGGGTTTTTCAGATTCAGCATACAACTCTTGTACATCAATGTCATTTTCATCATCACTAAACATTTCTCCTAAATTGTCATTCGGGTTAAAATTATAATTCACATCCATTTCCTGATCACTATCAACACTGGCATCCTCATCCTCCTTGCCAATCTCAGTATTAGCAGCGGTGCTTGTTTCTCCATAACTCTCTCCATGCCTGATCCAACGTGTATATCGCTCTTTAAAACCACGACGAATCAAATGATTCTTCACCGTTTCAACAGTGCGAAACCTCTTCAAGTTCAAACAATCTTTACAAGGACACGGAATCGTGTCATCACCCTTTGTCTTCATGTGTTGCTCAGCAAATTTTATGAAACTTTTCACACCGTCTAAATACTCAATGGTATTACGAGCTCCATACATCCAATCTCGATCCATCTGTAATTATAAAAATAATTAGATAAGAGGTCATGAATGGCTCTTAAAATTACAATTTGGGGCTTACATAGGGCCGGTGCACAATCCTAACCCACTCTTTGAATGCTTTGTCTCAGTAGTGAGCACAAGTCAGCGGGATTTGGTATTTAAGAAAAATTCGGCAGCATTTCCCCTTTGTTCTCCAAGTACGCGTAAAAATCACATCCGTTTGGAGATGAAATCCAATACGTACTCGTGGGAACAAGGATAAATGCTACCGAATTTTTCTTAAATACCAAATCCGCTGACATGTGTTCACATCCTAAATGAGACAAAACATTCAAAGAGCAGTCCCAACAGGGAACTATTCAAAATTAATCCCTATTGGATTAATTTTGAACGGGCATCGACCTAAAAGGCATACTAAATGTTCAAGGCAAATTGGATAGATCGCACAATACAATAATACTAAGCTACAAACTATTCCATATATAATTGGGTTGAAATTAGGAAATACCAATCAACATAAAGCCATTAATCTAACCATTAACAAATTTAATTAAATTTACCTTCTCTTTTGAGCTTGGATTCAGAATGTAAGTCACACAGATCTATCTCTCCAACTGGTACTGCCACTGCCTCTGCTACCGTTAGTGACTCTCTAACATGAAATCCAAAGAAAGGCATGTAGAGAATTCAGACTTTGTTTAAATGAGAGTATATATCAGTTGTTAGTAACAAAGGAAATACCAGAAGGCTTTCTTGACTTCTTCGTTTATGGGGTTATAACTTTAATGAATTAAAAAAATGCATGACAAAAATACCATCTTAATCCTTAGAGAAACAACAACGAAAGTCATTGAAGTAGTCTAACAACAAATTGGAGCCATTAATTGCTGAAAATTTGGTGCTAATTAGGTGACTATTCATTAAGAATTAATTCTTGTATCATTGATACTGTCCAGTGCGGTACTGGCACGTTGTACCAGATATAACAATACCACCTGTGGTACTGTTCAGTATGATACTGGTACACTGTACCAGATGTCACAATATTGCTGGTATCCACCCATTTTTACATTTTTACTGAAATAAAATATCTTTACAACTCAATCAAAGCAATTTTTTTAAAAAGAAACGCAGCAAGTCAAGAAGCTTAGTTATTTATTATTTCCGAATCAGTCCCAGGTACTCAAGCATACATGGCATCAGCATTAAAATCAAGCAAAATTGTCACTGGTACTGGATTGGTGCTCAAAATGTCCCAAAATGACCCTCCGTGACAAATCAGTCAGTGCAGACTGGTCAGAGACCCAAATGAAAAATCCAAATACATAGGCATATAGAGGACTTAAAAACATATCAAATCACAAAAATTTCACATTTATTGGAATTTATTTCGATTTTATATCTATTTTTGAAGTTGGCATTTCAAAATCCTGAAAATTGGATAAATAAGGACTAAAATACCCCTCTGATTGTCTGCCTTCTTTAAAAATAGAAATAAAATCCTAAAAATTATGAAACTTGACAAGGACATAGTTTACAAACTCCTTAACAAGTCCATGAAAAGAAACAGGAGCATTGTTTGACAAAATCAATCAAAAAAATCATGTTTTAAATGTAATGAAATAAACAAAATAAGTGATGGAATGAACATATAACTCAAAACCTACCCTCAAACCCAACCAACCCCAAGTTGAGATTGAGCATACCCAAACTTGTGTAGACATACCAATCTCAGAGCCAAATTACAACAGAAGCAAGTTAAATTGCAAAGAAAAACAAATCACAGTCCCAACCCAAGTTGTCAGAAACCAAAACTTGTTCAAAACCAAATTAAACCCGAAATTGAAGCCTCCTATCTCTCAGGAACCCTAAAAAGAAATCGGCCAGGATGATTCAGTTACTCTTATTATCAGATTATCAGATTATCAGATTATAAAAGTAACAAAGCACCATTTTTAGCTAAACTCACCTATATCATTGATGATTGGGAGCTAAACTCACTATATTTTTTTAAGCTTCTGACTAAAATCAGCAATCAACACAAGAAATTACCCGAGAGGCAGTTCGGCTGAGCGGGACGCGGCTGACCGGGACGAGGCAGGTCGAAAAGGTGGGCCGAGGATGAGCGGAGCGGAGGCAGAGAGAGACAACAAGGCGGGAGATAGATTTGCGAGGGTTGACGGCGGGCTAGATGCTGATTTGGAAAGCTTTCTTCT
The DNA here is from genome assembly GCA_028015225.1 of Carex myosuroides. Classification (NCBI taxonomy): domain Eukaryota; kingdom Viridiplantae; phylum Streptophyta; class Magnoliopsida; order Poales; family Cyperaceae; genus Carex; species Carex myosuroides. Next base: position 7,872,084 of record CM051470.1, on the reverse strand, counting down.
TTCTTTCGTTCGTTTTGTTTTTCCTTTCGTTTCGTTTGTTTCTGACTGCAGCAACCTTCAAATATCTATAACTTAGCAGCCTCTACCAGAACCGACGGTGTTGGAGGATTTACGAGTTAAATGAAACCTCACTGACGGTTCCAAGAAATAACAGCCGGTAAATCATCAAACACCGTTGGTTTCACCATATACCCGACTGTAAACTAGAATTTATACAACATAGACAAACACCGACTGTTTTTATTAACAAACCGACGGTGTAAGATGTCAACCAACACCGACTGTTTTGTTTAAAAACAGTCGGTGTTGAAGAATGCTAACCACTGACTGTTTTTTCTGAAAAACAGTCGGTGTAGACGGTGACCAACACCGACTGTTTTTTTGAAAAAACAGTCGGTGTTGATGAATGCTAAACACTGACTGTTTTTTATGAAAAACAGTCGGTGTAGGTTGTGATCAACACCGACTGTTTTCTTAAAAAACAGTCGGTGTTGGTTCACTGACGGTTTTTTGTATTGGACCAGTCAGTGTTGAGGTTATTCTTATTTACGATTTTACCAGCAGTCTCTACACCGACTGTTGCATATTAAAACAGTCGGTGATTGAGGGTCGGTGAAGGGGTTTTTTGTACTAGTGTAGAGACCATCCAAGATACTTAACTATGCCATAATTTTACTATAATTAAGAACTCTGATAAAAACCTGTGAGTATTTATCAGGCCAAATATTGAGTTATATTTTTATTTTCCATCAGGTATATACAAATCCACCAGGAAATAAATCGAATGTGGTGCAAACAGCATGGGCAATGCTCGCACTTCTTAAGGCTGGCCAGGTAACTGTATTATTTTTTTCCTTTTTTGGTGTTGTGTACTTATAATTATCTTTCAGAGGGGATTTTTTGAAGTGTACCAGAACTGATACTATTTTTTTTTTTTTTTTTTGAGAGAGAAAGATGAGGGTCAAGCCCTCAAATTTCATTGATAGAACTGATACAAGTTATTATCTTAAATGACTAATAATGTAATGAATGACTGGCTTATCTTGTGTCTTCTTTTGTACATAAATAAACATTCAACATTGTACTTACCTAATTAATTTCCAGATTGAAAGAAATCCAGCTCCTGTGCATCGTGGGGCTAGAAATCTAATAGACATGCAGTTAGACAATGGAGATTTCCCACAACAGGTACTGAGTCAAACCGGTTCACATCTGTTAAATTAGTCGTTGTTAACAGTAAAATGGCAAAAAATAATAGATAAATGAGGAAAATAAATATTGCAAAACAATAATTAGGAATAATTAATGTGCTGAATTGACCGATACCCTACATATATAGGTGCAACATAGCAGCTTGAGATACTGAACAGTTGGGCATTCACAACTAACACAACCAAAAATGAATTTTAGGAAATGACCGGGAGCTTTTTGAAAAATGGATCACTCAACTATATGGCATATCGTAACATCTTCCCGATTTGGGCTCTGGGAGAATATCACAAAAGATAAGCCTTCTTCAAAACAAATAATTGAATAATTACATTACATTACCAAATACCACATAATGTTTTCCAAATTAAGTAAAGTCAGCTGTATTAACTCTGAGACAGACGATGCTCTGTTTAAGTAATTATTTTATTAGGAATGATTTTTTCTTGCTAGAGACAGAGACCTGATCGTGAATTCGTGAGATAGCTATTTGTAAGTACTGGATTTACAGTTATGAGTGCAATGAGTATAGGAGGGACAACCCATTTGAATTGTCATATTTGATATGCGCGGTAAATATCAAGATCCTGGTAATCAGGTTAGAAATTTTGGTTGGTTTGACCTAGAATCAGTCTCCGGAAGTTGAGGTCAAGAAGGTTACTAGGAATGAAGTCATCAAAAATGACAAGTAGGGCGCAGCATAAAATCGAATGAATAGTAGCCAACTTAAAGAATAAGAAAATGACTCGGCTGTTTGTTCAAGAAATAAACAATTTACCTCAGTCTGATTTTTCTCGTTGTCCCTGGTTCACCATAGACCAATGTTATTTCTAGTTCTATACTTAATGGATTAATGTACACCAAGTCTATTTAAGATGTGTCTATTTTGTTCTCCACAGATACCTTCTTTCTCTTTTTCTCAAATCGACTATTCTCTATTTCTTTCCAAATCGCAACTCAACAATGAAAGAATCGGCCCATTTGAGAGAGAATCGCCTGCAAATCGTGAGAATCGGTCCAATTCGGACAAAAACTCGGTTGAATTGGCTGATTCAACACTGTTCAAAATGGTTTTTCCATACAAAATCGCAATCCGGGTAAATCGGTCGAAAATCGGATCGGTTCGGTCCGATTCCGTTCCAAAGATACTCTGAAATCAAAATGCTAACATTTTAGACTAAATTTTCGGATATGACTCATAGAGACAACCTAGCTACCAGACAATGGCAACAGTGTCGCAACTCCCAATTAAGAACACCTAAAGAATAGAAGTAACAACTACTCAACCTCACAATCATTATTTCCAAAATCCAATTATGCGATAGAGAAGATATAATCAAATTTCAGTGGATTTCCAAAATCCAATTATGCGAGAGAGAAGATGTAATCAAATTCAAGTGATCCGTTAGCTCCACCAGCCTGTAAAGGTACAGTTTGAATTGACCAATGAATTAGATCAGCGCGAAAAAGTACCATAGGGAGTTGTGAGTTGCATATCTTGTTAATGAATTTGGGATACATTATTTGCATTTAACCTTAATGGAAAATTTGGTTTGCTTATTTATTTACATATTATAGTTGCGACTATATTTATTCTAAATTATCTGGATGCAGACTTTTACTGTTTTACTGCATATCGATAAAAACTAAATAGTACTCCAGAAGACCTATGATTCTAAAATTGAGAGAATTAGCCACAAGCATATTTATCCATGTTCCAACTTGCAAATGGCCTCGAGCTTTTTCATTCTTTTAATTATATTGAAAAATATACTTCTAAATTGTAGATGTGTTCTCAATTATATATTAAGATAGGACATGTATCATATTTGATTAATTAGTCACACATCATAAAATCATTAGAATTCCACTGTAAATTTTTGATGAAATGATACATCTTTAATTTTAATCTTTAAATTTGAATAATATTTTTAAATATATATACCGCAGGAGTTGAATGTATTTTTAATGTTGGATGCATAGAAGGAAAAATCGGTATCGGGATCGGGATCGGCACCGAGCGATCCCGATCCGGATCGGAAAAATCGGTCGGGATCGGACAAATTGGATCGGAAAATCGGACTTTTTTGATAGAAGCTTGTTTTACACTAAAAAAATAGAAAAAAAATTGATAAAAAAATTTTTGAAAAATTATTACAAATAAATTCACTTTTATTTTCTAATTTACAAGATAAAATTATGTGTCTAGTAATTATGTTTACAGTTATTATAAAAAAAATCAAATTTGTCTTGAGATATGAAACAAATATATATTGCATGCCTCTATTGTCTGTTTGATGATCGATGAAATAAGACTGTGATGGATATTATCGATTTTACATAATAAGATGTAAAAATAGTTAACCAAATTTTGATGGATATATATTGCATGCCACCATTTGTACATTTCTAGCTTTCTCATTTTATAAAATTTAACATTTTGGAAAATTAAAGAAGATTCTGCTTGTTTGGTGACGCTCTCAAGAAACAACATGTGCTTTACATTTTTTTTTTCTAGAAGTGAATCTATGCTACACTATATAATTACCATATGTACACCAAAAATTTTAGAAAAACATATTAAGAGAAATTAAGATAACGTAACCAATTGGGACTAGGGCTGCACAAAAAATTCGTAGTTCGTAATTCGATTCGAGTTTGATTCGAAAAAGTTCGAAAAAAGTTCGATTCGAAATTGAGTTCGTTCGAAATTAATTCAAACCAAACTTAGTTCGAAATTAATTCAAACCAAACTCAAACTGGACCTAGTTCGTTCGAAATAGGTTCGCAAACCAAATTTAGTTCGAAATTAACTCAAATGTGAACCGTTAATTTCCGCTGATAACTTATGTTCGCTGATGAAAATATAAGGCTGCCCTCAATTCTGACTTTTGAAAATTATTTCTTAAAACAAAAAACCCAGTCCAACTACAAACCCAAATAGAAAAATTCAACAGCAAAACTCAAATAGAAATATTAAACAAAACTAGCCATAATCGCTGTAGCCAAGTCCCTAGCCGACTTTCTCTTTGTTGGTTTCAAACTTGGGATACCAAGCCAAACCCTAGAGTTTCTCTCTCTTGGCTGCGAATTGCGATACCAAACTCTAGAGGTTGCGATACCTTAGAAATAAGGTCGGACCAAGTGAAAGATCAACCGCTGTTGGCTGCGACTTTCCCTCTGTTGTACTTTGATACTTTGGATATTTGAAAACTTTGTTGGCTATTTGGAAAATTTTGGATATTCGTAAATCGTAATTAACAAAGTTCGAAGAAGTTCGAAATTGAGTTCGTAAAAAATTCGATTCGAAATTGAGTTCGATTCGAAATTCAGTTCGTTCGAAATTAATTCAAACCAAACCTAGTTCGAAATTAATTCAAACCAAACTCAAACTGGGGGTAAGTTCGATTCGGTTCGGTTCGTTTGCAGCCCTAATTGGGACTGATGCATATTACTGTGAAATTAAGTAACGTACCTTAGTCCTGTCTGGTATTAGCTCTCAGAACTCCTTACAACTTATGGAGGTACAAACTAAAGATATATAAAAATGAGTTATAGTTTTAAATAATAAAGATGCTGTGGTGTGGTGGAGTTGCGTTCGGTCCCAGTGCTGGAGTGCGCGAGTTCAAATCTCAGCGAGCACCAAAATTTTTTTTTTGAGTTGGGTTAATTTGCGTTTCGGCTGTTTCGGTGGAATCGGTTTATTTCAGTCCGAAACGGACGAAATGTGGCTGAAATGAAGCCGGAACTTACGGAATTGCCCCGGAATGGGGCCGGAATGGGGCCGGAACGGCCGAAATTTAACGAAATCTCCAATAACCGCGTAAATCGGCTTGGAATCGGATCGGTAACGTCCGATCCCGCTCCGGAACGGCCGATTTTGCCTTCTATGGTTGGATGTACGCTAAAATTATCCTTTTTAAAAAAATTGTCGGACATGGCCATGCCGCTTATCAAAACATTCATATCATGGGTACCGGGCGACGGAGAAACAATAAAATTCTGGCAAGATAATTGGAACGTTGGTATCCTCTGGCACGATTTCAAGGCTCTCTACACACATGCCATAGAAGATGACATAACACTGGCAAGGGCACTAGCAGCGCAACAGTTCATTCCACTGTCGCAGCCGGCAACTGAAGACATGAGGCGCATGATGGGGATAATTAATCACTGGGGAATATGTCTTGTGGGCCAACAAAACAAGCCAATATGGCAGCCGGCTTCAATAAAGGGGTTCTCAGTCAAGTCAGCCTATCTAGCCATGAAAGATGGACCTATAATTAGATCAGATCTGAAAAGAATTTGGAAACTAAGGGTCCTCGCTAAACAAGATTTTGACTACTGACAACCTGATGAAGCGCGGATGGGAAATCACCTATGCCGACGGGATGCGGAAACTATAGCCCACTTGTTCAATAAATGCCATATAACCAGACACATACGAAATGGCTTCGCAACGGTTATCAATACCGGTGCACAACGAAGGTGGTACACTAGTATACACATAAGCAATAACAGCGAAAAGGGTGCACAAGAAGGAGAGGGAAATGATTCTAATCACATAGTTTGTGATTTGGAGCGAGAGATGTAACCGAATATTCAAGGACCAAGCTAAAACCTTAGAATATCTGATCGAAGAAATACACAAACAGTGGGAGATGGAAAACCTGACAACTGGCTTTCAAATAACAAGAAATCTATAAAGAAGACAAGAAGGCGGCAACGCCTCTGGATGTGCTACACTTTTCAGTCTTTCGATTATTTGCCTTTTATTAGTTATATCTAATCTCTTTGTTTTACTGTTTTAAATAGCTCAACTGTCTTGTGCTGCTTTTCTAAATACTTTGTAAAAAGGTCTTTCATAAAGACCAAAAACTTCTCATTTCAATCAATTAATGTAATTTTACAATTCAAAATAGTTTGCTGAACAATTTCCTTGCCGCTGTATTATTTCCCCTCCCATTTATAATTTGGAGCTCTTGTCGAGTAGATTGAACTAGACCCAGCGAAGAAGCCCATCAAATTGTTTGGGCCTACAGGGCCTATGAAGAATAGATCAACAATTCAACATGATCTGTTATATAGTTTCGTAGATTACTTTTCTGATCTATTTTTATTCTGATTTTTGAATTCTCTGCCGTAAAAGAATATTAATGTTGTTGGATGGTAATAATGTGTTTGTTTGAAGAGAGAGACAAATTAGTCCTTTCATTTTAAAATAAAAGATTAAATCTACAATAAGCACCGAAGTTTTTTTCCTAAGTGTACCCACACATACCTTGGGGAATTCGGATCCCATAAACGGAAGCGTGATATGCATACTCTGTGCACATAGAGAGAGAAAGAGAAGTCAAAATCATTTTTATTAGTGGCACTCAATTAAAAGGAACACTTGATCAGTAGGGATGCAATATTATCACTCCAATACAACCTGTGGGCACTTGATCAGTATTTACTATAATACTGATCAAGCAATTTAAATTTCCAATCTCGAATAATAGAATTTATTTTAATATCAGTAATACAGCATATGTACTTCAAGTATTTGCTGGAACAGGCACTACATGAAGGGGAACCGCCATGGCAATTACGGCCGTAAACTTCTCCTTCTAATCTACATCTTTGGGGTCCATCCCATCTGGAAGCGTCCAATTGAACTCCGCAAGCATCAAAGCCAGCAGTAAAGGTACTACACTACTACCCTTACAGCAAATGGCAACCCAGGACAACTTTTCTTTCCTGCCCCAAATGGTATGAACTCAAAATTTTTCCCATGAAAGCTGATTTGTTTCTCCAAAAATCTCTCTGGTCTAAACACATCTTGTTCAGTCCACAGTTGTGGGTTCCGTCCTATAGCCCATACGTTTACAAGCACTGTCACTCCTTTTGGCACTCTATACCCACTGAGTGTCAATCCATCTTTCATGGCCTTGTGATTCAATAGGGACGTCGCCGGATATAATCTCAATACCTCTTTAATCACTGCTTGGAGATATGGAAGATTGATTACATCTGACCCGTCAAAGTTTGCGATGCAGAAGCCTTCCAATCGGCTTGAGCTTTTGCCATGGCAACAGGGTCATGGAGAAGTTCGGCCATTGCCCATTCAATTGTTATGGCGATTGTTTCACTTCCAGCCCCAAATGTTCCCTCAAGAGGAAAATATTAACCTTTTATGAATGCATTGTACGGAAGTTTTTTCACAGAATATGTAAATAGCCATGTTATTGCCAATGACAGTTATGGAACTACTGATGCCAGATAATGCTATGGGGTACTAGAGGGGTTTTGTCTTTTGCCTACATCAGTCTGGTTATTGATAGGGGGTGGGGCCTGGTGGCAGGGGAATATTGTGTGATGATGAAAATAGCTTAGAGAGGGCTAAAAGAAGAGAGATGGTTAGTGCGATGAACAAGAAACTAAGTGAGAGTTCCATGCCTTTTGAGACAATTGGCTATGTGCACTTCTTGCATTTACTAAACTTTCAGATAAATATAAAGAGGTTATGACACTATGCATGCTGCACAAATATATAGAGGATTTTTGAGAAGTAGAACTAAGATGTTTTTAAGCTCACCAAGTATTTTTGTGAACTCAACTTCAAAATCTATCAGATTGGCTTCAAATAACGAATCCGAACCATTGAAACCTATCTACCTTATGAGTGATGTTTCTACATGCGAAAATTTTATACTTTTCAACTAATTCTGTATGGAGTCAAGTGATAAAAAAACGTTAGCAAAATAAATACATTAAAACTAATTTATAAACCTTCCAATTTTGACCTCTTGACTTTACTTAATTAATTCAAAAGTTGAAAATTTTCGCATATAGACACATCACTCGTAAGGTAGAAAAGTTTTAACGGTTTAAATTCGTCGTTTAAAGCCAATCCGATAGATTTTAGAGTTGAGTTCACAAAGAGGTTTGATGAACTTAAGAAATCCGTAGTTCTACTCGCATTTTGAGACAATTAGTCCGTACTTGGATGTCAAATTTAACATTTTTTAAAAATTTTTTTACTATTTATATACTATTTTTGAAAATCACTTAATCTAAAGATGCTGGGCCATCCAAAAATAGTGATTTTCTATCCATGAAAAAATAGTAAAAATAATTTAAGAAAGAGTAAAACTTGACTATCATATCAAGCGGTTCAGATTGATTATCAAAACTTTGATCTGAATCCATAGTACGACCGGATGGGCGTTGTGCATAGTACCGTAGCTTTACTCTAGATATATATATTTTGAGGAGGGTTCAGATGCCTTTAATTTTTGTGCCTCCACCATGCCTCCATTTTTAAAAACATACTTAAAAGTCAAAATAAAACTGTTGGATGTGATCTACACCATTTTATCTATGTGCTCATAAAAAATTTGAAAGTTTTGATGCTTAGATAGCAAGGAATAAAACAAAAATTTATTCGACTCAAAACAAACAATCTAGTTATTGTAAGTGTAAGAAACAATCTTAATTAGCCTAATGAAGAAGGGAATAGCATAATACCTTGGATTTGATCTCCAAATCAAATTAAGAAGGGTTGTCTTACTTAGCCACTTCTTATTCCCTTTCTCTTTCAACGGTGGTTGTGCTTTAGCCCTTCAAATGACGAGCCTCCTTAGGTATGATCCACCGAAAGATTAAAGAAATACTTGTATCTCTAAGGCTAGTAAGAGATTAACAAGTAGAACCTTAATCCTAGTTTAACCATCTTCTTAATTTCTGAAAACTTCTTAGAGGATTTCTAGATCTCAACACATGAGAGAAAAATGGGAGAGAGGAGAAAAGAGCAAATTTCGGCCAAGATATCTGTCACAGAAATTCTGACCTTTCGGTACAAAAACTCTTATATCTTTTCCTAGGTAACTCCAAATGACTTGAAATCTTCACTGTTGGATTCTAGACTCCAAGGGCTACAGATTACATAGGTCATACATCCAGAATGGTTAGTATTTACCCTTTAAAATTCCAGTTCAAAGTTACCTAAAAAATCTGTCCAGAAATTTCTTTCCTCTTTAATGAGATTGATTAGACTTAATGACATATTTAAATATCTCTTAAATCATGCCATCACTAATCAATTCTCTCCAGCATATATTTGGGCTTTGGGCTTAGGAATATTAATCATATTAATATTTAATTAAGTCCTGTAACGCTTCTCAATATGGGTATGATTTAAATTTTATAAGATCCAATTTAGAAAATAATAAATAGGAATTAAATTAATAATCAACAATTTATAGGAATAAAAATATAGTAAATAGTAAAAATGAGAAGAAATGACGGTTCGTTTTAACAAAATATATTTAATAGATGTCAAAATCTTTTTTTTAGCAAACTCAAATTAGCAAGGCCCAAACCTAAATTCAGCACATATCCAATAATATAAGCAACCCAATCTCTTCTCTCTTCTCATCCCTCTCCATTTTCAATATTCTGTAAGTTTTTCTTTTTTCTCTCTTTTTCTCTCTTGTTCTTTTTGGCTGAAACTTTACCCTCTCTTCTTGGTTGCCGCCGGCCACAAGAGGCCCAGCCGACCAACCTCCTCTTCCTCTTGGCTAGCCGACAGCCCCTCTAGCCGTGCCCCCCTTTTGTTTTCTTTTTTTTCTCTCTACCCTTCCCCTTCCCTTGTGCCGCCGGCCACCACCAGCCCTAGACCCGAATCCAATACCCTAGGCCGAAACCATGCCCTTCCTTGATATCGCCGGCCACCACAACCCTAGACCCGAAACTCCTTGCCCAAAAACCCAAAACCCTAAAATTAGGTACGGCCCGTACCAGGCCGTGCGGCTAGGCCGTACCTACCTAGGTCAGACCAGGCCGTACCAACTAGGTCAGACCAGGCCGTACCAACTAGGTCAGACCAGGCCGTACCTACTCAGTCGAAACCCTAACCCTAGCCGAAATCCATACATCCATTAACCCGAAACCGAAACCCATTAATCCATTTAAGGACTTTATTTAAAATGTTTAGATGACAATTGAATTAAATACGAATGGAATTAAGAACCTAATCAAGCGTTTATAAACTTAGGAGCAAACCGCGAGGTTCTAGGAGACGCCGAGAATATGCGAGATTCCGACACACGCGAGATCACTGAGAATACAGGTGCGGGTTCCTGGTCTTTTTACAAATAATAAGAAATGCGTGGATTAAGGTAGGTAATCCTTTTTCCCAATCTGGTAGACGAACTGCATCTTGAGAATGTCGAATTCTCTTTTGTTTTGTGTAGAATTGCATGTTAGGAACTTTTTGGATGCATTGATTTGAACTGACAGGATAGTGTGAATGTGAACAAGGAAAGCTTTTAATGAACTGTTTTAAATTGGGGCCGTCCCTGTGTGGCGGTTCTGCATGTGTTTTCGAAAATCGGATCGTCCGTGTGTGGCGATCTGCCGGTTGGGTCCCCGCAACGACCCTTCCAGATTCGTCCTCGTGTGGCGACTCTTTGGGCTATCCTGCATGGGCATGGGTTCTCAGAGAGAAAGGCCGGATTATCCGTGTGTGGTGATCCGGAGTAAGAACAGAACAGAACAGAACAGAACAGAACAGCTCGTCCTCGTGTGACGACTCTCTAAGTTTTCATGTACGGGCATGGATTCCCAAGGGAGAAAGGCCGAATTGTCCGTGTGTGGCGAACCCGGAGTGTGAGAATTTTAAAGAGAAACAGGAACAGAACTGAGAATGTTTTGAAAAGATTGCATGTCCGAATTGATAGGAAAATTGGGGGTTATTTCAAAACCTTTACTTTTATGTTTTTAGGGTATTTAATGCATTCATTTGTAAAAGCACCGGGCTGGAACTAAATCCCGTACTGAGAGATAGTTCGATTCTCTCACCCGTTTTGTTTCCACTTTTATGTGGGTTCCAGGAACTGAAGCCGAGGACCTAGAGGAAGGACGCGAGTGAGAAAACTAGCGGGAGTTATTCACTTAGCCACTATTTATTTAGTTTTCTGTTGTATGAACAAAATACTGTACAGACGTGGCAGTGACTGTTTGAATTGCCATGTCTGACGTGTTTTTCCCTTTCTATTTGTGTGTGGAACTCATTTAATTACCATAAGTGGCTTGTTTGGATTTATTATTGATAATGTATGTGATGTGCTAATCGCCTTGCGCGTAAATGCGCGGCGGGTTGTCCGGGGGTGTGACAACTTAGTTGGTATCAGAGCCAGCATATACAATATCAATAAACTTCCGCTAAGAGAGCGTTAGCAATAGGATTCGGTGTTAGATCATATACCTAAGTGACATAAGTCGAACGTACCTTAGTAATGAATATATTTTACTTTAGTAACAAATTATATTTCTTTGTAGAAGCGTTCCGAAATATTTTGAAGTATAAAATATAATTCTTGGAAGATTGAACTAATTTAAATTTGTAGTAGTTAAACAAAATAGATTTTCTTTTTCCTAGATGGCAAATCAATTTAACGGACAGCCCATTTGGCTAAAGACGTTCTCGGCGACCGCAAAAGGCAAGGAACTGGTCGGGTGGATCGACTTGTCTGGAGTCACTGCAAATGCTGCAATCTCCGTTAACTGTCCATATTCCGTCATCTCACCCCACGTGGTGGAGGCTAGCGGATTCGGAGTGAAGAACACCGGAAGACGCCGTTTCTTCGAAGGCCTCGAACACAGTGTGGAAGAACAATACTGTCCGGGTCTTCATGTAAACACGCAGAATGGGAAATGGCGAGTGGACCCAATCGTGGCGGATACCGGAGCGTACGAGGTGGTTCTAGGAATGGATTGGCTCAAGGAGCACCATGTGCTAATAGACTGCGCGCACCGCAGCCTAGTGTTCTGGCCGCCTCACGAGAAGCCAGTCAAGGCGGTAATGCGGGACCTGGCAGGAAATAAGCGCATGCTCATAGGAGAGAGACCCCAGAAGAAAGAGGAAGATGCTGCCATAAGGGCTGAGATGGAAGCAGAGCCGTTTACCTTGTCTGAAGTTCGAAACGACTGGACTTACCATGTGAAGAACGACCTACTTAAGGGATACTTTAGTACAGAATAGGAAGTTGCGAACTGTGCAAAGGGCATTAAATTTATTTTGAAAAAAAAAAAAAAAAAAAAAAAAAAAAAAACTATGCATGTACCTTAGATCTTATGCTGAAGGAAATTAATAAATACTTTATTGCAAGAAATTATACGCATTCAAATTTGGACCTCTTCCTTTCTCTAAATTCTGTTTTCCCCAGATGCCGGATTTCACTCCGCTATGACACTTTATAACTATTGATGCGGGATCAGGATGGCAGGAGGAACCCGGTCCAACAACAACGCGAACACTGGAAGAGATGAAGATAGAATTCCGCTCGAAAACCCTCAACTGACAGCCCTGCTGCAGGGACTGGAACGTGTGGCTAGAGTAGCCTTAGAACATGAACAGAGGCAACCCAGGGAGGCCGACACGTTCTTTGAGTGCTACCGCTCGTTCAACTCATTGCGCCCGCCAACGTTCGATGGGACCGGCAATTTCGCAACTGCGGAGAACTGGATAGCGAACGTCAAGGATAAGTTCCAGATCCTACGAGCCCCAGAAGAATACAGGGTTGAACTAGCAACCCAGTGTTTAGAGGGTCATGCCCGTTTCTGGTGGCAGGAAGTGAAACGCGGGTTGGGAGAAACCGCGAGAGAAACAAAATGGGCCGAGTTTGAAAACCAGTTTGAAAGGCGTTACATGGATGTAATGTCACGAGAGGCGCTCCGCCAACAATTTACGAGTTTGAAACAGGGGGGCAACTCAGTGGCAGAGTATAACTCCAAATTTGAAAATCTGATGAGATATGCACCAGACATTGTGCGAGATGACTTCCGCCTCCGACAACAATATCTCGGGGGACTGAACCCCCGTTTTGCTCAATTAATTGACATCCCGGGGACCAACCGACTGTCGGATCTGATGTTGAGGGCAACTACTGCGGAGTCATATGACGGCCGCATCGGTCAAGCTGGGGGATTGAGGAATGTACGACCCAAGGTGGAGGAACCTGTGAGATCGGCCCCAAATAGAGGAAATTTCGGGAATGCCCGGCCCAACTATCAAACTAACCCAGCACCTCTGTGCAATTATTGTGGCCGTAACCACGCAACGGAACAATGCAGCTTCCGTTTGGGGGTGTGTCATCGGTGCAACAAACCAGGACACTTCATCAAGGACTGCCCCCTACAGCGAAATGATTCCGGACAACAGGTGGGAAACGCAGCCCCACCTACACGGGCACCGCTTGGCAGAGGGACCGGTAACTACAATCCCCCCAATAACAACCGCGGTGGGAACCAAAAGGTTGGAATGCATGCACATGATTGTTGCAATTGTGAGATGGGAGGAGCTCAGACTAACGAAGAGTACGAAGGAGAAGACGTGGCCACTGGTCTTCTAACTGGTAAGTTTGAACTTTCTGGAATTCCTGCTTTTGTACTTATAGACACGGGTTGTAGCCATTCGGTTATATCAAAGGAGTGGGTAGAAGAACACGAGGTACCAACTTGGGACTCGGGTAAATTATTGAACATAAGTACCCCCGCATTGCAATATACTACCCCAGAGTTTCGGAGCGTAGGGCTAAAACTCCAAATAGCGGGGAGGGAATTTCCGATAAACCCCATAGTCTCTAGAACGGGTCTCTATGATTTAATGTTGGGTCTTGAGTGGCTTACTCGAAACGGCGTGACGGTTGACTGCCTAAAAGGGAGAATGGTCATCAACAGACCGGGTCTCCCTGACCTCTCGGTTCGACTTAGGAAACGGGGAGGCGGGACCCCGACCATATCCGCCAGTCAAGCGAGAAGATTAATCGACAGCGGCAGTTCCGCCTTTATAGTCACCATAATGCAACACGAGACGAAAAGACCAGAGATAAAGTCGGTACCCATCGTTTCGGAGTATACCGATGTATTTCCGGAAGAGCTGCCAGGGATACCTCCGAATCGGGAAATCGAATTCCGCATAGACGTACTTCCGGGTACCCGTCCAATCTCTAAGGCCCCGTACCGGATGGCACCGGCGGAGCTTAAGGAACTGAAGGCTCAGCTAGAGGAACTCTTAGAATTGGGATTCGTACGACCAAGCACATCGCCGTGGGGCGCACCAGTGCTATTCGTCAGGAAGAAGGATGGTAGTATGAGGCTCTGCATCGACTACCGAGAGTTAAACAAGGTCACGATAAAAAAAAAATACCCCCTTCCACGAATTGAAGACCTATTCGATCAGCTCCAAGGTGCGGCCGTTTATTCCAAGATCGATCTGAGATCGGGGTACCATCAGTTGCGGATTCAACCTCAGGATGTAGAGAAGTCAGCATTCCGTACCTGTTACGGGCATTATGAGTTTACTGTCATGCCCTTTGGGTTAACCAACGCTCCTGCAGCATTCATGAACTTGATGAACCGCGTATTCCACGACCTACTTGATTGCTGCGTCATCGTTTTTATAGATGATATCCTGATTTATTCGAAGAAGGAGGAAGATCATGCCGAGGACCTACGTACAGTGCTACAAAGGTTACGGGAACACCAGTTGTACGCCAAATTCTCTAAGTGTGAATTTTGGATGAAAGAAGTTAAATTCTTGGGACACGTAGTAACAGGGGAAGGTATCCGGGTAGACCCAGATAAAATCAAAACAGTGGTAGAATGGACCCAACCCAAAAATGTAGCAGAGATACGCAGTTTCCTGGGATTAGCGGGATACTACAGGCGCTTCGTTCCCGGGTACTCAAAGACAGCCCGGCCCATGACCCAGCTCCTACACAAAGGAACTACCTTCAAATGGACGGAGAGTCAGGAGGAGAGTTTCCAAACTCTGAAGAAACTACTAACCAGTGCCCCAGTGTTAACACTGCCCAAACCTGACCAAGAATTCACAGTGTATACTGACGCGTCGAAGAACGGTCTAGGGTGTGTACTCATGCAAGACGGGCAAGTGATCGCTTACGGATCACGGTGTAGGGCGCAGAAAGTTGCACAGCTGGTATGGAAGGTGTGTGCATGTATGTTAAATGTCTCACGGTTCGACACTCTCGATTGGTTAAAGAACATCAGACTTGAAACATTTATTTTCTTTCTACAATTCCTTCGGTTCACCCTCGACAGACCTACTGTTCATAATCAGTCTATCGAGAGAGTTTATTGATTGTGGGGACGTTTAACTCCCAGCGGGCGCAAGCCCCCGCTGTTAATTACATCAGATGACCCTTCCAAGCCATGCTGAATACCTCGTTCATTCCGGGATTTGTGCCTATTTGTCGTGAATTGAATAAAGGGGCTAAAAGGGAACTCATGTTTTGACTTTGGTTTGCTTAGGTTTTCTATGCATTTGGATATATGTTTGTGTATGACTTTTACATAATGTTTATTGCATTTTTAAAATAGGAACTTGGATATTTGAGTAGTGTATGTACACTATTTATTTATATTTGATTTATGACATATTTGTTTATATTTTTATTAATTATTTACATTCCATTAAGAAATCATTCATATTTGAAGAAAGGGTATTTTGGTCATTTCAGGGTTTGGCTGATGCTTGGACATGATCAATTTTGATTTAGAAAAATGAAGAATTCAATTTGGGTTCATTTGGAAGTGGTTTGAGTCAATTTGGACTTAAGATGAAAAAGTTATGGTCAAAAAGGACTTATTTGTAAATATTTATATTTTCTCAGGGGCTTATTTACAAAGCTGGGAAGGTGTGGATTTGTGATTTGGGTTTTAGACAAGGTTTTATATGAAAATTGGGCCTTTGGGGACTTGTTTGTGAGAATTTTGGCAGCTTGGGGACCTGTTTGTAACTTTGTAGGGACCTTTCCATGAATATTCAAAGTTAGAAGGGCTTCGTTGTAAACAGAACTTATTTTAAAGATTTTTGTTTATTAATTGGGCTTTGAGATTGGCATTTTGGGTTTTGAGATGTGTAATTTAGGCTTCAGGATTTGTGTTGATTGTTTAATTTAAATTTTGGACTTTGAGATTTGGGCTTGAGACTTTGAGATTTGTGCAGAGGCTTTTAACATTGATTTTGGGTTTTGAGATTCGGCCATATGGCTTTGTTTAATATAACATGTGGGTCCCTATGGCAATGAACCATTAACCATCAGTATTCATTCTGAGACGTTAGACTATTCCATGCTTTGAGATCCGGAGTTTTGTTTGAACTTTCCATCTTGGCGCCGAAATCGAAAGGTCTACATTGCTTTGAAGTCCGTGCTAGTGGATCGGGTTTCACATCCGAACTAGGGTTCTTCCTTGGTCAGCAAGGGTTGGGCTCCGGTAATGCTCCGGTCACGGCTGAGGCAGAGGAGAGCATGAATGGGATCGCCTCCCCTCCCTGAGTGTGCTGCACCCTTTGTCAGCGGTTGCCGGCCACCAGAGGTGGTGGTTCCGAGTCGAAGCAAAATAGAACTCTCAACTTGGTTTTCGATCTTGATTTTGGGCATTAACATGATGATTTTCTTCAATTGTTCATCCGTTCGTGATTATTTCATTGTGTTGGAACTAATAGAGATGTTGATCTTGAGTTTGTTTAACCATTGTTCATTGTTTGGGTTTTTGAGTTTCTCGGCTTGTACCGATTTGGTACCAGTTATGTACCGGTTTAATTTCTGGATTGCCTAAAGCACAATTATTCTTAAAGGATGGTCATATTTGGATTCTTGAAGCATGTCAAGATTTTCAGAGTTTGTTTTAGGCATAGATTTGGATTTTTGGCTTGGGTGCAATAAACAATTTATGAAGTTCACATTTTTATAAATTCGGATTAATCTAAAACTGTTTATTTTCATGAAAGATTATGAGGTTTCTTGTTATCAGTTCATAGGGAGGTATTTATATTAGCTTCAGAATGAATTTTATGATTTTTTGCTATTTTTATTTCTATTTTTAAAGTGTTTATTTCGGCTAAGGGCATTGGAGGTCATTTTAACATTTTATTTGCTGGATTTTTCCTTCTTGAAAGCTGAAACTTTGAGAGCTCATAAAAAATAGGAATAAGATCCAAATAATTTGAAATTTGTGTCCATTTTGTGTATCTTTAAATTTTCTATCCATCTGTGGTATTTATTTTTTTATTTAGTCTTTAAAATATTTTTTTTGTGCTCAATTTACCAGCAGGTCCTTTTTCCTTCCAGAATGCTGAACTTTTTGTTTTTCAAAGCTGAACTTCAAAAATTCATAACAAATCGAAATAAAATCAGAAAAATATGCAACTTGAGTCAATTTTGTGTGTCTTGATGTCCTCTATCTGATGGTGACGTTTATTTTTCATTTTGATCTCTGTATCAGTCCAGATTATACCATTTACCAGCAGAGGTCATTTTGGCACTTTTGAGTGCTTTTCTTGCACCAATGGTACATGCTTTGATTTTTGGTGCTGGTACTGTTCATTGGTTGGTACCAGAGGTTGTGAGAAACCTTTATCATGATTGGTTTTGAGGTTTAACAAATTTGAGTAGCTTTTAGGCTACAATTTGGTGCAAACAAAAAGAAAGGGGAAAAAAGGAAAGATCCAAAGTTCTAAGAATCCATTATACTACTATTTTTGAACATCAAAATCTGTTGAAATTTGGTTTTATGCAGGGAAGCCCCTGATTTTGTTTGAAATCACATTTTTTTGTATAATCTCACTTGACAAAGAGACAAATCATTAAGAGATCATTGATTCAAATGTACAAATGATATTTTCAACATGGTTGACATCTATTTGCAATTTGAACCTCATTCTTTCACTATTTTGCACAAATGTCTATTTGATCTCTTTATTTTGTGCCTTTTATACACATGATATGCATTTATGCATGAAGAGATCATCTAGAACTTGTTTGTGCACCATAGGCCCCATATCAAGGAGATTATAATAGGAACTATACAGCTCAACCATTATAACTCATTTTTTTGTTTTACTTTCAATCTTTTCTAATAAAATAATCAAATAAATTAGATGCAATAGGAACTATACAGCTCAACACATGCATCCTCATTATTTGATTATTTTATACAAAGATTAGAAGCATGGAAAATCAAGAAGAAAGTTCAAGAAAAATCAGATTTGTATGTTTTCAGTTTTTTGCTTTATTTTATACTAAAAGTGCAAAAGAAGAAATAAAATACATATATATTTATTTTGTTTATAAAAGGCAGCAAACAAAGAAAGTAGAGAAGGAAAGCAAAGATTTTTTTATTTAATATTTATTTATGCATATATATATATATTTCTTTTTGGTGATCATTAAACTTCATGCTTGCTTATAAAATAAGCTTAGAACATCATGAAGCTTTCTCATTTTGTATATTTTTCATAAAAATTCGGAAATAAAATAAAATAAAATAAAAGAAAAGGAAGTGAAAGAGAAGAAGCTCCAACAGTGAACTAAAAGCAACAAAAATTCAAAATAAAAGATTTAATTTCACCAAAGAAATCTTTATTCATGAGAACCCAGCCATCAAGGCTTTACATTTTTATAGGTATTTAATTACCTAATCTTCGGTTTTCTCTATTACAAAGGAGGAAGAACACTAGTCTTTCTTTTCTCTCTTTCTCTTGCTATCTCTATCTCTTGTATATTATCGTGGTCTTTTTATTCCTCTTCTCTTCCGTCTCTTTTCAACTGAGCTCTAGGTGCCTCTTTATAGGCAGCAAAGGGGCCTAGGGTTTAAGGCTTGGTGATGTGTCTTTCATCACGCATAGCAAGTGTTTGTTGAATGGTCTTGATCTTTTCATCACCATTCACATGTTCTGTTGGCTAATGAACATCCAATAGCATTTGAACATGTCATTAATCCTTTGTTAAACCTTTCTTAGCCCTTGGATGACCTCGAGAGCAGTGCATGGTATTCTCCACCCTTGATTTACTGCCATATGAAGAATGGAAGGTTGTATTGCATGCTCCAGCCTTCTGGAGAAGATTCTCCTATTTTGGCATTACCCTATGGTTACTGGGCACGTGTCCTGGGGACCTTTTGGCGTATTAACAGCTTCCAGCGCCAATTTACACTGTACCGGCGGTATACCGGTCTTATCATGCCTCCTTCTTGGTATTAATGCATTGGATACTGAACACGAGCCAGATAGCGTCGCAATGTAGTATTTAAAGTGTTCCAATGCGCATTATATCCATCACTGAGCTAATTTGTCACGTTCTGCTCAAACCCGAACTGCACCATGTCATACTCGGGCACAGGATCAATTCAATGCACCTCCAATTAAATTGAAGCTTCTGGTGGCATCGCAAAGGCCTGAATATCATCCCCATAAATTCTCAGAGCCCAATTTGCATTATATCTCAAGTTTCCATTTTCTATTTCTCTTCCCTTGTCGGGTTCGGGTTGTACAACACATCAAACTCCTCTTTTTATAATAAGGTAGAGGTGAATGATGATACGGTTTGCTCTACTCCTCTAGGTGAGCTTCAATCCGGTAGCTTCTTCATTTTAGTCAAATTCGGAGCTCAAAGTCGGGTATTGGGCGCAACAGAGAAGAGAGAGGAGAAACTGGCAAGTAGGGCCCGCTTGTCAGCCTCTTTAGTCTGAGTACTGTGCTACTCCATTTTTTCACTTTTGTTTATGCGGCTTGCTCTCGGTGTTAGCTGGACCGTGTAGCAGCTTTAATACGGTGCACTAAACACCGGGCTTACGCAAGACGAAGGGGTCAAAGGCGCTGGATTTAAACTCCAGCGACCTCATGCGGGTATTACATGAGCGCGGCTCACAGTGAGCCATGCGGCTGATGCCTCGGTCTGTGGAGCTCACTGTGCATGCTCCGGACTTATCTAAACTGAGCCCCTAGCGAAATTATAGATGAACCAATGACATGTGGGCCCGGTACCATTGAGACTTGTTTGATAGCACCAGTTTGTACCCAGAAACAGTTTAAGTATGAATTTTGCTAAGTATGACCAGAATTTGCACACAGCACACCATCCAGTCATTGTTTCACTCATAGGAAATTAAACCTTTGGTGATTTTGATCAAACCACACATCAAAATTTATGATTTTATACGTAGAATGCTACCACGAATTTTAGTATGCCATGCCAATCTGCTTTGAAAAGCCTGAATGTACCCTTGGCATTTTAATTGCCTTAGACTTGCCATTTGTCGTGCTAGGTTTTGAATGGCAACTTTTTAGGGTCAAACAAATGCCCCCCGCCTGGGTGAGGTGCGAAGACCTTAGGATTGAACAGCTTAGCCAGGTGCCCCCAGTGTTCCTCACGAACTTTATGGAATTCTTTCTGAGTTGCTTTTCTTGTTTGAATCTCAGGTACTTGGAATCCGTATTGGGCATTGAGCTCGTAAGCGGGTCTGATCATCTTCTTCGATCACATCTACTTCAAAAGGTATGTTATCCTTATCTCATTTCGCTAATACTTGCATGGTTTGGTGGGGGCTGAGTATGCATCCTTCAGAGCTTGCCTGAGTACTTAATCCCTTGTCTTTATATTAGGGGACCCGGGCAACGACCATACTCTGCAAACATACTCATAGGAAAACCTGTCTAACCGAGGAGGGATTACAGACAGGGGAATTTATCTCTGATCTGGTACGGGAACCATGCGGGTAATCTTGCAAAATTGAGGGTTTAGATAAAATGGCTTTCTGGTTGTAGGCATAATCTCGGGTTTTGATCTAGTTTTTCTCGTGTGCTTCTCGGTGGGGGTCTATGGCTAAACAGGGTTGGTTTTGGCTGTATCTCAGGGTCTTCTAGGTCATGTCAGGTTGGGACTTGGTTTTGGTTTTAGTTTAAGGTCTTTTCGGACTGTTGGTGTAGTTTAAAGTCTTTTCGGACCACGCCTGGCTGGATTTGATTTTGGCTGTAGTTTAGAGTCTTTTCGGACTATGCTTTAGTTTCATAGTCATTTCGGACTCTCCCTTCAACTTATTCCAAACTCTGAACTAACATATTTCTATGCTTTCTTGTCACTATTCAGAGTCTAGTTTGACGCCGAAGCTCGGAAGCTGGCTTGATCATCATCTTCAGTCATGTCTCGCAATCAAGGTACGCTTCTCCTTGTCTCCCATACATTTGCTCTTACACAACAGATGTGCTGTTTAGATGTATATTCTCAGGGGTCTACCCGAAGACTTAATCCCTTGTTCATATAGGGGCTTCAGGTAGTGACTATGCTTCGAACACATATCTAAGGAATCCTGTCCAGCCACAAAGGTCATACGGACAAGACCTGTCCAGCCACAAAGGTCATACGGACAGAAGGCACATGGAAGCCATGTTAGTAACTTGTGTACCAAAAGGTTCAGAAAGGCATCGCCTTTAATTCCTTGACAAACAGTCGGAATCTCATCAAATTTCTGTTGTGTTGCTTCTAAAGAAAGGAATTTGTAGGATATTGGTTATACTCGTGGTTTTGGCTATGTTTGGAGCCTTTTGGATTATGGTTGTAGTTTTAGAGTCGTTTCAGACTATCTTCCTTTGTGGTTTTTAGTTTAGGGTCTTCTCGGACCATTGGGGTAGTTTAAGGTCTTTGCGGACCATTCTTTTTATGGGCTTTAGTTTAGGGTCTTTTCGGACCATTATTTTTATGGGCTTTAGTTTAGGGTCTTTTCGGACCATTATTTTTATGGGCTTTAGTTTAGGGTCTTTTCGGACCATTATTTTTATGGGCTTTAGTTTAGGGTCTTTTCGGACCATTATTTTTATGGGCTTTAGTTTAGGGTCTTTTCGGACCATTATTTTTATGGGCTTTAGTTTAGGGTCTTTTCGGACCATTATTGTATAACTCACAGTGTTTCTTTGTTTGTGCAGGAGTTTCCTTTACTAGGCATGACCCCTTGCCGGTGGGACCTTTTCCTGTGAGAGGGAGGTTCCCCGGTGATCCTATTGATTGGACACCAGAGACTGTTTTGAGGACAGGGGTCACTCATCGCGTCGGGCCT
This sequence comes from Carex myosuroides, assembly GCA_028015225.1. Classification (NCBI taxonomy): domain Eukaryota; kingdom Viridiplantae; phylum Streptophyta; class Magnoliopsida; order Poales; family Cyperaceae; genus Carex; species Carex myosuroides. The sequence continues at coordinate 7,849,974 of CM051470.1, read as the reverse complement.
GTGCTGCGGCAGCATGATTATCATTCCTTTTTAGGGGATAGTCTTCACCCTACTTCATCAGATCGGACGCCGCATTCTTTGCACCTTTTAGGACTCAACATGATGGGTACTGGGGCTCTTCCCTGGATACCTGGGTGTCTTCCTCCGGGCACCTTGAGGATAGAGGCGGGTTTGGTGGACTGGGTGAGATTCATCCTTCGGAGCGAGCGGGCTGCTCTCGAGAGGGTTGGCATTTATCATGCGGTATTTCTTTCTCTCTTTGAGTATACTTGGGACCCGTCTTTCTTTCAGGCTTTAGCAGAGAGGTGGAGGTATGCCTCCAACACGGTCGTCTTGGAGAACCGTGAGTTAACCATCTCACCTCTAGAGTTTCATAGGCTGTCTGGTTTACCTATATTTGGGGACCCGTATGACGAGTACCTACCCGATGCCGAGGCCTTGGGGCAGAGGTCATCTGAGGGTACCTTTGTGTATTCAGCTGCACTTCGTCGATTGTTCGACGTTTACCGCACTCTTTCCCATGCGGGTGATGTGAGCTTTTCTACCTGGATTAGGTATTTTACTGATCGGGTCAGGCACCCACGTCAGTCATTCGCTCGTCCTTCTAGTCCTCTTGATACGAAGGAAGCGGCGATATTTTATGACAGTCCTGCTGACCGATCGTGTCATAGCCGCCGTGGAGTTTTGGGGCCAGAGGCTATCTTGACGGCCTTTTTATCTTGGTGGCTTTGCTATTTTGTTGTCCCTAGCCAGCCGGTTGGTGTCATCAGGCCTGAGACTTTTGTCATGGCCAACAAGTTGGCGCGAGGGAAGTTGGTTTCTTTAACCATCCCTGCGTTGGCTAACCTTTTCAAGAGTATGAGGGTGATTTCGACATCATGTGACCCCTCTTTTTGCGACGAGGTTGTACCTTATCACTACTTGTTTGGTTGGGCTCACATGTATTGGGCGGGATTATATTCTCCTGTCATGGATCATGGTTTACGGCATGATTTGCCAGTGCTGGTCGAGATAGCGGGAGCGAGAGCCAGCCGTATTCCAGCGCAGAGGGCGCGGGCTTTCTTTTATCATAGCGATAGTTATATTAGACTGCATGGTGGGAGACAGTTTGCTTGTCATGACGAGCAGTCTGAGGATTTGGTTTTGTTCGATGGAGGTCTAGGTGCAGAGCACTGTAGGAGTTTGAGGTTGGGATCTGCGGAGGCGGGTTTCTTTGTTAGCCTTCGCCATGGATTTCTTCCTTTGCGCTTGGGTGATAGGGTGGTTTTAAAGCCATATATGCCTCACCGCTGTGCGCATCAGTTTGGTCTGGATCAGTGTATTCCAGCTGATGTCCCTCTTTCTAGCGACATTCGTGCTGACCTAGTAGGGGCGGCCCGGTGCTGGACGTCTCTCTTTCGCATAGAGACACAAGCGCGGTTTGTCATGCCTCGAGTTTTTAGGTCGGTGACTTTCACTGTTCCATACGAGAGGTGGTATAGGGACATGGTTCAGGTTTGCTACGTGCAGACCATCGAGCAGTGGATGGAGAGGGTTTTGCCAGGTCCCGATGATCACATTGGGGTGAGACCCGTGCCTCCTCTTGAGAGAGTGCCTGGTGTGCGTAGTCAAGACAGCTGCTTCTCCATGCCTCGGACTACAGGTATGTTTTCTTTTATTATTATTTCCTTTTATGTATTTCGCTTGATTGCACTAAACCCTTTACTCATCTTATAGTGCTTCGCGCGCCAGAGGGTGGGGTGTTGACTTCATTCGGGATTCCTGCTAGGATCTTTCAGCGTTCTGACCCTCCCCCTGAGAAGGTTTCTCGTAAGAGGAAGAAGCGCAAGACTAGCACTTCTACTTCTACCACCGGGATGGCTATTCATCCAGGTATAAACCCATCATTCCCTTTTCTTTTCTCTTCTCTTGTTTCTTATGTTTCTCTCATAATACATGTCTATTCTTGCAGGGTTAGACACATGTACTACAGGTTCATCTGATGCTAGGGCAGGAGAGGTTATCGGCTGCCCCCAGGATGCTTCTGCGACTGTGGAGCCCTGTTTGGTTATGGTGCCTTATGGCACCTTCCTTTAGGTCCCATCTTGTGGATTCATTGTGAGAGTGTGTGCCTTCGAGCCCACTTTTTGTACGTGTATATTTTTTGTTTTGGTTGATCATGCTTGGATATACGTGTTTGTGGTTGATGTTTGCTCTTGTGATTTTCTCTTTCTCCTTCGTTCTTTCTCTTTTTGGTGACCGAATCTTACGAATCTCCCTCAACCAGGTTCTAAGTGATTAAGTAGACTCATCCAACTCGGGTTTTCTCTCAAGCCTTCCAAACCTTCTTCAATCGGGTTCTAAGCGACTGAATGGCCTTGCTTGCCTTGGTTTTCTCCTTTATTCTCTTTTTGTCTTTTTCTCCTGAATCCTTCGAATTCCTTCCAACCGGGTTCTAAACGATCAGATGAACTTGTTAGAGTCAGGGCTTAATCCTGAATTTTCTGAATCCTCCTAATCGGGTTCTAAGCGACAAGGCGTCTTCATTAGACTCAAGTTGTACCTCAAACCTTCTGCATCTATTCAATCGGGTTCTAAACGATCGAACGTCTCCAGTTGGCTTCGGCTTTATCCACCTTGGACAGCCGTTATATAGCTGTATGTTCAGTGAATGGTGAGCGTATGGATACCGACTTCTATATCGTCATGGTTCCACACGTATAGTGACCTCAAGGTTATGAAGAACCAGCTCATATGCTTCTTACGGTTCTTCCACATCCTTGTATCGCCTTCTAGCAAACACCTTTCTTTATAGGTCTTGCATAGAACACGGAAACCCAAATATCTTAAGGTCATGGAGAACCAGCTCATACGCTTCTTACGGTCTCCCACATCCTTGCATCGCCTTCAAGCAAGCACCCGTCTTATAAGCCTCGCATAGAACACGGAAACCCCGTTAAGGGTGCTAATTTCTTGGGACTGACATGAAGGGATAGCTAAAAAGCTGTACATGCCCCTTCGCCTTCCCACATCGTTTTCTTCGCGACTGTCCCTGCTCATACGCCTACATATGGGTTGCACGCAGAATTACGAGACCCCGTTAAGGGTTAGAAATTTCCTGCGACCCCGTTAAGGGCCCGTTTGTAAGAATGAAAGATCGGCTTCATAGGCTCTTCAGACCTCTCATAATCTTACTCTGCTTCTTGACTACTGACTAGCCCATATGCTGTATATATGTCACGCGTAGAATGCAGACTGCGACCCCGTTAAGGGCCCGTTTGTAAGAATGAAAGATCGGCTTCATAGGCTCTTCAGACCTCCCATAATCTTACTCTGCTTCTCGACTACTGACTAGCTCATATGCTGTATATATGTCACGCGCAGAATGCAGAAGAAGTCGTTAAACTCCTTGAAAGATCGGCTTCATAGGCTCTTCAGATCTTTCATATCCTTGCTCTATTTCTCGATAACTGACCAGCCCATATGCTGTACTTTCGTCGCACCTTTAATGTAAAAGGGGTAAATGAGAGTGGTGAGGTTTGATGAGGATCGGTCTTATATGCTCTTGTGATCTTTCACGGCCTTGTTTCGCTTTTCGGCAACTGACTAGCCCATATGCTATGTATGCGTCGTGCCAAACGCGAGAACTATTCGAGGGTTTGTTCTTGGGATTCGTTTGTGGTATTCCATAATTTCGATTCACTTCTCGGTAATTGACTAGCCCATATGCTGTATATACGTCGCACCGATTGCGAAAATTGTTCAAGGACTCGCCTGTGGGACTTGTGTGAAGGAACATTTGCAGTGTTGTGCGGTCCCTCACGGTCTTGTTGTGTATCTCGATAACCGACCCGCCTATGTGCTGTTTGGGTTTGAGGTTCGTGGGACACAGGTTTGAGTAAAGTATTATTACAAGTTTCATTCATGGTTGCAATCTGATCGTAGGCCTATTTGTGTGCTGGGCCTTGGTGGGACATGGTTTCAAATAAGAGTATATCATGGACTCTGGCCTATATAGGGCTTAAACAGGGTTCTTTGATCTTTGTATAGCGGTTTCGAAGCCAAGAGACTTTATTATGTGGCTTGGGTTTAGATGTCACCTATGGGACGCATCTGAAGGGGATGCCAAATTATGCTTGGGCTTTTAGGGTATTTGCTTGTCACCCGCGGGACTTGTGTTGAACGGCTGGTTAATCCTTTTAACTCCAGCTTGAGAAGTCCCCAATTGTCATCGGTGGGGTTGTCGTAGAGAGGGGTGCGCCAAATTATGGGCTTTAGCATTATATAGGGCTTCAGTGTATTTAGAGTCAAGGGTTCTTGTTCTCGAGCTCTGGCTTGATTATGGCCCGGGGGACAAATCTCAAAGGCGTATCAAATTGTGGGCTTTGCCTTCGGTGGGGCTTTAGCGTGTCTTAGCCAAGGGTTCTCATTCTTAAGCTCTAGTTTGGATTGTGACCCGTGGGCATTGATCTACAGGTCCACTATTTACGGGTGTTTACTTGGCTCAAGGCTTGCTTATGCAGAGATTGGTTTGGTGAGAACCCGATTATGGTTATTGCTTTTGGGTTCTCAGTTTCTCTTATTTTGGGCCATGATAATTGTTTTAGTGCTCACGTGGCCTAGGCACAGCATCAAAGCCTTATTTTGTTCGGCACAAATATATAAAGCCTGCTCGTCATCTTAGATGACTGGTTAGACGAGCATACCAGTGACAATTGTTTAAAGGGCACAATCTTGACAAAGCCCATTTTGTGCGTGAGGCTTTCTTTGTGGGCCTTACATCTCTCCACTCTTTTTATATTATGGTGGGACTTGGGTGTGTATATGCACTTATTTGGAGGTGAAATCTTACTCACTCCTCTCGTGCCTTCTTGAATAGTCTATATGGCATCAATCATTAGGCGAGGGTATCGCGAGGAACACGAACATTTTTGTTTTAAAAACTTTGTTTTAAAAGGATTTTGTGCCTTCAGAATTTAAATAGTCTTAAAGACCGCTTTCTTTAATCTTTTGATTTTATTTGAGATATCATCATTAGGCACTCCATTGTTTAAAGGACAATGAAGAAACCTTGTCTCTCCTTTTTTTTCGAACTGGGAGGAAAGACAAAACCAGTGATAGTTGTTTCAAATGGGCACAACACCAAAGCCCACATTTTGTTTAAAGTACAAAATATAAAACTTGTTTGTCCATATTCAGAACTGGCTGGACAAACTTTGCCAGTGTTAATTGTTTAAGGGTACAAGCTTAACAAAACCCATTTTGTGGCGGGAGGCCTTTATGAATTTTGTGGGTAGTTGGGGGACCTCACTTTTCGCTCGAGACAATTTCATTCATGTTGCGATTTGGTCCTTTTTTATTCGTAGAGGCTTTCGCTTAGGTATTTTTATTGGGATATTTTATTTGTGGACATTGAAGTTTAGGCTTTATTGGGATCTTGGATATTTATGGAATTTTGTTTGGAACATTTTATTCGTGGATATTAGATTTTAGGTTTATTGGAATTTTGGATATTTGTGGAGTTCTCGATCTTAAAATTTGGAGATCGTGGAGTAGAGTTTGAGGAGGAGATCTCGTGGGATTCTCATTTCATGCCAACATACACAGAAGCACTTAGACATAAACACACCATCATTAGACAAACATAACCATTGTTCATGAGAAAGGGAAATCAACTCCTAAAAAGCATTTTAACATAAACGGCTCGTTGCCCCCTGTTAATAAGGAGCGGCCTTGGGCCCCACATGTTTGGCGGGCCTCCTGTCTTTGCCCGATGCGGTTGGTTCAGAGGGCAGTGACAGATTGGGCGGCTCAGAGGATTTTGGATTCTCTGGCGCTGGTGGTGGAGGAGGAGGTTTGCTAACGGAGCTTTCTGCATCATCAGGCGGAGGCATGTCTCCATCATTTTCATCCCATCCTTCGACTTCCACATCCACAATTTTGCGGATGGGGTCAACGGTCAACCACAACTGGTGCGGGATGGTGTTTGGCGGCCCGCAAGCGATCAAGAGCCTGAGCGTATCATAGTTGTTGTTGGAGAAGTATGGGGCTATCCTAAGAGGATACCCGAATCCTGCCACCAAAGCATGAATATCAGCAGAATTCCATAAGTGTAGAGGTACCTTACGGAGTCTTATGCGCGCACGGTAATTGAGGGGGTTGTCATAGCCCCCTTGGCTAGAAGTCCATCCTATCATCCGGACATCGGTGGGAATGATACCGGGGACGTCGGCTTCTAAGGTGAGCGAACCCAACGAAAGGATGCCCCTTCTTATGTCGTCATTTGGACATATGAGTATGTAGTCGGCCTCGATTTCGTCGACTTCCTCAATGATCAGGCTTGAGAACTCACAGTTGAGTTGGTTTGAGAAGTAGTGACCGAGGCGGTATTTGGTGTACCCGGTTTTCCTTCTTCCAGTGACATAGATGAAGATGGATCGCCATAACCATCGACTCTCTTGTGGCAGTGCGTCCTTGTTGGGGAGGTCGACGGTAAGAGAACCCGGGCCTGGATATCGGCCATATCCCATCTTTACCGTCGGCGTGAGCGCCATGGTCTCCCAGTTGCGGGGAATTGTCCTTTGAGCAGCCATTAGCACAGGGTCTGATTGAGGTTGAGGGAGTTTGTGACTTAGAGATGTCGACTTCCTCCAAGGGTGGGGTATATATATCATTCCTCTTTCGGGTGTTTCGATACCCGACATACCCCTTCATGCGCATTATTGCCTCTATCATGGCTGTAGTGGGAGTGGTTTTGTAAGTGACGGTTTACGAGTCACTTTCGTATTCTTGGTAGAAGTCGCTTGGTATATCACCCTCCTGGTGGAGCTTTAGATAACGACCGTTGATTGATTTAACGGGCTCTCCGTCTTCGTTATCTATCAGCCTGTATCGGTACCCTTCCAAGACTTGATCCACTAAATATGGGCCCCAGAATCTGATAGATGGTGACCTTGATGTTTCTTTGACAACCCACACAAGCTGCCCTTTCTTATATTCATTAAACGGGCCAAGCACGTGAACTGTTTCTTGTCTTGCTTCGAGATCGGTTTTTGCTTTTTGTGGCATATGGGTTTCGTCCCATTCCTGCTTTGAAGTGCTTCCGATATCCTTCGTAACCCAATTGGGCTTTATGGCTTGATCCTTGAATTCTTTCATCGCCCTTATCTCCTTTTGTACTTGTTGATAAATGCAATTCGGGCATTCATAGATATCGAATCGAGGATCGTTGTGGTTGGCGATAGCTGCCTTTGGGCTTGCGCATGAAGGGTGGTGACTGCTGCCACACTCTTTGCATTCAAACATGTCCCATGAATTTCCTTTTTGGTCACAGATGCCGCAATGGGTTATATATCCAAACTCGAATTCTTTTTGTTCAAATTCAACTTCTACCATGTAACATGTAGCATCCATGCTAGGGTCGTTCGAATCACCATCCTTAGGTTTCCTTGATAATCCATGCTTTGAGTGAGACTTGGAATCTTCGCCTTTCCTCTTGGAAGTTTGCTTGATTTTTTCCTTCTTCTTTTGTTTCTCATCCTCTACGATATACTTGCAAGAGGCGCAAAACCAATTGAAGAACCTCTTGTCATACCCAGAATTTATCTTTCTTCCGATGGCGCATTCGGTACATGAGTACCTAGTACATCGGTCACAATTGAACATGACGTAATAATCGTCTACTTCATCGCAATTCATGCATTTGCCTTGCTTTGTGTGACCATTATTATTATGATCCTCTTTTTCTTGAGGTGAATCATATTCTGAGTCGGTGGACCTTTGAGATGCCATGTAGCACTCAGCTTCTTGTTCTTCTTCTGAATTTTCCGAGTTGTCACCTCGAGTTTTCAAATTTCGGGCTTGACTCTGCATTCCAGGTGTTTGGTATTCTTGAAGATACCTCCCTTTAATAGGTGGTGCGAATTTGTTTCCATTGCTTTCTCGCAACCTATAGGTGTCCCGCCCCAAAGCTTGCTCAACGATATATGGTCCTTTCCACTCAATTTTAGTGTGGCCGTCTTTGGATAGTTGAGACTGGCTGAGCATGGACACCATGTCCCCTTCTTCGAATTGCGAAGGCACTTCGTTTTTAGGGATAAATTTTATCTTTTGCTTCCCTTTATCTTTGTTGGGGATTGGCGCATGAGTCCCTTCCAGATGGGCTGCCACCGTGAGTGGTAAAGTCCCCTCTTGCCTTTCCTTTTCTAGGAAGCCCTTGAAGACCCAGCAGTCGTCGATGGTGTGACCAAGGATACGGTGATATGGGCAATAATTAGGCTCGTTGACCCGACTCGCTTGTTCCGGGCGTTTGCATACTGGCAGATTGAGACCTTTTTGCATCATTAGGTCAAATGCTTTAGCAACTTTATCTCGCCCAAATGAGTATGTTTTGTTCTTAAGTTCTGCCAGAGTATTCTTTTCTTTTGGCATCACTGGAACGGGTTTCTTTGATTCAGAGATTGTGTTTGTTGAATCTGTATGGGCTTGTCTCTTTGCAGACTGGAATTTTAAATAGTCCTTTAGAAGTTGAGCCAGCATGCCTTCAAGTGGAAAAGACTCAAGTGCTGGTGCTGGGAGCAGTGATTCTGCTTTTTTCTCACTCTTCTTCGGTTCTGGTACCCATTTGCCTTTGAAGCAACGTAGGCAACTCCATTTTGGGGTTTCATCACTGTTTTGAGGATGTTCTCTAAACCTCGTGCAAGGGGGATGGCATATGGCCCCACATTCGACGCATGAAGTCATTTCTGTGACCTCTCCCGGTCTATCACATACACTACATGTGATCAATGACGATTGATCGTTTTCAGCTTCTATTGCATGACATGAAGCTTGGAAGGTTCTTTGATTATTTTTTGGTTGTTGTTGTTTAGGCTCGGAATGCATGTCCAAACCTTTCATTTGTCTCAACAGGTCTTGGAAGGAGCAAGTTTCGGTTGGATTTGGTTTGGGTTGTTTTGGCAAGGTATTGGCGAAGGAATTTCTACCTCGGCCTCTTCCACGGCTTCTACCACGACTGCCTCTTAAAGCCATTTCTAAATTGGCATGAGCAGCTCTCCCTTGGATCCTTCTTAGATCACAAGCCGGTGGCTCGTCATCACTGCTACTGTTGCTGAGGTATTGCATAGGACGACATTTGGAATCGTCGTATTCATCGTCAGATTCTTCATACCCGAGCCCTCGAGTATTTCTTGGTTTTCCGTCCGGTCCTATGATTGTAGAATTGCGATGAGCCAATATCCTATCGAATCGCTTTGTCATAGCGTAGGTTGGAGACATGGGACTCATGTTTGCAAGAATCCTAGTTAGGCTTTTGGGGCAATATGGCAGGAGAGATACATCCACTTTGTCGGACATGGTTTCGTCTTCTAAAGGCCATTCATCGTCGTTCAGCACCAAAGACCGATCTTTACCATCGGACGCTCTATAGAATACAATAGGCTTGTGCCTAAAGATCCCTTCTTCAGTAGCCTCCTCCTTGGGCGGTATTATGAATAATATCATTTCTTGGATTTGGTTCACTTCCCTCGGTGTGAGCTCTTTATGATGGTTTTCAGGTATCCTCTCAATCATCAACGAGGATTGACTTGTTTCTTCCTCATTTTCTGAGGGTATTATGTATGACGGGAGTATCCTAGCTTCATCGGCTTCCTCCTCTGATGACGAGTCAGTATCGGCTCCATATAGCCTTATTTTCTCATCTCGTTGTCTCTTCGAACATTCTCCCTCTAGAGTAGGTTTATCAAAGAAATATTTGGCATCTTTCAACCCTATTTCGTGCACTTCAAACGGTTTAATTTCTCCTTTGATTTGTTTGACTTCACCGTCCTTTATGTACTTTACACATTGATGCAAAGTTGATGGGACGGCATTGTTATTATGTAGCCATGGTCGACCTATTAATGCGTTGTATGTGGTTTTCGCATCGATGATGTAGAATTTCATCCATTCTTGAATACCACCAATATCGAAAGGCAAGCTAACGGCCCCCATGGATTGCTCCGTTTTGTGGTTGAACCCATGTATAGTGATCTTATCCTTCGTGTGGAACTTAGCGCTCAACGTGAGACGGTCTAACGTTCGTTTAGGCATTAGATTAATGGAAGAGCCCGGATCGATTAGCATGCGGGTTACCTTTTGGCCATCACACTCACCAGTGAGAAAGAGTGGTCTATTGTGATCAGGCGTGCCTATGAGCAAATCATCATCGTTAAAGGTGATGGTTGGGTTTTTGTTGTTCACTAGCGCTATTTCTTGTATCCTTTTTTCGGCAAAATGTGCTTGAAACTCTTCAGGGTTTTGGAGTGCATAAATGAGCACTTCCCTCACTTCAGCGGACATCATCAATATGTCAAGCATGCTTACCGCCGCTGGTATTTTTCTAAGTTGTGCGAGGATATTATAATCTTGCACCATGTATTTCTTAGGTGCTGGTTCATCTTGTATAGCGGGTTCTTTCCCTTTTGCCTTGGCCTTTGACCTCCCAACTTCATTTTCTTGTGGTGGTTGGCGCTCAGGGATATTCGTACCCGAGCGAAGCACTGCTTGGCAATCAGGTTTCTAGGTTTTGACAAAGACAACCTCACCGTCATCTGAGTCACTCGAGGAACTTCCTCCATAGACAACCACATTGCACATTTCGTGGTTATCATCATTGTCTTCTCTATTTTGGGGAGTTTTACTTGTCTCTCCTTTTACAGTTTCGAGGCCCAACATTACGGCCAATACATCTTCTGTTAAGAAGTCTAAGAGGGTTAACGGTAGCGGAGTACCTTGCTTGTGATCCTCTAAGGCTTGTATGTGTTTTTGGATTTCAGAAGGTGTAGGCAACTCTGTCGGTTTAGGCGATTTCTTGCCCTTCTGGCTGCCGTTCTTGTTTAGTTTACGATGAATGACCCGTTTTGGGGGTCTTGGCACTGTGGGGTTTAAATTGCTGTCCCATTTGACTTGAGGCTCTTTCAAAAGCTGCTTTAGCAACTTTTTGGTTTTCCTAGAGAGGCGGAATTCCCATGTTTCATTCGCGGGACTTTCAACCCTTTTTTCTTCGACCATCTCATCACGAGAGATAACATTAACTTGCTCGTGAGGTGCGGGTTGTTGCACGGCACTTGGCGCTAGCTGCATACGACCCTCTTGTATTCTTCTTTCTATTAGGTCTTTGAAGACCCAACAGTCTTCTATTTTATGACTTATCACCCTATGATATGGGCAATACTTAGGGTGATCAATCTTATCTGCCTGATCAGGGCGTTTGCTTGGAGGCAATTCCATACCATCTTCCAAGGCTTGCTTAAATATCTTGGCCGTTTTCTCCTTCTTGAAAGAGTATTTCTTATTCTTTCGTTCTTCTAACGATTTGAAGTAACGACTATTTTGGTTATCTTGAGAAGCTGGCTGAGTGGGTTGGCTATCAACTAGTCTCGCTTCCTCGTCAGAAGAGTCAGAATCTCTGTCTTTGGTTTTGTTGGTTTTATTGGTTTTGACGGCGTATACCGTCTTTGATTCCTTCTTCTTTGGAAAGTCTCTTCTAGGTTTGAAGGAAGTTGATGACTTCTCTTCTATATCCGTTTGCCCCAACCTGGATACAGTGTCTACCAGATCTTGATAACTGTTAGGGTTGGCAACGATTAACATTTCTCTCATTTTGCCGGATGTACTTCTTATGAGCAAATCAACTGCCTCCCTTTCGGGTATGGAATGGCTCGACTTATTGCTCATATTTCTCCAGCGGTTGATGTACGTCAGAAGAGTTTCATTTGGCCCTTGTTTGGCCCATGCTAAATCGGCCAGTCTTATTGGGCTGCTCGCAGTGGCAAACCTATCTATGAAGGCACGCGCCATTTGGTCCCAGGATTTTATACTTCCTGGTTTTAAAGAACAATACCATTGAAACGCCGGTCCTGAAAGACTTCTAGCGAATTGGCGACAAAGGAATGCTTCTTCTCTTGAAGAGTCACCACATTGAATCATGAAGTGGCTAACGTGTTGTTCAGGTCCCGTCTCATCTGTCCCATTTCCTGAGAACTTGGAGAATAAGGGAACGGTGTATGTTGGGGGATATTTTGGTATATCGAATTCGGGAGGGTATGGCTTCCCTATTTGTAGTGTTGTTTGTTTTGGGGCAATCCCCATTTCTCGTAACTGACGGCTGATCATTTCTTGAACATCAACCGCAGTAAAGGTTGGGGAAGTTTCTCGCCTTTCATCTTCCCAATGTACTCTACGTCTTTCTTGAGGGTTTGGTCTTTCTATTCTTTCAGGCCCGTTTACGGGGCTGGACCGATTTGATGTTTCTCCTCTTTCGAGTTCGGAGCTAGCGAGACCTTTCCCTCGGATTTCAGCCATCAACCTTTGCTCCCTTTCGTAGGCTTGATGTACTTCAGCTCTAAGATTTTGTATCTCGGCTTGCATTTGGTTGAAGGCGGATAACATTTGTTCTTGTGTCTGGGCACCGGTTTGACTTTCACCAGCACATGGAGAAGTTGCCAAGACGGTATGGAAGTTACCTAACGCGGGCCCATCCATATGACCTATATCTGAGCCACTTATGGTTTTGGGTTTAGCACTTATGGGAGGAAGGCATGCTGCGTCAGACTCTTCCTCCTCGTCACTCGGATTTTCGACAATGGGATCTTTCCCCTTTCTCACCATGCATACGGCGGGGTTGGAGAGTTTATGGTCATCTTCCTCTTCGAGGTCTTCATTAACGGTTATCATGAAGACCGTCGCTTCTTCTTCTTGCTTAGGGTGTATTTTAGTGACCCTTCGCCTTTTATGAGTGGCATTTGGCGCCACTATTGTTAAACTTCCAGTGTTGGAGGGGTGCGGATTTATTCGTGCCCCCAGCCTATCATGAACACTGGCTGGTCTCCTCAGAATTTGAGGGGTTTGATTTGATCCCTCGTTGTTTGAGCTTCGAGAGGTGCTTGAGCGTATCTCTCGACGGAGTTTTGGTTCTAATGAGGCACCATGATGTGCCCCCAGCCTTGGGGCTGAGAACATTGGTTTTGGTTTTGAGTAGAGAGTGCTATTGTGTACATGAGGTTTTGGGGCTGGAAAAGTTAGCCTTGATTGGATAGATGGTTGGGCGTCATTGGATGCCCCCAGCTTTTGGGCTGGAAACGTCAACCTAGATTTGACGGAAAGGGATGCAGAGGTTTCTTGCACAGGATGTACATAGTATCGGTTCCTATGCTGCTTCAACATGCGAAGCTGCTTGTGGGCCCTATGAATGGCCATGGCAGTGTCATCAACCATTTTGCGGTTGGTGTTCATCCTTTTCGGTTCATGGATGAACGAGACGGTTTGAGGGACTTCTCCCGCTGCACGTATGTGTGCAGTAGAAGAATTCCTCCTCACTATCCTGAGTGGGGAGAATGAGTTGTAGACAGGGAGGGCTGGTTGAGCCACTAACTCATCCTGGTATGCTTGGAGATTTCTTTTCTTGGTGACCGACAGAGGGGTCACGGGAATTTGGTTGATTACAGTTATTTTCTTAGACGCGCGTCTTCTTGCGCGCCTAGTCTGGGAAAGGGGAATGAACGTCTTGCCGTCCATCCCTTTAGGGGTGAGAAAGTAGCATGGTTCTTCATCATCTTCAACTTCTTCCTCGGTGACAGACCCGAGGGACAGTTGATCATTCATTGGAGTAGGAGCAGGGACTTCGAATGCCCTGACTTCATCAACAGGGACTGCGAAAGTCCCAAAATAAACGACTTCTTCGCCAGCTGGGAGGCTGGCAACTTGGGCAAAAGAGCGTGCGTTGATTGCGGTGTAAGCCATTCCTGCAAACAAGCAAAACTCAAAATTTCATTAGTCAATTTTCATATATAAACTTATACGTAAGTGTTAGCCCGATTATTCAATCCATAGGCGTCGATATCGAATATAAAAGGAAATGACATAACTCGAGCGGTCCAATGACTTGTTGCTTGAGTGTTTTTGAAGTCATTGGCTACTTGAGTATGTTCCTTTTATCTTCGTATCGGATCCCGAACCTGTGAGGAGGAGAAGGTCCCACCGGGCGTGCCAAAACCTGTAGGGCGCAGAAAGTTGCACAGCTGGTATGGAAGGTGTGTGCATGTATGTTAAATGTCTCACGGTTCGACACTCTCGATTGGTTAAAGAACATCAGACTTGAAACATTTATTTTCTTTCTACAATTCCTTCGGTTCACCCTCGACAGACCTACTGTTCATAATCAGTCTATCGAGAGAGTTTATTGATTGTGGGGACGTTTAACTCCCAGCGGGCGCAAGCCCCCGCTGTTAATTACATCAGATGACCCTTCCAAGCCATGCTGAATACCTCGTTCATTCCGGGATTTGTGCCTATTTGTCGTGAATTGAATAAAGGGGCTAAAAGGGAACTCATGTTTTGACTTTGGTTTGCTTAGGTTTTCTATGCATTTGGATATATGTTTGTGTATGACTTTTACATAATGTTTATTGCATTTTTAAAATAGGAACTTGGATATTTGAGTAGTGTATGTACACTATTTATTTATATTTGATTTATGACATATTTGTTTATATTTTTATTAATTATTTACATTCCATTAAGAAATCATTCATATTTGAAGAAAGGGTATTTTGGTCATTTCAGGGTTTGGCTGATGCTTGGACATGATCAATTTTGATTTAGAAAAATGAAGAATTCAATTTGGGTTCATTTGGAAGTGGTTTGAGTCAATTTGGACTTAAGATGAAAAAGTTATGGTCAAAAAGGACTTATTTGTAAATATTTATATTTTCTCAGGGGCTTATTTACAAAGCTGGGAAGGTGTGGATTTGTGATTTGGGTTTTAGACAAGGTTTTATATGAAAATTGGGCCTTTGGGGACTTGTTTGTGAGAATTTTGGCAGCTTGGGGACCTGTTTGTAACTTTGTAGGGACCTTTCCATGAATATTCAAAGTTAGAAGGGCTTCGTTGTAAACAGAACTTATTTTAAAGATTTTTGTTTATTAATTGGGCTTTGAGATTGGCATTTTGGGTTTTGAGATGTGTAATTTAGGCTTCAGGATTTGTGTTGATTGTTTAATTTAAATTTTGGACTTTGAGATTTGGGCTTGAGACTTTGAGATTTGTGCAGAGGCTTTTAACATTGATTTTGGGTTTTGAGATTCGGCCATATGGCTTTGTTTAATATAACATGTGGGTCCCTATGGCAATGAACCATTAACCATCAGTATTCATTCTGAGACGTTAGACTATTCCATGCTTTGAGATCCGGAGTTTTGTTTGAACTTTCCATCTTGGCGCCGAAATCGAAAGGTCTACATTGCTTTGAAGTCCGTGCTAGTGGATCGGGTTTCACATCCGAACTAGGGTTCTTCCTTGGTCAGCAAGGGTTGGGCTCCGGTAATGCTCCGGTCACGGCTGAGGCAGAGGAGAGCATGAATGGGATCGCCTCCCCTCCCTGAGTGTGCTGCACCCTTTGTCGGCGGTTGCCGGCCACCAGAGGTGGTGGTTCCGAGTCGAAGCAAAATAGAACTCTCAACTTGGTTTTCGATCTTGATTTTGGGCATTAACATGATGATTTTCTTCAATTGTTCATCCGTTCGTGATTATTTCATTGTGTTGGAACTAATAGAGATGTTGATCTTGAGTTTGTTTAACCATTGTTCATTGTTTGGGTTTTTGAGTTTCTCGGCTTGTACCGATTTGGTACCAGTTATGTACCGGTTTAATTTCTGGATTGCCTAAAGCACAATTATTCTTAAAGGATGGTCATATTTGGATTCTTGAAGCATGTCAAGATTTTCAGAGTTTGTTTTAGGCATAGATTTGGATTTTTGGCTTGGGTGCAATAAACAATTTATGAAGTTCACATTTTTATAAATTCGGATTAATCTAAAACTGTTTATTTTCATGAAAGATTATGAGGTTTCTTGTTATCAGTTCATAGGGAGGTATTTATATTAGCTTCAGAATGAATTTTATGATTTTTTGCTATTTTTATTTCTATTTTTAAAGTGTTTATTTCGGCTAAGGGCATTGGAGGTCATTTTAACATTTTATTTGCTGGATTTTTCCTTCTTGAAAGCTGAAACTTTGAGAGCTCATAAAAAATAGGAATAAGATCCAAATAATTTGAAATTTGTGTCCATTTTGTGTATCTTTAAATTTTCTATCCATCTGTGGTATTTATTTTTTTATTTAGTCTTTAAAATATTTTTTTTGTGCTCAATTTACCAGCAGGTCCTTTTTCCTTCCAGAATGCTGAACTTTTTGTTTTTCAAAGCTGAACTTCAAAAATTCATAACAAATCGAAATAAAATCAGAAAAATATGCAACTTGAGTCAATTTTGTGTGTCTTGATGTCCTCTATCTGATGGTGACGTTTATTTTTCATTTTGATCTCTGTATCAGTCCAGATTATACCATTTACCAGCAGAGGTCATTTTGGCACTTTTGAGTGCTTTTCTTGCACCAATGGTACATGCTTTGATTTTTGGTGCTGGTACTGTTCATTGGTTGGTACCAGAGGTTGTGAGAAACCTTTATCATGATTGGTTTTGAGGTTTAACAAATTTGAGTAGCTTTTAGGCTACAATTTGGTGCAAACAAAAAGAAAGGGGAAAAAAGGAAAGATCCAAAGTTCTAAGAATCCATTATACTACTATTTTTGAACATCAAAATCTGTTGAAATTTGGTTTTATGCAGGGAAGCCCCTGATTTTGTTTGAAATCACATTTTTTTGTATAATCTCACTTGACAAAGAGACAAATCATTAAGAGATCATTGATTCAAATGTACAAATGATATTTTCAACATGGTTGACATCTATTTGCAATTTGAACCTCATTCTTTCACTATTTTGCACAAATGTCTATTTGATCTCTTTATTTTGTGCCTTTTATACACATGATATGCATTTATGCATGAAGAGATCATCTAGAACTTGTTTGTGCACCATAGGCCCCATATCAAGGAGATTATAATAGGAACTATACAGCTCAACCATTATAACTCATTTTTTTGTTTTACTTTCAATCTTTTCTAATAAAATAATCAAATAAATTAGATGCAATAGGAACTATACAGCTCAACACATGCATCCTCATTATTTGATTATTTTATACAAAGATTAGAAGCATGGAAAATCAAGAAGAAAGTTCAAGAAAAATCAGATTTGTATGTTTTCGGTTTTTTGCTTTATTTTATACTAAAAGTGCAAAAGAAGAAATAAAATACATATATATTTATTTTGTTTATAAAAGGCAGCAAACAAAGAAAGTAGAGAAGGAAAGCAAAGATTTTTTTATTTAATATTTATTTATGCATATATATATATATTTCTTTTTGGTGATCATTAAACTTCATGCTTGCTTATAAAATAAGCTTAGAACATCATGAAGCTTTCTCATTTTGTATATTTTTCATAAAAATTCGGAAATAAAATAAAATAAAATAAAAGAAAAGGAAGTGAAAGAGAAGAAGCTCCAACAGTGAACTAAAAGCAACAAAAATTCAAAATAAAAGATTTAATTTCACCAAAGAAATCTTTATTCATGAGAACCCAGCCATCAAGGCTTTACATTTTTATAGGTATTTAATTACCTAATCTTCGGTTTTCTCTATTACAAAGGAGGAAGAACACTAGTCTTTCTTTTCTCTCTTTCTCTTGCTATCTCTATCTCTTGTATATTATCGTGGTCTTTTTATTCCTCTTCTCTTCCGTCTCTTTTCAACTGAGCTCTAGGTGCCTCTTTATAGGCAGCAAAGGGGCCTAGGGTTTAAGGCTTGGTGATGTGTCTTTCATCACGCATAGCAAGTGTTTGTTGAATGGTCTTGATCTTTTCATCACCATTCACATGTTCTGTTGGCTAATGAACATCCAATAGCATTTGAACATGTCATTAATCCTTTGTTAAACCTTTCTTAGCCCTTGGATGACCTCGAGAGCAGTGCATGGTATTCTCCACCCTTGATTTACTGCCATATGAAGAATGGAAGGTTGTATTGCATGCTCCAGCCTTCTGGAGAAGATTCTCCTATTTTGGCATTACCCTATGGTTACTGGGCACGTGTCCTGGGGACCTTTTGGCGTATTAACAGCTTCCAGCGCCAATTTACACTGTACCGGCGGTATACCGGTCTTATCATGCCTCCTTCTTGGTATTAATGCATTGGATACTGAACACGAGCCAGATAGCGTCGCAATGTAGTATTTAAAGTGTTCCAATGCGCATTATATCCATCACTGAGCTAATTTGTCACGTTCTGCTCAAACCCGAACTGCACCATGTCATACTCGGGCACAGGATCAATTCAATGCACCTCCAATTAAATTGAAGCTTCTGGTGGCATCGCAAAGGCCTGAATATCATCCCCATAAATTCTCAGAGCCCAATTTGCATTATATCTCAAGTTTCCATTTTCTATTTCTCTTCCCTTGTCGGGTTCGGGTTGTACAACACATCAAACTCCTCTTTTTATAATAAGGTAGAGGTGAATGATGATACGGTTTGCTCTACTCCTCTAGGTGAGCTTCAATCCGGTAGCTTCTTCATTTTAGTCAAATTCGGAGCTCAAAGTCGGGTATTGGGCGCAACAGAGAAGAGAGAGGAGAAACTGGCAAGTAGGGCCCGCTTGTCAGCCTCTTTAGTCTGAGTACTGTGCTACTCCATTTTTTCACTTTTGTTTATGCGGCTTGCTCTCGGTGTTAGCTGGACCGTGTAGCAGCTTTAATACGGTGCACTAAACACCGGGCTTACGCAAGACGAAGGGGTCAAAGGCGCTGGATTTAAACTCCAGCGACCTCATGCGGGTATTACATGAGCGCGGCTCACAGTGAGCCATGCGGCTGATGCCTCGGTCTGTGGAGCTCACTGTGCATGCTCCGGACTTATCTAAACTGAGCCCCTAGCGAAATTATAGATGAACCAATGACATGTGGGCCCGGTACCATTGAGACTTGTTTGATAGCACCAGTTTGTACCCAGAAACAGTTTAAGTATGAATTTTGCTAAGTATGACCAGAATTTGCACACAGCACACCATCCAGTCATTGTTTCACTCATAGGAAATTAAACCTTTGGTGATTTTGATCAAACCACACATCAAAATTTATGATTTTATACGTAGAATGCTACCACGAATTTTAGTATGCCATGCCAATCTGCTTTGAAAAGCCTGAATGTACCCTTGGCATTTTAATTGCCTTAGACTTGCCATTTGTCGTGCTAGGTTTTGAATGGCAACTTTTTAGGGTCAAACACACGGCAATTGAAGAACCATGAACAAAACTACCCCACACACGACCTAGAGTTGGCCGCAGTAATTTTTGCACTCAAGTCATGGAGACACTACCTCTATGGGACGAAATGCCGAGTATTCACGGATCACCAAAGCCTAAAGTATGTGTTCACCCAGAAAGAATTGAACATGAGACAAAGAAGGTGGCTGGAGCTAATGAAAGACTATGACTTAGACATACAGTACTTGGCTGGGAAGGCAAATGTGGTGGCTGACGCACTCAGTAGAAAAGGGGCGACAAATTTGGCAGAAGCCGTAACCCAAGAGACAGAATTGATCAAAGAAATGCGACAGATGAACTTTGGAGTGTGTGTATCGACCAGTTGGATCCAAGAACAAATTGTTATCAAGGGAACCGCGAAGAATGCGGTACTTACCCTAGCAGCTATATCTGTGCAACCAGAACTGAAATCTCGAATACGGGACGCGGACCAAGGCGACGAGCGACATCAAAGATACCGGGAATTAGCTCGTAACAATCCAGCGTCGACCTTCAAGGAAAGGGAGGATGGGCTCCTCTACTTAAATCAACGGGTGTGTGTTCCAGAACAGGGAGGACTGAGAAATGAAATTCTGAAAGAAGCTCATGAATCGGGGTATACCATTCACCCAGGAGAGGTGAAGATGTATAAGGACCTTCGAACCCAGTTTTGGTGGCCCAACCTAAAGAAAGATGTGTCAGAATTTGTTGCTAGATGTATCACCTGCCAACAGGTGAAAGCAGAACGGAGGAAGGTAGCAGGGTTGCTATATCCAAACTCCAGAGCACAAATGAAGTTCCAGGTCATTACTATGGACTTCATCACTGGGTTACCGCGTACCCAAAAGAGATATGACTCAATCTGGGTCATTGTGGACACACTAACCAAGGTAGCCCATTTCATACCCCTGCGGACCCCTACGTCTGGTGGGGAATTGGCAGACCTATTCCTTCAATATCAGTTCAAATATCATGGAGTCCCTGAAACCATCATATCAGATCGGGATACGCGATTTACCTCGCATTTCTGGAAAAGCTTCCAGGAAGCAATGGGAACCCGGCTTAATTTCAGTACCGCTCATCATCCTCAGACGGACGGCCAGTCGGAGCGTACAATCCAAACTTTAGAGGACATGCTAAGGGCGTGTGCCATTAACTTCCAAGGGTCATGGGCAGATCACTTGACAATGGCCGAGTTCGCATACAATAACAGCTACCATGCCAGTATCGGTATGGCACCGTCCGAAGCTTGGTGTGGGCATCGTTGGAAAAACCCCTTGTGGTGGGGAAACCACGGAGAACAATTGCCTACAGGGCCAGAAATGGTAAAGGATTGCGCGGACAGAACCCAACTGATTTTAAACAGACTAGGCACTGCTCGAGACAGGCAGAAGAAGTACGCGGATTTGAGGAGACGACCATTAGAGTTTGAAACCGGGAATCATGTTTGGTTGAAAGTATCTCCAAGGAGGGGAGTGAGACGGTTCGGTGTAGCAGGGAAATTAAGCCCGAGATATGTTGGACCGTTTGAAATCCTTCGGCGCATCGGACCACTTGCCTACGAACTAGCGTTACCTCCGGCTCTGGATAAAGTACATCCAGTCTTCCACGTATCTCAACTACGGAAATATATCCGAGATCCCTCCCACATACTCGACTTCTCGAATCTGGGACTTGACGAAACGTTAGTGTATGAAGAGCGACCAATGAAGATACTGGACACTAAGGAAATCAGTCTCCGACGTAAAACCATTAGACAAGTGTTGGTACAGTGGGGACGTCACTCCAACCGAGAAGCTACTTGGGAAATCGAAGAAACAATGCGCACAACATACCCGGAATTGTTTGAAGACATAGACACCGAGGCTGTTCAGGGGACTGAACAGGAATTCCAAGGGGGGGAGGATGTAACGCTTCTCAATATGGGTATGATTTAAATTTTATAAGATCCAATTTAGAAAATAATAAATAGGAATTAAATTAATAATCAACAATTTATAGGAATAAAAATATAGTAAATAGTAAAAATGAGAAGAAATGACGGTTCGTTTTAACAAAATATATTTAATAGATGTCAAAATCTTTTTTTTAGCAAACTCAAATTAGCAAGGCCCAAACCTAAATTCAGCACATATCCAATAATATAAGCAACCCAATCTCTTCTCTCTTCTCATCCCTCTCCATTTTCAATATTCTGTAAGTTTTTCTTTTTTCTCTCTTTTTCTCTCTTGTTCTTTTTGGCTGAAACTTTACCCTCTCTTCTTGGTTGCCGCCGGCCACAAGAGGCCCAGCCGACCAACCTCCTCTTCCTCTTGGCTAGCCGACAGCCCCTCTAGCCGTGCCCCCCTTTTGTTTTCTTTTTTTTCTCTCTACCCTTCCCCTTCCCTTGTGCCGCCGGCCACCACCAGCCCTAGACCCGAATCCAATACCCTAGGCCGAAACCATGCCCTTCCTTGATATCGCCGGCCACCACAACCCTAGACCCGAAACTCCTTGCCCAAAAACCCAAAACCCTAAAATTAGGTACGGCCCGTACCAGGCCGTGCGGCTAGGCCGTACCTACCTAGGTCAGACCAGGCCGTACCAACTAGGTCAGACCAGGCCGTACCAACTAGGTCAGACCAGGCCGTACCTACTCAGTCGAAACCCTAACCCTAGCCGAAATCCATACATCCATTAACCCGAAACCGAAACCCATTAATCCATTTAAGGACTTTATTTAAAATGTTTAGATGACAATTGAATTAAATACGAATGGAATTAAGAACCTAATCAAGCGTTTATAAACTTAGGAGCAAACCGCGAGGTTCTAGGAGACGCCGAGAATACGCGAGATTCCGACACACGCGAGATCACTGAGAATACAGGTGCGGGTTCCTGGTCTTTTTACAAATAATAAGAAATGCGTGGATTAAGGTAGGTAATCCTTTTTCCCAATCTGGTAGACGAACTGCATCTTGAGAATGTCGAATTCTCTTTTGTTTTGTGTAGAATTGCATGTTAGGAACTTTTTGGATGCATTGATTTGAACTGACAGGATAGTGTGAATGTGAACAAGGAAAGCTTTTAATGAACTGTTTTAAATTGGGGCCGTCCCTGTGTGGCGGTTCTGCATGTGTTTTCGAAAATCGGATCGTCCGTGTGTGGCGATCTGCCGGTTGGGTCCCCGCAACGACCCTTCCAGATTCGTCCTCGTGTGGCGACTCTTTGGGCTATCCTGCATGGGCATGGGTTCTCAGAGAGAAAGGCCGGATTATCCGTGTGTGGTGATCCGGAGTAAGAACAGAACAGAACAGAACAGAACAGAACAGCTCGTCCTCGTGTGACGACTCTCTAAGTTTTCATGTACGGGCATGGATTCCCAAGGGAGAAAGGCCGGATTGTCCGTGTGTGGCGAACCCGGAGTGTGAGAATTTTAAAGAGAAACAGGAACAGAACTGAGAATGTTTTGAAAAGATTGCATGTCCGAATTGATAGGAAAATTGGGGGTTATTTCAAAACCTTTACTTTTATGTTTTTAGGGTATTTAATGCATTCATTTGTAAAAGCACCGGGCTGGAACTAAATCCCGTACTGAGAGATAGTTCGATTCTCTCACCCGTTTTGTTTCCACTTTTATGTGGGTTCCAGGAACTGAAGCCGAGGACCTAGAGGAAGGACGCGAGTGAGAAAACTAGCGGGAGTTATTCACTTAGCCACTATTTATTTAGTTTTCTGTTGTATGAACAAAATACTGTACAGACGTGGCAGTGACTGTTTGAATTGCCATGTCTGACGTGTTTTTCCCTTTCTATTTGTGTGTGGAACTCATTTAATTACCATAAGTGGCTTGTTTGGATTTATTATTGATAATGTATGTGATGTGCTAATCGCCTTGCGCGTAAATGCGCGGCGGGTTGTCCGGGGGTGTGACAAGTCCACAATCCCATACATTAAAATGCCAACATATAAATTAATATTCTATGTTAATTTATATGCATCTTTCATGTGTCAAAAAACCCATTTAAAATATGTCACACATACTTTAAATATTACTAGGATTCTTTTATAACATCTTCATGTCATAAAATTGTTCATATATTAATAACATATAATTTGTACAAATTAATTATAACTTCTTATAATTAACATAGCACATATTATATACATATCACATATGCTTTATTAATATATTTTCTTTTAATCTTTCATATGGTGTGACCCTATGGGATTCCATCATTATAGCAATAGAATTAAACATTTTAATTCCATAAATCAATGATACAACTAGCCATGGTATATTGATTACCCAAATGATGTGGATGAAAAAGCACAATGCAAAATCACGATCCCTGTAACATTAAAATGTTGTTGTGTCAATTCCTTGCCACATGATATCCAAATAATCGTAAGGTCGGAATGTGTCATCCTTACCAATTATTTTTTCTTGATTACCTTAAGTTTAATTATGATATGATTATCATATAATCATATTGCATGAACATAATACAAACTTTATCAAGGGGCCCAGAGATATCATCGCTTATATTAACATATAAGGGACAATGGTTTCTTGATACGTATCGTTCTTCCGCATAAGTTATATGCACTGCAGTAACTGCCTATATAACTCCTAGTTAAAGAGAGCGTTGGACAGTACCAACAATACATATCTCTTATGTAAGAAAAATAAATATCTCAACTAAAGAATTCTAGACACAATGAAATATCAATGACACAGAACACAATCCATATGATAATTCATTCTTGGGTCTGTCCAATTCCATACATCTCCATGTATGCACATGTGTGATTAGATCGATAACTCCTTATCATATAACATGTAAAAAATGGCCATCATCTAATAACTACACTTATCTTATATGGTCAACCAGTGTACCTTGCTGATTGCCAAGATAAGGTACATTTAAGAGTAAACAAATGTATTCATTGTGAAGTTCTACAATTTAAGTCATCAACTCAAATGATCCACTAATATGAATACTCAAGGTACAAAATGATAAAATCATTCACTAATAAACTAAACATATCATACATATGATCTGGGTCTAGGACACCAACACTAACAATCTCCCACTTGAACTAGCCAATCATATCAACTCTAAACGAGCGAAGAGTACAAATCATCCCTATACAAATCTATGCATGAATGAATGTAAACTCAAAGCGAGTCACCCATATTCCTAATACCCATCGAAGAGGTATGTAACATGTGCTTAGCCTGGCCTAGAGGCTTTGTCAGTGGATCAACTGTGTTCGCTTTTGTGTCTACCCTACAAACCTTGATATCTCTACGCTCGACAATCTCGCGAATGAGATGGTATCGTCGTAGAACATGCTTTGACCTCTCGTGTGATTTTGACTCCTTTGCCTGCGCGATTGCTCCATTGTTGTCACAATAGAGCTCTATCGGACCCTCGGCACTAGGCACCACACCAAGCTCAGAGATAAACTTTCGAATCCAGCATCATTCTTTTGTTGCTTCTGAGGCAGCAATGTATTCAGCCTCCATGGTAAAATCTGCTGTGGTTTCTTGCTTGGAACTTTTCCAGCTCACAGCACCACCATTGAGGATAAATACATACCCTGATTGCGATCGAAATCATCGGGATCGGATTGGAAACTAGCATCAGTTTAACCCTTTACAACGAGCTCTGTTTCCCCTCCATACACTAGGAAGCTCTCCTTAGTCCTTCTCATATACTTAAGGATATTCTTGACCGCTCCCCAATGAGCCATGCTAGGATTTGCCTGATATCTACTCGTTATGCTCAAGCCATAAGAGACATCAGGACGAGTGCATATCATAGCGTAGATGATGGAACCGATGGCGGAAGCATACGGTATCCTTCTCATATCCTCCAGCTCACCAGGTGTCGAAGGACACTGGGTCTTGCTAAGGTGAACGCCATGTGACATAGGTAAGAACCCCCGCTTAGAGTTCTCCATGCTAAACCTCTTTAGCACCTTGTCAACATACATGCTTTGGCTTAGTCCGATAAGCTTCTTGAATCTATCTATATAAATTCGTATACCAAGTACATATGTAGCCTCGCCCAAGTCTTTCATTGAGAACACCTTCATCAATGATAACTTGACAAATCCCATAAGGGAGATCTCATTCCCAATCATAAGTATGTCATCTACATACAAAACTAGGAATATAATCGAGCTCCCACTCACTTTCTTATATACACAAGGCTCTTCATCGCACTTGACAAAATCAAACTTTTAACTTTGTCAAAACAAATATTCCAACTCCTAGATGCTTGCTTCAATCCATATATGGACCGTTGAAGCTTGCATACCTTTTCAGCATTGTTTGGATCCACAAAACTCATAGGTTGTGTCATATACACAACCTCCTCTAAATCACCGTTTAGAAAGGCAGTTTTGACATCCATTTGCCATATTTCATAGTCATAAAATGCAGCCAATGCTAAAAGAATCCTGATAGACTTGAACATAGCAACGGGTGAGAAGGTCTCGTCATAATCAACTCCTTGAATCTGACGGTACCCTTTCGCAACCAGCCGTGCTTTGTAGACAGTCAAGTTTCCATCCATGTGAGTCTTTCTCTTGAAGACCCACTTGTTTTCAATGGGTTTGATCCCTTGAGGTGGAACAACCAAGTCCCAAACATAGTTGTCGTACATAGATTTCATTTCGGATTTCATGGCTCCTAGCCATTCATCGGAGTCGGGCCTATTCATTGCTTCATTATAAGTCATGGGATCTTCGGTATCCAACACCGTCACCTCATGAAGACCCATGTATCTCTCAGGCACACGGACTACCCTTGAGGATCTTGTAGGATGGGCTCTGGAGCCTCTTGGTGAGCTTCTTCTACAACCTCTTGTGGAATAAGCTCTTGTATAGGTTGCGCCTCTGGAGTCTGAGATGGTGGTTGGACTTCTTCCTCAACTACTTGAAGGACAAGTCCTACCCCGCTCCCACAGGCTTCAGTGTCTCCCACTAAAGGCTCATCGTGATCAACGTCAAAATAACAATGATTTACGTAGGGTTTTGGCTTAGGTTTTACATATTTTCTCGCACTTATGTTTACTTTATTCGAGAAAAAGGCTACTGTCACCCTTCTTTATGTTTTATTGTGGAAAACAGGTTTTGGGACTATTTTACACCAAATGGAGCTAGAATCAGGTCAATCGGATTAGCGACGCTTATCGACTAAGTCCCTGTTACGGCCAGTATTGACCAATACGGACCAGGCCTAGTACAGACCAGGAGATAGCGCTGGAAGCAGTTAAACCCTAACTGCCAAGGTCCTAATACGGACCGTATCACCTGATAGGGCCCGTATCTGAAGGCATCTCTTGGGGAATAACTGCCGACAGCTATTTCCAGATTGATTTCTTAGCCTCCAATCAACCTCTACACATCCCTACACTCCTATATAAGGCCCCTGGGCAGAAGAATACATGATCTTTGTAATTAGGGTTAGATTTGATTAAAGAGAGAAGAGAGGAGTGATTGTAACCATGCCGTTCCGCGGCTAAGTTCCTTTTCTTAGGGCTAGGCAGTAAACCTTGTTACTCTTGATGTTTTGATATATATATTTCTGTTGATTATGATTTCTTGTTGATGTATCGAATATGCTTTTGTGATTTATTATCTCTTCACCTAATTTCAATGATCTAGTTGAGTTCATTAGAGTAGTGACAGTGCTTTAATAACTCTTTAAACTATTTGGATGAGTTAGCCTCGTTGAGATCTATTAGGTTTATGTGAAGAAAACCTTCGCGGGGAAACCATAAACCAGAACAACAAAACGCATGACCAAATTCCATCATTTGCGTAAGGTAAATCGCAGTGATCTGTGTAGTAATTTGGGAGATAAGAGACCCGATAGTTGCGTAAGGTAAATCGCATTGTCCTGAGTAGAGTCTCGATGAAAGATCTGTCATTCTGGCGTAACATAAATCGCAGTGACCTTTGTAGTTATCTTTCATAAAACAACAACAGGAAATCAGACGCAACAGGAATATATTATCAAGGCGGATTGAGTGACAATGGTGTGCCGAAACCCTAGGAATTCTCATCTCTATCTTTATTTTAATTACTTTTAATTGTTTCCTAATTTACATTGATCAACAAACATCTCTCAAATTTCAGATTTCATCTAGCCTTTCGAAAGGTTGTGATTCGATCGCTCGAAGCACTTAACCAATATTCCCTGTGGATCGACCTCGCATATACTACTCGATAAGGATTGTGCGCTTGCAGTCCGAACCGATAGCATTTACGAGTTTATAAATATTAAAAGAAACATTGCTCTCTTTTGAGTGATCAAGCTTTTTGGCGCCGTTGCCGGGGAATAACGGTTCATTGTGCAAGGCCTCGCGAGACGCCCTTGCTTTGACCATTGAATCCAATTAATTAGAAACGCCTAGATTTCTTTTTATGTTCTGCATTTTTATTTTTCTTTTATTTTTCAATTTCGTTTTTATTTTTGTTTTCTTTTTATTTTCAGTTTTTAGTTTAATTTTCAGATTTTCTTTTCTTTGTAGGAAACTGCACGCTGGCCGAATCATCCGTACGAAGATCCGAGAGGATTGCTAGTAGGAGAGGACAATTCGCTTCCACATCACCGATAAGAACCAACCATAGTTCTTCATCAAGTAATTCTCAAAGCGAAGAAGACTCAGATTCGATCAACATGAATATCCCACCGAACGAACCGATTAACAATGGAAGACAAGACAATGGTGATCAAGGAGTTCACGATGCAGCAAGACCCAAACTTCTACGAGACTATTGCGTACCGCGCGCGAATGATCCTAATTCTAGTATAAACCCGCCAACTGTTACAAACCGTAATTTTGAGATCAAACCTGCTCTCATAAATATGGTTTCGCAACAGCAATTTGGAGGATTTCCACATGAAGATCCACATCTTCATCTGTCAATTTTCCTAGGGATATGCGAGACGATAAAGATCAACGGAGTTACCGATGAAGCAATCAGGCTAAGGCTATTTCAATTATCATTAAAAGATAAAGCAAGAGCATGGTTGTTTTCCTTACCGGCCAATTCCATTCAAACTTGGGACCAATTGTTTAATGTGTTTATTGCAAAATATTTTCCACCATCCAAAACTTCAAGGTTTAGAAATCTAATTACTAATTTTGAACAAAGGGATGGTGAAACATTGTGTGAGGCATGGGATAGATATAAGGATATGCTAAGGTGTTGTCCACATCATGGTCTAGAAAGATGGCTGATTGTCCAAACTTTTTATAATGGTCTAAACCCTACCGATAGGTTGTCTATTGATGCTTCTGCAGGAAGAGCAATCATGAACAAGGAACCTGACGAGGCCTACAACCTAATTGAAGAGATTGCAATCAACCAACACTACTGGATCCCTGAGCGAAAGAAGCCAAGTTCAACACCTGGCATGCACCGAGTAGATGACATATCCATGCTAAGCGCAAAGATTGATGCTTTGCAAATGGCACTCAACAAGCAGACCAAGCAGCGAACGGTAGCAGCAGTCAATGCCGCAATAGCATGTGGCTATTGTGGAGGAGCGCACGAGATGACCGAATGTATGAATGTGATGGAAACTGAGGAAGAAATAGAGCAAGCAAACGCAATTGACAACAGCTTTCGACCTCAGCCCGCCTACAACACATATCATCCGAACAACCGAAACCATCCAAATCTCTCATACGCGAACAATCAAAGGCCTGCTGCACCCCAACAGAACTACCAACCACAGCCCAATTATCAACCAAGATACAACAATCCCCAACAGAATTATCAACCAAGGCAATACAACCAACCACATCAACCCGACATCACATCCTTAATGGAGAAACTCCTAGAGAAGCAGGATAAGGCTAACGCCGAAATCGCACAAAAGATTGAATCCTTAACAAACCGCAACAAAGACTTAGAAGACAGTGTCTCTAAGATGGCAAGAGAACTCTCTGTTATCACACGTGGAAAAGGCAAATTTCCGGGCCAACCGGAAGAAAACCCGAGAGAGACTTGCAAGAGCATAACACTAAGGAGCGGTACAGCTTATCAGGGACCTCCCATACCCGATCAAACTTCCGATGAAATGCATACAGAGGCATCACATTCCGAAGAGTATGAGCCGCAACCGCCAGAGCCGCCCGTATTCGAACTACAGACAGACCTTACCAAGGAGCAGAATGACACCGTAGGTGGAGACGAGCGACAACCCGAACCTGAATATATTTCACCACCACCCTACAAGCCACCTCTGCCATTCCCTCCAAGGCCTGCCAAGCATAAGGTAGAAGCGCAATTCGCGAGATTCATGGAGACACTCAAGCAATTACATGTCACAATCCCCTTCACTGAGGCAATTGCAAGCATACCCTCGTATGCTAAATTTCTGAAGGAGATTCTTTCGAACCGCAGTAGACTCCAAGAACTCTCAACAATTCCACTCAATCTGGAATGTAGTGCGCTCGTGCAAAGCAAATTACCGACAAAATTGAAAGATCCGGGAAGCTTCTCGATACCGTGTACCATTGGCACAACCGATTTTAAGAGAGCTTTATGTGATCTAGGAGCAAGCGTGAGTCTGATGCCTAAGGTAGTATTTGATAAACTGGAATGTGGAGACCTATCACCAACAAGGATTTCATTGCAACTAGCCGACCGATCAATTCGATATCCTGAAGGAATGTTGCTTGATATCCCAATCAAAGTCGGTAAATTCTGGATACCAGCAGATTTTGTGGTAGTCGATATGGAAGAAGATGAGCAGATTCCGATCATCCTTGGAAGGCCATTCCTCGCCACATGTGGGGCAATGATTGATGTTAGGAATGGAAAGATTTCACTCAATGTTGGCAAGAACAAAATGATCTTCAGCGTGAATGAAACCAAAGTCCCACCTGACATGAATCGTGTCTACAATTTGGAAACAACGGACGAGTATGGCAATGACGAATTGCGAATGGATGAATCTGAAGACATCGGGGAGATGACGCACGAAGCAGAAGTAGAGAGACTGTTAATTGTGCAAGATGACGGGCAGATCCATCCGACCTCCGTGACACAACAAACCGATGATCTGAACAGAAGCCCCAATATCGCAAACAACAGGAATCATTCTTCCTTAGCCCTTGCAATAATCAAAATCCTACGCAAAGAACTCGATGCAATGTCCAAAAGACTGGACGAGGTCGAAGTAGCACTCGGTGTAAGTCTAGCATTCGACCCTGGACCTCAAATACCGATCGACTTCTTCAAGGGCAGTGATGATGAAACCACAGAAGACGCTGAAGGCGGACCACCCGACGAGCAACCTCCTTGCATCGACGGGAGGATATCTGGAAGAAACTGATATGACACAAATTCAAGCTAATGACTTTAAACAAGCGCTTCTTGGGAGGCAACCCAAGGCCACTTTTGTTTTCTTTTTCATATAAAAATTCAAAAATCAAAAAAATATTTCATTTGAGATCCTAAACTATTATACTAATCACAGGGTTACGATTCTTACCTACAGGAGGATATGATGGAAGGATTTAATAACAAAATTCGAAGCCCGTCACGAAAAATTACTCTCTGTTACGGACTGTATCAGTCCAATACGGAGTAACTGTCCAATACGGGCTTAACTGGGACTTGGCGCAGAAAAAGAAAGGTTCAACACAAAACCGCACAACAGTTACGGACCGTATCAGTTAATACGGACCGTAATCAGTGAGCAGTTTTAACCACCTCTATTTCTGATGCTTCAAGAAACAAAATCCGAATTTAACCAAAACTAACCTCCCACTACCAGCACTTCCTACACATTCATCACATCTTTTCACTGCCATATAAACCATTCATTCACTTCCCTTTTTCCCTGCACCATTTGTAGAATTTTCAGATCAAAATTCGAAACCTGTCCACAGAAATCCTCCAAGTAAAGCCCGTATCAGCACCGTATCAGCTGAATACGGCCCGTAACAGAGACCGAAACCAGAGAAAAATGGCGCACAACATCCCTCATTCCTCCGATTCTCAATCCGACAATGAAAACATCTTCGCGACAGCCATGGGGATCAAGTTTCACAGCAGGCAAGAATTCGACCGTGCTCAAACATTGCTCGACCGTACCGTCGCGAACAAAAGGCTATATGCATAAACACCATGAAAGTCCTCGGATGCTTTGACTATGTGCGCGTGTCCCTTAATAATATCAATTTATGGGATTTGGCGGACCGCCTACGAACCGCAAGAGTTTATTTACGACCCTCCATTGAATTTTTATCAACACTACAATGGGAAGGCGACATGATCACATACCGTTTACTCAACCGCCCATTTGCCATAACCATGGAGGAATTTTGCAAGGCACTGTCCATCCCCACAAATGGCGAAATCGAACTATGCACAAGGGAGAAGTGCACAAAGTATTGGGAGATGATCGCAATCGATGAGCGCAAAATATACCGCAAAGATTCACGCAATCGATGAGTGCAAAATAGAATTGAGGTATATTCATATCATCTTGACTAACTCTATATTCCCAACAGGAGAGGACACGACGGAGGTGCAAGAACGAGATATCTTCATCATGCGTTGCATGAAGAGCCATAAGCATCAACCACATCTCGGCCACCACATCTTGCATCAACTTACTTCCGTAGCCGCTGACATAAAGAACAACCATGTGGTTTCTGTGGGCTGTTTCGCAACCCTCCTTGCACACCACCACAACATACATTTTGACGGCTTTGTGGAAGTATTTGGCAACAACCGCCTAAATATGAACTACCTGGTGAACAACAATCACATGCAAGCGATATTTAATGCACACACCGGTGACATAAGGTACACATTGAAGATAGGCGAGGGAAAGACCCTCCATATCGGAACGGATAAGGGGTCATTCCAGTTTGGATACGAATCTGAGCATGATGCACAAAACGACGAAGAAGAACCAACCGAGGAGCAACCAATTGAGGAAGAACCAACCGAGGAGGAACCAACCGAAGAGCCCATGGAAGAAACACATAGCGCATCCCACCAATCATCAATCCACCATCATGACATGGCTTTCGTACGCCACCTCATTCCGCCGCGCGATTCCACCAACGAAGCAAACTCCGTGCCAGCACCCACCGGTTGGGAACAAGAGACAACCATATCTCAAGCCCGCGAACCCGGTCCAACCGCGCGTTACGCCAACAACACCCTCGAGAACTTGACAAAACGCACCCGCTATTTGGAGGAATACTTGGACAAGGTAAACAAAGCCCACGAAAATTTCTACGAATATTGCCTTTCCAAGGGAATACCATTCACACCACCGATTCCATTCACCCCACCACCACCCCTTCGCAACGAGTAATCTGTGAGATCTTTCTTATCCCTCTCTTTCTTGTTTATTTTCTTGCATTGAGGACAATACAGAATTTAAGCATGGGGGTAGGGGTAAGAAATTAGTTTAGGAATTGCATTGTATCTAGGATCATGGCATGTAGGACCTTATTTTTATATTTTTAATTTTTCGCTAGCAGTTTTACTCAATCAGGACCACTTTTCAAGGATTAACCAAGATAAGTTGGGAGGAACGATTGAGGTTTTTATCTAGCGTGCATATAGGCATTTGCATTGATAGGATCATATAATTTGCATGTAGGTTAATCAAATAGGAATTGTTTTAAATTGAATTAGGCTAAGGTTTAGATAATTGGCCATGATACCAAAAATTCGGAATTTTTAAAATTATTTGTAGTCTCAAAATGAACAATTAATTGCTAACCATGAGAGTTGATCAAAAATTGCAAACCCTAGAATCTTTATTTTGAGTAATTTATTTTTTCAAAGTCTTTTAAATTTGATAGTGTTTTAGAATACCCATTTATTATAGATAGACCCCTAGCGAAACTATGCAATAATTTCTTGTATGAATGAATACTTGAAATTGTGTGTAATCATGGTGCTTGTGACACAAAAATATGTTATTTTATTTTTCGAAAAAAAAAAGAAAAATACAAAAAATTCGAAAATGAGAAAAATCCAAAAAAATAGAAAAATATAGAAAAAAAAATAGATGGAGGATAAAAAGAGTACGGGTGCCTACGCAAGACTGGTTACCAATAGGCTCGAGAAAACCTCCCAAATTCAAATTCTTGTATATATTTAATTTTTCAAAAATACTCACAAGTACCAACACACTTAGTTGTCATAGTTTGCTCCAATCAATTGGGAAGGAAAATTAAAATTTATATCATTAGAATTCCTATTGATTGGAAGGGATCTATTTATAATCAAAGGGGAAATTAATACTCTCAATTTTAAGGATATTTGTGAAGTAGATTGCTCGATAATAATTTTTCTAGGGTTAGCATAATGAGGTCAATCATGGGGTGAATAAATTGTTCAAGGGAGAGATTATGAATATTTTTAATTCTAGATTTTTATTGTCATACCAATTGTACCTAACCTAAGCCCTAATTTAATTTTTAAACGAGACCTTGAGATTGTATGGTTTAACCTAGACCGGATCTTTGACCAGCTGGGATGTCGTTGCTTGAGGACAAGCAACAATTCAAGTTGGGAGGCGTGATCAGAGTCAAAATAACGATGATTTACGTAGGGTTTTGGCTTAGGTTTTACATATTTTCTCGCACTTATGTTTACTTTATTAGAGAAAAAGGCTACTGTCACCCTTCTTTATGTTTTATTGTAGAAAACAGGTTTTGGGACTATTTTACACCAAATGGAGCTAGAATCAGGTCAATCGGATTAGCGACGCTTATCGACTAAGTCCCTGTTACGGCCAATATTAACCAATACGGACCAGGCCTAGTACAGACCAGGAGATAGCGCTGGAAGCAGTTAAACCCTAACTGCCAAGGTCCTAATACGGACCGTATCACCTGATATGGCCCGTATCTGAAGGCATCTCTTGGAGAATAACTGCCGACAGCTGTTTCCAGATTGATTTCTTAGCCTCCAATCAACCTCTACACGTCCCTACACTCCTATATAAGGCCCCTGGGCAGAAGAATACATGATCTTTGTAATTAGGGTTAGATTTGATTAAAGAGAGAAGAGAGGAGTGATTGTAACCATGCCGTTCCGCGGCTAAGTTCCTTTTCTTAGGGCTAGGCAGTAAACCTTGTTACTCTTGATGTTTTGATATATATATTTCTGTTGATTATGATTTCTTGTTGATGTATCGAATATGCTTTTGTGATTTATTATCTCTTCACCTAATTTCAATGATCTAGTTGAGTTCATTAGAGTAGTGACAGTGCTTTAATAACTCTTTAAACTATTTGGATGAGTTAGCCTCGTTGAGATCTATTAGGTTTATGTGAAGAAAACCTTCGCGGGGAAACCATAAACCAGAACAACAAAACGCATGACCAAATTCCATCATTTGCGTAAGGTAAATCGCAGTGATCTGTGTAGTAATTTGGGAGATAAGAGACCCGATAGTTGCGTAAGGTAAATCGCATTGTCCTGAGTAGAGTCTCGATGAAAGATCTGTCATTCTGGCGTAACATAAATCGCAGTGACCTTTGTAGTTATCTTTCATAAAACAACAACAGGAAATCAGACGCAACAGGAATATATTATCAAGGCGGATTGAGTGACAATGGTATGCCGAAACCCTAGGAATTCTCATCTCTATCTTTATTTTAATTACTTTTAATTGTTTCCTAATTTACATTGATCAACAAACATCTCTCAAATTTCAGATTTCATCTAGCCTTTCGAAAGGTTGTGATTCGATCGCTCGAAGCACTGAACCAATATTCCCTGTGGATCGACCTCGCATATACTACTCGATAAGGATTGTGCGCTTGCAGTCCGAACCGATAGCATTTACGAGTTTATAAATATTAAAAGAAACATTGCTCTCTTTTGAGTGATCAGGTCACTCCCTTGAACCTCTTCAAGGGATATCTCAACCTCACTATTCCTTCTTGAGAGAAACTCTTTCTCCAAGAATACCGCATGCCGAGCAATAGTAACCTTGTTCTCGGATGGGTAATAGAAGTAGTATCCTCGAGTTTCCTTAGGATAATCTATAAAGAAACATTTATCTGATTTTGGTTCAAGCTTGTCAGATATCAACCTCTTGACATACGACTCGCATCCCTAAATTTTAAGAAAAGACAAGTTTAGAACCTTTCCAATCCATATCTCATATGGTGTCTTCTCAACAGACTTTGATGGAACCCTGTTTATAATAAAAGCGGCGGCTTCAAGCGCATAACCCCAAAGGTTTAAAGGCATGCTAGTTCGGCTCATCATGGAACGAACCATGTCCAGCAAGGTTCTGTTCCTCCTCTCAGATACGCCATTCTATTGTGACGTTCCTGGAGGTGTGAGTTGTGAAACAATTCCACACTCTCTAAGATAAGCTTGGAACTGCTGACTCAAGTACTCATCTCCTCGATCAGATCGGAAGACTTTGATCCTTTTATTGAGTTGGTTCTCAACTTCATTCTTGAATTCTTTGAACTTTTCAAAGGACTCATACTTTTGCTTCATTAAGTAGATATACCCCTATCTACTTAAATTGTCGGTAAAAGTGATGAAGTATCTAAAACCTCCTCTTGCACAAGTGCTCATAGGTCCACATACATCACTATGTATAAGACCTAATAAGTCATTTGCCTTTTCCCTTTGCCTTTGAAGCCTTGCGTTTCTTTCCCTTCTTCTTCTTGGACTTGCCAGACCCCTGAGAAACTACCAAGACCGATGAAGAACTTTTCTTGATATCGGACTCGGCGGTCTTGAGCATTCCATAAAGCTCCTGAAGGCTCTTGTCCCAGCCATTCATGTGGTAGTTCATCTTGAACCCTGAAAAGCTAGGCGGGAGCGACCCCAGCACGATATCCGTGGCCAACTGTTTGCCCATGGGAGATTCGAGCCTCTCCAGCTGCGAAATCATGCTCATCATCTTGAGAACATGCGCACTGACAGAGCTCCCCTCCGACATCTTGCAGGAGATGAGATCCATAGTCACCTTATGCCTCTCATGACGGGCCTGCTCTTGGAACATTTCCTTGAGCCTGCCCATGATGAAACAAAAGGTGCTCTCCAAGAACTGCTTCTGGAGTTCACCCTCCATCATGGCAATGAGGAGAGAATTAACCTCATGCTCGTCATCCATGTGTTTTTCATAGACTTTGTGATCATCCACTTTAGTCTTGTCAGGTTCATCAGGGATAGGTTTGTCAACAACATACTCCCTGCGCTCGTGCCTAAGAACGATTCTTAGGTTACGGTCCCAATCAATAAAATTGGTGCCGTCAACGCGGAGACGTTCCTTCTCCAAGAGAGAACGCAAGAAAGAGTTTGAAGAATTTGCTGTTGTCATGATCTACAACATTTAAGGTTTGAGTTTAGTTTACTGAAAAACATTTATACCACAAATACATTAAAAAATGTTGACCCTATTTTTAGTAGGACCAAGATCCATATTTTCACCTTAGCCCAAGCCAGCGTCGGATGAAACTTAAACTAGGCTATTTTAGGTAAGCAACTCCTTGCTAATTACATCTCCATGTAACTCTTGGCTTGCAAATACATTTTCATGTATATGCAATTCTTTCCCCAAGGCCCTAAACCGTTTAGGTCCCTTGTTAAGTTAACATAACTCTATTTGGTTTGACATGTCCGACATGCCCCACAACTCCCAAAGATTGAAAGTGACGCCCACTTGGGTGGAGCTCGCCAACTATCGATCGATGGTTTGTTGTAGATAGAGAAGGGAGGGAAAAATGCCTAATATTAGTTGGGACATTTAATTGATTATTGGACGTGGTCATGTAAGCATACACTCATACTTATCCTATGACACATTTAATAAAAATAATCAATTAATAATCAATCACAACATTGGTTGTGAGTTTTGTATGGTCTTGTGAAATTCCTTTCGCCTTGACTTGCTTCATCTTCCATCTTCATGGTTGATGTGTCTCCATTTACATGTAATTTAAATTACCCCAAACTCCTACTTAGAATTATTTCTAAAAGAAATTGGAAAAATAAATTACATAAAAAGAATTCACATTCTTTAATAGTTGGAATGCAAGCCTTGAATGAATACATGATAGGCAACGTAACATTCTTGCCTTTTAATTATATTAATCTAATTAAATACTCATGGGGGCACCAAAGGCCGCTTACAAGCAATCACATTCATTCACAAATACAACACACAAGGCATTGAATATCATGACCACACAAAACCCACTTTTATTCCTTCAAAAGAAAGGTTAGCACAAATACATGCAACATTTGCATCCACATGATCCTTTTATATATTTACTTGTTAATTAATTCCAAATTACTTATTACCACTACAACAGAATGTTGTTTCAGCGACCGGCATCTGTGACCGGGGATTTCGCCGGCCGCTGAAACTCATTTTTCCGTAAAAAAAAAAAAAAAAATACCATCTCCGGCGACCAGGATTTTCTGCGACCGTTATCAGCGACCGGTGTTTTCGCCGGTCGCAGAAAGTAATTTTTCCGAAAAAATTTAAGGCGCGCCCGGCATTTTTTCAGGCGATCAATCGCGCCAACCCTAGCCTACCCTCCATTTTCTCTCTCTCTCGCTCTCGGCAAGTCGCCACCGCTCGTCGCCACCGCTCGTCGCCACCGCTCGTCGCCACCGCTCGTCGCCACCGCTAGTCGCCACCCCTAGCCTAACCCTAATCCCTCTTCTCTGTTCTCTGACCCGCCCTCTTCCCTCTTCTCTCTGTCTCTCGCTCTCGGCAGAAACGGAAAAATCAGCGACCGCCACGTGTGCCCGACCGCCGGCTGTGCCAGACCGTTCCGATTTTGCGAAAATTCGGTGCTGATCTGTGAGGCGAGGCACGGTTGCTGATTTTGCGAAAAATTATACATAATCTCTGGGTCTTATGCTTCTCCAAAAATTAATTAAGACATTTAAAATTAGATTATCACATAATCCCTAGATGTTTGCATAGTGGTACACAAACCTCAAGCAAACACAACTTACTAATGTTGCTAATTAATCTAGGCTTCAAGGACTATTTTGAAAATTATTTGACCCTCAAATATCATTCATAAGGTCATTTTCCAGACCTATACTGATTGCATACAAGAGGTATGGACATTTATCACATAAAAATTTTAAACAATTTTTCAAAAAATATACCCTGAAATATTATTTCTTGCTGTCACTGTTTTGGATCCGAAATTAAAAATATCTAGGGTTGTCTAAAAATCACAAATTTTGGGATGGAGCTTCACCCTACATCCCTATAACTACCTTTAAAATTTCATGGTAAACTTCGTAACAGAACAAAACATATTACAAAAACATGACACATTAGTCACGGTTCCAGCAAGCAGAAAACTGGAAACCCACGTTTTAACTATTTTTAGTTCGTCCAGATTTAATTTATTTTAACAGTTAAAATAAATTTTTCTGGTTATTAGACATACCAAAGTAACATATAAAAAATATATTTCACCATGATTACTTCAAAAGGATTCGTAGAAAAATTATTTCGTCAAAAAATCACAGCCCTGAAATTTCCAGAGAAGCATTCACGAGAGACTTATGACTTAAGTAATCAATTAATTAACTCATTAGACAAAATTATTGTTTTAAACCACTCACAATAGCCCTAGCTCTGATAACAATTGAAAGTTTTGATGCTTAGATAGCAAGAAATAAAACAAAAATTTATTCGACTCAAAACAAACGATCTAGTTATTGTAAATGTAAGAAACAATCTTAATTAGCCTAATGAAGAAAGGAATAACATAATACCTTGGATTTGATCTCCAAATCAAATTAAGAAGGGTTGTCTTATTTAGCAACTTCTTATTCTCTTTCTCTTTCAACGGTGGTTGTGCTTTAGCCCTTCAAATGACGAGCCTCCTTAGGTATCCACCAAAAGATTAAAAAAATACTTGTATCTCTAAGGCTAGTAAGAGATTAACAAGTAGAACCTTAATCCTAGTTTAACACTCTTCTTAATTTCTGAAAACTTCTTAGAGGATTTCTAGATCTCATGTAAAAAATGGGAGAGAGGAGAAAAGAGCAAATTTCGGCCAAGATATCTGTCACAGAAATTCTGATCTTTCGGTACTAAAACTCTTATATCTTTTTCTAGGTAACTCCAAATAACTTGAAATCTTCACCGTTGGATTCTAGACTCCAAGGGCTACATATTACATAGGTCATACATCCAGAATGATTAGTATTTACCCTTTAAAATTCTAGTTCAAATTTATCTAAAAAATTTGTCCAGAAATTTCTTTCCTCTTTAATGAGATTGATTAGATTTAATGACATATTTAAATATCTCTTAAATCATGCCATCACTAATCAATTCTCTCCAGCATATATTTGGGTTTTGGGCTTAAAAATATTAATCATATTAATATTTAATTAAGTCCAGAATCCCATACATTAAAAGGCCAACATATAAATTAATATTCTATGTTAATTTATATGCATCTTTCATGTGTCAAAAAACCCATTTAAAATATGTCACACATACTTTAAATATTACTAGGATTATTTTATAGCACATTCATGTCATAAAATTGTTCATATATTAATAACATATAATTTGTACAAATTAATTATAACTTCTTATAATTAACATAGCACATATTATATACATATCACATATGCTTTATTAATATATTTTCTTTTAATCTTTCATATGGTGTGACCCTATGGGATTCCATCATTATGGCAATAGAATTAAACATTTTAATTTCATAAATCAATGATACAACTAGCCATGGTATATTGATTACCCAAATGATGTGGATGAAAAAACACAATGCAAAATCACGATCCCTGTAACATTAAAATGTTGTTGTGTCAATTCCTTGCCACATGATATCCAAATAATCGTAAGGTCGGAATGTGTCATCCTTACCAATTATTCTTTCTTGATTACCTTAAGTTTAATTATGATATGATTATCATATAATCATATTGCATGCACATAATACAAACTTTATCAAGGGGCCCAGAGATATCATCGCTTATATTAACATATAAGGGACAATGGTTTCTTGATACGTATCGTTCTTCCGCATAAGTTATATGCACTGCAGTAACTGCCTATATAACTCCTAGTTAAAGAGAGCGTTGGACAGTACCAACAATACATATCCCTTATGTAAGAAAAATAAATATCTCAACCAAAGAATTCTAGACACAATGAAATATCAATGACACAGAACACAATCCATATGATATTTCATTCTTGGGTCTGTCCAGTGCCATACATCTCCATGTATGCACATGTGTGATTAGATCGATAACTCCTTATCATATAACATGTAAAACATGGTCATCATCTAATCACTACACTTATCTTATATGGTCAACCAGTGTACCTTGCTGATTACCAAGATAAGGGACATTTAAGAGTAAACAAATGTATTCATTGTGAAGTTCTACAATTTAAGTCATTAACTCAAATGATACACTAATATGAATACTTAAGGTACAAAATGATAAAATCATTCACTAATAAACTAAACATATCATACATATGATCTGGTTCTAGGACACCAACACTAACAAAATTATCACATTTCGATTTTGTTTTTATATGAATCAATAAGTTGAAAAATCAACGTCTAGAAATTATCCACATTAGTATGTTTTTTACAAACTCTTGATGACAACCAAAACAAAATTGAAACGTCATAATTTTGTACACGTGCATAGATAAAATGGTGTAGATTATATCCAAAGATTTTATTTTGACTTTTAAGTTTTAAATTTTGAGTTATTAAAGTTTTGAAAAACAGAGGTATGGTGGAGACATGAAAAATGAAGGCATTGAATCCTCCTCATATACTTTTTTTATATTTCATGCTAAATGTAACTGAGAAGATGTTCCATTTGCAGAAGAATCGGATCTTTGGAGTGCCTTCACTTTTTTTTTTTTCTATTTCACCATTATTGTGCATAGTCATCTACGGTAGATTTGGTGACTTAAAATCGGATTACGTTTTCAAGTTGCGTGATTGACCTATCTAACAGTGGCTTGAACGCTTATAGTTCGCTTTCTGATAGAACGCTTATATAAATGATCTTTTTAATAATTCAACTGAAATTAATTAGACGTACAGGAACCCATCATGTATTCCTGTCTTTGATGGATGTTAGCTAAGATCTATCAAAATGGTAGTTTCTAACTCTTAGTACTACCAATTAGTTTTACGATTTTTAATGTTCAAACAGTCGATCCAAACTGTTAGATGTGATCTTTATATTAAAATGTGGTTGAAGACCAAATTTCACATTTTTTTTAATTATTTTACAATTTATTAAGATGGTTTGAAAATCGCTGATTTTAATAAATAGTAAAAAACTTATAGACCATTGAAAACAATGATTTTCAAACCATCTTAATAAATAGTAAAAAAGTTCCAAAAAAAATTTAAATTTGGTCTCCAAGCACAGTTTAATATAGATTGAATGTTGAACGGTTTGGATAGACTGTTTGAACTTTAAAAATCGCAAAACCGACTTGGTATGACCACAGCTTAGGAACTAACATTTTGATCTTAGCCAATCTCTCTCTCTCTCTGTGTATATATATATATATATATAGACAGAGAGAGAGAATGGCTATTATAAAAACATTTGTTCTTAGACCTTAGAACAAACGTTTCGGTTTATACATTTTTAAAGTTCAAACAGTCGATCCAAACCGTTCAACATTCAATCTATATTAAAATGCACTTGGAAACCAAATTTTGTATTTTTTTTTAATTTTTTTACTATTTATGAATCCAGTTTTAAAATCGTTGTTTTGAATGATCTAGAAGTTTTTCATTATTTATTAAAATCAGCGATTTTATAACTGGATTAATAAATAGTAAGCAAATTGCAAAAAATGTTAAATTTGGTCTCCAATCACATTTTAATATAGAGATTATATCTAACGGTTTGGATTAACTATTTGGATTTTAAAAATAAAAAAACCAAATTGGCAGTATAGGAGCTCTGGAACAAACGTTTTGATATTAGCCAATCTCTATATATACCTGTAGGGCGCAGAAAGTTGCACAGCTGTTGGTATGGGAAGGTGTGTGCATGTGTATTTAAATGTCTCGTGGTTCAATGCTCTCTGTTGATTAAAGAACATCGAACTCGAAACATTCATTTCTTTCTTTCCGCTATTCCTTCTGGTTCACCCTCGACGGACCTACGATTCGTGATCGGTCCATCGAGAGAGTTTAATGATTGTGGGGACGTTTAACTCCCAGCGGGCGCAAGCCCCCGCTGTTAATTACATCAGATGGCCCTCCCAAGCCATGCTGAATACCTCGTTCATTCCAGGATTTTATGCCTATTTGTTGTGAATTGAATAAAAGGGCTAAAAGGGGAAGCTCATGTACTTGGTTTTCGTGTGTTTCTTTGATTTACCATTGTTTTAGGTATTTAATTAATGTGCATGCATGAGGTGTAATGATTATCGTTAAAATACCTTTATTACACATTTTTATTTATTTATAAACATATTTGTACTTGAGAAGATATATTTATGCTTTATTTACACCTTTTTATTTAAGAGAAAATGATTGAAATATGAAGAAAAGGGTATTTTCGTCATTTCAGGGCTTGGCTGATGTCCGGACATGCTCAATTTTGGTTTAGAAAGATGGAGGGTTCAATTTGGGTTCATTTGGAGGTGGTTTGAGTCAATTCGGACTTGAAATGAAGAAGTTATAGCCAAAAAGGACTTATTTGTAAATATTTATGTTTTTCCAGGGGGCTTATTTACAAAGCTGGAAGGGTGTGGTTTTGTGATTTGGGTTTTAGACAAGGTTTCATGTGAAATTTGGGCCTCTAAGGGCTTATTTTTGAGAGTTTTGTGCTGTCAGGGGCCTTTTTGTAAATTTACAGGGGCTTCGCTGCAAATATTGGGAAATCAGAGGGGGTTTTCCATAAAAAGGGGATTGATTTATAATTTTATTTATTGTTTGGGCTTTAAGATTCGGGTTTTTGGGTCTCTTAGATTCGTGTATTGGGCTTTAGGATGTGGGCTGAGCTTCAGGATTCGTGCTGGCCATTTGATGTGTATTCTGGACTTTAAAGCCCGTGCTGTCATTCAAATCCTGTTATGGCGCCGGAATGAAGGGTCTCAGATTGCTTTAAGATCCGTGCAGCTGTTTTATTGGATTTCTACTTATACTTAGCAATTCAACCTTTAAAAATTCATATCAATTTGAAACAAAGTCAGAAAAATATGATCTTTATGTCTATTTTGTGTGTTTTGAAATGTTCTATTTAATTATGATGTTTATTTTATGTTTTGATTTTTTCTGTCATTCGATACTGCCCATTTTCCAACAGCAGCCCCCTTTTTCTTTAAATGCTGTTTTTCTATTTTTTGGATCTGAACTTTGAAAATTCGTATAAAATCGAAATGTAGTCAGAAAAGTGCAAACTTGATGTCCATTTTGTGTGTTTTGAAGTCCTCTATCCAGTGGTGAAGTCCATTTTTTATTTTGGTCCCTGTACCAGTCCAGAAGGTACTGTTTACCAGAGAAGGTCATTTTGACACTTTAGAGGGCTTTTATTGTGTCATTGGTGCATGCTTTGTAGTGTAATGTTGGTCCATTGTTCCAGAGGGTACTAGGGACTGATTTAGAATATTTACAACTAATTCCATGAATTAAACATCATTTTTAGGGACTTTTCATGGCCTTTGTTGCTATATCTTTGGTACCAATGAACAAAAGGGAAAGGAAAAAATCCAAAAATTCCGAAAATGGTGCCAAAAATCTGCCAAAATGGGGTTTTATGCAAAGAAGCCCCTGATTTTGTTTAAAATCATGTTTTTGATGTTTTTTGAAGAACATGTCATTAAGATTTCCTTAGGTTTAGAGATGCAAACATCCAACTTGTCATTTGTTTACACTTCAAACCTTCCATCTTCCATCATTTGCATATATTTGGAATATTTAATTTCCTTTAGCATATTGGCTTAGGAAATCAAGTATTCTTCCATACACAAATGGATCTAAAAAGGGAGGGTCATTGAAATATCACAAGTTTAAAGCATAAATGACATATCATAGCCAAAGCTAATATCATTTAATACTTTAGACTTCAATTTCTCCCCATTTGCACATAGTTTTTAATTCTTGCCAATATTCATGCATGTAAATGCACTAATTATTGACTAAATTAATCCCTTTGCACAAATAGGCCCTTTGATCATTTAGGTTGAGAGAATAATAGGGGAGACC
This sequence comes from Carex myosuroides, assembly GCA_028015225.1. NCBI lineage: Eukaryota > Viridiplantae > Streptophyta > Magnoliopsida > Poales > Cyperaceae > Carex > Carex myosuroides. The sequence goes on along the minus strand of CM051470.1, from coordinate 7,805,519 downwards.
TCATGGCTCAACCCTACTACCTCTTGTGTTTAATTTTCTTTTGTTGTCACTTTATTTTTCTTTTAACATCCTCACAAAATAATTAATATAGTTTTCATATGAAGGGAGACCTCATGGCTCAACCCTCATACTTCTACTATTTAATTATTTTTAGAAGAAATTAAAAGAGTTTAGAGAAGGGGAGAAAATATCATAGATCAAAACTTTATTATTTTTATTTCATAAACTCCAAATAAAAGAGATGATAAAATATTAACATATATAAATATTAATACTTATATATATATATTTATATGTATTTTTATGCAAAGTAAATAAAAAGGTAAGAAGAATCACATTTTTATATTTTTTCATTATTATTTCATGAAAGATGCAAAGAAAGGAACTAAAAAGGGAAAATATATTTTTATTTGATCCTCAAGTTACATATTTCATTTTTGTTCATCCTAAGATGAACTAGAAACTATGCAACTCTCACATCCATGATTTTTGAAGGTTTTAGAAATAAAATAAAAGAGGAAGAGGTGAGGGATAAAGCTAAAGTAATGAAGAACAAACAAGAAAATCATCAAAAAAACCCTTCTTTATTTCGATTAAAAAACAGAATATTTACATAACATTGCTCATCAAGAGCCTTACATTACATAGGTATTAATTACCTATTAGCCTTGCTTAAGAAAACTTCAAGCTTCTAACCTAGCCTTGGTGTAAAAATGGGGTTTTCTCTCTTGTTTCTTGCTCAAAGCTTTCTGGAGAAGATGAAGTGTATCTGGAGTTTGCATTTGGGGTGCCTTATATAGGGAAGCAAGGGTCTAGGGTTTAGGGTTTTGCTGAGGTGGATATCATCATGCACATCAGATGCTTGTTGCATGGTCTTGATCATATTAGCTCACATATTCATGTATGCGTGGCAAAGTTGTCCAATGGGTATTTGGCATGTCATTAATCCCTCTCTGGAATGATTTCAACCTTTGGATTAGCATCAAATGTTGTGTATCACTTAATGGCCATTGATTAACCGGCCAAATAAGGAAACATTCAATTTTCGTGCCCCCTGCATCTCTGGAGCAGATTCTTCTATTTTGTCACTGTCCAAAGGCAGCATAACACGTGGCTTGGGGACCAGGGAGCCAATTAACAGCTGTAGCATGCGGGGTATGTTGTATTGGCGGTACACCGGGCTTAGCATACTCCCTTCTTGGAATTTGTGTTATGGTTCTCGAGACATAGACATTTGGTGTCGCAATGTGCCTCTTAGAGTGTTCCAGGGCACCCCATACCCCTTACTGAGCCAATTCATCATGTTCTGCCCAGACCCGAACTGCACCAGGTCACATTCGGGTGCAGGCCCAATTCAATGTGTTTTTAATTAAATTGGAGCCTCTGGTGGCATCTCTAAGGCTTGAATATCATATTTACAAAGTCTCGGAATTTAATTTGCACTATACTTCAAGTTTCCATTTTTTTTTCTTTATCCTTTATTCCTTCTCGGGTTCGGGTTTCGTGATACATTAAATCCCTCTTTTCACAAGAGAGTTGGAAGAGATGAAGATGTGACTGGTTTTGCGCTTCTAGGTGAGCTTCGACCTGATATTTCCTTTATTTGGTCAATTTCGGAGCTTAAGCTCGGGTCTTAGGCCCAACAGAGAAGAAGGAGGAGACTCTGGCGAGTGGGACCCGCTTGTCGGTCTCCCTACACTAAACATTGTACCCCTTCATTTCTTTTTTTTATCCGGCCTGCTCTTGGTGTTAGATGAACCATGTGGCAGCTCTAACACGGTGCACGGAGCACCGAGTTCGCGCAAAACGAAGGGGTCAAGAGTCTCCATTTAAACTCAGCGCCTTCCCCCCTTTGCTTTTGCTGAGCTTGGCGCAGGATGCGCCATGTGGCTGCCCAATCGGTGCATGGGGTTCGATATCCCTGCTCCGAGTCTATCCATGTTGGATGTGTAGCGAAAATGGCAATCAGCCACCGACTTGTGGGGTCCCCTTCCCTCGGTGCTTGTTATGTGGCTCCAGATTGCACCCAGAACCATTTAAAACATAGTTTTACTAGATGTTACCACGATTTTGCACCCAGGATGTTATCCATGCATTGTTTGATCCTTGGAGAATTAATTACTTTACATTTTGTGCACATTAGAACTCGAGGTTTTACATGTAGATCTCCACCAGGGATTTTATTATGCTATTGTATGATTCTTTCATACTTCACGAGCATGCTTAATCATCCTAAAGATAGTTACCCACTGCATTGAGTTCTGAGTAGTAACTTTTTAGGGTCAAACAAATACCCCCCACCTGGGTGAGGTGTGAAGACTTTGGGATTGAACAGCTTAGCCAGGTGCCCCCAGTGTTCCTTTCGAACTTTATAGAATTCCTTCTGAGTTGCATTTCTTGTCTGAATCTCAGGTATTTGAACTCCATATTGGGTATTGAGCTCGGAAGCGGGTCTGATCGTCTTCTTCAATCACATCTAATTCAAAAAGGTACGTTATCTTTGTCTCATCTTGCTAATACTTGCATGGTTGGGTGAGGGCTGAATGTGCGTTCTTCGGGGTTTGCCTGAGCAATCGGTCCCTTGCTCATACATTGGGGGCTTCAGACAGTGACTATACTCCAAACTCACATTTATTGGGGAAAACCTGCCTAACCGAGGAGGAATTATAGACAGGAGAATTTCATCTCTGATCTAGTACGGGAACCATGCGGGTAACTTGCAAAATTGAGGGTTTAGATAAAATGGCCTTCTGGTTGTAGGCATAATCTCAGGTTTTGATCCGGTTTGTCTCGTGTGCTTCTCTTTGGGGCCTTTGGCTAACCAGGGTTGGTTTTAGCTGTATCTCGGGGTCTTCTTGGCATATCAGGTTGGGATTTGGTTTTGGTTGATGTGGTTTAAAGTCTTCTTAGACCATTGATGTGGTTTAAGGTCTTCTTAGACCATGCTTGGCTGGGATTTGGTTTTGGCTTGTAGTTTAAAGTCTTTTCGGACTATTGGGGTAGTTTAAGGTCGTTTCGGACCGCACCTTGGTTGGGATTTGGTTTTGGCTGTAGTTTAAGGTCTTTTCGGACCATGCTTCTTCATTGTTTGATTGATCGTGCAGGTGTTCTTTTCACCCGACACGAGCCTATGCCGGCTTTTGCGCTTCTTTCATGGGAAGGTGGGAGTTTGCACCTTTCTTCGCTTTTGCTTTCGGTTTGGATTCCTTCTTATCCATTGATGAGGTTGTGGATCCTGTAATAAAACATTCCAAACTTCGGCAGTATCCAAGTCTTACAGTACTTTATTTTTGTTGGATATTCATTTTGCATTTATCATATTTATCATGTTTGAATTTTCTTTATCTTGTCTTTAAGCAAATCCGCATAAGAAATTTGTTAAAGATGTTCACAGAAATGAGATTTAATCATGAAATTTTGGACATAATTTATAAATTTTGGAAGAACATTTAGGTTATACTTTGGAAGAAATTTTATGTTCATCCCACAAATTATCTTACTCAACGTTCCTTAAATAAAACGCCTAGTCAATATGTTTCGTAAACTTCCTTGGATTAAAGGTATCAAAATTTATCATTTTCTTTATATATCAATGCTCGAGAAGTTATTCAATTTTATTTACCGGAATAAACATAACAAGACTCTTCCCTACTCATCCTAGTATTACCACATAGAATAGGGTGCTATGCATACTCATGACTTAAAACCTTTCCATTGCACGGATACAAACATGGGGTGATGCGTCACGAATGCACCCATGAACTTTATCAGGTCTAAATCAGCGGAGTAGTGTGTCGAGAAAAAGAGTTCCTATTATTGTTTTTTTTTTCTTTCTCTTTCTTTCTTTTTATTTCTTCCTCACAATTTTTTTTTCTTCACTTCTCTTTTTTTTTTTTATGCGTTTGTGTCTTCTTCTTTTTTATATGAAATTGAATTATTTTTCCGGGATCAATTTATAAAAAGAAAGATATATCCCAACACCTTTAATCTTAAGGAGTTTATACAAAACCTATCAAGTAAGCTATTTATACGAGGGACTTCTTTCATTTAATATGGGATTAGCCAAATTTATTCAAAATATCAGAAAATGTTCTTGGAAAATTTTCAAAGTTTGCCCAAATTTTCTTTCAAACTTCATTTTTACAAACAACTTTCATAATTTTCCATTTGCGAATTGCTTCGTTTTATTTTCTCAGATTAAATTTTCTCTACTGCTTTAGAAATAAACTGAGAAATTTTAAGGAGAACAAAGGACAAAGTAGTACTCACAATTTTCATTGCCCAATGAATTCGATGTGTTCTCCTCTTGACTCCTTATCTTCCATGCAGAGTCAGATTAGGTTGTACCATGCGTGCTTAATCACAGGACCGGAGGGGTTCTTGACTGCCCCCAGGGTGTTTTTGCGGTGGCTACACTTTACCTGGTTATCGTATCTTATGTGTCTCTTTTTTGTGATTTTCTCTTTTTTTCTTTTTCTTTTTGGAATCGAACTTTCTAAGTGTTCTTCAATCGGGTTCTAAGCGATCAAATAAACTTATTGGCTCGATTCTTTTCTTTATTTTTCTTCTTTCTCTTTTTGTCTACGAGTTCTTCAAGCCTTCTCCAATCGGGTTCTAAGCGATTAAATGAACTCGTCTAAATTGGTTTTCTTTCTCATTCTCCTTCTTTCTCTTTTTGTCTACGAGTTCTTCAAGCCTTCCCTAATCGGGTTCTAAGCGATCGAATAAACTTGCTTAACTCGGTTTTTCTCCTGAACCTTTCAAGTTTTCCCCAATCAGGTTCTAAGCGACCAGATATACTTGTAAAGTCAGGGCTCAATCCTGAATCTTCTGAATCTCCCCCATCGGGCTCTAAGCGACAAGGCATCTTCGTTGGACTCAAGTTGTACCTCAAGCCTTCTGCGTCTATTCAATCGGGTTCTAAGCGATCAAACGTCTTCAGTTGGCTTGGGTTCGGTTTTCTATTCTCATAATTCATACGCCGCTCCCACAAAAAGGCTACCGGCGATATGGAGACCCGTTAAGGTCGAACATTCATTCATGCTGCCCACACAAAAGAGGCTACCCCAGCATGTATGACTACGTAAAAACCGTCCCACTTAGGGGTGACAACGATCATACGGGACCCGTTAAGGTCTGATTCTCACACACAATAGCCCCACAAAAAAGGCTACCCCGACATGTGTGACTATGTAAAACCGTTCTGCTCAGAGGCTTCATTGGTCATACGGAACCCGTTAAGGTCGAATCTTCATTCATGCTGCCCACACAAAAGAGGCGACCCCAGCATGTATGACTGCGTAAAAACCGTCCCACTTAGGGGTGACAACGGTCATACGGGACCCGTTAAGGTCGAACATTCACTCATGCTGCCCACACAAAAGAGGCGACCCCAGCATGTATGACTGCGTAAAAACCGTCCCACTTAGGGGTGACAACGGTCATACGGGACCCGTTAAGGTCGAACATTCACTCATGCTGCCCACACAAAAGAGGCGACCCCAGCATGTATGACTACGTAAAAACCGTCCCACTTAGGGGTGACAACGGTCATACGGGACCCGTTAAGGTCTGATTCTCACACACAATAGCCTCACAAAAAAGGCTACCCCAACATGTGTGACTATGTAAAACCGTTCTGCTCAGAGGCTTCATTGACCATACGGAACCCGTTAAGGTCGAATCTTCATTCATGCTGCCCACACAAAAGAGGCGACCCCAGCATGTATGACTGCGTAAAAACCGTCCCACTTAGGGGTGACAACGGTCATACGGGACCCGTTAAGGTCGAACATTCACTCATGCTGCCCACACAAAAGAGGCGACCCCAGCATGTATGACTACGTAAAAACCATCCCACTTAGGGGTGACAACGGTCATACGGGACCCGTTAAGGTCTGATTCTCACACACAATAGCCCCACAAAAAAGGCTACCCCAACATGTGTGACTATGTAAAACCGTTCTGCTCAGAGGCTTCATTGGTCATACGGAACCCGTTAAGGTCGAATCTTCATTCATGTTCATGCGCCGCTCCCACAAAAAGGCTACTGGCGATATGGAGACCCGTTAAGGTCGAATTTTCATTCATGACTCATGCGCCGCTCCCACAAAAAGGCTACCGGCGATATGGAGACCCGTTAAGGTCGAATTTTCATTCATGATTCATGCGTCGCTCCCACAAAAAGGCTACCGGCGATATAGAGACTTTGTAGAACCATTCTGCTCAGAGGCTTCATTGGTCATACAGAACCCGTTAAAGTTGAATCTTCATTCATGCTCATGCGCCGCTCCCACAAAAAGGCTACCGGCGATATGGAGACCCGTTAAGGTCGAATTTTCATTCATGATTCATGCGCCGCTCCCACAAAAAGGCTACTGGCGATATGGAGACCTCGTAGAACCATTCTGCTCAGAGGCTTCATTGGTCATACGGAACCCGTTAAGGTTAGATGTTCATGCATCTCCATGAGATCGATGCGATATAGTGAAGCGACGCTTCTCTTACGAGTGAAGCTTAGCTTGCTTGTCATAGGTTTCATTCTGGTGCTTGAAAGATATTCTCTCGTTTTGGGTTCAGCTGTCACCCATGGGACGTATATAAACAGGGTATGCTAATTCATGCTTGGTTTTTAGGGTATTCGCTTGTCATTCATGGGATTTTTTACTTGCCGAAATATGGGCCTTAGTCTTTGGAGTCAAGGGTTCTTATTCTTAAACTCTAGTTTGGGTTATGGCCCGTGGGGCGTTGACCCGTAGGTATATCATTCATGGGTGTTGATTTGACTCGAGGCTTGCTTCTGCGGAGATTGGTTTGGTGAGAACCCGATTAGGGTTATTGTCTTTGGGCTCTTGGTTTCTCTCATTTTGGGCCATAATAATTGTTTTAGCGCTCACGTGGCCTAGGCACAACATCAAAGCCTTATTTTGTTCGGCACAAATATATAAAGCCTGCTCGTCATTTTAGATAACTGGCTAGACGAGCGTACCAGTGACAATTGTTTTAAAGGGCACAATCTTGACAAAGCCCATTTTGTGCTTGAGGCTTTCTTAGTGGGCTTTACATCTCTCCGCTCCTTTTATGTTGTTGTGTGATTTAGGTGCGTGCGTGCACTTTGTTTGAGGGTGGCGCCTTATTCGCTCCTCTCGTGCCTTCTTGAATAGCCTATGTGGCATCAATCCTTAGGCAAGGGTATCGCGGGAAATGCGAACACCATTGTTTTGAGAACTTTGTTTCAAAGGGGATTTTGTGCCTTCAGAATTTAAATAGTCTAAACGACCACTTTCTTTAATCTTTTGATTTATTTGAGACATCATCATTAGGCACTCCATTGTTTAAAGGACAATGAAGAAACATTGTCTCTCCTTTTTTCGAACTGGGAGGAAAGACAAAACCAGTGATAGTTGTTTCAAATGGGCACAACACCAAAGCCCATATTTTGTTCAAAGTACAAAATATAAAACTTGTTTGTCCATATTCAGAACTGGCTGGACAAACTTTGCCAGTGTTAATTGTTTAAGGGTACAAACTTAACAAAACCCATTTTGTGGCGAGAGGCCTTTATGGATTTTGTGGGTAGTTGGGGGACCTTACTTTTCGCTCGAGATAATTTCACTCATGCTGCGATTTGGTCCTTTTTATTCGTAGAGGTTTTCGTTTATGCATATTCATTGGGGTATTTTATTCATGGATATTGAAATTTAGGCTTTATTGGAATTTTGGATATTTGTGGAGTCTTGTTTGGAACATTTTATTCGTGGATATTAGACTTTAGGTTTTATTGGAATTTTGAATATTTGTGGAATTCGATCTCTAAGTTTTGGGGATCGCGAAGTAGAGTTTAAAGAGAAGATTTAGTTTGACTTATGTCTCTTCTTGGCTTTGTGCTTTCGAATTTGAATAGAAAGTCTAGCCATAGACCTTGGTTTTGATACAAGCCCGTATTGGGTGCTGATTTGCATGGGAGGTCTAACCATGGACCTTGGTTTTAATGCGAGCCCATCTTGGACGCAGATTTGAACAAGAGGCTTGAACATGGGCCTTGGTTTTGATGTGAGCCCATGTTGGGCGTTGGCTTGGATGGAGGCTTGATCATGTGCCTTATTTTAATGGAAGTCCTTCTTCTGGGCACAAGTCTTTGAGAAGCCTCACTATGAGCTTCGGTTTGATAGAAACCCAATTGATGGGTTTAGATTGAAGAGAGCCTCTTATCGGCATGAGTCATAGGTTTTGGTCTGAAGCCTCCTATGGGCATGAATTTGAAGAAGACCCGATTCATGGGTCTTGAAAATTTCTCTCTTGTTGATATCGTTTTGAAGAGAACCCATCTTATGGGCATCGATTGATGGAAACCCGACGGATGGGTTTGATTTAAAGGAAGCCTAACCATTGGCTTCGAACTTAATGGAGCCTCCTATGGGCATGGGTTTAAACGAGGCCTAGTCACGACCTTTAGTCTGGATAGAGCCTTTCGTGGGCATAAGGGTTAAAGAAAGCTTGATCATGGCCTTCGGTTTGAACAAAGCCTCATACGGGCATGAATTTGAAGAAAACCCAATTCATGGGTTTAGATTTGAAGAACGCCTAATGATGGGCTTTGATTTGATAAGAGCCGATTAATGCATCATTACGCGGCTTCTTCAAGGGCATTGATTTAGAGCTTCCGCCTTTCTTCTTTTTGGACTTGAAGGCTTGTTTCTTCTTTTCTTCCTTCTTTGTATTTCCTTTCATTCTTTCCAACTTCAACATCGCGCTTGTAAGGTGTATAATAACAATCGAAGAATCTTTCATCACTTTTTAGGTTCTATTTTTCTCTCGGTTGTGCATTGCGAAAGAATTTCTATGGCATCGATCGCAATTGAAGCCTTTGCTGGCTTTCTGTTGTTGCTTGGTTTGTTTTGGCTATAGTCAGTGCAGATGTTTAGGGTTTTCCTTTGCTCGAACAAACCTTGAATAGGCTGTGTTTCATGTGTCTTCGGAGCATTGTCCAAAGGATGGTTTGATTTGGTTTTGACCATCTAGGCGGAGGAGCACCTCCTTTACGGTTCATCTGACGGTCTTTTTCGTGATCACTTTATAAGGCCACTTCTAAGTTGGCACGGATAGCCTTTCTTTGTGTTTTGTTTAGGTCGCATGTAGGTGACCCAATATTTCTATAAGTTTATACGGGAATGAACTAGACATCATCGAACCCAACATTGGATTCTTCATACCCGAGAGCTCGAGTATTCTTTGATTTCTCATCAGGACCTATGATCATGTTGTCGCGATGAGTCAACATTTTTCCAAATTGCTTCACCCTAAAACTGGTTATTAACATTGGGTTCATGGTTTCAAGGATCTTGATTAACCTCTCTTGGTGTGAGGTTTTTGAAATGGTCTTTGGGTATTCGCTCGATCATCAAAGAGGATTGACCCGGTTCTTCTTTATCTCCTGAAGGGACTATGTAGGATGGGAGGATCCCACTTTCATCTGCATTTCCTCTTGAAGAGTCAGTATCTGTTATGTACAGCACAGGTCTCATAACCTGTTGACCTTTTGAATGTTTATTTTTCCTGGCGGGTTTATCCAAGAAGTATTTCACGTCTTTCAACCCGATTTCATGCGCTTCACATGGTTTTGTTTCTCCATCGATTTGCTTGACTTCGCCATCCTTCCCATATTTCAGGCATTGATGCAAGGTCGAGGGAACGGTATTGTTCTTATGTGGCTATGGTTGACCTATCAGGGCATTGTAGGTTGTTTCGGTGTCGATGACATAGAACTTGTATATCACCAATTTTGAGAGGCAGGCTGACTGCCCCCATTGAACTTCACCCATTCCTGTATATCACCAATTTTAAAAGGCAAGCTGATTGCCCCCGCCGATTGCTCCATTTTATGATTGAAACCATGGGAGGCGACTATGTCTTCGGTGCGGAACTTCGTGCTCAAAGTGAGACGGTCTAAAGTTCGCTTGAGCATAAGATTGATAGAGGAACCCGAATCAATTCACATGCGGGTTACCCTTTGGCCTTCACACTCACCAGTGAGAAATATTGGTCTATTGTGGTCAGACGTGCCTATGAGATCATCATCATTGAATGTGATAGTTGGACTCTTGTTGTCCACCAGCGTTATTCCTTGCATCTTCTTTTCAGCGAAATGCGCTTGGAATTCTTTTAGGTGTTGAAGTGCATAGATAAGCACTTCTCTCACTTCAGCAGACATCATCAAGATATCAAACACGCTGACCGCTGCTGTTATTTTTCTAAGCTGTGCGAGGATATTGTAATCTTACACCATATATTTCTTAGGTGCTGGTTCATCTTGCATAGCGGGTTCTTTTCCTTTTGCCTTAGCTTTCGACCTCCCAACCTCATCTTTTTAGGGTGGCTGGCGCTCAGGAATATTCATACCCGAGCGAAGCACTGCTTGGCAATCAGGTTTCTTGGTTTTGACAAAGACGACTTCACCGTCATCTAAGTCACTTGAGGGACTTCCTCCATAGACAACCACATTACACATTTCATGGTCATCCTCATCGGTTTCTTTATCTTGAGGGGTTTGACTCGTTTCCCCTTTTTTGGTTTTGAAGCCCAACATTACGGCTAATACATCTTATGTTAAGAAGTCCAAGAGGGTTAATGGTAGCGGAGTACCTTGCTTATGATCCTCTAAGGCTTGTATGTGCTTTTGGATTTCAGAAGGTGTAGGCAACTCTATTGGTTTGGGTGACTTCTTGCCTTTTTGGCTGTCATTCTTGTTTGGCTTGCGATGGATGACCCGTTTTGGGGGTCTTGACACCGTGGGGTTTAAGTTGATGTCCCGTTTGACTTGAGACTCTTTCAGGAGCTGTCTCAGCAACTTCTTGGTTTTCTTGATGGAATTCCCATGTTTCGTTTGCGGGACTTCAACCCTCTTTTCTTCAACTACCTCGACATGAGAGATGACATTCACTTGTTCGTGAGAAGCAGGCTGTTGCATGGCACTTGGCGCTAATTGCATACGACTCTCTTGTATTCTCCTTTCTATTAGGTCTTTAAAGATCCAACAGTCTTCTGTTTTATGACTTATCACCCTATAATATGGGCAATAGTTAGGGTGATCAATCTTATCTGCTTGATCTGGGCGCTTGCTTGGAGGCAATTCCATACCATCTTCCAAGGCTTGCTTGAATATTTTAGCCGTTTTCTCCTTCTTGAAAGAGTACTTCCTATTCTTTCGTTCTTCTAAAGGTTTGGAGCAACGACTGTTTTGGTTACCGCGAGGAACCGGCTGAGTGGGTTGGCTATCGACTTGTCTCCCCTCCTTATAGGAAGAATCAGAATCTATGTTCTCATTTTTGTTGACTTTATTGGTTTTGACAGCATATACTGTCTTTGATTCTCTTTTCTTTGGGAAGTCTCTCTTTAGTTTGAAAGAGACCGCTGACTTCTCTTCTATATCCGTTTGCCCCAATCTGGATACGGTGTCTACCGCTGACTTCTGCCTCATTTTACCAGATGCACTTCTTATGAGCAAACCAACTGCCTCCCTTTCGGGTATAGTATGGCTCGACTTGATGCTCGTATTTCTCCATCGGTTGATATATGCCAGGAGATTTTGTTTGGCCCTTGTTTGGCCCATGCTAAATCAGCAAGCCTTACAGGACTACTCGCGGTGGCGAACCTGTCTATAAAGGCACGTGCCATTTGGTCCCAAGATTTCATACTTCCTGGTTCTAAAGAGTAATACCATTAAAACGCTGGTCTTGAAAGACTTCTAGCGAATTGGTGACAAAGGAATGCTTCCTCTCTTGATGAGTCTCCACATTGAATCATGAAGTGGCTGACATGTTGTTCAGGTCCCGTCTCATCTGTCCCATTTCCTGAGAACTTAGAGAATAAGGGAACATTGTATGTTAGGGGATGTTTTGGTATTTCGAATTCGGGAGGGTATGGCTTCCCTATTCGCAATGTTGTTTGTTTTGGAGCAATCCTCATTTCTTGTAACTGACGGCTGATCATTTCTTGAACATCAATCGCAGTAAAGATTGGGGAGGTTTCTCGCCTTTCATCTTCCCAATGTACTCTACGTCTTTCTTGAGGGTTTGGTCTTTCTATTCTTTCAAGCCCGCTCACAGGGTTGGACCAACTTGATGTTTCTCCTTTTTCGAGTTCAGAGCCAGCTAGTCCTTTTTCTCGGATTTTAGCTAAACCTTTGTTCCCTTTCGTGAGCTTGATGCACTTCAGCCCTAAGATTTTGTATCTCGGCTTGCATTTGGTTGAAAGCGGATAGCATTTGTTCTTTCGTTTGTGCACCGGTTTGACTCTCGCCAGCACACGGAGAAGTTACCATGACGGTGTTGAGGTTGCCTAAAGCAGATCCGTCCATATGACCCGCATCTGAGCTAGTCACGGTTTTAGGTTTAGGGTTTATTAGAGGAGGGCAGGCTGCATCAGACTCCTCCTCATCGTCACTCGGATTTTCGACGATGGGGTCCTTCCCCTTTCTCACCATACATACGGTGGGGTCGGAGGGTTCGATAGGACGGTCATCTTCTTCTTCGAGGTCTTCATTAATGGTTATCATGAAGACCGTCGCTTCTTTTTCTTGCTTAGGGCGTGTTTTAGTGACCCTTCGCTTCCTGTGAATGGCATTTGGCGCCACTATTGTTAAACTTCCAGTGCTGGAGGGGTGTGGATTTATTCGTGCCCCCAGCCTACCATGCACACTGGTCGGTCTTCTTAGAATTTGAGGGGTTTGATTTGATCCCTCGTTGCTTGAGCTTTGAGAGGTGCTTGCACGCATCTCTCGACGGAGTTTTGGTTTCAGCGAGGCACCATCAGGTGCCCCCAGCTTTAAGGTTGAAAACTTTGGTTTTGGTGTTGGAGAGAAAGCATTGTTGTGTGCCTTAGGTTTTGAGGCTGGGAACGTCAGCCTCGACTTGATTGAGGGTTGGGCATCATTAGATGCCCCCAGCGTTTGGGCTGGAAACGTCAATCTTGATTGGACGGAAAAGGGTGTAGAGGTTTCTTGCGCAGGATGTACGTAGTATCGATTCCTACGCTGCTTCAACAGCGAAGCTGTTTGTAGGCCCTATGAATGGCCATAGCAGTGTCATCAACCATTTTGCGGTTGGTGTTCATCCTTTTCGGTTCATGGATGAACGAGACAGTTTGGGGAACTTCTCCCGCTGCACGTATGTGTGCAGTAGAAGAATTCCTCCTCACTATCCTCAGTGGGGAGAATGAGTTGCTGACGGGAAGGGCTGGTTGAGCCACCAGCTCATTCTGGTAAGCTTGGAGATTTCTTTTCTTGGTGACCGACAGAGGGGTCACTGGAGTTTGGTTGATTTTGTTTACTTTCTTAGACGCATGTCTTCTTGCGCGTCTAGTTTTGGAGAGTGGAACGAACGTCTTGCCGTCCATTCCCTTAGGGGTGAGAAAGTAGCATGCTTCCTCATCATCTTCAACTTCTTCCTCGGTGATGGACCCGAGGGACAGCTGTTCATTCATTGGAGCAGGAACAGGGGCTTCGAATGCCCTGACTTCATCAATAGGGACTGCAAACGTCCCAAAGTAGACCACCTCTTCGCCAGCAGGGAGGCTAGTAACTTGGGCAAAAGAGCGTGCGTTGATTGCGGTGTAAGCCACCCTGCAAACAAGCAAAACTCAAAATTTCATTAGTCAATTTTCACATGTGACTTATACATGAGTGTTAGCCCGATTATTCAATCCATAGGCGTCAATATCGAATATAAAAGGAAATGACATAACTCAAGCGGTCCAATGACTCATTGTTTGAGTGTTTTGAAGTCATTGGCTACTTGAGTATGTTCCTTTTATCTTCGTATCGGATCCCGAACCTGTGAGGAGGAGAATGTCCCACCGGGCGTGCCAAAACCTGTAGGGCGCAGAAAGTTGCACAGCTGTTGGTATGGGAAGGTGTGTGCATGTGTATTTAAATGTCTCGTGGTTCAATGCTCTCTGTTGATTAAAGAACATCGAACTCGAAACATTCATTTCTTTCTTTCCGCTATTCCTTCTGGTTCACCCTCGACGGACCTACGATTCGTGATCGGTCCATCGAGAGAGTTTAATGATTGTGGGGACGTTTAACTCCCAGCGGGCGCAAGCCCCCGCTGTTAATTACATCAGATGGCCCTCCCAAGCCATGCTGAATACCTCGTTCATTCCAGGATTTTATGCCTATTTGTTGTGAATTGAATAAAAGGGCTAAAAGGGGAAGCTCATGTACTTGGTTTTCGTGTGTTTCTTTGATTTACCATTGTTTTAGGTATTTAATTAATGTGCATGCATGAGGTGTAATGATTATCGTTAAAATACCTTTATTACACATTTTTATTTATTTATAAACATATTTGTACTTGAGAAGATATATTTATGCTTTATTTACACCTTTTTATTTAAGAGAAAATGATTGAAATATGAAGAAAAGGGTATTTTCGTCATTTCAGGGCTTGGCTGATGTCCGGACATGCTCAATTTTGGTTTAGAAAGATGGAGGGTTCAATTTGGGTTCATTTGGAGGTGGTTTGAGTCAATTCGGACTTGAAATGAAGAAGTTATAGCCAAAAAGGACTTATTTGTAAATATTTATGTTTTTCCAGGGGGCTTATTTACAAAGCTGGAAGGGTGTGGTTTTGTGATTTGGGTTTTAGACAAGGTTTCATGTGAAATTTGGGCCTCTAAGGGCTTATTTTTGAGAGTTTTGTGCTGTCAGGGGCCTTTTTGTAAATTTACAGGGGCTTCGCTGCAAATATTGGGAAATCAGAGGGGGTTTTCCATAAAAAGGGGATTGATTTATAATTTTATTTATTGTTTGGGCTTTAAGATTCGGGTTTTTGGGTCTCTTAGATTCGTGTATTGGGCTTTAGGATGTGGGCTGAGCTTCAGGATTCGTGCTGGCCATTTGATGTGTATTCTGGACTTTAAAGCCCGTGCTGTCATTCAAATCCTGTTATGGCGCCGGAATGAAGGGTCTCAGATTGCTTTAAGATCCGTGCAGCTGTTTTATTGGATTTCTACTTATACTTAGCAATTCAACCTTTAAAAATTCATATCAATTTGAAACAAAGTCAGAAAAATATGATCTTTATGTCTATTTTGTGTGTTTTGAAATGTTCTATTTAATTATGATGTTTATTTTATGTTTTGATTTTTTCTGTCATTCGATACTGCCCATTTTCCAACAGCAGCCCCCTTTTTCTTTAAATGCTGTTTTTCTATTTTTTGGATCTGAACTTTGAAAATTCGTATAAAATCGAAATGTAGTCAGAAAAGTGCAAACTTGATGTCCATTTTGTGTGTTTTGAAGTCCTCTATCCAGTGGTGAAGTCCATTTTTTATTTTGGTCCCTGTACCAGTCCAGAAGGTACTGTTTACCAGAGAAGGTCATTTTGACACTTTAGAGGGCTTTTATTGTGTCATTGGTGCATGCTTTGTAGTGTAATGTTGGTCCATTGTTCCAGAGGGTACTAGGGACTGATTTAGAATATTTACAACTAATTCCATGAATTAAACATCATTTTTAGGGACTTTTCATGGCCTTTGTTGCTATATCTTTGGTACCAATGAACAAAAGGGAAAGGAAAAAATCCAAAAATTCCGAAAATGGTGCCAAAAATCTGCCAAAATGGGGTTTTATGCAAAGAAGCCCCTGATTTTGTTTAAAATCATGTTTTTGATGTTTTTTGAAGAACATGTCATTAAGATTTCCTTAGGTTTAGAGATGCAAACATCCAACTTGTCATTTGTTTACACTTCAAACCTTCCATCTTCCATCATTTGCATATATTTGGAATATTTAATTTCCTTTAGCATATTGGCTTAGGAAATCAAGTATTCTTCCATACACAAATGGATCTAAAAAGGGAGGGTCATTGAAATATCACAAGTTTAAAGCATAAATGACATATCATAGCCAAAGCTAATATCATTTAATACTTTAGACTTCAATTTCTCCCCATTTGCACATAGTTTTTAATTCTTGCCAATATTCATGCATGTAAATGCACTAATTATTGACTAAATTAATCCCTTTGCACAAATAGGCCCTTTGATCATTTAGGTTGAGAGAATAATAGGGGAGACCTCATGGCTCAACCCTACTACCTCTTGTGTTTAATTTTCTTTTGTTGTCACTTTATTTTTCTTTTAACATCCTCACAAAATAATTAATATAGTTTTCATATGAAGGGAGACCTCATGGCTCAACCCTCATACTTCTACTATTTAATTATTTTTAGAAGAAATTAAAAGAGTTTAGAGAAGGGGAGAAAATATCATAGATCAAAACTTTATTATTTTTATTTCATAAACTCCAAATAAAAGAGATGATAAAATATTAACATATATAAATATTAATACTTATATATATATATTTATATGTATTTTTATGCAAAGTAAATAAAAAGGTAAGAAGAATCACATTTTTATATTTTTTCATTATTATTTCATGAAAGATGCAAAGAAAGGAACTAAAAAGGGAAAATATATTTTTATTTGATCCTCAAGTTACATATTTCATTTTTGTTCATCCTAAGATGAACTAGAAACTATGCAACTCTCACATCCATGATTTTTGAAGGTTTTAGAAATAAAATAAAAGAGGAAGAGGTGAGGGATAAAGCTAAAGTAATGAAGAACAAACAAGAAAATCATCAAAAAAACCCTTCTTTATTTCGATTAAAAAACAGAATATTTACATAACATTGCTCATCAAGAGCCTTACATTACATAGGTATTAATTACCTATTAGCCTTGCTTAAGAAAACTTCAAGCTTCTAACCTAGCCTTGGTGTAAAAATGGGGTTTTCTCTCTTGTTTCTTGCTCAAAGCTTTCTGGAGAAGATGAAGTGTATCTGGAGTTTGCATTTGGGGTGCCTTATATAGGGAAGCAAGGGTCTAGGGTTTAGGGTTTTGCTGAGGTGGATATCATCATGCACATCAGATGCTTGTTGCATGGTCTTGATCATATTAGCTCACATATTCATGTATGCGTGGCAAAGTTGTCCAATGGGTATTTGGCATGTCATTAATCCCTCTCTGGAATGATTTCAACCTTTGGATTAGCATCAAATGTTGTGTATCACTTAATGGCCATTGATTAACCGGCCAAATAAGGAAACATTCAATTTTCGTGCCCCCTGCATCTCTGGAGCAGATTCTTCTATTTTGTCACTGTCCAAAGGCAGCATAACACGTGGCTTGGGGACCAGGGAGCCAATTAACAGCTGTAGCATGCGGGGTATGTTGTATTGGCGGTACACCGGGCTTAGCATACTCCCTTCTTGGAATTTGTGTTATGGTTCTCGAGACATAGACATTTGGTGTCGCAATGTGCCTCTTAGAGTGTTCCAGGGCACCCCATACCCCTTACTGAGCCAATTCATCATGTTCTGCCCAGACCCGAACTGCACCAGGTCACATTCGGGTGCAGGCCCAATTCAATGTGTTTTTAATTAAATTGGAGCCTCTGGTGGCATCTCTAAGGCTTGAATATCATATTTACAAAGTCTCGGAATTTAATTTGCACTATACTTCAAGTTTCCATTTTTTTTTCTTTATCCTTTATTCCTTCTCGGGTTCGGGTTTCGTGATACATTAAATCCCTCTTTTCACAAGAGAGTTGGAAGAGATGAAGATGTGACTGGTTTTGCGCTTCTAGGTGAGCTTCGACCTGATATTTCCTTTATTTGGTCAATTTCGGAGCTTAAGCTCGGGTCTTAGGCCCAACAGAGAAGAAGGAGGAGACTCTGGCGAGTGGGACCCGCTTGTCGGTCTCCCTACACTAAACATTGTACCCCTTCATTTCTTTTTTTTATCCGGCCTGCTCTTGGTGTTAGATGAACCATGTGGCAGCTCTAACACGGTGCACGGAGCACCGAGTTCGCGCAAAACGAAGGGGTCAAGAGTCTCCATTTAAACTCAGCGCCTTCCCCCCTTTGCTTTTGCTGAGCTTGGCGCAGGATGCGCCATGTGGCTGCCCAATCGGTGCATGGGGTTCGATATCCCTGCTCCGAGTCTATCCATGTTGGATGTGTAGCGAAAATGGCAATCAGCCACCGACTTGTGGGGTCCCCTTCCCTCGGTGCTTGTTATGTGGCTCCAGATTGCACCCAGAACCATTTAAAACATAGTTTTACTAGATGTTACCACGATTTTGCACCCAGGATGTTATCCATGCATTGTTTGATCCTTGGAGAATTAATTACTTTACATTTTGTGCACATTAGAACTCGAGGTTTTACATGTAGATCTCCACCAGGGATTTTATTATGCTATTGTATGATTCTTTCATACTTCACGAGCATGCTTAATCATCCTAAAGATAGTTACTCACTGCATTGAGTTCTGAGTAGTAACTTTTTAGGGTCAAACAATACCGTAATATAAGCCAGTAACACAGGAATACAGTTAGGTGTTGGAATTCGTATCCTCTGCATTAACTCAAAAGGAAATCTTTTGAGTTAATATATCTCGATCATACGATCTGTTTTAAGATTTATGCGGATTAGATCCGCACTAAGATTAAAAGGTCCCCTATGTTATAAATAGAAACTGAATTGGCTCTGTTCAAAATCAGAAAGTTGAGATTCATTAACTCAAAAAATTATCTTTTGAGTTAATGCAGGTGTTGTCCTCTCATTACATCATGCAACTTGAAATCGTACTATTATAAAGCGAACCGTAGAAGATGTGAAATCAATCCACTACTTGCGTCAATCATGCAACTTCAAGTCTTGAACACATATTCCGATTTTAAGCCACCAAATATACTGTAGATGACTATACACAATAAAAGTAAAATAAAAGGGGAATTTCAGGTATCTCCTTCAAAAACTTCAATATTACGTATTTGCCCTCCAAAATTTGAAAAAACTCACATATTTATCCATTATAACTCTACAATATATTAAATATATCTAAAACTAATTAAATAACAGTATTTGAGTTTAGACCATTATAATGGTAAATAACTGTATGTAAATTCAAATATAGGGTTTTGTATTGTATTTTCATTTTTAGTTAGAATGGTTGTAATGAATGAATTTATACTTTATTTGTATAATATACTTGTAAATATTGTATTATATGTAAATGTAGTATTTTTGGAATGTATTGGGTTCAAATTCATAGATTTTAGAAATGTATTGTTTTTGTACATTGGTAAATGTAGGGATTTGGTTTAAATTCATATCTAGAGTAACCATATTTATTTTTATTAAATATGAATCATAGACGGTTTTTTAAATTAAAACCGTGTTTGAAAGGTTTTTTCATACACGGTTTTAATTTAAAAAACTGTGTATGTATATTTTGCGAAAGAACTTGTTTTTTTTTTTTTTTTTTGAGAAATGTATACGGTTTTCAACCGTGTATGAACGTACCGACACTTTCATACATAATTAATGGGACTGTACACGGTTGCAAAACGGTGTTAATCGCTTATATTCGGAAGTAGTGTATATTACGTTCTCTGGGGTGCCTTAACTTTTTCTTTTAATTTGATTGTGCATAATAGCTAGTAGATTTGAAGGTTTAAAATGGTACCAAGTTTTAAAGTTTGCATGATTCATGACCTAAGTGGTTGTTGAGTTCACATCTTCTATAGTATTTTCTGATAATAGTAGGGAGCATACATAAATGATCTTTTATTAATTCAACTGCATTTTGTACTTTGTTAATGTAGTGGGGATTCAAATCTGCTGAAATTTAAAATCATGAACAGTACGTAATTCTGAAATTTCTGAATTCCGAATCCAGCCATTGAACTGTTTCGAGATGCGTGCATAAAAAAAGTTAAACGGCTGGATTCGGAATTTCAGAAATTCCAAGGATATTGTTCATGTATTTCAGATTTCAGCTGATTTGAATCCATGTAGTGGTGCTGTAAGATGCAACTGAGGGTGATGCAACGTTCCCAACTACGGTTTTAAAGATGTCTTGGTCTTTGAATTAGGAAAGAGAACTATTCCAAAATGACAATATATATACAATCCAGCATCGGATAGTGTAATATGCATTTTCCCCAATTAGCTCTTGGAGAATATCACAAAAGAGAAAGCCTTCTTCAAAACAAATATTTGAATAATTACATTAATTACATTACTATTTTTCCAAATTAAGTTACTCAGTTGTATATTACTATATATTCATGTCATTAAACTACAAGAATGCATGGGACAATATCTGCGAGGATAAAAAGTGACTATCCGTAAGAGTACACCGATAGAAAAATATTTTTTCTGAGTATGTCGGTATTACCGATAAGAGTATCCGCGGCGACGATACCATCACGGATACTGTTCCATTCTTGTAGATATTTGCATATTTATGTAAGGCTGTAACACGGATGCTCTATGTGTAAGTAATTATTTTAATAAAAATGTTTTTTTCTCGCTTGAAATTTTTTGTCTTATGCTCCAACTAGCACTAACCACTAGCATTAATGTTAGTGTACTCGCTGTGATCAAGTTTGGTTGGTTGGTACTTAAATTTAAGGAGAATTAAATTGCTTACTTTATTTTATTTTTATTTTATATTTTATTTGACAATTTAAGTGATGACTTAAATTAATTCGTCTAAAAAATTAAAAACTTCAACTATGCATGTTTTTGATAGTCGTGGATTAAT
The DNA here is from genome assembly GCA_028015225.1 of Carex myosuroides. Classification (NCBI taxonomy): domain Eukaryota; kingdom Viridiplantae; phylum Streptophyta; class Magnoliopsida; order Poales; family Cyperaceae; genus Carex; species Carex myosuroides. The sequence continues at coordinate 7,784,897 of CM051470.1, read as the reverse complement.
TCAGATTTTACTCAATCTTACTTGTACTTTACTCATTGTTTGAGAGATTAAATGTGAAATAAAATATTTACTCCACCTCTTACTTTTACCGATAAAAGAGTAAGTAGTTGGCTCTCGGAAAACACAGATATTCATTTGATTAGACATGTTTGAGATGAGAATTAAAGGTAAAGCACGAAATGGCACGAAATGTGGTATTGTTATATCGGAAGAATACATTTACTGATAGAAGAAGCATAAACAAGTTTGAAACCCTTAGGTAAAATCTATTTGATTTTTCTGTTGGTTGGATCCTCATAACCGATAAAAATAGATGCGTTATTGCACAAATTTGTTATTCAAACATATATATAGATGAGCTATGGTGAGACGTGGAGTAAAACAAGTTTGTACTCCACGCCATATTTTTATTTTGAAAATTCAACAACCGATCCGAACCGCTCAACATGTTCTCTATATTGAAATGTTCTTGGAGACTAAATTTTATATTTTTTGGAATTTTTTTACTATTTATTAAGCCACTTTGAAATTCGCTGATCCACTGTAAACAGTAAAAAGCAGTAAAAATTTCTAGACCACCGGATCAGCGATTTTCAAAGTGGCTTAATAAATAGTAAAAAAATTCCAAAAAATGTAAAATTTGGTCTCCAAGCGCATTTCAATTTAGAAAACATGTTGACAGGTTCGGATCGGTTGTTTAAATTTTCAAAATGGAAATATAGTGCCATGCAGTAAAAACTTAGTTTTACTCCACGTCTCACCATAGCTCATCTCTCTCTATATATATACACACATCATATACATATATAATTCAAGAAATATTAATTCACCATTCAACATAATTAAGCAACATACATGATAAAATATTTAACATTAAACTTACATATCCATAACCTCAATTAATATATTCAGTATTAATTCAACATAAACAACCCACAAATTAAAGACAATATGGTTAGACTAGATGCAGAAATAAAGAGGAAAAAGAGAGATGAGAGAAAATAATTTGATTAGACAGTGAGCGGTCTGAAAATTAATGATCTTGATCCAGTCAATAGGCGCTAAATTAAAGTCCCTATATTCTAACAGTTGAAAACACAACCAACATAACAAATTTGATTTACTTATATCGGTACCAATGTACTAACCGATATCAGAAGAACATCAAATATTTATATCGGTTAGTATAGTAATACCGCTAGAATAAACTCAATATCTTCTATTGGTACACTACCACACACCAAGAAGAAAGTTGTCCTCATATCATATCGGCCTCGAAGGCTCAACCGATAGAGGATTATTTCAACTTATTTACTAATTTGCCACAATTCCTTTAATTTATCGGATGCAGACCAGGATCGATTTGAATCGTTAGAAAATAAGCATTAGTAAATCCCGTTTTTGTAGTAGTGTCATATCAAATTTTATTTTTAAATATGTAACATTTTGGATGTTACAGGAAATCCAATGATTAATTTATGACAACCCATATTTGTGATGAGCATGGGCATGGACTAGATTGTGCAGAAATTAATGTTTGGTTGTGGAAAATTAGTACTTCAAATAGTACAACCAAATATTTTCTAAAATTAATTATTGATTCGGTATCTTGAATGTGCGGAAATAGTTGTGGAAAATTCTAATTTGAAAAAAGATATTCATTGAAAATTGTATTCTTTTTCTTTTTTAAAGACTTGTTGTCAATAATATTTTGGTTCATAATTATTGATAAATTCTGACATATTCTAACAATCTAAAGTCTAATAATTAAAATATTATTATATTTAGATAAATAAAAATAAAATTATAAAAAGATAAAAGTTATCATGAAAAAATAAAGAATTAATGGTGTGTAAAATAGTAAAAGTAAAAATGACGGTGCAAAAATAATTCATTATTAAATAATATAAATAAATCAAACAAAATTCACTCTTGATGAAAATAGAAAAGAAAATTGATAAGATGTAATGAGTAATTATGAGTTAGCAAAGAAAGAGATAAGAGAACTAATAATGAATGTTAATTGGGAAAAAAAATTGGGTTTGAGTAAATGAATGCCATTATTTTGTGAAGCTGAGAAAATTAAAAGATGAGTTTCTTTTTTCATTCCCATGAACTAACAAATGCATGTCAAACGGATGTGAAAATTTTTCATCATTAAAATAAAATTTCCACAATTTCTCATAAAATAGAAAACAAACGAACAAAGCCTAAAGCGGCAAAGCTGTTTTTCATTTAAACTAATCTGAAGGCACACAGCGGCAAAGCAAATCAAGAGATATCAATTTGTTCAAACTAATCCCACCACACAAAAACCTAATAGTCTAGTGAAGGGCTGTAAATGAGCCAAGTTTGAGCAAGTTACTCCTAACTCGTGCTCAACTCATTTAATTAATGAGCGAGTCAACTCGAGTTCAGCTCATTACCAACTTGAGTTGGCTCACAACTCATTTATAACTCGTTTGACCAGTCAATTTCCTCATTACAAACAATTCAAACATAATTAACAAGACAACTAACAAAACAAACAATCCAAACAACAGCTTAGAAGTCATTTAGAAGGATATGGGATTTATTATGACGAATTTTGTGTAACTCGAGTTGTTAATGAGCGAGTTCGGTATATATGCTCATACTCAGCTCATTTATTAAACGAGTCACAACTCGAGTTGGAACTAACTCGAGTTGTAAATGAGCGAGTTAAAACGAGCAATTGGTGAGCGAGTTACGAGTTTGAGCGATTTTGTACAGCCCTAGTCTAGAGGAGGTAAAACATTGCCAACTACTTGTACTGTAACTCTGTATGCCATAATATTGGCTTAGGTCAGTTAATTCAAGTTTGTAGCCAATTTATTTTCTGTTTATCTTTATGCTTTAAGTTTTGCTTAGTTTAATTTAGGACTGTAGCTTATTTTAAATCTGGACTATTTATCGCTATGCTGTGTTTCTGTTATATTCAATGAAAAATATCTACGGATTGATCAAGAAAAAAAAAACTCTGTAAGCCATACTATCTTCTCTCTTTTGGTACTAAGTTTTGTTTTTTCTCTCAATTTCTGAAGGCACCCCATTGCTTTCATGAGCTGAATTGTTTTTTAGAAATATATTAAATACTGTATCGAGATTTAGAAAATTGTTTTTTTTTAAGTCTTTGTATTTCAAATAATTTGTGATCAAGGTATATTTCTGAATACATTCTCTAAGATACCGAATCAATAATTAATTTGGTTAATTTCTGAAAATATGTCTAAAAAATCCAATCAATAATTTGGTTCTTTCTAGTGCATGAAAAATCAAGTTTCTAATATTCGACAAAGTATTTAATTAATATATATTTAAAAAAAAAATCCATTTCATGAGGCCATGCACGGTAAATGTCGTCAACGTTCATCTACTAATTACATCCAACAAAACCCACGGATATGCGCTGCTTTCCGAATCCGTATCCTCTGCATTAATTGAAACTTTTGAGTTAATGCATCTCACCGTTAATCCAGATCAATTCTGTTCAAGATGGAATGCCCTTTACTATTCGTACTAACACGAATCGGTTCAGATTCATTCGGCATTAACTCTTAAGTTTGAGTTGATGTAGAGGATACGAATTCCTGCTTTACTAGGGGAAGGGAACAAACTTGTTAGTAGTGTTAGAAATTTTTTCAAAATGATATTATTGTTTAAAATTATTTTCTAAATGCTACAGAAGAAAATCAGATAAAAAGTTGGTGCAGAGGAGATATTATTTCTAAACGAGTGAGGCTACGGTGCTATGCATAGCACCAATTGGGTCCGTACTACGGCTCAAAATTTGACTTTTCAAAATTTTAACGGTCGATCCGAACCGTTCAACATGATTATAAAATGAATATATACTTGCAAACTAAATTTTATATTTTTTCGAATTTTTTTACTATTTTTTCGAAAATCACTTGATTTGAACATTCTGGACCATCTAAAAACAGCCTATCTAAAAAAATAGTAAAAAAATTTGAAAAATGTAAAATTTGATTTGCAAGTACATATTCATTTTATAATCATGTTGAATTGTTCGGATTGACCATTAGAATTTTAAAAAATCAAATTTTGAGCCGTAACACGGAGCCCCGCATAGCACCGTAGCCTCACTCTTTCTGAACCACATTTGTCCCCATTTTTTATAACTCACTGTACCACGTGAAAAAGGAAGTCACACAAACCCCTTCTCTCTCTCTCTCTCTCTCTCTCTCTCACTCTCTACTTAACTGATATATTCTCCGCCTCCCGCTTCCTCGACAAACACTTACTTGACGCTCGATACTTCCTCCTCCCCTTCCCTCACCTCCATCCCTTTCCCCCTCCCTTTGTACCCCATCCCACCCCCTCCTCCCCAAAAGCAAAGAGCCACAATGGCAGCAGGGGAGGAGATAATCAATGGCGCAGGGTCACGGTCAAGCAGCAGGCAGCTGAGCGGGAGGACCGGCAGCTTCCGTGACCCCTCTGACGTGTTCCACCGGTCATCAGTGGATGCCGATGACGAGGAGAACCTAAAGTGGGCCGCGCTGGAGAAGCTCCCAACTTACGACCGCGTGCGCCGCGCCATCATCCGCCATGTGGTTGATAACGACCGGGAAGGCAGAAAGTTCGTCACGAAGGAGGTTGACATCTCGAAGCTCGGGTTGCACGATTGTAAGGTGCTCCTGGAGCAGATTTTCCGGGTGGTGGAGGAGGACAACGAGCGGTTTCTGAACCGGCTTCGCGATCGCATTGACCGGTGAGTGATGCAGGAAATTATATAATTATATATGTATGGTTTTCATTTGTGCTCGCCCTTACTTGCTATAAGTTGGTTGGGTAGTTAATGTATGTACTGTCATATTGTTTGACTTGTATCATTGCGACAAAAAAAATTATTCAATTTAAATGACACTGGATATTGTTGCCATCACCATCCTCTCAGGCATGGGCATGGGCATGGATACCAACTCTGTTTTTTGTCAAACAAAAAAGAGCGGGATAAAAAATTCTAGATTTATTTTAGTTTGATTTTTATTTTAAAATATTGTTTAAATTTAAATTGGGAAATCATTTGAGTGAGTTGTAGACGTGTTTACATTAAGTAGTTCATTTTCAGAATATTTTTATGTCATAAATTCCTTATCTGCATAATCGGGTTTATTAGAACTCAGGTGGTGGGGGGGGGGGGGGGGGGGGGGGGGGGGTGTGACCTATAAGGGTTAAAGTGTATATTCTACTGAATTTTTCATGATTAATTCCAACATAAAGAAGAAAAGTGAAGGTGAAGAAGGATCCACATTTACTAAAAGCAGGGAAACTGACATATACTTTTCATCTACATATTGCAAGTCGTCGAGTGTATAATTTATTTAATTTGTGATTATTTATTCCAAAGCTAAATTATTTATTGCATCTCAAAAGCATAGAAGGAAAAAATCGGCCTAGTTGAATCGGAATCTACCGAGTTGAACCGGAATCGGTTGTCGGTGATCCGATGTTGAACTGAGTTCCTTGGTGTGCGATTTTTCAGCAAAAAAACAAATCAAACCGGCCGAGTCAAGTGATAATTCACCGATTTTTCACCGATTCGTGACATTTGGGGCCGATTCTCACAATTTGGAGCAATACTTCGCAAGAAGCAGTGAAGTGTTACGACCCGAGACAGATTTGGGGACAAAATCTGTGATTTGCGACTGGGTCAAAATGCTGATTGAGAAGAAAGATTCTCGGACCGTTCGGGGTTAGGCGTGTCAATGGGTACGGTACGGGTTGGGTGGAGGCATTTTCATACCCATACCCATTAAAATTGACTTTACTCATACCCTACCCATACCCATTAAAAATTGACCTTACCCTACCCTACCCTTACCCTACCCTACCCTTACCCGTTAATATTATCGGGTAACGAAACGGTAGCAGATGAATAACGGATATTACTAATATAATAATTAGTTTTATTATATTTTACAAATTAAATATAAAAAACTCATTTATTTCACAAATATGTAATTACATTTCTAATAAAAAATAAAAATGAATATGAAATCAATTCCAACTAAATTTTTTTTTATAAAAGAAGAAATTCAAAAACATGAATACCTATTTAGGTGGGTTGAAAATTGGATGGAATATATATTTAGATTTTATAATTATCCTATAGGGTAACAGGTACAAAATAGTTATTATCCATACCCTTACTCATTTAGTTAATGAAACAAATTCTTATTCATACCCATACCTAATAAGCTAATGAAAAAAAAAAAAATTACTTATACCCGCCTTATCGAATACGATACAGATTGGATAAACAGCTAAAAAGATACCATTGACACCCCTATTCGGAGTGTCAGCATAAAATAAAAAAATAGAAAGATGCTGTAGACGGGTCTCAAGAGACTATATATTTATGAAGGGACGCTGCATTTTTAATATTTTCTGAGTTTCTTGAGTTAGATGCTACATATGACGCTACAGATGGGCCCCACGACACTATATATTATTTTATATACGCTGCATATGGGCCCCAAGACAATCCAGACGAGGCTGGAATGATGGGAGAAGGGTTGTCTGTGGAGATTTTTTTTTTATTAAAATTTATTTGACATTATTTTAACTTATTGAATATTAAAAGAATAAAAAATTAATTTCAGCATTAATGTCTCATGATAATTATTTATTTTTGTCTTAACATATTTTTCAAAGAAAATAAATTTTTATCTATATTTTAATATGAAACAAGCTTCGAGCAAAAATATCCGAGTTTCCAATCCGATTCGACTGATTCAGATCGATTTACCCGATTCTAATTCTAAAGTCAACTGACCGATTCCAATTCGGATTTTTCTTATATGCGCGCGGTGAAAATTTCCCTGTTTATATCATGAACGAAAGTCAAGCCATTTTTTTCTCTTATGTTACACTTTTTTTGTATTTTTTATCTATATTTACTTTATTTATTTATTGACACAACCAGGGTAGGTCTTCAACTTCCTAAACTAGAAGTACGTTATGAAAATTTGACCATAAAGGCCGAAGTGCATGCTGGAGGTCGGGCAATCCCTACTATGTGGACTACAGCTATCAATTCAATAGAGGTAGAAAATTTTGTGACGATTGCTTCTGAAGCCTTCACTAAGCTGTACTTAAGTAGTGGTACCCGGTCAACATCAGCACAAGTTCTGTGCCATCAGTTGTGAACGCGTATCCTATGCATTAACTCAAAAGGGAATCTTTTGAGTAATGAATCTTAAATATCTGATTTTAAAACAGAGTCAATTCAGCTTCTGCTTATAACATAAGAACCTTTCAATATTAGTGTAGATCTAATTCGCACGAATTTGAAAACATATTTGACGGTTGAGATTCATTAACTCAAAAGATTCTTTTTGAGTTAATGCAGAGGATACGAATTCACCAGTTGTGGGGCAAACCAAACTAATACCAAGAAACAAGGAAATGAATATTTTTTCTCGAAGTAGGTAGAAATATTTGAAACTAAAGTAGCCAGCTAGCAAGATTTGCTCGTCCTTCTGTGAATTATAATCATTTTGCCAATTCGCGTTAAACTTTTCGAAAACTTGATTTTCAAAATATTTTCATGAATTACATATCTACATGTATTGCTTTTTTATGTTGAACATTGTACATCTTAACAATTTCACATGATATTGGTCATTTATCCCTACTGTAATCCATCGTGAAACAAAATATATAATTTGAACTTGTCTGGGATGCATTGTAAATGTTTAGCATTGTCAGCAATCTCTAAATTTTAAAATCTCATCCACTTTTTAGCACTGGGAAGCTCATAATTCTAAACTAACCAACCATAGGCAGGCCCTTGTACCAAGTTTCTACTCTGATTTTGCAGTACTTGTGCATTTGCATGGCAGGGAATTTTTGGTAGCTTCGCACTTTCAAAGAAGAAGACCATAACAATACTAGACGACGTGAGTGGAATATTAAAGCCATCAAGGTGGGTTAAACTTTAAGCTTCAGGGTTTGGTTATTGCTTTGTATATATTCTAATTCTACAAAGAAAGACTTTATCTTTTGTGAACAATTTTTTTAGGATGACACTTCTTCTTGGACCTCCAGCATCAGGAAGAACAACTCTCATGCTAGCTCTTGCAAGTAAACTTGACAAGAAGCTCAAAGTGCTTATTTTGATCTAGCTCTTCAATTTGATATTATTTGCATTTTACTTTTCAGATAATCCACTGCAATTTAAACAATGAAATGTTGGCAGTTTTCATGGTCGATTGTATATGTATAATTATGTTGCTCCTATATTGCTAGCCATAGGATTGCGTTTGTTTCTGTTCAGAATTTTCACATCAATATGTTCCTAGTTCAGCAGTAACAACCTTATGGGAACACAAATTTGGAAATACATGTCTGATGGAAGTGATGGAAGTGCACCAACCAATATATGTCAGATGTACCCAATTACAACTAACCCCTGACGCATACTTTTATGGATTTATTAACTTCGAAACTTGATTTCTTAAATAAATAATTTTCATACTAGCAGAGATCTGGTAGAATCACTTATTGCGGACACGAGCTCTCAGAGTTTGTTCCCCAGAGGACAAGTGCATACATAAGCCAGCATGATCTTCACTATGGTGAAATGACAGTAAGAGAAACTATCGATTTTTCAGCTCGGTGTCTTGGTACTGGAACCAGGTTTGAGTTTCTGTCTGAATTGTCCAGACGAGAGAGGCATGCTGGAATTAAGCCCGACCTGGAACTTGATGCCTTCATGAAGGCAACAGCAGTTGAAGGAAAGAAAAACAACATTGCAACTGATTACATCCTCAAGGTTTTTTTTTTTTTTTTTTTTTTTACTTCAATAAATTGTCCTAATATTAACAACTGTATCTTTCACTTCATTTCCTATATGCAGATTGATAGTCTAATACCCGTGATTTTTATTTTTACCCAAAAAAAAATATATTTTAATAAAAATAACCAGGTTTTTAAAATATTTTTATTTTTACCCAAAACGCTAGGATTCCTAGCGTTCCGAATTAACAATTCGGACCGCTAATATTCCTAGCGTTCCGAATTAACAATTCGGACCGCTAATATTCCTAGCGTTCCGAATTTTTAATTCGGAACGCTGATATTCCTAGCGTTCCGAATTTTTAATTCAGAACGCTAGGAATCCTAGCGTTCCGAATCTCTGTTTTTTTTTTGAAAACTTATATAACTGCTGCGTGGAGAGAGGAAGAGGGAGAGGAAGGAAGAGGAAGAGGGAGAGGAAGGGAGGGGAGCTGAAGGAAGAGGAGGAGGGAGAGGAAGGGAGGGGAGCTGAAGGAAGAGGAGGAGGAGGAGACGGAGAAGTCGTCAGGTAATTTTTTTTACATACGTATTTACTGTTAATTACATACGTATTTACTGTTAATACATACGTATTTACTGTACAATACTGTTCACATACATATTTACTGTTCACATACTGTACAATACTGTTCACATACGTATTTACTGTTAATACATACGTATTTACTGTACAATATTGTTCACATTTACTGTTCACATACGTATTTACTGTTCACATTTACTGTTCACATACGTATTTACTGTTCACATTTACTGTTCACATACGTATGTACTGTTCACTACTGTTCATATACGACTATTCACAACTGTTCACAATTGAAATCAATAAACTGACCAAATATTTGTTATTTATGAATGTAGTTTATTGGCCATGTCTATTGCAATTTCAATACATTTTGGAGGAAAGTTCATAACTGACCAGTATGGAGTACGTTACTCCAAGCCTGCAGCAAATACGTTTTGGGTTGATGAAAATTTCTCATTTGAGCAGTTGCAATCGCTTATTTATGAAGCGAGCGGCTACAATAGGAATCGTTGCCAATTACAAATTCAGGCCCGAATGGTCCACGCAGGAAAGTATGTCAAAATCACACTGGGAGATAACGGGGCATTGAGAGGTCTAATAGCGCAGGTTTTGAGGTCTGGCGAATCATTATTGGAAGTTTTTGCACGCAGAATTCGCGAAGAGTTAGGGGCCGGAAGTTCAGGCCAAAATTCGGCTGCCCAACATTATCAAGAAGATAATGAACCACACACTCCTTTTATCGTAATGCCTGTAGCAGAACCGGAACAAGAAATATACAATAATTCACCCCAATCTCCAGCTTTTATCCCACCTATATCCATGTATGACGGTCCTTCATCCTTACCTGGCCCTGAACCAAATCCTCACCCCAGACCGCCACCAGTACAGGAAGATCCAAACGAGTCAGAATTTGAATTTATAAACGAGATACCGGAGGAGAATCTGCAAACTGCGGATGAATTGGGGGAAGAAGAATGTGACATTAATGATGAAGGAGATGAACAATTCCTTGAACAATTCCTTGAACAATTTTTTGAACAATTCCTTGAACAATTTTTTGAACAATTCCTTAAACAAAGCTATATATATATTTCTTGACCTATTTCTAAGTATATTAACCTATTTCTAAGTTTACACAGATCAGAAATTGCGAAATTGCACAAATCAGAAAAATTGCGAAATTGCACAATTCACTAAGCATTATTAACTAAGCATTATTAACTAAGCATTATTAACCTATTCACTAAGCACAATGCACAAATGCACAGATCAGAAATTGCACAATGCACAAATCAGAAAAAAAAATTTGAACAATTCACTAAGCATTATTAACCTATTTCTAAGTTAACACAGATCAGAAATTGCGAAATTGCACAAATCAGAAAAATTGCACAAAAATTGCACAAACCAGAAATTGCACAAAAAATTCCAAGTGAAGAGGTGGAGGGGCGGAGGGACGGCCTAGGAGGGGCGGAGCCGCGGCTAGGCGCAGAAGGCGGCGAGGCGGAGGGGTGGAGGCGCGGCCTTCTTCTTTTTTCCTTTTTTCTGGCGGAGAGGCAGTCGGCTAGGCGGAGGGCGAGGCAACACAGAGAAGGCGGTCGGCTAGGCGGAGGGGCGGTCCTTTTTTCCTCAGGCGAAGCCTTCTCCTTTTTTCCTTTTTTCTGGCGACCAGGGTTTCGGTTTTTCTGGCGGAGAGACACAGAGAAGCGGAGAGACACAGAGAAGAAGAAAGGTCACGGGTCGGGTTGGGTTTGAATTAAATATTCGGAACGCCAGGATTATCAGCGTTCCGAATTAAGAATTCGGAACGCTAGGAATATTAGCGGTCCGAATTTTTAATTCGGAACGCTGATAATCCTGGCGTTTTGGGTAAAAATAAAAATATTTTAAAAACCTGGTTATTTATATTAAAATATATTTTTTTTTGGGTAAAAATAAAAATCACGGGTCTAATACTCACGGTAATAATTTTGTTAGTCATCAATATATATTATGTTGGTGTCAAATTAGTTTTAGTATAATTTACAGTGTTATATAATTGCAAAACCCATGAAGGTATGCTAGAGTTTCTTGAGTTCAAAATAATAATGAACTGAATATGCAAAGAAAATAACAAATTATTATTTATTTACTTATTAATTGATGAAACAGGTCCTTGGTCTTGATATCTGCGCATATATCATTGTTGGTGATGAGATGAGACGAGGAATCTCCGGTGGTCAAAGAAAGCGTGTTACCATCGGTACGTAGGTTATATTCCTTTTAGTTATTGTCGTATCATAATGAAGGATGCACACGATTACTGAAAATCATAAATAGTCTCACAAAATTCAACTTGGTGTTACTTTGTGTTTTTTAAATAATCTCACAGCAGCTCCATTCATATACTGCAGCGGAGATGTTGGCAGGACCTCCAAGGGTGCTTTTCATGGATGAAATATCAACAGGGCTTGACAGTGCTACAGCATTCCAAATAGTGAAGTTCATACGGCAAATGGTTCACATATTCAATGGAACTGTGATGGTCTCACTTCTCCAGCCAGCTCCAGAGACCTACAATCTCTTTGATGACATCATCCTTATGTCAGAGGGGCAGATTGTGTACCATGGCCCACAGGAAAACATCCTTGAATTTTTCCGGTCAGTCGGCTTCAGATGCCCAGAAAGGAAAGCAGTTGCCGACTTCCTCCAGGAGGTAACCTCAAAAAAAGATCAGGAGCAGTACTGGATGAGCGATCCCAAGTCCTATCGCTATATTTCCTCCCAGGATTTCTCACGCCATTTCAAGTCATTTCACATTGGTCAGCGCCTTTCTGAGGAAATTAAAATCCCATATGACAAGTCAAAGATGCATCGTGCAGCTTTGACAACTGAGAAGTACGGGATATCAAACAAAGAGCTCTTTAAGGCAACTCTGTCAAGGGAGTGGCTTCTGATGAAGCACAACTCATTTGTTTACCTGTTTAGGATTTTTCAGATCTCCATCCTTGCATTTGTTGCTATTAGCGTGTTTTTTAGGACAACGATGCACTATGGTAAGATAACTGACTCGACAAAGTTTTTTGGCGCCTTGTTCTTCAGCCTGACAAGTGTCATGTTCAATGGATTTACCGAGCTGTCAATAACAGTGACAAAGCTGCCAGTGTTTTACAAGCAGAGGGATTACTTTTTCTTCCCGGCCTGGGCATTTGCGTTGTCAAATTGGATCCTCTCAATTCCTGTCTCTTTCATAGAGTCCGGGATTTGGATGATTCTCACGTATTATCCAGTTGGTTATGCACCGGCAGCTAGCCGGTTAGTTTTTGTTTCCTCTTTTGGTTCCGTTGAAATTCGTTAGATAATTGATTTAAATTTTGACTTCTAGGCTTCCGACCAAAAATTATATATGAAATCTCAAATTAGCAAAAAAGGATATCAAAAGGAAAACCGAAAAAATAAAGGAATCCACAACAACAAGGGAGAGCAGCCACAAACTGCAATTCGGGTCAACTCTTCTTGTCTTGACTTTTGCATGGCACTTTATATTTACAAAACGAAAAGGGAAAAGATTAATTAAAATAACAAAAAAACTGAAAGATGAAATAATAAACAAATAAGTAAATAAATAACAAGAACAAACAAAGAATGTTTATATCCAATTCATGTAGACTTTACATTTTAAGTCCCTATGTTTTGTTCAGGTTCTTTCGTCAGTTCTTGGTGTTCTTGTTAATAAATTAATTGGCTGGGGGCCTTTTTCGCTTAATTGCTTCAATTGGTAAAACAAGGGTCGTGGCTAATAGCATAGGGATGTGCACATTGCTTATTCTGTTCGTGCTTGGTGGATTCATCATAGATAAAGGTGAAATAATTAATTCTTTAATCACAACAAGTCCTCTGTAGCATGTTTGCAAATATTATTTGATTATTAAGGCCTTCACATTTTAAATAATTATTTTGATGTGTGGAAGTATTTGAGTTGCTCTATTTTTGGGCAGATGATATTATATCTTGGTGGATATGGGGCTTCTGGAGTTCTCCACTCATGTATGGCGTGAATGCTGTATTTTTAAATGAATTTCTTGATCCCAGATGGGGCGCGGTATTTTTCTTGTCAGGATTCTGGTTTTTTTTCTCATTTGAATCATCTAAAATATAAATTAATAGTTTAACAAGGAACCAAATGACAGCTTTATGTGTGTTTTCTGCATTTGTTCATTTCTGGAGCATAACACTGGAAGTCACCTTCAATATGCATTAAATCTTTTAAAGTATTTCAGCCTACAATTGATTGGCCTAATTGCACGTAGCTCAGCCCAAGCTGAACTGGTAAAAAAAGCATGTGGCTATTGTGGGAAAATGTATCTGAATCTGACTTTCAATCTTTTTTAATACCACTACAGTCAAACCCAGACAAAAATATTGATGCACCAACAGTAGGAACAGCAATTCTAAAGTCTAGAGCTCTCTTCACAAACTGGTATTGGTATTGGATAGCTGTTGGGGCGCTTGCAGGGTTTACAGTTGTCCTCAATTTGCTCTTTATGCTGACAATGACATACTTAAACCGTAAGTAATAACATCTTCTGTTGATTAGTTGTTTTCTACCTATTTGCCATCCATGTACAATTAAACCACTGGACTAAGAGCCGCACTACATATTTTGTCAGTTAAGTACCTTTTTTTTAATATATATAATATAAGCACAGTCGTGTCTGCTAAACTACTATATTGTCTCCTACTTCTTTCTAGCTGCCAGCAATGTGCAAAATATTATACTTGACGATGCATCATCAAAAACTAAGAAGGGTCGAAAATCAGGCAATGAGCATTCACCAGGTGCCATGTCAATCACCTTTTTCTTTTTTATATTGTTTAGTGAGTACAGATTTGGCTACATTCCTTATTTGCAAAGGAAACAATTATAACTAGGTGCATGTGAAATAGCATTGAACTTAAATGCTTAGAGTGCTCAGTTAAGCATCTGTTGGCCTTCTCTTTTTGTAACTAAACACAAAAGGATAAAACAAAAAATAAAATAAAATAAAAAGTCGAGTTCAGCAGGTGGTTGCAAAAAAATTTATCCTAATTCACAAAAAATTTCACAGGTAATGCAATTCACTCAGGAAATTACAAAGGAATGGTTCTTCCCTTCCAGCCTCTTTCACTTGCTTTTAAACACTTAAACTACTTTGTTGATATGCCTCGGGTAAGTTTATTTTTCATGGAACAAATGAATAATGATATTTGAAAAGTTTCAGTTATACAGGCAAATTGCGTATAAAATATAGTAATATCTCATAAGTGAACAAAAAAAAAGTTTCAAGAAAAGCTATAATGGGAATGTGAAAATGATTCAAATAAATACCTACTCCAAATTGTACTGGACATGGCTCTTAAGACAATGGTATTTCTCCATTAATTGAACCACAAAACTTGTCCACAGGAAGGCCAAACTATGCTCAATTAAGTGTACACCTAAATATGAATCAAACAAAGAAGAACAGCACCAATAATTTCAAAAATTGCTAATGTTTTAATGGTGCTGTTTCTTCAGGAAATGAAGAATCAAGGGTTTGAGGAAGATCAGCTTCAGCTACTGTCTGATGTAAGTGGAGCATTTAGACCAGGTATCCTAACTGCATTGGTCGGTGTAAGTGGAGCAGGAAAGACTACACTAATGGATGTTCTTGCTGGAAGAAAAACAGGTGGTTATATTGAAGGAGAGATCAGCATTTCAGGGTACCCAAAAAAGCAAGAAACATTTGCACGCATTAGTGGTTACTGTGAGCAGAATGATATTCATTCACCCAATTTAACCGTCTATGAATCTTTAGTTTACTCAGCTTGGCTGCGTCTTTCACCGGAGACAAATGGAAAAACTCGAATGGTAGTTTCTATTATTTCGCTGTTTACTGGGATTTAGGGTTTTAACTTACTAATTTGAAGAAAAATAGATCAAACTTCCTTTTGTTTTTCCTCCTTACGTGGAGATAAAAGGCGAGAGCAAAGGTGTTTTGCCTTTTTTACCTCTTACTTGGAATTAATGTTTGACTTGATAATGATTGAATTTACAAAATGAGCAAGGCTTTGAATTGGCCAAGTGTTCAAGAAATAATTCAAGCTACACATTTTTAACTACATTTATTATACCTCATTTGAAGACATGAATTATAATTCAGTAACCCCATTTTGGCCCTAACTTTTGAAGTAACCATCAGATAAACAACCCTAACAAAAGAAATATCTGTTTAATACTGCAGATAGGAGAAAAAAAGGTTGCAGCTTCTTGAAACTTTTTTATTAAATTGAGTGTTTTATTATTTTTCAATAGATGTTCGTGGAAGAGATTATGGAGTTAGTTGAGCTAAATGTGCTGAGAGACTGTCTAGTGGGCCTACCAGACATTGACGGTCTATCAACCGAACAGAGAAAGAGGTTAACCATTGCAGTTGAACTGGTTGCAAATCCTTCAATTATTTTCATGGATGAACCAACATCTGGTCTCGATGCACGTGCTGCAGCTATTGTCATGCGGACCGTGCGAAATACTGTAAATACTGGACGTACTGTCGTGTGCACAATCCACCAACCAAGTATAGATATATTTGAATCTTTTGATGAGGTCAGTCATTTCCTTCGTTTATTTTTTTAAGAATATGTTGTGATGTTCTGTAACAATAGTACTGCTTTTTTCCATATAGCTTCTATTGATGAAGCTTGGAGGGCAAGTCATTTATGCTGGAGAGCTCGGTCGCTACTCCCAGAAACTCATTGAGTATTTTGAGGTCAGTCAATATCTTTTTGTGGTCAGTTTTATCTTTTAAATACTTATTTTTCTAAAGAGATCGTATGGTGTTCCTATGTAACATAACCAACTAAAATAAAGAACAGTACAGTTCAGAGTAAAGAGGTATTATCAGTTCAGGAAAGGCATGGAAGGAACAGCCCAAAGTAAATGACAAGCGGCTTAGGTGAATTTTAGGTGGCATCTGAGATTAGCAGAAAAAATCATTCTTTCATTAAAACATGGAAGAGAAATGATTTTAGCCTCCAAAGTAAACAGAACTCATATCACCTAAGGTATCTCACATTTTTAGTTTGAATCCGGTCATTCATTATATATTAGCACGAATCTTAAAGGGCCCCGTGCAATACAAACTTGGGTCGGATTGGCCCAGATTCTGATCGGACGGTCTGGATTCAAACTCAAACGGTTAGGTAAGGCAGAGGATCCGGATTAAAAGAAACATCACCAATTAACAGCTAAACTATCTGAAGCATACCTGTTGGTATAGTGCACATGTTTCATAGATTACATCTTTAATTTTACCATCCATCATTATGCCAATTTTTGATATAGGATACCTTGTTTCGCGTAATGATCAATGTGAGTTCCCAACTAGGAGGTGATAATATTGAGCCTAACATTCCTTTGCTATTTGACATTCATCTAAATTAGAAAAATGCAACACAAAAATGTAGGCAATCCCTGGGATTCCAAAAATAAAACCAGACCAGAATCCTGCAACTTGGATGCTGGAGGTTACCACCCCTGCTGTTGAAGCAGAACTTGGTGTCAACTTTGCTGAAGTTTATGCTCATTCTGCACTCTATCAGTGAGTTAATAATTTTTTCCTTAGACAATATAGAAATCAGATAGTATAAAATAATTTAATACATCAGCTCACATGATCATTGACTGAGAAGTCATCAGATATATGGGCTGCAATTAAATTTCACACCATTGCTACAAATTCAAATACCATTGCTAAAATTATGTATTTTCAATACAGGAAAATCCAAGATCTTATAAAAGAGCTAAGCATCCCTGCCCCCAGCACAAAGGATCTTTTATTTCCGACAAAATACTCTCAGAACTTCACAACACAATGCATTGCCAACTTTTGGAAGCAGTATTGGTCGTTTTGGAGAAACCCCGGATATAACACAACCCGCATACTCTTGACAATTTTGGTTGGTCTTCTATTTGGTACCATGTTTTGGAACAAAGGAGGAAAAACGTAAGAATTTGTTTTCATACTTTCTTTATTTTGTCATTTATACCTAACCGACCTTTTATCAACCAAGTAGAGGCATAGCCGCATAGGAGCTTTAAAATTTCACCACATCTTGTCAGTTTTACTGCCACTGGAGTTTTAAAATTTCACCGCATAGGAGCTTTAAAATTCCATTCCTTTACCAGACTGGTAGGGTAACGGCGTGGTTCCATTTCTTCAATTTTCTGTTGAAAATTCACCCTGATTCATCTAGAACTTTATATAGAAGCTTTACTTCGGCCAAACAAAACAAAAAGAAACGACAAAGTGATCCCTTCATTGGTTCAAATTTATTTCATTGTGTATTTTTTTTTTCTGTTTTGGTTCAAATTTACAGAACTTGTTAGGAGCAATTTATGCGGCAATTTTCTTCCTTGGTGCGGGTAATGCCATAGCAGTGCAGCCTGTAGTGAACATCGAGAGGACAGTGTTCTACCGAGAAAAGGCAGCTGGAATGTACTCTCCTTTGTCCTATGCTATTGCTCAAGTAATGATATTAGCCTTTTTTTCTTCTCCTTTTCTGTTTTGACAAACAAAAGGATGGTACTACACCGCTTAGTATCACCAAAAGTGTCAAACATCAGATACTCAAAGAACTACCATCTTGAATTTGCTTTGTTCCAGTCATATATCTGGTACTTTGTGCCATGTACACATGACTTAAGTGGTGAAAGCTTTTTTATTTTTATTTAATTATTAATGTATTCAATCATTCCTGTCAAATAGCATGAGCAGAATTGCAAACCTAACTATTTATAATGATATTCACCAAGTGATTGAATGTGCACTCAAACTCGAGAGCCATACATTAATTCCCCTTCCCTCTCTGATTGGTAGTTATGCATTGAGATTGTATACAACCTGGTACAAGGGACAATATACACACTGCTCCTTTTCTCAATGATTGGTTTCAAGTGGGAAGTCTCCAGGTTTATCTACTTTCTCTTCTTCATTGCAATGTCCTTCAACATATTCACTCTATATGGAATGATGGTCGTATCCTTCACCCCAAATCATCACATTGCTGCCATTGTCTCGTCCTTTTTCTTCGTTTTCTGGAATGCGTTCACTGGCTACATCATCCCCAGACCGGTAAGTGGTCACAACTCAGGTTTAATCTTACCTTAAAAGCGTTTGGTGGTTAAGTATTCACCAAAACAAGAATTCAGTTTCAAGGTCCATGTCAATGCAGAAACTATTTAGCAAGAGCATATGCACTCTGTTGGAATTTAGGCAATGATTACTTGGTACTCTGATGTAACCAAAGCCCAGAATAAGATCTACGTCATACTTTTCATACCCCGTTGGAGTTATTCTAGAATGAAGCTCCAAGTTCTCATGTCTGCATTCTAATCCCATTGCATATTACCAAGGTTATCGGCTATGCTGAAATTATAGGTCCATCTGTTTCATTAACGAAATAACTATCCGTTGCAGAGCATTCCTGTATGGTGGAGGTGGTACTACTGGGCTGATCCTGTTTCATGGTCCATTTATGGTATAATAGCATCACAGCTAGGCGACAAGGACAACATGGTTGAGATTCCTGGAGCACAAAGTTTAACCGTCAAAGAGTACTTGAGTGAGAACCTAGGTTACCGGCACAACTTCCTGGGATACGTAGTCCTTGCTCACTTTGCTTTCGTTATTGTGTTTTTGTTTGTGTTTGCTTATTCCATAAAATCCTTGAACTTCCAGAAGAGGTAGATATGATTTTGAAGACTTTTGGCTGTCAAATGAAAGTTCATAAATCTTTGCCTAGGTCTAAGGTGTATCGATTTTTGTAATTCGCCATTCATGCTATTATACTAGTTAAATAAAAATAAAAATTTATTTTTGAAAGCCGGGTGCCATTTCTCCTTTTATTCCCAAAGTTCTACGCTAAAGAGGCTGTGTGGATCGTAAACTGGTAAGGGAGTCCGCTCTAGCTTAGTTTGGTGCCATGACTTCATATCTAGAAGGGAGTCAAATTGAGGAGGTATTATGCCAATAGTGGGCCCTGAATCTAGTTTCCATGTGAATCGGGCTACATTGATCTATTTTGTGAGCGGCGTGTTGAATTGGACGCATTACATTAACGGTATTCAGACAAAGATGCTTTAGAGGTTTCTGTGTGTGAATTTCTTTGTTTCTTAGGGTACATTTCGCATTGAGGTGTTCTAGGAACGTCAAATGTTTTCTCTGTTTGCTGGGAAGGTTTTAACAGCCACGTTTTGTTCAGACTAGCAAATGGATTCTGGAAATAGACTGAGAAATGAAACACAAACGTACACAATCACTTCACTATGTTTGACGTGTTAATAGCGAGCAATAAATTCAAAAAAGACCTACAAAAAAAAATGCTCCTTGAAACGAGCACAGGCAGATTACATAAACTTCTTTTTCTATTCGCCAAAAAAAGAACGTCGTGTTACATAAACTAACAAGATGAGCAGCTACAACTACCCTAAACCCTAAACCCCCTAGCAGATTACAACTTTTACCTTCTTGCTTCTAGAGTTCTACATTTACTGTCCTGTCGGCTTATTTTTCCAATTTGTTTTTGCAGTTTCCAAGTCCAAATAGTTGATTTGAAGTGGTCACCGTGTTCTCCATATTAAAATGTGCTTAGGGACGAAATTTTACATTTTTTTGAAAAAAATTTATTATTTTTTAAGAATTTTTTAAAATCACTGTTTTGAATAATAAATAAAAAATCCATAAAAAATAGGAAATTTTTTCCAAAAGATCATTTATGTATATATATGCTGTTATTTATGAATAAAGCTAGTGTGTATGTGTATATACTGTTATAGATATACATATACTGCTCGGGCCGATTATATACACTGTTATACATATACATATATGTATGTGTATGTATGAATAAAGCTAGTGTATTCTTGTCATTGCTATACTGGGTGATGATATACCGTCGTATAAGCTAGTACCATGTTCAGTTCATGCAAACTTGTTCTTGTTAAATAACAGAGCATTTATGTATTTGGTTATTTTAAATGAATAAAAGTGTTGGGATAAATTTTCAGAATATTCGATAGTTATAATTAATTAAAATTAATCAAATTGAAATAGAACCGGATTGTGCAAAGCACTGTCCTTAAGCGTATATATTACGTCTCATCGTGCAAGATGGAACCGCAACTAAGATAATCCGGGATAGTCAACTTCTTAGGCATGCCATGGAAGCGACTGACGATAACTCCTTAATATCCAGCATAGATCAGAATTTGATTAATTGATAAAGTAGAAAACTGGATCTCTGTCAAGGGAGATGTGGGAGATATAAAGCAGAAATATTGATTAACCTTCTTTCTCAGTTTGTGTGAAAGTGTATAATAGAATGAGTTATCCGAGAGAGAGAAAGTTTTTCATTTTTTGGATACCTCCACAAAGAGAAGAGAGGTTTTTTAATAAGAATTGAAAACAGAAGAAAAACGCATCATTAAGATGTCTTTGAAGAGGTGAGATATATTGGGCAATTGGGGAAAATCCGGAGGGTATCTGGCCAACAACCATTAACAGATTATATGGAATTACGTCGGCGGCTGAGATATGCCTACGCCCGGCAGCATCATCCTTTATAAGAGTTCTTTCACATCTGGTCCCGTTCTATGAGGTGTCGGCCCGAATAGATAACGGGCTGAAATGTCAATGGCCACCGGATGGTAAATACACCTGCGGATCGGCCTACAGAATCATGCACCATTCTGGTGTCAAAGATGAGCACCACTCAAGGCTGTGGAAACTCAAAATCCCTATGAAGGTCAAGATCTTTCTATGGCTATTGCTGCAAGATAAGATCCTCTCACAGGAGGTACTACTGGTGAGGGGCTGCACGATACAGCCGGGTTGCCAGCTGTGCCGCTCTACGACGGTGGAAACCAGCAACCACATTGTGTGGGAATGTGCCTACGCGGTCAATTTTTGGATCTCAACTTAACACACAAAGGCGGTCAGCACATTGCCGAAGCTTGGAAGCTTGGCCAGCATCGGTCCCCGGCAAGGAAACAAATTTGGAATATCGCTTGGGCAGCAGGGGCATGGGCGCTTTGGCGAGAGAGAAACAGGAGAGTTTTTTCGCGCAAGACGCGCTTAGTGAGACAACTTTGGAGGTCATTTCTTGGTCGCAATTTGCGTAGGTTTTCTTCGGCGATGGTTCCAGCGGGAGCATATTGCGCACTCCTGTCGGCCATCTTTTCTAGTTAATTTCTCGGTGTCTAATTTTACTTTAGAGCTGGGTGAATAACCTGGTTCGAAATATTGTAAATAAACTTTTTCTTGGTTCAATATATTGTTGGCGACACTTTGTCGCTAACCTTCAAAAAAAAAAAAAAGAGGTGAGATTATTCATCAATACCAAACGGTCATTAGCAAATTAACTAATAATTAAGAAAATGAATTAATTGATTAGAGCGTTGTGTACAGAAAGAAAACGCCACTTCATTAATGTTGAGATAAAACGGAGATTATCACTGTAGTTAATTAGATATCAAGTTCTCAATTTAATCCTCAACTTTGCAAAATATTACAAATGGAGATTCCAACAATTTTGAGTTTTTTGAACTCAAGTTCCAACAATCCCCCACAAAACTCAAAATTTATGAATAATAAAAATGGAAATTTATGGAATCAAATTGCTGGATATTTATATTGTGCATCGATGAAGTAGTTTACAAACTTTGAACTTCATCTAGTATTGATGGCTTTAATTTGGAGGAAACATAGTGAAATATGTCTTGAACTCGTTTCTTTGATCCGAAATTCAACCACCACACACAATATGGAGATTCTCGTTGCGGTATGCGCATTAATGGCCTTACGCAAGTCTTAGATTTTTCATGAGAGTCTTAAAGGCTTACCCATGCCTTGTTCCGCGGCCACTACAAACACTCTCATATAAGTGAGTTACCTATCAAGGATATGTGTAGAGTTATATTCTGCAGAAATTACCGCCTCGGTTCTCATAATGAGCTAATATGCTCATCCTACCATCTACATAGAGCACACTCATCATAGGGATGGGGTTGGAGTTGATGCTCCTAAAAGTGTGCGCTCGTTTGGTCAACTTATCGGTTTGTTATTACCCATGGAATCTCTTTCAAGGATCACCTATCAGAGATTGGGTTGCCACCGCAAAAAGACCCATTAGGGCAATAGGGCTAACACCCATCTCCCTCGATGAAATTTAATAGGGACTTAAATTGTAGTCCATCATCAACATTTTCATGTCAATGAATCATCATTTGTTGCTCAAGCTTGTAAATCTAATTCTTTATTTCCGATTAGTAATAATTAATCTTTGATAGTTTGTCAAAATATTTATAAATAATTAATCATAGCATCATGCTGCATGGTATTGATCATATTATTATTCATGTATATTGTAGCATGAGATAAATATTTCAACGAACTTAAACCCCCAACATTTTCTGTTATATATATATATATGATATGATAAGAATATCATTTTCTTTTTTACTTATTTATTTCAATAAATACTCAACTTTATGCATATATAATGCATTCAGATAATACAAATCAAACAGACCAATTAATGTAACATTTTAGAAATCATTAATTAAAATTGGTCGTTAATCTATACCACCAAATTTCCTTTCCATTTCTTTACTGTATAATCAAAATCCAATAAGAGCCAAATTTCCCATTAAACTTTGATGGTTATAATTTTTTTTTCTTTTACTTATTTCAATTTCAAGATATTACGGATGTTAATTAATATTTAGTCATTTAGTCATTAGACTATCATAAAAGAACACTCAGTTATTTTATATTAACATTTACGTAATATTCATTATTTTAGTCGTTAGACTATCATAAACAACAATTATCTCACTAAATCATTGTCGTCTTGGTGACAATAATAGCATTCATGAGCAGCGAGATTAATATGATCTTTTAACTTGATCATCATATTGATTGTATTCTTTAATTTTCTTTTTCCAAATAATAAATCTTTATATTATTTTACATACTTTACTGAACCCTATAATTTTATTACATAAAAGATCATCACCATGCACATGCATGAACACTAAAATATTCACTTCTATAATTTGATCACATATTATATTATGAGTTATAGATTTTATTAGCCAGTCATAGCATATCTTGAATATTATTTAACGAATCAAAGCCTTTTAATGAGTTTATTTCTGCTTTGTATAAGTCATATAAATCGACTTTTTTTAATTTAATCTTTTAGTAGACATGGTTGTGGTTTGATTTATGATTGATAGGTTAATTCCGATCACACTATTAAAACCATAAAAAATACCGTTAATTGGGATAAAAATAGGGGTGAATTGACCTCACACTTCGCAAGTTCACCCGCCTCTGTTTTCAAAGGGTTAAAGGCAAATAAGAAGTGTATTTGGGAAAGACTAATATCCTTCTCCTAGTAATAGTAATTTTGTTTGTACGGTAGATATAATAAAATAAAAGAGTTTTGGAATTATATTCTTGAAAAAGTGAACTGAATTAACAGTTAATTTAACAGTCGACACGGATGCTCTGTTTTTTCATGAGGGGTCCAAATTGCGAGGACTTGAAGTGCCATCTTGCAAGAGTACCTGATTATCTTTGGATCGGTGAAGATGGCATGAAAGTGAGGGTAAAGAATTTGATTCATACACACACATTTTTTAATTCATCCTTACAAGTTACAATTACATAGGTGTGTTTCTTTGGATCTTCCAAGAAAATTCAGAAAACCAAAACAACAAGGGTGGAATAAAAACTACAAGAACTTTTGGTGTATTAACTACAAGAACTTGTTGTTTTTCTTGTCAATTTCACATGGCATGAGATGATGAAGTACACAGAACTTTTTTCTGTATCAACTATATATGCACCATTATGGTCATGTTAATTAGGCAGCAAGAAGCAGAGTATAAATTTGGTGGTACATTACACAAATTAGTATAGTAGCACAAATTAGGCTTACCGTTATTTAGGTGCTCATGATCTCCAAAATAAGTATAGTAGCTAAGACCAAGTTTGTGTGCATATTGTTTGATTACATAATACTTTCCGATTTGGATTACGAGCAATCTAGATTAATTATGTTTTGTACTGCATGTTGGTTAGGCTGAAAATTGTTCAAGCTTATAGCAGGGCTCATACTCATCATCTGTTCAACAGTCAACTTAATCAATACTCATTTACCATACTCAAGCTTATAGCAGGGCTGAAAATGAGCTATTTTTTGTTTCCTTCTTTATGATTAGGCAAATGTAGGTAGTTCGGTGCGGGATACAGCTTTAAGTATCCAAGCCATTTTGGCATGTGATGTCGCAAAGGAGCATGCAAGTACACTAAGAAGCACATGATTTTCTGAAAGCCTCACAGGTAATTATTATATTCTCGTATTGAAGTAGTGGCCTTCATTTTGGTCAATATTAATTGTTGTTAGATAAAAGTTTGCAAACATCAGCAAACAAACTTGCATCAGTATTAGCAGTATAAAGTTCACAATTAATCACTTGCAAAAACTATATAACCAAGTGCTGCCTACAATGTATAAGGTGATGCAAATTTCAAGGATTTAGTAAAATGAAATTTCTAAAATTGAAACGAAAACTTAAAATTGAGCATTTCCTTGATATTTCTAATAACATGTTTTCTTCAGATCATGGACAATCCTCCGGGTGACTTCAAATCACATTTTCGTACTTTCACCAAAGGTGGTTGGGGCTTCCCAACTGCCAACGATGGAGACCGTGTCCGACTGCACTGCAATGGCGCTCAAGGTCACTTCATATACATATAAGGAAAATAATTGGTAGAAATAATTGTTATCATATTGATCTTCCTATCGTGTAGGCGTTGTTGCTTTTGTCAAGCATATCACCGGATATTTTTGGCGATCATGCAACGAGTGAAAGAATATATGAAGCCGTTAATTTCATGCTATTTACAGGTTTTATTTATTTATTTTTCTATCATGCAATTGCCAAATTAGAATGAGAAGTCAATTTATTTGCTGATCAACCAACAAGTAATATGTGGTGCAGAATTCTGATGGTGAGTAGATTCGGTCGTCGTCGGAGCGCGGCGGCGGTCGAAAAAACGGATTTGATCATGAGTGAGATCAAGATTAAAATATTATAGTGATTAAGAGTGTATATAAGTATGATTAGAAAATTAGAGTAGTTTAGAGGATTTCATGAGAATAAAACAGTAGATGTATGAATTACAGTCATTTGATTCATTGTAACGTTTTTATCAATGAAATTATTAGTAGGCATTTAAAGCCATTAACCTTTAGAAAAAAACATAACAAAAATTTTAATTTAGTTATTTCAGTATTTAAATCCCACGTCGTATATGTTTATTCGGTAAATTTTGTTCAGTAGTGCTGTAAATACTTATCAGAGTGTTATTTAATTACATTTCATTTGGAATTTAAGTTGTTCACAATTAATCCTTATTTCATTCCACGTGTTATTATTATTAATTTTTATCTTATTTGACTTATTTCTTTTTTTAATTTGGATTTAGATTTAGATTTGAGTTTTTTAGAATAATCTTATTTTTCTTTAATAATTTGTTCCTTAATCTAAGTTGATTCGGCTTGGATTAATTATCCAACGGTTCACAGTCCGAAAGCAATGTCAAAGTCCAAATCCAGTCGTTCTTAATTTATCTGTTTTCAGCACAGCACAAGACAAGCTTAGTACCATTTAATTCTGTCTTTACTTTTTCAAGTCGAGAACCCGAAGGCCTACTAAAAAGGTCCAATTAAATTTATTTATTTTAAACTAAGCCAGGAAACCTAATTCAAATTTCATATTTAATTTCCTTTTTAATCTCCTTTTTCAAGGAAAGGCCTGAAGGCCCATTTTCCCATTTAATTTATTATCAAGCCCGAAGGCCCATATTCCAAACCAATTTCCATCTTAACATATACAACCGTCTTTTATGTACGTAACTTTACACCATTGCCCCTCTAACAATTTCTATTAGTTAAGATTAATGTCATATTATATAATGTCAAATTGTATAACTAATTAAGAAATGGCTACATAAATATTTTGGACAATTATCAAGTAAATTATAACCAACTAGATTTCTCACACAAATTATTTTGCTAAAAATAATTATCAAGTTCTGAAATCTAATATGAAAAACATATTTTGATTTTCTGGAAAAAAAATAAACAAAACAAAATTAACGACGCAAGGAGAAGTTTGATAGTCGCGCCTCAGTAATTATTTTGATAATTTAATGTCTGTAGTTGCCTTTCAATCTTTCATTGTTGATGTTAGCATTTTGGAACTACAAACTTGAAAAATGGAATCCTAGGGACTAATCCAATAAAAAATGTTCTTCTTTCATCATTAATTGGACTCTATCAACTTTCAGATCCAAAATTTTAGATACTATAATACTGATCAACCAATTGAAAATCACGTAATTCCTCCATAAATAAATACTAATTTCGAAACAACTGAAATTTCCAAACAAGAATAATAGAATTATTTTAAAGATCACTAATCCAGCAATATTCAAGTATTTACTGGTATGGGCACTACACGAAGAGGAACCACCATTTTAATCCCGTTCGCAAACTTCTCTGTCATCTCTAAATCTTTGTGTTCCATCCCATCTGGAAGCCTCCAATCAAACTCTGCAAGCATCAAGGCCAGCACAAAAGGCACTACCCTTACAGCATATGGCAACGCGGGACAAGTTCTCTTCCCAGACCCAAACGGGATGAACTCAAAATCCTTCGCATGAAAGCTGATTTGTTTCTCCAAAAATCTCTCTGGTCTAAACACATCCGGTTCAGTCCACAGTTGTGGGTTCCGTCCGATAGCCCATGCGTTTACAAGCACTGTCGCTCCTTTGGGCACTCTGTATCCACTGAGGTCCACTCCATCTTTCATGGCCTTGTGAGCGAGTATTGCCCCTGCCGGATGTAATCTCATTACCTCTTTAATCACTGCTTGGAGGTATGGAAGATTGATTATATCTGTTTCTCTCAAAGTTCGCGATGCAAAAGCCTTCCGCACTTCGGCTTGAGCTTTTGCCATGGCAACTGGGTCATGGAGAAGTTCGCTCATTGCCCATTCAACTGTTCTTGAGGTTGTATCACTTGAACCCCCAATAAGTTCCTGATGAGGAAAATATTAACCTTTGATGAATGCATTTTGTACGGAAATTTTCGCACAGAATATGTAAATTATCATGTTGTTTCCAAAGCGTTTATCAGTTTGTCAAAATCTGACTTCCAAATTTAAAAAAAAAAAAAAGAATTTAACTTTGTACGTAACTAATTGTTACTATTTTAATAAACAAATTAGAACTTCTAGCTGTTTGAGCATGCTGTGAAAAATACCCAAAGTGACATGCTGTTAATCCCTGAAATAAATGTATTCTGTGTTGAAATAAAAGAGATAAATTACCATAAGATGTATTGGAATTTCTCGACGAGTTATCTTTGATTCTGCAAACATATCCAGCAAGGAATCTAAGAAATCACCATAGTATTTTCCATTTGTGGTCCTGTACTGTAAGCGAGCATCTATAATAACCGTAAAAAACTTATAATATCGTCTGTAGTTGCCTATAGCTTTATGCCGTCTACGTTGAAGATCAAGAAACCTTAGAAAAGGAAAGAAATCAGAGACATTAGGTTTCCCGAGTTCGTTGATGGCTTCCTTCAACATCTCAGTGAACTCTTGCTGTGACTCGGAGTTGATATCAACCACATCTTGCGAGAATAGTACATTGGAGATCATATTAAGCATTCCAGCATAAATGATCTTGCCAATACATATAGGATAGCCTGCTTTTTTACGAAAAATGTTTATAATATCATATGCCTTTTGTGCCCTAATCTCTTCAGTTGTCTGAAGGCTATGTACCGAGAAGAGATTGGTGGCCCAAATGGCACGATTGCGGCTCCATACAGGAGACGTGCTTGGAAGAAAAGACGTCACTGCATCATGTTGGTTGCCTGCACGGACTATGTCGGGTACTGATCGGGCAGCGAAAAATTTATCCTTCG
Organism: Carex myosuroides; assembly: GCA_028015225.1. Lineage (NCBI taxonomy): Eukaryota > Viridiplantae > Streptophyta > Magnoliopsida > Poales > Cyperaceae > Carex > Carex myosuroides. The sequence continues at coordinate 7,756,459 of CM051470.1, read as the reverse complement.
TTTGTAGAACCTCACGTGCAACCTCAGCCGAGGAGACAACAATGGTAGTGGTAAGACCAAGTTTGAGAGAGATGATAGGGCCATAGACCTTTGCGAGATGAGCAAAAGAACAGTGTGGTTGGTCATCCAAGTCCAGGAGGTTTCCAATTATTGGTAGTGGGGTGGGGCCCGGAGGCAGGGGAGCATTGTGTGATGATGAAAATAGTTTAGAGACGGCGAAGAGAAGGGAGATTGTTATTGTCAAGAACAAGAAACTAAGTGAGAGTTCCATGCTTTTTCAGACAATTATCAATGTGCACTACTGCTCTTCTTGCATTTCCTCTACTCTCACATAAATATATAGTGTCTATTGGTCCATAAAATGTATTAATATATTCATCTTTTATGTTCAAACAGTTGATCTGAACCGTTTAACATGATGTTAAAATGAAAATGTACTTGCAAACAAAATTTTATATATTTTTAAATTTCTTAGCTATATTTTAGATAGTAAGAAACTCACTGTTTTTAAATGGTCCAGAATTTTCAGATTTAAGTGATTTTATACCGGTCTAATTTTTTTTTATATAGATAATGTTGTTTGATTTGAATATTTGCATCGCCTTCCACGCTTTTGGTTTAAAACAGCTTCACGGTTGCAAAAAGTCAAATGCTTAATAGGAATGAATAGAGTAATATACAATGTGACTCATGCAACTTTCATTTATGCAATTCCATCTCGATCAACGCTTAACAAGTTGATTAAAATATTAAAGTTATCAAATGCAGCTGTATTCATCCAAAAGGATTCTGAATTATCAAAGTCAACTCCTCTGCAATTGATTGTATTCTACTTTAAGTTCTTCAGTCCAATGTAACCAGAAAAAATTATTTCAACAAATAGTTAATATTACTTTGATAAATTTTGTGCCTATATAATATTAGTACTAGCATTATCTTCGATTAAATTTGACAAAAAAAAGTAATTCCAGACCAAATAATTCTTGACGACGGTCATGTTCCAGGTACTAATGAATAAAAAAGAAGATAAAGTTGTCACTAATTGTGACACTGCATCCATGTGCACAAGAGTTGTAGAGGGTAAAAAATGGATACGATGAGATCGGATAGCAATATTTTTATCATTTTTTAGGTTGGGCTTACCAATCCCTAATTTGCTTGTTATGACATAAATAAAGAAGTATAAACAAAAGGGCTGAACTGCATTTCTGGCAAACAAAGAACCCTCTCTATACAATTATTTTGTGTGATGCCTGACAGCACCCCCGCCAACCCCCCCCCCCCCCCCCCCCAACCCCATCATGTAATCACACAAGAATGTATAGAGAGTTGCATGATTTACTGAAACAAGGAGCTTCACAGCCCTTTTTAAATTTAAAGATCAGTTTGCATAATTAAAGGATGTGAAGGCAAATGAATGAGAGTGTATTGTCAAACTCTGTAAACTAATGCCTTGATCATCTCTTAGACAACTGTTTTGAATAAAAACATGTGAGACCATAATTATGCAAATGTACCAGGTCAATTTTGCATAAAATTTGAATAAAAGCATGTTCTGGTAAAAGATTTCTCTGATTTATTAATGTTTCTGTTTGATCCATGGTTACCAGATCCCATAAATGTGATAGACAGCCAAGTTATATGCCAAACAGTTCAAGCCCATGCTTGTGCCAGCATGAGATGCAAACCAAACCAAACAAGCAGCCTACTGGTACTAAACAGGCACCAAATGACCTTTGGTCAGTAAATAAGCCCTACTGGTAAACGTGGCTCACATGCAATGCGCATATTGAAATTAATTTTGTCTAATCTCTCTACAAATAATGATATTGCCAAGAACAAGAAACTAAGTTAGAGTTCCATGCTTTTTCAGACAATTATCAATGTGCACTACTGCTCTTCTTGCATTTCCTCTACTGTCACATAAATATATAGTGTCTATTGGTCCATAAAATGTATTAATATATGAGGAGGGATCTAGTTACCACAATTTTGAGTTACAACAAAGTTACCACAACTATTTTCTACATTTTCAAAGTCCAAATCGTCGATCCAAACCGTTCAACATGATCTCTACAATAAAATGTGCTTCCAGATCAAATTTTACATTTTTTTTTGAATTTGTTTACTATTTATTAAAATGGGTACAAAATTCAATGGTCTGAATTTGACTATTGTGGAGATCATGTTGAACGGTTTGGATCGACAATTTGAACTTTGAAAATGTAGAAAATAGTTGTGGTAACTTTGTTGTAACTCAAAATTGTGGTAACTAGATCTCTCCTCTTAATATATTCATCTTTTATGTTCAAACAGTTGATTTGAACCGTTTAACATGATGTTAAAATGAAAATGTACTTGCAAACAAAATTTTATATATTTTTAAATTTTCTTAGCTATATTTTAGATAGTTAGAAACTCACTGCTTTTAAATGGTCCAGAATTTTCAGATTTAAGTGATTTTATACCGGTCGACATTTTTTCTATATAGCCAATGTTGTTTGATTTGAATATTTGCATCGCCTTCCACGCTTTTGGTTTAACACAGCTTCACGGTTGCAAAAAGTCAAATGCTTAATAGGAATGAATAGAGTAATATACAATGTGACTCATGCAACTTTCATTTATGCAATTCCATCTCGATCAACGCTTAACAACTTGACTAAAATTAAAGTTATCAAATGCTGCTGTATTCATTCAAGAGGATTCTGAATTATCAAAGTCAACTCCTCTGCAATTGATTGTATTCTACTTTAAGTTCTTATTCAGTAAATGTAACCAGAAAAAAATATTTCAACTAATAATTAATGTTACTTTGATAAATTTTGTGCCTATATAATATTAGTACTAGCATTATCTTCGACTGTTTGACAAAAAGTTAAAAGTAATTCCGGACTAAATAATTCTTGACGACGGTCATGTTGCAGGTACTAATGAATAAAAAAGATGGTAAAATTGTCACTAATTGTGACACTGCATCCATGTGCACAAGAGTTGAACAGGGAAAAAAATGGATACGATGCGATCGGATAGCAATATTTTTATCATTTTTTAGGTTGGGCTTACCAATCCCTAATTTGCTTGTTATGACATAAAATAAAGAAGTATAAAATAAAAGGGCTGAACTGCATTTCTGGCAAACAAAGGACCCTCTCTGTACAATTATTTTGTGTGATGCCTGACAGCACCCCCCCCCCCCCCCCCCCCCTCCCCCCCAAGCATGTAATCACACAAGAATGTATAGAGAGTTGCATGATTTACTGAAACAAGGAGCTTGACAGCCCTTTTTTAAAGATCAGTTTGCATAATTAAAGGATGTGAAGGCAAATGAATGAGAGTGTATTGTCAAACTCTGTGAACTAATGCCTTATGATCATCTCTTAGACAACTGTTTTGAATAAAAACATGTGAGACCATAATTATGCAAATGTACCAGGTCAATTTTGCATAAAATTTGAATAAAAGCATGTTCTGGTAAAAGATATCTCTGTTTATTGATATTTCTGTTAATCCATGGTTACCAGATCCCATAAATGTGATAGACAGCCAAGTTATATGCCAATCAGTTCAAGCCCATGCTTGTGCCAGCATGAGATGCAAACCAAACCAAACAAGCAGCCTACTGGTACTAAACAGGCACCAAATGACCTTTGGTCAGTAAATAAGGCCTACTGGTAAACGTGGCTCACATGCAATGCGCATATTGAAATTAATTTTGTCTAATCTCTCTACAAATAATGATATTGCCAAGAACAAGAAACTAAGTGAGAGTTCCATGCTTTTTCAGACAATTATCATTGTGCACTACTGCTCTTCTTGCATTTCCTCTACTGTCACATAAATATATAGTGTCTATTGGTTCATAAAATGTATTAATATATTCATTTTTTATGTCAAACAATTGATCTGAACCGTTTAACATGTTGTTAAAATGAAAATGTACTTGCAAACAAAATTTTATATATTTTTAAATTTTCTTAGCTATATTTTAGATAGTTAGAATCTCGCTGTTTTTAGATAGTCCAGAATTTTCAGATTTATGTGATTTTATACCGGTCTACTTTTATTTTTATATAGATAATGTTGTTTGATTTGAATATTTGCATCGCCTTCCACGCTTTTGGTTTAAAACAGCTTCACGGTTGCAAAAAGTCAAATGCTTAATAGGAATGAATAGAGTAATATACAATGTGACTCATGCAACTTTCATTTATGCAATTCCATCTCGATCAACGCTTAACAACTTGACTAAAATTAAAGTTATCAAATGCTGCTGTATTCATTCAAGAGGATTCTGAATTATCAAAGTCAACTCCTCTGCAATTGATTGTATTCTACTTTAAGTTCTTATTCAGTAAATGTAACCAGAAAAAAATATTTCAACTAATAATTTGTTGAGTTATTTATATAGATTAAGTTAATTAGTTAATGTTGTAAGGACTTATTTGTAAGAGTGAATTAATAAAAGAGGGACCTCTCCAAGAGAGAAGGCTAACCCTAAATTTACTCCCAAATTGTCTACATGGTATCAGAGCCGCCTGGGCTCTAGCGATTCAGCGATTACCGATCAGCGACTTCTCTCTTCTCCAGCGATTAGCGACTTTCCACGTTTCTCTCTGGCGATCAGCGAGTAGCGATCTTTGTGTACTGTAGCGATTTCCACTAACAATATGCAGATCGCTATTTTTTCCAAGTAGCGATTTCCACTTCTACTGGCGCTAGAAGGAGGGCTAGAAGGAGGCCGAGTACTGGTGCTAGAAGGAGGGCTAGAAGGAGGGCTAGAAGGGGTTACTGGCGCTAGAAGGGTTACTGGCGCTAGCGATTTCCACTTCTGCGATTTCCATTTCAAGTAGCGATTTTCATTATACTCTAGCTATTTCCATTTCCACTTAGAGGTGAATACAGACGAGAAAAAAAAAAGGGTAATTTTTCCGTTTCTGTTGTTGTTGTACTGTATTGCCAGTGGGATTGATGGACTTAGAGTTGTAAGTGACATAGATGGAGAAAGTCGTTGATTGTGTGTAGGCGCATGACCCGTAGTTGAGTTGTGTTTGATCTTATTCCTGTGTTGGGATTGAGATACGGGCAGTCAACTGTGAAGATGGGAACACCTGTGACTAGTCAGGAACTGAAGGAGATCCTAGAGGGGGTAGCTAGGGTATTTCAGACCAAACTAGAGGAGAATTCTAGTCGGACAGTCGGGGCCGCACCGGAGTCGGCACAGGTAATGCAGAGGATAGAGTTGCTGCCTAATGACATCAAGCTTGAAGGGACAAAAAACTATCTGAGTTGGTCTAGGAGGGCATTGCTGAACCTTCGGATCAAAGGACTCGAAAAGTATGTGAAGGGGGAGTGCACTGAGCCGGGGAATAAGGTGAGTGTTGAGTGGAACACATGGAGTAACACTAATTCTCTAGTGGTTTCTTGGTTGTTGACTTCTGTGTCTCCAACCATAGCTGGGATGGTGGAGTCTATCTCAAGTGCAACTGATGTGTGGAAGACATTGGAGGGAATGTACTCAGGAGCTGGGAGTGTGATGATGATGATGGAAGTGGAGGAGAAGATTGATGCTACCACACAGGGAGAGAAGACAGTTCACCAGTATGCAGCAGAGCTACGTCACTTATGGGCAGATTTGGACCACTATGATCCACTATCACTTCAGGACCCGACAGATGTTCTTCTTGGGAGGCAGTATCTTGAGCGCAGGCGTGTGGCTCATTTTCTCAAGGGCCTGATCCAAAGTTTGAGGGAAGAAGAGCAGCAATGTGCCATCTGTCATCTCTCCCCTCATTAGATGAGGCTATTGCATCGATGGAACAAGAGGAGATCAGACAGAAAGTGATGATAGGCGAGACCTCACCTGCTGTCCGCTCGGCATTGGTGGTTCCCGATGCTCACATTAGAGATGATAGAGATTGCTACAATTGTGGAAGGAAGGGACATCTCAGTTACAATTGCCCTCAACCCCGCAACACTGGTGGTAGCCGAGGAGGCAGAGGACAGAGAGGTGGTCGTGCAGGTCGAGGAAGCAGGGGACGTGGAAGCCGAGGAGTTGCTCACCTAGCTATGGCAGAGGAGTCTCAGACTGCTGCTGAGATGACTGGAGCTGAAATAACAGAGCTGGAGGAACTACGTCAGTTCAAGCTTCAAGCTGAGAGTTCTAAGGGCAAGGGACAAGTCACTCAGGATCTGGATAACACTACCTGCTTTGGTAACTTTGTTGGTTATGCTCATGCGAACAAAGGTACACAGGTTCAGGCACTTGCATCCACTAAAACTCATGTTGATTGGATCATAGACTCAGGTGCATCTAGGCATGTTACAGGGGCATCTGGGGAGTTTGCATTATATTATCCAAGTAAGCATATGCATCCTGAGACAGTTCAGACTGCTGATGGGACATCCCAACCCATCAGGGGTACTGGCTCAGTCCATTGCACTTCATCTGTTACCTTATCATCTGTATTGCATGTTCCTTCATTTCCAGTCAACTTACTCTCTGTTAGCTCTCTTATTGATCAATTGAATTGCACTGTGTTGTTTGATCGGGATATGTGTGTCTTCCAGGAGAAGGAAACGGGGAGGAGGATTGGGACTGGCATCAGGCGTGATGGCCTTTGGTATTTGGACAGGGAGACTTCAATGATTGCTGCTGCTGTTAGTGGAGGGCCAGAGGCAGAAGCAATGCTTCAACATTGCCGATTAGGGCATTTATCTTTTGATAGTTTAAATAGGTTAGAACCTGAGTTAATGAAGAAAGTGGATAAAAAGGAGTTATTTTGTAATGCTTGTGAACTTGGAAAACATACTCGTTCTACTTATAAAATGATTGGTCTTCGAAGTTTTGAGCCATTTGCACTTGTTCATTCTGATGTTTGGGGACCATGTCCTACTACCTCTATTAGTGGTTCTATATGGTTTATTACTTTCATTGATTGTTATTCACGTATGACCTGGATATACATGATGAAACAGAAATCTGAGGTTTACAAATGTTTTCAAGATTTCTCGGCTTATGTGAAAACCCAGTTTGGAGTGCAGGTGAAGATTCTTAGAACAGATAATGGGACTGAGTATGTCAACAAGGAGTTTGCGGCTTTCATCTCTAGTCAGGGAATTCTTCATCAAACCACCTGTCCAGACATTCCTGCTCAGAATGGGGTGGCTGAACGCAAGAACAGGCATCTACTGGAAGTGGCACGCTCATTGATGTTGACAATGAATGTGCCTAAATTTTTATGGAGTGAGGCTGTTATGACAGCAGCTTATTTAATTAACAGGATGCCATCAAGAGTATTAGGGATGAAGACACCATGTGAGATGCTTTTGGGCTCGAATATTTTTGTTATTCCACCAAGAGTGTTTGGATGCACATGTTATGTGAGAGATCACAGATTGATGGTGAGTAAACTGGATCCACAAGCAGTTAAATGTATCTTTGTTGGCTACTCATCAAGTCAGAAAGGATACAAGTGTTGGTGTCCCACTGAAAGAAGATTGTTTGTCAGTATGGATGTGACTTTTCGGGAGTTTGAACCTTTTTATGGGGAAAAACGGAGTTGAGCTCCTTATTTGGAGATGGCTCTACTGATACTTGTAGAGAGGGGGAGAATGAGGATGAGAGTGGCATTGTGGTTGGGATGATTCCATGTCCTTTTGAAGTACCGAGTAGTGATGGTGCATCGCCGAGTAGTGGTGGTGACTCAGGAGTTGGCAGTCAAGGTCAGGGGGAGCTGAGAGTATACACGAGGAGACAGAGACAGCAGCATGAATCACCTCCTGTGTCTGTGCCATTACCCATAAATGTTGATGTCCCAAGTTCCTCCTCTCCAGTGCCTTCTTCACCTTCTCCACCTGAGTCAAGAGGCAACGATTCCTTCCATGATACTTCTAATACTCTTGTCTTGCCCCGCAGAACCCCTAGAGTCAATGCTGGAAGACCTCCAGCTAAGTTTGGTAGTTGGGAGACTGACATTGCGAGTTACATTTCATATGCATCCATTCCACCTGCATATAAGTCATTCATTGCATCATTGCATTCAGTGCCTGTACCTAACAACTGGCAGGTAGCTAAGCAAGATCCTAGGTGGTTGAGTGCCATGCAAGAGGAACTTCAGGCCTTGAAGAAGAATGACACATGGGAGTTGGTACCTTTGCCAGCTGGGAAGCGTGCTGTTAGATGTAAGTGGGTGTATACGGTTAAGCAAACTCCAGAGGGCAAGATCGACAGATACAAGACCAGATTGGTTGCTAAAGGCTATAGCCAAACGTATGGCATCGACTATGATGAAACATTTGCTCCAGTGGCAAAGATGAGCACCGTTAGAGTGTTGGTGTCATGTGCTGCCAACTTCAATTGGCCACTACATCAGCTAGATGTCAAGAATGCATTTTTGCATGGAGATCTCCAAGAGGAGGTGTATATGGAGATTCCACCAGGCTTCGCTACTTCTCAAGCAGTTGGGAAGGTATGCAAGTTAAAGAAGTCTTTGTATGGGTTAAAACAGTCTCCGAGGGCATGGTTTGACAGATTCAGGTTGGCAGTCTGTGGTATGGGGTACAAGCAGTGCAATGGGGATCATACTATGTTTTACATACACTCCAAAACTCGTATCACTATCCTAGCGGTCTATGTTGATGATATTGTAATCACTGGAGATGATGCTGAGGAAATCCTACGGTTGAAGAAGAAACTGGGAGAAGAATTTGAAGTTAAAGATCTGGGGCAGTTGAAGTACTTCCTCGGGATTGAAATTGCAAGGTCGCGAAAGGGGATAGTGCTTTCTCAGCGGAAGTATGCTCTGGATCTTCTCTCAGAGACAGGGATGTTGGGTTGCAGAGTTGCATCCACTCCCATCGAGCAGAATCATAAGATGTGTGCCGAGGGTGGTGATCCGGTGAGTAAAGAGCAATATCAAAGATTGGTTGGACGGCTTATATATCTATGCCATACGAGACCTGATATTACTCATGCAGTGAGTGTGGTGAGTAGATATATGCATGATCCCAGAGAGCAGCATATGGAGGCAGTTCGTAGAATTCTCAGGTATATTAAAGGAAGTCCAGGAAAGGGGTTATGGTTCAGGAGATCTGGACATCTGAGAATTGAAGGCTATTGTGATGCTGATTGGGCAGGTTGTATGGATGATCGTAGGTCCACTACAGGCTATTGTGTATTTGTTGGAGGCAATCTCGTATCTTGGCGTAGCAAGAAGCAAGATGTGGTGGCTAGGTCTACAGCTGAGGCCGAGTACAGGGCTATGGCAGTTAGTCTGTGTGAGTTGATGTGGGTGAGAAACATGTTATCTGAGCTGCGCTTGTTTAGAGGAGACTCTCTACAACTTTGGTGTGACAACAAATCAGCAATTAATATTGCAAACAATCCAGTTCAGCATGATCGCACCAAGCATGTGGAGATCGATCGGTTCTTTATCAAGGAGCAACTGAATAGAGGAATTCTGACTTTGAGCTATGTGAAATCAGAAGAGCAGTTAGCTGATTGTTTAACAAAAGGATCAGGTTCTAGAGAGTATGATATATTTTGTAACAAGATGGGGATGATTGATATCTATCGCCCATCTTGAGGGGGAGTGTTGAGTTATTTATATAGATTAAGTTAATTAGTTAATGTTGTAAGGACTTATTTGTAAGAGTGAATTAATATAAAAGAGGGACCTCTCCAAGAGAGAAGGCTAACCCTAAATTTACTCCCAAATTGTCTACATAATTAATGTTACTTTGATAAATTTTGTGCCTATATAATATTAGTACTAGCATTATCTTCGACTGAATTTGACAAAAAGTTAAAAGTAATTCCGGACTAAATAATTCTTGACGACGGTCATGTTGCAGGTACTAATGAATAAAAAAGATGGTAAAATTGTCACTAATTGTGACACTGCATCCATGTGCACAAGAGTTGAACAGGGAAAAAAATGGATACGATGCGATCGGATAGCAATATTTTTATCATTTTTTAGGTTGGGCTTACCAATCCCTAATTTGCTTGTTATGACATAAAATAAAGAAGTATAAAATAAAAGGGCTGAACTGCATTTCTGGCAAACAAAGGACCCTCTCTGTACAATTATTTTGTGTGATGCCTGACAGCACCCCCCCCCCCCCCCCCCTCCCCCCCAAGCATGTAATCACACAAGAATGTATAGAGAGTTGCATGATTTACTGAAACAAGGAGCTTGACAGCCCTTTTTTAAAGATCAGTTTGCATAATTAGAGGATGTGAAGGCAAATGAATGAGAGTGTATTGTCAAACTCTGTGAACTAATGCCTTATGATCATCTCTTAGACAACTGTTTTGAATAAAAACATGTGAGACCATAATTATGCAAATGTACCAGGTCAATTTTGCATAAAATTTGAATAAAAGCATGTTCTGGTAAAAGATATCTCTGTTTATTGATATTTCTGTTAATCCATGGTTACCAGATCCCATAAATGTGATAGACAGCCAAGTTATATGCCAAACAGTTCAAGCCCATGCTTGTGCCAGAATGAGATGCAAACCAAACCAAACAAGCAGCCTACTGGTACTAAACAGGCACCAAATGACCTTTGGTCAGTAAATAAGCCCTACTGGTAAACGTGGCTCACATGCAATGCGCATATTGAAATTAATTTTGTCTAATCTCTCTACAAATAATGATATTGCCAAGAACAAGAAACTAAGTGAGAGTTCCATGCTTTTTCAGACAATTATCAATGTGCACTACTGCTCTTCTTGTATTTTCTCTACTATCACATAAATATATAGTGTCTATTGGTTCATAAAATGTATTAATATATTCATTTTTTATGTCAAACAATTGATCTGAACCGATTAACATGTTGTTAAAATGAAAATGTACTTGCAAACAAAATTTTATATATTTCTAAATTTTCTTAGCTATATTTTAGATAGTTAGAAACTCGCTGTTTTTAGATAGTCCAGAATTTTCAGATTTATGTGATTTTATACCGGTCTACTTTTATTTTTATATAGATAATGTTGTTTGATTTGAATATTTGCATCGCCTTCCACGCTTTTGGTTTAAAACAGCTTCACGGTTGCAAAAAGTCAAATGCTTAATAGGAATGAATAGAGTAATATACAATGTGACTCATGCAACTTTCATTTATGCAATTCCATCTCGATCAACGCTTAACAACTTGACTAAAATTAAAGTTATCAAATGCTGCTGTATTCATTCAAGAGGATTCTGAATTATCAAAGTCAACTCCTCTGCAATTGATTGTATTCTACTTTAAGTTCTTATTCAGTAAATGTAACCAGAAAAAAATATTTCAACTAATAATTAATGTTACTTTGATAAATTTTGTGCCTATATAATATTAGTACTAGCATTATCTTCGATTGAATTTGACAAAAAGTTAAAGTAATTCCAGACTAAATAAATCTTGACGACGATCATGTTCCAGGTACTAATGAATAAAAAAGAAGATAAAGTTGTCACTAATTGTGACACTGCATCCATGTGCACAAGAGTTGAACAGGGAAAAAAATGGATACGATGCGATCGGATAGCACTATTTTTATCATTTTTTAGGTTGGGCTTACCAATCCTTAATTTGCTTGTTATGACATACATAAAGAAGTATAAAATAAAAGAGCTGAACTGCATTTCTGACAAACAAAGGACCCTCTCTGTACAATTATTTTGTGTGATACCTGACAGCACACCCCATCATGTAATCACACAAGAAGGTATAGAGAGTTGCATGATTTACTGAAACAAGGAGCTTGCACTAGTGGAAAAACACAAATCAGGATCGGTTAGATTCGCACATCAGGATCGGATCTACAGCCGATCCTGTTCCAGCCGATGCAAGTAGTCAACTCAACTGTATCGGTTAAACAACCGATCCAGATAGAAACAATCTGGATCGGATAATTAATACAAAACCGATCCTGATTTATAGGTATCGGGATCGGTTTTCTAAATTAACCGATCCCAACTAGCTAGAATCTGCATCGGTTATTCATTCTAACCGATCCCGAATTGTTAGTATTTGGATCGGTTAACAAACACAACCGATCCCGAAATGTAAGTATCAGGCTCGGTTTATTATTAACCGATCCTATATTTATTATCTGGGCAAATTAATAAAACAAATTAATAAAACAAATTAATTAAACACTTGGATCGGATATTAACAAACCGATCCTATAATGCGTATCTGGATCGGTTTAGTTACCCGATCCAATATTCCGGCCAATATATAAAATATTTTTTAATATTACAACAAAACAACTGGATCGGTTTATTAAGAACCGATTCAGATAACTATCAGGTTCGGTTTACTTATATGAACCGATCCAGAAGGTTGTTATCACGATCGGTTATTTATGAAGAACCGATTCGGATAGTTATCTGAATCGGTTGATAAATAAATAACCGATCCTGATTTCTTACCGTGTTTTAAAAAAATTTATTTTATATTTGGCCAGCTTCCAGTATATTTTGCTGGCCTATATAGGATATCACATGCATCAGGAATTATCACAAAAGACCTATCATATATGCATCAGGAATCACCACAAATCGATACACATCCTAAATTATTACAAAAGTATCACATCCTAAATTATTAATCTCCTAAATCGATACAAATTATTAAGCTCCTAAATCGATACAAATTATTAAGCTCCTAAATCGATACACCATATCTTAGAATTATTAAGCTCCTAAATTATTACAAATTATCACATCCTAAATTGTTTTACTTTTTTGAATGATTACCTCCTTTAAGAAAAAGTTACACCACGAGTTGCGAATCTCGTCCATTCTGTAAACCGGGTACGTAGTGGGAAAGTCCTGCATTTTTTAAATGATATAAGAGCACAATTAAATATGTACTTAATTATATTTGAAGCAACTATGCTTACTTTTGGAAAATATATCAATGTATATATACCTTAATTTTCGGAAAATCACGGAGGAAGCAATGTATTATGTCGTGCATGAACATCATGACATAATATCCACATTCCCAACTTCCATTTTGTTGTGGGCACTACATTACACATCAAGAGAGTTAAAAAAATTAAATAATTTTTGCACATATAGATTTTGACCAATTTTAATTTGCAGCTAGGTCCCTATAATCATATCATAACCAAATTTCACCATTTTTTACATCTAAGTCCCTCGTTTAACATCACCAACTTAGCAATTTACAAACAATAAGAGAAGTTAAAAAATAAGTACTTACCCTGTAATAATTAATCTTCAAATTAGAGCATTTTCCACTTCCTCCAATCATCTGGTCCAATTGGTAGGGCCTGTTGAAAAAAATACTACCAATTCTAAGAAAAATATTAATGAAAATCTATAGATTTGACAAATGAAAGTTTGAAAAGCATACATTTTGAGCGCATCGATGATCTTCGGGTGATGTGGAACCGATTTCTTACCAACGATCTTACCGGAACAATAAACACTGAGAGAATTGAACACGTACACCTGACTCTCTCTTGGCATAAGCACGACCAAGAGCCAATGTTCTCTGCATATTAGGTTTTGTATCATCTCACATTCTATAATTTCTACGAAATGAAAGAAACTTAATAAAATTAGAATATATATATATATAGCACTAACATCTGATGATACGGTATGAATATCAATTTCTTGTTCTGGTTTTGTCTCAGTGCCTCCTTTATGTATTTCTCGACGTATTCTTTTGATTGGGCATCACTGTCCAACAACAGTTCATTTGTTTTCATGGGGTCCATGAAACCAACACGCTCATCTTCTCGATGTTCCTCCTTGTTGTATTTTTGCACATACCTGCAAAAAAGGGCATATAGGTGATCTCGATTTTTTCATTTTGGATTAAAAGTACTACATTCTACCATTATTATGAATGTTAACTCACATCATGAAGATCTGAATAATCGGTGCGGTGAGCCACTCCTTTGGTTTAACTAACGTTAAAAAATCATCTGCATTGACTACCATGGGTTCTTCGGTTTGGAAAAGGTCAGGTGGCAGGTTGACGTGAAATGCTTTGTTAGGTTGGCTCAAGAACCGATCACGCAGAAGGGTATAAGACTGTGGAAGACGGCCAAAATTGATACCACCAAACATGTCTGCGCCAGTTTGTACCACATCCCCACCAGTACGAACTTTGCGTGGTTCCTGCAATTAAGATAATACCATCAACTAAAACTCTACCATATAGATACAAATTTATAAGTATAAGTTGTAATAATAATATGCATTTTTTACCTGATCAATGGATATCATATCCATCGGCCATGCGGTGGAGCTGCCAACGGCTGAGATGATGGTTGGCATGTCTTCATGTGGTACAGGTAGAGGGGTGTCTTCTTCACCCGGGACCACTTCATCCACCATTACCCTTGCATGGTCGGGTGGTAGAGGCCTCGTGTGAATGATCTCTTCACAATTTACTGGAACACTAATTGTCCCCGAAGCCACTTCAACCTTCTTCCCATCTCTGTCCATGAGAAGTCTGCATCCTAGTTGCGACGGCTGTACATGTTAAAAAAATTAATTCGAAGGAAATAATATGTATACAACTAAGACATGTACGTAATAGAATTATTTTTGTTATTTGAATAGAACAATATGTATTTATTTGCATTACCTCCATCGGGAAAAAGAGGGAAGTCCGTGGTCCAACTGACTGGCAGCTGCTCTGAACGGCTGTTGGGCTGTGAGCGGCTGTTGGGCTTTCCGCGAGTATTCCTCGGCCCATCAATGTTGCCATTTTCTCCTCTAACATTTCTCTCATTCTCTCCTCCATTTCTCCCTTTAATCTCGCCTCTGCAACTTGTACTCTCGCCGCCACTTCTCTCTGTATCCTATCTTCAATGTCCGCGCCAGACCCATAAGGCACGTGTCTCCTCCTTTTTCCGCTTCCCTAATATGCCTTTTTAATACCCACCAGAGATCCAAGGCCTCTCACCCTCCCAGCATGTTCCGGATTCGGCAGAGATTTTCCTAGAACATCGTCGTAACGATCGACGGGCAACAAGCCTTTGTTGAAAGCCTCCTGTTGTTCTTCCTGAAATGACAATGCCAACATGTTACAACATAATAAATTAGAGTTGAATTTCAAGGAATGAAAATATCTAAATCCTCACAATAGTCTTGACGACTGCTTCTGTGTCCTCGTTAGGATAAAGAAGTCCCTGGCCATCGGCTGACTGCTTCGTGTGTCCTAGTGTCCATGAGACATGCCTATACAGAACAGACATATCAAGAAACTGCTCATGTGACAGTATAGTAGTTGACCCCTGGGTAGACGGATCACTACTTACTGCTTTATCGTTTGCAATATGCTGGAAAACTTCTTTGAGCCTATTCTGGAATTTCTCACCGCTGTACCCTTTGGATCCCAGGTAATGTTTATACTTGTTCTTGGACTGATTCTCCTTCCCCTTATTGCTTTTATTCTGCAATTTACCCAAAGAAACAATTACGAGTTATGAAAATCGTTCAACAATTAAACAATTAGGTTCATTGAACGTCATAGTTAAAAAAAAAGATACCTTGAATTCATCCGATCGGCGGGATTCGACAAAGGCATCCCAAGCTTGTTGTGTGATCGAGAGCTTCTCAAGGTCGGGCATCGTACCTGCGTTGACGTGCTTAGTCAGAGCTACTCTGAACTTTCGGTGCATTTCTGCCATTTTTTGTATTATCTTCTTCTTCAAATGCGGATCATCACCATCAATATTCCAGTCCATCTGCCAAACAAATAGAAATTAATCAATGTTTACGTGAGTTAAATTCAACTTTGCTAGCTTGTGAAATTAGGACCGTGTAATTTACCTGGATTTGGTTCCATCTCTTTTCCTTCACGTCGTCTTCTACCTGAGACCACTCTAGGCACGTTATAGGAACGTTCCTTCTTACCAATATCCCAAGGTGCGAGGGATATTTAGTGGTTTGCCTATTAATAATAGGCCTCCCAATTGCATCAAATTCAACATGCTTGCCGGTCTGATTAACGACGGTAGCAAGTTGGGAAGGCCCTCTTACTCGCTTCTCACCCGAGGCGCGCTCGCTACCACCACCACCACCATCACCGCCACTAGCCTCACCAGCACCACTAGACATGATAGGAGCAGCTCGATGACCCTCCTGGAACAATTATATAAATTCAAACGAGCGTTACACAAATCAGTTAGTGGAGACTGATCAATACTCCCAACCAAAAAGCCATCTGAACGGTTAGATAGAGAATAAAAAAACAACCAATTTAGAGTGAAAATTTGATTTATTTGGATTTTTATGCTATTTTTAGTGAATTTTCAAAACTGGAGCAGCATGTGTATTTGTGCTGTTTTTTCAAAACTGGAGCAACATGTGAATTTTCTAAACTGGAGCAGCATATAACTTTGAACAATGTAAACCTTGATCCCAATATAACTTTGAACAATACAACTTTGAACAATATAAACTATGAAAAATTTTACATGCTAAAAATATAAACTATGAAAAGTATAACTTTGAACAACCAAGTCCGGTACCAGCAACAGCAACACAGTGACTCAGTAACACCAAGGCCGGTGCCAATTAAACGGTGAACTCAAGGCCGGTACCAGTTAAAAGGCCGGTACCAGTTAAAAGGTGTTTGAGCATTTACCCAAAATTAGTGCGAAATTAGTCCGAGAGAGAGATGGAAGCACCACCGAGAGCACCGGCACTAGAGGAGAGAGGCGAGAATGCGCGGCGAGAGAGGCGGCGGCGTGCGCACCGTAAGACTACGAGAGTAGCGAGAGGCGGATTTTGGCAGAGAGGCAGCGGCGTAAGCCCGAGAGAGTCGGTGTTAGCACCGAGAGAGGCGGAGTGCGCCCGAGAGAGAGAGATTAGCGAGAGAGAGAGGGATCAGTGAGCTCAGATCGAGTTTTGAAAATGAATTGAGGAGACCAATTTTCGCTAAGTAGCGAGAGAGGCGCCAAATAAAATCCCCGCTAAAATATATCATCATCATGATCGGTTTTTTGTTAAACAACCGATCCTGTTTTTATTTTTTGTCATCGGGATCGGGTATATTATAACCGATCCTGGATACCAATGATCAAGTTCGGTTAACTTATTAACCGATCCTGATGGTCCGGCATTAA
The DNA here is from genome assembly GCA_028015225.1 of Carex myosuroides. Lineage (NCBI taxonomy): Eukaryota > Viridiplantae > Streptophyta > Magnoliopsida > Poales > Cyperaceae > Carex > Carex myosuroides. Next base: position 7,739,337 of record CM051470.1, on the reverse strand, counting down.
TTTATCCAGTACTTTGAAAAACTAAATCACTGTTTACATAATTTCAATGGATTTATGTAATGCATCAAATTTACTTTCACATAATTTACATTTACATGATTAGTATCACATTTGTATAATTCAAAATTTACTAAATAACACAATAATTAGCATTATTAAAATGAAAGAAAAAAGTCTTAAATATTTATGACACCTTGCATGCAACCCATAGTCAAGGAATTATAATGCCTCCTGGAAAAAAATTAATAAACCCATTAAGTCAGGAATATTGAAGTTTTTTTTCAAGTCGGAAAAGATTAAAAAAGTCTAGATATGACATACCAATAAAACATTGAATATCAATTTTATTCAATCCATTCTCCTTCATTATGATCGTTGCGCATGTGACTTGTTTCATTATCCACGACAGTTGGTAAAGATGCCATGCCAATGGAAAAAGGAGGTATATCATCAAAATGATCGTACGCTTCTTCGTCGTCTACATTATCAATCCCAACAATACGTCTTTTCCCGGAGAGGACAACATGTCTTAAACGATCGGCCGGATCAGTTATGTAGAACACTTGTGTGGCTTGTCTTGCAAGTATAAATGGATCATCCTTGTATCCAACCTTATTGAAGTCCACCAAAATGAAACCATCGTTGTCAACTTTAACGCCCTTACGGTTGTCGACCCATTTACACTGAAATATCGGGATCTTAAATTTTCTGTAATCTAGCTCCCAAATATATCTTCAATAAACCCGTAATACGACATCGAGGCATGCGATGGTCCGGCACCTTTAGCTCCTGAAAAATCACTCGACACGGCTACCACAGTCACTCCACTGTTTTGCACAGTACTCTTTAAATCTTGACTTCTTGTGTAAAATGTATACCCGTTGATGTCAAATCCTTGGAAGGTTTTCACGACATGGACTGGACCGAGAGCCAGCATTTTGACAATTTCTTTAATGTTTTCTCCCTCCGGAGCTTTCATGACTCTACGTGTAAACCATCCTTCGAACTTTTTATTGTGTTCTCCAATCAACCACTTATCGGATTTCCTAGGATTCTGTTGACGCAAGAAAGACATGTGCTCGTCCAAATAAGGATGAACGTCGGTGAGGTGTTGCAAAACATGTAAATGCGCTAGAGTCATCGTTTTATGTAAGGGCACGATTAATTTCGATCCCAAGGTGCCTACCCTGTGAAGTCTTCCGTCGTGCCGAGGTTTAGGGATGTCGATGGCTTTTAAATCATCCAGATAATTAGTACAATACTCAATCACCTCTTCGGCAGCATATGCTCTTACAATGCTGCCCTCAGGACGATATCGGTTCCTCACATATCTCTTTAACAATCCCATGTATCTCTTGAACGGATACATGTACCGCAAAAAATAGGCCCACACATCTTAATTTCTCTAACTAGATGAACAATTAAATGAACCATTATATCAAAAAAAGACGGCGGAAAATACATTTCAAGGTGACAGAGAGTGACGACAACCTCCTTCTGCAAAGCATCTAACGTATCAGGATCATTTACTTTGCAACAAATGGCGTTGAAGAAAAAACAAAGCTTTGTGATGGTTTGTCTAATGCACGGTGGAAATATGCCCCGAATTGCAAAGGAAGAAGCTGTGTCAGTAAAACATGACAGTCGTGGGACTTCATACCTATCAATTTTAATCCCTCCAGTGAAACTAGGTTCTTAAAATTTGAAGAATATCCAGATGGTACTTTTACACCATGAAGGCATTCACATAAACTTGTTTTTTCTTTTTTTGACAACGTATGCATGGCGGGTTTTAGATATGTGCAAAGTTTACCCTTTTCTCTTTCCTTCTCTGCCGGTTGTAGATCCGGCCGTATGTTCAAGAATTGCATGTCTTTTTAGGCATTGATACCGTCCTTAGTCTTTCCCGAAATATTCAACAATGTTCCAACCATGTTATCACACACATTTGTAACCACGTGCATCATATCGAGACAGTGTCGAACCTCTAAATGCTCCCAGTATGGCAAATCCCAGAATATTGATCTCTTCTTCCATGTAATTTTCGGAGACCCTTTCTTTCTCACCGCCTTTTTTTTCCATTTCCCAAACTGATTTTCGATATCCTTTACTCTCGAATAAACTTGTTGACCGGTCAATGGATAATTTACTGTGACATTCTCGGTCTTTCCATTGAATGCTTTCTTTCTCTTTCGGTGTGCGTGGTTGGCAGGAAGAAATCTACGATGACCCATGTACACATTTTTCGAGGAATGTGGTAGCCACAGATCGACTGTATCATCCATGCAAATAGGGCACGCTTTTTCCCCTTTAACACTATAACCCGACAAATTACCATAAGCCGGAAAATCATTAATGGTGCAGAAAATCATGGCCCGTAAAGTGAATTTCTCCTTGGTATATGCATCAAATATCTCCACTCCGGGATGCCATAATTTTCTTAAATCCTCGATCAATGGTGCTAGATACACATCTATGTCGTTTCCGGGCTGTTTGGGTCCTGATATCAGCAAGGTCAGCATGATGTATTTGCGTTTCATACATAACCACGGCGGAAGATTATAAATGCACAATAGAACCGGCCAACTGCTATGCTTACTTCTCATGCTACTGTGCGGATTCACTCCATCTGCACTCAGCTCGAGCTTTAGGTTTCTTGGGTCACCGCCAAATTCGGGAAATCTTCTGTCAATATTTCTCCACTGAGGAGAATCAGCGGGGTGCCGTAATTTTCTGTCCCTTTTCCGGTTATCGGCATGCCAACGCAATAATTTCGCTTCTTTGGCATTTGAGAACAAACGTTTGAATCTCGATATCACGGGGAGGTACCAAAGTACTTTTGTCGGAGGTCCTCTATTCGGTTTATCACTTCTCATTTTATCGCTGGTTAGATGCTTTCTACTATAACGTGATGCACCACATTTTGACACTCGTGGAAATCTTCGTACTCATTTCGATATAATATACAATCATTTGGACACGCATGTATTCTCTGAACTTCCAAATCCACTGGACACAACATTTTCTTCGCTTCGTAAACATTATATGGTATCTCGTTTCCTTCCGGAAGCATTTCTTTCAATTTTTGTAATAACGCATTAAAACTTTTATCACTCCAACCGTTTGATGCTTTAAGGTTATACAATTTTAATACACCTTTCAATTTTGAAAATTTAGAACAACCGGGATACAATTCCTTATTAGAATCTTCGTACAAATTCTCAAATACACAGTACTGCTTATCATTATCAAAATCCTCTTCTAAATCACGTAACATTTGATCAAAATCCTCTTCAGTTTCATCTACCACCGTATCATCGGTCCCATCGTGTGGTCCATCACCACTTCCGTCACTCCCACCAGTATGGTATTCCTGATGCTCACCGAGTATTTCGGTTTCCAAACTCTCGCCATGCCATATCCAACGCTTATATTGTTGCTTGAATCCACGTCGGATTAAATGGTTCCTCACTTGGTTGGGATTGGAAAATTTATTCATATTGTTACAATCACGACAAGGACACGACATCAGCCCAGTCCCATTCTTCGCCGTATCTTCCGTAGAAACTTTCATAAATTCATCAACACCGGCCATATATTCATTGGATATACGTGATGTTCCGTACATCCAACTGCGGTCCATCTGCAATTATAAGAAAAAATAATTAAGCACAAGGGGATATATGGTACTTTAAATGTTCACACTAGGGCTTACATGGGGCCGGTTACCATCCTATCCCACTCTTTGAATACTTTGTCTCAGTAGTGACCACTTGTTAGTCATGTTTTAGTATTTAAGGAAATTTCGGCAGCATTTTCCCTTAGTTCCCCAAATATTCGGGGAACTAATAAGAGGAAATGCTGCCGAAATTCCCTTAAATACTAAAACACAGATATTAGGGTGTATAATAGGTACCCTCTATCGACACGGATATTTACCCATGTATATCTAACGTTTTCTACACGGATTACCAAATAAACAGCCGTGTATGAGTTGAGGGTGTATAATAGGTACCCTCTATCGACACGGATATTTACCCGTGTATATCTAACGTTTTCTACACGGATTACCAAATAAACAGCCGTGACTATACACCTGCCTGTGGCGCTCTCCATATAACCGAGCAAAACGGATATTACGTAAACGACCGTGTACGACTACTCTTTATTCACGGACATTACAACTAAACATCTGTGTAGGCTACGTTACCTACACGGATGTTTAGTTGCATATCCGTGTCCCGCTCTTCACAAATCAATAAAAAATAAAATAATCCTTGTATCTCCGAACTCGTTCTACACGGACTTTGGTCAAAACAACCGTATCGAATTACTCTATCTACACGGACGTTCACTTTCATATTACGTAAAGAACCGTGTACGACTACTCTTTATTCACGGACATTGCAACTAAACGTCCGTGTAGGTTAGTTTACCTACACGGACGTTTAGTGTCATATCCGTGTCCCTCTCTTAACAAATCAATAAAAAATAAAATAATCCTTGTAATCTCCGAACTCGTTCTACACGGGCTTTGGTCAAAACAACCGTGTCGAATTACTCTATCTACACGGATGTTTAATTTCGTATCCGTGTCCTGTCATTACTATCGTACACGGACACATATAAAATAATCCGTGTAGCTCTCTGAAAACGATCTACACGGGTTTTGGTTAAACAACCGTGTTAAATTACTGTTTTCTACACGGACATTTAATTTCATACCGTGAAGCTTTCATAACTATCATACACGGACTGTATAAAAGAATAACTGTACTCGTTTTGCACGGACGTTTGTTTAACAACCGTGTGGAATTACTTTGTCTACACGGACGTTTAGTTTCATATCCGTGAATCTCTCTTCACTAACATACACGGACTACATAAAAGCATCCGTGTAGCTCTCTGTACTCATCTACACGGGCTTTTGTTTAACGTCCGTGTAGCGTTTGCTTTTGTCACGGACTTATAATTTCATATCCGTGTAGGTATCGTAACTATCATACACGAACAAATATAAAATAATCTATGCTCACTCAACTCGTTATACACGGGCTTTCGTTTAATATCCGTGTAGAATTGTCCCATTTTTGTTTCTTGATTTTTTTCATTTCTGGGCTAGCCTCCAGTTTAATTTGCTAGCCAGTTTTCGTACAAAATTCATATACCATTCTGGAGTCCGGTTACTATAACACTAGTGTCATTTCAAACTAAATAACACCACATCTTAAACCATTGGATCTACTTTAATATTCGTGCAAGACACTAGTGTCATTCCAGCCCTATCTTGTACACGAATATTAAAGTAGATCCAATGGTTTAAGATGTGGTGTTATTTAGTTTGAAATGACACCAGTGTTATAGTAGCCGGACTCACCATTCTGTTTTGCTAGCCAGTTTTCCAGATAATTTGACATTAAATTATGCTTGCTAAATTCATATATACACTAAATTGTTATACAAAATTATACAAATTCATGTTTAGCATTACAAAATTCAGATAGAAACCATCTTGCCCAGCTACATCTTACGAAGTCGATCTGCTCCTTGGAGTACGCAGCTTGCTTGCATGGTTGCTACAATTATAATTTGGTATTAGTTAGTAACAAGAAAAGGTAGTCGCAAATATCAATTGCTAATTTAATGAAATGAGAATTATAAGTAAGCATAATATGAAAATATCAATTGCTATGATATAGGCACAATTAATATGAATTACATACCACATCTGGAAATGTGAATTGCATTCTTTCGACAAAGTCCAACATGGAAATCATCATGTAATATCCACATTCCCATTTGTCCTCCTGTTGCGGGCCCTACAATTTACATTTAGCGGCCTATGTTAGAATGACAATAATTTTTTGAACAAAATATGAAATTATAGAATTGTTTTGTGCTCACCGGCCACCACCTCCAAATCAGCCGATTGCCCAATTTCTTGTCCGTGCTGTGCAATCCTCCTTTTTTAACGTATGCAGCAAAAGCCCTTACAAAATGGAGTGACTCTAATTAGAAATTCCACAATTTGTTATAATTGGGAAAAAATCAAACATAGTGAAAGATTATTGCTTACTTTTGCACATACGGGTAGATTGCTTTGCACTTGCTAAATGGGATTCTTTCTGTGGGCTGTGAAGAATCCACGACGTAAACCGCATTCATGCAAGGCGCAATGATGATCAAACACCAGTGTCCTCTGTGGGAGGAGAAGAATTATAGGATCTTAGCATACAATACCCAGATATTTTGGCATATATAATAGTGACACACGTGTTTGCTTGACTTGATGGTGTGATTTCAATTATTTATATATTTATTAACAAGGTTAGAAGTAACGTACTTCTGGTGGTATGGCAAGAGAATAAATCTCTTCTTCATGTTAGTAGCTTGGAGCATCGCGCCACCCAGGTACTGCATAGACTCCTTTGGAGCAGTTTCTGCTGTTGTCGCACTAAGTACGCTGGGGTCCAGAAAAGCACACAAGTTCTGTTTGCCCTTGCATTGACCTCCCTTGATTAGCTTCCTGAAAAATTATCATATGACATTAGAATATATTCTTCAGTGCTATACACATGATATAAACAATTTTTGGTCACTAACATGAGGAAAATGGTGATGTGCCCCACATCGAGCCATTTATCGAAGGTCGAGGCATGTAGAAAGTCCTTGAAGTCGTTGAACGACAGCATTACAGTCGAGCCATCGTGTAGAAATATCCCCGGAGGGACATGTATGAAGATATCTGTCAGGTCCTCGGTGAGCAGACGAGGTGGATGTCCTGCTGGTTGGACAGGAGGGTCATGGCCTGCTGTTCCGGCAGTAGGGTCAGCAGGTACTGCTCCGGCAGTAAGGTCAGGTTCTGCTGGTTGGGCAGGAGGGTCATGGCCTACTGGTTGGGCAATAGGGTCAGCAACTGCTGGTTGGGCATCAGGGTCAGCAACTGCTGGTCCGGCAGTAGGGTCGGCAACTGCTGGTCCGGCAGTAGGGTCGGCAACTGCTGGTCCGGCAGTAGGGTCGGCAACTGCTGGTCCGAAAGTAGGGTCAGCAACTGCTGGTCCAGCAGTAGGGTCAACAACTGCTGGTCCGGCAGGAGAGACATGTTCTGCTGTTTGGGAAGGTCCTGCTTCGTCCCTCCGTACCGGTGACATCACGCCCTCCGTGCGACTACCATCATCTCCTCGTGTCTGTATCGAAATTTTTTACCTTTTTCAAGTATTTCAAAAGGAAGTGCTTTGAATGTAACCAAATAACTTGACTATTTATGCATTACCTGATCCAAAATAATCTGACTCTTGGGCCATTATACGAATGACAGCCGGGCATCATCGACATAGAGCATGCCACTCTCAATTATTTGGACAGGAAGAGGTACGCGCTCCCATCCCTTCACGATATTGTCAATCTGTACGGCGGTATGGCCGGGAAGTAGCTGTTGATTGTGCACTTTGTCGGCTGCTGGATGTACCATGCCCTTAGCAACAATCAGAGGCTTACTCCCGAGCCACAGCACGAGTTCGCATTCTGTGGCGTCCTGCATTTTTGTGCAAGTAGTTATTTTTAAATTGGAATATTATCCAACAAGTAGTAATTGCCTTTAGAATACGAACAAGTAGTGATTACCTTCAGATGATCCAAATCGTATCTGAACGTCCCGGATGCCTGACTACTTCGCTGAACTCCCGTCGGGGTGGGAGGTGCTTGCTCGGCTGGCTGCGCTATAGCTGTAATTTCAGCACGCAACATTGATTCCAACTCCTTCATCTTTGCGTCGTACTCGGCGTTCACCTCCTTGCGCAATTGTGCAACTATCTCGTCTTTGTTTACTTTTGCACGAGATTTCCTTCGAGGTTTTGGTCCATTAAATACATCCTTCCAGCCCCTGTAGGCACCTACGCCCCTTACTTGACCAGGGTGTTCTGGATTCCCGAGCGCTATGGACAAGGAGTCATCTTGTCTTTCGACCGACCGGGCACCGGAATTGACCTCCTCCTCCACCTCCAACTATGAATAGAAAAATTAATTATAGCAAAAGAATTAGTGATGTACACAAAGTTTTTAACATGCTTGAATTACACATAGTTACCATTCTCTGAGCCACGGGTTGCAACGTGGGATGTAGTACTATCCTCCCGTCAGCGGTTAACTCGGACCTTGCCAACGTCCAATCTTGGGCCCTAGGATTTTTTATCTTAACCACGGGTGAGTCAGAGTCTTTGTTCAACTCCAGTATTTTCGCCCATTCTTTCGACTTACCCTGGTAACCTCCCGACCCCAACTTGTGCGGATACTTATTCATTGCAACTCGTCCGTGCTCTTCATCTCCACAAACTTCTCCCACTTCTCTTGAGTCACCCAAGTATAGTATCCTACCGGGCTTTTACCTTTATCCATCCAATCCGTACTCAGCATGCTTTTGAATTGCTTCCAACCTTCATTCATTATCCTCAAGGTCTTATCCTTTACCACCTCCGGGATGTCATCCGGGATGTTCCACTGAGCCTGCATTGACACTCAAATTACTGCATGTAATTTCATGTACAATTAAAAAAAAGATATTAACTGGTTAGGTACTTCACCTTCACAATGTTCCACCAGTCGTTCTTTTGGTCTTTCGAAAACTGATCCCATCTCTCTACCAAGATGTCTGTCTTCTGCTTCACCAAATTGCTCACATAATTTGAAAATGGTCCCCGTCTTTCACCCTTCGCACACCCATTTTTACTGAACTCGATGTCCAGTTGCTTTGCCTCGGACGTGGTCGGGCACATTGTCGGACCTCTTTTCCTTTTTGCCGAACCTGATTGGGCAGCAGCTTGGTGCTTGCCTTCTTCCATCATATCTACGTGCTCATCCTCAATCGACATGGTTCTATAAAAAAAAATAGAACTTTTTCAGTAAATACCAAAGTAAATACAGTAAATACATGCAGTAAATACCAAAATTTCTTCGCAATGGAGGTGTTGAGTGTTTACCCGAGAAAGACGAGGTAGGTTGTCAGACCAGAGAGGTGGTTAGACAAGAGAGGCGACGAAATCGAGGTGGGGTGGGGAAGAAGGACTCGATGCGGCGCGAGCTAAGTTTCGAAAAATTTGGAAAAGAAGGCGCGAGCTAAGTTATGAAAAAATTGGAAGAGCAGGAGCAGGCGAACAATCGACGAAGCGCAGCTGAATACACAAAGGTACCCTCAGATGACCTCTGCCCCAAGGCCTCAGCATCGGGTAGGTACTCGTCATAGGGGTCCCCAGACAGCCTATGAAACTCTAGAGGTGAAATGGTCAACTCACGGTCCTCCAACACGACCGTGTTGAAGGCATACCTCCACCTCTCTGCTAAAGCCTGAAAGAAAGACGGGTCCCAAGTATACTCAAAGAGAGAAAGAAATACCGCATGATAAATGCCAACCCTCTCAAGAGCAGCCCGCTCGCTCCGAAGGATGAATCTCACCCAGTCCACCAAACCCGCCTCTGTCCTTAAGGTGCCCGGAGGAAGACACCCAGGTATCCAAGGAAGAGCCCCAGTACCCATCATGTTGAGTCCTAAAAGGTGCAAAGAATGCGGTGTCCGATCTGATGAAGTGGGGTGAAGACTATCCCCTAAAAAGGAATGATAATCATGCTGCCGCAGCACAGGCCCAACGCGGTGAGTGACCCCTGTCCTCAAAACAGTCTCTGGTGTCCAATCAATAGGATCACCAGGGAACCTCCCTCTCACAGGAGAAGGTCCCACCGGCAAGGGGTCATGCCTAGTAAAGGGAACTCCTGCACAAATAAAGAAACACTGTGAGCTACACAATAATGGTCCGAAAAGACCCTAAACTAAAAACCACAAAGGAAGATAGTCCGAAACGACTCTCAAAGATGAGTAAAGGTTTAGTGCAAACAAGCGAAATACATAAAAAGAATTAATAATAGAGGAAAACATACCTGTAGTCCGAGGCATGGAGAAGCGGCTGTCTCGACTACGCACACCAGGCACTCTCTCAAGAGGAGGCACGGGTCTCACACCAATGTGATCGTCGGGACCTGGCAAAACCCTCTCCATCCACTGCTCAATGGTCTGCACATAACAAACCTGAACCATGTCCCTATACCATCTCTCATATGGAACAGTGAAACTCACCGACCTAAAAACTCGAGGCATGACAAACCGCGCCTGTGTCTCTATACGAAAGAGCGACGTCCAGCACCTGGCCGCCCCTACTAGGTCAGCACGAATGTCGCTAGAAAGAGGGACATCAGCAGGAATACACTGATCCAGACCAAACTGATGCGCACAGCGGTGAGGCATATATGGCTCTAAAACCACCCTATCACCCAAGCGCAAAGGAAGAAGTCCATGGCGAAGGCTAACCAAGAAACCCGCCTCCGCAGATCCCAACCTCAAACTCCTACAATGCTCTCCACCTGGACCTCTGTCGAACAAAACCAAATCCTCAGACTGCTCGTCATGACAAGCAAACTGTCTCCCACCATGCAGTCTAATATAACTATCGCTATGATAAAAGAAAGCCCGCGCCCTCAGCGCTGGAATACGGCTGGCTCTCGCTCCCGCTATCTCGGCCAGCACCGGCAAATCATGCCGTAAACTATGATCCATGACAGGAGAATATAATCCCGCCCAATACATATGAGCCCAACCAAACAAGTAGTGATAAGGCACGACCTCGTCGCAAAAAGAGGGGTCACATGATGTCGAAATCACCCTCATGCTCTTGAAAAGGTTAGCCAGCGCAGGGATGGTTAAAGAAACCAACTTCCCTCGCGCCAACTTGTTGGCCATGACAAAAGTCTCAGGCCTGATGATACCAACCGGCTGGCTAGGGACAACAAAATGCAAAGCCACCAAGATAAAAAAGCTGTCAAGATAGCCTCTGGCCCCAAAACTCCACGACGGCTATGACACGATCGGTCAGCAGGACTGTCATAAAATATCGCCGCTTCCTTCGTATCAAGAGGACTAGAAGGACGAGCGAATGACTGGCATGGGTGCCTAACCCGATCAGTGAAATACCTAATCCAGGCAGAAAAGCTCACATCACCCGAATGGGAAAGAGTGCGGTAAACGTCGAACAATCGACGAAGTGCAGCTGAATACACAAAGGTACCCTCAGATGACCTCTGCCCCAAGGCCTCAGCATCGGGTAGGTACTCGTCATAGGGGTCCCCAGACAGCCTATGAAACTCTAGAGGTGAAATGGTCAACTCACGGTCCTCCAAGACGACCGTGTTGGAGGCATACCTCCACCTCTCTGCTAAAGCCTGAAAGAAAGACGGGTCCCAAGTATACTCAAAGAGAGAAAGAAATACCGCATGATAAATGCCAACCCTCTCAAGAGCAGCCCGCTCGCTCCGAAGGATGAATCTCACCCAGTCCACCAAACCCGCCTCTGTCCTTAAGGTGCCCGGAGGAAGACACCCAGGTATCCAAGGAAGAGCCCCAGTACCCATCATGTTGAGTCCTAAAAGGTGCAAAGAATGCGGTGTCCGATCTGATGAAGTGGGGTGAAGACTATCCCCTAAAAAGGAATGATAATCATGCTGCCGCAGCACAGGCCCAACGCGGTGAGTGACCCCTGTCCTCAAAACAGTCTCTGGTGTCCAATCAATAGGATCACCAGGGAACCTCCCTCTCACAGGAGAAGGTCCCACCGGCAAGGGGTCATGCCTAGTAAAGGGAACTCCTGCACAAATAAAGAAACACTGTGAGCTACACAATAATGGTCCGAAAAGACCCTAAACTAAAAACCACAAAGGAAGATAGTCCGAAACGACTCTAAAACTACAACCATAATCCAAAAGGCTCCAAACATAGCCAAAACCACGAGTATAACCAATATCCTACAACTTCCCTTTTTTTTAGAAGCAACACAACAGAAATTTGATGAGATCCCGACTGTTTGTCAAGGAATTAAAGGCGATGCCTTTCCGAACCTTTTGGTACACAAGTTACTAACATGGCTTCTATGTGCCTTCTGTCCGTATGACCTTTGTGGCTGGACAGGTCTTGTCCGTATGACCTTTGTGGCTGGACAGGATTCCTTAGATATGTGTTCGAAGCATAGTCACTACCTGAGGCCCCTATATGAACAAGGGAATAAGTCTTCGGGTAAACCCCTAAGAATATACATCTAAACAGCACATCCGTTGAGTAAGAGCAAGTGTATGGGAGATAAGGAGAAGCGTACCTTGATTGCGAGACATGACTGAAGATGATGATCAAGCCAGCTTCCGAGCTTCGGCGTCAAACCAGACTCTGAGTAGTGACAAGAAAGCATAGAAATATGTTAGCTCAGAGTTTGGAATAAATCGAAGGGAGGGTCCGAAATGACTTTAAACTAAAGCATAGTCCGAAAAGACTCTAAACTACAGCCAAAACTAAGTCCAACCAGGCGTGGTCCGAAAAGACCCTAAACTAAAACCCATAAAGAAAGAATGGTCTGAAATGACCTTAAACTAAAGCATAGTCCGAAAAGACCTTAAACTACAACCAAAGCCAAGTCCCAATTCCATCAAAATTTGCTGCACTCGGTTGAAGGCTATAATATTTGATTTGAACGGTCTCGATCAATCAACGGACAAACTATTTTTGTGCGTCTTCACAATCTCACAAGGCAATAGTTTATGTTTCATGAAACATAAACTCTTGTCTTGTGAGATTGTGAAGACGCACAAAAATAGTTAGTCTGTTGATTGATCGGGACCGTTCAAATCAAAGATTACAGTATTTATTGTCTTCCATGAAAGTTTGATCAAAAATTATTTTTATTTACCCATCTATCTAGTTCATTGAAGATTGAAGTATCGTATGGCCACAAACACTTCGTGCTGGATCAAACCTCATACATAATAAATTTTCCAAACTTTTATGCTGGTTACATTCAATGTTCTCCCTTGATCATTTTAAAACAGATATGGAATGATTTCATTGCAGATCGACCGTTGATTTTCCGCTTGAAAATGAATGGTCCAAAAATATTTTTACAATTTGAAGGGACATACAATGATGAAAGTTTATAAAAATAATATGTATAAGTATTATTCTGTTTGACCCTAAAAAGTTGCTATTTAAACTCAGCACGACAAATAGTAATTTATGGGGAATTAAAATGCCAAGGTCGCACACAGACCCGTCAAAACAAATTGAATACAGCATGTTAAAATTCGTGATAGTATTCTACATGCAAAACCATGAATTTTTGGTGTGTAAAGTGGTCAAAATCATTAAGGAATTAATTCCTTGCAAATAAACAATGGCTGGATGGCATATTGGGTACAAATGGTGGGGTATGTTTAGCAAAAATCACCCTCCAAACCCTTCTGGGTACAAAATGGAGTGCACAAACAAAACTTCCACCCTGGGCCCACAAAGCAGTGACACAACATGGATATCGCTGACCATTGAAGATAGCCGAACTCGGTCCAGACAAATAAAACTCTGTGAACCAAATGATCAGCTATATGGTGCACAGTACGCCAAGCTCAACCAAGTCACAGGCCCGAGTTTAAAACCCCAGCGCTAAGCGTTTTGACCCCTTTGTTTCCTGTGAACTTGGAACACAGTGAGCCAATAAGGGCTTATGCATGGCGCATGGTAAAACACCCTCACCCAAAGAATAAAACATAAGAAAGAAAAAAGGACTCGGCTCCCCTGGTGAGGCCGACAAACAGGTCCCACCTTGTCAGTCTCCTCTCCCATGCTTCTTTCCCTAAAACCCCTTCGATACTCAGTGTACAAAGAAAGAAAAAGGAAATCGATGAAAGGGAGGCCGAATTGCATCAGCCCTTTGTGCATTACTGCGGTACTCAACACAGAGAAGAGATGAAGACAACCAATTTTACCTCACAGTAATCAAATAGAAGGAATGGCAAGGCCGAATGGACACGAGTTAAGAAGCTGGAACTCGCTGTTTGTAATGACAGAACCCGAATTAGGGGCATGAATACACTCTCTACTTGTTTGCGATGCTTCTAGATAGCTCAATTGAAAGGGAGAAGAGATGGTACAAGGTGACCCGAGAAGGACTCCTTTCACTGTCAAACATAAATCGAATTAAAATGAGCCGAGTCCAATTAGGCACATCCAAGTCTCTGAGCAATGTTCCAGGGATCACATGAAGCCTTTAATGTATCTAATTTGGTATGCATTTAAGAGAAGGCTTAAAATGGAAAATGGTATTCGGCAGATATCAAAAGAAGGAGCACACTCGATCCAAAAATGGATACTGATAATCAAAAGGGTATAATAACTCTTAGACCATGTTAAGGGTGCGCTATGCCTTCACTGTGGCAACCTCTCATTGGTTAGAGGTGGACAAAACGGCTATAAATCATAAAAAGTCGGCTTGATCCTGAAGATACCATATTCACTGCCACTGGCGCACCTGCAGCAAAATTAACATTATATACAGCTGTCCCATGCTCCAGACAAGCTGCCAAAAGAGAAGAATCTTCTCCCATGCATGAGGAGAAGCATGAACCATATTGAACAAATCTCAGCCTTTGAAATATGAAAATTGAGGGCTGATGAATATTTGGCGCCCTGGATTGCTGAGTTGGCTTAAATCCAATGGCCAAGACCCCTGAGCAGATGGCTTGATGCCTTGAAGGAAGATCTTGATCATTGAAGAAAAGATGAAAGATTTGAAGGGTGAAGATCATAGCAGCCAAAAACCCTAAACCTTATGCTCTAGGCTATATAAGAAGATGAATAAGGGAAGAAGAAAAAGACGATTACACCACCAGGGAGAAGAGGAAGAGAAAGACCACGATAATATACAAGAGATAGAGAGATAGCAAGAAAAAGAGAAAAAAAGAAAGAAATTAGTGTTCTTCTCCCCTTGTAAGAGTGAAAACCAAAAATTAGGTAATCAAATACCTACAAAAATGTAAAGCCTTGAGGGCTGGGTTCTTATGAATAAAGATTTCTTTGATGAAATTAAATCTTTTATTTTGAATTTTTGTTGCTTTTAGTTCACTGTTGGAGCTTCTTCTCTCTCATTTCCTTTTCTTTTTATTTTATTTCTTAATTTTTATGAAAAATATACAAAATGAGAAAGCTTCATGATGTTCTAAGCTTATTTTATAAGCAAGCATGAAGTTTAATGATCACCAAAAAGAAATGTATATATATATATATATAAATAAATATTAAATAAAAAGTCTTTGCTTTCCTTCTTTACCTTTTTATTTCTTCTTCCTTGTTGCCTTTTTATAAAAAAAAATATATGTTATCACTCTAGTATTTTATTTCTTCTTTTGCACTTTTATTGTAAAAAAAAATAAAGTAAAAAACCGAAAACATACAAATCTGATTTTTCTTGAACTTTCTTTGATCTTTTATACTTTTAATCTTTGTATAAAATAATCGAATAATGAAGATGCATGTGTTGAGCTGTATAGTTCCTATTGCATCTAATTTATTTGATTATTTTATTAGAAAAGATTAAAAGTGAACAAAAAATGAGTTATAATGGTTGAGCTGTATAGTTCCTATTATAATCTTCTTGATATGGGGCCTATGGTGCACAAATAAATTCTAGATGATCTCTTCATGCATAAATGCATATCATGTGTATAAAAGGCACAATATAAAGAGATCAAATAGACATTTGTGCAAAATAGTGAAAGAATGAGGTTCAAATTGCAAATAGATGTCAACCATGTTGAAAATATCATTTGTACATTTGAATTGATGATTTCTTAATGATTTGTCCCTTTGTCAAGTGAGATTATGCAAAAATGTGATTTCAAACAAAATCAGGGGCTCCCCTGTATAAAAACAAACTTTGATAAATTTTTGATCATGATATAAGAATTTTTGGAGCTTTGATTTCCCTTTTCTCTCTTGTTGGTACCAATTTGTAGCTCAAAAGCTATTAAAATCTGTTATACCTTGCAACCAGTCATGATAAGGACTCTATACCAACTATTGGTACAGTTTGAAACCTAGCCCCAGTACAAAAGTTCAAGATAGGTACCACTGGTACAAGGAAAGCACTTAAAGGTGCTGAAATGACCTCTGCTGGCAAAATGGGCAATATAAATTAAAACAGGGACTAAAACAAAAAATGGACATCACCATCAAATAGAGGACTTCAAAACATATAAAATTGACATAAACTTTGCATTTTTCTGATCTTATTTCGAATTGATATGAATTTTCAAAGTTCATGTTTAAAAAACAAAGAAAAATCAGCAACAAGCTGCTGCTGGTAAAATGAACATTATAAATTGTTTAAAAATCCAAATCAGAAAATCAATGTCATGGTTAGATAGAAAACTTCAAAATACATAAAATAGACATTAACTTTATATTTTTCTGACCTTGCTTCAATTTATTATGAATTTTCAAAATCAGCTTGTTAAAAATAAAAATCTAGTAATTAAAATTGGCAAATGACCTCCAATGCCCCTCTGTACAGATAAATGCTCTAAAATAAGAAATAAATCTCTAAAAATCATGAAACTCCTCTTGGATATAGTAGATATTCTCTTCTATGAACCACTAACAGAAGATCATATGACCTCAAACCAAAACATAAAGTTCCAAATTAATTTGATATGTATAGAAGTATGAACTTCATGAAACCGATATACATATTACTTAAAATCCAAACTCATGCCAAGAGATGGTTTCAAGCTGCCTTAAAAAGATTCAGGATATGTAAATTAGCATAGTTCATCTTCCAAACATGATTCAGAAGGCTCATCACTCCAACTGGTACCAAATCGGCACAAACCGAGAAACCCGGATTCTGAGTATTCCCAAACCTTTAAATAAAATGAAATTGAAATTAAATCGAGTTCATGCATGTCACAACGATGTTCAATGATCAATTAATGGAAGAAGAAAAGAAAACGACTTGATTCGAAAGAAATAAAAATCAAAGGTCCCAGCGAAGCTCCATGGCGAATCGCCACCTCTAGTGATCGAGGATAGCCGATGATGGGTGCATTCAAATCCTGCCACCAAGGCGATGCCAACCGTCACCTCCTTTGGCCTTGCCGTGACCGGAAATGTCACTGGAGCGGATGGCCGAGCAAGACCCCAAGTCGGGTTTCGAACCCGATCCATATCCCATTTGCACGAATATTAAAGCAGCATAAACCATTTGATGAAGGCGCCAAAATGAATGTTTAAATGGAAGTACGGATCTCAAAGCAGGTTTAATTTGGAACCGATATCCAAATCTCAGCGACCCTCTATCCTATGGGACCCAGATATCATCGTGTCTGATTTAAAAACAAAAGATCTTGACCGAATCTCAAAGTCTGAATCTGAGGCTAGCACAAATTTCAAAGCCCAAAGCCCTAATCACAAAGTTCAATGTTCAGATCCAACATTCAACACAAATCCTGAATCCCATACTACACATCTTAAAGCCCATTATACAAATCTCAAGGCCCAAACAATCAATAAAATAATTAAATTAAGAATCACTTTTGCATATAAAACCTTCTGACTTTTCATATTAACAGCGAAGTCCTTTCTAATTTACAGATAAGCCCCTACCAGGCTAAAACTTTCTCAAACAAGCCCTTAAAAGCCCAATTTCAACTTGAAACCTTGTTTAAAGCCCATATTGCATATCCATACCCTTCCAGCTTTATAAATAGGCCCTCACAAAAACATAAATATTTACAAATAGGCCCTTATCGGTCCTTTTCAAGTATAACTTTTTCATCCTAAGCCCAAATTGACTCAAACCACCTCCAAACGAACCCAAATCAAATTCTTCATCTTTCTAAATCAAAATTGAATATTTCCAAGCATCAGCCAAACCCTGGAATGACCAAAATACCCTTTCTTCAAAATTAAATGATTTCATTTCTTAATAAAATGTAAATAATCAACAAAATATAGATAAATACGTCATAAATCAAACATAAACAAACAATGTATATAAACTTCTCAAATATTCAAATTCTTATTTCGAAAACACTATTTTAATATAGAATCACAAATACACATATATCCAAATGCATAGAAAAACCAAATCAACTCTAGAATCTATACATGAACCCCCATTCTAGCCCCTTTATTCAATTCGCATAAAAGTAGGCATAAATCCCGGAATGGACGAGGTGTTCAGCATGGCTTGGAAGGGTCATCTGATGTAATTAACAGCGGGAGCTTGCGCCCGCTGGGAGTTAAACGTCCCCACAATCAATAAACTCTCTCGATGGACTGATTATGAACCGTAGGTCTGTCGAGGGTGAACCGAAGGAACAGTAGAAAGAAAATGAATGTTTCAAGTTCGATGTTCTCCACCATGTCTTAAAAATGAGAGAGCATAGAACCATGAGGCATTTTAACACATGCACACACCTTCCATACCAGCTGTGCAACTTTCTGCGCCCTACAGGTTTTGGCACGCCCGGTGGGACTTTCTCCTCCTCACAGGTTCGGGATCCGATACGAAGATAAAAGGAACATACTCAAGTAGCCAATGACTTCAAAACACTCAAACAACAAGTCATTGGACCGCTTGAGTTATGTCATTTCCTTTTATATTCGATATCGACGCCTATGGATTGAATAATCGGGCTAACACTCATGTATAAGTTTATATATGAAAATTGACTAATGAAATTTTGAGTTTTGCTTGTTTGCAGGAATGGCTTACACCGCAGTCAACGCACGCTCTTTTTCCCAAGTTGCCAGCCTCCCAGCTGGCGAAGAGGTGGTTTATTTTGGGACTTTCGCAGTCCCGGTTGATGAAGTTAGGGCATTCGAAGCCCCTGTTCCCGCTCTAATGAATGAACAACTGTCCCTCGGGTCTATCACCGAGGAAGAAGTTACAGATGATGATGAAGTATGTTACTTTCTCACCCCTAAAGGGATGCACGGCAAGACGTTCATTCCTCTCTCCAAAACTAGGCGCGCAAGAAGGCGCGCATCTAGGAAAATTAACCCGACTCCAGTGACCCCTCTGTCGGTCACCAGGAAAAGAAATCTCCAAGCTTACCAGGATGAGCTGGTGTCTCAACCAGCCCTTCCCGTCAGCAACTCATTCTCCCCTCTCAGGATAGTGAGGAGAAATTCTTCTACTGCACACATACGTGCAGCGGGAGAAGTCCCTCGAACCATCTCGTTCATCCATGAACCGAAAGGGATGAACACCGACCGCAAAATGGTTGATGATGCTGCTATGGCCATTCATAGGGCCCACAAGCAGCTTCGCATGTTGAAGCAGCGCAGGAATCGATACTATGTTAATCCTGCGCAAGAAACCTCTACATCCCTTTCCGTCAAATCTAGGTTGACATTTCCAGCCCAAAAGCTGGGGGCATCCAATGACGCCCAACCCTCAATCAAATCGAGGCTGACGTTCCCAGCCTCAAGACCAAAACCAACCTTTTCAGCCTCAAGGCTGGGGGCACCTGATGTTGCCCCGCTAAAACCAAAACTCTGTCGAGAGATGCGTGCAAGCACCTCTCAAAGCTCGAGCAAAGAGGGATCAAATCAAACCCCTCGAATTCTGAGAAGACCAACCAGTGTACATGATAGGCTGGGGGCACGAATCGATCCGCGCCCCTCGAACACTGGAAGCTTGACAATAGTGGCCCCAAATGCCACTCACAAGAAGCGAAGGGTCGCTAAAACGTACTCTAAGCAAGAAGAAGAAGCGATGGTCTTCATGATAACCATTAATGATGACCTCGAAGAGGAAGATGACCATAAACCCTCCAACCCTACCGTATGCATGGTGAGAAAAGGGAAGGACCCCATCGTCGAAAATCCAAGTGACGATGAAGAGGAGTCTGATGCAGCATGCCTGCCTCCTATAAATGCCAGACCCAAAACCATAAGTGGCTCAGATATAGGTCATATGGATGGGCCCGCATTGGGTAACTTCCATACCGTCTTGGCGACTTCTCCATGTGCTGGTGAAAGTCAAACCGGCACACAAACGCAAGAACAAATGTTATCTGCCTTCAATCAAATGCAAGCCGAGATACAAAATCTTAGAGCTGAAGTACATCAAGCCCACGAAAGGGAGCAAAGGTTAATAGCTGAATTCCGAGGGAAAGGCCTCGCTGGCTCCGAACTCGAAAGAGGAGAAACATCAAATCGATCCAGCCCCGTAAACGGGCTCGAAAGATCAGAAAGACCAAACCCTCAAGAAAGACGCAGGGTACATTGGGAAGATGAAAGGCGAGAAACCTCCCCAACCTTTACTGCGGTTGATGTTCAAGAAATGATCAGCCGTCAGTTACAAGAAATGGGGATTGCCCCAAAACGAACAACACTGCGAATAGGGAAGCCATACCCTCCCGAATTCGATATACCAAAATACCCCCCAACATACACCGTTCCTTTATTCTCCAAGTTCTCAGGAAATGGGACAGATGAAACGGGACCTGAACAGCATGTCAGCCACTTCATGATTCAATGTGGTGACTCTTCAAGAGAAGAAGCGTTCCTTTGTCGCCAATTCGCTAGAAGTCTTTCAGGACCAGCTTTCCAATGGTATTGTTCCCTAAAACCAGGAAGTATAAAATCTTGGGACCAAATGGCGCGTGCCTTCATAGACAGGTTCGCCACTGCGAGCAGTCCAATAAGACTTGCCGATTTAGCATGGGCCAAACAAGGGCCAAACGAAACTCTTCTGGCATACATCAACCGCTGGAGAAATATGAGCAACAAGTCGAGCCATTCTATACCCGAAAGGGAGGCAGTTGATTTGCTCATAAGAAGTACATCCGGCAAAATGAGAGAAATGTTAATCATTGCCAACCCTAATAGTTATCAAGATCTGGTAGACACTGTATCCAGGTTGGGGCAAACAGATATAGAAGAGAAGTCATCAACCTCTTTCAAACCTAGAAGAGACTTTCCGAAGAAGAAAGAATCGAAGACGGTATACGCCGTCAAAACCAATAAAGCCAACAAAACCAAAAACAGAGATTCTGACTCTTCTGACGAGGAGGCGAGGCAAGTCGATAGCCAACCCACTCAGCCAGTTCTTCGCAATAACCAAAATAATCGTTATTCCAAATCGTTAGAGGAACGAAAGAATAAGAAGTATTCTTTCAAGAAGGAGAAAACGGCTAAGATATTCAAGCAAGCCTTGGAAGATGGTATGGAATTGCCTCCAAGCAAACGCCCCGATCAGGCAGATAAGGTTGATCACCCTAACTACTGCCCATATCGTAGGGTGATAAGTCATAAAATAGAAGACTGTTGGGTCTTCAAAGACCTAATAGAAAGAAGAATACAAGAGGGTCGTATGCAATTAGCGCCAAGTGCCGTGCAACAACCCGCACCTCACGAGCAAGTTAATGTCATCTCTCATGATGAGATGATCGAAGAAAAAAGGGTTGAAAGTCCCGCAAATGAAACATGGGAATTCCACCTCTCTAGGAAAACCAAAAAGTTGCTAAGGCAGCTTCTGAAAGAGCCTCAAGTCAAATGGGATAGCAATTTAAACCCCACTGTGCCAAGGCCCCCAAAACGGGTCATCCATCGCAAGCCAAACAAGAATGGCAGCCAAAAGGGCAAGAAGTCACCCAAGCCAGCAGAGTTGCCTACACCTTCTGAAATCCAAAAACACATACAAACTTTAGAGAATCATAAGCAAGGTACCCCGCTACCGTTGACTCTCTTAGACTTCTTAACAGAAGATGTACTGACCTTAATGTTGGGCCTCAAAACTGAGGAAGGAGAAACGAGTAAAACCCCTCAAGAGGAAGAAAACAATGATGATGACCATGAAACATGCAACGTGGTTGTCTATGGAGGAAGTTCCTCAAGTGACTCAGATGACGGTGAAGTCGTCTTTGTCAGAACTGAAAAACCTGACTGCCAAGCAGTGCTTCGCTCGGGTACGTACATCCCTGAGCGCCAACCGCCACAAGAAGACGAAGTTGGAAGGTCGAAAGCCAAGGCAAAGGGGAAGGAACCCGCAGCGCAAGATGAACCAGTACCTAAGAAATATATGGTGCAAGATTACAATATCCTCGCACAGCTTAGAAAAATACCAGCTGCAGTAAGCGTGTTTGACATATTGATGATGTCCGTTGAAGTGAGAGAAGTGCTCATTTATGCACTCCAAAACCCTGAAGAGTTTCAAGCGCATTTTGCCGAAAAGAGGATGCAAGAAATAGCACTGGTGGATAATAAAAGTCCAACCATCACCTTCAATGATGATGATTTGCTTATAGGCACGTCTGATCACAATAGACCACTCTTTCTTACTGGTGAGTGCGATGGCCAGAAGGTAACCCGCATGTTAATCGATCCGGGCTCTTCCATTAATCTGATGCCTAAGCGAACATTGGACCGTCTCACATTGAGCGCTAAATTTCACACGAAAGACAAAATCACCATACATGGATTCAACCACAAAACGGAGCAATCCATGGGGGCAGTTAGCCTACCTTTTGATATTGGTGGTATTCAAGAATGGATGAAATTCTACATTATCGATGCGAAAACCACATACAACGCATTGATAGGTCGACCATGGCTACATAATAACAATGCCGTCCCGTCAACCTTGCATCAATGTTTGAAATATATAAAAGATGGCGAAGTCAAACAGATCAATGGAGAAATTAAGCCGTTTGAAGTACATGAAATAGGGCTGAAAGATGCCAAATACTTCTTCGATAAACCTGTCCTAAAAGGAGAATGTTCGAAGAAACAACGAGATGAGAAAATAAGGCTCTATGGAGCCGATACTGACTCATCATCAGGGGAGGACGCTGATGAAGCTAGGATACTCCCGTCATACATAATACCCTCAGAAGACGAGGAAGAAGTAGGTCAATCCTCATTGATGATCGAAAGGATACCTGAAAACCATCACAAGGAGCTCACACCAAGGGAAGTGAACCAAATCCAAGAAATGGTGGTATTCATAATACCGCCTAAAGAAGAAATCACCGAAGAGGGAATTTTTAGGCATAAGCCTATTGTATTCTATAGAACCTCCGATGGTAAAGATCGTTCTTTGGTGCTGAACGACGACGAATGGCCTTTAGAAGATGAAGTCATGTCCAACAAAGTGGATGTACCTCTTCTACCATATTGTCCCAAAAGCCTAGCCAGGATTCTCGCAAATATGAGTCCCATGTCTCCAACCTATGCTATGACCAAGCGATTCGAGAGGATATTGGCTCACCGCAATTCTACAATCATAGGACCAGATGGAAAGCCAAGAAATACTCGAGGGCTCGGGTATGAAGAATATGATGATGAAAGTGATGACTCCAAATGTCGTCCCATACAATACTTCAGCGACAGTGACAGTGATAACGAGTCACCGACTTGTGATCTAAGAAAGATCCAAGGGAAAGCTGCCCATGCCAATTTAGAAATGGCTTTAAGAGGCGGTCGTGGTAGAGGCCGTGGAAGAGGTCGAGGGAGAAATCCTTTCGCTAATGCCTTGCCGAGACAACCCAAACCAAATCCGACCGAAACTCGCTCTTTCCAAGACCTGTTGAGACAAATGAAAGATTTAGATGTGCATTCCGAGCATAGACAACAACAACCCAATGATAACCGAAGAACCTCCCAAGCTTCATGTCATGCAATAGAAGCTGAAGACGATCAATCGTCGTTTGTCGCATGCAGTGTGTGCGATAGACTGGGAGAGGTTACAGAAATGACTTCATGTGTCGAATGTGGGGCCGTATGCCATCCCCCTTGCACGAGGTTTAGAGAACATCCTCAAGGTAGTGATGAAACCCCGAAATGGAGCTGCTTACGTTGCTTCAAAGGCAAATGGGTACCAGAACCGAAGAAAAGTGAAGGAAGAGCAGAATCACTGCTCCCAGCACCATCACTTGAGTCTTTTCCACTTGAAGGCATGCTGGCTCAACTCCTAAAGGACTATTTGAAATTCCAGTCCGCCAAAAGACAAGCCCATACCGATTCAACGAATACAGTCTCTGAATCGAAGAAACCCGTTCCAGTGATGCCAAAAGAAAAGAATACTCTGGCAGAATTTAAGAACAAAACATACTCATTTGGGCGAGATAAAGTTGCTAAAGCGTTTGACCTAATGATGCAAAAAGGTCTCAACTTGCCAGTATGCAAACGCCCAGAACAGGCGAGTAAGGTCAACGAACCTAATTACTGCCCATATCACCGTATCCTTGGTCACACCATTGATGACTGCTGGGTCTTCAAGGATTTTCTAGAAAAGAAAAGGCAAGAAGGAACCCTACCACTCACTGTGGTAGCCCATCTAGACGGGACGCATACGACCATTCCCAACAAAGATAAGGGGAAACAAAAGATGAAGTTTATCCCTAAAGACGAAGTGCCTTCGCAATTCGAAGAAGGGGACATGGTATCCATGCTCAGCCAGTCTCAACCATCCAAAGACGGTCACACTAAAATCGAGTGAAAAGGACCATATATCGTCGAGCAAGCTTTGGGGCGAGACACCTATAGGTTGCGAGAAAGTAATGGAAACAAATTCGCACCACCTATTAAAGGGAGGTACCTCCAAGAATACTGCGCACCCGGAATGCAAAGTTAAACCCGAAGTTTAAAAACTCGAGGCGACAACTCGGAAAATTCAGAAGAAGAACAAGAAGCTGAGTGCTACATGGCATCTCAAAGGTCCACCGACTCAGAATATGATTCACCTCAAGAAAAAGAGGATCATAGTAGCGGTAGCCGATCAAAGAAAGGCAAATGCATGGATTGTGATGAAGAAGATGACCATTACGACATGTTCAACTGCGACCGATGCTATAAATACTCATGTACCACCTGCGCTACCGGGAAAAAGATAAGTCCTGGGTACGATAAAAGATTCATCGACTGGTTGTGTAGATACTGCAACTATGCCATGGAAGATGAAGATGAATGGAAGAGAGGAAAAGCCAAGCAAGCATCTGAGAAGAAGAAAGGCGAAAGCTCTAAATCTCGTTCAAAACATGAGTCATCAAAGAAACCTAAAGATGATGACTTGAGCGACTCCAGCGCGGATGCCACATGTTACATGGTAGAAGTTGAGTCTAACCCAAAAGAACATGGGTTTGAAAATGGGCCAATGGATTACGAAAGCGCAAGGCCCATGAAATCAATCAGCGGCCACTATTTGAAACTATACCAAGATGGTGACACACCAAGCGACTTCTGCCAAGAATATGAAAGTGACTCATGAACCGTCACTTACAAAACCACCCCCACTAAAGTCGTGATGGAGGTGACAGTGCACATGGAAGGGCACGTCGGGCATCGATGCGCCCGAAGGGGAAATGATGTATATACCCCACTCTCGAAAGGAGTCGACATCTCTAAGTCACAAACTTCCTCAATCTAAATGCTTGTCTGCATGTTTGCATGAAATGAGAATCCTACGAGATCTCCTCCTCGAACTCTATTCCACGATCTCCAAATTTTAAGATCGAAAACTCCACAAATATCCGAAATTCCAATAAACCTAAAGTCTAATATCCACGAATAAAATGTTCCAAACAAAATTCCACAAATATCCAAAATTCCAATAAAGCCTAAATTTCAATATCCATGAATAAAATACCCCAATGAATATGCATAAACGAAAACCTCTACGAATAAAAAGGACCAAATCGCAGCATGAGTGAAATTATCTCGAGCGAAAAGTAAGGTCCCCCAACTACCCACAAAATCCATAAAGGCCTCTCGCCACAAAATGGGTTTTGTTAAGTTTGTACCCTTAAACAATTAACACTGGCAAAGTTTGTCCAGCCAGTTCTGAATATGGACAAACAAGTTTTATATTTTGTACTTTAAACAAAATGTGGGCTTTGGTGTTGTGCCCATTTGAAACAACTATCACTGGTTTTGTCTTTCCTCCCAGTTTGAAAAAAGGAGAGACAAGGTTTCTTCATTGTCCTTTAAACAATGGAGTGCCTAATGATGATATCTCAAATAAAATCAAAAGATTAAAGAAAGCGGTCGTTTAGACTATTTAAATTCTGAAGGCACAAAATCCTTTTTAAAACAATGGTATTCACATTTCCCGTAATACCCCTGCCTAAGAATTGATGCTATATAGGCTATTCAAGAAGTCACGAGAGGAGTGAGTAAGGTATCACCTCCAAACAAGTGCATACGTGCACCTAAGTCCCACTATAATATAAAAAGAGTGGAGAGATGTAAGGCCTACAAAGAAGCCTCACGCACAAAATGGGCTTTGTCAAGATTGTGCCCTTTAAACAATTGTCACTGGTACGCTCGTCTAACCAGTCATCTAAAGTGACGAGCAGGCTTTATATATTTGTGCCGAACAAAATAAGGCTTTGATGTTGTGCCTAGGCCACGTGTGCACTAAAACAATTATCATGGCCCAAAATAAGAGAAACTGAGAACCCAAAAGCAATAACCATAATCGGGTTCTCACCAAACCAACCTCTGCGAAAACCAACATTGAGCCAGATCAACACCCATAAAAAGTGGACCTATAGATCAATGCCCCATAAGCCACAATCCAAACTGGAGCCTAATAACAAGTACCCCTGGCTCTAAGACATACTGAAGTCTCACCGAAGGCGAAACCCAAGACTCGATGCGCCTTTAACAGCCGTCCCCCGGGCCATAATCAAGCCAGAGCTCGAGAAAAAGAACCCTCGGCTCTAAACACTGAAATCCTATATAAGACTAAAAGCCCGCGATTTGGCACCCCTCTCTACAATAGTCCCACCGATAACAATTAGGGACTTCTCAAGCTGGAGTTAAAGAATCAACCAGCCGTTCAATACAGGTCCCACGGGTGGCAAGAAATTACCCTAAAATCCAAGCATAATTTGGCATACCTTTTCAATACGTCCCACGGGTGATGTCTAAAACCAAACCGCATAATAAATTCTCTTGGCTTCGAAACCGCTATACGAAGACCAAGAAAAAACCCTGTTTAAGCCCTATATAGGCCAGAGTCCATGATAGACTCTTAATTGAAACTATGTCCCACCAAGGCCCAGTACATAAATAGGCCTACGATCAGATTGTAACCAAGAATCAAGCTCATAATAATACTCTACTCAAACCTGCGTCCCACCAACCTCAAACCCAAACAGCACATAGACGGGCCGGTTATCGAGATGCACGATAAGGCCGTGAGGGACCGCACAATACTGCAAATGTTCTTTCACACAAGTCCTACAGGCGAGTCCTTAAACATTTTCCACAATCGGTGCGACGTATATACAGCATATGGGCTAGTCAAATACCGAGAAGTGAATTGAAATTATGAAAGACCACAAACAAGCCCCAACGGGCAGACCCTCGAACAGTTCTCGCGTTTGGCACGACGCATACATAGCATATGGGCTAGTCAGTTGCCAAAAAAAAAAAAGCGAAACGAGGTTGTGAAAGATCACAAGAGCATATAAAGTCGATCCTTCATCAAAGTCTCACAACCCCTTACCCTTTTACATCCAAGGTGCGACGAAAGTACAGCATATGGGCTGGTCAATTACTGAGGAACAGAACAAGTTTATGAATGGTCACAAGATCATATAGGACCGATCTTTCATGAATTCTCATTTACTCTCTTACATCCAAGGTGCGACGAAAGTACAGCATATGGGCTGGTCAGTTGCCGAGGAACAGAATAAATTTATGAAAGGTCACAAGATCATATGGGACCGATCTTTCATGAATTTTTATTTACCCCTTCTACATTAAAGGTGCGACGAAAGTATAGCATATGGGCTGGTCAGTTACCGAGGAACAGAATAAATTTATGAAAGGTCACAAGATCATATGGGACCGGTCTTTCATGAATTCTCATTCACCCTTTCTGGATTCAGAGGTGCGGCGAAAGTAAGCATATGGGCTAGTCAGTTACCGAGGAGCAGAATAAATTTATGAGAGGTCACAAGATCATATGGGACCGATCTCTCATTTACCCTTTTCAGATTCAGAGGTGCGACGAAAGTACAGCATATGGGCCAGTCAGTTACCGAGAAATAGAATAAGGATGTGAAAGATCTGAAGAGCCTATGAAGCCGATCTTTCAAGGAGTTTAACGACTTCTTCTGCATTCTGCGCGTGACATATATACAGCATATGGGCTAGTCAGTAGTCGAGAAGCAGAGTAAGATTATGAGAGGTCTGAAGAGCCTATGAAGCCGACCTTTCATTCTTACAAACGGGCCCTTAACGGGGTCGCAGGAAATTTCTAACCCTTAAGGGGGTCTCGTAATTCTGCGTGCAACCCATATATAGGCATATGAGCAGGGACAATCGCGAAGAAAACGATGTGGGAAGACGAAGGGGCATGTACAGCTTTTTAGCTATCCTTTCATGTCGGTCCCAAGAAATTAGCACCCTTAACGGGGTTTCCGTGTTCTATGCGAGACTTATAAGACGGGTGCTTGCTAGAAGGCGATGCAAGGATGTGGAAAACCGTAAGAAGCGTATGAGCTGGTTCTCCATGACCTTAAGATATTTGGATTTCTGTGTTCTACGCAAGACCTATAAAGACGGGTGCTTGCTAAAAGGCGATGCAAGGATGTGAAAGAACCGTAAGAAGCATATGAGCTGGTTCTTCATGACCTTGAGGTCATTATACGTGTGGAGCCATGACGATATAGGAGTCAGTATCCATACGCTCACCGTTCACTGAGAGTACAGCTATATAACGGCTGTTCAAAGTGGACAAAACCCAAGCCAACTGGAGACGTTCGATCGCTTAGAACCCGATTGGAGGAATGCGGAAGGTTTGAGGTACAGCTTGAGTCCAATGAAGATGCCTCGTCACTTAGAACCCGATGGGGAAGATTCAAAAGATTCAGGATTAAGCCCTGACTCTAACGAGTTCGTCTGATCGCTTAGAACCCGGTTGGAAGGAATTCGAAGGATTCAGGAGAAAAAGACAAAAAGAGAATACAGGAGAAAACCAAGGCGAACAAGGCCATTCAGTCGCTTAGAACCCGATTGAAGAAGGTCTGGAAGGCTTGAGAGAAAACCCGAGTTGGATGAGTTTACTTAATCACTTAGAACCCGGTTGAGGGAGATTCGTAAAATTTGGTCACCAAAAAGAGAAAGAAAGAAGGAGAAAGAGAAAATCACAAAAGCAAACATCAACCACAAATACGTATATCTAAACATACATATATCCAAGCATGATCAATCAAAACCAAAATACACGTACAAAGAGTGGACTCGAAGGCGCGCACTCTCACAATGAATCCACAAAATGAGACCTAAAGGAAGGTACCATAAGGCACCATAACCAAACAGGGCTCCACAGTCGCAGAAGCATCCTGGGGGCAGCCGGTACCCTCTCCTGCCCTAGCATCAGATGAACCTGCAGTACATGTATCTGACCCTGCAAGAATAGACACGTTTTATAAGAGAAACATAAGAAACAAGAGAAGAGAAAAGAAAAGGGAATGATGGGTTTATACCTGGATGAATAGGCGTCCCAGTGGTGGGAGTAGAAGTGCTAGTCTTGCGCTTCTTCCTCTTACGAGAAACCTTCTCAGGAAGAGGGTCAGAACGCTGAAGGATCCTAGCAGGGATCCCGAAAGAGGTCAACACCCCACCCTCTGGCGCGCGAAGCACTATAAGATGAGTAAAGGTTTAGTGCAAACAAGCGAAATACATAAAAAGAATTAATAATAGAGGAAAACATACCTGTAGTCCGAGGCATGGAGAAGCGGCTGTCTCGACTACGCACACCAGGCACTCTCTCAAGAGGAGGCACGGGTCTCACACCAATGTGATCGTCGGGACCTGGCAAAACCCTCTCCATCCACTGCTCAATGGTCTGCACGTAACAAACCTGAACCATGTCCCTATACCATCTCTCATATGGAACAGTGAAACTCACCGACCTAAAAACTCGAGGCATGACAAACCGCGCCTGTGTCTCTATACGAAAGAGCGACGTCCAGCACCTGGCCGCCCCTACTAGGCCAGCACGAATGTCGCTAGAAAGAGGGACATCAGCAGGAATACACTGATCCAGACCAAACTGATGCGCACAGCGGTGAGGCATATATGGCTCTAAAACCACCCTATCACCCAAGCGCAAAGGAAGAAGTCCATGGCGAAGGCTAACCAAGAAACCCGCCTCCGCAGATCCCAACCTCAAACTCCTACAATGCTCTCCACCTGGACCTCTGTCGAACAAAACCAAATCCTCAGACTGCTCGTCATGACAAGCAAACTGTCTCCCACCATGCAGTCTAATATAACTATCGCTATGATAAAAGAAAGCCCGCGCCCTCAGCGCTGGAATACGGCTGGCTCTCGCTCCCGCTATCTCGGCCAGCACCGGCAAATCATGCCGTAAACTATGATCCATGACAGGAGAATATAATCCCGCCCAATACATATGAGCCCAACCAAACAAGTAGTGATAAGGCACGACCTCGTCGCAAAAAGAGGGGTCACATGATGTCGAAATCACCCTCATGCTCTTGAAAAGGTTAGCCAGCGCAGGGATGGTTAAAGAAACCAACTTCCCTCGCGCCAACTTGTTGGCCATGACAAAAGTCTCAGGCCTGATGATACCAACCGGCTGGCTAGGGACAACAAAATAGCAAAGCCACCAAGATAAAAAAGCCGTCAAGATAGCCTCTGGCCCCAAAACTCCACGACGGCTATGACACGATCGGTCAGCAAGACTGTCATAAAATATCGCCGCTTTCTTCGAATCAAGAGGACTAGAAGGACGAGCGAATGACTGGCATGGGTGCCTAACCCGATCAGTGAAATACCTAATCCAGGCAGAAAAGCTCACATCACCCGAATGGGAAATTGTGCGGTAAACGTCGAACA
Organism: Carex myosuroides; assembly: GCA_028015225.1. Lineage (NCBI taxonomy): Eukaryota > Viridiplantae > Streptophyta > Magnoliopsida > Poales > Cyperaceae > Carex > Carex myosuroides. Next base: position 7,708,599 of record CM051470.1, on the reverse strand, counting down.
ATCGACGAAGTGCAGCTGAATACACAAAGGTACCCTCAGATGACCTCTGCCCCAAGGCCTCAGCATCGGGTAGGTACTCGTCATAGGGGTCCCCAGACAGCCTATGAAACTCTAGAGGTGAAATGGTCAACTCACGGTCCTCCAAGACGACCGTGTTGGAGGCATACCTCCACCTCTCTGCTAAAGCCTGAAAGAAAGACGGGTCCCAAGTATACTCAAAAAGAGAAAGAAATACCGCATGATAAATGCCAACCCTCTCAAGAGCAGCCCGCTCGCTCCGAAGGATGAATCTCACCCAGTCCACCAAACCCGCCTCTGTCCTTAAGGTGCCCGGAGGAAGACACCCAGGTATCCAAGGAAGAGCCCCAGTACCCATCATGTTGAGTCCTAAAAGGTGCAAAGAATGCGGTGTCCGATCTGATGAAGTGGGGTGAAGACTATCCCCTAAAAAGGAATGATAATCATGCTGCCGCAGCACAGGCCCAACGCGGTGAGTGACCCCTGTCCTCAAAACAGTCTCTGGTGTCCAATCAATAGGATCACCAGGGAACCTCCCTCTCACAGGAGAAGGTCCCACCGGCAAGGGGTCATGCCTAGTAAAGGGAACTCCTGCACAAATAAAGAAACACTGTGAGCTACACAATAATGGTCCGAAAAGACCCTAAACTAAAAACCACAAAGGAAGATAGTCCGAAACGACTCTAAAACTACAACCATAATCCAAAAGGCTCCAAACATAGCCAAAACCACGAGTATAACCAATATCCTACAACTTCCCTTTTTTTTAGAAGCAACACAACAGAAATTTGATGAGATCCCGACTGTTTGTCAAGGAATTAAAGGCGATGCCTTTCCGAACCTTTTGGTACACAAGTTACTAACATGGCTTCTATGTGCCTTCTGTCCGTATGACCTTTGTGGCTGGACAGGTCTTGTCCGTATGACCTTTGTGGCTGGACAGGATTCCTTAGATATGTGTTCGAAGCATAGTCACTACCTGAGGCCCCTATATGAACAAGGGAATAAGTCTTCGGGTAAACCCCTAAGAATATACATCTAAACAGCACATCCGTTGAGTAAGAGCAAGTGTATGGGAGATAAGGAGAAGCGTACCTTGATTGCGAGACATGACTGAAGATGATGATCAAGCCAGCTTCCGAGCTTCGGCGTCAAACCAGACTCTGAGTAGTGACAAGAAAGCATAGAAATATGTTAGCTCAGAGTTTGGAATAAATCGAAGGGAGGGTCCGAAATGACTTTAAACTAAAGCATAGTCCGAAAAGACTCTAAACTACAGCCAAAACTAAGTCCAACCAGGCGTGGTCCGAAAAGACCCTAAACTAAAACCCATAAAGAAAGAATGGTCTGAAATGACCTTAAACTAAAGCATAGTCCGAAAAGACCTTAAACTACAACCAAAGCCAAGTCCCAATTCCATCAAAATTTGCTGCACTCGGTTGAAGGCTATAATATTTGATTTGAACGGTCTCGATCAATCAACGGACAAACTATTTTTGTGCGTCTTCACAATCTCACAAGGCAATAGTTTATGTTTCATGAAACATAAACTCTTGTCTTGTGAGATTGTGAAGACGCACAAAAATAGTTAGTCTGTTGATTGATCGGGACCGTTCAAATCAAAGATTACAGTATTTATTGTCTTCCATGAAAGTTTGATCAAAAATTATTTTTATTTACCCATCTATCTAGTTCATTGAAGATTGAAGTATCGTATGGCCACAAACACTTCGTGCTGGATCAAACCTCATACATAATAAATTTTCCAAACTTTTATGCTGGTTACATTCAATGTTCTCCCTTGATCATTTTAAAACAGATATGGAATGATTTCATTGCAGATCGACCGTTGATTTTCCGCTTGAAAATGAATGGTCCAAAAATATTTTTACAATTTGAAGGGACATACAATGATGAAAGTTTATAAAAATAATATGTATAAGTATTATTCTGTTTGACCCTAAAAAGTTGCTATTTAAACTCAGCACGACAAATAGTAATTTATGGGGAATTAAAATGCCAAGGTCGCACACAGACCCGTCAAAACAAATTGAATACAGCATGTTAAAATTCGTGATAGTATTCTACATGCAAAACCATGAATTTTTGGTGTGTAAAGTGGTCAAAATCATTAAGGAATTAATTCCTTGCAAATAAACAATGGCTGGATGGCATATTGGGTACAAATGGTGGGGTATGTTTAGCAAAAATCACCCTCCAAACCCTTCTGGGTACAAAATGGAGTGCACAAACAAAACTTCCACCCTGGGCCCACAAAGCAGTGACACAACATGGATATCGCTGACCATTGAAGATAGCCGAACTCGGTCCAGACAAATAAAACTCTGTGAACCAAATGATCAGCTATATGGTGCACAGTACGCCAAGCTCAACCAAGTCACAGGCCCGAGTTTAAAACCCCAGCGCTAAGCGTTTTGACCCCTTTGTTTCCTGTGAACTTGGAACACAGTGAGCCAATAAGGGCTTATGCATGGCGCATGGTAAAACACCCTCACCCAAAGAATAAAACATAAGAAAGAAAAAAGGACTCGGCTCCCCTGGTGAGGCCGACAAACAGGTCCCACCTTGTCAGTCTCCTCTCCCATGCTTCTTTCCCTAAAACCCCTTCGATACTCAGTGTACAAAGAAAGAAAAAGGAAATCGATGAAAGGGAGGCCGAATTGCATCAGCCCTTTGTGCATTACTGCGGTACTCAACACAGAGAAGAGATGAAGACAACCAATTTTACCTCACAGTAATCAAATAGAAGGAATGGCAAGGCCGAATGGACACGAGTTAAGAAGCTGGAACTCGCTGTTTGTAATGACAGAACCCGAATTAGGGGCATGAATACACTCTCTACTTGTTTGCGATGCTTCTAGATAGCTCAATTGAAAGGGAGAAGAGATGGTACAAGGTGACCCGAGAAGGACTCCTTTCACTGTCAAACATAAATCGAATTAAAATGAGCCGAGTCCAATTAGGCACATCCAAGTCTCTGAGCAATGTTCCAGGGATCACATGAAGCCTTTAATGTATCTAATTTGGTATGCATTTAAGAGAAGGCTTAAAATGGAAAATGGTATTCGGCAGATATCAAAAGAAGGAGCACACTCGATCCAAAAATGGATACTGATAATCAAAAGGGTATAATAACTCTTAGACCATGTTAAGGGTGCGCTATGCCTTCACTGTGGCAACCTCTCATTGGTTAGAGGTGGACAAAACGGCTATAAATCATAAAAAGTCGGCTTGATCCTGAAGATACCATATTCACTGCCACTGGCGCACCTGCAGCAAAATTAACATTATATACAGCTGTCCCATGCTCCAGACAAGCTGCCAAAAGAGAAGAATCTTCTCCCATGCATGAGGAGAAGCATGAACCATATTGAACAAATCTCAGCCTTTGAAATATGAAAATTGAGGGCTGATGAATATTTGGCGCCCTGGATTGCTGAGTTGGCTTAAATCCAATGGCCAAGACCCCTGAGCAGATGGCTTGATGCCTTGAAGGAAGATCTTGATCATTGAAGAAAAGATGAAAGATTTGAAGGGTGAAGATCATAGCAGCCAAAAACCCTAAACCTTATGCTCTAGGCTATATAAGAAGATGAATAAGGGAAGAAGAAAAAGACGATTACACCACCAGGGAGAAGAGGAAGAGAAAGACCACGATAATATACAAGAGATAGAGAGATAGCAAGAAAAAGAGAAAAAAAGAAAGAAATTAGTGTTCTTCTCCCCTTGTAAGAGTGAAAACCAAAAATTAGGTAATCAAATACCTACAAAAATGTAAAGCCTTGAGGGCTGGGTTCTTATGAATAAAGATTTCTTTGATGAAATTAAATCTTTTATTTTGAATTTTTGTTGCTTTTAGTTCACTGTTGGAGCTTCTTCTCTCTCATTTCCTTTTCTTTTTATTTTATTTCTTAATTTTTATGAAAAATATACAAAATGAGAAAGCTTCATGATGTTCTAAGCTTATTTTATAAGCAAGCATGAAGTTTAATGATCACCAAAAAGAAATGTATATATATATATATATAAATAAATATTAAATAAAAAGTCTTTGCTTTCCTTCTTTACCTTTTTATTTCTTCTTCCTTGTTGCCTTTTTATAAAAAAAAATATATGTTATCACTCTAGTATTTTATTTCTTCTTTTGCACTTTTATTGTAAAAAAAAATAAAGTAAAAAACCGAAAACATACAAATCTGATTTTTCTTGAACTTTCTTTGATCTTTTATACTTTTAATCTTTGTATAAAATAATCGAATAATGAAGATGCATGTGTTGAGCTGTATAGTTCCTATTGCATCTAATTTATTTGATTATTTTATTAGAAAAGATTAAAAGTGAACAAAAAATGAGTTATAATGGTTGAGCTGTATAGTTCCTATTATAATCTTCTTGATATGGGGCCTATGGTGCACAAATAAATTCTAGATGATCTCTTCATGCATAAATGCATATCATGTGTATAAAAGGCACAATATAAAGAGATCAAATAGACATTTGTGCAAAATAGTGAAAGAATGAGGTTCAAATTGCAAATAGATGTCAACCATGTTGAAAATATCATTTGTACATTTGAATTGATGATTTCTTAATGATTTGTCCCTTTGTCAAGTGAGATTATGCAAAAATGTGATTTCAAACAAAATCAGGGGCTCCCCTGTATAAAAACAAACTTTGATAAATTTTTGATCATGATATAAGAATTTTTGGAGCTTTGATTTCCCTTTTCTCTCTTGTTGGTACCAATTTGTAGCTCAAAAGCTATTAAAATCTGTTATACCTTGCAACCAGTCATGATAAGGACTCTATACCAACTATTGGTACAGTTTGAAACCTAGCCCCAGTACAAAAGTTCAAGATAGGTACCACTGGTACAAGGAAAGCACTTAAAGGTGCTGAAATGACCTCTGCTGGCAAAATGGGCAATATAAATTAAAACAGGGACTAAAACAAAAAATGGACATCACCATCAAATAGAGGACTTCAAAACATATAAAATTGACATAAACTTTGCATTTTTCTGATCTTATTTCGAATTGATATGAATTTTCAAAGTTCATGTTTAAAAAACAAAGAAAAATCAGCAACAAGCTGCTGCTGGTAAAATGAACATTATAAATTGTTTAAAAATCCAAATCAGAAAATCAATGTCATGGTTAGATAGAAAACTTCAAAATACATAAAATAGACATTAACTTTATATTTTTCTGACCTTGCTTCAATTTATTATGAATTTTCAAAATCAGCTTGTTAAAAATAAAAATCTAGTAATTAAAATTGGCAAATGACCTCCAATGCCCCTCTGTACAGATAAATGCTCTAAAATAAGAAATAAATCTCTAAAAATCATGAAACTCCTCTTGGATATAGTAGATATTCTCTTCTATGAACCACTAACAGAAGATCATATGACCTCAAACCAAAACATAAAGTTCCAAATTAATTTGATATGTATAGAAGTATGAACTTCATGAAACCGATATACATATTACTTAAAATCCAAACTCATGCCAAGAGATGGTTTCAAGCTGCCTTAAAAAGATTCAGGATATGTAAATTAGCATAGTTCATCTTCCAAACATGATTCAGAAGGCTCATCACTCCAACTGGTACCAAATCGGCACAAACCGAGAAACCCGGATTCTGAGTATTCCCAAACCTTTAAATAAAATGAAATTGAAATTAAATCGAGTTCATGCATGTCACAACGATGTTCAATGATCAATTAATGGAAGAAGAAAAGAAAACGACTTGATTCGAAAGAAATAAAAATCAAAGGTCCCAGCGAAGCTCCATGGCGAATCGCCACCTCTAGTGATCGAGGATAGCCGATGATGGGTGCATTCAAATCCTGCCACCAAGGCGATGCCAACCGTCACCTCCTTTGGCCTTGCCGTGACCGGAAATGTCACTGGAGCGGATGGCCGAGCAAGACCCCAAGTCGGGTTTCGAACCCGATCCATATCCCATTTGCACGAATATTAAAGCAGCATAAACCATTTGATGAAGGCGCCAAAATGAATGTTTAAATGGAAGTACGGATCTCAAAGCAGGTTTAATTTGGAACCGATATCCAAATCTCAGCGACCCTCTATCCTATGGGACCCAGATATCATCGTGTCTGATTTAAAAACAAAAGATCTTGACCGAATCTCAAAGTCTGAATCTGAGGCTAGCACAAATTTCAAAGCCCAAAGCCCTAATCACAAAGTTCAATGTTCAGATCCAACATTCAACACAAATCCTGAATCCCATACTACACATCTTAAAGCCCATTATACAAATCTCAAGGCCCAAACAATCAATAAAATAATTAAATTAAGAATCACTTTTGCATATAAAACCTTCTGACTTTTCATATTAACAGCGAAGTCCTTTCTAATTTACAGATAAGCCCCTACCAGGCTAAAACTTTCTCAAACAAGCCCTTAAAAGCCCAATTTCAACTTGAAACCTTGTTTAAAGCCCATATTGCATATCCATACCCTTCCAGCTTTATAAATAGGCCCTCACAAAAACATAAATATTTACAAATAGGCCCTTATCGGTCCTTTTCAAGTATAACTTTTTCATCCTAAGCCCAAATTGACTCAAACCACCTCCAAACGAACCCAAATCAAATTCTTCATCTTTCTAAATCAAAATTGAATATTTCCAAGCATCAGCCAAACCCTGGAATGACCAAAATACCCTTTCTTCAAAATTAAATGATTTCATTTCTTAATAAAATGTAAATAATCAACAAAATATAGATAAATACGTCATAAATCAAACATAAACAAACAATGTATATAAACTTCTCAAATATTCAAATTCTTATTTCGAAAACACTATTTTAATATAGAATCACAAATACACATATATCCAAATGCATAGAAAAACCAAATCAACTCTAGAATCTATACATGAACCCCCATTCTAGCCCCTTTATTCAATTCGCATAAAAGTAGGCATAAATCCCGGAATGGACGAGGTGTTCAGCATGGCTTGGAAGGGTCATCTGATGTAATTAACAGCGGGAGCTTGCGCCCGCTGGGAGTTAAACGTCCCCACAATCAATAAACTCTCTCGATGGACTGATTATGAACCGTAGGTCTGTCGAGGGTGAACCGAAGGAACAGTAGAAAGAAAATGAATGTTTCAAGTTCGATGTTCTCCACCATGTCTTAAAAATGAGAGAGCATAGAACCATGAGGCATTTTAACACATGCACACACCTTCCATACCAGCTGTGCAACTTTCTGCGCCCTACAGGTTTTGGCACGCCCGGTGGGACTTTCTCCTCCTCACAGGTTCGGGATCCGATACGAAGATAAAAGGAACATACTCAAGTAACCAATGACTTCAAAACACTCAAACAACAAGTCATTGGACCGCTTGAGTTATGTCATTTCCTTTTATATTCGATATCGACGCCTATGGATTGAATAATCGGGCTAACACTCATGTATAAGTTTATATATGAAAATTGACTAATGAAATTTTGAGTTTTGCTTGTTTGCAGGAATGGCTTACACCGCAGTCAACGCACGCTCTTTTTCCCAAGTTGCCAGCCTCCCAGCTGGCGAAGAGGTGGTTTATTTTGGGACTTTCGCAGTCCCGGTTGATGAAGTTAGGGCATTCGAAGCCCCTGTTCCCGCTCTAATGAATGAACAACTGTCCCTCGGGTCTATCACCGAGGAAGAAGTTACAGATGATGATGAAGTATGTTACTTTCTCACCCCTAAAGGGATGCACGGCAAGACGTTCATTCCTCTCTCCAAAACTAGGCGCGCAAGAAGGCGCGCATCTAGGAAAATTAACCCGACTCCAGTGACCCCTCTGTCGGTCACCAGGAAAAGAAATCTCCAAGCTTACCAGGATGAGCTGGTGTCTCAACCAGCCCTTCCCGTCAGCAACTCATTCTCCCCTCTCAGGATAGTGAGGAGAAATTCTTCTACTGCACACATACGTGCAGCGGGAGAAGTCCCTCGAACCATCTCGTTCATCCATGAACCGAAAGGGATGAACACCGACCGCAAAATGGTTGATGATGCTGCTATGGCCATTCATAGGGCCCACAAGCAGCTTCGCATGTTGAAGCAGCGCAGGAATCGATACTATGTTAATCCTGCGCAAGAAACCTCTACATCCCTTTCCGTCAAATCTAGGTTGACATTTCCAGCCCAAAAGCTGGGGGCATCCAATGACGCCCAACCCTCAATCAAATCGAGGCTGACGTTCCCAGCCTCAAGACCAAAACCAACCTTTTCAGCCTCAAGGCTGGGGGCACCTGATGTTGCCCCGCTAAAACCAAAACTCTGTCGAGAGATGCGTGCAAGCACCTCTCAAAGCTCGAGCAAAGAGGGATCAAATCAAACCCCTCGAATTCTGAGAAGACCAACCAGTGTACATGATAGGCTGGGGGCACGAATCGATCCGCGCCCCTCGAACACTGGAAGCTTGACAATAGTGGCCCCAAATGCCACTCACAAGAAGCGAAGGGTCGCTAAAACGTACTCTAAGCAAGAAGAAGAAGCGATGGTCTTCATGATAACCATTAATGAAGACCTCGAAGAGGAAGATGACCATAAACCCTCCAACCCTACCGTATGCATGGTGAGAAAAGGGAAGGACCCCATCGTCGAAAATCCAAGTGACGATGAAGAGGAGTCTGATGCAGCATGCCTGCCTCCTATAAATGCCAGACCCAAAACCATAAGTGGCTCAGATATAGGTCATATGGATGGGCCCGCATTGGGTAACTTCCATACCGTCTTGGCGACTTCTCCATGTGCTGGTGAAAGTCAAACCGGCACACAAACGCAAGAACAAATGTTATCTGCCTTCAATCAAATGCAAGCCGAGATACAAAATCTTAGAGCTGAAGTACATCAAGCCCACGAAAGGGAGCAAAGGTTAATAGCTGAATTCCGAGGGAAAGGCCTCGCTGGCTCCGAACTCGAAAGAGGAGAAACATCAAATCGATCCAGCCCCGTAAACGGGCTCGAAAGATCAGAAAGACCAAACCCTCAAGAAAGACGCAGGGTACATTGGGAAGATGAAAGGCGAGAAACCTCCCCAACCTTTACTGCGGTTGATGTTCAAGAAATGATCAGCCGTCAGTTACAAGAAATGGGGATTGCCCCAAAACGAACAACACTGCGAATAGGGAAGCCATACCCTCCCGAATTCGATATACCAAAATACCCCCCAACATACACCGTTCCTTTATTCTCCAAGTTCTCAGGAAATGGGACAGATGAAACGGGACCTGAACAGCATGTCAGCCACTTCATGATTCAATGTGGTGACTCTTCAAGAGAAGAAGCGTTCCTTTGTCGCCAATTCGCTAGAAGTCTTTCAGGACCAGCTTTCCAATGGTATTGTTCCCTAAAACCAGGAAGTATAAAATCTTGGGACCAAATGGCGCGTGCCTTCATAGACAGGTTCGCCACTGCGAGCAGTCCAATAAGACTTGCCGATTTAGCATGGGCCAAACAAGGGCCAAACGAAACTCTTCTGGCATACATCAACCGCTGGAGAAATATGAGCAACAAGTCGAGCCATTCTATACCCGAAAGGGAGGCAGTTGATTTGCTCATAAGAAGTACATCCGGCAAAATGAGAGAAATGTTAATCATTGCCAACCCTAATAGTTATCAAGATCTGGTAGACACTGTATCCAGGTTGGGGCAAACAGATATAGAAGAGAAGTCATCAACCTCTTTCAAACCTAGAAGAGACTTTCCGAAGAAGAAAGAATCGAAGACGGTATACGCCGTCAAAACCAATAAAGCCAACAAAACCAAAAACAGAGATTCTGACTCTTCTGACGAGGAGGCGAGGCAAGTCGATAGCCAACCCACTCAGCCAGTTCTTCGCAATAACCAAAATAATCGTTATTCCAAATCGTTAGAGGAACGAAAGAATAAGAAGTATTCTTTCAAGAAGGAGAAAACGGCTAAGATATTCAAGCAAGCCTTGGAAGATGGTATGGAATTGCCTCCAAGCAAACGCCCCGATCAGGCAGATAAGGTTGATCACCCTAACTACTGCCCATATCGTAGGGTGATAAGTCATAAAATAGAAGACTGTTGGGTCTTCAAAGACCTAATAGAAAGAAGAATACAAGAGGGTCGTATGCAATTAGCGCCAAGTGCCGTGCAACAACCCGCACCTCACGAGCAAGTTAATGTCATCTCTCATGATGAGATGATCGAAGAAAAAAGGGTTGAAAGTCCCGCAAATGAAACATGGGAATTCCACCTCTAGGAAAACCAAAAAGTTGCTAAGGCAGCTTCTGAAAGAGCCTCAAGTCAAATGGGATAGCAATTTAAACCCCACTGTGCCAAGGCCCCCAAAACGGGTCATCCATCGCAAGCCAAACAAGAATGGCAGCCAAAAGGGCAAGAAGTCACCCAAGCCAGCAGAGTTGCCTACACCTTCTGAAATCCAAAAACACATACAAACTTTAGAGAATCATAAGCAAGGTACCCCGCTACCGTTGACTCTCTTAGACTTCTTAACAGAAGATGTACTGACCTTAATGTTGGGCCTCAAAACTGAGGAAGGAGAAACGAGTAAAACCCCTCAAGAGGAAGAAAACAATGATGATGACCATGAAACATGCAACGTGGTTGTCTATGGAGGAAGTTCCTCAAGTGACTCAGATGACGGTGAAGTCGTCTTTGTCAGAACTGAAAAACCTGACTGCCAAGCAGTGCTTCGCTCGGGTACGCACATCCCTGAGCGCCAACCGCCACAAGAAGACGAAGTTGGAAGGTCGAAAGCCAAGGCAAAGGGGAAGGAACCCGCAGCGCAAGATGAACCAGTACCTAAGAAATATATGGTGCAAGATTACAATATCCTCGCACAGCTTAGAAAAATACCAGCTGCAGTAAGCGTGTTTGACATATTGATGATGTCCGTTGAAGTGAGAGAAGTGCTCATTTATGCACTCCAAAACCCTGAAGAGTTTCAAGCGCATTTTGCCGAAAAGAGGATGCAAGAAATAGCACTGGTGGATAATAAAAGTCCAACCATCACCTTCAATGATGATGATTTGCTTATAGGCACGTCTGATCACAATAGACCACTCTTTCTTACTGGTGAGTGCGATGGCCAGAAGGTAACCCGCATGTTAATCGATCCGGGCTCTTCCATTAATCTGATGCCTAAGCGAACATTGGACCGTCTCACATTGAGCGCTAAATTTCACACGAAAGACAAAATCACCATACATGGATTCAACCACAAAACGGAGCAATCCATGGGGGCAGTTAGCCTACCTTTTGATATTGGTGGTATTCAAGAATGGATGAAATTCTACATTATCGATGCGAAAACCACATACAACGCATTGATAGGTCGACCATGGCTACATAATAACAATGCCGTCCCGTCAACCTTGCATCAATGTTTGAAATATATAAAAGATGGCGAAGTCAAACAGATCAATGGAGAAATTAAGCCGTTTGAAGTACATGAAATAGGGTTGAAAGATGCCAAATACTTCTTCGATAAACCTGTCCTAAAAGGAGAATGTTCGAAGAAACAACGAGATGAGAAAATAAGGCTATATGGAGCCGATACTGACTCATCATCAGGGGAGGACGCTGATGAAGCTAGGATACTCCCGTCATACATAATACCCTCAGAAGACGAGGAAGAAGTAGGTCAATCCTCATTGATGATCGAAAGGATACCTGAAAACCATCACAAGGAGCTCACACCAAGGGAAGTGAACCAAATCCAAGAAATGGTGGTATTCATAATACCGCCTAAAGAAGAAATCACCGAAGAGGGAATTTTTAGGCATAAGCCTATTGTATTCTATAGAACCTCCGATGGTAAAGATCGTTCTTTGGTGCTGAACGACGACGAATGGCCTTTAGAAGATGAAGTCATGTCCAACAAAGTGGATGTACCTCTTCTACCATATTGTCCCAAAAGCCTAGCCAGGATTCTCGCAAATATGAGTCCCATGTCTCCAACCTATGCTATGACCAAGCGATTCGAGAGGATATTGGCTCACCGCAATTCTACAATCATAGGACCAGATGGAAAGCCAAGAAATACTCGAGGGCTCGGGTATGAAGAATATGATGATGAAAGTGATGACTCCAAATGTCGTCCCATACAATACTTCAGCGACAGTGACAGTGATAACGAGTCACCGACTTGTGATCTAAGAAAGATCCAAGGGAAAGCTGCCCATGCCAATTTAGAAATGGCTTTAAGAGGCGGTCGTGGTAGAGGCCGTGGAAGAGGTCGAGGGAGAAATCCTTTCGCTAATGCCTTGCCGAGACAACCCAAACCAAATCCGACCGAAACTCGCTCTTTCCAAGACCTGTTGAGACAAATGAAAGATTTAGATGTGCATTCCGAGCATAGACAACAACAACCCAATGATAACCGAAGAACCTCCCAAGCTTCATGTCATGCAATAGAAGCTGAAGACGATCAATCGTCGTTTGTCGCATGCAGTGTGTGCGATAGACTGGGAGAGGTTACAGAAATGACTTCATGTGTCGAATGTGGGGCCGTATGCCATCCCCCTTGCACGAGGTTTAGAGAACATCCTCAAGGTAGTGATGAAACCCCGAAATGGAGCTGCTTACGTTGCTTCAAAGGCAAATGGGTACCAGAATCGAAGAAAAGTGAAGGAAGAGCAGAATCACTGCTCCCAGCACCATCACTTGAGTCTTTTCCACTTGAAGGCATGCTGGCTCAACTCCTAAAGGACTATTTGAAATTCCAGTCCGCCAAAAGACAAGCCCATACCGATTCAACGAATACAGTCTCTGAATCGAAGAAACCCGTTCCAGTGATGCCAAAAGAAAAGAATACTCTCGCAGAACTTAAGAACAAAACATACTCATTTGGGCGAGATAAAGTTGCTAAAGCGTTTGACCTAATGATGCAAAAAGGTCTCAACTTGCCAGTATGCAAACGCCCAGAACAGGCGAGTAAGGTCAACGAACCTAATTACTGCCCATATCACCGTATCCTTGGTCACACCATTGATGACTGCTGGGTCTTCAAGGATTTTCTAGAAAAGAAAAGGCAAGAAGGAACCCTACCACTCACTGTGGTAGCCCATCTAGACGGGACGCATACGACCATTCCCAACAAAGATAAGGGGAAACAAAAGATGAAGTTTATCCCTAAAGACGAAGTGCCTTCGCAATTCGAAGAAGGGGACATGGTATCCATGCTCAGCCAGTCTCAACCATCCAAAGACGGTCACACTAAAATCGAGTGAAAAGGACCATATATCGTCGAGCAAGCTTTGGGGCGAGACACCTATAGGTTGCGAGAAAGTAATGGAAACAAATTCGCACCACCTATTAAAGGGAGGTACCTCCAAGAATACTGCGCACCCGGAATGCAAAGTCAAACCCGAAGTTTAAAAACTCGAGGCGACAACTCGGAAAATTCAGAAGAAGAACAAGAAGCTGAGTGCTACATGGCATCTCAAAGGTCCACCGACTCAGAATATGATTCACCTCAAGAAAAAGAGGATCATAGTAGCGGTAGCCGATCAAAGAAAGGCAAATGCATGGATTGTGATGAAGAAGATGACCATTACGACATGTTCAACTGCGACCGATGCTATAGATACTCATGTACCACCTGCGCTACCGGGAAAAAGATAAGTCCTGGGTACGATAAAAGATTCATCGACTGGTTGTGTAGATACTGCAACTATGCCATGGAAGATGAAGATGAATGGAAGAGAGGAAAAGCCAAGCAAGCATCTGAGAAGAAGAAAGGCGAAAGCTCTAAATCTCGTTCAAAACATGAGTCATCAAAGAAACCTAAAGATGATGACTTGAGCGACTCCAGCGCGGATGCCACATGTTACATGGTAGAAGTTGAGTCTAACCCAAAAGAACATGGGTTTGAAAATGGGCCAATGGATTACGAAAGCGCAAGGCCCATGAAATCAATCAGCGGCCACTATTTGAAACTATACCAAGATGGTGACACACCAAGCGACTTCTGCCAAGAATATGAAAGTGACTCATGAACCGTCACTTACAAAACCACCCCCACTAAAGTCGTGATGGAGGTGACAGTGCACATGGAAGGGCACGTCGGGCATCGATGCGCCCGAAGGGGAAATGATGTATATACCCCACTCTCGAAAGGAGTCTACATCTCTAAGTCACAAACTTCCTCAATCTAAATGCTTGTCTGCATGTTTGCATGAAATGAGAATCCTACGAGATCTCCTCCTCGAACTCTATTCCACGATCTCCAAATTTTAAGATCGAAAACTCCACAAATATCCGAAATTCCAATAAACCTAAAGTCTAATATCCACGAATAAAATGTTCCAAACAAAATTCCACAAATATCCAAAATTCCAATAAAGCCTAAATTTCAATATCCATGAATAAAATACCCCAATGAATATGCATAAACGAAAACCTCTACGAATAAAAAGGACCAAATCGCAGCATGAGTGAAATTATCTCGAGCGAAAAGTAAGGTCCCCCAACTACCCACAAAATCCATAAAGGCCTCTCGCCACAAAATGGGTTTTGTTAAGTTTGTACCCTTAAACAATTAACACTGGCAAAGTTTGTCCAGCCAGTTCTGAATATGGACAAACAAGTTTTATATTTTGTACTTTAAACAAAATGTGGGCTTTGGTGTTGTGCCCATTTGAAACAACTATCACTGGTTTTGTCTTTCCTCCCAGTTTGAAAAAAGGAGAGACAAGGTTTCTTCATTGTCCTTTAAACAATGGAGTGCCTAATGATGATATCTCAAATAAAATCAAAAGATTAAAGAAAGCGGTCGTTTAGACTATTTAAATTCTGAAGGCACAAAATCCTTTTTAAAACAATGGTATTCACATTTCCCGTAATACCCCTGCCTAAGAATTGATGCTATATAGGCTATTCAAGAAGGCTGATAGGTGTATTTTATATACACCGTCGATCTAGTTTTTATCATAAAATAACACAAAATATCTTGTATTTTGGATATAAAGCGAATATAACACACCAAGAATCAAGTTACTGCGTTCGCTCGATGTTTCAATGCAGGAAACAGTGCAAAATGATGAAAAACTGTCCAATGCGGACGCATTATCCACCAGTGCGGACGCACTGGGTACTTAGCCGATTTTCCTGCAGCGCAGACCTCACAGACGAAAAGTCCGAGAATAATGCGTCCGCATTCACCTTCAGTGCGGACGCATTCACTACTTAGCCGATTTTTGCGACTTTCAGAATTTTCCAGAAAACAGAAGTTCAAGGCCAATGCGGACGCACTCACAGCCAGTGCGGACGCACTCAGTACTTGGACTATTTTTGAAATCTTCGGATTCTTTGGAAAACAGAAAAACAACATGCCAATGCGGACGCACTAAGATCCAGTGCGGACGCACTCAGGAAATTTTGCAGAAAATCCAGAAAAGGAAACTTCGGACCAAAGGGGATTTGGAGTCGGTGCGACCCTGACCACCCGCACTCAACTCCAGTGCGGACGCACTGGACTCGCAGACAGCCAGAAATTCGCATTTTCAGGGGGTTTTTCTATTTTTGGCCAACAAGGAACACGTTTTAGAATACCAAAAATAGCCATAGCAGTCTGAAGAGTGCACCCACTAACCCCACTACTATCCTCTAAATTGGGCAAGGCCTTTGGCTATAAAAGGAGAAGAATTTCATCTCTCTAAATATCCAGTATTGTACATATCCATTATTATATCCATCTTTCCACAAATTGAGAGAGGGAGATCCTGCAGAAATTCTAGAAGGTTTTCCAAGGAAGGAGAAGAAGAAGATTCAAGCAAGGAGTCGGCAAGATCGAGGTTTTAGATCTAAGAAAGGGTGTAATCATTTCTTTATCTCATTTCTTATTTTTTTGCCAATCTTTGTAATGGATCTCTCCAAGAGAGAGTAGTTCTCTTTCTAGGGGTTTAGGTCAATGCATGAACTTGTTTAATTCTATCTTATTCGGATATTTGTTTTTATTATGATTGTGTTATCGGATTTGATTGTTAATTTCTGTGATTTATTCTTTATGAATTTCATTAGTACTCGTTCCTTTGAGTTCACCTGGTTAGGGTTTATTGAATTGAAGTAGTTTTGAAATCCCGTTGATCGTGTTTTTCCGCTTTAAATTTATTAAATTCCGGCATTGGTCATGAGGAGACTACTAATTGAAACCATAAAGACACACACCTTAGGGTTGGGTTAGAAGCGATCGTACTTTGATATCCAATCCGGAACTATAGAAATTAAAGTTAGGATTTTGGTGAAGGACCGAAAGGAGAAGGCAAATCCTAAATTAGGACACCTTAGAACAAATATCGATATATGCTTTGTAGCATGAGATTAAATATCCCTCTAGGTTAGTGACAGCCCTAGAATTCGAGGCACATTAATTCATAGAGCGCAAAGTAGTCGTATTAATATTTGTTCCAAAGGCTAACATAGGTTAGAAACCTCATCAAATCAAACATGAATTTAAACAAACCGAATAAATAGAATTAGCAAGGGATTGTAGACCGAATACCCCTAGATCTCCTTAAACTTGAAAACAAACCAATCTTTCTTTCCTTTATTTTATTTACATTTATTGTTTGAAACTCCTCTTTTTCGGGTATTGAACCCAACTTTAGGATTTTAAGAACAAACCCCCCCACTTTACTTTTATTGTTTTGTTTTAGAAGTAGTTTTCTTTATTAAAAATTGGTATTTCCCTATCTCCCTGCGGATCGACACCTAAATACTACAATCGATAGGTTGTGCGCTTGCAACTAACCTATTCATTGAGTACGAAGGTTTTATAAATATTAAAGGCAAAAGAGTACAAAATTATTATATCTAAAATACTCAACAAAGGCACGAGAGGAGTGAGTAAGGTATCACCTCCAAACAAGTGCATACGTGCACCTAAGTCCCACTATAATATAAAAAGAGTGGAGAGATGTAAGGCCTACAAAGAAGCCTCACGCACAAAATGGGCTTTGTCAAGATTGTGCCCTTTAAACAATTGTCACTGGTACGCTCGTCTAACCAGTCATCTAAAGTGACGAGCAGGCTTTATATATTTGTGCCGAACAAAATAAGGCTTTGATGTTGTGCCTAGGCCACGTGTGCACTAAAACAATTATCATGGCCCAAAATAAGAGAAACTGAGAACCCAAAAGCAATAACCATAATCGGGTTCTCACCAAACCAACCTCTGCGAAAACCAACATTGAGCCAGATCAACACCCATAAAAAGTGGACCTATAGATCAATGCCCCATAAGCCACAATCCAAACTGGAGCCTAATAACAAGTACCCCTGGCTCTAAGACATACTGAAGTCTCACCGAAGGCGAAACCCAAGACTCGATGCGCCTTTAACAGCCGTCCCCCGGGCCATAATCAAGCCAGAGCTCGAGAAAAAGAACCCTCGGCTCTAAACACTGAAATCCTATATAAGACTAAAAGCCCGCGATTTGGCACCCCTCTCTACAATAGTCCCACCGATAACAATTAGGGACTTCTCAAGCTGGAGTTAAAGAATCAACCAGCCGTTCAATACAGGTCCCACGGGTGGCAAGAAATTACCCTAAAATCCAAGCATAATTTGGCATACCTTTTTAATACGTCCCACGGGTGATGTCTAAAACCAAACCGCATAATAAATTCTCTTGGCTTCGAAACCGCTATACGAAGACCAAGAAAAAACCCTGTTTAAGCCCTATATAGGCCAGAGTCCATGATAGACTCTTAATTGAAACTATGTCCCACCAAGGCCCAGTACATAAATAGGCCTACGATCAGATTGTAACCAAGAATCAAGCTCATAATAATACTCTACTCAAACCTGCGTCCCACCAACCTCAAACCCAAACAGCACATAGACGGGCCGGTTATCGAGATGCACGATAAGGCCGTGAGGGACCGCACAATACTGCAAATGTTCTTTCACACAAGTCCTACAGGCGAGTCCTTAAACATTTTCCACAATCGGTGCGACGTATATACAGCATATGGGCTAGTCAAATACCGAGAAGTGAATTGAAATTATGAAAGACCACAAACAAGCCCCAACGGGCAGACCCTCGAACAGTTCTCGCGTTTGGCACGACGCATACATAGCATATGGGCTAGTCAGTTGCCAAAAAAAAAAAAGCGAAACGAGGTTGTGAAAGATCACAAGAGCATATAAAGTCGATCCTTCATCAAAGTCTCACAACCCCTTACCCTTTTACATCCAAGGTGCGACGAAAGTACAGCATATGGGCTGGTCAATTACTGAGGAACAGAACAAGTTTATGAATGGTCACAAGATCATATAGGACCGATCTTTCATGAATTCTCATTTACTCTCTTACATCCAAGGTGCGACGAAAGTACAGCATATGGGCTGGTCAGTTGCCGAGGAACAGAATAAATTTATGAAAGGTCACAAGATCATATGGGACCGATCTTTCATGAATTTTTATTTACCCCTTCTACATTAAAGGTGCGACGAAAGTATAGCATATGGGCTGGTCAGTTACCGAGGAACAGAATAAATTTATGAAAGGTCACAAGATCATATGGGACCGGTCTTTCATGAATTCTCATTCACCCTTTCTGGATTCAGAGGTGCGGCGAAAGTAAGCATATGGGCTAGTCAGTTACCGAGGAGCAGAATAAATTTATGAGAGGTCACAAGATCATATGGGACCGATCTCTCATTTACCCTTTTCAGATTCAGAGGTGCGACGAAAGTACAGCATATGGGCCAGTCAGTTACCGAGAAATAGAATAAGGATGTGAAAGATCTGAAGAGCCTATGAAGCCGATCTTTCAAGGAGTTTAACGACTTCTTCTGCATTCTGCGCGTGACATATATACAGCATATGGGCTAGTCAGTAGTCGAGAAGCAGAGTAAGATTATGAGAGGTCTGAAGAGCCTATGAAGCCGACCTTTCATTCTTACAAACGGGCCCTTAACGGGGTCGCAGGAAATTTCTAACCCTTAACGGGGTCTCGTAATTCTGCGTGCAACCCATATATAGGCGTATGAGCAGGGACAGTCGCGAAGAAAACGATGTGGGAAGACGAAGGGGCATGTACAGCTTTTTAGCTATCCTTTCATGTCGGTCCCAAGAAATTAGCACCCTTAACGGGGTTTCCGTGTTCTATGCGAGACTTATAAGACGGGTGCTTGCTAGAAGGCGATGCAAGGATGTGGAAGACCGTAAGAAGCGTATGAGCTGGTTCTCCATGACCTTAAGATATTTGGATTTCTGTGTTCTACGCAAGACCTATAAAGACGGGTGCTTGCTAGAAGGCGATGCAAGGATGTGAAAGAACCGTAAGAAGCATATGAGCTGGTTCTTCATGACCTTGAGGTCATTATACGTGTGGAGCCATGACGATATAGGAGTCAGTATCCATACGCTCACCGTTCACTGAGAGTACAGCTATATAACGGCTGTTCAAAGTGGACAAAACCCAAGCCAACTGGAGACGTTCGATCGCTTAGAACCCGATTGGAGGAATGCAGAAGGTTTGAGGTACAGCTTGAGTCCAATGAAGATGCCTCGTCACTTAGAACCCGATGGGGAAGATTCAAAAGATTCAGGATTAAGCCCTGACTCTAACGAGTTCGTCTGATCGCTTAGAACCCGGTTGGAAGGAATTCGAAGGATTCAGGAGAAAAAGACAAAAAGAGAATACAGGAGAAAACCAAGGCGAACAAGGCCATTCAGTCGCTTAGAACCCGATTGAAGAAGGTCTGGAAGGCTTGAGAGAAAACCCGAGTTGGATGAGTTTACTTAATCACTTAGAACCCGGTTGAGGGAGATTTGTAAAATTTGGTCACCAAAAAGAGAAAGAAAGAAGGAGAAAGAGAAAATCACAAAAGCAAACATCAACCACAAATACGTATATCTAAACATACATATATCCAAGCATGATCAATCAAAACCAAAATACACGTACAAAGAGTGGACTCGAAGGCGCGCACTCTCACAATGAATCCACAAAATGAGACCTAAAGGAAGGTACCATAAGGCACCATAACCAAACAGGGCTCCACAGTCGCAGAAGCATCCTGGGGGCAGCCGGTACCCTCTCCTGCCCTAGCATCAGATGAACCTGCAGTACATGTATCTGACCCTGCAAGAATAGACACGTTTTATAAGAGAAACATAAGAAACAAGAGAAGAGAAAAGAAAAGGGAATGATGGGTTTATACCTGGATGAATAGGCGTCCCAGTGGTGGGAGTAGAAGTGCTAGTCTTGCGCTTCTTCCTCTTACGAGAAATCTTCTCAGGAAGAGGGTCAGAACGCTGAAGGATCCTAGCAGGGATCTCGAAAGAGGTCAACACCCCACCCTCTGGCGCGCGAAGCACTATAAGATGAGTAAAGGTTTAGTGCAAACAAGCGAAATACATAAAAAGAATTAATAATAAAGGAAAACATACCTGTAGTCCGAGGCATGGAGAAGCGGCTGTCTCGACTACGCACACCAGGCACTCTCTCAAGAGGAGGCACGGGTCTCACACCAATGTGATCGTCGGGACCTGGCAAAACCGTCTCCATCCACTGCTCAATGGTCTGCACGTAACAAACCTGAACCATGTCCCTATACCATCTCTCATATGGAACAGTGAAACTCACCGACCTAAAAACTCGAGGCATGACAAACCGCGCCTGTGTCTCTATACGAAAGAGCGACGTCCAGCACCTGGCCGCCCCTACTAGGTCAGCACGAATGTCGCTAGAAAGAGGGACATCAGCAGGAATACACTGATCCAGACCAAACTGATGCGCACAGCGGTGAGGCATATATGGCTCTAAAACCACCCTATCACCCAAGCGCAAAGGAAGAAGTCCATGGCGAAGGCTAACCAAGAAACCCGCCTCCGCAGATCCCAACCTCAAACTCCTACAGTGCTCTCCACCTGGACCTCTGTCGAACAAAACCAAATCCTCAGACTGCTCGTCATGACAAGCAAACTGTCTCCCACCATGCAGTCTAATATAACTATCGCTATGATAAAAGAAAGCCCGCGCCCTCAGCGCTGGAATACGGCTGGCTCTCGCTCCCGCTATCTCGGCCAGCACCGGCAAATCATGCCGTAAACTATGATCCATGACAGGAGAATATAATCCCGCCCAATACTATGGTCACATGATGTCGAAATCACCCTCATGCTCTTGAAAAGGTTAGCCAGCGCAGGGATGGTTAAAGAAACCAACTTCCCTCGCGCCAACTTGTTGGCCATGACAAAAGTCTCAGGCCTGATGATACCAACCGGCTGGCTAGGGACAACAAAATAGCAAAGCCACCAAGATAAAAAAGCCGTCAAGATAGCCTCTGGCCCCAAAACTCCACGACGGCTATGACACGATCGGTCAGCAGGACTGTCATAAAATATCGCCGCTTCCTTCGTATCAAGAGGACTAGAAGGACGAGCGAATGACTGGCATGGGTGCCTAACCCGATCAGTGAATACCTAATCCAGGCAGAAAAGCTCACATCACCCGCATGGGAAAGAGTGCGGTAAACGTCGAACAATCGACGAAGTGCAGCTGAATACACAAAGGTACCCTCAGATGACCTCTGCCCCAAGGCCTCAGCATCGGGTAGGTACTCGTCATAGGGGTCCCCAGACAGCCTATGAAACTCTAGAGGTGAAATGGTCAACTCACGGTCCTCCAAGACGACCGTGTTGCAGGCATACCTCCACCTCTCTGCTAAAGCCTGAAAGAAAGACGGGTCCCATGTATACTCAAAGAGAGAAAGAAATACCGCATGATAAATGCCAACCCTCTCAAGAGCAGCCCGCTCGCTCCGAAGGATGAATCTCACCCAGTCCACCAAACCCGCCTCTGTCCTTAAGGTGCCCGGAGGAAGACACCCAGGTATCCAAGGAAGAGCCCCAGTACCCATCATGTTGAGTCCTAAAAGGTGCAAAGAATGCGGTGTCCGATCTGATGAA
The DNA here is from genome assembly GCA_028015225.1 of Carex myosuroides. Taxonomy (NCBI): domain Eukaryota; kingdom Viridiplantae; phylum Streptophyta; class Magnoliopsida; order Poales; family Cyperaceae; genus Carex; species Carex myosuroides. The sequence continues at coordinate 7,686,621 of CM051470.1, read as the reverse complement.
GTGGGGTGAAGACTATCCCCTAAAAAGGAATGATAATCATGCTGCCGCAGCACAGGCCCAACGCGGTGAGTGACCCCTGTCCTCAAAACAGTCTCTGGTGTCCAATCAATAGGATCACCAGGGAACCTCCCTCTCACAGGAGAAGGTCCCACCGGCAAGGGGTCATGCCTAGTAAAGGGAACTCCTGCACAAATAAAGAAACACTGTGAGCTACACAATAATGGTCCGAAAAGACCCTAAACTAAAAACCACAAAGGAAGATAGTCCGAAACGACTCTAAAACTACAACCATAATCCAAAAGGCTCCAAACATAGCCAAAACCACGAGTATAACCAATATCCTACAACTTCCCTTTTTTTTAGAAGCAACACAACAGAAATTTGATGAGATCCCGACTGTTTGTCAAGGAATTAAAGGCGATGCCTTTCTGAACCTTTTGGTACACAAGTTACTAGCATGGCTTCTATGTGCCTTCTGTCCGTATGACCTTTGTGGCTGGACAGGTCTTGTCCGTATGACCTTTGTGGCTGGACAGGATTCCTTAGATATGTGTTCGAAGCATAGTCACTACCTGAGGCCCCTATATGAACAAGGGAATAAGTCTTCGGGTAAACCCCTAAGAATATACATCTAAACAGCACATCCGTTGAGTAAGAGCAAGTGTATGGGAGATAAGGAGAAGCGTACCTTGATTGCGAGACATGACTGAAGATGATGATCAAGCCAGCTTCCGAGTTTCGGCGTCAAACCAGACTCTGAGTAGTGACAAGAAAGCATAGAAATATGTTAGCTCAGAGTTTGGAATAAATCGAAGGGAGGGTCCGAAATGACTTTAAACTAAAGCATAGTCCGAAAAGACTCTAAACTACAGCCAAAACTAAGTCCAACCAGGCGTGGTCCGAAAAGACCCTAAACTAAAACCCATAAAGAAAGAATGGTCTGAAATGACCTTAAACTAAAGCATAGTCCGAAAAGACCTTAAACTACAACCAAAGCCAAGTCCCAACCGGACATGACCTGGAAGACCCCGAGATACAACCAAAACCAACTGGTTAGCCAAAGACCCCCACCGAGAAGCACACAAGACAACCTGACATTCGGAAAGTTGCCTTTCTATTATTTCTATGGAGAAGACGAAACGACTCTTCAAAATTCTATATAATCTGAGAAACCCCCGATTGAGATTTGGAATGTTCAAATGGCCGTGCCACCGCCCCCCCTCAAATGTGCCATGGCCATGGCCTCAACCCGGGTCAAATGTGCCGTGGCCCCCCTCAAACCCTCCCGAAGTCCCTCCCGAAGTCCCTGCCGAAGTTCCCGCAGTCCCTCCCGGCTTCGAAATGCCTCCTCCCACCGTGAAGAGGACATGGCCATGGCCCCCCTCAAGTGTGCCTCGGCGAAGCCCAAGGGGGCACCCACCACCAAAGCCCTACATAAGTAGGGGCAATCCAGTCAGACCAAGGCACCCCTGGTTTAGAAGCCCAAGGCAGCCACCACCATTAACTAGTTTAATTAAGTTATTTTTTTTGGTTTGTTTGTAGTTATTTTGTAGTTTTTCTTTAAATTTGTGGTATATGTATGAGGATCCCTTCTTTTGGTATGTTGTATTAGGATCCTTTTTTATGTAATATATTTTGTTCTTTAATCCACATTTTTTTTCTACACGGTTTCTTTTTTGTTAAATACTTCATGCTATCTAAATAAATACTTTTATAGATATGAATTAGCAGTACAAAACAACAGCAAATAACAATATATAAACACTACAAAGGTTATTACTTAAAAACCTTTAATATTTAAAACTTTTCTTCTAAGTAAAATACTTAATGCTGTCTAAATAATCTGATTTGAAAACATAAATTAACACTTACCTGATATGAAGAATAATTTATGGGTTTACAAAATAATTAAAAAACTTTAACATAGAATAATTTCCGGGATTTGCAAATTACAAACCTTTTTACACGGATGTTTAATTAAATGTCCGTGTACGATACCTTTCTACACGGTGTTTTAATTAATAGTCTGTGTAGCTCGCTTTGCATTTCTACACGGACGTTCAATTAAAGAGAACGGAGTAGGTCCGATGCCCATCGGATCTACTTTTATGTTCAACGATGATGACCGTCCGATCTAACATAAGATATGTGCGCACGGAAAATGAAACAGATACGAACGAATTTTAAACTATTCCGCACGACGTTTAAAGTAAATAGACGGTGATTAAACCCATCGTAAGCAAATACGAACGAATTATCAAACCTTTTTCTCAACGATGATGACCTACTTTTATGTTCAACGATGATGAAAAAGATTTAATATGTTATGTACGAGAGCAGCTTGGGTCCGATGCCCATCGAACCCAAAGTGAGTCCGATGGGCTCTATGACCGTCCGATCTATTTCAAGATTCGTGCGCACGTAATTAAAGCAGACGCGAAAGTTCTGGCGTGATCTTAAAGCAGATCGGACGGTCATCGAACTCACTAGCTTTGAGTCCGATGGGCATCGGACCCAAGCTGCTCTCGTTATGTTATGTATGTTTTTGTTAGAGTGATTTTTGTGATAATACAAGTTAAAATTCAAAGATCTCAGATAATACAGCTTGATGGATGGGTAAATAAAGTTAAAATTCCATCAAAATTTGCTGCACTCGGTTGAAGGCTATAATATTTGATTTGAACGGTCTCGATCAATCAACGGACAAACTATTTTTGTGCGTCTTCACAATCTCACAAGGCAATAGTTTATGTTTCATGAAACATAAACTCTTGTCTTGTGAGATTGTGAAGACGCACAAAAATAGTTAGTCTGTTGATTGATCGGGACCGTTCAAATCAAAGATTACAGTATTTATTGTCTTCCATGAAATTTTGATCAAAAATTATTTTTATTTACCCATCTATCTAGTTCATTGAAGATTGAAGTATCGTATGGCCACAAACACTTCGTGCTGGATCAAACCTCATACATAATAAATTTTCCAAACTTTTATGCTGGTTACATTCAATGTTCTCCCTTGATCATTTTAAAACAGATATGTAATGATTTCATTGCAGATCGACCGTTGATTTTCCGCTTGAAAATGAATGGTCCAAAAATATTTTTACAATTTGAAGGGACATACAATGATGAAAGTTTATAAAAATAATATGTATAAGTATTATTCTGTTTGACCCTAAAAAGTTGCTATTTAAACTCAGCACGACAAATAGTAATTTATGGGGAATTAAAATGCCAAGGTCGCACACAGACCCGTCAAAACAAATTGAATACAGCATGTTAAAATTCGTGATAGTATTCTACATGCAAAACCATGAATTTTTGGTGTGTAAAGTGGTCAAAATCATTAAGGAATTAATTCCTTGCAAATAAACAATGGCTGGATGGCATATTGGGTACAAATGGTGGGGTATGTTTAGCAAAAATCACCCTCCAAACCCTTCTGGGTACAAAATGGACAAACAAAACTTCCACCCTGGGCCCACAAAGCAGTGACACAACATGGATATCGCTGACCATTGAAGATAGCCGAACTCGGTCCAGACAAATAAAACTCTGTGAACCAAATGATCAGCTATATGGTGCACAGTACGCCAAGCTCAACCAAGTCACAGGCCCGAGTTTAAAACCCCAGCGCTAAGCGTTTTGACCCCTTTGTTTCCTGTGAACTTGGAACACAGTGAGCCAATAAGGGCTTATGCATGGCGCATGGTAAAACACCCTCACCCAAAGAATAAAACATAAGAAAGAAAAAAGGACTCGGCTCCCCTGGTGAGGCCGACAAACAGGTCCCACCTTGTCAGTCTCCTCTCCCATGCTTCTTTCCCTAAAACCCCTTCGATACTCAGTGTACAAAGAAAGAAAAAGGAAATCGATGAAAGGGAGGCCGAATTGCATCAGCCCTTTGTGCATTACTGCGGTACTCAACACAGAGAAGAGATGAAGACAACCAATTTTACCTCACAGTAATCAAATAGAAGGAATGGCAAGGCCGAATGGACACGAGTTAAGAAGCTGGAACTCGCTGTTTGTAATGACAGAACCCGAATTAGGGGCATGAATACACTCTCTACTTGTTTGCGATGCTTCTAGATAGCTCAATTGAAAGGGAGAAGAGATGGTACAAGGTGACCCGAGAAGGACTCCTTTCACTGTCAAACATAAATCGAATTAAAATGAGCCGAGTCCAATTAGGCACATCCAAGTCTCTGAGCAATGTTCCAGGGATCACATGAAGCCTTTAATGTATCTAATTTGGTATGCATTTAAGAGAAGGCTTAAAATGGAAAATGGTATTCGGCAGATATCAAAAGAAGGAGCACACTCGATCAAAAAATGGATACTGATAATCAAAAGGGTATAATAACTCTTAGACCATGTTAAGGGTGCGCTATGCCTTCACTGTGGCAACCTCTCATTGGTTAGAGGTGGACAGAACGGCTATAAATCATAAAAAGCCGGCTTGATCCTGAAGATACCATATTCACTGCCACTGGCGCACCTGCAGCAAAATTAACATTATATACAGCTGTCCCATGCTCCAGACAAGCTGCCAAAAGAGAAGAATCTTCTCCCATGCATGAGGAGAAGCATGAACCATATTGAACAAATCTCAGCCTTTGAAATATGAAAATTGAGGGCTGATGAATATTTGGCGCCCTGGATTGCTGAGTTGGCTTAAATCCAATGGCCAAGACCCCTGAGCAGATGGCTTGATGCCTTGAAGGAAGATCTTGATCATTGAAGAAAAGATGAAAGATTTGAAGGGTGAAGATCATAGCAGCCAAAAACCCTAAACCTTATGCTCTAGGCTATATAAGAAGATGAATAAGGGAAGAAGAAAAAGACGATTACACCACCAGGGAGAAGAGGAAGAGAAAGACCACGATAATATACAAGAGATAGAGAGATAGCAAGAAAAAGAGAAAAAAAGAAAGAAATTAGTGTTCTTCTCCCCTTGTAAGAGTGAAAACCAAAAATTAGGTAATCAAATACCTACAAAAATGTAAAGCCTTGAGGGCTGGGTTCTTATGAATAAAGATTTCTTTGATGAAATTAAATCTTTTATTTTGAATTTTTGTTGCTTTTAGTTCACTGTTGGAGCTTCTTCTCTCTCATTTCCTTTTCTTTTTATTTTATTTCCGAATTTTTATGAAAAATATACAAAATGAGAAAGCTTCATGATGTTCTAAGCTTATTTTATAAGCAAGCATGAAGTTTAATGATCACCAAAAAGAAATGTATATATATATATATATATATATATAATAAATATTAAATGAAAAGTCTTTGCTTTCTTTCTTTACCTTTTTATTTCTTCTTCCTTGTTGCCTTTTTATAAACAAAAAAATATATGTTATCACTCTAGTATTTTATTTCTTCTTTTGCACTTTTATTGTAAAAAAAAATAAAGTAAAAAACCGAAAACATACAAATCTGATTTTTCTTGAACTTTCTTTGATCTTTTATACTTTTAATCTTTGTATAAAATAATCGAATAATGAAGATGCATGTGTTGAGCTGTATAGTTCCTATTGCATCTAATTATTTGATTATTTTATTAGAAAAGATTAAAAGTGAACAAAAAATGAGTTATAATGGTTGAGCTGTATAGTTCCTATTATAATCTCCTTCATATGGGGCCTATGGTGCAAAAATAAATTCTAGATGATCTCTTCATGTATAAATGCATATCATGTGTATAAAAGGCACAATATAAAGAGATCAAATAGACATTTGTGCAAAATAGTGAAAGAATGAGGTTCAAATTGCAAATAGATGTCAACCATGTTGAAAATATCATTTGTACATTTGAATTGATGATTTCTTAATGATTTGTCCCTTTGTCAAGTGAGATTATGCAAAAATGTGATTTCAAACAAAATCAGGGGCTCCCCTGCATAAAAACAAACTTTGATAAATTTTTGATCATGATATAAGAATTTTTGGAGCTTTGATTTCCCTTTTCTCTCTTGTTGGTACCAATTTGTAGCTCAAAAGCTATTAAAATCTGTTATACCTTGCAACTAGTCATGATAAGGACTCTATACCAACTATTGGTACAGTTTGAAACCCAGCCCCAGTACAAAAGTTCAAGATAGGTACCACTGGTACAAGGAAAGCACTTAAAGGTGCTGAAATGACCTCTGCTGGCAAAATGGGCAATATAAATTAAAACAGGGACTAAAACAAAAAATGGACATCACCATCAAATAGAGGACTTCAAAACATATAAAATTGACATAAACTTTGCATTTTTCTGATCTTATTTCGAATTGATATGAATTTTCAAAGTTCATGTTTAAAAAACAAAGAAAAATCAGCAACAAGCTGCTGCTGGTAAAATGAACATTATAAATTGTTTAAAAATCCAAATCAGAAAATCAATGTCATGGTTAGATAGAAAACTTCAAAATACATAAAATAGACATTAACTTTATATTTTTCTGACCTTGCTTCAATTTATTATGAATTTTCAAAATCAGCTTGTTAAAAATAAAAATCTAGTAATTAAAATTGGCAAATGACCTCCAATGCCCCTCTGTACAGATAAATGCTCTAAAATCAGAAATAAATCTCTAAAAATCATGAAACTCCTCTTGGATATAGTAGATATTCTCTTCTATGAACCACTAACAGAAGATCATATGACCTCAAACCAAAACATAAAGTTCCAAATTAATTTGATATGTATAGAAGTATGAACTTCATGAAACCGATATACATATTACTTAAAATCCAAACTCATGCCAAGAGATGGTTTCAAGCTGCCTTAAAAAGATTCAGGATATGTAAATTAGCATAGTTCATCTTCCAAACATGATTCAGAAGGCTCATCACTCCAACTGGTACCAAATCGGCACAAACCGAGAAACCCGGATTCTGAGTATTCCCAAACCTTTAAATAAAATGAAATTGAAATTAAATCGAGTTCATGCATGTCACAACGATGTTCAATGATCAATTAATGGAAGAAGAAAAGAAAACGACTTGATTCGAAATACCCTTTCTTCATCTTTCTAAATCAAAATTGAATATTTCCAAGCATCAGCCAAACCCTGGAATGACCAAAATACCCTTTCTTCAAAATTAAATGATTTCATTTCTTAATAAAATGTAAATAATCAACAAAATATAGATAAATACGTCATAAATCAAACATAAACAAACAATGTATATAAACTTCTCAAATATTCAAATTCTTATTTCGAAAACACTATTTTAATATAAAATCACAAATACACATATATCCAAATGCATAGAAAAACCAAATCAACTCTAGAATCTATACATGAACCCCCATTCTAGCCCCTTTATTCAATTCGCATAAAAGTAGGCATAAATCCCGGAATGGACGAGGTGTTCAGCATGGCTTGGAAGGGTCATCTGATGTAATTAACAGCGGGGGCTTGCGCCCGCTGGGAGTTAAACGTCCCCACAATCAATAAACTCTCTCGATTGACTGATTATGAACCGTAGGTCTGTCGAGGGTGAACCGAAGGAACAGTAGAAAGAAAATGAATGTTTCAAGTTCGATGTTCTCCACCATGTCTTAAAAATGAGAGAGCATAGAACCATGAGGCATTTTAACACATGCACACACCTTCCATACCAGCTGTGCAACTTTCTGCGCCCTACATATTCCACCATATAAGATGCTAAAAAAATAAAAATATATTTTTTGAATTATTTTCGTATGTACTGTTGTACATGTACTAGGTGATTAGTAAATATCAAGCTTTGTTGACCGTCCGATAAACGAAGAACGGTCCTGATGTCTTCATTTAAGAGGTGGTGGGTAGATTTTCCACATTCTCTGAGGTAACGTAATATCTCTGTTTAGATCTGGTTCTAGATGATGCACAAGATCCTTTAATATTTGTGCATAATAATGATTAGATGGTCGGATAGAACCACAAGTATTATGTTACCTTTGAGTTTATGAAAGCCCCTTCTATCCCTCCGCACAGTGGATAAATTTTTTCGCACTTCCCTCCTTTAGCTCCCTGTCTCCCTCCCAAAAATTCAAAACAAATTTTACGAAAATTTTCGCCTAGGTTGGCTTTTCCCCGCCTCACTTTCCCTCGCTTTTTACACAGACGTTTAATTAAATGTCCGTGTACGATACCTTTCTACACGGACGTTTAATGAATAGTCCGTGTAGCTCGCTTTGCATTTCTACACGGACGTTCAATTAAAGAGAACGAAGTAGGTCTGATGCCCACCGGACCTACTTTTATGTTCAACGATGATGACCGTCCGATCTAACATAAGATATGTGCGCACAGAAACTGAAACAGATACGAACAAATTTTAAACTATTCCGCACGACGTTTAAAGTAAATAGACAGTGATTAAACCCATCGTAAATACGAACGAATTATAAAACCTTTTTCTCAACGATGATGACCTACTTTTATATTCAACGATGATGAAAAAGATTTAATATGTTATGTACGAGAGCAGCTTGGGTCCGATGCCCATCGGACCCAAAGTGAGTCCGATGGGCTCTATGACCATCCGATCTATTTCAAGATTCGTGCGCACGTATATTAAAGCAGACGCGAAAGTTCTGGCTTGATCTTAAAGCAGATCGGGCGGTCATCGAACTCACTAGCTTTGAGTCCGATGGGCATCGGACCCAAGCTGCTCTCGTTATGTTATGTACGTATTTTTTAGAGTGATTTTTGTGGTAATACAAGTTAAAATTCAAAGATCTCAGATAATACAGCTTGATGGATGGGTAAATAAAGTTAAAATTCCATCAAAATTTGCTGCACTTGATTAAAGGCTGTAATCTTTGATTTGAACGGTCCCGGTCAATCAACGGACTAACTATTTTTGTGCGTCTTCACAATCTCACAAAGCAATAGTTTATGTTTCATGAAACATAAACTCTTACCTTGTGAGATTGTGAAGAAGCACAAAAATAGTTAGTCCGTTGATTGATCGGGACTGTTCAAATCAAAGAGCATTGCATTTATTGTCTTTCGTGAAAGTTTGATCAAAAATTATTTTTATTTACCCATCTATCTAGTTCATTGAAGATTGAAGTATCGTATGGCCACAAACACTTCGTGCTGGATCAAACCTCATACATAATAAATTTTCCAAACTTTTATGTTGGTTACATTCAATGTTCTCCCTTGATCATTTTAAAATAGATATGGAATGATTTCATTGCAGATCGACCGTTGATTTTCCGCTTGAAAATGAACGGTCCAAAAATATTTTTACAATTTGAAGGGACATACAATGATGAAAGTTTATAAAAATAATATGTATAAGTATTATTTGGCCATATAAGATGTTAAAAAAATAAAAATATATTTTTTGAATTATTTTCGTATGTACTGTTGTACATGTACATGTTGATTAGTAAATATCAAGCTTTGTTGACCGCCCGATAAACGAAGAACGGTCCTGAGGTCTTCATTTAAGAGGTGGTGGGTAGATTTTCCACATCTCAGGTAACAAAATATCTCTGTTTAGATCTGGTTCTAGATGATGCACAAGATCCTTTAATATTTGTGCATAATAATGATTAGACGGTCGGATAAAACCACAGATATTATGTTACCTTTGAGTTTATGAAAGCCCCTTCTATCCCTCATATCGGTGGATAAATTTTTTCGCACTTCCCTCCTTTAGCTCTCTGTCTCCCTCCCAAAAATTCAAAACAAAATTTCCGAAAATTTTCGCCTAGGTTGGCTTTTCCCCACCTCACTTTCCCTCGTTTTTTACACGGACGTTTAATTAAATGTCTGTGTACGATACCTTTCTACACGGACGTTTAATTAAAAGTCCGTGTAGCTCGCTTTGCATTTCTACACGGACGTTCAATTAAAGAGAACGGAGTAGGTCCGATGCCCACCGGACCAACTTTTATGTTCAACGATGATGACCGTCCGATCTAATATAAGATATGTGCGCACAGAAACTGAAACAGAAATGAACGAATTTTAAACTATTCCGCACGACTTTTAAAGCAAATAGACGGTGATTAAACACATCGTAAGCAGAGTAGGTCTGATGCGCACGGACCTACTCTCAAGTCTTAATTTGTAACTGGAAGTTAAATAATATAGAGTTCAAGAGCACAAAAAATAAAAATATTTCATATATTAATTTCAACATAGGGATAGTTACTGGATAGATCATCACTTAATACCAAAACAAAAACATAAAATATATATCTATCCCTAATTAAAAAACTATCCTTTCTCACTAATTGCCTCCCCTTTTTAATTTTAACATCCGTGTCTCTTACCCTTTCTACACGGACTTTTATTTAAAAGACCGTGTAGCTCATCCTTCTAGAGATCTAAACCCTAAACCCTTTGTACACGGACTTTTAGTTTAATATCCGTGTGTGATTACCTTGTACCTTTTTCCCTTCAGCTTTGCCTCAACCTTTTTTCCCCTTCAACTTTGTTTCCCCTTCAACCTTGTACCTTGTACCTTTTTCTTCAATCTGAGTTGGAGAGGAAGGTCGAGCATTTGGAGAAATCGCAACGAGGGTACTCGGCCTTCGAGAAATAGATAGGTGAAATTGGCAAAGGACTCGAAGCGGCGCGAGCCAAGTCATTATTATATTGTAACCCTCTTTCTACACGGATATTAACTTAACAACCGTGTCGAATGAAGGAGAGCTACACGGACTTTTACGTTGAACGTCCGTGTAGAAAGACCCTATCTACACGTATTATTAAAAAAAAGTCCGTGTAGAAAGTAATTTAAAATATTAAGTGAATTTACTTCTTATTTTTTGTATTATTTGAAGTGATAATGAATTATTATATGTATTATTTTGAACTAATATTTGATATTTGACCTAGAAATGTTTGAAATATAAATATTTTTTATTAATATTTAATATTTGAACTAATATTTAAACCAAATACTAATACCTGTCTGTCCTCAAATGGACTTTTCCAAGTTTGATAAATTTTTAAGACATATATTTGTTTAACTTATTTGCATGCATCATAAATTCAAATTTGGAAAGTGTAAATGTTCAAAAATGTGAATAGCACAAAAAAGGTTAAATAAAATAGAGTTCAAGAGAATAAAAAATAAAAATACTTCATATATTAATAACATAGGAATAGTTACTGGATACATCACTTAGTACCAAAATAAAAACATAAAATATATAACAATATAAGTCTCTATCCCTAATTAAAAAACTATTCTTTCTCACTAATTGCCTCCCCTTTTTCTCTTTTCAGGGAAGTATCTTGCTCGCTTGCCTCCTTTCTTGTTTACATTTTCCCATACTCTCTTGCTTCTTCTCAACCGTAACCAAACTTTGGGATCATCAAAATGACCGTGTGGACCGTAAGGATCCTCAGGACCGGAATCCGAATCACCTTCATAAGACTCAGGATCCGATTCGGATTCTGAATGAGAAGAGACTTCAATCACAGGTGGCGGGGGTACATCCTCCCAATGAATTATGTTCGTCTTGAGACCATTCTTCCCGCAGTTCGGACATTTAGCACCTCGTCCACATGGTCGGATTATACACGGATTTTTTGGAGGATTGTGATTTCCCGCAGGATTAGGATTTTCCATATCTGAATAGCACAAAATTATTTTTCCAAGTAATTCTTAATTTCTTTTGATCAGAATTACTTGATCAAAACGGCACCGGGGCCCGGGAGGAGATTGCCTTTTATACCAAATTTTTCCATTTTTCTACACAGATTTTACCTTTAACAATCCGTGTAGCTCCCCTTCCCCATTAAACCCTAAACTCTTTACCCACGGACGTTTACTCTAACATCCGTGTTTGATTACCTTTTTACACGGACCTTTATTAAAAATCCGTGTAGCTCTCCTCATTATTGTGTGGATTTTAGTTAATAGAAGGCCGTGTGTGAAGGCCGTATGTGAAGTAATTGACAACATTGCGTGGTTTAACTTGTTATTTTTTATATTATTTAAAAGTGATAATAAATAAGTATACGTATTATTTGGACTCGAAATGTTTGAAAAGCCAATATTTTTTTACTGAAATTTAATATTTCAACTAATTTTCAAATCCTAATAGAAATATATTAACTGCAAATATTGTTTTGAAATAGAAATATTTTAACTAGAATATTATTTAAAAGTTGTTTCCAAACAAGATAATTAAAAAGTTATTTTCTAAACAAAATAAATATTATACATCTGCCTTTTTTTTCTTTTTCTCTTTTTTTTCACTGATTTCACATTACATTCGGCCCATATTCCTTCATTGTGGTCGGATCGCAAATAGTTTGCTTCGTCTTGTTCTTCAATTGAGGCTACCTCAGTTTGCACGTCGGTACAAAATGGAGGTATTTCGTCGAACTGGTCATACTCTTCTTCGTCGACGATGTTTTGTACCCCCAACAATTCTTCTTTTCCCAGATAGGACGATGCTCCACCTATTATCACTCGGGTCAGTGACATAAAAGACTTGGGTTGCTTACTTGGCGAGTATAAACGGATCATCAACATACCCAACTTTATTAAAATCAACGAGTGTAAACCCGTCGTTATCAACTTTAACACCCCGGTCTTCGACCCATTGACACCGAAACAAGGGAATGCTAAGGTCAGGACTGTAAATGAGCTCCCAAATTTCCTCAATAACGCCATAATACGACTTTGATGCTATTACGGGCCGGGAATCTCCGGATCTACTGAATTCTTGAGACGTCACCACCAACGTCACCCCACTATTTTGCATCATGCTCTTATCACTTTGGGATTTAGTGTAAAATGTATATCCGTTAATTTCGTATCCTTGGAATGTTCTAACAACAATTCGGGGTCCTTCGCCCAGCAGTCGAACAATTTCATTTACGGGCCCCCTATCAGGGTGTGACCGCACCCTTTCTCTCAGCCATCCTACAAATGAACGATTATGATCGTTGGTAAGCCACTTCTGACTTCTCGTGTAGTACTCTTGTTGAAGGATTGTCATGTGCTCATCTATATAGGGAGCAACATCTGTCATGTGCTGTAGTACCAAAAAATGTGCCTTCTGTAGTTCATCTCTATCAGCAACTACGGCTTTCAACCCAATTGTCCCGACTCCTTGGAGCCTTCCCTCATATCGAGACTTTGGAATGCCAATAGGACAGACACTGGTCATGTAGTTGGTGCAAAAATCAATCACCTCTTCTGTGGAATATTCTTCTACAATGCTACCTTCGGGTCGATGTCGGTTCCTTACGTATTTTTTCAAAATTCCCATGTATCTCTCGAATGGATACATATACCGCAGGAACACAGGACCACAGATCTTGATTTCTCTCACTAGATGAACAACAAGGTGAACCATAACATCGAAAAAAGATGGCGGAAAATACATCTCAAGTTGGCAAAGAGTAGCGGCGACTTCCACCTCCAAAGAGTCCAGTATTAGAGGGTCTATCACTTTGAAATTTATTGTATTGAAGAAAAAATAAAGCTTCGTAATGGTTTGACGAACGGGCTTTGGTAAAACCCCCCTAATTGCAACAAGAATCATATGTGTCAATAAAACATGACAGTCGTGAGATTTCAGACCGACCAGTTTCAGGTCCTTCATCGACACCAGCTTCTTAATATTCGAAGAATACCCTGATGGGACCTTAATACTACGGAGGCATTCACAAAAGCTTGTTTTCTCTTTCTTTGACATTGTGCACATTGCGGGGGGTAAGGTATGTGCGCTTCCTTTTCTCCTGCGGTGCAAGCTCGGGTCGTATTTCCATTTCTACCATGTCTTTTCGAACTTTGATACCATCTTTAGTCTTCCCCGGAATGTTCAATAATAAACCAGTCAAACTATCGCAGATGTTTTTTTCAACATGCATGACATCTATGCAATGTCTCACTTCTAAATGTTCCAAATATTCTTCAGCCTTTCTGTGGCACACTTTTCAAACACAACATCAAGGTTTTTAACACGCTCGAAGACACCCTTCCCATCTAATAGACGACGGGCCACTCCAAGCTCAACTTTCCCGTTGAATGCCTTCTTCTTCTTACGATATGGGTGATTAATTGGAAGAAACCTACGGTGCCCCATAAATACATTCTTTTGACAATTCTTCAACCTCAGCACCTGCGTATCATCTTCACAAATAGGGCACGCTTTTGCTCCTTTACAAGTGTAACCCGATAAATTCCCGTACGCGGGGAAATCATTTACGGTGCAAAACACCATAGCCCGCAAGTTAAAGGTCTCTTTCATGTACGCATCTCACACCGGGATGCCATCACTCCACAATTTTTGGAGGTCCTCAATTAATGGTGCGAGATATACATCTATGTCATTTCCGGGTTGTCTGGGTCCTTGGATTAGTAATGACATCATTATATACCTGCGTTTCATGCACAACCAAGGAGGAAGATTGTAGATGGCTAACAGAACTGGCCAAGTACTGTGTCGACTGCTCATGCTTCCAAACGGACTCATTCCATCTGTGGTCACCACAATCTTGAGGTTTCTTATCTCGGAACTAAATTTTTTGAAATGTCTATCAAAATTTCTCCACAGAGGAGAATCAGCCGGGTGTCTTAGTTTACCGTCCTTTTTGCGCCATTCTTCATGCCAACGCAATAACTTTGCATCTTTGAGATTTGCAAATAACCGTTTGAATCTCGGTATTATCGACAAATACCACAACACCTTAGCCGAAGGCCGGCCCTTTTTGCCGTCGTCACAATCAGTAGTGCCCTGGTCCTTACGTTTATACCGAGAAACACCGCACTTAGGACAAACATCCATGGCCTCGTACTCATTACGATACAATACACAGTCATTCGGACATGCATGTATTCTTTCGATCTTCAACCCCACCGGACATATCAACTTCTTCGCCTGATATATTGTACGGGGTAACTCGTTGTTATCTGGGAGTATTTCTCCTAAAAGCTTTAATAAGGACGTGAAACTCTTATCGCTCCAACCACTGTCTGCTTTCAAGTTCAATAATTTCAACACAGCTGACAGTTTCGTAAATTTGGTACACCCGGAATACAACGGCTTTTTGGATTCATTAGACAAATACTGAAATTTATCATAATTTTTATCACTAATTTCATCTTCCACATCATGTAACATGTTCTCCAGATTATCAATATACTTGTGTACTACATTTTCAGCGATATCCGTCTCTAACTCATCATCGTCGTTGCGATCAAGGTCAACATTATCAAAATTTTCGATATTCACATCATCATCGCTGAAATCAAGTTCAAAATTATCCAAAATTTCTACATTCTCATCGCTCTCTTCACAACGGTTAGAATTCTTATTGGTACAACTACTTTCCCCAAATTTCTCGCCATGCATGAACCAACATGTATATCTTTTCTTAAATCCACGACAAATCAAATGAGCTCTAATTTCTTCGGAATCTCCAAATCTTAAAAAAAATTTACAATCTCTACAAGGACACAAAATGTCGGCTTCCTTCATCTTCACTCTATACCTCTCAGCGAATTTTATGAACTCATCAACGCGACCCAAATATTCTTCACTATCACGTCGCAATTCATACATCCAACTTCGATCCATCTGTAAATTAAATTAAAAAAATGATTTCAATTAATCATGGTCAACATGTAAATTGGTACCAAATTCTAGGCTTACAAAGGGCCGGTTTACAATCCTAACCCACTCTTTGAATATTAGGTCCCATATGTGAACACATATTAGCGAGATTTAATTAGTATTTGAGAAAAATTAGCAGCATTTCCCCTTAACTCCCAAGTATGCGTAGAAACCACATACTCGTAGGAGCATTAAGGGAAAATACCATCGAACTTTCCTCAATTACTAATTAAATCCCGCTAATATGTGTTCACATCCTAAATGAGATCCAATATTCAAAGAGAAGTCCCAAAATGGGGACTATCCAAAATTAATCCCTATTGGATTAATTTTGAACGGGCAAAGGACCTAAAAGCATCAGTAGGTCGGTTATTGGACAACAATACACTAATTACACATGATCTAAATAAGTACAAATAAGTAACATAAATATAGAGGAAGAAAAGGAAAATATATATATATATATATATATATATATAACCTGAGAAAGATAGAGAGGAGAAAATACAAACTTCAAAGATCTCAGATAATACCAGCTGCTGGCCTTTGCAGAAATTGGATCAGCGCATTCAATACAGAGCGAGAGAGACAGTATTAATTACTCGATAAAAAAAACAGCGCTGGAAGGAGAAGGCCTTTTATACCAAAACCCTACAAAGACTTTTCTCCACGGATCTTAAGTTAAGAAATCCGTGTAGCTCTCTCACAAATCATACACGGTTAATTGTATTTAAGAACCGTGTGTATAATGCTAGCCTTTTCTAGAAATTTATAAAAAAATCCGTATCACTTAAGATAGGAGAACGCGGTTCTACACAGATTTTCAACAAACAACCGTATACATTTACTTTCTACATGGATCTTTCGTTAAGAAATCCGTGTAGCTCTCTAACAAATCATACACGGTTATTTTTACTTAGAACCGTGTATAATGCTAGTACAAATATCCGTGTAGCTATTTCGTACACGGATATTTTTTAAATATCCGTGTACAATTACTATTTGGACACGGTTTTAAGTTAAATATCCGTGTATGTTATCCTGTATATTTTTTTATTAACAATTTTTTTCTGGGCTAGCCTCCATTTTTGCTAGCCAGTTTGCTACAAAATTCAATATTGAGTTTACCACCAGTTTTTCAGATAATTTGACATCCAGTTTTCCAATTACAGCACACAAATTATACTTAGCATTACAAAATTCATATTTAGCATTACAAATCCATGTTCAGCAATTACAAAATTCATAAATTCATCTCCTTATTTACAATTACAGCACAGAAAATGTAATAAATTCACTATATTTTATTTAATTACAAGAACATGCTTTATATTTGGAACACAAAATCGGTGCATGGCATACAAACCGGTCAATTAATAAGGGTAAACTAAAAATTCATGTACACTAAATTATACAAAATTATACAAATCCATAATGAGTATTACAAAATTTAAATTGAAACATTATACAAATCCATATTGAGCATTACAAATCCATATTGAGCATATATTATACAAATCCATACTGGGTAGACACATCCTTCTTCCTGAGCCTCGATCCCATAATGATTTCAAATATAAACTTAAGGTTTACATTTGGTGCCAGTAGCTAGAGTTTACAGAGGGTAATATGAAGATACATTTTAATAAAGAAAGAGTCGAGTAAAAAGTTGGATGAAGGACCTTCGAAAAAAAGGGAAGAGGTGGATGAAGGACCTTCAGAGCCGGATGAAGAGTCGAATGAAGAGTCGGACACAATCTTGTCAGACTGAAGAAGGTCGGTTCTATGTATGTATGCAACTCATGTCAGAATCTTCCTTGTTAGCTGAAGCTGGTGTAACTCAGAGGTTGTGTCCGACTCTTCATTCGGCTCTTCATCCAGCTCTGAAGGTCCTTCATCCCACCTCTTCCATTTTTTTCCAAGGTCCTTCATCCAACTTTTTACTCAACTCTTTCTTTATTAAAACATGTATATCTTCATATTACCCTCTGTAAACCCTAGCTACTGGCACCAAAAGCGAAGAGCCATCGTTGCTCACCTGAATGTGACATGGTTCTACAAAAAACAACATTATTAGAAACAAGCACAATTATACATGCATTAGTAAAATAATCACTAAAATAACAATTATACATGCATCACTGTATTATACATGCATTAGTTGATTATACATGCATTACTCTATTATTAGAAACAAGCACAATTATACATGCATAACTCTATTATACATGCATTACTAAACAAGCACAATTATCAAGCTAATCATCACTAAACTAACAATTATACATGCATTACTCTATTATACATGCATTAGTTGATTATACATGCATTACTCTATTATTAGAAAAAAGTACAATTATACATGCATCACTCTATTTAATATACTAATTATTTACATTATCTCAACAAATCAAGCATGCATGCATTAATTACTAATTGACCTAAATAAGCAATAACAAGTAACAGAAAATTAGAGGAAGAAAAGATAAATATATAGACGACTAACCTTAGCAAGATAGAGAGGAGAAATACAAATTAACTTCAAAGATCTCAGATCCGGCCTCCTTGTGCGCAGAAATCAGACCAATTCGTATACAGAGAGAGAAAGTATTAATTGATCAAAACGGCGCTGGAAGGAGAAGGCCTTTATCGATAATCAAAACCCTACAATAACTTTCTCCACGGATTATTATGTAAACCGCCGTGTAGCTCTGTCAAAGATTTCTACACTGCTGTTTAAACAAACATCCGTGTGCATTTTGCATATTCTACAATTACCGTTTGTACACGGTTTTTAGGTAAATATCCGTGTATGATTGCCCTATATATTTTTTTAGATATTTTTTTTTCTGGGCTAGCCTCCAGTTTTGCTACAAAATTCAGTATTGAGATTACCCTCCAGTTTTTCAGATAATTTTGTCATCCAGTTTTCCAATTACAGCACAAAAATTATACTTAGCATTACAAAATTCATAAATTCATATTTAGCATTACAAAATTCATAAATTCAACTCCTTATTTACTATTACAGCACAAAAATTACTAAATTCACTAATAAAACATTACAAGAAAATGCTTACAAGAACATTACTAGAATTCACAAAAATTACTAAATTCACTAATAAAACATTACTAATATGCATAAATTCATATTTTATTTAACACCTTACAAGAGCATGCTTTATCTTGGTTAGGTTCCAAAGAAATGGGTTAGACTAACTTTCAACTAACAAAACATTTTCTGCAAATTAAATTATGTTTTAGTCCCAAGTTTTTGGCAATGCACAAATGAACATGTGGCAGTGTTATTACGTTGTTGTTTAAATTCTTTCGCAAACCACATCTTATTCAAAGGGGGTTTGTGTAAGAAATTAAACAACAATGCACTGCAACATGCCATTTCTACACCGCCAAAAACTTGGGATCAAAACATGATTTAATTTAAAGAACATGTTTTGTTATTGAAAGTTAGTTTTATCTATTTCTTTGGAACCTAACCAAGAAAAAACATGTTCTTGTCAAGTGTCAAATAAAATATAGTGAAAATAAAAAGAAAATAAAATTCATCACATGCTGTCCATCGAAAAGTTCATCACAATCTGTAAATAAAAAAAAATAATGAGTAAGTAAGCAACAATAAGTAACAGAAAATTAGAGGAAGAAACGGAAAATACATGCCAGAGATGAAGGAGATATTCATGCCAGAAGTGAAGTCGAGATGTAGGTTATCAATTATATCACATCGCTCGTCTTGATAGATGAGCTCCAAAGATAGCGACTTATCTTGATAGATAAGCGATCTGACATAATTGATAAACCTAAATCAAAATTCCAATTATTAACCGTGAAATGATTATATATCAAAGTTGATCATAAGCGATATGTAAAGTGACCGGTCTTTCTCTCTTCCTAAGGTTATACAGGAGAACCTACAATTTACCTATGAATTGAAAAAACTCTAACCTTTCTGTTTGTTGAATTACTTGATCAAAACGGCGCTGGAAGGAGAAGGCCTTTTATACCAAAACCCTACACTTTTCTACACGGATTTATACTTAACAAAACCGTGTACAATGTGCAGTGTATAAAATTGGCAAAACCGTGTATCGATAATCAAAACCCTACAATAACCTTTCTCCACGGATTATTATGTAAACAGCCGTGTAGCTCTGTCAAAGGTTTCTGCACTGTTATTTAAACAAACATCCGTGTGCATTTCGCATATTTCTACACGGTTCTACCATAAATACCCGTGTAGCTCAATCATGGCTATCTACACTGTTAGTTAAACAATAATCCGTTTACAATTCCTGATAAACGTCCGTGTAGCTCTCTCAAGGCTTTCTACACTGATTCTTTAATAACTATCCGTGTAATAGATCCCACAGATATTTCGGGCTTCCAAAAAATTACAATATCACACGGTTTTTATATAAAATTGTCAAATCCGTATACAATGTGCAGTGTACAATGACCATTTCTGTAGTAGTGCAACTCAAGTTGGAATGACAATAACGAGCTACAAAGCCAACTCGAGTTCAGCTCATTACCAACTCGAGTTGGCTCACTCATTTATAACTCATTTGACCAGTCAATTTCCTTAGTTATAGTTATATACTAATAAGAGTTTATCTAAATACAAACAATTCAAACATAATTAATGTCACACCCCGAGACAACCCGCCACGTATTTCTACGTAAGGCGTATTTCCATCACATACATTATCAATAAAAATACAATAAATGCCACAGTTATTTCATAAGCAAAAGAGTTCTACAAACGATCATGACAGACACGGCTAGTAAAATGACACTTCTATGCCTGTTCAATGTATCAATTATTTAAAATAGAGACTAAATCAACAAGTGGCATATTATTCCTTTTAGAATCTTCCCGCCTTAGCTCACTCACGACCTTGCTCAGTACCTTCATCTTCATTACCTGGAACCCACATAAAAGTGGAACGGGTGAGAGACTCGAACATTCTCTCAATACGGGATTTAGTTCCAGCCCGGGGATTTGTAAAATCTTTCCTTTTGATCATACTAATTAAACAACTTTATTTATTCAATAACCAAAATGCAATCTATAATATGCTATCATGCAATGACCTATCATTCATGTAAGCACTTGTTACTTTAAAATCTTATTAATAACTGACCATCACTTTGCATCACTTTGCTTGTGATGCATTATATCTCAAATCCGACTGCGACTAGCATTCCCCGCATGCCGGTCTTGACCGCAACTAACAGTTCCCGCATATCGGCCTTTCAAACATCAAACCCGAATGCGACTAGCATTCCCCGCATATCGGTCCCGACCACGACTAGCAGTCCCCGTGTATCGGCCTTTCCAGCATCGAACCCGATTGCGACTAGCAATCCCCGCATATCGGTCCCGACCACGACTAACAGTCCCCGTGTATCGGCCTTTCCAGTATCGAACCCGATTGCGACTAGCAACCTCCGCATATCGGTCCCGACCACGACTAGCAGTCCCCGTGTATCGGCCTTTCCAATATCAAACCCGACTGTGACTAGCAGCCCCCGCATGCCGGTCCCGATCGCGACTAGCAGCCCCCGCGTATCGGCCTTTCCATTCATTCAACTCATGGTGATCGTTCGTTTTCTTATTATATTATTATACTCAATTGATATATTTCATTCAGGTCATATGTTCCAAACGAAATAATCTTATCCTTTATTAACTAAACAAAGCCAAAGAGATTGTTCGAATCAACATGCACAATTCTATAAGTAAATTAAAATGCACACAAAGGAATAAGTAATTAGTTTTACAAAAAGCCCAGGAAGCCCGTACCTGTTGTCGTGGGGCAGTTTACTATTGTCTCTACTTCTCTCCTTATTTCGCCACTCAGATCTAGACCACGAAATATGATTTCTAAATCAATATCTATACACATTTCTCATTGCACAAATTATATTTATTAAGATTAGAACTAGACTACTTTACAATAAAAATATATTTGGGATCATCGGTGAATAACTCCTAGGGTCTTCGGTGAAGATTTACCATTTAATGAAAAAAAAGCATAACATAATTAGAATTACTTGTGATTAACATGATCTGAGACTATAGTGTAAACTAATTTAATTTCAGACGTTTGAAAATATTTTCATACAGAAAAATACATAGTTTTTGTGAATACATATATAGTACGATGTATATTTCATATACTGGAGACTTATAAACAAAATAATTTAGTTTCAAGTCGGCAAGGTTGTAAGGGAAATTCAAAATGTTAATATTAACTATAATTAAAGTAAGATAGATTTATCGAAATATTGATTTAGTGATGAGAACAGACAAACAAGAATTTATATAAAATAAATATAATTAAACTAGTATGATACTTTGATGGGATATATACACACACACACACACACACACACATATATATATATATATTAGGAAAGTTAGTAATATTCTAGAAAACATCAATTATATATAGATAGTACGAAATAATATTTAATTATTGTTTAACAAACTGATTTATGCAATTTCATAAATCCTTCTTAAATTCCACCGATCATATATATGATCTCGAGATTTTATCAAATAATAAATATAATGAACCTTATTAAATAAATAATTTTCAGATATTACATTATTTTCAGAATCTTTATCAAATAAACAAATATAACCTAGAAATTAAGGCAAATAATAAGTATAAGAAATCCTATCAAATGGATAACTATAAGAGATTGTTTAATCTATTTACTAAGCAAATAATTGAATGTAAGATTGAATACCTTATTTTCTTGATTTGGATTTCCAACAGGAGTTACGAAGGAAGAGTAATAATTATGTAGAGGAACCGTTTTCCTTAATTTTCTGAGAAGAAAGCGGAGAGAGAGAGAGAGTACTACAGATGAGTTAATTTAATTATAGGAGCAGTTGCTACTTAAGGGGAAAAGACGCTAATTGCAAGGTAGTTATTTTGGGAAGTTCTGGTTCTAATTTGAATAAATAACAATATATATATTGTGGGCTGCCAAAACTAATATTTAAATACTGATATGCATCGAGACATATTGGTTTTTATTACTTCAAAGGGTGCGGCTTAGGATCATTTTTCAAATGAAGCGAGGGGTTACATGAGTTGGTTATTTGAAAACAAAATATGGACTGCTGGAATTAATATGCAAAATCGGATTTTGTGTTTTGGGTAGCTTATAAATGTATATAACTATTTCAATTACTGATGTAAATCGGGACCACAGTAATTTCTATTCAGGAGGTTATTTTAAGTTACTTGTTTTTATTAAATAAAGTTATTTAAATAAGAAAGGAAGAAAGGTTGCTAAATGAATTTCATTGTACCTTAATTAATATAGTATTTTCAGTACGGGGTATTACATCCTTCCCCTCTTCAAAAAGAATTTTGTCCTCAAAATTCGAATATTAAGTTGTAATTACTTTTATACAATAAAAACATAAGTAATAGATGAAGCGTTACATTCTCCCATCCTTTAAAAAGAATTTTGTCCTCAAAATTCAAATATTAAGTTGTAATTACTTTTATACAATAAAAACATAAGTAATAGATGAAGCGTTACATTCTCCCCTTCTTCAAAAAGAATTTTGTCCTCGAAATTCAAACGTTAAATTGTATTTAGTTTTATATATTAAATATAACTAACCGATGAAGTGTTACATTCTTCCCCTCTTCAAAAAGGAACTTTGTCCTCAAAATTTCAACATAAATTGAAAATACTTTCACTACGCTTCCGTTGCGCCACTCTGATTAAATTATAAAATTATTACATAAATTATATATACTCCCACTATGCTTCTGCTGCGCTACTCTAAATAAATTATAAATACTTCCACAATTATGCGTAAGGCGTATCGAAAAGTTCAGGTAATTCGAGCGTATGGTGCCTTTGAACTCCCACGTAGCCTCCTAACTTGAATGGCGTTAGGATACCAGAGTGTTTAAATTTAAAATGTTTTATCGGTATTCAATGTGGAGATATTACGTTCATCGTACATCTTCATGTGACAGGATTGGTGATTACAAAAGTAATTTATTTGGATTTTCGGATGTACCTGCTATAGGTTATGCTGAGATCTCATTCTCTTCTTCATTAAATCTGCCCCTCCCTCTATTTTAGTATGGTTGCAATCACAGTCGTGTACATACACTCCTACCCGCCTTCCGCCCTGGCTCACATTCCTTCCCTTATTATAATTTTTGTAATTGATGTATTCGCCTGTTGGTGAAATCATAGTGTTGTTACTCCTGTCTATGATTGGTGGCCTCATGGTTCCTCGAATCATGCTATCATTCGGAACCATGTTGTTTTGAGGGGGCTTGTATGGGCATTCTCTAGAAAAATGTCCTAGTTTAAGGCATCTGTGACATAAGCCATTGGTGAAGCTGCATTGCTCTTTTGTATGCGGTTTATGGCATCTGTTGCACCAAGGTTTTTCGTTAGGGCTGAAGATGGTCCTTGGCTCCATGTAATTACCCCGAATTGGAAGTGATCTTGGAGTCTCCTCCATCCTTGGTTGAGTATTTCTAACAATGCTCATTTCACTGACACGTGTTTCATAGGATTCTACTGTGGTAGCCCGCAACATAAGATCGGGCAACTTGTCTATTCCTGGTATGTCAACCAGTTGAGCGAGACAAGGGTTTAACCCACCAAGGTATTGTTGTCTCAGTCGAAATTCATCTCTAATAATGTCCGGGGCATACCTCACTAGGTTCTCAAACTTAGAGTTGTACTCAGTCACCAGACTATTTCCTTGCCTGAGGTTGGTGAATCGTTGTCTTAGTGCTTCTCGTGAGATCACGTCCATGTACCTCCCTTCGAAATGCTTTTCAAATTCGACCCAGCTTACGGGTCCTATGGTCTGGTCCCTCCTACGCTTAACCTCTTGCCACCAAAATTGTGCGTGACCTTCAAGTAGTTGTGTGGCTAGTTCTACCCGGTATTCATCCGGTGCCCTTAGAATTTGAAATTTGTCCTTGACATTGGCCAACCAATTTTCTGCGGTTAAGAAATCGTCTGTGCCGTCAAATGTTGGTGGGTGTAGCGAAGTGAATGAATGATACACCTCCAAAAATGGGTCCACTTCACGAGGTCTCCTTTGCTCGGCTTCCATAGCAACCCGAGCGACTCTTTCCAAACCTTGCAAAATCACTTCCAACTGGTTTGCCCTATTTTGGATTTCAGTAGTTGGAAATACTGGATTGTTATCACTGGTAGCTCCTGTTCTACTGTTGGATCGTCCTCTCGCCATTTCTATATAACAATGAAACTATCCCTTTATATGTTGTTATATTGATTAGGGTTCTGCGTTTTTATTTCTTATTAGTACCATATGTTAATAAAAATATTTAGTCGTTAGTCTGATTCATAAAAAAAAAAAAAAATTATAAAATAATAATAATAATAATAAAAAATTCTTCCATATATTACTGACTTACGTATATAGTAGGTTAAGCTGACAAAATTTCAAAGTTAATTCATTTTATAACGTTTTCCTTCTTCATATTTAATTCTTGATGCCATCCTTCATTGCTTGTCATATCATATTGGTTTTTCTTTTTCTTTTTTTTTCTTGCTTCGATTTGTTTATCAGTTTTTTTTTTCTTCCACATTCATACGCGCCATAATAACTGTTCGCGCGAAAGCGCAACGCAAGTTTCAGTACGCTTGAGGGCGTACCTTTTAAAACCGCGTTTACACTTCACGAGTAAGGGTTGCAAGTGCACAACCCCTATCGAGTAGTATAATCGGGTATCGATCCACAGGGATGGGCAATTACTTGGTTAGAATCTACCAAACTCAATTAAAAACTAGAAGTGAGAAAGATTTGGTTTGGTATTTAATTTCCTAAAAAGGTCAATTCAAACAATTCAAACAATTCAGAAAGATGTAATAAAATGCTAGAAGAAATGTAAATTGTGTTTTGATTATGGATAAAAGGCGTTTCCAGGGTTTCAGACTTCATCTATGATCTGCCTCTAGTGGTACGGCCCGTACCAAGTCGGTACGGCTAGGTCGTACTTAACTTGGTGAGGCAAGGCCGTACCACTCTGGTAAGACCCGTACTGGCTTCCCAGAACAGAGCTTACCAGTTCGAGTTGATGCATTTCCTTGCTGGTACCTTGTGCTAAACTCTTTGGAAAGGTTCAATTGACCATACCTAAGGTTCCTAAGCCTCAACTGTCATTTGTTGGATCAAGATCTAGGTTGGAATGCAATTGATTGCCTTTTAGGGATTTCTACACCTCAACTCTCGTGTGTTGGTACAGATCTACCCTAACTGGTTGATTGGAGACCTAAGGCACCCTCTAATCTGTCGATTAGAGGAGAATTCAACCTCTCGGCTTCAATTCGAACAAGTCTACCCTAAACAATTGATTTGGTTGAGAGATTGAGATGATCACATGACCTTGATAGGTTCGATCTAAACCTAGAGGTTCATCATACACAATCACAGCAATCAAAGCAAAAGATAGCAAAGAAATCACAATCAATCAATCAAAAGAGTTCATACAAGATACAAGTCAAAGAAAGTCAAAACAAATCAAGAATCCATCTCTAAACCCTAGAAACTAAAATAACTACTCACAGCACATGATCTGATCTAAAAATACAATAAAAGGGATAGAGATAGCCATGGATCGAAGGGATCGAGAGGAGGAAGCTAGATCCGTCGAGTTTCGCCTCTTTCCTCTTCCTTCCTTCTTGCTCCTAGCTCCTTAGCTCTCTTTCTCTCTCTTACTATGCTCTCAAATAGATCTGGAATGGAAATCGATTTCGAAATTGGAGAGTTCCCCGCTTTAAATAGCCTCTGCCAAAATTTGAGTCTGTCAGGCCGCCTTTAGGTACGGCCCGTTGATAGGTTTAATTTATATATATGTTCGATCAGGTTTTCATCGCATAATAGCACCAAATATCATGTATTTTAGTATAACTTAGGATTAAATACCCCTAGAATCAAGTTACTGCATTTGTCTATGTGAAATTCGCAGGAAAACAAGAAAAAGGACCAAAGTGCGGACGCACTGAACTTTAGTGCGGCCGCACTAAGCACTTAGAAGAAAATCCAAGGTCCAGCAAGCCCCAGAGGAAAAGTCCGAGAGGAATGCGGACGCACTAAATATTGGTGCGGACGCATTTCCTACTTAGCCGAATTTTGGTGAAGAAATCCAGCAACTTAGAAGAAAATGCGACCATAGTGCGACCGCAGGGGACCCGCATTTTCTACTTAGAGAAATTTCCACTCCTGAGCCAAAGAAGAACAGAAAAGTCCGAGAGTAATGCGGACGCACTCGGGCCGCACTCGATCCGCACTCAGCGACACATAGTTCGTATTTTGGCCATATCTTTGTCATACGAACTCCGATTTGGGTGATTCAAAGCTTGACAGAACCAGGACAAAGAGATCTACAACTTTCATGAAGGAAACATATCCAAATTCGGAATGTATAATTCTGTACAGCCGCATCAATGGCCGCATCAGCCTGAAAAACTGCTAAATATGGAAAGTTAGTGGGCTTAGTGGGTGCCAAAATTAGAATAACTTGGTCTCCAAGTTCAGAATCACAGAATTAGAAATATAGAAGTTAGTAGGCTTAGTTGGCGCCGAAAATAAAACGACTTGATCTCCAAGTTCAGAAAACGTTATATAAGGCTAAGGAGACCACATGAGAAATCATCCATTATTATATCCATTTTCCACATATTGAGAGAGAGAGATCCTGCAGAAATTCTCGAAGCTTTTCAAGGAAGAGGAAGGAGAAGATTCAAGCAAGGAGTCGGCAAGATCGAGGTTTTAGATCTAAGAAAGGGTGTAATCATTTCTTTATCTTATTTCTTATTGTTTTTGCCAATCTTTGTTATGGATCTCTCCAAGAGAGAGTAGTTCTCTTTCTAGGGGTTTAGGTCATGTAGCATGAACTTGTTTAATTCTATTTTACTCGGATTTTAGTTTTTATTATGATTGTTTGATTTGATGTTAATTTCCATGATTTATCATTTGTGATGTTCCATGATTTACGACTTGACTTGTAGCGTCCCGCTTTGATCATTTAGACCCAAAGTAGATTAGGATCATATAGGATAGTGCAACTTGTTGTGCTTGACTTGTAGCGTCCCGCTTAAGTCTTCTTGATTAAAAGTAGATTAGGATCATATAGGATAGTATAAATTGTGATTGCAAATACCTTGGGGTTTGAATATTGAAGCGACCGAACTCTATTATTCAAATCTGGAAATATAGAAATTAAGATTAGGGTGTGGCGAAGGACTTAGCGGTGAAGCCAAAACTTGATTGGGACACCTTAGAACAAATATCGATATATACACTTGAAGCACGTGATTAAATATCCCTCTAGGTTAGTGACAGCCCTAGAATTCGAGGCACATTAATCCGTCCACCCAAGGTATTTGTATTAATATTTGTTCCAAAGGCTAACTTAGGTTAGAAACCCCGTCATAATCAAACATGAATTTAAACAAACCGAGTAGATAGAATTAGCAAGGGATTGTGGACCGAATACCCCTAGACTTCTCAAACTTGATTGTCACCCGATTTTATTGCTTTTTGTCACGAACTTTTAATTACTTTAATTTTCCTTCAAACAACGATTTTACACAAACCCCCCCCCCCACTTTACTTTTATTGTTCAGTTTTAAAAGTAGTTTTCTTTATTAAAAATTAGTGTTTCCCTCTCTCCCTGCGGATCGACACCTAAATACTACAATCGATAGGTTGTGCGCTTGCAACTAACCTATTCATTGAGTACGAAGGTTTTATAAATTTAAAGGCAAAAAGAGTACAAAATCTCTATATCTAAAATACTCAACACCCGTACCAAATTGGTACGGCCAGGCCGTACCAGGCGTGATGAGCTGAAAAATGGCTAAGTCCGGTAAGACCCGTACCAAACTTGGTAAGGGCCGTACCAGATCATCCCAAATCGTCGTTTCTTCGTGTGTTTTGCTCCAAGCCTGAAGAAAACAAACAAACACTCAGCAGTACCAAATTCTAAAGATATATCGATGAAATGCACATGATTCTGGTGAATTAGGGCACGAATCTGGTACTAAAACAGGCCTAAAATAGACTAAATATGCGAGGTATCAAATTCCCCCAAGCTGAACCTTTGCTTGTCCTCAAGCAAAAAGTTTCAAACTCGGGTAAAAGTGCTGGACAACTAAATCTAAATGCGGATACAAGTCTAAATGTGAAAACTTACATGATTGCTACAATAAAAGAACGCAAGAATCTTTTTGCTATGATTCGGACTTCCCTTGGTCAATTGTGATTCACCTCACAAATTGATTAATAAAACCTCAAACTCTAAATGTTTCAAGTCTTGCAAAGTTGATTACTCGAATTTATCGATTTATCATTCTTTCACTAAACTATGCCTTCCCTTGTAGAGATTTTCCCTTTTTGGCACCCCCAAGCTTGAATCAAGCTTAGGTCAGAAAGTTGCGGACTTCGTGTGTTGATATGTGCAAAAAAATTTATTTTTTTTTCATTTCTAATTGGGAGACGAGCTCAAAGGCGCCCATTCAAGGCTTATTGCCAGTACTCTTATGTTCTCCATCTTTTCATCTTTTTTTTTTTTTTTTTTTTTCGCACATACCATGAATACACACATCCACTAGTGTTCATTCACACCAACGGATATCCCAACTTTTCTTTATTTGAAATCCCTATTTCCACATTTGAAAGGCACAATTCGGTTTCTAAATGCTATCTCGACATTCAAGCTTCCAATTTTACAAATCTCAAACCATTTGTTCGTAATCAGTTTTGTTTGGTCAATTATGAGGTTAGTTCTAATTTCCCAAGGTCATCCAACTCACAAACAAAAGTTTTCAAACAAGTCCCTAATCCTAGCAATCACACAAATTTATCACCTAAATGCAAAATTTTTGAAAAAGAAACATGTCTAAATGCAGATACAATTTTCTTCTATTCCACCCCCCCAAGCTTGAATGAAGCATTGTCCTCAATGCTTGAATCTACACAAGGCAAAAGTAAATAGAAGAAAATATGGAAACTTACTAGATGGTGAGCGGGGGATGAAGCGGGGGCGTCTCACTGGTTGGTGGGAGGTGGATCAGGTGGCACTGGTGGGAGCACCCACTTTTGAGGTACACGGACCATGCGATCACACTCTTGCATCAGAAGAATCCGCAAGATTCCCATCAAGTTCTTGATCGAGCGCCCGATCGCGCTTTTGTGCGCTTCCAATTTCTCCAAGAGTGTAGCAGTCCGATCGGGTTCAAGATCTGCACTTATGATCACAGGACGACATCTATCTGGGTCTAGAAGCTCATACCTGAGGTGAGCTGCTGGAGGCTTGAGCTCAGGAGTTAGCCGCTCTGTCTGGGTCTTGACGCGGGTCGCATCAGGTGCCGTGCGGGTCGCATCAGGTGAAATGGCATCGCATGCTGACCAATCCGACTTGCTTCCTTTTGTCTCCAGGTCATCAGACCACGGCATGCGGGTCGCATCAGGTGGCGTGCGGGTCGCGTCCACATGCTCTTCAGGTGGAGATGCGGGTCGACTTGGCTCGATGCGACCTGGGTCCACATGTTCTTCCGTGGGTGATGCGGGTCGTGTCTCAATGATGCAGGTCGCGTCAAGTGCGGTCTGGTCTGTTGGCTGGGCTGGTCCTTCGCATTCTGGCTGAGCTGGCAGCTTTCTAGGTTGAGATTGGCGTGAGATGATGATCTGACTCAACTGCTCCAACAGCTTGTTTTGAGCGGCCATCTGTGTGGACATGTTTTGCAATTGTTCCCACAGCATCTGGTTCACCTTCCCTTGCTCGTGTATGAATTCGATCTCAGCGGGATCAACGTACGGCTCGGGTGGGTCGGGTTGGAATACGCAATTGTTCGAGTCATCGAATGGTGCAGGGTCGTAGAAATTGCAATTGTTGTTGCTGATATAGCCATCCTGCTCCGGTTCCTCACTCCAATCAGCCAGTGGGCAATACTCATAAGAGTGTCTCCTGTCCCCACACATGGCACATGGCTGTGGTTTCTGGTTTCTGGCTGCCCTCATGCTCATTCTGATTGAATAACTCTCCATGGCCTCCTCTAGCTCGGCAGCTCTAGCATATAGAGCTGCGATCATGGCCTCCTCTAGCTCGGCAGCTCTAGCATATAGAGCTGTGATCTGATCAGCTTTGGATCGGCCGCCTCCTCCAGCTTGAAAATTGTCGCGGCCAAACCAATGTTGGTCTGTCGTCATGTTGTACATGAGATCCATGGTGTCTTGAGCTCCTCAGATAGTAATCGCCATAGTGTTCCTGAAAAAGAGAAAATAAATAAATAAAAGAAACGAAACAAAATAAAAGAAAATAAAGGATACAAGATAAAGTCTAGATTAACTAAGTAAGGTAAAATCTAACTAGGCAATTGGTTACCGTCCCCGGCAACGGCTCCAAAAACTTGTTCGCGCGAAAGCGCAACGCAAGTTTCAGTACGCTTGAGGGCGTACCTTTTAAAACCGCGTTTACACTTCACGAGTAAGGGTTGCAAGTGCACAACCCCTATCGAGTAGTATAATCGGGTATCGATCCACAGGGACGGGCAATTACTTGGTTAGAATCTACCAAACTCAATTAAAAACTAGAAGTGAGAAAGATTTGGTTTGGTATTTAATTTCCTAAAAAGGTCAATTCAAACAATTCAAACAATTCAGAAAGATGTAATAAAATGCTAGAAGAAATGTAAATTGTGTTTTGATTATGGATAAAAGGCGTTTCCAGGGTTTCAGACTTCATCTATGATCTGCCTCTAGTGGTACGGCCCGTACCAAGTCGGTACGGCTAGGCCGTACTTAACTTGGTGAGGCAAGGCCGTACCACTCTGGTAAGACCCGTACTGGCTTCCCAGAACAGAGCTTACCAGTTCGAGTTGATGCATTTCCTTGCTGGTACCTTGTGCTAAACTCTTTGGAAAGGTTCAATTGACCATACCTAAGGTTCCTAAGCCTCAACTGTCATTTGTTGGATCAAGATCTAGGTTGGAATGCAATTGATTGCCTTTTAGGGATTTCTACACCTCAACTCTCGTGTGTTGGTACAGATCTACCCTAACTGGTTGATTGGAGACCTAAGGCACCCTCTAATCTGTCGATTAGAGGAGAATTCAACCTCTCGGCTTCAATTCGAACAAGTCTACCCTAAACAATTGATTTGGTTGAGAGATTGAGATGATCACATGACCTTGATAGGTTCGATCTAAACCTAGAGGTTCATCATACACAATCACAGCAATCAAAGCAAAATATAGCAAAGAAATCACAATCAATCAATCAAAAGAGTTCATACAAGATACAAGTCAAAGAAAGTCAAAACAAATCAAGAATCCATCTCTAAACCCTAGAAACTAAAATAACTACTCACAGCACATGATCTGATCTAAAAATACAATAAAAGGGATAGAGATAGCCATGGATCGAAGGGATCGAGAGGAGGAAGCTAGATCCGTCGAGTTTCGCCTCTTTCCTCTTCCTTCCTTCTTGCTCCTAGCTCCTTAGCTCTCTTTCTCTCTCTTACTGTGCTCTCAAATAGATCTGGAATGGAAATCGATTTCGAAATTGGAGAGTTCCCCGCTTTAAATAGCCTCTGCCAAAATTTGAGTCTGTCAGGCCGCCTTTAGGTACGGCCCGTACCAAATTGGTACGGCCAGGCCGTACCAGGCGTGATGAGCTGAAAAATGGCTAAGTCCGGTAAGACCCGTACCAAACTTGGTAAGGGCCGTACCAGATCATCCCAAATTGTCGTTTCTTCGTGTGTTTTGCTCCAAGCCTGCAGAAAACAAACAAACACTCAGCAGTACCAAATTCTAAAGATATATCGATGAAATGCACATGATTCTGGTGAATTAGGGCACGAATCTGGTACTAAAACAGGCCTAAAATAGACTAAATATGCGAGGTATCAATAACATAGTTAGTTTATAGAAATATTTCATATTGGGGTAGTGCTCATCATCATTAAGTCATGTCTCAGGAAAACTAGAGGTCACGGCGACACATATTAAATTTTAGTTTTACTAGACCTCACTTGACATAGTGATACTACAACAATTCCTAATAGGGTATATCGTAAAATTTATTGTAACTATATCACTAAGATTTCTAAAGACAAGTTCTTAATGTATTCTCTCTCACAACGGAAATTTATTGATATTGTATAACTTGGCTCTGATACCAACTTAGTTGTCACACCCCGAGACAACCCGCCACGTATTTCTACGTAAGGCGTATTTCCATCACATACATTATCAATAACAATACAATAAATGCCACAGTTATTTCATAAGCAAAAGAGTTCTACAAACGATCATGACAGAAACGGCTAGTAAAATGACCACTTCTATGCCTGTTCAATGTATCAATTATTTAAAATAGAGACTAAATCAACAAGTGGCATATTATTCCTTTTAGAATCTTCCCGCCTTAGCTCACTCACGACCTTGCTCAGTACCTTCATCTTCATTACCTGGAACCCACATAAAAGTGGAACGGGTGAGAGACTCGAACATTCTCTCAGTACGGGATTTAGTTCCAGCCCGGGGATTTGTAAAATCTTTCCTTTTGATCATACTAATTAAACAACTTTATTTATTCAATAACCAAAATGCAATCTATAATATGCTATCATGCAATGACCTATCATTCATGTAAGCACTTGTTACTTTAAAAATCTTATTAATAACTGACCATCACTTTGCATCACTTTGCTTGTGATGCATTATATCTCAAATCCGACTGCGACTAGCATTCCCCGCATGCCGGCCTTGACCGCAACTAACAGTTCCCGCATATCGGCCTTTCAAACATCAAAACCGAATGCGACTAGCATTCCCCGCATATCGGTCCCGACCACGACTAGCAGTCCCCGTGTATCGGCCTTTCCAGCATCGAACCCGATTGCGACTAGCAATCCCCGCATATCGGTCCCGACCACGACTAACAGTCCCCGTGTATCGGCCTTTCCAGTATCGAACCCGATTGCGACTAGCAACCTCCGCATATCGGTCCCGACCACGACTAGCAGTCCCCGTGTATCGGCCTTTCCAATATCAAACCCGACTGCGACTAGCAGCCCCCGCATGCCGGTCCCGATCGCGACTAGCAGCCCCCGCGTATCGGCCTTTCCATTCATTCAACTCATGGTGATCGTTCGTTTTCTTATTATATTATTATACTCAATTGATATATTTCATTCAGGTCATATGTTCCAAACGAAATAATCTTATCCTTTATTAACTAAACAAAGCCAAAGAGATTGTTCGAATCAACATGCACAATTCTATAAGTAAATTAAAATGCACACAAAGGAATAAGTAATTAGTTTTACAAAAAGCCCAGGAAGCCCGTACCTGTTGTCGTGGGGCAGTTTACTATTGTCTCTACTTCTCTCCTTATTTCGCCACTCAGATCTAGACCATGAAATATGATTTCTAAATCAATATCTATACACATTTCTCATTGCACAAATTATATTTATTAAGATTAGAACTAGACTACTTTACAATAAAAATATATTTGGGATCATCGGTGAATAACTCCTAGGGTCTTCGGTGAAGATTTACCATTTAATGAAAAAAAAGCATAACATAATTAGAATTACTTGTGATTAACATGATATGAGACTATAGTGTAAACTAATTTAATTTCAGACGTTTGAAAATATTTTCATACAGAAAAATACATAGTTTTTGTGAATACATATATAGTACGATGTATATTTCATATACTGGAGACTTATAAACAAAATAATTTAGTTTCAAGTCGGCAAGGTTGTAAGGGAAATTCAAAATGTTAATATTAACTATAATTAAAGTAAGATAGATATATCGAAATATTGATTTAGTGACGAGAACAGACAAACAAGAATTTATATAAAATAAATATAATTAAATTAGTATGATACTTTGATGGGATATACACACACACACACACACACACACACATATATATATATATATATATATATATATTAGGAAAGTTAGTAATATTCTAGAAAACATCAATTATATATAGATAGTACGAAATAATATTTAATTATTGTTTAACAAACTGATTTATGCAATTTCATAAATCCTTCTTAAATTCCACCGATCATATATATGATCTCGAGATTTTATCAAATAATAAATATAATGAACCTTATTAAATAAATAATTTTCAGATATTACATTATTTTCAGAATCTTTATCAAATAAACAAATATAACCAAGAAATTAAGGCAAATAATAAGTATAAGAAATCCTATCAAATGGATAACTATAAGAGATTGTTTAATCTATTTACTAAGCAAATAATTGAATGTAAGATTGAATACCTTATTTTCTTGATTTGGATTTCCAACAGGAGTTACGAAGGAAGAGTAATAATTATGTAGAGGAACCGTTTTCCTTAATTTTCTGAGAAGAAAGCGGAGAGAGAGAGAGAGAGTACTACAGATGAGTTAATTTAATTATAGGAGCAGTTGCTACTTAAGGGGAAAAGACGCTAATTGCAAGGTAGTTATTTTGGGAAGTTCTGGTTCTAATTTGAATAAATAACAATATATATATTGTGGGCTGCCAAAACTAATATTTAAATACTGATATGCATCGAGACATATTGGTTTTTATTACTTCAAAGGGTGCGGCTTAGGATCATTTTTCAAATGAAGCGAGGGGTTACATGAGTTGGTTATTTGAAAACAAAATATGGGCTGCTGGAATTAATATGCAAAATCGGATTTTGTGTTTTGGGTAGCTTATAAATGTATATAACTATTTCAATTACTGATGTAAATCGGGACCACAGTAATTTCTATTCAGGAGGTTATTTTAAGTTACTTGTTTTTATTAAATAAAGTTATTTAAATAAGAAAGGAAGAAAGGTTGCTAAATGAAGTTCATTGTACCTTAATTAATATAATATTTTCAGTACGAGGTATTACAATTAACAAGACAATTAACAAAACAAACAATCCAAACAACAGCTTAGAAGTCATTTAGAAGGATATGAAATTTATTGTGACGAATTTTGTATAACTCGAGTTGTTAAAAAGCGAGTTGGGGCATGCTCATACTCAGCTCATTTATTAAACGAGTTACAACTCGAGTTGGAACTAACTCGAGTTGTAAATGAGCGAGTTACGAATTTGAGCGATTTTGTATAGTCCTAGTCTAGAGGAGGTAAAACATTGCCAACTACTTGTACTGTAACTCTATATGCCATACTATTGGCATAGGTCAGTTCAAGTTTGTAGCCAATTTATTTTCTGTTTATCTTTATGCTTCAAGTTTTGCTTAGTTTAATTTAGGACTGTAGCTTATTTTAAATCTGAACTATTTATCGCTATGCTGTGTTTCTGTTATATTCAATCAAAAATATCTACGGATTGATAAAGAAGAAAAAAAAAAAAACTCTGTAAGCCATACTATCTTTTCTCTTTTGGTACTAAGTTTTGTTTTTTCTCTCAATTTCTGAGGCACCCCATTGCTTTCATGAGCTGAATTGTTTTTTAGAAATATATTAAATACTGTATCGAGATTTAGAAAATTGTTTTTTTTTAAGTCTTTGTATTTCAAATAATTTGTGATCAAGGTATATTTCTGAATACATTTTCTAAGATACCGAATCAGTAATTAATTTGGTTAATTTCTGAAAATATGTCTAAAAAATCGAATCAATAATTTGGTTCTTTCCGGTGCATGAAAAATCAAGTTTCTAATTTTCGACAAAGTATTTAATATATTTTAAAAAAATAGTTCATTTCATGAGGCCATGCACGGTAAATGCCGTCAACGTTCATCTACTAATTACATCCAACAAAACCCACGGATATGCGCTGCTTTCCGAATCCGTATCCTCTGCATTAATTGAAACTTTGAGTTAATGCATCTCACCGTTAATCCAGATCAATTCTGTTCAAGATGGAATGCCCTTTACTATTCGTACTAACAGTGGCAGAACCAGGAATGATCGGTAGGGGGGCCTAACTAGTTTCTCTCAAAATATCAGTTTTAGTTTCATGTTACACGATTAAATAATAAAAAAAATATTCAACAATTATCAATTGTCATAATCTTTTACTTCCAAAATAAAATATTTAACAAAACTAAAAATTAGATTAAGTAACAAAACACCTATTTGATGACTCGTTCTTCATGTCTTGAAGTCAAAACAAAACATCAAAACAACCTACATAGAAAAAAAATTAAAGAAACAATCTTACAATGAATCCATATCTCACAATCATAATGATTTTAAATTTTCAATTAGAAAACGTACCACTAATTACTAATTTGAGATAGTTGAATTTTTCGAGTCTTCATGTTTTGAAAACGCTGCAAAATCCTTTCATCAGGAATAGCAGCAAAAATCTCTCGCTCAATGTAGCAAACCATGTTGTCATTCATCCATTCATCGGCCATCTTATTGCGCAATTCGGTCTTAATGATTTTCATTGATGAGAATGCCCTTTCAACTGTTGCTGTTGCCACAGGTAAGATCAAGGCCAACTCAATGAGGCGATATACCAATGGATAGCACAAATGTCTTTCGGTTTGAACCATTAGGATAGCAAAAGTTGCAAGATCATGACAAGCTGGAAATTCTGTACTATTTCTCACATCACAAATGAATGTGCCGAGTTCACTTCTTAAAAATGTACAGTCAAAGGGTGAGAAGTCCACGGAATAAATACTAGCAAGTTCTAGAAGTTTGTCATGATCAAATTTAGAGAAAGAGTCATTCGGATCAAGACAAGCAATGCATTTCAACAAATTAGTAGAAGCTTCACTAAATCGTTCATTCATCTCAAAAAGAAGAGAGTCAAGCACAACCAAGAAAATATCAACATAGTAGCGATGCGAATACTTTACCATTTGACCATCACGCCTTGAACGACCTCTTGCTGGTATTTTATCATCCATATTGGGCACGGGAATTTCCATCTTCATACAAAAACCCTTAACTTCTTCCAATAGTTGATCATATCCATTGTCCCTCACATATTGCAAATTTTGCTTTGTAACCACAATTAAATTAACTGCATGAACGATATTCTGATCTTTCCTTTGCAATGCATGTGATAACTCATTAGTACAACCCAAAACTTTTAGCATTAAATGCATTATAAATGCAAATTCAAAGCTTTCCATTTTCTCTATCAAACATGCAGCTGTGGTTTTTTGTGTCAGACTAGTTGCATCATCACTCACATTTTCTAATACCTTCAATACTGAGTCCCACATTGTAAAGAGGCGAACCAAAGTTGTGTGATGTGAACCCCACCGGGTATCACCTAGTCTTGCAAGACTAGTTTCTTGATGTTTTCCTCTTCCTGTAAAAATATCACCACTATCTAATTTCATCACAATCCTGTCATGATGATCTTGAAGTAATTAATCCCTTCTTTTGCAAGAGGCACCTACAATATTGACAATTAAAGTGGTATAGTTAAAGAAATCAGCTACAGATGAACTACACTTTGCAACAGCAACTACCACCAACTGCAATTGATGAGCAAAACAATGGATATAAAAGGCATAAGGATTTTCATTCAAAATTCGTCTTTGCAGTCCATTGAATTCTCCTCTTATGTTTGAGGCGCCATCATACCCCTGTCCTCGTAGTCTAGAGATGGATAAACCATGACGAGCAAACAAACCCTCTAATGCTACTTTTAATGAAGACGCAGTAGTATCAGAAACATGCTCAATACCAAGAAATCTCTCAATCACATGCCCAATCTGGTTCACAAACCTACATAGCAACAACAATAAAGTTAAGAATATTACTAACAATAATAATAATTAAACTTGAAGTATTAGTTACTAACCTCACAACCACAGCCATTTGCTCCTTTATCGATGCATCACGAGACTCATCAATAAGTACAGAAAACAACTTATCTCCAAGCTCATTAAGAATGACAAGTGAGGTCTCTTGTGCACAAGCCTTCACCATCTCTTTCTGTATGAGCGGGGAAGTCATCTGATTATTTCCAGGAGCATTTTCATAAAGCACTTTAGCAACTTCGGGATTTTTTTCTTTATACCAGCTTAGTAACTCCAAAAAGTTTCCTCTGTTGCTAGAACTAAAAGTCTCATTATGTCCTCGAAAAGCAAGAGCTTGCAATAAGAGAAATCTTGCAACATGTAAAATAGAAGTGAGGCGAACTCTATATGCAATCTCGACTTCCTTGCTATGTGAAGAGAACACGTGTGACACACTCTGTCTCTGATTTTTGAAATCTTGACAATGTCGTCTTGCATTATTGTGGCAAGAATTCACTCCACCAACATGTTCCTTGAAGGCGTCCAATGCTTTCCTCCAATTGTTAAACCCTTGTCGTGTGAAGATTTCATATCCAAATTTATCATTCCTTACTGGTTGCTTAAAAAGATAACAATAAAAGCAATAGACTGAATCGTTTTCTACACTATATTCTAACCAATCAAACTTCTTGAACCATGATTCTTGAAAACTCCTGAAATGATCTCCTTGTTGTTTACGAGAAAAAGTATGGCCAATTGGTTGAGTTGGACCATTCAACAAGTATGCCCTTCTAACTTGATCTCTAATTTCCTTGTCATACTCGTCAATTGGTTTGCGAAGTCCTGGATCGGCAATTATATCACTTGGACTCAACTCGACACGTGCTTTCTTTTGAGAACTACTTTCAATTTCACTGCTTCTTGACGTTTGTTTGTAATACTTCTCCATTCCTACAATTTTACAAAAAAGAAAAGAAAAAGAAAGGGTTTACTTGGGCTGAAGAAATGTAATTAATTATCTTTTATTCTGGAAGGGCTCATAATAAAATGAGAAATTGGAGATTTTGACAAACAATAATAAAGACAAAAAATGGGTAAAATGTGAATTTACAGAAATTGAGAAAATGGATATTTTCATAAACAATAATGCAGAATTTAGGTACAATGATATACTTATTTGGTTGCAACCTCAAGGACTCAAAATGGGAAATTATGTAGATCAAAATTATACTTGGGTCTTGGTATATGTAAATTTACAGATTTATTTTCAGGTTCTCTGGCTTGTTTTACACAAAAGTTTGTGGATCAACTTAGATGCATTACTGAAATTCTCACATGGAAATTGGCTTCCTAAAACCAAGACCATAATATGTAATATAAATTACAAAATTTATGTGACACAATATATATGTTCTGCCAATAATTTCATCCAGGTAATCATATTAGAGCAACTAATTTGAGGAAATTAACAAAGCAAATCAAATCTCGACTGAGCAATCAGACGGGGATATAAATTTAGCGTCTTCTGATTTGTGTTTCCAATTTCATTTTTGTTATATAATTATTGTTGTAAAACTGTTATTTCATCCAGTAATCATATCACTGCTTCTTGACATATGTTTTGGTATCTGTCATTGTAAATTTCTGAACTTATATTCAGAAGTAAGGGTTTACTTTTAAAATATTAAATATATTGAATCGAGGCTTATTTTATGGGCTGGTGAAAATCTCAGAGACAATTTCAAGACTAATGGGTTCAGATTCCTTTATCAATTGTGTAATACTTCTCCATTCAAACAAACAAAAGAGAGGGCATAGCCCTGATAAATCAAGAAAGGCAACAGCACAGGCGCACAGCCAGTACCAGTATCAAATTCGGTACACAGAACATCTCAAATTCGGTACCAGTGCCAGCACAGCCAGCACGGCATCTCAAGAAATTCAACAAGGCACTAATAAAAATCAGAAAGGGTGTTCATAATTACCGCAAGAATGGCAGTGGGTCGGAGTCTCGGAGACGGGCGGAACTGCGGAAGAGGAAGACGGGGCTTCAGTGGGTGGGACCGTGGGAGTCTCGGAGAGGAAGACAAGCGGCTTCAGTGGGTCAGAGTCTCGGAGTCGGAGAGGAAGACAAGCTGGGTGCGGCCGTGCAAGGTGCCAGAGGCGGTGCGTAGAGGAAGGGGGTGCGGACAGGGGTGCCAGAGGCGGTGCGGAGAGGGGTGCCAATTTTCTTTTTTATTAAAAGGGGGGTTGCATTTTTTCTGGGCTTAGGGGGGGCCAAGGCCCAGGCTGGCCCAGGCCTTGGTTCCGCCCCTGCGTACTAACACGAATCAGTTCAGATTCATTCGGCATTAACTCTAAGTTTGAGTTAATGCAGAGGATACGAATTCCTGCTCTACTAGGGGAAGGGAACAAACTTGTTACACCTTGTTTGGATGGAGAGTAGAGGAAGGGAGGGAATGGAAAAAAAAAAAATTCCCATCAAACGTGTTTGGTTGACAAAATAATGTCAGAGATGAAAGGTACAGGAGGTGAAAAGTTTAACCTTGTATCATTATAATCGGTTTTCCTCTCAATTTGAGGTGTAACGGATGGAAATAAATTTTGTTGCAAATATTTTTAGAAAAAATAATACAAATGTCAACCTTATATTTTACCTATATAATTCTCATACAAGTTTTTTATCACAAACCTACAACAGCCACTGAATTTCTCATTAACCGTCTAAATTTTAATCAACCAAACAAGAAATAAGATGGAAAGAAAAATTAAATTTTTTTTTTCATTAATCATCCAAACACAATGAGTACACGATGAGATTAAATATGTTAATCTTCCTACCTATTCCATTCCATTCCCTTTTATTCTTTACTTTCCCTTCCTTCCTCTGCTCTCCATCCAACCAAGGTGTTAGAAATTTTTTCAAAATGATATTATTGTTTAAAATTATTTTCTAAATGCTACAGAAAAAATAAGATAAAAAGTTGGTGCAGAGGAGATATTATGAGATGGGCTATGGTGCATTGCAATGCATAGGCAACCTTGTGCATTGGACCATAAATCACCGATTCAAAGTCCAAATGACCGATCCAAACCGTTCATCTTGTTCTCCATATTAATATGTGCTTGGAGACCAAATTTTACATTTTTTGAAATTTTTTTGCTATTTATTAAGCTACTTTGAAAATTGCTGATCCTGGTGAACAGTAAAAACAGTGCAACTAAATTCTGGACCATGTGATCAGCAATTTTCAAAGTGGCTTAATAAATAGTAAAAAAATTCCAAAAAATATAAAATTTGGTCTCCAAGTACATATTAATATGGAGAACAAGATGAACGGTTCGGATCGACTGTTTGGACTTTGAATCCAATAATTTTAGTCCAATGCACAGAGGGGTCAATACATTGCAATGTATAATAGCACAACTTAGATATTATTTTCTAGAGTAGAACTAGGGTGCTCCTAAGCTCACCAAGCCCTTCGTGAGCGCGACTCTAAAACCTATTAAATTGACTTCAAACGACATTTTCAAACCGTTAGATGTTCAATCTATATTAAAATGTGCTTGGAGACCAAATTTTACATTTTTTGGAATTTTTTTACTATTTATTAAGAGGGTTTGAAAATCGCTGTTTTTATTAAAATTCTGCACCATTGGAAAACAGCGATTTTCAAACCATCTTAATAAATAGTAAAAAAATTCCAAAAAATGTAAAATTTGGTCTCCAAGCACATTTTAATATAGATTGATCATCTAACGGTTTGAAAATGTCATTTGAAGTCAATTTGATAGGTTTTAGAGTCGCGCTCACGGAAGGGCTTGGTGAGCTTAGGAGCACCCTAGTTCTACTCTATTTTCTAAACCACATTTGTCCCCATTTTTTATAACTCACTGTACCACGTGAAAAAGGAAGTCACACAAACCCCTACTCTCTCTCTCTTTTTGAAACAGGCTTGGCAGGAAGCGGCTGCCAAGTGAATACTCTCTCTCTCTCTCTCTCTCTCTCTCTCTACTTAACTGATATATTCTCCGCCTCCCGCTTCCTCGACAAACACTCACTTGACGCTCGATACTTCCTCCTCCCCTTCCCTCACCTCCATCCCTTTCCCCCTCCCTTTGTACCCCATCCCACCCCCTCCACAAAAGCAAAGAGCCACAATGGCAGGAGGGGAGCAGATAATCAATGGCGCAGGGTCACGGTCAAGCAGCAGGCAGCTGAGCGGGAGGACCGGCAGCTTCCGTGACCCGTCTGACGTGTTCCACCGGTCATCAGTGGATGCCGATGACGAGGAGAACCTGAAGTGGGCCGCGCTGGAGAAGCTCCCGACTTACGACCGCGTGCGCCGCGCCATCATCCGCCACGTGGTTGATAACGACCGGGAAGGCAGAAAGTTCGTCACGAAGGAGGTCGACATCTCGAAGCTCGGGTTGCACGATCGTAAGGTGCTCCTAGAGCAGATTTTCCGGGTGGTGGAGGAGGACAACGAGCGGTTTCTGAACCGGTTTCGCGATCGCATTGACCGGTGAGTGATGCTGGGAATTATATAATTATATATGTATGGTTTTCATTTGTGCTCGCGCTTACTTGCTATAAGTTGGTTGGGTAGTTAATGTATGTACTGACAAATAAATACTGTCATATTGTTTGACTTGTATCATTGCGTCAAGAAAATTATTCAATTTAAATGACACTGGATATTGTTGCCATCACCATCCTCTCAGGCATGGGCATGGGCATGGGCATGGATACCAACTCTGTTTTTTTGTCAAACAAAAAAGAGAGGGATAAAAAATTCTAGATTTATTTTAGTTTGATTTTTATATTAAAAAGATTGTTTAAATTTAAATTGGGAAATCATTTGAGTGAGTCGTAGACGTGTAAATTAAGTTGTTCATTTTCAGAATATTTTATTAGAACTCAGGTGTGGGGGGGGGGGGGGGGGGGGGGGTGACCTTTAAGGGTTAAAGTGTATATTCTACTGAATTTTTCATGATTAATTCCAAAATAAAGAAGAAAATTGAAGGTGAAGAAGGATCCACATTTACTCGAAGCAGGGAAACTGACATATACTTTTCATCTACATATTGCGAGTCCTCGAGTATATAATTTATTTAATTTGTGATTATTTATTCCAAAGCTAAATTATTTATTGCATCTCAAAAGCATAGAAGGAAAAATCAGCCTAGTTGAATCGGAATCTACCGAGTCGGACCGGAATCGGTTGTCGGTGATCCGATGTTGGACTGAGTTCCTCGGTGTGCACATTTGGGGCCAATTCTCACAATTTGGAGCAATACTTCAGAAGAAGCAGCGAAGTGTTACGACCCGAGTCGGATTTGGGGGCAAAATCTGCGATTTTGACTGGGTCAAAATGCTGATCGGAAAAGAAAGGTTCTCGGACCGTTCGGGGTGTCAGCATAAAATAAAAAAAGAAAGACGCTGTAGACGGGTCCCAAGAGACTATATTTATGAAGGGACGCTGCATTTTTAATATTTTCTGAGTTTCTTGAGTTAGATGCTACATATGACGCTACAGATGGGCCCCACGACACTATATATTATTTTATATACGCTGCATATGGGCCCCAAGACAATCGAGACGACGCTGGAATGATGGGAGAAGGGTTCTGTGGAGTTTGTTTTTTATTAAAATTTATTTGACATTATTTTAACTTATTGAATATTAAAAGAATAAAAAATTAATTTCAGCATTAATGTCTCATGATAATTATTTATTTTTGTCTTAACATATATTTTCAAAGAAAATAAATTTTTATCTATATTTTAATATGAAACAAGCTTCGAGCAAAAATATCCGAGTTTCTGATCCGATTCGACTGATTCCGATCGATTTACCCGATTCCGATTCTAAAATCAACTGACCGATTCCAATTCGGACTATGCGGTGAAAATTTCCCTGTTTATATCATGAACGAAAGTCAAGCCATTTTTTTCTCTTTTGTTACACTTTTTTTGTATTTTTTTATCTATATTTACTTTATTTATTTATTGATACAACCAGGGTAGGTCTTCAACTT
This sequence comes from Carex myosuroides, assembly GCA_028015225.1. Lineage (NCBI taxonomy): Eukaryota > Viridiplantae > Streptophyta > Magnoliopsida > Poales > Cyperaceae > Carex > Carex myosuroides. The sequence continues at coordinate 7,642,190 of CM051470.1, read as the reverse complement.
CCTAAACTAGAAGTACGTTATGAAAATTTGACCATAAAGGCCGAAGTGCATGCTGGAGGTCGGGCAATCCCTACTCTGTGGACTACAGCTATCAATTCAATAGAGGTTAGTGACGATTGCTTCTGAAGCCTTCACTAAGCTGTACTTTAGTGGTACACGGTCAACATCAGCACAAGTTCTGTGCCATCAGTTGTGAACGCGTATCCTCTGCATTAACTCAAATTAAAGGGCATCTTTTGAGTAATGAATCTTAAATATCTGATTTTAAAACGGAATCAATTCGGCTCCTGCTTATAACATAGGAACCTTTCAATATTAGTGCAGATCTAATTCGCACGAATTTGAAAATAGATTTGACGGTTGAAATTCATTAACTCAAAAGAGAATCTTTTGAGTTAATGCAGAGGATACGAATTCACCAGTTGTGGGGCAAACCAAACTAATACCAAGAAACAAGGAAATGAATATTTTTTCTCGAAGTAGGTAGAAATATTTGAAACTAAAGTAGCCAGCTAGCAATATTTGCTCGTCCTTCTGTGAATTTATAATCAATTTGCCAATTCGCGTTAAACTTTTCGAAAACTTGATTTTTCAAAATATTTTCATGAATTACATATCTACATGTATTGCTTTTTTTATGTTGAACATTGGACATCTTAACAATTTCACATGATATTGGTCATTAATTTATCCCTACTGTAATCCATCGTGAAACAAAATATATAATTTGAACTTGTCTGGGATGCATTGTAAATGTTTAGCATTGTCAGCAATCTCTAAATTTTAAAATCTCATCCACTTTTTAGCACTGGGAAGCTCATAATTCTAAACTGACCAACCATAGGCAGGCCCTTGTACCAAGTTTGACACCGCCCAGATTGCACCGTTTTGATACTCATGAAGCATATAGGCCTTATCATTTAGTGACATGTCATATGGGACACTCAACAAGCTTAGAGATTATCCAGGTGCTTAGACAAATGAGAATTAATCCAGCAGTGGCTGTTTTATGGTCCAAAACCGCCATTGAGTGACAGATTCGCAACTGTTTGACACGCTTCAGTATTTTGGTCATTTCTGGTTCATACGAACTCCGATTTAGGTGATCCAAAATTCTGTGGAAAGCTGTCAACAAGCCTACAATGTTTATGTCATACATTTGTCCAGATTATGAACATATCATGATGAAACAGGCATGCTAAGAGAACTGATCTGTTTTGAGTCAGTTTGTTATTAATTAGTTAGGTGTGAGATCTTAGTGAGTTTTAAATATGGTCAAAAGCGTATTTGAATTCTGTTTACTTGTGGGTTTCTATGAGAGTCTTGTTAGAGTCTCTAGGAGGTTATTAGAGTATTTTGGTATTAGCAAAAGTAGTTGAGAGTTGTAATTAATGTTAGGTAGCTTCTAGAGTAAGAATATGGCTATATAATAGCCCAAAAGTCATTTTGTAAGCAGATTATTGAATTATTACGAATTTATTCTGTTTGAGTTGAGTTTTATCTCCTCTTATCCTCTGTTGGGTTGAGCTTTGCTCCTCTCGAGTGATGTTTAGTTGAAGTAGCTAGTGTCCTTGTGAATCTCCGTGGCCAGACCGTGTCAAAGTTTCTACTCTGATTTTGCATTACTTGTGCATTTGCATGGCAGGGAATTTTTGGTAGCTTCGTACTTTCAAAGAAGAAGACCATAACAATACTAGACGACCTGAGTGGAATATTAAAGCCATCAAGGTGGGTTAAACTTTAAGCTTCAGGGTTTGGTTATTGCTTTGTATATATTCTAATTCTACAAAGAAAGACTTTATCTTTTGTGAACAATTTTTTTAGGATGACACTTCTTCTTGGACCTCCAGCATCAGGAAGAACAACTCTCATGCTAGCTCTTGCAAGTAAACTTGACAAGAAGCTCAAAGTGCTTATTTTGATCTAGCTCTTCAATTTGATATTATTTGCATTTTACTTTTCAGATAATCCACTGCAATTTAAACAATGAAATGTTGGCAGTTTTCATGGTCGATTGTATATGTATAATTATGTTGCTCCTATATTGCTAGCCATAGGATTGCGTTTGTTTCTGTTTAGAATTTTCACATGAACATCAATATGTTCCTAGTTCAGCAGTAACAACCTTATGGGAACACAAATTTGGAAATACATGTCTGATGGAAGTGAATGGAAGTGCACCAACCAATATATGTCAGATGTACCCAATTACAACTAACCCCTGACGCATACTTTTATGGATTTATTAACTTCGAAACTTGATTTCTTAAATAAATAATTTTCATACTAGCAGAGATCTGGTAGAATCACTTATTGCGGACACGAGCTCTCAGAGTTTGTTCCCCAGAGGACAAGTGCATACATAAGCCAGCATGATCTTCACTATGGTGAAATGACAGTAAGAGAAACTATCGATTTTTCAGCTCGGTGTCTTGGTACTGGAACCAGGTTTGAGTTTCTGTCTGAATTGTCCAGACGAGAGAGGCATGCTGGAATTAAGCCCGACCTGGAACTTGATGCCTTCATGAAGGCAACAGCAGTTGAAGGAAAGAAAAACAACATTGCAACTGATTACATCCTCAAGGTTTTTTTGTTTTTTTTTTTTACTTCAATAAATTGTCCTAATATTAACAGCTGTATCTTTCACTTCATTTCCTATATGCAGATTGATAGTCTAATACTCACGGTAATAATTTTGTTAGTCATCAATATATATTATGTTGGTGTCAAATTAGTTTTAGTATAATTTACAGTGTTATATAATTGCAAAACCCATGAAGGTATGCTAGAGTTTCTTGAGTTCAAAATAATAATGAACTGAATATGCAAAGAAAATAACAAATTATTATTTATTTACTTATTAATTGATGAAACAGGTCCTTGGTCTTGATATCTGCGCAGATATCATTGTTGGTGATGAGATGAGACGAGGAATCTCCGGTGGGCAAAGAAAGCGTGTTACCATCGGTACGTAGGTTATATTCCTTTTAGTTATTGTCGTATCATAATGAAGGATGCACACGATTACTGAAAATCATAAATAGTCTCACAAAATTCAACTTGGTGTTACTTTGTGTTTTTTAAATAATCTCACAGCAGCTCCATTCATATACTGCAGCGGAGATGTTGGCAGGACCTGCAAGGGCGCTTTTCATGGATGAAATATCAACGGGGCTTGACAGTGCTACAACATTCCAAATAGTGAAGTTCATACAGCAAATGGTTCACATATTCAATGGAACTGTGATGGTCTCACTTCTCCAGCCAGCTCCAGAGACCTACAATCTCTTTGATGACATTATCCTTATGTCAGAGGGGCAGATTGTGTACCATGGCCCACAGGAAAACATCCTTGAATTTTTCCGGTCAGTCGGCTTCAGATGCCCAGAAAGGAAAGCAGTTGCCGACTTCCTCCAGGAGGTAACCTCAAAAAAAAATCAGGAGCAGTACTGGATGAGCGATCCCAAGTCCTATCGCTATATTTCCTCCCAGGATTTCTCACGCCATTTCAAGTCATTTCACATTGGTCAGCGCCTTTCTGAGGAAATTAAAATCCCATATGACAAGTCAAAGATGCATCGTGCAGCTTTGACAACTGAGAAGTACGGGATATCAAACAAAGAGCTCTTTAAGGCAACTCTGTCAAGGGAGTGGCTTCTGATGAAGCACAACTCATTTGTTTACCTGTTTAGGATTTTTCAGATCTCCATCCTTGCATTTGTTGCTATTAGCGTGTTTTTTAGGACAACGATGCACTATGGTAAGATAACTGACTCGACAAAGTTTTTTGGCGCCTTGTTCTTCAGCCTGACAAGTGTCATGTTCAATGGATTTACCGAGCTGTCAATAACAGTGACAAAGCTGCCAGTGTTTTACAAGCAGAGGGATTACTTTTTCTTCCCGGCCTGGGCATTTGCGTTGTCAAATTGGATCCTCTCAATTCCTGTCTCTTTCATAGAGTCCGGGATTTGGATGATTCTCACGTATTATCCAGTTGGTTATGCACCGGCAGCTAGCCGGTTAGTTTTTGTTTCCTCTTTTGGTTCCGTTGAAATTCGTTAGATAATTGATTTAAATTTTGACTTCTAGGCTTCCGACCAAAAATTATATATGAAATCTCAAATTAGCAAAAAAGGATATCAAAAGGAAAACCGAAAAAATAAAGGAATCCACAACAACAAGGGAGAGCAGCCACAAACTGCAATTCGGGTCAACTCTTCTTGTCTTGACTTTTGCATGGCACTTTATATTTACAAAACGAAAAGGGAAAAGATTAATTAAAATAACAAAAAAACTGAAAGATGAAATAATAAACAAATAAGTAAATAAATAACAAGAACAAACAAAGAATGTTTATATCCAATTCATGTAGACTTTACATTTTAAGTCCCTATGTTTTGTTCAGGTTCTTTCGTCAGTTCTTGGTGTTCTTGTTAATAAATCAATTGGCTGGGGGCCTTTTTCGCTTAATTGCTTCAATTGGTAAAACAAGGGTCGTGGCTAATAGCATAGGGATGTGCACATTGCTTATTCTGTTCGTGCTTGGTGGATTCATCATAGATAAAGGTGAAATAATTAATTCTTTAATCACAACAAGTCCTCTGTAGCATGTTTGCAAATATTATTTGATTATTAAGGCCTTCACATTTTTAAATAATTATTTTGATGTGTGGAAGTATTTGAGTTGCTCTATTTTTGGGCAGATGATATTATATCTTGGTGGATATGGGGCTTCTGGAGTTCTCCACTCATGTATGGCGTGAATGCTGTATTTTTAAATGAATTTCTTGATCCCAGATGGGGCGCGGTATTTTTCTTGTCAGGATTCTGGTTTTTTTTCTCATTTGAATCATCTAAAATATAAATTAATAGTAACAAGGAACCAAATGACAGCTTTATGTGTGTTTTCTGCATTTGTTCATTTCTGGAGCATAACACTGGAAGTCACCTTCAATATGCATTAAATCTTTTAAAGTATTTCAGCCTACAATTGATTGGCCTAATTGCACGTACGTAGCTCAGCCCAAGCTGAACTGGTAAAAAAAGCATGTGGCTATTGTGGGAAAATGTATCTGAATCTGACTTTCAATCTTTTTTAATACCACTACAGTCAAACCCAGACAAAAATATTGATGCACCAACAGTAGGAACAGCAATTCTAAAGTCTAGAGCTCTCTTCACAAACTGGTATTGGTATTGGATAGCTGTTGGGGCGCTTGCAGGGTTTACAGTTGTCTTCAATTTGCTCTTTATGCTGACAATGACATACTTAAACCGTAAGTAATAACATCTTCTGTAAATTAGTTGTTTTCTACCTATTTGCCATCCATGTACAATTAAACCACTGGACTAAGAGCCGCACTACATATTTTGTCAGTTGAATACCTTTTTTTTATATATATAATATAAGCACAGTCGTGTCTGCTAAACTACTATATTGTATCCTACTTCTTTCTAGCTGCCAGCAAAGTGCAAAATATTATACTTGACGATGCATCATCAAAAACTAAGAAGGGTCCAAAATCAGGCAATGAGCATTCACCAGGTGCCATGTCAATCACCTTTTTCTTTTTTATATTGTGTAGTGAGTACAGATTTGGCTACATTTTTTATTTGCAAAGGAAACAATTATAACTAGTGCATGTGAAATAGCATTGAACTTAAATGCTTAGAGTGCTCAGTTAAGCATCTGTTGGCCTTCTCTTTTTGTAACTAAACACAAAAGGATAAAACAAAAAATAAAATAAAATAAAAAGTCGAGTTCAGCAGGTGGTTGCAAAAAAATTTATCCTAAGTCACAAAAAATTTCACAGGTAATGCAATTCACTCAGGAAATTACGAAGGAATGGTTCTTCCCTTCCAGCCTCTTTCACTTGCTTTTAAACACTTAAACTACTTTGTTGATATGCCTCGGGTAAGTTTATTTTTCATGGAACAAATGAAATAATGATATTTGAAATGTTTCAGTTATACATGCAGATTGCGTATAAAATATAGTAATATCTCATAAGTGAACAAAAAAAAAGTTTCAAGAAAAGCTATAATGGGAATGTGAAAATGATTCAAATAAATACCTAGTCAAATGGTACTGGACATGGCTCTTAAGACAATTGTATGTTTCTCCATTAATTGAACCACAAAACTTGTCCACAAGAAGGCCAAACTATGCTCAATTAAGTGTACACCTAAATATAAATCAAACAAAGAAGAACAGCAACAATAATTTCAAAAATTGCTAATGTTTTAATGGTGCTGTTTCTTCAGGAAATGAAGAATCAAGGGTTTGAGGAAGATCGGCTTCAGCTACTGTCTGATGTAAGTGGAGCATTAAGACCAGGTATCCTAACTGCATTGGTCGGTGTAAGTGGAGCAGGAAAGACTACACTAATGGATGTTCTTGCTGGAAGAAAAACAGGTGGTTATATTGAAGGAGAGATCAGCATTTCAGGGTACCCAAAAAAGCAAGAAACATTTGCACGCATTAGTGGTTACTGTGAGCAGAATGATATTCATTCACCCAATTTAACTGTCTATGAATCTTTAGTTTACTCAGCTTGGTTGCGTCTTTCACCGGAGACAAATGGAAAAACTCTAATGGTAGTTTCTATTCTTTCTCTGTTTACTTGGATTTAGGGTTTTAACTTGCTAATTTGAAGATAAATAGATCAAAACTTCCTTTTGTTTTTCCTCCTTACGTGGAGATATAAGGCGAGAGCAAAGGTGTGTTTTGCCTTTTTTTCCCTCTTACTTGGAATTAATGTTTGACTTGATAATGATTGAATTTACAAAATGAGCAAGGCTTTGAATTTGCCAAGTGTTCAAGAAATAATTCAAGCTACACATTTAACTACATTTATTATACCTCATTTGAAGCCATGAATTATAATTCAGTAACCCCATTTTGGCCCTAACTTTTGAAGTAACCATCAGATAAACAACCCTAACAAAAGAAATATATGTTTAATACTGCAGATAGGAGAAAAAAAAGGTTGCAGCTTCTTGAAACTTTTTTATTAAATTGAGTGTTTTATTATTTGCAATAGATGTTCGTGGAAGAGATTATGGAGTTAGTTGAGCTAAATGTGCTGAGAGACTGTCTAGTGGGCCTACCAGACATTGACGGTCTATCAACCGAACAGAGAAAGAGGTTAACCATTGCAGTTGAACTGGTTGCAAATCCTTCAATTATTTTCATGGATGAACCAACATCTGGTCTCGATGCACGTGCTGCAGCTATTGTCATGCGGACCGTGCGAAATACTGTAAATACTGGACGTACTGTCGTGTGCACAATCCACCAACCAAGTATAGATATATTTGAATCTTTTGATGAGGTCAGTCATTTCCTTCGTTTATTTTTTTAAGAATATGTTGCGATGTTCTGTAACAATAGTACTGCTTTTTTCCATATAGCTTCTATTGATGAAGCTTGGAGGGCAAGTCATTTATGCTGGAGAGCTTGGTCGCTACTCCCAGAAACTCATTGAGTATTTTGAGGTCTGTCAATATCTTTTTGTGGTCAGTTTTATCTTTTAAATACTTATTTTTCTAAAGAGATCGTATGGTGTTCCTATGTAACATGACCAACTAAAATAAAGAACGGTACAGTTCAGAGTAAAGAGGTATTATCAGTTCAGGAAAGGCATGGAAGGAACAGCCCAAAGTAAATGACAAGCGGCTTGGGTGAATCTTAGGTGACATCTGAGATTAGCAGAAAAAATCATTCTTTCATTAAAATATGGAAGAGAAATGATTTTGGCGTCCAAAGTAAACAGAACTCATATCACCTAAGGTATCTCACATTTTTAGTTTGAATCCGGTCATTCATTATATATTAGCACGAATCTTAAAGGGCCCCGTGCAATACAAACTTGGGTCGGATTGGCCCAGATTCTGATTGGACAGTCTGGATTCAAACTCAAACGGTTAGGTAATGCTGAGGATCCGGATTAAAAGAAACATCACCAATTAACAGCTAAACTATCTGAAGCATACCTGTTGGTATAGTGCACATGTTTCATTGGTTACATCTTTAATTTTACCATCTATCATTATGCCAATTTTTGATATAGGATACCTTGTTTTGCGTAATGATCATTGTGAGTTCCCAACTAGGAGGTGATAATATTGAGCCTAACATTCCTTTGCTATTTGACATTCATCTAAATTAGAAAAATGCAACACACAAATGTAGGCAATCCCTGGGATTCCAAAAATAAAACCAGACCAGAATCCTGCAACTTGGATGCTGGAGGTTACCACCCCTGCTGTTGAAGCAGAACTTGGTGTCAACTTTGCTGAAGTTTATGCTCATTCTGCACTCTATCAGTGAGTTAATAATTTTTTCCTTAGACAATATAGAAATCAGATAGTATAAAATAATTTAATACATCAGCTCACATGATCATTGGCTGAGAAGTCATCAGATATAAATATTTTTCTATTTAAATTAACCACACCATGGGCTGCAATTAAATTTCACACCATGGCTACAAATTCAAATACCATTGCTAAAATTATGTATTTTCAATACAGGAAAATCCAAGATCTTATAAAAGAGCTAAGCATCCCTGCCCCCGGCACAAAGGATCTTTTATTTCCAACAAAATACTCTCAGAACTTCACAACACAATGCATTGCCAACTTTTGGAAGCAGTATTGGTCGTTTTGGAGAAACCCCGGATATAACACAACCCGCATACTCTTGACAATTTTGGTTGGTCTTCTATTTGGTACCATGTTTTGGAACAAAGGAGGAAAAACGTAAGAATTTGTTTTCATACTTTCTTTATTTTGTCATTTATACCTAACTGACCTTTTATCAACCAAGTAGAAGCATAGCCGCATAGGAGCTAAAAACGTAAGAATTTGTTTTCATACTTTCTTTATTTTGTCATTTATACCTAACCAACCTTTTATCAACCAAGTAGAAGCATAGCCGCATAGGAGCTTTAAAATTTCACCACATCTTGTCAGTTTTACTGCCACCGGAGTTGTCCATTCCTTTACCAGACTGGTAGGGTATCGACGTGGTTCCATTTCTTAAATTTTCTGTTGAAAACTCACCCAGATTCATCTAGAACTTTATAGAAGCTTTACTTCGGCCAAACAAAACAAAAAGAAACGACAAAGTGATCCCTTCATTGGTTCAAATTTATTTCATTGTGTATTTTTTTTTCTGTTTTGGTCTGAACAGGGGCGCAGAACAAGATTTGCAGAACTTGTTAGGAGCAATCTATGCGGCAATTTTCTTCCTTGGCGCGGGTAATGCCATAGCAGTGCAGCCTGTAGTGAACATCGAGAGGACAGTGTTCTACCGAGAAAAGGCAGCTGGAATGTACTCTCCTTTGTCCTATGCTATTGCTCAAGTAATGATATTAGCCTTTTTTCTTCTCCTTCTCTGTTTTGACAAACAAAAGGATGGTACTACACCGCTTAGTATCACCAAAATTGTCAAACATCAGATACTCAAAGAACTACCATCTTGAATTTGCTTTGTTCCAGTCATATCTGGTACTTTGTGCCATGTACACATGACGTAAGTGGTGAAAGCTTTTTTATTTTTATTTAATTATTAATGTATTCAATCATTCCTGTCAAATAGCATGAGCAGAATTGCAGACCTAACTATTTATAATGATATTCACCAAGTGATTGAATGTGCACTCAAACTCGAGAGCCATACATTAATTCCCCTTCCCTCTCTGATTGGTAGTTATGCATTGAGATTGTATACAACCTGGTACAAGGGACAATATACACACTGCTCCTTTTCTCAATGATTGGTTTCAAGTGGGAAGTCTCCAGGTTTATCTACTTTCTCTTCTTCATTGCGATGTCCTTCAACATATTCACTCTATATGGAATGATGGCCGTATCCTTCACCCCAAATCATCACATTGCTGCCATTGTCTCGTCCTTTTTCTTCGTTTTCTGGAATGCGTTCACTGGCTACATCATCCCCAGACCGGTAAGTGGTCACAACTCAGGTTTAATCTTACCTTAAAAGCGTTTGGTGGTTAAGTATTCACCAAAACAAAAACTCAGTTTCAAGGTCCATGTCAATACAGAAACTATTTAGCAAGAGCATACGCACTCTGTTGGAATTTAGGCAATGATTACTTGGTACTCTGATGTAACCAAAGCCCATAATAAGATCTACGTCATACTTTTCATACCCCGTTGGAGTTATTCTAGAATGAAGCTCCAAGTTCTCATGTCTGTATTCTAATCCCATTGCATATTACCAAGGTTATCGGCTATGCTGAAATTATAGGTCCATCTATTTCATTAACGAAATAACTATCCGTTGCAGAGCATTCCTGTATGGTGGAGGTGGTACTACTGGGCTGATCCTGTTTCATGGTCCATTTATGGTATAATATCATCACAGCTAGGCGACAAGGACAACATGGTTGAGATTCCTGGAGCACAAAGTTTAACAGTCAAAGAGTACTTGAGTGAGAACCTAGGTTACCGGCACAACTTCCTGGGATACGTAGTCCTTGCTCACTTTGCTTTCATTATTGTGTTTTTGTTTGTGTTTGCTTATTCCATAAAATCCTTGAACTTCCAGAAGAGGTAAATATGATTTTGAAGACTTTTGGCTGTCAAATGAAAGTTCATAAATCTTTGCCTAGGTCTAAGGTGTATCGATTTTTGTAATTCTTCATTCATGCTATTATACTAGTTAACTAAAAATATAAATTTATAAGAAAGCCGGGTGCCATTTCTCCTTTTATTCCCAAAGTTCCACGCTAAAGAGGCCGTGTGGATCGTAAACTGGTAAGGGAGTCCGCTCTAGCTTAGTTTGGTGCCATGACTTCATATCTCGAAGGGAGGCAAATTGAGGAGGCATTAAGCCAATAGTGGGCCGTGAATCTAGTTTCCATATGAATCGGGCTACATTGATCTATTTTGTGAGCGGCGTGTTGAATTGGACGCATTACATCAACGGTATTCAGACAAAGATGCTTTAGAGGTTTCTGTGTGTGAATTTCATTGTTTCTTAGGGTACATTTCGCATTGAGGTGTTCTAGGAACGTCAAATGTTTTCTCTGTTTGCTGGGAAGGTTCTAACAGCCACGTTTTGTTCAGACTAGCAAATGGATTCTGGAAATAGACTGAGAAATGAAAGACAAACGTACACAATCACTTCACTATGTTTGACGTGTTAATAGCGAGCAATAAATTCAAAAAAGACCTACAAAAAAAAAAAAATTCTCCTTGAAACGAGCACAAGCAGATTACATAAACTAACTTTTCTATTCGCCAAAAAAAGAACGTCGTGTTACATAAACTAACAAGATGAGCAGCTACAACTACCCCTAAACCCTAAACCCCCTAGCAGATTACAACTTTTACCTTCTTGCTTCTAGAGTTCTACATTTACTGTCCTGTCGGCTTATTTTTCCAATTTGTTTTTGCAGTTTCCAAGTCCGAATAGTTGATTTGAAGTGGCCACCGTGTTCTCCATATTAAAATGTGCTTGGGAACGAAATTTTACATTTTTTTGAAAAAAATTTACTATTTTTTAAGGATTTTTTAAAATCACTGTTTTGAATAATAAATAAAAAATCCATAAAAAATAAAAAAAAAATTCCAAAAGATCATTTATGTATATATATGCTGTTATGTATGAATAAAGCTATTGTGTATGTGTATATACTGTTATAGATATACATATACTGCTCGGGCCAATTATATACATATACATATGTATGTGTATGTATGAATAAAGCTAGTGTATTCTTGTCATTGCTATACCGGGTGATGATATACCGTCGTATAAGCTAGTACCATGTTCAGTTCATGCAAACTTGTTCTTGTTAAATAACAGATCATTTATGTATTTGGTTATTTTAAATGAATTAATAAAAGTGTTGGGATAAATTTTCAGAATACTCGGATAGTTATAAATTAATTAAAATAAATCAAATTGAAATAGAGTTATCCGGATTGTGCGAAGCACTGTCCTTAAGCGTATTCCGTCTCATCGTGCAAGATAAAACCGCAATCAAGATAATCCGTGGTAGTCAACTTCTTAGGCACGCCATGGAAGCGATTGACGATAACTCCTTAATATCCAGCATAGATCAGAATTTGATTAATTGATAAAGTAGAAAACTGGATCTCTGTCAAGGGAGATATGTGGGAGATATAAAGCAGAAATATGGATTAACCTTCTTTCTCAGTTTGTGTGAAAGTGTATAATAGAATGAGTTATCCGAGAGAGATAAAGTTTTTCATTTTTTGGATACCTCCACAAAGAGGAGAGAGGTTTTTTAATAAGAATTGAAAACAGAAGAAAAACGCATCATTAAGATGTCTTTGAAGAGGTGAGATATTATTCATCAATACCAAACGGTCATTAGCAAATTAACTAATAATTAAGAAAATGAATTAATTGATTAGAGCGTTGTGTACAGAAAGAAAACGCCACTTCATTAATGTTGAGATAAAACGGAGATTATCACTGTAGTTTAATTAGATATCAAATTCTCAATTTAATCCTCAACTTTGCAACATATTACAAATGGAGATTCCAACAATTTTGAGTTTTTAGAACTCAAAGTTCCAACAACCCCCCCACAAAACTCAAAATTTATGAATAATAAAAATGAAAATTTATGGAATCAAATTGCTGGATATTTATATTGTGCATCGATGAAATAGTTTAGAAACTTTGAACTTCATCTAGTATTGATGGCTTTAATTTGGAGGAAACATAGTGAAATATGTCTTGAACTCGTTTCTTTGATCCGAAATTCAACCACCACACACACAATATGGAGATTCTCATCGCGGTATGCGCATTAATGGCCTTACGCAAGTCTTAGATTTTTCATGAGAGTCTTAAAGGTTTACTCATGCCTCGTTCTGCGGCCGTTACAAACACTCTCATATAGGTGAGTTACCTACCAAGGATATGTGTAGAGTTATATCCTGCGGAAATTACCGCCTTGGTTCTCATTAAGAGCTAATATGCTCATCCTACCATCTACATAGAGCACACTCATCATAGGAATGGGGTTGGAGTTGATGCTCCTAAAAGTGTGCGCTCGTTTGGTCAACTTATCGATTTGTTATTACCCATGGAATCTCTTTCAAGGGATCGCCTATCAGAGATCGGTTTGTTATTACTCATGGAATCTCTTTCAAGAAGACCCATTAGGGCTAACACCCATCTCCCTCGATGAAATTTATATAGGGACTTAAATTGTAGTCCATCATCAACATTTTCATGTCAATGAATCATCATTTGTTGCTCAAGCTTGTAAATCCAATTCTTTATTTCTGATTAGTAATAATCTTTGATAGTTTGAGCATGCCGTCTGAGCATGCTGTGAAAAATGCCGTGAGCATGCCGTCTTACCACTACTATTTTAATAAACAAATTAGAACTTCTAGCTGTCTGAGCATGCCGTGAAAAATACCCAAAGTGACATGCTGTTAATCTCTGAAATAAATGTATTCTGTGTTGAAATAAATGAGATAAATTACCATAAGTTGTATTGGAATTTCTCGACGAGTTATCTTTGATTCTGCAAACATATCCAGCAAGGAATCTAAGAAATCACCATAGTATTTTCCATTGGTGGTCCTGTATTGTAAGCGAGCATCTATAATAACAGTAAAAAACTTATTATATCGTCTATAGTTGCCTGTAGCTTTATGCCGTCTACGTTGAAGATCAAGAAACCTTAGAAAAGGAAAGAAATCAGAGACACTAGGTTTCCCGAGTTCGTTGATGGCTTCCTTCAACATCTCAGTGAACTCTTGCTGTGACTCGGAGTTGATATCAACCACATCTTGCGAGAATAGTACATTGGAGATCATATTAAGCATTCCAGCATAAATGATCTTACCAATACATATAGGATAGCCTGCTTTTTTACGAAAAATGTTTATAATATCATATGCCTTTTGTGCCCTAATCTCTTCAGTTGCCTTAAGGCTGTGTACCGAGAAGAGATTGGTGGCCCAAATGGCACGATTGCGGCTCCATACAGGAGACGTGCTTGGAAGAAAAGACGTCACTGCATCATGTTGGTTGCCTGCACGGACTATGTCGGGTACTGATCGGGCAGCGAAAAATTTATTCTTAGTTTGTAGAACCTCACGTGCAACCTCAGCCGAGGAGACAACAATGGTAGTGGTAAGACCAAGTTTGAGAGAGATGATAGGGCCATAGACCTTTGCGAGATGAGCAAAAGAACAGTGTGGTTGGTCATCCAAGTCCAGGAGGTTTCCAATTATTGGTAGTGGGGTGGGGCCCGGAGGCAGGGGAGCATTGTGTGATGATGAAAATAGTTTAGAGAGGGCGAAGAGAAGGGAGATTGTTATTGCCAAGAACAAGAAACTAAGTGAGAGTTCCATGCTTTTTCAGACAATTATCAATGTGCACTACTGCTCTTCTTGCATTTCCTCTACTGTCACATAAATATATAGTGTCTATTGGTCCATAAAATGTATTAATATATTCTTTTTTTATGTTCAAACAGTTGATGTGAACCGTTTAACATGATGTTAAAATGAAAATGTACTTGCAAACAAAATTTCATATATTTTTAAATTTTCTTAGCTATATTTTAGATAGTTAGAAACTCACTGTTTTTAAATGGTCCAGAATTTTCAGATTTAAGTGATTTTATCCAGGTTTATTACTTTTTTTATATATAGATAATGGTGTTTGTTTTGAATATTTGCATTGCCTTCCACGCTTTTGGTTTAAAACAGCTTCACGGTTTGTTGAATTTATGAAACAGAGAGATTGAAACAGAGAGATTGATTGAATGAAGAAAAAAATTGATTATTTCATTCTATCCTATATCTTGTACAGTGAGCTCCTTATATAATTTGGAGGAAAGAAAATATATAACGGTTGCCTACTTGCTTACCTATACATAACGGTAACTTACTAAAAATAGTACTAAGATTGAGTTGCTTTTTATTCTCTAATTAGTAACTCTCTTATTTACTATTAAACCCAATGAAGACTAATCCCTAACGGGTCTGAGGGTTATCGGATCCTAAATTCTTTATTTTCTCAACACTCCCCCTCAAGCTTGGATTGTAGATGTCAATTAATCCTAGCTTGCTCACGTTGTTTTCAAATGGCATCGGCTCAAGTCCCTTGGTGAATATGTCCGCCAATTGGACTTCGCTTCGAACATAGGGAGTTTCAATTTCTTTTGCTTGAATTTTTTCTCGAATAAAATGACAATCCACCTCGATGTGTTTTGTTCTTTCGTGAAACACCGGGTTGGATGCTATATGTCGTGCCGCTTGATTATCACAAAACATTTGCATTGGCGCATGAATTTTAATTCCTAAATCCAAAAGGAGTTGCTTGATCCATGTCAACTCACTTGCGGTGGACGCCATGGCACGATATTCCGCTTCGGCGCTTGATCGTGCCACGACGTTTTGTTTCTTGCTTTTCCATGTGACTAGATTTCCGCCTACAAATGTGTAAAAACCGGTTGTCAATTTTCTATCGAAGCTCCCGGCCCAATCTGCATCGGAATAGCCACACACATTGTTAGAATTGTTATTTTTCATACAAATTCCCTTTCCGGGTGTTCCTTTTAAATATCTTAGAATTTTATTTATTGCCTCTAAGTGCGGTGTTCTAGGGGCATGCATAAATTTGCTAATTTGACTTACCGAAAAAGAAATATCCGGACGCGTTACCGTTTGGTATATTAATTTTCCTACAAGTCTTTGAAATTGATTTATATCTTCTAAAGGTTCACCATCTTCGGTATTTAATTTATTCTTACCATCTATTGGTGTTGAGGCCGGTTTACAACCTAGTTTACCGGTTTCTTTTAACAAATCTAAGGTATATTTTCTTTGGGAAATAAATCAACTTTTCTTAGAATGTGCAATTTCTATTCCTAGAAAATATTTTAAATAACCAAGATCCTTAATGTCAAATTTTTCTTTCAATTGAAATTTTATTTTATTAATTTCTTCTTGGTTATTTCCGGTGATTATAATGTCATCAACATATACTAATATAATGAGTATTAATTCCTTCAATTTTTACAAATAATGAATAGTCGGCACTACTAATTTTAAAATTACAAGAAATTAAATGAGAGCTTAGCTTGCCATACCATGCTCTTGGAGATTGCTTCAATCCATAAATAGCTTTCTTCAATTTGCAAGCTAATCCATGATTTTTTTCTTTTTCATGACCGGGTGGTAAAGTCATATATACCTCTTCTTCAAGTGTTCCTTGAAGAAAGGCATTTTTGACGTCCATTTGGTATAATTTCCAATTTTGGTTTACCGCAATAGAAAATAAAATCCTCACGGTATTCATTTTGGCCACCTGTGCAAAAGTCTCATAGTAATCTATACCATATGTTTGGGTATAACCTTTGGCAACTAAGCGAGCTTTATACCGTTCTATGGTACCATCGCTATTGTATTTAATTTTGTACACCCATTTACATCCTACGGGTTTTTTATTTTTTGGTAATTGAACAATTACCCAAGTTTCATTTTTTTTCAAGGGCTCTTAGTTCTTCTCTCATAGCTTTGTTCCATGAGGGATTTTTAATTGCTTCCTCATAGTTATATGGTTCTTGCTCTTTTGAAATTGACGTTAAAAAAGCTCTATGGCTTGAGGAGACATTTTCATAAGAAATAAAATTTTGAATAGGGTATTGTACCTCATATGTGATAAAATCTCTTAATCTTGTTGAAGGTTGTGTTGTTCTTATTGATCTTCGCAAAGGTGTTTCCTCTATGATTTCTTCTTCACCACCAATTTGAGGAATTTCCTCTATTTCTCCCTCATTTTGTGAGATTTCTTCAATCTCATTCTCATTTTGTACCGGTGTACTATTTCCCTCCGGTAACTCAATTTGAGGTAGTATGAATATGTTTGGTGGTTCTTGGATGTTGATTTTATTATCAACATTTTTGTAATATGGCTCATTTTCTAGAAAAGTTACATCTCTAGAAATATAGAATTTTTTATTGATTGGATCATAGCATTTGTACCCCCTTTTTTGTGATGAATATCCCAAAAAAATAGCCTTAACCGAGGTATAATCAAATTTGTCTTGTTTATTTTTGTGTACATAGCATGTACAACCAAAAACACGTAAATGACCAATATTAAGTTTTCGTTGGTAAATAATTTCCAATGGACTTTTATAATCTAAATTGGCACTTGGCAATCTATTTATTAAGTATGTGGCGGTGAGAACGGCATCCGACCAAAAAATCTTCGGTACATTATTTTGAAATAAAAGAACTCGGGTCATTTCAAGCAAGTGTCTATTTTTTCGTTCGAAAACACCATTTTGTTCGAGTGTATAGACACATGTTGTTTGATGTAAAATCCCTTTTTGTTTGAAGAAGTTTGAAAAGTTTTGATTTATAAACTCCGTTCCATTATCGGATCTAAATATTTTAATTTTTGCTTCATATTGATTTTCTATAAAATTATAAAAATCTTGAAAGTGAGAAAATACTTCACTTTTATTTTTTAGTAAATATAACCAAGTTGCTTTAGAGAAATCATCTATAAAAATAACAAAATATTTATATCCATTAAATGATTCAATTGGAGCGGGACCCCATACATCCGAGTGAACTAATTCAAAAGGTTTTTCACTTTTGCTATTTGATAAATAAAATGGTAATCTATTATGTTTTCCTAATTTACATACTTCACAATTACTACAATCTAATTTAGGAAAATCAATAATATGTTTTAGAATTTTGTCCGAAGGATGTCCAATTCTTTTATGCCAAAGAATATCTAAATTATCTTGTTTTTTAACATTTAGATTTACTTTTTCACAATTCAAAAAATAAAGTCCATTTTCCACAAAACCTTCACCAATTATTTCCTTGGTTATTCCTTTTTTAAAGAACACATTCTTAGATGAAAAATTAATTTCACAATTTAATTTATCCGTGATTTTTCTAATGGATAATAAATTTGACGAACAATTTTGAATATACAAGACATTTGGTATTTCTTTGGAAAAAAGGTTAATTGTACCAATTCCTAATATTTCCATTTGTTCACCATTAGCTACGGTCACAAATTGTTTGGTTTTACAGGTTCTATAGTTATGCAACAAGTTTATGTTCCCGGTCATATGGTCCGTTGCACCGGAATCTAAAATCCATTTGGTTTTTTGACAATTATGAATTAAATTTGTAGCCATACCAGAATTATGTCTATTGTATTGTTGAAGTAGCTGCACCAAAAGTTGTAATAGGAGTAGTTGCACAGGATCTGAATTCGGATTACTTGTGATATTGGATCCAGAGGGATCATTTCCTTCCAGCACCTCATTCTTTTCCTTTTCTCCCAGCGTCTCTTTACTTTCCTTTTCTCCCAGCGCATTTTTCTTTTCCCTCTTTCTTCCTTCGCGATTTGGGCGAAGCTCCCCCTTTCGATCGCCACCTCTTCCCTTCCTACTTGGCCGTAACGACTGGTAGAGGAACCAGCACCACGTCTGCTCGTGTCCCTCCTTCTTGCAGTGGGTGCATCGAACGGTGCTGACGGCTCTACTCGTTTCCGGTCTCAAGCTAGGGTTTCGGTTGGAAGTAAGTTGCATCTCTTGAGGTTTGCTTTGAGAGTTGAAAGATGGATTTCAGTGATTGATGCGATTTTTGCTGGTTTTGAGGATTCGCTGTTTTTTTGTTTTGTTTGTAAGAACAGATTTTGTTCTTGATTTTTGTTGGATTTTGCTCTTGATAAGAACAGGTGCTACCTTGAGCTTAATTTCTCCCTTTTTATTGGGTTGGCATTTGGAGAAAGCTAGGTCAGAGAAAGGTTTTTTTTCTGGTATTTGTTTGCGATGTTGATGACTCGGTTTTTTTGAGCCTTGATGGTGCTGCAGTTCTTCGTTAGCTGCAGTCTTGTAGATCGTTATTTGCGGAATTGAGACAGGATTAGATATCCCGCTCTGATACCATGTTGAATTTATGAAACAGAGAGATTGAAACAAAGAGATTGATTGAATGAAGGAAAAAATTGATTATTTCATTCTATCCTATATCTTGTACAGTGAGCTCCTTATATAATTTGGAGGAAAGAAAATATATAACGGTTGCCTACTTGCCTACCTATACATAACGGTAACTTACTAAAAATAGTACTAAGATTGAGTTGCTTTTTATTCTCTAATTAGTAACTCTCTTATTTACTATTAAACCCAATGAAGACTAATCCCTAACGGGTCTGAGGGTTATCGGATCCTAAATTCTTTATTTTCTCAACACGGTTGCAAAAAGTCAAATGCTTAATAGGAATGAATAGAGTAATATTCAATGTGACTCATGCAACTTTCATTTATGCAATTCCATCTCGATCAACGCTTAACAAGTTGACTAAAATATTAAAGTTATCAAATGCTGCTGTATTCATCCAAGAGGATTCTGAATTATCAAAGTCAACTCCTCTGCAATTGATTGTATTCTACTTTAAGTTCTTATTCAGTCCAATGTAACCAGAAAAAAATATTTCAACAAATAATTAATGTTACTTTGATAAATTTTGTGCCTATATAATATTAGTACTAGCATTATCTTCGATTAAATTTAACAAAAAAAAAGTAATTCCAGACTAAATAATTCTTGACGACGGTCATGTTCCAGGTACTAATGAATAAACAAGAAGATAAAGTTGTCACTAATTGTGACACTGCATCCATGTGCACAAGAGCTGAACAGGGAAAAAAATGGATACGATGCGATCGGATAGCAATATTTTTATCTTTTTTAGGTTGGGCTTACCAATCCCTAATTTGCTTGTTATTACATAAATAAAGAAGTATAAAATAAAAGGGCTGAACTGCATTTCTGACAAACAAAGGATCCTCTCTGTACAATTATTTTGTGTGATGCCTATGCCTGACAGCACCCCCCCCCCCCCCCCCCCCCCACGTCATGTAATCACACAAGAATGTATAGAGAGTTGCATGATTTACTGAAACAAGGAGCTAGACAGCCCTTTTTTAAAGATCTGTTTGCATAATTAAAGGATGTGAAGGCAAATGAATGAGAGTGTATTGTCAAACTCTGTGAACTAATGCCTTATGATCATCTCTTAGACCACTGTTTTGAATAAAAACATGTGAGACCATAATTATGCAAATGTACCAGGTCGATTTTGCATAAAATTTGAATAAAAGCATGTTCTGGTAAAAAAATTTCTCTGATTTATTGATGTTTCTGTTAATCCATGGTTACCAGATCCCATAAATGTGATAGGCAGCCAAGTTATATGCCAAACAGTTCAAGCCCATGCTTGTGCCAGCATGAGATGCAAACCAAACCAAACAAGCAGCCTACTGGTACTAAACAGGCACCAAATGACCTTTGGTCAGTAAATAAGCCCTACTGGTAAACGTGGCTCACATGCAATGCGCATATTGAAATTAATTTTGTCTAATCTCTCTACAAATAACAATGGTTTAAATAGCGATTATAGCGGTATAGCGGGACGGTTAAAAAAAATAAGCAATTGCACTAAGTAGCTAGCTATAGCTAGCTATAGCGCCGATAGCTAGCTATATATCGCCCATAGCGCCATAGCTTTTAGGGTCCAAAAAAGCTATAGCGTAGCTATAGCTAGCTATTTAGAACCCTGACAAATAATGATATTCAAATTGAGACATTCAGTTGAACCCAAGGAACGTGCCTTTGAACAAATTGAAAGCATCAAAGTTTAATATGAAATAATAAAAAAAAAATCTTTGCGGAAAAAATAACAAATGAGGTCAATTTGTGAATGCCAATTGGGTTTAGTAATTTCCTCAAAACCCAGATAGTTTTTGGGCCTATACTAAAACCCAGATAGAATAAGCCTTCTTTAGCCCAAGACCACTTGGAGGTTTGTTTTCATCGTTGGGCTTTCATTCTACCAAATATTTGTCAATAAAAGATGCTCCAGAAACAGCAAATTAGAAATCAGTATCCTAACTTACATCTCATATAATGTCAACTAAATAATTTGTACTAAGCTGTCCCAAAGATGCTCCATCAAATTTTAATTTGTTCAAAGGTTTTGTACTAAACTGCCCCAAAGATATCCTTTATTTTATTTTTTGAAATGCTTGATAGATACTACCAAGTTTGAAATAAATAAATGTATTTACATACAATCCTACACAGCTTTACACATATTCGCTACTCTCTCAGAATTCCTATACCCAATGCCTGACCGTGATTTGAAACACCAGTCTGTCTACAAAACCGAACCCACAGCCCCATTTCTTCAATGATCTTAGATGCTAGTATTGCCGGATGCAGTACTGAACCTCTAAATATCGCCTCATTCCTCTGTTTCCACACATGCCACAACACAACCATAAATCTTGTTGCCCACAGTCGCCTTCCTCTTGCTCCTCCCATACAAGTAGATGATGACAAGTGCCATGTATGAGCAACCGTGTCACTCCTTATCAACAAAGTTTGCCCAATTCTAGCTTGTACATAGCCCCACACTCGAGTCGCGTACACATAACAAAACATCAAATGCACAGCCGTTTCCACCACACAGTTATCGCATAATGGACATTTGAGCTCACACACCATACCCCTTTTTAACATCAGATCATGAGTTAAAATTCTTTCTTTTAGAAAAAGGCATGGAAAAAAATTCACCTTAGCCGGTGCAAATCTGTTCCAAACTTCCATGAATTCCCATCGGGTTTTCCCACCCACCAAGATCATTTTATAGAAAGAACCAAAAGAGTATATACCCAATGAAGACCACCTCCAAATTAGTGAGTCCTCTTGTTCAACGAAAAAATCTTCAACGTCGACATCTGGGTCCCTAAAAGCAAATTCAGATGCCTCACGAAGCGACATAGATTGGTACCTTGGTCTCCCTTCCCCATCTCTGAAAAATCGATTCGGTGGTTCATACCAGTAAGAAATTTTTTCTCCCGTTCCAATTGACCATTGCGCTGACCAGTGGAAAAAATTCTTAATTTGAAACAAGTTTTGCCAGAAAAACGAAACTCCAACCTTCCAGATAAGCGGGCCTGTAGACCGAATATTCACCCTTCTAATCTTGTGTATTGTGCAGCCCCATAATCCATTAGGTTCTTGGTATGTCTTCCACCACCATCTCAACAACAGTGAAATATTTCTAGTCTCCAAGTTTGGCACTCCTAAACCTCGGAATTTCTTTGGAACACAAACTTCATTCCAATTTAATAATGAGACCCCTTTTCCCGTGTCATCATTTTTTCCCCACAGAAATTTTCGGCACAACCTCTCAATTCTCTTAATAACCCACTTGGGCAAAAAGAAGCAAGTCATGAAGTAAATTGGAATTGAGTTTACAACCGAATTAATCAATTGTAACCGCCCCCTCTTGACAGCAACTTCCCATGCCATGCTTTCAATCTCTTTTCTATTTTTTCCAACAGCGGAATATACTCATGTCTAGTAGGCTTTTATGAGATAAAGGCATACCTAAATATGAAGTCGGCATATATATCTGTCTGAGCACATCCTAGCACCAAAGATACCAGCCGAATTTTATCCTCACTCAGATTCATCGGAATGAAAGCACTTTTGCCAAAATTAATATGTAACCCCAAAACCAATGTAAAAATCCGAAGCGCCAATTTCAAGGTCATTAAGCATGTTAGATCAGCGTTTGCCACGATTGCCGTGTCATCCGCATATTGCAATGCTAGAATTGAATTATTCAAACTTCTAGAAATCGGATTGGAGATCAATCTATCTGCTGAAATTACTAACCTCTGGAACACATCAACCGCCAGTATAAACAGCAATGGAGAGAGTGGGTCCCCTTGGCGTAACCCTTTTTTGTGAGGGAAAAAATTTGAAACTCCCCATTTAAAACAATTCTGGATGAGGCTGATTGTAGAAAGTTTTTAATCCAGCCAATCCATCTCACAGAAAAACCCCTTGCTTGTAAAACATTCATCAAAAAATTCCAATTGATCGAATCAAATGCTTTTGCAAAATCAATTTTAAAAAAAATTGCCTCAGATTTTCCATGAGAATATGTTTTAAAATCTCCCGTGTTGCCACAAAATTTTCAGAGATTTGTCTCCCTTTCACAAAAGCAGTTTGATTAGACGATATTAATTTGGGTAAGAAAACTGACAGTCTTGTTGCCAATAATTTTGAAATTATTTTTGGGATAAGATTAATAATACTTATGGGTTTAAAATCTTTAACCTCACAAGCATTTTTTTTTTTGGTATCATAACTATATTCGCTCTATTGAGCAGATTTATTCCGGCCTTGCCATAATAAAAATCTTGAATAATAGAAATGATATCTACCTTGATTTCTTCCCAATAAGTCTTTGCAACTTCATTTGGCAGCCCATCGTGTTCCGAGGCTTTATTATTTGCAAGCTGAGACACTGTTGCTTTGATTTCTGCACAGGAAAACGGCTCATCTAGTTTGCTTAAATCCATCATTTCCGGGTACAGGATTCCCGGGCTGAATGGCTGCACATCGGCCTCTGTTGTGTTATTATCTGGCCCTCATGTTGTATTGAACTCACTGTATTATTTCTCAACCTTGACGAAGCAAAGGCATGAAAAAAACGTGTTATTATTTCCTTGAGCTAACCATCGACATCTGGAGCGTTGAGGCCATCCAGACTCACCCAAAGATATCCTTATATCTCATATAATTTTTACTATACTGTCCCAAAGATTCTCCATCAAATTCAAGTGGATCCGTTAGCTCCATCAGACTGTAAAGGTTTTGTACAGTTTGAATTGACCAATGAATTAGATCAGCGCGAAAAAGTACCATAGGGAGTTGTGAGTTGCATATCTGGTTAATGAATTTGGGATACATTATTTGCACTTAACCTTAATGGAAAATTTGGTTTGCTTATTTATTTACATATTATAGTTGCAACTATATTTATTCTAAATTATCTGGATGCAGACTTTTACTGTTGAACTGTATATCAATAAAAAACTAAATAGTACTCCAGAAGACCTATGATTCTGAAATTGAGAGAATTAGCGACAAGCATATTTATCCAAGCCTTCGAGTTGGCCAACAACATTGAAGAAAAATGGAGACAACGAGCTAGGTGTAAATGGCTATCTCAGGAGACAGCAACACTCGTTACTTTCACGCGTTTGCCTCTTCAAGGATGCGAAGGAATGCGGTACTGGCCATTACCCATGAGGAGCAGCAGGTTACGAATCAACCTCCATCCGGTCTCTCTTTTTACGGCAAATGCAAGACACATTGGGACGGTCTTTTCAGGTGAAGCCCTTCACCCGGCTGCTTTATATCACACCAACGAGCCTGGACCATTTAATAGAACCCATCCTTCAAACTGAAATTGAAATGGCGGTCAGAAATTTGGCGAACAATAAGGTTTCAGGTCCGGACGGAATACCGAATGAATTCCTAAAAATTTATTGGCCGAGTTTGAAAAATGAGATATGAAATATTGTGTGGGGTTTCTTTAATAACCAAATTGATCTCAAGCCCATAAATCTTGCCAATGTCATTATGATCCCCAAAACCGAGGAACCACGGACGGTGGGTGACTATCGACCGATTAGTGTCATTAATATAGTACCGAAACTCATTTCTAAGATAATGGCAAATAGATTGGGAAATTCGTTGAAGGATCTGATTTCGCCATTCCATACGGCTTTTATAAAGGGGAGGCAAATTACCGATAACTTTGTGGCTACTAGAGAAATTTTACAACACATCTCGGTTTCCAAGAGAGAAGCAGTATTTGTCAAATTGGATTTTGCTAAAGCCTTTGATTCAATTGAGTGGGATTTCCTTCTTGCGGTCATGGAGGCTAGAGGCTTCCCGGCATTGTGGATTGCATGGGTAAAAGCATTACTAGGCACGACTAAATCTCGGGTTCTTATTAATGGGGACTCGACTGAATTTTTCTTGCATAAGCGGGGGTTGAGGCAAGGCAACCCCCTCTCGCCAATGCTCTTTAATATAGCAGTGGACGTCTTCCAACAGATGGTCAAATCGGTGAATCAAATTTTACCCAAAAAACTGACCCGGAAAATAGATGAGACAATTATAGCATTACAATATGCGGATGACACCGCTCTCATTGCATCGGCAGATGTCACCTCGCTAATTTCTCTAAAGCTGGTGATGAGACTTTTCACTTCAGTTTCAGGTCTAAGAATAAATTACAGCAAGAGCACATTCATACCTATAAATATCTCGAAGGACACATCATGGGTGAAACGAGTGCTGGGATGTGCTAGAACGCAATTCCCCGTTCCTTACTTAGGTATGCCATTGACGGTCAAGAAACCGACGAAAGACATGTACATGCCGTTGATTGAAAAAATGGAGCGAAAATTGGGTGGTTGGAAGAGTAAGTTACTGTCACGTGGAGGCCGACTTGAGCTGGTTAGGTCGGTATTGTCGTCTATGCCGATCTATTATATGACTTGCTTTCAACTACCACAGTGGGTTATCGATCGAATTGACAGGATTCGTAGAGGTTTTTTGTGGGGTAAGAATGGTGGGAGTGAGAGAGGCGTCTCATTAACAAACTGGAATACGGTATGTTTGCCGAAGAATTATGGTGGTTTAGGAGTCTCGAATCTGAAATTGAGTAACATAGCTCTGCTTCTACGTTGGTGGTGGAAAGCATATCATGAACTAGAAAGCCTTTGGACGGTCACAATTAGTAAAATTCGCAAGAAGGGGAGGGCTAACATGCAACCGAAAATCTGGAATATAACAGGGTCGTTTTTTTTGTCACTGTTGATGAGAATTAAAGGAATTTTTACTTGGAGCACTAGCTGGACTGTGGGAGATGGTACATCCATATCCTATTGGTATGATAGATGGCACGACAGGCCAAGGGCTACCTCGACAGTGGCCCCTGCACTTCGGCCATTTGCATCTCTCAAGGAAGCATGGACGATGCTAGCGCAAATCAACCCACATGAAACAGCCAGTAGGGACTCGCTGGTGTTCACGGCTAATGAGGATCAAATTCGGTGGAGATGGGGCAAGACAGGTATATACTCGGCCAAATCTATTTATAAAATTCTTGCCGAAGGCGGCCGGGTTAAAACTCGCTACAAGGAGACTTGGCAGTGTAAGATACCACCCTAAGTCAAAATTTTCGCATACTCGGTTTTGTGTGACAAATTACTCACTAGGGAGGCTTTGAGAAGAAGAGGGTTGAACTTGGAGGCCGGTTGTGTTCTATGCAACAACTGCCCGGTGGAATCACTGTTGCATCTGCTATACCTATGTCCCTATTCGGTACAGGTTTGGTTTCAAGTATCCAGACTCATTGGGGTGCCCCTCATGACTCCAGCTATGACAGTACCTCAAATCTGGGATAAGTCTTGGGAACAGGTAGGCTAAAGGATGCTTTTCCTTACAAACAATGGCTAGTTCGATTTATATGCGTACAATGTATGATTTGGAAACAGAGGAATACCGTCATCTTTGAGGGACAGAGGCTGCCGGCTACGTTGCTAGCAACAAGAAGCACTCAAGAGATGAATCTATGGCTGCGCTACTGTTGAGCTTCAGTGGTTTTCTTATATTATACTGTTCTTGTTTTTTTTTTTGGGTTGCTTTTCCTTGTATGAATCGTAGACCTTGCAGCCCCGTATATGTATAGTGGGAGCTCTAAAGACTGATATTATGGCATGTTTAGGACAATCCTATTAAAGGATAGGGGGTGCCATATCCATGGTGATTAGTGTAATACTTTATATTTATTAATACAACTACTTGTCCGCCGCTGACAAGATTTCAAAAAAAAAAAAAGCATATTTATCCATGTTCCAACTTGCAAGTGGCCTCGAGCTTTTTCATTCTTTAAATTATATATTGAAAAATATACTTCTAAATTGTAGATGTGTTCTCAATTATATATTAAGATAGGACATGTATCATATTTGATTAATTAGTCACACATCATAAAATCATTAGAATTCCACTGTAAATTTTTGATGAAATGATACATCTTTAATTTTAATCTTTAAATTTGAATAATATTTTTAAATATATATACCGCAGGAGTTAGAATGTATTTTTAATATTGGATGTACGCTAAAATTATCCTTTTTAAAAAAATTGTCGGACAAAATATATAGATATTATAGAAGGAATTTGAAAATATTTTCTATAATATCTAACTTAATATTATTTATATTTTTTTGTTGTACACTTTGAATTTGCGAATATTCATTTCACCTCTTTGCTAGGCACAAACCGAATTGCTTAAGTACTCTTTTGTAAATTGTACCAGTGGTTTGATATTTCTGAAAACACCTGTTATTTTTTAGAGATGCAAAGCTGAGGAGAATCATAAAATCTGTTGTATTTCTTAGTTCTATTTGTTACAGTAGAGATGTCTCTATATATTATATATTTGCGTCAACGGTTAGAATTTTACCGTTGGTACCTCCCTTAATTACTATTTGGTACAGCTGTCCTGGCCTATTTACACTTTTGCATATATACCCTTAAACTATGATGAATTTAAATTCTGAGATTATTCTTCAACACCCCCCCCCCCTCCCCTCAAGCTAGGCTTGTAGATATCGAGTAATCTTAACTTGCTTGTGATTTCTTCAAATGGTTTAGGATCTAATCATTTTGTAAAAACATCCGCTAGTTGATCTTCACTTCGAACAAACGGTGTTTCTATTTCCTTGGCTTGGACCTTCTCTCTAATAAAATGGCAATCGACTTCTATGTGTTTGGTCCGTTCATGGAATACGAGATTTAGTGCAACGTGTCGTGCCGAATTATTATCACAATACATTTTCATGGGTTGATCAATGTTGATTCCCATGTCTTTGAGCAATTGTTTGAGCCATATCAATTCGCTTACGGTTGATGTCATGGCTCGATACTCTGCTTCCGCGCTTGATCGTGCCACGACATTTTACTTCTTGCTTTTCCATGTGACTAAATTTCCGCCTACAAATGTGCAAAAACCGGTGGTGGATTTTCTATCAAAGCTACCGGCTCAATCTGCATCAGAATAGCCACATATTGCATTAGAATTATTATTTTTCATCCATATGCCCTTTCCGGAATTTCCTTTTAAATATCTTAAAATTCTATTTATGGCCTCTAAATGTGGTGTTCTTGGTGAATGCATTTTACTAATTTGGCTTACGGAGAATGAAATGTCCGGACGGGTTACCGTGAGATAAATTAATTTACCTACAAGTCTTTGAAATTGGTTTATATTTTATAAAGGTTCACCATCTTCGGTATTTAATTTATACTTATTATCTATTTGTGTAGAGGCCAGTTTACATTCTAATTTACCGGTTTCTTTTAGTAAATCCAAGGTATATTTTCTTTGTGAAATTAATAGGCCTCTGTTTGAAAAAGCTACTTCTATTCCTAGAAAATATTTTAAATATCCTAAATCTTTAATGTCAAATTTTTCTTTTAATTGAGATTTGATTTTTCTAATTTCTTCTAAATTGTTTCCAATAATTATTAAGTCATCTACATATACTAGCACAAGAGTTAAATTTTTTCATTCATTTTTGGTAAACAACGAATGGTCGGCATTACTAATCTTAAAATTGCAAGCAATTACAAAAGAGCTAAGTTTGTCATACCATGCCCGTGGAGATTGCTTCAATCCATAGATTGATTTATTTAATCTACAAACAAGGTTAGTATTTTTAATTTTCTTGTACATGACCCGGTGGTAGAGTCATATAAACCTCTTCCTCAAGTGTTCCTTGAAGGAATGCATTTTTAACGTCCATTTGGTATAGATTCCAACCATTGTTTACGGCAATAGAGAATAAAACTCTAACGGTATTTATTTTTGCAACCGGTGCAAAAGTTTCATTATAATCTATACCATAGGTTTGTGTAAATCATTTGGCCACTAACCTTGCCTTATACCGTTCTATGGTACCATCACAATTATATTTAATTTTGTAAACCCACTTGCACCCAACGGGTTTTTTATTTTTTGGTAATGAAACAATTACCCAAGTTATATTTTTTTCTAGAGCTTTTAGCTCTTCTTTCATGGCTTTATTCCGAGTTGGTTTTTGAATGGCCTCTTAATATTTTTTTGGTTCTATTTATTTGTCTATGGTAGTAAGAAAAGCTTGGTATGAAGGCGAAATTTTTGTATATGAAACAAAATCTTGTATAGGGTATTGGACGGTATAAGTTATATAATCTCTAAGTCTACTCGATAGTTGTGATACTCTAGATGTTCGTCTAAGTCCCGAATTATTTCCTACTTCGGTCTCATTTATGTCATTATTGTTATCATATATTTCTTCTTCGACATCACTTGTATTATTTTCTTCTAAATTATTTTGAGCAATGTAGGGTGTTACCGAATTTATTTTTTCATTTTGAATTTGACTAGACACTTGAATTTCTCTCAATTTTTTGAAATATGGCTCATTTTCAAAAAATATAACATTTCTAGAAATAAATAATTTTTATTGATAGGATCCTAGCATTTGTTCCCTTTTTTAAATGATGAATACCCTAAGAAAATAGTTTTTGTTGATACAAAGTCTAGCTTATCTTTTCTTTTGATATGTACAAAACTTGTACATCCAAATATTTTTAAATGATCAAAGGTAATTTTTTTTTATAAAGAATTTCTAGCAGGATTTTATTTTCTAATTTTGAACTAGGTAATCTATTAATTAGATGTGTAGCGCAAAGTATGGCATCCGACCAATATATTTTAGGAACATTACTTTGGAACATCAATGTTCTTGTCATTTCTAACAAATGTATATTTTTTCTTTCTGACACTCCGTTTTGCTCGGGTGTATTGATGCAAGTTGTTTGGTGTATAATTCTTTTTTCTTTAAAAAACATTGTAAAATTTTTGTTTACAAATTCCGTTCCGTTATCCGACCTAAATATTTTTAATTTGGCATTAAATTGATTTTCTATAAGACAAAAAAATTCTTTGAAGCTACTAAAAATTTCATTTTTTTATTTGAGTAAATATAACCAAGTGGTTCTTGGGAAGTCATCATTAAAAATAACGAAATATTTAAATCCATTATATGATTCAATCGGGGCCAGCCCCCATACATCCGAATGAATTAAATCAAGCATAGCCTCACTTTTGCTATTGGAATGAGCAAAAGGAAGTTTAGTTTGTTTTTCCAATTTACGAACTTCACAATTTAAATTTTTACAATCCAAAATATAATTTAAAATCTTGTTGGAGAGATGCCCAAATCTTCTATGCCAAAGGCCAATATCAATGGATTTAGCGGAAGCACAACAGTAATTTTTTGAATTCAAAAAATAGTGTCTATTTTTAAGAAATCCTTCACCAATCTTCGTCCCGGTTTTCCGGTCCTGAAATACAATATTTTTACAAGAAAAAATGATATCACAATTTAATTTTTGTGTTAATTTTTCAACCGAAAGTAAGTTTATAAGAAAAGTATCTAAATATAGCACATTAAATATTTTCTTGTTACAAAATATAGTTTCTCCTATACCATTTATTTTAGCCTTCATACCGTTAGCTACCAAGACAAATTGGTCATTGTTGGTCATGTCTAAATTTTTTAGAAGTGATTGATTACCAAACATATGATCTGTAGCACCACTATCAATAATAATTTTATCTAACAAATTTAAATTTTTTGAGTGTGAAGAGATACCAGAAAATTTAGACTGATTTTGTTGGGCTAGCAACATGGACATCTGCTGAATCAGTGCCTGCATTTGATCTGCTGCCTCATTTGACCCATTTTTGCCTGAACCTAACCCGCCAGCGAAGTAACTAGCACCAGACTCGTTAGTCAGACCCGGTTCAGTGATTTTGGGTTTGGGTCCGATCTGGGACTCACGCGCCTCACACGCCTCACGCATTTTCGCATAGTAATTCCCACGTGCCTCACCCATTTCCACGTAATACCTCCCACGCTCCGCATCACCCTTTTCCTTCGTTCTCTCTTTATTCCACTCTCCTCTGCCTCCTGCAGAGATCCCCTTTTTCCAGTGTTTTGGTTTCAAATGGGGATGAAGAAACCAACACTTCTCATGTGTATGTCCCTCCTTTTACACCCCATACACCTTTCAATTTCGCTGTGATTTGAGTAATTTTGAGATCTAGGGTTTTGGCCGAAATTAGGAAAATTGGATTTTTTTGCTGCTGCAAAGCCGTGGGTTTCGTGTCCCTCTTCGATTGTGGGTTGTGGACCACCCATGGCCTCTCTTCGGCTCTCTTCTTGTTGGATCATATTCTTGTTTTGGGAGTAAGAAGGAAGGGGAATGGTGTTCATAATCTGAGCCCGCACTGCCTCATAGCTGGGATTTAAACCGGCAAGGTACTCAAATATATCATCTTCTTCTTGTCGTTATTTGATTATTGCCAAGTCGGTGGTTGGCGGTCGGTATGATCAGAGCTCATCTTTTTTCTTTTGAAGAGCACCGAGGTACTCTATATGCTTTCTCATGCCTTGCTTTTCTTGTTGAATTTTTAATTTGAGTTGATAGATACGGGAGTAGTTGTTTTCTTGCCCGTACATGTCTTTCACGGCTTTTCATAGATCAAAAGCAGTGTCAGCGAGGAGAAAAAGCTCCGAAATAGATGGCTCCATGGAATTCGTGAGCCAAGTTATGATTTTGTCATTTTGGGTTCTCCATTTCTTTGCTGCCTTTTTTTCGAGTTCGGTCAGCAAATTTGGGATTGCGGGCTCTTTATTTTCTCCTGTGATGTATTCTCGCATCTCTCGACCACTGAGAGCTCTAGATGCAGCCTTTGCCCATGTAAGATAGTTCTTACCATTGAGCAAAGTATTTGTGAGCTTGGAGGAATTGGTAGCCTCGTGTTGCCCCTCTTGAGCCATTTGCTCTTTGCTGATTTTTCAGTTATGGATTTTGTTGTGAATACCAGTTTACTGGTATCGTGCGATGTTGCCTTTTTTCGGTCACAGAACTTGATGCTCTAATACCATGTTATTTTTTAGAGATGCAAAGCTGAGGAGAATCATAAAATCTTTTGTATTTCTTAGTTCTATTTGTTACAGTAGAGATGTCTCTATATATTACATTTGCCTCAACTGTTAGAATTTTACCGTTTGTACCTCCCTTAATTACTATTTGGTACAGCTGTCCCTCTTTACACTTTTACATATACCCTTAATCTATGATGAATTTAAATTCTGAGATTATTCTTCAACAACACCTATGGTTTCGTAATGAAATCAGTGAAATTTCTCGACTTTTATCAAAAAAAAAGTTATATCATAATTTTTTTTAAAAAGGCTGCTAGACCCGTTTCATTTCGAAACTAATAATATTACAACCAAATAAAATGTTTGTCCAGGCTGACACAATTAGCCTAATCTAAACATTCTCCTAACATCAAAACATAAAAAAATTCAAAAGAGATGCAATAGAGTACTATAACCAGTTGTAAACATAGGAACAACATAAGCAAGATAACTGCAACACTATTTGTGAACACAAAACAAAGCACTGTAAGCTACTGTCATGATTAGGGATTAGAATTGTCTTCCTCATCAGAAAGTGAAACCATCTGCTCTTCAGTGTTGTGAGGAATTGCTTGCATGGGTATGAGGTTGGTGTCCTTAGGCATTCATTGGTTCAGCTCCTTGTCATCAGCACCTAGTCCTGTCTAATATAACATAGTTGTCATTATAGAGAGTAATATATCTACACCAAGCAAAAGCCCCAAAAGCATATTAAATTCCTTTGTTTCCATATACACCAAGCAAAAGCCCCAAAAGCAATCAAGAAACTATGTTGTTTATTCCTGGGCAAAGAGAAAGCAAAAGACATAATATCCTCTATTGAATGCTAGGAACTAATCATATCCTGATGTTTCCCTAACCAAAACCAGATTTGTCTAACAAAATGACATTGGATAACAAGAAGATCCACAGTTTCATCTTGATCACAAAAATGACATTAAGAAGATCGAGACCATCATTTACCTAAGAGGTTATCTTTAGTGAGTATTCTATCCTAAGTTAGTAGCCACATAAAATCCTTGATTTTTGGAGGAAGTTTAGTATTCCACCATACCATACTATGTTCAGGTGAACCCCCCCCCCCCCTGAATGTAATGAAATTATACAAGGATTTAACAGTAAATTGTTCATGTGATGATCACTCAAAAGAGAGCAATATTTCTTTTAATATTTATAAACTCGGAAATGCTATCGATTCGGACTGCAAGCGCACAATCCTATCGAGTAGTATATTCAAGGTCGATCCACAGGGAATATTGGTTTAGAGTTTTGAGCGATCAAATCACAACCTTTCGAAAGGCTAAACGAAATCTGAAAATTGAGAGATGTTGTTGTGATCAATGTAAATTAGGAAATAATTAAAAGTAATTAAAACAAAGATAGAGATGAGGATTCCTAGGGTTTCGGTACACCATTGCTACTCAATCCGCCTTGATAATATATTCTTGTTGCGTCTGATTTCTGTTGTTGTTTTATGAAAGACACCACATAGGTCACTACGATTTATGTTACGCAAGAATGACAGATCTTTCATCGAGATTCTACATAGGACACTGCGAGTTTTCTTACGCAAATGACTGATCTCTTAAATCCCCAAATTACTACACATATCACTGCGAGTTTCCTTACGCAAGTGATAGAATTTGGTTCGCGTTTTGTTGTTCTGGTTTATGGTATCCCCGCTAAGGTTTTCTTCACATAAACCTAATAGATCTCAACGAGGCTAATTCATACAAATAGTTTCTCTTACCATTAAAGCACTGTCACTACCTTAATGGACTAAACTAGATCATTGAAGTTAGATAAAGAGATAGTAAATTGCAAAAGCATTTCGATTCAACAACAATAAATCATAATCAACAGAAAATATATATATCAAAACAATCAAGAGTAATAAGGTTTACTGCCTAGCCCTAAGAAAAGGAACTTAGCCGCGAAACGGTATTGTTACAAGCACTCCTCTCTTCTCTCTTTAATCAAATCTAACCCTAATTACAAAGATAAGTTATTCTTCTGCCCAGGGGCCTTATATAGGAGTGGAGGGACGTCTGGAGATTGAGTAGAGGCTAAGAAACTGATCTGGATACAGCTGTCGGCAGTTATTTCCCAAGGGGCGCCTTCAGTTACGATCCGTATCAGGTGATATGGTCCGTATTAGGACCTTGTCGCTGAGAGTTTTAGTGCTTCTCACCCTATCTCCTGGTCTATGCTAGGCTTGGTCCGTATTAGGCAATACGGATCGTAACAGAGACTTCATCGATAAGCGTCGCTGATCCGATTGACCCGATTCTAGCTCTATTTGGTGTAAAATAGTCCCAAAACCTGTTTTCTGTAATAAAACATAAAGAAGGGTGACAGTAGCCTTTTTCTCTAATAAATTAAACATAAGTGTGAGAAAATATGCAAAACCTAAGCTAAAACCCTACGTAAATCATCATTATTTTGACTCTGATCATGTGACTCCCTGATCCAATGAAGAATATATCTTGTGATGTAGATGGGGAAAAGTTGAGGATAAGTGATTGTAATTCCTCTCAGTCTCTAGCATCAACTCCAGTAGATGTTCTCCTAAAAGAAATAATCTGACCTTGGGAGAGAAGAACCTCATGTAACCCAATATTTTGATTAGAGAAGATTTTGAACAAGAAGTGATAATAGACAGATAGTGGACAGTTACCAAACCAGACATCAGTCCAAAATTTAACCTCAGTGTTTATCCCAAGGTGATAGTAAGACTACAATCAAGTAATGATTTTAAGAACATGATGCATTCAAAAAGGTGGGAAGGAGGAATAGTAGGAGTAGAATGTGATCACTTCATGTGGGTTTTTAAGTTTCCGTAACTATTTAGTAAGTATAGCTATATTCATGCGGTCAAGATTCAGTATCCCCATTCCCCCTTGTTTTTTTGCCATACAGACAGTAGGGCAATTCAACAAAGCATATCATTTTTTGTTAGTACCATAGCCTTGCCAAAGAAATTTCTTTATAAGAGAATCAATTTTTTTCAAGACTGTGGTAGGGATTATGTACAGTGACAATGCATAAAGTGGAACTGAAGAGAGGGCGGAATTAATTAATGTTAGTCTAGCCCCCAATAGAGAGTAATTGGTCTTTCCAGCTTTGTAATTTGTGTTCCAGTTTAGTAAGAAGAAAATCCCAATCTTTAACAGCTAATTTTTTTATCATGGAGGGGTAGGCCTAAATATTTTATTTACCATTCTTACACCCAAATAAAGATGCAGCTGCTCTAAAAAAATCATTATCAATGTTAATGGGGAACATTTCTATTTTACCTAGATTGATTCTAATCCCTGAGAGAGCTTCAAAACTTTTCATAGTCCAGCTGACCCTTTCAACATTTTCTAAAGTGGTGGAAATGAAAAGGATAGTATTATTAGCATAGTGACAATTAGTCACTGCTGTCTGATTGTGACATGGAGGGCCAATGCCTGGGATTAGGTGAAGGGTTCTTCCTTTATTGAACATCTTACTAAGGTATATGCAGCTAGAATATATAAAAAAGGAGAAAGAGGATCTCTTTGTCTTACTCCTCTCTGACACTTAAAGAAAGGAGTGAGTTGGTTGTTAATATTAATGCATGTTTGAGAACTATACAACCAATGTTGTAACCAACCTATCAATTTAGAATTTTAGATCCAAAATTTTTGCTATGTAGTACTTCAAGCAAGTAATCCCAGTTAATTTTATCATGTATTTTCAAAATCAATTTTGATTACTACCCCTTGTTGTTTTGAGTGTAAGGCATAATGGATGATTTTTTGACTTAAAACGACATTGTCAAGTATGTATCTCCCTAGCAGAAAGGCAGCCTGAGTGGGGTCAATAATTCTGGTCATTATAGGTTCTAATCTTTTAGTTAACATCTTAGAAAGGATTTTGAAACTACAATTGACTAGACTGATGGGCCTAAATTGTTTAAGCTGGGTGGCTTCATGAATCTTAGGGATAAGACAAACAACAACTTTGTTAATAAGACATATTCAATTGATGGGAATGAAATTGATGGGTTATATCATAATTCTACATAAACATATGTAAGTATATAACCTATGTTTGGAAAAAGTAAAAGGTAGTTACAAATTCTCTCGACTAATCAATTGCTTTTTTTCTTAAAATATTGCACTTTTGTACGTTTCCCTGTCATTAAAAAAAATATAATTTGAGGTAATATCTTGCAAATATTTGTTTTGCTGGGACTCATTGGCTCAATACAATTTGACAGGAACTTAGTTATCTAATTTTCAATACCACAATCTTTTAATCTTGTCCAAATTAACCAATAAGTATTAACAAAATTCTCACTTTTAGATTCTATTGATGACATTTGGATCGATTTATCCAAAAAATATATTTTACAATTTTACTGAAAAAATGTATTTTTTTTTAGTGGTGAAAAAAAATGTAATTTTACAATTCAAAATAGTTTGCTGAACAATTTCCTTGCCGCTGTATTATTTCCCCTCCCCATTTATAATTTGGAGCTCTTGACGAGTAGATTGAACTAGACCCAGCGAAGCCCATCAAATATTTTGGGCCTACAGGGCCTATGAAGAATAGATCAACAATTCAACATGATCTGTTATATAGTTTCGTAGATTACTTTTTCTGATCTATTTTTATTCTGATTTTTTAATTCTCTGCCGTAAAAGAATATTAATGTTGTTGGATGGTAATAATGTGTTTGTTTGTAGAGAAAGACAAATTAGTCCTTTCATTTTAAAATTAAAAGATTAAATCTACAATAAGCACCGAATTTTTTTAGGTCTAACTTGGATTAAATTCCAGAAACTTTTTTTGCAAGTGTACCCTCAGGTACCTAAGGGGATTCGGATCCCATAAACGGAAGCGAATGCAAGGGCGGAACTAGAAAATCATGATAAGAGGTGTTAAAATTTAAAATGCACATATGGGAATTGAATCTAAGTTTTCCACAACTACAAAATATGCTCTAATCACTAGAATACATATGATATTTTATAAAAGAGGCTGAACTATATAAAGAGTTCTAAAAAAATAAAATTCAATTAAATTTCAATATATTTAATTAAGGGCACTCAAATAAAAAGAATATACTTTTATTTAAATAAAAAGAACATACTTTTATTTAAATGATCTTCATATATAGTACACAATAGGTATGCAATATTGTCACTCCAATGCAACCTGTGGGCACTTGATCAGTATATATTATAATACTGATCAAGCAATTAAAATTTCCAAACACGAATAATAGAATTTATCTTAAGATCAGTAATACAGCATATATACTTCAAGTATTTGCTGGAACAGGCACTACATGAAGGGGAACCGCCATCGCAATCACTGCCGTAAACTTCTCCTTCAAATCTACATCTTTGGGGTCCATCCCATCTGGAAGCGTCCAATTGAACTCCGCAAGCATCAAAGCAAGCAGTAAAGGTACTACCCGTACAGCAAATGGCAACCCGGGACAACTTTTCTTTCCTGACCCAAACGGTATGAACTCAAAATTTTTCCCATGAAAGCTGATTTGTTTCTCCAAAAATCTCTCTGGTCTAAACACATCCGGTTCGGTCCACACTTGTGGGTTCCGTCCGATAGCCCATGTGTTTACAAGCACTGTCGCTCCTTTCGGCACTCTATATCCACTGAGGTCAATGCCATCTTTCATGGCCTTGTGAGCGAGTATTGTCCCTGTCGGATGTAATCTCATTACCTCTTTAATCACTGCTTGGAGATATGGAAGATTCATTATATCTGACTCGGTAAAAGTTTGCAATGCAAAAGCCTTCTGCACTTCGGCTTGAGCTTTTGCCATGGAAACAGGGTCATGGAGAAGTTCGGCCATTGCCCATTCCATTGTCGTTGAGGTTGTCTCACCTCCAGCCATAAAAAGTTCCTGGCGAAGAAATATTAACATTTTATGAATGCATTGTTAGGAAGTTTTTGCACAGAATATGTAAATTGTAATGTTATTGGCAATGTCATTTATGCAACTACTGATACTAGATAGTGCAATGTGACACGAGGGGTTAGTTTTCTAGCTAGTTTACAGCAAAAGATCCATACAAACTTGATAACATTTTGTCATTGAACTTATGAAACTTCGAAGCGAATTTCTTCTAAAAGTATTAACAATAAGTTGCAAAATCAAATTTGTCGGAAATTGAATGCCAAAATTTGAAAAATATTAATAGTGAATCCCTAGTTATTTTCGTTGACAAAAACAAAAAAGAAAGCTTCAACCCGAGACAAATTAAAATTGAGATCATCCCTTAATTAGTTGGTGCGGAATTTTTATTTTTTTTGTAGCAAAGGTTTTATTGGCGCATGTCAAGCATATTCGGCAGCAGCACAGCTAGCATATATTTGTTTCCTATTTAGGTTGTCTAAAGATAGAAGGAAATATATGTAAAGATAGGATTGAGGATACTAGTTTATTTGTTTCTCTAGTTTATTATTTCCTTTTTTTGATTTCTAAGCTGGCTATTTGAGGAGGCTGCTGGATCCGAAATTAATCACCACAGAATTTTGTATCACAGATTTTTCGATCAATAAAACATGGGTGGGAAGGGAGTTTCATGGGAGTTGTGTGTTATTTACTCTTTCTCTCATAAGTTGTCATGGTATCAGAGCACAAGTGTCGATTCTGAGCATTTCTGAAGCCGAATCAGATCCGTGTTTCTCCCTGTTCCTCTGTTTTTTTTTTCGAATCTATTTTTTCCTCTAATTTTGTTTTCTTTCTCCTCTGATTTCTGAGTGTGAGAAGAATGTCTGAGTCAACGGAGAAATCTGAATCCGTTCTACTCTTGGAGAATTTGACTGCAACCTTGTCACAACTATTACAACAAAAATCGGGCAACTCTAATCCAGATGGGCACATTTCAGCCATGACGATCAAACTCGATGGGAAGAACTTCAACTTGTGGTCACAGATGTTGAAGATGAAACTGTCGGGGAAGGATAAACTCGGCTATATTGATGGGTCGATTTCTAAACCAAAGTCAATTGATGGCTATCGCAAATGGCAGATGGAAGACTCCTCAGTTAAAGATTACATCATCGAATCCATGGATCCCTCCTTAGTAGGTAATTTTCTTCCTTTTGGTACGGCCAAAGAGGTATGGGACTCGATAAGAACAACCTTTTTTGATGGAGATGACTTGACCCAGTTTTTTGACTTAAAAAGGAGAGTTAACCGTGTCAAACAAGGTGGTGGTTCTGTTGAGGTTTATTACACCCAATTACAGGGGTTATGGAAAGAGTTAGATGTACGTAGGCCAAACCCTATGACCTCCCCAGTTGATATTGAGAAATATAATTACCTTGTTCAAGAAGATCGTGTTTTAACCTTCCTGGATGGTCTTGATGACCGTTTGGATTCTATCCGGGCAACTGTCCTACAACTAAAACCTTTTCCCACAATAGAACAAGCTTTTGCCTTAGTACGTAGAGAAGAAAACCGTCAAATTGTAATGTTAAACAAAGGGGATGGGGCCGAAACTTCTATAGTTATGCTTGCAAGAAACCAAACCCTTGGCATGAACAAACTAGATTTTAATCCAAAACCGGGACTAGTAGAGGGTTGCACTTACTGCCATAACCCGAGACATACTAGGGAGAAGTGTTTTAAATTAATTGGGTACCCACCGGGTTGGAAAGATCGGAAGAAGAAGAAGCAAGGAGAGTGGCACCAGTATAGGGGTGAGGCGCAAATGGTTGCAGCTGATTCAACTGCAGCCCCTGTTGCGCAAGGTGTACCTGTTGGGCCGGGCATCCATGCTGGGCCGATTGCTCCAACAACTGCAGCGGCTGTTCCAGCAGCTGCAGCCTCTGTTTCAGCGGGTAGCCACTCTGTCTTACCGCCGGTTGAGAACAAGGAACATGTGGAAGGTAAAAATTGTCTTGTCTCTAATAATTATCACACTAATGAGTTTGATTTGATAATACATTCAGGGGCAACATACCACATGACCTACTCAGAAAAGGATCTTGTGAGGATTTCCACGCCAAGAAGAACGGCAATAGTCAATGCTAATGGAGAGTCGTATCCTGTAAAGGGTGCTGGAGATGTTCAGTGCTCACCTTCTTTTACTTTATCAAATACTTTACTTGTACCGTCTTTATCAACCAGATTACTGTCCGTTGGTCAGGTTTGTGAAGAACTGAATTGTGCTGTTCTCATGTACCCTCAGTTTTGTATCTTTCAGGATCTTCTCACGAAGGAGATTATTGGCCGTGGTACTAGAAGAGGGAGACTGTATCATTTGGACGACATGGTGGTTGGAAAGGCTCATTTATCTACAAGTTCATCATTGAATCGGATCTCTTGCATTTGGATGTGGCATAAAAGATTAGGGCATCCATCTTTTGGGTATCTGAAAAGACTTTACCCAAGGTTATTTTCTGGTTGTGAGGATAAAAAATTCGATTGTGAAACCTGTATTAGAGCTAAGAGTCATCATGTGTCTTTTCCTAGTAGTTTGAATAAGAGTACAAAACCTTTTGACTTGGTTCATTCTGATGTTTGGGGCCCGTCCCCGGTTAATTCATCTGTTGGAAATAGGTGGTTTGTACTATTTATTAATAATTGCACTAGAATGACTTGGCTATACGTCCTTAAAACAAAAGGTGAAGTGTCACATGTTTTTAAATCCTTTTTTAACATGGTGCAAAATCAGTTTAATCGGACCATTAAATTTTTAAGAAGTGACAATGGTGGTGAGTTTGTGAATTACACACTTCGGGAATTTTTTCACTCTAAAGGGATTATCCATGAAACAAGTTGTGTTGGAACTCCACAACAAAATGGAGTGGCCGAACGTAAAAACAGACATATTTTAGAAACAGCCCGATCTATGTTACTTGAGTATGAAGTACCACAAATCTATTGGGATCATGCGGTTGCCGCTGCAGTTTACCTAATTAACCGTATGCCATCAAATGTGTTAAATTTTCAAACTCCACTTCAAGTACTCTCTTCACATGTACCAATACCGTCGGTTCTGAATCTTCCACCAAAGATTTTTGGGTGTGTCGCATTTGTCCATATACAAAAACATCAACGGTCCAAATTGGAACCTTGTGCATAGAGATGTGTATTTGTAGGGTATGGCCAAAACCAGAAAGGTTATAAATGCCTCAATCCTATTTCTAAAAAATTGTTTGTTACCATGGATGTCACCTTTATTGAAACGGAAAGTTTTTTTAGAAAGGATGCAATTCATTCTCAGGGGGAGAATTTAGTTGAGAATGAAAATTGGCATCAATTGGGTCCATATGAGAATGTTAGCACAGGAGGTGCTGCTGTAAACCCGAACCAAACTTCTGACCCGAACTCACACCAGAACCAAACTGTTGTTGCTGACCCAAACTTGGACCCGAACCCAGCCACTGCTGGTCCGAATCCAGATGTTGGCCCTGACCCGAACCCAGCCACTGCTGGTCCGAATCTAGATGCTGGCATTGACCCGAACCCAGCTACTGCTGGCCCGAATCCACCTGCAGTGAGCCCATCTCGGGCTGAGTCTGAAAGGGACATTAATTGGTGGATTGAACTTAGCATGGATCCAGAAAATGAGCAAAGGCAATTGATACAGTCTCCTCTACCACAGCTGGGCCAATCTCCTGAGAATGAGGTACAAGTTTCAAATTCTGAGAATTTTAATTCTAATAATTCTAATACAGGATACAGATTACCTTACAGGAGTAACAGAGGAAACCCTCCTAAGCGTTTTAGACCAGATGAGGCTGGTGAAGAGATTATGCAATTGGTAATTTTGTGACAACAGAACACTTGCCCAGCCTATTGAAGGAGTTTGATACCACTCTTGCCTCTATTCGAATCCCGGAACGACTTGAAGAAGCCATGAGCAATCCCAAGTGGTTGGAAGCTATGAGAGCGGAAATGGAGGCATTAGAGAAAAATCACACATGGAGGTTGGTAAGTTTACCAAAAGGAAGAAAGATGGTAGGCTGTAAGTGGGTATTCACAGTAAAATATGGTCCAACTGGTTTGGTTGACCGGTATAAGGCTCGGCTAGTTGCCAAAGGATTTACACAAACCTATGGTATTGATTTTCAGGAAACCTTCTCACTAGTTGCTAAGTTGAATACCATTAGAATTCTATTATCTCTTGCAGCTAACCTTGATTGGCCTTTGCATCAGTTCGATGTAAAGAATGCTTTCCTTCAAGGTGATCTTGAAGAGGAGATCTACATGGAAATTCCACCCGGGTACAGTCATTCGGGGTCTCAGCAGCTGGTATGCAAGTTAGAGAAGGCACTATATGGACTGAAACAATCTCCTAGAGCTTGGTTTGGGAGATTATGTAGTGCTATGAGTAAATATGGGTACACTCAAAGTGATTCTGACCATACTTTGTTTTACAGGAAGAGGCATGAAAAGATAGTTGTTCTGATTATTTATGTAGATGACATGATAATCACAGGTGATGATCAAGATGAAATTGATAGATTGGAGAAAAGACTCTCCGAGGAATTTGAAATGAAGGACTTAGGTGGACTAAAATATTTTCTCGGAATTGAAGTGGTAAGAACCAAAGAAGGTATATCTCTGTCTCAAAGAAAGTATGTGTTAGACTTGTTAACTGAAACTGGGATGCTTGATTGCAAACCAGTAGACACCCCTGTTGTACAAAATCTTAAGTTAGGTGAATTCCCGACTCAAGTACCAGCCAACAAAGAGAGATACCAGCGATTGGTAGG
This sequence comes from Carex myosuroides, assembly GCA_028015225.1. Lineage (NCBI taxonomy): Eukaryota > Viridiplantae > Streptophyta > Magnoliopsida > Poales > Cyperaceae > Carex > Carex myosuroides. The sequence goes on along the minus strand of CM051470.1, from coordinate 7,599,465 downwards.
TAAGCTCATCTATTTGTCTCATACCAGACCAGATATCGCATACGCCGTAAGTTTGGTAAGCCAATTCATGCATGCTCCAAGTGAGCAGCATATGGAAGCTGTGTTTCGTATTCTCAGGTATCTCAAAGGTGCTCCATGTAGAGGAATTTACTTTAAGAGAAATAGACATCTAAGAGTGGAAGGGTATACTGATTCAGACTAGGCAGGAGACATTACTGATCGGAAGTCCACTTTCGGATATTTCACCTTTGTTGGGGGCAATTTGGTGACATGGAGGAGTAAAAAGCAAAAGGTGGTAGCTCTTTCCAGTGCCGAAGCCGAATTTATGGGTATTGCTAAAGGGTTGCAGGAATTAATATGGTTGAAAAAAATTATGAGTGAGCTCGGGTTTGACCCTAGTGAAGGAATGAAGCTCTTCTGCGATAACAATGCGGCAATTGCCATATCTCATAATCATGTACAGCATGATCGTACAAAACACATAGAAGTGAGCAGACACTTTATACGACAAAATTTAGAAGAAAATGTCATCTCTCTTCCATTTGTGAGAACAGGTGATCAACTAGCCGATATTTTAACCAAGGGCGTTTCAAGTGCAATTTTTCATGACTCGCTTGGCAAGTTGGGCATGACGGATATCTATGCACCAACTTGAGGGGGAGTATTGGCGCATGTCAAGCATATTCGGCAGCAGCACAGCTAGCATATTTGTTTCCTATTTAGGTTGTCTAAAGATAGAAGGAAATATATGTAAAGATAGGATTGAGGATACTAGTTTATTTGTTTCCCTAGTTTATTCTTTCCTTTTTTGATTTCTAAGCTGGCTATTTGAGGAGGCTGCTGGATCCGAAATTAATCACCACAGAATTTTGTATCACAGATTTTTCGATCAATAAAACATGGGTGGGAAGGGAGTTTCATGAGAGTTGTGTGTTATTTACTCTTTCTCTCATAAGTTGTCAAGTTTATTATGTATGAAAGGGCAATCCTAACTTGGGAACATTTTCAAATTTTCATACCTGAGTTCTAATTACTTTTTTTTTCTGTTAACTGACCATGTTAGAGAAAATCGACCGGACAGACTTACGCGGCGGTTGGTCATCCTATCTGTTTATCAAATTTGACTTTCAAATTTTTAAAAAGTTAATTTTGTAACTAATTATTACTATCTCAACAAACATTTAGAACTTCTAGCTTTCTGAGCATGCCATGAAACTTAATACACAAACTTAATCTCTGAAATAAATATACTCGGTGTTAAAAGAAATAAGATAAATTACCCCTAAAAGTATTTGAATTTCTCTCCGAGTTATTTTTTATTCCACGAATAAATCGAGCAAGGAATCTAAAAATCACCATAGGTTTTTCCATTGCTGCTCCTGTACTGTAAGCGTGTATCTATAATAGTATCAAAAAACTTAAAAAGTAGTCTACTGTAGCCTGCAGAATTGTGCCGTATGCGTTGAAGATCAAGAAAACTTAGAGAAGGAAAGAAATCAGAAACATTAGGTTTTAGGTTTTCATTCATTGATCCCTTAATCAGCTCATTGAACTCTTGTCGTGACTCGGAGTTGATATCAACGACATCTTGCGAGAATAGTATATTGGAGACCATATTAAGTGTCCCGGCAAAAATTCTCTCGCCGATACATATAACATGGCCTGCTTTATTACGAAAATTGTTTATAATATCATGTGCCTTTTGTGCCCTAATCTCTCTAGTTGATTCAAGGCTACGTACTGAGAAGAGATTGGTGGCACAAATGGCACAATTGCGGCTCCATAGAAGAGATGTGCTTGGAAGAAAAAACATTGATGCCTCATGTTGGTTGTCAGCCCGTACTGCATCGGGTACTGTTCGGGCAGAGAAAAATGCATCCTTAATTTGTAGGACCTCACGTGCAACTTCAGGTGAGGAGACGACAATGGTGGTTGTAAGGCCAAGTTTGAGAGACATGACAGGGCCATAGACCTTTGCGAGATTAGAGAGTGAACGGTGTAGTTGGTCATGATCCAAGGCAAGTAGGTTTCCGATTATTGGTAGTGGGGTGGGGCCTGGCGGCAGGGGAGCATTGTGTGATGATGAAAATAGCTTTGAGAGGGCGAAGAGAAGGGAGATGGTTAGTGCCATGAGCAAGAAACTAAGTAAGAGTTCCATGTTTTTTGGGACAATTAGCTATGTGCAGTGCTTGCATTTATTCAACTTTCAGATAAATATATAGAGGCTTTTTGAGACAATTAGTCCGTACTTGGATGCCAAATTTGACATTTTTTAGAATTTCTTTTACTTTTATAGTATTTTTGAAAATCTCTTAATCTAAAGATTATGAACCATCAAAAAATAGTAATTTTTATCCATGTAAGAAAATATAAAAAAAAAAAAAATTTAAATGTAAAACTTGGCTTCCAAGAACATTTTCATATGGAGATCGTGTCATGTGGTTCGGATGGGTTATCTGAATTTTGATTTGAATCCACAGTACGGACCGATGTGCGTTATGCATAGTACCGTAGCTTTACTCTAGATATTTAAAAAAAATTGTTACATCCCCCGTTTAGCATTCCTTAGAATTTCCCCACGCTGTTCCGGGTCCTTCTTCATACGCCCTTCAAACTGTTTTAACCGTCTACTCCGATACTGCCTTAAAACCTTCCTTCATTAGCACTATTTCCATTTTTGAATTTCTGATCTCTCTTCTCCTCGTTATTTTCTTTCCCGTCACAATCTGTAACAAACTAAAATGAAAAACTGATAAAATTTGACATTTCCTACTAAATTTGCTGGTAAATGAGATAAATGAGAAAAGAGATTCGATTAAGATAAGAAGCAACTCGAAAATGGCTAAGAGTTTTAGGGTTTTACAATCAAGATAATGAAAAAGAAAGATACAATGGCTTATATGTATTAGCCATGCTGACATGGAAATAAAAATTAAAAGAAAAGCCATAAGTGACAAAATACTGATTATTCTCTGCGCATCCTGCTCTCTAAGGATATGATTCAGAATCCAAACATATTCTCCAATTCCCCTCCAGTAGCATCTTCTCTATTGCCTTTTATCTCCCTCTCCTGTAGCGTCTCCTTGGTCAGAAATGGATATAACGCATCGATAGCAAGAGTGGTCCACCTCTAAGCAACAGATTAGCCCCTCTTCACGCACAACAGATGAGCTGCTATGGTGGGGCCCTGGTATCAGCAACTCTTCTCCTTTCTCCCCTTCTACGTGTAAAAGCCCATTTGACTCTTTAATCTCCTTTTGGGCCTTTGTATAATTCAGCCTGCCAGACTTGAATTTAAGCACGTCCCTTCCTTTCTCCTTAATGAGTCCCAGTTTGAATAAGTCAAAATTAGCGTCAACAGCTACTCCCAACTCACCACATCGCAGTTCTAACACTCCCCTTTCCTTCAAATCTGACTTGACCCCAAGGAGGAATTCAGGAAATTGAATCTGAATAGAGTCGTAATCCTCCCATGTAGCATCTTCATCGGCTAGGTTGGACCACCTTACCAGAATTTGAGGTATGCCGATTTTGCCCTTCTTCTTCAATCTCCTGTCCAAAATCGCCACTGGTTCGATTCTCAGTTTAGATTCAGGGCCAATTAAGGGCAGTTTGGGAATCACTGTGGTTCCCTTACTTAAACTTCTCTTCAACTGTGAGACATGAAAGGTGGGATGTATCTGAGAACCTGGTGGCAAATTCAGCTCATAAGCTACAGTTCCTATTTTCCTCATAATTTCATAAGGCCCAAAGTATTTAGGTCCTAAACTTTTGTTGCTTGTGGCCTTTATCAACTGATACTTGCCTGTAAGGTTCTAGTTTGAGATAAACCCAGTCACCAATACTGAATTTTCTCTCTGACCTTCTTTTGTCAGCTTGCTTCTTCATTCTATCTTGTGCTCTCCTTAGCTGTTCTTTCAAAATCTGCACTGTCAGTTGCCTTTCCTTTAATAGCTCATTCACAGCTTCATTAGCACCCTTAGGTGGCATGCCCAAAGGAATATGAGGAGGGGGGTAACCGTAAAGGGCTTCAAAAGGAGTGGATTTGAGTGAGGTATGATAGTTTGTGTTATACCAGAATTCAGCTAACGACAGCCACTTAGCCCAAACTCTAGGTTGTTGGAAAACCATACACCTCAAATAGGTTTCAATACATTGGTTCACCCTCTCCGTCTGTCCATCTGTCTGTGGATGATATGCTGTGCTATATTTCAGCTGTATCTCTAGTTTACTCATAATTTCTCTCCAAAAATTACTGGTAAAGATGGGATCTCTGTCGGTAATGATTCCTTTAGGGAGCCCATGCAGTTTGTAAACATTGTTGAGAAAGGATATGGCCACATCACTAGCTTTAAACGGGTGGGTAAGGGGTATGAAGTGTGCATATTTGGTTAGTTTGTCGACTACAACCAATATCACCTCTTTGCCTTCACTTTTAGGTAACCCTACTATGAAATCCATAGTTAGAACTTCCCAAGCTCCGTCAGGAATGGGTATGGGTTCAAGGAGACCTGGACTGGCAACATGCTCCCCTTTGCTCAATTGGCACACTTCACATTTCTGTACAAATTCTAACACTGCACCTTTCATTCCAGCCCAATAAAACAAACCCTTCATTCTTTGATATGTTCCCAACATGCCTGAATGCCCTCCAACACTTGAGTCATGAATCGCCCTTATCATTTTCAATCTCCAATCACTGTGGCTACCCACATATAGCTTCCCTTTCTTCCTAATAACCCCTTGATGTATAGTAATATCTGAGTCAGAAATTGTACCTTCTTTTTCTTGCTGAAGCACTGCTTGAGCCCACTTGTCATCTTGGTAGCTGGCCTTTAACTCCTCTATCCAGCTAGGGATCAATTCAGTCAGAGCTGTCAGTAATTCACCTTCACCATGACCTTCTCTCCTTGATAGTGCATCAGCAGCCTGGTTAAGAGCACCCTTTTTGTAGTGTATTGAGTAATCAAGTCCCAACAGCTTACACAAACCCTTGTGTTGTAGGGTATGAGTGAGTCTTTGTTCCAGCAGGTGTTTCAAACTCATGTGATCGGTTTTGATGACAAAAGGAGCTCCTTGCAAATAATGCCTCCATTTTTGCACAGCTGTGAGGAGCGCCAAAAATTCCTTCTCGTAGGTTGAGAGACCTTGGTTTCTAATACCCAAAGCTTTGCTTAGGTAAGCTATGGGCCTTTTCTCTTGCATTAGAACAGCTCCAATACCCTTATCACTTGCATCAGTTTCGAGAATGAATGGCTTAGAAAAATCTGGCAGTGCTAGAACTGGGGCTGAACACATTGCTCTTTTTAGGGTCTCAAATGCTTCATCGGCCTCCTTATCCCATTTAAAAGCATTCTTCTTCAGTTGGTTCGTCAAGGGTCTGCTTATAACTCCATAATTCTTGATAAATTTCCTGTAGTACCCCGTTAACCCTAGGAAACCTCTCAACTGCCTAACATTTTTAGGGCTGGGCCATGATAGCATGGCTTCTATCTTTTGAGGATCTGTGGCAACTCCTTCTTTTGAAATTACATGACCTAGGTACTCTACTGTTGTCACTCCAAAAGAACACTTGCTCTTTTTAGCATACAACTGGTTGGTTCTCAAAATTTGCAACACCATATGCACATGCTCTTGATGGGTTTTAAGGTTAGGGTTGTACACCAATATGTCATCAAAGAATACTAGCACGAATTTTCTCAAATGAGGTTTAAATAGCTGGTTCATGACTGATTGAAAGGTTGCTGGAGCATTAGTTAGACCAAAAGGCATCACCCTATACTCAAAGTGCCCTTGATGAGTTCTAAAGGCAGTCTTCTCAATATCTTCTTCCTTCATCCTTATTTGATGATATCCCGACCTCAAGTCAATCTTAGAAAAGAATTGAGCTCCATTGAGTTCATCTAACAAATCATCGATGATGGGTATTGGATACTTGTTCTTAACTGTTTGAGCATTCAATTGCCTATAATCTACACACAATCTCCAGCTGCCATCCTTCTTCTTTACTAATAGGGCTGGTGAAGCATAAGGACTGGTTGATAGCTGGATAATAGAGGATTTGAGCAACTCCTCGATGATCTTCTCAATTTCAACCTTTTGGAAGTATGAGTACCTGTAAGGCCTGAGGTTAATGGGTTTAGCATTTGGAATCAATGTAATCTGATGGTCACACTGTCTTTTTGGAGGTAGGGAATTTGGGGTTTCGAACACATCTTCATACTGTTCAAGTACCTCAGCAATTTCTCTTGGGGTTGTTACCTCTTTGTCTCCTTCAACCTGCACTAACATGATCTGGGCTACTATCAAATCACTGCCTCCTTTAATTTCTTTTCCCACTTCTATGGACTGACACATTTTAACTACAGCCTCCTCTTCTTGCACCTGCAACTTCACCTCTTCACCTCCTCTATCAAAAGACACCCATCTACTAGCCCAATCAATTTTCATGGGTCCTAATTGCCCTAGCCAATCTAAACCCAGAATCATGTCATAGCCTGTGATGTTAAGGAGTCTCAATTCTCCTAGAAACTCACGCCCTTGGATTGAATATTTAAGATTAGAACATTTAGAATCAGTCACCATCTTCTCTCCATTGGCTACCATCACTATCATGGGCATTGTTTTCTGAATTTTACAACTAATGCCAGATAAAACAGAAGGATCCACAAAGCTATGAGTACTCCCGCTATCCATGAGAGCAAAAATGGGTTTCTCACCAATCAGTCCTTTAAACTTCATTGTTCTCAGGTGGGGGTTGTTTGAGGTGGCATGCATGCTCACTAGTGCCTCCTCAACTGAGTCAGACTGGTCCAGTCCTGGATCCTCTTCCTGCCATACCTCTTCTTCATCCGCTTTTTCCTCTTCTCCTCCTCCCAACAACATGTGAACCTTAGCCTTGCATTGGTGTCCTGGGTAATACTTATCTCCACATTTGAAGCACAAGCCAAAGGACCTTCTTTGCTCAATGAGGGCATTTCGGGAATTAGTGGTAGTACTGGTATGATTAGGGGTAAAACCCTTCCCCTTGTCCACTGGCATCCTAGCTGATCCTCCAGTCCCCATACTTAGATTTTTACCGGTATTCTTCCACCTTTTATACTGGTTTTCACAAGCTGTCTCCATGTACAATGAATAATCAAAAGCATCTGATAAGGTGGCTGGTTTGAATGCCATCACCATGGGTTTAATTTCCTCCTTAAGCCCACTGATGTAAGCTTCAATGTGGAAGGATTCAACAAAATGTCTGTCATCTAAGAGCAGTTGTGATTTAGCCTTTTCAAAACTATCAATGTAGTCTTCTACTCCTCCAATTTGATGCACCCTTTTAAACTCATCTACTGCACTCTTTTCACCTTTCTTCTTAAATCTTCTTTTTATCAGTTCTGTCAGCTCAGCCCAGGAAGGAGATTCATTCTCCATGACATACCCCCCATACCACTCGTCTGCTCTCCCTTGAAAATGAAGAGAAGCATACCTTGTTTTAGATCCCTCTGGTACTTGATGTATCTCAAAGAAGTATCTGCACTTCCTAATCCATTCCATAGGATTTTCACCACTAAACACTGGAAAGTCAACCCGAGGCAGCTGCATCCTAAAGTCTCTTTTATTCCCTTCATACTCGTCAACACCAATTTCATTGAAGTTGGACAGATGTGCCCTTCTATCATCTCTTCTGATGGATAACCCCCTTTGGTTGTTGAGCACTTCCTCTTCATCTATTAGCCCTTTGTCATTGTTCCCCTTTATAAACTTCTCGTGCTTGAGCTCAAAACGATTCAATCTATCATCTAGCTCGAGATTCACAGCTTGAATAACCTGCTCTCTCACTGACTTGAGCTGATCTATAATAGTACTTACGATCAAATCCTGCATCTCAGCCTCTCTACGCCTTTGCCTCTCGGCTTCTTCATCACACCTCTTTTGAATCTCATACTGCAATTGACTGAACTGACTTTTCAATTCATCAATCGCTTGATCCCCAGCCTCTGATCCTTTTGATCTCGGCATGTTACCAGTAATCGCTTCTTTCTATCAACCCAATCTCTACAAACTTGGATTATTTGACCCCCAGTTGAGACCGGTGCTCTGATACCAATTGTAACAAACTAAAATGAAAAACTGATAAAATTTGACATTTCCTAATAAATTTGCTGGTAAATGAGATAAATGAGAAAAGAGATTCGATTAAGATAAGAAGCAACTCGAAAATGGCTAAGAGTTTTAGGGTTTTACAATCAAGATAATGAAAAAGAAAGATACAATGGCTTATATGTATTAGCCATGCTGACATGGAAATAAAAATTAAAAGAAAAGCCATAAGTGACAAAATACTGATTATTCTCTGCGCATCCTGCTCTCTAAGGATATGATTCAGAATCCAAACATCTTCTCCAATTCCCCTCCAGTAGCATCTTCTATATTGCCTTTTATCTCCCTCTCCTGTAGCGTCTCCTTGGTCAGAAATGGATATAACGCATCGATAGCAAGAGTGGTCCACCTCTAAGCAACAGATTAGCCCCTCTTCACGCACAACAGATGAGCTGCTATGGTGGGGCCCTGGTATCAGCAACTCTTCTCCTTTCTCCCCTTCTACGTGTAAAAGCCCATTTGACTCTTTAATCTCCTTTTGGGCCTTTGTATAATTCAGCCTGCCAGACTTGAATTTAAGCACGTCCCTTCATTTCTCCTTAATGAGTCCCAGTTTGAATAAGTCAAAATTAGCGTCAACAGCTACTCCCAACTCACCACATCGCAGTTCTAACACAATCTCTCCTCTTCAGCTATTTTCTTCTCTGATTACGGTCTTTGATGTTCTCATCGTCTCGCATCATCATCACTATATTGAAGACCACCAGTGACATTGTAGCTGTTAATTATTATTTGCGATCATTTTCACGCCATTGTAGATGTTGATTATTGTCTCCGATCAATATTCAGTGAGTTATTTACATATTCGATTACAACTTAAGAGTTATTTATAGTTGATTTTGAATATTCTAATTTAATTTGAAATTTTGCAATTGCTGCAGTAATATCATGTTTCTTCTCCTATTATCTTCTTTGATTATCTTCTCTTACCGGATCACGCATTATAGCAAGGTTTTCTTTGAATTTAGATCGTTTGTTAATATATATATGTCGTTGATTTTGAGAAAGTAGTGATACAACATGCATGTTTGCAGACTTCTAGTGATCCGTTTACAGACTCGATCTCTATCATAGGTTTACAGGCTTTATATGAAAGGTTTACATGTTGATCAGACAATAAATAATTCATTTTATGTATTGAATTTGGTAATAAATAATTATAAATTAAAATTAAAATAACCGAGTTATACTATTAAATAATTAGATATACTTCACACATTAATAATTGATTGAATAGTTAAATTTTAATAACTTAATTTGCTTTAGATGAAGTATCAATAAGTAACATTCTGGTTATTTTGTTACAAAAATTATATATTTTTGTTCATTTCTGAAAATTTATTTATACTTAAAATCTTACCGTTCAAATTATTCTACTCCAGTGTCAGAAAGTAATTTTTTTAGTTCTTGAATAGAAGGTGAAGAGATGAAAGAGGAAATAAAAGATCCACAATAAATTAGTTACATATAAAATTTTCATTAATGAAATGAAAGAAAATGTCATGTATCAATTAGAGATTAGCTAAATTTAATAGTGGGCAGGATTTTCCTGCCCTCATGAGGGCAGAGGATTTGATTCCGCTTCACGGTTGCAAAAAGTCAAATGCTTAATAGGAATGAATAGAGTAATATACAATGTGACTCATGCAACTTTCATTTATGCAATTCCATCTCGATCAACGCTTAACAACTTGACTAAAATATTAAAGTTATCAAATGCTGCTGTATTCATCCAAGAGGATTCTGAATTATCAAAGTCAACTCTTCTGCAATTGATTGTATTCTACTTTAAGTTCTTATTCAGTCCAATGTAACCAGAAAAAAATATTTCAACAAATAATTAATGTTACTTTGATAAATTTTGTGCCTATATAATATTAGTACTAGCATTATATTCGATTGAATTTGACAAAAAGTTAAAGTAATTCCAGACTAAATAATTCTTGACGACGGTCATGTTCCAGGTACTAACGAATAAAAAAGAAGATAAAGTTGTCACTAATTGTGACACTGCATCCATGTGCACAAGAGTTGAACAGGGAAAAAAATGGATACGATGCGATCGGATAGCAATATTTTTATCATTTTTTAGGTTGGGCTTACCAATCCCTAATTTGCTTATTATGACATAAATAAAGAAGTATAAAATAAAAGGGCTGAACTGCATTTACTGAAACAAGGAGCTTGACAGCCCTTTTTTAAAGATCTGTTTGCATAATTAAAGGATGTGAAGGCAAATGAATGAGAGTGTATTGTCAAACTCTGTGTGAACTAATGCCTTATGATCATCTCTTAGACCACTGTTTTGAATAAAAACATGTGAGACCATAATTATGCAAATGTACCAGGTCAATTTTGCATAAAATTTGAATAAAAGCATGTTCTGGTAAAAGATTTCTCTGATTTATTGATGTTTCTGTTAATCCATGGTTACCAGATCCCATAAATGTGATAGACAGCCAAGTTACCAGATCCCATAAATGTGATAGACAGCCAAGTTATATGCCAAACAGTTCAAGCCCATGCTTGTGCCAGCATGAGATGCAAACCAAACCAAACAAGCAGCCTACTGGTACGAAACAGGCACCAAATGACATTTGGTCAGTAAATAAGCCCTACTGGTAAACGTGGCTCACATGCAATGCACATATTGAAATTAATTTTGTCTAATCTCTCTACAAATAATGATATTCAAATTGAGACATTCAGTTGAACCTAAGGAACGTGCCTTTGAACAAATTGAAAGCATCAAAGTTTAATATGAAATAATAAAAAAAAAAAATCTTTGCCGAAAAAATAACAAATGAGGTCAATTTGTGAATGCCAATTGGGTTTAGTAATTTCCTCAAAACCCAGATAGTTTTTGGGCCTATACTAAAACCCAGATAGAATAAGCCTTCTTTAGCCCAAGACCACTTGGAGGTTTGTTTTCATCGTTGGGCTTTCATTCTACCAAATATTTGTCAATAAAAGATGCTCCAGAAACAGCAAATTAGAAATCAGTATCCTAACTTATATCTCATATAATGTCAACTAAATAATTTGTACTAAACTGTCCCAAAGATGCTCCTGAAAACTGTAAAACTAAACATCCAAAATTTGAATCTGCTAAAAATCTGGCAAAATTTAAATTGTTTCCTTCAATTCTAGGCAGGTGTAAAATATTTCACGCGGTTTTTTGTTTTGCCGAAGTAGATGCCAGGTAGGACAGTGTCCTGTGTCCCACAAAGAGTAGAAACACACCAAGAAATCCCAGTGCCTTTAATGTTGTAAACAGATCCAACTGTGTACCAAAACGTAATGTTAGCAACAAACAGATCATCCCTCACAGATGAATTAATAATATTAGTAGAATGAGGCTATGGTACTAGGCATAGTGCGGATTAGTCCGTACTATGAATCAATATTTTTGTTTTTCAAAGTCCAAATAGTTGATCTAAACCGTTCAAATGATTTTTCATATAAAAATGTACTTGCAGACTAAATTTTACATTTAGAATTTTTTTATTAATTTTTTAGATAGGTAGAAAACCACTACTTTTGAATGATCTAGAATTTTTAGATCAAGTGATTTTCCAACTATCTAAAATAATAGAAGAAAAGTTCTAAAAAATATAAAATTTGATCTACAAGTACATTTTCATATTATAATCATGTTAAATGGTTCAGATCGACTATTTCGACTTTAAAAACGAAAATATTGATCCATAGTACCGACAAATATGTGCTATGCATAGCACCATAGCCTCACTCATAAAAGTATATGTAAAAAGAAATAGACCTTAAGCCAGAAAAGGACATAGAGCAGCAAAACAGCTCCGATGCCTCCATGGAATAACACGGCGAATGAAGCTGGCACAGTTGAAGACGGGAAGCCCTTGAAATTCACTCCAATACACAGAAGCTGTCATTTTTAACATTGCAAAGAGAAAAAATAACAATTAATTTCGATTTATTTATTTTCTAAGGGCCACAAGTTTAAGCCTACCAATCACCCAGTCAAAACTATATGACAGTCAAATATTTAGTATACATATAAAGAAACAAGAGTAGGGTTCCAATACCTCATGTTTTTCATACCTCATCATTCCTCACATTTTATATCTTTGTTTTCAAAGCCTAAATTATCGATCCGAACCGCTGAACATGATATCCATACTAAAATATGCTTGAAGACCAAATTTTATAATTTTTGAAAAAACTTTACTATTTTTTTAGATAGGTACAAAATCACTGTTTTTGAACGGTCCAGAAACAGTGATTTTGTATCTATCTTAAAAAATAGTAAAAAAATTTCAAAAATTCTAAAATTTCATCCCCAAGCATATTTTAGTATGGATATCATGTTGAGCGGTTCAGATCGACAATTTAGACTTTTAAAATGAAGATATAAAATATGAGGCAAGATGAGGTATGAAAGGCATGAGGTATTGGAACCCTCCTCAAAAAACAAAGCAGCAATTTTAGAAAAGAAAGGCATCCTACACTAAAGAGGGTATACTAAATCACAGGTGGTGTTTGGTTGAGGCCTAAACCATGGAATAAGAGGTTTAGGCCTCAGTTATTCCACCAAATGCAGATTAATTAGGCCGGCCTAACTAGGCATAACTCTAAAATTAGACCTCTAAATTTAAACCACTTATCAAGGTGGCCTAAGAGCTAGTTCCCCTACGGCCCCACTGTCAGGGAGTAATCATAACTTAGGCCATGACACAACTTTAACCACAACCAAACATTAATAGCTTAGGTTGGCCTAAGTTGGAATAGGCCTCCAAAACTTTAGGCCTCAACCAATTCCAAACACCACGAAAAGGTATAGGCAGTCCAAACTAAAAAGGTACACTGACGAGATTCCTGTGTTTGTTTTTTTCTGTTTAATTAGGAGGGAAATGAGATAACGAATACCCCAATCAAGAAAGCTAAGAGAGGGAGAAGAGTGAGGCCCATAAATCCGAGAGAGAGCTCCCGAGGCGGTCTCTTTTCGGGTGCACGAAAGATGTGCGATATCTCCTCCTTTGGCCCGAACCGAGACAACGGGTCAACAGGTTGAGCAGGTGGTTTGGGTGCCTTCTCTGGTGCCTCTGGTAGGTCAAGCTCAATTGAACCAAGGGACCACAGCAATGAATTTTCCTGTTAGATTTACACCAAAACATTAATTTTTGTTCAAGAAACCACCAAAAGTAATGAGGTGTTCCTTGGGTTGGTTCAGTTAAAACCGAATTAAAATAGTCAAATCAAAATTTTATTCGTTTCTCAAAAATATAACTGAACCAACAGAATAACAACCGAACCAAAATAACCAATGTAATCAAAAGGTTAAAATTCAGTACATACACAACTACATTTGATATTCATAGAAATAAATATATATGAATTATATATATATAAGTTGTTGACATTACATACATTGTTGAATTCCATATAAAATATGTAGTTCTAAAATATCCAAACCAAAATATAGGTTGTTAATATTACATACATTATATATAAAGCATGGATTTGAACCCATATAGAGTTCGGTCGGTTCGGTCATTTCAGTTTTGAAAAATCTAAACCGAACCAAATATAAGAAACCAAAGTAATTAAAAAATTCAACTGGACCGATTTATTTAAACCGAAAAACCAAACTATTTAATCCAAACTTTATCAGTTCGGTTGAAAACCAAATAAACCGGACCCAATGAACACCCCTAAAAGTAACAGAAAAATAATAAGAAAGAGATAACAAACCATAACAGCATCACCGATTACTAGTTCAATGTTGTATCTCCCAGACAGGTAATAAAACTTCTCCACCAGCCCGAGAAAGTTCTGAAAATCAAAATTTTATATAAAAATGTAGTCTTCTAAGACTTCAGGAAATAACTAAAAATGTACTATTTCCATCCATCAAGTAGTAGACAATAAGCAAAGATGCAAATTTTTGTGTGAACATTCTGGTGCTTTTCAAGCTACGGATTACAGTAACTACTGATATTTGTGTATTTAAATGTACCATAAAAGTAAAAATTTATTTTCTATTGACATTTGCAAACAACAAACAATGGGCACTTCTCAGAAGTTACCACAGATCAGTATGCTTTTATGACTATTGATAAGGCAGTCACTTCTTATTTTCTTTTTCTAACTGTTGCGTTCTGATTTCATGGCATCGATATTTCACTATTTTATGTGTGAGTTCTTCAACAGATTGAACATCAGCAGAGAAACAAAATTAAAGTCAATCATTATTGAATATACAGGGAATTTCATGTATAGCCCTCAAAAACCTCAAAATTACATATTTCCCCTTCTAAAATTCATAGTATATCATATTTACCCTTCTAAATTTCAAAAATTACCCAATTATTGACTTTTCTATTAAAACTTGTTTTAAATTTATAAAGTACCATTTTACCTTTATTGAAAAAAAAAATATGTAGTCTGTGTAACTGATCGTTTTCCGATGACAAATGGAATTGTTCATTTCTCTACTTGTACTGTACTGTAAATAGGTACATAAATAAATTGTCATAAGAGAGATTACCAGAACAAGCTTGTACTGTTTTGAAGACATGTCTGGAACAAACAGATGGTCGACCTTGGATTCATGCTGAAGTTTCACAATCAACTGTACATAAAATAATCAATTTTATATATTAAAAGAGGAAGGATATCATTTGTTTTCAACATAAAGGATGAAATAAATTGCTGAAAATTAAAAACCTGATGTGGCTTAAAACTTTTTCCAAGGGGAGATTTTAACTGGAGAGAAAATCTCATCTTCTGTAAATGGTTTGCTGACAGAGAAACAATGGAATCCTTTGATAGATCCAATCTGAAGGAAAATAGAAAAAATTTACAAAGATTAGTACTTGTAACTTTATATGACTGATTTTATGTACTTGTTCGCATATAACAATATCTTGAGCCAGCCCTACATTCTATTAATTTTATATCATTTTATATCATTTTGCAATCCTGACCCTGGTTATGGTGGGTTAACAAAAAAAAAAGGAGTGAGGCTATGGTACTATGCATAGCACATATTCGTCCGTACTACGGATCAATATTTTTGTTTACAAAGTCCAAATAGTCGATATGAACCATTCAACGTGATCTCCATATGAAAATGTACTTGCATACCAAATTTTAGATTTTAGAATTTTTTACTATATTTTTAGATAGTTAGAAAATAACTATTATGAATGGTCTAGAATTTTCAAAATCAAGTGATTTTCTACCTATCTAAAAAAATACTAAAAAAATTCTAAAAAATGTAAAATTTGATCTACAAGTACATTTTTATATGAAGATCGTTGCACAGTTCAGATCGATTGTTTGGGCTTTGAAATGGAAGATATCGATCCATAGTATGGACCATTATGCGTTATGCAAAGTACCATAGCCTCACTGAAATAAAAGATAATATTCCCAGCAAAAGAGATTACTTTTTTACAGACTCAGAAGATGCATCACTATCAGAGATAGCAATTTCGGCCTTGTCGATTTTAATATTTCCCGTTAAAAATGTTGTCACGCTAATCTGGCCTCCTGTGGCATAGTTCTCCGCAAGTTCTGGATCATTCATTGAAACCTATCAAACAAAATAAAAAATATTAAAAAAATTTAAGATTGCGGTAAAAGAAAATCACTAAAAAGAGGAGGCACAGTTTTATTGACATCATACCTCAAAGATCAAAGAGTACTTGCCAACATCTATGTTAGAGATATCCAAGAAATGGATCCTATTTTCCTGGTCATATTCCAGTTCCTGTAATAGTAAAAAAAATTAAAATATATATATATATAAGAAAAAACTAGGTCACATGAAGCAATTATTTCTTTCCTTTTTCTTTACTTTCATTTCGTCACTCTTATTTTTGTTCTCTTTACATTTATTTTTCATTTTGGAAAGTATCTCAATTATACAGAAACTAAATTTTACAAATTCATCATGCCTACCTCCCAAATAAATCCCGACGAGGCAAACTTCTTTTTTTCCCCAGTTGTCACATATAAATAAGAGGGAAATTTTACAAATTGCCCTATCTTTCAAAATTTTCAAATAAAATGCCCCTCTAAAATTATTAACAAAATGCCCCTCCAATCAAGAGAAATTAACATGGGATTTTGTTAATAATTTTAGTGGAGGGGCATTTTGTTTGAAAGTTTTGAAAGGTAGAACAATTTGTAAAATTTCCATAAATAAGAAGAAATAAAAATTCTGGGCTAAGCTTACCTCACACAACTAAAAAACCTGCTAATCCCTGAAATAACTTGTAGAGAATTCTTCGAGAACTACAATGTCTCAGATCAAAAGTACTGTGGACTCCACTTATTGACTTTTCATTGACTTTTCAAAATATGGTTTTCATATGTGGAGCAATTCTATCAAGTATCAAACTGCTAAATACTTCAATGCGAAAACATTTCAACCCTGATGAAAGAACTTATTATATTTTGTGTTGAGTAATTAGCTTCTTTATTGCTCTTACTTCCATAAACATTTTAAATCTTATAACTTTAAGAATAACAGAAATAAACATATGAGAAAGACACAGTGAGCGAGCGAGCGAGAGAGAGAGAGAGAGAGACTCAGCTTTACCTTCTTTTCGAAGGAAGTTACTTCCTTTGAGTCTGGGGTTAGAATTTTGAGTAGACTCACAGTAAGAGGAGGTGAAGGAGAACCAAAGACTGTTGTTACTTCAGCCTGACCAACAGTTGAAACACAAGCAAAAATTTATACAAGATAACATGACTCATATTAAAAAAAACAATATTAAATAGTACACTAAAACATCACAAGGGATGCATCTTGAAAGATCTACCTTGAGTTGATCCTTTGAGGTAAGAGAAAGAACGGTAGCAGGAAGAGATAGAATCAAGGGAACTGACACCCTGTAAAAAATGTGCAAATTGTAGATTGATTCGCAATATGAGTTAACTCCGCACATGGTACAAAACCAAGTATATAAAGAAATAGAAAAACAAAAGATAACACAGTCAAAAAAATTAATTCACCATTAATGCACCGCTGTTCTCTTAAAATTCAAAATTGATTACCTGTTGCTTTCCAAGGATGCCAAGGAATTGATCTGATAAAAGAAATCCTTAGTAGTGCCAGGAACACCTATGCTCAGAAAGAACTTGGCCAAACCTAATATTTTCTCACCGCCAATCTACATAAACAAAGAATTTAGATCAGGTTTTCAAAAAGTAAGAAATACTTGGTGTTTTACTTTACCAAAAAACCTCATATTCTACTCTTGAAGCACATTCAAATAAAATTTAGAGAAGATGAATATGGAGGAGCAAACATGATATTTCATATTTTGTTAGGGTACACGTGACATTATTCTATGCATAATTTTAAGAAACACTTGATAAAGAAGAGGACCATATAAGCATTTAATTCAATTTAAGCTTCCATCACAAACATGCAAAATTGCTTGATATTTACATTTAATAGCGGTAAAAGTGAAAGAAAATTGGAATGCAATCCTTACATTTATTTTTTCAGAAGAAATGGCTGTGAACGCACTAACTCCACTAACAACAGAAGCAGAGGTTCCAAGTGGGCCCTTATATTGGTCGGGGTCAACATTCTTCTCATCAAAGTACAAAGTACCATCATCTACATAAAATTCAAACAAGAATGAATGTTAGAATATTATCAGTCAAAGTAAATTCAAATTTAAGGTGCGAAATTGTAGAAATTACCGTAGCGTTTAATCCTGTCAAACAACTTGTTGATGTCCTTCTTCACAACTGCAATCTGCAAAGAAAGAAAGGTACTCAACAAACGGGTATGTGACAGATATTGCATTACTCGAAAAACACAAAAAGTAAAGAGTGAGGCTATGGTAATATGCATATTACACAACGGACTGCGCTATGGACTCGTACCTTCGTTTTTAAAGTACAAACAGTCGATCTAAACCGTTCAACATGATCTTCATATGAAATTTACTTGCAGACCAAATTTTACATTTTTTTTTACTATTTTTTTAGATAGGTAGAAAACCACTGCTCTACTTATCTAAAAAATAGTAAAAAAAATTCTAAAAAATATAAAATGTCTTCAAGTACATTTTCATATGGAGATCATGTTTAACGGTTCGGAACAACTGTTTGATCTTTGAAAATAGAAATATGAGTCCATAGCACGGGTCAATCCGTAATATGCAAATTACCATAGCCTCACTCAAAAAGTAAACATAGATAACCCACATACCTTTGACTGATCGATATCAGATCCAGCCAGTGAAACAACAGATGCTAGAGCTTCCAGTGCTATACCTGTAACAAGTACCATTCCAGTTAGGTATTTTCGTGTTCTCTTCTCTGTTTTTTTATTTTTATTCTAATTGTTTGGTTCAGATTTTAATTTTTTCTATTGACTAAATCTCAATTAGTATGCACTGTCCTAGTACTATTCTACTAGTCAGGTAGGATAACATTTTTTATATTTTACAAAATAATAATAATGTAAAATTTATGAAGAACAAGATAAAGTACCAGCTGCAAATGTGCTCGATCCAGGACTTTTTGTATCATACAACCACGTCCCGTCACTCTGACTAAGTGCCTGTAAATTGCATTAAATTAGAACGGATCAATGGAATTGGAAATGAGATTATAAATTACAAATGAGCCTAACATTTTAAAAGGAAAAGCTGTTCAATTATAACCTTTATGGCTTGAAATGTAGCATCAGCGTCAGATAAAATGACATTTTTCCCTTGCTCCTGGATATAAAAAAACCATAAAAAAATTAATTAAAAAACCTAAACCCTAAACCCTAAACAAAATTACAAATTAAATAGATAAATTCCTAACAATTACCTTAACACTTAGCAAGCCTCCCAAAGAGTAGTATAATTCTAGTAGTGAGTTTGCATCATTTATCACAGATTGAAGCCGTGATGTGATACCCTAAAAAGTTATCAGAAAAATTACAGATCCAAAATTACTGATTGTTTTTCTTATTAGCCTGAGAAATGATACCAGAAAATTAATCATTAATGAATTACATCAAAGTCAATCAACTCTGTTGAGCAACCCAAGATTCCTTTACTCTTTAGTGCATGAAAAATGTCTTTTGTAGTAGAATTTGGCAAACTCAGTTTCTCAGAAACAGTTTTACAAATTCCTTCAGTTTTGTCACCGCTCCGCTCTACTCCTAGTACTTGAAGTGTTCTCAAAGCCTCATAGGTTTCTTCTAAGCTGAACAATTCAATTTGAGAACATTTCGTCAGATGCATAATTTTATAACATTAAACAAGTGGTTTCTAGATAATGTAGAACCTTTTCAGGTTATTTTTTTATCATTAAACAATTCAATTTGAGAATTAAGGGCATAAGTGAGCTTAAATATGCATGATGTGTTACCAAATTTAACTCTGTGAACCACTGATTGGTAATGTTTTGAGCATTGTTCAGTTTTGCTAAAACATACAACAAAAATTCTTTGTAACCATTATCTCCTTTTCAATGCTAAACTTAAAAATTCATACTGCAAATAAAATTTACATCATGTTTAAATTACCAATCAAATTGATGAAATTCTACGAACTCCAATTATGTGTTCTACACAAATGCAGTGCAATCTATCTCTTTCACGAAAACAAAAAAAAAACAAAAACTGAAAAGACAAGAAATTGACAAAGCAATCACCTTTTCAGTGCTAAACTTAAAAATTCATACTTCAAATAAAATTATATCACGATTTAATTACCAATCAAATTGATGAAATCCTACGAACTCCTGTGATGTGTTCTACCACAAATGCAGTGCAATCTATCAAATAAAACACTGAAAAGACAAGGAATTGACAAATCAATTACCTTCCAAAGGATCCATCATGTGAGGGAACGAACAGCTCAGTAGCAGCAGATCGATGCGCGTCAGAGATCGGGCGGATAACGGATCCGTTCGAGAGAAGAACAGATCCGCAGATCAGAACGAGAAAGAGATGAACTTTCAGGTGTTTCGCCATTGGAACGATACAAAGTTCTAAGCTTAAGATGAAAGCGCCATTTTAGTCAGGTTTTATTTGAGACGAAGAGTAGACTCCTGAGTTGAAGTCTGAATTCTATGTTGCAAATTGTGCGGTGCTCTGCTGCTAGATCGGGACTCTACTTCGGTTCCTCTATCGGGTCCCTATTCCCTAAGGTAACTCAAATTTTGCTTTTAGATCTGGACCGTCCGATCAGAATCCAGGCCAATTCAGTCCGGCGTGGAATGCATGGGTTCTGTTAATATTCGTGCCAAAATAGATATAAACATAAAATTTAAGTTACCTTACATGATATGAATTCCTAATGGAATTCTGTGGCATATTGTGCAGTGCTCTTCTGCTAGGCGGGACCCACTTTGGTTCCTCTGCTTTGGGATATGGATTCCCAGGATATATAGATACAACAAAACGCAGCTGATACGGATATAGTTGCAAATATAATTTGAATTTACAACAATGCTGTCACAAAACTCGTACAATCCATGAAATTGAAACTTGTTGTGAAGGTTTTATTATCTTTTAAATTTAAAACAAAAAATGTTAATACATAGAACTTACATATTCAATTATTATGGCGATTAAAATGAATTTTTTTAATAAGTTTGTAATTGAAATATATATTTGATAACCAAAAATTAATTACTAACTATTATTATATGGTTGATAAGAGAGGAGCTTATTCAATATGGAACTATCAAACAAATAATAATAAAATTGATGGCCCGAAATAAAATAAAGTCCAAACTCTAAATGGATATAATGATACGTAAATAAATTTTCGGGCTTAGTGAAATGATATCTGAAATTTTAGAAAATGCAAATACGAAGAATGCAACATGAATTCTAGTTGGGCGAGTTAATGAAGACGCACATGAATGTTTCGCCCGTTGGTCGATTGGAACCGTTCAAATTAAAAAACATTATATTCATTTTATTGTAGAAAAAGTTTGATCAAATATTATTTTCATTTATCTATCCATCTAATCGATCAAATACTGAAACATCCAATTGGTTATGTTCAATGAACGGTTCACAAAATTCGCACATGTTGAAGGGACAAATAATGATGAAATTCTATAAAATTGATAATTATAAGTACAGAAACCAAAAAGAGCTAAAAAGATCGACCCGATTCAATTCATGTAAAGTAATTCATTAATTCTTATTCATTTGTTTATATATTTATATAAATAAACCTTAATCCGTGCATAGTCAAGTTAATTAAATTTCAATTGATTTGTATAATTTTTATTTAATGTGGTGAATTCCAAACTAGATCCAACTAATCACACTTAAACTGCTCCGGTTGGATTTTATTCGTACTTGACCAAACTAAAATCAGGTCAACAAATCTCGGCTTGTAGAGGTGTTCAAACGGTTGGTTCGATTGAAACCGAAGTAAAATAGTCAAACTCAGGAGCGGATCCAGGATTTTCGTCAGAGGGGCAAAAAATTATCGGATTTAAATAGCTAATCGGGTTTAAATCCATTAACTAATTGGGTACTCGATAAAAAATAATACTTTAACTTATACTTTACAATATTTTTGACTTGTAATTTCTGATACTCTAACTTATAATTCTAATTACCAATCAAAATTCAACAAATTTATTTCAATTTTAACCCTAAATTTAACCCGAATTACAAATCAAACATTCAAAGGGGGGCAAAAAAAATTACAGGGGGCAAAGTTGGTCGGGACCAATAGATCTCCACTAAAACTCAAAATCCAGGGGGGCAACTCCCCCTGTGGGACCATGTGGGTCCGCCTCTGTCAAACCAAACTTTTTCGGTTTTCAAAAATAGAACTGAACTAAACCGATTAAAAACCGAACCAAACAAACCCAAATAAATTTCGGTTTGTTCGGTTCAAACCAAAGTAAACCTATTGGTACCAATATTAACGAAAAGTATACATTTTCATACACAAATTGTTCAATTCCAAACAAAAGATGTAGATGTTCTAACATATTTAAATCAAAATGAAAGAAAAAAAGTGATGATTGAACCAAACAAAATATAAACCATACTTGAACTATTATAATTCGGTCAGTTCGGTTTAATCGGTTTTGAAAAATCTAAACCGAACCGATTCGATCCATTTAAACTGAAATAATTCAAAAATTTAACCGAACCGATCCATTTAAACCCAAAATTAATCCATTTAAACCGAAATTTTTCGGTTCAATTGAAAACCGAACCGTTTGAACACCTCCATCGGCTTTGTTTCTGACTCATTTTATTATAGGATATAGGATGAGAAAACACCATTAGTTATACCAAAATAAAATTGTAATGTTATAAGATTATAAAAATCTAATGATCTCACACTTGTCTTTACAAATAAATCTTACAAATATACACTACTACGTGAAGTGCAGTCTACAAAGTGTGTAAAATTCAAAATAATTTTTATAAAGTTGCCCAGATCTAATTTGCATATTAGTCCAAATTTACATTGATCACAACTTCAACTCTCAAATTTTCAGATTTTATCTAACCTTTCAAAATATTGTGATTTGATCGCTCAAGACTCTGAACCAATATTCCTTGTGGATCGACCTCGATTATACTACTCGATAGGATTGTGCGCTTGCGATCCAAACCGATAACATTTTCGAGTTTATAAATTTTAAAAGATAACATTGCTCACTTTTGAGTAATCAAGCTTTTTGGCGCCGTTGCCGGGAAATAACGGTTTATTGTGCAAGGCCTCGCGAGACGCCCTTGCTTTGACCATTGAATCCAATTAATTAGAGACGCCTAGACTTTTAATTTTCTATATTTTTATTTTCTTCTTTTAACCTTTATTTTCAATTTCGTTTCTCCTTTTTATTTTTATTTTTCAGTTTTTAGTTTAATTTTCAGATTTTCTTTTCTTTTGTTTCTTAGGATACTGCACGCTGACCGAATCATCCCTACGGAGATCTCTGAGGATTGCAAGTAGGAGAGGACAATTCGCTTCCACATCATCGATAAGGACCAACCATAGTCCTTCCTCGAGTTATTCTGAAAGCGAAGGAGACTCAGATTCGATCAACATAGATAATCCACCGAACGAACCGATTCACAACAATCCACCATTCAACAATGAAAACGGACAAGAAGGCAATGGTGAAAATGGAGTTCAGAATGCAACAAGACTCAGACTTCTACGAGACTATTGCGTACCGGGCGCGAATGATCCTAACTCAAGCATAAACTCACCGATAGTTACGAACTGTAATTTTGAGATCAAACCTGCTCTCATAAATATGGTTTCGCAACAGTAATTTGGAGTATTTTCAAGCGAGGATCCACATCTTCACTTGTCAATTTTCCTTGGAATATGCGAGACAATAAAGATCAACGGAGTCACCGATGAAGCAATCAGGCTAAGGCTATTTCAATTCTCATTAAAAGATAAAGCAAGAGCATAGTTGTTTTTCTTACCGGCCAACTTCATTCAAACTTGGGACCAATTGTTTAATGTGTTCATTGCAAAATATTTTTCATCCTCTAAAACTTCAAGATTCAGAAATGCAATTACTAATTTTGGTAGGTGCAATTTTGGTACTTATTCAACCATAATATTTGTAATATAAAAATTACAATATTAGTAGAGACTTACCAGACAAGCATGACACAAGCTCCGGTATAAGTGGGCGATCACAGCTCCCCCCAGTTCCACCTCGATGGCCTCTCAATGTCTTTTAGCAGAAATGGGAACATAATCGGGACTGCGTCACCGCTAGAATCCACGAACATGACGCTGCCACATAAGTCCATCACAAACGCCCTAATATACCTGCAATGTAAAATAGTCAACATAAATAATTGTTATTATTGTTGAGTTTAGAACATATTTTAATTTCCAAATGTTTATGGTTACTTCTTTATCGTCTCTTCGTCAGTGGTATCGGGGGCTATCGGACGTTGGGAGAAGTGGATGCTAAGCGACGCTAGACTAATACAGTACCTAGAATACTGGAACTCATCCTCCTCCCTTCTTCTTCTTCTTCTTCTTCTTCTTCTTCTTCTTCTTCTGCAACGCCTTTGGATCGGTGCCCAACAGCTCCCATATCATCTTCGTCAGGTCTAGATGGTCCAAGACACCACCAATGGGTCGCCATCGATCCGTAAACCCCATAAGGCACTCACATCAGCTAGGGTGACTGTCATCTCCCCAACCGGAAGATGAAATGAATGAGTCTCTGGTCGCCATCTCTCCACTAAACTGCAAATGAGAGCCTGATCGATCCTACTATGACACATGGTGGCTATTTGATACAAGCCGAGGTTCATGATGCACCACTCCATCAATAGATGAGGGACGTACGGGATCTCAGGTGTGCGATGTCTCACCATCAACATCGTCTCGTCTAGCATTTAACAATGATTTCAATGTGTATGACTGACTATATGTCATATTAAATAACGTTATTTAAATTACATACAAAAAACCAACATACCTCCATAAATGCGTATGCGACACAGTGCTTAATATGTGGGATCCACAGAAGATGACTAAATGTGTCAGCATCATGAGCGGGAGCCTTTGCACCGAGGCCTCCGCACCAGGAGCCTCTCCAGCGGGAGCATGTGAACTCTCCTCGGTCTCCAGAGTATCTTGTGATAGTCCCCGTTTAGGTCTGGCCATAATACCTTTGAAAATATCAAGTTACTACATTTCTAACATATTTTTACAATTTACATTAATTAATAAGAATTATTATTGCAAACTACCATAAAAAAAATAATAGAATTTTGGACACTTTATAAACAATTTATAAACAATTAATAAACAATTTCTAAACAATTTTGGATAATTTCTATAGATGCTAAACAATTCCTAACCCAAAACCCAAAACCCTTAACCCTTAACCCTAAACCCTTAACCCTTAACCCTTAACTCTTAACCCTAAAACCTAAACCCGAAACCTGAAACTCTAATTTTGGAAAATTTTAAAAAGGGTGTAGCAATACCATGAATCGCGTCAAGGAAATCAACAACCCGCACACGATATTCAACAACCGCAAGACAATTCCTTAACAATTTCTGACAATTTCCATCGCAACACTTACAAAATATCAAAAATCCGAGCAATTCAATTGCGTCAGAAAAATCAACAACCCGCACACGATAATTAACAATGCCATCACAAGGCTTAAAACATAAATAAATGAGTTATGTCGGGTTACCCGGAAATAATCGGATTATACTTCGTGATTCGTGCTCCCGGCCTCACCTAACCTCAAGGTTCGTGAGTGGGGACGGCTTTGTGAGAGAGAGAGGTGAGGGGCGGATTGGAAGTGAGAGCAGGGTTGAGAGAGAGAGGGGTAGGGGCAGATCGGAAGAGAGAGGGCGATAGAGAGAGACAGATGTGGGGTGGGTGGGGGCTGGGTGGATCGGAAGAGAGAGGGCGAGAGAGAGAGACAGAGGCAGTTTTTTAAAAAAAAGGCCACAGACCAAATCACCCAAACATGGGACAGTTTGGTATGAGGAGCTGACCGCTCAAACATGGGGCGGTTAGGTCATTTATGAAATTATTTAATTCTGGGGGCATATTTGTTATTATTTTTGGAGGGTATTAATACAAATTTCGGGATTTGGATCGTTAGATTTCTATGACACGAATATTAAAGGACCACTTGCATTCTACTTCTGATCGAACGGTACAGGATCCAAACTCATTATTTGAGTTACTTTAGGGCCTGTTCGGATGTATAGTTTTTCAGTGGGAATGGGTAAGTTTTAAGGGAATTGAGATTATATTTCCTACACCCGTTCGGATGGTCGGTTTTTTCCCAATTCGTTTCAATCGTTTTCCCAACATCTTCCCCCACACAGCGTAAATTGGTGGGAAAACGAAAATTCAGTCGGACTCAATTTTTTTTTCCCGTGGGCGACAGTCTCTTCTCTCTCTCTTTCGCGCCTCACCTCCACCCTCTCCACCCCGACCTCTCGCCTGGCCTCACCTCCACCCTCTCCACCCCGACCTCTCGCCTGGCCTCACCTCCACCCTCTCCACCCCGAGCCCGCCTGTATCTTCCTTCGCGCCTTCAGCCTCACTCTCCGCCTCAGACTCGCAGCCGCCTCCAAGCTCCTGTTGTACTTCTCTCCATCTCTCCATTCTTGGTATGCTCCGTCTCTCTCTTTTGTTCTCTCTCTCACTCTCTCTTTAGTTGCTTCAATTTGTGCAAAGTGTAGATTATGGGTTGATCTTTGAATTTTTCTGTGTATTAGGAGCTGTCTAGGAAATTTTTAATTTTCAGGAATTTTTAATTTTTAATTTTTTCTGTGTTTTATGGCTGATCTTTGAATTTTTAATTTCTTATTGTAAACAATTCTCACACAGATTGATCCATACCACCGATATAGCCATAATTTGCATTTGCACTATGACTTGTGGTTTAACAGCGAAAGCACAAAGCCATTTTTCTACTGGTAAATATTAGTCTCTTGATCTCCACTTTTGAATGGAAGAAAAAAAAGACTGATTAATTAAAAAAAGATTGAATGATTAACTCTTAGCCTCTTCTATTTTTTGTCCGGTACCACTGGTACGAGATCCGGTACTGCCGGCTTTGGAGAACCAGCAGGCATGAACTATGGTAAGAAATCATGGATTGGTACGGACTACGGTACCACTGGTACGTATCCTGGAGCTGACCTCAAGTGCATCCAAGATTGAGCAGAGATGAAGCAATAAAATCATCTATACGTGTTACATTTTTAATTTTCTTTTCCTGAGACTCTTTTCATATTTTCTTTTATTTTACATTTATTTCTATAGCTAAAGGTGTAATATGCTAAATTTATATGTATTACTATGAATTGCGTTTCAAATCCTGATTTTTATTGCAGGCACTTATGTTCAAGATAATAGCATATCTCAGAGGTGACAGAGCTCAGTTTACTTGGATATTTTACACTTTGTAGTTGGAATATACTTTTGTGTCATATTTAATAATTTGGACTTTGAAGTTATTGTTATTTAGAGGCAATTTTGTTTGTATATTCAAAGTGATAATTGTTTTCTCGGCAAGTAGAAATGATCTATGTTTTTCATTTCTTGAGCTATATGTGTATATGAAAGTGGAATGAGAATGGCATGCGAATTATGGAGCTTTTTTCTTATGCTTCATACGTACACATGTAGAGGTGTTTTAATTTTTCCAAAGTTTAGATCAATTAATTAATCTTTATCCAATATTTTTTTTCCCAACCACCCAATTTTCATAAATACAACTGCTATTTTCGGAGCGTTGAATGCAAAGGAAATAGCATATTCATATCATTACATACTTCTTATTTAATTATAAAAATAAATTTATATTTTATAAAATAAAAAAAAAATAAGTAATGTTATTATTTGATTTTTTATTTAGTTGCATTATTGATAATTGTATAATATCAAATATTTTTAGAAAGAAAAATGAGCTTTCCTACAATTAATCTCACAGTACAACCGAACACCTATTCAATATATTCCCATAATAATTCCAGTGTGTACCTATGAGAATGGGTTCTTGCTTTTTCAAAAGTGAGTTCCCATTCTCATCAAATCTTATCCCGTGTAATCCCATGACATCCGAACAGACCCTTAGGGAATCGGACCCAAGCAGAACAAGACAAAGTGTTAGAACTTTTTATGAAACAATGCAAAAGTTTGGGTTGATAAGCAAAAGAGCCCTATAAAAATCCAGTCTCACTGAATTAACTAGATAGACCTCTTCTACCAGTTTACAGTCACCTATCCATGGGTCCCAATGGACCGAGTTCTTTCTTTTCTTCGTCAAGCCACAGGCCCACAAGGGAAAATTCACATTCCCTAAAGCATCTCAAATTTTGTGTTTAGATCTAGATCGTCCGAGTTTTTCTGGCACTAATATTAAACGACCACCTGCATTCTACTTCTGATCGAACGGTCCAGGATCTAAACTCAAAAGTTGAGCTACTTTAGGGGAACGGACCCAAGCACAAGCGAACGAACCCAATCCTTCCCTTCCCGCTCCAAGTTCTCAGCTCTCACTCAAATGGAAAATGCATCCTTCCATGGATTTCCTCTTTATTTCCTCATCCTCTTTCGCAACGCAACCTCTTTCTCTCACCACACTAACCCCAACTCCAAAACCCTCCCCTTTTCTCCTCTTCTCCTCGCGCAAACCCCCGCCGGAGACGGTGGCGGCGCCACCTGTTCCTCCAATTTCACGCCGCCCGTTAAACCCTTTAAACATTAGTACTAGCTCTACCAAACCCTCTCTTCCCTCCATTAATCCCCTCACTAGCAAGCTCTGGCTCACTAGCAAGCTCTCTCCTCCGCCGTCTCCAAAGCAAGAGGAAGTTAAAACCCTAGAAGTTAACCCGCCTGTGGTTACGCAGGAACCGAAACCGGAAAAGGAAGCGGAAATAGTTAAACAGAACCTTGAAATTAGAGATAAAAGCAAGATCTTTGTGGGGAATCTTCCACTATGGGTTAAAAAGGAGGAAATATGCCGCTTCTTTCGGCAATTTGGGCCCCTTAAGAAGGTTGAGTTGATAAGGGGATATGATAGTCCAGAGCGAAATGTCGGGTACTTATTCATACTGTGCCAAAATTTGTACCAATAATACCCAAATTACCCCTCCTTATGTTACTATCCATTAAACGGAAAAGTGTGAGGCACTATTTCTGTTAATATAGGGTACTTATGCTTACTACTGATTACTGGTATGTGAATATAGTAGCTGGTATATTTGTTTGTACTCTATTAGAGTGATTGGTACTAGCTGTTATGTAAACTTACAATTGAGTATGTCAGGTCTAACCAGTGCTGATCAATTGGGCATTGAAAATTCAAGGTTGTGCAAAATTATAAGTTAAAATAACTTAAAAAAAGTTACTTACAAATTAACAGGTATTGCTTTGTTATATATGGTGGGCCCACAGCTGAGGACTCAGCATTACAGGCAGCAGAGTTGGATGGAGTTGAGTTCCATGGGAAACAACTTACTGTAAAACTGGATGATGGGAGGAGGTTGAGGAAGAAGGAAGAGGAGAGGGAGAAGTGGGTAAGAGGAGAAATAGAGGAGAGAGAATACCGGTCTGAGTGGCACGAGGAGAGAGATAAGGCTGCTCAAGCTTTTAAGCGGGTTTTGGAGACGCGACCTGATAACTGGCAGGCTATTGTGTCAGCATTCGAGAAAATTCCCAAGGTAATGTAGTTGCAAATTATGTACTTGGAAAGGATCTTTATGTAAATGCATTTTTAATTCTTTGAGTTAATTATTGAGATGCCACAGTCGAGATTAATCTTCATATCAAAACAAAAATGATACTTGTTATCTAAATGTGAAGGGGGGAAATCATGTACTGGCAAATCAGAAGAAAAGGGCATAGCACAAAACCCAGTTGAGAACTCATATGAGATTATCTAATTTTAATTTTATTTTTCTTGATTAGCCATCAAGGAAGGAGTATGGATTAATGGTGATGTATTATGCGAAGAGAGGAGATAAGCACCATGCACGTGCAACTTTTGAGAGCATGAGAGCAAGAGGAATTGAGCCCAATTGTCATATTTTCACCAGGTTAAAATAACATTGTTTACCTTTCTTTTTCAATCAATACTACTTAGAGTCGTTTACATTGATTTTGGTTGAGACTTAAATTGTGGTGCTTTAATTAAACCCCAACTCTGTAACACAACCTGAGATTATTCCTGCTGAGAATGAAATAAAAAAATTCACCTTCAAATGGTTAGCATACTAATTGGGTTTTACTAAAACTTTAACTGGAACTCAACCTTGGAGTGTGATTAAACCCTGTTTAGTAATTAAGTGCTCAATATCACATGGTAATAAAGAAAACTGTGAGGCAGATTTATCTAATGTTGCTAATAAATAAAATACCTAATAGATAATAATATACTTTTTGGTTACTAGATAATGTGAAAACAGACACAAGACAAGTCAATTATTTGAGCTTGTTACAAACACTCCTAGTTCTGAAGTATGCTCTCTTTAGGACGACATCTTGCTGTTAGAATAGCATTCTGTTTTTTGTTGGTTGATGGTCCAAATAAATGCTACTCACTTTATTTCTCATCTGTGTGCAAATAAATGCTATTGGAGAGATGAAAAGCAGGAGATCATTTTTTTTACCTCTTCTGACATCACAACCAACAATGCTTGTAAATCACCAACAATGTTAATAAAGCAGAAGAGTAAAAACTAGAAAAATCATGCCTCTCTCTCTCTCTCTCTCTGTTTTTTTTACTGGTATATTATATATTGCACACCATTTCTACTTTGAATGCTACAACGTCGGTGTAACTTTGAGATAGTTTGTCGAGGCTTGCCAAATTACAGGGTCATTGAAGTATTCACTATGCATTATTAGATATATGAGGAGGGTTCCAATGCACCCTCTTTTCTATGCTCCCAATGCACCCACTTTTTTATCTCCTTTATCTCTATTTTCAAAGTCCGAACAATCGATCTGAACCGCTCAACATGATCTTCATAATAAATTATGCTTGGAGACCAAATTTTATATTTTTTAGAATTTTTTTACTATTTTTTAAGATATGTACAAAATCATTGTTTTAAGGAGGATTCTGGACCATCCGATAAAGTGATTTTGTATCTATCTTAAAAAATAGTAAAAAAATTCTAAAAAATATAAAATTTGGTCTCCAAGCATATTTTATTATGAAGGTCATGTTGATCGGTTCGGATCATCTGTTTGGACTTTGAAAATAGAGAAAATAAAGATTGGGTGCATTGGGAGCATAGAAAAGAGGGTGCATTGGAACCCTCCTCTAGATATATATATTCTCTTCATGCTAATTTTATGTTGATGCAGCCTGATTCACGCTTATGCAGTTGCTAGAGACATGAGAGGTGCTTTATCATGTGTTGAAGAAATGAAATCTGAGGCGCTTGATCTGACAGTTGTGACATATAGTATTCTTATTGCCGGTTTCGCCAGAATTAACGATGCCGAGTGAGTTATTTTATTCATTTGCATGTGTGTTTCTGTGCATCCATGAAGTCTGGTATCTATTATTTTAATTTAGACTTTACTGAGGTAATTCTTGTAATAGATGGAATGTATACAAATAATCCTCCATTCTACATTGCTTCTTTTCTTCAGAATGTGCCTCAACTATACCGTCTCACTTGTTTTGGGTATCATATGAAGAAATGTTAAGGGAGAGTATAATTGGATGTAAGATTCGTCTAAGGGGAATGCATGAACTATAAGACTAGTAGCTACTTTATTAATTCTGAAGTATCATAGAGTTGTTGCCGGTTCTGGTAAAATCTCAGTACTGCATGAGTTGAAACTTTAAAATTTCATTTGCTAACATGATTTCTTTGTTGCTATGAAAAAGTTCGGCAGATGAATTGTTTAAGGAGGCGAAGATGAAGATTGAAACCCTAAATCCAGTAATATATAGTAACATCATATATGCTCATTGGTTAGTATATTGAAATTAATTACATTCCAGTTTATTCTTTCCAACCCAACATTCTCATCCTTAATTAACCTACAACTAATCTTTTCTCATATGGTGCAGCCAGTGTGGGAACATGAAACGAGCTGAAGAACTGGTACGAGAAATGGAACAAGACGGTATAGATGCACCTATTGATATATACCATAGCATGATGCATGGTTATACACATTGTCAGAATGAAGAGAAATGCTTGATTGTTTTTGAAAGACTGAAGGTATATATATTTCTGTCTTAGTTTAAAATGCTACAGATGGTTATTCTGACTAACTCAAATTGAAGGAAGTGAAATTATTTTTTCATTTTTGTAGGAATCTGGATTCAAGCCATCAGTGATCAGTTATGGGTGTCTTATCAACTGCTATGTGAAGGTACTTAAGTCCTTCTAATATTTATATTTACTGAAAGACACAATTAACCCTGATAATACATAATGTTTCATGTGTGCCCTTGATTAAACAAGAGATATCTTATGCCTCTGTATCATGGAAAATATGACATGTATCCACATTTCTTAGTTTCATGAGAAATGTCCTAGTAGTTTTATGTTTCAATGTAAACAGAGAAAGCCAGAACCGATCGGTCTATAGTATGTATTTCACATTATGTTGCTGTACACTATCTGGAGATGACATGGAAATATCTTGCATGGTGCATATGATACTTATTTTCTTGCATGAATATATATGGAATAATTGACATTTT
The DNA here is from genome assembly GCA_028015225.1 of Carex myosuroides. Taxonomy (NCBI): domain Eukaryota; kingdom Viridiplantae; phylum Streptophyta; class Magnoliopsida; order Poales; family Cyperaceae; genus Carex; species Carex myosuroides. The sequence goes on along the minus strand of CM051470.1, from coordinate 7,567,124 downwards.
CAAGGTTACACGTACATTCCCTCTCTATTTAAATAATGTATTAAATTTTGGGACATGCATGCATTTTTGTACAGATTGGAAAGGTCTCCAGGGCACTAGAAGTGAGCAAAGAAATGGAATCACATGGCATAAAGCACAACAAGAAAACATACTCCATGCTTATAACCGGCTTCACTCAACTAAAAGATTACGCAAATGCCTTCAATGTGTTTGAGGAAATGACCAAGTCAGGACTAATACCTGACCAGGTGATATATAACAATATAATAGAGGCCTTCTGTAAGATGGGAAACATGGATCGGGCTTTAAGGATAGTCGACAAAATGCGCAGGGACAAATTGCAAACCTCTAGCCGAACTTTCCGGCCCATAATTGAAGGGTTTGCATTGGCTGGAGATATGAGACGAGGGATGACAGTTTTTGATCTTATGCGGCAAGCTGGGTGTGTACCGACTGTAGAGACGTATAATGCCCTTATTCATGGACTTGTTCGAAAGAACCAGGTATTGATATTGTACATTTTTTTTGTATTGTTTTGTACATTATTTTTGTATTGTTTTGCACCGGGAACGTTCTTCTCTGGATTGATTAACAAGAGTGAGGCTATGGTACTATGCATAGCGCATATTGGTCCGTACTATGGATCAATATCTCTATCTTCAAAGTTCAAACAATTTATCTGAACTGTTCAACATGATCTCCATATGAAAATGTACTTGTAGATCAAATTTTATATTTTTAAGAATTTTTTTACTAGTTTTTTAGGTAGGTAGAAAATCACTTGATCTAAAGATTCTAGACCATTCAAAAGTAATGATCTTCTATCTCTCTAAAAAATATAATTAAAAAAATTCTAAAAAATGTAAAATTTAGTCTGCAAGTACATTTTCATATGGAAATCATGTTGAACGGTTCATATCGACTATTTAGACTTTAAAAACAAAAATATTGATCCGTAGTACAGACTTATCCGTGCTATGCATAGTACCATAGCCTCACTTGAATAACAATAAGGTATCAGCCTGTGATGACATGTATTGACTTGTACTTACCAAACTAAGTTGCAACAAATCATTACAACAATAAAAGAAACTGTACAAAGCTTGAATGATTTTCTACCTATCTAAAAAAATTCTAAATAATGTAAAATTTGATATCCAAGTACATATTCATATGGAGATCATGTTGAATAGTTCACATCGACTATTTAGACTTTAAAAACAGAAAATATTGATCCATAGTACGGATCAATCCGTGCTATGCACAGTACCATAGCCTCAGTCCACTTATTATTAATATAATTCCACAGATTGACAGAGCAGTGGGTGTGATAGAACAAATGGAAATGGCGGGAGTAAAACCGAACATACACACTTACACGACCATAATGGGCGGTTACGCGGCAACAGGAGACATAGGGAAGGCGTTTGAGTACTTCAAGAAAATAAAGGATGCTGGGTTGACTCTAGACGTGTTTGTTTACGAGGGGTTGCTAAAGGCGTGCTGCAAATCGGGCCGCATGCAGAGTGCTCTCGCTGTTACCAGAGAGATGAGTGCCATAGGCATGCCTAGAAACACCTATGTTTATAACATCCTTATTGACGGGTATGGTATACTCTTTCTTTGTTTAGTGTGTGCATTTTTTTTGTTACAATATATCATATTCATATTTCTGACTTTCTGTGTACTATACGCTGCTTTCTTGCCCTTTTTTTTCTTTTTTGTTCGTGGTGTCAATACTGTATTTCAATTTTTATTTTTGTCTAGAACAATATTTCTTTTTATGTTTGTGGTGTCAATACTGTATTTGGATTTTGTTGTTACAATGTATCATATATGCATATTACACAATAACCGCGCTATGGACTCGTATCTCTATTTTCAAAGTTCAATCAGTTGATCTGAACCGTTAAACATGATCTCCATATGAAAATGTACTTGCCAACCAAATTTCACATTTTTAAGAATTTTTCTGCTGTTTTTCTAGATAGGTAGAAAATCACTTGATTTGAAAATTTTGGACCTTCCAAAAGCAGTGGTTCTATCTATCTAAAAGAGTAATAATTTTTTCTAAAAGTGTAAAATTTGGTCTGCAAGTACATTTTCAAATGAAGATCACGTTTAACCATTCGGATCGACTATTTGAACTTTGAAAATAATTGAAAATAAAGATATAGATCCTTAGTATGGTCGATCCGTAATCTGTGTACTATACACTGCTTTCTTGCCTTTTTTTTTTCTCTTTTTTGTTTGTGGTGTCAATACTGTATTTTTTTTTCTACAACATAATCCAGAGAGGATTACTAGGGAAGGTGTTCTATGGACAGTTGTTATGAGTCTGTATTCTCTGAGATATCTCAAATTTTCAGTTTATCTAAAGCAGGGCCAAAACTTTAGGGTGCCTATTCGGGAATGCAGGGGGCCATAATTATTGTGCTTTGTGATTTGTGCAGAGAAGAATTTAAACAGTCTGGATTTTCCACAGATCAACTCAAAGTTTGAGATATCTCGGGGGATGTGAATTCCAGTTGTTATCGGGTCAGATCCCTCATTATAGCGTGTATTATCACCCCACCATGTGGTCATACTCATATTTTTCTTTTTCATCTTTCTTTTCTTTTTGTTCTTTTGCCCTGAATTTTTTTATTTTATTTTTTATTTTTTTGAGGTGGGGTTGGTTTGTAAGGTATGGAACATGAATTTATCTGTTTATTTTCACCCCAGCAAGTGGTCATACATGTGTATTTAACGGGTAAGCTGTATTTATCTGTTTATTCAATTATGTATTTATGAATTCTTATTATTTGGGTTTTGTTGTGGTGCTGTTTGCACAATGCAGGTGGGCCCGGAGAGGGGATGTATGGGAAGCAACAGATCTGATACAACAGATGAAGCGTGAAGGGGTTCATCCTGACATACATACATACACCTCCATGATCAATGCTTGCTCGAAGGCCGGTGACATGGCAGTAAGCACCATCTCTAAATACTCTTATTTTTTCCTTCAAAATTTATTATAACACTGATAGTGGTACCTGCTGTATCCATCATGACTCTTGTCTGTATTTACCAGACTGTATAGGACCACATTATTGAGCTTTCTTTTTTGTTTTATCATGGCTGTATTTACAAGGAAGAAAATTATCAATAATTTTCCAAAAGAAAAAGGGATTTCTTGCAAATACTACCAAAATAGTTTTCAAATGCCTCGTGTCTTGCATGCCTCATCGTGCCTCACATCTTTTATCTTAGTTTTCAAAGTCCAAACAGTCGATCCGAACCAATCAACATGATCTCCATATTAAAATATGCTTGGAGACCAAATTTTATATTTTTTTGGAATTTTTTTACTATTTTTTAGATAGGTACAAAATCACTGTTTTTGGATGGTCCAGAAATAGTGATTTTGTACCTATCTAAAAAAAAGTAAAACATTTTCAAAAAATATAAAATTTGGTCTCCAGGTACATTTTAATATGGAGATCATGAAAGACACAATGATGAAAGACACGAGGCATTTTAACCCTCTATAGATAATGGTAATTTGGCACAAATCCATGATCAAATTTAATTCAGTTAAACTGAATATTGACCAAGATGGTTACTGGCCAGGACATTCTGGTACCAGATGAACAAATAGCCAGTTACATGATTATTGATGTATAGCTATGTAATAAAACTGGAATGAAAAAAAATGTACATCTTCACAGAAAAGTTAGTAAATGATCAACAAATTATCTATTTCAGAGGTCTGACAAGGTGTTGGAAGAAATGGCGTTGGCTGGTATTAAACCTAACCTAAAAACATACACAACCCTAATAAATGGGTGGGCCCGGGCTTCTCACCCCGAAAAAGCGCTGCAATGCTTCAAGGATATGAAATCAGCTGGTTACATACCAGATCGTCCCGCATACCACTGCCTCATGACCTCTCTTCTATCACGGGCCACCACATCAGAAGAACACATATATAATGAAATTGTAAATATATGCAAAGAGATGTCAAAGAATAATTTAACGGTAGATTTATGCACTGCCGCTCACTGGTCAAGGTCCCTGAGGAATATCGAGAGGAGAGGTGGCAAGCTTACAAAGGCTCTGCAGAAAACCTTCCCTCCTGATTGGAATTCTGAAGAAGTTCGGGGGGTTATATATAAATCTATAGGGGGTGATGAAGACGAGGGCAATGATGGGGAGATTTCTGCATTTTCCGAGGGGGAGGATGAAGATTTTTCGAGACATTTTTTAAATTGAAGTGTTTGCTATTATTTGTATGTCTTTATAACCTTCTCTTTGTTGTAATTTATCTGTAAAATCAGGTTATTAGTTTTCTGGTAAAATAATCCTGCTTTATCAGAGCATTCTTTTAATGTGTTACTGGTATGATGGTTGCTTTTGTGAGAGTGAAGTAGAGGAATGATTTGCTCGCTCGGATCTAATCATTCAAGTCTCATTCATTGCACTGGTACAAGGTTCGACACATGAAAAAATAGTAAATTTTGTACATGTGAAGATTGAACATTGCATGAACAGTGAAAAAATGATGAATCTTGTATTGAGTTGATTTTTCACAATTGATAGTTAGCAACCCTTACCAAAATATCAGCTACTAACTGCTGAAAAATAGTGTTAAATTTGTAATAATAGATACAAGAGAAAGAAAACAACAAAAGTAATTGCAACATTGTAATAATTTCATAAACAAAAAATAGATAGATGAGAGGTTCTGTATTACTATCAAATAAGCAAACACCAGTAGTTGGAAATCAAGCTATCTTGTACAAGTAAAACTGTAGCAGTGTAGCATGCAACAGAAACAATTAGTTTTCTTTCAACAGTGCATTGCTCTTGCTTTGCCCATTGTACACCTAGATATTTGCATGTTAGCTTGATAATAATGCTTATAGTACCAATTGACATGCTTCTATCACTTGTACTGTACACTACAGCTTATCCATGTGATATGTCACTTTGCTTCTTACTTCAATCCTCCAATTTTGAAATAAAGAATTAATGGTTTTTTAACATAAAGGTTCAATCATTTCTTTATTTTTGCCTCCATTGTAATTCACTTTGTAAATGTTTCAATAAAATAAAAGTAGAAGTTCATTTAATAAATTAATACCTTTGGATGTGATATATGTGCCATTTTTTATACATGGACAGCAAGAGAATGAAAAAATAAAGCACATTGATGTCTTTATTAATGGATATTTATAGACCTCTTGATGCCAGTCACAATAAAGTCAAAACGTGCAATATTTAGTAAGTGTTTAGATAATATCTAAGGATTTTTTTATTTATTAAAATTTAAGTTTATATAATTTTTTCTTTAAAGGTACAAAAAGTATAGGCACTTAAAACCTTTTTTTAATATTACATTCACATGTAAAGTTTGATGTGACCTTGATAGATAGAAAAATTGTGTTGTTCTATGACTAATATGTGGTGATTTTGGTCACGTGTCGTGTTCTGTCGTGATTAAGTCAATTATTTATGTGTAGGTCATGTAATGATCAAAATGACGAGGAATGGTCACGGCATGCGAATGGTTACACCATGTGAGTTATGTCATGACTAAACGTGCCGTGACCGGTTACGTTAGTCATGTTTTATCATATTTAACTATTTTTTTCATAATTTAAATTTATTTGTTAAAAAAAATCAGAAAAGTTCTCAAAAATTATGGAACGATTCTTGAAAATTTTGAAATGAAGAACAAATGTTGGAAAAAAATGTGCCATGCGGTATCTCACCTCACCTGTCTTTGTGCCATCTCGTGTTGTTTTCTGTGTCGTTTTGTGCCATGTTTTGTTACGTACTGTGCTGTGATCGTGACAGTTTCTGTGCCGTGTCTTTTTAACCAAAGACTAATCACGACATCTAATCGACACACATGTTATGCCGTTCTGTTTCGTGTTGGAGCTAGCTCCGATGTACTATTTTTTTGTTTCGTGTTGGAGCTAGCTCCGATGTACTATTTTTTTTACTCTAGATGTCAACAATCAGGCTCTACAAGAATATATTTAATCATATAATACATATGGTTAAGTATATTTTTTTTAGTATGAGATAAAGATAAATATTTTAAAATCGCTCCAGTAGAACTACTGAATTTCAAAATTGCGATCTACCACGTAAAGAACAAGGCGTTAGCCAACCTTTTTTATATGTGGTTCTTATTATAATTATAATTTTTGTTATTTTTATAATTATTATATTAATAACTTATATAATAATGCAGTGGCTGGAGTATACAGATAGAGGGATCAAGAGAAGATGATTTAACTGATATTAACTTTTATGTAGAACAGGCATGTACCCACTTCAATGTACAAATTAGTAAATTTCATGATTACATTACACTATTTGCCAAGTGAACCTCTGATATATTGCCTGTTATAATCATTTAGGACCACTAATTTGATTCGCTCAAATTTGAGGGCCCAAACTGAATTTATCTCCAGTGTACAAACAGCATAAAGATCTGGCCAAGGTAGCTATTAATTATACATACAAGATGTGGACCCTCTGATTAATTACTAAATCAATTTTGTTCATTTGTTTTGTTGGTATCTTTTATTTTTGGATGAAATTAGAAATTCACACCCTCTGCAACAACCAAGTAATAAATAAACTAAAACCAACTACTTAATATTTTCCTAAATTAAAAATTCCTAATCAATAAATTGGTTTAGAAACAGTACAAAAAGTCAAACTAGCACCTATTAATCCACCTAACCTCTATATGTTTTAGTTCACAAATAATAAATTAGTAATTAACATGATACCAAATTTTGAGGTGCCTGCTAACAAGAGGGCTCAAGGAATATTTTCCACAGTTCCAAATATATCTAATTAAGGATAAGGTTTCCTAACAACGAAATGAAGAATTTCTTCCCAACTTCTTTGAAAATGTCATCCCAACTTGAGGATAAACAAAATTGTCAACTAAAGATTGCATAAAAAATGACACAAACATCACTAGGAGCTATGAACAAGTAAAAGACAGGAAGACAACATTTTTTATTAATTTTTATAATAATAGGTCATTTTTTTAATGATAGGTCATTATTTTCTTTATTACAATAAGATCAGTAATAGAAGGATTTGTTTTTTTTATAATTATTTTTGCATCTCATATTCGACATCTATTATTGCATCCCAAAATTAAGTTCTTTTACTTAAAAATGCAAGTTAATTGTTCGCATCTGAATCAACAAAAATATGTGTTTATATGTACTATATATACAAAATATTTAACACTTCTTCCAAATAATCATAATAAAGTTAAGTCAAATATTTTTCTCAAACAAGTAAAAATATCACTTTCAAACTTTTATTCCTATTAACATATATTAGCACTTTTTGAAATAAATATTAACACATCCAGACGAAAATAAGGAGTCTTGTATAGGGGGGGTGCCAGGATGGTATAGAGTTAAAAGGAATAAATAAAAACAATAATAGGAAAAAAAAATATTGCACAATTTATTAAAATTAAACTGTAAATTTCGCATCTTGAATAGTATGAATGGAGAGGATTGTTACATGCTGTTAAGTACTGTAGATGTACAGCTTATATACAGGTCACTTCAATAATTTATACATAATACAAAAAATAACCTGATAAAAGCATTAATTATATATAATTGCACTATATATTCTTGTCTAATTGGAGGGACTATTTATAAACTTGAGCCTCATTTAATGTTTCTCCTGCTAATATTCAGCAATATATAAGTTGTCACAGAGCAAATACAGTATTCAAGAAAAATGCATATTGTCGCCACACAGAATTTGTTTTGGATGCATGATGGAATGAATAATTTTATTCTTTTATAGTTTGAAATTAGTACAAAGACACACAAATTGTTTAAATTTTAAATTTAAAAGTATATAGATGTATTCTCAATTATTTAGATAGAGTGTGTATCAAATTTGAGTCAAATTAAAATATGATTGAGTCATTAATTAAAACCCTATTGATAAATTTGTTAAATTATTTGTTGGAAGACTAAACATCTTTTAATAATGAAGAACATATCTACAATTTTAACCATTTTAATAATATTTTTTCAATATATCAATATCTACTTAAAAAAATTAGATGCACGCTAGAATTATCCTTAAAAACTGTAGTATTATAATGTGGATTGGAGTGAAATACCCCACAAGACTAAACATATTTTAAAAATGAAGAACATATCTACAATTTTAACAAATTTAATAATATTTTTCAATATTTTAACAAATTTAATAATATTTTAACAAAGCCCTACCTCACAAGCTGCATTAAATGGATACCATGTGTTAAACACATAATTACATATTAATAAATAATTTGACAAAGTCCTCTGGCAACCAGACAAGCAACAAGGTACCAAGTACATCCTATTTTGAAACTGAAGTATCTCTATCTACTGTCCATGCAATCAACAACCACTTTCAATAATTGAATTGAATTTCTCAAAAACTTGAGATGGATAAAGTATGGGATTGAAACTAGTATTAATACATTTATAAATGCCGGTTTTAAAACAACAATAATACATTAAAAATTAATTTATTGCAGCATTGAAACTATTGCGATTGTAGTAATCAAACAATATAAGAACAATGAGAAAACAAATATGATTATTAATGGCATCAAATATCAATTAAATTTAGATTATATACATCATTAATATTAGTGCTATTATAAATTAAAATTTGCTTACTTTAGACTTTTTTGGGTTCAAAGAAATAATTACATATATCTTACGATAAATATCATTATGACCGTGATTCAAATTAAACATGAATCTTTATCTAGCTTTTCTACCGGTAATAATAGTTTTGTCTAATTTGTTATAAAATAAAAATTTAATGACTAAAATGAACGAGCGTTTCTTTAAAAATCAAAACAATATTTTTAAAACATTAAATCAAATGATAAACGAGTAATATTTTTAAATTATTAATGACTAAATTAAATGATAAATATATAAATTGTACTTTAAATTAAAACTATTTGTGCAATTTTCTCAACAAAAGAAATATATTTATGTGAAGTGGTGAACTGTATGCTGCCTCCTTCCATATCACTTACTACCATTTGTAAAATAATATTTGTAGATATGGTCAAAAATAGTTATAGCACCCTTTGAAAACCTCAAATTTCATTATTGCATTGCATAGTATCCGATACTATAATATTAATCATATGTACAGTGCATAAAGTTATACCTACATTAAAGTTACTATAAATAATCACGCATGTATTATGTACCGTAAAGTATATAAATGATATGTATTAATGTTGCAAAAGAGTATTGATGTCCACGTGATATATAATAATAAATAACAATTAAACACTAACGTCCTAGTAAATTAAAGTTTATAATATTGTATAGAGGGATCGCTTGCTTAATTAACAATTTTTTACTTTGGCAATCTTAAAAACTAAATTTTAAATTGAAATCAAACATAATTTACATAGTTTATGGTATCCACATTTAATGTTTATAATATATGATGACACATGGTGTATATTTATCATATGTACATATTAAGTCAGCTAAAATTATATAAAATTTAATTGTTAAACTATCTATATATCAATAAATAATATTTAAATTATATAATTAATTGTGAAGCTATCTATGTATCCAAAAACATAACTATAAATTTATTTTAGAGTTTTCATTTTTCTTTATAAATCATGTTCAGTTTGTTAAAATAACTATTATCAAGTAATTTCCCCTCCACTTTATATATTCACTTTATTTTTTTTGTTTCATTCTACTTAATGCCAATTTATTTTATTTGGAAAATTTTCAGGTTGCAAATCAAACAAAGTCATAAAAAAAGTGACTATAATAATATCTTAGCCTCCGTCTTTCATTTTCATCCTCCAAATTTTTTTGTTATTCATAGTAAAAATTGTGGTATTATGCCGCCTAAAATGGAAAGAGAAGTCAGTGCACATGTGTCTCTAGTGAATTTTTTTTATAAACCATAATTAAAAAAATAATTTTATGAAACCAACATGATTATTTTTTTTTAAAAATCATAAGAACCGAAATAGCATTTCGGTCCGTTATTTTTTTTTTTGGACTGAAATGGCAATTCGGTCCGTATTGGTCAGCTTTTCAGACCAGCGGCCATAGAAAATCCAAAAACATCTCCGGACCGAAATGGAATTTCGGTCCTGTTCAATTTTTTTTTCATTAATCTTAGGAATTTATTAATCCTAGGAGCAGAGAAGACGCAACCTAATGTATGTTTTGTCCGAATCTTATTTAGTGTTTGTTTCGTTTTAACAAATTGATGTATGTCTTATTATTTAGTGTATTCAGTTGTTTGTCTCGTATTAATTTAGTTAGACCTCTTATTTATTTAGTTCATTACAAAATTCAACAATTAAAAAAATCCTATAAAAACATAGTCTCCGACTTTGTGTGCAAACGACTAAAATGGCATGGACTAAATAAAAACATATCTCCAATAATTAGTTAGACTTCTGTCTCCGACTTTGTGTGCAAACAACTAAATAAAATCATAGTCTTATAAAAACATTAATACAAACATTTATAAGCAAACCCTAAAAACAAAAATAGATAGTTTGGACCAAAATGACATTTCGGTCCGGGCTAAAAAATCATTGGATTGAAATGGCATCTCAGTCTATAGGTGTTACACCAACGGCTACACCTGTTTTTCTGAAAAGCTGTGAAACCAATACGGACCGAATTGTCATTTCGATCCGGAAAAAAAAATGACGGACCGAAATGTCATTTCGGTTCTATTGGTTTTTGTAAAAAAAAAAAGTAATTACACTGGTTTCATAAAATTATTATTTTTAATTATAGTTTATAAAAAAAATTCGTCTCTAGCTACCTGCACACATCAGACCTGGCATCTCTGCACACGTGCCTCGCTCCACACGCCTTGCTTCACATGCCTCCGCATACAGATTGACAATTGTTGGTGTTAAAATGCATCAATACATAAAATAAAAAAAATAAAAGTTGTATTAAGCAGGTGCTATGTTCAAAGAACCGAGATGAATTGACTCTATTTATTTTCAATTGATCTAATACACAGCATGAAAATAATTGATCCTTATTTATATTTGGTTTATATTGCTTGAAATTTTATATGATTGATCCTCATTTATATGATTATTGATGTTAAAATGTATCAATACCTAAAAAAAAAAAATTGTAATAATGAGTGGCGGATCTATGATCTATGTTTGAAAGAATATATAGGGTCAAGTGAAATTATTTATTTTCAAAAAATTTATACTTGTACATTATTTTCTATATAATTAAATTTAAATATTATTATGGGTGCTGTAAAATTGATCACCATACGCAGCATGAAAATTAATATGATTGATTCTCATTTATGTTTGATTCCTATATTGTTTGAATGTTTGGCTCTGATTATGATAATTAATAAGCATTTGAAAAATTTATAAGGTGGGTAACCATTTTCAGATTTATAAGAAAAACCACATGAAATCTTCTATTACAGTCTGAAATTTACTAAAACAGAAAGGTGAATAATAATAAAGATATATTCGTTCATCAAATTCGGAAAATCTCAAAACATAATACAAACGTTGTTATTCACATCATTTTTATTCTAAGATAAAATGAGATGAGCACATGCATATTATTTTATGATTTTTTCTATATATTTTAGGCTATATGTTTAAATTTATTTTTTTAAGTACTATTTATAAAAATTATCGGCAATTCTATTCATATTTATTTAGACGCAACTTATTGAATGTTCTCTGCTCACCAAATGTTTACAAAAACTGCTTGAACTGATTATACTCATGCTGTACTAAATACAATATTTTTCAGAGGTATATATACAAAAGTACTCCTATTTGAATAGTGGACCAACCAACACTCTCCAAAGATCCAATTCCCACAAAGCTGCTCATCTCTCTCTCTCTCTTCCTCTCTCTCTCCCCTTCTTTCTCTCTCTCAACATGGTAAAGAGCTTTGGTTTCACTTCTTTCTTCACTAAGACAACCAAAGATAACAATGAACCTTGGCCTTCATGCAAAAACCAAAATACTGACTGTGAACAAAACCTAATCTTCAATAAAATAACCGAAGAGCACGATGCAACATTCGACTTATCGAAAGACGTAGTCGGCTTGACTGAGTCAGACCGATTGTTCTTCGAGCCGGGATATGGTACCAAATCGATAATGGAGGCAGCAGGGGTAAAAGTGGCACAAAAGAATGTATATAGTACAGTGATTGGTTCTTTCAAAGGAGGTGTAGCAATGGCAATGGAATCAAAAGACCCATACAGAGATTTTAGAGAATCAATGGAGCAGATGGTAAGGGTTCATGGAGTGAAGGATTGGGATTGGTTACAAGAGATGCTTGGTTGGTACCTAAGAGCCAATGGGATGAGGACACATGGCATTATTCTTGGAGCATTTGTGGATTTGCTAATTAGCCTTGCTAAATCTCATAATTCTAGTAATTTATCTAACCATATTTCTTCTTGTTCTTCTTGCTCATGCTTTTCTTTTGAGATTGAGGAGGGAATTGAAAGGAGATGAGTCGAGCACATATTATTTTATGATTTTTTTCTTTATTATTTGTTTCACAGAGTATGTTTTTGTATGATAATATATAGAGTGATGATTGATTTCTAGATTAATGTAAGTACATATATGAGTGATAAATAAAATGAGTGAGTCTATGGTACTATGCATATTACAAGTTGGTTCGTAATACGGATCAATATTTTCGTTTTCAAAATTCTAACTGTTGATCCGAACCGTTCAACATGATCCCCATATGAATATGTACTTGCAGACCGAATTTTATATTTTTTAGAATTTTTTTACTATTTTTTAAGATAGATAGAAAATCACTTGATCTGAAAATTCTGGACCTTCCAAAAACAATGATTTTCTACCTATCTTTAAAAATAGTAAAAAATTCTAAAAATATAAAATCAGGTCTGTAAGTACATATTTATATGAAAATTATGTTGAACGGTTCGAATTGACTATTAGAATTTTGAAAGCGAAAATATTAATCCGTATCACGGACCAAATCGTGCGTTTGCATAGTACCATAGACTCACTCAAATAAATTATATAAATATATTGTAGAGATATATATCTTGTTCAATTTGTTTTCTTACGCAAAGGGTATACTTTACGGATTCAGCACTTTAATGATAACAACATAAGCTTTATTTAAAAAGCAAGAGAAGATCAATCATATATTTGCTGAGAGATGCCTAATTTATCATTATTAGAATTAATGAAGTATGCTAATTAAGTAGGCATATAGGAGGTTTCTTGTTGCTTTTATATTTTTTCCATCTTAGTTAACATTGAGACGCATCGATCCGGCCAATTGGAATAATCCGGTCTCGAATGATGTTCATCATACATAATTTGATCTTTTTTAATGCTTTTAGCTGCAATTTATAACTAAACAACATATATAAATACTGCTTTGGTAGATATAATCCATTGTTTATTTATGCACAATGTCACTCGATGGAACTTTCTGCATGTTTTTAAGTGTTGGAAATTAGGTAGTGAGTTAATTATAATAATGGAACAGTATCCGTGACTGTCGGTATACCCTCGTTGATACTCCCATTGCTAATAGAAAAAACACCTTTCTGTTGGTAGACCTTCGCGGATAGTCACTTTTAACCCTCGCGGATACTATCTCATTCTTGTTAATATGATGAGATATATGCTTGAATGTATTTAGACTTTAGAGGAATTGGATTAATATCGAAATAACTTGGATCAAACCTACACAGATAACATACATTACGGTGCAATTTTATATATAGACCCGTTATAATGCTAGTCTAATTACGTTATGACGTTTGTACAATTCGAGAGAGTTGTGTTGCGGGTTCCGTTATAACGCACCCGGTTCCATTACATGCTGTAACCAAGCCAGAAAAACTGTGTTTTCTAGAGAATTGTGTTACCGGTACTCGATTACAAGGCATATGGTTCCGCTACACATTTTAAACAGGTGTGTTTTCTTGAGGGTTGCGTTGTAATGCAACATGGCCGAGAGGTGTTGTTTTGCTTGGTATTTGATACCAGAATTATCTTTCACACCCCATTCCTATCAGAAACAGTTTCATTAGGACACCCCTTAATTAAGAGAGTCTAGAGAGAGAAACGAGAGAGAATTCCTTCTCGATTGGAATCGCACGATCAAGGAGACCAATTTGTTGCTGTTCAAATCAAACTTGGCCCCTCTCCTTATACAATACTGTTTCATGACTAATTAGTTAAAATAAGATGGATAAATGCGAAGAGGTTTGCGTTGACATAGATTATTTATTGATTGTCAATGAAGTTTTACAAAGCATACTTAAAAATGAAGTATATATATAGCTTATAACCCACAACAGCTCTTGAAATCAAACTCCTCAAAATTTGAGACACTAGCTAGATCATTGGTACAAACAAATTGACATATGAAGAAATGATTGCATCTTTCTTGCTATAAAAATATAGCACTACAGAAATTGTTAAGTGGAGCAATTATATAAACAGAGTTTCGGTTAAGCATATAAGTTTCTAAGAACAATATATATGTTTGTGAGATAGACATATATATGGATCAATTGACAAAAATATATAGGGGGCCATGACCTCATGTGCAATTAATTAATACCTATGGAGTATCCAAAATCTCTTGTTTGATTGTAATCATATGCAAACAGAAGTGTGAGTTTGAAAATTTCAGAAATCAAATTAGAGACATGAAATGAAATATTTACCTTAATTTTTTGTAATAAGTATTTCCATAACAAATTATAGACATGAAATGAAATATGTACCTTAATTTTTTGTCATAAAGATTTCCATAACAAATTAGAGAGACATGAAATGAAACAAACTTTTTGTAATAAGAATTTCAATAATCCAACATTTATCTTTTCTACATATTTTTACAAAAATTGAACATGTCTATTATGTGAAGAGCATATATACTTCATAACCATTTGTACTAAACTTATAATTCAAATATACAAGTATACAACTAATGTCAAAAAAATAGAAATAAACTTGGGGCTAAATTAAAAATGACTAGAAGTAGGGAAACAAAAAGTTTAAAGGTACAACTCTCTTTACCTTTCTCACGAGGAGTCAGACCCTGTCTTCTTTGAGTGGTACCAATTTAATATTTGTTTCTGACAATGTTGTTTCTCTCAATTTTATAATACTGCCACTTCCCTCCAGTACTTTTTATATATGTGTAGTATACAAAAGAGGAACATTTAGTTGAAAACCAGTCATTAGTAACAAAAGGTAGTCATTAGTAACAAAAGGTAATACTCTTTGTGTTGGATAGCAGGTTTAGAACCCGGATGAGGAATAATTTATAGATATAAAATAGTTGGGTAAATTGACCGCTAGCTTCTTTTAAAAAATGAGAGATATTTTTTAGTTAGACTTATTGTTTTATATAGTTAATATCTAAAGAATTTGTGTCATTCTTTATACTCAGAAAAATCTTTATTTCAATGTAATTTCTATTTTGAGAGATTAGAGATGTATGTATTTGTGTATGTATTGGACAATGATATCATTTTCGACGTATTTGGTTCATCTTTGTATTTATGCTAGTTCGAAAATAAGTTGTTAGGTCTGTGCGAGTTCATTAAATCAACTCTCTTCTCAATTTATAGTAGACTGTAAAGATCACATTTTTTTTTGTTTGGACTTAATTTATTATCTTAGACATTATGATTTAAATATATAACTCTCAAAATTATTGACATATTCATGATCCACAACAATTTTTACGCTTCTTTTTGTAAGTATATTATATATAATAAATGTTCCTCTAAATAAGTTAACAATTCAAGAACAAAAATTTCATGTAGATACTTAATACCTGATATAGTTTCCTAGGAACTTAGCACCCTTAGTGTATAAATTTCATGTGATCATACAACACATTAAAAATAGATAAATTTATATATATATATATATATATATATATCCAGTTCTCGTCTGAAATGGAGAGGAGCAAATGGCTTATATCAGAAACTGTGACCTAACTGTGGTAGGCTGGAAGTTAAGAGAGGAGAGATATAGTGGTCCAAATGCTAAAACAGGCCGGATAGAAATAAATTGAGATTAAATGAGTGTGCACAATCATCCAAATGGATCCTGTCACACACAAATACACACAAATGAACAGTACCATGAAGCTACTACATCACCATCATTTCATTTATTATCAACAGTCACCTGCAACTGACATGTTTGTTGCATGCAATTTCTTAAAAAAATATTCAGATTTTATTTTGAGAAAAATATGTTTTATCTTGTCTCTATTTAATAGAAAAATATATGAATGCCCATGTATGATATATTAATATATAATATATAGTACAAGTGTTCAATCAACTTGGAAGTTGGAACTAACTATCAGTACCCAATTGAAAGCTGGTATGAGTACCCAATTCAATCTACAAGTAAAATTCACATTACATTAATTGTTATTTGAGTGCACTACAAGCTAAAAGTAAGACAATAATTAATGATATCTGAATGTATAAAATATGGGTACATAAAAAAATTCGTCAACTCAGATTTCTTTTGTTTTACATTTTTTTACTTAGTTGATTTCACATATATTTTAAAAAAATCATGGGTTTGGATAGGTTCACAACTTAATAAAAAAACACTAAAGAGAGACCTAATCCTATTATATGCTGTTGTTGGTGACATGCTACTAAATGTAACAGTGTACCTTTGAATTCTGGCAGCCTGGCATGCATGGAATATATTTTTGTCTGGTGTTAGTATCACATGATTTGAACAATAAATATTTTTTTCATGAGACAAAAACTTATACATTGAATTGATAATTGTATAATCGATGAGAATTAAACTAACTTAAAAAAAATCTCTCTTTTTATTTCATTTTAGTATCCATACATGTAAAATGGGTTTGTTCACCGGTCTAGCCATTCTATAATTTATACATTATATAAGGCCTTGAGTTGTGAGAAAATTGGGCCTGAAATATTATGTATATGTAGTAAATGCACATACAATGGGCTTGTTCTCAGTTCCAAAGAAAGACATGTTGATACACTGCTGATTGTTCAATTTTCCAGAAACTATGCAATTTGAGGTTAATATTCACTTCAACCTCTTTGAGTTTAGCATTTTTAGTTCTAAGAATTTTCTTAAATTTTTTTCAGATTTAATTTTGAAAAGAACTAATCATTCAGTGAAATTGCTGATTTTATCACATTTTTGTTGTAGGAGATTGAAGCATTTACCTATTTATGCAAAAAAAAATTGTTATTAGCTGACAACCTTCCATGCATGTTTCAATTTTTTTTTTCCCATTTTCCCGGATATGTTTGAAAAGCTTTGATGCTACTCTTTGTAATTTGTAATTGGGGCAAACCTTTAGTTGTCTGGTTATGCAGAAAATTTGGTAGTTTTGAACTTGTTAATAAAAAGGGAGAAATTTGGGTCCGATGGGCATCGGACCCAAAGTGAGTTCGACGGGTTCGCTCACCGTCCGATCTACTTTAGAATTCGCGCCCGCAACTTTCACGTATACTTTAAAATTCGTACGCATGAATCTTAAAGTGGATAGGACGATCCCGAAATCCATCGGACCCAAATTTGAGTCCGATGAGCATCGGATCCAAGCCTTTCTCTAATAAAAATGATCTCATTTGCTTTTTTGTTTGATCATATAGAGTTATACCGTTAATAAATGTTTTATCATCGGGCCTATAAAAGACGTACTATTTAGAGTGGAAAAAACGTGCCGTACAGTGTCGTGCTGTGACTAATACGTTGTAACTTTGGTCTCGTGCCGTACCGTGCCGTGATCAAGTTAATTTTTCACGTGCCGTGCCGTGCCCAAACGACTCGTGATCAAGTTAATTGTCAATGGGTGGTCATGACACGTGAATGGTCACGTCACGGGAGTCACGCCGTGCCCAAACGTGCCGTGACTAAACGTCTCGCGTGACCATTTGATCATAATTTAGATTAGTTTATTCAAGATTTACCATTTGATAAATATCTAACAGTCCTAATTACACGTGACTCGCGTGACCACGTCCCGTGCCATGCTGTGACTAGATCTTTCGGATGACGTGCCGTGCTAAATTTTCTAAAGATGATCACGACACGCGAATGGTCACGGCACGGGACACGCGAGTCACGGCATGTAATCGACTCGAGTGCCGTGCCGTAACCGTACCGTTCCGTTCCGTGACGGAGTTGGCTCCGCTGTGCCATTTTTCCCACTCTAGTACCATTGGTGGGAGCTGTGGTATGAATTCATAACCTCTGCATTAATGCACCGTTTGAGTTTAAATCCAATCCGTTCATTACATGTTAGCACGAATCTTAAAGGTCACTGAGCATTACATGCATGGGCTGGATTCATCCGAATTCTAATCGGACAGTCCAGAGCTAAACTCAAATCGTGTGTTAATGTAGAGATATGTGGACTCATAGTGTCAAACTTTTAGTTTTGTCCTTTAATCCCAAAAATTGTTAATGTTTTTGTTCTGCGGTATTTGTCTCCAATCAGTCAATCACTATGTTGTTTTACAGTTATTAATATTTTTTTTTTTACTTTGAGGTCTTCTGTATGTTGAGGTGAATTCAGATCCAGCACGGTACCGGACCATGTAGAATGTGCTCTGAGTCGTCTGTTTTATTCTAGCACGAATCTTAAAGCAGACCCCCACTATAACAGTAGTATTCTTCGGGATCCGTATCCTCCCAGGTACCTGACTCAAGACCATTGAAAGGGACGGCCCGTATTAATTGTGCTTTGAGATTCGTGCCAAGTTAAAAACACAATTCTGGACAATTTATATTGGCGGTACCGTTTATGTTTGAATCACCAAGAATAGCTAACATTATGAGAATAGATACTATTCAGAATAATTATGGGATTCAAACAAAGAACATGCTATTCAAAATAGCTACTATTCTCACTAATTCACGGTTCCTTGTATCGGATGGAATAGAAGCTATTCTCGAGTATGAAGAGAGAAAATATTTCTTTCTCGGATTTTCTCTTAATTTATACAATCCAAACAACATTTTTACTAATCTAAATAGCACCACTTTCAGCACCACTTTCACACTATTCTGAAAGGCAGACAGGGTTAAGGTACAATTGAGATAATACTATAATTGCCACAAAAATAAAAATTGTCTTACATGCAATAGTTTAATTTAAACCTACAGTCTTAAGTTCCTCTGGTTTCTACAACACATTTATGATTATTGCTAATTAGACAAAGAAACCCCGAAAGGTGCACGAAATTGAACGATAATGAAGAAGAGATTAAACACCACATGTTAATGGTTACAGGTGTCATTAATTAATACACAACTAGAAAAATTAGCACAAGTCAATAAACAGAACCCTACATTAGCATACCGTACTAACATATATCACATAATAAACCCTGAAAATATCAGAATTACAAAAGCAATTGGCCACCATGATTCTAGGTTAGCACGCATATCTAGGTTTCGGTGTTGACAATACCATTGTAAAGCAGAGAGGTCGGTTATTGACCGAAAGCAACTTTGGATGGCGTGCCCTCTAACATACTTAACTGCCTCCTCAGCTTCACTATGTGTGCTTGCACCTGGAAAAGACGGAAAAATAACCAATCAATTATAAACACAATAGGTTGAGGAAATTACACCAAATTGGGCTAATATGTTGTGTCATTTTCAAAGTCCACACAGTTGATTCGAACCGCTCAACAATGATCTCCATATAAAAATGTGATCGGACACCAAATTTTACATTTTATAGAATTTTTTTACTATTTTTTTAGATAGGTACAAAATTACTGTTTTTGGATGGTCCAGAATCTTTTGAAAATCCGTGATTTTCTACCTATTTAAAAAAATAGTAATTTTTTTTTTCAAATAACGTAAAATTTGGTTCCCAAGCACATTTTAATTTCGAAGTCATGTTGAGCGGTTCAGATCGACTATTTGGACTTTGAAAACGGAGACAAGGATGTGAAGCACAAGAGAGCCCATGCTTTATAAAGCATGATAGCCCAACTCAAATTACACCTCTGTAATATAATTCTTACGCAATATGCAAAATAAAACAAATACAACTATCTAAGAACCAAAGTTTTAAATTGATCTTTGACCTTTATTCAAAAAAAAATTGATCTTTGACCTGTTGACGTGCTGCCGCTAGCTTGAGCAACTCATCGGCCTCAGAAAAATTCATGTACCATTGACTCAAAGGATTCTCCTTGGTATCACCTCGCCGCCTTTCACTTGAATGCTCAATGGGCCCTGCAAGAATTATAACAGATTCAAACTTCTATTGTATTATAATCATTGAAAAAATATCAATTGTATTTTCAATGAATATTGTTAGCTTTATAGGTATAAATAATCAAAATATCTTTAAACCAGAGCGGGTTCATATTAGAAAAAGTCTAGGCACTTGGGCTCAAATACCACCGATGTCATGGTAACCGGACTCAATCATCATTTATATTCATGATAAAAAAATATAATAGAATTAAATTATAAATGTCGAATTTTAAAACTTTATATTATTTTCTTTAATTTTGAAAAATTGTCAGGGGAATTTCATGTATACTCCTCAAAAACTTTGAAATTACGTATATATCTCCCTCTAAAGTTCATAATATCATATTTACCATCTTAAATTTCACAAACTCATAAGTTTACCAATTTTATTGCCTTTTCTTTTGAAACTCATTTTGAATTTATTAAATATCCATGTTAACATTTATTAAAAAAAAATTATGTATCCTATTTAAGAAAAATGGCAGTTTGTATACACACCACAAGTAGACAAATATACCATTTCCTCTTTTTGTGAATTTCAAATCGACTACTTCAAATTAACATATCATGACAAGTTTCTCTATGACAAACCCTAAAAAACAAACAAACAGTATAGCAGACTAGAATTTTACATACCGGGAGGGGGCAAATTGAAAGAAGGCGGCAACCTAGGCACAATTGCAGCGGGATGGTTTTGCACTCTAACAAAGAACGCTTCAGTAGGCTCGGGAAATACGATCTCATCATATACTTCAACTACCACCGGTTTCTTTGTTGACTGAGGCGATTCATCTTCAGGGTATAACTTCAATTGGTGGTATCTGTGAAACCATGCCATTTGTAATTCTTTACTTTTATTTTCTTGGTTTCATTTCTTAGTAGGGTTTGTGTGCAAATTTTTGTCTATTATTCATGTTGCATTTTTTATCACTTGATTTTCAGGTACTACACTGTTTTTTCCCAGCACTTCTTTAATTTCAGCTTATAGTACAAAATTAAAACGATAATTTTTTATTAATAGAGATTTTTATTAAATAATAAAGGGAAACAGAAAGAGTGCTGGGGTTTTTCGATGGCATAGATGGATCCGAAAAAAAATTCAGATTCAAACTTTGGATCCAAAATTCCATCTATGAAAAAAAATTCAGATCCAATATGTTTTCTGTTTCAGAAATCATTCCAGTCACTCTTTTTGTTTCGAAAAAAATCCCAGACACTGTTCCAAAAAAAATTGCAGCACTATTTCTGTTTCAAAAAAAAAACCCAGTCACTCTTTCAGAAAAAAAAGAATCGGTTCCAAAGTTTGGATCCGAATTTTTTTTCGGATCCATCTATTCCATCGAAAAACCCCAACACTCTTTATGTTTCCTTTATTATATAACACTAATTTCTATAAATAAAAAATTCTCAATTGAAGCACCATCATAACCATTTCTGTTACCAACATTAATCAATACAGTACACAAGTAATCATTAATTTAACAAAAAAAGACTATATGCTTCAACTATAGTATTAATTTTAAAGTAGGAACTTACAGATCTATCCTCTTGTCACAAACGTCACTGTGAAAGTAAAGAGAAATTGCAATTTCAAACTCTCCCCACCCAGATTCTGACACCTCATAAGGCGGCGCCTCGATAACTCTTGTCGGATTGTTGAAACTGGGATGAAGTTGAAATACGACCCGTTTAAGAATTACACTTAGATCCTCATTGGTTGCTCCTCTAACATACACCGTCCATTTGTGCGAGTTGTACCTAAATCAGAGAAGTAATATGCTCAGAAATAATTGCCATACAGGATTTCAGGGCTGCACCATTAAGGCCAACTTAGAGTGAGGCTATGGTACTATACATAGCGCATAATGGTCCGTACTATGGATCAATATCTCCATTTTCAAACTCCAAACAATTGATCTGAACCGTTCAACATGATCTCCAATATATTATTTAGAATTTTTTTACTATTTTTTTAGATAGGTAGAAAATCTTTTGATCGCTTTGAGCAGTTCAGATCGAATATTTGAACTTTGAAACAAAAATATTGATCCATAGTAGGGACCAAGCTGCACTATGTATAGTACCATAGCCTCACTCGGCCAACTTAACTACCTAATGTTACTGATTAACACAGTTAAAAAAAAAAATGTTTCAGCACATATTTTTCTTTATTTGCTGTTTTTACATTTTGTTTGGTTTGCTTATTTGAATTCGCATCCCCTAAGATACCTCAAATTTTGAGTTGATCCCTACAAAATCTGAACCATTCAGCACGAATTTAAAGCAACCCATTTTATATTAATGTTTCCCGTGCATCTAAATAAGCACCGGAAATACTTTTTGTCCCGGTTTTGACATCAACTAAATGTTGAGATAACTCAGAGGAAACAAACCCTGGTTATTTGGGGTAACCTGATTAAATTAGACAAATGGACAGTATAGTTATTTCCTGTTTAATATATTTCAGCCAAATCGATGTAATTGAGGTCGTTTGGTACAAGTGATGTCTGTCATACTGATCCAGATAAGGGTAAATTAGAGAATAATACCAGAATTCACTGGTGACAGAATTACTAGTAATTATCTTCATTTAGCTTAAAACAATTTTTTTAAATAAACAAGGGCAGGTACAAACAGTTAGCACAGAAAAGAAAACTTACTCGCTCGCCCTTTTACCCAGCCAGAAAGCCATGGTCCCATGCACAATAGGAAAGCTTATCTCGACATCCTTTAGCCTCCTTGTCTGCTTAAATAAAATAATTCAACCTCAAAAACTAACTAACACAGAAGCAATTCCCCACTATACAAAACAAACATATACTGACTTCAGTATGTGTGTGTGTGTCTGTGAGAGAGAGAGAGAGACGAAATTGAGCTACTAAACTAAGAAAATTGCACTTAAGAGACATACTGGTACCAGTACTGACAGCTGGGTGATTTCCATTGTTAATTTCTTTGGATGTCTTGTATCACTGTTCTGTAGTAAAGCTTAAAAGTTTGTGTGTTGATGTTTTGCTTTGTAGGGATATGATATATTGTGTACTGGTACCTGATTGGTGTACCAGCTTTACTATTTTGTGTGGGTAGGATTCTGTGTTTTGAGATATCCATGCCGATTTGTGTAAAATGAAAAAGGGTGCTTTTGTTTTAGTTAGATAAAGTTAGTATATAAACATAGATAGTAATAAAAAAATGGCATTTCCTTAAAAAAAAATCGACCTTTTTATCGGAGTCTTCAGTGGCGCGAGCGGGTTTGGAGCGGAGAGACTTCTGGGCCGGAGTAAGGTCGGGAGGCTGATCGGCTGGTCTCTTCCCAGCAGTAGTTGCGCCTGACGAAGCCGCTGCTTCAGCTGGCGGAGGTGGTGACGCTGACTTACGAGGCATTGATCGGAGAAGATGACAATTGGCGGGTAAGCGGAGCAGAGAGCAATCCGACCCGACTGTGACTGACAAAGAAGAAGATGAGATGACTGATTTAAAAACATTCCAAGCCCAATTCTGTCAGGTTGGGTCTGAAGCCCAACCGGATTTCAACCAAATCCGATAACTCAATTACTGGGTTGGGTACTGCGTAACGGGTTGTACTAAAAGATAGGCCCAAGTTATTGGTGCTGCAATTACATTATTTACATCTGCCTTTTTTTCTTTTTTGCGTTGCTCTGAGATATCTCAACTTTTGCGTGACCGACGTGTACGGTGCCTATTCGGGGATAGCGCAGGGGCCAGTATTATTTTTGCATTCAGATTCATGCAGAACGTATTTGAACAGTTGAGATTTCCCAGAAAAACACTCAAAGTTTGAGATATAACAGAGGATGCGAATTCCTTCAATCTGGATTCATATATTAAGAAATAATTTGTTTTTTGTACATAGGGTCTTGGACGAACTTTATCCAAAATCATAATAGACACGATCTGCGTTGAGAGTCGTGCTGATGATTTAGAACGTAACAAATTTAAACGGAATGGTCAATCAAAACCGTAGAGCGAAAATTTGACACTGATCGGACGGCTCAGACCCGACTTTGAAAATTGCTTTGTCCAAATCCTTTGGACGAAATCCAATCCTGGAAAAACGAATAATAATGAAAAGCCTTTTATAAACAGTTAAGCCCACCTCCCCTTCTCTCTGACTCCGTCTCTCCTCCTCGGCTCCTCTGTCACACTTTGCGCACCGGCATCATAATCATAATGTCTCCTCTGTCTTTCATCCTGTTCCTCTTCCTTCTCCCCCTCTCCACCGCATTATCTTCCTTTCTCTCTCTTCACCTCCATTACCCTCCCGTCCCCCCCAATTCCCCTCCTTCCCACCCTCTCCACCCTCTTTCCATCTCTTCCCTTATCCGTGCCACCAGCCTCAAGCAACCAAACAATCCCCATCCCTCCATCTCCCCTCTCTTTCCCCACTCTTACGGCGGGTACTCCCTCTCCCTTTCCCTCGGTTCCCCTCCTCACACCTTCTCCTTCCTCTTTGACACCGCTAGCCACCTCTCATGGCTCCCCTGCTCTCACTCCTTCCATTGTCTTCATTGTTCACCCTCCCCTTCCCCTCCACCTCTCTACCTCCCCAATTCCTCCCTCTCCTCCCGCCTCGTCGGATGCCGCAACCCGTCTTGCTATTTCATTCACCCGACACATTCATGCCCCGGTAACCCAACAAACAATGCTTCTTCTAATTCGACACTATGTCCACCTTATCTCCTTATCTACGGATCGGGTTCCACTGGCGGGTTGCTAATGCTTGAAAGGCTTCTCTTGCCGGGTCGGGTTTTGCGTAACTTCTTGTTTGGTTGCTCACTATTTTCTGATAGGCAGCCTCCTGCCGGGCTTGCCGGTTTCGGGCGCAGCCCGTCTTCTCTACCCTCCCAACTAGGTATAACCAGTTTTGCATATTGCCTTATATCTCGTAAGTTCGACGATGATTCGTCAGTTAGCGGGTCCCTCTTCCTCGGAGGAAGTACTGACAAAGATCTCCAATTCATCCCGTTTGTTCAAAACCCAACTAAATCGGTTCCTTTCTCGGTTTATTACTACCTTGCATTGCGCATGATTACAATTGGAGGGAAGAATGTGAAGTTGCCAACAAAGGCATTGTATCCGGGGCCCACCGGGGATGGTGGTACGATAATCGATAGCGGTACCACCTTCACATACATGGAACCGACTTCATTTAAGCCAGTAATGGAAATGTTTACTCAAGTCATCGGTAACCGGTACAACCGATCAGCCCATGTAGAATCACGTACTGGGCTTAAACCATGTTTCATTCTCCCAGTAAAGAACTCGCAAGTCGAGTTACCGGAACTGGTTTTCCATTTCAAAGCCGGTGTAGAGATGAGGTTTCCCGTGGAGAACTATTTCGTGGTAGCGGATGCCGATGCCGTGTGTCTTGCTGTAGTCACTGACAGCCTGGCTGGCCGAGGTGCAGGTGGTGGGCCCAGCATTATAATTGGGAGCTTTCAACAGCAAAACTATTACATGGTGTATGATTTGGCAAGAGAGAGATTAGGCTTTAGGCAACAGAACTGTGTTCACCATTAGCAAGAAGTTTAACACTTACCAATGGTAACGGATATTTTTTAATTTTTTTAGAAGTAATTGTTTTGAGTGTTAACATTTCAGCTCAGTCCTTGATTTTACTTAAAATTTAGTTTTGGTCCTTGACTGATGTATTTACATTGTAAGTGCAATTAAGAAAAGAGACTTTTATTTTGTTATCAGTATTGAAAATGTCTTTTTTTAACAGTATGAGATATGTCATTGTCGAAATTTGCATGTCAGAATTTGATTTAATTCAGGGATATTGAAATGTTCCATGAAATTTAATTGACGGTTTGAACAGTGCATGACAAAATATCGGTTGCGGTCTCCATTTTCGTATAATATGCACGTCCATTGCTTGTTTTATTCCATGGAATCGTACTGGTTTAGAACTATCCATTGTTTATCTAACTGGAGAGAAGATTCGACTAAAGATTTGAATGCTTTCTTTGCCGATTTTTTGTAAAATTTCAAAATAATAAAATAAAATTTATAACATCAAATCAATAAAATATCGAAATATAGCACAAATATATATATTTATGACAAAAAAATATATTATGCTGCACGACTTAAATATAATTTTCCTTCAAATTTTTGCTGATTTATCATAAGTTTAATTTAATTTTTTTAAATGTTACATATAAGAAAAACAGCTTTCGGGACCCAATTGAATTCTCCTTTTCTGGGTGTTCTTTCTGGATTAGGGTGTGAATGATACCCTTTTAACCGTTATTCAGATATTTCTGAAAAATTTGTTGAAATATCGGAAAGAAATCCTTTTCATCCATTCGATAAGACGGGTATGGGTAAATTTTTTTTTTCGTTAGCTCATCGGGTATGGGTATGGTATGGGTAAGAATTTATTTTCGTTAGCTAAATGGATAAGGGTATGGGTAAAGCCTATTTCATACCCGTTACTCTATAGGTAATTGTATAAAATAAAATTTATAATAGTTTGAGTAATAATTAGAATGGTGAAATTTATTTGCAAAATATTTCATATATTATAGTTTGAGCAATAATTAGTGATGGACTTTTGTTATTTAGTGTTTTATTATAAAAAATATTAAACATATTACTTTTATTTGCACGTTTTGTTATGTAGTTAAATAATAAAATTTATTCAAAGAGATTGTGTTTTTGAATTCTCTTAGTTTATAAGAAAAAAGTTTAGTTGGAATTAATTGGACATTTTTTTATTAGTAATGTGATTATATATGTTGTAATTAATGATTTTTTATGTTATATTTGTAAAATATAATAAAATTAATTATTATATTAGTATTATTCGTTATTCACCCGCTACCGTTTCGTTACCCGATAATTTTGACGGGTAAGGGTAGGGTAGGTTAAAATTAATTTTTAATGGGTATGGATAGAATATGGGTAAAATCAATTCTTAGTGGGTATGGGTATAAAAATACTTCCACTCTACCTGTGTCGTACCCATTGACACCCTTATTTCTGGATACTCTACAGTGCGATGTGGGCCGTTGATTAAGACTTGAAAGATGTGATCGTTTTGTACTTGGCGTGTGGTTTTAATCTTTTATGTATTCATTAACAAGGCTTCTTTACTTTGATTTTCGTGTACTTGAAAGTTTCTTTGATATGTAAAGGGTAATGAGTTTAACAAAGCATGTTTTGCTTCATGCAGCGCATGGACTATAAAATCAAAACAATGATGCATGTGGTTTGCATGCTGCATGAAGCGAAAAATGCACTGCGAAAAATGCACTGCGAAAATCTTTACCCAAAGTAAAAGGCTGCAAAAGATAAAGGAATGATTCTTTAACATTTGAATCTCCTGTTTTAGGTTTTGAATTGTTTCATGAGGGTTTTTAAAGCATGTGTTTACATATATATAACTGAATTCCTTTTGTACTGCCTGAATCCCAAAAAATAAAAAAAAATTAAACACAATAAATAATCAAACAACCTGAAAATTCTTAGTATCATGAATTTGATAAAAAAAAAACAATAAAATGAAATGAAAAAATAACTTTACGTACTCAAATTATCTCCTGTTTGAAGTCACAGACGACACCATTATAGAAACAGCCAATTATTAATCCGTTGCCATAATTGCAACTATATATTGCACAAATAACCCTTTCTAAAAAATCAGAGCATGATCTAATGTGTTTGATTTGAATCGGACGGTTCAAATTGCATCCAATATTTTGCTATGTAGATACATACAATAGCAACTAGAACATGATCAAGTAGAATTCAGATCTCCTCAGATACCTGACCTAGGCAAGTTAGATCCAAATCGTCGTTAATGTCTCAGCACGAATCCCAAAGTGGTTCCGTGGAGGATATTGACTCGATCAAGCCGCAGGAGCAGCAGAGAGAAGATGCCTGCAATTCATGACGGCATCCGCTGATTTGCGGAGGCGGTAACGATGCCATAGTACATAGAGACATTCAAGGCATAGAGCAAGAAGAAAAAATACCAAAGCAAGTACCAGAACTAATTCAAGTTTGGAAATATCATAATTCATTTTCTGATGATGAGAAAGAAGAGGAGAGGAGACTAGGAATTAATGGTGGAAGGAAGTAGATAAAATTAGGTGTGAATGAAAAATGAACTGATTTGGAATTTATATTGGAACACTACAAGTCTATGTCATAATTATTGAGTTTCCTATTGGCATTAGTTAAGAAATTCTTTCATAGATATTTAATATGGTTGAAATATCAATGGAATATGCGTTTAATAACATATACGCAATTCAATTGGTACAACGTTAACAGACTGTAACAAGCCGGATTTTTTTTTATCTGTAATATTTCTTTAAAAAAAAAATTTAAGTTTTATCATTGTTTTTTGCAATTTCATTTATAATAAAACGCTAACAATGCTAGTGTTCTCAGTCAACTAAGGCAAGCTAGCATTTGATTTTGAAAGATAAATGTTAGTGTACCCTTTTTCCAGAAAACGCTAGTGTTGTTAGTGTTTCTGATTTAGGCTTGATTTTTTTTTTTTTTTTGAAATGCTACATAATAAAAAAATCGGTAACAATAGCTGCCATTTATATAAAAAAATATTTTTTTAATTTACTGAAAAATGTTCATAAACTCTACAATCATATTTAAAATTTTATAATTAGCATGAGATTTCAATAAAAAAAAAGTTGGTCCCTACGTTTTCTATATGACGTCAGCAATGATAAGGAGAAGATTCAATTGAAATTATGGATTTTTTTTTATGGTCAACGAATATTTATTATAACAAAGGTTAAAAAAGTGTATTTACATAGACGGATAGACCTATCCCTCTAATTTCACCCTTATGTACAGAACGTGCGATCTTCTTACTTAGGATAAGATATGAAGGATGACAACAATGCTTTACTTGTTAGTTTTAAGATTTAGAGAAAAAAAAATATAAATATAATCTTATAATTAATCTGGTACTTATTATAAATTTAGCTGTCTCAAAAAGTAGATGGTGACTATTCAAATCAGCTGCTTCATAATTCTTATGAGATGATAGTTTGTGTGAGACATTATGTAGCGGGTTGATTTTGGCGAGAATGTGTTTTAAACGAAATTGCTAGTATTTCAACAAAACAAGCCGATGTAGATGACCGATAAAGATACTTTCATTGCTCACGTGGCAAGTTCAGGTAGGTTGTCTCTTCGACGTGTTGTTTAGGAGTAAGTGTTGGATTTAGAGACGTCTAAATACAATAATTAAGTTGGACATGCGTGTATATAATTATATGTCTCATACTGTCACAAATATTAATGCCAAAATAAGTGATTAATTAAGGAATGGCATTGTACGTATTTTAATAAGGATTTGGATCCGAAAACGTATAGAAATAAGATTTAAATTAATTATAATTGTTAATGGACCGATTATAATTAATTTAATTAATACACATATTATTTTAGGTTAAAATAAAGTTTAAAATATCAATTATGAATCTTCATGATTTTACGGAAATTTGGAAACAAATTTCGGACAAAACGGAGTTCGTATGAATTTTCGGAATTATTCGGAATTTGCTACAGTACCGAATGCTACAGTACCGCGTGCTACAGTGTCGGTTGCTACAGTTTTATTTGGAATAAAATCTGAAAATTTGTAATTGATATTTTTAGGAGAAGGAGATTAACCTGAAAATAGAAAAACTAACTCACTAGGGTTAGTTATGACCAAAATAGAATGCCATGAGAGCTAATTTTGATCAGATTGATGTGTATATAAAGGCTGGGTTTCCATGGCTGCAATCATCACCAATTTTGCTGCTCCATTACAGAAAATATACTCTGTTCTTTGTATTCGGAAAGTTCAGAAAAGAGAGGGTGTGATTGCGAAGCCCTGGAAGAGCCCAAAAGCCAACCGAGTCAAGTTCTAGGAGCTCTCAAGTCAAGACAAGGATCTCAATCAACCTAGAGCCAAGGATATTGTCCGATTGACAATAAGGAGGCCTTTTGAAGATGGATAGTAAGTTCCGCTGCACATTTACTTTATTTTCTTGCATAGGATCCTAGGGTTTTAGGTTTTAAAGTAATTAGGAAAACCCGTACACCCAACAAGTGGTATCAGAGCCATCTATGCAGGAATTTATGGTAATTGTGATCTAGAGAAAAGGTTATGCCATCTTCAATTGTTTGTAAATTATTTTCTGTTTTTCAAATCGAATTTATTGTTGCAAATAGTTGTTAAAATTCGCTTTAATCGATTTTTTATGCGTATTTTAATCGAATATTCGAATTGTGCCAATCCTTGCGCTTCGTGCGATCTTGGAGAGGTTTTGTTTGATGGTTTTGATTTTGATTCGCATAATTTATCACATTTTGGTGAAATATACGAAGGTGCGCTGATTTTGCCTTCGAAAGATTTAATTATGCAACAAACTAGAATTTTTCGTTTCTGAAATTTGGAAAAATAAGCAATTGGCGCAATAAAGGCTGTTTTTGCAGTTTTTCGTTTTTTTTTCAGATCTGAAAATTAGTTATCTCTAGATCAATACCGGTTACAGACCTTAGGAATAACTGTAAGTAATTTTAATTTAGGTTATGTTAATTATAACTACTATAGTTATTAAGTTATTAAGTAAAGTATGCTATTATTAGCCTAATTAGTTATAGAATTTAGCCATTATCTATAATTAGTATTTAACGCTAATTAAGGGTGGGATAAAAATATATATATATATATATATACATAAATAAATAAATATATATACTAAATTCTTGTCATGATTAAAGCTAATTTGAGCATAACGTTATTTAGTAAATTCTAAATAAGATTATTTGGTTATTTCCAAATATAAGCACAAAGTTTTAGTTGTCTCTAAATAGAAGCATAAAGTTATTTGGATATTTCGGAATAAAATTATTTCGCTATTTCTAAATAAAAGCATAAAGCTAAAATTATATTTTGGAGAATACTAAAGTGTTTTTAAAGCCTAGTATTTATTTTTTGATGAATATAGTTAACATATGAAAATTAGTTTATTCTAATTAATTAAAGCTCCCATTAGTTACTATATTCTATTTAGGACGAGTAGTCATTTTAGGATACGTCCTAGAATAGGCTTTAGGCATAGTTTTAGGATCTATTTAAAGGCAATTAGGATTTACGTGTGTCATTTTGTACAAGTTGAGCACTGATTGTTTTCGCAAACGAACCTCTCTGTGTGAGACAAGTGCAGGGTGGCACATGACAAGTTTAAAATGACGTGCTAGAAATGGATGTGAGTGTTAGCTTTCCCAAAGGAGGGTTAGCGCTTGCTGAAATTGTTTAGTGCATAAGGGTAGTGTACAAAAATAAGTTGCAACACACATGGACTAGCGATGTCTAGAAAAGCATCGGGGGCTTGGAACTTAAGCGATCCGTCTGTGATCCTCCTCCCCCCGTTGACTGGCCTGGTCGTTAGTTCATGAATATGTTAATTTGACCCAAAGGTTGATTGACAAAAAGGTTACATGTTTGTACTTTATTCACTACACCAGAGTGCCTGAAGGTAATGATTGCACCCAAAGGTGTTTCATTAGTGAATGGTGCTTTGGCTAAAGATTTAATGGAGCAAATAGTTTTACACAGGCCTTTAGATAGATTTTAGAATTATAATTAAGGATCAAATCGTGACGCATCATATCTAAATTATTTCCTTGTTCTTGAATTTTCAGATCTAAACATAATGTCAAATCTAAGTCAGATTAAGCCCCTCATGGGGAACAATTTCAAACAGTGGGAGGAAAAGCTGAAATTAGTCTTAGGGATCATGCAATTGGACACAGCACTGAGATTTGATCGCCCCAAGCCTAATAAAGAGGGTGAGGAAACTCCCCAAGAGAAGGCTGATATTATGAAATGGGAGCATTCAGATCGCATGTGCATAATGGTGATGAAGCAAACGATCCATGAGACTTTTCGAGGCATAATACCTGATACAGAGACCGGCGCTATTAAATACCTTAAGGCCCTTGAAGAGAAATTCACAAAGAGTAAAAAGACTGAAGTTAGTACACTCTTTGTGAAGTTGGCAACAATAAAATACAAGGGAAAAGAAGGGGTTAGAGAGCATGTTATTGAGATGACAAGACTGCAACGTGCCTTGAAAGGGCATAATTATGACATCTCTGATGAGGTTCTCATTGAGTTCATTTTTTTGTCTCTCCCGTCTAACTTTAGTCAATTCAAGTTGACTTATAATTGTCAAAGAGAGACGTGGACACTACCTGAGTTTGAGGCTCAGTTGGTGCAGGAGGAAGAGAGACAGAGAATGACTAAGGGAGAAAGTGCTCATGTAGTAACATCTAATCCTAAGGGTAAAGGCAAGAAGCGCAAGTCTACTGCCAAGGAAAAAGGACCCACCAAAGAAGCTGCAAACAATGTCACAAAGAAAAGCAAGAAGGAAGATACTTCTGCGGAAGCAGAGGAAAGGAAATGCTTTTTCTGCAAAGCGTCAGGACATACGAAGAAATTCTGCACCAACTATCATGCATGGTTGGCAAAGAAAGGTATGTCTCTCGCTTTAGTTTGTTCTGAAGTTAATTTAAGTTCTGTATCTAGATATACTTGGTGGATAGATTCAGGTGCAACGTCTAACATCAGTATATCGATGCAGGGTTGCCTAAGCCATCGCAAGCCAAGTGAGGCGGAGCGCTACGTTTACGTAGGAAATGGAAACAAAGTAGAAGTGAAAAGCATAGGAAAATTTAGATTATTATGTAGGACAGGATTTTATTTAAGTTTTGATGCTTTAGTGGTTCCATCCTTCAGAAGGAACCTAATTTCTGTATCTTATTTGGACAAAAATGGTTATGTATGTTCATTTAGTAATGGAAATTTCAGTTTGAGTCAAAATTCTAAGCTTCTTGCTTCTGGTATCCTGTCTTCTTATGATAATCTTTATTTTCTAGATATAGACACTTCACATTCAGAGGCACTGCATATAGATAATAGAAAACGTAAATTAACTTGTGAGAAATCAGCAACATTATGGCACAAGCGATTAGGACATATCTCTATGAAAAGGATAGAACGTCTTGTGTCTAATGATATTCTCCAACCTTTAGATTTTACAAACTTAAGTGATTGTGTAAATTGTATAAAGGGAAAACAAACTAATAAACGTAAGTATGATGCAAAAGGATGTAATGATGTCTTAGAATTGATTCATACGGATATCTGTGGTCCTTTTCCAAAGGCTACAAGAAATGGTCACCGTTACTTTATCACATTCATAGATGATTATTCAAGATATGGTCATATTTACTTAATAAAAGAAAAGGCGGAAGCATTAGACGTGTTCATAAAGTTCAAAACGGAAGTTGAGTTACAACTTAACAAACGTATAAAGTCCATTCGTTCTGATCGTGGTGGTGAATACTACGGTCGTTATGATGGATCAGGAGAACAGCGTCAAGGTCCTTTTGCAAAATACTTAGAGGAATGCGGAATTGTGCCTCAGTATACGTTGCCAGGTTCACCTGCAATGAATGGTGTTGCTGAACGGCGAAATCGCACCCTTAAAGACATGGTGAGAAGTATGATTGTTCGTACAACTCTACCTGAGAATTTGTGGGGAGAAGCCTTAAAGACTGCAGCATACATACTTAATAGAGTGCCTACTAAAGCAACTAACAAGACCCCTTACGAGTTATGGGTTGGGCGCAAGCCTAGCTTGAATCATTTGAGAGTTTGGGGATGTCCATGTGAAGCTAGGCCTTATAAGCCAAGTGAAAAGAAACTGGACGAAAGGACCGTTAGTTGTTACTTTATAGGCTATTCTGAACGATCTAGGGGGTATAAATTCTATAATCCAACAGAACATATAGTTTTCGAGTCAGGAAGTGCAAAATTTTTTGAGGATAATGAGTTTGTGGGGGGAGATATGACAAAAGATAGTATTTTTGAAGAAGAAGAGACGAATGAGAATGAGACTATGGACCAAAGTCCTGGTTTTGTTCAAATTCCGATTGCGTTTAGAAATACATCTTTTGACAATGTGCAAACTTCATCATCCCAAACAACTCAGTTAGAAACTCAACATGGAATAGAGAACACAAATGGACCTGAATCCAACCCAAACCCTGACATTGTTATGACCAATGTTGATGGCCTAGGGCCTGTGGGAGATTCAGAAGTTGGTAATGATGTTCCTCCTCCTGTTGAAGATCAAGTTGTAAATGAACCTCAAGAAAATCTAGAGCCTGTGCCAATTAGGAGATCTACTAGAGAGAAAAGATCTACACAATCGAAGGATTATGCATATCTTCAAGAACATGAGTTTGACATTGGCATGTTTGAAAATGATCCTGTTAATATCAAACAAGCTGTGGAAAGCTCTAACTCTCAAATGTGGATTAATGCCATGAATGAAGAGATGAAATCTATGTATGACAATGACGTTTGGGATATCGTTCCGTTGCCTAAAGGCAAGAAACCCGTTGGTTGCAAATGGATATTTAAGACTAAGCAGGATTCTAAAGGCAATGTTGAAAAATACAAGGCACGTCTTGTTGCGAAAGGTTTCACACAGAAAGAAGGCATTGATTATAAAGAGACTTTCTCTCCAGTTTCATCGAAAGACTCTTTAAGAATTATATTGGCGCTTGTAGCACATTATGATTTAGAACTTCATCAGATGGATGTAAAGACGGCATTTCTCAATGGTGACATTGATGAAACGATCTATATGAAGCAGCCAGAAAACTTTGTATCAGGTGATGCAGGGTCTATGGTTTGCAGACTTAAGAAATCTATCTATGGTCTAAAACAAGCATCTCGACAATGGTATCATAAGTTTCACAAAGTTGTTAGCTCATTTGGTTTTGAGTCTAACATAGTAGATGAATGTATATACCTTAAGTTCTGTGGGAGTAAATTTATTTTCTTGGTTTTATATGTAGATGACATATTGCTTGCCAGTAACGATAAGGACATGTTGCATCAAACTAAGAATTTTTTATTTAAGAACTTTGAAATGAAAGATCTTGGTGATGCATCATTTGTTCTAGGGATTGAAATACTTAGAGATAGATCTCAAGGTATTCTAAGGTTATCCCAGAGGAACTATATCGATAAGATTCTAACAAGATTTGGCATGCAAAACAGTAAACTAGGAGATACCCCTGTATCAAAAGGAGATAAGTTTAGTCTAAAACAATGTCCCCAAACTGACTTAGATAAAAACATCATGAAAGATATTCCCTATGCCTCAGCCGTAGGTAGCATCATGTATGCACAAGTATGCACGCGTCCGGATATTGCGTTCATTACTGGAATGCTAGGGAGATATTTAAGTAACCCAGGTATGGAACACTGGAAGGCAGCCAAACGAGTGTTGAGATACCTAAAGAGAACTAGGGACTATATGCTCACGTATCGGAGATCGGAACAGCTCGAGGTCATTGGATATACCGATTCTGATTTTGGAGGATGTGTCGACAGCATGAAGTCAACATCAGGATACATCTTTATGATGGCAGGCGGTGCCGTGTCATGGAAGAGCGCTAAGCAGTCATTGGTAGCCTCCTCCACTATGGCAGCCGAGTTCGTTGCATGCTACGAAGCATCAAATCATGGCGTATGGCTAAAGAACTTTGTCACAAGGCTGCGAGTTGTGGAATCTATCCAGAGACCACTAAAATTATTATGTGACAACAATTCAGCTGTGTTGTACGCCACTAACAACCGGAGTTCATCGAAATCAAAGTACATTGATATCAAGTTTCTGGTTGTAAAAGAGAGAGTTCACAATAATGAATTATGTATAGAACACATAGGTACAGACACCATGATAGCAGATCCGCTTACTAAGGGATTGCCGCCCAAGAAGTTTCACGAGCATGTCGCTCGTATGGGCGTCATACCTATTTAGGTTACTTAGAAAATGTGGGAGTCTGATTTTGTATTTTGTTTTTCAGAGATGTTCTATGTTATGTAATTTGTAAAAGGATGTGTATAAAGGAATATACAAGTTGCAATCAGTTGTTATCATTATTTCTCTCTTTAAAGTTTAAAGTTTAATGACCTCACTACAGTTTAAAGTTTAAAGTTTAAAGCTGACCCAATTGGAAATAGTCACACTATAATCACATTCGTGTGTAATTTCCAAACTATACGTCCAAATCAGATTCATGTCATTCAATTATGATGACAATGTGATCTATGTCGGTTTAGTTACGCATAAATATAAATGTAACAACTGCCGCTTAGGTCCCTTGTTAGTATAATTGATGGACGGAATTGTAAAGAAAATACGATAAGTAAAAGGCAGAAAAGTTTGCATGCAATAAAGATAAGGACATATAAATTAAAAGGATACACTTGTCCAAGTAGGAGATTGTTGGATTTAGAGACGTCTAAATACAATAATTAAGTTGGACATGCGTGTATATAATTATATGTCTCATACTGTCACAAATATTAATGCCAAAATAAGTGATTAATTAAGGAATGGCATTGTACGTATTTTAATAAGGATTTGGATCCGAAAACGTATAGAAATAAGATTTAAATTAATTATAATTGTTAATGGACCGATTATAATTAATTTAATTAATACACATATTATTTTAGGTTAAAATAAAGTTTAAAATATCAATTATGAATCTTCATGATTTTACGGAAATTTGGAAACAAATTTCGGACAAAACGGAGTTCGTATGAATTTTCGGAATTATTCGGAATTTGCTACAGTACCGAATGCTACAGTACCGCGTGCTACAGTGTCGGTTGCTACAGTTTTATTTGGAATAAAATCTGAAAATTTGTAATTGATATTTTTAGGAGAAGGAGATTAACCTGAAAATAGAAAAACTAACTCACTAGGGTTAGTTATGACCAAAATAGAATGCCATGAGAGCTAATTTTGATCAGATTGATGTGTATATAAAGGCTGGGTTTCCATGGCTGCAATCATCACCAATTTTGCTGCTCCATTACAGAAAATATACTCTGTTCTTTGTATTCGGAAAGTTCAGAAAAGAGAGGGTGTGATTGCGAAGCCCTGGAAGAGCCCAAAAGCCAACCGAGTCAAGTTCTAGGAGCTCTCAAGTCAAGACAAGGATCTCAATCAACCTAGAGCCAAGGATATTGTCCGATTGACAATAAGGAGGCCTTTTGAAGATGGATAGTAAGTTCCGCTGCACATTTACTTTATTTTCTTGCATAGGATCCTAGGGTTTTAGGTTTTAAAGTAATTAGGAAAACCCGTACACCCAACAGTAAGAGGCTGGATCTTATAGGAAGGGAGAGGAGAGGTTTTGATAGTTATCAAATTGAAAATCTGTGTGGAGATAACGGAACAGTGGAGTCACACTAATGCCGCGAGAATGAGAATATGAGAAGATGTTAATAGACTGGGAGTGTTGATCTCAATTTATTTTATAGTTATTTTCTTGTTTTTATGCTTACTTAGACTTTCTTTTTCTTATTTAAACTTTTTTTTTATTTTAACTTCTCTTTGGGTAGGGGTATATTTTAATTTTCTATTAGGACATGGGTATTCAGCTCAACTGTTTTGAGCTTTTTTACGTTTCAATACCGATACTGGTACAAAACTCTTGTAACAGATATTTTATCAATCAAATGAGGGCATGACTCTCATTTTTTCCTCAAAATATTGAAAATATGTCTGATGCTCAGCTTAAGTCGTCTGATTTCCGAAGAGATTTATGCAAACAGTTTAATTTCACGAAATTGTTAAAATTAATACATATTTAAATTTCTCTCACACAAATTTTAATGTTGATCGAACGGCCTAAATTGTACATCAAACATATTAATTACAGTATGTTGTGGATAAAACAACTACAATTTGTCTTTTAAGAAACCCCTGTTTGCTTAGAGAAAATGTTTGAAAATATATGTTTGATGGATTTATTGAATAAAATTTTCCTCCTTAAATTATTTAAAGCCTGATATGTATTGTATTGTTAACCATATATATAAACGAGTCAATGACAATAAAAAAAACAACAACAAATAAGGACAACACAATCCTCTACTCAGGAAACTTCCTTACAAAATCTCGAGTCTAATATTTTGTTGCCAATTTTTTGTGTACAGTAATCGAGTGTTTACTTCTTCTTTTGAAAGGTATGGACCGTCTGATCTAGATATGACGGTCCAAACAAGTTTTTATTGTCTATTAATTTATTTTTTTTGCCTTTTGATGCTGCTCGATAAATTATTTTATCCTTTAAATTTTTTATTTTGCAAAAGTTAATATTAATAGGAGGAGGATTCCAATACCTCATCATACCCCATATTTTATATCTTCGTTTTTGAAGTTTAAATTGTCGATCCGAACTGCTCAACATGATATCCATACTAAAATATGGTTGGGGACAAAATTTTATAATTTTGGAAATTTTTTACTATTTTTTAAGATTGGTACAAAATTATTGTTTTTGAACGGTCCAGAAACAATAATTTTGTGCCTATCTTAAAAAAAAAAAAATGTTCCAAAAATTATAATATTTTATCTGAGCATATTTTAGTATGGATATCATATTGAGAGTTCGGATCAACAAGTTTTAACTTTAGAAACAAAGATATAAAGTATGAGTTATAATGAGATATGTATAGTATATTAGTATGAGGTATTGGCGTCTTCTAATATCAACCCTTTCATAATATAAAATTACAGAAGACTTAAGTATCCAGTTTTCTTAATCTCAATTTTCTGACTCCATTCTTGAATTTAATACGGTTTTTCTAAAATTTCGGTGCAATATAGTCTGGTAAATTCGTACAATTGGAAACCCCGATATTTTTATTAATACCAAAAAAAAAACAAATTATCAAATCTGCTCCCACCCCAACTTTATTTTTATTTCTACCCTAACCGCCCGTAGGCTGGGCGGTCCACTTTCCGGACCTGACCGCCCAGCAGGCGGGCGGTCCACTATCGTTATCTGACCGCCCAGCAGCTGGGCGGTCCGCTATAAAACCCTATAAAAGGGGTTTTTCTCTCTCCTGAGCAGCACAGTATTCATTCCCCAATCCCACAAAAATTTCAGAATCGAATGAGAGAGGTGTCAGGCGATTTTGAGGTGATTTTGAGGTGATGGTGAACAGTAATTCCAGCACAGTAATCCCAGCATAGTATTTCCAGAACAGTGATTCCATAACAGTAATTCCAGAACGGAAATATGTTGGTTGCACTGTATGTGGGCGGGAAGTTTACCCGAGGTGCGGAGGGAGCACAGTACACTAAGGAAGCAGCCTACGGCTTCGAGGTAAATGAAAATATCTCATTTGTTGAACTGAAGGGACTAGTGTATGAAAAAATTGGTGTGAACCCCAACCGGTGTGATATAGATTTAGCTACCCGGATTAACACAGTAAGTGGTGGTAGACCTTACTATACCAGGTATCCAATAACTGATGAGTCGGTATGGAGGAGTGTTTACAACACTTTTCAGACACAGGGGTAATGGTAATGGACTTATATTCCAGGAGAGTTCAGCGTGAACCCGGGGTTGGAACATCTAGGGAAAATAGAGGTTATGATCACTCGGGTTATGACAACCCGCGTCACTCGAGTTATGACAGCTCGAGTCATGAGCACTCGGGTTATGACAACCCGCGTCACTCGAGTTATGAGCACTCGGGTTATGACAACTCGGGTCATGAGCACTCGAGGTATGACAACCCCCGCCACTCTAGTTATGACAACTCCCGCCACTATAGTTATGACAACCCCGGCCCCTCGAGGTATGACAACCCCCGCCACTCGAGTTATGAACCGCCCGTTTCACCCGTTTATGAGAATTATGTACCTGATTTTACCACCGATCTACCACCACCACCACCTCCTCCTGAAACCCCAATCCAACCCAGATTTCCATCTGTACCACCATCAATACCTATAGTGTCACCCGTTGCTATCCGGAGAGACCTTGACCTTGATGCTGAGCTCGATGCCGTACCACAAGGAAATTTGGAAATAGGTGACGAATGGGAAGTGGATTGGGATTCTGATCACCTGTCAGAAGGTGATGGAGATTATTTACCTAAGGAAGACAGATTTCCGATTAGAGGTCGGACAGATAGGCATCCGTGCCCCACATTCAACGATACCACTGCTTTTGAAGAGGCAGACATCTCATTTTTTGGGCCGCGTGTCAGGTACAGTCAAGAGCTTGCTCCGCAGCAGGTTTACACCAACATAGATGAACTTGTGAAGAAAATACATGAGGTCCATGTTCACGGCAACTGGGAGTGCCGAGAGGAAAAAAGGGACCGAAGAAGGTTAGTAATTGTTTGTGTCGACCAAGTGCATTGCCACTTCCGTCTATATGCAACCCCTGTGGGTAAGGACGAGGCATGAATTATTAAGAAGTGTGAACCACCTCACACATGCAAGGCTGCGTCATCAAGGAAAGACCATGCAAATCTTACGGCTTCACTTATTGCCGATGTAATTGAGAATGACGTTAAGGATGACCCATCGATGAGCCTTAAGGAGGTCAGTAGAGCTGTCAGACGGGTTTACAAGCATGTCGTCCCAAAATACAACAGGTTGTGGAGAGGGCGTGAACTTGCGATTTGCTGAATGTTCGGTAGCTGGCATGGTTCATACAACTTGCTTGCACCATTGCTGCAGGCCATAGCAAGTACAAATCCCGGCACTGTCTTTGAATATTGGAATATAGGCGTACGGACTGTCGACAACGCGTTGCAATTCAAGGCCATAGCATGGGCGTTCGGTCCATGTATTCAAGCTGTGCCATACATTAGACCGGTCATCAGTGTGGGTGCATGCTTCCTGTCTGGCCGTTACGACGGGAGACTGCTGATCGCATATGCATATGATGCTGAAAACCAGTTGTTGCCTTTGGCCTTTGCAATTGTTGAGAAGGAGGACGGGGAAAACTGGGGATTTTTCATGAGCTTCGTAAGAAGACAAGTGGTTGGCGACCGGTTCTTTTGTGTCATATCAGACCAGCACAAATGAATCAAATATGTTTTTGATCGCCCAGATTTTGGGTGGTCGACAGCGAACGGCGATTGTGTACACAGGCTGTGTATGTAACATGTTACAGACAACCTACACAAGAACTGCGGATCTGAAAAATGGGTTGCAGAAACATTCAGAATTGGTTGCAAGAAGAAGAAGCCGAGAAGGGTGGAAGAGATGTTCAAAGATTTTGCCAAGGTATGTATATTTTTATTTGTTGACTTATATTTTCTGAATTATTTACTTAAATTTTCTCATCTAAATTTTTTTTTTGCAGTACTGTCCAAAGGCAAATTTGTACTTACTCAAGGTGGGAAAAAATAATTCCGCCGATGTTGCTGAACCACCCGCATATGAGAAGATATTGCAAGCCCGTGATGGAGGTTTCCGATGGGGAATTATGACCACAAATGGGTCTGAGTCCTTGAATGCTGTTTTCAAGCAGAGCCGGCAGTTGCCCGTGGCAGCAATTGTGGAGGACACCTTCTACAAGTTAAATGCATGGTTTGTTGCACGGCGTGTTAAAACCCTCGAATTACTGTCCAGGTATGTATATTTTTATTCAGAAATTTTGCCAAGGTATGTTTATTTTTATTTGTTGACTTATATTTTCTGAATTACTGTCCAGGAATCAAACGTATTCAACAAGGGTGGAGGGGAAACTAAGGAAACATAGGGAGAAAGGTGCAGTTATGAGACTTGTCCCGTACGGGGATAACCAATTGGAATTCGAAGCGCACTGTCCAGATGAGTTTGCTCCAACCGGCCGTAGACCGGATGGGACTATGGAGTTTGTGAAAAGGATGTTCAAGTATGTTGTTATTTTTGCACCTGACAATACTGTAACATGCACTTGCCAAGGAATCCAGTTGGCCCACCTACCTTGTTCTCATGTTATGGCGGTGTGC
This sequence comes from Carex myosuroides, assembly GCA_028015225.1. Lineage (NCBI taxonomy): Eukaryota > Viridiplantae > Streptophyta > Magnoliopsida > Poales > Cyperaceae > Carex > Carex myosuroides. The sequence goes on along the minus strand of CM051470.1, from coordinate 7,524,852 downwards.
CGAGAGAGAAACTTCTCTGAGGATGATTATGTCGCTGACATATACCGTACCGATTACCTTGCGAGTACTTGGGGTGCATCTTTCCATCCTTATCCCAACCAGTATCAGTGGCCGCCCTATGTTAGTGATAGAGTCTGTCCCGCAAGCGGGTGGATCAGAAAAGGAAGAAGACCCCACAAGCGTCAAGTAATGACCATGGACGAGATGGAAGGTAGGCAAATGGGACATCAGGCCCGCCGTTCAACAACTGACAGGCAGCGAGCAGGTACGGTTGATTTTATTTATTTACTTATATTTTATTTATTTACTTATGTTTTATTTGTTTACTTATATTTTATTTTGATTTTATTTCAACTGGAATGCAATGCAGATGCCATTAACGAAGCCAATGAAAGAGAAAATGCTAGAGTTGTTGCTGAAGCTACCGGTATTAGCCACCGCACTCATAAAAGCTCAGGAACCGGTAGTAGCCACCGCACTCATGAAAGCCCAGGAACCGGTAGTAGCCATGGAGAGACATCCGGTAGTGCCGCACAACCACCTGCACCCAGACCCAGACGTCGTATTTTGAGTTTGTTCGGCCGTCGTCGCTGATTACCAAGTTTTGTTAAATTTTGTTATGAACTATTTTAGATGTATATTGTGAACTATTCTAATTGGTAGTCTGTGAACTATGCAATTTTTATTTGTCTCGATTATTTTATATGCTTCATTTTTGTTATTTTTATTACTTTAATTACGTATACAAAAACTAATAACATAAAATATAATCAAACACAAAACTAATGAAATAAAGTCTACGACATAAATTCCTAACAATTCTACAACATAAATTCCTAAAAAATCTACTTCTTACAACGAGCCTTGAAAATGCATGGCACAAAGTCATCATCAGAGTTTGCCTGATTTGGATCAGTCACAGCAGACGAAGTGGTAGCCTTACCAGTACACGAAACAAACTTATCGTCCGATACTGGAGGCTCTGGATCAACTTTCTTCTTTTTCAAACCAAAGCCGTGGGGTTTTCCACAAAGTCATCATCTGAAATTTCATACTGAACATGTCGTCTCCTCCATTCCTCCAGCTTACATGCCTCACAATTAAAAAAATCACGACATATTTGACACTTGTACTTTTTTTCCTCATTTTTACCTCGATCACTAATTGACCCTCCTCTCGCTACGCCACGATCTCGGTTGCTCGCTTTCTTACCTCGTTTGTTACTGTTCATACCTCAAATTCGCCTCTCTTTCTCTTATTCGGTTCTGGAAATTTGTTGGAAACTTGAAATGAATACTGTGCTCAGCAGGAGAGAGAAAAACCCCTTTTATAGGGGTTTTATAGCGGACCGCCCAGCTTCTGGGCGGTCTGATAAGGGTAGTGGACCGCCCGCCTGCTGGGCGGTCAGGTCCGGAAAGTGGACCGCCCAGCCTACGGGCGGTTAGGGTAGAAATAAAAATAAAGTTGGGGTGGGAGCAGATTTGATAATTTGTTTTTTTTTTGGGTATTAATAAAAATATCGGTTGGAAACCAGACCTAACCAAACTGCAAATTAGTTTTTAATTTTTTTGATATGATGTATAATTGTGTATCATATAAAACTTAGCCGTTCAGTTGATGTTTTATTTATTCTAACCGTTGATCTTCAAATTTTCGAAATATGTATATGTCATGACGACGACGAATCCATGATGGACCAAGCAAAAAGGCAATAACTAATTATATTTGCTAAAAATACACCGGTTATTATGTTAATAATCAAAGGAATTTAAATTCTTATAATTGTAGCTTAGACAAAAGTAAAAGGCTGCAAAAGATAAAGGAAAAATATTCTTTAACATTTGAATCTCTAGCTACTATTCTGCTTTCGCATTTTTAATGATGGTTTTTAAAGCATGTGTTTACATAACTGGATCAACCTTTTCGATCCCCTTATAGTCCAAAACACCATTAAATTAATAACTAAATAACCTGAACATTCTAATATCATGAATTTGAGAAAAGCAATAAAATAAAGAGGGTTTAAATGCCTTTATTTTTGTGTTTCCATCATGCATCTATTCATTAAATGTTAATAACTTCAAATTAAAAACTCAAATATTTAAATGAAATTGTTAGATTTTATCTATATCATTTTCCCCATGCATATATAAAACAAAATTGACACTTCGACTTTGTTTTAATCGGTATCGAAAGTTTGCAAAAATACATTGATATAGATAAATTATATATATATATATGTACGTTGATTTTTTCAACTAATTGATTCATATTAATACAAAAACAAAAAATGATAATTTTCTTATGTACATGTATACAAAACAATATAGATCACACATAACGGTTCTATTTTGACATATAAGTATTTAAAAAAAATTGTTATTAAAAAAATAAAAAATAAAAGTATTTCAAACCCGGCTTCCTCTAAAATAAAATAACAAACTAAACTGTAGATACTCAAATCCATCTCCTGTTTGAAGTTGCAGACACCACCATTATAGAATAGCATGATCTAATGTGTTTAATTTGAATCGGACGGTTCAAATTGCATCAAAATTTTTGCTATGAAGACCCATACAATAGCAACTATAGCATGATCAAGCAGAATTCAGACTTTCAGATCAACTCAGGTACCTGATAGCGTCAAGTTAGATCCAAATCATCGTTGTGTCTCAGCACGAATCTCAAAGAGGTCCCGTAAATCTAAACAGGCCCGAATTCTTTACCCTACTCAGCTGTGGTTCCTCAGAGGTTATTGACTCGATCAAGCAGCAGAAGCAGCAGAGAGAAGAGGTTCGTAATTTACGTAATTCTTGACGGCAAGTGCCGATTGGTGGAGACGGTAACGGTGCCTTAGTACATAGAGAAATTCAAGGCATAGAGCAAGAAGAAAAAACATCAAAGCAAGCAACATAACTAATCCTAGTATGGGAATATCATGATTCATTTTCTGATGATGAGAAAGAAGAGGAGAGGAGACTCAAGGAATTAATGGTGGAAGGAAGTAGATAAAATTAGGTGTGAATGAAAAATGAACTGATTTGGAATTTATAGTGAAACACTACAAGTCAAGTCATAATTATTGAGTTTTCTATTTGCATTAGCTAAGAAATTTGGAGTTAGGCTACGGTATCGGGAAGTAATTAAGGATATTTATTTTTCGTTCATATTTTTATTTTTAAAATTTAAACAGTTGATCTGAACCTTTTAACATGATCTTCATATTAAAATTCTTGGCAACCAAATTTTGTTAGGATTTTTATATTTTTTTACTAAAAAAACGGTAAAGATCATGTTGAAATGTTCGAATCAGCTGTTTAAATTTTAAAAATACAAATATAAATGGAAAGTAAAAAAACCTCCTTATTTCTCAAAGCATCGAAATGCAGCTCTTCAATATGATTGCATTATTGGAATATGTGTTTAGTTACATTTCATGGTTTAACAAGGTATAGTTTTGAACAAGCCCGATTTTTTATCAATAGTATTAAAGAATAAATTAAATATTAATTTATATTATTGTTTTCATAAAATTTTATTTATAAAAAAAACGCTAATATTGTTAGCATTGTCCGTCAACTAAAGCACGCTAATATTACTAGCGTGCCTTAAGGATAAAAGGAAAAGAAGCTAATTTTGAAAGAAAAATGCTAGCGTGTCCCTTCTTTCAGAAAACACTGGTGTTGCTAGCGTTGCTGATATAAATTGAAATTCCCAAAGAAAATATGGTATAGGTTTAATTTTTTTTTAAAATTCTACATATAAAAAATCGGTAAAACCCTACTACCATTTAATATAATAGGTTTTTAATTAACTTAAAAAGTTTCATACAATCCACAATCATATTGAAAATTTTATAATTGGCATGAGTTTTCCAAAAAAAAAAAAATTGGTCTCCTTACGTTTTCTATCTGACGTCAGCAATGAAACGTAGAAAAAGTTTCAAGTGGATGACTATATTTATTTATCTTTCAAAGATGAGACACGTGTGAAATTCTTACTTGTGATATGATATGATGTGAAGGATGAGAAAATTGGTTTACTTGTTAATTGTAAGATTTAGAGAGAGAATATAAATATAATCTTATATTTTGGTACTTAATTATTAATTTAGCTGTTTTAAAACAGACCATTAAGTCCTAAGTCTAGGCGTCATTCTTATATTTTTTCTACTCAATGATTATCAAAAGCATAACATATTGATGTGTGTTAGCGTGTACGTAATTATATATCAAATGTGTGTTACACACTAACACACATTCCTAATATAAGTTACTACATAGTCTTATTGATGTGTAACATATTGATGTGTGTTAGTGTGTAATTATCAGAAGCATAACATATTGATGTGTTATATATATATATATAGAGTGGCTAATATCAAAACGTTTGCACCAAGTTTCTCGTGCAACCAAGTTGTTTTCGGATTTTCAAAGTCCAAACGGTCGATCGAATCGTTAGATGTTCAATCTATATTAAAATCTGCTTGGAGACCAAATTTTACATTTTTTGAAATTTTTTTACTATTTATTAAGCCACTTTGAAAATTGCTGATCCAGGTGAACAGTAAAAACAGTGAACCAAATTCTGGACCATGTGATCAGCAATTTTCAAAGTGGCTTAATAAATAGTAAAAAAAATCCAAAAAATATAAAATTTGGTTTCCAAGCAGATTTTAATATAGAGATCACATCTAACGGCTCGGATCGACCGTTTGGACTTTAAAAATCTGAAAACGACTTGGTTGCACGAGGGGCTTGGTGCAAACGTTTTGATATTAGCCACTCTCTCTCTCTCTCTCTCTCTCTCTCTATATATATATATATATATATATAGAATCTGGCTAATATGCTACGCGTAACATAGAGGGCCTCCGTGCTACGGCTCAATTTTTGAGTTTTCAAAATCCTAACGGTCGATCCGAACCGTTCAACATGATCTCCATATGAATATGTACTTGCAAACCAAATTTTACATTTTTTAGAATTTTTTTATTATTTTTTAAGCCACTTTGAAAATTGTTGATCCAATGGTCTAGAAGATTTTACTGTTGTGTACAAATTACTGTTTTTTAATAAATAGTAAAAAAATTCTAAAAAATGTAAAATTTGGTTTGCAAGTACATATTCATATGGAGATCATGTTGAACGGTTCGGATCGACCGTTAGGATTTTGAAAACTCAAAGTTGAGCTACGGAGGCCTCTATGCTATGCATAGCACCGTAGACACTTCCTATATATATAGAGCTGGGCTATGGTGAGTTGTGAAGTAAGATGTCATTTTTACTTCACGCTCATATTTTCATTTTGAAAATCCAAACACCCGATTCGAACCGCTCAACATGTTCTAAATATTGAAATGTGCTTGGAGACTAAATTTTACATTTTTTGGAATTTTTTTACTATTTATTAAGCCACTTTGAAAATCGCTGATCCGGTGGTCCAGAAAATTTTACTGTTTTTTACTGTTCACAGTGGATCAGCGATTTCAAAGTGGCTTCATAAATAGTAAAAAAATTCCAAAAAATGTAAAATTTAGTCTCCAAGCACATTTCAATATTTAGAAAAAGTTGAACGGTTCGGATCGGGTGTTTGAATTTTCAAAATGAAAATATGACGTGAAGTAAAACGACGTTTTACTTCGCAACTCACCATAGCCTATCTCTCTCTCTATATATATATATAGAGAGAGAGATGGGCTATTATACATTGCAATGTATTGAGCCATCTGTGCATTACAATATAGACTGTTGGATTTGTTTCAAAAAGCGTGCAGATCAGTGATCAGATCAACTTCAAAATTTCGGAACTGGATATCTCCAGTCCTCTCTCTCTCCCCCAACCCAACATTTCTTTTTTTGTTTTTGAAAAATTGGCAGCAGCTGCAACCCAACATTTCTGATATCTAAAGAAAAAAAAACCTAAATCGGCGTGAGACTCCCGCCCACACCTCCACAGCGGCCCACTCCGCCACCGACCCTCCGAAGCCATCTCTCTCCCCCGACGCCGCTATATCTTGCTCAGCGGTGCTCGCTGCCACGTCAGCCTCGCGCCAAGGTTTCAAGGTCATCAGACTTTCTTCCCTCTCACTATTTCTTAAAATTTGAACAAATTTCTGCATATTTTCGAAGAAACAAAAATGCCCAAATAGCACTGATTTTGATTTTGATTTGGGTTGTCCGATCCTGTTGTTTGAAAAGATTTGTTTTTTTCAAAGCCTCTGGTTAATTATGTAATTCTAGGTATGATTTTGAGGTAATTATAGATTCTGGTAACGATTTCAAAGTCTCTGATTTGTTTTTTTCAAAGCCTCTGGTTAATTATAGATTCTGGTCAATTTTGATTTCGAGGTAACGATTTCAAGATCGCAAATTTCAATATTGCATCTTAATTTCATCTATATTGACTGTTATAATTAACAACTTGTCCTCTTTATATTTTTCACTGCTTAGAATATGGAATGGGCGGTCAGCCATCAACGCAAGGAGATGTGTATAGCTACAGGATTCTTCTGTTAGAAATGTTCACTGGAATTAGCCCCACCGATAAAAGATTAGGAGACGGTTTGAGCCTTCACAAGCATGTCGAGACAGCATTTGCAGCCCGAGTCATGGACACTATTGATGCCAAATTGTTCCTGTCAGATCAGGAGACTGAGAATACATTTGTACAAGAGAACTCTCGAGAATGCTTGGTTTCGGTGATTCGATGCGGACTATTGTGCTCGAAGGAGTTGTCAAAAGAGCGCATTGCCATGAGTGATGTTGTAAAAGAGTTGAATTCATAAGTGAGGGAGTTTGAACATGCATGATTTGTAATAATAGCAATAGTTAATTAGGAGATTGATCTATACATATCCCATGTAATCATAGTGTAAGGTTGGAATCAAATTCAATTAATTAATAATCTTTCTTTCATAAATGCACATGGTATCTATGCCTAGTTTTTAATTTGCCTGTTTCGACTATACATCTGAGTCTAACAGTTGTTTATGGAAAGTCAAAAATGGATGAATTTCAGAGCCATTTTTGCATTCAAAAAATGACAATTAAAAACAGGAATTAAAAAAGTACTTAGGAATATAATTTAACCAAACTACTTTATAGGCCAATAAAGAACAATTTCGTGAATGCATAGAAACAAACCTTGCATTTTTATGATTTTTCTACAATTTATAATGGCATTTTAAAGTTCGGATCATAAAAAAATGAAAAAACTGGTACAAAACTGCTGCTGAGTTGAAAACTTTCCTTTGTAAAACCTATGATCAAATACAGTACCCAGAAAAATATGAAATAAATCATGGTTATAGATCTCAACCTCCTAAGAATTTTGATACCAGGAACATAAAATTTGAACTGACAATTTGTTGTACACAAAATTTACAAAATAGGTTGCCAGAATTGACAAAACTGCCCCTTGCCTATAAAATTCAATACATCCGACCCTATGCTTCTGACAAGCATTTCTCTGACCATAGTAAAAATTCATACTCAATCTTTCCATATGAATTCTCTGACAATTATCATCTCCATTCATAGGAATAAATTGTTGAGTACTTTCATCTCCATCCATAAGTTAACCTGTATTAGTCAAAATATTTTGCTAATAAGATAATGAATTACTTGTAGAGTATCTTTATTTTCTTATGATAGATAATTACTTAAGAGCCTCAGTAAAAAAAAATTCAAAATGATAATAGTACGATTACTCTGAATACTTTAATAATTTTGGGGACCCTGCTTTATCACATTTCTAAGTTGTTCACAGACGTGCAATTGCACCAGCATTTAATTAACCTATATAATGTCAGGAAGTAGAAGGAACAACAAAGTAATCTAATTACATTCAATGTACATTCAGATTCTGATTGGATTTCAATTCACATCCTTCCCGAATTATCAAACCTTGATAAGGACCCATTGAAGATTAACCTACGCAGGTAACTAGAATTACATAATTAACCAGTGCCAGCAGGCTTTAAAAAAAATCTTTTCAAACAACAGGATCGAACAGCCCAAATCAAAATCCAATAGAAAAACTAAATCCTAATCAGATGCTACTATACTAAAAAAATCAAATCAGTGCTATTTGGGCATTTTTGTTTCTTCGAAAATATGCAGAAATTTGTTCAAATTTTAAGAAATAGTGAGAGGGAAGAAAGTCTGATGACCTTGAAACCTTGGCGCGAGGCTGACGTGGCAGCGAGCACCGCTGAGCAAGATATAGCGGCGTCGGGGGAGAGAGATGGCTTCGGAGGGTCGGTGGCGGAGGGGGCCGCTGTGGAGGTGTGGGCGGGAGTCTCACGCCGATTTAGGTTTTATTTCTTTAGATATCAGAAATGTTGGGTTGCAGCTGCTGCCAATTTTTCAAAAACAAAAAAAGAAATGTTGGGTTGGGGGAGAGAGAGAGGACTGGAGATATCCAGTTCCGAAATTTTGAAGTTGATCTGATCACTGATCTGCACACTTGTTGAAACAAATCCAACAGTCTAGATTGTAATGCACAGATGGCTCAATACATTGCAATGTATAATAGCCCATCTCTCTCTCTCTCTCTCTCTCTCTCTATATATATATATATATATATATATATATATATATATATATATATATAGATGGGCTATGGTGCATTGCAATGCATAGGCACCCTTGTGCATTGGACCATAAATCACCGATTCAAAGTCCAAATGACCGATCCAAACCGTTCATCTTGTTCTCCATATTAATATGTGCTTGGAGACCAAATTTTACATTTTTTGGAATTGTTTTGCTATTTATTAAGCTACTTTGAAAATTGCTGATCCGGGTGAACAGTAAAAACAGTGCAACTAAATTCTGGACCATGTGATCAGCAATTTTCAAAGTGGCTTAATAAATAGTAAAAAAATTCCAAAAAATATAAAATTTGGTCTCCAAGTACATATTAATATGGAGAACAAGATGAACGGTTCGGATCGACTGTTTGGACTTTGAATCCAACGATTTTAGTCCAATGCACATAGGGGTCAATACATTGCAATGTATAATAGCACAACTTTATATATATATATATATATATATATATATATATATATATATATATATATATATATATATATATATATATTATTTCATTCAGTTGTTCCCTAGCTAATTCTGATGAGCTTATAATTTGTGTGAAACATTATGTAGAGGGTTGATTTTGATTAGGCAATGTGTTATAAAAGAAAACACACATAATTCAACAAAACGGGTAGTTGCAACCGGGTGAGAATCTGCTGCGATCCGGGTACTGTGAACAGTGCCATGCAATTTCTGCTTTTCCAAATCCAGCTGTCGAATTGTTTCGAGATGCGTTCACAGAAAAACCAGTTATTTTGAGATGTGTGCACTAAAAAGTTAGACGGCTGGATTTGAAAAAGCAGGGATTGCAGGGTTAGCAGATCTCAATCCAGTTACAATCGACTAGTAGAGAAACTTGTGTTGCTCACGTGGCGGTTCATGCATACAGCGTTAGAAAATTGAGATTGAAGGATCTGAAAAATCTAATATATTATAAATTCATTTTATAGAGAGATTGAAACATAATAATGCATACAAAAATTATAAAATTTAATGAACAATATTACAAATTTTTAATTTATATATTACCAATGACAAGAAAAGAGTCGCAATACATAAAGAAATATTCTTTACCAATGACAAAGAAAAAAATTGCAGCTATTGCACAATAACTATTTAGAACAAAAATTGCGGTTGTTGATTTTTAGACTCTCATATGACTATTGTGAGATTGAAAGAAAATATGCTGAAACAGTGATGAAAAGTGAAGTAATTTCATTGAGTCTGTTTTTGTGTACATAGTGGTATTGCTATTTATATTACAGAGGCTAATATAGCCGTTATTGTACTGTTGATACTTTTTGTCCTTTTCTAAATATTAAAAGAACAAATGCTTTTTCTTGATTTAATCCTAGCCGCATGATCGATGATGAACGACTGAGATCAATCCTTCAATTCTTTATTATTTTCAACAGCGGCTCATAGCGCTATAGCTTATAAGATCCAAAAAAGCTATAGCGCAAATATTGTGTGTGGCTATAGCTAGCTATATAGAACCCTTGTTCTAGATACAACATACTAGTCAATCCGGTAATTCAGTAAATACGATGTTGGTAATGTTTTTTTAAGGTATGGGCCATCTGATCTAGATACGACGGTCCAAACAATATATTTTTTTCTGTATATTTTTGCACTTTCAGCTATTCATGTAAACCTTCTTATGCTTCTTGAGAATCAGTTTAAAAGATCATATATAAGATTTATGTACGCGCGCTTTGATATGTATTACTAATGGAATGGATTTGATGTTTGACGTGTTTAGTTGAATTAATTTTCATGACTAATCTTTTGGTGGCAATTTGGTTTTAATTTGATTTTTCTAAACTTTTTATTTTTGTCCCTTACAATTTTTAACTTTTGTAAGAATTAATATTATTAGCCCTCTCATAAAATGAACGTACAGTATGTTTATTTATCTAGTCTCCTTAATCTCAATTTCCTTAAATTTAATATGATTTTTCTAAAATTTCGGTGCAATAAAATCTGCTAAATTCGTACAATTGGAGACCAGACCTAACCTTAACAGCAAATAAAGAAAGCTGGTACTTGTGTCTAATTCAACTTACAACGGGAAAATCGGAAAAATAAATGGGCCTTAGAGCAGGCCCAAAATTCATTTTTGGGTCATGAAGGCCGGAGTAAAACAGCATCCCAAATAATTAACCCTTTATTAAAGATCAGAGCATGATCTAATGTGTTTGATTTGATGATCGGATGGTTCAAATTGCATCCAATATTTTGCTATGTAGACCCATACAATAGCAACTATAGCATGATCAAGCAGAATTCAGATCTCGTCAGGTACCTGACCACGGCAAGTTAGATCCAAATCATCGTTGTATCAGCACGTATCTCAAAGCGGTCCCGTAAATCTAAACATGCCTGGATTCTTTACCCGATTCAGTTGCCGTTCCACGGAGGATATTGACTCGATCAGGAGCAGCAGAGAGAAGATGCGTGCAATTCTTGACAGCATCCGCCGATTTGCGGAGGCGGTAACGATGCCATAGTACATAGAGACATTCAAGGCAGAGAGCAAGAAGAAGAAACACCAAAGCAAGCACCAGAAGTAATTCAAGTTTGGAAATATCATAATTCATTTTCTGATGATGAGAAGAGGAGAAAAGAGGAGACTAAGGAATGGTAAATGGAAGTAGATAAATTTTGGTGTGAATTAATGAAAAATAGACTGATTTGAAATTTATAGTTGGAAGACTACAAGTCAAGTCAAGTCAGTCATAATGATTTTCCTATTGGCATTAGTTGAGAGTTTTTTCATAGATATTTAATATGATTGCATCATTGGAATGCATTCAATTATATATATGCAAGTTAATTAGTAAAAATAAATTTAAATCTATATCATTGTTTTTTTAAAATTTCATTTATAATAAAAATTTTGATTTTGAAAAAGAAATGCTAGCATTTTCTTTTTCTTTTTTTTAAGAAAAACGCTAGTGTCTCTAGCGTTCTTGATATAAATTGAAATTCCCCAAAAAAATATGGTGTAGGTTTAAATTTATTTAATTTAAATGCTACATATAGAAATTAGAGTCACACGCTAATATCTACCATTTAATATATTGTTAAGTTTTTAATTAACTAAAAAAGGTTCATAAACTCTACAATCATATTACAAAATTTATAATTGGCATGAGTTTTCCATTAAAAAAAATAAAGTTGGTCTCCTTACGTTTTCTATATGACGTCAGCAATGATACGTAGGAGTTTCCAGCTGGAATTATGGATGACTATCATTTATTTATCATTTAAAGATGAGAAAAGTGTCATCTTCTTAAATACGATATGATATGAAGGATGACAACAATGTTTTACTTGGATTTTTTTTTTAAAACATAATTAAAAAAATATTTTTATCAAACCAATATGATTATTTTTTTTTTTTTACAAAAACTATAAGAACCGAAATGTCAATTCGGTCCGCTTGATTTTTTTTTTTTGACCGAATTGGCAATTCGGTCCATGTTCATTTCACAAATTTTCAGAAAGGCGGCCACAGAAAATCCGAAAAAGACTCCGGACCGAATTGGCAATTCGGTCCCAACTTTTTTTTTTTTTTTAAGGTTATGCTATTGTAAATTTAGTTAAGAAAATATTTACGTTAACAAAGATGTGTATCTTACTCCCTAGGTTGTGCCAAAAAAATTAAAAATGAAATAGAGTAAATCAAATTTCATCTAATATCCTCTATGGGAGATAAAAAAAAGTGATCCGGCTAAAATTTTATCTAGTTTATTCGTTTTAAAATTTCAATTGACCACATTATTATTTCATTAAAGAATCTAATTTATCAAATTATTATTTGTCCTTTGTCACGAATTGGTCACTCAACTTTGATTTGTTCCTCCATAGCCACTAAATTTTTAATTTGTTCCAATCAAGTCACCCTATAATTTTTCCATCCAAAATATTAACGGAATATAACTCTTCTGTTAGTATTTTGGACGGAATGAGCATATTCCGTTAAAATTTTGGATGGAATGAGCATATTCCGTTATATTTTGGACGGAATGAGAATATTTCGTTAATATTTTTGATGGAAAAGTTATAGGGTGACTTGATTGGAAAAAATTAAAAGTTCACTGGCTATGGAGAGACAAATCAAAATTGAGTGACCAATTTGTGACAAAGAACAAAGTTTAGTGACCTCTAGCGAAATTTACCAAAAAAAATTGCAAGTATTTCAACAATGCATTGCTCATGTGGTGAGTTCAGGCTGGTCGTCTCCTTGACGCATTGCTTAGAAGTAGGAGGTTAGATCGGAGAGGATGGATGGGTTATGATGTACAACTTAAGTTGTTTGATTTGTATGGTGATTCGTGCGGATGATTTAAATTCACATAATAGTTCAAATTAGTTTATATTTAAATTATTTCGTACGAATCTTGATGCAATGAGAACGTAGGCGGAAAAAATAATAGATTTTGATTTGATGATTATTGAATAATCTTGTTCCCCAACAGAAAATGCTTGAAACCATCCGAGGATCTCTCGAATATTTTTTTCTCATGAATCATTCTGCATCTGATAATATTGTGTTGTTAACTGTGCAGGGGAACGAGTCATCACAATAGAAAAAACAAAAACAAGCAAGGACAACGCAATCCGCTACTCAGGAAGCTTTCTCACAAAATCTCAAGTCTAATCTTCTGTTGCCATTTTTGTGTACAGTAAGAGTTGTTGCTTCCTGCACTGCTAGTACAGTTGATGTTGATTTTTTTAGGGGTGAAATTAGAAAATTTTAATAGGAGCGGCCGAAAATAAAAATACATAATTGTAGTGAATGAAATTTGAACTTAAGACTTATCAATCAAAACATAGTTTAAACTACTAGATTACAACTAAACATTTGCTATTTATTGAAGATGATTGAACTATATAAAAATTTAATTAAGATAAAATTCAATTAAATTTCTATATGTATAATTAAAATTTTGAAATCATAGAGATGGCTTAGTCATCTTTGACTAAGCCTTCGATCCATCCCTGAATCTTTTCATTCTTTTGAAAGGTATGGACCGTCGTCTGATTTACGACGGTCGAAAGAATTGTTTTTCTGCTATTTTTGCGTTTTCAGCTAATTGAAGTAAACCTTTTGATGATTTAGGTACATCGCTTTGATATGTATTATTAATGGAATGGATATGAAGTGAGACGTGTTTGATTGAATTTATTTAATTTCATGACTGATCTAGACTGGCAATTTAGTTTTGAGGATGATTCAAATGTCTTTATTTTTTTTACATGCATCATGTTTTTATGTTTGAAATTTTAATAGCTCAGAACTTAAAACTAGATATCAAAATAAAACCGTTATATATGATCTATGTTATTTCTCTATTTATATATAAAAAATTATCACTTTTCATTCTTGTTTTTATATGAAACAATATGTTGAAATATCAACGTTCAAAAATTATCTACATCAATGTACTTTTATAAATTCTTGATAACACTCAAAATAAATTTGAAATGTCATAATATTTTACATGTGTATAGAGGAAATGATGCCGGTCATATCTAACGGTTTTATTTTGATATTAAGTATATAATATTGAGTTATTAAAATTTTAAAAATTGAGGCATGACAGAGGTACAAATGAAGGCATTTTGAACCCTCCTTTTTAGTTGTAATATGATTTTTCTAAATTATGCTAGGTAATGTATTCTGAACATGTACTACAGCAGTCGAGGAGCAACGGCTTCACCTCTAATATTATTAGCTCTCTCATGATATAAAAGCAGTGTTGTAAATAACGGTATGCGCTCGTCGGACGGATAGGGTATCTCTAAATGATGAATTAGAAATAATTGGAAATAATCAGCCAAAATCGAAAATAATTAGCCGACTAGTCAAAAAATCCGTAACGGTTTGATCGTCGCCAATGACTAATCGGCCGATTAATCGGCCTAAACAGCCATTTTTTACAACACTAAAGTATAGGACATCTATTCATCCAGTCCCTCGATCTTAATTTTTTTTATTCCAACCTTAAATTTAATATGACTTTTCTAAAATTTCGGTGCAATAAAATCCCGACATTTTTATTAATTTCCAAAGTTTAATACAAATTATTAATTATACCCAGAACTCAACTCAATATCGAAATATACCCAAGCCGGCCATTTTCTGGCCGGCTATGTTCCCTCCCTAAGCCGGCCAGAAAATGGCCGGCTATGTACCTTTTTTTTTTTTAAAAACCGAATTAACTCTATAAAAGAGCACCCTCCCTTCAGCTGAAGGGCACACAGCCCGAGGCAGCTCGCGAATTCACTGTTGAGGTAATTTTTTTTTTATTATTATTTTTTATTATTATGTTTTATTTATAGAATAATTAATTATATTATTAAAATTTTTAATAATAAACCCTAAACCCTATAACCCTATAACCCTAAACCCTAAACCCTATAACCCTAAACCCTATAACCCTAAACTCTAAACCCTATAATCATATACCCTATAACCCTAAACCCTATAAGCCTAAACCCTATAACCCTAAAACCCTAAACCCTAAAACCATAAACCCTATAACCCTAAACCCTATAACCCTAAACCCTAAACCCTAAACCCCTAAACCCTAAACCCCTAAACCCTAAAACCCTAAACCCTATAACCCTAAACCCTATAACCCTATAACCCTATACCCTAAACCCTATAACCCTAAACCCTAAACCCTATAATCATATACCCTATAACCCTATAACCCTAAACCCTATAACCCTAAACCCTAAACCCCTAAACCCTAAACCCTATACCCTATACCCTATACCCTATACCCTATACCTTATAACCCTATAACCCTATACCCTATACCCTATAACCCTATAACCCTATACCCTATACCCTATAACCCTATAACCCTATACCCTATACCCTATACCCTATAACCCTATACCCTATAACCCTATACCCTATACCCTATAACCCTATAACCCTACACCCTATACCTGACAATTGTTTACCATTTTCTAAAATGTAGTTTGTTTACCATGGCCTTTATTTCATTACACTATGGTGGGAAGATGCTTAATAGTGCACAAGGGGCGTATTACAACAAAGATGCTTAATAGTGCACAAGGGGCGTATTACAACAAAGATGCATCTCATTCATTAATGATTCCAGATGACATCTCACTTTTGGACCTGAAATCCATAGTTTACACACACACCGGTTACAACCCAGAAAGGTGTGACCTAGAATTGGCAACCCGATATTGGCAATAAGCCTTGAATGGGCGCCTTTGAGCTCGTCTCCCAATTAGAAATGAAAAAAATAAAATTTTTGCACATATCAACACACGAAGTCCGCAACTTTCTGACCTAAGCTTGATTCAAGCTTGGGGGTGCCAAAAAGGGAAAATCTCTACAAACGAAGGCATAGTTTAGTGAAAGAATGATAAATCGATAAATTCGAGTAATCAACTTTGCAAGACTTGAAACATTTTGAGTTTGAGGTTTTATTAATCAATTTGTGAGGTGAATCACAATTGACCAAGGGAAGTCCGAATCATAGCAAAAAGATTCTTGCGTTCTTTTATTGTAGCAATCACGTAGGTTTTCACATTTAGACTTGTATCCGCATTTAGATTTAGTTGTCCAGCACTTTTACCCGAGTTTGAAACTTTTTGCTTGAGGACAAGCAAAGCTTCAGCTTGGGGGAATTTGATACCTCGCATATTTAGTCTATTTTAGGCCTGTTTTAGTACCAGATTCGTGCCCTAATTCACCAGAATCATGTGAATTTCATCGATATATCTTTAGAATTTGGTACTGCTGAGTGTTTGTTTGTTTTCTGCAGGCTTGGAGCAAAACACACGAAGAAACGACGATTTGGGATGATCTGGTACGGCCCTTACCAAGTTTGGTACGGGTCTTACCAGACTTAGCCATTTTTCAGCTCATCACGCCTGGTACGGCCAGGCCGTACCAAATTGGTACGGGCCGTACATAAAGGCGGCCTGACAGATTCAAATTTTGGCAGAGGCTATTTAAAGCGGGGAACTCTCCAATTTCGACATCAATTCCATTCCAGATCTAATTGAGAGCACAGTAAGAGAGAGAAAGAGAGCTAAGGAGCTAGGAGCAAGAAGGAAGGAAGAGGAAAGAGGCGAAACTCGACGGATCTAGCTTCCTCATCTCGATCCCTTCGATCCATGGCTATCTCTATCCCTCTTATTGTATTTTTAGATCAGATCATGTGCTGTGAGTAGTTATTTTAGTTTCTAGGGTTTAGAGATTGATTCTTGATTTGTTTTGACTTTCTTTGACTTGCATCTTGTATGAACTCTTTAGTTTGATTGATTGTGATTTACTTTGATATCTTTTGCTTTGCTTGCTGTGATTGTTGTATGATGTGCCTCTAGGTTTAGATCGAACCTATCAAGGTCATGTGATCATCTCAATCTCTCATTCAAATCAAATGCTTAGGGTAGAATAGTTCGAATTGAAGCCGAGAGGTTGAATTCTCCTCTAATCGACAGATTAGAGGGTGCCTTAGACCTCCAATCAACCAGCTAGGATAGATCTGTACCAACACACGAGAGTTGAGGTGTAGAAATCCCTAAAAGGCAATCAATTGCATTCCAACCTAGATCTTGATCCAACAAACGATGGTTGAGGGTTAGGAACCTTAGGTATGGTCAATTGAACCTTTCTAAAGAGTTTAGCACAAGGTACCAGCAAGGAAATGCATTCACTCGAACTGGTAGGTTCTGTTCTGGGAAGCTAGTACGGGTCTTACCAGGGTGGTACGGCCTTGCCTTACCAAGTGAAGTACGGCCTAGCCGTACCAACTTGGTACGGGCCATACCACTAGAGGCAGATCACAGATGAAGTATGAAACCCTGGAAACGCCTTTTATCCAAAATCAAAACACAATTTACATTTCTTCTAGCATTTTATTACATTGTTTGAATTGCTTGAATTGACCCTTTTAGGAACTTAAATACCAAACCAAAACCTTCTCACTTCTAGTTTTTAATCGAGTTAGGTAGATTCTAACCAAGTAATTGCCCGTCCCTGTGGATCGATACCCGATTATACTACTCGATAGGGGTTGTGCACTTGCAACCCTTACTCGTGAAGTGTAAACGCGGTTTTAAAAGGTACGCCCTCAAGCGTACCGAAACTTGCGTTGCGCTTTCGCGCGAACAAGGACGACTTTGTTGCAGACTGGTATAAAACACCCTATCTTGTGAGTACTTGGAACCATGTGTTCAATCCAATTGGCAATATGGGAGACTGGCCTCCTAATCCTGGAGACAGAATCCTTCCGAGTAGTGGTTGGATTAGGAAGGGGAGGCGAAAACACACCCGTCGTGTAATGACGATGGATGAAATGGAAGGTAGACGAATGGGGTATCAGCCTCGCCGTTCCACTTCTGATAGGCAACGAAGAGGTATGTAACATTCATCCAAAATTATTTTTCTTTTCAATTTATACCAACTTACCAAGTAACACATGCAAATGCAGAGGCAAGAAACGCAGCAAATGCGGCGGAAAATGAGCGAGTAATGGCGTCGGGAAGTGAGTCCGGAGGGTCACGGCGTAGCACAGCTACGAGCCGTTTAGATGCAACTGCTATGTATGCCGAAGCAATGGGAGAGGCGGTTGCCATAGGAGGAGAGGCGGTTGGGGTGCAAGGGGAGCCATCTGTCCAACCGAGGAGGTCCACTACTAGACGCACAACAAGAGCATGTACAAGCCAAGCAGGGCCATCTGGAGCCCAGGCCGGCCCATCTACAAGCCAAGCAGCGCCATCTGGAGCCCAGGCCGGCCCATCTAGTGAGCAACCGGAGCTATCTGGTAGACCATCTCGTACGGCATCTTTCGCAAGTGGTTTACTTCGGGGATTAAAATTTAGACGTAGCAATAATAGGTGATTTGTATGCATGTTGTAAAAATTGTGTGGACTTTATTTGTAATTTGTGTGTACTTTATTATTTTGTACGAAACTTAGAAATGAAATATTTGACTCTAATAGAAATCACTTAAAACAAAAATAATGCGGTTAAAAAAAAAAAAAAGGTACCAAGCCGGCCATTTTCTGGCCAGCTTAGGGAGGGAACATAGCCGGCCAAAAAATGGCCGGCTTGGGTATATTTCGATATTGAGTTGAGTTCTGGGTATAATTAATAATTTGTATTAAACTTTGGATATTAATAAAAATGTCGGAATAAAATCTGTTAAATTCGACAAGTGGAGACCAAACCTAACCTAACTGCAAATTAAGGAAGCTAGTACTTAAGAGTCTAATTCATCTTGCAACAAAAATTCAGCGAAACAAATGGGTCCTTAGAGAAGGCCCAAAATTCATTTTGGGCCGTGAAGCTTGAATGTACACCCCTCCAATTCCTTTGTTCGTTGTGGTTACGAGAACTACTGGCATTAATTAATAAATTAATTAAACCCAACAACCACAGCTATTAGTTTTATGATACAATGTATAATTGTGTATATAATATTAAAATTAGCCATTTGATGATTTATTATTTTTAACGGTTGATCCTCAAAATTTCAAATTATGTCTTTGTCATGACGACGACGAATTATTCATGATGGACCAAGCAAAAAGGCAATAATTAATTATATTTACTAAAATACACAGTTATTATGTTAATAAACAACGGAATTAAAAAGAAGAAAAGGGAACGCGATAAAAAAGGCGATCTAGGCGATCGCGCGAAACAAAAAATAAATCCCCAAAAAAACAGCGAAAAATCAAAGAATCAAAAGAAAACTCAACAGATCCAGTGGATCGTAGATGGTGAATCGCAATTCTTTCTCTCCCCTCTCTGGGCTTGATCCAAATCAAGGTGCTGTCAAGTTACAGATCCCCAAACGGGCTTCGGAAGGTACAACAATGGCGACAGGCCCAATCCTCTCTGAAACTTTCAAATCCGCTCTTCTCCGGCCTGTGACGACGAACCGACTCTCTACTACGCGCCAAAGCGTCCTTCCGTACTGGCGTCCTCGAGGTCTGGCAGAGAATCTTCTAGTCACGCGAGGAGCATTAGTAAGAGAGAAAATCGAGCAACTCCGCGCTTCATCTTCCCCAAATTCTCCTGTATGCTTCCGCTGTACTGATAAAGGCCACACTGCTGTGGAGTGTCGCAATGCGATTCTCTGCTTCATATGTAACAAGCTAGGGCATCGCTCCCTTTTCTGCCGATCGGTGACTCTCAACCCGCCGAATCTGCGCACAACCGCTCTACCACCTCCTGTCCCTAAAAATCCTACATCTCTTCCAAAACCAGCTATCGCACCTCCTCCGATCACCATGAGTGCCTCTGGTATGAAAGCTCCCATCCGAACTCTGTACTCTACAGAAGCAAGTGACCTGGAGGAGCAATCCTTTCAGCGTAGCTTCTTCTTAACTGATTCTCAAGGCTGGGGCGCGATTAAGATCGAGATAGCGCTGACAAAGCTGGTTAAGCATTTCAACTGGGTTGCGTGTCGGTTCGATGAACACCGATACCTTATTGAAGTGCCCTCCCCTCAGTGGCTTGAGAACACCATCGCCAGAGGTCAGATCCTGCTCGATAATATCCCCTTTAAGGTGTCACCATGGGACCCTTGTTACAGTGAAGGGTTGCGCATGATTCCTCTCTGGGTTCGGATCAGAGGTTTCCCCATCAAATTCTGGCAATGGGAAGAATTTGAGAAAGTTCTCAATGATTTTGGTGCAACCGTTCTTGAATTAGATCCAGCTACTAGATTCCGCCGTGATCGTCGCTTTGCTAGACTGCGCTTGGGGATGTGCGACCCGCTTCTGATTCCTCCCACTCACTGGGTCATGCACCGCGATTCTGGAGGGTACTTGTCCCGGTTTGACTTGATTATTGAGGTTGAACATCCGAAAAATTCTGGTCCGGGTGCTTGGGTGAAGAAGACGCAGACTAATGACCCGGTCAAATCCACCTCTGCTTCCAAGGGGGTTTCCATCACTGAACCAGCTGGACAATCTGGTATTTCCTCACGTACTACTCGCAACCCTCCCGTGTCTGGTAAGGGGAAGGGTAAAAATCTGGCTCTCTTAGAGGAAGAAGCCCTGAATTCTGAGTCAGAAGACGACTTACCAATGGTGTTTGGTTCTGCTGAGGGCCGCGCACCTCAACCCTCTGAAGGGACCTCTACCTTCACATGGCTGCCCTATATTCCAGCTTCCTATGGTTCTGGTTCTGGCCGCAATACTTCCTCGTATGCTCCCTATTATGGGGAAAATATTGGCCCCTTTGAAGAGATAATTGCTGATGCCCCACCAACTCAGCATAGGCTGCCCCACACTGCTCCTAGCGACACACCCACTCTGGTTCCTGAGATTAGTGTGAATCCAGATCCTTTATCTCCTCCCCATGCCTCACCTGCTGCTCCAATCGAGTTGGCCGCAACTCCTGCCTCGCCCACAACACCTACTCCAGACCCTCCTACTAGTGCAATACCTACTATCACTTCTGAGCGTCTACAACTCCTAGTACATACTACCACTCAGGAAGTCCTTGCCACACTCCAGGACCATGCGACACCAGTAGCTGCCAGCACCTCTATGGCTGCTCCATTGGTCAACCCTATAGTCCAGCAACAACTTACCACAGTCACACCTCAAGTCCCTGAAGCTGAACCTAGGAAGAGGGGGCGACCACCTGGTAGACAATCCGGCATCAAACTCCCTGCTCGCAAAAGTGTTCGGATTAAGTCTCAAGGTGGTGACATTACCAATATCCTTCACAGAGCTACTGCAAGAGCGCAAGCTAGGTACAACCTTAGAAGTAATGAGAAAGGTACATCTCTTCTTAATTGTTTTCCTTACTCTAGGCTTACTACTGAGGAAGTAATTGATCTGTTTCGGGCTTATAGTATAGAAATAGGCTTAGAGGGCATGGATTCTTTACATCTTATTAAGGCTATCCAACTGCTGACTAGAGCTGAATTTGATGAATTGATTATGCAAGCCTTTGCTTTGATAAAAACTAGAGGATCTAATACTAGACTTATCTTAGTGCAGAATCAAGAGGGTAGATTAGGTTTTTCATGAATATTCTAAACTGGAATGCTCGAGGTTTGAATGCCCCAAAATCTAGGAGAATATTAGGGGATTTAATTAGGGAACATAAGGTAGATGTTATTGCTATACAGGAAACAAAAAAAGAAACGTTTACCCACAGATGCCTGAAATCTATAGCTAGTAACTTTGATAAATGGATATGGCTACCTTCCAAGGGTAGTTCAGGTGGTATATTGTTTGGCTGTGATACTGATGTGTGCTCTGTAGATAATTATAGTCTCCATGAGTTCTCTCTAGATGTATTCATTTCTACTAAAAAAGATAGATGTCAATGGATGATCACCATTGTTTATGCTCCTGTAGCTAGACATCTTAAACCTGCCTTTTGGGAGGAACTTAAGACCAGTAGATTGGGTAGACAAGATATGTGGGTTCTATGTGGTGATTTTAATGCCGTTAGATCAAGAGATGAAAAGTCAGGGGCTAATTTCGATATTAGACTTAGTGGAAAATTTAACTCTTTCGTCGAACACTTTCACTTGATTGAACTTAAACTACCAAATAAAAAATTTACTTGGCATAGTGGTAGAAATAAGGCTCTGCTAGATAGATTTTTAGTTAACATGGAATGGATGGATAAATATGATCGGTTTACTATTCGTCACCTTAGCTCCTATGGTTCTGACCATAATCCAATTTTGTTGAATGTTGGGTTTACTCCTCTTACAAAAACTCCTTTCAGATTTGATCCCGAATGGCTTGGGCATGAAGAATTTGTTTCTCTTATTATTAAATGGTGGAATGAAAAACCCCTTTCTGACTTTAGAATAGGATTAGCATGGCACAATAAACTCAAATTTATTAGACGAAAAATTCAAGGTTGGGCTAGAAACTATTATGGGGCAAAAAGAAAAATAAAAAGTCATTTCTTGGATCAATTAACAAATTTGGAACAAATTAAAGATGAGAGAGATCTTACAACAACAGAAATGGATATGTGGCTTTACCTGAAAAACCAATTAGATATTATTTATTTGGACGAAGAAAAATATTGGCATCTTCGGGCTAAACAGCAATGGCTACATGTTGGAGATGCCAATACAAAATTTTTTCATCGGATTGCAAGTACCAAACGTAGGAAAAATAAAATTCTAGCTTTGGAGATTAATAATACTTTGACTAATAATCCTGATGACATACATCATCATGTTTTAGATTTCTATAAACACTTGCTTGGGTCTGAGGGGTATACATTTGCCAAGTTGGGGATTGATTTTTGGAACTCACAAGATTTAGTAACACCTCAAGAAAACTATGTTTTATCAGCAAATATTACCGAGGCTGAATTAAAGAAGGCCATTTTTGACTCTGACCCTCAGGGAGCTCCTGGCCCTGATGGGTTTTCCTTTTCCTTTTATCAACATTTTTGGGATCTGATAAAAAATGATTTATTGCGAATCTGTCACAATTTCTGTAATGGAACACTAGAACTCCAATTTTTGAATAAGTCCATCATTTGCCTCATTCCTAAAGAACATGACGCTCAAGTCATCCAAAAATTCAGACCCATCAGCCTAGTGAATTGTAGCTTTAAGATCTTATCAAAAATTCTGACTTATAGACTTGAACCTGTCCTACAAAGATTGATAGATAACACCCAATCTGCCTTTCTAAAAGGCCGATATATATTGGATAATGTTGTTTTAAGTCATGAAATCATTCACCATTGTCGAAGCACTCACCAACGTGGGGTGGTACTGAAAATTGATTTTGAAAAGGCGTACGACAAAATCAATTGGCAGTACCTTCTCCAAGTGCTGAAATCTAGAGGATTTAGTGAAACGTGGATCCAATGGTTAACAAATTGGCTTCAAAGTTCCCAATCATGTGTCAATATTAATGGGGATCTTACTCCATATTTCTTTTGTAAGCGGGGGGTACGACAAGGTGACCCATTATCTCCATACCTATATAATTTAGCAGCCGACACCCTAAGTAAATTGTTTGCCAAGGGAAGGGACCGAAATATAGTACAAGGATTAGGCCCTCCATGTTTAAACCAGCATGCAGTGACGAATTGTCATTATGCCGACGACACCATATTATTTCTTAAAGCTGATTCCAAAAATGTTGACACCGCTTGGTGGACTATGCTCATGTTTGAAGCTATATCAGGGATTAGGATGAACCTTGATAAAACCGAATTGTATCCCATTAACTTGTCTGTAGCAGAAGCTCAGGAATTTGCTACCTTATTTCGATGTAAATTGGCCAAGTTTCCTTTCAAATACCTTGGTGTCCCTCTCCATGAAACAAAACTTGCCAATAAAGATTGGGGATCTCTTATTGATAAAATTAGGAAGAAATTGCAAACTTGGAAAGGGCAGTTGCTCTCGTTGGGGGGACGAATTACTCTCCTAAATGCCGTGTTATCTGCTGTTCCTTTATACCAGTTATCTTTATATAAAATTCCGATAGGGGTAGTTAAAGAAATTGATCAGATTAGGCGACGGTTTCTCTGGCAAGGTTCGGCAGAGAAAAAACGGTATGCTTTGATTAATTGGGAAAATGCTTGCATAGCTAAACATTTAGGTGGTATGGGTATTCTTGATTTACAACAAATGAATGATGCATTACTTCTCAAGTGGTGGTGGAAATTCCATGATCCCACTTATACTAATCTTTGGAAACATGCCATCCAAATGTCGCAGGAAAGTGGCATCTCTCCTTCACCATTCTGGTTAGGTATCCTAACTATCCACAAGTTGGGCAAGGTTTGTGTTACTTATACACCAGGGATCACAGGTCAGGTAAGCTTTTGGAATGATATATGGTACCAAAACTGTGCTTTAAGTACCACGTTCTCCCAATTATATCAAATCTGTCTCACCCCACACATTACTGTACAAGAGGTTTTGGCATCTCAAGGTGACACAATCTCTTTTAGAAGAGAACTATCAGGCATCTTATTACGAGACTGGCATGCCATCCTTGCTCTCATTAGCTCAACTGCCTTCACCCATGATGTTGATCATATGTCCTGGAGATGGGACTCTAAAGGGATTTTCACTGTTAAATCTATTTACACTTTTCTTAATTTTAGGGGGATTAAATATAATAAACCTATGCTCTGGTGGAAACTACCAATTCCTCCTAAGATACGAGCATTCATGTGGCTTATGAGTCGTAATAAAATTTTGACTAAGAGGCGATTACAATCAAAAGGTTGGACAGGAGACCCCTCCTGTCATTTCTGTAGAGAACATGAGTCCAATAAACATCTTTTCTTTGAATGTTTCTTTGCTAAACATGTGTGGTTTTGGATGGGCAAATGTCAGGAGTTCTTTATTCATTGGCATTCCATCAATGATGTTATTGATTTCGCCTTAACACTTTCTAAAACACAACGAACCGCCTTCCTATTGGTTGTTAGTGCAGTAATTTGGGGACTTTGGCGACAAAGAAATGATATTTGCTTTAATAATGCTATTCTACATTCTTGTAAAAATACCATATTGACTATTCTTTCTTGTATCCATTACTAGCTAGGTTTGGTGTCAGAGGAGGTGCGGACTGAAGTGGAGAATTGGCTGCCAACTAATCTGGATGACATCCCGCTCCAAGTGGCAGATCCTGAAGCTATGCAAATGCTCCTGTGGGTTACTGATGACCCGGAGGAGTAGCAGGCGTTGACAATATCTTTTTTTTACTAATAATCAATAGCCTAATATGCATTCTGTGGCTTCATTGTGGTAGCCTTTAAACACTTTTGTAGTTTGCTTATTTCGTATAGTACCAGTAAAGGTAGTTTTGGTGCTTGCTGTGCACTGTTCTTACTGGACAAAGTGCTTTTTGGTTAAACTCTTTTCTATGCTGTAAGTTACCAAAGTTTCATATTAATGAAACGGGCCTAGGCCTCTTTTACAAAAAAAAAACAACGGAATTTAAAATTTCTTATAATTGTTGCTTCATTGACAAAGTCTTTTATTATTGTTTTAAGAAATAAAAAAATGAAATCTTTAATTTCGGTTCGCTAACAAATTAAAAAAAACAACATGCTATGCACCAAGTAATTCATGCAATCGGTGAGGCTTTTCATGCTTCCTTGAAATTTCATTTAATTTATTTGGAGTTCATTTTTTAATTCTATAGCCCAAAAAAATAATTAAATAGGGATTCATTGACAACGGCTTGAGTTAACAATTTTGACAACGCGCTTTCTTAAATTAAGTAACAGAAAATATATATTACAAATAAAAAAAATATAGACATATTGTTTGTATAGCAATTTTCATGTAATTTGAATGTCATTTGTTAATTCATATCTTTAAATATGGATTGTTGTAAATTTTGATTTAGTTTTGGATGAAGGAATATATAGAAGTCAAGCCTCTATATATTCATGTATTGATAAATTTTTGAACTTGTATTGAATTTAATTATTATATATGTGTGATGTGCATAATGTATACAAATTGAAGGTTTTTAAAATTATGAACTATTTTTTACGGTTGTAAAAATTATCAAGTTAATTTGTTGTCAATAGATCTCCATCTATTGCAAAATCCTTGCTAGAATACTCACCAAAAGAAAAGAAAATAAGAAGTACAAAATTTTATATATATTTCACAAATTCTAAAAAAAATGTTGTGTTTACATATATAAGCAATTTCACAATTAAATTTCAAAGAATGAACCTATAAAAATAGCAAATTATATATAGAAATTAAAAACAACAAGTACACAATTCATGAATCAGCAAACTGATCACCATCTCATCATCATGTTCGCCGGTATCCGCTATCAAGCTTTCATCCAGTATCTGACGACGTTGCAACTGGTTCGGTTGAAGAAGGCAGCTGGCATTCCGGGAACGGTAACACTGAGTTTTATGGGGCATTTTACGCTCAGTTGCCTCTTCCTGGTATTGACCCATTTGAACCGGTATCTGACGTCTCCATACAGCCACAAATTCACGCTGTAAATCCCCGTTGTGTTTTCTTCTTTCAAATAATCCTCAACGCCATTGCTACGCAGCCAGAAGTACGTGCCGCCACCTACATCGGATTTTAGCACCGTGCTGTTTGTTGGTTCCTGTTTTTGTACATTTAAATTATTAGGTTTTTAGCAAGTAAGTTTGATCTTATTTGAATTTTGAAGCATTTGATCTATTTTTTTGGTCTAATTAAATTATTTTGTCTGATTAATTAAGTCTGTAAATTATTACCATTTCCTATGATTGAGTGTATAAATTTTTCAAATGCTAGGGTTTACTATACTTTATTACGTCAACACGTTTAGGAAATATTAATTGAATGAAAAATTACACAAAAATCAAAATTTAATACTCAAACCTTTATAGCAACCAAAACATGAATATAATAGATATATTGATACTTTACCTGGTAGAAGGTAGGCAGTGCAGTCCAATCAAACCGTGCATCCTGATAAAACGAGTCGAGCTCGAGCCAGTCATAGTATATGCCGATGAACTTGTTCGGGTTTTGCATGCTAACGACTGCCGTCAAATTATAATTGATATAAGGCGGCATGGTCTTGAACATTTGAAACCTATTCAACTGCGCTGCCTCCACATAAACATTCACCGGGTACGGCCGGAAGAATAGCCAAAGGAACAAAACTATGACACCAATGAAAAAAAGAACAGCGATGATGAACTGGACAACATGGCCGAAAAGTTTAGCGCAACAATTCGACCGGTTCCGCTCCTCCTCCGGGTAGAAGTACGGGTCGATGTACTTGTACGGGTGGCTACGTGGCACCTTTAGGGCTCTTTGTAGGTGATACATGGTTGTGTTTGGGTTGTGCAATCAATTATAGTTGTGTATAGCAAACAAGAAATTTAGAGAGAGAAATAGAGAGAGGGGAGAAAATATGATGATATTAGGACAAGAGGAGGAAGGTGTAAAATGTTTTTTTGAGGTGATTTGCACAACTGAGTCTCTGGGTTTTGTAGGAAAAGCAGAGAGCGTACGAAATCTATAAAATATTTTTTGTTTTGTTGAACTTAAAATATTGTTTTCGGCCGTGTCAAAAAGAAAGAAAACGAGTCTATGGAATTTACTGATCCTCTCCATTTCATAGAAAAGCATACTCCTCCATTTTGTTGGTAGTAAATGCATATGCAGATATGTATAATATTTGCACTATTGCACATGTACTATATACTATAAGATTTATGGTTAGCATATGTAATTTTTTTTTTTTTGCAATATGTGGTACACTAATTTTACGAAAGTTATCCAATTAATTTGTGAATTCTGGTTATTGCAAGAAAGTTGTAAAAAAAATAATATTTTTTTAAGAAAATCAACATCAAGGAAAATTAAAGTTTCAGCAAATTAACTTAGAAGATAAATGATAACTTTTCAAAATCACAAAAGTTGGTCATTTTATTTCTTATCATTTGTTTCATTTTTTTACTATAAAAACCATTTGGAACTAAGAAAATGTTTTAACTTTTTTTTTGAAGCGCCTTAGAAAACATTTATGAGAAAGGTACTTGATCAAACCAAACTCTCTTTGGTGAATTCCAACCTTTTAAATCTCACTACATTTCTAAGTTTATTTAAAATTAAATAAATTCCAGTATGTGAAATATATATCATAATCATATATTCACCAAGTTTTCTAGTACTGGAGAAGAATTCTGCAAAGACTTTAATTAAATAATCTTTTCAAGTTCTTCATTGTTAGCATGCAAAAGCACAATCTTTATTTTTATTCAAGAATTGAAGCCGGTTCATTCTTCATATGATTTAAAACCTTCAAATTAAACATTGTTTCAAGAGAAATTTAAATTAATTACTATGTTTGTTACTAATTTATTTGTTAGTTGTACTTCTCAATGACGTTTGGAGCACATCCAGTTGCAAAGGGATTCAAAAGCACTATTTAAATAAAAATAAATGAAAACATGTATTCAAGTTATGATTTCTTGTCATTGACGTGCGTGCGTTATTTAAAAGCATTGCTATGATGCTTTTGTTTATCAAATAGTTTTGCAGCTGTACAATTATTTAATCATATAATTAGAAGCTGTATCTAACTGCTAATACTAAGTCATACAATTCTATGAGAGAAAATCATAGGCTTTGTTTGATGATATTTTGGACATTAAATTGGGTATTGAAATATAATGGTATATTTAAAGGGATAATGAATATGGTAATTGAATATGTTGTTAATGGAAAATAATTAAAGGGGATATTGCTTGATTCAGGGATTTCAACTAGGGCTACAGTTCTGATTGGATATTATATGTCCGTACTTGGATCCATATTTGAATTTGTGCGGATTTGAATATTCGGATACGCATAGTTTGTTGATACAAATATTGATACAATTTTGCATATACGGATACAGTTTCATTTTCAG
The DNA here is from genome assembly GCA_028015225.1 of Carex myosuroides. NCBI lineage: Eukaryota > Viridiplantae > Streptophyta > Magnoliopsida > Poales > Cyperaceae > Carex > Carex myosuroides. The sequence continues at coordinate 7,495,825 of CM051470.1, read as the reverse complement.
ATGCAGATACGGATATAAATACGAACAATTATTCATATATGTATTTTTTTTTATATTTTTGAATATTCGTTTGTGCGGATACAGATACAAATACAGATACAAATAATTATCCATATCCATATGTTTTTATCTGTTTGTTCAAGAATCATATATGTTTAGAGAGGAATATTTTTGTGGCATGTTTTGATTAAAATATGGTTATGTTGGTGATTAATTTTTGTTAACGAGATATTATATTTTGTAATGACATAACAAGATCAACATGAGAAAAAAAATTGTTCACCATAATGATCGAATATACAAATTATATATGTATTTTATATTATTTTTATTTTTCTAATGAAAAAATAAATTATTGAGTAATATGTTAATTTTTTTATAATATTTTTAAATTAGGTATTTGATTATATCCGTATCTATATTCGTATCCGTTAAATATATAATCTATATACGTATCTATTTAATAATATCTGATCAATATTCATGTACAAAAAAAATACGGATATAGTTTTACACTTTTACCACTATCTGATTCATATATGATGCCTTGCACCCCTAATTTCAATTGCCTATATTACTGTTATGTAGAATAACTTAGACCTAGTAAACTGGTTAAATATTCATACAATAATATGATATGTATTTATGTAACTTATTCGAGTCTATTTGTACTGTACCTGAAAGAAAACACAAAATGTTTCTACTATAGAATTGTCATGAGTCATGACCAGATTTCATTACTATGTGTAGAAATCGAACTACAAACCAAGTTTCTTTTTTTTTCTTATCATTAAAGCCCATAGGCCATTCCTTTAATTGAAACCAGAAAGTTACAGGGTACAAAGATTCCAAATAAAACCCATTCCTGCGATTTCCCTTCCAAATAAACAAATACCAGTAAAAATACCAGCATTCCCTTAATAGCCCCTTGTACCCTGATACACTAGCGCCTTTCCAATTTTCAAGTACATAACACTTTTTTCAAACTAGATGAATACATGTAAGCCTCTAATATATTCTATCTAGGATTCCAATTCATTTTTGCACCTGCTGACATAGAAACATTCATAGTGATGCTGCTCCTTCAACATTCTCCATATAAGCTCCAATCTGACTCAGTGTAGCTGGCGGTTGTAGCCTGGAGCATAGGTTAGCTAATGACTGATTATCAGTGTAGCAATGCCTGGTACATGCCCTTATACCCATCTGAATAGCAAAGCAGATTGCCTCTCTCAGCACCTATGCCTCTGCTTGATAGGAGCAGCATGCTGAAATTCCTGCTGAAATATTCTACAAAGAAATATAAGAACATCAAACCAAGCTAAGGTTATTTACTCTTCTACCCATATTCTACTCTGTAATAAATTCAGGAAATTTCACTAAATTTTCACAACACCCATTACCGTAATTTTCTCTCCAAGTAACCTCCTCTTTGATCTTACCAGAATTGCCTCCTTGGCATGAATTTCCTTTCTCCTTTCTCTTTTTTGTTGCATGATTTCCCTTAAAGTACTCTGGCAGTATGGTACCATGATAAACTACGTTTCAGTGATACATATTACATTGGTCATGCCTAAATTATGATGCTGCTACTTTGAACAAGTTCTCATGTCCCCATACATAGTTGGATTTGCTGGGATGAATTAATCGGCAGCAGTACCAGTCTTGAGCAGATTGCATTAGATGACCAAATTTCACTATTTTTACCAACCATGTACCAGTTTTGATATCAGCAAAGTAACTGAATTTTGTTACTTTGCTATGGATACTGGATAGAGTGGTACTCCTATGTCTCAGTAGGTACAATTCATGGTGCAGGGAATATGGTACAAGTACCGTGTCTATGGCGGTGGCACTGCTGTCTCTGGTAAACATTACAGACTTGATGGTACACAAACACATACAATACACTAATCATTGTAAACAATTAAGTTGAAGAAAAATATTAACAAACGAAATCTAATGTGTAAAGAAACAATAAAGAATTTAATTATCTATTAAACCATCTACATATGAAAAAAAAGGGCGTAAAGAACAACAATCAAGTACAGTCCTGTCTCCATTAAAGTTCAGTAATGTGGCTATCTGACAAGGAATTGTGTGAAATTTCTTTATGAATAAATAACTGGCATTAGCTACTAAACACACAGAAAAGAAAATTAATATGATATTAATAAAAGAGGAGGGTTCAAATGCCTCCATTTTTTGTGCCTCCATTTTTTGTGCCTCCATCATGCCTCCATTTTTAAGAACTTCAATAATCCAAAATTTAAAACTTAGAAGTCAAAATAAAACCGTTGGATATGATCTACATCATTTTATCTATGCACGTGTAAAAAATTGTGATATTTCAACTTTGTTTTAATTGTCATCAAGAGCTTGTAAAAACGTACTAATGTGGATAATTTCTAGACGTTGATTTTTCAAATTCTTGATTCACATAAAACAAAATAGAAATGTGATATTTTTTTGTATGAGCACATAGATAAAATAACATAGATCACATCAAACGATTTTATTTTGACGTTTAAGTTTGAAATTTTGATTTATTAATGTTTTAAAAAAAATGGAGGCATGATGGATGCACAAAAAATGGAGGCATTTGAACCCTCCTCTTAAAAAAATTAACATATAGACACAATTACTGAGTTTTGAGATGAAGCATGCACAATAATTCTTCTATTTTCATCATATGTATCTTGTGCATCAATTTGACCGACAATAACCTCTCCTGAGAACATCAACAACTCTGGTAATCATATGGTATCGGTTCAGTTGAGTTATACCGAGAGCATACCTTGACCGAAGAGGATTTCATAGAATGAATGACTCGATTTTCTCTCGATACCTAAGATCCTAGATAATTTTAACAGTTAAAAACTATGTTGCTATTCCAGCCCCCAAGTAACAGTCCCTGCATTGTCAAATACCACAGCTTTGATAGCAGAATACAAAACGAGTCCCGAAGGCAAGTACCAGGCAAAGATCCATGCTTTGGGGGCAATGCCACTCAGAGACAATTCAGCAAACAGGTAAGCTGCAACACCAATTGGCAATCCTCTTGACCTCTTCAGTGCACAGAGCTCCATGATAAGGGAGCCGAAGAACGCAAATTCCAGATCCACTCAACAAATCCAGAATGGAACTCATTTTCAAATGCTATATGAAAGGTTGCATGACGCAATTCCACATCTAATCTACACAGGTTTGGAGATTTATTCCGGTTTGGACTTCTTAGTCCCACAATGGTAAATCATAAAAATAGCATAGCATTTATATTACCTGCGCGTAGGCTATTCATCGCCGAGCTCAGTAGCGTGGGCTTGTAATCCAAGCGGAGGCACTGGATGACTTGAACGATTGGTTCACCTCCGTAGACCGGATCTCACCCGCTCTCAGTTGGCCCGCCCGTTCCAAGTTGGGCAGTTGATCTACGCAGCTTAGGCGAAGGCCTGGGTTGAGTGGATCTTAGAGGAGAGGGAAATGCGTGAGGCTGGTTTCACAGAGCAGCGAATACCTCTCGCTCTCAACGGTGGAAGGATAACGGGCCCGTGCTGTTGCGATCCACAATGGTCCTAGGAGAGTTCCAATCGGACGGTCATCCTTTTTCCTGTTTTGGATCCGCTATCCTCCAGACGAGATCAGAGAGCACCAGAGGAGAACCGTTCGAGTGATAGTTAGGAGATAAACAAAAAAACTTCTCTCCCTCTCTCTCTGTTTTTTACGGTACTTTATTTCTCTTTAGATTTTAGAAAGATGTTTGGCAACCGTTCGAGCGAATATTTTAAATGCATTTGATTTCCAAAAGCATTTTGAGAGGTTAGGAGAGTTTTGTTTTGTTTTATACTAACAATTTCGAAGGTCTTTCACGACAATATTAGGCCGGATCTTTGTATAATACAGAGGTGTTTGTTGCTGTCATGTGTAAAAAATGTATTAATGTAGATAATTTTTAGACGATAATTTTTCAACTTATTAATTCATATAAAAACAAAATCAAAATGTGATAATTTTTTATGAGCACATAGATAAAATGATGTACATTATATTTATCGGTTTTATTTTGACTTTTAAATTTTAAATTTTGAGTTATTAAAATTTTTAAAAATGGAGATATAGTGGAAGACAAAAACTGAAGGCATTTGAACCCTTCTCATTCTCAAATACCATTTTATAGATTTTTTTCATGGTTTTTGTATTTTGCACACCTGTATATTAAAAAAATCTTAGTATCTACGTTTGTTTTTTGGAGCAGCAATGGTTTTGCTAATGTACATGTCCAGTTTGACATCTGGGGAGGGATTTTATGTCTGGCAAAACCTGGAGAAAAAAAAAATGGATCTTTTAAGTTTTAATTAATCTTTTTTGGACATTTTTCCTCCCCAAAATTCATAGATATCAAAACTACCAGAAACAAATATTTGTTATATATGCACTTTTCAGACTCAATGCTAGCTTCTCTTATTTTAACTAATTATCTATCTTTAGTATTTTTTACAGCAACCTAGGGATGTTGGATCAGGCAGGATATTTTTATATTTGTACCTGTCTAAAATTAATTTTATCAGTTACCACGTTAAGTGGTAGTGTTATTTATACTCTACTTTTAACTATTAAGATTAATGGATAATACTAAACAACTTAATTATTGAAAAATTGATAATTTATATGATCTAACTAAAAATTATAGCAAACAAATAATATAATACTTTAAATACGTTGTGTATATAATATGCTAAGAAATAATAAAAAAAAAACTATAATGAAAGATCTCATTATTGTTAAAAGAATATAAATTAATAATCAAATTGAACTACATAAATCTGCACGGAGGTTGCATATTCAAAATCCAAATAATGATCATTTATAAATATTCAGAGGTGAGGAATTTCTTTCACATTTTTTTATTGAATGATCATTTATAAATAATTGATCTGAACTCAGACCAGATCATCTGACTCATCTCCACCATAAACATGTTTTGTTGTCAAGAAAAAGTATGTAATTATTTCTCATTTTCTTTGAAATGTTTCATGAATGTTCCCTCAAACAGCAACAACAACAACAACGAACATGCATGAAACATTTCAAAGAAAATGAGAAATAATTACATACTTTTTCTTGACAACAAAACATGTTTATGGTGGAGATGAGTCAGATCTGGTCTGAGTTCAGGTCAATTTACTTTTTAACTTCTTCTGATATGCAAAATGGAGATTGTATTCATTTCATCTTCATATTTTGGATTTAGCCTTGTCTGTTGAGAAAAAGAGAGACTCGTCAAGTCTGGTCCAATCCTTCAGTGGGCCTGATCTGATATGGCTAATCAGCTCAACTACCTACACAGTTTTTGTTATATCTTTATGAAATTCACTAATTTCGGTTGCACATAACTTGTGTATATATAAACTTCCTATGTACTTTTGTCCCTGCCTCAAAAACAATTGCCGAAGCAACGCCAGGTCTCTGCCTAGTTCAACTTTATTCCCTGGAGAATGGAGTAGGTCCGATGCCCATCGGACCTACTTTTAGGTTCAACAAGCATGATGACCGCCCGATCTAATTTAAGATTTGTGCGCACGAAAATTGAAACATGCAAGCACGAAATTTAAAGCATTTTGCACGAATCTTAAAGCAAATCAACAGTGATTAAATCCATCGAACCAAAGACCTACTCTCAAGTGTATTCGGTGATATGCCTCCCTTTCAACATCTACCAAAATAATATATACCCTATCTCCATTTATAATAAAAACGGAGACGTCAGTTCTATATCAAGAATATATTGCATCTTTGCATGATACTGCTTCACAACTGTTTTATAATGTTAGAAGTTTTCTATTTTTTTTTAAATTCATATTATTTAATTATCCGACAAATATTTATTTTGTATTCGTATTCTTAGATTATTTGCTCCGATATCTACACAGTTTGTTACAAAAAACCGGGTATGATTTATAAATTTTTACACGGTTTCTCTTTGAACCGTGTATAAATTATAAGGAAGTCCAAGCAATTAGCGCAAAAAACCAAGCATTCTAGAAAACTGTGTAGAACTTGTTTATGCTTATCTGTCATCTGTTTTTTTTTTTTTTTCAATTAACAATATTGATTGTTAAAAATGTCCGGAACTGAGTCATATCATTTCTCAATTACATATTAAAAGGGTTTAAGTGTCTTCTTTTTTCGTCTCTTCATGCTCTTTATTTTTTTATTTTGTTTATAAATTATAAAAGCCACATAACAAATAAAATGCTTGATGTGAAAACCATATAACATTATGGTATATTGACTTTTTTTGCGAGAACCAATAATTTGGAAATTTAGAAATATTTCAGGTCACTGAAATTTTTTGAGGAGATTCGGATGCCTCTGATTTAGAAATAGTAACTTTTTTGCGAAAACCAATAATTTGAAAATTTAGAAATATTTCATGTCACTGAATTTTTTGAGGAGATTCGGATGCCTCTAATTTAGAAATATTGATTTTTTGTCCCCGTTTTACCTCTTCTCTGGTGGTCCTTACCAATATCCCCAAAATCCGTGTTTTTATGTGGTTATCTCATCATAATAAAATCCTAACTAAAAGCAATCTAGCTACCAAAGGGTGGGTTGGGGACCAGAACTGCTTAATGTGCTATGACACTGAAACTGTGACCCATTTATTTCTTAAGTGTCCTCTATCGCAACAGATTTGGTTCTAGTTAGGCCAAAGTCAAGATTTCATGCAATCTTGGGATACTTTTACAGATGTCATCAATTTTTCTTATACACTTTCAGTTGTGCAAAGAACAGGTTTTCTGATTGAGTGCCTTGTGCTGGAATATTTGGAAACATAGAAATGACATTTGTTTTAATACTACAGTTCCTAAAACAGCTAGACAGTTGATATTACTAATCAAATCGATGGTTATTTTCAGGATAGGTAATCTCCCTTCTACTACCCAAGATGCAGCTGTGGCATGGCTACCCGTTTTGGAAGATGCAATTCCGATAGCAAGCTATATGCCTCTCGAGATGGTGGTGTACCAAGCACCTGATGTGTCTCTGCCTCAGGAATGAAGATGGGACAACATTTATATTTAGTTTTTGCAAACAAAAAACTTTGTGGTCTAGTTAAATCTAATCTACCGTACTTTTGGTGTCTGGACAGTTCTTGTATTTGGTTAATATGCTTGCGGGCCTGTTATGCAGCTGGACATATCAGTCTAGCACAATAGCTAGTTTGAACTGAATTTTTGTAATTATATGTTTCAGCAATGAAATGGGCTTTTATGCCTCTTTTTAAAAAAAAAAAATATTGATTTTTTTGGCGAGAACCACTAATTTGAAAATTTAGAAATAATTTTACTTTCATCCTGCTTTTATTTATAAAAAATGACAATAATAAACCTTAAAAGTTAGAAGCTAATTTAATTATTTTTTACGAGTATAGAGAAAATTTTCGGTATTTTTTACATTTTTGCTTCCTTTTAATTGAAAAAACAGCAGAGCACCAAAAAACATGTAAAACTTATTTACATCGATGAATCTTTACTAACAAGTTATGATGCTTATCAAAATAAAAAATCTTTAATTTTTACCATAGTAATGACATAAACTAGGTTCGATTCAAACCCAAATTGAAAAAAAATATATATATTCACAAAATATAATTCAGTTAACAAAACCACTTAACACAATATCTAACACTTAACAAAACAAATTAACAAAATATATTATCCACTGCTTCATGAAAGATAACAAAACCACTTAACACAATATCTAATACGTAACAAAACTAATTAACAAAATATCATTCACTGCTTCATGAAAGTTAACAAAACAACTTAACACAATATCACTTAAAAAAACCAATTAACAAAATATCATCCACTGCTTTATGAAAGTTAACAAAACCACTTAACACAATATCTAACACTTAACAAAACCAATTAACAAAATATCACCACTGCTTCATGAAAGTTAACAAAACCACTTAACACAATATCTAACACTTAACAAAACCAATTAACAAAATATCATCCACTGCTTCATGAAAGTTAACAAAACCACTTAACACAATATCTAACACTTAACAAAACCAATTAACAAAATATCATCCATTGCTTCATGCAAGTTAACAAAACCACTTAACACAATATCTAACACTTACAAAACCAATTAACAAATATTCCAATTCAGGATAACAAAATTAATAAATATATGCTAAACTTAACACAAAATATCTAACATAAAATAACTAACTCAACTGGTGAATGAAAGTCCTGATATTAACATTTACCATAGTCACAATAAAAATTATCATAACTAGATTAAGTACGAAAGTGGAGTTTCGACAGAAACTAGATCTTCGGCCGAAAGATATTCCAGGTGAAAGCACCATAAGACATTTTTTCTCATGGTTATATTAAGATTGTCGTCAATTTCCACCAATGTCTTATACTTGCAATCCAAGGCTTTGGACTATTTTAGAGAATTTCATTTTTAACGAGTATTATTTCTCTTATTTGTGAATTTTTTTTCATCATTTGTCATTTCCTTTGCTGCTCTCTTTCTTTCCCATCAAAATAGTTTTTTTAACTTAAGAGATTAAAAGGGATTAGAATAGTGGGTTCCCACTCCACAGACACATTATGCATGCATGGGTCCCGTGTACAACTCCAATCCAATCAGCGAACAGCGCATAGGCTTAATTCCGTTGTACCATGCATTTTCTTTGTTATTCCTAACAAATCTTGAGGCAAATATTATTTGCATGTTTACTTTACCACAAATGCGTGCTACATAATTGTTATCTCATTTCTTGCCTTTTTGTCTTGTTCCTTTTGGGACACAATCGTACCACCAAGTGATAACAAGTGATGAGAATTCATATCTACCTTATGAGCAACATAAAAGATCATTCATCTTAAATGTTAGAGTTGATTGGCATTCCAATATACTGGCGAATTAAACGTTTATTAAATAGTCCATGTATGTTTTTTAGTCCTTGTCTGTACAATAAGCTTACTCTATTTGATTAGCGGAATGTTAGCCACCAAATTTTGTTGTCAACTATAAATCAATATTCCAACTGTTTGTAAAATTTGAAATTTCATAATGAACGATATAACTTATTTTTGAATTTGTCGTTTAACTACAATGTAATTATTAGATTATATATTTAAATAATAGTTATGTAATCATCAATATTATTGAACTAGATTCATTATCAATTTTTTAAAAATATTTCCAAAGAAAACATGCATGGTTCCTGTATCTACCACTGTCAAAAATATTTTCCGCACTGATAAGTGGTAATAAAAAGTACTGACCGTTGAACTTGGGATCGTACATTTTCATAAAACAATTAGCAAATTATATTATTTGGAATTATAAAAGTACTTGAATTTTGGACTTTCTCTTCTATGAAGTCCGGCCCAATAGCAATGATATAAACAAGCATTTGAAAATTTGAAGTCCAAACTCAAAAAGAGACGCTCTGTCCGGTTTCTAATACTCCCATCGCCAATTTAGTCCCACATGCAAGGAACAAAAGCGCTGGGAACGCCAAGGCATCTATAAGAAGAGATTGGGGTGTATGAGAATAGGTACTTACCTGGACGGGGTCAATGAACGATCAAGAAGGTTCATGGCCTAGGTTAGTGGCCCACATTGCACTTGAGTGGGAGCACTGGCTTACCATCTGCCCAAGTGGCAGAGTGGACGTCGTAATTTGTTTTTGAGGGGGTACGCGTTCGCGCGGCCCCTGCCATTTCTTAATTCAACATTAGCAGGTAAATGTGATTATTTTATCTCATTGTTTTTTTCTAGTGCTGTATAATTAACAGTTTAATTAGCAACTAAATTAAACAGAAGGCAGAGTTTAGAAGCTCACATGAGTCAAATACATGGAAAACTACAACATGGCACACAAACCAAATAATTTAAAGAAGTCGTTAAACAGCTGGAGGCGCAATCCTGGCCCGCTTTCTTAAATCAGCCACGAAGGCGACTGATTTGAAAAGCGCCTTCATCTTCCTGTTCCTACGCGGTGTTTGCGGCCTCACATACTGACTGCTGAATGCTTGCAATGAAACCATGAACCAACGCCTCACACAGGCTATGGTCAAAACTGTCACTACTTGATGGATTTTGAAATATGTTATCAGTTGAGATATATTCATTTAATACATTTGTTTCATAATTTGCAGAAAGTTGCCCATATATTGCTGGCATGTCACCTATAATTTATATGTGTTATGCATAGCGCGGATGGCTAGTGTATTACGGCTCAATATGATACTTTTTAAAATTCTAACGGTCGATCTGAACCGTTCAATGTGATAATCATATGAATATGTACTTGTAAACTAAATTTTATATTTTTTTGAATTTTTTTAGATAGGTAGAATTTTTTATGGTCCAGAATTTTCAGAAAACACTGATTTTTCTACCTATATAAAAAAATAGTAAAAAAATTCAAAAAAAATAGAAAATTTAGTTTGCAAGTACATATTCATATGGATATCACATTGAATGGTTCGGATCGACCGTTAGGATTTTAAAAAGTATCATATTGAGCCGTAGTACACTAGCCATTGGTGTTATGCATAGCACCATAGCCTCACTCATTTATAATAACAAAAGAAACTTAGCTCAGTCAGATAAACATATATATAAACAGGTTGAAGAAAGACGAGGAAAATATATTAATATACGGTACCTTCAACTATTTGTTCTCCAAAGGTTTAGCTCTAATGAACCTGAACCAACAAGTCAACAACACGAGGCCCTCCATTTTGATGCACTAAATCCTGAAATTGAAAAGACAACATTAATTTAGATACAAATATTAATTTGAATTGTTCTCGTGAGGGTTAGATACACTAGAGCCTGAATTTCAGAAGACAAAACATTAGATTATATACATAAAGTATAAATTGTGTTAAATGCATAGTGATATAAGGCATAATCATCCAATACAGAGGTAAGCAAAGAAATGTTTTCTTTTTCATTTTGTGGATTGCCCCACAACTTAGAGCTAATGGAGCAATTAATGATTAAAAAAAGATTATTACACAATCAAGGGTTAATTCTAGCAGCAGAGGTTAAATTCTCCTAATACTTTTAGTCGGGAGGGACGTCATGACACTATTGCACTATTGCTAAAGCTATGTGGGTCAAATTAAGGGTCAATTGAAGAAAATTTTGCATAAATTGAGGTTTAGTACAATAATCAGCATCAATCTGTCCCGAAAATTTTAAAAATTAGCATAAAAAAAAAAAAAAACCAAAAAACCATGGTTTTTGGGCAATTTTAAATCTACCACGGCCGTACCGATGTTCTGCAGCCTCATTTACTGGAGACTACAGAATGCCGATGCGGACCTGAAAAGAGGCCGCATAATGCCGGAGCGGTCCCTGGGTCCGCATAATGCCTGTGCGGCCCCCAGCCTATATAAGGGGTCCTCTGGTTTCATTTTTTGTATCAATTCAAAAAAGTTTCAATCCCTTCAACCTCAGGTAAGTTTTATTTTTTTCTTTTCTAGTTTTAATTTTTTATTTTAGAGTAGTAATTAGATTTAAGGTTTAGATTTAGGTTTAGGATTTAGGTTCAGAATTTAGATTTAGGATTTAGAATTAGATATTAATTTAGGCTTCGGAATTAGAATATGATCAAAATTAAAATAGAATTGTACTAAATTTTAATTAGAATAAGACCAAAATTAATTGTTTGAGCACCAAAATTAAACTAGACTTGTACCAAAATTTAATTAGGTTTATTTTATCAAAATTAATTGTTTGAGTTAGATTAGACTTGTACCAAAAATTAATTAGATTTATTTTACCAAAAATAATTGTTTGAGTTAAATTTGACTTGTACCAAAATTTAATTAGATTTATTTTACCAAAATTCTCATATTTGATCAAAATTGGTACCAACACTAATAGAAAAAATTATTAAATACAACATAGCATATAGTAGAGATATACTGTCTTCCAGTAGGGTGTACCATCTAGGGGTGTCAATGGTACCTTTTTAGCCGTTTACCCGACCCGTATCGTATTTGATAAGGCGGGTATGGGTAAGGTTTTTTTTCGTTAGCTTATTGGGTATGGGTATGGATAAAAAAAAATTTTCGTTAACCAAATGGGTGAGGGTATGGATAATGACTATTTCATACCCGTTACTCTATAGGGTAATTATAAAATCTAAATATATATTCAATTCAATTTCCAACCCACCTAAATATGTATTCGTGTTTTTGAATTTTTTTCCTTTATAAAAAACAATTTAGTTGGAATTGATTGCACATTCATTTTTTTTTTATTAAAAATGTAATTACATATGTGTGAAATGAATGAGTTTTTTATATTTAATTTGTAAAATATAATAAAACTAATTATTATATTAGTAAAATCCGTTATTCATCCGCTACCGTTTCGTTATCCGATAATATTAACGGGTAAGGGTAGGGTAGGGTAAGGTCAATTTTTAATAGGTATGGGTAGGGTATGGGTAATGTCAATTTTAATGGGTATGGGTATGAAAATGCCTCCACCCGACCCGTACCGTACCCATTGACACCCCTAGTACCATCTTCTAGTAGAGGTACACAGCATAGCTCTACAACTACTCCGTACCTAATGTCCCAATACATCGAGAGTGCGTTGGCAGATGTTTCAGGTATCCGGAGTCGCATTGACAGGGTCAGCGACTTCTTGTAGTATCCGAATGCGGAGCACCGGATTCTAGAGGCTGCCACTGAGATAAGTTATAAATTAGTCATATTTATAAAAATACTAATTACCTAATTTTTTTTCTATGAATGGAATTGACCTGATTTTTTAATTAAATGCAGGGTTTGGATATGGTTCGTCACAACCGCATGTGGCTACGGTACCAGCCGGCGTACGGGGGATATTACGTGCGATGAGATTGTTTCAGCTATCTCAAATGGCTGAGGAGAACCATGATAAGGGCTTATCTTCCGAATTCGTTGAGCGATGACGTCTCGAGACGCACACCTTTCATCTCTCTCATGATGAGATAACAGTCAGAACTTAGCTATCTGTGGGGTATGACTATTATTTGCATGTTTACTTTACCACAAATGCGTGATACATAATTGTTATCTCATTTCTTGCCTTTTTGTCTTGTTCCTTTTGGAACACAATCGTACCAACAAGTGATGAGAATTCGTATCTACCTTATGAGCAACATAAAAGATCATTCAATTTAAATGTTAGAGTTGATTGATCACATTCCAATATACTGGCGAATTAAACGTTTATTAAATAGTCCGGCTATTTGTTGATTCTAGCATAGTGTTTTCTATTGAGCTTCTAATGCATAGTTCTTTTGTCCTTGCCTGGAAAATAAGCTTACTCTATTTGATTAGCGGAATGTTAGCCACCAAATTTTGTTGTCAAAGTATAAATCATTATTCCAACTGTTGTAAAATTTGAAATTTCATAATGAACGATATAACTTATTTTTGAATTTGTGGTTTAACACAATGTAATTATTAGATTATATATTTAAATAATAGTTATGTAATTATTAATATTATTGAACTAGCTAGATTCATTATCAGTTTTTTTTTAAATATATCCAAAAAAAAACATACATGGTTCCTATATCAATCACTATCAAAAATATTTTCTGCAATGATAAGTGGTAATAACAAAATGTTTCTCATTTGTAAAATATAAAACATTACAATAGAATACCAACCGTTGAACTTGGATCATAAATTTTCATAAACAATTAGCACACCATATTATTCGGAATTAAAAATGTATTTGAATTTTGGACTTCCCTTCTATGAAACCAGGCCCAATGGCAATGATATAAACAAGCCTTAATCCACTTTACAGCTTGCTTAGTCCCACATGCAAGGAACAAAAGCGCTGAAGGCACCAAGGCATCTATAAAAGAAGGTCGTGGTGCTTATTTAAAGGTACTTACCTGGACGGGGTCAATGAGTGATCAAGAAGACTCATGACCTAAGCTAGTGGCCCACATTGCACTTGAGTGGGAGCGCTGGCTCACCATCTGCCCAAGTGGCAGAGTGGACGTCGTAATTTGTTTCTGAGGGGGTACGCGTTCGCGCGGCCCCAGCCATTATTTTATTCAACGTTTTATATAAGAAAATAATAAATTGCTTCATCTAAAAATTCTAGGATTTGACAACTATATTTATTTTAGAATTATAATGACGGATAAACGGTCATTACAATCGAAAAGAAAATTAAATAATCTTGGTGTAACTTAATGATAGACTCATAGATAAATAATCAAGTGCTAATTTCAAATTAATATTTTTTTTTTAACCAATCAAGAAATGACGAAAAAACAATGTTCTAACTACACAGTGCTAATTTCAAAATTCGTATCACTTTAAATTTTGTACATTATCCATTCATACTATAAAATAGATTTGAAATTTTATTTTTTATCAAGTTATCATATTTGTTAAATAATTAGCTAATTTTGTACATTATCATATTAAGTTTTTTTTTTTCAAATTTACAGATAATGGCAACAAGCGTTTAAGAATGTCTTGTGATTTATCAATATTATATTTTTTTGTATTTTATGGCCCTAATTAAATGTTACATATTAAAAGAAAACTATAAATCCGTTAAATCTAAAAAAATTTAAAAACAAAATGTAACATCCCCTCTCTCTTCTATTTTCGGTCCTCTTTCTTTTCATACAAGTTATTTTCTCATAAGAATGTATGCACCACGTCTCAAATGTTGACACAAAAAAGAACAACAACACAAATTGCCTAACCCATAAAAGTATGTTTGGTTGGAACAAGCTATTATAATAAGACAAATATTAATTTGTTATATAGCTATTATAAGATTGTAACCAAACATATTCTAAAATAATGACAGGACTGAGGCCAATGAGGTGAACTTTATTTGACCGTGAGGCATATTCTAATTAAATAATAGTTAATTTATATTTGGAAAAGTTTATAATCTAATTTGAGATATAATGTATGTATTAAATCTCATATCTGTAATCTCTTATTCATAGTAATTATTTTTTTTTGGTTTTCTCCATCATCTTATTTGTCAATTATATTTTTGTCCTCGATGGCATATATTTTTGAATTATATTTTACAATTATATTAATTTCTGATAGTTAGACGGTGAGTTGCTGAATTTTTCTAGTGAGAACTGAATGCAATTTCCATATTAATATTTCATTCACATGAATGCTCACATTAATTTCGTGTGCACATAATTAGTAACACATTATCGGTGCCTAGATTGATTTATACGGAGAGTTCAAATGCCTTCATTTTTTGTGCCTCCACCATGCCTCCATTTCTAAAAACTTTAATAAATCAAAATTTAAAACTTAGAAGTCAAGATAAAACCGTTGGATATGATCTATATCATTTTATCTATGCACGTGTAAAAAATTATGGCATTTCAATTTTGTTTTGGTTGTCATCAAGAGCTTGTAAAAAACGTACTAATTTGAATAATTTCTAGACGTTCATTTTTCAACTTATTGATTCACATAAAAACAAAATCGAAATATGATAAGTTTTTACGAGCACATAGAGAAAATAACATAAATCGTATCTAACAGTTTTATTTTGACTTTTAAGTTTTAAATTTTGAGTTATTAAAGTTTTTAAAAATAAAGACATGGTGGAGGCACAAAAAAATGAAAGTATTTGAACTCTCCTCTTGATTTATACACATGCAAAGTATGCAAGATACTTTGAGATTTCACTTCTAGATCCGTACTGCAAGTCTTGCTAAATAATTTTTTTTTTTATATACTGCGCTGGACTAAGAGAGGCCTAGAATAGGCCTACATCATACACGTACCGTAATGAAAAGCCCAATAATTAAATAACATAAAATAGAAAGTTACATTTATAAGCTCAGGTAATTTCTTTGACTAAAATCAAGAAATCATACAACCTTTCATTATGGGTAATTTGTGGTGACACCTCGTTTTTAATCATATTAATTTAGGGTGCGTTTGGCACCGTTTTTCTGTTTTGTTGTTTTCATCTCAGTAACCTATCAAGGCACATTTTATTTTCTGTCTAACTACATATATTTATTTGGAATAGAGGGTTTTATTTGCTTTTATTGGAATAGAGAGTTGGGAAATGATTTAAAATTTTGTAACTTATACATCTTAGGATTGTTAAGGATAAAATAATACAAGTCTAAAACTCTAAATCAGGTCTGCCTATCGAAGCACATCTCAGCTAAGGTTAAATACTTCAATTAGTTATTAATTAGTGTGGTGTCCAAATGTGTCATTGTTGCTGTAGGTTATTAATTGGTTACATGTTTGAGAGAAGATAAAAAAAACATTACTAACCCAAAATTTGATTTTTTTTTTATCAAACAAAATTAAATTCCATACATTGGCTGTAGGGAATTTAGTACAGTCTTGATTTTGATCACCTTGATTAACACAAAATCATATCTGAGATCTAGGACTATCGAAATTTTTATTAATAGAAAAATAAATAAAAAATATCGATAATGAGGAAGCATTTCATGAAAATTCGATTTGTAGAAAAAACGTGATAGTCCATAATGTCCAGAGAACATTATAGACCATCACGACCAGCTTAACGAAATCAAGTTACCGCTAATTAACCAAAATAAAATCTGAAGCTGGCCGTTATTGTCTATCATTGCCAGAGAAATTTTGAAAAAAAAAAACAAAAATTTCTGACCGTTGTTATCTATCACGGCCAGAGAAATATCTTCAAGCTTTAATAAAAACAATGACAGCCATGTATCTCCAGTCATTTTCGATGTGCTTCTCCTCTTTATTATTTGTATTAACTCTAGGTGGTATGTGAGAGGAGAACCATTGAAATGTGGTGCTTGCATTTTCTTCATTCAAAATCCAACAAGTCAAGACTTGCTTTGACCTAACCGAAATAAGCAACGAATAATCATCGTTGATCTCACAATCGCTTTGAGATCCATGCAGATGATGTCCGTATTGGTGGGTTTCTGGAGTGAAGCATATTGACCTAACAGCTGACCCACCTACGTGATAGATCATTTTTATTCCTCTTGCCGTGATAGACACCAACGTCCAAAAAACCTCTGGCCGTGATATAGGCAACAACGGTCCCCTAGACACTATGGATAATTTTTTCTTTTTCAAAGTTCAAATAATCAATCTGAACCGTTTAACATGATCTATATAAGAAAATGTACTTGCAAACTAAATTTATATTTTTAGAATCTTTTTACTATTTTTTTAGATAGGTAGAAAATCATTATTTAATAATGGTCTAGAATTTTTAGATCAAGTGATTTTCAACCTATCTTAAAATTCGTAAAAAAATAGTAAAAATGTAAAATTTGATCTACACGTACATTTTCATATGGAGGTCATGTTGAACAGTTCAGATCGATTGTTTGGACTTTGAAAACCGAGATATTGAACCATAGTATGGACCAATCCGTGCTATGCATACTACCATATCCTCCCTCTTTAGTGAATAAAGACAACTAATCTGCATGTTGGCAATAATAAATTCCGATGTACTAAGCATATAAGGTCAGGGGCGGACTTAAGAACAAACAATGGGGGCCAATTGACCCCCATTTTTTTTTAAAAGCTTTGTGTTTATGTTTGATTTTCTATATAATTTAGAGTAAAATGCTATGGTACTGCAAAATTGACCTCCATTCTTCGTAGCAAAATTTTATATAATTGACCCTCATTGTGTGTTTAACCACCACAGTTCGAAAGTCTGGCTCCGCCCCTGTATCAGGTCATGGCCGACATGGACAAAAGCACTGTCTCAACTGTAAGACAGCACTTAATAATTAAACACCTAGTTAACTGCCTACTGGATGGCGTAAAGTGTAAATGATACCTTGCAGCAACTGTTAATATCAGGTGTGTCGGGGGTGGATACAGGGTAAAACTTGTATAATCTCATTTTCTCATATGCAGGTTTTACCTCAGGATTCATATCTTCAATCATTTTCCTTCTAGCTTCTCTGGCCTGTCAACATTTTTGAAACAAATGTCAAGAGGTACTTGGAAAGTTAGTTGATGGTAAAACCAACGGGGCTTATATCTTTCACTGTAAAATTTTGTCAGAGAATTTGATGCCTAATTAAGCATAAACCCCACAAGAACAATTAACCAAATGGAAAGCAAATATGAGCAAATCATCTTTAAAAATAACAGGTGGCAAGAAAAGCTTAAGACTTCATAATTCAGTCAACTTGTGCTCTTTCTCATGAACTATTTTTCTTGCCTTTTTAGGTGACTTCTCATTAAGAAAAAATACCACAAGCACAGAAAACCAAATGAAAATTAAAGATGAGCAAACTATATTCAGAAATAACAGGTTATAAAAACTCAGTCAACTCATGCCCTTTTCAATGAAGTACTCTTTTTAGGTGACCAACACAGTACCATTACCTTAGACTTTAAACAACTGCCAGCTTGCTCTTTTTAATGAACTACTCTTTTCTTGCCTTTTCACAATGACTCACTAAAATCAAATATAAAGATGGATTAAAATTATTTCAGCATTTACAGCTTACCTGCCGTTGAGTAGCTTTCCTTTCTCGAACATTGTCGGATTTACATTGGTCATGCCTAAATTATGATGCTGCTAGTTTATGAACCAATTCTCATGTCCCCATACATTGTCGAAATTACTGGTATGAATTCACTGGCAGCAGTACCAGTCATAGAGCAGATTGCATTACATGACATGATTTCACTATTTTTACCAACCATGTACAAATTTTAGTGTCAGAAAAGGGCCTGAATGTAGTTACTTTGCTTAAATACTGGATAGGGTGGTACTATATCTCAGTAGCTACAATTCATAGTGCAGGGACTATGGTACAACCATTATCTAGTGACTATTGATTTTATGCACCGGCTTTTGACCAAAGTTAGCCGTGGCACTGCTGTCTCCGGTAAACATTACAGATACAATAGACTAATTATTGTAAACAATTCAGTTGGAGAAAAATATTAACAAACAACATCTGATGTGAAAAGAATCAATAAAGAATTTAATTACAGTCCTGTCTCCATTAGAGTTCACTAATGTGGCTATCTGGCCAGGAATTGTATAAAATTTCTTCATCATTAAATAACTGGCATTTGCTACTACAGAGAGAGAGAGAGAGGCGCAAACATGATAATATGATATTAAATCTTACATATAGACACAATTACTGAGCTTTGAGATGAGACATGCACAACAATTTTTCCATTTCCAACAGAAGCATCTTGTGCATCAATTTGACGGATGATAACATCTCCTGAGAACATTAACAACTCTGGTAATCATATGGTCTCGGTTCAATTGAGTTAGATCGAGCATACTTGACCAGTGAGGATGCCATGGATGAAGGACTTGATTTTCTCTCTATGCCTGAGATCCCCCAAGTAACAGT
Source organism: Carex myosuroides (assembly GCA_028015225.1). Lineage (NCBI taxonomy): Eukaryota > Viridiplantae > Streptophyta > Magnoliopsida > Poales > Cyperaceae > Carex > Carex myosuroides. The sequence goes on along the minus strand of CM051470.1, from coordinate 7,476,387 downwards.
CCCCGCCTTGCCAAATGCCATTGCCACAGCTTTGACATGCAACAGGGCTTCCACAACATCCCCTCCAATTACATTTACACCATAGCAGTATACAAAAGGAGTCCCCAAGGACAGGCACTGGCAAGGAGGAATACCAATGCCAGGCAAAGACATGATTTTGTAAATGTTCAAACGGGGAGCACATTCCGTCAGAGGCATTTCAACAAACACCTAAGCTGCAACACCAATTGACAATCTGCTTCAGTGCACAGAGCCCCGTGATAAGGGAGCCGAACAGGATCCATTCAACATATACCAAATCGAACTTATTCTCAAATGCTATGAAAGGTTGTATGAAGAAATTCCACATCTAATCTACACAGGTGTGAAGATTTGTCCGGTTTGAGATAATTTAGTCCCACTACGGAAAATAATAAGACTATTAAAGCATTTATATAGTCTTCGCAAAGCACCTCGATCGCCGAGCTCAGTAGCGTGGGCTTGTAATCCAAGCGGAGGCACTGGATGACTTGAACGATTGGTTCACCTCCGTAGACCGGATCTCACCCGCTCTCAGTTGGCCCGCCCGTTCCAAGTTGGGCAGTTGATCTACGCAGCTTAGGCGAAGGCCTGGGTTGAGTGGATCTTAGAGGAGAGGGAAATGCGTGAGGCTGGTTTGACAGAGCAGCGAATACCTCTAGCTCTCAACGGTGGAAGGATAACGGGCCCGTGCTGTTGCGATCCACTATGGTCCTAGGAGTGTTCCAATCGGACGGTCATCTTTTTGCCTGTTTTGGATCCGCTATCCTCCAGACGAAATCTGCCCCCCATTCAGTAATCACAGAGCAGTAGAGGAGAACCGTTCGATTTAGCATCCATGTTCAGGAACGAAAGACATCCCACCAAAATAGGAATCAGCCTTCTTGGATTTCTGTGGCCTTATTGCTGTAGGCGCAGTTTGGAAATTTCAAAACAAATGGATTCAAAAAGCACCATTACACCAACGCAGTATTCTTGTAGGAAAGAGCCTACCTCAGGATTTGAGCCCAATTGGCCCAAATGGCCTAATTTATAATTAAATACCATCAACTCAGTTCTAGTTATCGACTTCAATCCTTTGAAGACTAGTTCCACAGCAGGAATTAATAAAATATGCCAAAGTGGATTCTGTGGAAAAAAAAAATTATCTAATGACTAATCACATGTCTTTGACTTGTCGAACTTGAAAGTTGTGCTTAGAATATAGCAATTAACGTTAAGGTAAACAAATCAAATCTTGGAATAAGCATAGGAGCCCAATTTGGTTTAAAACACGAGCTTCTCTTAAATTATCCGGTTCAACGAATTTGGTTCCTGACATGCCCAGTCCTCAGTTCTTGAATTCAAAATACTCTTGGCAAAATTTACTTGGTCCTTTACTAGTCTTCAGTCCTCAGTCCTTTATCCCCTGGTTTTAGAAAAAATGTTTGGCAACACTTCTAGTGATAGTTCTCAAATAATTTTTTAGAGTTTAATAAAATACTTATTTATATCAAAAAATTATTTGACCAATAAATTTTCTTATAAAAATTATCATTGTTATTCTAAAATAAATATTATTTAATTCGGAAGGGACAATTCAAAATAATAACAATAATAATAATAATAATATTACCCGTGTGGTTATCTTATTTATTCTCAAGCCTAATTATTATAGTATAACATCATTCACATGATTTTATTACAGTACCTTATTGTCCTCTATCCTCTGATTTTAGAAAAAATGTTTGGCAACACTTCTAGTAATAGTTCTTAAAAAAGTACTAAATTATAAATAATAATTTGCAAAGACTAAAGTGTACTTAATAAAAATTATGTATTGTATGACGATAAGTGTTAATTTTGCTGTGTGCCTGTGTGTGTATTCAGTTCAACTAATTTTCACACCTTCCCCATGTTTGGTTGTGGCTTAAAGGCGGCTTAAAGGCTTTAGGCCACTGTTATTCCACCAAACATGATTTAAACTAATTGGCCTAACATGGAATAGCCTAAAAGTTAGGCCGGCCTAAACAGGTCTAAATTAAACCACCTCTTGAGGTGCCTTAAATTTAGGCTTCAATTTTACGCCACTGGGGCCCACTGTCATTCACCTTCAACCATTTCACCCCTTTCCTCATTAATTAGTAATAATATATTATTAGTATATAATTAGAATATTATTATTAATAATTATTATTAGTACATAATTATATAATTAATATCTTATATTGTTAATATATTAAATAATTATTATAATAATATTATATAATTAGTATTTTTTTTAATTATTATTATTAATATATAATTATATTATTAATATATTAAATAATTATTATAATATATTATAGTTATTATTAATATATTAATATTATATAATTAGTATCTTTTTATTACTTTATTATTAATATATAATTATATTAATATGTTATATTGTTAATATATTAAATAATTATTAACAATAATATTATAATATATTATAGTTATTATTAATATATTATTATTATATAATTAGTATCTTATTATTAATAATTATTATTAATTATATAATTATATAATTAATATCATATATTGTTAATATATTAAATAATTATTATAATAATATTATAATATATTATAGTTATTATTAATATATTAATGTTATATAATTAGTATCTTATTATTAATATATAATTATATAATTAATATCTTATATTATTAATATATTAATATTATATAATTAGTATCTTATTATTAATATATAGTTATATAATTAATATCTTGTATTGTTAATATATTAAATAATTATTATAAGAATGTTATAATATATTATAGTTATAATTAATAATTAATATTATATAATTAATATCTTGTTATTAATAATTAACTAACTTAGGCTTCCAAAACTTTAGTACTCTACCAACTCTAACCAAACAAGGAATACTTTAAGCCTTAGTCTAACTTTAGACCTCAACCAAACATAAATAATTTAGGCCGGCCTAAGTTGGAATAACAACTTAAGCCACCTTAACTTTAGTCCACAACCAAACACCACCCTTGTAAATATACAAGCAAAAGTAAGATCAAATAATGATCTCATAAAGACGAATGTGCATCTGCCTTGTACAAAATAGTACCAGCATTTTAAAAAAGCATTCGGCCGAATAACTGATAAACAATGCAAGAGGCCTAACAACTTGTTATGGATATTCCGAAACAAAAGGATCCAAAAAAAGCACCATTGCACCAACCAGTATTTTTGTAGGAAAGAGCCTACCTCAGGATTTCAGCCCAATTGGCCCAAATTTATAATTAAAAACTATTTCCTATGCTCGAATATCGACTTTTATGCTTTTAAGACTAGGTCCATCCCAGAAGGACAAGTATACTCTCCATTACTGTAAAAGATTCTCTTCACTTTACGGTTTGAGATTAACTCTCAGCTGCTTTGAGATTCGGGCTAGCGCAAGGACAGTATTATTGGGCTTTGAGATTTGTGCCAGGCTAAAATGAACGGTCCAGATCCAATAATTATAAAAGATTCTCTATTACGGTACCGGGGAGGATGTGAATTCATCCCAGGATGGTTCCAAGGGAAACCTTAATTGGTTGTCCATGTAAAAACATCAAGACTAAGATTAATTATCTAATCACATGCCTTTGACTTATCGGACTTGACAGGTGTGCTTGTAATATTACCAATTAAGGTTAAGGTAAACAAAATCAAATCATGGTTAAACTCATAATTATCCGGTTCAAACATGCACTTTCTTATATTATCCGGTTCAACGAATTTTGCTTCTCATGATCTCAGTAGTCAGTTTCTCTTTTTTTGAAAACCTGGCAAAGTAGTCAGTTTCTCTGTTCCTACTTCCTACGCTTCTCTCTCTCTCTCTCCCTCTCTTTTTCTTTTGGTTATTATCCTGTTGAATGACATTGGTTTCTGTTCCTATGTTGAAATTCCAAATACACTGTTCCTATGTTAACATTTACTTGGTCAAAGATATCAAAGAGTTAAATTGTTCTTTTATCATAGAGGCGGAATTAGAAGATTGAGAGAAGAGGACTAGAAGAATAAGTGTCAACTAATTTTATTTTATAAGAAAAGCTAATAGTAATAATTTTTATAAAAATTAGAAGTTGTAAAGAATAAAAAGGAAAATTTTCAATTCATAAAAGTGACTCAGGTACTTCTCTTAAACTATGTTTTGTTCATGCTTTCATCTTGTTTATGATATAATAACAGGTTCTAAATAGCTAGCTATAGTTGCGCTATAGCTTTTTCAGATCTCAAAAGCTACAACTCTATTAACCGTTTTTTTTTTATAATGATTCTAAATAGCTAACTATGGTTGCGCTATAGCTTTTCGGACCTTAAAAGCTATAGCGCTATAATCACTATTTAGAACCTATTCCTCGTACATTGATTAGTTAATACAATATTTTCGGAGGAATATATATATGTGATTAAATAATCAATCTTACAGGCCATGTATTTGCTTGACAATTAAGTATTAACCAGCACCTATTTTCTACTAAAATGCTCCAAATGTAATTTTAATGCAACAAAGTGTAGATCACGGAATATTTAAACTAATAAATAATAATGATATATTTCTGGAGATTTCTCTCCTAAGACTTTTTTTCCCAAATAAGTGGAAAGCATGTATTGGGTAGATGGACTGTTTCTGTCTCTGTGAGCGAAGATTTCACTTTGTTATTTTATAATATCATGATCCATGAGACAGCAAGTAGGCTGAAAGCCTGAAACAAACCTGGTCAGAAATGAGAAATAGAGGCGGAGACTAAAGGCTGCCGACATTTTTATTAATATCCAAAGTTAATTATAAATTAATAAATATATCCAGAACCTCTGGGTTTTTCAAAAAATGTCCAAACCGGTCAGATTCTGACCGATTTCCTCCTCTCCAGAAACCGGCCAGAATCTGGCCGGTTTCTTTTTTTTTTTTTTTTTTATAAGAGACACTATGAAAAGCAAGATAATGAAATCTAATACTGAAAATTCGAATTTTTTTGTTTAAATTATTTGTTAGATTACTTCTTTTGATGTATAATTAACATATTTATACTAAAATACGCTAAATTACTTGAAATTATGTTGAATTACACTATATTATATTAAATTACGCTAAATTATGTTAAATTACGATAAAATACAGTAAATTATGTCAACATAATCTGGCCGGTTTAGGCACAAAAAATGAATGCATTAAAATTAATTTATAGACCTTCTAATTTTGACCACTTGACTTTATACTAAATTAATTCGAAACTTTAGATTTTTCACATGTAGATGCATCACTTATAAGGTAGAAGGATTTCAACGGTTGGGATTCGTCGTTTGAAGTCAATTCCATAGGTTTTACAGTTGAGTTCACAAAAAGGCTTGGTGAACTTAGGTATTCTCTAGTTCTACTCATAAAAATTATGTATATATACTTATAATTTATTAAAAATGATTAATTTAACTTATAAAACTTATCAAATAAACTTAGTTTAACTTAGTTTTCTTATTAATTAATAAACTTTTATGAAATTGTTAGTTAGAAAAGATTCAAACAAGACAAGAAAAAGTATAGTCCATATACGAATTAAGTAAATTTGAGGTTATTATTGACAACAAAATGAAAATAGAAAACCCAATAACAAAATGCATTATAGTCTCTTCAGAACAGTAAAATGAATCTTGATTTGATGGCACCGAAACTGAGATGAAATTCAGATTAGCTTTCGATCGATCAGCTATGCGAAATTGCAGTATCCATGAGTCCATGTTCTAAGAAAATAAGTAAAACACCGTTCTAAAAGGTGATTTTTATTTAATTTTTAAAATAATTAAATTAAAAGGTTAAATAATCAAAAAGGGATAGAAAAAAATATTAACTTTTTATGAAAATGTTAGATATTATGGTGTTTTTAATTACGAGAAATTAAATTCACTTAATTAATTTCGATTGTCCCTTGCGTTACCCCCAAGGGCAAATAAAAATTGGAGCGTCATGAGTCATGACTCCTTCCTCTACAATGATTCTGCACTACAATCAATTAATCAGTTTTTATTAATTATATGTATACGTCAATTAATTAGTAGTGATGCGAATATTATTCGTTAGTCAACAAACTATGGAAGGCAAAAATTAAGATGAATTAGTCATGACCACAATAAACAATGAAAGAATATCCTATTCGAATGCATTATCCTTACGGCGTGAATAATGCTGTCGCGCGCAACCTACAGCTCTGCAAAAACATGTGCAAAAACATGTTCTTCCTTTGACTCTTTCAAATAATTTCTTTTGAAGGTTAACTCTTTCAAATAATTTCTTGTAAATTTTTTGACAGTGACCACGTTTATGTCATTAACAAAAGTTTTTCCTCTTCCTCATTATTTGTTCTCGCATTCAATAAGTTCTTATTACCCATTCCTTTGCTAAATTTTTCATGAAAAACAATTTTGTGATTTCTGTGAGCAAACTTTGTTACTTCCTCTTGAAAATTATATATAAAATTTGATTAGTGTTTCGTAATTAAAATTTTATGACAACAAATATAAACTTTACTATGCATCTTTGTAGTTGATTAGTCATCATGTAATAAAATATGATGTGCAATTTTTTTCAAAATGAACTTTGTAAACTTTTCCTTTTAATTGCTTATGATTCTATGTTTTTTATTTATTTCAATTATAACATTAATTTCTTCACTAAAATGATGGTCCGTTGCTTTTGCATATTACTTCAATTATAACATTAATTTCTTAAATAAAAAGAATGTATACCTTACCACTTGCAATACAATTAAGTAATTAACCAACAGATCAATCAATATTTATTATATAATATTGTACCAAGTAATTGGTTATATGGATATGTCAACGCTTTTCCATATATGCCGTGACCTCAGGTATATAAAGCATAGCTCCATCCATCACTTGAATCATAACTTACTTCCAATTACCAAGAGATCAAGCAAATTAATTAAAGCCATGGCCAAGATGATGTCTTGTTTCCACCAGCTGCAGGTTGCCACCATTGCAGTGTTGCTTTTCGTTGCTTTTCCTTCGCTCACCCGAGCCGACCCCGACATGCTTCAAGACATCTGTGTAGCTGACCTCACTTCTGGTAAGCACCATTGATCAAATGCATATATCTGTATATATGTTAATGAACTTGTTCAACTAATCAATCAATCAATCAATCAAGTTTGTAATAACATCTATAAATTTACACATGAACATCTAATTGCAGCCACCAGGGTGAATGGTTTCGTATGCAAGAACAACAACAACGTGACAGCCAACGACTTCTTCTCCACGGGATTGGCGAATGCCGGGAACACGAACAACCTGGTGGGGTCACTTGTGACGGCAGCAAATGTCCTGACAATCCCAGGGCTTAACACATTGGGCGTGTCGATGGCCCGCATTGACTACGCAGTGGGGGGTATCAACCCGCCACACACGCATCCCCGTGCCACGGAGATCTTGTTCGTGATGGAGGGTACCCTGGATGTTGGCTTCATCACCACATCCAATGTGCTTATCTCGAAGACCATCAACAAGGGGGAAGTCTTTGTGTTCCCGCGAGGTCTCGTTCATTTCCAGAAGAACGCCGGCTACGTGCCGGCTTCCGTGATTGCAGCCTTCAACAGCCAGCTGCAGGGCACACAGTCCATTGCCAACACACTCTTCGCCTCCACTCCTCCGGTTGCTGACGACATCCTCGCCCAGGCCTTCCAAATCAATAATGGCCAGGTCAAGGCCATCAAGGCCAAGCTCGCCCCTAAGAAATAAGACTAGTTTTACCACTTATTCTTTCATATTCATCGACAGTTTCAGTTAGCTATAGCAGCTAGCATTTGCTTGTTGATTGCTTTCATTTGCAGTCTTGTTGATTAAAAAGAAAAATCATTAACATCGTATCTTGTTTTCCTGTTAAACTAAATAAATCATTTTTATACATATGCACATCATGAGTTTTGTAATAGAGAAATTTAGATATATAGAGTTTTGTAGATTTTAAAATTGATTGATGAACAGTAAAAGTTAAAAATTATCACAAGTTTAATTACTTGCAGTATTTATAATGTTGAAAGTTAACAAATTTGTTTCCCAGGTGATTCTTTCAAACTATAAAAAATTGCAAAATTTCATATCGAATTAGTATTTTTCTACTTTAAACATGTATATTTTCTATGTACATATCGGTCTGAGGTTTCTTTCAGTGATTGGTCCTTAAAATTATATAAATTGAGTAGAATTTAATGTAGGAGGAAAACAAAAGAGAGTGGGTCAAAGGAAATATTTTTTTTTTTTTTTGGTTTGGAGACAAATTGGAAGTTGAACTAGTTGGGGGACAGCTCAGGGATGAAGGCTAGGGGGACAAAACATTTTCTCTAAAAAGAAGAAGTACAAAAAGATGGTAGTATATTTTAGATTTATAAATGATATATGTCATATTAACAATTTTACAAATATGACAAGATGAAAATTTTGGTAAAATATAATATGCACAAAGTAACTTTCACAAAACCTGGTGTGCTTTTCCATAGTATCTATTGATGAAAGGAACCCACATATCATAAAATATGCACAAAGTTAACCAGATAATAACAACACGGGACAATTTAAGTGCGACCTGACAAACCATTTCACCAGTCTAAACTGAATCTGATTGGGTCAGGTCAAATTGGCAGATACAATTAATACCTGAAGAACAGCTACATAACTTCAGAAAAGTTGCACTTGAGGAATTATGTTTTTAATGAATAGACACAACTACTCTGCTTGTTGGCAATAATAAATTCCGATGTACCAAGCAGATCAGGTCATGGCCAACATGACATAATCTGGTAAAAATCTAAGGTTAGATCAACCTATGTCAAAAATAAGGTCTCAACTGTAAGACGGCACTTAATAAACACCTAGTTAACTTCCTACCAGATGGCGTAAAAATGTAAATGATACCTTGCAACTGTTAATGTCAGGTGTGTCGGGGGTTGATACAGGGTAAAACTTGTAGAATCTCATTTTCTCGTATGCAGCTTTCACCTCAAGATTCATATCTTCGATCATTTTCTTTCTAGCTTCTCTGGCCTGTTTTCAAGAGGTACTTGGAAAGCAAGTTGATGCTAAAACCAACAGTGCATATATGTTTCACCGAAATTTTTTGGCAGAGAATGTGACGCCTAATTAAGCAAAAAGCCACAAGCACAACTAACCAAATGTAAACCAATTAACCAAATATGAGCAAATCATCTTCAAAAATAACATGTGGTAAAAAACCTTAAGACTTCGTAACTCAATCACAACTCATGCTCTTTCTCATAAACTACTTTTTCTTGCCTTTTTAGGTGACGTCTCATTAAGCAAAAACCCCACAAGCACAGCAAACCAAACAGGCCTGCTAAGTGGACAGGACGGCCCGTGGACAAGCGGGCCAAGCAATTAATAAATTAATGTTGAACGAGTTGTGATACATACAGGGTCCAAAGTTCGGTTCATGTTCAAATTAATCTTTATACACGAACCTGTCTGAACAATTATTGAACGGCATGTTGAACAGCTCATTTTATGTCCATCGAGTTGTCCATTGAGCAGCCCGTTAGAGCAGCTCTTTTGGTTGGATCGATCTCACCCCGCCTCTCTCAGTCCAATCATCTTTCCCCTTCTATTTGCCGCCACTCTCAGTCCGCATCTCTCTCTCTCTCTCTCTCTTGCCCGCTCAGCCTCTCCCTTGCTAATTTTTGACAGTTTTAGAGGTTTTTCTGAGAAATTCTCTACTGATTCTGGTAGAAGGGTAATTTCAAGGCCCTTCTTTTCTTTTAAAATTTCAGAGTTGGTTTGCATGGGAAATCCACAGGAAAAGTTTGTTTAGTGCTTCTGTGTCGTGTGTACTTTTGGGGAGTTATCATTTGTGCTGTGTTTTCCGTTTTTCATTTAAGTCTCATTAAATTTGTATCTGGATAATTGGTTAAGTTTTCATTCTTCATCCTTCGAGAGTAACAAATTGATAACTTTCTAATATCCCCTGATTCTTGATATCAATTTGGAATTGTAGATTACACTTTTGTGGTTCTTTTGTTCCTGCCTTTCTTTTCTTCTGTTTTATATATGTATGTGTAGAAAGATATCAGTGTAAAACCTGAAGCTTGCTGGTATATAACTGGCATTTGCTACTAAAGACACAGAATGCAAAACATGATATTAATAAAGCTTACTTATAGACACAATTACTTACCTTTGAGATGAAACACGCACAACAATTCTTCTATTTCCAACATAATTAAGTATATTGTGCATCAATTTGACTGACGACGACCTATCCTGAGAACATGAAGAACTCTGGTAGTCATCTGGTCTCGGTTCAGTTGTGTTAGACCGAGCATACTTAACCGGTGAAGATTCATGCCATGGAATGAATTGACTCCATTTTCTACCTATACCTGATATCCTATATAATTTTAACAATAAAATATAATTATGTCACTATTCAAGCCCCCCAAGTAACAGTCCCTACCTTGTCAAAACTCAAATGCCACAGCTTTGACATGCAACAGGGCTTCTTCAACATCCACTCCAATTACATGTACACCATAGCATGCAGTAGACAAAACAGGACAAACACGGGCTAGGAGGAATGCGAAAGCCAGACAAAGATCCATGCTTTTGGGTCGTGTTGATTAAAGAAAATTTGTAAATGTTCAAGCCGCGAGCACATTCCATCATAGGCATTTTAACAAACACATAAGCTGCAACACCAATTTACAATCTGCTTCAGTGCAGAGAGCCCCGTGATAAGAGAGCCAAACATGATCCAGTCAACATATCCGGAATCAAACTTATTCAGATATTATATGAAAGGTTGCATGAAGCAATTCCACATCTAATCTACACAGTCCCACTATGGCAAATAATAAAACTAGTATAGCATTTATATTACCTGCGCGTAGGTTATCTATCGCCGAGCTCAGTAGCTTGGGCTTGTAATCCAAGCGGAGGCACCGGATGATTTGAACGATTGGTTCTCCTCCGTAGACCGGATCTCAACCGCTCTCAGTCGGCCGCCCGTTCCAAGTTGGGCAGTTGATCCAAGCAGCTTAGGCGAAGGCCTCTCGCTCTCAACGGTGGAAGGATAACGGGGCCCGTGCTGTTGCGATCCATCATGGTCCTAAGAGAGTTCCAATCGGACGGTCGTCCTTTTGTTGATCCTTGTTTTGGATCCGCTATCCTCCTCCAGACGAGATCTGCTGAGTTTGGTAGTGGGATAAACAAAAAATAAAGTGTACCATTACATTACAGGGAACCAAGCAATTATATTAAAAATAAAGTGTACCATTACAGGGAACCATAAAACCGGCCTTCCAGTATCACAATTACTCCCCACATACTAGCCACCTCTTGCACCCCTCTAGTAGTCAGAAACAACTAAAATAAAAGAAAAACACACGCACCACGAACTGGAAGTAAATAAAAGAAAAACATACAGCACAAAGTGGAAATAAGGAAAGACTAGAGCTACATCCACTAATCAAACATGTCTCAGCCAGAGTTGACCATCCTGCCACGCCCGATCCGCTAGAACTCTCGGGTCCAAACGCGCACCGCCAAATACGATATGGTTCCTGTGTTTCCAAATCGTCCATGCAGTGGCTACAAAGTATACGACCCAATCCCCTTTCTTGCTTTTACCACGCATTGCCCTAGACGATTCCCAGATTGAGGAGATAGTTCCTCGTGGCTGCATGACCCTGTACCCCAACCTGGTAGATAGTAGATACCACACATGAGTTGCATAAGGGCATAAAAACAGTAGATGCAACGTGGACTCGATAGGGCAGTTGTTACACATGAGACAGAGAGGGTTGACGTGCATCCTTCGCCTTTCCATGACCTCATGCGTTAACAACTTGTCCCTGAGAAGCATGACCGAGAAGACCTTGACCGTTGGCGGCAGTTTGTACTTCCATATTTCCATGAACGGCCACTTGACCTTCCCTATTCCCACCAGGATTCTGTAGATAGACTTTGCGGAGTACGCCCCACCACCTTCCCACTTCCAAGTTAACAGGTCATCATCATCATTGAGGTTTAGGTTTCGCAGTTCGACATCGTCCGGCGCCAGTACATGTGCGATTGATTGCGCATCAGCCAGGGAAACAGATGGCTGTTCGGGGCGCTCCTGCCCCGGGCCGAGTCTTGCCAAAGCCGCTCCTGCCCAAGCATCATACCAATACGAAATGGCAGTTCCGCTACCAATATCCCAAGCCGTTGAACTTTGGAACACGTGATGAATTTTTATCAATTGGTTCCAGAAGAAGGAACCACTGACTGCCCAAAGGCTTGGTCCGTTAATATACACACCAACCCATCTTATACGTCTTACCACAGTAGCCCACAGTGAGTCCGGTTCTGCCATTAGGCGCCACCACCACCTGAGTAAGAGTGCAACGTTCATATTCTGTAAATCCGGAATCCCTAATCCCCCCCAAATCTTTGGAAGGCAAATGGCGTCCCAGTTGATTAGGTGAACACCTTGAGTTGGGCCCTCGTTCCTCTTCCATAAGAAATCCTGCCTAACCTTATCGATTCGGTTCACAACCCACCTCGGAAGTCTAAAACAAGCCATTGTATAGATTGGTATAGATGACATGACGGAATTGATCAATTGAAGCCTCCCTCCCCGAGAGATTAACTTGCCTTGCCAGCCCTGTAGTCGGTGTTCAATCTTTTCAATTAGTGGGAAGAAGCTAGCTCTCGATGGTCTGCGGATAGTGAGTGGCATTCCTAAGTAGGTCATAGGAAGAGTGGTGGGGGAGCATCCAAGTATGGATTTCATAAGCAACTGACCCTCACTGTCTAGATTGATAGGCACAAAGGAGTTTTTTCCAAAATTTATTTTCAAGCCCGAAATTTTGGTGAATAGGCGCAAGATAATTTTCAGAGAGACAACAGTACTTATGTCCGAGTTTGCCACAAACGTCGTGTCATCCGCGTATTGCATGGCCAAGATAGAATCCGGCATTCTTGGAGAAATAGGCTCGGTAAGGTTTGCATTTGCAATGCTGACCATTCTTTGAATGACATCCACCGCTAAGTTGAAAAGCAAAGGGGATAGCGGATCCCCCTGCCTTAAACCTCGCTTATGATTGAAGAAGGTCGAAACCTCACCATTCATGACAACTCGAGATGAGGCAGAGGTAAGTATTTGGCGCAGCCATTGTAACCACCTCTCAGAAAACCCTCTTGCCGCCAATACTCGAAACAAAAAAGGCCACTCTAGAGAATCGAAGGCCTTTGCAAAATCCACTTTGACTAATACAGCCGGCTTCCTCATGTCAGATATGTGATGCAGTAATTCCCTCGTAGCATTGAAATTCTCTGAAATCTGCCGGCCTCTGATAAAAACCGTCTGATACGGCGATATCAAATCCGGCATTTTCTCTGCTAATCTCGATGCAAGTAATTTGGATACTAGCTTTGGGATGATGTTGATGATGCTTATATGACGGAAATCCGAGACCTCCCGGGGTGAGTCAGTTTTTGGGATGAAAACAACATTGGCTCTATTTATAAGTGATAGGTCAATTCGGTTGTCATAGAAGTCTCACATGACTTGCATTATTTGGGGGCTTAAAACATCCCAATTTTTCTGCAAAAATTCAGCTGTCAGGCCGTCGGGCCCGGAGGCTTTATTGCGTGCAAGAGCCCGGACCGCCAAAGTAACTTCCTGGACCGAGAAAGGCATGTCAAGTTCGGTCAAGGTGGGATTGTGAGTATACAGCGCCTCTGCACGGAAAAATAAAGGCTGATGCGCGGCCCCTAATGTTTGAATGAGGTGTTGTAGAAATACCCCTTTTATAGCTGCACCTGTAATCAAATCGCCATCGTGATCATTGACTGTCTCCACTCGGTTTTTCCTGCAACGAGCGGATGCCCGTGCATGAAAGTAACGGGTGTTTTGTCGCCTTCGCGAAGCCATTTGCATCGTGCCCGCTGCCGCCATCGAGATTCAATGATATTAGCAAGCTCAAAGACCCGCTCTCGCATGCGAACCCGCTGTTGGAACTCATGCTGGTTTAGTGGCGCACCTTCCTCTTTTCTGTCAAACTCAAGTATTGTTGCCTTGCACTTTTCCATTTCCTCATTGCATCCTTTGAAATTTGTTAAGTGCCACGACCTCAAACGCTCCTGTAATCTTTGTGTTTTAAGGACAAAATCATTAGTAGGGCTCGGGTCAGCTGATGGGGCTGCCCATGTGGATTCAATGATTTGTCGGACCTCGGGGTAATTTAACCAAAAATTTTCCAATCGAAACGGTTTCCAATTTGAATGATTCTGTTTGCAATGCAATAGGAGAGGGGCATGATCTGACACAGTCATCTCCATTGCATTGAGAGTAATGACCGGAAACTTGTCTGAAAAATTATTCGTTGTGAAAACCTGATCTAATTTAGAAAAAATCGGCTGCGGCCGCTTGTTAGACCATGTGTAAACTCGGTTTTTAAGTGGGATATCTATTAAGCCGGTTTCTCTAATTAGATCATTGAATAAACACATGATGTCAATACCTCGGTAATCGGCGGAACGGTCGATGAGCCATCTGACAATATTGAAATCACCCGCCAAAAGCCACGGTTGAGTGATTGATTCGGCCAGGCTTTTAATTTCAGCAAGAAATGGGATTTTGAGAGCATCCTGCGAAGGACCATACACCGAGGTAACCACCATAGTCGCACCAGTCGGGCCGTGACGCAACACGGCGGTGACCGTATGCCTAGTGACCCAACTGGAGAGAAACTTATATTGCCTCTTCCAAGCCACTAGACAACCTCCCTTAGTGCCAATAGCATGTAGAGCTGCACAATTCGGATCGAAAAAAGAAGGGAGAAGACTCGTGTAATAATTGAAATCATACATGTGCCATTTAGTTTCTTGCAAACACACAATGTCACACCGCGATGTTCTAATGACATCTCTCACTACATTCGCTTTTTGTAGACAACCCAAACCTCTCACATTCCAACTAAGCACTTTGATTTTTCTCCAATTCATAATTAAAAATTAAAATACAACAGAGAACTTCGTAGGCACAAAATCCTAGTCAGACGGGCTTCCTCCCTCTGCCTCGTCATCCATCTCATCTTCAGAACAAGGTCCAAAGAAGCGATCTGGGTCTGAACTGTATATAGCCGCATGTTCACTTTCATGTTGTTGGGCATGGCTGGACCGCCTTTCCTCATTGTCCTCTGCCACAATTTGCAGCACCTGTTGTGTCTGGACCCCGAAGCCCAGTGCTAGGTTGGCCGCCATTTCATATTGCACTGTGACGTCCACCAGGCCTTCATCCGATTGGGCCGCTGTAATGAGACTGGAGGGGCCTGCTGAATTAGGGAGTTGTTGGGCCCTTTTAGCTGAGGCCGGCCCAATAGGGGTGTTGACTGGAGGCGCCGGTTTTCTCTTTTGCCTGGTACTAGACCGAAGTACCCTGGGCTGCTTCTCCTTTTCCAATTTTCCTTGGGAGACTCGAGCACGCCCCTCTTGCGTGTTAGGAGCCGCTGCAATTAATGCCACGCCTTCATTTGAGGTAACTGACAGGGTACTAGGAAGATCTTGCACAGTGCCTGTCTCATCTTGGGGAGTAGTTGTTGGGAGGAAGGTTTGTCCGCTAGTACTGACACAACCAGAAACCACCTTTTGCTTTGTTGGGTTTTGAAGGATTCTACGCGGGCCGATCATATGTTGGGTTGGTGTAGCGGTAGTGACTGTGAAATCGTGTTGACCCGGCACACCCAATTCTCGTTGCTGCCTGTGGAGCAAGTTTGGTTGCTGTATGGTTGGTGCCGGATCCGATGGGGGCTGTTGGGGTGTGGTCCTTGGTGTGTCCTGCTGGTGTGTGGTCATTGGTGCGTCCAGGAGCTCATGCATGGCCGCCCAGCTTGGCAAAGTTGATCGTTCTCCGACAAGTATTTGGCGGAGCTCAGCCGGAATGTGGTGTACTTCCAGGTCCTTGCACAGGTCTAAAAGCACACGCTTAGATATATGAATTTGTTCGTCAATGGGGTCTTCTAGTGGCTGTATGGCCCGGGGCGGTGAGGGCTGCTTTGGTGGGGGCTTAGAGAAAACTCTAGGCAGCATAGGCATGTCCTCATCCTTGAAGACAGGTCCCCGATTCCACATAACAGGCTGCACTGTCGCCTCATGTTCCCGGCCACCCACCACGAAGCCCAGCCGACACGGCACATGGTGGAGCTCCTCGACAGCCACCACGGCTGTCCAAGCCGAGAGATCTTCCTGTTTTTCTCGAGCAAGTGATCCGAGATAGAGGCCAAATCTGCTCACCGCTCTGACCACTTGCTTCTCTCTATAGAGGTGCGGGGGGAGGTCGTGAATGTCGATGATGACCTGGTAAGCCGGGTTAAGAAGGGTAGTGTCATGTAGAGGACTCCATCGCTGGAAAGAAAGGCCCATATCCCAGAGGGAATCCGGAATGGCCTCTATGAAAGTGTCTGGTGCCAAGCCCTCAGGGAGGAGGATGACGTATCTACCCCGGGATAGCATAGAGATCGTGACTTCATGCTCAGCCACTAAGTTAGTTTGCGCCGCGTATTCAGCCACCTTATCAACCGATAGTGTGAAGGTGATGCCCATGTTGTAAGTATGCATGATGACTGCTTGCTCCAGCCTAGCGACCTCCTGTTGATGCTCCTTATCCCGATCCACAAAAACCGTTATTTTGTTGGGTCTGTTATCCGGCATGTTGGGCGGGTTATGCGGTTTAGGTTGTCTGAGCATGTCTGCAAAACCTGGTTCGGTGAGGGCTCTGGTAGTGGTCTGTGCTGATCTGTTAACCGGACGGAATGGTGGGGCAGCCGGGTTGAGGACGTTCTCCTTACACTGGTTTCCTTTGTGACCCATTTTCCAACACTTTCCACATTTTGTTGGGTTTCTGCATCTAGAGGCTCGGTGCCCTTTCCTACAGCAATTGAAGCACCGTTCCTTCCACTCAGGGTATGTAGATGATGGGGGAAGCGGAGGCGGTCAGGGCTGTGGGGAGAGATGTAGTAAGCCGGGCTCTGTGGGGAGCTTGGGGGAGTGGGAGAAGTCGGTGAGGTGGGTCTGCTACTGGCCGGTTTGAAAGGGTTAGTGGGGAGTCTGGTAGCAGGGCCAGTTGACGCGCAAATCTGAGCATACGTCGGTTGAGTATGGTATGGCGAGTAGGTGTTGGTTCGTGGGATTAGCACGGCTGGGTTTGCAATGGGGCCCGGACGCCAGTGATCGGGGTAGCTGCGACGGCGACGGACAACAAGGGTCCATTCACCTTCGTGAGTGTGGGTAGCCTTATCCATTGTGTTCCTCCTCTCTCTCTCTCTCTCTCTCTCTCTGCAACTCTCTCTCTCTCTCTCTCTCTCATAAACAAAAAACTTCTCCCTCTCCCTCTCCCTCTCTCTCTCTCTCTTATTTGTTACGGTACTTTATTTCCCTTTATCCTTAGATTTTAGTGATAATTCTTAAGACAGTACTAAATCGAAAAAATAATAATAATAATAATTTGCAAAGACTCCCGATATAATCTGCAACTATACGTTAGGGAAGTTAAATGTACCTAATAAAAATTATGTAATGCGTGATGATAAGTAGTGTTGATTTTGCTTGGTAAATATATATTCAGTTCAAATAATTCTCACACCTTGTGCATATACAAGCAAAAAGAAATCCAAGCCCAATTGGCCTAATTACAAATTAAAATACCATTTTACTAAGCTCTAATTATCGACATTTATGCTTTGAAGACTAGTTCCAAGTTCCAACCCAGGAATTGATAAAATATGCCAAAGTTGGTTCAAGGGAAACCTTGGCTGTCCAAGTAAAAACATCAAGTCTAAGATTAATTATCTAATCATGTGTCGTTGGAATATTAGTATATGATCATTAAGGTTAAGGTAAACAAAATCAATTTAAAATATAATCGCCCAAGTAGGAGCCCAATTTGGCCCAAAACATGCCCTTCTCTTATATTATCCGGTTCAACGAATGTTGTTTCTGATGATGCTCAGTACCAGTATCCTGTTGAATGACGCTGGTTTATGTATATGTATATATATGTTGAAATTCCAATTACACTCTTTCTACGGTTCTCCTGTGCTTTTGTTAACATTTACTTGGTCAAAGATATCGAGAGTTTAATTGTTTTGTTAACATTTACTTGGTCAAACATTTACTAAAACTTACAAACTATGCCTCGTACATTTAATTAATACAATATTCTCTGAAGAATTAATTTATATATAATTAAATAATTAATCCTGCAGGCCATGTATTTGCTTGACAATTAAGTATTAACCATCACCTATTTTCTATTTAAATGTGTCAAATGTAATTTTAATCCAACAAAGTGTAGATCACGGAATATTTAAACTAATAATAATAATAATATATTAATATATATAATAATATAACTATTAATTAGTTATTTAATTGGAGAAAAGGAAGAGAGTAGGGAGTTCTCATATGGGACTAACAACTTTTAAAACGGTTTTTTTAGGCAATCTGATGTCTGATCGAAACTGTTTAATACGCGTTGAGATTCGTGAGCACTTGATTCACACAAATCTTAAATTTATCCATATCCGATGTCCATCAGATCGTCCCAATTCATTATTTATTACCATTTACAAATTAAACCATGCATGCACAATCAAATAGAAACAAACAAGGAACTCATCTAGTTTTTCAATTTCATTTCACGGTACAGAGACATGCATTGGCGTATTAGGCAAGTTGGGAATATACAAATAATATTGATCCATCAGCTGTTTCTCTCCAAAGACTTTTTTCCAAATAAGTGGAAAGCATGTATTGGCAGCATACATGATATTAGACACCTTCAGGGTAACAGGGTATTTTAATTGCTTTTTGTTTTGTGCCATTTTGTCTAATGAAGCCAAACAACAAGATCTATCATTAAGACTTTATTATTATTTTGAAAAAACGAAGCATCATGGTTTCAACTCTATTGAAATTTTTATCTAATGAATGGATGTTTCTCTTCTTTCTCTCCAGTTCATATCTGATTCCATTGCACGTTTACAAATTGTAAACAATTATCTAGAAGGGGTACCAACTTGTAAATTCTCAACCTTTCTCTTCTTTTCTTTTCTTCTTTTAACTTTTATTTTTTCTCACATCACTCACTACCATTTGTAACACAATCCACACACAATCACGGGATTCCAATCGGAATCCCAAACCTTGTAACCGTTTGGTTAATACAAAATGAGGGCTAGACCCTTGTTCATTTAAAAACAAAAAACAAATTGTAAACAATTTTTCATAGTATTCAAAAAAGAAATGGAAAAAAAATGAGATTAGAGAGTATGACCAACAAGTTTACAATAATGACTTCTATTTAAAAAAATGCGCTTCATGCATGTCAACATAATATAATGGAGGTCACCATTCCCATCATGAATGGAGGTAATTTGTCTTTCCAAAACTTTTGTTGTAGAATAGAAACAGAAAGAGAGATGGAAAAAAAGAAAGAGAGGAAGGATTGAACAGGAACAAGGACCCATTCAACAAAAAAAGAGATTTTTCTTCAATATTGACTCAATTATGACCTTCTCCTTGACAAATTCTTCATTGAGTCTTTTGCAAAGAAACAAAAAGAGAGACTATTTCTTTATTCCATAAAGAGGGAATGAAAAACAAAGGATAAAGAAAAAAAAGAAGTATTATTGGTTCAATATATTGTGTAAGGAAAAAAAAAAAAGGATAACAAATGAACAAAAAGCGACTATTTCTTCCGTAGAAGGCCGGGAATGGAAAACAAAAGATAAAAGAAACAAGAAGTATTATTAGTTCAATATGTTGTAAAAAAAAATTATAACAAAGGAACAAAAAGGGACTATTTCTTTATGCACCTTCTCCATTCTCTTGCCATTTCATTTTATGGAATTCTAGAAGAACAACTCTCAATTTCATTTTGAAATACCTCTGACCAAGTAAAAGGTGTACTGATCCCTAATCGTCAACCGTGAAAATTTTCATCTATGTACTCTAGGATTTTTTTTATATATATCAAATTAATTTCGTTCAATTATATGGAACATTTTATATCTTACTCCAATTTAATCGACATTTTCGAAAATATAATTGACAATTTAAGTAATTTTTTTAGCATGATGAGGATTAAAATTTCTAAATCACTTCAATATGAGCATTAAATTTTTCCGAAGATTAAGGCAATACTTGATTTACTAAACTAGATGTAACTTTTAATTTATAAAAATTTAGTCGACATTGGATAATATTTTTTTTTTTTGTTTACTTGAGAAATTTAAGAATTATACTTAAAAAAGTTAGACTTCGATACTTATGATTCTATGAATCTAAGAACTGATTCTTAATGGTGCGTAGGAGTGAATTTTTTAGAAAAAAAAAATTTCTCTGAATAATTTTTGGAAGAAGGATGAAGGTCTAATACTTAACTTCCAATATTTACCAGTGCTGTAAAAAACGGATGTTTAGACTGATTAATCGGCTAATTAGTCGTTGGCAGCGACCAAACCGTCACAGAGTTTTCCGACTAATCGACCGATTACTTCCGATTATGACCGATTATTCTCAATTAATCACTTGCGGTATCTTGTTCGTCCGACAAACACATACTGTTATTTACAACACTTATATTTATAACCGAATTTCAAAAATGCAACTTCCTATGTATGTGAAGAATTAAATTCTTATGACCTACGACTCCTACATATAGAAAAATCTCAGCTAATAGTGGTTATGCGTAATTGTTATAGACGCTCACTTTACTTTTGTGCGATTGTATGAAATGAGAAATTAAATAAGCAATAAATAAGGAAAAAATGTGTAATTTTTTTAAAAAAAAGGAGGTCCGCTTTTGTTGAATATGAATTTCATTTTTGTCCGTACGTACAGAATGACGTATGAAAAGTTGAAAGATTTAAAATTTTAAAATAGTTTCATATTCCTAGCTATCTCGGTAAAAAAATTATATTATCAAATTTTTGTGGGGGCTTTGTGGAAAAAAAAAAGAATTGGGTCCCATATGATCAGTAAGTAGTCTTTTTCAGGGATCCTTTCCTGAGTTAGTAATATGTAGCTAGAGTGGGAAAAACGTGCCGTGCCGTGCCGTACCGTGATTAACACGCCGTGACTTTGGTCTCGTGCCGTGCCGTGCCGTGACCAAGTTAATTTTTCACGTGCCGTGCCGTGCCGTGACTAAAATGTCAAGAGGTGGTCATGGCACGCGAATGGTCACGCCACGTGAGTCACGCCGTGCCTAAACGTGTCTTGACCCGCGTGACTCGCGTGACTCGCGTGACCATTTAATCATAATTTAAGTTAATTTATTCAAGATTCACCATTAAATTAATATCTAATGATCCTAATTACACGTGACTCGCGTGACTACCTGCCGTGCCGTGCCGTGACTAAATTTTTCACGTGCCGTGCCGTGCCGTGCCAAAGTTTCAAAAGATGGACACAGCACGCGAATGGTCACGGCACGCGAATGACTCGCGTGCCGTGCCGTTCCGTGCCGTAATCGTGCCGTTCCGTGACGGAGCCGGCTCCGGGTGCCATTTTTCCCTCTCTATATGTAGCAATCAAATAAATGCAAATAGTGCCGACATTTTTATTGATATTTAGAAATTAATATTTATGTTCAGAATTTCCGACTTTCGCCAAAAATGTCCAAACCGGCCATAAAATGACCGTTTTCCTCTCCCATTTTCTTTTTTTTTTCTTTTTAGACACTATGAAGAGCAAGATAATGAAATATAACACTGAAAATTTGAATTTTTTTGTTTAAATTATTTGTTAGATTATTTCTTTTGATATATAATTAGCATATTTATACTAAACTACGCTAAATTACTTGAAATTATGTTGAATTACACTATATTAAGTTAAATTACACTAAATTACATTACATTACGCTAAAATACGGTAAATTACACTAAATTACATATGAATAGAGACGATATCTTCACTGAAAAGGCAAAAAATGACGACGAAACTTCAAACGGTCATAAAACGGCGCTCGAGTGTCCGATTTCGGCAAATGACCACTTTTCGGAAAGCTTGCAAAAATACGAATGTGTCAGTGATGACTATGTCATTTTTTGAAATTCAGAATTGCCAAAAAACTAAAGGAAGAGCCTCAAAACTTGAGTTGAAGTTTCCGATTAAGATTTTTCTTTCTATTATTCAATCTAAGTAGCTCAGTAAATTAGTTACATAATGAACTTGTAGTATACCAATTTTTACTATTTTCGGATTTTTTTTTACTATTTTTTATAATTCATGAAAGATGACACAAAATCGGTCTACTTTAGCGTAGTTTAGCGTAATTTACCGTATTTCAGCATAATTAGCGAAGTTATTGTAATTTAGCGTAATTTAACGTAATTTAGTGTAATTCAACATAATTTATTGTAATATAACATAATTTCAAGTGATATACTGTATTTTAGTATAAATATGCTAATTATAAATCAAAAGAAGTAATCTTACAAATAATTTAAACAAAAAATTTAAATTTTCAGTGTTAGATTTCATTATTTTGCTCTTCATAGTGTCTCTAAAAAAAAAAAAGAAGAAGAGGAAACCGGCCATAAAATAGCCGGTTTGGACATTTTTGGCGAAAGCCGGAAATTATGGACATAAATATTAATTTCTAATTAACTTTGGATATTAATAAAAATGTCGGCAAACAGTGGGTTATCCGAATCGAGCTATATTTCATTTTTGCATGAAATTTACCAAAAAAAGGAGCTCAAGTTGGAAAAGTCAATTTCCTCGTATTTACCAAATTGCCATCTTGGTATTAGCGTTGACTTTTCTTAATTCTGCATTTACACTCAAATTATCAAGTTTATTGAAAAATGGTCCAATATATCAAGGCTTTCTTAGTCGCTTGATATTGACTTTATCGGAGGGCTATGATTTACGATAATTGATTTTCAAAGTTCTCTTCTAAATTTATACAATTAAGATATGATTTTGGTCTCCACTCTTGTTAACTATTGGTGTAGATATAGCTGGTAGGACCTTTAATTTTAAATTTGATAGGACTTGGTTAAAGGAAGAGAGTTTTTTAGATAAGCTTGAACATTGGTGGTCTGAGAGAGTGATTATAAGTAATATAGGGGAAATTGGAGACTTAAACTTCAGGACTTCGATAGAAATTGAGGGGATGGAACTATAATTTAGTTTGGGGAAAAAAAAATCAGGACTAGATTAATTAAAGAGATAGATGACTTTGAGATCAGTAATGAACATAGACATTTAGGTAGTTCTGAAATAGAGAGGTAGACTGCATGTCAAGTTCAGTTTAAACAGATTTTGAGTGAGGAGGAGTCTTATTGGCAGCAGAGAGCTAGGTTGCAATGGTTCTTGGAAGGGGATGTTAACACAACTTTTTTTCACATTTGTGCTTCAAATAGAAGGAGAAAAAAAAAATACAATTTTAACCTTAGAACATGATGAGATAGTTGTTAGTGATCCTGAGACATTAAAAAGTCACGTCACTATCTTTTATAAAAATTTGTTAGGGTCTAGAACTACTAGAGATATCTTTTTACAAGATAATTTATGGGTTGTTAATGAACAATTCAGTGATGTTCAGAACTTTGTGCTAGAAAAGATGTTTTCTTTAGAAGAGATTAAGACTATTGTTTTTACATGTAACGCCTCTAAGGCACCCGGGCCTGATGGCTTTTCGTTTGCTTTTTATCAAGCTAGTTGGGAGTTTATTAAATCTAATTTATATAAGCTGTTTGCTTCCTTTTATTTCCATGACCTAGAAATCTCTAAATTCAACCTTGCACATGTGTGTCTGATCCCTAAGAAAGAGGTAGCTCCTTCCATTTCTAATTATAGGCCAATAAGTCTTATTAACTGCAGTTTTAAACTTATAACTAAATTGTTGGCTGATAGGGTAGCAAAAGTTATGAATTTTTTAATAAGTGACACTCAAACTGCTTTCATAAAAGGACGATATATTTTGGATAATGTGGTTTGCGCGAATGAGGTTTTACATCTGGTCAGGGATTCAAAAACTAAAGGTGTTTTATTTAAACTGGATTTTGAAAAAGCTTATGATCTAATTAATTGGGAGTTTTTGCAAGAAGTTTTAGGTGCTAGGGGGTTCGGTGAGAAGTTTAAGTGGTGGATTTTTGATACCCTTGAAGGTAGTAAAACATGCATTAGTTTGAATGGTAGTTTGGAGGCTTATTTTAAACGTATAAGAGGGTTGAGACAGGGAGATCCACTGTCTCCCTTTCTATTTGATATTGTAGCAGATACACTTAATAGGATATTGAATAATACAAAGCAAGCCGGATTTCTTAAGGGCTTAGGGCACTTTGAAGGAGTTGGGGATGTTCTGAATCTGCATTTCGCTAATGACACCCTTCTTTTCTTAGAAACAAATAATAAAATGGTAGAAGCTATAAAGCTTTCGTTGTCTAGTTTTGAAAATATAACAGGTCTTAAAATTAATTATCATAAGAGTGTCATGATCCCTTTGAATTTAGATGAAATACAGAGTACTAAACTTGCTTCCTAATTTGGCTGTACTGTGAGCCAACTTCCCATTACTTATTTAGGAGTACCCATTCATTGGAAAACTATACATATTGATTATTGGAATGTTTTAATTGAGAAAATTGAAAAAAAAGTTGCAAGGATGGAAAAGTAAATTGTTGTCTATTAGGGGAAAGGTTACACATCTGAAATCTGTTATTTTAGCAATTCATTTATATTGGTTAGCCCTTTACAGAATGTCAGTTCAGATCAGACATAGGATAGATAAACTTCGACGTAGATTCTTGTGGTACGGAGGTAGTTCAGTCAGGAAAAAGATTTCCTTAGTTTCATGGGACAAAGTTTGTGCGAATAAGTCTCAAGGGGGATTAGGGATTCTTAATCTTAAAACAATTACTTCTGCTTTATTAGCCAAATGATGGTATTGATTTAATGACCCTACAGTTATAGGTAAGTGGAAAGAGATTCTAAAAGCCAAATATGAGCCACAAGGGTTCATTATCAATTATCAGCTTTTTAGAGGGATGTTGTCAAAATGAAACATATAGTTGAGTTAGGTTTTTTTTTTTTTAGGGTTAGTGGAAATATTCCACTAAGAAATATATTGATACTAAAAAAATTATATACAAAGCTCATTACTTGTTCAAAGGAACCAGTAATGACTCATAAGGGTTTAAGAAGAAGAACGAAAAGGAATTTTAACCTACACACACTCTACCTACCCGTACTGAAACAGTTTAGTTGTTACAAAGGTTCGCTAACTGAATTAAAAACGCCATAGCAATAAGTAAGCCACTTCTGTGAGTCCGATTACTAGACAAATAACTTCCAGTTGTGTATATCCATTGCCGCTGCATTGATTAAGAAGTCTCGGGTTTCCTTTCCTGCGAGAACACGCGCCTGTTCCTTTCCTTCCAGACGGCCCATGTTCCTGCCGCCCATGCGGTATCCCATCGGGTTTTGGTTTGACCTGTGAGATGTTGCCGGCCGTCCCACCAAATTTGAAACGGGTCAGTACCCGCCATGGGGGGCAAGTTCAGTTGTGCTCTTAAACCGCGCCAGAATCTGGCCGAGTAGGAGCAGCTCCACATCAAATGGTCTCTTGTTTCTAAGGTATCGGTACCACATAACTTGCATCCCGGCGTGACGGCACATCCCCTGACCGTCAATATTTCCTGGGTTAGTATTTTATCTGAAAACATCAACCATAGGAAGATTCGGACTTTGATCGGCACCTTTAGCTTCCAGAGAACCTTGTAGTGACTTGATCTTATTCCGCTATCTTGCATCATCCGGTAAGCCGATGCAGACGTAAAAGTTTCGCCAGCCGTCCATTTCCATTTCACTTCCCGTGTATAGTTGTCAATTGTTACAAAGCAACTGAAGAATAGAACTAGTGATGACAGCTCTTTAAGAAAGAAAGACGGCTGTTGGGTGGCACTAAGTTGCGATGCGTCGAAGATGTTGTACAACTGCCTTAATGTGGTAGCCCAGAGTCCTTCCCTGTCCTGGTGAATCCGCCATAGCCATTTTACTAGCAGGGCTCGGTTTTGGCCGTCCAGCGAGATGACTCCCATGCCTCCATTTTCCTTTAGCGAACAAACTGATTCCCAATTTGTTAGGCAGTTAATGCCCCTGCAGGGCCCATGCCCTCTCCATAAGAAGTTCCTCCTTATTTTATCAATTTGTTTGACAACCCCTTTCGGTAGTGTCATTGCTTGCATGTAGTGAATTGGCATGGCGGAGAGAACAGCTTTGACCAGGGTGATTCTTCCACCGTAAGAGAGGAAATTAGATTTCCATCCCTCCATTCTTGCCTGTACGGATTGAATCATTTGCTGAAAATCAATAATGCGTGGTTTTTTCACAGAAAGCGGTAGGCCGAGGTATTTGATTGGTAGCGATTCATGTAGGTTTTAGAAAGACTATTGGTAATGGAACTGAGGTGTTGTTTTGGACTAATAGATGGCTGGGTGAGTGTCTTATAAGTGTTTTATTTTCTAATTTTTTTTCAATTGCATTTGATATTGGTTTAACAGTAGCTTTAGTTTTAGGCAATGTACAAATTAATTTAACATTTAGATGACAGTTGACAGGGTTGTATAGAGAGGAATGGGTCACTTTGATAAATGAATTGAGTTCAATACATCTGTTTAGGGATAAATTACATCTGTTTTACATTGGAGGTGGAACGCTAATGGTAGATTTACAGTACATTCTTTTTACACTTGGCTTGAGTTTGGTGGGATGAAAAATGAAAATTTTGATACTATTTGGAAAGCAAAAATTCTTTTTAAAATTAAGATCTTTTTATGGTTAGTAAAACAAAAGAGGGTATTAACAAGGGTTAACTTGAGTAGAAGGGGTTGGCAAGGAGATTTAGGTTGTCCTTTTTGTGGTGAACCGGAAACTGTCGATCATTTATTTTTACAGTGTTATTTTGCTAGAATCATTTGGACCTGGATTGCTGAGTACAACAACTTTAATTTTGATATTACACCTATGGAGGAGCTTTGGTTTATTGATACCTTAGTACCATTAAAAGATAGGTTATTAATAGAATTAATTAGTAAGAGGAGCAGTTTTGTGGACTTTATGGTTGACAAGAAATAGATTGTTTTTTCAAGGGGTTAGAGCTAAACCTAGAGCAGTAGGAGATCAAATTATTTCTCTTGCACAATTTTGGGTGAATTCAAAAGATAATGGATCTGTTCTTAAATTATCGGTAGTACTTCCTACTGATGTTTTACATATCCCTGCTTTTTGTGATGATTTAATTGAACAGGAGGAGGCAATGGGTCGGACAATACAGGAGCACATCCCTCTGCTAACAGATGGGTCCGATCTAAGACAGGAATGTGAAATCTGATACTTGGGTGCAACAATTTTATAATAGTTTAGAGGTAGTTTCTTTTAGTTGATGTATGATTGATTTTGTTTTTCTACTTTGGTTATATGCTCTGTTATGCTATAGGTGCTGGTTTAATAAGTAATATTGTACTTTGTAATATGTAGTTGCTTGTTCTAAGCAGGATTGGTACCACTGGTAGCAGTACTTGCCAAATAATGTAAGGTTTCGTTTTGTGAAATCGGTGGAGTAGTCCACTATTATAACAAAAAAAAAAATATGATTTTTGGTCTTTAAAACTAAAAACCTTGCTCAAAATTGAAAAACAAATCTTGAACTTTCATCTTGGTTATGATTCGATCATGATGATAGGCTTACTAAAAAATGTTGCATGGGCTAATTAAATAAAATCATATGACCACGTACTTTAGTGTAGGTACGTACGTATTTGTATCCAAAATCAAGATTCAAGTGCAACATTTGAGTTGAATGTACCACATATAATTATCATATATATAACTTGGATATATTTAGAAATTATTTCTATAATTATTTAAAATGTGTTTGGAGATTAAATTTATATTTTTTTTGAATTTTTTTATTATTTATTAAGTATTTTACAAAATTATTGTTTTTGGACCATTGAATTTTATACACATCTTAATAAATACTAAAAAAAATGTAAAATTTGATCTCCAAGCACAATTTAATATAGAGATCATATTGAATAGTTTGAATCGACTGTTTGAACTTTAAAAAATTAGTTGTAAGATTGTAAGTATAGAATGTTGTAAGTGGATCTCTCCTCTTATTAATAATATTCCTTTTAGTAGTACAAATCAGACAGAATTAATGCAAAGGTACATAAAGCTGCAACATTATCTTTAATTAAAATCATGTTGGAGATATTATTTCAGTACTAGAATTCATAAAGTAACAGAAGACGCAAAACAAATAGCAACTATTTCCTGAGACGGATTCAGGATTTTCGTCGGGGGCAAAAAAAATATTGAATTGGGTCTAGATAGCTAATTGGGTTTAAACCCATTAACTAATTATGTACTCGATAAAAAACAATGCTTTAACTTATATTTTCTAATGTCCTAACTTGTAATTTTTAATGTTCTAACTTATAATTTTAATTACTAATTATAATTCAAAAAAATTATTTTAATTTTAATTCTAAATTTAACCCGAATTACAAATCAAATATCGAAAGAAGGACAAAAAAAATATCGGGAAAGCAAAGTCAATTAGAATGTTCTGATCTCTACTAAAATTCAAAATCTAAGGAGGCTGCTCCTCCCTGGAACCATGTGGGTCCGTGGAGATCATTTGGGGGCAGAAGCTGGCACCTGTCTCCTTAATGTCAAAACCATAACAACTGGTTTAAATAAAACAAATCATTAAAAATTGATACCACTTGCTTGAAAATGGGCCCAGCCCAATATTATAACATGGCCTCCTTTTAATAATAAAAAAAAGGGAATCCAAGTTGGCTGAAGTCTTCAACCAACTACATGATCAAATAATAATAGATAAACAAACAACCTTGACACATTCAACCGTGACCCAACAAAAATGATAAACAAATTACAGAGAGAGAGATGTATTCATCAGAGCTTCTCTCTTTTAATTAATCATTTCTTGTATAATACAATATATCATTTCCTCCTACCTAATGGTACAATTTGCTCACTCCTACTCTCTTTGACTAGACCCCTTTACGTGGAACCCTAATTATATAACCATCATAGACTTAGTCTTATATACAACTCAATATATATAACCTTCCTTTACTAAATCTTCTACTTAAATTTTCTCTCTACACCAATTCAAATCCTAGACACACAAAGTAAACAACATGGACGGCAAACAACCACATCGCCGGGAGTTGCAGGGCCCACGACCGGCCCCTCTCAAAGTCCGAAAAGACTCCCACAAGATAAGAAAACCTCCGGTTGCACCGCCTCAGCAGCAACTGGCTGCCGCCCCTGTAATCCAACACCGGCCACCAGTTATCATCTATGCAGTGTCGCCAAAAGTCATCCACACAAACCCTAGTGAATTCATGTCTCTCGTTCAACGCCTCACCGGTTCATCCTCTTCCTCCTCTTCCTCTGCTGCTGCTCCTTCTCTTCCCGCTCCCACTTCTTTTCCTCCCGCTTCCACTGCATCTCCTTTTCCTTATACCTCCTATCTACTGCCGGGTTTTCTATCTGGGACGCCTGGAAATAGTGGGTTTTCTCCAGCTGCACGGCTTGCCACGATCGAGCAAGGAAGAAAGGAAACAAGGATTGAGGCCGTGACGAAAGCCAGAGAAGACGATTTGATGCTGACTCACTTTGGAATTGATGCCGGGCCCAGGTTGGACCAAATCGGGCTGTCCCCGGCTGGGATACTATCGCCAGTTCCATCGTCTCTTCCGGTTATCTCTCGTAATTTGTTCTCTCCATTGAATAACAATGATCAGACAGCGGCTGGTGGTCTAGGGTTTCTGCATGATCTTAGTCCAGTCTTTGCTGCAAATAGGTCTCTGACCGGGAACAACTTTTTCGCAACCACCCCCGGGAGCTTTTTCGCGAACACCCCTACAAGTAATTTCATTTCCATGACACCTCCTCCTATTGTGCCATCTCCTGGTGCATACAGCTGGGATCTTTTCCAGCATTACCAGGATCTATAGCAAATTGCTTTTACCAATTATATATGATAGAGAAAGGGATTGGTGAAGACAGGGAGGAAGGTGGAAGAAAAGGATATACTGATAAGTACAAAGTAAAAACAAAGGATAGATCAGGGAGACAAATCTAGGATTAGATATCTTTAAAGTGAATTTAATTTTGTGGAGCCAGACATGACGGAGAGAAAGATCCACATTGGATGGCATCACCAAGAGTATAGGCAAGTAGCTAGTTTTCATTTTTCTTTTATGAGTTTTTCTTCTTCTCAAAATTGCATCAAACACACCATGGTTTTTATGTGCTTTCGCATTGCTAACCTCTATTCCCGATCAATAGAAAATACTGGTTGCACCAAAGTTGATGCATATAACAACTATATATCAATTTGAATAATAGTTCAACACAATTGCAGAGTATTGGTCATGCATCAGAATTTAATTGTACATTGATAAACTCAAGTATGTCTAGTTTTGAATTAGAGTGAGGCAACGAAAAGCACCTTCGAACCATGAAATTTTGCTGCAATTTTGAGTTTGTTTTTGGAGGAAGTTCATATAGAAACTTCTATTATACTTTTTTTTTTAATTTAGAGGAAATTTTTTATAAAAAATGGAATTCTTAGAGCTTGGTCATAAGGTTTAATTAATTTGGTTAGTTAGGAGTTGTATATATATATGCATGCTTATTCTTGCACCCTTTTGTGAAGCTTCATGAGGAGCCAACTTGAGTGGTGGTTAAGAGTAGTTGAAGTCATTTATTGTATTGGGCTTGTAAGTTTTTTTTTTAAATTTTGTTTGATTCATTATGTTATATTTCTTTGTTGCAATAAATTAAAGGTTGCTTGTTGTCAGATGATATTAAAGATTTTCCAAATTTCTTGGTGGCAGTTTGGTTGTCCGTTAACTCAGTCCGTACAAGCCCTGCACCTTAGCATTGCACTATGTAATTATACCTTTTTTTTATCAATATATTGTTGGAGTGTTACACCCCAACCTTAAAAAAAAAAAAAAAAAAACTCAGTCCGTACAAGCCCTCCATATACGATCTCGACAGGGTTGGATTAAATCCGAACCGTCCGTTATAATTGTACACAAATATTGAAGATCAGGCCATCATAGGTAACTTAGGGGGTGAGGTTAGATTGGAACCGTCCGTACTATAAATTGGCACGAATCTTCAAATAAGTTGTTCCTTATTAATATGTCTCCCGTGAATTCTGATCAGACTCGAATTCTTTGTCCAGCTCTATGTATTTTGAACAACCTGATCCCCTCAAGTACTTGTGTTAGAAATAAAGAATCAGAAAAAAATACAATATCAGAATTACCACAGCGGAAATAACTTCATCAATTGGAGGTTCATTTTACGTCTAGTTCTTATAAATCTTTTCGTAGTTTATTCAACATGCTTTCTTCGTATCAAGTTTTCAAAAACGCTAGTTGGAGACACACCACAGCAATATATCGAGCGTGTTTCACTGATTCACAACCGAAGTACCTTGTACTCGAGATTCTCTCTTTTTTTAATATTTTGCTAGACCTAATTGTGTAGGTTTTCTATATTTTGAATGTGAAGTTTGTCACTGTACATATAAAAAATCTGAAGAGATTACTTCGAAAGGATGCCTCTTTCAGTGATTTCAACAAACAGTGCATCTGTCTCACATAATAGTTTTCATACTCAAATTCCAACATAGAGGATATATACTAATTGTTAAAGCATACAGAATTTGTGGCCAAAAAAATGCCTAAGCATTAAGGTCCACTAATTTCATGAGAAGTTTATTTGCAAGTGAACTCTATATTTTATATTAGGAAAAGTAAGTTGGGTATACAATTTACATAAGAAAATATTTAAAAAAATTAAAATTACCAAAATGTTCTTCATAGTTAAGATATATTGTGCATAAATTTAATACAGTTTGAGCTTTGGATCACCGATTAAATATTGATAAAATTGAACCACTGATTTTTCAAATTTATCATTGCAAATTTATCATTGCGTGTATATATATATAAGAATAGTGAAAAGGTAATGCTATTCTGTTTAGTGCGTAAGAATAATGCAAGAAAGTTGCTAAATCAGATAATGTGAGAGAAGACTAATAATTTTGTGTTTTTCAGACTAATAAATAAAAAATATTGTTTCGGTTTATATAATTTGAAATTTTACTAACTCAAAGAGTGCTAATCTTACTATTTTATGGTTTGGCTATGTGTTAGCATAATAGTCGCTATTCCAAACTATTTTTTTTTGAAGGACGGCTGGCAAGCGCTATTCCAAACTATATATTATGAATATCGATAACAAAAAGTTGTGTACATGGATCACCTCTCAAACAAGAATTTAGCATTTCTAGAATTTGTATGTATGTTCAGAACAAATTTAGTGTTCTTAGTATACTTGAGAGATTGGTTTATATGGTTTTAAATATGTAGTAAGGTGTGTGTGTATCAGAATAAATAATCAAGCCTTATTAGTTACTCGTAATGTCTATGATCCTATGATCATAACTAATTAATATATAAATCAAATCGAAGGATATCTGAAATTGTATACTTAATTATTAAATCATATGAAATTGTAATCACGCTGATCCTACAAGAGGGGATCGCAGGCAAATACAACAATTAATAATAACAACAACAACAATCAAGTCTTTAGTCCCATACAAGTTAGAAATGAAATCCAATCACAATCATAAAATCAAAATAAGTAGTAATAAAATAGTAATAAAAATAATAAAAATAATAAAAATAATAATAATAATAATAATGATGATGATGATGGTGGTAGTACTAATAGTAATAATGGTATCAATAATAATAGTAATAATACTAATAGAGGAGGGTTCAAATGCACTATAATTTTTGTGCTCCAATATGCTCCACATTCTTTATCTATATTTTCAAAGTTCGAACAGTCGATCCGAACCGTTCAACATGATCACTTTATCTATAATAAAATATGTTTGGAGACCAAATTTTATATTTTTTAGAATTTTTTTACTATTTTTTTAGATAGGTACAAAATCACTTTATCGGATGGTCCAAAATCTCCTTAAAAAAGTGATTTTGTACCTATCTAAAAATAGTAAAAAAATTCTAAAAAATATAAAATTTGGTATCTAAACATATTTTATTATGAAGATCATGTTGAGCGGTTCAGATCGACTGTTCGGACTTTGAAAATGGCGATAAAGGATGTGGAGCATATTGGAGCACAAAAATAATGGTGCATTTGAACCCTCCTCATACTAATATTAATATTAATATTAACTATATTATGCCTAAACTATAGATTGTAGGGGTCAAAGTTCTATAAGCTTACGTTCTTGACTCCAAATTACTAGTCCTATGACCTAAGGCCTATAATACTACCCATAAACAATCCCTAATCAATATTTCCTAGGTCGTGATTCTGATACGTTGATCGCTAACTTCCACGCGCTCCTGTCCGAAGCCAACTCCTTGGATACATTCTACTTCTTCAAGTCCCTTTTTACTGCTTCGTCCCATGTCAATCATGGCCGACCTCTGCCTCTCCTTGTATTTTTGATACGCCTTATAATTTCAATATGCACCGGTGCCTCCGGATGTCTCCATTGAAGATGTCCAAACCATCTCAAGCGGTGTTGGACGTGTATCATCATTTCTAATGCGGTCCCGTCTTGTATGGACACAGCTCCACCGCAACATACGCATCTTTGCTACACTTATCTTCTTGACGTGTTGTCTTTTAGTAGCCCAACATTCTGCACCATACAACATCCAGGTCTGATTGCCGTCCTGTAGAACTCGCCTTTGAGCTTTTGTGGGACTTTTTCGTCACATAGGATGTCAGATGTCTGTAGCCATTTGACCCACCTCGCTCATATCTTATGACTAACATCTTCATCAATCTCACTATCACTTTGCAACATATCGATCCCAAATATCGAAGGGTGTCCTTCCTAGGCACTACTTGTCCAGCCAAAGTGATATCTCCATCATCAATCCTGACACTGTTAAACTCGCACCTCATATTCTCGGTTTTAGTTTTACTAAGTCTAAAACTCTTCGATTCTAGAGTCTGTCTCCACAACTTTAGTTGCCTATCAACTCCTATCCTACTCTCGTCAATTAGCACAACATAATCAGCAAAGAGCGCATACACCAAAGAATCTCCCCTTGTATAAGAAAATATAAGAAAGAAAAATAGGTATCATAATATAAACTTTTCTTTTCTCGCTCTAGCTTGAAAAAAAATATTTAGAACAACTAGTAGGATATATCAATATTAAATATATATATCCGGGATGGTATCTTGTCAAAATCCCATTTATATTATATATAGAAATAGAATTGTCATACATATATATATATATATATATATATATATATATATATGAGGAGGGATCAAGTTACAACAAATTTGAGTTACAACAAAGTTACAACAACTATTTTTTTCATTTTCAAAGTCCAAATCGTCGATCCAAACTGTTCAACATGATCTCCACAATAAAATGTGCTTGCAGATCAAATTTTACATTTTTTTTTAAATTTTACTATTTATTAAGTATTTTACAAAAAATAGTCATATTCAGACCATTGAATTTTGTACCCATCTTAATAAATAGTAAACAAATTCAAAAAAAAAATGTAAAATTTGATCTGGAAGCACATTTTATTTAGATAATCATGTTGAACGGTTTGGATCGACGATTTGGACTTTAAAAATGAAAAAAATTGTTGTAACTTTGCTGTAACTTAGATCCCTCATCTATATATATATATATATATATATATATATATATATATATATATATATATCCCTCAACTTACAGCACAAATTAAGCCACAAAGTAATACATAATATATAATAAGACAAATTATTAAACAATGAGGAATTATAAGCTGGCTTTACAAAACAACAGTTGATTCATGAGGAAGATGCTGAGACTTAATTGGGCAATCAGAAGATTATGAATTGCCAGACTGCATGTTATATAAATTCAATGATCTTGATTTGCTATCTGTGAATAAGTAGTTCTTTGGAGCATACAAATAATTACTTCTTATAAGAAGGGTAAAAATGGGATACAAATTAAGTGATGATTTGAGAATTTGTTGTTGTTCTATAGTCACAAAAGACAATATTTTCATGTCAGAGATGGCATGATAAAATCATAAAAATATGGATAGAATATTTCTTGTAAATAGTAAATAGTTGAATGACTTGAATTTAAAAAAAAATAAAGAATATTTTATCTTAAATTTATCATTAACATGAATTATTTATTTTTAGATATATTTTTATGTCTTTGAGTTTGAAAGATCTTGTAATACTAAAAGTTTAAATACCGTTTATCGCGTCATAGCGGAACAGTTAAAAAAATAACGCTATTATCGCGCCAATAGCATTATAAGCTCTTGTGGTCCGAAAAAATTGTAGCTGCGCTATTTAGAACCCAGCGTAATACCTTTGGATTTTAGAACCGTATGGAACTCATCATGTCTAACGCCTTATTTTATTGAATATATCTGTTTGCATTGTAAGTACTTCAATTCAAATACAAATTTGTATAGTGTTATCTTAAAGTAAACCTGAAGGAAATTGATCAGGACAAATAATATATCCTATACTATTCAACAACTCTACAATCTTGACCTTGAATATTTTTTTTACAGTGGAAACACTGATTTCCGTTCAAATTGAATAAAACAAAATAAATTTTAATCCTTGGTCTTTTTTCAAAAAAGAAAAGAAAAGTGTGTAGAACAAGAATACCTTGATGAATTCTCACAATTCACTCCCTTCTTGACGTTGTTGTTTGGATCAGTGTTGTAAAAAACATCTGTTTAGACTGATTAATCAGCCGATTAGTCGTTAGTGGTGATCAAATCGTCATAGATTTTTCGGACTAATTGGCTAATTATTTTCAATTATGACCAATTTTTCATCATTAATCGTTTGACGGTACCCTGTCCATCCGACAACCATATACTGTTATTTACAACACTGATTTGAATGAGATAATTATTTCTAACACTATAACAAAAATCAATTACTTCAAGTTTTAAATAACGCTGTAACGCACTCCAGTGCAATACATGACTGTCATATTGTAACGGGAACCGTGTAACGCATTGTATAACGAATGAGAGTATTATACCCACACTGGAGTGTCTATTCAATTTTTGTTTTAATATATATTTTCTCTAATTCTCATATTATTAATTCAATCCTAATCTTATAAATCAACATGAATATATTTTTATATTAACTCAAATATCTTAAGAAATTAATTCACTACATTATCTTCATACCAAAATTCCACCACTACAAAAGGCCTTGATGTTGCTGTTGCCTATCGCTTTATCTCAGAAAAGACAAAACAAAAAAAAAAGATTGGAGTACTTTTGTGTCAACCTCTCATCGTTGTTGACTTTTGTGCCTAGTTGATATGTCGTAATTCAAATAATACAGCGTGTCACGTGCCAATTGAGCAGCAAATATTTTAAATTGCTCAATAAGCAGGGTTGGCAAATATCACTTTATTTTTATGATCCTTCAGTACACATTGTACAGCAAATAATTATCCGAAAAGGCAATGAATAAACTTTTCAAGGCCAATTTTAGTTCCTTCACTACCGTGCATATGTCTATCTCATTGAGAAGTTTCGGTGGAAAATTGATTTACGTGTTGATATTTGTCCGCACAAATTAAATACCCACATGGTTATTCCCGAGCATATATACGTGCAATTTTGTATGTACAATTCAGATATATATATATATATATATATAGGCTATGGTGAGTTGTGAAGTAAAATGTCGTTTTACTTCACGTCATATTGTCATTTTGAAAATCCAAACAACCGATCCGAACCGTTCAACTTTTTCTAAATATTGAAATGTGCTTGGAGACTAAATTTTACATTTTTTTTGAATTTTTTTACTATTTATTAAGCCACTTTGAAATCGCTGATCCACTGTGAACAGTAAAAAACAGTAAAATTTTCTGGACCACTGGATCAGCGATTTTCAAAGTGACTTAATAAATAGTAAAAAAAATTCCAAAAAAAGTAAAATTTGGTCTCCAAGCACATTTCAATATAGAGAACATGTTGAACGGTTCGGATCGGTTGTTTGGATTTTCAAAATGAAAATATGAGCGTGAAGTAAAAATGACATCTTACTTCACAACTCACCATAGCCCAGCTCTATATATATATATATATATATATATATATATATAGAGTAGAACTAGGGTGCTCCTAAGCTCACCAAGCCCTTCCGTGAGCGCGACTCTAAAACCTATCAAATTGACTTCAAACGACACTTCCAAACTGTTAGATGTTCAATCTATATTAAAATGTGCTTGGAGACCAAATTTTACATTTTTTGGAATTTTTTTACTATTTATTAAGATGGTTTGAAAATCGCTGTTTTCTAATGGTGCAGAATTTTAATAAAAACAGCGATTTTCAAACCATCTTAATAAATAGTAAAAAAATTCCAAAAAATGTAAAATTTGGTCTCCAAGCACATTTTAATATAGATTGAACATCTAACGATTTGAAAATGTCGTTTGAAGTCAATTTGATAGGTTTTAGAGTCGTGCTCACGAAGAACTTGGTGAGCTTAGGAGCACCCTAGTTCTACTCTATATATATATATATATATATATATATATATATATATAATCTGAGTTTTCAAAATCCTAACGGTCGATCCGAACCGTTCAACATGATCTCCATATGAACATGTACTTGCAAACCAAATTTTACATTTTTTAGAATTTGTTTACTATTTATTAAGCCACTTTGAAAATTGCTGATCCAATGGTCCAGAAGATTTTACTGTTGTGTACAAATTACTATTTTTTCAAAATGACTTAATAAATAGTAAAAAAATTCTAAAAAATGTAAAATTTGGTTTGCAAGTACATATTCATATGGAGATCATGTTGAACGGTTCGGATCGACCGTTAGGATTTTGAAAACTCAAAAATTGAGCATAGCACGGAGGCCTCTATGCTATGCATAGCACCGTAGACACTTCCTATATATATATATATATATATATATATATATATATATATATATATATATATATAGAGAGAGAGAGAGAGAGAGAGAGAGATGGGCTATGGTGCATTGCAATGCATAGGCCCCTCCGTGCATTGGACTAAAATCGTTGGATTCAAAGTCCAAATGACCGATCCAAACCGTTCATCTTGTTCTCCATATTAATATGTGCTTGGAGACCAAATTTTACATTTTTTGGAATTTTTTTGCTATTTATTAAGCTACTTTGAAAATTGTTGATCCGGGTGAACACTAAAAACAGTGCAACTAAATTCTGGACCACTGGATCAGACTTTTTCAAAGTGGCTTAATAAATAGTAAAAAAATTCCAAAAAATGTAAAATTTGGTCTCCAAGCACATATTAATATGGAGAACAAGATAAACGGTTTGGATCGGTCATTTGGACTTTGAATCCAACGATTTTAGTCCAATGCACGGAGGGGCCAATGCATTGCAATGTATAATAGCACAATTTTATATATATATATATATATATATATATATATATATATATATATATTGAGGCTACGGTGCTATGCATAGCACCAATTGGGTCCGTGCTATGGCTCAAAAGTTGACTTCTTAAAATTCTACAGTCGATCTGAACCGTTCAACATGATTATAAAATGAATATGTACTTGCAAACCAAATTTTACATTTTTTTGAATTTTTTTACTATTTTTTTAAAATCACTTGATCTGAACATTCTGGACCATCCAAAAACAGCCTATCTAAAAAAATAGTAAAAAAATTCGAAAAAATGTAAAATTTGGTTGCAAGTACATATTCGTTTTATAATAATGTTGAACGGTTCGGATCTACTGTTAGAATTTTAAAAAGTCAAATTTTGAGCTGTAGCACGGACCCAATCCGTGCTATGCATAGCACCGTAGCCTCACTCATATATATATATATATATATATATATATATATATATATATATATATATATATATATATATATATAATTGAGCTATGGTGAGACGTGGAGTAAAACAAGTTTGTACTCCATGCCACTATATTTCTATTTTGAAAATCCAAACAACCGATCCGAACCATTCAACATGTTCTCTATATTGAAATGTGCTTGGAGACCAAATTTTACATTTTTTGGAATTTTTTTACTATTTATTAAGCCACTTTGAAAATCGGTGATCCGGTGGTCCAGAAAATTTTATTGTTTTTTACTGTTCACAGTGGATCAGCAATTTTTAAAGTGGCTTAATAAATAGTAAAAAAATTCCAAAAAATGTAAAATTTGGTTTCCAAGCACATTTCAATATAGAGAACATGTTGAACGGTTCGGATTGGTTGTTTGGATTTTCAAAATAAAAATATGACGTGGAGTACAAACTTGTTTTACTCCACGTCTCACCATAGCTCATCTATATATATATATATATATATATATATATATATATATATATATATATAATTAACAAGAATTTAGCATTTCTAGAAGGTAGGTGTGTGTGTGTGTCAAAATGAATAATCAAGCCTTATTAGTTAGTAGTGCTCATGATCCTATGATCATAACTAATTAATAATATATCGAATTGAAGGATAAAAATTGTATACTTAATTTTATTCAATTTTTTCATTTTTAAATCATATGAAATTGTAATCACGCTAAACCTACAAGATGGGATCGCAAGCAATAAATATAAGAAAAAAATAAAAAATTTCTTTTCTCGCTAGCTTGATTAAATATATATAGAGTGAGGCTACGGTGCTATGCATAGCACGGATTGGGTCCGTGCTACGGCTCAAAATTTGACTTTTCAAAATTCTAACGGTCGATCCGAACCGTTCAACATGATTATAAAATGAATATGTACTTGCAAACCAAATTTTACATTTTTTCAAAAAATTTTACTATTTTTTCGAAAATCACTTGATCTGAACATTCTGGACCATCCAAAAACAGCCTATCTAAAAAAATAGTAAAAATATTCGAAAAAATGTAAAATTTGGTTTGCAAGTACATATTCATTTTATAATCATGTTGAACGGTTCGGATCGACCGTTAGAATTTTGAAAAGTTAAATTTTGAGCCGTAGCACGGATCCAATCTGTGCTATGCATAGCACCGTAGCCTCACTCATATATATATATATATATATAGAGTAAGGCTACGGTGCTTTGCAAAGTAAACCACCCCGTTTACTTCAGGCCATTTTTTGGATTTTGAAAATCCAAACAACCGATCTGAACCGTTCAACATGTTCTAAACATTGAAATGTGCTTGGAGACCAAATTTTACATTTTTTGGAATTTGTTTGCTATTTATTAAGCCACTTTGAAAATCGTTGATCCGACGGTAAACAGTAAAAAACAGTACAATTTTCTGGACCACTGGATCAGAAACTTTCAAAGTGGCTTAATAAATAGTAAAAAAATTCCAAAAAATGTAAAATTTGGTCTCCAAGCACATTTCAATGTTTAGAACATGTTGAACGGTTCAGATCGGTTGTTTGGATTTTCAAAATTCAAAAAGCAGTCCGAAATAAACGGGGTGGTTTACTTTGCAAAGCACCGTAGCCTTACTCTATATATACATATATATATATATATATATATATATATATATATAGGATAAGTATTATAGTAGGTTATCATCAAATGATTTAATCAATAAAATGTAAAATATGCATGCATGTTAGATGGTATTTTTCAAAACTTGTCAAAATCCCATTAATATATATAGAAGAAGATAAATTGTTAAATTGCTGGACTGTAATTCATGTAGATTCTTTTTTTTTTAAAGCTTCGCAGATCAACTGTGTTACCGTTCCATTCTCAATTTATGTAGATTCAATGATCTTGATCTGCTATATGTGAATATAAAGTTCTTTATTGGAGGCTTGGAGCATACAAATAATTGCTCTTTGAGTTAAAAAAGTGGTGGTATACTTTTATCTTAAAATTATCATTAACACGAATTTTTATTTTTGGTGATATTTTTTATGTCTTTGAGTTTAAAGATGTTGTTATATATACCACTGGATATTGGAACCGTGTATAACTCAAATCAGGCCTAACTAACACTTTATTATTAAATATGTGATCTGTTTGCAACTTAAATTAATTCTATATATTCAAATCCTTAAACACTTTGTATAATGATATCTTAATATAACGCTAATGGAAATTGATCAGCACAACGAATCCTACACTATGTACAACCTTACAAAGTTGACCATGAAATTTTTTTACAGTTGAAACGCTCTGTTTGATTGTTCAAATTCAAATAGAACAAGCATCAATTGCTTAATCTATCACAATTCTCTAATTTCTTCAAGCTGTCCAAAATATTTCTAATACTAGAAAGAAAATATTAATTATAAAATCAAAGTGTCGTATTTTCAATACTAATTCAATCTTATAAAATCAATAATATGAATATATTTTTAATTTTTACTCAAATATCTTAAAATAATAATTCACTGCATTATCTTCATACCAAAATTCCACCACTACAAAAGGCCTTGATATTGCTGTTGCCTTGCTTTTCCTCGTAAAAGACAAAAAAAAAAAAAAAAGATTGGTGTACTTTTGAATAGGTTGATAAAGTTTGTGTTAACTTTTGTGCATGATTTGTCGTAATTCAAATACAAACGTGTCACGTGCCAATTGAGCAGGAAATATTTTTAAATTGCTCAAAATCAACAGCGGTCGTTATCACTTTATATTTATGATCCTTCAGTACACATTGTACAGCAAATAATAATCCGAAAAGGCAATGAATGAACTTTTCAGCCAACTTTAGTTACTTTTACTACCGTGTATATGTTTATCTAATTGAGAACATCAGATCTTCTGTGGCAAGTACCAAATGTGACATTGTGTAGCGAGTCACTTTCACGAACTACCCATCTTTCTATTGGTTCATTTGCGTGTGTGACATATATAATTGTCGTTCTCGCATTAAGATTTGTTCAAACCTGTATTTACATGCACTTAAGATTTAAGACGACAGGATTGACACAAAGTTGATGATTGATAACTTGTTTAATGGGGAGTGGTTAATTTGTGTTTCTAGTAGAAAATGACTTGACAGGAAGGATACATGTAATTTCCTCTAAAAGCTAAAATGGAAAAAGATGCAAAACCGGGTAGTTCTTGTTTATCTTTTCGTTTTTATTTCTTTTACAAAAACAAAAGAGTATAATCTAAGATGAAAATTAAATTTCTCAACTCCCACTATTGTTTATACTGAATTTCAAACCTACTTCATTTACAAAAGATGGAAAAATCCTGCAAAAGCAATCTTGCAAGAACAAAAGTACGTGCTATATATTTGTCTACTGTTTAATTCATATTTATTTTGTGTCTGATTGTCCAATATAATTTTGGCCAACCCAAGTTTGAACTTAGGAGGAATTTGACGTATATTCTTAAAAAAAATATTTTTTAAGTGAAGGTGGAGATCAATCCATCTAACTATTTAATATCCACAAAAAATTGTTTCTTTCGGATTCCGGACCTGCGACCTCTCACACGGAAAACATTGTCTTTACCACTAGTCCAAATGTTGGTTCTTATTATTCAAAAATCTTGAATTACGTATTTCCATTTCTAAAATTTTTAATATCACATTTATCTTTCTTTTTTAGAATCAACATTTAATCTAGTAACAAAGACAATACTAAAAAAACATT
This sequence comes from Carex myosuroides, assembly GCA_028015225.1. Classification (NCBI taxonomy): domain Eukaryota; kingdom Viridiplantae; phylum Streptophyta; class Magnoliopsida; order Poales; family Cyperaceae; genus Carex; species Carex myosuroides. The sequence continues at coordinate 7,433,548 of CM051470.1, read as the reverse complement.
TATCGTTTTAAATTTTGAATACTCACTAATTTATTCAATATATTGTCTCTTCTAGTTACATGAAAATGTACCATTTTAAGTCACGCATTGCAAACATTAGTATCTAATTCCGCTGAGCCGATTTTTTTTATTAATATATATCCATAATTAAATAAAAAATTACAAAAATGCTCATGAATTTTGGGTATTTTTTAAAATGCCCATGAATTATTATAATTACGTTTTGTCTTGGTGCTTATTATTGCTTTTTTTTGCTAATCGAATAGCTTGTTCACTTAATGTAATGGTACCTATATATGCTTTCAAGTTATTTTGGGTGGGTAGTGTAACTAACGGGTTGGAATTGTTGATGCCTTACTGCCCGCTCGCATTGATTGTTGATCCCTTATTATAAACTGTGGTTATGATTACAATTGTCACGCCCAAATTATAAGTTGGTCCGGACCGAACTGATATGAGTTGGATTTGGGCCCATTTTAATCCGATTCAAACCAAACTGGATCGTTAGAGGATCTTTATTGGGCCGTGGGTTGGTTTATTGGATCTCTCGGTTGGCCCGAATCTTGGTGCATCCAATTTTGTTGAATCGCTAGAAATTGTATGTCCTGTACAAAAATAATTCCATATTTTTGGTAGCCTCTACCAATTATTCTAAAAAAAATAATAATAATAAATACAAAGATCACACGAAGTTAAAATGTCTACTCTCCTGTCCTTTTCACCTTAATCCGCTTAATGTCATTGTTATTTGTAACTTTTTTTTTAATGTTGAACCTTATTAAATAATAAATTATAGGCAAATTCTTCTATGGGCATAAGGACCTATTTGTAAAATGAGCATATTTTCATTTTCAAAGTTCAAACAGTCGATCCGACCGTTCAACATTTTCCCATATTACAACGTACTTGGAGGTCAATGTTTACATTTTTTTGAATTTTTTTACTATTTATTAAGATGGGTACAAAATTCAATGGTCTGAATTTGACTAGTTTTGTAAAATACTTAATAAATAGTAAACAAATTCAAAAAAATGTAAAATTTTACCTCCAAGTACATTGTAATATGGAGAAAATGTTGAACGGTCGGATCGACTGTTTGAACTTTGAAAATGAGAATATGCTCATTTTACAAATAGGTCCTTATGCCCATAGAAGCATCCCTCTAAATTATAACAATATTTTCATATCAAACATGATTAATATATATTAAAAAGTAAAAAATAGTAAAAAATTTATTCTACAAGAATTTGTCATGTATATTTATTAAGTACCTTGGATTGACAATTCGGACATGAAAAAATAAAATTTGACCAATTCGTATATGGATCAACGTTAGTATATTAGAATAGTTCTTGAATGAGTAACTTAATATATGATAAATTGAACACTTTGATCAAGTATCAAGGCTATCTTGTATCTTAGGTTCGATAGTAAGTTGTTGCTATAATCTAATAAAAATAAACTTTTGATCTTTACTATTCTTGACTAATATCTTGGGATTTCCAAAAAGCACAATTTGTAATCTAAAAACTTATTTTTCCTTTTCAATAAAAAATCATTTTTGTTTGTTCTGTAACAGTAACCTTACAAGTTTAATCGAAATGTCTTTTGTGATATAAAACATTCTAATAGAAACAAGTTTGGGTATCACATAAAATAGAAAAAATAAAGGCCCTCTGTTTTATGATTTACAGAAGATGATTAAACTTGGATTTTATAAAATTAATAGACGGGTGACAAATTGACCAATTGACCCACACGGTTGAAGTTGCTAACTTGCTATAGGAGTAGGGATTCTCTATGACAAGCTCCTGACAAGTAGACCCCACTTGTCAATCAATTCTGTCAACGACTTGTAACATATACCTCAACATAAATCCTTTGTCAGTTGCACAGTATATATAGAAGGGTTCCATCCAGCCTTGATGAAATTAAAGAGATCCCGGTGAATACTAAGCAGCAATGGGGTCTACTTGCCAGGAGCTTGTGACAGAGAATTCCGACTCCTGTAGTAACATCATATGGAGCCATTGGCCTTTGTCAAAAACTCTCGCCCGTCTATTAATTTGATAAATGCCATGTTTAATCATCTTTTGGGTCAAATTAAATGGGTTGGACATAGCAAGCCCATGTTTTTGGGTCTAATTAAGGAAAGGGTTGTACCAATCTCAAAAATAATTGAGACAATCTGTGCCACCGAAATTCTCTTCTTCTTTTTTAATATATAGGGCTCCTCTTGGAATAATCATACATGTTCACCAATAATTTTGCGTCTCCGATCGACTTTCCTCAAAATCTTATTACATATTTTTTGAAGCAGTCCAATCTGATGGATATTTCCCGAAGTACATGCACAGCATCAAGTTTCACGTCTATTACATTACATTAAATTCTGGATCTAGCTAAGCTTTATTATTGCAACAAAAAAAGAGAGAATGTTGTTGGCTTGATTATCTAATTGTCACAATTAAAGTAATTGCTATAGTTTGGATCTAGTATTTATGGCGAATTCAACTCTTTTTTTCTTTATTGCAACGATTCAACTCTTTCGTGAACATAGCAAATATGCTTGTATTGGAGCAAACAAAGGATCGGTCAAATATATCCGGGTGATGGATATTTCATTTCTTATGTTCTCATACCTATATATATCCCATTATCATTCTTAACGGCCACAATAACTCCTAATACACTGACAAAAACCATCTATCCACCTAATTGTTACTCAGTACACCTTTTTATACAAATTAAAGAGATGGCTGAGACTATCGTGAACCTTGTTCTTGGCAAGCTGGTCGATGCGGTGGCTCAGGAAGCACTCTTTTTTTACGGGGTACATGACAAAGTCGAGTGCGTTCAACGCAAGCTCACTTGGATCCAGTCTTTCCTGAAAGATGCATATACGAAGTGCCACAAAGATGAGAGGATAAAAAAATGGGCCGGTGAATGAGGTTCAGGATGTCGGATATTGGATTGAAGACGTATTAGACAAGTTTTTGGCTGAAATTGGCGGAGGTAGACCAGAAGGCCTTCGCAACGTACTGAAAAGGATAGGCAAGATGCCCATGAAACTAATTGCCAAACACAAACTAGGTAACGAGATAGACAAGATCCAACAGAGGATATGTGAAATATCAGAAAACACAAGAAAGTATGGCATTGAAGGTCTGAAAGGAAACTAGTAGTGGGGTTTCTGTCAAACTGCCTCTAAGGTCGTTTGTTAATCCTGACATAGATGAACTAGATGTTGTCGGCTTCAAAGTTGATAGGAAAAAAATTGTCGACCAGCTCAATGGTACAAATATTATGAGGCGGTCTGTTATCTCAATTGTTGGGGCTGGTGGTTCAGGAAAAACTACACTTGCAAAAGATCTGTACAAAAGGTAACTACTGATGAACAACACATAGCGAGTTCAATTTTTTAGAAATTGTGTTATATGTATAAATAAGACATTCTAAACAATATAAATAGCTCAGTTTTTAATTTTGTTATATATGTATAAATAAGACATTCATAAAGTTCAATGCATTCAAATAAAGGCAATCAAAGGCATTTTGTGTGATATTATTGAAAGTTCGATATAAGAAATCTTTCATTCAACCGAATTGGGTTTTGGAATTTGGAGAACCCAATATATCCTTGGAGCATCAAGCATCAAATCATGCATTTCATACTTGTATACAAATCATGCATGTATAAGTATGTTAATTTACAAATCTCATCTAATTATGTTATTTGATGTATTTTATAGTGCTGAAGTTAAACGCCACTTCGGCATCTCCATGTGGTTAACTATTTCGCAAGATTACAAGTTGATTGATATTTTGATTAAGATGCTAGAGGAGATTCGAGAAGTACTTGACTCGGAAAGGCAGAATAAGGGAAAAGATTATTTCATTACAGAGCTTAACAACTCCATGGGAGAGAAAAAATATCTAGTTGTATTGGATGATGTTTGGTTAAGCAATAATATATGGACTCAACTTGAGGCTGCTCTTCCTAGTGCTAATAATGGAAGTCGAGTGTTAATTACAACCAGGTTTGCTTGCATTTCTTTTATTGGAAAATAATGTTGCATTAATTAATGATGGCATCACTTGAAAATTATTTATGTTGACAATCTTAAATTTGGAATGGAACATTAAGACATGATTTATATTATCCACGTATAATGCTTATAAATATGATAAGATATGATATATGTTTTACTGTATAAGAAATAATTTGAATTATTAAGGTCTGTGTTCGCGCAGAAGCGCAACGCAAGTTTCGGTACGCTTGAGGGCGTACCTTTTAAAACCGCGTTTACACTTCACGAGTAAGGGTTGCAAGTGCACAACCCCTATCGAGTAGTATAATCGGGTATCGATCCACAGGGACGGGCAATTACTAGGTTAGAATCTACCAAACTCAATTAAAAACTAGAAGTGAGAAGGTTTTGGTTTGGTATTTAAGTTCCTAAAAAGGTCAATTCAAGCAATTCAAACAATGTAATAAAATGCTAGAAGAAATGTAAATTGTGTTTTGATTATGGATAAAAGGCGTTTCCAGGGTTTCAGATTTTATCTGTGATCTGCCTCTAGTGGTACGGCCCGTACCAAGTTGGTACGGCTAGGCCGTACTCCACTTGGTAAGGCAAGGCCGCACCACTCTAGTAAGACCCGTACTGGCTTGCCAGAACAGAGCTTACCAGTTCGAGTTGATGCATTCCTTGCTGGTACCTTGTGCTAAACTCTTTAGAAAGGTTCAATTGACCATACCTATGGTTCCTAAGCCTCAACCGTCGTGTGTTGGATCAAGATTTAGGTTGGAATGCAATTGATTGCCTTTTAGGGATTTCTACACCTCAATTCTCATGTGTTGGTACAGATCTACCCTAGCTGGTTGATTGGAGACCTAAAGCACCCTCTAATCTGTCGATTAGAGGAGAATTCAACCTCTCGGCTTCAATTCGAACAAGTCTACCCTAAACAATTGATTTGGTTGAGAGATTGAGATGATCACATGACCTTGATAGGTTTGATCTAGACCTAGAGGTTCATCATACACAATCACAGCAATCAAAGTAAGAGATGGCAAAGAAAATCACAATCAATCAATCAAAAGAGTTCATACAAGATACAAGTCAAAGAAAGTCAAAGCAAATCAAGAATCCATCTCTAAACCCTAGAAACTGAAATAACTACTCACAGCACATGATCTAATCTAAAAATACAATAAAAGGGATAGAGAAAGCCATGGATCGAAGGGATCGAGAGGAGGAAGCTTGATCCGTCGAGTTTCGCCTCTTTCCTCTTCCTTCCTTCTTGCTCCTAGCTCCTTAGCTCTCTTTCTCTCTCTTACTGTGCTCTCAATTAGATCTGGAATGGAATGAATGTCGAAATTGGAGAGTTCCCCGCTTGAAATAGCCTCTGCCAAAATTTGAATCTGTCAGGCCGCCTTTAGGTACGGCCCGTACCAAATTGGTACGGCCAGGCCGTACCAGGCGTGATGAGCTGAAAAATGGCCAAGTCTGGTGAGACCCGTACCAAGCCTGGTAAGGGTCGTACCTCATCATCTGAATCGCCGTTTCTTCGTGTGTTTTGCTCCAAACCTGCAGAAAACAAACAAACACTCAGCAGTACCAAATTCTAAAGATATATCGATGAAATGCACATGATTCTGGTGAATTAGGGCACGAATCTGGTACTAAAACAGGCCTAAAATAGACTAAATATGCGAGGTATCAAATTCCCCCAAGCTGAACCTTTGCTTGTCCTCAAGCAAAGAGTTTCAAACTCGGGTAAAAAGTGCTGGACAACTAAATCTAAATGCAGATACAAGTCTAAATGTGAAAACCTACGTGAGTGTGCTATAGTCAAGAATTTCTAGAATCGATTCGGTTGTAATTCAAACATTCCTTTGTAAACCTTGATTCACTCCACCAATTAGTCAATTGAACTTCTTATTTTGAGATGCTTCTAACAATGGAAAGACTAATTACCTAGGTTTGATCGAAACAATTTCATTCTTTTTCCGAGTCAGTGCTTTTATTCAAGGTGATTTTTCTTTTCATTTTCCCTCCCCCAAGCTTGAATCAAGCTTAAGGGTAAGAAAGTTGCGAACGAAGTGTGTTGGTATGAGCAAAATTTTCTTTCTTTATTTCTAATTGGGAGACGAGCTCAAAGGCGCCCATTCGAGGCTTATTGCCAGTACTCTTATGTTCTCCATCTTTTTCATTTCTTTTTTTTTTTTTTTTTTTTTTTTTGCTCATACCATGAATACACACATCTATTGGTATTCATTCATACCAATGGATATTCCAAACTTTCTTAATTTGAAAATCCCAATTCCTAAAGGCACAGTTCAGTTTTTTCGAATAATCTCGTTCGATTCAATTCTAAGTTTGTTTCATCTTTTCCATTATTAAAAACATCTCAACCTAAGTAGTTCAATAACCAATCATGGGTTAGTTCCAATTCACTCAGGTCTATCCTAATCACAACTAAATTGTTTCAAAGTTATTCTCAATTCTAGCAATTCACGCAAATCTTCACCTAACAATGCACGAAAATACGAAAAAATGCAAGAAAAATAACGGTAAAGTAACATGACCTACATGCAAATGTCATCCCCCCAAGCTTAGCCTGAGCATTGTCCTCAATGCTTCAAGACTATGAGATAAAAGAGATAAAAGAAGCTCGGGGAAAAAGAGCGAACCTGATCAGTCCTCGGGGTGGTCGTACCAGAGCCAGTCGCTAAACTGCTCCTCTATCCCAGTCACCCGCCGCGTGAGATCATGAAGTGTGGCGCCCTGCTCACGAAGGGTAACACCCTGCTCATAGAGTGCAACACCCTGCTCCTGACGCATGTCGTACATCAGATGGTAGACATCCCGGATGGTGGGCTCAGCGACTGGAGGGGGATACACTGGTCTACTGTAGGAGGTGGAGGGACCGGCAGCGTAGGCGGAGGTGGATGGGCTAGTCTGGTACGTGGTAGGGCCAGCTCCATAGAATGAGGTACCTGCACCAAAGGGTGAAGGATGTACCTGCTCGGAGAAGGGGGGAGCCTGGCTGGGTAATTGGTGAACCAGAGGAGAAAGAGGATGCGACTGCGCATGCTGAGCATGGAATGGAGAGGTGGTGGCATCAATCATCGCCTCATCGCCCTGCGGTGGAGGTGGAGGTGGGGCCACAGGGGCAGGCTGCACGCGGGGCGGACGTCGGAAAAACCAAGTGCGCCGGTCAACGAAGGAGAGAGTGACCGGGAAAGGCATGACATAGCTGGTCCTCCCGTCAGGCATGCGCCATGCCCAAGCACCTCGCCCATCACGTCCTGCTGCTGACTCGATGAACTTGTAGGTGGAGAACTGAGTGAGAGAGAGAGATCGGGAGCTCCTGCACTCCTCGTCGCTGATGATTTGGAGGTGTAAGCGCTCGGCGATCAGAGTGACATAGGCCGAGATGTAGACAATGCCACCCGGCTTGGGCTGCCTCTGGATGTCGAGCCAGTGGTGGATCATGGCGAGCATCAGATCGGGCCGCTCGAGAGTGCTGTCGGGGCGCAGCATATGATCCACCAGCTGCATATCCTCAACATTGGCACGGGCGAACGTCTCGCCATGCGCAAAGATGGTGCAACCGAGAATACGCAGCAGACATCGGATGACCGGATGAGGGACATTGAGCTGCTTGTAGTCCTTGTTGAAAGCTGACCCGGCTGGGCTGCCAGAGATCAGCTCCCAGAAACTGTCGCGCTCCAGGCCCTCAGAGAAAGAGAGGGTGTCAGTGGTCGGGTTCGGCTCAAAGCCAAACCACTTCCTCAAGTCAGACAGCAGCACACGGTGGGTCTCCTGGAGCATGCGGAACTTGATGTACGGGTGATCCCTCCGCGTGTACTTGAGCTCCAGAGAGGAGAGAAACTCGATGGTGAGCTTCCTGTACCCCCTCTGGGCGATCGTCCAGAAGGCAGGAGTGATCCCGATCCGGGTGGTAAGGCGGAGGAACTCAGCCTCAAGTCCCATCGTCTGTAGAGCAGAGAAATCAACAATCCTCGTGTTGTTGATCTTTTTCTTCAGCAGGATGGAGAAGTACTTGAACTGCCGACGGGTCGGCATGAAGAAGTACTCCTCGGTGTATGCATCGGCACGCTGGGTGGCATCAGAGAGGGCCGCATCAGTGCCAAAGGAGTCAGAGGTGTGGTCGGAGCCGTGGACGGAGGCGTAGATGGAGGCCTGGTCAGAGCCCTGGTCCTGGTCAGAGCCCTGGTCCTGGTCAGCAGATGGGTGGTAGGAGGGGCTCTCTTGTGGGCTCCGGTGACCTGACGGAGACTCACTGGATGTGGTCTCACCCTCATAGTAGAGGGGCTCGACTGCGTCCCGAAGGGAAACACTCTGGCGGGACCCGGTCCTGGCTACACTCTCCTGGGAGTGGCGAGATGCGCGGGAGCCACTACGAGACGCACTCCGGTGGGAGTGATGAGATGACGTGGGGGCATCAGCAGGAGGGACGTTGGCCATCGGGCCAGTGGCGGAAGGGACGGAGGCGTCAGAGGGTGTGGAGGAGCGAGAGGATTGCCGACGCATTTCTACGCTCGTTTGGCTGGTTGAGGGTCCGACTGGGTAGGTACGGCCTGGTCTGACCTAGTTGGTACGGCCTGGCTGACCTAGGTAGGTATGGCCTAGCCGCACAGACTGGTACGGGCCGTACCTAACTTAGGGTTTTGGTGTTGGCTGGTAAGGGCCGCACCAACTGGTACCAGTACAAGGATGTTACACAACACAGAACTGGGCTGGTAAGGATTAATTGGTACAAACTGGTACAGGTTTGGTGTCAGGTCAGAGAGGCCGGTACGGGCCGTACCTACCTGGTACGGGTGGGCCGTACCAGGCTAGGGTTTGACAGAAATGGGGCAGAACCGAGAGAAGAAGAGAGGGAAATGGAAGAAAAATGGAGAGAACTAAAAAAAACGTACCAACCTAGAGCAAGGACGTGGTGCGGGTCGGACCGAAGAACTGGTTCGGGTCGGACCGAAGATGGGCTGGTGGTGCGCCGGTGCTCCTTGTTGCTCGGTTAGGGTGGAAGGAGAGGTATGAGAGGAAGAGGGAGTGGAGAGGGAGAGAAAATGGAGAAGGAGAGAAGAGAAAGAAGAGAGAGGGAGAGAGGTGCGGCTGGGAAGAAAGGGGAAGGGGTGCGGGTACGGGGGGGGGTTTAAAAAGAAAAAGGCGGCAGTTAATGCGTCGATTCGCGTCTCTGACCTAGGTACGGTCTGGCCGTACCAAATTGGTACGGGCCATACCAACCTTTCATTTTTCAGGCCGTACCAATGTGGTATGGCCTAGCCGAACCAACCTCAAAAAAAATTTTGTTTCTCTTTCTCGTGACTTCTCAAGCCGCTCGTGATGCAATGCAGAAGAATGAATGCATGTCTATCTGTTCCTAAGATACAAAACAGGTAAAAATGGCTTGGGCTGCCTCCCAAGGAGCGCTCGTTTTAGGTCTCGAGCTCGACCTTCTCTTTTCAGGCTTCGGTTGGAGATGGATCGGGTGGTACTGGAGGGAGCACCCACTTCTGAGGTACACGGACCGTGCGATCACACTCTTGCATCAGAAGAATCCGCAAGATTCCCATCAAGTTCTTGATCGAGCACCCGATCGTGCTTTTGTGCGCTTCCAATTTCTCCAAGAGTGTAGCAGTCCGATCGGGTTCAAGATCTGCACTTATGATCACAAGACAACATCTATCTGGGTCTAGAAACTCATACCTGAGGTGAGCTGCTGGAGGCTTGAGCTCAGGAGTCAGCCGCTCTGTCTGGGTCTTGACGCGGGTCGCATCAAGTGGCGTGCGGGTCGCATCAAGTGAAATGGCATCGCATGCTGACCAATCCGACTCGCTTCCTTTGGGCTTCAGGTCATCAGACCACGGCATGCGGGTCGCATCAGGTGGCGTGCGGGTCGCGTCCACATGCTCTTCAGGTGGAGATGCAGGTCGACTTGGCTGGGCTGGTCCTTCGCATTCTGGCTGAGCTGGCAGAGGTTGGCGTGAGGCGACGAGGTGGCTTAACTGCTCCAACAGCTTGCTTTGAGCAGCCATTTGAGTGGACATGCTCTGCATCTGTTCCCACAGCATCTGGTTCATCTTCCCTTGCTCGCGTATGAATTCGATCTCAGCGGGATCAATGTACGGCTCGGGTGGATCGGATTAGAATATGCAATTGTTCGAGTTATCAAACGGTGCTGTGTCGTAGCAATAGCCATCATGCTCCTGTTCCTCATCCCAATCCGCCAGTGGGCAATACTCGTAAGAGTGTCTCCTGTCCCCACACATGGCACATGGCTGTGGTTGCTGGTTTCTGGCTGCCCTCACGCTCATTTTGATTGAATACCTCTTAATGGCCTCCTCTAGCTTGGCAGCTTCGGCATATAGAGCTGCGATCTGATCAGCTTTGGATCGGCCGCCTCCTCCAGCTTGAAAATTGTCGCGGCCATACCAATGTCGGTCTGTCGCCATGTACATCTTGAGCTCCTCAGATGGTGATCGCTAACCTCAAGCCAGAATGTTCCTGAAAAGGGGAAAAGAAAAAGAAAAGAAAAGAAAAGAAAAAGATACAGATTGGTGCGGCCTGGCCGTGCATGAATCGGTGCGGGTCGGACCAGATTGGTGCGGCCTGGCCGTGCCTGAATTGGTACGGGCCGTACCAGAGGGTGGCTGAGCAGTCTCGGCTGAGTCTGGAGGAGTTTGATCGAACAGTGGGCCCTTGCTTCTCAGATGATATTTCAACCTGTATTGGCCTGCAGGGGGGTTCAAAAGCCACTTTTTTAGTGATTTTGAATAAGAAAAAGCAAGAAAGATACAAGATAAAATCTAGATTAACTAAGTAAGGTAAAATCTAACTAGGCAATTGGTTACCGTCCCCGACAACGGCGCCAAAAACGTGTTCGCGCAGAAGCGCAACGCAAGTTTCGGTACGCTTGAGGGCGTACCTTTTAAAACCGCGTTTACACTTCACGAGTAAGGGTTGCAAGTGCACAACCCCTATCGAGTAGTATAATCGGGTATCGATCCACAGGGACGGGCAATTACTAGGTTAGAATCTACCAAACTCAATTAAAAACTAGAAGTGAGAAGGTTTTGGTTTGGTATTTAAGTTCCTAAAAAGGTCAATTCAAGCAATTCAAACAATGTAATAAAATGCTAGAAGAAATGTAAATTGTGTTTTGATTATGGATAAAAGGCGTTTCCAGGGTTTCAGATTTCATCTGTGATCTGCCTCTAGTGGTACGGCTAGGCCGTACTCCACTTGGTAAGGCAAGGCCGCACCACTCTGATAAGACCCGTACTGGCTTGCCAGAACAGAGCTTACCAGTTCGAGTTGATGCATTCCTTGCTGGTACCTTGTGCTAAACTCTTTAGAAAGGTTCAATTGACCATACCTAAGGTTCCTAAGCCTCAACCGTCGTGTGTTGGATCAAGATTTAGGTTGGAATGCAATTGATTGCCTTTTAGGGATTTCTACACCTCAATTCTCATGTGTTGGTACAGATCTACCCTAGCTGGTTGATTGGAGACCTAAGGCACCCTCTAATCTGTCGATTAGAGGAGAATTCAACCTCTCGGCTTCAATTCGAACAAGTCTACCCTAAACAATTGATTTGGTTGAGAGATTGAGATGATCACATGACCTTGATAGGTTTGATCTAGACTATGAGGTTCATCATACACAATCACAGCAATCAAAGCAAGAGATGGTAAAGAAAATCACAATCAATCAATCAAAAGAGTTCATACAAGATACAAGTCAAAGAAAGTCAAAGCAAATCAAGAATCCATCTCTAAACCCTAGAAACTGAAATAACTACTCACAGCACATGATCTGATCTAAAAATACAATAAAAGGGATAGATAAAGCCATGGATCGAAGGGATCGAGAGGAGGAAGCTTGATCCGTCGAGTTTCGCCTCTTTCCTCTTCCTTCCTTCTTGCTCCTAGCTCCTTAGCTCTCTTTCTCTCTCTTACTGTGCTCTCAATTAGATCTGGAATGGAATGAATGTCGAAATTGGAGAGTTCCCCGCTTTAAATAGCCTCTACCAAAATTTGAATCTGTCAGGCCGCCTTTAGGTACGGCCCGTACCAAATTGGTACGGCCAGGCCGTACCAGGCGTGATGAGCTGAAAAATGGCCAAGTCTGGTGAGACCCGTACCAAGCCTGGTAAGGGTCGTACCTCATCATCTGAATCGCCGTTTCTTCGTGTGTTTTGCTCCAAACCTGCAGAAAACAAACAAACACTCAGCAGTACCAAATTCTAAAGATATATCGATGAAATGCACATGATTCTGGTGAATTAGGGCACGAATCTGGTACTAAAACAAGCCTAAAATAGACTAAATATGCGAGGTATCAGTCTGAACTTAATGGTCATTGATGCATCTTCAAACAATATCTGATTACATGAAATACGATTGTTAGACTATATATATATATATATCCAATAATATATCAACATATATTTATTTTTAAATTTTGCTTGATTTCTGGAAGAAGAAGAAAAATAAGATTGTCAAAATAACCATAGTCAAGTGATTACTTCTAATAAAATATGTTTCTTATGTTTTGCATATTGATTATTTAGGTTCATTGAGGTTGCTGAAGTGGCCGATGTTATATCTAAGCCAATTGAGATAATGCCCTTAAATGAAGAAGAAAGCAAACAACTATTGTTGAACAAGGTGTTTTCTAATCAATTTGCAAACGAATGCCCCAATGAAGTACTTCCTCTGGCAATTCAATGTACCAAAAAATGTGGTGGATGGCCTCTAGCATTGGTGGTGGTTGGCGGTTATCAAGAAAAAATCCTGATTACATTACATGGGATAACTGATTACATTACATGGGATAAGGTGATACAAAAAATGAATTGGCACACTGATGGCAGCAAATACATGGGCGTTATATCCACTAGTTATGAGGATTTGCCAGCAGCTCTCAAGCCATGCTTCATGTATTTTGGTGTTTTTCATGAGGACTATCAAATCAAAGCAACACCGCTTATTCAGTTATGGATTGCAGAAGGATTCATATCACAAGATGGGACAAAAGTCCTGGAGGACATTGTGAAAGCTATTTGGAGGAACTTGTGCAAAGGTATTTTATATCTATTATCACTACTACAGAAAAACAGATTACACACGGCCATTAATGGAAGAGCTACACGGATTTCCTGCTGTGTTTAAAGCCAGGGTGTATGAATAGGTCAGGAACTACACACGGATATTTGACCGTGTGTGATTATGATGATTTCTACACGGATATTCCCTAATTAACCGTGTACAAAGACCTAGCGAGCTACACGGATATCAACTAAATAACCGTGTACGATTCCTCTTTCTACACGGCTTTGTATTAAAAGTCCGTGTAGCTCTCTTAGCTATTATACACGGACTTTTGGTAAATATCCGTGTACAAATAGTTTTAGATTTTTTGTATTACGCCTCCAGCAAGGCTATCATACACGGATTTTTAACAAAAAAACCGTGTATGATTAGTATTGCACACAGACAACTGTTAAATAGCCGTGTATAAATACCTTTTTTTTTGTATATTTTGTTTTTGGGCTAGCCTCCAGCTTTGCTAGCCAATTTTTTTCAACAGAAATACAAATATTCATTCGAAACAGATTAATTAGCAAGAAATTCATATACTAAATTTATACAAAATTCATATAGCAATAAATTCATTCGAAACATATTTTTATTACAAATTAATCTATGCAAATCCATATCGAGGATTACAAAATTCCATGGCAAACCACCTTGCCCACATGCACCGCACATCGTCGATCTGATTCCAAGTGTAATGATCTTGCTTTGTCACATTCTACAAAATTATAATTTGATAATAGTTAGTATTTCAGAAAAGGTAGATATCAATTGCTTATTATATAGGAAATTCATATGAAGTACATACCGCTTTTGGGAATTCGAATTGTATTCTTTCGACAAAGTCAAACATGAATATCATCGTGTAATAAGCGCATTCCCAACCCTCCTTCTGTTGCGGGCTCTGAAATTTACATTTAGCGGCATTTGTTAGAATGACAATAATTTTTTTAACAAGATATGAAATTTCTAACTCATAAAGTGTGCTCACCACCATGTACTTCCAATTCAACTTGCTTTTCTTGCCCGGGCCCGTGCTATCTGATCCTCCCTCTTTAATATATTTCACAAAAGCCCTTACAAAAGTGAGTGAATGTAATTAGCAATTTTATAATTTGATATGATTGAAAGAAATGCAAACCTATAGAATTATTATTTCTTACTTATTCACAAAAGGCAAGATAACTTTGCACTTGGCAGCCGCGGTCCTTCCTTTTGGCTTACAAGAATCAATATTTATGCCCACACTTAAGTACTGCACAATGAGAATCGTGCACCAATGTTTGCTGTTGGATCGAGGAGAAGAATTATAGTACTTTAGCATATAAAAGTCACACGAGTATTTGCTATGATTGATGGTGTGATTTCATTTTTTTATGTTTAACTTTTAATTCCTTTATACAATTCTTTAATTAAAATATAAACAACACATAAGTTAAGATTAGAACTAACCCCTCGTGGTATGGCATGAGAATGAATTTCTTCTCCTCCGACTTAGCACGATGCATCGCAAAACACATGTACTCGATAGCCATATCCGGATAATATGTCGCTGCCGTACCACTCACTTTCTCGGGGTCCAGAAACATGCACAAGTTCTTCCTTTCAACCATCTCATCACAGTTTCGGACTAGCTTCCTGAAAACTCATCATATTGTAATTAGAATATATATTTGAGTTCTATACAATAATGAAAATATTTTAATATCACTAACATGAGGAAAATGGTGATGTGTGAAACATCGAGCCATTTGTCGGATGACGAGTGGTGGAAGAGGTCCTTGAAGTCTCTGAACGACAGCAGGAGCTCCCTGCCTTCGTGTAGAAACATCCCAGGTGGGACAGGGATGACGATAGCCTCCATGCCGTCGGGCGCCGTCATCAAGTAGTCGTGGAGAAGGCGCAAATCATTGGGCAAACGGCTGTATTCTTCTTCTGTGACCATAGGACGTGGCGGTGATTGTGGCGCGTCAGCCGCGACGTCGCAAGCCACCTCCTGACGTACCGGTGAGAGAGCCGTACCGGTAACATCATCTCCTCGTGTCTGTATCAAGTTATAGATGTATTATTCTAGTATTTCAAAAAGAATGAGTTGAATGTAACAAAATAAATGAATTTTTTTATGGATTACCTGATCCAAAACAATATGACTCCTGGGCCATTGGACAAATGACATCCGTGCGTCATCAAGCACAACCGCTTCGTCGGTAGGGACAGGAAGGGGTACGCGCTGCCATCCATCCACGACTAACTCAACCTGCACGCATGCATGGTCGGGTCTTAGCTGAGTATTGTGTACACTTTTGGCGAGTGGATGTACAACGCCCTTAGCAACGATCAGAGAAACACTGCCATTCCGCAGGATGAGGTCGCATGCTCTGGGGTCCTGCAAATTTATAGGAAAGTTGTTTATTTTAGTGATGCGATATTGTCCAACAAGGTTACAAACATGTTTTAAATACCTTTAGATTATGAAGAAGTATTGATTACCTTGAGATTATCCAAATCGTCTAAGGCGCCCCACGTGCCGGATGCTTGACTACTTCGCCGAATTCCCGGCGAAATGGGAGGTGGTTGCTCGGATGGCTGCGTAGTTGCTGATCTAATTTGTGTCAACATTGCTTCCATCTCAGCAAACCTTGCGTTGTACTCTTTGCTCACCTCCGCGCGTATCTGCGCAACTATCTCGTCTTTGTTTACCTTGCCACGAGATTTTCTTCGAGGTTTTTGTCCCTCCACTCGGAACACCTCCTTCCAGCCCCTGTAGACCCCTACACCTCTTACTCGACCCGGGTGTTCTGGATTCTCGAGCGCTGCAGACAAGGAATCATTTTGTCGTTCGACACTCCGGGCACCCGAGTTGACCTCCTCCTCCACTTCCAACTGTTCAAGTAGAAGAATTAGTTAAAGCAAAAGAACAATTGACGTACTTTCGGAGTTATAAATGACTCTTACCATTCTTTGAGCCACGCTTTGAAAATCCGTTGGGAGTACTATCCTCCCGTCAGCGGTTACCTCGGCTCTACCCATGACCCAATCTTTGCCCCTAGGATTTTGGATCCTAACCACGGGTGAGTCAGAATCCTTGTTCGCGTCCAGGACTTTCCTCCATTCTGCCGTCTTACCCTCGTAACCACCTGACCCTAGATGGTGTGGATACTTGTTAAAGGCAACGGTCATCCTGCCTTTATTACTTTTTGCCTTCACAGAAACAAGACAATAACGATCAGTTAGTTTTAGAAAAAAGAGTACATATCGAGAAAGAATAAGCATAAATTTGGCACGAGTTAGATACCTTGAACTCTTCGGTAGACTTCAAAGCTTGAAACGCATCCCAGTCCTCTTGTTTTAGCCATTTGTAGTAGCCGACCGGATTTCTCCCTTTCTCCATGAACTCCGTCTTCAACGTGCTCTTGTATTGCTTCCAACCATTGTTCATAATCTTCAAAGTCTTATCCTTTGGAACATCATTCTCGATGTTCCACTGAGCCTGATTGACACAAAAATTTAGTGTATTTAAGTATAGATCATACATAAGTGAAAATTCAAGAGAAGAGTTGTTAGGCACTTTACCTTCACCGCGTTCCACCACTCGTTCTTCACCTCATCCTCAAAATGATCCCATCTCTCAACAAGGATACTCGCATTTTGCCTCACGAAGCTCGTACACCAATTTGAATATTTCTGCCATTTTTCTCCCTGCGCACGCCCGTCTTCTGTGAACCAGATTTCTTGATGGGTCTGCTCGGACATGCTCGTGCACATTGTCGGCCCTCTCCTCCTTCTTTCTGATGAGGCAGTAGCTTGCTGCTCCTCTTCTTCTGCCATCATATCGACGTACTCATCCTCATTCGACATGGTTCTGCATGAAATTAAAGATCAAATCACAAGTGACCAATAATTGAAATTAAAGGCCGGCCATTTATTTAAACTCAAATTTCCCAATTGACATGCTCGAAATACCACTGTATGATGTGACATGCTCGAAATACCACTGTATTTAATTATCAAAAGTACTTCAATCATACAGATGTAGCAATATGTTTAGTAGGGATATTTTGTCCATATATGCATTTTAAAGTACATTTATTTACATTAATAAATACCCCCTAAAAACCATCAATCAAACGGATCCCTTACTTCCCAACCAACCACTTTTGTGGATCGATAACCAGTATGTTACATATGTTACATATGCTTAACTTTTAATTTACTAATAATGTTAATGATCTAGAACAAAATTAGAATTTGGTATTACCACTATAAATTAATTTTGTACCAATATTACAGTGGCAGTAAAACCGATAGCCAGTCAATGCGCAGTTACCACTTACCATAAACAAGGGTGCAAAATTGGACCTTAATTTATATTGGCTAACGGGTTCAAACCCAATAAGAAAAAGAACGAGATAGAGAGACGCTAACCTAGGTGAGAGAGACCACGGGTTAGAGAGAGAGAGACCACGGGTGAGAGAGACCGAGGTGGTGAGGCGGCGAGGCGGTGAGGCGCGCGGTGAGCGGTGAAGATCGAGCTCGTGTCTTTGGGAGGTTTTTGGCAGAGAAAGGTTTTCGGACTTATGAAAATTTTGGCAGAGAAGGATTTCGAAATAGCCAATGTTTCCTCATTATACACGGCTATTAAGTTAATGTCCGTGTGCAAATAACCTTTCTACACGGTTGTACATAAAAATCCGTGTGCAAATCACCTTTCTACACGGACATCTAGCTAATAGTCCGTGTAGCTCTCTTCCATTTCTACACGGACTATTAGCTAAAAGTCCGTGTATAAATTGTTCCGACAGGCGGGTCCCAGGTTCAGTAAAATGCTTTGAACATAAACTAATATTTATTTTAACTAATATTAAATGTTTGATAAAGTTGAACATAATATTTTAAACATAATATTTTCATTAAACATAATATTTTAACTAATATTAAATATTTTAACTAATATTAAATATTTTAACTAATATTAAATATTTTAGCTAATATTAAATATTTTAACTAATATTTTAAATATTTTAACAAATATTTAGTGAAAACTAATATTTTAACTAATATTTATTTTATTTTATTATTAAATGTTTTAACTAATATTTTCAAAAACTAATACTAATATTTGATAATATTATAAGCATTAAACATAATCCTTCATTATAAGCATTAAACTAATATTTGATAATATTTGATAATACTATTACTACATTATGCTTTTTTCTTTTTTTTCCCTCTTTTTTTCCTTTTTTATTTGATATATTACAAGCTAAAGTTGCAATATTAAAAGCTACACGGTCTTAAACAAAATAAATATTACACATTATGTTTTTTTTTCCTTTTTCTCCTTTTTTCCACTATTTGAACAGTACCCTCGGCCCATAATCCTTCATTGTGGTCGGACCGCATGTAGTCAGCTTCGTCTACCCCTTCAAGTGTTGCTACCTCAGTTTGCACATCAGTACAAAATGGAGGTACTTCGTCGAACTGGTCGTACTCTTCTTCATCGACGACATTTTCTACCCCGACAATCCTTCTTTTTCCGGATAGGACGACGCTCAACCTGGCATCACTCGGGTCAGTGGCATAAAAGACTTGGGTGGCTTGCTTGGCGAGTATAAACGGATCATCAACATGCCCAACCCTGTTTAAATCAACGAGTGTGAACCCGTCGTTATCAACTTTAACACCTCGGTCTTCGACCCATTGACACCGAAACACGGGAATGCTCAGGCGAGGACTGTAAATGAGCTCCCAAATTTCTTGAATAACGCCATAATATGACTTTGATGCTATTACAGCCCGGCCATCTCCGGATCTACTGAATTCTTGAGAGGTCGCCACCAACGTCACCCCACTGTTTTGCATCGTGCTCTTATCACTCTGGGATTTAGTATAAAATGTATATCTGTTAATCTCGTATCCTTGGAATGTTCTAACAACAATTTGGGGTCCTTTGCCAAGAAGTTTAACAATTTCAGGTACGGGGTGTGACTGCACTCTTTCTTTCAGCCATCCTATAAAAGAACGATTATGCTCGTTAGTAAGCCACTTCTGACTCCTCGTGTAGTTTTGTTGTTGAAGGATTGTCATGTGCTCATCTATATAGGGAGCAACATCTGTCATGTGTTGTAGTACAATAAAATGTGCCTTTTGTATTTCATTTAGATCAGCAACTACGGCTCTCAACCCAATTGTCCCGACTCCTTGGAGCCTTCCCTCGTATCGAGATTTTGGAACGCCAATAGGATCCACACCGGTCAAGTAGTTGGTGCAAAAATCAATCACCTCCTCCGTAGAATATCCTTCTATAATGCTGCCTTCGGGTCGATGTCGGTTCCTTACGTATTTTTTCAAGATGCCCATGTATCTCTCGAATGGATACATATACCGAAGGAACACGGGACCACAAATCTTAATTTCTCTCACAAGATGAACAACAAGGTGAACCATGACATCGAAAAAAGATGGCGGAAAATACATCTCAAGTTGGCAAAGAGTAACGACGACCTCCTTTTGCAAAGAGTCCAATTTTAGAGGGTCTATCACTTTGGAATTTATTGCATTGAAGAAAGAACAAAGCTTCGTAATGGTTTGACGAACGTGCTTTGGTAAAATTCCCCGAATTGCAACCGGAATTATATGTGTCAGTAAAACATGACAGTCGTGAGATTTCAGACCGACCAGTTTCAAGTCCTTCATCGACACCAACTTCTTAATATTCGAAGAATATCCTGATGGGACTTTTATACCATTGAGGCATTCACAGAAGCTTGTTTTCTCTTTCTTTGACATTGTGCACAGTGCGGGGGGTAGGTATGTGCGCTTCCCTTTCTCCTGCGGTGCGAGCTCGGGTCGTATTCCCATCTCTACCATGTCTTTTCTCACTTTAATACCATCTTTCATCTTCCCCGGAATGTTCAATAATAAACCAATTAAACTGTCACAGACATTTTTTTCGACATGCATGACATCTAGGCAATGCCTCACTTCTAAATATTTCCAGTACAGTAGCTCCCAAAATATGGACCTCTTTTTCCAAATATTCTTCGGTAGTGCTTTGGCGCACTTTCCAAATATAACATCAATGTTTTTTACCCGTTCGAAGACACTCTCCCCGTCTAATGGATGACGAGCCACTCCAAGCTCAATTTTCCCGTTGAATGCCATCTTCTTCTTACGATATGGGTGATTATTAGGAAGAAACCTACGATGCCCCATGAATACATTCTTTTGACAATTTTTCAACCTCAGCACCTGAGTGTCATCTTCACAGATCGGGCACGCTTTTGCTCCTTTACAAGTGTAACCCGACAAATTCCCGTACGCGGGGAAATCATTTACGGTGCAAAACACCATGGCCCGCAAGTTAAAGGTCTCTTTCATATACGCATCCCACACCGGGACGCCATCACGCCACAATTTTTGGAGGTCCTCGATTAATGGTGCGAGATATACATCTATGTCATTTCCGGGTTGTCTGGGTCCTTGGATTAGTAATGACATCATTATATATCTGCGTTTCATGCACAACCAAGGAGGAAGATTGTAGATGCATAAAAGAACAGGCCAAGTACTGTGCCGACTGCTTATACTTCCAAACGGACTCATTCCATCTGAGCTCACCACAATCCTAAGGTTCCTCGTTTCAGAACCAAATTTTTTGAAATGTCTGTCAATGTTTCTCCATTGAGGAGAATCAGCCGGGTGCCTTAGTTTACCGTCATTTTTGCGCTCTTCTTCGTGCCAACGCAATAATTTTGCATCTTTGGGATTCGCAAACAACCGTTTGAATCTCGGTATTATCGGCAAATACCACAACATCTTAGCCGGAGGTCGGCCACTTGTGTCCTCGTTACAATCATCAGTGTCCTGGTCCTTACGACGTTTATATCGTGAAACACCGCATTTAGGACAGACATGCATGGCCTCGTACTCGTTACGATACAATACACATTCATTCGGACATGCATGTATTCTTTCGATCTTCAACCCCATTGGACATATCAACTTCTTTGCCTGATATGTTGTACCGGGTAACTCGTTGTTATCTGGGAGCATTTCTCCTAAAAGCTGTAATAAGGACGTGAAACTCTTATCGCTCCAACCATTGTCTGCTTTTAAGTTTAATAATTTCAACACAGCTGACAGTTTTGTAAATTTGGTACACCCGGGATACAACGGCTTCTTGGATTCATTAGACAAATTTTGAAATTTATCATAATTTTTATCACTAATTTCATCTTCCACATCACGTAACATATCCTCCAAATTTTCAGTAAACTCGTGTTCTACATTTTCATCAAAATTCCTCTCCATCTCATCATCGTCATTTTCGGGTTCGACGTTAATATCAGAATATTCGGCACTCTCATAATCCTCGTTCCAATCAAGTTCAAAATTATCAGAAATTCCAACATTCTCATCATTCAATTCACGATTACAATCTTTATTGGCACTACTACTTTCCCCAAATTTCTCACCATGCATGAACCAACATGTATATCTCTTCTTAAATCCCCGACAAATCAAATGAGCTCTAATTTCTTCGATGTCCAAAAATCTTAATAAATTTTTACAATCTTTACAAGGACATAAAATGTCTTCTTCTTTTTTCTTCACTCTATAACTCTCAGCAAATTTTATAAACTCATCAACGTGAACCAAATATTCTTCATTGTCACGTCGCATTTCATACATCCAGCTTCGATCCATCTGTAAATTAAATTAAAAAAATGATTTGATCAATTAATCATGCATGGTCAACATTCTCCTTCGTGTACAAAATTTTGGGCTTACAAAGGGCCGGTTTACAATCCTAACCCACTCTTTGAATATTATGTCTCATATGTGAACACATATTAGCGAGATTTAATTAGTATTTGAGAAAAATTCGGCAGCATTTCCCCTTAACTCCCCAAGTATGCGTACGAACCACATACTCGTAGGAGCAATAAGGGAAAATACTGTCGAACTTTCCTCAAATACTAATTAAATCCCGCTAATATGTGTTCACATCCTAAATGAGACATAATATTCAAAGAGCAGTCCCAAAACGGGGACTATCCAAAATTAATCCCTATTGGATTAATTTTGAACGGGCATGGACCTAAAAGCATCTAAAGGTCGGTTATTGGACCACAATACACTAATTAATTACATCTAAAATTAAGAATTCAAGCATGCATGAAATGACCTAATTAAATAAGCCTAAATAACAGAAAATTAGAGGAAGAAAATGATTTAAATACATATTACTAACCTTAGAAAGATGGAGAGGAGAAAATACAAACTTAATTCAAAGATCTCAGATCTCAGCTGCTGGCCTCGATCAATTCGCAGAAATAAAAAGCTCAGTTCGAGATGTATTAACTAAAAGACTTGATCAAAACGGCGCTCTGGAAGGGAAGAGATAAAAACCCTACACTATTATACACGGCTATTTAGTTATAAATCCGTGTAGCTCTCCAACTATTTATACACGGCTATTTAGTTATAAATCCGTGTACAATTATAAGAATTCTACACGGCTATATTATCAAAAAGCCGTGTGTAATGTTCCTACACGGATATTTAGTTATAAACCGTGTAGCTCTCTCAATTATTTGCACACCCACTTCTTTACACACGGATTTGTGGTTTCTAATAAACCGTGTAGCTCTCTCTAATAATTCTACACTGATTATTAACTAATTATCCGTGTAGAAATCGTGCAGATCTTTTGGACTCATATTTGGTACACTGTTTTTAATATAATTGCTAAATCCGTGTACAATGTGCAGTGTACAAAGTCAGTTTTTGTAGTAGTGTATCATTAAATTATCTTGTCAAGTACATATAATCTTTCCAAAAAAAATTTAATAAACATGGTTGGTTTTTTTATTCTTGCATCAAATCCACGTACATTATGATTCTGGAAAGGCAATTATGCGAAACAATTATATCATGTTTATCTCTTTAGTTACTTTTGGTAAATGACAAATTTTACAACCAAATTTAACGATTATATGTTTCATTACCTTGATGGGAGTTTGGCTTCTCTCCAATTGCATAAAAAATGTAACCACGGTGCTATACGTACTGCGTCGAGAACGTACCACATGTTAGTTTCAAAATTGAAGTATCTTGTTGACTCTAATACTAAATATAATATGATCAGTATTGAAAGTTAAAGTGGTTTGGTTGGAGGATGGTCATTTTTCACACATGTAACCCTCTCTATTTTCTAAAAACCTTGGCAGCATATTAAACCTCTTCCTCTATAGCTGAGACCAGTGCGAACCATCCTCGCTCTTGAGATTTTCTGGATGGCCTTATGTAGGAATTATTTATATAATGCTTCCCATGTTATATGTTAATTTAGAATTCTTTCTGAAATCTTTTGTTTCACAGAATCATTGTGAAAACCAATGGCAATAACAACAATATCTTTTAATAGTCATAATTATTTAATTATGATTGCAATATTATGTATTTGTATTCTCAGATTCATTTTCATATTCTTTTTTAGTTCCGCATTGAATATATTAATAACTAATATTCAAATTGTGTGGTAACAAATAGGTGCATGGTGCAAGTCTCAAGGAGATCTTCCATAGGCAAAATCAAGGACTGTTATATACATGATCTCCTACGTGACCTAGTCATTCAAAAGGCCAAGGAGGATAATTTTCTGACGGTAGTCTCGAAGAATGACACCAAGTTGAGTCGTAGCACTTGTGCACGACGTGTTGTACTTCACGTTAATGGCAACAAGATGATTGAACATGCTTGCACAAATCTTCGATCTTTGATAAATTTCGAAGATGTACCAAATTTCAATAGGTTTGGAACACTATGAGTATTGCATTTCAGTAGAGTGCGGGGCAGACCTTCACATGAGGGGACGATCTCTTTTAAGGGCTTGAACCGCCTGAAGGCGTAGAAGTACTTTCGTCATGAAGATAATTTTAGTTCCTATTGCAAGTTCCGCACGGTTAGGTTTTTTATGAGATCTCCTTTGACTTATATGAAGAATCTTCAAACGGTTTGTGCACCGAATTGTACAAGTCACGGTGACTTGCCCTCGTCCTTTTGGTGTAACAAACACTTGCAAAGTTTACTAACCTTAAAAGGGATGGTTGCTAGTAAAGACTGGGTTAAACAACTGCCTAATTTTCCCAATATTCATAAGTTGGATATCATTATACCTAAAGATGTTGCATGGGAACCATTAATAAATTTGTTAAGCAACCTAAATCATCTGTGTTCTCTGTATTTAGACGCGAGAGTTGGCTACCTATATATTGACATTTTCAAGTTGCATCTCAGCCTTCAGAAACCATAACCGTTACACTCCTTCAACCTGTTGTGGGGTAAATGGCTTAAAAAAGAAGTTAATTGTACCATATTCCCACTCCATCTTACAAAGCTAACATTTTATTACTCAGATTTTGAGGAAGACCCAATGCCCCAACTAGAGAAATAGCCAAACCTCATGGTACTCAAACTATATAATTCGTACATTGTAGTGTTGGATTTATAGACGTCTAATTACAATAATAAAGTTGGACATGCGTGCATTATGATTATAATATCAAATACTGTCGCAAGATTACATTTATGTAATGATTAAAATATGCCAAATAATGTGATTAATTAAGTCATGGCATTATACGTATTTATATAAGGTTTTGGATACAAATACATATAGAACAATGTTAATCAATATAATTGTTAATGGACCGATTATAGTTGATTAAAATAATAGCAGTAATAAATACAGACTAAATAAGGAAATCAGAATTTATTCTGATTTATTTCGGTTTTTTTCTGGAAGTTCCTGATTTCCAGATCCTTGAAATCCGAAATCAAGATTTCTTGGAAAACTTGTTTTCCAAGTATTAGCAAATTTCAGCTGCCCTAGGTTTGGGGTTTTTGCACTGCTATAAAAGGGCTGAGTCTCCAAGGCTTGCGATCAATCCATCATATTGTCTGCTCCATTGAAAGACAATATACTCTGTCATAATATTTAGGGTAGCCAGAGAAAAGGATTGCAAGTTCTTGGAAGGACTCGAGAGCCAACAACTCAAGTCAAGACCAGGAGCGTATCAACCCAGAGCCTTGGAAGCTGTCTGATTGATAGCATACGGAGGCCTTTGAAGATGGAAAGTAAGTTCCGCTGTGCATTAAGTTTAATTTCTTACAAAGGAGTAGATCTTGGTTGTGGTTTAAAGTAATTAGGAAAACTCACAAAGTAAAACCAACAAATGGTATCAGAGCAACCTTATGTAAGAATTGCAGTTTAATTCGGTTTTAATTGCTTTCTATTTTTCATATCGAATTTAATTGTTGCAAAAGGAATTGTTAAAATTTTGCTTTAACCGTTTTTCCATGCGGTTTTGAATTAAAATCTTAAATTTGAACCCATCCTTGCGCTTCGTGCGATCTTGGAGAAGTTTTTTATTTGAAATTTTAATTTTCAAAATAAGAAAGTATCAATTATGCAACAATTTAAGGTTTTAAATTCGAATTAGAGAAAGTAATTTAGGTTTGAATTTTCAGATCTAGTCATAAACAATTGATTTGAGGTAGTGATCTTAAAACAGATCAAACTTTTGACTCGTAACTCCGATTTGGACGCACGACCACAATTCGGAAACCTTGAAAAAGGATCTAGCCAGCCATTAACAACTTCGTTGTCAAAACTTGCTGTTTAAGCCCTCAAAATGACTGTTTTAGATTTTTCGACCATAAAAAAAAAAAATTCAGTTTTTCCCTCAATTCCATATCTGAAAATTTTATTAAGTCTAGATTATTTTTTGGGGTTACCAAATTTTCAGACTTTAGGAGTAATTGTAAGTAATTGTAATTTAGGTTATAATAATTATAATTGCTATAATTGCTATAATTACTATATATATTATGCTATATTTAGCCTAATTATTAGAATTTAGATATTATTTAAAATTGGTATTAACACCAATTAAAGGCTCTAATACTAAATTCTGATTTGATATCAATAATGCTTATTATGGCATAAAATTTATACTAAGTATGGAAGCAATAAAATTATTGAAGCATTTCTAAAAGATGATCATTGTAGAAATTGCTAAAGTTTTGCTAAAACCTAATAATTATTTTGATGAATATAGTTGACATATAAAATTAGTATATTCTAATTTAAAAGTGCTATAAGATACTGTATTCTATTTAGGACGAGTAGATACTATAGGTACGTCCTAGATTAGGTTTTAGGCATAATTTTGAAATCTAACTAAAGGCGTTTTAGGTATACATGTGCTGTTTTCGCATGAGTCAAGCATTGATGTTCGCAAACGAACCGCTCTTTGTAAGACGATTGCAAGGATGACTCATGACAAGTTGAAATGACGTGCTGACAATGGACGTGGGTGTTAGCTTTCCCAAAGGAGGGTTGGCGCCTACTAAGTTGTTTGGTGCATAAGGGTAGTGAATAAAAATAAGTTGCAACACACATGGACTAGCGATGTCTAGAAAAGCATCAGGGGCTTGGAACATAAGTGATACGTCTGTGATCCTCCTCCCCCTGTTGACTGGCCAGGTCGTTAGTTAATGGATATGTTAATTTGACCCAAAGGTTGATTGACAAAAATGTTACATGTTTGTACTTTATTCACTACGCCAAAGTGCCTGAAGGTAGTGATTGCACCCAAAGGTGTTTTCATTACTGAATGGTGTTTTTTGGCTAAAGATTTAATGGAGAAAATAGTTTTACACAGGCCTTCAGATAGATTTTAGAATTATGATTAAGGATCAAATCGTGAAGCATGTATCTAAATTATTTCTTTGTTCTTGAATTTTCAGATCTAAACATAATGTCAAGTCTAAGTCAGATTAAGCCCCTCATGGGGAACAATTTCAAACAGTGGGAGGAAAAGCTGAAATTAGTCTTAGGGATCATGCAATTGGACACTGCACTGAGATTTGATCGCCCCAAGCCTAATAAAGAGGGTGAGGAAACTCCCCAAGAGACGGCTGACATTAAAAGATGGGAGCATTCAGATCGCATGTGCATAATGGTGATGAAGCAAACGATCCATGAGACTTTTCGAGGCATCATACCTGATACAGAGACAGGCGCTATTAAATACCTTAAGGCCCTTGAAGAAAAATTCACAAAGAGTAAAAAGACTGAAGTTAGTACACTTTTTGTGAAGTTAGCAACAATAAAATACAAGGGAAAAGAAGGGGTTAGAGAGCATGTTATTGAGATGACAAGACTACAACGTGCCTTGAAAGGGCATAATTATGACATCTCTGATGAGGTTCTCATTGAGTTCATTTTTCTGTCTCTCCCGTCTAACTTTAGTCAATTCAAGATGACTTATAATTGTCAAAGAGAGACATGGACACTACCTGAGTTTGAGGCTCAGTTGGTGCAGGAGGAAGAGAGACAGAAAATGACTAAGGGAGAAAGTGCTCATGTAGTAACATCTAATCCTAAGGGTAAAGTCAAAAAGCGCAAGTTTACTGCCAAGGAAAAGGGACCTACCAAGATAGCTGCAAACAATGCTGCGCAGAAAAGCAAGAAGGAAGATACTTCTGCGAAAGCAGATGAAAAGAACTGTTTTTTCTGCAAAGCGCCAGGACATACAAAGAAATTCTGCACCAACTATCATGCATGGTTGGCAAAGAAAGGTGTGTCTCTTGCTTTAGTTTGTTCTGAAGTTAATTTAAGTTCTGTATCTAGATATACTTGGTGGATAGATTCAGGTGCAACGACTAACATCAGTATGTCGATGCAGGGTTGCCTAAGCCATCGCAAGCCAAGTGAGGCGGAGCGCTACGTTTACGTAGGAAATGGCAACAAAGTAGAAGTGGAAAGCATAGGAAAATTTAGATTATTATGTAAGACAGGATTTTATTTAAGTTTTGATGCTTTAGTGGTTCCATCTTTCAGAAGGAACCTAATTTCTGTATCTTATTTGGACAAAAATGGTTATGTATGTTCATTTAGTAATGGAAATTTCAGTTTGTGTCAAGATTCTAAGCTTCTTGCTTCTGGTATCCTGTCTTCTTATGATAATCTTTATTTTCTAGATATAGACACTTCACATTCAGAGGCACTGCACATAGATAATAGAAAACGTAAATTAACTTGCGAGAAATCTGCAACATTATGGTACAAGCGATTAGGACATATCTCTATGAAAAGGATAGAACGTCTTGTGTCTAATGATATTCTCCAACCTTTAGATTTTACAAACTTAAGTGATTGTGTAAATTGTATAAAAGGAAAACAAACTAATAAACGTAAGTATGATGCAAAAAGGTGTAATGATGTCTTAGAATTGATTCATACGGATATCTGTGGTCCTTTTCCAAAGGCTACAAGAAATGGTCACCGTTACTTTATCACATTCATAGATGATTATTCAAGATATGGTCATATTTACTTAATAAAAGAAAAGGCGGAAGCATTAGACGTGTTCATAAAGTTCAAAACGGAAGTTGAGTTACAACTTAACAAACGTATAAAGTCCATTCGTTCTGATCGTGGTGGTGAATACTACGGTCGTTATGATGGATCAGGAGAACAGCGTCAAGGTCCCTTTGCAAAATACTTAGAGGAATGCGGAATTGTGCCTCAGTATACGTTGCCAGGTTCGCCTGCAATGAATGGTGTTGCTAAGCGACGAAATCGCAACCTTAAAGACATGGTGAGAAGTATGATTGCTCGTACAACTCTACCTGAGAATTTGTGGGGAGAAGCCTTAAAGACTGCAGCATACATACTTAATAGAGTGCCTACTAAAGCAGCTAACAAGACCCCTTACGAGTTATGGGTTGGGCGCAAGCCTAGCTTGAATCATTTGAGAGTTTGGGGATGTCCATGTGAAGCTAGGCCTTATAAGCCAAGCGAAAAGAAACTGGACGAAAGAACCGTTAGTTGTTACTTTATAGGCTATTCTGAACGATCTAGGGGGTACAAATTCTATAATCCAACAGAACATACAGTTTTCGAGTCAGGAAGTGCAAAATTTTTTGAGAATAATGAGTTTGTAGGGGGGAGATATGACAAAAGATAGTATTTTTGAAGAAGAAGAAGAGACGAATGCAAATGAGACTATGGACCAAAATCCTAGTTTTATTCAAATTCCGATTGCATTTAGAAATACATCTTTTGACAATGTGCAAACTTCATCATCCCAAACAACTCAGTTAGAAACTCAACATGGAATAGAGAACACAAATGGACCTGAACCCAACCCAAACCCTGACATTGACATGACAAATGTTGATGGCCTAGGGCCTGTGGGAGATTCAGAAGTTGGTAATGATGTTCCTCCTCTTGTTGAAGATCAAGTTGTAATTGAACCTCAAGAAAATCTAGAGCCTGTGCCAGTTAGGAGATCTACTAGAGAGAAAAGATCTACACAATCGAAGGATTATGCATATCTTCAAGAACATGAGTTTGACATTGGCTTGTTTGAAAATGATCATGTTAATATCAAACAAGCTGTGGAAAGCTCTAACTCTCAATTGTGGATTAATGCCATGAATGAAGAAATGAAATCTATGTACGACAATGACGTTTGGGATATCGTTCCGTTGCCTAAAGGCAAGAAACCCGTTGGTTGCAAATGGATATTTAAGACTAAGCGGGATTCTAAAGGCAATGTTGAAAAATACAAGGCACGTCTTGTTGCGAAAGGTTTCACACAGAAAGAAGGCATTGATTATAAAGAGACTTTCTCTCCAGTTTCATCGAAAGACTCTTTAAGGATTATATTGGCGCTTGTAGCACATTATGATTTAGAACTTCATCAGATGGATGTAAAGACGGCATTTCTCAATGGTGACATTGATGAAACGATCTATATGAAGCAGCCAGAAAACTTTGTATCAGGTGATGCAGGGTCTATGGTCTGCAGACTTAAGAAATCTATCTATGGTCTAAAACAAGCATCTCGACAATGGTATCATAAGTTTCACAAAGTTGTTAGCTCATTTGGTTTTGAGTCTAACATAGTAGATGAATGTATATACCTTAAGTTCTGTGGGAGTAAATTTATTTTCTTGGTTCTATATGTAGATGACATATTGCTTGCCAGTAACGATAAGGACATGTTACATCAAACTAAGAATTTTTTATTTAAGAATTTTGAAATGAAAGATCTTGGTGATGCATCATTTGTTCTAGGGATGGAAATACTTAGAGAAAGATCTCAAGGTATTCTAAGGTTATCCCAAAGGAACTATATCGATAAGATTCTAACAAGATTTGGCATGCAAAACAGTAAACCAGGAGATACCCCTGTATCAAAAGGAGATAAGTTTAGTCTAAAACAATGTCCCCAAACTGACTTAGATAAAAACATCATGAAAGATATTCCCTATGCCTCAGCCGTAGGTAGCATCATGTATGCACAAGTATGCACGCGTCCGGATATTGCGTTCATTACTGGAATGCTAGGGAGATATTTAAGTAACCCAGGTATGGAACACTAGAAGGCAGCCAAGCGAGTGTTGAGATACCTAAAGAGAACTAGGGACTATATGCTCACGTATCGGAGATCGGAACAGCTCGAGGTCATTGGATATACCGATTCTGATTTTGGAGGATGTGTCGACAGCATGAAGTCAACATCAGGATACATCTTTATGATGGCAGGCGGTGCCGTGTCATGGAAGAGCGCTAAGCAGTCATTGGTAGCCTCCTCCACTATGGCAGCTGAATTTGTCGCATGCTATGAAGCATCTAATCATGGCGTATGGCTGAAGAACTTCGTCACAAGGCTGAAAATTGTGGATTCTATTCAGAAACCACTCAAATTATTATGTGACAACAATTCAGCAGTGTTATACGCCACCAACAACCGAAGTTCGTCAAAGTCGAAGTACATTGACATTAAGTTTTTGGTTGTAAAAGAGAGAGTGGAGAAAAATGAATTATATATAGAACACATAGGTACAGACTCCATGATTGCGGATCCTCTTACTAAAGGACTGCCACCCAAGAAATTTCACCAACATGTTGCTTGTATGGGTGTAATATCTGTTTAGGATAATTAGAAAATGTGGGAGTCTGAATATGTTTTTGAGTTCTGATGTTCTATGTAATGCAATTGTAAACAATTTTGATGATATATATACAAGTTGCATTCAATTTCAGTTTCATTATTTCTTTCTTTAAAGTTTAAATTCTTGGCCTCATACAGTAAAGTGAAGGTGACTCAATTAGAAATAGGCACGTCTAATCACACTTGCGTGTAATTTCTAAACTATATGTCCAAATCAGATTCATGTCATTCAGTTATGCTGGCAGCGTGATTTATGTCGTTTT
Organism: Carex myosuroides; assembly: GCA_028015225.1. Taxonomy (NCBI): domain Eukaryota; kingdom Viridiplantae; phylum Streptophyta; class Magnoliopsida; order Poales; family Cyperaceae; genus Carex; species Carex myosuroides. The sequence continues at coordinate 7,402,109 of CM051470.1, read as the reverse complement.
AGTTGCGAATAAATGTGACAAATGCCGCTTAAGTCCTTTGTTAGCATAATTGATGGACGGAATTGTTTAAGAAATACGATAAGCAAAGACAGAAAAGTTGCATGCAATAAAGTTAAGGATATATAATCAAAAGGTTGCACTTGTCCATGTGGGAGATTGTTGGATTTAGAGACGTCTAATTACAATAATAAAGTTGGACATGCGTGCATTATGATTATAATATCAAATACTGTCGCAAGATTACATTTATGTAATGATTAAAATATGCCAAATAATGTGATTAATTAAGTCATGGCATTATACGTATTTATATAAGGTTTTGGATACAAATACATATAGAACAATGTTAATCAATATAATTGTTAATGGACCGATTATAGTTGATTAAAATAATAGCAGTAATAAATACAGACTAAATAAGGAAATCAGAATTTATTCTGATTTATTTCGGTTTTTTTCTGGAAGTTCCTGATTTCGAGATCCTTGAAATCCGAAATCAAGATTTCTTGGAAAACTTGTTTTCCAAGTATTAGCAAATTTCAGCTGCCCTAGGTTTGGGGTTTTTGCACTGCTATAAAAGGGCTGAGTCTCCAAGGCTTGCGATCAATCCATCATATTGTCTGCTCCATTGAAAGACAAGATACTCTGTCATAATATTTAGGGTAGCCAGAGAAAAGGATTGCAAGTTCTTGGAAGGACTCGAGAGCCAACAACTCAAGTCAAGACCAGGAGCGTATCAACCCAGAGCCTTGGAAGCTGTCTGATTGATAGCATACGGAGGCCTTTGAAGATGGAAAGTAAGTTCCGCTGTGCATTAAGTTTAATTTCTTACAAAGGAGTAGATCTTGGTTGTGGTTTAAAGTAATTAGGAAAACTCACAAAGTAAAACCAACATGTAGTAGCTGATGAAAAACAGATGATCTGCTCCAGGGGAGGTTTTGGTTGCTTGCAACGTTTGCTACTTCATGTGAGTAATTTGAAGGAATGGAAAATAGATGAGGGTGTTATGCCCATGCTCAACGAACTCATACTGGAAGAATGTTTTGCACTACCGAATGTTCCCGACTTGCAATATCTGGTCAACCTTCAAAAGTTCACTGTAAGTGACTGCTCGGTTGAGTTATATCCCAAGCTGAAAGGAGAAGACCAATGGAAAATAAAGCATATTCCCTCTGTAATAATGTGGAAACCTGGAAGATGTTGATTATTGTACCCTGTTTCCACCCTTATTTAATTTCGTCATGCTGACAACACACAGGGAGCTGCAGATAGTTCCTAACTTGCAATATCTTGTTCGTATCTATTCATTTCCAGGCATTAAGGAGTACTCTGACACGTTTCTGATAGAAAATAGAGCATATTCCCTCTGTAATAATGAAGCGTTTCTGATTCCAGTTCATTTATTTATTCATATTCATTGGCTTGCTTCTAATTATACTGTTCAATTTGAAACTTGTATAATTGTTTACGTTATGTGCTTCTTAACACTACTTTTGTAAGCTTCTTTCGTCTCTGTTTGCTTTCCTATTGATATGTACTACCTTATTTCAGCTTGTATAACAAGTTCCGTACTTTGTTTTGTTTCCACTCATAGAACTATTCAAGGACTTTGGCTAGATTATATTATGAGATTATGCAATGAATTTTCTAGGATAATAATTAATTTCAGCTACTTTTACCTTTGGGTTCCTCAGGTTAATTAAAGACATTAAAAAGGATACTAATGTAAATTCACTTGATGTAAATTCCGATAAATAAAAGACATTAATATTATCGTAGACTCAAGCTGCCTCAAAGATATTCATGCATTGTTTATAGAGGCTTTGACTGAACTTAATTAGTTGTCTGCATGTGTACATGTGTGTGTGTGTGTGTGTGTGTGTGTGTGTGTGTGTCAAAGAATTGATATAGTATGATTTTCTAACACAGGAAATCTGATCGATCAAGACACTATTTTACACTTAAAATCTGAAATTGAGAATGAGAGACTTACATGTGAGGTCCCATGTCAGAAGCCATGGCACACAGATGGCCACAACTACTTCCCTTCTTTTCCTTCCCTAATTATTTTCTCTCTATTACTGAGCTCCCCGCGGGCACATCTTTAACTTAAAATAATCCAACCATTTGTATATTTATCAGGATTTGCCATCGTGCCGGAACACCAAAATACATTGCAGTAACATGTTCAGATTCAACTAACCCAGGTCCGGTCAAAGGCTCCTTTCATGTGCTGATTAATCGACCCTTTTAGAATTCGAATAGTTGTGCTGACCAAGTCAACACCGATGAGCTAGCTAGGGATTGGTGTCAATTGACCAAATCAACACCAAGAAGGTTTCAAAGGATTTGGAATAAGAATATGATCCCTTCGGATTATTTAAACTGGGTGTATATGGACCTTTCAACTTTGCTTAATAAAAGACTTTGTAAACCGGGTTTAAACAATAAATTTGTCAGCTTTAATGCGAAAGAAGGGGGCCGTTCTCCATTTATGTTCTCCACTTCTTCTCCATTTCATCAGCCCTGGAAATGTCCAATTCCGCCCAGGCCCAAGATTTCCTTTCCTCCTTTAAAAAAATATAAAATTTGATCTCCAAGCACATATCGTAGTTGAATAGATTGTGCCAATATCACAAAGTGTCAAGAATCAAATTATGGACCTAACTGAATTGATATTTAAAAATAGTAAAAAAGTCATTCGTATTCAAAACAATTTAGTATTTTGATGGAATCAAAAACAAAAACAAAAAGGGTACCACCCAATAGCAATAACAAACTAAAATTGTAAATAACTTATGCTTCTCCGTCTCTCTCGTCTCTCTCGTCTCTTTCTCGACTTGATTTCATTGATGTCTGCTAGTTCGGAAGAGGGAAAATAATTTGGGGATAGGTATAATGGGCCTATCCTGGGCCTCTTGCATTTTGGGCTTAAATGACATCATTTAATTTTGATTTAATTCGTTTGTTGGAGAAGTTAACGCAATTGGTTCTAGTGTAAATTAAATTTCGCCGGTAGAAGGAATCATTTTCCAGTCTAAAGGGATAAAGTCCGGACCCTTTGAAATAACTCAAATTTTTAGTTTAGATTTGAAGGATCGTTTGATCGGAATTCGGCAATTCAGTACGAGGTAAAATGTATTGAGACTCTTTAATATTCGTACCAAAACAGATTAGGCAATAATTATGTTGACATATTATTAATTCACTACAAGAATTAGTGGAGAATAAAAATATTATTGAAACGGATATTTTTGTCAGTAATAGTGATATCTAGAGTGGAAAAAAACGTGTCGTGTCGTGCCGTGCCGTGTTGTACCGTGACTAACACATCGTGACTTTGGTCTCGTGCCGTGCCGTGTCTTGACCAAGTTAATTTTCCCGTGCCGTGCCGTGACCAAACTGTCAAGGGGTGGTCACGGCACGTGAATGGTCACGCCACGTGAGTCACGCCGTGCCTAAACGTGCCGTGACCATACGTGACTCGCGTGACCATTTAATCATAGTTTAGATTAGTTTCTCCAAGATTCACCATTAAATCAATATCTAATTGTCCTAATTACACGTGACTCGCGTGACTACGTGTCGTGCCGTGACTAAATATTTCACGTGTCGTGCCGTGCAGTGCCAAATTTCAAAAGATAGACTAGGCACACGAATAGTCACGACACGGAACACGCGAGTCACGGCACGTAACTGACACGCGTGCCGTGCCGTTCCGTGACGGAGCCGGCTCCGCCATGCCATTTTTCCCACTTTAGTGATACCCTAAAAAATAACAGTTTTTGTGGGCTTTCCCCTCGTCAATTTTGAAGAGTTCCGATACATTATATAACTGAATTCAGATTTGAAATGTTTATATTTTAAATTAATAATGGCGCAAGAAGAAATTTACACAGTCAAATGTTTGTCACACAGAACTTGCATTGTTGCGTGAGATGCATATTAATTCTTCCAAAATAATTAGAACGAAAGTCCACCTACTAAATTTTTAGTTACAAAAAAAAAAATATGAAAGCTTGAACAAGATCAATTAGTTCATGTGCTAATTTATGTTTTGCTTAACTTCCAATCTACAGTTCACTTCAAATTTTATTTATTCAAAGTAGTTGTACTCAATGTTGTAAATATCGGTATGCGGTCGTCGGACGGACGGGTACCGTCAAATGATTAATCGGTATGCAGACAATTTAACGTTTTTATTAAATTTATGTATATATATCATAATTTATTTAACTCATTAAAATTATCAAATAAACGTTTTATTATTATAACATGGCACTACGCTTTTTCTTCTTTAACACATAAGCATTTTACATGTGTAAGTAACACATTTATTTAATGAAAAATAAATTTGAGAATTAAGTTTTTTCAAATACTAATAACATATTATTTGAAAGAAATGAAACATTTCAACATAAAATCACTAAATTTAGTTTATGATAACAAGTTAGTTTCATAAATGAACACGTCGTACTAATTGAAAAAATTACATCAGTGAGTAAGAAAAATATATGGTATATAAATAATAGAAAAATTAATCAATTTCAAAGTAATTAACATATTATTTGAAAGAAATGAAACATTCCAACATAAAATCACTAAATTTAGTTTATGATAACAACTTAATTTCATAAATGAAGACGTTGTACTAATTGAAAAAATTACATCAGTCAGTAAAAAAAAAATATGGTATATAAATAATAGAAAAATTAATCAATTTTAAAGTAATTAAGAAGAAAAAACATATATAAAAAATATTGGATGTATATCAAGCACAAATAAAACTACAATACATAATTTATAAACCTTATTATTACACACTATCACAGAAGAAAAAACAATGTGAAAATAAATATTAACTAGGATAAACAGAAATAAACGGGAATAAATAGACGATTAAACGGTAAAACGGACGATTAATCGGAAAAAAACGTCCGATTAATCGTTTTCATCAGCAAACAAACATCCGTTAAGTGTATTCGTAACGGTTTGGCCACCGTTAACAATTAAACGGCTGTTTATTCGGCCGTTAAGACCGTTTTTTACAACACTGGTTGTACTATGTATATTATAATAACAAAATGTACTGAAATGCAATATCAGAGGGGGGGTCTGCATAATTAAATTTAATTTTGGCTGAATATGCAAACAATAGATGAACAGTAAATTAAGGATTGCACAATGTATGGGAACTGACATGTGTCCAAATATGGCTGTCTATTTCTTTTGAACTGTTTTGAATTTACTTGTCCCCGACGAAATTTTTATTAATATTCAAAAAAATATTAAATTTCAAAATTTACATTATGATTGACAAGATTTTGAAAACTGGCCAAACTGCAGATTTATTTTCCGGTTTTAAGCTGAATTACCTAGATTTATTTTTCGGTTTTGGAATTCCGAAACCGTAAAAAAAAATTGCGGTTTTGGTTTTGGAATTTCAAAACCGCAAAAAAAAATTGTGGTTTTGGTTTTGGAATTCCAAAACTGAAAAAAAAAATTCCGGTTTTAAGTTTTTTTTAAAACAGAAAATGTTATAATTTATTTATTTTTTTATTTTTTTATTAAAATATTATAAATATGTTATATATTTTTTTAAAAATAGATGAAATACTATATAATTGATTTATTAGTAAGACTGCGACAAATAACCCGGATCAACATTTTTCAGGCCGGATTTTTTGCGGCTGTAAGAAAAATTAAAATATTTTTTTGTGTGTTATTAAAAAAAATAACAATATTTTAAATCTGAGTTATTGATTCCGGTTCAAAAGTCTTTTTTAGTTAATCCAGAAAATATTATAATCTTTTTATTTTCCAAAAAATTAAAAGATTCTCTGACAAAACTCCGACAAAAATTTTGTTTGAAAATTTATTTCTGACAAACTTTTATGTTTTTTTTGCAAAAACAGAAGAATCCAAATATTTTATGTATTTACCTCGAAGTGACTTTTAAACCGGAATCAATAATTCAGAATCAAACTATTTTTATTTTTTTCCAATAACACACAAAGTAATATTTTAATTTTTCTTATAGCCTCGAAAAATTCGGCCAGAAAAATGTTGATCCGGTTATTTGTCGCATTCTTTCTAATAAATTAAATTATATAGTATTCCATCTATTTTGCAAGAAATATATAAAATATTTCTAATATTTTAATATTTCTGTTTTTTTTAACTTAAAACCGGAAAATAAATTTTCGGTTTTGAAATTCCAAAACCGAAATCGAAAATTTATTTCCCGGTTCTGGAATTCTAAAACCAGAAAATAAATTTGCTGTAATTAGAACTAAAACCGGGATATAAATTTGCGACTTGGACAGTTTTCGAAATCTTGTCAAATAGAGTGTAGATTTTGAAATTTAATATTTTTTTTATATTAATAAAAATTTCGATTTGCCCCACTTTTGTTTTTTTAATTAAAAGAATTACGCGGATCCTTGGCCTCCAAGCTGTTTGGTTCCTTGACCTCCAAGCTGCTGACTTGTCCAGTCTTTTATTGCTATGCGTACCCGATAATATACTCTTAAGCAATCTTGTAAATAAAGGTATGCGGTCATCGGACGGATGGGTACCGCCAAGTGATTAATCGGTATATGGCCGATTAATCAGAATTATGCGGACAATTTAAGATTTTTATTAAATATATGCATATATATCATAATTTATTAAAAAAAATTATTTAACTTATTAAAATTATCAAATAAACTTAATTTAACTTAGTTTTATTATTATAACATAGCACTACGCTTATTTCTTCTTTAACACAAGCTGTTTTACATGTGTAAGTAACACATTTATTTAATGAAAAATAAATTTGAGAAAGTTTTTTCAAATACTAATAACATATTATTTGAAAGAAATGAAACATTCCAACATGAAATCGCTAAATTTAGTTTATGATAACAACTTAATTTCATAAATGAACACGTCGTACTAATTGAAAAAATTACATCAGTAAGTAAGAAAAATATATGGTATATAAATAATAAAAAAATTAATCAATTTCAAATTAAGTAAGAAGAAAAAACATATATAAAAAATATTAGATGTATATCAAGCACAAATAAAACTACAATACAGGATTTATAAACCTTATTATTACACACTATCACAGAAAAAAAAATAAGCAATGTAAAAATAAATATTAACTGAAATAAACGAGAATAAACGGAAATAAACAGGAATAAACCGGAATAAATGTACGATTAAACGGTAAAATGGCCGATTAATCGGAAAAAACTTCCGATTAATCGTTTTCATCCGCAGACAAGCATCCGTTAAATGTATTCGTAACGGTTTGGTCACCGTTAATGATTAAATGACTGTTTAATCGGTCATTAAGACCGGTTTTTACAACACTGCTCCTAAGTACTCAGAAGGCATCAAATAATAAAGGAACCCATGCAAAGGTGTGGGCCGGATTAACCTAAATTTTGATCGGACAGTCTGGAGATAAACTCAAATGGGGCTTTCCTGCAGAGAATGCGGTACAAAAAAAGAAGGTGATAGTGATGGCCTGATGGGTACAAAAAGAAAAAATGAGATTTCAGTCACATAGACCTAATTTAATCGTCATTCAGTCACATATTTGAATTATACAATCAAAAGTCAAAACAAAAATAAAAGATGCAAAAAATAACAATCATAAGTTCTCAATCCTAATTTAATAATAATATATTAACTTTATTTGAGAACAAGAGCTTAACTTAGGAAATAGTCATTCAGAAGATGACACCTAGTTCCAGAGTCAAAACAGACACTGACATTGGGCCCCTACTAAATTGCTAATAACTATCCAGTAAACAAAAACTGGAAATAACTACCCATAAATATAAATATAAATAACCCACAACTCTCAAATTTACAAAACTAAAATGAAGACTATCAAAACCTCACAAAAAACACGAAAACCTTCACTAATTTTAAAATTTCAAGAATGAGTAATCACCGCAATCCAAATTCTCAGTCCACAGAGGCAAATCATCAAGTTGAATCAGATCGTCATCACATAAATCAAATTCACCGATTCTAAAATCGGCATCTGTGGTTGCCTCCATTTGCTTCAAGAGCTGAGACGACAAATCCTCCAAAAATCTCGGTGGCTTGGCACTTGTGTTTACTGACAAGGTGGACCCGGTTCTGACGTGAGCAGCTGATGTGACAGTTGACTTCAATTTGTTGGCCTCGTAAACAATGTTCATTGTGGAATTGTCTGAAGTGATATCTTCCCTCTGTTTTTCTTTTACAGGCGGGCCCAATACAGTCTCCATCTCGTTTCTCTTCTTAATCTGAATAGCGGTTGCCTGGTACGGTGGAGTAGCTGTCTGGTACAGTTGAGTCTTCTTCTCTTGAGCAATCTGTGCCTTTTCCTTCTCCATGCGAACATATGCAGCCTGGTAAGCCTGGTACGCCTCTTCTTCTGATGAGAAGGTACCAAGCCAGACACGGACCCTACGTATCGGGTCCCTGATCTCTGCGGCCCAGTTGCCGGATGGCCTTCTGCGGACCCCTCGGTACTTGCTCGAAGGTTGGCGCAGCTGGGAAGGGTTTGAGGATTTAGGGTTTTGGTTTAGGGATTTAGGTTTTTGGATTGAATGAGGAATCACCACTGTTTTTGTGACCCTCTTGTGTTGGCATATGGGGAAGGAATCCGAATCAGAGTCAGTATCAGAATCGGTTGCATCGGGATCAGTGAAGTGAATGCGAATAACTCTATCCTGCACAACCATTTTTTTTTATTTTTCCTATTTGGTCTTTTCTACTTCCTACTTCCTAGTCTACTCGTGTAGATCTTTTATTTGTAGTGTCTGTCGAATCTGATCATGTGATGAAGAGGAAGCAACACCTGCTAATTATGAGAATGCAACAATGTTGACAAAAAAAAGAAGGTTTTTATTACAAGTTAGTGTGGGTATTGAGAAGAAACCAATTAAAATTGGAATATATCACTAGGGGATAAATACATGAAATAAAATGTACTAAATTAAACCATTAGGCTAATTGCATGAATATTGTGCTAAAAATAACAGTTGACTATCTTAGGTTTGCCTATGAAAAGGATAGTTATTTCATATCTCGAGTAAAAAAATTATTGTGCATTTGTACAAATCAGAAAGACAAAAAAGAGAAGCTTCTTTTCCAAGGATTATAACATGACCATAAGTAACCCAAATATCAATTGAATTCAGTGGAATTCGTAGTTAAAAATCCAAACAAATAGACATAAACAAAGTCAAAATAAATATGATATATTGTACTATAGATTCTACTTAGACTAAGAGAAGACTACTCAACAAAGGAAAAATTAATATGAGATATTATCTTATAGAATCTACTTACTTAGACTAAGAGACAATAATTCAACAATAACACCTACAATCTATTTTTTTTACAAAAGGGAAATAAATATCATTGAAAGCTAATTTAAGGGAATAGCCAAATAAATCAAATCAAGTGAAAACAAGAGATGCATATAAATTTCTGTCAATCTAATTAAAACAAAAGTTTAAGAAAACTAAAATTAGAACTAAAGAATTCTAGCAAAATAAGAAACTAGCGAGTAATCCAACAATCAAAACAGAAAGTAACTAAGCAAATTATTCATTGCTCCATGCATCTCATGATAGGGGAAATATGCCTATGTACCAATTAGAAACTAAGGAAAGCAACAACTACACAATATTATACAGAATAGCTCTGTAATACTGGTATTAGTACCAGTTGTTTGGTTCCATACCAGAACATGCTTTGGTTTCAATAAACCCCCACTTTAATATATATATATATATATATATATAAGTCAATAAGGTCACCCGTCACCGCATGTTAAATTAAAAGATAAACCTCGCATAAACCCTTACCGAGAAGATCGGATGTGCATCGAAATTACAAACTTCGCGGTCTTCGCCATTCGTTGCACGAACTCACAAGAAGAAGGAGAAGAAGAACCCAGCATGATCAGATCAGAAGACATAAATCCCCTTTAAAAAATAATTCGAAAATCGCACGAGAATAACTGAATCAGAGATAGAATAGAGCAGAGAATAGAGAGAACTAGATCGTGGAAGACTGAATTGGGATTGGGATGGGGTTTATGCAATTTATTGTTGGAATAAATGGAAGAATAAGTAAAGTTTGAGATGAATTAATATTATCTAAAGTAACTCAAATTTTGAGTTTAGATCCTGACCGTCAAATCTGTTCTGGCACGAATATTAATGAAAGCTGTGCATCCCACGGTCCCACCTCGGGACAGATTGTCAAGGATTATGATCGAACGGTCCATATCTAACCTCAAAATTTGAGTTACTTTAATGGATCCTGACACCGGAGATATGTTGCCTTATGGGGGTTATGCGAGCTCTTTTTCGTCCTTTTCCTTCTTTTTTCTGCGTATTTTGTACTTGTATTTAAAAATAAAATATGAGTAAAAGAGTAAATTATCAATCGGCATTTACGTGTAGACCCTTAATTTTTTTCAAATTAGTCCCCTTAAGGCTTAGGCATTAATGTTGAGTAGGAGGCCACTTGCTAAAAATTTTGTTGCAAAAATAATCTGAAAGTTTGAACAAGATAATGAGTTAATGTGTTAACTTATGTTTTTCTTAATTCCAATCTACAGTTTAATTGAAGTTTTCTCTTAATTCAAAGTAGAATTTTGACAAATTTGCAAAACAACAATAGATTGGAAATTGGTATTCACGATTCCAACAATTAAAGTAGAGACCCTTAAACTTTTTCCAAATTAGTTCCCTTTAGCTTTAGGCATTAATTTTGAGTAGGCCGCCTACTAAAAATATTGTTGCAATAAGAAAAAATCAGAAAGCTTGAAATAGATAAATTAGTTCATGTCCTAACTTATGTTTTCATTAATTCCACTCTATAGTTTAATTGAAATTTTCTCTTATTCAAAGTAGAAATTTGGGCGAATTTGCAAAATAACAGTTGGTGCAAATTCATTGCTCCTGAATTAGGTCAACTCCAACAGTTTAGATTCGCTATGCTTATTAAGAGAATTTGGTGAGTACAATTCTAAAAATTTATCGAATTGACTTCAAATGATGAATTCAACTGTTGAAACCCGACTACTTTACGAGTGATGCGTGTACATACAAAATTTTAGAATTTTAGAATTTATTTAGTACAAAGTCAAGCGGTCAAAAAAATGTTATACTAAATGAATTTCAAAATTTAAAATAAAATATGTATCCGCACGGATATTCAAATTTCTATATCTAATTTTCGGATACAAACAAATAATATTCGATCCATTTGCACTCCTACTCCTAGCATCAATACAAATATATTTTTATCCGTCTCTCTATCTATCAATAATATTGGAATAATATTGGGTGTAGATAGAGAGAAAACTTTTTATACCTCTATGCAACGGGTCATAAATGCAATCGTCTCATTTAGCAATCAAGCGAGTTAGATCAAACTGGGATTAGGGGGCAAGATAAAATCTTAGCTCATTATTAGACTGAGCTAACTTTTTAGCTCGCTGGGTTTGGTTGAATCTTGAGTTTGGTTGAATCTTGTTTTGAGAAGAAAATAAATTTTACAAACTTTTTGGACAGAATCTAATTGGACCTTGTTTTACACCTAGAATCGAGCTGGATAACATAAAATTCACACAAATTCACAGATTCATATCTAGCTGCGCTGGCTTGTTAGCTCGCTCGCGAGCTAGGTCCAACTCAAACTCGTACTACTTAGAAATGTTACTAAATAAACTTTACTAATTTTCTGTGAAATTGCTCCACCAATCCTGTGAATCAGTAGAACAAAGGCGTTTCTCCGTCCACCAGTCATTTGCCTCGGTGAAGCTGTTTTTTAATAAAATCTAACTCCTATGTACTTGTTATGTTAAAATCATTAAAATTAGTTATATTTTTAAAAAAATCTTTAGAAGGCGTAGACCTTCATCTCTTTAAAAAAAACTACGTTATAATTTAAGCACATCAAATTTATTTAAAGTGAATAAGGAGAAATTATAATATAAAAACAATCTAATTAAGATAAATAGCAAAAGAAAATATGGTGAAAGAAATGAATCATGCTGTTATTAATTTTGTTACAGTATGTCACATCACGTGACATGAGACATGACCAGATTTCTAATATTGTCTCTTTATTCAAATTTATTGCAATTTGTTCACACTTTATAGTATTTTTTTTTTCTAACGTTCGAAAAAAATAGTCAAACATCACCGTTAAGATACATTTAACACTATTGTAGTCATCATTAGATGACATGAAATACGCAACGTGATCAAGTTTCAGCATGTTAATCAAACTACGTCACATTTTTTTTACTAATCAAACAGATAATATAATTAAAAAAATATAAGCTTAATTAAATATCAATGGTCACAAATACGGTCCCAAATACGGAACGCATTTTTATTTCTTTAGACGAAGTGATGTGATAAAAACTTATCAATGGTGACATATTAATATTATTTCTTTTTAATAATGCGAGAGAGCAAATAATAAAACTTCCCCGTCAACTCTGCCGAAATTTTTATTAATATCCAACATTAAATAAAAATTAATAGAAATGTCCACAATTTTTGAAGAATTATAATAATATCTAGACCGCTGAGAATCTCGACAGTCTATTTATTTTCTGGACCGTCAGGAATCTCAGCTATTCAGAAAAAAAATTAACTACAGAAAATTTCAGCGATCAGGACATAATATAATTTTTTTTATTTGACATATGTTTCTGTCAAAACCCCGAAAATTTAGATTTGTCGTTTTTTGTTTTAATTAGAAAATTTTATGATTTTTTTATTTTTTCTATTAAAATATTAGAAATATTTTATATTTAAATGAAAATAGATGGAATATTATACAATTTAATATTAATTATAACTGTAAAAAATCTCGACTGAAAAATATTGATCCGGATTATTTATCGTAGTCTTTCTAGTAAATTAAATTCTATAATGTTCTATCTATTTCCAAAAAAAATTATAATATTTTAATAGAAAAATAAAAAATCATAAAATTTTCTAATTAAATAAAAAATCCATTAATCTAAACATTCGGTTTCTGACAAAAACTAAAGAAATAAAAAAAATTATGTCCTAACCGTCGTCGAGATTTTTGACAGTTCATTTTTTTTTTCTAAACTGTCAAAAATTATATGTCCACAATTTTTTAAGAATTATAAAAATATCCAGAAATAAGTGCGATTTGATCATTTTTATAATTCTTAAAAAATCGTGGGCATTTTTATTAATTTCATTTTAATGTTGTATATTAATAAAAATTAAACCCTGCTACTTGAATGACGGAGATGTCATCGCCCTTGTCCGACAAAAATCTCGACACTGCCACCACCTCATATCTCTAGTCTCCTCAATATCGCCATGTCCCATTAAAGATTAAACCCCGGTTCCCTTTTAATCCCAAGGCCATACTGAAGATTGCATTGTTGATAAACCCTATCAATGTAGAGGTCAAGTCAGTTTAGACTGGAATTGATGCCGCAGCGGTTGTATGGGTTTAATTTGGGGATTATTGGACCTGATTATTTACATCTGGAAGTTCAACGATCTGATTCAGATGGCGGGGGTTCAACCGTTCAAAGATAGTGTTTTAGAAAACGATGTGTTCTGGAGGTAAAAATGGTGCTCGAGAAATTAAGTTTGTGCTAATTGAATGGGAGCTTAGTAAGGTCCTCCTGTACCTACTAGCTTGGCATAAGAAGTTAAAATGGTATGCTTTATCTTAAACCTTATCTTTACATCATATTTCTACCCATTGAGGATATTTTAAGTTATTTTTATGTTCATGCTAAAATAGGAAAGGTGTAGGTTGGGATGCAGCCAAGCTAAGGCAGGAAAAAAGACTAGTATTTTTGGTACTTTTAACTTGGAGATCGATGGATCCATTGGAAAATATGAGTCATTCTCTGTAGTCAAAGAAGGGAATAATGCAGATTCACTGCTTTCTAAGTAAGAACTTTCCCCAAATGTGAAAATTAATTTGTTTTTGTGACAGTTACACATCCTTTTCCTAAAATTACCATTGGTATGTCTACTTTTGGAAATAAAATATTCGTAAACCGCTTAGATTAGGAAATAATTAATCCGAGCCATCCAAACTAGCTAGGGTTTTGCATAGGGTATGTCTGCCAGTTGTTTACAGTTACCCATTGATTTGAGCCGCCGTCCCTTCTAGAATTTGAAATGGTACCTAGGCATTTGCTTGGAGCCGTTCTGATTATGCTTATTTAATCTGAACCGTCAAACTTAGGGTTTTAGATTAATCATTTAGGCAGTCACACAAGTACTATATAAGACCCAAGGGAGCATCTTTTTGTTCATCCATTTCCAAATCAAACAAGTATGAAAAATATTAGAGAAGAGAAGGCTTAAAATAAATCTCTGACCGCATTATATGAGTATTGCAAAAATAGATGTGGCCAATGCGGTACTGAAATCTGAGACTGAGGTAAGTTCTCGCCACTTTTATATCTTTAAAAGGTAGTGGAATCGTTTCCGCAAAATTAAGTTGCGGTAAAATTGATCAAAGTAGGTGATTTTTGGTGCATGTTTAAAATTCCTATAATTTAAATTGTTTTTTTTTAATCTAATGCATTTATTTTTATTTTTCAGATGCCAAGTGGCAGTGCACCAAGGATTGCTGTTGTGCAAGATGCTGTGCTTACCAAAAGACAAACAGAAAGGTACTCATTTGTTTATTTTTTGGCAGAGCACCTAAAGTTCTTTTCAAATGTTTGTGTTGAGTATGTGTTGTTTGACAATTAATATTTATGGGCATTTTGGAAGCTAAAAGTTGTTTCAGTTGAGTGGGAGATTACGAAATTTTGGAAGCCAAAAATTGTTTCAATTGAGTGGAGATGAGGATTTGAGCAACATCCAGACTAGAGTTTTGGATAGGTTACCTATCTTAATTAATTATTGGTGTGACTTGATATGAACCATCCGAGTTGGTGCTTGTGGTTCTGTGCCTTATTGTTTTTTGTTTGGAGTGCTCCAGATTGGAGTATTTTCTTCATGTGAGCTAGCCAAATTTAGGGTTATAGGGTGCCTTTATGGTTTGTCTGGAGCCATCCACATCAGGAGTTAGCCTTTTAGATTAGGGTAGATTTTTTGAATCGTCAAAATAGGGTTTCTGGTCAATGTTTTTAGCTACCACATGCTTGTAAACACTAACGATATAAATACATAAAACAGAAGTATAATCATGCTAGCAATTTGCTTAACTGAATAATGCATTTTGTTTAGCCCGAGTAGGTGGCCAAGCCGAAAAAGGCTTCACATTTGACTGTTGATTGAGCTTCAAAATTAGTTACTTGAAGCTTAATTGTATGTTTGTTTAATTGACCTTGATTGCATTCGGTAGTAACCCATATGTACATTACCACTGATGACTAACATCATATATAATACCAACTTGAGGAGGGATCAAGTTATAACAAATTTGAGTTACAACAAAGTTACAACAACCATTTTTTTCATTTTCAAAGTCCAAATCGTCGATCCAAACCGTTCAACATGATCTCCACAATAAAATGTGCTTGCAGATCAAATTTTACATTTTTTTGAATTTTTTTACTATTTATTAAGTATTTTACAAAAAATAGTCATATTCAGACCATTGAATTTTGTAACCATCTTAATAAATAGTAAAAAAATTCAAAAAAATGTAAAATTTGATCTGCAAGCACATTTTATTGTGGAGATCATGTTGAACGGTTTGGATCGACGATTTGGACTTTGAAAATGAAAAAAATGGTTGTTGTAACTCAAATTTGTTGTAACTTGATCCCTCCTCTACCAACTTAGCATATTACTGTCCAAATGATTATATCTGCTTGATCTTAACTTTTGATTTGGACTGATTGTTCTATGTCAGGATCCTGTGCAATTGCAATCAATGCAATGGTACAAAGCTAACCCCGGCTAGGTTTGAGAGTCATACTGGTTCCAGAAGGCAAAACTGGAAGCTTATTGTCAAGGTCAAAGGCACTGACATCAAGTTAGACAACCTGGTACGTATTCATTGAAATTTTGTGTAAAAAAGTTTCCTTAGCACACTTGGAAGAATTAACATACCTCCATTGATAAACTGGATTAGCCATGTTGCTCACGGGTGGTGGTGGAGCCATTGTGTTCTATTCAAATAATTCTGTAGGGTGTAATGATAAAAACTTAATTTCACAAACATTATTACTGACAAAATGGTTGCTTACCAAATTTGATGCAATTTTAAAATCTGATTTTTCATCTATCGAAGCATATCTACAATTTTATTATTGATCTTGTAACCATTTTGTTGGTTGTCACAGTTGTCAAATAGGTTTGATCGTCAATATATCCCCTCTCTTAAATAAATAGAAACCTATCAGCCAGAGCCAGTGCATAAGAAAAATGCAGACTCGGTCCAAACTGTTAACTCATGAGGTGGACAATTTTCAAGCCTACAGCTGAAAAAGTCATCTCAATTTGTGATCTTAAGTTGTAGATATCTAACCTGTACATTTGTTTGTTTTATCAACTATGGATTTTTATAGTTGAATGGCAAGAAACCCGGTGTTGCAAAGACTACGCAAAGGAATGCTCCAATTACAATGAAACAGAAGGTGGAGGAGTTGCTTCAAGGTACGGATTATATAATATTCTTTCTAATTCACCATTTAGCTATGCATATGTTAAAAATTCTTCTTTTATTATATACTTAAATAAGGTCCTGAAATTTCCTTGATATTGATGTTTACTATAGCACTTGACCTCATTTTTGGCTTGTTTTGCTGTTCTTTTAGAGCAATATATGCCAGTGCATGCAAGGTGGACTACGGAAATGTGTGCCATCTGCCGGTGGATTGAAGACTGGGACTACAATAAAATTATAATATGCAACAGGTACTTTATATGCTTTTGCAAGAAGCTAAGGTGCTTCTCTCTTCCCAGTGCATCATTTTTGTCCATAGTACCACTGAGGTGTTTTTTTTTTTTCAGTAGTAATGTTTGATCTCCTTATAAACTACTCACTGTGCCACAGGATGATGTCATTCATTCACAAATAGAAAAACTGTGTCCATTCTAAAACTGAGAAATGAATGTCTACTGTCCCAAGTGGTGAGGTGTTAGGTTGACAACCAGGAGGTCACAGTTTCACACATGCATTTGCTAATATATGGAGGCCACGTTACTAGATAAGCCTGTGTGCAGATCCTGATTTGATTGAAGCCATGCTGATTTTTGTATCATGCTAAAACCTGGCCAAGCTGTGATTCTGGTATTGGAAGATAAGTTTTGGCCATATATTAGTTTAAGAGCAAATGCACATTTCTGAGGCTTTTGGTGCAGAACATGTTATTTGAGGGCAATTAAAAAATAGTGTATTATCAAAATAATTGCATACTTTTTGACAATTTTTTCTGTAATTTTCAGATGCCAAGTGGCTGTGCATCAGGAATGCTATGGTGCAAGAGATGTGAATGATCTTACATCTTGGGTTTGTAGAGCTTGTGAGGAACCTCAGGAGAAGAGAAACTGCTGTCTGTGCCCCATCAAAGGTACTAAAAAAAATAATAATTTATGTTCTTGTTAGAAAAAAAGGCAGTTTGAGTGATTGAAGTCCATATTTTATCAACTTTTTGTATTAATAATCATTCATTTACAGGCTTAGGTATGAAATATGTGATTGCATAATAGTTTATAATAATATAACAGGAGGTGCGCTTAAGAGAACTGATGCGGGTGATTTTTGGGTGCACATAGTTTCAGCCCAAAATGACTTACCTTGATCCTGATGGCATGGAGCCTGCTGTTGGGGTACTAAGTGTGCCTTTAGACTCTTTCAAGAAGGTTACTAACTTTTTAATTAACTACTTCATTCTTTTCATTTTTGTTTAATTTTATGTGTTAATTTCCATTTTTGAGATAGAGTGGTCATTATCCGGATATTGTGCTGGTTATACTGGTTATTGCTACATACAGCTTAGTACCAGATCTGGACCTCTCTGCCGTGAACATGAAGTTCCTTTTTTACAATTATATTGGAGCTCCTTAATCTTTGGGTTATTGAGCTGATATGGCGCACTGTGAGGGAGACAAGAAAATAGAACCCAATAAAACCTATTGTGACCATATATTCTCTATTAGTATAGTTTTGTTAGATGACAAACTGAAATGTACTTGGGTTCTTGTATGTAGAAAAGTGTGATTATGTGAGCAAATCCATGGTGCGTGCACAAAATGTTGCAAGTGTAAGGTTTACTATCTTAAGAATTTTGTTTAATTTTTTGAATTTTAAGTCACCAGTGTACAAGTAGTTGTTTGAGATTGGTATGGACTGTCAATACTTTATGGTACATTTGATTGTCAAAATGTTTGGATTGTTCATGAAAAAAAGAACACGATTGATGTTCTCCTTTTTGTTCTTGCTTTGTTCAAATCACCTTGTCCCATGGCTTATATTTTGGTTGCAGTTACACACCTATGTGAGCCACGGAAAGCAGACATCACGCTTTGATTCTTATTGTCCGAATCATGGGTATTTTCTTTATATATTTTTCCTTTTCATTGGTTTATTATCGCATTTTGCCAAGCACTTTTGGGCTGACGTGTTTATTCGTCTGCAGAGATGTTAACAAGAGCAATGCATTGGTTCTGTGCACAGAAGAAATAGTTTTCTCAAGCATGAGATCCCAGAGAAATAATGCGAGGTCGAGCTGTTCGAGGCTTGTCAAAAGGGACACTGAGAACCAAAGCACAAGTTGTCCTAAAACGGATTTACCATCGACAAGTTCTGAGGAAGCTTGTGCCAGATGCTGTGTTTACCAAAAGACAAACAGAAAGGTAACTTTTTTTTTTTGGCAGGCTTTTAGGAACTCTTTTCTAATGCTTGTGGTGAGAATGCGTTATTCTGCCATAAAAAAAGTAGTTATGGGTACTTTAGAATCCAAAAATTGCTGTGCCATCTAAATCATGATTTATATGATCAGATTGGTGTTTTTTGGACATGATGTCTTTTTTTATTTGCCTTGAGCCCACCAGATTTTTCTTCATCTTAGCTTTTAGCTAAAATTGGGTTTTGGATAGGGTGCCTTTATGAAAGTTAATTTGTTCCAAATTTTATAAACATTTTGTGTTTATTTATTCTAGATAATTGAGTATCGTGGTGAGCGAATTCGGTGCAGTGTTAATGATGCTAGAGAGGCACGCTATGGGGCGGAGACTGAAGGTTGTTATGTGAGTTATACATTCTCTTGCTTCATTTTGGTTCTTTTGTTATTTTCAACTCCAATTTTGGTTGATATAGCATTTTTATTAAATTTGTCTGCAGTTCTTTAGAATCAGTGAGGAGTTTGTACTTGACGCTACCAGAAAAAGAAACATAGTGCGGCTCATCAATCACTTGGTATACTAATTAATGCTCATACCTTATTTTTTTTCATCTAATATGCTTTTGAACTTGATACCCAGTTCTCAATTATTTTAGTTCTTGACACTGATAAAATTTGTAATTACTGTTATTTTGTGCAGTGTCAGAAATATCCCCTTCATCTTCTCCTCTTTTGCTTGAAGGGCCATTTTGGTTTCATTGTTGCTTTCTTTTTAAGCATTGAATCCATTCATGTGAATTATAATTTAATAATAAATTGTATAGATGGCATAGAGTATATACTTCATAGGTTGTTTGCGTAAGGTTTCATCCTAATTGTAAGCACTTCGTCTTAAAAGTGAAAATTGATAGAACCAAAATATCATTCTTTCATTTCTTCAACTGTGTTGCTATGTTGATGGAACATTGATTTGATTATTAATTTAGAATTGATGTACACAATCTGTCTCCAAAAAATTGGCTTGAAAAATATGTTTGAACTCAGTAATTATGTTGAGTGGGGTTAAAATACCCAATTGGTTTTGTGCACCATCATGCTCCAACATCATTATCTCTATTTTAAAAGTTTAAACAGCCAATCGGAACCACTCAATATGATCTTCATATTAAATGTGCTTGGATACAAAATTTTATATTTTTTTAAAATTTTTTTGCTATTTTTTAAGATTGGTACAAAATCACTGTTTTTAGAAGATTCTGGACCATTAAAAAAATAGTGATTCTGTACTTCTTTAAACAATTAGTAAAAAAATTCTAAAATTTGTTATCCAAGAGACTTTGAAAATAAAAATAATAATATTGGGCATGATGGAGCACAAAACTAATGGAATATTTTAACCCTACTCAATTATGTTTGATTCTTTATTGTAAAACAATATTGATAATAAAATATTAATAAAAAAAATCCCCATTCAGATAAATAAATATTAACTAATTTACTTTACTACTGAAAATGTATTACCAGGTAGCAGGTCTAGTATAGTCTTTACAAAACAAAATTCTAATCAGGTAAAAAATTTCTTAAAGAAACCAACAAAACTAATCAAAAAAACAATAAAGCAATTAACTACTCTATCACACACTGACTTCTTTATCACATTTTGAGTTCGGAGTGTAATAGAGATGTAAAAGAAAAAATAGAACAAGAAGTGAAGCGATCGACTTGTCTATCACACCAGTAATATCAATTGTTCCAGGCTTCCACTTCTGCTGGAGCATACAACGCCACTTTTTGAAACCTTTCATGCGAGTACTTGTTGTATATAAATGCACTGGGTATGCCAACCTGACAACAGATCATGATATATATGCTGACTTGATCAGATCTGATCACTTGTTGTTAGTACCAGATCGGTTCTGGTAAACTATGAGTTTGTTGTTATCTTAATTATCTGATACTTGTGAAATTATTCGGTGAAGGCTAAGCAATTAACAGCAATGTACGTATATGACAATTATAGGGCTAATTAAGGCAATTCAGTAATTGGTCCTTTTACTGTACAACAGAAGCATATACAATAAATACCTTTGTGCTTTCAGTTTGCTTTAAATACAAACCAATGACTAATTGGTCCTTTTTATTAAATTAAAAAAAAAAGAATGGAAGTAATAATAGAAAATTAATGCATGCCATGCGCTAGTACAGGTATATATAATATACTGTTGCTATTCCAGGCCGTGCTAGTAGTTCGGTAACGAGAGATTAAGTCTCCTTAAGGCTTAATTAATTTTTTTTAGCTTTTTTAGTCGTTTAATCCTGCCGAACACTGATTTTTTAGCGCGGGTTAAGATCATCCCCTTTAGCCTTCTTTTGTTTGAATCTTAATTCTCTGTCCGGACCTTAAGGCACATCTACCCCTTCCTTTAGTTTCCTTAGCTTTCACCCACGGATTAAAACAACTGAAATTAAATATATAATATAGATAAGCAAAAGAAGATTATTTGTCACACATTGTGTAAATGTAAAATTCACTAGTTTATTTTCTCCTACATGCACTTTTTATTTCTTTGCACGCTTTTGTTAACTTCGTATAAAACTACATATTTCTTTCGTCTACGGTTCATGTAGAATAATTTTATATTAAGTGTAATAAGCAAAAGAAAATCATCTGTCACATATTTACAATGTAAAAACATTCATTTACTCTCCTCCATACACTTTTTTTATTTTTTTGCACGCTTTTTGGTACTATCTCGGTAACTTTGCTTAACTATTATATATATCAATTGAGAAAAACTAATGGCATGTGAGTTTAAAAGACATTCTAGCCTAAATTAATTTTAATAAAATTAAATCACTTGTGCGTTGAAAGACCTCATATAATATTTAAATATAAGATATTAGAGAAAATCATTATTACTCATAAATTTCATAAATTTGATATTATACAAATGAACATTTTAGACAGGGCTTAGAAATTAAGGTTATATCTGAATTGGGTATCTTAATTATTATTACTGAATGAAAATTTTTGTTAGCAAATAAATTTTAAAACCTTAATTAATTATAAAGTGTGTAACTAGACAAAAGTATTAAGTTCGGTAGACACTACTTCCAATTAAAAATTAAAAATTTACTTTTAGTTAACGAAGAGTCACCAATGGCATATCATTTCTCCTTAAATCTGATTAAATTATCAATTTAGGTGCTAAATATTGCGAGATTATCATTAACTATTTTTATGATTTTCTGTTAATTAAAAGAAGCAATATTCTATAATTATTTTAATAGTGATTGCAGAGTCTCTAATGATAAAAATGAAATATATTTAAATTTAATGATATCACAATTAATCCGAATAATATAATTCTAATTTATTTATTTAATTTTAATTGTTACTATTCAAAATTTTCTAAATTGTACTCTTATCATTTTTCACATTTTAATCTAATCCAATCCCAACCGTTAATCTTCGTTGAGATTCGTACATTGAAAAATTTGAAAATTAATAGCTCACCTTGGTCATTTTTATCGAGCTGCTTTCTTTTTGGCATGAAATAATAGTTTCTCAATTGTTTTTTAATCAAATAAATTTTCAAGACTTAATCAATTTTTTGCATTTATTCAGTTATGGTTTAGTATCATTCAAATCTTCTAACCACCGTCCAACTAAGTACGGAACTAAAACTTAATTTTGAGTTTCTAACAAGCTTGATAACCATGTAAGCGGAATGTTTTTAATCTGAAAAATATTAATAATTAAGTGACATTGTGAGCTGTGACAACTTTTTATACCAAAATATTGTGGTGTTCGCAATCCTTCATGCGCCCCTCCTCCTTTTATAAGTAATTCAATATTTTAGCATGGTATATTCATTGAATATTTTTTCTTAATCATCTTCTTTAAAGATATTTGAATTTATTATTTGTTATTTCTGCTCACATGTGATAAAAAAATAATTCTCATCGTATCTAGGTAGCTAGGCATTTAACAAGCTAGAAAAATCCAAAAAATAAAATTGGAGTGAGGATATAATAAGAAAAAAGTAGCATTTTCATTTTGCTTATAATATGACATCAAAAACTTTTATACAAAATACTTCCCTCTAAAATTAAGTAATGTCCAAAGACATAATTAAGAGTTTTTAATTATTCAATTGAGTGATGACTTCGGACCGCCTTTTTTTTTATTCTGAAGCGTTTTCAATAAAATATATTTATTAAAACTTTATTCTTTTTTCTCCGTCACTTTGTTCACATGAAATCACCACCACTCAAATATCATGCTCCCCCACAGTTAATTTTGATTATAGATTAAAGTCATTGGCATGCACGCAAATAGGGCTGCACAAAAAATTCGTAGTTCGTAATTCGATTCGAGTTTGATTCGAAAAAGTTCGTAAAAAATTCGATTCGAAATTGAGTTCGTTCGAAATTAATTCAAACCAAACTTAGTTCGAAATTAATTCAAACCAAACTCAAACTGGACCTAGTTCGTTCGAAATAGGTTCGCAAACCAAACTTAGTTCGAAATTAACTCAAACGTGAACCGTTGATTTCTACTGATAATGAACTTTAATGTTTAGGATATATTTGGGTTTGTAATAATTCTAAGACTTTGGTGATTGTCCTGTACTTCTATTGATATTTAAATTGTACTTTGAATACTTTGGATATTTGAAAACTTTGGTGATGTTGCTCCTGTTGGCTATTTGGAAAACTTTGGATACTGTGATTGTACTGAACTTTGATTGATTATACTAAACTTTGGTGTTTGATTTAAATTTTGGTATTTGTAATGAACTTTGATATAATTTTTGGTGTACTGTGTAATTAGAATTCAGAATGCCTGAGTTTTTATTGAAGTGGTGTAATTTCGAACTATGGCCCAGCCATAAGTCATAACTCGTAAGTCGTAACAAAGTTCGTAAAAGTTTGAAATTGAGTTCATAAAAAATTTGATTCGAAATTGAGTTCGTTCAAAATTAATTCAAACCAAACTCAAACTGGAGGTAAGTTCGATTCGGTTCGGTTCGTTTGCAGCCCTACACGCAAACATAAGTATTTATATTAACCTTTTTATTCATTGTTTCATGTACAAGCGTTACAATACAAAGAATTATTTTTCCCTACCATTTTCATTTCTCATACAACATGTATCTAGTTTGTTCATTAGTTTCATATCACTGCTAAAAATAATTCCAACAACGGTACATAGCAAAGTGCATCTGGAAGGAAATTACATTTAGGCAGGGTCATATTTACATGAAAACCCGGAGAAAGCGGTACTACCGGCAGCTTCAGACAAATACAGTAGCAGCACCTAGCAACCAAATCTCTGACGGTGGACCACAGAAATTCACCTGCAACATTTCCTCTGATGTACACAGTAGTAGCCTACATCCATGAGAAATTACAAAATTCAAGCTTTAATAATGTCATGAATTTAATACAGTTCATCAACTTGATCACATTATACCAGCAATGAAAAAACAAAAGAAAACATCAAACTCATTTCTTCATTGCTTACCTCTATATAAATTAATTTTGCATTTACTGGTGCCATGGAACAATGATTTTGAACTATATAAATTACTCGGAATCAAATCAGCTCCAATATCATGTCATAGCATCTGATATAAACTTAAAAATGTATTGCCCAGTATTAACATAAAAGAACAAAAAGCACAAAAAAGTATGTAAGAGATACCATATTGGACTTCAGTTCAGAGAACAAATGTGGATCCATATGAAGCTATCACCAGAAAGCACCAATAGCCTGTATTTGAGCAAACATTGCTTCCATTACATAATAATGGTATAAATGCCTTCGAACAATATTTAATTTTATAAATTTAGAATGAAGTTTCTAAATCATATATAATTTGGTATATAATTCTTACAACTTTCCCATAGACATTATTCCTCCAGTACATATTTTAATGAGGTTTAACAGCTTAAATTACGTAAATTTAAGTTACTTACATTGTGTTTCTTGGTTTCTTCAGAATAACCAGTGATTGAACCCTTGTACCAGTAGTCATCCAATGGCCATAACACCTAATTAAAGCAGAGAGCATAACAAAATTATGACTGAAAATATATCTTGAGAAAACAATAAATAAACATAGGAACGAAATTGATTCAATCAAACTTGCCTCGCATTCTAGACCAATGAATGCAATAGGATCAGCACCTTCAATCTCCAACCTATACAGAAAAGAAACAAAAATAAATAAAAATAATAACCAGTGTAAGAAAAGGACACCACCTTCATGCTCAAGGAATAAGTTTATTCAAGTAGAAGGAAGTTTTTTTTTTTCTGAAAACTATTATTAGAAAGAGGAACAAAACTATGGGTTTCTGATAGATGACAGATGGCTTTTTTGTTCATTTTGTGCTGATTTTACACAGCTTCTGGTTTCAGTTCAAGTTTTTGCTTGTTTTGCAAGTACTAGGGTAGTAGATCACCAAATTTCACACAAAGGCCTTCAGTTGTAACATTTTTTTAACAATCCTTTCAACTCAACGTGATTTACTATTTTCGACAATAGCCAGATTAGCGACATAAAATTAATAACAGGAACAACCGAAAAAGTATAGTAATTAGAAACGAAAAGCTGAATTTGAATCGCTAACCATGAACAGAAGTGATTTCGGATCTATACTTACTCGTTTGCTGCTCAAGCCTCTGAAGAGTTAGAGACGACAGAGCCGGGGAAATTTGATTGAAAGCTTTCTTATTTTGAAAGCGCTCTGCATTCTTGAAAGAGAAAATGAAATTGACAGATAGGAGAGAGACGGAGACAGGTCAGCCTTTACAATTCAATTTGAAGGGGTTGGAGAGGATCATTTTTCCCAAAATAAATTTCTAAATATTCATAATCTTTTAATAATAATGAAAAATACAAGGTACGTACATTTACCTCCCTAATAATTATGATATATAATAATAAAACAATTAGTTAGAGCATTAGTTAGTTACAAGCTGTAGTTAGATGTTGACCAAAGTCAAACATCATTAGTTTGTCTAAGTGATTCGATTAGGGCCTGTTCGGCGGCCCCCAGGGAATGGGTATGGATGTGGGATCAAAAAAAATTTGAGCTGAAAATTACTGTTTACTCGGAGTGAATTTTTTTTTCCCACGTGAACAGTAATTTTTGGGGAGCAGCCGAACAGGCCCTTAGTGCGTGTATTACTGTTTATAAAAGCATCACCTTGTAAACAGAGTTTGATGAAGCTATGCAATCATTTCATTCGTTCATACACTCTCTTTATAATTTACAGCAACTCTATTCAAAATTTCTAGATCCAACTTAATCTAATATAATTAACGTATCTACTCTATTTAACGTATGAAATGATTATTTATATAATTATTTATTAAATTTTTTGTATATTTTTATGTTGTCTTATATTTAATAATTATATCTTATTTAGAAAATTATTTTTTTCTTCAACGCATTTATCTATTTCGAAACAAAGCTCCATTAAAGTTTCAATATGCTGGGAAATGTTAGGTAACGTGATTTCTTTAATTTGCAATAAAAATAAGAATAAAAACATGATGACAATACTAATATTTCTGAAATCCTGATTAATTGTGACTATAAACTGTATATCTTTTCGAAATCTAGATAGAATTTGCACCAATCACAAAAAAAAATTAATTATCATAAATAAATACGCATCTATCTAATGGAAGAATATATTTTAATAAAAGAGGAGCTTTACACCTACCATAAAAAAATGTAAAATGTAAAATTATTACTAAAGGAAAGAAGTAGGCTTACAAATAAAACAGTGGCGAATACCAACTGATTTGGACCTTGAATTTGAGAACGAGCTTGATTTTTTAATGAAGGGGGCTTGATTTGAGCTGTAATCTGATTTCAAAACACAAACTATATATATAGACCTTGCGCCGTCGCCTAATCATTTTAGGGTTACAAAAGCATAAATACACTACACGAGCAAAATAAAAAAAAAAATCCTTTTTCCAGGTGCAAAGAGGGGAGGGGAAGAGACTCATACGGAAAGTTCTTGTATTGCAATTTAGTCTCGAGAAAAGTTTGTTTTTAACTCCTGAACTTTTAACTTTGATTTAAATAAAATCATAAAAAAAAAAAAATTCAAACAGCTCCTTTAACACTTTAAACCAATTCTATCAAGTCCTTTTGTTATCTAAAATGTTTACTTTAAACGATTTTTTTTCCTCCTTCACCTGCTTGATTTAGTTTTCCATTTTCACTCTTCATCTCTTGTTCATCCCATCGCTTGAAGAGTAGGGCTCCTATCCTCCCATGGCTCGAATTCACATCACCTCAGGTTACCTGACTCAAGCAAATTATGATCGGACAGTTCGTTTGACATGACACGAATCTCAAAATAGACCCCTACAGTTTCCATAAGCACTGGATTGAGTTTGGCCCAGATAAGATTAATCTGGGCCGTCCGTTTCAATTTGCTTGAGTCAGGTACCTAGAAGGATACGGATCCCCCATGGCTCCTCTCTCTGGGTCAAAATAGCTCGACGCTCAAGCTTTCTTCCCTCTGATTGTAAATTCTTTGCAAAAAAATTTCAATCTATTACTTGACTTATGGAATTAATGAAAATTAAGAATCATGACATTGTGACGGTTTCTTACAAAAATTAATTAGCACTAGTTATACTTTGTATTTATAAATAAATATTCTGATTATCAAAAATGGAAAAAAAACTGATAATATAAAGGGGGAATTTCATGTATACTCCTTCAAAATTTTGAAATTATTTATTTTTCCCTCTAAAATTCATAATATCATATTTTCCCTTCTAAAAAAATCTATCAAGGAATATTACAAAAATATTACAAACAAAGAAATTTAATAAGTACTTAAAATTATTACAAAAATATTACACTTTATAACTTAAACTATTAAACTAAACATAGAAGATGTTTGATTCTAGATGTACAGAGTCAAGCACAATGGAAATTAACACTAGCTGATTTTTTATTTTAGTAATAAATCATTCTAACTATTCAATTAATAATTTCACTTCTAAATTTGATGTACGCGATTCTGTCAAGCTAGATTATTAAAAAAATATTGTGAAAATTTGTGCAAAAAAAAAGGCATGAAAATATATCCTTACTAAACTTCTATTAGTTTTGCATCTGTACCTTAATTTAATTAACTATATCACATCTACATGCTGTCCCAACAAAACTATAGCATCCTTTACATTCTCAAAATTTGTTGTTTCTTGCATAGTAGTTTATTATGGAAAATTTAATTTATTAATTACCAACAATATGAGTATATATACACAAACCAAAAACCAAAAGTATGATAGTCAATACTTCACACACACACAATAGATACTTAGTGGCGGAGTCACATGAAACTAGGAAGAAGCACATACTTTGCTTACATCTGGTCCACTTTTTTTTTTTTTAAATATATTTCTTGTATCATGTTTTTTCTTTAAAATAAATACGAAAATATGCTTGTGTTTAAAATAATTATACATTTATGTCATACTTTGAAATTTTTGTCCCATCCTATTTTAATTTCTGACTATACTAGACTTGGTGTCATCTATCATTTATCTAATGATAAAAACTACAAGCAATGTAGCTTTTTTATCAAAGGTTTTACCTGCGCTGGAGCCAGTATTATTTGAGCTTTGAGATTCGTGCAAAATTAAAAGAACGATTTGGTTCACTAATTAATGATAAAAAAAATATTTTTACGGTACCTGGGAGGATACGGATTCCCAAGTTATCTCGGTCAAGTGAACCGGCCCATTGAATTTTTTAAAAATAGAAAATTACTTAAAATATATAAATTTTCAGTTTTATTAAAAAAAAACGTGTTTTCCTAAATTATTCTTCTTATTCGACTCTCCTGTGCTACGCATTTGACCTTAAGCTAAATTAGTTTATGTGTAGAATTGATTGAATTTGCTGTGGCGTACGTGGCTGTGAAACTAAGTGTGCAGACCAGTTGCTGATAGGTTGGCAACGAGCCGAGCTAGGGGTAGCTCGTGGCTCGCTCATTATCAAAACGAGCGAGTTATCATTAGAGTTCAAGATAAAAAATTGACTCGTGGCTCACTTGTTTTCTGACCGAACCAAAAACAAACGAGCTTTTTTCCGAACGAGTCACGAGTCGAGTGCTTTTTTACCATCTGAACGGCAACGAGTCAAGCTAGACATAACTCATGGCTCACTCATTTTCAAAACAAGCGAGTCATGAACGAGCATTAGAGTTTAAACTAAAAAAGTGACTCATGGTTCGTGCTCATTTTCAAACTGAACTTGACCAACTTACGTGCCGCGAGTCTTTTTGCCAGCCCTAGTTACTGACCAAAACATATTATCAAATAAACAATTAGTGAATAGGCTTCTTTGTCCAAAAAGGCAAAAACACAACAATGAAAAGGCTACATTTTGTAGGATATTTGAATTTCAATGATAGGAGTTTTGGTAAGCTTTCTAACCTGTTTGATTCAAGTGCTGATTTGAATTGGGTTTTTCTCCCCAAAAGCCCTAATTATTGTAACCAATACAAATTGGAACAGAATTTGAGCAACCACTGGATCCTTTTTTGGGCCTGGACTTTACCGGTGGTGTGCGCCAAACATGCCACTATTCAAAATCTGTGTGATTCAGTTAAATTTGTAAAGATTTTAACATAGTAGTTTTGACTTTGTACAGCGTAGGGGTGGTAACGAGCTAGTTCATCGCGAGCTGGATCCAGCTCATGATCGACTTATCACAACAACCGACCGACCCGAGTGAACTGAGATTAAGGATTCGAGCTAGAATCTTAGTTTATGATTGTCACGAGTTATAAATTGAGTAAATTTGAAAGTTTTTAAATTTAGAAGAATAAATATGATATAATGAATTTTAGTGAGAGAAATATGTAATTTCGATGTTTTCGAGGGGTATACATAAAATTCCCACTAAAGTTATGAAACTAAACATTTTAGGAACTTCTCTTTTTATTTCAGAGCAATTTTATCCATAGCTTCTAATAAATCGCCAACTTGTGTGTGAACGATCTACAAAACATATTGATACGTCCCTTCCCCGAGGGGGCCGGGCCGTACTTGGACTTGGTCCAGTAAGGTGCAGACACGTCCTGTTTCTGGAAAGCAGGTTGTGCGGGGATTGGGTGTTAATTGCGCAGCCCGTCTCGCCCTGAGCGACGCGGGTCGCGATGATGGGCACGCGGGGAGTCGGAGGGGTATTAACGCTCTAAGGTTGATACGTCCCTTCCCCGAGGGGGCCGGGCCGTACTTGGACTTGGTCCAGTAAGGTGCAGACACGCCCTGTTTCTGGAAAGCAGGTCGTGCGGGGATTGGGTGTTAATTGCGCGGCCCGTCTCGCCCTGAGCGACGCGGGTCGCGATGATGGGCACGCGGGGAGTCGGAGGGGTATTAACGCTCTAACCCTTTTTGATACCTCTCCAGGCTCCAAGATGTGATCAATCGCCCCTTGTTTCTGGGGGTTTCTTTGCCTTATATAGGGGGTGGCCCACTGTAGCGGGGTCTTGTCAGCATTAATGACAAAGATTCGCCTACTGTTGGGGGTGTCCACCTATTAGGCTATAAAGTTCGCGTAGTCGGTCTTAAGCCGGACAGCGAGGTCGCGTGCCAACCTTGCTGGGCTGTTCGGCATGATAGGCTTTGAGCCTTGTCTTATTTTGACTCCGAGCTGGCCCCTGTGAGGGGCCCAAGTCCCGGGCGGTTCTTGACCTCGGGCTGGCCCCGGGAGGGGGTCCGAATCCCGGGCAGTTCTTGACCTCGGGCTGGCCCCGGGAGGGGGTCCGAATCCCGGGCAGTTCTTGACCTCGGGCTGGCCCCGGGAGGGGGTCCGAATCCCGGGCAATTCTGGGTCGTGGCCTGTTTTTTGCAGGGGAAGGGGGTCTATTCCGTTTCATTCTATTTTGGGCCGGCCTTTTGTGTATTTTGAGTCTGGGAGTGCTCTATCGGGCCAGGCCTGGGCTCTTTAAGGGCCATTGGTATATGGACCTATCATTAGCCCCCGAAGCCGAAATGCATCAGTATGATGCTTTTGGGTTCTTGACTCCTATAACGAAGGCGGCTTCAGTTCTATCGTGGGAGGTTTCTTAGCTTATTTCGGCTGCTAGACTTATTTTAATGTTTTGCGAGTGTTGGCTCTCGAGTTGATCTTGGGAATTTTTGTGAGGTGTTTGTTTGCTGTCAGCCCCCGAGTTATCCGTCGGGGTTTTCCTGTTCGTGTTTTAGTTATTTTGAAGTTCTTGTTTATATGATCTCGCGTCGCCCCGCTTCGTTGGTTACGCATGGTACGTACCGATTTTGCTTTGTCGTTGTATTTCATAATTTTCGCTGTTGACGGCCCCCGAGTTGGTCTCGGGGTTTTTGCGTTTTCCAGGTAGTTATAACCTGTGTTGATCGTTTTTTCCTGTAAGGTCGTAATTTTGCTATTACAAAGTTTGCGGGGCTTTGGTATGCCCTGTTTCGGGTAAGTGTCCGACTACTTTGTCGGCGTGTTGGGTGACTCTGGGTTGATACGTGGTTTTTTTTTTTTTTTTTTTTTGGCGCGTAACGGAGGGTGTGGGGGAAATCGAAAGCAATTGTTGATATGAAAATATTCTTAAATAGCATGAAGCCTAACTACGACATGATATCGAGATCATGCAATGCCTGTAAATAAGGAAATAGTGAGATCAGACCACGCGCTCGTTATCAGTATCCTCAAAGAAGTTGTCCGCTTGGATTTCTTCTGGAGTGGCGGTGTACAGGCTCGGGCCTCCGGAATTGCGGGATAAACATCCAGGGCATTTCCAGAACCGGCGTCGGGGGTCCGCGCGGCCTTGGATGTCGTAGTGTTCGAAGCAGCTCCATTCATAGCACATCCGGCATTTCGCCATCTCGTGCTTGGGCCCCTGATCGTGGCATATGACACACCAACGCAGCTTGGGCGCGAAGTTGACGTCATCATAGATGTTGTTCTCGTCCTCCTTAGTGAATGAGGGTACGCCGGCGAGGAGGAGGTCGATGAAGTCGCAGATTTGGAGGTCCTCGTTATGAAGCATCCATTCCAAATCCTCCTCGGAAAATCGCTGGCGGAGGGCCCAACGCTCTCGTGGAGAGAGGACTTGTCGTGGGTTATATGAGCGACGAGTTTTGGGGGGAGGTTGGTCACGGCTATTCTGACCTTGGTCCGCGGGCCTTTTAGATTTTGAGACCACTTGTTTGAAAGGCATTTCTGTTTAGAGGGATGGACTGAGAATGAGGAAGATGGTTGTCCCCTCTTACGTAATGGTAGGTTGGTATTTATAGATGTAAGGTACTATTGTGGCTATAAATGATGTGGGTCCCAGGCAACTCGTGACGTATAGTCGTCGACTGTTTAGTTGATTGGTGTTAGGCCTCGGGGAATATTGTCGACAAGAGTGTCAGTGTACGTACGTAGGAACCTACGCGGGACCGGAATTCGACTAGCGTGGAATGGAAAAGGTGGACTGTTCGATATCATAAAAAGTTTTGTCAATGAATTCCACTGTTTCTTTTTATAAGCTTTAATAATGTTACATCGGCATGATACATGTTTTGTAGACAACATTTGTCTGTTCTTGATGCACGATAACAGATACATTTGTTCTAGTGAACTATGATGTGCAGGGCGACTTGTTCCCTGTATACCCGTATGGCTGCCGAGGTGGGACCTGAGGCAGGCGGAAGGGACGTTTTCCCTTCGGTCAGTTGCACTCCGGGGTACTCCTCGGCAATAAGGCGGGAATGATGTCGCTACTGATGGAGCGTTTAGGCGAGGATCTCATTATCTGTGTCCTCATACACATTGTCCGCTTCGAGCTCCTCCTTAGTGGCCGTATATAAAGTTGGTCCTCCGCAGTTGAGGTCGATGCAACGGGGGCATCGCCAAAACCGGCGACGGGGATCTGAGCGGCCTTTGATGTCGTAATGATACATGTGGCGCCACTCGAAGCAGGTTCGGCATTTGACCATCTCGGTCTTGGGATCTTCCTCGCCACACCCGAAGCATGTGCGCAAGGACGGTGCCGTAGGTTGGATGGCGTTCTCGTCTTCCGGGGTGAATGTCGGGCATGAGTTAAGCTTGAAGTCGATAAAATCTCGGATTCGAAGGTTTTCGTGGGTTAGCATCCATCCTAAGTCCGGGTGGGATATATCCTGTAGCAATACCCACCGCTCGCCTTCCGACAGTATTCGTGGTGGTGGCTGCGTGGGGTTAGGCCGGGGTCGGTGGGGCGGTGAATCGTGGGGGAGGGTAATGTTGGGACGTCGCTGCTCGGGTTTGTTAACCGAGTCATTCGACGACATTGTGAAGGGAGATGTCGTGAGGGTAAGTTTGCGGAATGGGGGATTTGGTTGGTGGGAATGATCTTCTTCAGGCTGAATGGGTCAATATATAGGCGGGGTGGTGCCATTGGTTATCGCGTCCGGGCCCCACCGACTCATAAAAGCTGGGGCTAGGTGATTTGACTGGACGGGCGTAGGCCTGTTGTTTGACCGGTGTCAATTTCGAAGCGTTTTGGACCGACGGGGCGGTTGTTTCGAGGCGTTTTTAGGAGTTATTGAACGCCTACTTCGAGGTGTTATCAGTAAGAAGTTCATTATTTCCGTAGCGGGTGCGCTAAATTAAGGGCTATTTCCCGTCGGCGAGCCGATATTTGGGGGGATATGCGTGGTAGCATGTACGAGGTGTATGAGCTGGAGTCGAGAATGTCTCCATGCTGCGAGGGCCTGTCGCGGCACAGTTATGCCGGTGATTTGTCGAGGTCTATTCCTTTGTCCAAGTTATCCCGAGTCGTGCCCTTTAGAATAAGGGGAGGGTGGTTTCATTCCTGTTTTGTCTGGACTATTTAAGTCACGTGACATGGAATGTGCGATTATTGCTTACAAGGTAACGTTGTTTTCATGCTATTGATAAGATTAGAAGTGAGACATGTGTCCCCGGGGCTGTCCTGAGACAGGGGGCGTACCAACTTGTGTTGGTAGTGGATGGGGTTGGTGTCGCTAAGTGGCTAGTTTCAAGTAGTATATCCGTTAATGTTTCGCGATCCACCTCGGACCGAGGGGTCGTGAGGTAGACGGTGCCAGTTGGTTTAGCGATATGGTAAATCAGTATTGTGACGTAGCGTACTGCCGGGCTGCGACGGGATTGCAATACAAGCGACGTGCATTTAACATTTTTCCTTAGGGTGCCGTTATACGAACATGCTTTTAGGAACTTTGCAACGTATAAAAGACTATAACTGCAGGTAGTGTTACGTGGTTTATAGAGTTTTCCTTCTCAACGAAACATAGTAGTTCGGGGGGTTATCATCAAAATAAAATATAAAGATAAAACCCATCCCTATGTCGGGGAACAAAAGAGATAATAGTAAACATCCGGCCAGGTGGATGGGGCGACGTCGCGCAGCGCATCAATCGCTGAAGAAGCCGTCTGAGGAGGATCCGTCCTCGGGGTCGGTGTTGCCAGACCTAGTGGGGTGATATTGCGGGCCCTCCTCCTCACTGTCCTGATGGTCGGCTTCGTCGCTGTCCTCGTTCATATCGTCCAGGGAGTTGAGGATGGCGGTGCACTCGTCGCAATGCCAGCTCTCGAGACCTGGGATATGGAACAGGTAATGGGTTTCCTCGGGTTGGCAGGCTTGGTGAAACCTCTGCCGGCACTGGTGGCATCGTGGCATCTCGGATCGGTTGCCCGTCTTGCCGCATACGGGGCAGGTACTGCGAATTATCGGCTTGGGCGGGGGATGTGGAGGAAGAGCAGGTGGGGGTGCATTGCGGCGAGACTTCGGGCAACCGGGGCAATGCTCGGAGGATCGCCTTTCCAGATCCAGGAGGTAATCTACGAACTCGTGAAGCTTGTGGCTCGAGTTTGACAACATCTGGTCAAGACGGTGTCGGGGGAAAAAACGGAGCCAGCTTGCCCGGACTCGGGGTGGTAGGTCTCGAACGGAAGTCGGGCGTCTCGGGGTGGGGTTACTGGGTTGACCCTTGTCCAATGGTTGCTTGCCACGATTGTTAGAAGGTTTCGGTGCCATTGCGGCGAGGCTTTTGTTAGACGGAAATTTGGTGGTTGGGTACGGATGGCCTGTGTGTATATATAACGGGGGGTTACTGTAGGTGCAATAAATGCATGTGTCAGACCGTCATAAATGCTTAGGCTTGCTGACGTCATCGGGATCCGCTGCTATTTTGACCATGTCGCCCACCGCTTCGGGTAAGCGGTAATCCTAGCGCGGGGTCAGGATTCACTTGTTGGGACGGCGTGGGATTGACGTTTTGAGGGGCAGCATGCTTCAGGGTTGTAGGGGATCTTCGTCATGGGGATTTTTTGCGCAGAGGAAGCCGAAGAGACGCGACGGTTTATATATCCTCGGATTTTGGCGCCAAAGGGCTGAACGACGCGACGTTTTGGATTTTTGAAGCGGCTGATCGAGGGGGGGCGAGACACGTGTCGGGAGTTGTTCCTTGAGATTGGTGCTGATTCTTTCGGTTCTTTACGGGGGTCCTATATAAGGGTAGGCGGGCCCGTGCAAGTGTTCGCTTTCAGCAAGTTCCATTGTCGGAGTAGTCTTGCTCATCGCTCTCGCTGATAAGGACAATTGGCGGGGACGACTGCACGAATATCTCGCGGGAACGTCGCTTGCTACTCGTAAGTATTACTGTCGCAAACATTTCGTTCGGGATTCGGTATCTTGATCGATACCGTGAGCCACCAGGTCGGTATTGTTCTACCCTTGTTTGCCTGTCCTACGCGAGGTCCTACGGTCGGTTTGTAAGACAGTTTCTGGGCGGGTGCTTTTAAATGTCGGAAACGGGTGGTACTTCGGGTTCCGGGGGAAATTCGTTTGATTGGGAGGCGGCCGTGGATTGGGATGATATAGGCCTGGAGTCGTCCGTTGATTGGAAGGCGGCACAGCCGGAGTCTTCCGTTGACGGGGCCGCAGCGGAACCGGGTTCTCCCGACGAGCTCGTTAACTGGAGCGACCCGGCGATGTGGGATTATGGGATAGGGGGTGAAGGTGCCGGGAAGTCGAGAGCTGCCCTGAAAAGGGCCTTCGCTGCGTCGGGTAAGAGGATAGTGCCTTCTGTAATGTCTCCCATTGCTGACCATCTTGTTAACTTGCCTTTGCAGTCGGCGACGATGGGGGGGAAGAAAAAGGTAACTCGGGAACGAGTTCCGCGGGAGAAGGCTGGCCCCTCGTATTACTCTTCCGGCTATAGCGATAGTCGCTCAGTCGAAGAAGAGGGGGCACCGGAGGAAACTGAGGTGCGTGATCGCCAGGAGTCTTCTCGGGAGACGTCAGTTTCAGCGCCCATGCGGGCGCCAAAAAGGAAGAGGAAGAAGAATTCTGTGGAGCTCTCCTCGTCGAAGAGGAGGCGCCCCGGGCACGCGCGCGACGCGCAATTCGCGGAAGTTAGCCTTCTGTTCCCATCAGCGACAGGTTGCCGTAATCAGAGTTGGTGGTTTGACGTTTTTTACGGTGAATTCGTAAAGGAGGACGCCAGGGGGCGTATTTCTTTAGATCAGTTGAAGTTTTTGCTGCCGCAGGCAGACGATCGAGCTCATGATGACGAGAAAGGGCTCTGTATTTACTGGAAGATGCCCCGATGCGGATTCCAGCTGCCTTTGACTCCATTCCAGGTTACTTTTTTGACGACGTTGAACATAACCCCTGCCCAACTGACAGGTGTAGGATGGTGCTATCTTGTTAGTTTTGAGAGGCTATTCGATGAATTTCGGGTTTGGTTTGGCGGGCTGCGGCCAAGCGTGGCGCTGTTCGCACATTATTTTAGTCTGTGCGTGGCTTCGTCGGATTTTGTCGCTGTGAGGAGGAGGAGTAATGCGCCGGAAATTTTCGACTATGAGACGCATGAGAAAATGTTGAAGAAGATCGACAGTTGGAACAGGGGCTGGGTGTATTTGACTAAGCCCGAGGAGGTTGAGTCACTGCAAGGTATTCGTCGCTCGTGGCGACAGATTAAGAGGGGTGAAGATGACAGTTTGTGGGAGGGGAAACCCGAGATGAACGGCTTCAAAATGAGCGCTGAGGATAAACAGGCCGTTGAAGTTATCGAGGATTTGTCGCGAGGTAGTTTTTGCGCATATATGTATATATATATTTTTTTAATAAAGAATCTTAACTGTTTCCCTATATATATATGACCTTTGAATGCATATTTTTGATATAGCTTATGGCCTGATGGATTTCTCTTTTAACGGGCTGAAGGCGATCCCCGAATTGGTGTGCTCGCATGCGGGGGGGCTGTATTCTGGGTTACCGGGGGCCGGGGCGGCCCTTGCTTCCCCGCCCGCTGGTGTCGCGGAGCGTGTGGTCAAGAAGGGGGCTGGGGGTGAAGATTCGAAGAAGCGGAGGGCGACACACGACATTGATAGTAGTGAAAAGGGGAAAGGGCCAGCTACAACTAAGAAGAGGAACGTGACTCGGCCACCCTTAGCCCCGAGCCCGAGGGATGTCGCCACTATCCCGTCGTCGGAAGGAGCAGTCCCTCCTTTGGGTGCAGCTTCAGTCGTGTTGGCCCAGGGAGTTCCGGTATCAGCGGGGGGGCATGGTGGGGGCGGGAGCTCGAGCACGACCGGTTCTCCTGAGAAGGCGCCGACGCCGTCCGAGGGTTCTCGTAAGGCTAGTCTTCCTGGCAAGATTGGGGTAGGGACCATTTGTAAGACTCCCCTCCCGTTAAGCCAGCCGGACGGGTGCCTCGCCTTGTTCCCTCATTTGGCTAGGATGCGAAGTGCTAAGGAGCGGCCCCCCGAGAGCGCGACGTTTTATAGGGAAGCCTTCCGTGCTTTGGAGCCTCCTTATTTGGGTCGACTTATCCAAAAACGCGGGGCTGGTATGATGCTGGACGCGGTTGGTCGTCTTTTCGAGATAGGCTGTTTGTTTGGTCGTGCGGCGGAGGCGATGATCGCCAAGAACTTGACTGTGGCCCAATCTCCTGTAGAACCGGCGGATTTGACAGCGGCCCTTGTGGAGAGGGACTACTGGATGGAGAAGCACAAGTCCTTGAGTGATGACTACCAAAAGCTTCGGGGCTCGGTGGTGGGCAGCAGTGACGAGGTTGAGAAGCTAAGGAGTGAGGTCGACGCAAAGGCCCGCGCGTTAGAGGAAAGCGAGACCAGTGCTAAGAGGAGCACGGATTTGCTCGAGGAGGCCGTGTCTAAGCTCGTCGACAGTGAGGCGGAGGTAGAGGAGCTAAAACGGGCAAAGGAGGGACAGGCCCAGGAGTTGGCGCGTGTGCGGGAGCAGTTATCCCAGGCCTTGCGTGTGATTAAGAACTCGCAAGCGGAGCGTCTCGATCGCGAGAAGGAGGTGATTCGGGAATTCCTGGTTAGCGATCCTTTCAAGATTGCTGCGATGCTGTCGCTAACTGGGATGGTTAAGAAGCAGGTTCATACAGAATTATCTGTTTTGGCCGGTCTCTATCCGTTCGCCCCAGAGGACCTCGGGTACCCGCCCGTTGCGGACGAGGATGGGGTTCCTCAGGGTCTGGTGGGATATGAGTGGGATGCAGCTGGAGGCCAGCTGCTCGACCCCGAGGGTAAGCCTGTTCTCCCGAGCGTGAACCTGCTGAGCTGTACGCCGAAGAAGCCTTTTCATATCTGGCGTAGGGTTGCACCGTGGCCCTGTCACTTGGACAGAGAGGATACACCGCCGCAGTCCCCTCGAGACCGCGCGGAAGGCAGCGAGGGTCGGACGGTTCAAGAGACTGTCTCGGGTACTGTCGATGGGGAGGCTTCGCTGGATCAGGTGGATTATAATCAAGAGTCGGGAGACGACCCTTCAGGGAACCTTGAAGTGAACCAGGTATAATTCTTTCCCCTCTATACTTATATCGTGACACGTGGTGTAATCTGGGTTAGTTGCTTGACATTATTTTGTTCGTTGCAGGACAAAGACGAGTAGGTATGTCGCGGCTGGAAGGTTGGGCGGAGTACATCCTTCTCTGCTTTTATTATTATGATTGTCTTTTATTTCTATTGGAGAGTACTTTGTGTGAGGAACCCTCCGGGGTGTTTTAATAGGATTTGTTGCATGCTTTTGCTCGGGTGGTTTGCTGAGGAGTGTTTCTCAGCCACCCGAGATAACTGTTGACCTGACAGTATTTAAGTTTATGTGTTCTCCTTTGACGTATAATTGTTGTGACATAAGTCTTATGGCCGTGTGGGTTTGGTGGGACGTTCTCATCGACCAACCTCACCTTTGTTTGCGCCGTGATGGCGGGTCGGTACTTTATTTGTGTTACTTTGCCTTATTTGGCGATGTGGCTGTTGATTTTTCTTTGGTTCGGGGTACGAGGGATACCTTTCTTATACATGTTTGCAGCGCGGATATAAAGAAATGGATAGTTTTCTTACCTCGTGAGGCGTGCTTCCGCGATTTCCCGAAGTGGGTGATGTCCTCGACCCTCTTTTTCCTACGGCTCGTCTCGGAGGGACGCCTGCTTTGCGGGCTAGTTGTGTTTGCGTGCTGTTTTGATTTCTTCAAGTTTGCGAAACTCCTTGTTTGGTCGCCCTGCTGTATCGCGAGGCTGGTAGGGACGTTTTTGCGAGATATGTTATTTAGGCATGTCGTTATGCCAGCTCGTTTGTCTCGCGAGGCCAGTAGATATGTTCCTGCGAGACTTTGTTCGGACATGTTGTCATGCCTACTTTTTGTCTCGCGAGGCCAGTAGATGTGTTCCTGCGAGACTTTGTTCGAACATGTTGTCATGCCTACTTTTTGTCTCGCGAGGCCAGTAGATGTGTTCCTGCGAGACTTTGTTCGAACATGTTGTCATGCCTACTTTTTGTCTCGCGAGGCCAGTAGATTATTCACGCTCATCCCGCAGGACTTTCGTTTGTACCTATTTGCATAGGCAAGCTCGTTGTCTTCTGCGGAATGGCGGAATGTTTTGTCCGATTTTGCGTGTTCGTTGCCCCGTCGGGCTTTCGTTTACGCTGTGTTTCGGGATCCTTGGAGAGATTTTTTCGTTACCCTACGGGTTTTCGCTATTATCTTTCCAAAGCAGAGTTATGCGCATTCGTTATCCTTTTGGGATTTTCGTTCGCTTTTTGCATAACTGTCCCTTTTGATTTCGCTAGTCAAGTGTTTTCGTTGCTCTTTGCAGAGTTTATTCACACTGTTGTGACTTGCGCCTGTGTTGCCATGTTCGAGAGTTATGTGTACTTGTTGCCCTTTGCAGAGTTTTTGTTCACACTTTTGTAACTCTCTTCCTGTGTTGTCTTGGAGAATTGTTTTGCTGCTTCGTGCTTCAGGTTGTTTGGCCCGAGACTAGCGCGAATTTTCCTCGCGGGGCGTCTCGTGTGTACTCGTCATCTTTTCAGAGTATTCGTTCGTACTTTGCACGACTAGCGCACGCCCGCTACTATGGGAAAGTTGTTTCGGGCTTTATGCTCAAGGGCCCTTGGACTGAGGTTGTAGTAATTTCCGGTTTTGTCGGTTAAAGCATATGTTGCTCATAAGCTTTTTACCTTTCTCCTACGAGAAACGTCGTTGTTTTATTGCGGAGGCGTTCGTTGCCCATTGGGCTTTGGGTTATCCTCTTGACGCAAAAAAACTTTTATAGAGGCATTCATTGCCCGTAGGCTTTTGTTTGCCTTTGCGCTAGTCGGTTGTTTTTGTGAGGTAGTCCCGGCGGCAATTTTGTCTCGCCGGGTCTCAAATTTGTTAGTCAGACATCGCACACTGGGGCCGTGCTTATAATATCGCACCGGCGCCCTTGACCACTCACGGGCATTCCCGTGTTGGTCCAAAAAAGAAGATGCAAAAGACAGTGATTACATTTTTGTGAGGTGGCACCGCTGCTGTACCTGTTTCTTCTGTACCTGTTTCCCCCCCCCTCTTTTTTTTTTTTTTTTTTTTTTAAATATAAAATTTGCGGAGATGGACAACGTTCCAGGGCCGGGCGAGCATTCGCCCATCGGGACCTTCGAGCTCGTAAGCTCCCTTGCCGCAGGTTCGAATTATCCGGAAGGGGCCTTCCCAATTGGGTTGAAGCTTACCAACATGCTGTCCGGTAGCTTCTACCTTTTTTAGTACTAGGTCGCCTGGTTCGAACGCACGGGGCGACACGCGTTTATCGAAGGTGCGCTTCACCCTCTGCTGATATTCAGTGGTTCGGATGCGGGCCTTGTCCCGGAGTTCTTGCACTAGCTC
The DNA here is from genome assembly GCA_028015225.1 of Carex myosuroides. Classification (NCBI taxonomy): domain Eukaryota; kingdom Viridiplantae; phylum Streptophyta; class Magnoliopsida; order Poales; family Cyperaceae; genus Carex; species Carex myosuroides. Next base: position 7,361,061 of record CM051470.1, on the reverse strand, counting down.
AAGGTCCATTGCTCGTGCTTCGGGGTTGCTTTCTGCGGAATAGGCTGTCGTCCGGAGGGAGGGTGTAATGAGTTCGAGAGGTGTGACAGCTTCCATGCCATATACTAGGGAGTATGGTGTTTGCTGGGTGGCCTCACGGGGAGTAGTCCTGTATGCCCAAAGGATTTCGTCTAGTTTATCGGGCCAATTTTTCCTGTTGGAGGCCACCTTCTTTCTTAGACCATCCAGAATGGTCCTGTTGGTAACTTCGGCTAGGCCATTGCTAGCGGGGTGACTCACCGAGGTAAAGTTGCTGCGAATGCCTAGCCTTTCGAGGAAGGACAGGGTAACATCTGCATTAAATTGTGTGCCATTGTCAGAAATGAGTGCGTGCGGAAGGCCGAAGCGGCACACGATGTTGCGCCAGATGAAGTTTTTGGCGGCTTCTGCCGTAATGTGGGCTAATGCCTTGGCCTCGACCCATTTCGTAAAGTACTCCACGGCCACGATGATCCATTTCTGCTGTTGGACGGCCATGGGGAAAGGGCCTAGGATATCAATCCCCCATAGGTCGAAGGGCCAAGCTCCCGAGATTGTGATCATATCATAACCTGGGATGCTGGATAATCGGCAATGGTATTGGCATTTTTCGCATTTTCGCGCCAGGTTGGCCGCGTCTTGCTGCATCGTGGGCCAATAATATCCTGCGCGCAGGACTCTCTTGGCCAATGTTTTCGCCCCTTGATGGCTACCACAGAGTCCCTCATGGGCTTCCTCCAGCATTGCCTGGGCGTCTCTCTCTCCAATGCATTTAAGCCATGGGCGGGCATATCCCCTTTTGTATAATTGGCGGTTGTGTACCGAGTATAAAGGGGCGATCCTCTTCAATCTCCTGGATTCCAGCGGGTCCTCAGGCAACGTCCCCGAAGTGAGGTATCTCCACATGGGAGCGTACCAAGCATCCCCGGGTTCGTTAATGACGTGGACTCCCTTCGCGTCCTCCGATATACTTGACTCGGGTACGTCCATGACTATCACTGGTCGATCTTTGTCAAGGTTTCCCGCCGCTCCTAGTTTTGAGAGGGCGTCTGCCTGACAATTTTTGTTTCTGGACACGTGCTCGATCACTACTCTATCAAATTGTCCCTTTAAGGAATGGAACTGTTCACGGTATCGTCGTAACCGGTCGTCGTGCACACGGCATTCTTCGTTGATTTGCCTGACCGCAAGCTCTGAATCACTATGTAGATGGACCTCTCGGGCTCCCAGTCCCGCAGCTAATTTGAGGCCAGCTATCATGGCCTCATACTCGGCAGTGTTGTTGGTTACAGGGAACTGGAAGTGGAGCGCGTAGTTGAGCGCTTCTCCCTGGGGGCCCGTGAGAGCTACTCCTGCTCCTGCTCCTAGGTGGGAGGAGGCGCCGTCTACGTAAAGTGTCCACTTGCCGCCCACTTCTTCCGACGCTCCCGAGTACTCCGCTATGAAGTCCGCGAACACTTGTGATTTGATGGCACTTTGAGGATGGAACGCGACATCAAATTCGGTCAACTCTAGCGCCCAGGCCAACACGCGACCTGAGGAGTCGAAGTTCGCAAAGACCTTCTTCAAGGGTACACCTGTATATACTTTGATTGGATGGGACTGGAAATATGGTCTCAGTTTCCGTGCCGCGATTGTAAGAGCATAGGCCGCTTTTTCTATCGGTGTGTATCGGGTCTCGGCATCTCGGAGCACGTGCGACACAAAATATACAGGCTTTTGTTCCTTTCCTTCTTCTCTCACTAGGGCGGCACTTACCGCGTGGTTGGTCGTGGCCAGGTATACAACCAGTGTCTCTCCGTTTATAGGTCGGCTGAGGCAAGGTGGGCTGGCCAGGTATTCTTTGACTTTGTCGAAAGCTGTCGCGCATTCCTCGGTCCATTCGAATCTGGCTGATTTGCGCATTACTTTGAAGAAAGGGAAGCAAACGTCGCCAGATCGGGCGATGAATCGGTTCAATGCTGCAAGTCGGCCTGTAAGTGACTGAAGTTCCTTAAGGTTTCGGGGGGGTTTCATATCTAGAATGGCCTGCGACTTGGAGGGGTGTATCTCTATGCCTCTCATGGATACCATGAATCCGAGGAATTTTCCTCCTGTGAGACCGAAGAAGCTCTTCTTTGGATTGAGTTTCATATCAGCCTGATTGAGCGTCGCGAATGTCTCGCGCAGGTCCTGCACGTGGTCCAGGTCAGACATGCTCTTCACTAGGAGGTCATCTACGTAAGCCTCTATATTTCGACCTATCTGCTCGTGGAATACCTTATTCACCATTCTTTGAAAAGTAGCCCCCGCATTCTTAAGCCCAAAAGGCATCACTCGGTAACAGTATAACCCGGAGTGAGTTGTGAAAGCCGTTTTGTCTTCATCTTCTGGACACATCCTGATTTGGTTGTACCCCGAGAACGCATCCATGAAGCTCAGGAACGCGTGTCCGGAGGTAGAGTCTACCAACTGGTCGATCTTCGGCAGAGGGAAAGGGTCCATAGGGCACGCCTTGTTCAAGTCGGTGTAGTCGATACACATTCTCCAGTCTCCGTTCGCTTTTTTCACAAGCACAGGGTTTGCCAACCATTCGGGACAAGTCACATTTCTGATAAAGCCGGCTTCTAATAGCTTGGCCACCTCGGCCTCTACTGCCGAACGCCTTTCGGCTCCCATGTTCCTTCTCTTCTGCACTACCGGCTTTGCTTCCGGTTTGATGCGCAACCGGTGCTCGGCTATGGATCCCGGGATTCCAGGCATGTCTGCGGCGGTCCAAGCAAACACCGTCAGGCTTTCCCGGAGGAAGTCAATCAACTTCTTCCTTGCACTTCCTTGGACGGCTTTGCCGATGTTCAGGATTTTACCGTCACCGAGGTCGACCTGGTCAACCTCATCGACCGGCTCGAGGGAGGTCTTTAACTCTTCTTTATCGATGGGGTCCAAAGCCATGGGTGTGTGCGGGGGTAAGAACTCTCTGCTGGATTGCAGGCGTGGGCTAGCGAGGCCTGACCTCGCTTTTGCTTTTACGTCTACTTGATGGACCGTTCCTCCTTGTCCTCCGAGGGAGGTTTGATAGCACTCCCGAGCCACCTGTTGCTGCCCACACTCCTCCCCCACACCGAAGTTGGTAGGGAATTTGATCTTTAAGTGGGGGGAAGACACTATGGCTCCGATTTTGTTCAAAGTGCTCCTACCGATGATTGCATTGTAGGCGGAAGGGGCATCCACGATGAGGAAGTCCACCATAACTTCAGTGGCGCGAGGGAGAGATCCGAATGTTACTTTCAATTGGGCGGCGCCTCTCGGCCGGAGGGAATCGCCCGTGAACCCCACCAGTGGTGTTACTTTTCTTCGTGACTCACTCAGCTGCATTCCCATCTTTTCGAAGGCTGAGAGGAACAGGATATCAGCCGAGCTCCCTGTATCCACGAGGATTCGCTTGACTCCAAACTCTTCTATCTTGAGTCTCAATACTATGGGGTCGTCGTGAGGCCATATTACGGTGCCAAAGTCTTTCTCGGAAAAGCATATGGCTTCGTCCATTCGGGGTCTCTTTCTCTCAAGGGGCCTCTCGATATTCAGTATGGTAGGGTACGGCTTAATGGCGATTCGATTGTGTTTTTCGGGGGCTGCCACCCTGTGTCCCCCGCTAATGACATTGATTTCTATGCTAGGCCGCCTGCCTGATGTTCCCGGTCCTTTTCCCTTGCCCTCGTCGGGCTTGGGTCCCGAATGCTCACGCTCTTTGTAATCGTCCCGATAAGAGGCTTTCTTTTTGTCCTGGGCTTCTCCATTGTACTCTTTTGCAAACTTCTGGAAGAACTCTGGCACGATGTACTCAATCAATCTTCCTTCCCTGGCCATCCTTTCCAGCACGTCTTTCAGCTGGATACATTCCCCCGTGGAGTGTCCGTTAAAACGGTGGAACAAGCATCTCGCAGTCCCGTCTTTATTCTCGAAAATACGCTTGCGTAGCGGCCTCGGAACATCAGGCATGTCTTTTATCACTAAGTACATTTCGCTCCTCTTCTTGATAAAAGGGGCGTATCGCACATAGTGGGGTCGATAGCCCTCTCGGCCATCTTCGCGCCGTTCCTCTTGTGGCGCAGACAGGATGTTCCTCTTTGGCGGCTCCCGTCTTCGGGACGGCCCGCCGCCGGGCCGCCGGTCACGCGGCTGTGGTTTCGGTGACCTGGACCGCGGCCTAGCGAATTGGACAGCGTCCTCCTCAGCCCGGATGTATCCTTCGGCGAAAGCCAGGAGCTCTGGTAAACTCTTAAATTCTCTTTTTCAGGCGTCATACCGGAGAGTGCCCGGTCCTCCTTGCCAGAGCCCATTCTGTACGGCCGCCAGGGCGATGTCCTCACTGTAGTTTCGGACCTCCCTAAAGGCCTTCACGAACCTATTTACGAAGGTCCGAGTTGTTTCTTGGGGTCCCTGAACGTACTTCAGAAGGGAGTCACACGTTGCTCGTGGGGGTCTGAGCATGTCATAGCGGGTCAGGAAAGCTCTCGATAGTTGGTCAAAGGTTTTTATCGATCCTTGCCGTAATCTCATATACCATTCCCAGGCCTCCCCAGTCAAACAAGTGGTGAAAATGCGACACGCGACAGCGTCCGAAGCTCCATGTAGTCGGAGCCTTTCGTAAAACCCGTATGCAAAGTTCTGGGGGTCCTGGATATCTCCGCTACCTTGGAAGCAGGGGAGGCCAGTGGGGTATTTGAAGTCACCCATGGGGGCCTTGTAAAGTTCCGGGGCTAATGGTCCTTCCAAAATATTCGTCGACCCGGAACGAGTCCCTGCTCTCCTCCTCTCCCTCCTGGCCATCTCTTTCTCCACCCCTTTTTTGATCATTGTGTCTATCATCGCCATATTTACTCCTGCCGCCTCCGGTGGGGTGAGTAGTCTTCGTCGCCTCTTAGGGGGTGTTCGGCGACGCTCTTCTCGCGAGTGGCGAGACTGATTGTCTTTCCTCGAGTGGTGGGACTGGTCGTCCTTCTTCGAGCGGTGAGACCGTTCCTCGGTGTGTTTGGTGGGACCTTCTCGAGTCCACTCCGTCCTTGCTCGACCGGCACTCCTTCTCGAGCTGGCCGCCGCGGAGGAGCCTTCGCTTTCTTGCCGTTCGGCCCCAAAGGATAGCCTTCGCCGTGATCCGCCAGCCTGTCTCGTTTCTCTCTCGCCTACGAGGGTCTCGAGTTCAGGGTCAGGGTCGTCAAAATCACCTTCTGTGTTGCGCAGACTGGGCTCCGGGTTGTTCGATCCAGGCCCCGTTCGAATTAGTTGCACCACGGGCGGTGGGGGGTGAATCATTCGTACCCCGGGGGCTGAGGTGGGGGTTTGGGGACAGTATAGCTGGTTGGGATCAGTCTGCGGAGGGTAGTGTGCTAAGGGGGTGACCGGATACGGTGAGCATGGAGGAGCGTACTGCTGGTACGGGGGATAGTTATAGGGGGGTGGGTACACGTATTGGGGGACGTACGGAGAATGGTATTGGGCATAGATCATCTGGCTTTGTGTGTTTTGAGGGGTGAACCCGATCGGCCCGGTGGCCTGGGCGGTCACTATAGTCGAGTCGATCGGCCTTATAATTGGTGTGGAAACTCCGAGGGATTCCAAGTTCATCCCGAATGGGTTGACCAGTACCCCGTCGGGTGGCATGCCCAAGGAGGGGTTCGGCGGGATGACCGGGTTGAAAGTCTTCTGACCCGGTTTGTCGAGGGGGTTTTTGCTCGTTGCCCCCACAGTCGGGTCATGTCGGGAAATTTTCTTCGAGGACGCTTTGGGTTGAACGCCCGAGGTTAGGTCGGTCGGGGGCTTCACGTTCTCGGTTCGTCGGTTAGATTGTTCCGCCCGACGGGCTTCCTCCTCGGGGGCGGTCTTACCCATATCGGTCTGTTTGGTTGCGGAATTCATCTTGCTCAGTTGAGGCTGGGGGCCCCACGGTGGTTGATACGTCCCTTCCCCGAGGGGGCCGGGCCGTACTTGGACTTGGTCCAGTAAGGTGCAGACACGCCCTGTTTCTGGAAAGCAGGTCGTGCGGGGATTGGGTGTTAATTGCGCGGCCCGTCTCGCCCTGAGCGACGCGGGTCGCGATGATGGGCACGCGGGGAGTCGGAGGGGTATTAACGCTCTAAGGTTGATACGTCCCTTCCCCGAGGGGGCCGTGCCGTACTTGGACTTGGTCCAGTAAGGTGCAGACACGCCCTGTTTCTGGAAAGCAGGTCGTGCGGGGATTGGGTGTTAATTGCGCGGCCCGTCTCGCCCTGAGCGACGCGGGTCGCGATGATGGGCACGCGGGGAGTCGGAGGGGTATTAACGCTCTTTGGTCCAGTAAGGTGCAGACACGCCCTGTTTCTGGAAAGCAGGTCGTGCGGGGATTGGGTGTTAATTGCGCGGCCCGTCTCGCCCTGAGCGACGCGGGTCGCGATGATGGGCACGCGGGGAGTCGGAGGGGTATTAACGCTCTAAGGTTGATACGTCCCTTCCCCGAGGGGGCCGGGCCGTACTTGGACTTGGTCCAGTAAGGTGCAGACACGCCCTGTTTCTGGAAAGCAGGTCGTGCGGGGATTGGGTGTTAATTGCGCGGCCCGTCTCGCCCTGAGCGACGCGGGTCGCGATGATGGGCACGCGGGGAGTCGGAGGGGTATTAACGCTCTAACCCTTTTTGATACCTCTCCAGGCTCCAAGATGTGATCAATCGCCCCTTGTTTCTGGGGGTTTCTTTGCCTTATATAGGGGGTGGCCCACTGTAGCGGGGTCTTGTCAGCATTAATGACAAAGATTCGCCTACTGTTGGGGGTGTCCACCTATTAGGCTATAAAGTTCGCGTAGTCGGTCTTAAGCCGGACAGCGAGGTCGCGTGCCAACCTTGCTGGGCTGTTCGGCATGATAGGCTTTGAGCCTTGTCTTATTTTGACTCCGAGCTGGCCCCTGTGAGGGGCCCAAGTCCCGGGCGGTTCTTGACCTCGGGCTGGCCCCGGGAGGGGGTCCGAATCCCGGGCAGTTCTTGACCTCGGGCTGGCCCCGGGAGGGGGTCCGAATCCCGGGCAATTCTGGGTCGTGGCCTGTTTTTTGCAGGGGAAGGGGGTCTATTCCGTTTCATTCTATTTTGGGCCGGCCTTTTGTGTATTTTGAGTCTGGGAGTGCTCTATCGGGCCAGGCCTGGGCTCTTTAAGGGCCATTGGTATATGGACCTATCACATATGAATAAATATAAATTCTATAAAAGAAAATTGTATAAAATTTACTTCTATTTGAACACTTTGTATGAATTTACAATACCTACTATAACACAAGATTGATGAATTATTCGTGAATAATTTGTTTTTTTGTGATGGCGAACCGAACGCCGAATTATTCAGTTGATCGAACTTTGACCGAATTATTCGTGAATTTTTCTTGAACTTTTTTTTTGTTTTTTCCTTTTTTTGCTCCCTTGTGAGACTGAGATCTACGATCCAAATAATTTCAAATTATTTCAGAATTATATTCGAATTATTCACAAATCACGAATTTTTGACCCTATCAAACTGAATCCGAATAATTCATTTGTCAACATGATACATACTGTACCTGCTAATCTGCTATGCCGCTGTGACCCATCACACTAATCTCAACAGCAAAACGGGCACATTCCAGATTGGAGGCCATCAAATTGAATGCACACGAGCGGGTGAAGTAATTAGGAGACTAGAAATCTAGAATTGACACAACAAAACAAAACAAAACAGAAGAAAACAAAGTATAATAAATTAAAGCTGCACTTTCTTGATCGTACGAGGTTTGGTGACTACTGAGTACTACCATTCCATTCCATATTTTCATACCATACTGGCCTGTCACAAACTTTGTACCAGCTTCTTTGCACTTTCTTTTCATTCTATCTTTTGCTTATATCATGGGGTCAAATGCAAATGCAAATGATGACTATTTATGAGGCTTCAACATTGCTTTGCTCTTTTCTCATTTGTCAAAACCACATCACATCTCTCCTCTCTCTGACATTGTTTCTATCTTTTGTTTCTTTCAGTGTATTCAAAAATCAGATTGTTTTTTTTTTTCATTTGTTTCGGTTATTTAATTGAAAAACAGGACGGCTGCAATAATATTTTTCATGATGCTATTAACACACGCAATAAAGCATTTATATTGATTTTTTTTATTCTAATTTTCAATTAAAAATGACATTTTTTTCATTTGTGAGGTATCAGAACTTCATATTCGCAAACTTTTTTAAAAGATATCACTTTGTGCTTCTCACATTGATAAAATTATGAATTTTTAATTCACTGATTGTTGATTATACATTGGACTTTAAATTGTAAATGTGACAGTTTTAAATTAATTTTAGAAATAAATATGCTATAAATTAATTTTTATTATTTCTATATTTAATTTAATTTTAAATTATTTTGCTTCTTTTTTTACAGATATAATATGGACTACGGAGAGGCGCAAGAAATGTACAAGTTGTTTTTAATATAATTATTAACGGTGTATGATTTTGAGGTTACTTTTAATTCTATATAATAGCTACAGACCTCCAGTATTCCATCCCAGTTCTCAAATTTTAAAAGATTTGGGTATGAAAAATAAACCTCCATTTACAATTACATTAATTTGCAAAAAAAAATAATACAATTACATTTAATAGCGATAATAAAGGATAATTTTACTAAAAGAAGATATAAAGAAGGGTCAATGTATGGCAAGTTGAAATTTTTTTTTGAATCAATTCAATGTTTATTTTTCGTCAGGTTAAGCATATTTTTTTAACATATAATTGTGCATATAACAAGGACTTAGAAGGAGCTTATTAACCCATCATAAATGTTCCAATAAAAAGGTTCTTTTTTGAAAAGTCACTTCTTCAAAAGAACTTTAAATTACGTCATATTTGACCATCTTTTAACTGTCAGAACTATTCTCCCCCGGCCCCACCCACCCACCCCCATAAAAAAAATCCCCTATTCCGTTCTTCTTTTTCTTCAGTTCTTTGATAAATTAGCAGAGGCTAACTAAATTCCTTATATTAAAAACACATCACAGCAACAGCAAGAGAGAGATTTACAAGCAGGTAATCTCAAAGAGTAGTAAACAAACATAAATGATCAATGCTAAAAAAAAAAAAGACTGAACGGTAAATTGGCATTTAATAAACTATATATATATTGTGTCATAATTCAGGTTACATTTTTCTTAGAGATCAGCAAAACAAAATAAAAGTGTGGTTTTTGTGTTAAAACAGTTTTTTTAGAGGAAAGACCATGATGAGAGCGAAAAAAAAAAAGTACCAACACATGCATCATCTAGCTACACAAAATGCCACATTCTCCTTTATAACAGCATGCACTAACTATGTCTTGTATAATTTTTCCATGTGGTTACATTTTTCTTCTAACCTCCAAGTCTATCGAGTTGTGCCGACGAGAGGGACCCGATGAAGGTACTGGCTTTCTTCTCGGAAAAGAATCGAAATAGTCGATCAAGCTCCTCGCCACACCCGGTTTTTTATCAAAGGAATTTATGTTTCTTAAGGCATGACAACTAGGAGCATACATTAAGAGGAGAAGTAAGAAAGATAATGAAATAGTTTTTGGATGGCACATTTGCAGATTGAATTTGTGCATGTATGGAAACAAAACTATGAGATAGGGTTTAAGTTCAAGTTGGTGTGGAAACTTTGGAGACTAGGAATGGGGTCAAAGTGTCAAGATATATATAGGATAGGACTTAGGAGAGCAAGATTAATGTATAGAGAGAGAGAGAGAGATCCTTGGCAGTCCCTACTCCCTACCAAGATTTTTCAAAGAGAGAGAGAGAGAGGTTTGGAGTATAGTGATTTGATAGGAGAGAGATTAGACTTATAATGGAATTCAGAGTTGGAAGTACTCTTCCAGTTGGAACATTCAATGATTCAGAATCACAGCTAGCGGTGTACAAAATAATAGGTTTCTTTTAATTATTTTTTTTTATTTTTTTTAATCTCATTATTTTAAATGAATAATATAATTATCTGATTTTTAAAATTTTGATAAGATTATATAGCTCTTGAACACTTGCATTCAGTAATTTTGATTAAACATAATTAAGTATTCTGACATCAACAAAAAAAATTCTAATTATAAAAAATGAAGTTCACTTTTTTAATTACATGATCGATCTGTTCTTTGGATTCAAACCTAGTTCTTTCGTGTATATAAATTCAGACAAAATTATTAAAATATTTAATTTTATCGTATTATTCATTTGAAGTCATGGGATTAAAAAAACAAACTTTTTTTAATATGAAAAAGGAGGGGCGGGCGGGCGGGGCGGGGCGGGGGGGGGGGGCGGTTCGAACCAAATATAAGAAAATTGAAATAAGTACAATAAATGATGAACAAGAACAAATGGCAAGGAACCAATGCTATCAAGCTAATGAACAACATATTTTAAGACAAAAATATAGGTAGTTTTATTACAGAATAAAATGATCTCAAGAATTAAATAGCATGCATGGAGTTAACAAAATCATATTTTTTTTTTTGTTAAAGTAGTAGATAAAATATCTACTACTGAATTCCCGAAATTTTTATTAATATCCAAAAAAATATTAAATTTCAAAATCTACACCCCATGCATAGGAATTTCAAAATCTGTCTAAACCGGAGATTAAATTCCCAGTTTCATACAAACTTTCCGCAAAAATAATTTCCAGTTCTAGACAGTACGAAACCAGAGATTGAATTTCCAGTTCTAAGAACTAGAGAATTAATTATCGGTTCTAAGTTTTTTTTAATTAAACAAAAATATTTATAATTTATTTATTTTTTGTATTGAAATATTAGAAATATTTTATATATTTCTTTGAAAATAGATGAAATACTATATAATTTGATTTATTAGAAAGACTGCGACAAATAACCCGGATCAACATTTTTCAGGCCAGATTTTTTGCGGCTGTAAGAAAAATTAAAATATTTCTTTGTGTGTTATTGAAAAAAAAATAAAAATATTTTGAATTTGTATTGATCCTGGTTCAAAAGTCACTTCTAGGTAAATACAGAAAATATTTGGATTCTTCTATTTTTGAAAATACAAAAAAGACTACGACAATTTTGAGTTAAAAAAGCTTAGAACCGTTTTGGATTCTTCTATATTTGGATTCTTCTATTTGGTTCAAATGTCTCTATTCTGTATAATTTAAAAAAAAAAAAAAACTTAGAACCGGAGATTTAATCTCCGGTTCTTAGAACTGGGAATTTAATCCCCGGTTTCGGACTGTTTAGAACCGAAATTTTTTTTTTTGCAGAAAGTTTGTATGAAACCGGGAATTTAATCTCCGGTTTGGACAGATTTCGAAATCTAGCGCACCAAGGTCTAGATTTGTAAATTATTTATTAATTTTGGATATTAATAAAAATTTCGGACTGAATTTTACTAAACTAAGCAAATGTTTGTCCAAGTTTTTTTTTTCTTTATATAAGAAATTCCGTTTAAAAAAATATATTTATTTTTAGATCTCTTTTATGAAAATTGAGCATATGATTCTTCGTAGAGAATTGAGACACATCTCCATCTTTGCTATGTATGAAGATCCAAATATGTATTTTAATTTTTAAGTTATCCAAAAAATTCATGAAGGAGGGTTTGAAAGGCACATTTGCCTATATATGCCCATATTTAGAATCCATATACATTTTTTGTGAAAGTTAGCTGAAAAAATAATCATTTTAAGTTTCATTTAATTTACTTCTCATCAAATATTACGAATGAAATATTGTAGCACTCTTGAGAGGATTACGTCTCCCAAACAGTCATTTCGGTTATATTATAGAACAAGGCTAACCTCAAAATTTATTTGTATAAATATAAAACTGTCTTTTTAAAAAATGTTATCGGTAAAATAACTTAAGCTTGCCAGTTGCCAAGCAACAGAAACTCTGTTCTAAATTACCACAAAAAAATTGTACATCAACAGAACCTTGTTTTTGGGTACGGAAAGACATAGCATAGTGGGGAAACGAACGAGAAGTCAGATCAAGACAAGACAATTACAAAAACTCATGAGTCACTGTGTGTGACAGTTGTACCAATACCAGTACCAGTATTGGCTGAGACCAACAGTTTATCTCTTGTGTTTGACATCCTTAGTACAGTCCCTTTGAATCATGCCCGGATTGTCTGAGGCCACAGTTCCACATATCAGAATACTGTGTTTGGTGTAACTGTACAATTATGAACTGCACATTTTAACAATAGGAAAAATTTTCTAATGATGAATTTTGTTTTGTGTTCTGAAATTTCTTTTGTTAAAAAAATCAAACACTAGAAACAGAAAAGTATAAATTAACCAATAAGCGTTGATATTACTTCATACGCTTACTCCAATAAACGTAACAGAGTACTTGTATTAATGGAGATGATCTAGATAGTTAATTAGTTATTGGTATTTCACCAATATATAAGATAAAATAAGATAACAAGCGTTATAAAAAAAGGAAGCACAAATTTTAAAAAATTTTGACTGTAATGTTAATACAAAAATTATGAATCTTAGTTAATTATATAATACAACAGTTATTCTATGCTAAAGAACATGTAAGGCATTTTTAACAGCAGTGCAAACTGCAAAATAACAGCACCGCAGAAATAGGAAGGCTAGCTCGGCCACAGTAGATCCGAGCCCTTTAATTCATGTGGCGCCCCCACAATTAGCTACTTTTACCGTATCGGACAGCGCCACTCTATATTATAGTTCTAGTCCCTCCCCAGTCCCCACCCGCATGATTATATATTTTTACTTGGATTTGTGGCAAACAAATCGGAACTGTCAGAGGAAATCTAGAAAAAAGGCGAAGATGTTACACGAAATGGGAAAGTTGTTACATAGCTTCTAGTCTCAGGCATTATTCTCGTCCTTGTCCTGTTCTCATGTTTAGTGTGTAGTTGCAAGCAAGGATGGATCTAACAAGTGAAGACAGCCACCTCATGATTTTGGAAATTTTAATCATGTATATCAAATTTATTGTTATTTTTATTTTGCCATATACTGATCTCTTGACCGGCATTTTTATTAATATCCAAAGTTTAATAGAAATTAATATTTATGCTCAGAATTCTGAATTTTCGCCAAAAATGTCCAAGCCGCCCACAAAATGGTCGGCTTACGACCCCCTAAGCCGGCCATTTTGTGACCGGCTTACTATATTTTTTTTTTTAACCGTAAAAAATCCTATAAAATGGCTCTTTTATTCTCTCTTCTCCACACAATTCACTCAATTCACAAAAGAGAAATATAAGGTGATTTTTGAGACGAAAATGCCGATATTTGAAGGGGCCAAAAGGATGAACAATAGCAATCAAGGTAGGTCGGTCAATCGTGGCCTAGCGAGAGGAGGGCCAATTAGTGATCGAGATAAAAATGAGGAAAAAAAGTACAAGTGCCAAGTATGTCGTGATTTCTTAATTGTGAGACATGTAAGATGGAGGAATGGAGTAGACGGTATAGTCGGTATGAAATTTCAGACGATGACTTTGTGGAAAATTCCTACGGCTTTGGTTTGAAAAAGAAGAAGGTTGATCCAAAGCCTCCAACATCGGACGATGAGTTTGTTCCTTGTACTTATACTGGTAAGGCCACCACTTCGTTTGCTGTGACTGATCCAGATCCAGCAAATTCGGATGATGATTTTGTTCCATGCACTTTCAAGGCTCGTTGTAAGAAGTAGACTTATTTAGAATTTATGTTGTATTAGTAGGGTTTAAAATTTGGATGTATTTGAGCTTGGTTCTAAGAATTAGTATTTTATTGTAGTTAGATGAAATATGTTGTAATTCTTTGAGTATTAATTAATTTCATTACTTTTTATTTAGTAGTCTCATGTTGTTTCCTCTAAAGGCGTGAGAAATAGAGTCCCAAGTACATGACAATAAAGTAGTCTCGTACAAAACAATAAAGTACACACAAATTGCAAATAGAGTCCACACAATTTTCACAAATTACAACACATGCATATAAATCACCTATTACTACCACGTTTAAAATTTAATCTCCGAAATAAACCACTTGCGAAAGATGACCTACTAGATGGCCTACCAGATGGCTCTGGTTGCCTACTAGATGGCCCGGCTTGGGTTCCAGATGGCGCTGCTTGGCTTGTAGATACCCTTATTGTACGTCTAGTAGTTGGCCTCCTCGGTTGGATCCCAGATGGCTCTCCTTGTACCCCAACCGCTCTCCTCCTATGGAAACTATCTCTTCCATTGCCTCTCCACGTACTCTCATCTACAAGTTTCACAACAATCTATTTCCCGTTTTGGGTTTTTGGGTTTTGGATTTTGGGTTTCGGGTTTTTATTAATTAAATTTAATTTTTTTAATAATTAATTTAATTATTCTATAAAATTTAAAAAAAAAAATTACCTTAAGGATTTCGCTGAGGAGCCTCGGGGTATGTGCCCTTAGGAAGGGGTTTAGAGCCCTTTTATAGATTTTTTACGGTAAAAAAATAAGAAAAAATTAGTAAGTTGTCCACAAAATGGCCAGCTTAGGGGGGTGTGTAAGCCGGCCATTTTGTGGCCGGCTTGGACATTTTTGGCGGAAACCCAGCATTCTGGGTATAAATATTAATTTCTATTAAACTTAAACTTTAGATATTAATAAAAATGTCGGATCTCTTGTTCTCTTCCACCATAAGTAGTTTTAAAAAATATATTATATTTATCTAGAATACTTAATTTGATTTAAATAATAAAAGAAAATAATATAACATAAATTAATTTTTAAGAATGATATTAGACTCTCATATTCAAATTCTATTTTTCGTACATCATTACAAGTTTTTTCTGTTTCTCCCATCTGTGTTTAATTTCAGGTGAGAAATATTGAGAAAAATCCGGAAATGTAAATGGTTGCATACTTGCATTGCAAGAATTAATCTGGACATGAAATATCTTTTAATTATAGATACATTGGTTAAGCATAGGTCTGCAAATATTTCCCAGAAAGAATATCAAATGTAGTCTTTCAGAACTGGTAACAAACAGTTGAAACCGAAAAGGAATGCAGGTGTAGAGCAAGAGAAACAGTAACTAGGAACGAATTCATGTAATGTAACTCAATAATTCTGGCGAGCTTCAACAATCGCTGGTACAAAATCAGGACCATAGAGATGAAGCAGGGCACCGTTCGCACTTGCTGGTAAGAAGAGAGGAGCTGTAAGTAGCATAGGGAGAAAATTTACATGAGGTCCCTCCACATTTTTACTTATACAAAATTGGGAATCAGCTGCTATCCCTTTTTCTCTCTCTCTCTCTTCAAAGTGGAGGAGAGAGAGAGAGAGAGAGAGAAGAGCAGGGAATAGCAGGGATTTGAAGAGCGCATCTCATTCCCAAAATTGGAATGGGGCGGGTACTTTAAGAGCATGTTCGGATGTTTGGATTTGAAATAGGAATTGATAGGTTTTACGGTAATTTGATTTATAAATTCCAAGCGTGTTCGGATGCTTAGTTTTTTTTATTATTTTTCCTATACTTTTTCTCAAACAACATAAATTGATGGGAAATTAAAAATTCAATCCAATTAGATTCTTATTTTCTCAAATCGTGCTGTCTACTGCGTTTAGAACCATAAATGCAAAGCAGCTACTTTTCACTTCAATTTTATAAAGCTGTTGTACATCCAACTACAAAATTTTCTTAAATGTAACAGCTAAGAGTATTGAATGCACATCATATTCATTTAATTAAATACTTCTTATTTAACTATAAAAAATGTTTATATTTTATAAAATAATAATTAAGAAGAAATATTATGTTATTATTTAATCTATTTATTTAATTATATTATTGATAATATATTAATAAAGAAAATTGATAATATCAAATATTTTAGAAAGAAAAATAGGAATTCTCATAACTAATCTCACAGTATAACCGAACACTCAATTCAACACATTCCCATAATTAATCTTGTGCGTACTCGTACCTGTGGGTTCCCACTTTTTCAAAAGTGAGTTCCCATTCCCATCAAATATCATCACGTGTAATCCCGTGACATCCAAACAGGCCCTAATTGTCTTTGCTATTTAAAATGATGGGACTTTTAGTTTTTTAAGTAGTTAGCTGGTTCTTTTCGTTTTACAATTTTTCTTTTATGGCAATGTAATCCTTTTTAGGACATTTTAAATTTTAAATTAATATAATATACCTATGGGTTTCAATCAAAAAAACAAAAAACTTTGAATCATATAAACTTTTGATCGACCAAACTATTTAATGCCTGGAGTGGAGGTGTTGTATTTGGAGTTCAACCATTTTCATTCATAACTATAAAGGAGAATCACAGAAAAATAAGTTCCATGATAG
This sequence comes from Carex myosuroides, assembly GCA_028015225.1. Taxonomy (NCBI): domain Eukaryota; kingdom Viridiplantae; phylum Streptophyta; class Magnoliopsida; order Poales; family Cyperaceae; genus Carex; species Carex myosuroides. The sequence goes on along the minus strand of CM051470.1, from coordinate 7,344,712 downwards.
CAATATACATAAAAGTACAATGCTATTTATTTCCAACATTCATTGTTTTCCTTAATGATGTATTGTACTTTGCATATAAATGAATTTAGTAGAAATTTGAAGAGATTTCAAAAAGGGCAACTTTGCTATAAAAGAAGGCAAAATTCTCTCAGTGCAGTTAACACAAGCCAACACAACATCAAATCTTAGCAGAGAAGAAAATTTTGAAATGTTTCCAATTTCTAATGTATAATGCAATTGAATTAGGAAAAAAGGTTAAAAAAAAATACTTTACTCAACAGGAATCCTACACAAATTGACTAACAAACAGCTTTCTTAATCGCCACCATCGAACTACCCACAAACCGCTGCAGGTGCATTTTTGCATTCCAACCTTATTTACACTAAATACAACAAAGATCGCATCCGCAAAAATGATATGAAAATACATGAAAGGCATAATACAAAAATGTAATATAAAATACAAAATGATAGATAGAAAACCCTAAATTTGAAAAAAGAAAAGAAAAAGAATATATAAAGGCTCTCGGGAATTTCAACTAGTAAATTCCCCCTCTACCTTCATTCTTTTACTAATAACAAAGTGTGGTGTCAAGATTAAAAAGAAGTAAAAGAAGAGGTACGATCTGTACCGCGCACATTATATTTTTCATAGACCTTGTCTCGGTTTTCAGCCCACCATGACTCCGCTTGGTGTTCTCCAAATCTTCTACGACTGAAAAATGGTAACAATATACATATAAATATTCACGTCAAATGAAAAATAAAAGTATCTAGGTGTCAATATTGATATCCGTGAGGTGTTTATTAATTGTTAGCCTTTCCCCTTCTCTTGATTAAATCAACCTTTAAACACTAACCCAAAAATTACACTTAGCTTTTGTTATATCTTACAAGGTAGTAGTTACATCTTGCAACCTTATCCGTTCTTTATTTATTTTTAAAGAGTGCGACTATGGTTATATGCATATTACGTATCGGCTGGTGCTATGGATCCATATCTCTATTTTCCAATTTCAAACAGTCAATCTGAACCGTTAAACATGATTTCCATATGAAATTATACTTGCAGACCAAATTTTACATTCTTTTGAAATTTTACTATTTTTTTTTAGGTAAGTACAAAATCACTGCCTTTGGATGGTCTACCATTTTCAAATCAAGTAATTTTCTACCTATCTAAAAAATAGCAAAAAAGTTCTAAAAATGTGTACAATTCGGTCTGCAAGTACATTTTCATATAAAGGTCATGTTTAATGGTTCAGATCAACTATTGGGCTCTAAAAACAGAGATATGGGTCCATAGCACTATATGCATATTACCATAACCTCGCTCTTTTTTAAAAGAAATTAAATAATAGCAAATCTTGTGCTTGACATGGGAAAATAATAGAAAACAAAAAGATGTTGCACCTGAATCGAACTCTTTTGAGCTCTCTTGTACCATCTACAAGTGCAACAAGTGTTAAATACACCCCCGGTTCGTACTGTTCAATCCACTCAGCCTCAACCTGGCCACTGTTTGAATTGACCGAGGGGGGTCCCGCTGTATTAGGGTTAGGAGTAGAGTTTTGGGAACCCCCGAGATTTAACTGGAACCGTTCAGTTTCCTTCGTATCCAAAATGTTATGTCTCATATCAGTACGGTACATCGGTGGGGCCCGCCCAGCAAATAGTTCATCAGTACTGTTGTTTGGTTTCTCACTAGGAGTAGAAATTGAGTTGGAGGAGTCTTGTGCTGAGATACTGGTTGATAAGTATACTGGTCGTACAGGTTTCGTATCGTATACGCCAGGTGGCAATCTTTCTGCCATTTCTTTTAACTGTGAAAAACATATCATCAAATATTATAAAGAACTAGTACCACACTATGTGATATAAACTTCTAAGAACCAGTACCCAATGTCTGATATTTTATGATTTTTATAACTTCTTTTCACTTTTCTGATTGTAATCACTGCTATTTGATTATTTTTTCGGGTTGGGAGGACGGTGCCAGCATTACTGCCTTCCCAATACGACAAGCATGCACATTTATTCCTTACTTTTAAAACTCTGATCATAATAAGAAGGGGGGATTTTTCTTAAACATGCTACATATTTGATATTATTTTAATAGAAGGTAAAATGGGTATTTTAAATTTCAAATGAGTTTTAATAGAAAAGACAATAAAATGGGTAAATTGTGAGTTTTTTAAATTTAGAAGGGTAAATATGATATTATGAACTTTAGATGGGAGAATACGTAATTTTGAAGCTTTTGAGGGGTATACATGAAATTCCCCGTTTTAAGTAACGTGTGTTGTTTGTGTGTGTGTGCCTACTTACTGTAACAGTAAGCATTAGACTGGTGCTAGTAAAAGCAAAGAAGAGGAAGGAGTACCTGAGCTGTCAGAGACTTGATAACCTCTTTAGCAGCCTTGGATTTAGATTGCTCCTCAGTGACAAGTTGCATGGCTTCTCGTGATTTCTCTTCTGACTTCTTCATCTCCGCCTCCTGTAACTGCATCTGCTGTTTCATCGTCTCCACCTAAAAAACCAATTCATCATTACTTTTCAAGTGTCCACAAACAATAGCATTACAACACATATACCAGTAAATATACCAGTACAGCTTGTCTCATACAGTCATGAAAAGGAAACAGAAGTACCTCTGCACGCAATCTCTGAACCTCTCGAGTCAAAGCTTGGTTCGCCTCTTTAAAGCTCGCCACACTCTCTCCAGTGTAACCTGGTCTCGAAGGCAATGGAGATAAAGATCTTGTATTATTATCTGATGTGGCGTACCCTACGGACCACGTCATCTGTTGTAGTTCAAGCCCACCTATAAAAGGTATATCCTTCATTTGAAGAAACTGGTACGTATCCGGTTTTCTTCCTTGTTTGGCTGCCTTTGCATCAAGACTCTTTATCATGTCGGTACTAGCCATCGTACCGACTTTAGCCGTGCCATTTCCAGTGCCAACAGGGGTAACAGGATACCCCCGATTTGAACCTGATTTTTCAGTTACCTTGCTCAATTTAACATAGCACGAGTCACAAACCCTATGCGGCTTGCCAGGGTTAGGCGCAAGCGCAGCTTGTACCGCTTTTCTTGAGCTGCATGAGTGGCAGTGTACCAGCCCACAATTGTAGCAGTTATGTCTCTTTCTTGTGAAACCAAAAGCTTGCCTACACGCGGAGCACTGAGATTGCTCCGCCCCGGAGACCCACTTGTGCTGACAGATTGCAGCAGTGAAACCCGACCCGCAAGCAATCCGCTTAACCACCCGATCCTTTAATGCTTCAACCATAGTTGGCGACTTGCGGTCTTCTGTGTCACCATGACCTAACCTGCCATTTGCGCCCTTGCCCCATGTGTAAACCTCACCACTGGCCGTCAAAACAGCCACATGGTAGACCCCACAGGTAACCTCCCACACAGTTTCTGAGGAAAGCTTGTCTTCTACCATTTTCGGGTGCTTTCCGTCAGAATTAGGGACTCCAAGTTGACCATACACTGAACTGCCGAAGGAGAATAGCTGGCCTGATGTAGTCAAACCAATGGTGAAAGTATGACCACATGCCACCTTATGAAAATTATATTCAATCAAATGCGACACACAAGTTGGCTTCAGCCGTACCTGTTTATCACCATGACCTAGCCGGTATTTATCCCCATCACCCCACGTGAACAATTTTCCCGAAGAGGCACTTGACTGGGACATTATTACTTCCACCACAGCAGCAGTGTGCCACACTCCACATGAAACAGCAATAGTTCTTAGCCCCTTTAATGACTCAACCTCCTTAGGGAGAAGAGCAGTGCTTCGATTTCCGTGCCCGAGGGCCCCAAATGTGCCATCACCAAATGTGAACAGCTGTCCGGCCGTGGTTATCAGTGCAGTGTGCCAAGTGCCACAAGACACCATCTGCACCTGGAGCCCATCTAAGGGACCCGCAACTCGTTTAGGTATCCAATGACTTGTTTTGGTACCATGGCCAAGGAGGCCGGCATTGTGGGTCCCGTCACCCCATGTGTACAACTCGCCAGAGGTTGTTATGGCACAAGAATGAAACTCACCACAAGCAACTGTTTCTATATTTAAAGTGGATAAGGACTCAATAAGGCGTGGATGGATGATATCAGTGCCAACACCGTGACCTAGACGGCCACTACACTCCTCACCCCAAGTGAAAACCTCAGCCTGACGAGTCACCAGAGCTGCGTGGCGGACCCCACATGCCACATAACTCACATCCAGCATAACATTCGACTCCAAAGGTTTCGGAGTAAGAATGCCGGCTTTTGCTGCGAACATAGATGCAAGTGCTGGGTTGTTGGTTGGGTTAACAGTGGGGTTAGCATTAGTGCTTGGGTTAGGGTCACTAGGGTTAGGGTTTGCACGGTCGGTGAAAATCTCACCCCAGATGTAGATATCACCGAAGGATTCAGAGTCATCAGCGGCCCCACCAGAGCCATGGCTTGATGTGCTGGGGGCACTGGATATGCTGAGGCGCAGGTCTGCAGGGGCGTAATTGTAATTGTGCGAGGCCTTTGTTTGCATAATAATGTCGCTCACCACATCTGTGGAGCGGGTGACAAAGGAGAAATCGTTGTCTGAGTATGACAGTGAGGAGGAGTTGCTCGTGCTGTATTTGTTGTTGTTTGATGAGTTGCTGCTCAGGCTGCTCTCTCTCCCATTCTATATCCAAAAAAAAAAAAATTGCAAATGATAAGCATCTGATGTAGTGCTTTCATCTATAAATTCCAGGTACAGCATTTGAGTTATATGGTACCAGCTTCAGCTATGGGAATCTAACCCGAGGGCTTTATAGGAATGTTGACTTGACCAATAATAACTATAAAATGCAATCCAAATCAAGACAAACTATTTTCTCATTTATAATTTTATTTTCACTACAAACCTCAGAAGGGAGACCCTCACGAAAACAATCAAAATTGTTGATTGGATTGCTACGCTGATTTGAAGAGACAAGTGCACTGAGTCCTTTTAACCACGCCTCCACCTCAACCTTATCCTTGCATATCTATTTATGTTGTAAATATGTAAGTTTAAGAAAAGAACAGAGAGGAGAACACAATTGCAATGTTAGAATGAAAGAAGCTAACCAGATCAAGGGACCTTTTGCCGCTGTTGTATATAAGAGAGAAGGATAAGTGATCCTTTTCAGGAAGTGGAAACCTTTGGAATACTGGCTGCTTATCACAAAGAATTGGAAAATAACAATGTCAAAGATTTTTTTTTTAAATTGTAACCTTTTCGCCATAGGCATTTATCAGCCATTGATTAAAATTTTAAGTGAATTACTAATGAGTCTACTAGGTGCCAAACCTCTCTCTCTCTCTCTCACACACACACACCCACCAAACACACATATTAACTTCTTGTATGTGACCGCTACCAAATAAGAGTAGGGACACACATTTCTCAGTGCTTTATTTATTTATTTTTCACCTAAATGGTATCTAAAATGAAATTCAATTTCAGTAAGTAACAGTTTAAAAAAATAAAAAATCTCACAGTTCTTTGTCCAGAGATGATTTTAGAAACAAGAGCTAACTTAATGCCTTTTTCCTTCGAGCTTGAAATCCATATCAGTTTTGACTCATCCTATCAATTCATGTAACAGCAAAGCAAAAAAAAAAAACGTCAGGTTTAACCAATAGACATCTTTTAAGTCGATACCAGTATGTACCAAAACTGAGCATGGCATATGATTTTGAATTTGTCTGTACATACCAGTTTGGTATTGGGCCAATAGTGCAACAGTACATTTTATATTCCTTTCTTTTAAAATAATTGGACATAAACCCCGCTTAATTGTAAATAATATAGTAAAAAACACCAATATAAACAGTATAAATGTGGTACACAACATGTGGGTACTGGTATTGGACCTGATTAAAATTTGAGGTGCATCAAAATCATATGCAAATCTCATTGGGATATATGCCAGTGAACTTACATGGGACAGTCTAAAGGGGCAAAATTTGGGCTTTCCTTTGCGGCAATACTTAAGCAGTTGAGCTCCTTTTTTTAAAGCAATAATTGCCTACACATAAAAGGCAAAGAAAACAATAATTCAGAAAAACACAAAAAAAAAAAAAATTGACAGCACAACGCAGTTTGCAAAACATCATCAAAACTAAATTGCATGCTTAAAATACTTTCCATAAACCATATTGGGTACCTCCCTAATTTAACAAATTAGACAAAAATAGAAAGAAAAAAATTGAGTATATTTTAGACTAGTGGCAACTTCACAAGTCTAAATGCTAGAGAATATTGCAACAAATGCAAAGAAATTTGAGAAACGTTCCTCAAAAAACATCCTTGTTTTGGTAAAATTGACGCATTTTACCACAATCAATACAAATAATTGCACAAAAAAAAATAATCGGTGATCGTATAAACATACATATTTCGGGCATTCATGCAAAAACGACACCCGATTACATCGATCAGATAAAAACACTAAAATCACAAAATCTGAAAAAAAATTGACATACCTTGTCGGTGTCAACGGGATCTGCCATTCCATCGGACTAACCCCGATCGTCATCGATCTCTCATGAAATCTACTCTTTTTACCCCCTCCCAATCCTCCTTTAATCTGAAAATCGCAATTCTCCTACTCAAACCACCAAAACCAAAACTAAAACTACGTAAGAAGGAGAGAACGAAGAAAAAATACAGGTGGACTTTGAAATATTCACAAGTTAATATTGACCAACTGCGTTGAGACGCCGAGACTGGAACGAGAAATGGAGAGAGGACTGGAGAATAGTACTGTAAATATTTCAGAGGTTAAATTTACTTTTTGACTGCGGCTTTCAGGAAGAAAAAAAAAATGGTGCTTGGATGAAGTTACCGCGCGGTAAAGTTAACACCGGGAGAGGGAACACTAAAGGCATCTTCTCTCCATTTTCTAATAACCGGAGGGTATTCGATCAATCGGAAGGAGATGAACAGAAAACGGCCGTTATAAGAAACTGGAGACGATCTGAATAGAGAAAGGAGTTAATGTTACTCTCTCCTGTTTTACTATGCTTGTTTTTGTATGAGTATTACTCTCTCCGGTTTTTCTATGCTTGTTTCTTTTTTGAGGGAAGTAATATGCGGATCCATATCTCTATTTTCAAATAAAATAGATTTCAAACAGTCGATTAAATATTATCTTTATATTTAAATATATTTGGAGAATAAATTTTACATTTTAATAATTTTTTGCTATATTATTAATAGGTAAAAAATCACTTGATTTAAAAATTATGTACCATCTCAAAACCTTGATTTTCTACCTATTTAATATGTATATCATTTTTAAAACACAAAAAGTAGTATATTTTCATATGAATATCATTTTTAATGGTTCAATCGACTATTTAAGTATTGAAAATAAAGATATGAATCTGTAGCATGGATCAATCAGTAATTTTGACATTTCATTGGAGATCAAAACACAAATTTTGTGGACGATATTACTTAATTAAAAAATTTAACTTATTTGTCTGTTACGAAATATTATATATTCAAATTCTTCATATATTATATGAATAAAATTTTAGAAGGGAATTCAAATGATTTTAATTTTAGTGCTTCTGTGTGTCTTCATTTTTTTTTTAAATTGCCAGTAATAGAAATTTTAAAATTCAAATAACTACTGGTTTGTATAATATGCCTACGCATACACAAAGAAGTTATGATATACTGAGTTCTATTTTAATAGGAATCAGGAGCTTGAATATCAACCTCAACAAATTATTTACATAGTCAACTAAAATAAATTTGAAATGCAATAATTTTTCATGTGTTTGAAAAAATAATATAAATCACATCCAATGAAATAATGTTGGTAATTGAGTATTAAATTTAGGTTATTAAAATTTAAAAAATATAGAAACTCTTCTCAAATTTGTATTGTATGTACCATATAGTTTGAAAATTATAGTAAGTTCTGTCGACTATTATTTTTATATAAAGTTGGTATTTCATCCAAATTGGTGTGTATATATAACAATAACATTTGTTTATAGGTTGAGACTGAAATACATTAAAAATTATATTCAAACAGGCTAGAAATTAATATTAAACAAATAGGAATTGATAATCGTTCATCCATGTTAGAAATAATCGAAATTTATACATTGAACCGATGCAGCAAAGTCTGATCCGAATAATTCGGTCGATTCAATTTCAAATTTTTGTCTGGCTTAATTTAAAATGATTCGAATTTCAAAGTACTAGAAACATGTTTAAAAGTTAAAACTACAACACACATTTTTTGAATAAATTTCATATGAAACGGTTGTACTCGTGTCATGGTGAGAAAAATGTCGACAGTAAATGTTGAAAATCAAGTCATTATTTAATTATTTTATATTGACAGTATTTTTTTAATTCTGATTTAAACATGCAATCTTATACATAAGAAAACGTTTTTATTGTATGGATTTAATTTCTCTTCTTTAGTATTTTTTGTTAATTTAATGACAAATTGTTCTTGCAAGTTGACAACCAATTGCATCTCCATATGCATATATATACAAACAAATACACGCTTTTCCGGGGTTTTGAATTTTTTTTCAAAGGTTTTTTGTATGGTGATTTCATTTTACGACTAATAGGATAGCAGGATGTTCAGATTAAATTTAAGTTTTATTATATAGCATTTTCGTGATGAATTTTTTTTATAATTTAAATCGAATTAACTGAATTTGAAAAGCAACATCTTATTTTCTTAAGACGTTCGTTGTTTCTAAGCATGAAATAAAGGTCAAAATATATAAACCATCTTTAATGGGTATTAGAACTTTCTAACCTACAACTTTCTACATAAAAATAATATCTTAATTATTAGACTAAATGTGGTTTTTATTTTTTTTAAATGTGAATACCAATAAAAACATATTGTCACACCCCGGAACAATTCATATGAAAATTTGAAAAGCCAATTATTAGAATATAATTTATACATTAAGCGCATCATATACATTAAAAATGATTAAATTTAATGCAAGTTTCACAATCTATCAAATAACTAAGAAATAAAAACAATTCATATGAAAATTGACACACAAACAATTTATAAGAAAAAAAAATAACATGTCTGTAAACTCTGTTTTATTTTAAAAAATATTGTCACAATTATAAGTTAGTCGCTGGCGAAGAAAATAAAACTAGAGATCTGTTTTCTTAAAAATAAAGGAAACATACATCCCTTTAGTTGCCGTGATTTTTATTTTTACCTAAAAAAAAATATATTTTAATATAAATAACTAGGCTTTTAAAATATTTTTATTTCTACCCAAACCGCTAGGATTCCTAGCGGCCTGAATTTTTAATTCGAACCGCTAGGAATCCTAGCGGCTTGAAATGTTAATTCTCTGTGTCGCCTCTCCGCCAGAAAAAAGGAAAAAAGCCTCGCCTGAATCATTAAGACCCGTCCCTTAGCTGCACCTGGCGTGCTATAGACCGAGCACCAGACTTGAATCAATTCACTTGGTGTACTATACTCTAGGAGCATGGAGCACGAAGGGGTCAAATGGATAGCCGCTGCCATTTGAATTCCCATTTCATATCATTATATTTCGGTGGACAAGGCTCATAATGCACCATATCGCTGACATCTTGAAGCACTGCATTGATTTTGCATGATCCGGGTTCAGGGAAAATGAAGGGGTCACGCTGGTATGCTTGAATTCCCATTTTAGTTTCTGGACTTCGGTAAACGCGGTCTACAATGTGCTGCTTCACTGACCGCTTAGAGCTTTGAATAGAACTTGCGTGATCCGAGTCTAGGGCGATTAAAGGGGTCATATTTTCGCCTGAATTAACATTTCAGACCGCTAGGAATATCAGCGGCTTGAATTATTAATTCAGGCCGCTAGGAATCCTAGCGGTTCGAATTAAGAATTCAGACCGCTGATATTCCTAGCGGTTCAAATTTTTAATTCGAACCGCAAATATTTCTAGCGGTTTGGGTAGAAATAAAAATATTTTAAAAACCTGATTATTTATATTAAAATATTTTTTTTTTGAGTAAAAATAAAAATCACGGCTTTAGTTGAGTCATGTTTATTTCTAATATAAAAAATAAATAAAATTGAGATCACTGGGGAATTAACTTGGCAGTTGGAACCCTAGTTTTTCTTTAGTTACGCAAATTTCAAACTTTTTTATTTTTAAATATTTCACATTTAATTTAAGAAAATATAATTAATTTTTTTGTTGTGTAAAAAAATGAATCTAGATTTTTTTTCATAAAAATAAAAGAGACATACATTCCTTTAGTTGACTCTTATTTATTTCTGAAACAGAAAAAATATAAGATCTAGACCACCATGTGTTTGTACGGACACGGACACGGACACGGACACGGACACGGCGAGAATAAACATGTGTTTGTACGGACACAAGGCGACAAGAACCTTTGTCATTTTGGTGTCCCAAGAGAGAATAGCAATCTTGTCTTTTGAGTGCTTGGCTGCTTGCTATTCCCGGTTTTACCGCCGCGGATAACTTTATAACAGCTGGGTAACCAGATATATGAATTATTTAAGAAATTATTCTCGTGTTCTATGTTCTATATTTTATATGCATCCCAAAAGATCAGTTTATATTTATAAGAAAAAATATATATCGGAATCTTAGAGTGTTATATCTAGTTCTAGTATAGAAAATATTGTTCAATAATTTGAATGATTGAAGAAATTTTAAGTAAAATTTTGTTTTAATAATGCAAGATATAATTATTTTGGTCATTAAATATAAATATTATTCGAAAGAAATATTAATATATATGGGTGCATGACGCTATTGGATCGTAGCGGTCAAGAGTTTTGAACACTTAGAATTTGGATCGCTGTAAATGCTGTTCTAGACGCTAAAAAAGGAGTTCAATCGTGCGGTCATTAATGGCGTTTACACGAGTATAGTCAATGACACCGTTTGGATCATATTCAATTCAATTTAATTGGATGGCCTATCTAGAAGGTGTTAAACCAGTTTTGCTTAATGTTTATTCAAAGTCAATGTTGATAATTCGACTATTCTCTGAACAGATTGACACATGTAGTTGATAATTTGACTATAACTTTTTCATAAAAGCTCCAGTTCAGTTAATTGTTATTATTACAAACAAAACAAAACAAAAAAACTTTTTGAGATGAATTTATTTTATTTTATGTTTTTTTACTCCTCTATGACTGATGTTTCATTGAATTTGTTAGATCCCGAACATCTATGTCACGTTCTAGTGTTTTTAAATACGGTATTTTTTTATTTATGCAGAAGACACATACTTCTACAGTTTTACTATGGGTTGTTAAAATTCTCTCTATATAAAAAAAAAAACTTAATTTATAACACAAGTGTTTTAATCTAGTGGTTTGTGCTTTTGTCACACTCTTATTAAGTCATGAATTCAATTCTCATCCAACACATGTAATTTTGTTGGGTTTTTTTTTTCCAGATTTTGGAGCAACTAATAAATATGAATGGACGACTGTATAAACTACATATGCGACAGTATATTCAAATTCGCGTGAAAAAAACTATATAACATTAAATATGCGGTCCCATTTAAAATCAACATACAAATATGTTATCCATGGACCATACAGTCTCATTTAAAAACACTGCCACACACAACGGCATTTGATACCGAGCCGGTGTTAGTGCAGGTAATGAATTAATGTGAATAAAATTTACAGTTATTACTCCATAATTATTTTACCAATCTAATGACGATAACAAATCTATTGGACCACAACAGAACAGTTTTCGTTTGTTTCTATTAATTTTTTATTGGGCTACAAAGGTGTGTAGCTATAGGGGACTGTTAATTCTTTTTTTTTTTGGGGTAATTCAATGTTTTAGGATATGACAACAATGAGAGCAGCTTGGGTCCGATGGATTTCGGTTAAGATTCATGCGCACGAATTTCAAAGCAGACACGAAATTGCGGGCGCGAATCTTAAAGCAGATCGGACGGTCATCGAACCCATCGAACTCACTTTGAGTCCGATGAGCATCGGACCCAAATTGAACGCATTTTTAGAACTTCTAATTTTGACAGTTATTCATTTAAACTTTTAGTTTGTGATGATTGGCGTCTCAGTTATTAAATTCGATTAACACCATTAACTTTTATTTAATACATGACGGCAATAACTTACAATTTAGCATTCATTGAAGTTATATTTCATTCATTAAAAGTACAAAAAATTTCATTTAAATTATTCTTTAGTGTTACATTAAAATACAATAAATTATACCAAAATATTTTTATTTTCAAAAATGATACTTCGTGAAAGAATAAAATTTATCAAACGAAACAAAACATAAAAACAGATTAATTCTATTTTCCATTGCGGTAAACAATAATTGGAACTTATACCAAATGGATGTCAAGAACGCTTTTCTTCAAGGAACACTTGAAGAAGAAGTATACATGAACCTACCTCCCGGACATAAATTGGAAAACTATTCTAACCTAGTGTGTAGGTTAAATAAGTCGATTTATGGATTGAAGCAATCTCCTCGAGCATGGTATGGCAAGCTTAGCTCTTATTTAATTTTGTGTGATTTTAAAATTAGTAGTTCGGACCATTCTTTATTCACAAAAAATAATGGTAAACACACTACCATTATTTTAGTATATGTAGATGACATTATAATTACCGGAAACAACATAGGTGAAATCAAAAAAATCAAACACCAATTGAAGGAAAAATTTGATATCAAGGACCTTGGATATCTAAAATACTTTTTAGGAATAGAGGTAGCCTACTCAAAATTGGGACTCTTTATTTCACAAAGAAAGTATATTTTAGATCTCTTAGAAGAAACCGGAAAATTAGGGTGCAAACCGGCCTCCACACCTTTTGATAGCAAATGTAAATTAAATAGTGAAGATGGTGAATTGTTAGAGGATATAAACCAATTTCAAAGAATTGTAGGAAAATTAATTTACCTTACCGTAATCCGTCCGGATATTTCCTATTCGGTAAGCCAAGTTAGTAAATTTATGCATTCACCTAGAACACCGCACTTAGAGGCCATAAATAAAATTTTGAGGTACCTAAAGAAAACACCCTGTAAAGGGATATTAATGAAAAACAATAATTCTAATGTCATATGTGGCTATTCCGATGCAGATTGGGCCGGGAGTTTCGATAGGAAGTCCACTACCGGCTTTTGCACATTTGTAGGCGGAAACTTAGTCACATGAAAAAGCAAGAAACAAAACATTGTGGCACGATCTAGCGCGGAAGCGGAGTATCGAGCCATGGCGTCAACCGCAAGTGAATTAGTGTGGCTCAAACAACTTCTTAAGGATATCGGGATCGAATTCAATCGACCAATGAAAATGTATTGTGACAACAACTCCGCTCGACACATCGCATTAAATCCGGTGTTCCATGAGCGGACCAAGCACATAGAAGTAGATTGCCATTTTGTGAGAGAAAAAGTCCAAGCCAAAGAAATAGAGACACCGTATATACAAAGCAATGAACAATTAGCGGATGTCTTTACGAAAGGGTTGGATCCAAAACAATTCGACAATATTGCAAGCAAGCTAGAATTGTACGATATATACATTCCTAGCTTGAGGGGGAGTGTTAAAATTATAGAAGAATTAGAGTAGAATTGATCTCAGAGATTCATCATTGATCAAAGGGCTAGGATTAGATCAAATAGGAAATCCTATTTAGAGAAAGAAAATAAACGGTATGCTACAGTGTAGGTACCAAAACTAGAAAAGATAGCATAACGGTAATATTCTCTGTTGTAGTATAAAAGAGATTGTATTATGAGAATCAATAATAAGAAAGATATTAATCTCCTCAGAATTCTTATAATTTCTACATTGTCCAATAAAGCAATTAGATTTTGGGGACCGCGAGTGTTCAAGTGGTATAAATGTCTGAATAAATACATGTACATATCTGAAGACGTGCTATTCATTAAAGAACGGTCATAGTAGTCAATTTTTTAAATGTTCGGGGATTAAATTGAAATTCGTTAATTTCAAAAGATTCCGAACCATTAAAAATGATTTTTTATCTATTTAAAAATTATTAAAAATTATAAAAATATAAATTTATTTTTAAACACGTTTTAATATCTAGATCATGCTAAGCTGTTCGAATTGTCCATTTGGACTTTAAAATTGAAGATAAGGATGTGATAGAAAACAATAGAGCATTTAACCTCAACAAAGCTAGAGTGTGATGTGCTTAACAATAGAGTTTGGTGAGCACAATTCTAAAATTTATCGGATTGACTTCAAACGACGAATCTAAACAGTTGAAAAACCGATATATTTCACCATTGATGCATGTACAGGCAACATTTAGAAATTTAGAAATTCATTTAGTATAAAGTCAAACAAAAAAAAGTGATGAAAAATGAGGGCATTGAAATAACTTAAAAAACTTTATTTTTTTTACGCTTGACTTGTACTAAATGAATTTCAAAATTTTCAACACACACATAACTCGTGTAGTAGATTGGTTTCAACAGTTTGGATCTGTCGTTTGAAACCAATCCGATAAATTTTTGAAACTATGCTCAACAAATCCTCTTACTCCATTTAACCATCTGCTAGATATTATTTTAGCTATTAATTAAAGAATGGTATATTATTCCGGGCATTCAATTGTAAAATGCTCAGCGGTAGAACAGGAGCAGTAAATGAGTTCATTTGTTGGACATGACAGTTGGTTCCTGAACTGTGCTATAAACCTATAACATATACCTAGAGGCAGAGCTAGGGATCTAAATATTTTTTGTAAGTCCTTCTAAAATATTTTAATAGCATTCGCGAATTTTTTATTAAAAAAAGGACTTAATGCACGGACACGTCAATTCTGATGGGAGGTTGACATTTGATTCTATCTGGACCGTTGGATCAATTTCTCCTCGAGCACTGTTATCCAGTATTTCCGGTACAGCACTTGTCTTTTTCCCATTTATTGGACGTGCCTATGAATCCACAGCAGCTTTTTTTATTTTTAGAAAAAAAGGAATATTTTGAAGAAGCAAAAAGATGGCGAAATATTTCAATGACAGGGAAGGAACAAAAACAAAACAAAATATACATTCCTTCATTAGTAGCAAAAAACTGCATATTTACGACAATTTCTTAGCATGCCAGAGCATCAACAATTACAAAAAAAATCTCATTTATAAAAAAAAAAAAATCACATATTTGATGCGGTTTCTTTATACTTTGCCTTTTGAACCATATGACTTCCTCTGTTACTATGCATGAAATAAATTTGATCTGCTATTGTTTAAAGAGGGCAGCGAACTGCATGACCAACCGCACAATATCATAGTATGTTAAGAAATCACACCAAATATGCAGCTTCTTAGGGCTTGTTCGGCGTACTCCTGTTGCCGTGGAAAAAAAAAAATTCACTCAGAATGAATTTTTTTTTCCCCACGCGCACAGTAAAATTTGGTTCAAAAATTTTCTGATCCTATAAGTACCCACGCCCATTCCCGAGTTCCTAACAGGCCCTTAAGAAATTCTCAAAGGAGATGCACATTGGGTGCAGTTGTGCAGTTTCTTTCATACCACTGAAAAAAATTGCACAATCTTTTTAATTTATAAACTAATATTTGTTTCTTTTCTAATAATAAAATGACTGCATCTATAGTGCTTGCCAATTTGTTGTTATATGATACGATGAGGATTAGCGAACATGCATGCATGACTTTAATTTGGATAAGCATTATTGTAGGTGCAAATATCTAATTGGATACGATATATAAAATATATTCTCCAATCTTAACAACGATAGACATGTCATGCAGTACTGTTTTATCTAAGAATTGAAGGTATTTTATATATTTGATCTTTTGACATAATAAAAGATAATTTAGTTATTAGAACAATATATATATACGATATATAAAATATATTCGCCAATCTTAACAACGATAGACATGTCATGCAGTCTTGTTTTATCTTAAGAATTGAAGGTATTTTTATATATTTGATCTTTTGACATAATTAAAAATAATTTAGTTATATGTTTAGTTATTAGAACAATATATAGACGTGTCATGCCACGAGGCTATTCTCTAATGCATGATAGCTGAATAGTATGGCACCATATAGAGACTAAACATAAAATTATAATAAGAATTGAATTAGAGCTTAATTTAAGATGATTTACGCATATAAATTTGTAATAAAATAATTAAAGGTAAGTTATATATCATTATTCAGCTATCAATTTCCATGTTTTACTGAACGAATTGATCATCTTGTATATAGATAACTTAAAACAACCCTTGCTTACAATTACTAATCAACCCTTCTTTGTACTTTTAGATTAAGTCAAAATTTTCTTCACAAATCACATTTAGTAAACACCAATACTTACAAACTTAAAACAAAAGAAATATGAGAATCATGAGTTTACTATAATTGTTTAATTTAAAGAGAAAATTTATCATCTAGATAATGAATTCATTTATTCTAGAAGGAACGTTTCTTTTCTTTTATTCTAGCATATTACAAGGCAAAATTCCAAAGATATGCACAATAAAAACACCGGAAAATAAAACCAAAATCTAGTTGCTAAATTTTGTTTATGTCAAAACAACATATAACATATAATATTGTGCTTATTATAAATCTGACAGTTGTTAGTTCATGTATTGTTACAAAATCATGGGTTTAGATTTGAGAGACAGATCGTGCCAGCAACGTAGATAATAAAATTAAACACAAATAAAAAAAGGGTTTGGTGCAAATCAAGCATGTTTAGACTTTACACAACCAACAAACCGTGGGTCCAACCTAAACCAAACTAAAAAAAAATAGTCAAAAGCCCAAGATTTATTATTAATTTTTTTGCCATATAATAGAGTCTTCTTTTTTAATTGTCCTTCATGCACTTTATGTTTTCAAATTTACCAACTTCCAAATTTGGTTCAATTTTTTTGTTTTCAAAGGCACCTTAGCGTGTTTGGGCTTCGTACATATCCGGCCCAGAAGAGCCCATTTTATCTATTTGACCCACTTTTGTATATACGGATCTTCACCTTCCAAGTTTCTGAAATAAGGTTGCATTGAATTTAGTCGGAACAACATTATAAATTTTTTGAAACAGTTAATATCAAGGAATTTAATTATCCATTAAGCCTATTTAGTACTGAACACGCCTACTTGTTTATAAAACACCCAAAAACAAAAAAGTTTGTATTAATACAAGTCAAAAAGATGAAAACTAATGATAAATACACACAAAATATTACCATGAATGTATAAATAAACCACTATGTAGCTCACCTATCAAATTAGAGCATAATTTAGAGGGTTTACGAATATGAATTTGAAATAAAATAATTAAAGATAATTTATATCATTATAAAGCTATTAATTTCTCTGTTTTTACCGAAAAAAATGGTTTAGAACAAAAGAAAGAAAGAGAAAAATGCTCTCGTGGGACGATGTGGCATGATCAGATTGGTAGACGAGCATGAAAAAAATACCTCATTTTGTTTATTACTAATCAATCCTTCTTTGTACATTTAGATAATTAAGTCAAATTCTTCCTTGCAAATCATAATTACTAAACATCAATACCAACAAAGTTAAAACAAAAGAAAAATACGAATGACTTCACTTTAATTGCTTAATTTAAAGAGAAAATTTATCATCTAGATAATGAAGTCATTTATTCTAGAAGGAACTTTTTTTTTTTCTTTCATTAGCATATTACAAGGCAAAATTCCAAAAATATGCTCTATAAAACACCGGAAAATAAAACCAAATTATATTTGCTTAATTTTTATGTCAAAAAATAACATATAACATTGTGCTTTATAGATCTGACAGTTTGGGTCATGTATTGTTACAAAATCATGGCTGTGATTTGAGAGACATATCGTACCCGCAACGTAGATTAATGAAATTAAACTCAAATAAAATAAACGGTTAGATGCTAATCAAGGGTTTGGTGCAAATCATGCATGTTTAGACTTTACACAACGAACAAACAGTGGGTCCAACCTCAACTAAACTAAAATAAATTGTTCAAAAGCCCAAGATTCATTATTAGATTTCTCCCCCATAAAATAGAGTCTTCTTTATTAATTGTTAGGGGCGTAGACGGAGCCGGATTATCTGCTCTAAATTCACTCCGAATTCTCTTACGATTCGTATTTGGATTAAACTGAGTGGATAGTTTGCCGATACGAATATATATAATTTATTACATAGGGAGAAAATATACAGATACAGATACAAATATTTTTCACGGATTCGTAAACGAAATAGATATCCGGATGTATCCGGAACCCATTATCAGATAATTATGTCACAATTTTCATGTCCTATCTAAATTTCTGATCTCATATTAAGCTAAATTTTATACACGTTTTATCTAAATTATGAAGACCATATCTAAAATTCAAAATTTTATTTTAACAGCTATTGAGTTGGTTTTCATAGCTGCCAAATTTTGATCATTAAATAGATGAATTTTCATATTTAAATTTTGTTAATATGTATTTCTATCTTAAAATTCAGTTCATATGACTCAATTATCTGACAATTATCCGCTTCGTCCGTATTCATTTAAGACCGATTTAATTTTAAATTTTGATCTCCGTTTACTATCCATATCTGTATTCATATCTGATTATTAAAAAACGGATACGAATTTAGTATCAGCATTATCCACTCCAAATCCACTTCGTTTACACCCTATTAATCGTTCATTCCTGCATTTTATGTTTTGTTGAATGATGTAAAAGTAACACATTGAATAAGCCTGGCCCATTTTCCTAAAGTTAATCATGTAGGCATTTACCAAGCCGAACTTTCCAATCTGTTTTTTTTTGGGATTAGTATCGAGCGTAAACTGTCGTAATATTTAAGAAGTGTAGATGTAAATTTTATTAATGTCATCATTATATTATACCGTGTATCATTTTCTGAGGCCGGTTATGAAAGTTCGTCACTTCGTCTGTACAAACTTAAAATTTTTAGTTACTGTAAAAAAAAAATCGGAACTGTTCGTTTTGAATTGGCACGAATATTAAATAAGTCCCGTAAATTTTCATGCATTTTCAAACTCAAATTTTACTTTACTGTAGCATGATGAATCGGTAAGTTTTGGGGCACCTTAGTGGATTCAGGCTTGGTACATATCCGGCCCAAAAGAGCCCATTTTCATCTTTCGATGAACGCACCTGATAAACAATTTTAATGTTTATATATACGGATCTTCACCAGCAGAGTTTCTGAATAAGGTTACATTGAATTTAGTCGGAACAACATCCTAAAAACAGTTAAAATATTTCAAGGAATTTAGTTCTCCATTAAGCCTATTTAATACTGAATGATAACCAAAAAAGATTTCTGCCTTTTTTTTTTTTTAATCTTCGGAGAGGCTACGAAGTCGAGGAATCGAATTTTTGATCTCTGGTAACCATTAGTCCCGGAATTTTTTCCTAGCCAACTACACTACCTCACTTTTCTCAAATGGTTTCTGCCTTAATACAAGCTAAAAAGATGAAAATTACTCATGAAATTATACATAAAATATTTAAATGAATATATAAATAAACCATTATGTAGCTTACCTATCAAATTTATGATCTAAAAGTGAACAGCACGACGAGCAGTACAGTGGAGGAAACTGCTGAGAATGGATTTTTTTTAAAAACAGTAAATAAAATAATCAAAGTTAAAGAAACGACATGATTGCTTCGTTTGTTATAAAAACAGCAAAAACCGAATCCGGGATTCGGTTAAGCTATTTTTTTGCTTCACCGAATACGGTATTCGGTTAAGAAGGTGGTTTTAACCTGGGATACAGTGGGTTGCCACAGAAGATCACCATTTTTTTGCTTTTTGGCCTAACCGAATCCCCAATTCGGTGAAGGTTATTTTTTTTCTTTAACCGAATCTCCGATTCGGTGAAGCCAAAGAATTTAACCCGGACCCTTCTCCCTTCTCCCTTCTTCCTTCCCCATTCTTCCTCCCAACCGGGAGCTTTATCCCTTCACGTTGAAAACCAAAACCGAATTTTAACCACCTCCAATCTTCATCATTTTTTATTCTAATAACATATTTTAGTATAATTTTGAGAGGAGAACAAGAAGAACTTCAGATCTACAAGTTTCGTTAGGTATGTAGTTAAATTTTTTATTTGAAAAAAATCCGAAATTTATTATTTTTGTCTAGAATTATTTAGTTTAGTTTGTATTTAGAGTAAATTAGTTTTTTTTAGTGTATTATAGTATAATTTCGTGTATTGTGGTGTAAATTTGGTATATTGTAGTGTAAATTATTAATTTGAAAAAAAATCCGAATTTTATTTATTTTTTAGAATTATTTAGTTTAGTTTTTATGTAGAGTAAATTAGATTTTTTTAGTATATTGTAGTGTAAATTTAGTGTATTGTAGTGTAAATTAGTTTATTATAGTGTAAATTTAGTGTATTGTATTGTAAATAAATTATATAAATATATCATGTAAATAAATTGTATAAATAGTTAGAGTAATTAGAGTAATTTTTTGAGTAATTTAGTGTAAATAAATTGTAAATAAATTCAGTGTAAATATATTTAGTGTAAATAAATTTAGTGAAATAAATTTAGTGAAATAAATTTAGCGTAAATATATTTAGCGTAAAAAAATTTAGTATAAAAAAATTTAGTGTAAACAAATATTTAGTGTAAATAAATTGTGTAAATATGTATAGTAATTTAGTGTATAAATTTAGTGTATTTAGTGTAATTTTAGATTTTGTAGAATGATTTGGTTTGCATGTAGGGTAATCTTGCTCATAATTATTTTTTTAAATAAATGTAGAATAATTTAGGTGTTTTAGTGTAATTTAGATTTTTTTAGTATAATTTAACTTTGTAGATTTTTTAAATTTTGTATGTAGAGTAAATTAGCTTATGAAATTTTTTATGAGTTAACTAATTGGAGTTTTCTTATGTTGTAATTTTATTTATGTTGTAGTGCAAAATGTCTGATGAACAACCCTTGTTGCAATTGAGTGAAGATCAACACAAGATATCGATAGCGAATTCAACGCAGGTATTTATTTAATACCGGTTTGGATTTAAATTTCAAAATAAACTTGTAAGCCACAATTAATTTTTGTTGCTATGGAATTATCGTTCCAGCCTGATTATGCACTGCGTCCTGGTCCTTGCTGAGTTAGCGTTCGTTACCAACCTCGGATGAAAGAAGGTTTGGTGAATTTAGGCTTGTACCAGATGACGCAAGTGAATGATTGTCAGATTGATAAAGCGTTGATCACTGCGCTCGTCGAGAGGTGGAGGCCCGAGACGAATACTTTTCATCTTCCGGTGGGGGAGTGCACAGTGACATTGGAAGATGTCAGCTGTCTGTGGGGCCTACCTGTTACCGGTAAAATATTTTTTGTTACTAATTTATACTTTTGTTATTAATTTATATTTAATGCATGCAAGTAATTTAGTGTAAGTAAATTCTATAAATGTTTAGAGTAATTTATAGTAATTAGTGTAAATAAATTGTAAATGAATTTAGTGCAAATAAATTTAGAGCAAAAAAATTTCGAGCAAACAAATTTAGTGCAAATAAATTTAGTGGAAATAAATGTAATGTAAATAAAATTAGTTTAAATAAATTGTATAAAACACAAATTTAGTTATAAATATCAAGTATATGTTTATCTCTAAAATCTATGTTTACAGGAAAGGCAATTGCTGGACGCACAGATGATAATTGGTCGCAATTGATTGAAGATTGCTTAGGTCATGAGGTGTACGACGGGTTTGAAGACGGTGGTAATACATTTTTTCATTCACAGTGGCACAACAGAGGCAAGGTAGACGAGTATTATAGGATATCAAAATACTACATGCGCCTTAGATGGTTGAAGGACCACTTTAACGGAGACGTGACACAGTACACTCCCTAGGAGACCGTCGACCGACATTCACGGGCATACTGCATGGACTTGTTTGGGTCGGTGATGTTTCCCGATGCGAAATCAAGTTCTGTCCCGATCATGTACCTACAGTTCTTAGAGAATTTGGGACCGCTGGATGAGGACTACAATTGGGGAGGTGCTGTGCTTGCCTGCCTGTATCGCCAGTTGTCTCTGGCTTCCAGAAGGGCAGCGCAATCGATTAATGGTCCATTACTACTGCTGCAGATGTGGTCTTGGACTCGATTTCCTATAGGCCGGCCCAAACCCAAAATCGATTTACCCTTCGGCGGCGAAAACCTATTAGAGAGGATGACTTTTGGTGCAAAATGGACTATTCCGCATGCGTTCGATGGCAACCCTATTAGAGGTACATTTATTTAAATATGGATTTTTGAATATTTTTTTAAATTGTGTTTTTCAATATAATTTAAATATGGATTTTTGAATATTTTTTTAAATATGTATTTGTCATGTGTTCACAACTTAGATACATTGCAATATCGTAACCAATTTGAGCGTATGAGGGCAAATGTTGTCAACTGGATGCCGTATGTGAGTTACGTGCTTGACCAACAACCTTCGCGCGGGGAAAGAGACGGGGGAATATTTATCTGTCGCATGTGGTTGGTCCATTTTTGGGAGTTAGAGATGCATTGTCCTGAGAGGGTTTTGCGGCAGTTCGGTTTATTTCAACAAGTTCCTCCGCCGGCTCCACCAGAGTTTGGGTATATGGAAACCATCCGCAAATTGACCCGTGCAATGGTTTGTACGAAGACGGAGTCAGTACAGACTGGAGCACTCATTGGTTGGAATATACCGCGGCAGAACCCTTTTCATTTGCATTTTTGGGTCCTTACGATATGGATAGGTACGAGTTATTTTTTGTTATGATAAGAATTCGGATATAGTGAATTTAGTAAATTTATTTTAATTGGTGATTGCAGGTATCCCGAGTATATGGACTGGTTCTTCAACAATGGCATGGCATCGCTTTATAAAGTGCACAACAACGACCAAATTCTGAGCCAGCCAGTGCCAGAACCGGAAGGAGAAGTTGGAGATCTCGGGTATGTCTCAGATGCCATGGTGCAAGCTCGGATCGTAAGTATTTTAATTTTAGCGGCTTTAATATATCATTTCATTTTATTTATGAACTATCTTCCATTTTATCTATTGTAATTCTTTTTTTTTGCAGAGATTTCGCCAGTTGAAAGCGACCGCAAAAGGAATTGCGATGGTGAAGACACCCGGCCAGAAGGCTTCTGGACTCCTATTGCTAGAGCATAGTCGCGATACTTTATCCGATCTTGGGCATCTTGACCTGTTCAGAGCCATGGTCGAGAGAGCCGGACTTCCATTTGACATAAGCTGCATCGATATCAGCGATGATACTCCAGACCTGAGAGCGAGAGATGTAACGGTCGAAGTTCCTCCACCTGTTCACAGCGATATTATGCAAGGAATTTACAACTCGCTTGAATCCATTACGATAGACGGAGTCAGACTAGGAGATGATGCGTCGCCATCAGAGCCAGCTCAACCCAGACGCAAGAAAAAAGGCATTTTTAAATTTAGCCACTCGAGATTCGCTAATCCTAGGGGTAGGGAAAACATGGATTGACTTAGTGTAGTTTTTGTGTAGTGTATGTATACTATGAGTAGGAAAAACATGAATTAATTTAGCGGTTCCTCTTCTTCTACGCCTAATACGTGCTTCCTTCTACCTCTATGACAACCCAAATCTCCTTCGTATTTGAAAATCTGAAACTCCGGTAACATTCAAAATTAAATGACACAAAAAATGCAGAAATTCGGTCATATTGCATGGAATTCGAGCAGATTGAAAAACAGAAATTCAGAAATTCAGAAATTCAAAAAGTTCGGCATTCAGAAATTCTACCAGATTGAACATTTAATTATGATTAAATGGCTACATGGATTTTTGGGTTCTTAATATCAAAAGAAAGGCGTCGAAGTCTAGTTTTCAGATAATATAATTTGTATTCACAAAAATATTACGGTTTGCTACAGTTTTGACGATTTGTCGACGGAGGTCAGAAATTATAAAAACAGAAAAACAGAAATTCAGAAATTCGACCAGATTGAACATTTAATTATGATTAAATGGCTACATGGATTTTTGGGTTCTTAATATCAAAAGAAAGGCGTCGAAGTCTAGTTTTCAGATAATATAATTTGTATTCACAAAAATATTACGGTTTGCAACAGTTTTGACGATTTGTCAACGGAGGTCAGAAATCAGAAAAACAGAA
The DNA here is from genome assembly GCA_028015225.1 of Carex myosuroides. Taxonomy (NCBI): domain Eukaryota; kingdom Viridiplantae; phylum Streptophyta; class Magnoliopsida; order Poales; family Cyperaceae; genus Carex; species Carex myosuroides. The sequence continues at coordinate 7,320,469 of CM051470.1, read as the reverse complement.
AAACAGAAATTCATTCTAAAATTCGGAAATGGTCTTCCATTTAAAACAAACATAGTTTTCCATTACAAAAAATTCATCGTTCCTTACGTCTGAATAATTTGTTTATCAGACGTCCAGCCTTCCGACTAACAGATGGTCGGCTACCAGATGGCCCTGCTTGACTGCCAGTTGCCTCTGCATTACTAGCAGATGCAGATGCCTCTGGCCGGGTGCCAGATACGCTTCTCGGTCTTTCTTGTGGAGCAGATGCCTCTGTATACCTAGCAGATGCAGATGCCTCTGGCCGGGTGCCAGATACGCTTCTCCGTCTTTCTTGTGGAGCAGATGCCTCTGTATACCTAGCAGATGCAGATGCCTCTGGCCGAGTGCCAGATACGCTTCTCCGTCTTTCAACAGTTGCCCCTGTACAATGAGGACATAAATATAATTAAGTGTGTAAAATCTTAATTTAATTAAAAATATGTACTAATTCACAATTACGATTTCTAACCTGACGGTCTTCTTCTACCGGATCCCTCTGGACGTTGTACTCCACTGCGTGGCCTACATCGAGCTTCCATAACATCCATAGCATTAGGAATTCGCTTGTGCTTCCTCCTACCCTTGTTAATTTTATCGTTGTCCGGCTTGATTTTAGGCGCGTACAAATCATATGGCCAATTTTCTGCGTTGCCGAAGCTGTGAAACTCACCTCTCCATGTGTTGACATAATTTTCAACGCTATAATAGTGACTTACATATCTCATCGGATCTAGATGTCTCTTACAGCACACCGCCAAGACGTGGTTGCAGGGAATGCCAGTAAATTGCGGTTTCTGGCAGTCACAAACAGGCATTCCCTGCTCCCCTTCTGGAAATCTAACTTCGTACTTCATGTCTCCCTTCACCCCCTACAATCAATAAATCATGTTATTTACATATTACAAATTGAGAAAGTTATACTAAATTTAAGTAAATATCGGACATACCGTTCTTTGGGTTCCATCATGATCGACGACCTCGTAGACGGGAAATTCACCACCCATTGGTATCACTCGGTGCTCCTTTGCTTTGGCAATCCGATGTTCTAACGCTGACATGATTTTTCCTGATAATCTCATTCCATTTCGATGCCAATTTCGAGCAACCGCACCTCTTCTGACATACCAATCCACAACTTTATAGAATGTGCGATCAACTATTGCCGTTACAGGCAGTTGGCGAGCCACTCGGAAAACATTGTTCAATGATTCTGATCCGTTCGTAGTCATAATACCCCACCTATTTCCGTCATGGCATTGTGCCCACTTATGGAGTTGCAGAGGCTCTTCTTCGAGATTTTGCAACATTTTACCACACCACATGATGTACTTGTGAGTAGTAATACTCCTACCTTCTATCATTTCCATACCCTCATCAAACCTCCAAGGTTTCATCTTACCCACAAACACCGTGAAAATTTGTTCAATTACTCTGTCCTTGCACAACTTGTACACATTCGCCGCAATATGATGAGCACACAATCGATGAACTGCTTCACCCCTCTCCTCACACCACCCTAAATCAGGTCGATCAAACACTGAACGGATTGCAGCATGCTGGTCTGATATAACACATACCCGACCGGGGCCGACAACATCTTCGCGTACAAATTGCATAAACCAGCCCCAATTTTCTGAAGTCTCCTCTTCAGCAATTCCGAATGCTATTGGCAGTAATTGCTGTTCTGCATCATAAGCGCATGCCATGAATAGTTTTCCTTTGTACCTGCCGGATAGGTGTCCAGCATCTACACTTATAACTGGTCGGAGATATGGCCAGGATTGAATGCATGGACCGAAAGCCCATGCCACACAGATGAAAATATGTTCGCCCAACGTTGCAGATGGTACGTGCTCAATTCTGTATTTTATACCTGGGTTAGACCTCTGGATTGCACCGAGCATAGAAGGTAGCAGTTCATAAGCTTTTTCCCAAGAACCAAATAAATCGGCAATAGCCAGCTCCCTCCCTCTCCAAATCTTGTTGTATGAAGGCTCCACCGTTTTGTACTCCTGTCTAACTGCATTTCGACATGCTTTTATTGACATCTCCAGGTCCTCCTTGAGACCCGGTTTGATTATATCTGCAATCATCCTGGCAGTCATCTGACGACTGTCTGCTGTACAAGCAGTACTGTAACAATTGTACGCGTATGGGTTTGTTGCAATTGTCCAGTTGCCCGTCTCAGTGGTTTTTGCGTATAACCTCCAAGGACACCCCTCCGCTTTACATGTAACCACATAGACCTTACGATTGCTATGAGATTGTTGTAATTCTAAGTTATGATCTATGGCAAATCCACTCAACTTCGATTTAAGATCAGCTTTGGATTCAAATATCTGTCCCACCGAAAATGGACCGTCGGTTCTGGGTGGATAACCAAAAAATGCTTCATCCTTGTACGGCATCGGCACATCGTCATGAAATGCCGAACAAGGATGCTGCAATCCCCGATTAATAAAAGGAATAGACGATTGCCACTCATTCCTTACTTCTTCCATCCTAATCTGATCCTCAATTTCGGCCATATCCTCTTCCCCGACAACTGGCTCACCAGGGTCAGAGCTTGTGTCTGAGCCAGTATCATTATTCAGCTGGTCAAAATAATCATGCAAATCACCGGAGGGTATTTCGGTGGTTTCATCACAATGTATGGGTGAATCATTCACCGGTATGCCTCTGCTAGTTCCAGGTACACTACCCGGGTACGGGTCATAATTGGTCTGACTAACAACTGGTACTGACTCAACCACTAATTCAAGAAGTTTAAAATTCAGTACCGGAGTGGCATTCGCAAGCACCATATCCCAGATCGTTTCGTGGTCTACATTGAACAACAGGTATTTTTCTGCTGAGCCAGGTGGTGCCGTGTTCAAACGCGCGCTGATTGTCAGATCGAACCGGCTAGGGAGCAAACGAATGCCAACATATATCTGTCTTCTTAGCTCATCAAGACTAGTTGAGTTAGTAACAGAAAATGTACAGGTCGGTGCGTCTGTAATTTCGCATCTGTGGTACACATTTATTAATACTTGAGACATTTCCTGAACAAAAATTTCACGATCAACATTCGATAATTTTTAATTTTACAGCAAAAATATGATCATAATTGAAAAAAAAAACTTACTACAATCTTCAGACGAACGCTAGAAACACAATGAAGGGTCCGATCTGTGATTTGGAAAACTGAAACTGTTTACACTGGAGAACCACGAAAGTCTCGGAGAGAAATGAAGTTTTCTCTGTCTCTCTGTCTCTTCTGTCTCTCTGTCTCTGAAATAAATAATTACGAAGAGAAGCTCTTGGGAAGGTAAATGATTGAGGAGAGAAGAGAGAATAATGTAATTTATAGCCAATTCGATTTAACAAAACAACAAATAGCCAATCAGATAGCCAATATAGTCAATCAGATAGCCAACATAGCCAATCAGATAGCCAATTCGGTTTAACAAAATAACAAATAACAAATCAGATAGCCAATCAGATAGGTTATTCGGTTAAAAAAAATAATAAAATACTCATAACCGAATACTCTATTCGGTTAATAATAAAAAAATAAAAAAATTACCTAACCGAATACTCAATTCGGTGTAAATAAAAAATAAAAAAATTGTCTAACCGAATCCCCTATTCGGTGTAGAATAAAATATAATAAAAAAATAACGTAAACCGAATTGGCTATTCGGTTTACAATAAAAAATAAAAAAAAAATCTTAACCGAATTACCAATTCGGTTAATGTGGGTGTTACACGGAGTTTACATAGTTTACGGGATTCGTTGAAAATATGCTTTAACCGAATAGCGTATTCGGTGAAGCGGAAAAAAATAGCTTAACCGAATCCGGGATTCGATTTTTGCTGTTTTTATAACAAACGAGGCAATCATGTCGTTTCTTTAACTTTGATTATTTTATTTACTGTTTTTAAAAAAAATCCGCTGAGAATTGCTTGGATGAGCGTTGTGGTATTATATTCTCTTAACTTTATTATAATTAAGGCAAATTCTTCTATGAACATAAGGACCTATTTGTAAAATGAGCATATTTTCATTTTCAAAGTTCAAACAGTCGATCTGACCGTTCAACATTATCTCCATATTAAAATGTACTTGAAGGTCAAATTTTACATTTTTTTGAATTTTTGTACTATTTATTAAAATGGGTACAAAATTCAATGGTCTGAATTTGATTAGTTTTGTAAAATACTTAATAAATAGTAAAAAAATTCAAAGAAATGTAAAATTTGACCTCCAAGTACATTTTAATATGGAGATAATGTTGAACGGTCGGATCGACTGTTTGAACTTTGAAAATGAAAATATGTTCATTTTACACATAGGTCCTTATGTCTATAGAAGCATCCCTCTATAATTAATATCATATTTGTATAGATTTATCTTCTTGAAGCAGCCAAATGACGTCTCGCTTTCCGACATTAATTACCCTCCAGAAATAGTAAAACATAGGACGGGGGAAATTAGTCAAGATTACATTGAAAAAAAAGGTCAGAAGCCCATTTTCAATTTTGTTTGAACGCAATTGATGATACACACTTTATATATATCTCCATTCCATTAGGCATTAGTAAGCACATTGATGTCCTGATCCGCCAACGGTTACGGCTGAAAGATGAAATTTCAGATTTAATATCAGCCCTCCAATCACATAATCTGCCATTTTTTGATTAAATGTATCTCTTTTATGTGTAGAAGACTATATTTAGTTAAAAATATACTCGCTACATGTATAGCCACACATAATATTGCGCTGACGCCCTCTTTTTCTCTGATTTGGAATCTACGAAGAGAACATCTCTCTTGATTTTTCTCTTTTCCCCCGTGAATCCTAATTTCTCTGTAGCCGCCATGGTTGGCTTCTCCTCCGGTGAATCATCTCGGCGGTGGAGGCACCGTCACAAGGACTCCTCGCTCATGATGCACAAGGCTTCTCCTCCTCCAGCCAATCATTTCGCTGCGCCTGCCATGGTTGATTTCTCCTCCTACGACGAATTATCTCGGAGGAGGCGCCGCCACAAGAACTCGATCCTCGCTCAAGGCACGTAAGTATCAGCGCTGAGGGATGAAGCGCCGCCACCGCCTTCGCCGCCGTATATCTCCCGTCGATTCTTCCACTTCCTTATCGACAGTTTTAAGTTGTAAATTGGGAAAAGAATGGCAATGTGTAAGAAAAATTTTATTTCTCATTTTCTATAAATCCTGATGTGATTTCTTACAGCTTTATTATAGGTGTGGGGCGCAAATTACTTTTGCTGTTCTCAGTGCAATCCTGAAATTTTGGGCACCGTTTACCATTGTATGTTTGGATTAAGTTCAAAGTCTGGTGGTTATTGATGATGGTTATTAATGAAAGTGCAAATTAAAGTACTCTATATATCCTATGTATTCCTGGTTCTTAGTTTTGATTTGTTTGATTGAGAGGCTGAAGTGGAATATGTGAAAGGACATTATGAGTCCTGACGTCCTGAGTTCTTAGTTTTTCCCACTTCATTAACTTGTCAGGTTTCAGAATTAAGATCAAGTACCTGACGTCCTGAGTCCTGACCCACTCTTGACTCTTGAGGAATATATCCAATGACAAGCAAAGAAGAACAAATATCCTGCTTTCAAGAAGAAGGAAAATTTTAAAGCCTTTCTTAGTAATTTTCTCTATATTTTGTGTTTTCTTGCAAAGGTGTTGCTAAGAGATCCGACCGAAGAGAATGTAGTACCAATGGTGGAGGAGCTTAGGAGAAGATTACCACTTTATGTTCTGCAAAATGATGCAGATGCCCCTAAAGAACATGGTTAGTGATTACAATTGCATTTACGCCATCATAGTATTAGTTCCGAAAAATTATTTCATTGACACCGTACTGGTACACAGAATTCACTCATATCAGCTACCGTACCAATGAAAATCCGATAATTTATTTCAATTGAGGAAAAGCCTTGTGTACTGGTATGAAATCTATAGTGCAATAAATTGCTATTTAAACTGCTTCTTATATCCTTCAAACCAAGAAATAACATACATAACCATACAAAATAGAAAATATATCTAGCAGGCCCTCCTTGAAGGCAAAAAGTATCTTCTATACCCTATCATTTGCTATTACTCTGGAAGTTCCACAAAAATGTCCTCCACAAAATATGAGGAAAAAATCAGGGGTAATTTTGGAATAGGACAAGACAAGAGTGCGTAAATTAAAGAGTGCCATGACAAGACTCACTGGCCTGGTCCAAAAGGTCATTTAAACTTATCCTATAGATTAATTTATTTTAGTAGTTTGTTTACAAACATATGCGTAAATTAATATCCATTTTTCTTTTACTAATTAGGCAAGGGATGAACTGGAGCAACTACTGGATGACGACGATGACATGGGAGATCTCTACTTGTCGAGAAAAATGGCAACCTCTCCAATTAGCGGGTACAATGCTCCCAATTGGGTACCCACTTCGCCGACCATAGCATCCAAGATTTCTAGAGCAAGTTGAGCTAGCGCCGCAACTATACATGAAAATGAGAATGATGTAGAGGAGCTTGAAATGTTACTAGAGGTTCTTTTCTGTATTTTGTTTTTATTTATTGTATCCTTTTACCACAAAGTATCTCTATTAATTAGTAAATTTAGTATTCTTTTTGTTTCCATCTGTATCACAACTGAATATTGTGTTTGTGATCTGTGCAGGCTATTCATGCAAATAGATGGAACTCTGAATAAATTGACCACAGTAAGAAGTTTGGATGTCTTTATTCCATGAAATGAATTGAATATTAGACCTAAACTGGAATATTATTATTTTTGCTTAAAATTCAGGTACTTGTAAATTAATTATCAGCTGAGAGAATACATTGATGACATAGAGGATTACATTATTATTTAGGTACTTTTGCTTAATATTCAGTCCACTTTGTTTTGTACAATTGATGTTGTAAATCTATAGACCAATGGATTCCTTTATTAGTATTTGTTGCTTTATTAGTATTCCTCAATGAATATGTCACATACCAGTATACTGATATATCAGTACATTTGTGATTTTGGTACCACACCTGTACATTTTGGGTTTCTGGTATACTGAAATAATTGTTCATCGATTTCCACTTGCCAATGATATTATGCTAACACAAGATTCTTGAAAGAAATACTTTTTCTTAAGTTTATACAAACCATCCAATATAAATCCAGTGAAAATAATTAATAAGCCTTTTTTTTTTGCTAAACTAATAGCAATTATGAAAACTGATACATATACATATACAAACCATCCAATAGAACAACAACAACAACAACATCAACAAACCATCCAATAGAAATTCGGTGAAAATAATTAACGAGTCTATATTTGACCTATTTGTATGAAAACTGATACATATGCAATTATGAATGTTTACAAGGTCTTTACAAGGTCTTATTTGTAAAAGTTGTAACTTAAAACCGATGTGCTTCCTCATTCTTTCTATCAGGCAATCTCAAATCTAAGAGAAGAAGTCGGTGTGAACAGTGGACGATTGCAGCAAATGTGATGTGTTCCTTGTGGAGAATCACCAACTTTTGAAAAATTCAGCTTTTACATGTCACAGATCTCAAATGAAACACTGGTGGCATCGACTTTGGGTAGGCCAATTGCAACTGTTACTAACATATCATTTAAGAATGTTGCTTATGTACATAAATGTCATTTAATATGTCATTTAATATGTTCAAATGCCTCCATTTTTTGTGCCTCCACCATGCCTCCATTTTTAAAACTTTAATAACTCCAAATTTAAAACTTAAAAGTCAAAATAAAACCGTTGGATATGATCTACAATATTTTATCTATGTGCTCATAAAAAATTATCACATTTTGATTTTATTTTTATGTGAATCAATAAGTTGAAAAATCAACGTCTAGAAATTATCCACATTAGTACATTTTTACAAGCTCTTGATGACAACCAAAACAAAATTGAAATGTCATAATTTTTTACACGTGCATAGATAAAATGATGTAGATCATATCCAACGGTTTTATTTTGATTTTTTAGTTTTAAATTTTGAGTTATTAAAGTTTTTAAAAATGGAGGCATGGTGGAGGCATGAAAAATGGAGGCATTTGAACCCTCCTCTTTAATAAATGCTATTTATTATTTAGTCTAACTTTTTATGTGAATGTGTTATTTTGTATGAGATTTTTTTGTTTTGTTATAATATTTTCCCGTTGCAACGCACGGGCAAGATACTAGTATATATATAAGGATCTTCACCTTACGAGTTTCTGAATAAGATAACATTGAAATTAATTGGAATAACATTCTAACACATTCTAAGAACAATTAATTTCAAGGAATTTAACTCTTTATTAAGCCTATTTAATAGTTAATGGTACGCCTACTTGTTTGAATTGCACCAAAACCAAAAAGGATTCTGCCCTAATACAAGTCAAAAAGATGAAAGCTACTCATAAATATATATATAAAATATTAACATGAATGTATAAACAAAATACCTTCTGATCATATTAAAACAGATTATATCAAATTCAAAACATGTGTAACTAAGTCACTAGATCAGATGAACTCACAAAAAATGCATATATTAATTATATACACCAGAAATAAAATTATGTTCCTACTCTTGTAAGTTCCATATCACTATATAATTATGTATGTAATAAAAAGATAATATTCCATTTTAATCTACTGCTGGGAGGTCGTCTAATATATTAATTAACTTGCCGGTCTGAAAAGGATGAACTCTCATAATTAAGCATGACTTTTTTTAAATTATTCCTTGCTGAAACCATTTTCATATTAAGATTAACCTATTAAAATCCAAACAAATCACTCAACTAATTGATGTTACCTCTAATATTGTTATCATTAATTTGCAAAACATTTCTTTTTTTTTGTTCAACATAATTGTATCTAGTACATGGTTGTTCAAATAATGTTTCTAATTTCAAATCCAAGATAGGATACCACTATGCACATTGAGGGCCGAAATTTTTATTTATATCATTTTAACAAAATAAATTAATAAAATAACCATCGTTTCTGGTCAATTCTAAATCTAACACGGCCGCAGAATGCCGGAGCGGACCCATATGGGGGGGGCCGCAGAATGCCGGAGCGGACCCCCATATGGGTGCGCTCCGGCATTCTGCGGACCCATGTATATATATATATATTTTTTTATCTCGTTTACAGCTTTGACTTTCATTCCATATTCAAACCTTGGCACGCATCCCTAAACCAACAAATACTAAACAAACCATATGGGTCCGCAGAACCAACAAGTAGCTGTGCGGCCTATGCCTTGGTAAAAAAAAAAAAAAAAGAAAAAAAAAAGAGGGTCCGCAGAATGCCGGAGCGGACCCATATGGGAGTCCGCTCTGGCATTCTGCGGCCCCCCCATTTGGGTCCGCGCCGGCATTCTGCGGCCGTGTTAGATTTAGAATTGACCAAAAACGATGGTTATTTTATTAATTTATTTTTAAAAAATGGTATAAATAAAAATTTCGGCATTGAGGGTGTGCCTTTACTATCTGTTCAATATTTTCAGGAAATGTTATTTTTCATTCCAAAAGTTCTTTTCATTAATTTAGTGTTTGCATTCTCTTCCTCTCTCTTTCTCTTCTCTTCCCCTCTTTGTTGTTTATTTGACTTGATATCTTGTCCTGAAGCCTCTTTGATACCTCTCTGTATACTGGTACTCGTTGGAACCAGTGTATTCTGTATACATGCATTATCAGTTGCGATTTCAAGAACTAAGTTGTGAAGCTTTTTAAGTATGAAAGTCTGTTATGTGAAATTTGTAATATATTATTGTCAGAGGGTGTATATTGAAAAGTTAAATAAACTGTTGGGCCTACAGGCTCAATTAGGAAAATTTAATAGAAATTGTAATGGGCCATAATTTTCTAGTATTTCTTTTCCCTTTTGCTTCATTGAAGCAGAAGTTTAATTAGATTAATTAAAGAGAAAGTGAGAATGAGTTGTTAATCTGAAATTAAATTTGGATTTTTCACCTCTGTATGTTATTTTCTAAATTATTTGTTTCCACCGTTTTATTGAATTTAATTGTAATACTATTTCTAAATTATGTACTGCTACTTCTAAACTTTTAATTTTCATCTCATTTAGATTTTCTAACTGTGTAATATTTTTTAATTAAATCATCCTATTTTAAATTTAATTTTTAATTAAATACATGCAGAAGGTAAGAAAAAAATTCAACTTAAAACCCTGACTTAAGTAACAAATTTCAACCAAATAAAAATAGTTTAAACCATAACTTAAGTAACAAGTTCTAATCAAACAAATGTAATTTAAAATAACTAATCTAAACCTTCCTAACGTTAAGTCTCCATCAAACATATCCAATAAATACAAAAACTCTTTATTTTGTAAATCTCACCAAACTTGTACAATAAGTACAATTTTTTTTTATAAATCTCCCTCTACAAAAATTGCAACTGCATACAGGAAACAGCTTGTAATCTCAAAAGCAAGTGTTTGAGTCCCATTTGTTCCTCCGTTTCTGAATAAATGGAGTCCTCTTTTTTCAAATAATTAAATGGAGAGAACACAGTAAGGCATCTTCTTTTTCAAATAGACACAACTTAGGTATATTAGACCAATTGACATTTTCCACATCATAAATTAGGTTAAAAGTAGTAAAACACACTAGTTACTAGAAAATATTCAGTAATTTGACTTTTTTTTTTTTGAGAAAAAATTATCCCAGACCAGACATTTGTATATGTTGTATACCCTAAATACAATACAATATATGATCCTGTATGAGTGATATACTAATAGCTCACTGCACTCAGTCTATATAATAATTTCCCTTTAATTATGTTCTCTCATTTAGTAGTATAAATACACATTTGAGTGAATGAGAATGTCATCTATTTTAAAATACCATTTAGTTTTAATCCTAGAGAGATATTAAACTAGAAGATTCCGCCTCTATCTCCATTAATTTGCAAGGTAATTATACTATTTTCTTAATTTTTTGCTTCATCTTTGACTTAGTTTAGAAGTTGCAGGCCATTTTGTGAAGATTTTTGAGAAATTAGGTTCTACTTTCCGAATAAATCATATAAGTTAAGCTAAAATTTCCATTTCACTTATATTGTGTGATTTATCATTTGTTTAATCCGATTTAGGATACGATAAGAATTTAATATTTGTTAATTTCGTGGAGAAATTTGTTGAATTTTGTGGATCATATATAATGTTAGATAAATAGAATTTTCTTACTTTACTTCAACTAAGATAAATTTGTAATTGAATAAAAGTGTCACACCTCGAATTCTAGAGATGTAAAACGAAAATGAGTACAATATCTTGATTTAAATAAAAAATAATCAAAAATAGAAAGATACAATTGAGATCAATTCCACAACAAGCTAATTTGGAGGCTAAGGCAAGAGAGGCGCATGGCATAGAAAGAATACCCTAGGTTTGGAATGGGCCTAGATTTTGTAATTGTTTGGGCCGGGCTTTGGGATTTAGGGTTTATATTAAGGTTTAGGGTTTAAGATTAATTAATTACTAAATCAATAAATTTATTCATCTATTAATTTTAGGCTTTCAGTTTTCTTGCAATTAATATTTGAAAAAACAATCAGCTTTTCCGCTTTACTATTAAGAAATAAATAGTACAACTTAACTAATTAGGAATTTTTCAAAACCTTTACCTTCGTTCAAGAAAAATCAATTCTAATATATTATCCGTTCATCTCATACATTGTTTCTGTACTACAAAAAATATCTTAAATTGTAAAAGTATTTTACTGTTGTTCTTCTCTATTTCAATATCTTTGATTAGTTTTAGAGATTTTGTAGGCTATATTGTATAAAATTCTGAAGAATTTAGGACTTTCTTTTTAACCTCCAAGTAAATCTTGGAAATATATAATTCTTTTTCCACATATTCTCATTGATTATTTTTAATCGGTTTTGTGTTACCTCAAATTCTTGTTGAATTTTTTTTCATTAGGTGTTTTGATTAATGATTTGTAAAGGATCAATATTTTATTGGATATAGTTTTTGAAATACAGTATAGCTCTGATTAGAAAAAGGCGTCAAAGCGTCAAATGCCAGATAGATTATTTAAAAAGTTATATAATAATCTATGAAGATTAATTGGTTCTTTGAAGAATAATTTGGAGATATATGGTTGCATTTCTTTCTTTGTTAGTATAATTTTAATTTAATCTAATCTTCACAATTTGTTATTTGAAACCCTAATTTTTTGGGTTTGATATGGCAATATTTGTAAAATCAATAAAGATTATGGACAATACCTCTGTTCATCTTTCTAATAAAACAAACTCATTTATGATTCTATATTATTCGATTAATTAGACCACAAATCAGGGAATTTTGAGGGAGAGATTTTTTATTTATTTGACTTAAGAACTGCATATTGTTTGACTAGTTGTAGACTTCTTTTTTAACCTCCAACTAAATCTTGAAACTAGTGATTCTTTTTCCACATATTTTGATTGATTATTTTTAAATTGTTTAGTGTTATCTGAAATCCTTGTTGAAATATTTGTCATTATGTGTTTTAATTAATTAACTGTAAAGGATCAATTTATTATTCTTTATACAGTATACAATATAGCCCTGATTAGAAAGAGGCGTCAAAGCGTCAAATGTTAAAGAGAGTATTAAAAAATAACAATCTACGTACAAAGATTAGTAGGATCTTAATTTGAAGAATAATTTGGAGACATATGGTTTCTTTGATTTCTTTGTTGGTATGATTACAATTAATTTAATTATTAGAAAGTAATGTCTAAATAATTTCGCACAAGATTTACTTAGTAATATGAGAGATTTAAATACATTGCATCTAAACATAGTCATAATCTATCTAAAAGAGAAAAATGCTCCAATATTGTAAGACATCTATAAACATTCAAGTATTAGCAATAATTTTTTTTTAGAGTTGAGTAACTTTCTTCTTATGGCTTTTGTTGTGTCTAGTTTTTTTCTCTTCAATATTTGTCCTGCCTCACCGCGCACGATCATAGGAGGAGGAGTTGGAAGAAGAAGAATACATTTTGAATTTATTCAACACAATCCTCAACACCTTCAAGATCAAGAAGGTATTTTGATATACCTTAAATTTTAATTTAATCATCTTCTCCTTTTGTTATTTGAAACCCTATTTTTAAGTGTTTGATGGCAATATATATTTGTAAATTCAATATTAAATACATGTTGATTTCTTTCTAATAAAATAAACTCATTTATGAATTATGATTCACAATCTTTTCGATTAGACCACAGCCAAGGAATTTTGAGGGAGATATATATTTTTATTTATTTGACTTAAGAACTGTATATATAGTGTTTATCGTGATTTTTTATTTTTACATAATATCATGAATTTCTTGTTTTTACCTTGTTGTTGTAATATACAGGTTTTTATAAAATATAAAATAATATAATATATGATGATAATAACGGTTGTTATTGTTTACATAAAATGACAAAACGGCAATGACATAATAATTATTGTATAGACCTTAAAAAATTATTGGATAAATAATGATTATATAAAAATAACTATGATAGAATTTAATAAAATAATTAATATTAAGTCCCAGTATATAATATAAAATAGTAATAATTGCTATTCGGTTCACCACTAATCTGCTATTCTCTGTCTTGTTTGCTCGAATAATATATTTGTCTATTCTAATATTAATTCAGACTCATCAATTTGAGTTTGACAAACTTTTGTTTTTTTTCAGTTAAAATAACGTGCTGTTTTGCTATTTCACTGTACCCACAGTTGCAAAAGCGAGATGAAAACTATGTTGGATTAAATTAAAATAAATATGAGAAAATTATATTTTTCAAAATAGAATATATCTAGATCTTCTACATAGAATGGATCAATACGCTTCGAAAACAGACCAAATCGGACCTAAACGAATAACATATGAGTAAAATAAGAATTGCATAAGCAGAACAGGGGAGGACCTGGGAGCGTCCTTCCGAGTTGTACTGGATCCGAATAACCACCCATGTTTGGTCGCTGACGGGTCAGAGAACGTGGGCGAAACGGGTCAGTTCTGGATCATGCGTTCGTGGGGAGTGCCGGAGTGGAGTCATGGTCTTAACTGTTTTCTGTGCAGTTTTTTATCTGTTTTGCCTATAAATAGATTTCTGAAGCAGAATTCATATTTTATGTTATTAGAGAGATTCTAGCCTGTTAGAAATTTAATTTGTATTTTGTACAAATTAAATCTTAATTTTTCCGCTTCAGAAAATTAAGTCCACATATAGAGAAACTTGAGTGTTTTTTTTTTTTTGCTTCAAGCACGCCCGTAGGCAGAGAAACTTGAGTTGTTTGGCATCGAGAAGGTGATCTAAGAGAGGCACGCTTGAAGAAAGCAACTGTTCCAATTCAAAAGACTTCAGCTGCAATTAAGGTATACTATTACTTCCTATTTATTGATTCTAATCAACCAACAAATTCTGAGGTAGATCTTCCTTAGATGGTATTTTTTTAATTATTTGTTAATAAAATAATACCAAATCCGGAATTAAGGATTCTGATTCCCAACAGGGAAAGTTTGAAAATATTAAGTTTGCTGACTTCGTTTGTCAAAATAATAGACCAGAAGTGTTCATCTATAGTCTATAGAAATCACAAGAAATTATCTTATGCGTGCTACCAATTAGGAAAAATGGTTATATCAAAGGAAGCTGATATGAGTACCCGCAGTTGAGTATCCGCATTGTACCCGCATCTAAACTGTCATAACTGTTTTTGGGGACCGCACTTAAATTAATTCACATACAAAATGGAAAGTATTTATACCTAAATTATCAAGTATTCATATATAATTCATCAAGTATTTATATCTAAGATATCAAGTATTTAAAAAAAACTGGACACAATACCTACTCATCTTTACACGTTTTTCAAGGTGGTTTTTTTTTTCTCCGGTCAATCTAACCAATTTTTGGGATGATCTATGAGGAATTTTACAAATTTAAAACCACGAACACGTTCTACACAATTTTATCTTTCAAATGAGATCCATGATGACATACTTTTACACGTTTTTCAAAGTATCAAATATTCAAATATGAAAAGTATTCATACAAAATAGAAAGTATTCATACCTAAGATATCAAATATTAATAGTAATTCATCAAGTATTTATACTTAAGATATCAAGTATTTAAAACCAATTTTTTTTAAAACCAATTTTTTTTTTGTCGGCACTTGTAAATTTATTTTACAAGTATTAATAGTAACATTGTGAAGTATTTATATCTATACAAGACAAGTATTTATATCTATACAACGAACTACATATATGATATATGAATTTTCCTTAAATAACTGTACCCGCACCTTTTTTTGAAAAATTCTCGCGTCGTACCCGCACTAGGGGACCACACAACCGTTCTAAAACTATAATTTTATTTTACAAGTATTAATAGTAACATTGTGAAGTATTTATATCTATACAAGACAAGTATTTATATCTATACAATGAACTACATATATGAAAAATTCTCGCGTCGTACCCGCATTAGGGGACCACACAACCGTTCCAACACTGTAATTTTATTTAACAAGTATTAATAGTAACATTGTGAAGTATTTATACCTATACAAGACAAGTATTTATATCTATACAATGAACTACATATATGATATATGAATTTTCCTTAAATAACCGTACCCGCACTTTTTTTTGAAAAATCCCCGCTTCCAGTTTCGAAATCGCTAGACGATCGTCTCCAAATCGCCTTGAAATCGCCTCGAAATCGATCTAAAATCGCCTCAAAATCGCGGAAGCTTCGAAAAAGGAAGAAACGGAGAGAAAGGGAAATTTAAAATTCAAACTGGAAAGTATGTAAATTAGTTAATTGGTAGTTGTGGGGACCGCTTACAGTTATGGCAGTTAATTGGGAATGAATTAAGTGCGGGTACGATGCGGGTACTCAACTGTGGGTACTAAAATAATTATTCTATATCAAATTCATTGATATATCGGGTTGTCCTTTTTAGTATACTATGTTATGTTTTCCAAGACTATAGATTTAATTCCATATTTGCTTTAAAAAATGAATTTTGTTTGACAAGATTCTATAATAGAACAAAAACTAAAATCTTAGTGATTTTGTTTTGAAAAATTGGTAATTTTTTTACTGTTTGTTATCACTATATATACCTGATAATTCAAAAGATCAAAACACCACCATCGATTGAAAATCTAATACATCTCACTTAAATTTGCTAATTTTCTCTCTTATATTTGATCAGCCATGTCGAGTTATCAAGGTGGTCGTGGTGCACAAGGCCGTGGTTATCAAGGTGGACGTGGTGCACAAGGCCGTGGTGGCCGAGGCCAAGGTGGTGGTCCCCACCATGGTGGCAGTCAATATGACAATACAGCGAACCCAAACTGGAGGAGAACTCATGATGATCATCCCCAACACCCGGGTAGAGGTCGAGGTGGTGGGCCATACCCAGGCCAGAATCCACGGGCACAATACCCGGAACCAAGGGGTCGACCGGGCAATTACATGGGCCCCACCCCAAGAGGACCCAGTCATCAAGAAGTGTATGCTTCACCTCCACAGAGAGTAAGGGCCCCACATGCAGAGTATCCTGCTCCAGCACAGCAACAGCAAGCACACGGGTTGTATTATGGGACTGTACCTGATCTGCACCAAGGAAATCAACCAAGGCAACCGGCAGTAATACCAGAAGTCACTCCAGAGGCAACTGGTGGTGGGGTAGCACAGGAACCGGCCGATGCAGCTCGGCTGGAGGAACAAATGTCAGAGATGGCAATACAGCCGGCAACACCGTCACCATTGAAGTTCCCACGCAAGCTGGGAAGGGGGACCCGCGGCCATAGGATACTAGTCAGAGCCAATCATTTTCTAGTGCAACTGCCTACAAAGGAGTTGCAATTGCACCACTATGATGTATTTTTTTTTAAAAATTGTTGTTCCTTTTGTTATTGAAATGTGTTAATTTTTTGATGAAAATATATTCTTTGTTATAAATCTTAATTAATTTTATCAGGTCAAAATAACACCTATTGTGACATCACGTGGGACGAACCGGAGTGTGATGCAAGCCCTAGTGAGAGAGTACCAACAGTCACACCTGAATGGACGGTTGCCGGTGTATGATGGAAGATCGAATCTCTACACTGCGGGCCCATTCCCCTTTGCGTCTCAAAGTTTTACAGTCACTCTCCCTGATGAAAACCGGCACCGGTAAATAATGTGTATCTTTTGTACCTTTTTTTTCTTTCTTTCTTTTTAGTAATTATACTGTGGGCCTGCTCACTTCATTGTTCATTCTTTTTACCAAATTGTTATATCATTTTAAGTAAAGAGAGTTGAACTTGAACCCCTGTTTTGTATTGACTTAACAAATCTCTCCATATATTGTACGTATGAATTACAAATCAAAATGGGTTTAGGGATACATAGTCTATTTTTTACTAACAGGCCTTTTCATCTCAATAATATAACAGTGATTTGTCAGTAAACAATTCTGATAATGTTGATGTTAGTATGGTAAATCAAACTATGAATTATGTACTTAAATTATATGCATCTGTTTTGATCCTGTACTACAGGGAGGGGAGGGATTTTAAAGTGGAGATATCTCTTGTCAGTTGCCCTAATATGAGAGATCTAGAGATGTTTCTGGCAGGATTGCAGCCTAATGCCCCCCTGGATACAATTCAAGCTCTTGATATTGTTCTTCGTGAGTGCCTATCGAACAGGTAAGAAACTTAACAATGTAGAAATATATATAATATCATGCCCTTGCAATTTGAGAACTACTCAGCATTCTCGTACCCTTCTCTTAAAATTGAATAAATTGACATATATGACCTTCACTTTCCTAAACACTGAAAAGGGGTCTAATTAATGTCCATAATTATCTTCTTTATTTATGTGAATAATAATAGTGGCAGAGAAAAGGTTTTTTGTCTAAGATAAGTGTTTCATGTCATGTGTTGCAGAGTCAGACATTGACAGTTCTTGTTTTTCAGGGTAAGTTATTTTACAGTCAGAAGTGAAGTAATCCCTGTCTTTTGTCCTGGCATGCATCGAACCTTCATAATGTAAATATTTTACATTTTTTTTGTTTAATTCAGCAATGCAATTGTGCAAGTGGGGAGGTCATTCTTCTCTGACGATTTTGGGAAATTTAATCTGGAAGGTGGAGTAGACATCTGGCGAGGAATTTACCAAAGTCTTCGTCCGACTCAAATGGGCCTCTCTCTCAACCTCAGTAAGTATCTGTACCAGTTCCCAATTCAAAAAATTTAGCTTTATTTGTTGTCCCAGTTCATTTTTGCAGGGTCTTTATTATCTGTCGCTCTTTTAAGGCGTTAACTTAAATGAATTAGCTGACATTAGTTTATTATGGAACTTTTCAGATACTACAGCGACGAGTTTTATTGAACCTGTATTGGTAACACAATTTGTGTCACGGCTTATTGGAAAAGACCTTCAAACTAGCATATTGACCGCTGCCGACATAGCAAAGGTAATTACCTTCTTTCAGTTTTAAAATTCAAGGATGTGTTGGGTACTTATACTAAAATATTTCACTAATGACATATTGCTACTCTGTTTTTTTAATTTGTATATCAGATTAAAAGAAACTTGAAGGGTGTAAAAGTTGAGGTTACTCATCTCGGCCAAATACGCAGAAAGTATCGCATATCCGGATTGACCGCACAAGCCACTAGAGATTTAACGTAAGCACCAAACTTTTTCTTACTTTTACATTCTGCTATTGGCTTCCGGTTATGTATATTGCTATTAGTAGAGATCAAGTTCTATTTGGTTTTCTTCTTTCAGATTCTCATTTGGTAAGGAGGGCATCCGGAAGAAAGTTGTAGATTATTTCAGGGAAAGTCATGGTGTTCATATCAAACACCTCAATATACCATGTTTGGATGTCGGGAATAACCCGAAAAAGCCGACTTATCTCCCCATGGAGGTATGTACTCGATCTACTATTTAGTGAAGATCTTATTGTATTAAAAAAGCACATGAAAATAGCTTGAGCACAAGCTAGGTATTAATCTCATATCGTTACAAAAATTTCCATATTATTCATGTCTACCTATCTAAAATAAGATAAGATCCTCATTTCTTGTCACATGAGAAATTTTTAGTAATGTCTTAATGAAAAATGTAGATCAGTAGATCTTAATCTCTTTGGTTCCCTTTTTCATGTCTTATTCTTTGTGCATATCTTGATTAAATCATGTCCTAATTGTTTGTCAAATGAGTAAATAAAGGTAAAAGCATTGTAATATACAAGCATCTACTCAGCATTACTAAGAAAATGTCACATTAGAAGATAACTTTTTGTTGGATATTCAGATTGTCGGAAAATTTGAGGTTTTGTTCCAAGCCTTACAATATATCTTTGGTGAATTCTATTGGAAATATTGAGATATTGTTTTCTAAGATTTGTTATACTCAAATATTTATCTTCATATGTGAAAACAAATTGTAGGTGTGCATGATCATTAGGGGGCAGAGGTATCGGAAAAGGTTGAATGAGGGCCAGACGACTGGTATGCTACGGGCCACTTGTCAAAATCCTGGGGAGCGTCAAAGCAGCATTATTAACGTATTAATCTTAATGAACCCCAGAAAAAATCTACAGCCTTTTCCAATTTGCATATTATAATTTTTCCTATTTATTTTTTATACACAGGCATTATTGAGAGATAACAGATACAATGAAGATACTTATGCCATAGAGTTTGGTTTAACTGTCAGCGAGCAAACCACCACTGTTGAGGCTCGTGTTCTTCCTCCACCTCTGGTACCTCTAATTTTACATGTTCATTAAAATTTACCTACTATACCTTCTTATGTTCATCTTAATTAAACTAAGTACCTGATCTTATTAATTTCCTAGCCTTTTATTTGGTTGATCTGGTAGACTCTTAATTCACAAATTAAAAAAAGAGATAAAGATTGATTATCATTTTAAGATCTGTTTTCCTTTTTCTAATATTACCATTCAATTTGTTTTATTTTTATTATGCAGCTCAAGTACCATGACACGGGTGCCGAAAAGGAGTGCATGCCAACATCTGGTGCGTGGAACATGAGAAATAAGGTACATGTTTTGGTCTTCTTTTCTCTCTCCCTCCACCCCCTCTCCCTCTCTCTCTCTCTCTCGCTCCTGAGGCTCTTTCTCTAACAAGGATTTGAATTAAATGGTATGGATGCAGAAATTGGTAAACGGTGCAAAATTAAACTTCTGGTACTGCATCTCTTTCTCACCTCAAGTTGGTGCAAAGGATGCCGGATGGTTTTGCAAAAGACTAGGTGACATGTGCCGTACTTCTGGAATGGTACATGCACATATTTTTCATTTTGCCATTTTTAAGTCAGAAGTTTGTTTCTGTTTGATCAGAAGAATTGTTTATTTTTATAAAACAGGAATTTGCTCGCGACCCAATCTTGCCCCCTGTAGTGGCTCATGGAAATAGATTGGAGCAAGTATTAAAAGGGCGTTACCAGGAGGCTGTTAATGCCCTTTCTCGTCAAGATAAGCTCCCCGAGTTGCTCATTGTCATTCTCCCTAACAACAATGGAAGTCTCTACAGTATGCTCTCTCTCTCTCTCTCCTTCTCACACACACATTCTCTTCTCCCTTTTCTCTCTTCCTATTCCTCTGCTCTATTAATTGTGACCCAAAATTGAAACAACTGTAATTTTTTTTCAATTCAATTATGTTTGAATCATTCACAGGTGATCTCAAGAGAATATGTGAGACAGATATTGGTCTGGTCACACAATGTTGTTTGACAAGAAATGTCACAAAAGCGGCGCCCCAATATCTTGCAAATCTTGCTCTCAAGATCAATGTGAAGGTTTGGTTTTTTATTTTGTTTTAGAACCTTTCATTTTTTTTGTTATAAAGAGAAAAAATTTCATGAACATCCTAGAAAATAGGAAGACCATGGATTTCCTCAATTTTTAGGAAATTAAATGATATGTGTACCCTGAAATCAACTGCCTCATTCCCTCAATCTCTTTGAATTGAAGAAATGAGGAGTAATTCATTTTCTCTAAAGAAAGAAATTAAAAGATTTAGACATAGGAACACATGAATTTTTCTGATGTTTTTGTAATGGTTAAATGAGATATTACATCCTTTCAGGGGTGTTGCTAATATTTTGAGACATGTAAAGGCATGAATGACATTTCTTTCTTAATGCCATAGTTTAATTAATTATCTGAACTCTTTCAAAATAATGCTGTACAAAACAAATATATTGCTAAATTAGTATAATTTTCTATTGAATTGTGAAAAAACATAGGTTGGTGGAAGGAATACTGTGCTGGTAGACGCTATCGCAGGACAAGTACCAGTTGTTAGTCGGGTGCCAACTATTATTTTTGGTGCTGATGTGACTCATCCCTCTCCAGGAGAAGACACCAGCCCTTCAATTGCAGCAGTAAGTTGTTTCTTTTTTTTTTTTGGGTTCAATTCATTGTGCTCTTTGGAGGTAATAAATTGTTAACTTTTCTATTTTTATTCATACTTGAAGGTTGTGGCTTCGCAAGATTGGCCGGAAGTCACTATTTATACTGGTAATGTCAAAGCACAGAACCATCGTCAGGAGATTATATCCTGTTTAGGCGAGATGGTCAAGTATGTACATCAGTATTATACTATTTCTAATTTTCATTATTTTATGCTATACTGGGATTCACTACTTATACTGGGATTCATTAAATTTGCAGGGAACATCTTAATTCTTTCAGAAGAAAAACTGGTTTGGCGCCTCAGCAGATTATATTTTACCGGTACTAAATTTTTTTTTTTCCTTTTTACTATATGTAATGTTTGATGATAGCACGATATAACTAATGATGTGTCTCTCTGTCTCTCTAGGGATGGAGTCAGTGAAGGTCAATTTGAACAAGTGTTGCACTACGAAATTAACGCCATAAAAGATGTAGGATAATCTTTTCATATTTAAAAATAGAAAAAAAAATTAATTTTGGAAAAATTAATCCAATTTACATCATACTATAACACATTTCTTTCTTTTTTTTAATCAAGGCTTGTAAACAGCTGAATGATAATTATAAGCCGGCTATAACATTCATAGTGGTACAGAAGAGGCACCACACCCGTCTCTTCCCTATGGATCACAGAAATACCGATAGAAGCGGGAACGTTCCGCCTGGTAAGACATAAAGTGCCAGAAAGTTATTAAATGCACTCTACAGTTTGCCATTAGTTTCTTAATTTATTGTGATTTGTTGTGCAGGGACTGTAGTTGACACGAAAATTTGTCATCCTACAGAGTTTGATTTCTACTTATGCAGCCATGCTGGTATTAAGGTATGACTTGTTACTTTGTTGGTTTTAGGTGATCTGTATTGGATTGCTATAGTTAACTTTCTATTGCAAAATGGTAATTTTCAGGGAACTAGCCGACCAACACACTATCATGTTTTGTGGGACGATAATAAGTTTAGTGTTGATGAACTTCAGACTCTAACCTACAATCTATGCTACACGTAATTCTCTAATATATTATTTTTCTTGTTATCGGTCATTTATTTTTCTTTTTTTGTTATTTTGGAAAGACCCTATAATTTTTCTTGTTGACAACTATTTAAGCTCCTCACTAACTGATCATACCTTTTGCCCTTAGTGATATTTTAATGTGACCTTATTTTCAAGAGATTTTGTCCAAACAAACTTAGCAAAGCTACCAATAGTTTGTTGTACGTAGCTGTGAATATCTTTTAAATTTATTGAGCATTTGCCCCAAACCAAGCAACCAATGAAATTTACCTATCAATATCTATTTTTTATGGTAACAATGATAATTAATTCCATCAACCTGCCAAAACTTCCTTTATTTAACTATAAAATCATTTCCTTGTTTATCATTTTTAACTATTTACTCCTTGATTTGCAGTTATGCAAGATGCACCCGCTCTGTATCTATTGGTAAGTGTGAATATGCTTTTATACCTCCCTCATGTTATTCGTTTTTCACCTTTCCAAAGAAATTTATATGTACACCCAACAATAATTATTACACCCATAAATAGGCAAGAAATATAACCTATAATTCAAATGTCCTAAAAAAGTAAGGCAAGTTGTAGAGCACTAAGATATTTGTTAGACATACTATAAATTTTATTTTGCTTTCTCAATCTTGTTTCTACAGTTCCTCCTGCATACTATGCGCATCAGATCGCATTCCGTGCACGGTCATACCTGGACTATGGAGAGTTAGATTCAGTATCTTTTGTGGTTGGTTCTTCTTCTGCGGGTAGTCGTGATGAGGCTTCTTCTTCAACAATCAAGCAATTACCGGCATTAAAAGATAACGTCAAGAAAGTGATGTTCTTTTGTTAGCGGGTTTTCATTTGAACTCGGTCTTTCTGAACGAGTTGCCTTGTGTCTTAGTAGCATTCTGCTTGTTGTTTGATGTAATAAAAAAATTGGTGACTCCCAAAAGGGAGGGAAATTAAAATCTTGATTATGGGCTTAAAGTGGTAATGTGTTACTGTTAGGGATTCATGTAGAATTCCATCAGGATTTTGAATTATAATCAAGGAGAAAATTGAAAACTTAATTGTGTTGAGTTTTTAAGGATTTATCTTTGCTTATCTGAAAAGAAAAACATAATTAAGTAAAAACTGCGTTTATCTTTGAGGTAGAATTGGCAGGTTACTGTGTTCATTTCTGATCAAATATAGGATGACAATCAGATATTTCTAGAGAAAAAAGGAGACTAAGTGATGACATTAGGTGTAGCACATAACAAGTGCACGTGCCAGTGAGTCAATCTGTCTCTCCATTGCATGTTATAATGTCACCGAATCGTATAGCATCCATCAGTCTCAGAGTCAGAGACCCTCATTATTGGTTTCTGTGCATTTGTTGTAACCAATTAGTTTTTGGTTTTATTTTCAACAAAACATTTTTCAATGTATGCAACACGTGTAAATTTCATGTTTTCATAGGTTGTACTTGCAATATGTAATTTTTTTGCTAAAATTACACATTGGTAGACATTATTGACAATTAAGTAGCACCATAAAAACAAAAACTCAAATCAGATATTGGTATGAAGAAATAAGAAACTCAATTGCACCAAAAATTGTTAAATTTTTCTCTGAATTTCCTGTTACAAGAAGTACACATACTCTAAAATTTCAAACCAGATATAACTTAATTTTCTAGATATGTACAAGTTGTCGACTTTTTGCTCTTCCTATGAACTGTTGAGTTGTCGTTGTTACTACTTTTTTTTTAGAGATTGCTACTACTTACTAATAATACAACAAAGCTGGGTGTTATTTGAAAAAATAACACAAAACATGTAAATCAGTAGTATGCGGCTATGAGCTTATCAGTAAGTTTAAAATTTGTAGCTGACTACAAAATCGCAATACATCATGAAGAACTGCATGCTTTATTTAGTGCATCAAAAACTGTTTGAAGAGTCATCTCTTGCACTAATACAACTTTCTCCCTCGACTTGGAGCCAGAACCAATTGATACCTGTCTTTTCTTCACCCCTAATACCTGTATATGAATTTTGGATTAAATTTAGGCTCAATTGATTAGGTGAATTGCAAAATGATGTACCAATTGAAGTCAATATCCTTGCATTTGGTTTCAAGTCTAAACCCAAAACCTTATGGAGAAAAACAAATTTTTTGAACAGAGCTCTTTCCATTTTTCCCCCCTTCGGTTAAAAAATCTCACAAGAGTTCTGTCTAGTTAAGTTTATGGTGATGATTTCGCTTGGAAGTGCTTCTAAATACAAAATTACTTGCACCTCATTTCAAATTCATAACCTTGAGTTTGCATTTTGAATTTCTATACAACCCCCTTGTATTCAGAAAATTTTGCATGGTCAAGTAATTCAAGCAATTCAAGCTCTCTTTTCTAAATGTCAAATAATTATATGGAGAGAAACCCTGATTGTTCACAGTAATCTAAATTAATTTACTTCTATTTCAGCAATTATCTCCCTATAAATTGTTATAGAAAGTGAAAACTGGTTGCGCCAGTTTAACCTTAATTAATTCAACAAAGTTTGGATCTTTCTTTACTTATTATTTCCTATTTTATCACAAATCAAGGCTAATTGAGGATTAAAATAAAGCAATTTTACCAGCTGGTAGGTACAGAACAAGTAAACAAGGTAATGAGAAAGCTAAACAACTAATTTGTACAATCAAACAAAGAAAAGATCTACTGACAGAGCTGATGAAGTCGACAAGCGCAGCATTAGCTTCTCCATCCCTCGCTGGTGCATCGATCTGAACTCCCACTGCATCCTCTCCTATATCTGATCCAATTTGAATCTGATCAGCCAATTCTTCAAAATCAAAAGGAATAAGAAAAGTAAACAACAGGGAGATAGAGAGAAGGGAGAGTACCAGTGATGGAGGCGGATTTGGAGCCGGGCTTGGCGTGGATGGAGATGGACACCGTCGACGGAGGCAACAGGCGGAGACAACCTGGCACTCCGGGGTCTGAGGCGGCGGGGGCGGCGGAGTTGGGTGCGCCTTTCGCCTTGCCTTTCTTAGGTGGCGCCATCGACTTGTCAGGTATGGCAATGGGAGGTGTTATACGATCTGATCTTAGAGGAGTCGACCGGTTACAACTTGGAGCCTAGGCAAATATGACCCGCTTCAAGGAATGCCATAAGCAGATAGCGGAATAGCGGATGGCTATTTTACTTTTATTTTGTTTTATTTTATTTTTTTTAGAAAATCCAGTGGGCCGTAAGTAGTACAAAAGATTAACATTCTGACACGGCCCCACTTGCAGTGTGCCCTTCTTTATATTTTTGAAATTGTAAAATTGATTTCATATTTAGCATATGGTTGAATGTGTGTTTATTTCCGTAGTTTGAAAATCTAACTAAGAGTGGTACAGAGGAGATTCGGTTCAGAGTGCATGAGACGAATCATGGATGCGGCTGAGATGCACTTCAAGCAGAGTTACTAAGAAAGTTTGGGCAACATGGTTTCTAGCTACATCATGTTGTCGGACATGATAATTGAAGAGGTGAAGCTTTGGCTGAAGTATTGCAAAAAACGGAGTACAAGAGCTAACTGGGGAGAGTGAGAGAGAATTCTTGTAATATCTATGCATCAGGTGTTGCAATCTAAGTGCATAGTTCGTCAGATACAAGAGAAGGAATTACGCAATTACACCCCTCTAACATCCTTATTTCTACAGCACAGAAGAGAGTGCAGTTAAAGGTTTTAGTCCTTCACCGTTCCCAAGTTCTCACAGAAAGGCTCATCTCCAGTTTAGTTTTAATTTGCCATTAGCAATAGGTTTAATTTAATTTGCCATTAGTAATAGGTTTAATTTACTTTAATTTTTTTTGTAACTGTAAGATTTTACGCAATTCAATGAAATACCTACGGGTTTATCCTCAAAAAAAAAAAAGTGCATAGTTCGTGCCTTTGGCACACTGGTAGCCACTGCCAGTTTCATCCAAAAAAAAAAAAAATCGAACTCTATTTCTACACACACAATGTTAGATGGAATTCTGTATCTCCTCATGTACCGTATCTAATTGTAGGAAAAATTAAGAACAATATGGATTTGATAATTCTACGTAAGGAATCCGGGTGGTCCAAATTCATGTTAGGTGTCACGTGTCCATGTTGTATTTTTAGAGGTGTTTTCAGTGGCAAAGTCACATTGAATTAGAGTACCGGGGAAAAATGCACCGAAGCGCAACAAATCATCCAAGATGAATGTGGACCTCAGTAATATAGAAAGACCCTAATTTGATCTTGATGAGGATACCCCACCCAATCCAGATCTGGCTAGACAGGGAAAGGGAAAGGCAATGTAATGACAAGGGAAAGGATAAGGGAGTGGTAGGTAACTGTATATTTTTTGGATTTTGAAAATTACGTATAAGTTTATGTATAATTAGTTTGTTGTCTAAAAGAGATAATTTTATTTATCTGTGAATAATCCACAATCTAAATTAGTTAATTCACAACAATCTGCAATTTATTAAACATACTAATAAAATAATTTGTCTAGCTCTGAACAAAATTCTAACTACGCAACTGAATGTTGTGTCCAACAAGGGATAAAATTAGTACGATTTACACGATACGCCAATACATGTGTCAACATGGTACAGATTAACGTGACTAACGACACATAATATACGTATTAATTAGCTAGCTCATTAAGTTTGCACCCAAAATTGCGTCATAAAATGTTGTGTACATTCACAAATCTTTTTAATTGTTGAAAAAAATAATCAAAATAGAAAATGACTATTTTAATTTGGCTAATTTCTAATTTTAACACAAATTTTATATTTTTTTTATTCAATTACTACATTTTTTTAAAAGCTTGGTAGCTACTACTAATTCAATTACTACATGTAATGGATTTTTTCGACAATATATCCAATATAACGCATAAAATTAGAGACCCAAAAAATAATACAACACAAAAAAAATATTTGAGAAAAAATATAAAATTGAAAATAGAAACTTGATTTTGTTTTCTATTTTTGAAACTTTTTCCATCTTTTTTAATATTATAAACTATTTTTAATCATTTTGGAAATATTTAGCATAAATTCCGGGAAAAAAAAAACATTTCTAGACACTTTTAGACACGTCTAAATACAGATGCCAAGCTATACCGTGTCGATACTCATGTTGTGTCCGGTCTCGATACGGGCACAACCCCTTTTACTTTAAGGGGTGTCGACTCTGAGAAAGGTGTAGGTCCGATGCCCATCGGACCTAGTTTGGTTCCGATGGGCAGATCTACCGTAGAATAACGCAGTGATTTGTGCGCACGAAAATTGAAACATAAACGCACGGTTTTTAAAGCAATTCGCACGAATCTGTAAGAAAATCAATGGTGATTAAACCCGTCGAACTGAGGTAGGTCCGATGCCCATCGGACCTACACTCCTTCCGTCGACTCTACACGATACGATTCGAGAACACGACACGTATGCAATACACTAGTGGCGGGGAGCGGATGGCTTGCGAAGAAAAAAGCAAATTTGGTCAATGGCAGCTTTTATCAGCTGCCGAGGGACCGGACATCGTATCAGGCCATGTTTGATCAATTGATCTGGACCATACATTTTATATCGGACGCTTTAGTGTGAACATTTTTCTTTCTTTTTTTATTGGATGTCATGTCACCTCAGGTTCAATTTGTTCTTCTTTTTTATTTTAACAAACTTTAAGGAGAATTTTTTGTCTATATAAAATATTAAAAAAGAAGGAAAAAACAGAAGAAGTACCAATAAATTTTCATAAATAGAAAAATCAGTAGGAGTTTTACCGATTAAAATGTTAGAATCGGTATTAATCTCATCCTAATCCAATTGTTCTTTTTTTATTTTATCTGTTATAATCAAAGGTTTAAATAGCGTTTATCGCGTCATAGCGGAACGGCTGAAAAAACAGCGCTATGGCCATAGCGTCATAGCTTTTTTGGTCCGAAAACGCTATAGCGGCGCTAATTTTGATCCGAAAACGCTATAATGGCGCTATAGCGCGCTATTTAGAACATTGGTTATAATATAAAGATGTTTACAAAAATAGATGGAGTATTTTAAAATTTAAATATATTAGAAGGACTCTATCTATTTTTTTAAACACTTATGTTTTAGAGAAAAAAAAAACTAGTTTAGGATCGGTGGGAGCAGTACCGATTCTAACATTGGATTGTTTTGAATCGGTAAAATTATTACTGATCTTTCTACCAATGAAAAATCACATATACTTTTTCTATTTCTCTCTCTTCTTTTTTATTATTTTCTATATAATTAAAAAAATAGATGTGAAATTGCTTCTCCTTTTGGGCCTTTCTGCATATTGTAGTTCTATATTTAAGTCCATTTTAAGATAATCATTAAATTGAGCAGATCTTGAATCAGCTCCAGTAGACAAATCAATTCTTTTTGTTAACTTGTGATAAAAAATTTCAATCACAAAAGTGAAGGCCAGCAAGTAGTAATGCACCAAACCATTTTGTTATATATATATATAGAGTGAGGCTATGGTGCTATGCATAGCACGGATGGCTAGTGTACTACGGCTCAATATGGTACTTTTTAAAATTCTAACGGTCGATCCGAACCGTTCAATGTGATATCCATATGAATATGTACTTGCAAACTAAATTTTATATTTTTTTGAATTTTTTTACTATTTTTTTAGATAGGTAGAAAAATCAGTGTTTTCTGAAAATTCTGGACCATCAAAATTCTACCTATCTAAAAAAATAGTAAAAAAATTCGAAAAAATATAAAATTTAGTTTGCAAGTACATATTCATATGGTTATCACATTGAACGGTTTGGATCGACCGTTAGGATTTTAAAAAGTACCATATTGAACCGTAGTACACTAGCCATCCGTGCTATGCATAGCACCATAGCCTCACTCATATATATATATATATATAAAGAGTAGAACTAGGATGTTCTTAAGTTCACTGCCTCTTTGTGAACTCAATTAACTTCAAATAACAAATTAGAACAGTTGAAATTCATCTTCATACAAAAATTTTAAACTTTTTAATAATTCAATATAAAATCAAACTATCAAAATTAAAAGGTAGTCAAGCGGTCAAAATTAAGAACACCCTAGTTCTACTTCGTATATAAATATGTTTTGCAATCCTTATCAACAGTACAGTGGATGCCACTATGCCAGTTGGTTTCAACTGATTTGCAATCCTTTTCAACAGTTGCTATCTATCAATTATACCGACTAATAGTTGACCTTTTACTTACCGCATAAATAAATGAATTAATATATAACCAAAGAAGTTAATATCTACTAGTCCTATTTAATTTAGATAGCTTACTTCTTTTTTTAAATATTCAAGGAAGATATTCTGTGTTTGTTTACTCAATTAGAAGAAGTCAAACGGTAGGTTTTTTTACTCATTAATTTTTTTTCTTATTTTTTTTTTTTCAGAAATACCCCTTTCATTACATTCTGAATATGTTTACTGTGCTAAGAAAATGCCCAGCAACTTAAAACTTTATATTCTGCCTCCATGAGTTTTGAATATAGCAAAATGTATAATATTATTTCCCCTAAAGAAAAAAGACTGATGAATCAGGAACTATCTTTAAATATGGAATAAGATCTCTTTGTTATACTCTTGTTTATCAATCTTGGCAGTATTTTTATAATCAACTAAAAAAAATGGCATAAATAGAAAATAAATATATAAATGGTTGTTGAACATATAGATTGTTTGAACAAACTTTAGTGCAATTTGGATTATTATTTAATATTTCATCAAAGATCGACCAGTACAAATTGTCTGATTAAAAATAAAACATGCACCAGATATTATGACATTTTAATAGACAATATATTTGGATAATATGCATATCTGAGAACTTTGGTCTTCCAGTATAAATATCTTTGTACCGATTATCAAGATTTATCAGACGAATATCTCCTGCGATATCTGATTGCATCAAGTTAGTCAAAACTAAGTCAAAAAAAAATTTAGACCAAATTAGAAATTGGAATATAGGAGACACGTTTTAAAATTTATACAAACTTAAATTGAACGATCGAGATTTAACTTGACATGTTAGGTAAGTACAAAAAAACTCATAAAAAGGAATTCTTGATTTTAGACAAACTTTGTGATTTTTCTAGTCCGCAAAAATCCTTTATACAATTACGCGCGGTCTATAAGTTGGCCTTTTAAGTATCGGACTTTGTTTTTACTAATAATTAGATTTCATGGTATAGCAATCAATATATAAGTGTAACTTTCATAAATGGCATGTAAAAGTATGATTTGTTTCTGAACAATCTTGATCTCATAAAAAGTGAGGCTATGGAAATATGCATTACGAATCGACCTGTGATGTGCTGTGTTGTGCTATGAATTTAGATCTCTATTTTTAAAATCCAAAGAGTCAACTAGAAATGTTAAACATGATCTTCATATATAAATGTACATGGAGACCAAATTATATATATATTTTTTAAATTTCTTTATCTTTACAATTTGTTAGATGGGTACAAAATCACTTGATATAAAAATTCCTCAAAGTAGTGATTTTCTATCTATCTAAAAATATAATAAAAAGTTATAAAAAAATGTAAAATTTGGTCTTCAAGTACATTTGCACATGAATATAATGTGTAATGGTTCAAATTAACTGTTTGCATTCTGAAAGTAAAAATATGAATTCACAACACGAGTTGATTCATATTATGCACCTTACATAGTCTCACTCTCTCACAATTATATAATATAACTATTTAAAATCAACGGCGAATTCAATCAACTGCAGGTCTACGCTTGACAAGTCAGTATCCAGTTCAATTAAAATAACATTTGTCAAATTAGTTGTATTGTCAAATAGATCCCATGCATTAAATGTCCATTTCTCAACCAAATTACAGTTGAAAATTTGAAGTATTGGAAGGACATAATTGAAAATGTATAAACAATCATGCTTGTGGTACAGACAGCTACATTAGTAGCATGGTTTGCAATCGCTTTCATCCATGTCTTTCTCATGATGGCATCAACAGTTTAACACCACCAAGATTTTTTTTTTTATTTTTTTCCCCAAGGCATGACCTTGAATGTACCAATCAATAAATCCAGAGATTGCATGTACCAGTTGCTTTCAGATCTTTTGTTTCTACGTGGTGGTTGCTCCAGTTATATCACCTTTGCAGGTACCAGTTCCACACTATTCTAAATTTCTAATCCCTCAAGTCACCCCTGCAAATTTGCAAAATGATCCCTGACAATTTTCAAAAACACCTGAAAACTTTGGTTTTGCTTCACATTGCCAAAATACATTCAAAGTAGAGAACCAAACATAAGGTTTACATTTATTAAACCTCACAGAGAAAAGCAAAAAAAACTGACAAGTGGTTCAAATTCTCTTAACCGTTATCTACAACACTTTTTGACACAAAATATGCAAATTCACATTTGAAACCCTAAATTGTGACCCGAAACCTCAAACGATTCAACGACCATCGGCTGAGGTGAAAGATTCGGCAAAACCAATCGGCCGGCTCGGTATACTCCCCTTACTATCCAGACTGACAATGCTATACGTACCACTCATGTCGGTACTTGCAGTGGTCCCGCTTACATCAGCATCCTGCCACCCTTTAACCATCTGTAAAAGGGGTAGGTGCAAATCAATACCTAAATACTCTTCACTCTCATCCTTAGCGGGTTTCCATTTCTCGACCAGTGGTACCAGTACCATTACTGCATGACTCATATCGGGCCGCTGATATGGCTCCCGGGCAGCACAATGACCCGCCAGCTCAGCGACTGTGCAGATGCTCGCAAATGTTTCCTCGTCAGATGTGTCGAGAGTTGAATCGATGGCTTCTCTGAGTTTTTGCTTATCGGTTCGGATCTGAGTGAACCATGAGGCGAGGTAGCGGGTCTCCTCGACCCGGCTTTCGTCCAGAGCAGTTAGACCCGTTAGTAGCTCCATTAGCACAACTCCGTAGCTGAACACATCTGCCTTAGTTGTGATTTTTCCAGTCACTGATAACACAAAAAACAGTTTAGAAAGACTTATAATTATGTAAAAAAGAGGGTTCAAATGCCTCCATTTTTAGAACTAATAACATAAAATTTAAAACTTAAATGTCAAAATAAAATTGTTAGATATGATATATATCATTTTCTTTATGCATATCTAAAATATCATGATATTTGATATTGTTTTAATTTTACGGACGTTGATTTTTCATCTAATTACATCATATAAAACTAAAATCGAAAAGTGATAATTTTTTATTAGCATGTTAGAGAAAATAATATAGATCACGTCTAATGTTTTACTTCGACATATAAATTTCAGAATTTTTGTTATTAGATAATTTAACAATGGAGGCATGATTGAGTCACAAAAAATTGAGGCATTTGAACCCTCCAATCATTATTTAACAAATTTGCAAAAAGAGTCCTCAGATACTTTTCATTAAATAAAGGGGTATAGTTTGTTAAGGAACAAAAGACGGTTAATTGGTCAGATTTTTGCTATTAAAGCGTGTACAACTGCAACAACAAAAACAAGATTAAATAAATAAAATAAATAGATGAGCACTCACCAGCATATTCTGGAGCTAAGTACCCGAAGGTCCCAGCAAGGCGGGTTGCAACCGAATACTTGCCATCAGGCGCCAATTTTACCAAGCCAAAATCAGACACCTTAGCCCTGAAATCATCTCCTAACAAAATATTTGCCGATTTCAAATCCCTATGAATAAAAGATTGCTGTCCCAAATTATGCAAATATTCCATCCCTCTCGCCACATCAAGTGCTATATTCAACCTCCTCTTCAAGGATAACGGGTTCAACCCGGCCGGTTTCCAGTGAAACAGGTGCTTGCTCAACGCCCCTTGAGGCATGAATTCATACACCAACAATCTCTCTTGACCCTCCATAGAAAACCCTAGAATCGAGACCAAATTGCGGTGCCGAACCTTAGTGAGCATAGCAATTTCAGCCTGGAATTCATCAATGGCTTTGTTGGTTACAACTGATGCCTCCATTCGCTTGACCGCAATCATTGTACCGTCGTGCAATTCACCCTTGTAAACTGTGCCAAACCCGCCTCGGCCAAGTATGTTTTTTTCAGCAAAGTTTTGGGTGGCGCTACGTAAAACTTGAACAGAAATTATGAAGTTGCCCGCCTCGATGACATGAATATTGCTGTGGCCACTGCTATGCGGCTCACTGCGTGGGGTGTTAGCATTGGACCCCGCCACAACGATCTTAAGAGAGTTGCTACCCGGGTCAGACGAGTCATGCGGGTGTACAACAATAGAAGTCTCCGGCATAAGCGTAGATTCTCTCCTTTTTCCCTTGTAGTAGAAAAGAAACCCGGCAAGAGAAATTGCAATCAAGCTGGCACAAACAGTTGGTACAATGATAGCTGAATTATTTGATTTCTTGGAAGTCCCTCGGTTACCGTTCCCGGTTCCATTGTCATTGCTATTAGGGGTAATTTGGGAACCTGGCGTGTGTGGAGAGTCCGTGCTTGGGGAAGAAGGAGAAGAGGCTTTATCTATCAACGGATTATTCGCTACAAGAAGAGTTACACCATTTGGAAACGAGGGAACTGGAGGAGCCAAGTTATTTGAAGAGAGATTTACAAGCTTTAATGATTTCAAATTTGACAAATTTGACGGAATTTGACCCGTTAGGTTGTTCCCTCCAAGCTTGATATCAACTAAACTGTCTAAATTTCCCAAACTGGGGCTAATTGTTCCGTTTAATCTCAAATTTTGGAGATTTATTGCGGCCACCTTACCGCTTGAACATATGATACCCATCCAATCACCTACACACGGGTCATTGCCGGACCATGATGAGTCAAGATGGGTCGGGTAATTTAATCCATGTAAGAAACCCAATAAGGAGGTGACATCTGGCGCGCATTCTACCCCCGGCTCAGATGCACAAAATGAGTTGCCGCTATAAGTAAAATTGTACTTTACTGACGGAATTGGACCCATCAAAAGATTATTATCCAATTGGAGGTCTTGCAAATTAGGTAGAGAAGTCAAATTTGTAGGTATTAACCCAACAAACTGGTTACTATTTAACCAGATGCGAGTTAATGAAGTCAAAGCACCAATCGAATCAGGTATGGGTCCCATGAAGCTATTACCATGTAACCACACATCAGTAAGAAATGGCATTTGGGTGATCACATCTACTGGACCCGTTAACCCGGATGACCCCTGGTTGTTAAGCCAGAGAACTTTTATGTTTGACCCGGAAAAGCTTGATGGGATCATGCCGGTTAGGTTGTTGTAGGAGAGTTGAAGCACGTTTAGATTGGATAACGACCCGAGGAAATCGGGTATCGGGCCAACCAACCCGCATTTGGAACAAGTCAGGTTGACCAACTCAGCTGAATCGGTTAGATCTGTTGGTAGGGTCCACCCACCAGTGGATTGGTTTAATGGATTCTCTGTTATAGAGAGAGACACATAGTTCTCAGTGTCAAATAAATTATATTTATTTTTCTATAAAGATAATTACGGTACCATTTACTACAAGATGTGGTACTGGTACTTCCTTTTTCTCTGTTTTTCTGTTTTTGGGTTTTCCTAATTGGATAAGAATGATTATTTTTTTTTCTTTTTTTTGAACAGTTTTATGCAGTATTTCAGGTACCAGGCTATCAGCTTAACTTGCCACTTGACAATGTGGTACTAAATTTGGAAAAGCAACATAGAGTAAACAAAACTAATAATAACCAGTAACCAATAATAACTGTGAAAAAAAAAAAAAAAATTGCATTACCATCTAGAGAAAGATCAAGAAGGCTCGACAATCCACCGAAGAAATCCAAGGGAATCGTGTCAAACTGATTTCCGTTCAAAAATGCATATTTCAAGTTCGTAAGACCCCGAAAAGATGGCAACTTTCCCCTAAATTTGTTGTTCTGAAACCCCAAATTGGAGAGCATTGACAGCTGGGTGAAGTTAGCGGGTAGCGTACCCGCTACCCCAAGATTTTGTATCTGGATTTGCGAAACCCGATTTCCCTCGCAGAACACGTGGGGCCACTTCGGTGGCCCGCACGGGTCTTGGCTGTCAGAAGGCCATTTCAGGATCTCTGGGTTGTCTAAGCTGGATTGAAATGCTAGAAGAATCGCGTAGTCGCCTGGGTCCGTGGTGGATTTGGCGAGAATCGGAAGGAGCGAGAGCACGAGAGATAAGAAGAGTAAAGGAGGCATCTTTTTGGGTAGAGCATGAAAAAAATCGAAATGAGGCGGCGGTGAAGGTTGTCAGGTTGATTTCTTCTAACGGAAGCGGTGGTAAGAACACACCGATTGGGAGACTTTGAGTTCTCGTTTTCTGGAAAGAAGAGCAAAGGAGGGAATTTACAAAGAGAGAGAGATAGAGAGAGATCTCGAGCTGTGTGTATGGAGTAAAAGAGAAGCTTCACTTGGGAAGCTCGCAGAAAGAAAGAGAAAGAGAGGACGGTCCAAAAAAGATAAAAAGAAGAGAGAGAGGGGAGATAAATTTTGTTTCGTGGAAGAATGTTATAGGGATGATTGTTTCCCTTCACAGAATTCATACCTCTGAGGTAAAATAATATCTCTAATATTTCAGTTTAGATCCGAACCGTATGAGTGTCCCAAATTATGATCAGACGGTTCTAATTTGAAGTTAAATATAGTGTTACCTCAGAGAATATGGACCCACACAGTACTGCACAAGGCGTGAGACAATCAATGCATCCATCTCCACAGTTCGTTTCTCCCCAAAAAGTTATGATAAATAATTAAAATAAAAGGTGTAATCAGTAAAATAAACAAACAGCCATCATCCCATGTTATAGTAGAATTTCCGATATTTTTATTAAAACCCCCAAAAAAATAAAAATTATCAAATCTGCTCCCACTTCAAAATTATAATTATTTCTACCCTAACCGCCCGTGGACTGGGCGGTCCACTTTTCCCACCAGACCGCCCAGCCACTGGGCGGTCCACTGCCAATATCTGACCGCCCAGCTGTTGGGCGGTCCGCTATAAAACCCTATAAAAGCGGTTTTTCTCTCTCCAGACGAGCACAGTGTTCATTCTTACACCCCAGAAAATTTCCAGAACCGAAAGAGAGATTTTTCAGGCGATTTTGAGGCGATTTTAGGCGATTTTGAGGCGATTGAGCACAGTAATCAGCACAGTAAGTACAGTAATTTCAGCACAGTAATTTCAGCACAGTAATCCCAGCACAGTGATCCCAGCACAGTGATCCCAGCACAGTGATCCCAGCACAGTGATCCCAGCACAGTGATTCCAGCACAGTGATTCCTGCACAGTGATTCCAGCACAGTGATTCCTGCACAGTGATTCCAGCACAGTGATTCCAGAACAGTGATTCCAGCACAGTGATATGCTGGTTGCACTGTATGTGGGCGGGAAGTTTACCCGGGGTGCGGAGGGAGCACAATACACTAAGGAAGCATCATACGGCTTCGAGGTAAATGAAAATACCTCATTTGTTGAACTGAAGGGTATTGTGTATGAAAAGATCGGTGTGAACCCCAACCGGTGTGATATAGATTTAGCTACCCGGATTAACACAGTAAGAAGTGGTAGACCTTACTATACCCGGTATCCAATAACAGATGAGTCGTTATGGAGGAGTGTTTACAACACTTTTTTGTCACAGGGGGTAATGGTAATGGACTTATATTCCAGGAGAGTTCAGCGTGATCCCGAGGTTGGAACATCTAGGGAAAATAGAGGTTATGATCACTCGGGTTATGACAACCCGCGTCACTCGAGTTATGACAGCTCGAGTTACGAGCACTCGGGTTATGACAACCAGGGTAATGAGCACTCGAGGTATGACAACCCCCGCCACTCGAGTTATGACAACTCCCGCCACTACAGTTATGACAACCCCCGCCCCTCGAGGTATGACAACCCCCGCCACTCGAGTTATGAACCGCCCGTATCACCTGTTTATGAGAATTATGTACCTGATTTTACCACCGATCTACCACCACCACCACCACCTCCTCCTGAAACTCCAATCCAACCCAGATTTCCATCTGCACCACCATCAATACGTTTAGTGTCACCCATTGCTGTCAGGAGAGACCTTGACCTTGATGCTGAGCTCGATGCCATACCACAAAGAAATTTGGAAACCGGTGACGAATGGGAAGGGGATTGGGATTCTGATCACGAGTCAGAAGGTGATGGGCCTTTTTTACCTAAAGAAGACAGATTTCCGATTAGAGGTCGGACAGATAGGCATCCGTGCCCCACATTCAACGATACCACTGCTTTTGAAGAGGCAGACATCTCATTTTTTGGGCCGCGTGTCAGGTACAATCAAGAGCTTGCTCCGCAGCAGGTTTACACCAACATAGATGAACTTGTGAAGAAAATACATGAGGTCCATGTTCACGGCAACTGGGAGTGCATAATTGAAAAAAGGGACCGAAGAAGGTTGGTAATTATTTGTAAAGACAAAGAGCATTGCCACTTCCGTCTATATGCAACCCCTGTGGGTAAGGGCGAGGCATGGATTATTAAGAAGTGTGAACCACCTCACACATGCAAGGCTCCGTCATCAAGGAAAGACCATGCAAATCTTACAGCTTCACTTATTGCCGATGTAATTGAGAATGACGTTAAGGACGACCCATCGATGAGCCTTAAGGAGGTCGGTAGAGCTGTCAGACGGGTTTACAAGCATGTCGTCCCAAAATACAACAGGTTGTGGAGAGGGCGTGAACTTGCGATTTGCCGAATGTTCGGTAGCTGGCATGGGTCATACAACTTGCTTGCACCATTGCTGCAGGCTATAGCAAGTACAAATCCCGGCACTGTCTATGAATGTTGGAATGTAGGTGTACGGGATGTCGAAGAAGAACTGCGGATCTGGAAAATGGGTTGCAGATACATTCAGAATTGGTTGCAAGAAGAAGAAGCCGAGAAGGGTGGAAGAGATGTTCAAAGATTTTGCCAAGGTATGTATATATGACTTATTTGTTAACTTATATTTTATGACTTATATATGAATTATTTAATCAAACGTTTTATTTGCAGTACTGTCCAAAGGCAAATTTGTACTTACTCAAGGTCGGAAAAAATAATCCCGCCGATCTGGCTGAGCCACCCGCATATGAGAAGATATTTCAAGCCCGTGATGGAGGTTTCCGATGGGGAATTATGACCACAAATGGGTCGGAGTCCTTAAATGCTGTTTTCAAGCAGAGCCGGCAGTTGCCCGTGGCAGCAATTGTGGAGGACACCTTCTACAAGTTAAATGCATGGTTTGTTGCACGGCGTGCTAAAGCCCAGGAATTACTGTCAAGGTATGTATATTTTTATTCAGAGATTTTGCCAAGGTATGTATATTTTTATTTGTTGACTTATATTTTCTGAATTACTGTTCAGGAATCAAACGTTTTCAACAAGGGTGGAGGGAAAACTAAGGAAACATAGGGAGAAAGGTGCAGCTATGAGAGTTGTCTCGTACGGGGATAACCAAATGGAGTTCGAAGTGCACGTTCCAGATGAGTTTGCTCCAACCGGCCGTAGACCGGATGGGACTATGGA
The DNA here is from genome assembly GCA_028015225.1 of Carex myosuroides. NCBI lineage: Eukaryota > Viridiplantae > Streptophyta > Magnoliopsida > Poales > Cyperaceae > Carex > Carex myosuroides. Next base: position 7,281,274 of record CM051470.1, on the reverse strand, counting down.
GTTTGTGAAAAGGATGTTCAAGTATGTTGTTATTTTTGCACCTGACAATACTGTAACATGCACTTGCCAAGGAATCCAGTTGGCCCACATACCTTGTTCTCATGTTATGGCGGTGTGCCAAGAGAGAAACTTCAATGATGATGATTATGTCGCTGTCATGTACCGGACCGATTACCTTGCGAGTACTTGGGGTGCATCTTTCCATCCTTATCCCAACCAGTATCAGTGGCCGCCCTACGATGGTGATAAAGTCTATCCCGCAAGCGGGTGGATCAGAAAAGGAAGAAGACCCCACAAGCGGCAAGTAATGACCATGGACGAGATGGAAGGTAGGCGAATGGGACATCAGGCCCGCCGTTCAACAACTGACAGGCAGCGAGCAGGTACGGTTAATTTTATTTATTTACTTATATTTTATTTGTTTACTTATATTTTATTTTGATTTTATTTCAACTGGAATGCAATGCAGATTCCATTAACGAAGCCAACGAAAGAGAAAATGCTAGAGTTGTTGCTGAGGCTTCCGATAGTAGCCACCGCAGTCATGAAAGCCCAGGAACCGGCAGTAGCCATGGAGAGACATCCGGTAGTGCAGCACAACCAGCTGAAACCAGACCCAGACGTCGTATTTTGAGTTTGTTCGGCCGTCGTCGCTGATTACCAAGTTTTGTTAAATTATGTTATGAACTATTTTAGATATATATTGTGAACTATTCTAATTGGTAGTTTTTGAACTATGCAATGGATTATTTGCCTCGATTATTTTATATGCTTCATTTTTGTTATTTTTATTACTTAATTACGTATACAAAAACTAACACCATCAAATATAAACAAACACAGAACTAATGAAATAAAGTCTACGACATAAATTCCTAAAACCTAAAATCGCCTCAAAATCGCCTGAAAAATCTCTCTTTCGGTTCTGGAAATTTTCTGGGGTGTAAGAATGAACACTGTGCTCGTCTGGAGAGAGAAAAACCCCTTTTATAGGGTTTTATAGCGGACCGCCCAGCTGCTGGGCGGTCAGGTATTGGCAGTGGACCGCCCAGTGGCTGGGCGGTCTGGTGGAAAATGTGGACCGCCCAGTCCACGGGCGGTTAGGGTAGATATAATTATAAATTTGAAGTGGGAGCAGATTTGATAATTTTTATTTTTTTAGGGGTTTTAATAAAAATATCGGGTAGAATTTTCTGTGGTTAGAAAATTATAGACTATAGACAAATAAATTTGTGAATTACCCTTTAATTCTTGGTTGATTTAAACCATAACTCCTTAATTTAAGTATTTTAAGTAACTGAATTTAAAAAAAATGCAATATTTGAATTTTGATACACTTACAAGTCAACATATATTTTTTGTAAAAATTCCAAATCAGTCACCATATCTTTGTTCTTATCTGATGTTCAATAGAAGATTTCAGAAAGAAAGAAAAAAATCATTATGTTGAATATTTTGTAACGTCTTATTTAGTATGATTAAATTCTTTTTTATTTTAGATATTTTTCTCATACAGTCATATCCTTCACTGCCATAGATTTGAGAGTAAACTTGGCCACAGAAGATCAGGTCAATTGATCCTGAATAAAACAAAAGCTGACAGTATATTATCCTCTCCATGAATTAATTAAAAATTAAGAACGTATAGCCGGTGTTGATGCTAATTAATTAAACTCCAAATAACTTCTCAAACCGGTGATTAAGGAAAGAAATCATAAAATAATCAACATTAATTAAATATATATATTCGAGTCATGAACATGTCTTATTTGCTAATTTTCTTTTTTCAGTCTGTCAGAGTATATCTTGCATTTTATATAAATTTAAAAATTAGAATTAGGAAAATATTTAAATTTTGCCAAAAATGAAAGATATACTTGAACTAATTTGATGTGATATTGTCCTTGACAAATTGTCTTAATTGATTTAAATCTTATGGTTCCCATAAATTAAAAGTATGGTCAAGGGAGATATCTGCCAAATTAAAAATATACGGTTGGGATTCCACTGTTGCAGGATAGGATCAAATTTTAAATTAAAATTTTTTTTTTTTTTGGAAAGTGTGAAATTGGACCACCTAGATCTAACAATTTGTGGCATTATAGTTTTGCATGTAGATATGAACCCCTCCACCTGGCATGTTCGTTGTGAATTCATATCCAGTGCAGTACTGTAATAGGGAATCTTTTACAATTACTTGATCTGGACCGTTCTTTTTAACTTGGCACGAATCTCAAAGCCCAATAATACTGCCCCCTCAGTCAGTCCGAATCCCAAACCGGCTGAGAGTTAATCTCAAACCGTAAATAGCTAATTGTAAAAGAGAATCTTTTACGGTACCGTCGAGGATATGGATCCTGTTGGTTGTGGTGACAATGGTGGGCCCACATGTCAGAGACTAGTTACAGGCTTACAGTAAAGAATACTAGAGGAAAAGGTGGAAATGAGGGACAGTTGAAAAAGCAATTTTGATTCTTGGTCTCCTAAATTGCACACAGAGGGCACATGTTTTGGGGGGTTACTTTGGAAATATATATTTTTTGTTGTTGATGATTGTACCGATATTTTTATTAAAACCCCAAAAAAAAAACAAATTATCAAATCTGCTCCCACTCCAAAGTTATAATTATTTCTACCCTAACCGCCCGTGGGCTGGGCGGTCCACTTTTTCCACCTGACCGCCCAGCAGCCGGGCGGTCCACTGTGCATAGCTGACCGCCCAGCCACTGGGCGGTCCAATTTCCATAGCTGACCGCCCAGCAGCTGGGCGGTCCGCTAGTGTTTTTTTTTTTTTTTTTTTTTTAAAGATTAGATTAGAGACAATATGAATATAAAGATGCTGAATTCTTAACGCTAAAAGTTCGAATTTTTTTTGTAAATATTAGTTAGATTACTTCTGTGAAGCATATTTATACTAAAATACGCTAAATTACTTGGAATTATGTTAAATTACGTTGAGTTACACTATATTAAGTTAAATTACACTAAATCACATTACATTACGCTAAAATACGGTAAATTACATATGAATAGGGACGATATCTTCACTGAAAAGGCGAAAAACGACGACGAAACTTCAAACGGTCATAAAACGGCGCTCGAGTGTCCGATTTCAGCAAATGAGCACTTTTCGGAAAGCTTGAGAAAATGCGCATGCGTCCGTGCCAGTTATGCTGGATTCCAAAATTCAGAATCACCAAAAAACAAAGGGAAAAGCCTCAAAACTTGAGTTGAAGTTTCCGATTAAGATTTTCATTTCTATTATTCAATCCAAGTAGTTCAGTAAATTAGTTACATAATGAACTTGTAGAATACCAATTTTTACTATTTTCGGAATTTTTTTACTATTTTTTATGATTCATGAAAGATGGCACAGAATCGGTCTACTTTAGCGTAATTTTGCGTATTTTAGCGTAATTTACCATATTTCAGCATAATTAGCGAAGTTATTGTTATTTAGCGTAATTTAGTCTAATTCAACGTAATTTAACATAATTCCAAGTAATTTAGCGTATTTTAGCGTATTGAGTAATTTAGCGTATTTTAGCGTATTGCGTAATTTAGCGTATTGAGTAATTTAGCGTATTTTAGCGTATTGAGTAATTTAGCGTATTTTAGCGTATTCAGTAATTTAGCGTATTGAGTAATTTAGCGTATTGAGTAATTTAGCGTATTTTAGCATATTGAGTAATTTAGCGTATTGAGTAATTTAGCGTATTTTAGCGTATTCAGTAATTTAGCGTATTGAGTAGCGTATTCAGTAGTTTAGCGTATTGAGTAATTTAGCGTATTGAGTAGTTTAGCGTATTGAGTAATTTAGCGTATTGAGTAATTTAGCGTATTTTAGCGTATTGAGTAATTTAGCGTATTTTAGCGTATTGCGTAATTTAGCGTATTTTAGCGTATTTTAGCATATTTTAGCGTATTTTAGTGTCCGATTTCAGCAAATGAGCACTTTTCGGAAAGCTTGAGAATAACTCACTTAAGTAATTTAGCGTATTGAGTAATTTAGTATAACTCACTTAAGTAATTACATATTGAGTAAATTACTTAAGATTTTCATTTCATCGTCGTTTTTTCGCCTTTTCAGTGAAGATATCGTCCCTATTCATATGTAATTTACCGTATTTTAGCGTAATGTAATGTGATTTAGTGTAATTTAACTTAATATAGTGTAACTCAACGTAATTTAACATAATTCCAAGTAATTTAGCGTATTTTAGTATAAATATGCTTCACAGAAGTAATCTAACTAATATTTACAAAAAAAATTCGAACTTTTAGCGTTAAGAATTCAGCATCTTTATATTCATATTGTCTCTAATCTAATCTTTAAAAAAAAAAAAAAAAAAAACACTAGCGGACCGCCCAGCTGCTGGGCGGTCAGCTATGGAAATTGGACCGCCCAGTGGCTGGGCGGTCAGCTATGCACAGTGGACCGCCCGGCTGCTGGGCGGTCAGGTGGAAAAAGTGGACCGCCCAGCCCACGGGCGGTTAGGGTAGAAATAATTATAACTTTGGAGTGGGAGCAGATTTGATAATTTGTTTTTTTTTGGGGGTTTTAATAAAAATATCGGATGATTGTATATTATTAGAAAAAAGATGTTTAACAGCTTTTTGCAGGAGGGAATTTTTTGTTTTTACAGATTAAATAAATGTCTTTTTGACAAATCTTAGCAAAAACTGGATAGGCTGTCTGCTTTATTCAACTATAATGTGCACTGTAAATTTTATTTAAAATGAAATTTCTTATTAGTGCCTCATCATTATATCTCTATTAAAACATAAATCCATAATCACAAGATGTAAAACCAAATTTGTAATTTCTTTTCTTTTATTTTTATTTTACTCTCTTTCAAATTTCAAATTTCAGAACCAAATTTGAAGGCTTGACCTCTATTTTTCTTTCAAAAATAAATAAACATAAACCCAAAACTTCACAAAAATCAACTCTAAACATTATTTTTCCATGCATACATATTTTATTTTACTTAGTTTATGCAATACAAAAGGTGCTTCTAGAATATTTCGGCGCTATAATTGCATGATTCAATCTAAAAATTTTTAATCAAAAGAAGACACCTCCTCATACATGATACATCTGGCTGTATATACACATAAACACATGTAATAAATTTTGTCCCATTAAATAAGAGTTGGTATTATTGGTGGGGCAATGGATTGGCTATCTATGATGCTTTGTATTCATTATACCTCACACATAGTGCATGATTGTGTTGTGCTTTTTCTGTATTTTTCTGTATGTATGTATATATATATGCTCTCTAACTAGTTACCCATATTTCACGCTTAAATCACTTTCCCTAACTTGCGGAGTAAATTATACATAATTGTTGGGTCGGATTCGAATCAGGTCGGATCAGGAGGGATTTCGATAATTCTTGTCGAATTAGTTGTGTTTGGTGGGTTTTGATTTAGTCAAATAGAATTTGAGGTTGTCTTAGATTATCTTGAATTTTAAATAAGATTCATGCCAGTTTGACTTTTTAAAAGGAATCGGATGATTAGAGCAATATTTATAATACATAATTTCATTGAAATCAAACAATTTATTTTAATTCTTGAACGTTACAGAAATTATCTACTTGTAGCCAACAAAAATTGCATTAAAGTTTAAGCAATTTTGTAACCTAAAACAAAATATATATTATATGCATATTACAAGGGCATATGCGAATAAATAACTTTTACACGTGCAAAAAGAAAATAACTTTCTAGGCCTTAGTCTTTTCATTAGATTAATTAAAGTAACCTAATAAACACATAGACATAGGTTCCTAAACTGCATTAATATTAAATTTAGTTCTAACTGAAAGCAATTAGATATGTTAAAAGAAATGCTTCTCTTTTTGTATGTTAGTACAACAACTCGCTTTTGTGGTCCCCAATTTTTCTATTTAATCAACTGTCCCAAAATATGGTCCCAATAATGTATACAAATTCCATGTCATAAGTCATAACCTGCGCCTATACCGCCAAAGCCATCGATTTTTTGGGGGAGAATTTCGTGTATACCCCAAAAAAACTTGGAAATTGGATATTCCCCCTCTAAAATTCATAATATCATATTTACCCTTCTAAACCTCAAAAACTCACAAATTTACTCATTTTATTGTCTTTTATATTAAAATTCATTTTAAATTTATGAAGTACCCATTTTACCCTTCATTAAAATAATAAAAACTAGTAGCATTTTTCAGAAAAAATGTCAGTCTTCTAATTTGTCAGTTTTCAAGGGTAAATGGGTCATTTCTCTACTTTTGACGCTTTCATTTTGACATTTAGGTATATGCTTGTGTAAGTGTTAGAAGTAGAGAAATGACCCATTTGCTCTCGAAAACCGACAAATTAGAAGATTAATATTTTTTTGAAACATGCTACTAGTTTTTATTTTTTAATGAAAGGTAAAATGGGTACCTCATAAATTAAAATGAATTTTAATATAAAAGAATAAAGGGGTAAATTTGTGAGTTTTTGAAGTATAGAAGGGCAAATATGATATTATGAATTTTAGAGGGAAAAATACGTAATTTCTAAGTTTTTGAGAGATATACATGAAATTTCCCCCATTTTTTATACGTAGAATTTTAGAAAATTAAATTTAAACTTATGACATCAAATCAATTAAAATCTCGAAATATAACATAAATGGAACCATTGATAGTATTTTTATTTTTAATAAACATTTTAAATTATTTTTTTAAAATGCTACAAAAAGTTGGCAATGCAAGGCCTACCAAAATCTAATGAAACAATCTATTTTTATTTTGAGATTAAAAATGTATTCTTGATAATTCTTCTGGCTGGAATGCATGATAGCAACGTTTGCTTTTGTTATTTTTGGCATGTCAGTATTCCATAATATCTCTTGACATTATTAATAGACAAATTTTTAGTGTACATAAAATCAACAACGGACAGATAAGCAACCACTACAAGAATTTGAGTTCAATTTGGGTCTGAGTTAGATTCCATATTTCCATTTGTTTCTCTCCAAGTAATCTAAGCAAAAGGGCATTAAATCCTCATGTAATACGACTTCATTTCTATTTTTCTTTTTCTTTTGAAAGAGTTTATTAGCAATATTAATCGTTTTATTATTGGGTAATCCACAGTAAATAGTAAATACTAAATAAAAGATTATCATTCTTAAAATTTCACTGATTTTCATTTTAATTCTTAAAATTACAAAAATTTCATTCTGATCCTTAAAAGATTATCACCGGCCAAAAAGCTAAATAAAAGTAAATAGTAATAAAAGATTATTCACATCATATCATTTATGTTACTAGTAATATTAGTTAAAATGACATTGAGATGAATAAAATATAAAATTTAATGAATTTTAAAGACATTTTAAAGTAAGTCATATACAGCATAGTCTTTTATCATGTAAATAAATATCATTCGGATTTATCATGTATAGTCTTTTATCATGTAAGACAAATAGAAAGTATGACATTGAGATGAATAAAGATCATTCGGATTTATCATGTAAATAAATATGAGCTGCTGTAAATAAATAAATACTGAGTTGGCTGTACAGACTACACAGCATGTATAGTCTTTTTGTAACTACTACACAAGTAATACAGCGCATGATAATAAAAGAACAAAGGATGTGAATACAGCGCATGATAATAAAAGAACAAAGGATGTGAATGGAATACAGTTCCAACCTCCAAACAGAATTCTTTTTGCTTTGTTAAACAAGTAACAATCAATAAAATAAATAATTACAGCCTCAACAAATTTGAAATTGGTTGCCAACCCAGAAGCCACGGCTTCTTACTCGAAGGCAGCGCAAAATTCAACTCAAACATCTCCTTGGCAACATTGCCATCTCTCTCACAGAATCCGACAAGGCGGGCCACGATGTCAGCACTCTCGTCAATGTGGGCCCGATCAGTGGGGTCAATCCAGAGTTTGTTCACCAGCTGAAGCTTCCTCTGCTTGCCGTCAAGTGGCACGTCCCACTTGAGGAAGAGGCGCTCTCTCTCCTCCTCTGTAAGTTGCGAGTTCATTCGCTTCGCAAGGAACTCTCTCTCGTTCTTCAGTTCTCTAATGCTATGTATGTTTCACAAAGAAGTCATGTCAATTAAAAAAAATACTGTTTTGTGATATAGTAATGAGGAAGGAAACTTTTCCGAAGAAAATTGTGACTTTTTTTAGGCTAACCGCTATTATTATTTTAGTTCTGAACACATGAAATTGCCCCTAAAAAACTTCGAACTCGCATCCTCTCATATATCTCAAATTTTGAGTTGATGTGTGGAAAATCCTTTCTGCATGTTCACATCCTTTCTGTATGAATCTCAAAGCACATACAAACTGCCCCTCTGCATTTCGAATAGGCACCGAAATAAATTTTGGTCCGGCTTTAGATAAAATGAAAATTTGAGATATCTCAGAGGATACGGACTAAAAACCTTGGTTTTCTACTGTTTTAGAGCTGCTAGTATAGATCAGGTAAAAAAAATGATTCAGTATTGAAATTTACAATAATAAATCCTTACAAAAAAGGAGTTATTTTTTTTAAAAGAAATTACAAAATAGTACCTTGAGGAAATAGAAATCGCGGGGTCATCCCCACACATTTGTGCAGGGCTTGCATCTCCTCCCCCTTCACTGAAGTGCTGGTGCAACCACATGAGCCTCCTTAGCTCCACCTCTACATAGATTTGATCGGCTTGGTCACCCTGGAACAGCAAATAGAACTGCGTGCGATGTATGATTGACACGTAACACTCATGCCACAGCATGAATATCTGTTGCATCTGTTCCCTGAATGTGTTCCTCCATGAATTGGGGGAGCTTTGCACGGCTGAGATGTTCTCAGTTGATATGTCTTCACCGTTTGCTGCTTCATTTGATTCCAATTCCAAAACCTGTCAGAGAAAAGACGAAACAAATTAATTATGCTTCTTTTAATATGTCAACATTTCAAACTCTCTTCTCCATTTCTGCTTCATTGGTATACAAGTAGAGTAGGGTTAAAATGCCTCATTGTTTTCGTGTCCCAGCCATTCTCTCATGAAATGAGTCATGCCTCACATTTTTATACCCATTTTCATCGTCCAAACTGTCAATCTGAACAGCTCAACATGATCTCCATATTAAAATATGTATGGACACCAAATTTTATATTTTTTTGGAAAGTTTTTACTATTTTTTTTAGATAGGTCCAAAATAACTGTTTTTCAAAAGATTCTGGACCATCCAAAAACAGTGATTTTGTACCTATCTAAAAAAAAATAGTAAAAACATTTGAACAAGAGAAGAGTTGACCAAAATTATACTAAATCACACATCTGTCTGCCTAGTGTTAGATAAATTACCTTTTGAACAAGAGAGATATAAAAAAAAATGATCCAGAAGAAGTTTACAAACCTGGCAAACAATGAAATGATCTAACTGATCTAACTGATCTAACTGATCTAAAAGAAGTTTACAAACCTGGCAAACAAGCAACTGCTTTTGGTACTGGAGCTTGGCAACTCGTTCCTTCAGCTCGGTGACATAAGCCCTAATGCTCCTAACATTCTCCTCGGCCGCATTCTGAAACATCTTTTGCATTTTCCTCATGTTCACTGAGCTCGATCTTCTATAACCGCTGCCAGGTGTGCCCTCTCGCGAGGATGCATCGCCACCACTCATCGCTGGGGTTGTGGCATTTGATTCTGATTTGGTTGGTGTTGACTCAGACTTGGTAGGAGTGTTGCTGTTTGCTGTGTTGGTGTTAGTGTTTGACTCGGTCTCCAATTGTGGGGCCCGATTCTCGTCAGCCTCAACTACTGCATTTCTGGAGGAAGAAAGAGGGGAGCATGGAGCTCTTAGCAGATTTGGCCTGCTTTGTAGAAGAATTGAATTATTTTTGTCAGATTAGATGCAATTAACTATTTGCTAGATAGTACTCAGACCAGCACCAGTCTAGATCGGTATTGCTTGATGAGGGGGCTTAATGTGCAATAGCAAAAGCCCTTGCTTGTAAATACAACACAATTCTCAAAAATAAATATGTAAATGGAAAAGAGTGAGGCTATGGACTCATATCTCCATTTTTGAAGTCCGAACAGTTGATCCGAACTGTTCAACATGATTTAAAAAGCGGTGAGAATCCTGGACCATTCAAAAGCGCTGATTTTCTACCTATCTAAAAAAATAGTAAACAAGTTTTAAAAAATGAAAATTTTGGTCTGCAAGTACATTTTCATATGGAGATCATGTTTAATGATTCGGATCGATTGTTTAAACTTTGAAAATAAAGATCCATAGTACAGGTAGATCCGTAATATGCATATTACCATAGCCTCACTCCATGAGAAAATAACAGATAAGCAAACCCAATAATGAAAACTACCTGTTCATAGTGCTGCTAAGTGCCAGAGGAAGCGTCTTTTTCTTCTTACCAGACTGGTTTTTGGTTGTCACTGCCATCTTCTCCATATTGGGCCCGTTACATTGACCCATCTGACCCGCTATATTTGGTAGAGACATGACGAGCCTATCGATCGACAGCTGTACATTCTCTAGCTGCGCCTCCAGGTTCGCAATCGTGTTCCCTTGCTGAAGTCGTGTTATTTCCTCCTTGAGGTTGGTCTGACACCCCGGGCCCGTCTCTGATGAAGGCATTTCTTTGTTCTCTGCTGATGGTTTAACAGAGCGCATATCTCTGATTTCAGCCTGTAACTTTGCAATTGTCTCAGCTGCATCCTGGTTACCTAGCCGATGGCACGCTACCTGTGATTTGCATGTAGGTCCTTATGATAATGTAGATATCGAGATTACACAACTTGCTACTACTACTGATAATAACATAAGAAAAACGGTCAAAAATAAGTCTCATGAAAATGAATAAAAGGCAATGCCATTAGATAATTTACAAAGAGTCCTCATGTACTTCATCCGAAGTAACTTCCTTGCTACTTTTCTGATTAACAATTCGCCAATCCAAATGATGCCAGTACTTCATCCGAATTAAGTTCCTTACTACTTTTTTTTATTAACAATTTGGCAATCCAGATGATGCCAGTATTGAGCTAGTAAAGCACATTGCTAACTAACCTACTATTACTTCTAAGTGTCACCAAACAGACCCTGGAAAGCCTCATATTCACCAGCACAGTCCCTTAAATTTTATGAAACAGTCCCCAGTGACTTTCTAAAATCACAGATAAGCCCTTTTGACCTTAAAACTTATTGAAACCCCCTAAAAACTTCTGAAATTAATCCTGAAGCATGAGATTAAGACATTAAACAATCCTGGTGTCAGCACATACAATACAGTAGGTACAGAATATAACTAATTACATTACCTCCTTTTGGAGAACCTCTAGAGCACGATTAGCCTCGTCACCGAGCTGCTGCTGTAGGTGCTCAAGCTTGCGGATCTCTTGCACTAGCATTACTGGTGCTGTTGAGGACTGCCTTAGCGGATTCGCGTTTTGTCGAGATGGCCCCGCAAAAGAGAAGGTTAGGCACTTGGCAATCCGACGGGGTGACGAGTCAAATGTATTCCGACCCTAAAGATATCCAAAAGATATAAGATAAAAATGAGAAGCAGAGCGAGGTTATACTCATTATACATGCACTGACTAGTTTTGTTTCTAAGCTAAAGATCAGTCAACCAAGGTTTGATTTAGGTTAATTTAAATGGTTAATTGGCTCCATTTGTAATATTAATGGGGATTGAACTGAATACTGATTAAGTAAAGAAATAAAATATGGTAATTACCTGCTGATTTTCACAACCTATCTTCTTGCGTAGCTCATTCAACTGAAACTTTACAATGTCTCTTTCCTTCTTTAACTCTTCCATCTCATCTTCCATCTACCAATTTAAATAAATCATATAATTAGGATTGATCTTTCAGTGTTCAACCAAATATGAACTCAAATATAATAATTGGTATACCTGTTTAATCCTCCTGTCCTTCTCTATCAAAATTGCATCTGAGTTGGTAGCCTCAGGAGTCCGTAGTTCAGCTTCTAACCTGGCAACTTCCTTTTGTAGATGTTTCACCAGTTGCTTGTCCGAAATAACCTGATTAATTAATACAATAGACAATTAATTGAGGATACAAATTATTAAGATAAAAATGAGGTTTAAATACCTAGTTCAAACTCAATTTGAAGAACCAAGGTCTCACTGAAGCCAAACTAGGTTAAGTTGGGTCCATTTGCCGAGAATAGTTTGGTCTAATTTAAGGAATTTACGGAGAAAAAAAAAAGATAGAACAAAGTAGGTCATTTGGAGCTTACTTGGTGAATTTAGGGGAATTTAATTGGGTTCTATTGCAGCTTAATTGTTTATGTTGAGAGTTATCTTAGACTAATATTACAGAGAACTTAAAACGGAGGCTCAGTTGCAAAAGGGAGGTGCAATTAGTTGCAAAACTTCACGAGGATTAATCGGGTACAAAAATTTACTAAATTTGCCACTATGTATACTCTACTAGGCAAAACTGAAACCTAATAAAAATATTAAAAAAATGAGCGTACCATGTTGACTTGAGCAGTGTTGGTGACCTTCTTGGCACTCATGGCGAAGAACAGGGTATTTCTGGAAAGCTCCATATTGGATCTACTTGGACTCATGGTGCATATAATCGCTGTCCGGGCATTCCCGCCCAGAGACAGCTGTAGTATACGAGTCAATTTTGAGTCCCTGTACGGTATGTGCCCACTTTTGTTCTCACTGTCAATTACAAAAAATAATTGATTGTAATTGGCATGAAAGAGAAATAAAGAAGAAAAATTGTTATTGGAGAGAAGTTGTTATTCAAGACCAGATGATACACCAACATCAGCATTTTAGTATTTATACAAGGTTTAGAGTGAGGCTATGGTTATGCATAGCACATATTGGTCCGTACTATGGATCAATATCTTGGTTTTCAAAGTTCAAAGTAGTCGAAGGTCTAGAAGTTTTAGATCAAGTGATTTTCTACCTCTCTAAAAAAATGTAAAAGAAATGTAAAAAATGTAAACTGTGATCTATAAGTACATTTTCATGTGCAGATCATGTTGAACAGTTCAGATCGACTGTTTAAACTTTGAAAACGGAGATATTGATTCATAGTACGGATCAATATGCGCTATACATAATACCATAGCCTCACTCCAAGGTTCAAGTAAATTAGGATTTAAGATTTCCTGGCCAAATAGTACTAGCAGGCAGGTCAGTATAGATATCTTGTGCTTAAAATGCAATATATTGGAGCAAAATTATAAGGAAAATAACTATGTACCTCAGCTTTCTAATAACTGTTGTGAGAGTGAGAAGGCTTTTGTTGATGTGGCAGCCTTCTTCAAGAGTCTTGCCCTTTGCATGTGTCTGCGCCACTCTCTCACTCCCGGCAAGATCTACAAAATTCTGTACCAGTCCAGAACCACATAACAAACAAAAGTATCAAATACCATTATTTTTTTTCTAGCAGTCTATAATTAAAACAGTAAAGAGTGGCTAAAGAATATCTTATATTTTATTTCAGCATTACTCTTTAAGTGTGGAAAAGAAAGTAGTTACTTTTCAATGGTCAAAATATATTCAGTTCCATCTGGTGAAATGAAAAATAAAGAGGTAATGAGCTTACCAGTACAGCTACAAATGATTTGACACAGCCTGAGTGTTCACGCAAGCGGCTCTCTACAGTCTGCATATGTAAATAGTTTTTTATACAAGGGTCGGAAATTAGGAGAGAAAAGAGACTATTATACTTGGCTTGTTCCCACTATATATAATGTCAAATATTACAGGTCTGCATAATTTATACACCAGTACATTTTTCTTATCCAAGGGTCAGAAATTAGAAAAGAAAAGAGACTATTATACTTGGCTGGTTCCAGTACATATAATGTCAGCTATTACAGGTGCATAATAATACCTCAGGTACTTAACACCAAGTATGTAAAAACCGTAACTATTAAGAATAAAAATGCACATGCACCAATCTGAATTTTGCATGCACCAAATTGTGCCAATAATATAGAACTTACAAGTCTAATTATTTGGTGTGACCTAGAGCTCCTTTTATTTGAACCCGTCTCCCCAACTTGTCTTTGAGCTGCCAAATAACACAAACCATAACAATTCAGCTGAATAAATAATAAAAATCCATAAAAAGAAAAATAGTAAAGGATTATAATTACGTTGCGCATTACTTATCTTGTAATTAAGGAATTAACTCATTTTGATTCTCGTCATTCTAGCAAATCTCATGGAAAAAAACTCAAAATCAGCAAATTTATGTCTCCTAGTGCTACAAGCCCACGAGGAATAAGATTGCCATAAACTTCTGCCACTCCATGAATAAGTGATACAGGATATAGGAGATACTTGTTGTATTTCAGAGCCAACAAAACAAATTTTGTGTGTTTTAGCATGGTATAATAAAAAATATTTGCGCATAAGTGAGTTTTGCAGGTCACACCAGACTAAATTTCAGAGAAATTATCATAGAAAAAGTAGAGAGAGAAACTACAAACAACCTTCGCACTTGCTAATAAGCTCACTTAAGTGATGGCTGTCCTTAGCAGTTTGCTCCTCAAGTTTCTCAACAATTGTTCCTTTCTGCTCAAAACATATTATAGAGGCAAACAAGAATTAAAACAAAAGTAAAATGCATTATTGCAAGAGAACAAAAAGTTGCATTGATGTTGTACCTCTGGGTCATCCAATAGGCGAAGCGGGCCTGAATCTGGCATTAAAAGATCCTTCACATTTTCATTGTATATTTCCATAGCAGACACCTTTATAGTAAATTCCCTCTCTGGGGTCTGTATTTAAGAGAAGGGGGAAGCACAGGATATTAGGTCTATTCAGTTATTATATGGTATTATATGGTTCATAAAAGGTACAAGGAGGATCTTAGTTCTATTAAATTGACATACGGATTAACTTGACAATCTTGACAAGCATCAAAAATAGCTTATAACTTTAAATCTGTCACTTAAAATGTGATCAATACATGCATATCACCACTCATAACAAAAGATAAATTTTCATGGTATATTAAAACAACGTATTTATCAGCATTAGATCATTAATTGGCATATTATATGAAAATTAACACACAACCAATCTTAAGGCTAACAACATGTCTATATATTTTTTTATCTGATTTCAGAAAGTATTGCCAATGTTGCTAAGTTAAACCATTGTCAACAGATCCCAACCATAATTGTCAGTTCTTCTCTCTTTTTTTTGAGAAAATGTAGGTTAAAAGATTTCATTTATATTTTTGGAGAGGGATAGATATATTTAGTGCTAGTTTAGAATGGAATAGTTTTTATGGACAGAAAAATAAATAAGGTACCATTAGATTCATATTGTTAAGGCATTTCTAAAATAGAATGAATGTTTTAGATGGCCTGTAAGTGAAACCAAATTATTATCTAGTGACATGTATGTAACACAAGAAGGTTTGAAGTACCCTTATTTTGAGAACTTCTATTCATATTTGTTTCCTTAATCTAGTTAATTTTACATGAAAAGCACCTACTTCTTTATGGGTTTTGTCAGTGGTCACATACCCAGCACTATCCTGTGTTGTACTCTACCGGTCAACACTTTGTATAGTAATCAAAGTTTGACCCAACTCGACTTAGGCAAGTATTGAAGTCTGAAATCTGTTATCATTCATTTGTGGGCCCACTTACATTTTTTATATGATTGTAGATGTCTGATACTGCCCTCTCGGTCACTCCTTGCATAGTGAAGGTTTTTCCACTGCCCGTCTGACCATAGGCAAAAATAGTAGCTGCCAAAAAATAATACTTGTTTATTTGAGCAAGTATATAATTGCATTGAATTATGTGCAGTCTTGTAAGAAACTGGTTTACCAAATCGTTCAATTAGGACCTAATCTAATTCAAATAAGCCCTCAACAAGCATCATGTACCCAATTACTCACTCAAATTTAAAATAAGCCTCATTTACCCTTGTCTTCGAGCATTTTTTCAGAAAAGAAAATTTTAATTTTTTAAACAACTCATGAAATATGCATGAATATGGTACCAGTTCACCAGTTGTTCGTTTGAGCCAAAGATTGGCCCAATTAAACCTGAATTTGACCAACTAGAGAAACTTGGAAACAAGGCCTCGATTTAACCAAATTAAGGCCTCGATTGGCCCAATCACGGATTTAATTCTTAGATTAAGAATAATAGTCTCAGTAAACCTCCCCTAAATTCTTTTTTTGAGGGTTAACCTCCCCCAAATTCTTATGGTTAATTGTGTAATTAAGGATTAAATGGACCCAACCCCCTCCCCTCCCACACAGAAATTGCAATTGAATTTCAATTATTTCAATTTTAATTGAACATAGAAAGGCAAAAAAAATAAAAATGAAAATGAAAATTGCAATTGGAAACCTCATATTCTTGCACTCAGTATCAAATAAATTCAGATGTTAAAGAGAAAAAGGTACAATTTTATACCATTTATTCCTGTAAGAGCTGATAAGGCTGTCACCTTGGCCCCTTCTTCATACACAGTCTCAGTCAAGGAGGTGGGACCAAATACTCTATCTGCAATTTACCAATAATCCATTAATTCAATTAAACCAATATATTTTCTACTCAAGAAAAAGAAGGATAAAAGGATTCTACCGAAAGTGTAGGAGGCAGTACTGTCGTGCCTGTGTTGTATTGTCTGGCTATTGGTACACTCCCACACGGCCTCTTCTTTACTGTCATTTAGAGGCCGTACCCTAACTGTAACAAATATCTTCTCTTCTTTAACACGGGACCCACCAGGTGTATATACCGGCATTCTCTCTATTTTTGAAGAAGGCGTATATACCGGCATTCTCTCTATTTTTGAAGCAGGCGTCCCTGGTGTCCTTGCCATAGCCGTTTATCGAATTGACAAAACCAATTTGGAATCTAAGAGAAAACCTGTCAAAATTCCAAAGAAACAGATCATGGTTCGGGTGTGTATAAACGTAATGTATTACAGTAGATGTGGAGTATAGCAAACCTAATATTCAAATCAGATTGGGGAAATCTTGAAAAAACTAAGTTTTATCTCTCTTCAATGGATGAAAAATCAAGTGTGCTAAGACACTTAGGTTTCCAAATCAGATGCAAGATTGAGGTACTCTTGGTGGGAATAAGGCCAAGTACGGGAGAGAGAGAGACTTACCAATTGCAACGTAGGTCTTGCTCGATCCAAGAAGAGGGGGTCGAAACCAGGTTCACGGACCTCTCTCAAGCGCGAAAGTGACAGCGAGAGAGGGGGAGAGCGATGGAGAGAGTAGAAGGCAGAGATGGAGTTCAGCAATGGCTAGAGTAGGAGAGAGAGAGTGCGTGTGTGTGTGTGCAGTGTGAGGGGGAGTATGAAAGAGAGAGAGAGGAGTGAAAAGAATTTCAAAACAGTCCCATTACTCCACCTTGGAGACGCAAACGAATTCATATCACCTAACATAACTCAAGTTTTGAATTTAGATCAAGACCGTCAGATTTATTTTGGCACGAATATTGAGGAACCCGTTCATTCCACCTCCGGTCCGGATTCTGATCGTACGATCCAGATGTAATCTCAAAATTCTGGTTACTTTAGGGAGCCCGGAACAAACGCAAACGGACTGAAACTTTCATAAACTAGCCGTTTACTATGGGACCCACCATTAATTAACTCACAATGCACTCGGAACATTGACGGTGTACTGTTAAGTAACTCTGAAGTGTGGGGTCTATGATGTGGTATGGAAACCATTAGTCAAACTGAATTCCATTTAGCGAGAAGTAGATGTTATCTATTTTTTTTACTAATTTAATGTACTGAGTCTAGATCTCAGGTATTGTTGCTTCTTTCCCTCTTTGTAGTATCTTTTCTTTCCCTTTTATGTAAAAAATAACAAACCTCAAATTAAGAAATAATAATGATACAAATCTGTAAATTTATATCATAATTATAATATCGATTTATTATTTTTACAATTATGAAAATCATAGCGAGCTATTTTTAAAATACATTGGAATTAAATTTCGTTTTTAAAAAAAATATTATTAAAGTACAATAATTTTTTTATTGCGAATAATTTATAGCGGTGAATTTATACCAATTTAATGAGTTCAGATACTGACTTGTCTAGATCTGCTATCATTTATACCCAATAATTGATTAAAAAATAGATAACCAAGAAACAACGAAAATATGTGGAGGAATGATTGGAAATTAAATCCCCTTTATATTTATACAAAGCAATTAGAGAGTGTCAAATGAGAAATTTCCACTTTACATAGAAATTTTGTGATTAATATAAATTAATTTCCAAATTCAATATTTATAAGAAAAAAACATTTTCATTCAGATTTCAACGGCGTGACATTTCACGCGGAGAACATTAAATTTTGTAACATCCAAAGGCTAATTCTTCACTTTGCATTAAATTTAGTGAAAACTTAATTCTTAAAAAAATAGATTAGCATTAAATCCTTCATTCTGCACTTTTCATTTTCATCTAGACTCAATTTCTTCATTATTTACTTTGCATTTCATCTAGACTTGAGTTGAATCATTCAACCTATTTAAGAGCTAAAAAATATTGTTACAAGAAATCAGCATAGCAAAATGTTTTGCTGTAGATGATGAATACGAAAATGATGTTATTCTTTTGGAATGACATGAATCTACTTTTCTTTATCCAACCAATCAATTTTTTTCATGCACAAATCTCGACAAAAATCAATATTTGACCAGAACAGTATATGGTTAATCTTGAATTAGTCAATTAATTATTTAAATTAAGGAACATTTCTCCATGCTTATGCTGAATATACTCTCTCATATATATATAGGGATGAGCTATGGTGAGACGTGGAGTAAAACCATTTTGTACTCCATGGCACTATATTTCCATTTTGAAAATTCAAACAACCGATCCGAACCGTTCAACATGTTCTCTATATTGAAATGTGCTTGGAGACCAAATTTTACATTTTTTGGAATTTTTTTACTATTTATTAAGCCACATTGAAAATCGCTGATCCGGTGGTCCAGAAAATTTTACTGTTTTTCACTGTTTACAGTGGATCAGCGATTTTCAAAGTGGCTTAATAAATAGTAAAAAAATTCCAAAAAATGTAAAATTTGGTTTCCAAGCACATTTCAATATTTAGAAAATGTTGAACGGTTCGGATTAGTTGTTTGGATTTTCAAAATGGAAATATGGCGTGGAGTACAAACTTGTTTTACTCCACGTCTCACCATAGCTCATCCCTATATATATATATATATATATATATATATATATATATATATATATATATATATATATATATATATATATATATATAGAGTAAGGCTACGGTGCTTTGCAAAGCATAGAGGCCTCCGTGCTTCGGGGCTACTTTTTGGATTTTGAAAATCCAAACAACCCATCCGAACCGTTCAACATGTTCTAAATATTGAAATGTGCTTGGAGACCAAATTTTACATTTTTTGGAATTTTTTTACTATTTATTAAGCCACTTTGAAAATTCCAAATCCGGTGGTCCAAATTTTTGTACTGTTTACCGTTGGATTTTGGGATTTTCAAAGTGGCTTAATAAATAGTAAAAAAATTCCAAAAAATGTAAAATTTGGTCTCCAAGCACATTTCAATATTTAGAACATGTTGAACGGTTCGGATGGGTTGTTTGGATTTTCAAAATCCAAAAAGTAGCCCCGAAGCACGGAGGCCTCTATGCTTTGCAAAGCACCGTAGCCTTACTCTATATATATATATATATATATATATATATATAGAGAGATAGGCTATGGTGAGTTGCGAAGTAAACGTCGTTTTACTTCACGCCATATTTTCATTTTGAAAATTCAAACACCCGATCCGAACCGTTCAACTTTTTCTAAATATTGAAATGTGCTTGGAGACTAAATTTTACATTTTTTGGAATTTTTTTACTATTTATTAAGCCACTTTGAAATCGCTGATCCATTGTAAACAGTAAAAAACAGTAAAATTTTCTGGACCACCGGATCAGCGATTTTCAAAGTGGCTTAATAAATAGTAAAAAAATTCCAAAAAATGTAAAATTTAGTCTCCAAGTACATTTCAATATTTATAACATGTTGAGCGGTTCGGATCGGGTGTTTGAATTTTCAAAATAAAAATATGAGCGTGAAGTAAAAATGACATCTTACTTCACAACTCACCATAGCCCAGCTCTATATATATATATATATATATATATATATATATCAGGCGCTAATTAGCACCAAGATGTCTCTTCTCAGTGAATATTCCTAATTCAACGATATATTCCTTGCAAATACATCTGTCCCCCCATCTCAATAGAGAGCAAATAGGAGGTTTTTTGTATTTATTTTGACTTTGGAGTCCGATTTTTTTTTTATTAATAGGAAAAACAAAACAAAAATAACGACAAAAGGGAACACATTTGTGAAATTTCAAAATATAAGAAGATTGTTATGGTTTATAACGTCCAGAGAACGTTATGGTCCATAGCGTCTAGATAATCCAAAAACCTTAACCTAATCTAGTCCGCTAATTAACCGAACAGAAAAAAAAAATCTCTGGCTGTCAAGCTCTATAACGTCCAGACCACTGGGAAAAGAAAACAAAAAATGACGTTAGATTGTTGGTACCGTAAAAAAAAAAACACTGTAGCTGGACGTTATAGACCATAAAGTCCAGCTACAGTATTTTTTGTTAATTAGAGATCATTAGCGATCAGATTAATTAGACGCTATGGTTTATGACGTCCAGCTACAGTGCCCTGGACGTTATAAACTATAACGTTCTTCCTATTTTTCAAAATCTAGCGAAACTGTTCCTCATTGTCGATATTTTTTTTTTGTTTTTCCTATTTATAAAAAACCCGGCTTTGGAGTAGGTCCGATGTCGATTTTTTTTTAAATAGAACTCATTTAAGTGATTTCAAGATAACAAGCACAATTAGTGAACAAGTTACAAAAATCACCTCTACCGAAGCACTGCCTCGGTGGAGGGAGGTCTCACCAAAATTTTAGTCTACGGTAGAGATTTCTTTTTGTAACTTCCCCCCTCCATCGAGGCATTGTCTCGGTAGAGGTGATTTTTGTAACTTTCCAACCCATTGTGCTTGTTTCCTTAAAATCACTTAAATGAGTTCTATTTTAAAAAAAAAAAGAATCTCCGATGTCTATTGGATCTATTTTAAGTTTGATGGGCTCCGAAACTGTTCGATCTGCTTTAAAATTTGTGCTCTTGGTTTTAATATTCGTGTGCTCTCACATCAATTATCGTGTACAAATTTTAAAGAAAATTGGATGGTTGTGGAACTCATTAGATGGACCCAAAAATAGATTCAATGGGCATCAAACTTACTCCTTTCTCATTTATTTTTGCTTTGATTTTATCCGTTTAACAACTTCATCATTTGGAATAACGATCTTTTTGACTTTCTTATTATTTCAAATTTGATGAATTAAAATTTATATTCATTATGGGTTTATCAAAGCACTCAATTTAATTATGTTCTTATTACAAGTTTACATAAAATTGTTTAAAAATTATAACTATACAAGATCTTTACAAAATAATACATGAAATTCGTAGACGTAGTACCGACGGTGATCGATGGAACTTATATCTTTATAGAAACTTCCGTAAGAAAAATGGATGCCTAAAATAGAAGTCCTTATTACAAAAATAAATAAAGAAGTTACAAAAATGAAGTGTTCGTCAAGAAAATCAGTGAATTGCGACACTATTAGTTGATCAGTACTCGCCACAGAGGATCAGAACTTGTTTGAATGGTCAAGCGACACATAACGTAACATGAAATGTGCCGCTAAATATTATTGTGTTACTTAGCTGTATCTTGGTTTTTTTTTTTTGGATTTTTTTTAGCCTTTGAAAGTGATGTGTTAATGAAGTAGTTACTTTTTGACCAAATACTTTTAAAATTTTCCATCACTTAAAGGTGCTTTTCATATTTTTTTTGAAGTGGTGAACTGTTTAGATGATTTCATGAACAGGGGAGAAATTAAAAATTTACTATATGGAACTGAATTTAATTAAAATAATATTCAACAAAAAATATTTTAAAATGAATTATATATGTTGATTTAATTAAACAAATACTTGATTAATAGAGGGCAAACTTTAGAATTTTATTTCAAAGAGTAGAAATTACACATCAAAATTTATAATTTTTTTGAATTAGGGGGGAGGTGCTGTTTAATCACCCCTGGGCCCCTTTAACACTCTGCCCCTTTAACACTCTGATTGGAATAGAAACCAACAAGAGTAGAACTCAATTCAATTGAAAAGAG
This sequence comes from Carex myosuroides, assembly GCA_028015225.1. Taxonomy (NCBI): domain Eukaryota; kingdom Viridiplantae; phylum Streptophyta; class Magnoliopsida; order Poales; family Cyperaceae; genus Carex; species Carex myosuroides. Next base: position 7,258,968 of record CM051470.1, on the reverse strand, counting down.
ATGAAAAGAGTTCAATCAGAATTGATTTTTTTTTATCGAAACGAACAAAAGACGGAGGAGAATTCATTGTTTATTGGTTTCTAAAAGTCCTGTAATTTCATTCAATTTACAATGCACCACTGATATAGGGTTTTCAGTTTTGACTAAAAAATATAATTAAAATGCAGAAAGTGTTGAAAAATAAGGAATTGTACCACTGATCTCGGGTTTTTATTAGGGGTTTTCATCGGTTTATAATTTGGTTTCTAAAATAGAACCGAACCGAACCGAACCGATTTAGCATTGCAACTGAACCGACCGAACCAAAATTTTATTTCGGTTTGTTCGGTTCAAACTAAAATATATTACTTTTTTAATTTAAAGCAATTGATTTATAATAAACCGAAGTATATTAAGAAATAAACCAGGGTATTAAGAAATATACCGGGATATTAAGAAATAAACCGAAGTATTTAAAGCAATTGATTAAGAAATAAACCGGGGCGGTCCGGACCAAATTCATAATATGTAAAAGTTCGGTCGGTTCAGTTATTTCGGTTTTGAAAATTACCAAACCGAACCGAACCGAAATTATAATTTGGTTTTAAAAAGCAAACCGAACCGAACCATTAAACCAAAAAAACCGAACCGTTTGGTTCAAACTAATTCGGTTCAGTTCAAAACCGACTAAACCGGACCCAATGAACACCCCTAGTTTTTATACATATTCATGACAGAAAATACAGACATAATAGATCTTCGATATTTAAAAAAAAATGATGTAGCAAATTTACAAAATAATTCGGGTAGTGATAAAATTAAATAAATAAATAAACTAGAATTGTATTACTTAAATTGATATATTACTATCATTAAATATTCTATTTTATACATGTAAGACAAGTGAAACCGTTGTCGAAAAAATTTGAATTGTTATTTCTTAAATTATAATTATATGAATGACTGACGACAATTTATTTAAAATCCAGTATAATATATCAGAAGAAAATATAAGAATACAATTTTACAATTCATTTGGTCTCAGTTATGTGATGAATTTTATTTCTTGTATCTATATTATCCGTCTCAAATAAACATATAACATTTTGTTGAATTCTATTTCTTGGTCTACAACTCTGCATTACATAAATTTTTTCTTGGTACTTGTATCTTGAAATCATCAATTATTTTAGGAAGAGGGATATTAGAATCTGCTACTCATGATACAATGGTATTGTAACTATTGATTTAATTGTGTTTATTTTATAGGTTCCAAATAGTAGACAAGGATTCAGATCATAGCGAACTCTAAATCATGTACAATTCGTTAATCTGATCAAAGAGATTGAATTAAAATCATCAAAGCACATATCCGACAAATACTCTAAATCATGAATCACTGCGCTCATTTTAGAAATCTCCATTTGAGGGAGGATAGTAAAGAATTCATGAAGTTGTTGGGTAAGAAATGTACCTCTAAGAGGCAAGTTCGTAACTAGGGTTTGCATAGTCCAGCTAACTAAAGTCATTTGCATTGTTTTGCTTGTGTAAGATTATTTAATTAAGTCTTAAGCATGTTGTCAAAAGCAATATTACAAATGCTTTGTTTAATTGTGGCTCACTGTTATGTAAAGTTGGACTCAAATTGGGCATGCATCTATGTTAATGTGAATTGTGAAATGTGAATATTCTTGCTTATTGTTATGTTAATATTTATTCATTTTAGAAAAAAAAATATAAATATCAACCGAGTTGTATTTCCGCTGATTTAACTTAGTTGAAGTTATATTTCCATTGATCTAATTCTAATTCATGAGTGATGTGTTTACATATCAAAATCATAATTTTTCATATTAATTTATAAATTAATTTTAGTACATTCATATTTCATCATTTTTTTACCGCTTGATTTTATAATAAATTAATTCAAAAAATCATAAATTTGATATGTAAACGAATCACTCGTGATGTTGATCAGTTTCAACAGTTTATATTCATTGATTAAAACTCATATGATAAATTTTTGAGTTAAGCTCATTAAGTTCCTTGATGAACGTAATAACACCCCAGTTTTACTCCTGGTCGTCAATATATATAGAAGGTTGAATTGAAGAGAAATAATCAAGATCGTTTGATTAATTTTTGATATTGTTGTTAGTTCATACTTTTAACTATTACCATAGTAAACAAGAACTGTAATAATAAGACATCCATCTTTTAATAACATTAATTTAATTTTAGTACGTTCACATATTTTCTTTATCAAAATAGCAGTTTGGCAAAAAAAAAAAAAAAAAAATCTTCATAGCGCGTAGTTTTTCTCCTATTTTTAAGTTCCTTCAAGTGGTTAATGAAAAGTCAAAATTAAATGGATTTATCATATTCTCCATTTCCATATGAGAGGATTATTTCCTAATTTTAAGAAAATGTAACAAACAAAATATAGCCAAAAGAAATTTACCAAAGAAATAGTTCATATAAAAATCCTATTTACAAAAGCACTGAAAAAAAAAATACTGCAAGTCCCTCTAGCATCACTGGTACACACCAGTACCAGTGAAATATTTACAGGTTAAAGAAACTAAGCTATAATCTACACATACTTCTGATAAATTCAAAAGGTTATAACATATATACAAGTATGAGATATTCCATCATAAAAGGTGCCAGGTACCTTCGCCGTCGTCATCTTGAAAATACAACTCGAGTTCTTCATTTGAATCCTCTTCATCATCTATCAGTTCATCAAACTCCTCATCTGAGAAAGCACAAAACTCATCTTTCATATTGTCAATAGGTGATTCTTCATTGTGTTTAAACGGACCTTTTTGTCTATAAAACCTGTAATTTTATTTTAACAACAAAATGTTAATAGGCATGGAGAAATGCATATGAAAATCTACTTCATATGTTAATAGCAGGAGTGAAGCTATGGTACTATGAATTAATGGTGCATATCAGTCCGTACTATGGATTGATATCTCTATTTTAAAAATCCAAACAATTAATCTGAACCGTTCAACATGATCTCCAAATAAAAATGTACTTGTAGATCAAATTTTACATTTTTTAGAATTTTTAGACTATTTTTTGGATAAGTAGAAAATCACTTTTATCTAAAAAGATTAGACCATTCAAAGTAGTCATTTTCTACCTATCTGAAAAAATAGTAAAAAAATTCTAAAAAATGTAAAATTTAGTATGCAAATACATTTTCATATGAAAATCATGTTGAACTGTTCACATTGGCTATTTGGTCTTCGAAAATAAATATATTGATCCGTAGTATGGAACAATCCGCGCTATGCATAATACCATAGCCTCGCTCTAATAGCAGAACATATTATTGGACTATTGAAAATCTACTTATTATGTTTCAGGTGCTTTCCATTTTGCATTTCTTGATCTTTTTTTGTCATTATTGCAGACTAGACCCTTTCTGATTATACTATTAAAAAACAAAATTATTTCTCATGAAATGGAAGATGCTAAAAAATACAACGATTTAATTTAGTAATTCCAAATAGAAAATACAATAGAATCTTTTTGTAATCGATTATGTATTGGTTTTCATTATTATGGAATCTAAACTAGACAGTTAACTATCTCTAAACTATGGTTTCAAGCCTTGGTAGAGATTAAGTGATAGAGATACACAATGCTGGTAGAGATTAAGTGAAATGTTCTCCAGTGTAACAAATAATGGACATATCCAGTGATCATCTAACAATTCCCAATTCCATTTGTATAAATAATGAGAGATGTACAGATTGTACAATTCTATAAGCAGAAACTCCAAATTAACACCTTTTCTCAAACTAAAAGTTGATACCTTCTTCTTCGACGCAACAAAGCAGCTTCACGCCGCTTGCGTTTCAACTTCTCTCTGGCATTCTCATAAAACCGCCTTCTCCTCCATTCCCTAAACAACCCCATTCTCACAATTTTGTCTATTAAACCGATCAAGCCTCTCATCCGTGTCGTCTTCTTCATCTACCACCACCTCCACATTGAAGTTTCTCTCCTTGGCGCACAAGATTATGTTCCTCTCTCTCCTCTCCAGTTTCAGCTCCAGTGATGGCTGTTTGCTGGTTCCTGGCATGGGGATTTGGAGAAGAGCAAGGGGGTTGCTGGTGGTTAGAGATCGGATCATCGATCGTAGTAGCACGCTCTTTGATTGAAGATTTCTTCTCGCATCGTTGGTTAATTGGCGCAGAGTTTTAACGATGTCGCGATTGATCGCGATCGTCGTAGGCAATTTGTTTCTTTCATTCACTCAAAAAAAAAAAAAATTGTTTCTTTCCGGTTCACCTAAAATAACTCAAATTTTAAATTTAGATCTGAACCGTGAGATCTACGTAAGAACGAATATTAAAGGGACCCGGGCATTCTACCTCAGGAATTATTGGCTCGGATTCTGATCGGACGACCTGGATCTATACTAAAAAATTTGAGATACTTCAGAGGATATTAACTCGTGCTGACTTCTGAGGTGAGTAACAGAGTAAGTATGATTTACAGTCAACTGAGGAAAGCGATGCAGAGAAAGCCACACTTATTTGAATTCAGATCCAGTGCAGTAACCCAATTTTTGAGTTTTGATCCAAACCGTCCAAGGTGCTCTAACACGAATCTTAAAGAATCTGGACCCCACAAATAATACTGGCCCCCTGCGCTACCACCGAATAGGCACCGTACACGTCTAAACTCAAAAATTGGGTTACTTTAGGGGTCCGGACTCCACTTATTTGGGCCTTTGACCACCCCACTAACGGGTGCAGCAGAGCCCGTTTTCGTTTTTGTCGCACTTCAATTAAAATTTTATGTAGATTTTTCAAAAAAATTAAAATTACGCTCCTAAAATTTATAATATTATAATTATTCTTTTAAATTGTAAAAACTCTTTTTATTTCGATTTATTGTCTTTTATGTTAATACTAATTTTAAATAAAAATAAACGACATAAATGAATTGGATTTCTTGGTGAAGAAAATATTTCCTTCATCAATTCAGATTGAATAGGTGCACCAAGAAAAAAATAATGAATACTATATATAAACGTGATACATCGCCTGCTTAGACTGTGGAAAGTTTTAGTTTTTATTCTTCATTAAAAGAATATAAAATATATGCATGCCTAACAATTCAGTCTGTTAATTTATCTAAATTGTGAGAACAAATAGTTAATTTATTTTTAAATTTGATGAAAAAATATATAAAAGATAAAGAAAATAAATTAGAAGAATGAAATTGGAAATCCCCAATATCCAACTGAAATGATACTGGAACCAAAGAGGTACCAGTAAAGAACTACAAGCTTCTAATGACTAGAAAAAATTACAAAATAATAGAAGCCTAGCTAGTTAGTATCACCTGTTATCAAATTTACAGCTGCAAACTGATACACATAATTTCTGTCCTAAAAGAACAATAGTAAAGAGAAGTGTTATAGCTGGTGTCTGATGTGAGGTATGCTAGATGGTTTTCCAGAGGTTTTCTCTAAAGGGAGTTTTATATATAGTCCTCCTGCATTTTGAAAACGTTACTATAGGTTACTTCTGTTACTAATAAAATGGGCTGACAGTCTTTCAATAAAAAAACTTTATTATGTTGTGTAACTGGTATATCCTAAAAATTAAACCTGCCAATTTATCATTTGTTGACACAGAATGCATATTTTATCTTATTTTGGTTTTAATATTTCTATTTATTATTATGTGGATGTAATATATTAATTTGTACAAATTAAGTTGACTGATTGTAATATAAGTTTGTGTAGATGCAATATACTAGTATGATTAAACCCTTGTTACTATGGGCTTCTAACCATGTTATTATTGCTGATATTTATTGTTTAAGCGAAGCAGAGAAAGGGACTCCTATTTGGGCCTTTGACCAACCCACCAATGGGGACAGCCGAGCCCATTAAGCAACAAAATGAAAAAGAGAAAGATCGACTTACGCGTGGTATTGGTTTCTTTCGAGAGTCCAAGGTTGTTTAAGGTATTCAAAATAAGTTTATCCAGTCAAAATGTCAAAAACCCTCAAAATAAACCTAGCTCTCCAGCGACTCCACCTGTCGTAAAACCCGCGCCGCCTGTTGTGCTAAAAACGAAAGCAAAAGAGAAACAATCAATCGTCGCCTTTGTCTCTGGCAATCGGATTCTTATCACCTCCGCTTCGTAGACACCACGGCTCAACAACCATGTGTTCCCATCTTGTTTTAAAGAGAGCAATCTACTCCTGTTTCTTCTCTCCTCCCCAATGCCATTACCACCGTCTCCTCCGATCTCATCTTTCAACCCAAACCCAGCCCCAGGAGTTGCCTTTTATTGCCTACTATCTCATCTCCTCCTTCGGCTTCTCTGTCGATCGAGCGCTCAAGGCCTCCGCGAACAGTAATCTTACGGCTATCAAGTCCCCGGCACGGCCTGAAGCAGTGGTAAAGTTCCTAATTGATACTGGCTTATCCCATTCTCAGATCAAATCTGTTGTTTCAATCCGGCCAGATCTTCTGGGATCCAATGCGGATAAGACCCTGAGACCAAAGGTGCGTGAAATGATGGAAGCGGGGATCCCTGGAGAACTACTGGTTTTATTGATCCGATACAACCCGGGTGTACTTCAATTGAAAGACAATCTTGCCCGCCTACTGTTTTGGAGAGATTTTGTCGGGAACAACGACAAGGCTTTGTTGAAGATTATTTCAAGGAATCCTTTCCTATTCTCATTGCACATTGACAAGCATATTCTACCCATATTAAATTTACTGAAAGAATATGGATTGTCGAATGGAGATATGGTTTCATTGTTTGGTGGAAGAAGCTGTTATTGCCGTACCCTGGTTTCTTTAAGACAGATACTCGATCTAATTGAGGAGATGGGGATTCCGAGGGGATCTGGGATGTTTCTATGCGGTTTAAAAGAAATCAGTAATTTCAGCATGGGTAAGATTAAAAGCAATGCAGAGTTCTTCAAGAACACATATGGCTGGTCACAGGAAGAGATGTGTGCTGCCTTTAGGAAGTTCCCTGCGGTACTCAAATATTCAGAGGAGAAAGTGAAGTTGAGTATGAACTTTCTTATGAGAAAAGCTGGGATTGAGGCGAGGAGCATAGCTTTGCAACCGCGGTTACTCGGGTGTAGCTTAGAGAAGGTATTGATCCCGAGGTATACTGTACTGAGTACACTGCAAAGCAAGGGACTGAAGAAAAAGTGCAGTTTTTTCACTGCTTGTTTGGTTCCTGAAAGGCGCTTCCGCGATATCTATGTCGTGCCGTATGAGAAGGATGTGCCTGGGCTTGGTGAAGCTTATGCTGCTGCTTTTGGTGGGAAAGTTCTGGTCTGACTATTGTTCTTCTGGGGAAGAAATTATGTGTATCAGTTTGCAGTTGTAAATTTGGTAACAGCTGATACTAAACTAGCTAGGCTTCTATTATTTTGTAATTTTGGTTTTTGTTGAATTATTTTTCTAGTCATTAGAAGCTTGTAGTTCTTAACTGCCACCTCTTTGGTTCCAGTATGATTTCATTGGATATTGGGGATTCTCAATTTCCGTTCTTCTAATTTATTTGCTGTATCTTTCTCTTTTCATTTTATTTGCAAATGTCACTTTTTAATAAAGGAACATTTAGTGTTTTCTAACCTCTTTTTTTTTGTGAGAACTTGGGCTGGAGATTCTGATATGAATAATATTTTTTTTGGTAGCTGTGCATATATTAGCACAGAATAAGAATCATTATTAAAATAAAATCTAATTGATATTACCTATGGGTCCTATACTGGTAAAATCTAATTGATACTACATTGATTCACCTCATCTTAATTCCAACTACAGAGGAATTAAAGAAGAATGCCACTTACATTGGCACACCCGGGAAGGGAATCTTAAGGGCCGATGAATCAACCAGCACGATCGACTTGGCATCAACGTGGAGAACAATGAGGAGAACCAACGTAACTTGCGCGAGTTGCTCTTCTTGAAACTTTTCGTTGATGTGCTCGATGAGAACAGCGTCTTGCCGGGAATTCAGGTTTGTTGTAGGCTGTACAAAACCAATTCTAAATAAAATTTACACTGAAATTACAAGCTTTATTTTGATCATGATTTAAGGCCAAGTGGTGCATCAGAATATCAATTTAATATTTTCATTAGAGTGAGCCTATGGTATTATGTATATCGCATTTCAGTCTGTACTATGAATTTATATATTCGTTTTTAAAGTCTAAACAATCTATCCGAACAGTCCAATATCATCTTCATATGAAAATGTACTTGTAGTTTTAATGTGTTTTTTAAGTCATGAGTTGTAATTTTCTTTTCTCCGTCATAGATGTCATTATTTCTATGTTTGATTTTTTGTTTGTTTTTTATAAGAGAAATGTGAAATGACTTTGTGTGATTGTTTTTTTTTTCTTTTTGGAAGTAGAAATTGTAATTTTTTTTTGAAGAAATCGTAATTTATACCTGGCAAACTGAGATTCTTTTGAGACTATTAAAATTTAACAAATAGGTGGAGATCTACAATGGTATTTACTCTTGTTCGAAGTAGGGTACCAGCAAACATATTTTATGCAACAAAATCAGAACAGCTGATTAGAAAAAGGGAAACAGTTGTATAGTTACAAGTTTGACAACTGCTAAAATGCTGATATTTTGAAGTGTTTGGTAAATAGTCTTTTTGCGTTTTGAAAACGTTGCTGTAGTTTACTTCTGTTAGTAATAAAATAGGCTGACAGTCTTTCAATAAAAAAAACTTTAGTATGCTGTGTAACTGGTATATCCTAAAAATTAAGCTCTTCCCATTTATAATTTGTTGACACAGATTCTGTATATGTTTTCTTATTTTATTTTTAATTTTGATATTTATTATTGTGCGGATATAATATATTAATTTGTACAGATTAAGTAAATTGACTGATTGTATTATAAGTTTGTGCGGATGCAATGTACAAAGGGCAGTTTGATTTTTAACATATCATCTCATACGACAATATATATTTTATTCAATTTAAGCTTTCGGTCTTTATCTTTCATATGACGAACAGGTACTTTAATGTAATTGCAATAATGAGGATGGGAAGTAACAGTCGAATTGATAATTAGTGTTCTATATATTTGATTGTATGTTTAAATTTATAAACTCAGAATCTGACTTTTTCCTTTTTCTTTTTTTTTTCTTTTAGTTGAACTTTGACAATAATAACAGGGAGTGTTCCAGATATTAGTCTTAGGCTTTAAAATTTGTTTGATGATGCTTAGAGTTGTGTGTTGTTTAGACATCCAAATTTTTAGCTAATAAATTTTGATTTTCAGATATTCTCATTGCAACTTTTCTTTTCAAACTCACAATTTTTACAATTTTTTGCAAGAACAATTCTCATTGGCATCCACTTTGATGTTTTTTTGTCCAATTTCTGAATTTTGTCCATTGGAAGCACAGTTTCTGACAGACTCTTTGATATCCACTTTGCACTTTTTTATGTAGATGGGAAGCACAATTTAAACAAATCAAGCAAGTACTACCGTACAAGTTTCTGATGTGCGTTGTACTAGTACGTATGGTTATGTTTTTTTTTTGTGTTGAAATTTACCAACTTAATTTTGGTCCAAGAGAGGACGGTATTTAAGTATTTACATACTACAATGTGAGAGAAGGGGATGTTAAGTCTTAAAATTCTGCTATCTTACCGAGTAAGTGCTTCTTAGAATTAAATTTTTAATCCTCCTCTCTCTCTTATATAGGGTGTTGCCGAAATTGAAGGAAACAGGGGCGGAACTAGAAAATTTTGATAGGAATGGTTGAAAATTAAAATGTACAATTGTGATGAGTGGAATTTGAACTCAAGACCTCTTAATTATAAAATGAAGTTTTAACCACTAGACTACAACTTAAACATATGTCATTTATTGAGGGTGACTAGAATATATAAAAAAATTTAAAAAGATAAAATTTAATTAAATTATTGTACGTATAATTAAAATAAAATTTTAAAATCACAGGAGTGACCTTTGAATAAGACTTAGATCTGCCCCGGAAGGAAATACAACTTTCCAGCAATGAACCATAAAGGTGACATGTGAAACATATGCGCTATTAGATTATGCAAAGTATACTATTACTATACCACAAAGGTGTTATTCTTTTGTACTAGTAACTGATATGAAATGCTCAACCAAGAATTCTTCAATCCAAAATCAATCAGCTTTGACTACAAACCAGATTGAAATGTCCAACACCAATAGATTCTCACATATCAGAATTTGACAAAAGGCACAAACCCAATGGTTTTCTGAAAGAAAAAAAAAAACAGACAAGGCACGAAACCAATATGAACATGACATCAGCGGTACTTGGTAGAATAATCAGTCAAAATCTAAAATGTGGATTGACGATGAACTTTAAAATACAATAAAATATATCCGACAAACTGAAGATTGATCCGACGGTCAACGGAGACGAATCTTGAATCTTGAATTTTTTTTTTTTTTTTAAACAAGCCCGAAGGCAATCTTGAATCTTTTTTTATTAATGAGAAGATAATGCGAGAGATCTTTTCACGGTCCCACCGCTCGCTCGCTTGCGAAGGAAGTAAACCAAGGACCAAAACGGTAATTAATCCTGCAAACCAAACCACCTTCCATTAATTAAGAGGCGCTTATTAAGGTAAGGGATTCAGGTTAGAAAATTTTTTTGGTAAAATCCCCGAGACCCCCACTAAAACCCAGAAAACGCAAACTTCCTTTTTCTAGCCAATCTCTGTTTTCCTTCCTTACAAAAAAAAGGAAAAAAAAATATAAAGAAAAAGAAAAAGGTATTTTGGAATTTCGATGCATTAGATGGAACAAAAAAAATCGATTCAAAGTTTTTTTTTTTTGTTTGCCGGTTGTTTTGGAATATTTGTAGTTTTGAATAATTGTACAACATGTTGTACAGTAACAATACAAAAATTATGAAAAGTAATACACTTATCATAGCCACAAAGGACCAAAAAAATTGGATTGGGAGAAATTTTTCTGCTCCAACGTTTGAAGCTGAAAAAAATTCTTCGATTCATCTCTACATGGAACTTCCAAAGTATTCTTTCTTTTTTTTTATAATATTTTCTATAAATAAAAAATGCTCATCTGACCTAGTGTTTTGAAAAAAACTGGCTAGTCCAGGACCGGACCGGACCACCCGTGAAACCGACCCATACTGACCCGAACCGTGGTCAAAACCCGGATCGGCCCGGACCGAGGATAAAGAGGGTTTTAGCACGGTTTTTGGTGTGTTTTTTCCACTAGGCCCGGACTAATCTAAATCCGTGGACCGGACCGGACCATAACCGGACTAAATCCGGACCGGACCGTGCCTAAACCGTGATAAACCGGACTAAACCGTGCTAAACAGTGCAAAACCGTGCAAAACCATGCTAATCCATAGTCAAAACCGTGCTAACCCGTTCTAAACCATGCCTAAACTGTGCAAAACCGTGATAAACTAATTGATATACTGTGAAATTTGCAAATAAATTTTTTTCTATAATTATGATTTTATGATTACTAAAATTTGCAAATAATATTCATTCAAAATTTCAAATTAATTGATGTACTGTGAAATTAATATAATTCAAATCTCAACAATCTTATGTAAACAAGATATGTGAATAATGAATATATGTCTTTAATGTTAAATTTTAAATTTGTTTTATTTTAAAGACCGTCAAAAAGTTCAAAGTAAACTATTGTAAAAGGGCTCCCCCTCTTAATATTAAGCTCGATAAACTAAAATAATTCTGCAATATTTTTTGAGTGCGCATATTAGTCCGCCCTATGACTCAAATTTTTAATTTGAAAGTACAATAAGATCACCACATGAATATATACTTGTAAACTAAATTTTACATTTATTTATTTACTATTTTTGTAAATGAGTAGAAAATCACTTGATATGAAAATTCTGGACTATCCAAAAACAGTGATTTTTTACTCATCTAAAAAATAACAAACAATTTTTTTTTAAATGTAAAATTTAGTTTATAAATATATATTTATATGGAAACTATGTTGAACGGTTTAGATCGACCGTTAAGATTTTAAAATAAAATATACTGATCTATAGTATGGACCAATTCACACTATGCATAGTAACATAGCCTCACTCCCCCTTTTCTGGCTCCTATCATTTCAATCCACACTATGTTTGTGCGTTGTTTGTGTTTGTGCTAGTTTGTTACATTGGTTCTTCATCTCCTCTCTCCCCCCCCCCCCCTCCTCTTGTTCCTCCTTTTCCTCCTTTCATTTTTCTGCTCTCCTATTCCAAGCTCTTTTTTTAGCTCCCACACTGGCGAATTTTCTTTGGGCCTCTGCTTGGTTACTGTTCCAGTTCGGTTGATTCAGTTTCTGGTCCGGCTTGATTTAGTTCATGCATTGGAACTTATGCGTGGTAGTTCCGGTCTGGTTGATTCAGCGTCTTCTCTGCTTCACAGGCTGCCAGAAAGAATATGACACACTATGTGTACAGGAAAAACAATCACTAGGCTCCTATCATACCAATCAAGCAAGAATAATCACATTTGTGTCCACATAATTCACATATCTTGTGTGTTTTTAGTTTGTATATAGCTGAATGTTTTTAAAAACACTTGTTACAGTATGATGGTACATATTGTATATGCTACGATGTAACTTTTGTGTTGTACTACTATATACTGTATGTGCTTAATAAAATGCCCACGGGGCACGGGCGATCCGACCAGGAAAAAAAAAAAAAACATAGCCTCACTCATATTTTTTTCGTACACTATTGCACATAAGGTTGCAATAACCAAAAACACCTACCTTATCGGCTGGAATACTATTAATTAAATAGAACAAAATATCCTTGGAGTCATAATCCATTGGTTTAAACAAGACTTGTTGTTTAGTCAGCTACAGTAACACAGACTGAGACACATTCCGACAAGCATAAATGTAATAATTATTGAAGTGGAAGTCAAAACTCAAAATATGATGGTTAGTAAGGTCAAAACACGGCGCACAACAACAAAAAACTTTCACTTGTTGCACTGATTACTGGGACCCATAACCCAATTAAACCAAAGGTACCTCGTCCAAACGGAATTCGCATCCTCTGAGATATCTCAACTTTTGCGTGTTTTTTGGAAAATATCAACCGTTCAAATACGTTCTGTACGAATCTCAAAGCACAAATAATGCCGGCCCTATTCGCTATCCCCGAATAGGCACCGGACACGTCGGTCACGCAAAAGTTGAGATATCTCAGAGGATACGCACTCGTCCAAACGGTTCCAACAAAAGCAAGCAGAGGGGTATTTGTGGAATTTCCAGTGAGAATAGGTTGGAATCTAGATGGTGGTCGAAACTTGGATTGCAAGGAAGTTACACGACATATTCGCCCCACCGCCTTACCAAAACCCAAACTGCTCTAGTGGCCCCATATCCTCTGAGGTAATAGAATATTTCTGTTTGGATCACAGCTGTCTGATCGGAATCCGGGCCAATCCGGCCCGAGGTGGAATGCATGGGACTGCTTTAATAGTCGTGCGAATTATGATTGGACGGTCCAGATCCAAACAAAATATTATGTTACCTTAGGTATACTAATTCGTGGCCCCACCTCCTCTAACCCCTGCTCTTATATAACCTGAATCCCATTTCCTTCGATCCCAGTCAAAACCCTAATCAATGAATGAATGCCTCAAAATTCGGTTGGTAATTGAAAGGGAAAATCTCTTTCGACCTCATCCATGGCGGAGCAGCTAGTACTTCCATCGCCACCAAAGAATGGTGCTCTGACTCTCCACCTTCCAGTGATCTTATCAGAAGGCAGCGGGAGGGTCCACTTTGGCAACTTGTCCGTACATCCATCCATCGGCTTCAAGAAACTCCAGCTGGATCTCTCTAAGATGATCGGCGTGCCTCCGTACCAGATGTCGTCATTTCTCGAACGATCGACATCTGACAGGATTCCAATCGACCAGAAAATGGACCTGGGCGTCTTGTCACGTGAGGAGGGCGAGTGGAAAATTCTCGCCGTCGTACGGCGGCCGGGAAACGGCCGGAGTCGCCGAGGTCGCCGCACCAAAGGCGGTTCCAGAGCGTTCACAGAGGATCGGAAGCCCCAGCCGGAGAAGATAATTCTCAGACGAAAGGACTCGAGCAACACCCCCGTGGTGTACGATTTAATGTATGGACCAGTGGCTATGATGCCCATGTGGGGCCACTTCTATCAGCCTCAGATCTGCGATGTTCAAATGGAGACTCAGAGTCAGAGGTTATGGCGAGACACGTGGCACGCACGTGAGCCTGCTCAGGCGGTGTGTGCTATTTGTGAGGCCGCCGCGTATTTGGGAGTGGATGCGGCGTTTCATTGTTGCGCCAGAGATGAGATTGTAGAGGTGGGGTCCTTTGTGAAATCTCCTGTGGGGCCCATCGAGAGGCCTTCGGTAAAGCGCGTGGAGAGCTGTGCTTAGTTTTCTTTTTACAAAATTACCTCACTAAAGTTTTTAATTTAACATAGAGAAGTTTTTGAGCGACGTGTGTGCAGTTTGGGTTGGAAATAGTATAAAAAGATTTCTTGGGATTGAAACGATATGATCTCTTTTTTAGAGTAAAAATAATTCTTTGTTTTTTTTGGAGAATCCAAAGCTGGTGGATTGGTATCTGGGTTAGGTTTTTTTAGAGGGGTGGATTGAGTTAGTTATTACTTATTAGGCGTGTCAAGCAAGGATTGCTTTGAAATGGAAAGTAACTTTTATGTAGTGTGAATATGAAAAATATGGATTGTTAAATGAATAGTTGACTTCCTTCTTGAACAATTCATAAAAGAAAAAATAAAGACGAATGAAAAAAACATTCCCAAAATGGAGAAAAATCTGGATGTTTGATTGTTTGTGCCCACCTGATTCGAGATATTTGTACCTATCTATGCAACGAAAACAAGTAATGTATATTATTCAGTTCAACCATTTTCAGATGTGAATTTGCATGGAAGTATATTAATAATTTTGTAAATAATGGTTAAATTTCATGTAACTGTGTGCACTAGAACTAAAGTGTACATTTCAGAAAGAGTCTTTTTTAGAGTTAGAGTCCCCTAAGATATAGAGGTTGCTGAGCCCCGGGGGAGGGCAGTCACCAAATTATCCACCTCCGAAGTTAGGGAGTATCGATTTTTGAAAGAAAAGGCTTGTTCAGATGCTTTAAATCTTGTTCCAGCAGCGACTTTAAACTGTAGCTGGGGCTGAGGGACCTCTCACCTAATACACGAGGGGTTTCTAGCTAACAAGTTATGTATTTCAAAGCACCATCACAGTTCTGTTCTCTTTAAAACCGATACTCTTACGCCAGCTCGCTTTGAAAATAGTTTTCATAGATGAGCACCTAGGGTATCTAGCCTCCAACTTGTGGGGGGTGGCCTCATATTTGTGTAGGCGATTAATAACCGCTTCCATCGGTCACTTGTTGAAGACATGGCGAAGCGCTCTAGGCATACAGTCCACTCTGGAAAAAGGGTCACTTACCCGGCCGGTCCTCGTAGCAAACCTGTTAGTAAACCACCTCTGTAGCTAAGAGAAAAAGCGGGTCCCATTGGTCGTTGAAGCCGCAACTTGACTTTTAAAAATAAATTAACCAAGTTGTTAGCTGCCCCTCCCGCTTTTTCACCTATTCCTCTTCTTTTCTCACCTGGACAGTTGAATGCTTACCCTCCCGCTTTAATAAATAAATGATATTTCATCCATCCAGATATAAGTAAAAAAAGATTAGAGTATATAAAATTATGAAAACTAAAAGACGATAATATAAGTTTTCAAATGATATGTTAAAGAGTATATAAATCTAAACAGTCTATTTAATTTGAAATATTTTTTATATATATAATTGCTAGAATTTTTTGTCAAAGTCAAAATATGTTTTGGCTAATTTATGTATTTGTTTATGTTATATTGATGATAAATTTAATTAATAATTCTGACAACTAATAAATATTTATTAGAACTAAAAAAGTTAGTTGTAGATATTTATTCTATAGAATTAGATAGATTTTATGAGTGGAACTAAATCGTTCTTAAGCTGACCATGTTATTTCGTTAGCTTTGTAGTCTCTAAAATATAAGTCGAGTGGATTTGAGTATGTTGAGAAGATATTCAAGTTTAAGCTCACTCAACAATGAAACCTTTCAAGAGTTGCACAATAAATATTTTTTGAATGTGGGAGGTGGCTAGCTTGACAAATATAAACTCTTTTTATAGTGGGGAATTCATATTTGCCAAATCCATTTTAACGGAAGAGATCCGTTACAATAGAGTAAATAGAGTGTACAAATATTGAAGTTAGAGTTTCCGCAATTTAATTTAAATTGATATTAACCGTTCTGAACATTTATGTCCGTTCAAGACGGTTAGTATAATTTATCCCACAAAACTTGATAAGCGTTCCATATGAATGTCATCTGTTATGGACGGAACCAAACTGAAACTCTCTATCTTGATTCGGTTAAATCTGTTCCATACTATTTGGTCCGTTCAAACCGGATGCTCCAGAAATCAACAAGCCTCAAATATACTTTACTTAACTACGTACTATATTATTACAAAATCTATAGCTTCGTAAAGTCTTGTTGACTTCTTATGTTCTTCAAAAGAATCTTATAATTCAGCACTTCATGAACCTTGGTTCTTCATTATAAATTTTGTAATTAAAGCTCTGAACCTATGTTTGGTTCTTCATTATAGATCTTGTAATTAAAACTTTGAACATGCAAACTCACTCAATCATGTAAATGGTTAAATTCAATTAATGTATGTTTTGCAAATTTAGTCAAACAAAATATTAGAAGATTGCATACAACCAACAAGCTTAACTCAAAAATTTATGAGATTGACTTCAAACGACGAATTGAAGCCATTAAAATCGATTTACTTCATCAGTGATGTGTTTATATGTCAACTTTATAAATTGAGCTGGGCTATGGTGAGTTGTGAAGTAAAAGGTCATTTTTACTTCACGCTCATATTTTCATTTTGAAAATCCAAACAACCGATCCGAACCGCTAAACATGTTCTCTATATTGAAATGTGCTTGGAGACTAAATTTTACATTTTTTTTGAATTTTTTTACTATTTATTAAGCCACTTTGAAAATCGCTGATCCGGTGATCCAGAAATTTTTACTGTTTTTTACTGTTCATAGTGGATCAGCGATTTCAAAGTGGCTTAATAAATAGTAAAAAAATTCCAAAAAATGTAAGATTTAGTCTCCAAGCACATTTCAACATAGAGAACATGTTGAGCGGTTCGGATCGGTTGTTTGAATTTTCAAAATGAAAATATGGCGTGAAGTAAAATGTTATTTTACTTCACAACTCACTATAGTCTATCTCTTATAAACTTATGAATTAATTTAATATAAAGTCAAGTGGTTCAAAAACAATACAAAATATGAACGTATTAAAATTAACTTTTAATCTTTTTTTATTACTTGACTTTATACTGAACTAATTTGAAAATTTATAAATTTTAACGTATAAATACATCATTCGTAGTAGATCAGTTTTAATGATATAAATTCGTTATTCAAAGTCATTCCAATAGATTTTGGACTTAAGCTCACCAAAAAAATTGTGAGGTTAAGAACACCCTAGTTCTACTTAGATTTTTTATTAGACTTTTTTCTCGACAAATTTTTCGTCATTAAGTGATTTAAAATTAATGTTTCCATTTTATTGGCACATTATTTATTTCTAAAAAATTAAATTACATAAAGTTAATATAAATATTTATCTAATAATAAAAGGCATTTATAATTTTAGTTTTAAAATTTCAACGAATTTTGACATCGGTTATTGGGACATGTACCATTCATGCTCAATTGCTGAGGGACCCGATAAACTCGTTCAATATTGCAATGAACGTTTAATTTAATGATAAATAGACATTTCAGAGCGCGACTATTTCTTTTCACGCTAGTTTTGAAGAATTCAGATCCAGTGCATTAACCCAATTTTTGAGTTTTGATCCAAACCGTCCAAGATGCTCTAACACGAATCTTAAAGAGCCTGAACCCCACAAATAATACTGGCCCCCTGCGCTACCACCGAATAGGCACCGTACACGTCTAAACTAAAAAATTGGGTTACTTTAGGGGATCCGGACTCAGTTTTGAAAGGGATGCAAACAAATTGGTCCGAAGCTTCCAGTTTTATCTTACTGGAGACATCCATTAAACACAGAAACAGTAGTTCTCTTCTCTGTTGTTTCTTTAACAATGGACAGGTGAGGAATTTGATAGGTTTATTCAAAATTAGATCAATTAATTCTGAGGTAACAGAATATTTCATTTTATATTTAAACTGTCCGATCAAGATCTGGGCTAAAGAGGCCCTTTAATATTCCTGCAGATTCTGATCGGACGGTCTGGATCTAAATATAAATATTCTGTTACCTTAGGTGAATAGAATTCATTTTTCAGAGGGAAAAAAAAATAAAACAGAAGAAGCTTCCAATCGAAAACCCGCAGAAGCTATAGACCTAGTAGTAGTATAAGACGAAGAATGTTCTTTCTTCTTTCTTCGTTTCTTTCTTCTTTGTTTTGTTTGTGAAAAAAAATGGAGGCGTTAAAAGAGAAAGCGAACCTATTGAGACAATCACTGGAGAAGAGCCAGGTTACAACCGAGAAAATGATGGCGGCATTCAATACCTTCGATCGCCGCCGTTCAACCCTTGATGCTGCCATTCGTCCCATCCAGGTAAAAGAACAACCGAGAGCAAAAGATGATTTCTTCTTTTCTTTTTCCTTTTTTTATTCAATTTTTGAAGTATTTCACTGTTTCTTGCTGGAATAAGAAGCTTCAATTTTGGAAGTATTTCACTGTTTCTGGCTGATTATGTTCACAAGAAAGAAGCTTGAAATGGCTTATGAAATGCTACAATACAGGTTTTATGGTTATAGTTATGGACCAGTAAAGATCAATTTATTCTGTCCTTGTTTCAAATTGATTTAATTTTATCTAAATTTGTCAAAAATTGTTAAATCACAGAAAATAATGCCTGATATGATGAGATGCCATGACAATGTAAGCAAGTCTTTGAAGAGGACAGAAGGCATAATCAACCAGTTTGATCGTATTCGAGAGGTACTTAATATATCTCTTGATTAATTATTAAGTGGACCAACCGAATCATATTACATTATAAAATATGAGAATAATAAAAAAAGTAGGAAATATCACTATGATATACTGTTCTAGAACATAGAAATTGTCACCTAAACCATATTGTCCCTCAATTTCATCAGAATATACTCAAATTGTCCCCCTTTTCTCCCAAATTGTGCAAAATAGTGATGGAAAATGGCAGTTTCTCTATCTTTTATGTTATTAAATAAGATAAGGTGTAATATATGCAGGGAATGGCATTTTTATATATTTATTTTTAGGTGTGGATGGCATTTTTCATTTTGAAGGCATATTTACATGATATTTTAAAATTCCATTTGCATGAGCTACTAAAAGTATCTTTGTCGTCTATTTTGTCATTAATTCATGTTAAATCAGGTAGAGGTAGTAATATTTAAGGGGCCAAGTGAGGATTTGGATGGATTTATAGAAGCAATGGATCAATTGCTACGAATTTCACAGTTCTTCAATTCCCGCAAGAGTTATATAATAAGTGAAAGCACACTTTTTCATGTAAATCGTTTGCTTGATGATGCAACAAAACTGGCCGAAACTGAATTCAAGAAGATGTTGACTGCTCTCAGGTTTATTTATTTATTTTTTATTTTTTCCAAATTACCAGAAACTTTGCATAAGATAAAATGGTATTCATATGAGAAATTATCAAAAAAGATCTTTTGTCTTTTTTATTTGGATGGAGTACTAGGACTGTTATTAAGTATCACTAGCCAAAAATGGAAACCATTTATATGATACTTTTTTTCAATCACTTTATGCATAGCGCGGATTGGCCCGTACTATGGATCTATATCTTTGTTTTCAAAGTTTAAATAGTTGATATGAACCACTCAACATGATCTTCATATGAAAATGTACCTGCATACTAAATTTTACATTATTTAGAATTTATTTACTATTTTTTTTAGATAGGTAGAAAATTACTACTTTTGATTGGTCTAGAATATTTTGATCAAGTGATTTTCTACCTAAACTAAAAAAATGTAAAATTTTCACTCTAGATATTACACCTGCTGTAAAATATTGCTTGAATTTTCTAATTTCTTCTGTCAGCAAACCAGTGGATCCAATGAGTCTGTCTAATTGTCTACCAAGCAAAGCAAACGCACATGTGGTGCTTACAGCAGATCTTGACGACTCAAGCAACTCATCTAGAAAAGATGAATTGGAGACCAATAACAGTCAAGAGGCGCCCGCGTACAAATTGCCGACACTTATCAGCCCCCGATATATACCTCAACTGCACAATCTGGCCATCAGATTGGTTCTTCTTGGGCACCATATGCAGTGCTTAAATATATATAGGTTATCTTTTCAATCGAGCCAATTAGTTTTCATAGGGACATAGTTTCTATCAAGGTTATTTTGTTTTGTTTGCAGAGGATATCAAACCTTTTCAATTGTATGATTTTGATTTTATTCTTGGTTTTGTTGTTTGAACAGAGATGCACGCGCTAATGCTCTACAGCAGACTTTACATGTTTTAGGAGTGCCAAGGAAGGATGAGTTGCACAAGATGCAATGGGACATTATAGAGGCCAAATGTCCCCATTTTATTGACGTGATGCAAAAAAGTGTAAGTTTGCTGACTTTAATTTTGTATAAATAAGTGTGAGTTGCATAGATAAGTGATTGATAGATTGACTGTTAAAAGAGGAATACCGAATACCATGTGTGCAAAAATGCTCTTGACATAAGTATGTATGCTCTTTTCTTTTCGTTTTGGTTTATAACATATGATAACTTTATATCCGGAAAAAAAGGTTAAGTTGCTATTTGCTGGAGAGCGCAAATTATGCGATGAGGTCCTTGAAGGAATCGAGAAACCTTTCTTGGATCGATGTTTTGTGGAAGCAACCTCAAGTAGTCTGGCAACGCTTCTTAACTTTGGGGAGGCTGTTGTAAAAATAAAAAAGATACCTGATAAATTATTTATGCTACTTGATGTGTATGAGCAGATGTGTGAACTCCAACCAGAGGTTAGTTACTGGTACAAAGCATTCCTTAATTAACTTAGAAGCTTTTTATAAACGTGGGTTTATCATAAACATGCTTATGATGGACTAATTAATAAACAATTACCAGAAAATTTTGATGGTCCAAACAATGAGACAATTTGATAAAAAGAATCTACTGAGATAGCGAGATAACAGAAAATTGGAGCCAGAATCGAGAAAGTAAAATAAAAAAAAAACTGATCCTAATTCTACACACATGTTACGTCTATATATGTGAAAGTGTAATTAATGAAAAAAAATATGACATTTCAGATGGAGGCAATTTTTGCGAGTAATGAATGCAACGAACTGATGCAGTGGTTTTTAGTGAGGACGCGACTAGTTACAGTGTCAGCCGAGATACTTTTAGGGTTTCGGGAATTGGTACTGAAGGACTCCACTAGCGTTTTTCTGGAGGGAAGCGTCCATCCTCTCTCTAGCTACACCATGAATTACCTCAAGTTTTTGCTCGAGTAAGTGAAAATTACTCAAAAGGGAAAGGATAGTTTTGGAAATTTTCACTTTGTCAAACTTTTTGTTTGTCATAGATCGCATTTATTATCTAATTTTGGGAGATATAAAGTCCAGTTTGCTTTATTTCAGTTTTTTCCTTCCCCAGTTGCCATTTAACAATACAGAGCTAACCGTTTTATATTTTTGTATGCTTATAACACAAATTTTAAGTCACAATTTGTAAGGTCACTCTAATATAATTCTACCAAAATAGGAATGCCAGTTAATGGATTGTCATTATCACCCCTAAAGAAAATTTCACAAGGACAATTACAAAATTATGAAGTTGTAACTTGTAACTGACATTGATTTGTATAAAAACATTGGCAGTTATCAGGATGTATTGACACAGCTCCTTCTAGAATACAAGACAGGAGATCAGGAGGAAGGTTTGCAGTTTGGACCCTTAATTTTGAGGATATTGCAGGCTCTTCAAAGTAATGTGGAAGCAAAATCAAAACACTATAAAGATCAGGGTCAATCCCATCTTTTCTTGATGAACAATATCCACTACATGGTCACTTCAGTGCGCAAGTAAATAAAAAATCATTTTTATGAAATTCAAAAAAGCAATTAGGTACCTAAAACAAAGTTTCTTCTTTTAGTAAATGAGTGCAAAAAAAAAAAAGCACTCGAGTATATTAAAAAGAATACATTCTATTCCTGTCGCATAAGCATTTTATATATTTAATTCCTTCCTTTTCTTGTTTTATTATATTTTTTCACAGAACTGAGGTAGCAAAGAAATTGCTGGGAGATGATTGGATACAGAGGCAAAGAAGAGTTGTACAACTGAATGCAAACCAATACAAAAGGGTTTCATGGGCTAAGGTCTTGCTCTTCTTCTTTTTTACAAGCATCTCTTTTTAGAAAAAAATTATGTATCCCTCCAATAAAAAATCAATTTTTATGCTTTTACAGAGAAACTAAATTTACCTCATAAAATATAGTGAAACTATGAAAGAATGAACTACAACAATTTCTCTTAGTACCACAACATTAATCTTGTATCGACATGTTTGAAAGATATAAAAAAGGGTGGTAAGAAAAATGTTATGTATTTTACACAGTTTAAAAAGGCCTTTAGAGGGACACAGAAGGAAGGACTAACTGTTTGTTAGTAAAGTACGTAAAAAGTTTCCTAAATTATAACATGTCTATGATCTGATCCACGATTTTAAAAGATTGCACTGCTGAACATCTACAATCTAATCTTGACAAGCGAAATGAACAAAAAATTGAAAAAATATTGGTGAAAGCAGTAGATGAAAATTACAAACTAGGCCAGGATAATACAAATTATAATTTCTTGGACTGAAGTAGTTTTGACTTTTCATGAACCAAAATGAGAAAGACATGACTGCGGACCATTACTGAAGTTTTTTTCTCTATAGTCCCTGATAAAAAAAATATGTTTTGATGATTAAAAACCACATACAATAATACGTGTAGGTGTTGGAGAGTGTATCAAGTCAAGGCCTGTTATTGCCCTCTGGAGGGTCAAGTAATACGATGGAAAATGCTGTAAGCACTGCTTCAAAGGATGTTATTAGAGAAAGGTAAGTCTTTTTTTCTTTTCTTTTCTTTTCTTTTCTTTCTTTGTTTTTTTTTTTCGAGAAAAGTGGTACAATTCATGCCACCTGTTTTCAATATATACTTTTTGAATAGTATATCTTGTATATGCAATTTTTTTTCCCACTGGATGGCAATGAATTATATTTTGAAACAGAAACTACTTCAATTTTTTTTTTAATAGAAGCGAGTTAAATTTGTTTTTTTTTTTGGGCAGGTTCAAATCCTTTAACACACAATTTGAGGAGCTGTATCATAGGCAGTGCCTATGGAAAGTGCATGAGCCTGAGTTACGCGAATCTGTTCGCCTTTCTGTTGCCGAACTTCTTATTCCTGCTTACAGATCATTCATACAACGATTCGGGTATTGAAACTAAAGTTTTGCATAACTTATCTTATATTGTCGGCTTGGAATTTTGCAAATACTAATGGATTATTTTAAGATTGAGGCTATGGTACTATGCATAGCGCAGATTGGTCCGTACTATGGATCAATATCTTCATTTTCAGAGTTCAAATAGTCGATTTGAACCGTTCAACATGATCTCCATATGAAATATACTTGGAGACTAAATTTTACATTTTTTAGAATTTGTTTACTATCTTTTTAGATAGGTAGAAAATCACTACTTTTGAATGGTCTAGAATTTTTAAATCAAGTGATTTTCCACCTATCTAAAAAAATTGTAAAATTTGATCTACAAGTACGGACTATATGGAGATCATGTTGAACGGTTCAGATTGTATGTTTGGACATTGAAAATGAAGATATTGATCCATAGTACGGACCAATCTGCGCTATGCATAGTACCATAGCCTCACTCTTTTAATCATAATCTATTGCTTCATTATTTTTTCCCTTAGCAAACGGAAGAAAAAAAGAAAGAGAAACCAAAGAAAGGCACATACATTGTTAAACCAAAATGGGAAAATATGTTAGTAGAAGATCATCTAAAAGTATATCTGAAAAGAGTATAGTCCTTGGAGTCTCTAGTTTCCTATAAAATTTCATACATCACACACCTGCTAATGCTTTATTGTTATAATTTATAACATATGCAGGCCTATGGTAGAGAATTCCAAGAGCAAGTACATAAAGTATAGCCCAGAAGACATTGAAAGAATGCTTGGAGAACTCTTTGAAGGAAAAGCCCCTGGTCAAGAGAAATCCTAATTCTCTCCATTTCACCTCCACAATACAACCCTGTGAATAGATAACGGAAGGATTTAATCATTTGAAAACTCTAATTTTTTTTTTTGGAATGAATAGAAAAAGAAATGTACCGGTCTACATTGTTTTTGTAAATATTAATCCAAATGTATATTTTTAGTGCCATAGTTTAAAGAAGTCCGAGTTTGGCTTATATTTGTGCTCCTTGTGTTCACAATATGAAACTAATGATGATTATTAAAAGATGTGAACTTGAATACATTTGAAGTGCCTTCAATGGCATCTGTGATGCTCAACTAAGGCCAATTTTAACCAATTAAACCCCAATTTTCCTCTTATAAAATCCGTAATATACTGGTGCCCAAATTAATATCATTTGTCCAATTAAACATCCAAATACAAGAAATAACAAGAGAGAATAAAAGAGGCCTCGAAAATGGCAAAAAAGGAAAGAGTATGATACTGTCTGGTACAAGCTGGTTGGTGGTGGTACCTGACTGAACTGGTATGAAATATTTTTAAGCCAGTAAACATTTATTTCCCGTAGGGATCACACTCCCATCCTCTCTTAAATTGTGCCCTTTTTACCTCATTGTACTTTTCTTAAAATAGCTATTACCGCCTGTCACTCTGTTATTACAATAAAAATTTGAAGTAGAGGGTACTGCCCGTCTCTCTAGTTGACTTGGTGAATCTCGGTACGTTTGTTGTCAGCACTAGCAAATTGTTTGACAGAATATGAAATTTTCAGACTTTAGATTTATTCTTGCGCAGTTCCAGCTGTGTCAGCAAACTATCCATTACAATTTTAGCACGAGCTGATCCATTCTGAATTGGTAGTCAAAGCTTACCCCTTTAGCCTGCTTTTTTTGAGAGTAAAATTGTGATAATCTTGATTTTTTTTTGTTTTATGAAGGGAAATGACTTTGTGTCACCTTTTTTATTTTAATAATTGCCATCTTTGAGTTCTGCGTGTCTTTGGCATTTTACAGCAAAAGAGAGAAGTCGCCAGTGCTAATTTTTTGACACAGCTAGTGTTTACAGAAAAGTAAGTCGATACATATTCAGTTAAAGTTCAACCTTCATCACCACAATAGCATCCTCTTTAAGGCATTTTGTCAAACAGTTGATACCTGTCCAGGCGTGCAATGCATTCAAAATATATGGTTTAGGTTGTTTTAGACTGTGAAAAGGAAAAAAAAAATTATAAACAGGGATGAGCATGGATGAGCATGGTTTATAATAATTGGATTGTATGTTCTTTACATAAAAACAAACAATTTTAGCCCAGTTGGTATTGATGGCCCGAGTAAGGCCCATTCGAAACCTGACCAGTTATTGGGTTCATAATTTGATCTGCTAAAAGTTCTTTCGGAAAAAATTTCAACAATGTATAAAATATCATAAATTGGCAAAATACGTGAAATGTAAATTTCTGTACAACATGAAATATATTTGAATATGTCTGTTGAAGTAAGATCTTTTGAAGATTTTTTGGTGTTTAGAAAGATTGAATTAGCATTTATTGGAAACTTAATTGTGAGGATGATTAATTCAATATACACACAAAGATATGGAATTATTTGACCAATAATTGGTTAGTGATTTTTTCCAAATTAACAGGCCATTAGATGTGACTGTAAATGGTTTCCAAAAAAAATCAATATCCAAAAAATTGCTCAGAAATCGTTAAAAAACATAAAAAAAAGGTTGTGGTGGCAAATTTTGCTCTGTGATTTATCTAGCATTCAAATGGATCAAATCAGTAACAAACACCGGTCCTAAGACCAATAAATCTTTTAGAGCATCTACATCGCAGTTGTTTTTTCAATTGCTAATATGACGTGGCAAGTTTTATTCAGATTGCTGGGATGTAAGATAATTACTAAATTAGCAAATTTATTTTAAAAGCAAACGCTTTCGGCGTTAGAGGCCAGCTAGATAATTGTTTGGTGATTAAGTACTGAGGATGTTTCCTCAATTGTAAATATTACATTTTTATTCAATATATCGTTGGCGGCAATCTTTACCGCCAACATTCAAAAAAAAAAAGCAAACGCTTTCTAATTGCCACGCTGGCCAAAACATCTATTTCTAACTACGCAACCCAAGGGAAATCATTTAGTCGCTGTTTATTTCTATTCACTGTCTATTTTCTATTGGCTGTCCCTCTCTAACTGGCCAAAACATCTATTTTACCGATGCAACACCTTTAAAATTAAAAATGAGTTAATTTCAATTATCTTGACAACAGCTGTAATTAATTGCTTTTCAATTGCACCGCTGTAGATGCTCTTAGTTAGTATCACTGAAACTATATTAACCAGTCAATAATGAATAAAAAATATAAATAATTAATAAAGTTTAAACAGTGATAATTAGTTGAATTTTCGGCATTGTCCCGTGGTATTGTATTATTCACCTATTACAATTTTGATATTTTTGATATTCATATGTGAATCTATTTACGTAGATGCGGATCAAATTATCATATTATAAATATTCATTAATAGTCTTATCCGTAATTATATTTTTGATATATGTTATTATAATTCAATACTAATCAATAAATTATACTAATAAGTTACTGGAGTATTTAGAAATATTCATTAATTGTCTGATTCATGTTGAGATTTGTATAAAAATTAAAAGTAGCAATCGTTTTTAAATTTAAACTGATAGTGCAAATCTCAATGTGAATCCAACAGTCCAGATTTAGTGCCGGACATAATTCGGCGTCATGCCCATCTTACCCCTTCGCTCCCTAAATAAATTTTGTTTAGCAATGGATAGGTGTGGAATTTGATAGCGTTATTCAAAATCCGATCAAATTTCTCTGAAGTAACAGAATATTTCTGTTTAGATTCTGGCCGTCCGATCAAAATCCTGGCTAATACAGCCCAAGGTGGGATGCGAAGGACCCTTTAAATTTTCATGCAGATTCTGATCGGACAGTCCAGATCTAAACTGAAATATTCTGTTAACCAGGTGATATGAATTCATCTTTTCAGAGGGAAAAACAAAGACGCTTTCAATCGAAACCCATAGAAGCCATAGACCAAGTAGTAGTATAAGAAGAAGAAATGTTCTTTTTCTTTCTCCGTTTCTTTCTTTCTTTAATTCTTTCTTTTTGTTTTGTTTGTGAAAAAAAATGGATGCGTTAAAAGAGAAAGCGAACCTATTAAGAAAATCATTGGTCACAACTGAGAAAATGGTGGCAGCATTCAATACCTTCGATCGCCGCCGTTCAACCCTTGATGCTGCTATTCGTCCCATCCAGGTAAAAGAAAATTCAAGAGCAAATATCTCTTCTTGTTTTCATTTTCCTTTTTATTCAATTTTGGAAGTAATTCACTATTTCTTGCCGGAATGAGAAGCTTCAATTCGCTGAAAAATGTACAATTTAAAACAACAAATTCTTATGTTCACAGGAAAGAAGCTTCAATTTGTTCATGAAATTTTACAATACCGGCTTTCTGGTTATAGCTATGGACCTGTAAAGATCAATCTATTTAGTCCTTGTTTCAAATTGATTGAATTTTATCTAAATTTGTCAAAAAATTGTTAAATCACAGGTGCCTGTGATTGCAAGAGGTCATGAGAATGTAAGCAAGTCTTTGAAGAAGACGAAAATCATAATCAGTCAGTTTGATCGTCTTCGAGAGGTACTTCATATCTTTCTATGATAATATATTAATTATTATGTGGACCAACCGAATAATATTACATTATAAAATATGAGAATGTATTGGAGAGGTACTTACAATTTTTTTTTTTATAATTGTCATCTTGAGTTTTGCGTGTCTTTGGCATTTTATAGCAAAAGAGAGAAGTCGACAATGCTACTTTTTTAACACTTCTAGTGTTTATAAGTCGATACATATTCAGTTAAAGTCCAACCATCATCACCACAATAAAATTCTCTTTAAGGGTTTTTGTCAAACAGTTGATACCTGTCCAGGCTTGCAATGCATTCAAAAACCATTTTGGATACATGGTTTCGGTTGTTTTAGACTGTGAAAAGGAAAACAAATTGTAAGTATTAACGGGCTTCTCTCAGGTATTCTATCAAACAGGTGTTGTGCAAGATGGTGAGAAACAATCCCTTGTGTTTATAATTTATAAACAGGGATGAGCATGGTTTATAATAATTGGATTGTACTCTACATAAAAAACAAACGATTTCAGCCCAGTTTGTATTCATGGCCCAAGTTTGTTATTAAATAAGATAAGGTGGAATGCAGAGAATGACATTTTTATTTGGTTATTTTTAGGTGCGGATGGCATTTTTCATTTTGAAGGCATATATACATGATATTTTAACAATCTACTTGCACAAGCTCCTCAAAGAATCTTTGTCATCTATTTTGTCATTAATTCATGTTAAATCAGGCAAAGGTAGTAACATTTAAGGGGCCAAGTAAGGATTTGGATGGATTCATAGAGGCAATGGATCAATTGCTACGAATTTCACAGTTCTTCAATTCCCGCAAGAGTTATAAAACAAGTGAAAGCACACTTTTGCATGTAAACCGTTTGCTTGATGATGCAGCAAAAATGGCTGAAACTGAATTCAACAAGATGTTGACTGCTCTTAGGTTTATATTATTTTTTGTCAAATTACCAGAAACTTTGTATAAGATAAAATGGTATTTATATGAGAAATTATATTCACAAAAAAAAAACAAGAATTTTTTTCTTTTTTATTTGGATGGAGTACTAGGACTGTGGTTAAGTATTACTAGCCGAAAATGGAAACCATTTATATGATATATTATTTCAATCACTTTATATGAGTAGATCTGATATAAATTGTTTAAGTTTGCTATTAGATTTTTGAGTGAGGCTATGGTACTAGCATAACGCTGATTGGCCTGTACTATGGATCTAAATTTTCGTTTTCAAAGTTTAAATAGTTGTTCTGAACCGTTGAACATAATATTCATATGAAAATGTATCTGCATACTAAATTTTATATTTTTTATAATTTATTTTCTTTTTTTAGATAGGTAGAAAATCACTGCTTTTGAATGGTCTAGAATTTTAGATCAAGTGATTTCAACCTAAACTAAAAAAATAGTAAAAAGTTTTGTAAAAAAATGTAAAATTTGATCTACATGTACATTTTCATATGGAGATCATGTAGAAAGGTTCAGATTGACTTTTCGGTCTTTGAAAATAAAAATATTAATCCATAGTATGGACCAATCAGCGTTATGCGTAGTACCTGTACCACAACGTCACTCTAGATTTTACACCTACTGTAATATAGAGTCCGGCTAATATAACATTGGTGTCATTTCGGCCTATATAACACCAACTCCAAAATCTATCGTATCGACTTCAAACGGTTAATCCAACCGTTCAAACCCTTCTACTTTATGAGTTGTGCATTTACATGCAAAAAAAATATATTTTCTAGTTATTTTAGTACCAAATCAAGCGGTCAAAAATCTTGAAAAATGAATGCATTAAAATTAACTTAAAAACTCACACATTTGACCGCTTGATTTGATACTAAAAAAATTCAAAAAATTATAAAATTTTGCATGTAAACACACAACTCATAAAGTAGAAAAGTTTGAACGGTTGGATTAACCGTTTGAAGTCGATACGATAGATTTTGGAGTTGGTGTTATATAGGCCGAAATGACACCGATGTTATACTTGCCGGACTCTGTAATATATTGCTTGAATTTTCTAATTTCTTCCGTCAGCAAACTAGTGGATCCAATGAGTTCGTTTAAATGTCTACCAAGCAAAGCAAACGCACATGCGGTGCTTACAACAAATATTGACGACTCCAGTAACTCATCTAGAAGAGATGAATTGGAGACCATACCAGCCAAGAGGCGCCCGTGTACATATTGCTGACACTTATCAGCTCCCGATATTATATATAGTAAAAGGGCAATGGGGTGTTACTGTAGCGATGAACAGTGACACCCCCATTCCCTGCCGTCTGATCTTCAATAAACGACTTAAATTATCTCAACTGATGTCATCCTCCGTCATGACTCCTAAATTCCTTCTTCAACCGTATCTCAACGTTCATCCTCCCCTTCACTTTCCTCTATCTCTCACTCCGTCAACTCCAAAACGCGTGTCATTCTACAGTAACACCCATCTTACTTATCGTCGGATTCTAAATGGATGGTTGTGATCGTTTCTCGCTGACGTTGGCTGCTGTCACCTCGCACTACACCCATCTCGCCGCTCGATTTCGCCTATTTAGTGCCAGCTGTTCCTGCCCATTTTCCTCCGCTCGCCACGTCCTATTTCTCTTTCAAAAAATCACTCTTTCCCTGCCGCTATTTTGTTCGCCTTCTTCCTCTCTGGCAAAAACCTTGCTAGGACAATCCTTCTCCCCTTCAATCCCGATTCCTCTTCCCCAGCCGCTTCTCTCCGGCGCTTCCTCACCACACCCAGACCTAAAGCGCCTTCCCCTCATCTCTCTTGCAAGCTCTCTCTACAAAAGCCTCCAAGTTCCTCCCACAGCCTCTCTCTCCTCTTTGGGTCGCTTTTTCCCCATCTTCCGATGGGGAACTCACTCGGTTGTTCCTCCACCGGAGAGAGGCTGGTCTCGGTGGCGCGAGATGGCGACCTGGTTGAAGCGCGTATGCTCCTTGAGCTGAGTCCGAGTCTGCCTCGCTACTCGACCTTTGGCGGTCTGAACTCGTCTCTACATTTCGCTTCAGCCAAGGGGCACAATGAGGTGACTAGAGAGATCGATCATATTCTATTTCTCCTTTTCGCTTCGTTCAATTTTCTTTGATTTTTGGTGAATTTGTTAACTTCGATGTCAGATTTTCTCGCTTTTACTGGATAAGGGAGCGGAGGTGAACTCAAGGAATTACTGTGGTCAGGTGTGTTTTGCCGATGCAATCCTATCTTACTTTATCATTATACTTTTTCGTTTGGAATTATATGAGTTCCAAATTCAAAGTGACGAAAAAATGTAAAATCATAGAAATTGATTCCACATCTCTTAAAATTTGGGACTTCTATGGCAATATGAACAAGCAAATGGCCTCCTATTTCTCAAAAGGCACACAGCTCCACTTGCTGACTAACTATTTATAAATTTCTTTGTGCAGAGCAAGCATGGTGACTCTACAACGATTAGTCAATTGCGACACCAGTTAAAACTATGGATGCAATTGAAGTCTTACGAATTATGCATTTGAATATATCAAGAAGAATGGTGGCTTTACCACAGACAAGATATCTTTATCTGGCTGAGCAGTGGTCATGCAACAATTCCTTGGTAGGTAACCATGTACCAACATCTTTATTTTTCCAGATAATATTTCCACTCAGACTAAACCAGTCAATGGTACAGGTGTAGGTACATGTTCTTGGTTTATCAAGTTTTTTTACATTGTTTTATTGCCTTCTATCACTTTAAATGGCGCTTAGTATATTGATTGCTACTAAGGAATAAATTCTTAGAGAAAGACAAAATTACCTTCTTGGTACTGGTACAATGTATTTTAGTATACAGTTGTGATTCCAGTACTGAGGACCTGGTTAGGCACTATTTATACACGATTATATGAATAACTCTTGATTAGAATCGTAACTTTTGTCATTAAAATGACATGTCATAATTTATTTAAGGAAAATTTTCATTTTTTTTTCTCAGGAGAAATTTCAGGTGGTGATGACTGACGGGTACCAGGATGTAACAAGAAACAATAAAAATGTGTGTTTTTTTTAAAAGGATGTGGCGAACCAACTCGTCTCTGTTGCCATTGAAGCAAGTGGCCACAATTTCCAATTTCACTCTTGAGGTTTCTACCACAAAAATCTATGTACTTCTATAGGCCTCCAAATATTATTTATGTAATTATATAAACTATTTGCAGATTGATTTTCAACTATCTCTCTCTTTTAATTTTTTTTTTCTATTATAATTTTCTTCAACTATTTGCAGATTTTTCTTCAGCCATTGCTCGAAAAGCTAACAATGATCAAGACTGGTACAGATCAAAATTACAATAATTCCATTGAACCAACCACCGAACATTTCGCATTACATAACACAAGAAAGGGGTCAAATCTCTTACTAAATATATTGTGTTCTATTGTTCTTTGTAAATAAGAACCCTGGAATATCATGGAATATAAAACCCCTTGAATATGTACTTAACGGTATTTAATCTAAATAGCCACTGCCGAAGCAGAGCGAGGCACCCCTCTAGTATAGTTTCTATACTTGTATTGTTTATGATGTCTTCAAATGATAATAGCAGATCCACTCTTTTTGAGATGGGAAAAGTATACGAGTTATTGCAACTCTCTATGGCCCGAGAGAGGTTTGAATTACATCTATTTAATCTTTTAATTGTTTTCCCCATGCACTTCGTATTTTCTTATTGTACATTTTATATTATATTGAATTACCATTTGTTTATGTTTATCTATTCAGGATTTGAAGAGAAAGGAAGAAACTCCTGCTTTGAGCAAAAACAAAGAAAATTGAAGGTCCGTTTGTGATTGATATTGCATTAGTAAAGCTTTTGGTTCCATGTATTTCCTCAGGTGTATAGTTTGATGAGTCTTTTATTTAATTATCTCTTTCCTCTTTTATGTTGAGGAGAAACAACAAAAGCTGTAGGATGCAAAATTCTCCTTTTTTATTTTTATTTTTTCCTATCAATTGTGCATGCAGCATTTCCTAAACAACAAAATGGATGCATTCAAGTATTCCTTGATGGTGGATTGAACCAACAAAGAATGGGGGTATGATTATCTTTCTCGCTCAGATTTATTTGTCTCAATTTCATTACTCGTAAGTCGTAACTAATTGGTATTCATGTTCAAATGAACAAAATTTCAGTTCACTCCATCTTCAGGAGGAAATATTGAAATTTTTCTTATTTTATTCCTTACAGATATGTGATGCTATTGTTGTAGCCAAAACTCTGAATGCAACTCTTCTGATACCATACCTCGAAGTAAACTCTGTTGGCAAGATTCAAGGTGCAACACATTAGCAAATCTATTAGATTTTCTAACTAAACAAATTTTTACCAATAAATAAAAGAGCTACAAGCATGTAATTGTCTTAAACTCACTACCCTCCAGATCGATCCCGGGATCCTATTGAAAATTGAAAAATCTAGTATAGGCAGCCAACCTCTTAAAAAGAGCAGTGGTAGTACTGCACCACAAATACTGGTAATAGTGTGGTGTGCATAAAGCAAGAAACTGATTGCATGATAGGACAAATCAGCTGCCCTTTCTATACTTTGAACTTTCCTTCTATTTCTGTTTCACATTGGACCATACAAGTGGGAACTTGAGAAGGGTCTTTGCGGTCCTTGATGAAAAGTAGATCATACGTGCTGATGCATTTTTGGGGCATAAAATTTTGCTTTACATGTTTAAATTTCTATAAAACTGATGATACTTTTTTATTTTTCAGAAATTATTTTTAGGTTTTACATCCAAGGAATTCATTTGCTTTAACACTGAATTTCAATTATTATTATTTTGAGACAGATGCACCTTAAAGGTAAACTTTTTTTATCAGAGGTTAGAATAAAAAAGAAAAGAAAAATTAGCACTTTTGGGGCATAAAATGTTGCTTTTATGTTTAAAAATTCTATACTGCTAATGATACTTCTTTATCTTTTAAAAAATAATTGTTTGTTCATTTGCTCCAACACTGAATTTCAGTTGTCGTTTTTTTGAGACAGATGCACCTAAAGGTAAACTTTTTATCAGCGATTAAAAAAAAAAAACAATGAAATATAAAGAGAGGTGATGCAAAGATGTGCAACTTTGTAGATGCATCCAACACACCTATGCAATATTGGTTTGGAGGTGAGAATGACTGGACACCTTCACAAAATCCTCTAATATTTCAAGCATTTCCATATATCCTCCCTTGGGGCACATATGGACTTGGAGACATACTCTTTGAGGACACGAGTGACTATGACTAAGAAATATTTCTTGCTTTTTAAACATGTGCTTCTAACTTGGTCTCTTTTTCGCTTTTATTTCCTTTTGATAGCATTGGGAGGGTGAGGAACGAAGCCTGACTTAATGGTATGACTAAAATTTCTTACAATAGATTTGTCACAGTCTATTCTCTGTTTATTAGATAATCCTGCAGTTGCCTTATCTGTTAACATCAATCTAAAAAAAAATATTCACAAATTGTGCAATGTAACTGAATAGATGTTGTTCCAATTTATTCCTCATCTTATTTGCATGATACTATACTAACAAATTTAAAAGAATTAGGATTATAATTTTTCTTATTTTCTTTTCATTGATGTTTTCATTATGGATTTGATTTTACCCATTTCAACAATTGTTTGACAAATTGTTTTTTCAGACAGGAATATCAAATTTTACCTGAAACTCCAACTGCCGAGGATGAATTGAAGGCTGACAGAAAGCTGACATAAAGGAATGTCAAATTTTTGTCTTTTCTGTAATCTCTTGCTTATTTTTTAAAGTTTGCCGAAAGCTGCCAGTGTTCTCTTGCTACTTACAGCTTTGTTTCTCTCTCTCAAAATTACTCATAAAGCTTTGATTACTTCTTTTTATGGTCCCTTGATATTTATCAGATCACACTGAGTTGCTTTGGTTTAGATCTACTTGCAAGTCAACTTGAATTGGGTCATTAGGTTGGGTCTGCTTTTGTTAGTTGTTTTTTTATTTGTAGTGCTGAAAATGAATTTACTTAATTGTTATGATAGGTACGATATGAAATTCCTTATATAGATCGCAATAATAAGATTTGTGAAATGTTGACTATTCGTTATATATTCTCTTTGTTCATGTTTGACTTGAGAACCACTAAGAAGAATCTATTGTGTTAGTGGTTCTATGAACTTGCTTACACTTTCATTTTGCCGAATTCCGCTTCTGATTCTGAGGAGAATATGTGTATTTAGTAAGCATAAGAAGTGAAATAAAATGTCACCCATGTACATCAATATGTACCAAAAAACAGTTGTGGCGGAGCCGCAACAACGCACCTAGTGTACCTTAACTGCACAATATGGCTGTCAGATTGGTTCTTGCCGGGCACCATATGCGGTGCTTAACTATATATAGGTTATATTTTCAATCGAGCCAATTAGTTTTCATAGGGACAATTTATGTCCAAGTTATTTTGTTTTGTTTGCACTTTGCACTTTGCAGAGTGAGGCTACCGACATTTTTATTAATATCCAAAGTTTAATACAAATTATTAATTATACCCAGAACTCAACTCAATATCGAAATATACCCAAGCCGGCCATTTTCTGGCCGGCTATGTTCCTTCCCTAAGCCGGCCAGAGAATGGCCGGCTATGTACTTTTTTTTTTTTTTTATAAAGAGACACTATGAAGATCAAAATATTGAAATCTAACTCTGAAAATTTGAAATTTTTGTTTAAATTATTTGTTATATTACTTCTATGAGGAGGGATCAAATTACAACAATTATTTTTTTTATTTTCAAAGTCCAAATCGTCAATCCAAACCGTTCAACATGATTTCCACAATAAACTGTGCTTGCAGATCAAATTTTACATTTTTTGAATTTGTTTACTATTTATTAAGTATTTTACAAAAAATAGTCATATTCAGAGCATTGAATTTTGTACCCATCTTAATAAATAGTAAAAAAATTCAAAAAAATGTAAAATTTGCAAGCACATTTTATTTAGATAATCATGTTGAACGGTTTGGATCGATGATTTGGACTTTGAAAATGAAAAAAATGGTTGTTGTAACTTGATCCCTCCTCTACTTTGATGTATAATTAGCATATTTATACTAAAATACGCTAGAATACTTGAAATTATGTTGAATTACACTATATTACAATAAATTATGTTCAATTATACTAAATTACGTTAAATTACAATAACTCCGCTAATTATGCTGAAATACAGTAAAAAAAAACACTAAACCCTACACAAAATTATGCTATAGTAGACTGATTTTGCTCATCTTTCATGAATCATAAAAAATAGTAAAAAAATTCCAAAAATAGTAAAAATTGGTAATCTGCAAGTTCATTATGTAACTAATTTACTGAGCTACTCGGATTGAATGATAGAAATGAAAATCTTAATCGGAAACTTCAACTCAAGTTTTGAGGCTCTTCCCTTTGTTTTTTGACGATTCTGAATTTCGGAATCTGACGTAGCGGCACGGACGCATGCGCATTTTCGCAAGCTTTCCGAAAAGTGGTCATTTGCTGAAATCGGACACTCGAGCGCCGTTTTATGACCGTTTGAAGTTTCATCGTCGTTTTTCTCCTTTTCAGTGAAGATATCGTCCCTATTCATATCGTATTTTAGCGTAATTTACCGTATTTTAACGTAATTTAATGTAATTTAACGTAATTTAACATAATTTAGTGTTATTCAACATAATTTCAATTAATCTATCGTTATTTAGTATAAATATGCTAATTATACATCAAAGAAGTAATATAACAAATAATTTAAACAAAAATTTCAAATTTTCAGAGTTAGATTTCAATATTTTGATCTTCATAGTGTCTCTTTATAAAAAAAAAAAAGTACATAGCCGGCCATTTTCTGGCCGGCTTAGGGAAGGAACATAGCCGGCCAGAAAATGGCCGGCTTGGGTATATTTCGATATTGAGTTGAGTTCCGGGTATAATTAATAATTTGTATTAAACTTTGGATATTAATAAAAATGTCGGGTGAGGCTATGGTACATGCATAGCGCAGATTGGTCCATTATAGATTAATATTTTCGTTTTTAAAGTTTAAATAATTAATCTGAACCATTCAGCATAATCTCCATATGAAAATGTACTTGCAGACTAAATTTTATATTTTTTAAATTTTTTTTACTATTTTTTAATAGAAAATCACTACTTTTGAATGATCTAGAATTTTTAGATAAAGAGATTTTCTACCTATATAAAATAATAGTAAATAAATTTTAAAAAATGTAAAATTTGATCTACGAACACATTTTTATATGGAGATCATGTTGAATGGTATCGATCAACTGTGTGGAATTTAAAAATTGAAATATTGATTCATAGTACAGACTAATTCGCGCTATGTATAGTACCATAGCTCACTCTCACAGAGGATATCAAACCTTTTCAATTATACGATTTTGATTTTATTCTTGGATTTGTTGTTTGAACAGAGATGCACGCCCTAATGCTCTACAGCAGAGTTTATATGGCTTAGGTGTGCAAAAAATAGGGAAAGATGAGTTGCAAAAAATGCAATGGGAGAGTATACAGGCCAAATTTCCCACTTGGATTGACTTGATGCGAATTATTGTTAAGTTTGCTAACTTTATTTTTGTATAAATTACTAATTGCAAAAGATGCATATGTTTATTTTTTTTTTCTTTTGTTGTCGTCTTTTTTGTCTATAACATATGCATCGTTATATCTGTAAAAAAAAAAAAAAACAGGTTAAGTTGCTATTTGCTGGAGAGCGGAAATTATGCGATGAGGTCCTCCAAAGAATCGAGAAACCTTTCTAAGCTTTGGGGAGGCTGTTGTAAAGATAAAAAAGACCCCTGATAAATTATATATGCTACTTGATGTGTATGAAACGATGTGCGAACTCCAACCAGAGGTTCAGGGGCGGAGCCAGACTTTCAGACTATGGGGGTCAAACGTGAATGGGGGTTAAGCATATAAATTTTCTACTACGAATGGAGGTCAATTTC
Source organism: Carex myosuroides (assembly GCA_028015225.1). Taxonomy (NCBI): domain Eukaryota; kingdom Viridiplantae; phylum Streptophyta; class Magnoliopsida; order Poales; family Cyperaceae; genus Carex; species Carex myosuroides. Next base: position 7,220,851 of record CM051470.1, on the reverse strand, counting down.
ACGCTATCCATAATATTTTAGTTTAATAATATTAAAACAAGGTATAAATACAAAAAAAAATTGAAAATGAATGGGGGTCAATTGACCCCCATTCATTGAATGTGAATTCGCCCCTGCAGAGGTTAGTTACTGATACAAAGCATTATTGCATTAATTTAGAAGCTTTTTATAAACTTGGGTTTATCATAAACATGCTTATGATAAAAAAAAATTTGAGGACCAATTTTGACTTTCTATTTTTGTTGATGGATTAATTAATAAATAATGTTGGTCCAAATAACAACAGCAGCAACCAATAATTTAATCCCAAACAAATTGGAGTAGGCTAGAAATGAAACCCAACCCTGAGTCACAAAACCAAGATAGATAGAAATAAAATAATAATAATAATGACAACAACAATAGTAGTAATAATAATAGTAATAATGGTATCAATAATGGTCCAAACAAAGATACAATTTGATAAAAAGAATCTACTGACATAGTGAGATAACACCAAATTGGAACCCGAATTGAGAAAGATGCATATAAATTGCAACAATAAACCAAAAAGGCAAATGAAAACCAAATCCTAATCCTACACTTATGTTGCGTCTATATACTTGAAAAGTGTAATTAATTAAAAAAAAAATATCACATTTCAGATGCAGGCAATGTTTGCAAGTAACAAACACAACAAAATGATGCACTGGTTTTTTGTGAGGACGCGGCTCTTTACAGTGTCAGCCGAGATACTTTTAGGGTTTGGAAAATTGGTAGTGAAGGACCCCACTACTAACCTCTTTCCGGATGGAGGCGTCCATCCTCTCTCTAGATACACCATGAATTACCTCAAGTTTTTGCTCGAGTAAGCAAAAATTACTCAAAAGGGCAAGCATAGTTTGGAAATTTTCACTTTATTATCTAATTTTGGGACATATAAAGTCGAATTTACTTTATTTCAGCTTTTTCCTTCCCCAGTTGTCATTTAACAATACAGAGCTAACTTAATAAAACAAATTTTAAGTCACAATTTGTAAGGTCATTCTTATATAATTCTACCAAAATATGAATGCCAATTAATGGATTGTCATTATCACCCTTAAAGAAAATTTCACATGGACAATTACAAAATTATGAAGTTGTAACTCACATTGATTTGTATAAAAACATTTTTTTTTGAGAGCATTGACGCAGATCCTTTTAGAATACAAGACAGGAGATCAGGAGGAAGGTTTGCAGTTTGGACCCATAATTTTGAGGGTACTGCAGGCTATTCAAAGTAGCGTGGAAGCAAAATCAAAACACTATAAAGATTAGGGTCCATCCCATCTTTTCTTGGTGAACAATATCCACTACATAGTCACTTCAGTGCACAAGTAAAAATTATTTTATGAATTCATATAAGCTATTTAAGTACCTGAAATAAAATTTATTCTTTTAGTATGAGTGCAAAAAAAAAAACACTCAAGTATATTTAAAAAAAACATTCTAATCCTGTCACATAAGCATTTTACCGTGATTTTTATTTTTACCCAAAAAAAATATATATTTTAATATAAATAACCAGGTTTTTAAAAGATTTTTATTTCTACCCAAACCGCTAGGAATATTTGCGGTTTGAATTAACAATTCAAACCGCAAGGAATATATGCGGCTTGAATTATTAATTCAAACCGCAAATATTCCTAGCGGCTTGAATTAATAATTCAAACCGCAGATAATCTGCAATTAACCAATCACCAAAAAATTTATTTATTATTTTATTAAATGATAATTTTTCACCGATAACCCTAAAGTTATTTTTATTACAAAGAATTATATTATAAAAACTTATCAATAATATAAAATTCCGTTTATTATTTTATTAAATGGTAATTTTTCACCGATAACCCTAGAAATTTATTCACCGATAACCCTAAAGTTATTTTTATTACAAAGAATTATATTATAAAAACTTATCAATAATATAAAATTTCGTTTATTATTTTATTAAATGGTAATTTTTCACCGATAACCCTAGAAATTTATTCACCGATAAGTATAACCCTAAAAATAACTTTAAGGTTATCGGTGAATAAATTTCTAGGGTTATCGGTGAAAAATTACCATTTAATAAAATAATAAACGAAATTTTATATTATTGATAAGTTTTTATAATATAATTCTTTGTAATAAAAATAACTTTAGGGTTATCGGTGAATAAATTTCTAGGGTTATCGGTGAAAAATTACCATTAATAAAATAATAAATGAAATTTTATATTATTGATAAGTTTTTATAATATAATTCTTTGTAATAAAAATAACTTTAGGGTTATCGGTGAAAAATTATCATTTAATAAAATAATAAATAAATTTTTTGGTGATTGGTTAATTCAAGATTATCTGCGGTTCGAATTATTAATTCAAGCCGCTAGAAATATTTGCGGTTTGAATTAATAATTCAAGCCGCATATATTCCTTGCGGTTTGAATTGTTAATTCAAACCGCAAATATTCCTAGCGGTTTGGGTAGAAATAAAAATCTTTTAAAAATCTGGTTATTTATATTAAAATATATTTTTTTTTGGGTAAAAATAAAAATCACGGAGCATTTTATATATTGAATTCCTTCCTTTTCTTGTTTTTATTATGTTGTCTACTTTTATAGAACGGAGGCAGCAAGGAATTGCTAGGAGATGATTGGATACAGAGACAAAGAAGAGTTGTACAATTGAATGCAAACCAATATAGAAGGGTTTCATGGGCTAAGGTCTTGCTCTTCTTTTACAAGCACCTCTTTTAGTAAAAGTTTATGAATTTCTCCAATAAAAACTCAATTTTTATGCTTTTACAAAGAAACTAAACATAGCTCATAAAATATAGTGAAACTAGCTAGGAAGAATGAACTACAAAACTTTCTCTTAGTACCACAACAATATTCAGGTTAATGAGCAAATCTTGTATCGACATGTTTCGAAGAAATAGAAAAGAGTGGTACGGAAAATGTATTTACACAATTTTAGGGATACATCCAGAACTTGATTGTCGGTAAAGTACGTAAAAGTTCTCTAAATTATAACATGTTTATACTCTGCGATTTTAAAAGATTGCATTGTTGTTCTTGAACACTTACAATTAAATTTTGATTTTACTTTTTATGAACCAAAATGAGAAAGACATGATTGCAGACCATTATTGAATGCTTTTTTTCCCTATAGTTCTTGATAAAAAACTATGCTGTGATGATTAAAAACCACATACAATAATACATGTAGGTGTTGGAGAGTATATCAAGTCAAGGCCTGTTGTCTTCAGGGGCGGATCTTAGTGTAAGTGAAAGGGTGCTCAGCCACCCACATAGTTCTAAATTTTGATTTTACTTTTATGAACCAAAATGAGAAAGACATGATTGCAGACCATTACTAAATGTTTTTTTCTTCTTCTTATAGTTCCTGATAAAAACTATGTTGTGATGATTAAAAACCACATACAATAATACATGTAGGTGTTGGATAATATATCAAGTCAAGGCCTGTTATCTTCAGGGGCGGATCTTAGTGTAAGTGAAAGGGTGCTCAAAACTCCCTATAGTTCTAAATTTTTTAATTATGTATATTGAAATTTAATTTAATTTTCTTTTTATTTAAGTTTTTATATAGTCTAGTTTTCTTATGAAATGACAAGTGTGAGCTTGTAGCTTAGTGGTTAGAGTCCTTATTGTTGTTGTAGATCCCACCAATCACATTAGTTTAGTGGTTAGAGTCCTTGTGAAATGACAAGTGTGAACTTGAGTTCAGATCCCACCAATCACATTATATTTTTTTTGATTTCATTTTTTAGCCACCTCTATTTAAATTTTATGTTCCGTCTCTGGTTATCTTCCTCCGGAGGATCAAATAATACGATGGAAAATACTGTAAGCACTGCTTCAAAGAATGTTATTAGAGAAAGGTACGTCTTTTTTCATTTTTGTTTTTTTGAGGAAAGTGGTACAATTCATACCACCTGTTTTCATCATATACTTACTTTTTTCTTTTTTTTCTTTTTCTTTTTTGGAAGCTTAACAAAGGCTGCCAGTGTTTTCTTGCTACTTACAAATTTTCTCTCCCTCCCTCTAAATAATTCTAAAAGCTTTGTATTTTTTTCCCTTTTTATGGTGTTATGATATTCATATGATTAAATTGTGTTGCTTTTGTTTATATCTAATTGCAACTCAACTTGGGTTGGTCATTTTGGTACTGATTCAATTCAGCTTTGCTTAAAGAGTTGTGTCTATTTTTACTAATTGTTTTCAAATATTGTAGTCATGAAGATGGATTTACTTAACTGTTATGATATGTAAGCTATGAAATTCCTTGCATATATCGCAAATCAAATAGCGAATTGTTTGAGTATTCGTCATATATTCGATTTCCTCACATTTCACTTGAGAACCATTAGCAAGAATGTCAAGAGATATTTGAAGATTTACTGCCACATTTATTCTATGTGTTTGCTCACACTTACATATTACAAAATTCTGATTTCGATTTCGATTCAACCTAAATACGCATTTATGTGTAACAGTTCCTCCACTCAATATATCTTCCTTTTCTAATTTGAATTTGTGCATCACAGAGGGAAGAGACAAATAAAAGGTGCATCTCAAGCCAGCGCCTCTTACAAAATTAATTCCGTGCTGTACTTACATATTTACATTATGTACATTTAGAGAAATATTGTTTCAGTAAATCTGATGACTCTCATATAGAGATCAAACTTGAAAAAGCTCTTTCCTTTTATATATATAAATAGAACTCATAGCTTTCACATGGAAAATTTCACTATACTATGTAATTCCAATCTGTGCCATTACTGCAAAACACAATTTCTTCTGTAATTTCCCGTTGAATAACTGCTAGATGCAAGTTTTTCCACCACTTCTAATCTACATATATGTCCTCCTACATTAACAACGTCAAGCTGACATCCACACACAGCAGCACCGTAACGGTTGCGGCGTACGTGAAGCACCTAGTTTATTGTTTAAGCGAAGCAGAGAAAGGGACTCCTGTTTGGGCCTTTGACCGGCCCACCAATGGGGACAGCCGAGCCCATTAAGCAACAAAATGAAGAAGAGAAAGATCGACTTACGCGTGATATTGGTTTCTTTCGAGAGTCCAAGGTTGTTTAAGGTATTCAAATAAGTTTTTCCAGTCAAAATGTCAAAAACCCTCAAAATAAACTTAGCTCTCCAGCGACTCCACCTGTCGTAAAACCCGCGCCGCCTGTTGTGCTAAAAACGAAAGCAAAAGAGAAACAATCAATCGTCGCCTTTGTCTCTGGCAATCGGATTCTTATCACCTCCGCTTCGTAGACACCACGACTCAACAACCATGTGTTCCCATCTTGTTTTAAAGAGAGCAATCTACTCCTGTTTCTTCTCTCCTCCCCAATGCCATTACCACCATCTCCTCCGATCTCATCTTTCAACCCAAACCCAGCCCCAGGAGTTGCCTTTTATTGCCTACTATCTCATCTCCTCCTTCGGCTTCTCTGTCGATCGAGCGCTCAAGGCCTCCGCGCACAGTAATCTTACGGCTATCAAGTCCCCGGCACGGCCTGAAGCAGTGGTAAAGTTCCTAATTGATACTGGCTTATCCCATTCTCAGATCAAATCTGTTGTTTCAATCCGGCCAGATCTTCTGGGATCCAATGCGGATAAGACCCTGAGACCAAAGGTGCGTGAAATGATGGAAGTGGGGATCCCTGGAGAACTACTGGTTCAATTGATCCGATACAACCCGATTGTCCTTCAATTGAAAGACAATTTTGCCCGCCTACTGTTTTGGAGAGATTTTGTCGGGAACAACGACAAGGCTTTGTTGAAGATTATTTCAAGGAATCCTTTCCTATTCTCATTGCACATTGACAAGCATATTCTACCCATATTAAATTTACTGAAAGAATATGGATTGTCGAATGGAGATATGGTTTCATTGTTCGGTGTAAGAAGCTATTATTGCCGTAACCTGGTTTCTTTAAGACAGATACTCGATCTAATTGAGGAGCTGGGGATTCCGAGGGGATCTGGGATGTTTCTATGGGGTTTAAAAGAAATGAGTAATTTTAGCATAGGTAAGATTAAAAGCAATGCCGAGTTCTTCAAGAACACATATGGCTGGTCACAGGAAGAGCTCTGTGCTGCCTTTAGGAAGTTCCCTGCGGTACTCAAATATTCAGAGGAGAAAGTCAAGTTGAGTATGAACTTTCTTATGAGAAAAGTTGGGATTGAGGCGAGGAGCATAGCTTTGCAACCACGGTTACTCGGGTGTAGCTTGGAGAAGGTATTGATCCCGAGGTATACTGTACTGAGTACACTGCAAAGCAAGGGACTGAAGAAAAAGTGCAGTTTTTTCACTGCTTGTTTGGTTCCTCAAAGGCGCTTCCGTGAGATCTATGTCGTGCCATATGAGAAGGATGTGCCTGGGCTTGGTGAAGCTTATGCTGCTGCTTTTGGTGGGAAAGTTCAGGTCTGACTATTGTTCTTCTGGGGAAGAAATTATGTGTATCAGTTTGCAGTTGTAAATTTGGTAACAGCTGATACTAAACTAGCTAGGCTTCTATTATTTTGTAATTTTAGTTTTTGTTGAATTATTTTTCTAGTCATTAGAAGCTTGTAGTTCTTAACTGGCACCTCTTTGGTTCCAGTATCATTTCAGTTGGATATTGGGGATTCTCAATTTCCATTCTTCTAATTTATTTGCTGTATCTTTCTCTTTTTCATTTTATTTGCAAATGTCACTTTTTAATAAAGGAACATTTACTGTTTTCTAACCTCTTTTTTTTGTGAGAACTTGGGTTTGAGATTCTGATATGGGTAATATTTTATTTGGTAGCTGTGCATATATTAGCACAGAATAAGAATCATTATTAAAATAAAATCTAATTGATATACCTATGGGTCCTATACTGGTAAAATCTAATTGATACTACATTGATTCACCTCATCTTAATTCCAACTACAGAGGAATTAAAGAAGAATGCCACTTACATTGGCACACCCGGGAAGGGAATCTTACCGGCTGATGAATCAACCAGCATGATCGGCTCGGCATCAATGTGGAGAACAATGTGGAGAACCAACGTAACTTGCGCGAGTTGCTCTTCTTGAAACTTTTCGTTGATGTGCTCGATGAGAACGGCGTCTTGCTGGGAATTAAGGTTGACATGGCCACCATTGCGATCGCCGGCACAGACAGTGAGACCACCACTCAGGTTTGTTGTAGGCTGTACAAAACCAATTCTAAATAAAAGTTACACTGAAATTACAAGCTTTATTTTGATCATGATTTAAGGCCAAGTGGTGCATCAGAATATCAATTTAATATTTTCATTAGAGTGAGGCTATGGTATTATGTATAGCGCATATCAGTCTGTATAAAGTCTAAACAATCTATCTGAACAGTCCAATATCATCTTCATATGAAAATGTACTTGTAGTTTTAATGTGTTTTTAAGTAATGAGTTGTAATTTTCTTTTCTCCGTCATAGATATCATTATTTCTATGTTTGATTTTTTGTTTGTTTTTAATAAGAGAAATGTGAAATGACTTTGTCTGATTGTTTTTTTTCTTCTTTTTGGAAGTAGAAATTGTAATTTTTTTTGAAGAAATTGTAATTTATACCTGGCAAACTGAGATTCTTTTGAGACTATTAAAATTTAACAAATAGGTGGAGATCTACAATGGTATTCACTCTTGTTCAAAGTAGGGTACCAGCAAACATATTTTATGCAACAAAATCAGAACAGCTGATTAGAAAAAGGGAAACAGTTGTATAGTTACAAGTTTGACAACTGCTAAAATGCTGATATTTTGAAGTGTTTGGTAAATAGTCTTTTTGCGTTTTGAAAACGTTGCTGTAGTTTACTTCTGTTAGTAATAAAATAGGCTGACAGTCTTTCAATAAAAAAAAAACTTTAGTATGCTGTGTAACTGGTATATCCTAAAAATTAAGCTCTTCCCATTTATAATTTGTTGACACAGATTCTGTATATGTTTTCTTATTTTATTTTTAATTTTGATATTTATTATTGTGCGGATATAATATATTAATTTGTACAGATTAAGTAAATTGACTGATTGTATTATAAGTTTGTGCGGATGCAATATACAAAGGGCAGTTTGATTTTTAACATATCATCTCATACGACAATATATATTTTATTCAATTTAAGCTTTCGGTCTTTATCTTTAATATGACGAACAGGTACTTTAATGTAATTGCAATAATGAGGATGGGAAGTAACAGTCGAATTGATAACTAGTGTTCTATATATTTGATTGTATGTTTAAATTTTATAAACTCAGAATCTGACATTTTCCTTTTTCTTTTTTTTCTTTTAGTTGAACTTTGACAATAATAACAGGGATTGTTCCAGATATTAGTCTTAGGCTGTAAAATTTGTTTGATGATGCTTAGAGTTGTGTGTTGTTTAGACATCCAAATTTTTAGCTAATAAATTTTGATTTTCAGATATTCTCATTGCAACTTTTCTTTTCGAACTCGCAATTTTTACAATTTTTTGCAAGAACAATTATCTTTGGCATCCACTTTGATGTTTTTTTGTCCAATTTCTGAATTTTGTCCATTGGAAGCACAGTTTCTGACAGACTCTTTGATATCCACTTTGCACTTTTTTATGTAGATGGGAAGCACAATTTAAACAAATCAAGCAAGTATTACCGTACCAGTTTCTGATGTGCGTTGTACTAGTACGTATGGTTATTTTTTTTTTTTTTGTTGAAATTTACCAACTTAATTTTGGTCCAAGAGAGGAGGGTATTTCAGTATTTACATACTACAATGTGAGAGAAGGGGATGTTAAGTCTTAAAATTCTGCTACTGAACAAGTGCTGCTTAGAATTAAATTTTTAATCCTCCTCTCTCTCTTATATAGAGGGTTGCCGAAAATGAAGGAAAGAGGGGAATATGATGGTTGAAAATTAAAATGTACAATTGTGGTGAGTGAGATTTGAACTCAAAATTTCTTAACCATAAAATAAAACTTTAACTACTAGGTTACAACTAAACATATGTCATTTATTGAGGGTAACTAGACTATATGAAAAAATTTAAAAGATAAAATTTAAATAAATTTTTATATGTATAATTAAAATTTTAAAATCATACGAGTGGCTTAACCATCTTTGGCTAAGCTTTAAATCCGCCTCCGGAAGGAAATATAACTTTCTAGCAAAGAACCATAAAGGTAGACATGTGAAACACATGCACTATTTAGATTATGCAAAGTATGAGGTACGTTTGGAGGAACTCTAGAATAGCTATAATAGCTACTGTTTAGAATAGTAAATAAGAATAGCTACTGTTTAATAACAGTGCTAACTCAAGCTATTCGGAATAGTGAAAAAGTTGTTTGGATTGCATATTTGGAATAGAGTTTGGAGGGAATGAATATTGTAATAATTTATGTGTTAGATTAAATATAATACAATATAATATTAATTTAGATATTAAATGTAATATAATATTATTTTAAATATTATATTAGTATTAAATAAAATATTATATTAAATATAATATAATATTAGTTTAAATATAAAATATAATATAATGTTAGTTTAAATATTAAATATAATATAATGTTAGGTTAAATGTTAAATGTAATATAATATTAATTTAAATATTAGATTAGTATTAAATAAAATGTTAGATTAAATGTAATATAATATTAGTTTAAATATTAAATGTAATATAATTTTATTTTAAATACTAAATTAGTATTAAATAAAATATTAGATTAAATGTAATATAATATTAGTTTAAATATAATACAATACAATATTAATTTAATTATTAAATGTAATATAATATTATTTTAAATATTAGATTAGTATTAAATAAAATATTAGATTAAATTTAATATAATATAATATTAATTTAAATATTAAATGTCATATTATTTTACATATTAGATTAGTATTAAATAAAATATTAGATTAAATGTAATATAATACTAGTTTAAATATAATACAATATAATATTAATTTAATTATTAAATGTAATATAATATTATTTTAAATATTAGATTAGTATTAAATAAAATATTAGATTAAATGTAATATAATATTAGTTTAAATATAAAATGTAATATAATATTATTTTAAATATTAGATTAGTATTAAATAAAATATTAGATTAAATGTAATGTAATATTAGTTTAAATATAATACAATATAATATTAATTTAATTATTAAATGTAATATAATATTATTTTAAATATTAGATTATATATAATAGAATATAATATTAATTTAAATATTAAATGTAATATAATATTATTTTAAATATTAGATTAGTATTAAATAAAATATTAGATTAAATATAATATAATATAATATTAATTTAAATATTAAATGTAATATAATATTATTTTAAATATTAGATTAGTATTAAATAAAATATTAGATTAAATATAATATAATATAATATTAATTTAAATATTAAATGTAATATAATATTATTTTAAATATTAGATTAGTATTAAATAAAATATTAGATTAATATAATATAATATTAGATTATAATATTAATTTAAATATGAAATGTAATATAATATTAGTTTAAATATTAGATTAGTATTAATATTGAAAGCAACAAATGTTATTTCATGTTTTTGCAAGAATAGAGAATAGTCCTATTCTCTCTATTCTGAATAGCTCTATATCTCGTTTGGATTGTCCTTGTTCCGAATAGCAATGCTATTTTAAAAATAGTGTTATTCTTAGTGCATCCAAACATAGCCCAAAGGTGTTATTCTTTTGGACTAACTAGTCAAGTGCCCGTGCGTTGCAACGGGGATTGAAATATTATTTTGATCATTTTCTTTAAATAATTTATTCATTATGTGTTCATTAATAATAAAAGCAAATGATAACCTTAGAGCTTAATACTGTATTAGAGCATGTCCACTGATGCAATTGATTTGCAATTGCAAACAGCTGTCATGGAGTAATTGAAATCAATTTCATTTCTTAATTGCAAAACTCCCGCATAATGCAATTGCAAATCAATTTTTTTCAACGCCACGTCAAAGAATATTTTTCTTTGACCCGAATTGACCCCTTCCTTTCTCTGCGACCCGAGAGATTTAATAAAGCTAGTCTCCGCTCCACATCTGCGCCCTTTCTCTCTCTCTACGATGTCTATCTTCACAAAAATGATCCAAAAAAAAAAATTGCTTTGAAAAGCCCTTAACGAAAAGTAAAAGACCAGTTTTAATTCAAACAAGTCATAAAGAATGAAGGCAATAATTTATCAACCAAGAAATTGAAGAATAACTAAAAGTAGATAAGCTTCAAAAAGGTTCAAATAAGTCACAGTTTGAAGCTGATGTAATACTCAAGTAAAAAGAATCAAAAGAAATTAAAATAACATAGAATTCTATCAAAATCACAACAATAGATGAGCTCTCTTGTTGCCTCCCAATCGTATTATTACAATGCTAAATAGGAGCTCCATAGCTACTATCACAAGGAAACAAAACAACAGCTACTTGATGTTAATAAGCATCTTATCAAAGAGGGGGGCATGCTCAGGAAAATACTCGAGCAATTCTTCCTTTGTAACCCATGCATAGTTGATGTCAAGTTTATTGGTACCAATTACTTGCGACTTGAAAAAGAACCTCTGAAAAATAATTTTGCATAAAGTCAGCACAATGACATCAAAATATCCAATCCTATTGTCATTTGGTGTTAAACCTCAGTTAGTTCCCCAGGTCACTTGTAAGCACAATCTTATTTATAAACTTGTGAGAACTAAATATCTATACTCCTCCCAAAAAGAAAAAGTTATTGCGGCAACTCAAATACATCCATTAATTATTTAGTTTAAATAAGATCTTTGCAGTTTCCTCTTTAGTGACAGGACCCACGGCACCATACACTATGATAGAAATATAAATATTTCTTTATTTGATCCTTAATGATATCTTAAACTAAGCTTACAATGCAAATGAGCATATTTTGTAGCACCTTGAACATTGGTGGTTATATTTTGCAGGATTTTCTTGATACTTGTCAGTTATCAGGGGCATAAATTAAATCTTTCATATCAGTTTCTTGATACTTTTTCCCTCTTCCTTTGCTTCTCTTTCTTCACATTATGTTAGTGACATCCTAAACAACAAAACAAAAATAAATTAAAAAATTGTCAAAAACATGCAACAGATAATATATTTTACATTTTACAAGATAAAAATATACAAGGGGTTAATTTAATAATTTGATACCTTGCAAAAAAAGAACACTAATAATTCTAAATTGACAACAAACTCCCAAAAGAGGCATTTATTAATTGACAATAACCTTGTGCAGAATCTTCAGCAATTTCAAGACGTCGGATCCAGCTCAGAGGATTTTTTCGGCTGCCAATCCTACAAAAATGTACGTAATTTAAGATCTTCTTCGGTCAGACAAAGCGGTACTATAGTAAAACTGGTATCATAGAAACCTACAATGAAAATAGATACAGTAATAAAGGACACATACCATGAAGATGCTCCTTGAGAGTACCATTATGCATTAACTCATAGACCAGCATATTCTTCCCTTCTTGGGGACAATACCCAAGAAATGATACAAGGTTGCGGTGATGTATTCTTGAGAGCAGAGATACCTGATAGAAAATTGTAGAGTCGTTGTTTAAAATATTATAATACACTACTTATAAATTATAATATTTGATATTCCCAGTCAAAATTGAAAATTAATATTTCATGTCGTCTGCACTATGCCTTGTAGGTAAAGAATTAGTTGTTATCCTTTTCAAAGAAGGTAAAGTACTCGGCAAAACCTCATCTAGAAAATGTTTTACTTAAATTTAATGAAGTAAAAAAGTCTACTACCTCATTGGAAAACTGCCTTGTAACTAAAGCACCCTTATCCCCATCAGAGATATGCACCGTGCTATACATAACTCAATATCACTTATATAACTCAAGATTACTTTATTTTGCAATTGAGTTAGAAAAGCATCTAAACAGAGATATGTATGAGTTAGAAAAGCATCTATGTATTGAGGCTACGGTGCTATGCATATTAACTTTTTAGTCGTATCGAACCACTAATGGATATCCATGAAAGTTTGACTTCACTTATGTAATACTTAGTCAGTACAGGACCAGGTTTTTATAATTCTAGTATAATAAAAAATGTGAGATGGTCAAGGTAAATATCCAAGGATATAGGAATGCCCCTGGTACATTTACCACCACCTGGTACTGAAATTAGTATAGCAAAAGCCCAACTAAGACAGCAAGCTTGATAAATTGAAACTTCAGAAAATAAGCATTCCAAATAGCTAAGCAAGCTTCATATTTTTAATTATAAGCATTCCAACTAAGACAGCAAGCTTGCTTTATGCTTTCCAACTAAGACAGTAAGCTTGATATTTTTATCATTTATAAGCATTCCAAATAGCTAAGCAATTCAGAAGAACTAAAGATAAGTGAAAAGAGAATAAAAAAATACCACAGGTTGAAGTTGCTTGTGAAACCGCTTCCAAGCACCATCGTCTGGAAAACCAATGGATATCTGACAAAAGTTAAATGACAAACAGCATTTATGCAACTTTTTTTTCTTACAAATAAACTTTAAAATTTTCTTTAATGCATATTAAACCAAGCAAAGAAGCTGATATTTCTTCTACATTAATCATTACATAAATTATGTCCATGCTCATTTCTAGATTATGTTTCCTTTAGAAGGGATGAAAACAAAGAATGAAACAATAAAATTTAATTTAGTTACAACCATTTCAATACATATTTCCTTTAGCAAAAAAATTATTTTGGGATATATACTACCAGTAAAGCATCAATTGGAAAATATTGAGTTTGAAAAAAAACCGAAGGTCAACAATAAGCTTAGATCAATAAATAAAATTTGGGAAATTTGTAAGGTTAAAAAGATTATATAATAATAATGTTGATGTGATCAACTACATAAAAATAAACAACAAAGAAAACTATATATATGTGAGAACTCATCAATCCAAGCTGATAATATGCTCAGCTAGTAAATTAGCATCTGATTACACATCTTGACCAATCAACTAATTAGAGGAATAATAATAATGCACTGCCAAAACAAGATGCAAGACTTCCCATATTTTCAAAATTGACTTCAAATCTTTTTTCAGCATTGCAACCGTGGGGATTGAAGGTATGTTTTGATTTATATTGATAAATTGTCAATTACAGCGGGTTTTCACTATAATGTTTTTCATTATACTTTATATCATTTATCAAGTATTTATACTGCATGGCCCCAATCCCCTAAAATATTTCAATAAATATTTCAAACCATCAACACCTAACATCTTCTTTAGTATTTTTTCTCTGTAAAGATTGAAAACTAATAAAGCGTTTGATAATCTGCTGATGATGGAAAGCATTGGTTCATTTCTATTTATATACTTCTTAGACTTTGATTTGAACCTTTTTATGCCTTGAGGTTGTTTAACCTACAGGAACTAACCTTTTAGGTGTGTGTTAGTTATTATTTGGGTCTGGATTTCATTGTACCACGTCAGGTACCAAACTGTATATAAATTCATTTTTCTATCCATGTCCAACTTTTTTACAGTGAATAGTACTGGATGTACAAGATATATTCCGTTTTTTTCTATTTTTAGCATTAAAAAAAAATAACCATCGCATCAAATAGCCAATATTCACATAGCAATGAATCCTTTAATATTTTTTGTGATCCGAATCTGCATAGAAATATTCTGCTACCTTTGGTGATATGAATTCTAAAAAAACAAAGAGGCAAATCAAATTCTACGTGCATCTCAGAAAACAACGCTTGCTATGAATATTGGATATGAAATATTGTCAGAAATCAAATTCCATTTGATGAGATAGTTAAAATGTCAATAGAACAAACAAGTAGAAATTGAAAAAATAGTCACAACAAAATAACTAAAAGAATGTGCAAGTATGTAACTACTAAAATATAAACTTCTCAAAATGGAACAAACATACTCATACAGAAGTAACTAAAATATAAAAAATTAAGTTCATTTTTTTTTGCCAGCTTAGATGCCTTGAATTGTCATCAAAATTTTCTTGGAAGTTAAAAATTACAATATTGTAATACTATTAATCCTTAAACTAATCATATTTAAAAAAAATGATCAAAACATACCTTCAATCCCCACAGCTCAGATCTTCAAATCTTTTTTCAGCATTGGCTTCAATCCCCACGGCTCAGATCTTCAAATCTTAGTTTAGTAGGTTGCTCATAAATAATTTGTGAAGTTTGGCTGTCAGAATAACCTAAACTGGAACAACAGTAAATTCAAAGCTCAAAATATAATACTTAAAATACACCAAAAACTATAAAAAATTCTGTTGTGCTTATAAAGACCCCAGGAACACTGCTACATGCTTGAACCATACCCTTATATGAAGAAAATTAGAAATAAAGATCAAATAGTGAAGGGCAAAAGCTATAGCACAAGAACATGATGTGGTATGCAACATTATACACTTAATACAAGTACTTAATCAAGCAAGATATACTTGTTTCGCAAATCTGAAAACATTGGTGAGAAACATTAGTTAGCGAAATTGGCAGATTTTTTGAGAAAACAAATTTGCAAAGAAATAGACGGAATAAGAATAATATATATCAGTGCCTTCTCAATTAAGAGATCCATTTTTGTAAACAAGCATAACCATGTAACAGTTCGGGTCGACCAGGTTAGGGAAAACAGTCCTTCTAGACTGGGTTTAGCCTCCTATCATAAATAAGCAAAAAATACCTCGTATCATAAATACAGCACCAAAACACATAATGTTTTGACTCATGTATCCTCTTGAACAACTTTTAAGAATTGTAGCACATGATATTCTTATCTAGGTTTTGATGTTGAACAATACTAATGGTATGCACAACTAATAAAATATTTGGAGGGTGTATTATAAATGTAAAGTTCCAAGAGTAACAAATGAAGATGAATCTAACTTACAGTATCACTGGTACCAAGATTAATTGCTAGATCACCAGGAGTGTTAAGAGTTAAACCTGTACAGTTTGAGTTGTCAATGCAAGTATCGTAATGCAAGGATTAAAACAAATGAAGAAACCAAGATAAAGAAAATAGTAGAGGGTACCATGATAGGTAAACAAAAAAAAATGAAAGCAATATATCTATACCAGCAAGGCTGTTAGGGTTATCTCCAGACCATTGAATGACCAAACAACTCTTATTGAAGTCAAACCTGCAAAGTACTGATGAAATCAAAAGTAGTCCAATCTCAAACATGTAAATTACCTTAATTGTTACAATCTCAGTGGGCATTATTTCCATAATTTAATTACTTTTTTAAGTGAATACAAGTGTACCTGTTGACAAATAAGGAGCGGTACCGGCAACTACATGAGCTGGTGCCGACTTTCCAAGTTTTTCTTCCGCACCTGGGGCTGTTGCCTATTAAACAAAAATAGGATAAGATAAAATTCATGTTTCACATCAAAGCAATGAACATTTACTCATTTTTGAGATGAACATATATTATAAAAAAAAATTATGCTACAACAGCAGCGTACTGAAAAGTAAAGCATTGTTTATGCTTTTTGTTCTTGTTTATAAAATGGTATTCTAGTTGTAGAGGTAAAAATAAACTCTCATTTGTGACCAGCTAAAGCAAACCCTAAACACAGATATGTACCCTAAACACAAACCCTAAAACTAACAAATTCATTTACAAACTATCTTCTTCTTCCTCTCTTTATCTCTCTCTCTATGCATCTCTCTCTCTCTCTGATTTCAGAATACAAATTCACTTACCGGTACAGTGGTAAAATCAGGTCTGTGTGTAATTTGAGATTTCAGAATACAAGTTGAGGAAAGGGTAAAATCAGGTCTGCAATTTGAGATTAACGAATTTGAATGATATATATAGATAAAAGAGTCGGTTGAATTTGAAATTGCAATGGCGGGACAATTACCTGTCAAATTCATTGAGAGATCGAAGAACCGATGTCCTCCCAATTCGAATTTGCGCGGAATCTTTCTTCTTTTCAATTTGAATTTGCGCGGCGGAGAGGAACTTCTTTTCAGGAGAGAGATCGAAGAACCGATATTTTGTTCAGAGGAGAGATCGAAGAAATGAGAGTTTAAAAATGAATTTACTGCTGCCGACATTTTTAAGAATGAGAGTTTACAATGCAAAAGAGAGTTTAAAAATGAGAGTTCAAAAAAAAAAGAAATGAGAGGGATGCGTGGGGAAGGAGAAAAGAATTCGTATCCAGTGCAGTACTGTAATAGGGAATCTTTTACAATTAGTTAATCTGGACCGTTATTTTTAACTTTGCACTAATTTCAAAGCCAAATAATACTGCCCCTCAGTCAGCCCGAATCCCAAACCGGCTGAGAGTTAATCTCAAACCGTAGATAGATAATTGTAAAAGGGAACCTTTTAGTGTACCGTCCAGAATTTGGATCCAGGAGAAAACGCGTGGAGAAGATAAAACGCGTGAGACTTGAAGAGAGAAAAGGAGATTCAGTGTATCACTTTCTGTGTGTCACTATATGTAGCATGAATATAAATCACTAAATTTAGATTTCTACATGTTAGATAACATAAAACGAATGCATACAATCGAAATCACTGATTTATGGCTGAGATTGAGATATACTTTTGATGAGTGGCTCAGATTAAATCAATGAACGGCTCAGATCTCCTCTTGACAGATAGAGGATTGGATCCCAAAAAAATTTACGTGATATTAGTAGTCCTGATATGAAATGCTCAACCAAGAATTCTTCAATACAAAATCAATCAGCTTTGACTACAAACCAGTTTGAAATGACCAACACTAATAGATTCTCACATATCAGAATTTGACAAAAGGCACAAACCCAATGGACAAGGCACGAAACCAATATGAACATCGTATCAGTTGGTAGAATAATCAGTCAAAATCTAAAATGTGGATTGACGATGAACTTTAAAATACAATAAAATATATCCGACAAACTGAAGATTGATCCGACGGTCAACGGCGACGAATCTTAAATCTTGAATCTTTTTTTTTTTTAAAACAAGCCCGTAGGCAATCTTGAATCTTTTTTATTAATGAGAAGATAATGGGAGAGATCTTTTCACGGTCCCACCGCTCGCTCGCTCGCTTGCGAAGGATGTAAACCAAGGACCAAAACGGTAATTAATCCTGCAAACCAAACCGCCTTCCATTCATTAAGAGGCGCTTATTAAGCCGACATTTTATTAATATCCAAAGTTTAATACAAATTATTAATTATGTCCAGATTTTCAAACTTTCGCTAAAAATACCCACACCGGCCAGAAAATTGCCGGTTTACTCCCCCTAAACACGCCATTTTCTGGCCAGTTTACTCTTTTTTTTTTTTAAGACTATGAATAGCAAAATAGTAAAATCTAACACTAAAAATTGAAATTTTTGTTTAAATTTTTTGTTAGATTATTTCTTGTGATTTATAATTACCATATTTATACTAAAATACACTGGATTACTGAAAATTATGTTGAATTACACTATATTACAATAAATTATGTTGAATTACACTAAATTACAATAACTTCGCTAATTACGCTAAAGTAGACCGATTATGTGCCATCTTTCATGAATCATAAAAAATAGTAAAAAAAATTCGAAAAATAGTAAAAACTGGTATTCTACAAGCTCATTATGTAACTAATTTACTGAGCTACTTGGATTGAATAATAGAAACGAAAATCTTAATCGGAAACTTCAACTCAAGTTTTGAGGGTCTTCCCTTAGTTTTTTGGCGATTCTGAATTTCAAAATCCGGCATCGCGGGCACTGACGCATGCGTTTTTTTGCAAGCTTTCTGAAAAGTGGTCATTTGCTGAAATCGGACACTCGAGCGCCGTTCTATGACCGTTTAAAGTTTCGCCGTCGTTTTTCGCCTTTTCAGTGAAGATATCGTCCCTATTCATATGTAATTTAGCATAATTTACTGTATTTTACCGTAATGTAATGTAATTTAGTCAATACAGTAAATTACAGTAATTTACTAAATTACATTACATTACGGTAAAATACTAAATTACATTAATGCTAATTGAGTCAATCCAATGTAATGTAATGTAATTTAATGTAATGTAATTGACTCAATTAGTATTTTACCGTAATGTAATGTAATTTAGTAAATTACTGTAATTTACTGTATTGACTAAATTACATTACATTACGATAAAATACAGTAAATTATGCTAAATTACATATGAATAGGGACGATATCTTCACTGAAAAGACGAAAAACGACGGCGAAACTTCAAACGGTCATAAAACGACGCTCGAGTGTCCTATTTCAGCAAATGACCACTTTTCGAAAAGCTTGCAAAAAGACGCATGCGTCAGTGCCCGCGATGCCAGATTCTGAAATTCAGAATCGCCAAAAAACTAAGGGAAGAGCCTCAAAACTTGAGTTGAAGTTTCCGATTAAGATTTTCGTTTCTATTATTCAATCCAAGTAGCTCAGTAAATTAGTTACATAATGAACTTGTAGAATACCAGTTTTTACTATTTTTCGGAATTTTTTTACTATTTTTTATGATTCATGAAAGATGGCACATAATCGGTCTACTTTAGCGTAATTTTGCGTAATTAGCGAAGTTATTGTAATTTAGTGTAATTCAACATAATTTATTGTAATATAGTGTAATTCAACATAATTTCCAGTAATCCAGTGTATTTTAGTATAAATATGGTAATTATAAATCACAAGAAATAATCTAACAAAAAATTTCAATTTTTAGTGTTAGATTTTACTATTTTGCTATTCATAGTCTTAAAAAAAAAAAAAAAAGTAAACCGGCCAGAAAATGACCGGTTTAGGGGGGAGTAAACCGGCCATTTTCTGGCCGGTTTGGGTATTTTTAGCGAAAGTTTGGAAATCTGGGCATAATTAATAATTTGTATTAAACTTTGGATATTAATAAAAATGTCGGCTTATTAAGGTAAGGGTTTCAAGTAAGAATTTTTTTTTTGTAAAATCCCCGAGACCCCCACTAAAATCCAGAAACGCAAACTTTCTTTTCTAGCCAATCTCTGTTTTCCTTCCTTACAAAAAAAAAGGAAAAAAAATATAAAGAAAAATAAAATACTCTTGACCGGAGAATTTTTTATCTATAAAAAATATTATAAATTAATAAAAGAAAAGAAAAAGTATTTTGGAATTTCGATGCATTAGATGGAACAAAAAAAATCGATTCAAAGTTTTTTTTTTGTTTGCCCGTTGTTTTGGAATATTTGTAGTTTTGAATAATTGTACAACATGCTGTACAGTCACAATACAAAAATTATGAAAAGTAATACACTTATCATAGCCACAAAGGATCCAAAAAAATTGGATTGGGAGAAATTTTTCTGGTCCAACGTTTGAAGCTGAAAAAAATTCTTCGATCCATATATACATGGAACTTCCAAAGTATTCTTTCTTTCTGTTTCTTTTTTTTTATAATATTTTCTATAAATAAAAAATTCTCATCTGACCTAGTGTTTTGAAAAAAAAAACTTGCCGGTCCAGGACCGGACCGGACCACCCGTGAAACCGACCCGTACTGATTCGGACCATGGTCAAAACCCGGACTGACTCGGACCGAGGATTAGGGGTGAGTAAATCGCTCACAACTCGTAACTCGCTCATAACTCGCTCGCTAAATGCTCATTAACAACTCGCTCATTAGCAACTCGCTATAACTCGCTCATTAACTTAATGAGCCGAGCATGAGCATACCCCAACTCGCTCATAACTCGCTCATTAGCTCATTAAGAAATGAGCCGAGCATGAGCATACCCCAACTCGCTAATTTAGTATTCATTCATATTAGGCATATACAGTATGGTACTGGATTGGCTTCTGATATATTCCTGAGCTATTCTTATTCATTTTTTTACTGTTAGTATATTCCTGAGCTATTCCTGAGCTATTCCTGAGCTATTCTTATTCATTCATATTAGGCATATATAGTATGGTACTGGGTTAGTATATTTCTAAATTATGTTAGTATATTCATTCATTTTGTTAGTATATCCATTCATTTTGTTACTGTTTGTATATTTCTAAATTCTCTATTTTTATTATTGTTTTGATAATGCAAATATGTAGGTACGTGACAAGTCATGAGAACGACAAGAAGATAGTTTGTTTGATTTTGTTAATTTGCTTATGGACAATTTTATGTTAAATTATGTATTGTTTAATTTGCTTATGGATAATTTTTTGTTAAACTTGCTTATGGACAATTTGTTAAATTCTATAAATAAAAATTAGTTTTTGAATGATGTATTGAAAACAACTCGGTAACTCGCTCAGCAACTCGCTCATTAACAACATGCTCATTAACAACTCGCTCATTAACAACTCGCTCTAACTCGCTCATTAAGCTAATGAGCCGAGCATGAGCATACCCCAACTCGCTCATGCTCGCTCATTAATCACCCCTACAGAGGATAAAGAGGGTCTTAGCATAGTTTTTGGTGTGTTTTTTCCACTAGACCCGGACTAATCCGGGCAGTTCTAAACTTGTGGACTGGACCGGACCATAACCGGACTAAATCCGGACCGGACCGTGCCTAAACTGTGATAAACCGGACTAAATCCGTGATAACCCGTGGTCAAAACCGTGCTAAACCGTGTAAAATTGTGCTAACCCGTAGTCAAAACAATGATAAACTGTTTTTTTTTGTTTTTTTAACAATTTAACTTAAAAAAAAGTAGACCCGTGGACCCATACGAACCGGACCTTGGACCGGATCAGACCGTGGTCAACTGAACCATAGTCCTAGCACGGGTTTGAGCTAACCATTTCAAGTCAGACTCGCCGAACCCAGACCGTGTAGACCCGTGGAACCGTGGCCCGGCCGGGTCCGAACAGGACCATTTGCAATACAGTAATACACTAGTCTGACCAGTCTGTTAACCCCACCGTCATTCCTCATGCATCTATTCGTAAAACTTCTTTACATGTTTATAAATATATTTTTATAACAATTAAATAGATACATAAATATTACGTATTTTATTTTTTCTGTAATGTATTTACATTACTCTGTGTGTATTTGTTAATTATTTTATAAAATTTTTCTATAATTATGATTTTATGATTACTAAAATTTGCAAATAATATTCATTCAAAAATTCAAATTAATTGATATACTGTGAAAATAATATAAATCAAATCTCAACAATCTTATGTAAACAAGATATGTGAATAATGAATATATGTCTTTAATGTTAAATTTTAAATTTGTTTTATTTTAAAGACCGTCAAAAAGTTCAAAGTAAACTATTGTAAAACGGCTCCCCTTTTAATATTAAACTCGATAAACTAAAATAATTCTGTAATATTTTTTAAGTGTGCATATTAGTCTGCCCTATGACTCAAATTTTTTATTTGAAAGTTCAATAAGATCACCATATGAATATATACATGTAAACTAAATTTTACATTATTTATTTATTTATTTACTATTTTTGTATATAGGTAGAAAATCACTTGATATGAAAATTCTGAACTATCCAAAAACAGTAATTTTATACTCCTCTAAAAAATAACAAACAATTTTTTAAAAAATGTAAATTTAGTTTACAAGTATATATTTATATGGAAACTATGTTGAACGGTTTAAATTGACCGTTAAGATTTTAAAATAAAATATACTGATCTATAGTATGGACCAATTCACACTATGCATAGTAACATAGCCTCACTCCCCCTTTTCTGGCTCCTATCATTTCAATCCACACTATGTTTGTGCGTTGTTTGTGTTTATGCTGGTTTGTTATGTTGGTTCTTCATCTCCTCTCCCCCTCTCTTGTTCCTCCTTTGGCATCTTTTTTTTCTGCTCTTCTATTCCAAGCTCTTTTTTTAGCTCCCACACTGACGGATTTCCTTTGGGGCCTCTGCTTGGTTGCTGTTCCAGTCCGGTTGATTCAGTTTTTGGTCTGGTTTGATTTAGTTCATTCATTGGGACTTATGCGTGGTAATTGTTCCGGTCTGGTTGATTCAGTTTCCAATCCAGTTTGATTCAGTGTCTTCTCTACTTCACAGGTCTGTCAGAAAGAATATGACACACTATGCGTCCAGAGAAAACAATCACTAGGCTCCTATTATTCCAATCAAGCAAGGATAATCACATTTGTGTGCACATGATTCACATATCTTGTGTGTTTCTAGTTTGTGTATAGCTAAATGTTTTTAAAAACTCTTGTTATAATCTGATAGTACATGTTGTATATGCTACGATGTAACTTTTTGTGTGTTGTACTACTATATACTATTTTGTGTGTTGTACTACTATATACTATATGTGCTTAATAAAATGCCTACGGCGATCCGACCAGAAAAAAAAAATACATAGCCTCACTCATATTTTTTTCATACACTATTGCACATAAGTTTGCAATAACGAAAAACACCTACCTTATCCGCAGGAATACTATTAATTAAAGAGAACAAAATATCCTTGGAGTCATAATCCATTGGTTTGAACAAGACTTGTTGTTTAGTCAGGGTCAATCCCATCTTTTCTTGGTGAACAATATCCACTACATGGCCTACGGGCTTTTAAACAATAAAAAAAAAAAAAAAAATCCACTACATGGTCACTTCAGTGCACAAGTAAAAATTATTTTATGAATTCATATAAGCTGGTCACTTCAGTGCACAAGTGAAAATTATTTTATGAATTCATATAAGCTGGTCACTTCAGTGCACAAGTAAAAATTATTTTATGAATTCATATAAGCTATTCAAGTACCTGAAATAAAATTTCTTCTTTTAGTAAATGAGTGCAAAAAAGAAAACACTCAAGTATATTAAAAAAAAACATTCTAATCCTGTCACATAAGCATTTTATATATTGAATTCCTTCCTTTTTCTTGTTTTTATTATGTTGTCTACTTTTTATTAGAGAAAAGGTTGTGGTACCCAACCTTCTATCCCCGGTTTGTACCCAAACTGATCCGATCAACTTTAAAACCACTTTTAAACCACATTTTAACGGTATCTAACCGTAACTTTCTAAATCAATCTGCTATCTCTCTCTCCTATTTAAATCTTTAATAAAAAAGGAATTTCTATATCTGCTCTCTCCCTTCCAGTCCGCCATGGCGGATCTGAGAATCGACTCTACCATCTCCGGTCAGAGGTCCTATCGCCACTCTCACCTCTTCTCGCTCCTCTCCCTTCGCCAAGCCTCCACCTCCCTTTAGCTTGTCCCTTCGTCTCGCCACTACACCACACCCTCCTCCTTACTGTCGACTCCATGGTCTCAGACTTGGGCGGAGTAGCTGGTCGCCTCGTTCGTCGACCGCGCTCCATAGTCGATCTCCTCCAACAACACCGTGCATCGACCATATTACTAGAGTACTGGACCAGATCGGGAGTTGCAAGCAATACCTTGGTGAACTGGATACCGTAAAGGTATACTCCTTGAGCAAGCAAGAGTCGATCAATCAGATCTAAAGAAATAGCCGATCTAAAGAAAAGTCGATCTAAAGATTTCGGCTCACAACCTTGATTCTATCATATTCGAAACAGATCTAAAGAAAAGTCGATCAATCACAAACGAACTATAAGGAAGAATCGGTGTTCTTTTCTCGCTTCACCAAGTCTCTTCCGATCAACTAGATGTAGCCTTATTTGTGATTTAAACCGATTGTGAGCGACATAACCTTCTCAAGCACCCAGCCGCGTACAATCAGGTAATAAGTTTATAATTTCTGATTATTTGATCAAATTATTTCCATCTTAGTGACACTCGTATATGCCTCTACGGAATCTAAAAAGGCACCAGCTATTGAATGGGCTCTACGTACTTAACCATTTATGTGATTTAACTTGATATAGGGCCTATCTTTCTTTGGAATTTCGGTTGTTAAATCGACCATGAAATCAAACCCCTTGTCTTGTGTAATTTTTGTTAAAGAAATGCTTGCAAAATCCATCTGCTTTTGGATTTTTTTTTTATCTCGTTGTGCATACAAGGTGTTTGTTGAAATGCCCCGCACAAATTAGATTATGAACTTAACTATCTTTCTTTGGAATTTCGGTTGTTAAATCGACCTTGAAATCAACCCCTTGTCTTGTGTAATTTTTGTTAAAGGAATGCTTGCAAAATCCATCTGCTTTTGGATTTTTTTTCTTATCTCTTTGTGCATACAAGGTGTTTGTTGAAATGCCCCGCACAAATTAGATTACGAACTTAACTATTTTTTCAATGTACAACTGATGGCGGCAACTTTACAAAGCGGCATTAGGATATTTGAGATAGAGTAATAGGGGCCGACAGAGTTTCGTCACTGCCAAGCATTTTGAATTTAGTACTTCTTAAGTCATTCAATCTCTAATCATTTCAAAAATCATGTTATTTAGTTCTCAATTTATTTGAGAAATTGAGGCTAAAAATCTGGTACTTTCGGATATAAACTCATTTACAACTTCAGCTAGCACATGGAAACTTTTGGATATAAATCTGGTACTTTCGGATATAAAATCTGGTACCATGTTACTGACTTTGACTTTTTTCTTAGGCCACAATTTGGTGCTTAAGTATATGTAAAGCAACTCAATTATTAAGCAGATTAAGAGGAAATAACAAGGGATCAACTTGGAGTAAACAAAATTCTGAATTTTTGTAGTAGGGTTTAGACTTTAGATACACATTAGAGTTTGTACAATGTTATACATTTTTGTATGAGCAGTGATGGGGCAATTGAGTCTTTAGACCTTTCACTCAAATGATCAGTGAGTTTGTCCTTAAAGTATTGACTGTGTTTAATGTTTTAATTTTTTTACGCACATAAACTAAATTTGTTGTTGGTAGTTGACAATTGCATGTTGTTGTATATATGCTTTATGAGAATGGTAAATATTTGTGCATGGAATTGAAGGGAATTAAAAAAATAATGGGTTTATGCATATAATTGTATGTTTTGATTTATTTGAGAAATCTTTGTATGTTTTGACAATTGCATGTTGGTAGGAAGAGTTTGAGGACAATCCAATTAAGGAAAGTGAATTTGAAGCTTTTATGCAATAGTTTTTATTCTATTTATTTTACATATCATGGATTGAATTTGTAGCTTGTTGAGATGTTCTTAAATGTACAATATTTTACATGAAATGTTTAACAGTTTTATAGGATATATCAGTTATTTGACATGTTTCATAATAGTTTTATAGGATTGATTTTGCAGGCTTGGAGTACCACTAGCACACCATCAGCTGGATTAAAGAATTTCTTTCTTGGAGGACTTATGAGTGTTTGTTTTAAAAAATTTCTATTCAACCTTTTACGGGATTGTTCAACTAGTTTTTCAGGATTTTGCCAATGATTTACAGGATTAGGACTTGAAATGCATTAAACTATACATGATCTATATAACAGTTTTATATGATATATCAGTTATTTTACAGATTTTATGCAATAGTTTTATATGATGTATGAGTTATTTACAGGTTTCATTCAATAGTTTTTCAGGTTTCATGCAATAGTTTTATAGGATATATCAGTTATTTTACAGATTTTATGTAATAGTTTTGTAGGATGTATCAGTTATTTTATAGCTTTCATGCAATAGTTTTTCAGGTTTCATGCAAAAAATTTATAGGATGTTTTAGTTATTTTACATGTTTTATGCAATAATTTTATAAGATGTATCAGTTATTTTACATATTTTATACAATTTACAGTATGGTTATATAAGTTTATAACATAATGCAATTTATAGGATACATATATCAATTTTACAGGATATGTGCAGTAGTTTACAGTATTCACTTTGGTTAATCATAGTTATAGGATTTGTTTAACAATTATACTCATAAACTGCATTAGACAGTGTATAACAGTTAATAAAATTTGGGTATTTATCTAGTAAGTTTACCTTATTTATGCAGTTTATTACAGGATATATTAGTTAGGTGTAAAGGTTATGTATTAGACAGTTTTTACTATGATTCACTTGGGTTACAGTATTCACTTTAGTTCACATGATATGTGCAATTTTACGGAATATATATAACAATTTGCAAGATACATATAACAATTTTACAAGATACATATAACAATTATTAATATTTATATATGGATCTATATCATGTAAAATAAGCCTTAAATACTGTAAAATTAGCAGATGCAAATTATGTATTTGACAGTTTTTACTATGATTTACTTTGGTTACAGTATTCACTTTAGTTTACAGCTTATGTGCAATTTTACATGATACATATAACAATTTTACATGATACATCAACAATTTTACAGGATACATATAACAATTTTAGTTTAAAGGATATATGCAGTGTTGTACTGATTTAAAATTTTATAGGTTGCAACTGCTAATTTTACAGTATTGAAGTCTTGTAGTTCACATATGTTGCTTTGATAGTTTGCATCTACTAATGGTTCATAACTCTAATTTTTAACCTTGTTTATTTTTTTTTACAGGATGATATCTCTAAAGAACTTGTGGTTCTAGCAATGAAACTTCTCACTCATCCGAATAACGTGCACCAGAGGGTTATGAAGTGACAAACGCCATTTTTGTATTGATAGTTGTGAACAATTAATCTTGTTTATTGAAGTCTTGTTTGTGGTTGTGAATAGTTATAGTTGTGAACAATTATTGTTTGTGGTTGTGAACAGTTGTTGGTTGTGGTTGTGACCAGTTGTTGGTTGCTACTGTTAGTTTATGGTTGTGAACAGTTAATTTTTGTGATTAGTGAAATTTTATAGTTTGTATAAGTTATTTTGATAGTTTCAGGTGTCTATTTTACAGTATTGAAGTTTTGCAGTTCACATCTGTTAGTTTTATAAGTTGCATCTGCTAATTTTACAGTATTGAAGTTTTTGTAGTTTGCGTCTACTAATTTTACAGTATTTTTAAGTCTTATTTTACATGATATAGATCCATCTATAAATATTAATAATTGAAGAAAAAAAATTACGAAAAAAATAATTTTTTTTTTATTTTAATATCGAAAAAAAAAATTTTATTTTGATGCAAAAAAATTAATTTTGCACAATTTTAGATGTTATTTGTAAATAACTACAAGTTTGAGAAGTGGTTTGTTTTTGAAACCTTCTAGAAACCATCAGTTTTTCAAGTACAGCCGGAAGTACAGTGTTTTTGCAAGTTGCTAACTGTTTGCAACTAACTTGTGGACCACTTCCAACTAACTTGGATTGTTAGATTTTTAAACTACTTATTATACATGATTTGTTGTTGAAGTTACAGTATTGGTTATAGGGTTTTACAGTATTCGCGCAAGTCAAATGACAGTTTTTTTGAGGAAAAACTGGGAAAAGAAGCTTGGGGACAATTAGTCGCTTCCTTTTTATTATGCTGTCTACCTGTAAACCAATCAAATTATTATATAAACGTAAGATTTGAATTTCAATTAAAAATGCCAATCAAATTTATTATATAAACGTAAGATTTGAATTCCAATTAAAAATACCAATCAAATTATTAATCAAATGGAAATCTTTCCACATGGGACAACTTTTTGTTCATGCTAGCACAATATTTGGAAGTTTAGCATTAACATCCCACATTCTCCACTTGGCACTGGCCCACAGCATTTCCCTATTTTATTATTTTGGTCCAGAATAGCATCAGACCTAACTAATTATGTTGGGTTGCCAACGTGGAATAGTACCCTTCTCCTATTAGTTTATTAGTTTATTATTTTAGTTTGCTTCAAATAACAATTGGTTTAGTCCATACCAAATTTAACATAAGCGCACATTCCTTCTCTCGGGATTCACGTTAGTATAGTTTTGTTTTTCGTTTTTATTAATTGAAAATTCTCACATGGGTTTTGAGTGGGAAAATAAATCGGCTGTTATTCCAATAACAAGAATATGTTATTCCGATTCCAACCGTTTAAAGTTTTTATGTGGTTTATAGTTGGAATCAAGGTTCTTGTTATTCCTTTTAGAATAACAACAGATTTATTACCTTTGAATGGCTATCATGTCAAAATTCAATTCGATTTCGATCGAATCGTTTAATTCATTGTTATATATGTATGAAAAATTTAAAATATAAACTGTATCATCTGAACGTAAATTGATCGCACAAATTCCAATATGGATCAGAAGGTTCAGATCGGATATCGAACGGAATTTGATCAATGCTCATCGAACCACATTTGCTTCCCATTCACAGTACATACTAATAAATTTGTTTGAAGATTTTTATCTAAATTTAAATAGGATTAAATTTCATCTATGTTTCAAAAAAAAAAAGAAATTCATACTAACAAGTACAAACACAGCAGATTCTACAAGTGGTGTTTGGTTGTGGACTAAAGTTATATCTTGACTTAAGTTATTCCTTATTTGATAAGAAATTGATGGCTTAAGGCTTGATTTGATATTACAAATTATTTTGTCTTACAAAATTTGTAATATCAAAAGAAAATGAGTTATGTACAAATTAATTTTATATCTTAAAGATGCACATAGCATTAAGTGAATCTTGTTTAATTAAATTTATATGTATACCAATTTTATTTTGTTAAAAATATGTTGAGTTGCTGAACAAAAAATTTATTTATTTGTAGTACAATTTTAAAATATTTAATTATTTTTTAGATTGCATATTTTGTTAATTTAGAAAGTTGTGCCATTTTAAAAATATTGTTGATTCTATAATTGATAAAGTTATAAGTTCCTTTATGCTTAAATTAATGAAAACAAAATTAACTGCTTATTTTACATTCCTTAATTAGTGATTAAAAATAATAAAAACAATAAATAGTTAGGAAAAAATTGACCTAATAAAAGAAATGATTATAGAATTTACTATTATGGATCCCCTTAGAATAAAACCTGATTTATTACTCTTAGAAATGAAGTCAATAATGTAGTCAAACCCTCTACCTCTCTACAAGTAAAATTGATTAGCATATTATTATATTATCTATTTTTTAATATAGAGAAGACAAAAAAGGTGAGGCTATGTTACCATGTGCATAGCGCATATTCATTGTTACTATGAATTTATATGTTAATTTTTAAAGTTTAAATAGTGAGTTTGAACTGTTTAATGTGATATTTATATAAAAACAATACTTAGATGTCAGATTTTATATTTTTTAAGAACATTTTACTATTTTTTTAAATAAGTCGAAAATCACAACTTCCTATAGTCCCGAAACTTTAGATCAATTGATTTTCCATCTATTTAAAAATTTAGTAAAAAAGTTTAATAAAATAAAATTTAGCATCCATGTACATTCTCATATAAAAATTGATGGTGAGTAGTTTACATGATCAGAATCAACGATTTCGCCTTTGAAAATGAAATATAAATTCTTAGCACGGATGTACAAACGAATCCGTATCGTTTACATTAACTTATAATTTGAGTTAATGCAGAATAAATTCGGATCATCCGATCCATATTAGCACGATATTAAAGGATCTCGTACATTCCACTTTGAGTTGGATTGGTCTGGATTTTAATCGGACGGATAATACTGTGAATTTGTATCCTCTGCATTATCGGAACATGTGTTAATAGATCTGAATGGTCTAATTGAGATCTGCACTAATATTAAAGGGCCTCATGTAGGCGTGGACCGGCTCCGGTCCTGATCAGACGGCCGAGATGCATTAAACTCAAAATTTGAGATTCTCTTTTGAGTTAACTCAAACTGAAATTTTTAAATATATTATTTTCTGAAAAAAAATAAACTAAAACATTTTAAAATTCAGGTTTTTCTGATTCTATTCAGGTGTGTGACCTCATTTAATGGGGGCAGCACAATACCGATGCGGCCCCAGTCAGGGGTTCGCACAATTCTCTTTTTTTTTTGTCTAACAGAAACATGAGGTCCGCCAAAATTGTTGATCAGGATTTAAACTTTGAGATATCTCATATAGGATGAGAATTTCAAGAAAAAACAAAGAAAGTTTTGTTAG
This sequence comes from Carex myosuroides, assembly GCA_028015225.1. NCBI lineage: Eukaryota > Viridiplantae > Streptophyta > Magnoliopsida > Poales > Cyperaceae > Carex > Carex myosuroides. The sequence goes on along the minus strand of CM051470.1, from coordinate 7,189,863 downwards.
ACAAAAAAAAGAAAAAAGTTGAAGCCGCTCTAGTATTCTGCAGATCTCTAGCTGGAGTCGCAGGGGTATTGTGCGGATTCCAATTTTTGAGTCGCACAATGCTTCTACGGCCTGAGTATTTGTCAAATTACTTAGATTTAATGTGGGGTAATTTGATTTTCTTTTATGCTATAAATAAAAATTTCGGTAACGCATCCGATATTTTTATTAATACCCAAAAAAAAAAACAAATTATCAAATCTGCCCCCACCCCAAACTTATTTTTAAATCTACCCCAACCGCCCGTCCACTGAGCGGTCCACTTTTCCCACCAGACCGCCCAGCGTCTGGGCGGTTATGAATATCAAGATGTTGAATTCTTAACGCTAAAAATTCAGATTTTTTTTTAAATATTAGTTAGATTACTTCTTTTAAGCATATTTATACTAAAATACGCTAAATTACTTGGAATTATGTTAAATTACGTTGAATTACACTAAATTACGCTAAATAACAATAACTTCGCTAATTATGCTAAAATACGGTAAATTACGCTAAACTACGCAAAATTACGCTAAAGTAGACCGATTCTGTGCCATCTTTCATGAATCATAAAAAATAGTAAAAAATTCCAAAAATAGTAAAAATTGGTATTGTACAATTTCATTATATAACTAATTTACTGAACTACTTGGATTGAATAATAGAAATGAAAATCTTAATCGGAAACTTCAACTCAAGTTTTGAGGGTCTTCCCTTTGTTTTTTGGCGATTCTGAATTTTGGAATCCGGCATTGCTAGCACGGACGCATGCGCATTTTCGCAAGCTTTCCGAAAAGTGGTCATTTGCTGAAATCGGACACTCGAGCGCCGTTTTATGACCATTTGAAGTTTCGTCGTTGTTTTTCGCCTTTTTAGTGAAGATATCGTCCCTATTCGTATATAATTTATTGTAATTTACCGTATTTGGGCGTAATGTAATGTAATTTAGTGTAATTTAACTTAATATAGTGTAATTCAACGTAATTTAACATAATTCTAAGTAATTTAGCGTATTTTAGTATAAATAATTAAATATGCTTAAAAGAAGTAATCTAACTAATATTTAAAAAAAAATTCGAATATTTAGCGTTAAGAATTCAGCATCTTGATATTCATATTCTCTAAAAAAAAAAAAAAAAAATTCACTAGCGGACCGCCCAGCTGCTGGGCGGTCAGATATGCATAGTGGACCGCCCAGACAGTGGGCGGTCAGATATGCATAGTGGACCGCCCAGACAGTGGGCGGTCAGCTATGGAAACTGGACCGCCAGCAGCTGGGCGGTCAGCTATGTATAGTGGACCGCCCAGTGGACGGACGGTTGGGGTAGATTTAAAAATAAGTTTAGAGTGGGAGCAGATTTGATAATTTGTTTTTTTTTTTGGGTATTAATAAAAATATCGGCACAAGATGTGACCGAGTCCAATCCTCACTCTAATAAAAAAGAGTACAAATGACAACTGAGTCCAATAAAATATATTATTTCCTCTCCAGTACTGTTTCACCACTGACTGGGGTCCAGTGTATGTTACTTGTCCTCTGTAATAACCCTCCTACGGGCTATACTAAAAAAAAAAAATAACCCTCTTTCCCCTCTCTCTTTCTCTCTGTTGCTCCATCTCTTTCTGGATATAGATCCAATATACAAGCGATAATTCACTGAAAAGGTTGCTACTTTCCTACTCTACATTTCAGAGATTGGAGAATTTGTGCTCAGCGATGGAGGTTCTGACGCAGAGAGCGGCACTCTTGAGAGAAGCGTTAGAGAAGAGCAAGACTAATACGGAGAGCATGGTGACTATACTTGGTTCGTTTGATAGTCGTCTCTCCACTCTCGATTCGGCCATGCGCCCCATTCAGGTAAAATTTAACCATTTTAGCTTTTATTTATTTATTTTAATTTTGAAGGTTTTGTTTTGATATTTTGGCAAAATCTTATTTCCTGTCTCAAGGAATTTCTAGGTTAGTACCTAACTAAAAAATTCAAAATTCGACCTGATTTTGTACATGACTAAATTCATCATTGGAGGAATTCAGATTACTTCTTTGGGTAATTGTCAATTTTGGTAGATGCTTAATTAGCACATCTGTACTTCTCAGAAATTAAACAATTACCAGAGATGAAAATAGATGTTCATGATTTATCTGAGATATACTTTTGTTGGGATCCTTTTGGATATAGTTGTGTTGATAACCAGCACATGTCCTGTCATAATATTTATTTTGATTTGTAGGCGAGAACACATGCGGTACGAACAGCACATGAGAACATTGACAAGACTCTTAGGTCAGCTGATGTTATTCTGAGCCAATTTGATATAACTTATGAGGTATTATTCTCTCAACAGCTTTTTGCATTTTTGCAATTTGCCACCTTGTCACCAGCAACTACATATAAGGGCAGTGCTATTTTGAGAGCAACAATGATATTAAAAAAATTTCTCCTTTCATATCCGATTTACCCTCTTGTAGATTTTTCTAATTATGGTAGAAACTCAATAAAATCTTGTATCAAATATGTAAAAGCCTATGAAATGCTATTGAAAGAGAATGAAAGAATGGCTTGACTTGTTGGCTTTTTTTTTTATGGTGGCATTGTGTTATGTCCTTAACGGGAAACATGGCAATTGGAGTGATTTTTTTTTAAATTTGATAATTTGTGAGTAATTTGATACGAGAGATAGTATAGAGAGAAGAGGGACGGTAGGGACTAGGGACAAGGGAAGAAGAGAGGCAGGAGAGAGAAGAGGAAGAGGAAGAGGGTAGAGAGAGAGTAAAGAAGAAGAGAATTAAGACTCAAATATCATTTCACATGTTGATTCCGAAGATTACATGTCAATTTATAGCTAATTGCTCCCATTTGACATTCTAATTTTCCTAAATACCACCCATTAACTACTCCCTATTTTATCTCCTATTTATTCTAATTATTGTTATTTTCTAGAACATTACACATTGCTATTTTGAGAGATAAATGCACAACTCAAAGAAATTATGTACCTGCACATTCTTAATGTTTAGTTTTCATATTAAATTAGAAAAAAAATTACAAATTATCTCCATTAATGTCAAAAAGAAAATACTTTATTTCATATACCATATTTTGCCTTCTTTTTATTTTAATAATGCATTGAGGGTCAATAAAGGATTTTATGATAGAAGATAGCAATAAAATTCATTATGTGATGCTTTGTCCTGAATTTCATAGATAAAGTCACATTTTTCACATAGACAATTTTTTTACTATTTGCAGCAAATTTCATTCAATATATTTTTTCTCTAAAGTTACTTATTAATTTTTGTTAAATTCATTCAATATACAAGAATGACTTTATTCAATTCAACTCTCAAAATAGCAATGTCATCATAAAAAAAATAATAATAAGACAATAAGCTAAGTCATTCTTGTATTCTAGTTGTTGCTCTCAAAATGTCCGTGCATAATAAACAAAAAAGAGCTCTGTTTTACATGAATTATGGCAAATTTTGTACATTTCAGGCGGAGAAAATAATAATGAGGGGACCAAATGAGGATTTGAGAGGGTACTTAGAAGCGGTTGACCGATTGCGTAGTGTGGCAAGGTTTTTCAGCTCCAATAAAAGTTACAAAAGTAGTGATGGTGTGCTTAGTCATGTGAATTCTCTACTTGCCAAGGCCATCTCAAAAATGGAGAGTGAATTCCAGAAACAGATCACCTCTCGAAGGTTTAGTTTTTCTTTTCTTTTCTTTTTCAGTATTTATGGGGATCTATTGGTAGTCTATGATTACAAAATTTCTATGATGGCTAAAGGTTGAGTAGTTTTTTTACTCTATCAAGAGCTTGATTCTCTATTTTTCTTCTGTTCAATTTATCAAACCTATAGCAAACCAGTGGAGCCAGACAGACTCTTCGACTGTTTGCCGAGCTCTCTCAGGCCGTCATCAGAATCGCCAGGTCACTCATCTGAAATGGGTAAGAACTCGGCCAATGGGAACCTGTCAGAGAAAGAGAAACAGGAAGTAGCAGTTTACACTCCTCCAACCCTAATTGATTCTAGGTTTGTGCATCTCCTCTCCAAGCTCGCTCAACAGTTGGTTCAAGCTGGTCACCATGCTCAGTGTTTGAAGCTTTACAGGTCTCTCTCTCTCTCTCGATCGATCGATCGAAAAGGAAATAAAGATATGAACAAAATGAAAGTTTGTTATTGTTTATGTTTTATATTTCTGCAAACTTTAAAAATTAATGCAGGGTTAAATTTCTACAACATATGTTTCCTCTAAACCTCCCTTGTTATCTATAAAATGGAAGTGAAATAAGGATTAATTTTGGAATCTTCAGGGTTGAAAAGGGGAAAAAATAGGGGCAAAGGGTTTTTTTAATTTTCTGAACCTCCCTTGTTATCTACACAATTTTTGCTAACTTCAAAGTTTTTTTAATTTTCTAATGGCCAATAGAGATGCACGTGCATCAGCATTGGAGATGAGCCTGAAAAATCTAGGAGTAGAGAAATTAAGCAAAGAGGAGGTTCAAAAGATGCAATGGGAGAGCCTCGAGGCCAAAATAGGAAACTGGATTCACTTTATGCGCATTGCTGTAAATTTTCTCTCCCGCTAAACTACCCTTTCTTTCAACTGAACCGAAAAACACATGCACACTCTAGTAGCAATGCTTTAAAAGGTTATATATATGTACCTATGAGACCTCAATGTTTTGTTTCCTGAACATGTAGGAATGTCATGCGTAGTATATAATATACTACCAGGAATTGTTACATATACTTATCCTTTACTTGCTTTATCCACAAATTTCCAAAGTATGCCCCATCATTCTTTTAGTATAAATGTTTTTTGAAAAATTGTTATACGTAAGGGATACAATTGACATAACTACACTTTTTTTGGCAGCATAGGGTACTTTTTTTATGTATTGAGATTTCAAGGGTGCCATATGGTACCTCGTTGTTATAAGTCAGAGCATAATAAAATTATCATGTCTATTAAATAACTAGGCCATCTGAAAGGGCCCTGTTTTGGTTAGAAAATTTAGAATAACTAAAGAAAAAAACCAAACTTTTATTGCTGGGAACAGGTTAAGCTGCTTTTTGCGGCGGAGCGACAGTTATGTAATAAAATATTTGAAGGGGTTGATTCGTTAAAAGATGAGTGCTTCGCCGAGGTGACCTCGAATAGTCTCTCAGTACTTATGAGTTTTGGCGAGGCCGTTGCTAAGAGCAAGAGATCGCCTGAGAAGCTATTTGTATTACTTGATATGTATGAGATCATGCGCGAGCTTCAACCAGATGTATGTGTATTTTTGTGCTATAATATCTCTATAGAGTGAGGCTATGATACTATTGATCATAGCGTGGGTTGGTCCGTACTATTGATTAATAGTTTCGTTTTAAAGTTCAAATAGCCGATCTGAACTGTTCGGCATGATTTCCATATGAAAATGTACTTGTAGATCAAATTTAACATTTTTTACAATTTTTTTACCAGTAGAAAAACCACTAGATTAAAAATTCTAGACCATTCAAGAGTAGTGATTTTCTACCTAATCTAAAAAAATAGTAATAAAATTGTAAAAATATAAAATTTAGTCTTCAATTACATTTTCATATGGAGATCATGTTTAACGGTTCAGATCGACTATTTCAACTATAAATGAATATATTGATCCATAGTACGGACCAATCTGTGCTATTCATAGTTCCATAGCCTCCCCCTAATTAGAAAATTTTGTAAAACCTCAAAATGTGAGAATGACATGTATTATACAATCCTGTATTAAAAAATTTGGTTCTCAGATTGAGATGATATTTGAGGGGAAGGCATGCGCAGAAATGCGGGAGTCAGCACTAACCCTAGCAAAGCGGCTTGCTGAAACAGCCCAAGAAACCTTCGCTGATTTTGTTGATGCTGTAGAGAAAGATGCCACCAAGACCACTGTCACTGATGGCACTGTTCATCCCTTGACTAGCTACGTCATAAACTATGTCAAGTTTCTCTTTGAGTAAGTGCACTTTCATGTGAAATTTTTTAAAGGGGAATTTGCAATTTGTTTCTCGAAATAGTATAGGTGTATGATAAATCAAGTTACCTTATAATGCATGAGAAATATTTGCCAATTCCTTTCTGTCTTTTTTGTGGAACATGCACCCACCCTCCACCTGATTCGGATCCCCTAAAGTAACTCAAATTTTGAGTTTAGATCCGGACCATCTGATCTACTTTAGCACAAATACTAAAGTGTCCCTGTTCATTCCACCTCGGGCCGCCCCCCCCCCCCCCCCAAAAAAAAAAAAATCTTACCCAAAAAATCAGTTTCAGGAGAAAGAGGGGAATGATATGGTGTATGTTTACATTGGTTACTATTGTTTCAATTCACCATTAAAATGCTTTGAAAAACGTGCAGCTACCAATCTACACTGAAGCAACTATTCCAAGAATTTGGAACCAGTGGAGATGAGTCGCATTCTCAATTGGCTACAGTGACCATGCGAATAATGCAAGCCCTTCAAACCAATCTAGATGCAAAATCGAAACAGTACAAGGATCAGGCACTAACTTCTCTTTTCCTCATGAACAATATTCACTACATGGTCAGATCTGTTCGAAGGTATATATCCCATTTCTTCCCTTTATTTTTATTGATCTAAATAAGGAGATGAGTTTTAAAATGACCTCTCAACTTTTTTGATGCTTAGATCAGGGGCTTGATTGAGTTAAATGTGAAATGTTATTAAGGTTGTTCTTTGATTTTTTTAAAACAACTTATGATTTTATTTATTTATTTTTGTTGTTTGAAAACTTTTCTAGATCAGAAGCAAAGGACTTGCTAGGAGACGATTGGATACAGAGACACCGAAGAATAGTGCAACAAAATGCTAATCAATACCGAAGGGTTGCTTGGTCCAAGGTAAGCATCTTATTTCAAAAATTGGGAAAATTCAGGTTTTGGTCAACTTTTTCAAAACAATCAATTTAGTCCCTGACCCTGAACTTCCATTTGCAGTGAATTGGCACTTGAACTTTTTGAGGTTAAAAAAAAAATTCCCCTTAAAACTTTGTTAGAGGAAAACAAACCTGGTCAAACTTCTATTGGCACCAAATCAGTCCTTTAACTTTCCAAAAGGGAACTAAATTGATCCTTTTAAGACTAATATGGTTAATTTGGAAAAGTTTGAAGGATTAATTTGTTTCAATGGAAGTGCAGCGGCCATTTTTATTTTTTTTTGCTAAAGTTCAAGGACGAAAACCTGAATTTTTATTTTTATTAGACTGAATATATTCTATTATAATTAATATGGTTTATTGATGGCATTTGAAAAAAATTATGCAGATATTGCAAAGCATAGCAGCACAGGGACTGACATCGTCAGGAGGTGGTACTGGTGCTGGTGACAGTGGGAGTGGCGGTGCCTCTCGAGCTCTCATCAAAGACAGGTCCCTATATTATTTCTACTTTAGCAGTTTTGAATTTTTTTCTAAAGACCATATATTCCTATGAAACAACAGAAACATAGTATATGCCAATTTTGTCCCTGTGATTGTAGTAGGATTCGAAACAACCCCCAACACCCTTCAAAAAAAAAAAAAATCATGATTTAACAAGCAACTGAGAATGGAGTGGTAGTTCTTGCATTTTTGCAAGAGAGAGGGAATGTTCAAATCTTAGGATATTATTATGCATATTTTGGTTCAGTTACACATTTTTTTTTTTGCTTTTTGATAGTTTTATGTTGTTGTTGTTATTCTACAAAGATGATACTGCCTTCGACAAACAATTCTTCTATCTTTATTTAACTTAATTTTACCGAATTAAAAAAATGTGCAGGTTTAGATCATTTAACATCCAAATAGAGGAGCTGTACCAGAGACAGTGCCAATGGACGGTACCTGATCCAGAGTTGCGGGAATCTTTGCGGCTTGCTGTAGCAGAAGTTCTTCTCCCCGCATACCGATCTTTCATAAAGCGTTTCGGGTACTTATTTATCTTTATATATTATGAAGGTGCATTTTCATGTTATGTATGGATTGTCGTGGATTCCTCAAAGGTTGCTTGCAAGATGATTGTGAAACAAAGAAAAGAGGAAAAAAAAAAAAAAAAAACATTGTTACTTTTATGCATTTTTGAAGAGTTTTTTAAATGATTGGTGTCTGTGATATTCCCTATAGGCAACATATGAGACATGGCATTTTGATTACGATATTTTTTTTCTTCTTTTGAAATGACATTTCCAAGGGAGTATTTGTTTAATTTTTGCAACGATTCAGTTGTTTTTGGAAGGGAACTTGATAAGATTTGAAATGTAAATGTAGGCCTCTGGTAGAAAACAGCAAGAACCCTCAGAAGTACATAAAATACACGCCAGAGGATCTCGAAAAAATGCTTGGTGAGTTTTTTGAAGGGAAGGCTGCTGTTGAAGTAAGGCGTTGAAATTCGGGCTATATTGCAAAATCACACTCTTTTGTAGTTATCTATGTTCCATTGTTGATTCCTTTTTTCCCTGTAATATTTTGGTTTGATGATTTTTAACTTAGTTATTATAATATTATTGTGTGTATAAGTAAATTCTTTGTTCAGTTCTAGATTGCAAAATTAATTGATGCCTGTTGATTTTTTTAAATTAGTGAATAGTGCTGATGAGTCTCAAGTTTATATATTTTGCTTAAATGGGTGGTTGATTATTGGAAAATTCAGATCAATGCAAGATTTTATGTTGCCCTAGATAAGCTATCTTGAAGCAATTAATGATTTTATGTTGCCCTAGTAATATCTTAATATTTTTTTCTTGTGCCGTATGGACGATATTAATTTTCCTAATAACGAAGGACTTATAATATGAGCATGAGAGGAAATTGAAAGTGAAAGATGAGCACAGTATAAAGAAAATAATTTAGAAATAGTACTATTTTAACAGGCTTAAAAAGAAAGTATACATTCTTGGGGGTAAAGATTTTAACAGAGCAGTTATGGCTTCATGCAATGCATGAACCATATGCAGTGCTATTTTAATTCTAATTAGTATGTGCGCTGCATGAAGCCAAAAGTGCTATGTAAAAATCTTTACCCCATTCTTGGCGAACAGAACACGTATCCTCTGCATTAACTCAAAAGGGAATCTTTTGAGTTAATGCATCTCGGCCGTCTGATATTGAACGGAGTCAATCCGACTATCTGATTTTAACATAGGAGCCTTTAATATTAGTGCAAATCTAATTTGTAAGGATTTTCAAGTGGATTGGATGGTCCAGATGCATTACTCAAAAGATTCCCTTTTGAGTTAATGCAGAGGATACGAATTCATTCTTGGCCATCAATAATTGTTGCTAAATCAAGTCAAACACAGTGGCTAAGATATAAGTATCAAAATAATAATTGAAAGGATCATTTGTGAATTTATTTTTATTATTTTCATCCATTGAAAGTGTCAACACTAGACAATTAATAAAATAAAATTATTTGGAAATTATTGCGGTAGCACCAGTTTTCACGATTTTTCATGCTGTCGATTAAACATAATTTATACGTTCAATCTTGTGTTCTTTCAAAACAAGCCATTTTTTTTTTCAATGTTCTCTACAATCCTGTTGCTTAGAATATATATTTTATATTTTTTATAGCGATGTAATTGCCGACTATTTAAAATCATAAATGTAATTATGTAAAAGATGGGCATTAAGCTAAGGGAAACAGATAAATTGAAATTGCACAATGTAAACATGCTAATAAGAAAGAACACATGCCAGGTCACAACCAATCATTTGCCAGATCAAGTAAAACACGTTGTCAAAGTAAACCTTTTCTCATTGTTATAAAAAAAAAAAAAAACCTTTCTTGTGACTTTTTTTGTTAAAACCTTAATTAAGGAGGCTAATTGCAAATTACTGAAACAAAACTAATTAGAAGTAAAAAAATAGTAAAAGGGGGGAAGGGGCTGTTCTAACAGTAAGCTAAATACAAAAAATATAGTTGATTTATTAAAATATTTCTTTAATTAATAATGTAATTCTGAATCTCAATGTTGAGATTTATATATCCATAAGAGATAATTCATTTAAAAGTTTAGTTGGTACATAATTAAAAGAGCAGAACTACAATTTATTTAATTGATTCAATGAGATTTTCCCAAGATCAATTTTGGTGAATTCAGTTCTTTGCCACTTAAACCAAAATAAATAAACTTTAGACCTCAACAACTTTGTTGAAATAAATCAACATCAGCAGTTTAAATTTTCATTTTAATTTTGAATTGGTTTTATTAATTCAAAGAGAGGTTATAGTAACTTGTTATGCTGCACTCTTGTGGCATCAATTAGATCTCATAAAATTGAATATTCAAATATGCTTTAGTAGTAAAAACATTCTTGATAAAGTTCTTGGAGGTAAATGGCTAATCTATATTGGACACACACAAAACATAATTTGGTTTTTGAATTTTGAATTTTTTTGAGAAAAATATCAATCTGGTCCTCAACTTTTATTTGTGCTAATTAATTTAAAATACCAAAAGCAAATTACTCCCTGAAATTTCAAAGAAAACAGGGGCAGCTTTTGGGGAGTGCACGATAAGATAACCTAAAGATTTTTTTTTTTTTTAATATACAAATCCCGGAGACTTTTAGAGTTTTTGCGTGAGATATAAAAAAAGTGGAATCAACGGTTGGGCTGCCATTTTGTCATTTCCTGAGCCGGTACCAGAAGATAGCTCCCTTATTCATAACGTCAAAGAAAAATAAATAAAAACACACACAAACACAGGACCACAAAGAAAAAAAAACTAAAGTTAGTACAAACTTAAGTTCACTAAAATATTTGAGAATTTTAATCAACAATTTGACGAATCAATTTTAAACAATAAATTTAATTTGTTGAGCCTGATATATTTCATGATGATATGTTTACATTTTAAATTTTATTAATGTTTAATTTTATTTAGTATAAAATCAACAGGTAATAAAATAATAATAAAAAATGAATACATCAACATACATTATTCATGAATTAAATTAGATGAATTTGAAAATCAATAAATCTATAAATAAAATGTGAATACATTACTCGTAAAGTAAATTGGTCTCTACAATTTGAATTTCTCGTTTGAAATCAATCTAATATAAGTGTCATCAATTAAACTCATCAATCATCTTTATAAGTTCATACTAACTATTCTCATAAAAAGTATTCATTGCCAACTGCTGCAAATGTAACTTTTTATCCAGTGTACAACCTTTTGGTTATGCACATTCAACATAATTTTTTTGTTTAATCCGCCATCCTGTATTTTATAATCCATCAACATTTTTTTTATTTTCCGTGGTTTCATACATTGTAGTGTTTGCAATTTTTTGTACAATCATTTGGAAAAATTTGGAAAGTCAAATTAGGTTAAATTAACTTAATTTATACAAGAATGCTATTGAAATTCATAAAAGTTTGAAGTTGAAAACTTTTCTTTATTTGGTAGGTAGTCAATTTTTTTTTTCCTGAGCTAATCATGTACATAGACGTGCATGTTTATAGAACGAAGAATTATTTGTACCTTCTTCTCTACTAATTATTTAAGACTATAGAAGCATTGAATAATGCAAGAGTAATAATTCCGTACATGTTGTTCAAAGGGAGAAGGTGCTAGTCAAATTGAAGTGATAATTAAATATTGTATTATATGCTAATTGTATCATTAAATCCCATAATTTCCATTTCATGGTGTATCAGTGAAACTTGTAAGTTGTGGAGAGGGAAATGATCCTTTCTTTTTCAAAGAATGGGAAGTTAATTATATATCTTTGATTGTGTGTAATTAGCATATGTATAGATATAATTTTATTAGAGAACAATACAACATGCAAGAGCACAACAAAAGTCTGACCCAATTTATCTACAGTAGTAAATATATATAATTCCTCCGTTGAAATAGAACTAAAATGCTGCAAAATTGAGGTTGTATATAGAAAAAATTATATAAATTACGTTGTGAACTTATTATTGAGCAGAACTAGAGTGTTCTTAAGTTCACCAAGTCTCTTTGTGAACTCAACTCTAAAATTTATTGGATTGGCTTCAAATGATGAATTCGAACTGTTGAGACCCATCTACCTTACGAGTGATGCGAAAATTTTAAATTTTCGAATTATTTTGTATAGAGTCAAGTGGTAAAAAAACATTAAAAAAATGAATGCATTAGAATTAATTTATAAACCTTCTAATTTTGACCGCTTGACTTTATACTAAATTAATTTGAAACTTTAAAATTTTCACATGTAGACGCATCACTCGTAAGATAGATGGGTTTCAACAGTTCGGATTCGTCATTTAAAACCGCTCCGATAAGTTTTAGATTTGAGTTCACAAAGGGACTTGGTGAACTTAAGAACACCCTAGTTTTATTCCTTATTATTAATTTTATATTAAAAAACTATAGACATTGGAAATTTTCTCATATGTAATATTGCTGATATATTGATAGAATTCAAAATCAAATTAAATTTATGGGCCTTTAATTTTAGTGACACTTCGCCAAAAAGAACATTGAAGTTGGATGGTTCTATTAAGTAACATTAATTTCAACACCCATTATATTTTGTTAGCATAACTGTAAATTAAAATAAATCATGACATGCAATCCCACTCCTTACCAATTGTTCTCTTGTCAACCTAATACTTCACCAAAGCTAACAACCCCTAAATATATGCAAAACAACTAACCTCACCTAAATTCCTAACTGAGGATTTCAGAATCCTTTCCGGTTTAAATTCATGATCCTGATCTTCTGTGGCACTCAGTGAGTAGCTTCCATGCAGTTCAGCAACTAATATTTAGGACTCAAATTTTACGTGTTGTGTCGTGATCACAATCACAGAGACTAGTCACAACACGTAAATCATCATGGCACGTAAGTCACATAATGACCACGCATGACTTGAGCACGTTAGTCACGTTTAGCCTTTTTTTTTTTCCAATTTTAAGTTTGTTCAAGAAAGAAAATAATAGAAAAATGTGAAAAATTGTAAAAAAAAAAAAAGTTAATAATATTAAACACGGTTACTCACGATGTTATGTTCTGTGCTATTATGTTCATGACCAAGTCGATTTACATGTCATATTGTACTATGTTATTTTTTCTGAAAAATAGTTATGACAAACGTGACAGTCGCGTATTAATAACGTGTCTGTCACAGTGTGATTTTTTTTTACATAGCTAAGTGAAAATTTATTTGAACTGTATCAAGTAAACTATTTAATAGTGTAAAAAGCATAACCCAAATATTTAGTAGGGGGAATTTCATATATCCCCCTCAAAAACTTCAATATTATGTATTTCCCCCTCAAAATTTTATAATATCATATTTACCCTTCAAAATATTAGAAACTCACATATTTATCCAAAAACAATTAAATAATATAATTTAACACTTAAAATTTAATAAACAATATTTATTAATCAAATATGACTATTATACCCCTCCCTTCTCTCTCCCTTCTCTCTCTATGCCTCCTTGTGCCCTCTCCAATTCTCCGTGCCCCACTCGTATTTTTGCGCAGTAGTTTTACCGTTTTAGCTGTGAAACGCAGAGGAGGTACGGGGTTGTTGACTGTTATGTGGCCTGATAGCTGAGTCGGAATCCTCTGCATTACCTCACCTTTTGAGTTTGAATCCGGACCGTTAGATCAGAATCCGAGTCAAACCCGGGCCAAGGCTGCAATTTAGTGGCGCCAGAAATTGGAGAAGTCTGAGAGAGAAGGGAGAGAGAAGGGAGTCATATTTGATTAATAAATATTGTTTATTAAATTTTAAGTGTTAAATTATATTATTTAATTATTTTTGGGTAAATATGTGAGTTTCTAATATTTTGAAGGGTAAATATGATATTATAAAATTTTGAGGGGGAAATACGTAATATTGAAGTTTTTGAGGGGGATACATGAAATTGCCCCTATTTAGTATAACATTTGAATAAATTAATTTAATGCAACCTCAGTAGCTTTATTAGATATTGGATAATGCTATTTATCCTTTCAGCCCCCGTGTTTTTAGATATTGAATGAAATTTTATAACATGCAACGCAATCGAGCAATTGAATTTCCATTTTGGCAAAACTATAGAGAATCTCATATACACCTCCATATGCAACCAAATGTACAATACAATGTATAGCAAACTAACCCCAACTATAGAAAGTATATATCATGATTAACAAAGCCAGACTTGAGGGAAAAACAAACTTTACAATAAAAAAACTTAGCTTATAATAAAAAAAAAGACATAATTAATTAATTGAATGCAAAAGGTGCTTTGTCAAATAAAAAAAAAGCAGCAACAATACTAGAAAGAGTTGGAAAAATCTGACAAAATATCCGAATAATAATGATAAAAAAGCAAAAAAAATATTAAAATATTTTCTAAATATCATTTTGAATCTTTTATAATTCCCTCAGCTCTCTGTTGTATCCCTTCCATTAATTCCGGATCCGGACGACACCAATAGCCGTTTTGCATTAAAAAATTAAACCTAATATTATTTTAAAAATTTAAATTCAACCCATCACCTATGTTTGATTTTAAAAGCAACACAGTAGGTAGAACCGTGTGACTACAACGCGCATGCCCAATAAGGTTGCAGTTATGTAAAAAATATAGTAATTAATAATGTCGTTCAAAAATATGCGCTCAAATTTGCATTTAATTTATGATCCAATAATATGTTAAATTGAGCGATACTATAGTCAACATGTTCCCATCCAATTTGTTTCTTATTTCTGATGTTGACGCCGTAACAGTTTATTGTCTACTTTTTAGCCCCTCTTTTCTTCGAATTCACATCACCTCCGGTATTAGAAATTTTTTACAATTACTTGATATGGACCGTTCTTTTTAACTTGGCACGAATCTCAAAGTCCAATAATACTGCCCCCTCTGTCCGCCAGAATTTCAAACCGGCTGGGAGTTAATCTCAAACCGTAAAGTGAAGGGAATCTTTTATGGTACCGGGGAGGATATGGATCCTTTTCTTCCCCAAATTAAATTGTTTTTAAAAATCAATCTAAATAACATTTTTGTTTTTTGTAATCAATCTAAATGGTTTCCTATATAGTAATTAACCAATCTATATAACATTAAAAAGGTGAAAATAATAGTGGCTTTCTTGATTAAAATGCCCTTGCTGGTACGGTATAATTATCAGGAATAAGAAGACAACTTTTGAAATGCAGATTATGTTTGTATTATGAAATATATTTTTAATATCAAATAAGACCACATGAAATAAAATAGATGGAAAACAAATTAAGGGATTCTCGACTTCTTGAACTAAGTTTTAAAGTTGTTTTCTTATTTTCGATTTTGATTTGTTGCCACAAAAAACATAATTTTGATTTGTTGCCGTAAACTATAGTGCCATTATTGAACCTTTCAATCAAGATCCAAATTATATTGGGATCTTTAATGAGATTATGTTCTAAATATTTGGATTTTCATCTCACGATCCACATACATGTGAAATCATATAAATTTTACGACAGCATATGCAAAATCTAACCTATTTTTTTTTTTCAAATATTTAACAATAATATTTTTAATTTATTATGTACGCATGTGTCGCTTTCAATGTCATGTAAAATCCGGTATGATTTTTTTTGTACTAATAAAAATTTTCTTAAGTTTTTAACTATCTAAATACATGAATTCAGTCATAATTTAATAAGCATATAATTTTTATTAAAGATTTTAAAATTTTGATAGGCCAAAAAAAAAATCATTTGTAATCCCCGTTCTTCCCACTAATAATCATGATCCAATCATCAATAATTACTATAAAATCAATAACACAATCATGCGGATCCCCTCAATACAACTTACCATATTTTTTAAATAAAAAAAAACCGAAATTTTTATTGATAGCACAACTTAAAAAAAAAATTAAACCAAAAAACCACCGTCTTTGGAAATTTCGAATGAAATGGGTCCGCACAACACCGGTGCGGCCCCAGGGCCGCATAATGCCAGAGCGGACTCTATTCTTTTATAATCTATTTTCGAAAATTTCATTTTATACTCTCACGCATTCTCTCTCCTGGACAACAGCCTCTGATCTGTAAGTTTTTTTTTCTCTTCTTTTAATTGTTTTAATTTTTAGTAGGTTAATAATTAATTTAGTTAATTTTTAATTTTAGATTTCTTGTGTATTAGATTGAAAATAGCTCTTATGGTATCCATTTATATTGGTGGGAATATTTTAACAGGTCCTAATGGGGTTTATTATAGTATCAGACGATTCCGGTATTGCCGGGTACTGATTATGTGGGGCTTAAATCGAGTATATGTCAGAGTTTGAGATTGGATCAGTGTTAGTATGACCTTAAAATTGAGGCCAAAATTAGCATGCCGACTAGTTCAGCACAAATCTGGTTCCAACTCTTTCCAATTCATAATGAGGGAGTCTGGCAAGTATTGTACAACCAAACCATGAGTTTTTCTGGGGGTGCATACAAGATAAGTGACCTATATGTGAAGGTTATCAGAGCCCGGCTTACTAACCCAGTTATGAGGTTAATCCAGGGTCGTAGTTGGGGTAACTCATCCGGCTCTAGCCCGTCCCCTGTCCAAATTGACCAACCGTCTAGTAGTCGGGCCCCAGTTCAGAGGGACCGACCCTCCAGTAGTCAGCCTTCCCGTCGGGTCCCATCTCGGACTAACCAGCATTCATCTAGTCGGACCGCTCATTGGAGTCAATCTTGTGATCCGGATGAAACTGATGAAACAGTGGATCAGAAATTACTAGAGGCAGAGGAAAATTGGGGTGATGTTGTTCCTGAGAGTATGAGCGATCATAGTGACGAGGAAGATATCGGGCTTGTGCTTAGACGAGAGCAAACTTTCAGGGTCGATTGCGGGTTTCAGATAATGGATCGTGGGTTTCAGCACCCGATTTCGGCTTTCAATGACACATCAGGATTTCAGGAAGCAAATTCGGGTTTGCTTGGAAGGAGGACAGATATGAGAATGAATTGTCTGAGGGACAAACATATGACTCAAAAGAGCAAATGAAGAGCTCAATTGTTAGGTTTCACATACTTTGCAACAAAGAGATAAGGAATACGCACAGTGACACCACTAGAATTAGATTCAAGTGCAAGGACAGTAGATGTGGCTGGTACATACTCGCAAAGGCCACCGGTTACGGTACACAATGGTGCGTCTCCAAGTGCCCAACAAAACATTCATGTCAAGCGGATGCGACAAAAATATATCATGCACAGTTGTCGGCTGGTATGGTTGCTGATTGTATATCGGCTCACATGAGGAACGATGTTAATTTGAGTATCCAAGCTGTTAGGATCGTTGTTGCTGAAAGATACAACAGTCAGATACCGACGTACAACAAACTGTGGCGTGGCCGTGAGTTGGCAATTGCCCTCCAATTTGGTAGTTGGGAGGGGTCATATGCTCTTATAGTTCCGTTGTTATAGGCAATCAAGGGAAAGAACCCAAGTATTATATTGTTCCTTCTTTTTTTTACGTCATTGTAACAAAATCAACAATTGAACTTATTTTTTTTAATTTATTGACAAAAACATTGTTTGAGGTGACCTCATTTCCCACCGGTAAACCTGGACCATACAAGTATTTCCATAGGGCGGCTTGGCCATTTGGACCATGCATAGCTATTTTTCAACACATCAGACCAATCATCACCGTTGATGCATGTTTCCTGTCAGGCCGATACAAAAGTAACTAATTTATTTAATTTAGTTGATTTCAGCTCTTATGAAATTAATTTGATTGTTTAACACATGCAAATTGTTGATTGCAACCGGGTACGATGCAGAAAACCAACTTCTCCCGTTGGCTTTTTCACTGGTAGAATCTGAGTTTTTCGAAGATTGTGCATGGTTCATTCATTGGTTGCGACGCAACGTTGCTCCAGATTCATGCGTGTAATCACGGATAGGGGCAAGGGTATCAAGAATGTGTTTAGACAAGATGATCTGGAATGGAACGATTTGAGGATGAGAATCAATGTGTTCACCGTCTTTGTGTTACTCACATAGCTGAGAACATGAAGAATAACGGTTGCAGTAAGGCGGCAATCAAGTTTTTTAGGATATGTGTGGGGGATGTATGTGACCATGCTCTCAATTAGCTGGACGATGTGGATAAGTATTTCGATCAAGATTAGAACGAGTGTCTGAAACCATGGAAGATAATTCAACCACTGGACGGTGGTTACCATTGGGGAATTATGACTACAAACGATTCCGAGTCGCTAATAATGTTTTCAGGTCATCTCGTAAGTTACCGGTGGCAGCAATAATTGAAGACATATTTTACAAATGTCTCACATGGTTTGTGCAAAGGAGGGCCAAAGCGGAATTTCAAGTCAGTCAAGGTCATCAGTTATCATGTCGTGTGCATCAGCTTATTAACAAACGGTTCGAGAGGTCGATACTATGAAGACACTTGGAATTTGAAGTCAGTCAAGGTCAAGGTCAAGGTCAAGGTCAAGGTCAAGGCCAAAGCGGAATTTGAAGTCAGTCAAGGTCAACAGTTCTGGTGTCGTGTGCATCAGCTTATTAACAAACGGTTCGAGAGATCGATACTATGAAGACACTTGGGGGGTTTGGCAACTACAACGAGTTCGAGGTAACCTCCACACAAGAGAGAGTTCACGCTTTCATACCTGACTATTCTGGCCGATTTACCAAGGCCAATTTCAAATACACGGTGATCATCAGGGATGATCACAAGGTGGAATGCACATGCCAGAAGCCTCAATTGGATAGAATACCGTGTTCTCATGTTCTGTCCGTGTGTTGTCTCTGAGGCATCGACCCTAGCATTTTTGTAAGTCACTACTACCGCATCTTTGTAAGTCACTAATTAACACATGGAGGGCTGAATGACATGTGTATGAAAATCAGTCGAAATAGCCTGAAAACGAGGGCCCTGTCCTTGTTCCAGAGGATACAAATGTTTCTTTGGATAGAAGACGACATAACAAGATTCCAATGTGGTTGGACTTACTAAATAAGAGGAGAAGAGACCACCAAGCCAACCGAGATAAACAATAAAGACATAACAGACCGCTCGAGATGCACGAGGTAGTTAATTTTTTTTACTAATCAATTTCAACTTTTAATAAAATATTGAAACAATCATATTTAACAGCCAGTATTTCAAAATTTGCAGGTTGAGAGTATCAATGGATTGGATATTTATCTAGTTTTAATTGTATTCATAAGAACATTGTTTATTTTCGGTTTATTAGACGTATTTGTAATGTACTCGTGAGAACATTAATATTATATTGTTCTATTGTATGCATCTTTATATGACTCCTTTATAATTATTAGTAGTGCTTCTTCATATTTGATCAGACAAACAAACAAAAATTTCAGATTAAACGACATTTAAAACAAAAATAATTAAACAACTTTAAAAACAAAACCCTAATCAAACAAATAAACATTTATGATAAAAAAATATAAAAGAAGAATGTGCAGACCCATTTCATGGTCCGCACCGGCATTGTGTGGTCTTGCTGAAATGGGTCCACACAATACCGGTGCGGCCACGGTGAATTTCGAAATTTCCAAAAACGGTGATTTTTTTATTTATTTATTTTTTAATCTGTGCTATAAATAAAAATTTCGGAAAAAAAAACATACCATATTTTCAAATTTAATCGGTCCCACCTTCTCACCCAGTGGACCTTCTACACGTGTCCACCAGTGTTAATTATAAATTTATAATCCCGCCTTACATTAATTGTTGATCCCCTTCCTCTCTCTGGTAAAGATATTGACAGAGTATTTTTTACTTCATACAACGTAAAAAATCATATACATTACTCTTTTACTCTATTGTCCGTGTGCTGCACAAAGAAAAATTTACGCTGTTAATATATTCATCCTCCTCTTTCTCTTCCCCTTAATTTCCTCTACAAGTAGTAACCGCGAAGCATCATCACAATTCACAACCAAACCCCCCTCTCTACTTTATAACGCTCTTCCTTTCCTTTTAGTCCAAGTCCACTTCTCTCTCTCTCTCTCTCTCTCCCCCTCTTCTCTTTCACACATACATAAACACCATGTCGAAGAAGGATTGCGGCAACCACGACACGTGCGGGTGTGGGTGGTCATGCAAAATAAAAAAGAAGTACCGCAAAATCCTCATCGGTCTCGGCTTCTTCATCCTCCTCATTGCCCTCCTAATCCTCATCATATGGCTAGTGTTACGCCCAACCAAACCCAGATACTACCTCCAAGATCTCATCGTCTACAACCTCAACCTGACGGGTCCCACTTTCCTCTCCGCCACCCTCCAAGCAACCCTCAAATCCCACAACCCCAACGACCGCATCGGGATCTACTACGACAAACTTGATGTGTATGCAAGCTACAAGGGGCAGCAGATCACCATCCCTACTGAGTTGCCTATACAGTACCAGGGACATGATGACATCAGCATATGGTCCCCGTACCTGACTGGTACCGATGTGCCCATTGCACCGTACCTCACAGTGGCGCTGACGCAGGATGAAGCTTCCGGTTACGTGTTGATTGATGTAAGGGTACATGGACGGCTCAGATGGAAAGTCGGTACGTGGATTTCCGGTAACTATCATATTGACGTGAACTGCCCGGCTTTTCTGACGGTCGGTGGGGTCGGGATGGATGGCCATGGATTCCAATTCAAACCGGTTACCCAATGCAATGTGGATGTTTGAGTTTTAGGATGTGATTGTGTTTTGTTTATTTTGTTTAATTTATTGGGAATTTAGAGGATGCATGCATGCGTAATTGCATATGAATTGGTGGTTCTAATTTGGGGGTGCAATGGTATATAGAAGTAATTT
This sequence comes from Carex myosuroides, assembly GCA_028015225.1. Taxonomy (NCBI): domain Eukaryota; kingdom Viridiplantae; phylum Streptophyta; class Magnoliopsida; order Poales; family Cyperaceae; genus Carex; species Carex myosuroides. The sequence goes on along the minus strand of CM051470.1, from coordinate 7,169,000 downwards.
GGTATAGTGGAGGGGGTTTTGTGGAAATTTTTATGGATATTAATATAATTATGATGCATGTATTAAGTTACTTGCACTACCTTTACTTGTTAGAGTTTATAATTAAATTAATGATGATAAACATAACAGTTCTATAAGTGTGAAATCAAGCTGTAAATGGGCTGTTTGTTTCATTTCTGGTTTCTATCAGTTTTCTCTGCAATAAATGCAGATAGCATTTTAAGTTGGCAAGTTTTCTTCTCTTGGACCTTTTGAAATCTGGATTATACTTTTGTCGGCATATAAGCTTGATAAATATTGTTATCTATTTATCTGGTTGTTGTATGACAAAATTGCATGAAGTAATAATTGTTTTTTATGTGGTCATTGAAATGTATATATTATTCAGACGTACACAATTTTCTAAAATTAAAAATTCATCAACAGAAATTATAATAGATTTGTAGTTAGAAATTACACATATGACGTGATATTTCTAATTAGAAATTATGTTTGGTGTGGAACCAAATATTCTCATCTCTAAGTTGTCAAGTTTGCTTTTATTGACCTTTATTAAGTCTGTTATATTTTTGTCAGCATCCATATATGAAAAGTTGTGTACTAATACATACCCCTTAAAGAGGTAAACAAATTAATCTGGTTTTCTGCTTTTGCAGATATGAAAAAAAAAAAAAAAAATGGTTTCATTTGCAAACTGTGCAACTGTTGTGTGTCAATTGAAATTGCCAAATAAAATGTGGTTTTATTTGGTAGCTCATCAGTAATGAGTGACCCTGAAATTATTAATTTGATAAGAACATTAAGGCCATTAATTATTTTGCTAAGAGGGATCATGTATTTCAATTTCACTAATCACATCTATAAAATTGTCTACAAAAGCAAATTGCATGCAAAATGACAAATTTTGGGTGTGTTCTATCAGTAAATTTGCTTCAAAGAGAAGAGGTAATATTTTATTTTATATTTTTTATGTGGAAAATAAAAAAAATTGAACTTATTGTTTTCTTCGATAACTTTGTACCTTTGAATGGAGAAGGCAGACATATAACTATTTTGGTTGCTCTTATATGAGTTAAAAGGAAATAATCTGATGTGAAGGATATTTCTGGAAAGGTACTGATTTAATTCTAAATTGGAGAACAGTGAATGGAACCAATATGGTACCACATCTCCCTTACAGCATGTGAATTTTATGAGAAGTTGAACAAGGAAAGTTAATATTTTAGACATTTTCTTAAAATCAAAGTTATTATGGAAGGATGTTACAGTCCATATTCCATTTCTTTTTATTTGTTTGTTTGAAACACTGATTTTTTTTTTTGAATACTGGCAAAGTGGAGATTATAGAAACTTAATTACATTTTTTGGAAATTATAGAAACTTGATAAAAATAATAATTGGGTGGTACTAGGCCTTGTTCATGATTTTTTGGGAGAAAGCGTTGCAACAGCATAAGAGAAAAGTTAGTCAATATAACAAAGTTTTAAGAGTGAGTCTATGACTCTATGGTACTATGCATAGCACAGATTGGTCTGTACTACAGATTAATATTTTCGTTTTCAAAATCCTAACAGCCGATCCGAACAGTTTAACATGATTTCCATATGAGAATATACTTGGGCTAAATTTTCTATTTTTTTATAATTTTTTTACTATTTTTTAGATAGGTAGAAAATCATTGTTTTTGGATGGTTCAGAATTTTCAGATCAAGTGATTTTCTACCTATCTTAAAATATAGTAAAAATTTAAAAAAAATATAAAATTTAGCCCACAAGTATATTCTCATATGGAAATCATGTTGAACTGTTCGGATCGGCTGTTAGGATTTTGAAAACGAAAATATTGATCTGTAGTACAGACCAATCCGTGCTATGCATAGTACCATAGGCTCACTCAAGTTTTAATGCTATTAATTTGTAAAATGAAAGGGTGTTAGTTGTAATTTTATAAGATGCGGATGTTTCCAAGTTTTAATTAATGAACTGCCATTTTTTTACAAACACAAAATCACCCCAATGTTTTGTAAATAGTATTATTCATGAACATGTGTATGAGCATGTATGTATTGAATGTGTTCATCTTCGCTTATAATTTTCTATTTCTTTGGAAAAAAAAAAGGAAATAAAAATGTATTTTGGTCGACATTAATATATGCTAAAAAAAATTGCCTCACAGAGTGGGTTGTAGTTGTAGTTATTAATAAATATTAGGATTGAAAACTGTTAATTAACGGATAGAACTTACAAATCACTCCGTTAATATTCGTGCGGAAGCGGATCTTGCGAGCGTAGCAGTATCACTGGTTCTGCAAGGAATCACAAGCCGAAGCCGGAAGCCCTGCGTTTTCCACGACCTAAGACCTTCAAGTGTTAACAGAGTTTCTTGGTGCGTTTTTCTCTTTTTCTTGTCAGTCACTATTCTGTTATGATATATATGAGAGACAGAGGGACAGGATCTAGTATATATAATACCAACACACCTCTTCATGAAGGGTCTGCACCTCTTCATAACGGGTCAGGTTTTGGATTCAGGTTTCCCATAACGGGCGTACCATTTAATAAATCCAACATCTCCCACTCGCACAAAATGGGATACCCGCTATAAACTAAGAGAACGTAATCTCTTAACTCTGTTAAAATTCATACAAGGAAATAGGCCGTGACCAGCATATTTTAATTTGAGAGCATATGTTGTTATCCAACTGTTAGGTGTGTATAACAACATCTAAGTAGAGTAAATATGCAGTACCCCAGATCATCAAGTTACATTTTTCAAGTATTACAGGATCTCTTTTATGTATTGATACAACCATACTTATATATTCACAATTATGTTACATAAACATAATTGGTGCACCAGTGAATATAACCTAATGTAACACTCAAATGATCTTTTTCTTTTATCTAGAATCTCTTCATTCCAAATCAATTGCTATTCAGATATGTTCCATTAGATCGCATCATACATGATCATTGGCAACATTTCAAAATAACTAATTGAAAAAAAACTTCAAGTATTTAGTAAAAAATCGAAGAGTGCTATGAGATCCTTTTTATCTCTCGGGTCTCACACAACAAAGAAGAAGAAATCATATCTTCTGTTACCATGTTGGTCAATTGGACATATGGTATGAAACATATGTTACGGTATTATTCTCCATTTCTTATGGAGCGTATGTCTAAACTAAAATTCAATACCGTACAAGTGATAGTTCAGATATACACAATACCGCAGAAGCGCAACGCAAGTTTCGGTACGCTTGAGGGCGTACCTTTTAAAACCGCGTTTACACTTCACGAGTAAGGGTTGCAAGTGCACAACTCCTATCGAGTAGTATAATCGGGTATCGATCCACAGGGACGGACAATTACTAGATTAGAATCTACCTAACTCAATTAAAAACTAGAAGTGAGAAAGATTTGGTTTGGTATTTAATTTCCTAAAAGATCAATTCAAACAAATCTGACAATGCAAACAGATGTAATAAAATGCTAGAAGAAATGTAAACTGTGTTTTGATTATGGATAAAAGGCGTTTCCAGGGTTTCAGACTTCATCTGTGATCTGCCTCTAGTGGTACGGCCCGTACCAAGTTGGTACGGCTAGGCCGTACTTAACTTGGTAAGGCAAGGCCGCACCACTCTGGTAAGACCCGTACTGGCTTGCCAGAACAGAGCTTACCAGTTCGAGTTGATGCATTCCTTGCTGGTACCTTGTGCTAAACTCTTTAGAAAGGTTCAATTGACCATACCTAAGGTTCCTAAGCCTCAACCGTCGTGTGTTGGATCAAGATTTAGGTTGGAATGCAATTGATTGCCTTTTAGGGATTTCTACACCTCAATTCTCATGTGTTGGTACAGATCTACCCTAGCTGGTTGATTGGAGACCTAAGGCACCCTCTAATCTGTCGATTAGAGGAGAATTCAACCTCTCGGCTTCAATTCGAACAAGTCTACCCTAAACAATTGATTTGGTTGAGAGATTGAGATGATCACATGACCTTGATAGGTTTGATCTAGACCTAGATGTTCATCATACACAATCACGGCAATCAAAGCAAGAGATGGCAAAGAAAATCACAATCAATCAATCAAAAGAGTTCATACAAGATACAAGTCAAAGAAAGTCAAAACAAATCAAGAATCCATCTATAAACCCTAGAAACTGAAATAACTACTCACAGCACATGATCTGATCTAAAAATATAATAAAAGGGATAGAGATAGCCATGGATCGAAGGGATCGAGAGGAGGAAGCTAGATCCGTCGAGTTTCGCCTCTTTCCTCTTCCTTCCTTCTTGCTCCTAGCTCCTTAGCTCTCTTTCTCTCTCTTACTGTGCTCTCAAATAGATCTGGAATGGAATCCCCCTCGAAATTGGAGAGTTCCCCGCTTTAAATAGCCTCTGCCAAAATTTGAATCTGTCAGGCCGCCTTTAGGTACGGCCCGTACCAAAGTGGTACGGCCTGGCCGTACCAGGCGTGAAGAGCTGAAAACGGCTAAGTCTGGTGAGACCCGTACTAAGCCTGGTAAGGGTCGTACCTCATCATCTGAATCGCCGTTTCTTCGTGTGTTTTGCTCCAAACCTGCAGAAAACAAACAAACACTCAGCAGTACCAAATTCTAAAGATATATCTATGAAATGCACATGATTATGGTGAATTATGGCACGAATCTGGTACTAAAACAGGCCTAAAATAGACTAAATATGCGAGGTATCAAATTCCCCCAAGCTGAACCTTTGCTTGTCCTCAAGCAAAAAAGTTTCAAACTCGGGTAAAAGTGGTGGACAACTAAATCTAAATGAAGATACAAGTCTAAATGTGAAAACCTACGTGAATCTGCTATAGTCAAGAATTTCTAGAATCGATTCGGTTGTAATTCGAATATGCCTTTATAAACCTTGATTCACTCCACCAATTAGTCAATTGAACTTCTTATTTTGAGATGCTTCTAACAATGGAAAGACTAATTACCTAGGTTTGATCGAAACAATTTCATTCTTTTTCCGAATCAGTGCTTTCATTCAAGGTGATTTTTCTTTTCATTTTCCCTCCCCCAAGCTTGAATCAAGCTTAAGGGTAAGAAAGTTGCGAACAAAGTGTGTTGGTATGAGCAAAATTTTCTTTCTTTATTTCTAATTGGGAGACGAGCTCAAAGGCGCCCATTCGAGGCTTATTGCCAGTACTCTTATGTTCTCCATCTTTTTTTTCTTTTTCTTTTTTTTTTTATTTGTTTGCTCATACCATGAATACACACATCTATTGGTATTCATTCATACCAATGGATATTCCAAACTTTCTTAATTTGAAAATCTCAATTCCTAAAGGCACAGTTCAGTTTTTTCGAATAATCTCGTTCGATTCAATTCTAAGTTTGTTTCATCGTTTCCATTATTAAAAACATCTCAACCTAAGCAGTTCAATAACCAATCATGGGTTAGTTCCAATTCACTCAGGTCTATCCTAAAGTATGGGGCGTATGATAAGAAGGAAAATTCGATTGTCGATGTCTACGTGAGATAATACTTAAAGTATCGATCAAGTGCTTTGACTCGTATACATATATAAATATTTATCAACTTATGACTTTGATTCTTATTTGTTTATTGAATGGTATTCGGTTTATCGTACAAAGGATTACGATAAACCTGGCTCTGATACCACCCAAAGGATGTCACACCCCAAACCAGGATTTCCGGATTAGGATGTGATTAATCCCCGCCTCGTGTCTAATACTCAATAAACACGCAAGGCTAAACAACATAATAATCAAACAGCAGCGGAAGCAATATAATACAAACAAGCAATAGTCATAAATATCAAATAAACATACATATACACACATCCATACAATCCACCTCGGGATAAAATAAACATAACTAGTCAAAAGGGATACATGATCTATCGAGTCCAATATATATAACAAAACATTGGACTCGTAAGATCCTAAACAAAAGCCCCTAATCTACCTCAAGTGATGTGACCGTCGGGGACAGCTCCTGACGCCTCCTGCTGCGGACCGTCAGACTCTGTACCTGCCCACATCCATAAAAAGGAGGGGATGAGCGAATGATCGCCCAGTATGTGACCCAGTATTATCCCTTCAGGGATCCTCTCAAGTCAAAGCACATTTTAATTTGAAATCTACGTAAAGTCAGAAATTTACTTTTAATGCATATGTTGCGAGAATTAAACCTATCATAGTACTACAAAAGAAAAATATACATATAATAGATGACATGATGTGATTATCCTATTATGCCAAAAATGCCAAAGTTTCCCAAAATAAAATATGAGGATCAATATTATACTCAACCGAAGTCCAGTACAATAGGTACTGTGTGTACAAATTGATGTAGTAATAGTACGGATAATTTTGTCACCCCGTGCCGTGCCAAGTTCAATCAAATTGGATTTACGTCTCAAAGGTGACATAACACAAGGACTGCGATCAGCGGGGCAAAGATACCCGATGCCTAATGACATCGAGCTTTGCCCACAGCAGAAGGGCACGCTAGCCGATGGTTATATCGAAATTCGTGTAACATCCAAGGACTGCGATCAGAGGAGCAAAGGTACCCGATGCCTAATGACATCGAGCTTTGCCCACAGCAGAAGGGCACGCTAGCCGATGGTTACACTTAATTCCATGTGTTTTCCTTCTCTAAGACGATTCATCACCAAACATATAAAATAGGAGAAAACTACAAGCAATGCGTAAGAATAAGTTAATTCATCTCCTCATGAGCAGAGACGAAACTCCACCATCCGGCCAGATCAATGGGACAAGGGCTCGTGAGCGGCCCATAACAACAAAAATAAAATCTGCCACCGCATCCTCGGCAGCCGTACTAGGCAAGTAGCTCCTAATGTAGGGGGGATAGCTCCCGAATCGTCTTCGGACTCGAGATCGGTCCGCACAAAATGTAAAATGATCAAAAATGATATAATACCAATCTCATGCATATAATAATAATAATCCTAATAAGACCTCTAAGGGATCAAGTGATCCCTCAGCCCAATGACCCACGAACCGCCTCGCATCCCATACTACGAGAACGGAAAGCAGTCATTCGTTCTTCTATCTCACGCTCACCAATGCACATGCTTAACTACAATAATATGTTGTCCTCTACGAGAAGAGGACAACTAATATCCTAATATATTATTAATTAAATTACACTACTCCTAAGAAAGCATTTAAATTTTCAATTTAGAAGGGGTGGTGCAAATCCTAAATTACAGTTCAGAAAGGATTAAACATGCCCTAATGCAACTACAAAATTTAAAGTGCGGATGTCAGGTCAAGTGGTCGACTGGTGAGAGTACGCCACGAAAGAAGAATGCAGATATCCCACACCTGATAACTGTAGGGGTAGAACGTGCTAATAATCTCCGAGATCCACGTAATCCTCGCCTGCTCCTGTACAAGCGTCAGCAGAATCGGTCCACGGGTCGAACTCGGTGTAGGTCGGCTGACCTGTAATTTAGTCGTAACTTAATTAAAGTCTACACTAAGTATTCGTAACCTTTATTACCTCGTTTGATTATTTTCACCAAGTGTTCGAATCGGCTCAACCGGTTCGATCGCTTTTATTCGATTCCGATTGAGCGTAAAATTAGGTCAAGGTTGGTTTAATTTAATCTAATGTAATTTAAATATTCATAACTTTTAACTTAAGGATATCATATATTTTTACAATAAAAATAAGTAAGGTATAACCTACGTAATTTAATTTGTTATTATTAATTTTCTATTTAATCACTTGTAAAATAACGTGTTTTCCTAATTAATTAAGCTACAAATAAATTTTAAATCCTAAGTACGAAATTTATAAGCGTTAACTATTTAGTTATAATATTTCTAAAGTTTTACGAATTTATCCTAATAATTTGTACAAGTCAATAACTTATAAATATAAAATAATACATGATTATCTAGTTGTCCCGTTAGCTAAACTTTTGTAATCGTAATGATTCGAAGATATTAGTATGTTGTTAATTAATTGTCCTTTATTAATTAACAACATAGTTTATTTAGAAATCATTTCCTTTATTTAAAATTTCTACTTGCATAATTTATAACTTCTAATTTCCTAATTTATTATTTCTAATTGTCTAAGGTGTGTAATTAAATGTGTTCCTTTGAATTAACGATTCATTAAAATATTTCAAGTAATATATTTAATAATCGATCTAAAAAATTTTTTTGTATACCCATGTATACAAGTATTGTATAAATTGTAATATGCGCTTATATGTCATGCAACTTCAAGCATATAATTTTAAACAATAATGTATTGATATTCATTCATATACTAAGGTAAGTGATACTAAGATAAGCGATCGGATTATATTATAACTCTTACGTGTTTATGTGTGTATATATTAGTAGTATAATATTTTGATATTAGATTATAATTCCATATGTATAGCTATAAACTATCAAGTATAATTATATACATATTTTACATTTAATAATTCGTTGTACCTATTTATGTAAAGATTGAACATATACTGATTAAGCATGTAATGCATATTAAAATTTTAATAAACTAGATATGATATGATATATATATAGGCTCAAATCAACATTCTAATTCCACCATTCAATTTAGGCCGATCTCTATAATTAAAGGTTCCAAATTTTCATTTAAGCCCTCATAAAAGGGAAAATTTCTAACGTTGCATTTATTAACATAGCAGCCCACATATTTATAAAATTTTCAAGTTTTACACACAAGTCCCTCTGATAAGGGAATATTACCACAATCATATAAATTAACGTCTAGACCCTCAATTTTATTAAAATTATAGATTGGTCCTTGCCATCATAAACCGTACCATTATCAACCATTACAAACGTTTCAAAGCAATTTAATAAGAGTGTTCAAAATAGAAAGAGGGTTGATTTATTCAATTATTCAAGAAGGCATTGGTACAAGCATTCAAAGAAAAGGAGGGTTACTAAGGAGATCAATTTCTGACCCGTATACGACAACAAGGATTTTCTTCCGATAAAATCAGATTTGAATAGGATTAAATATTCACAAGCAATTGACCCCAATTATCAGAAATTTCACATTCAATAAGAAAGGGTCGATGCCCTCATGTAATCGCAAAGCAACCTCGAAATTAACAATCGAATGAGGGTTTGTGAATTTACCGAATAATGCTTCCAATTCCATGTCGTGGCGAAGGTCGGTACCAAGATCGAGCCTCGTCACACGGCCGTCCCAAATCAGCAAGCACCACAGTTTTCTAACTGAATTCACAAATAAAACCTTAACGGGTTGAATTGGGGAAAAATCCGAAATCACAAGAGGGAGTAGAGAGAAGAGCAAACCCGGGAGAGAGAAACTGCGAGCCTAGAGAGAGGGCTTCTCCAGCGGCTTGTACAAAAGAGAGACGAAGAGAAGAGGGGTGGGGTTTCGGGTTCGGGTCTCTTTATCAGCGAGATAGAGAGAAGAGAGAAGGGAGAGAGTAATAAATCGGAGAGGAGAGATTGGCAGAGGAGTGATCGGCGAAGAGAAAAGGAAGAGGCAGGGGATCGGAGCAAGTATCACAGAGAGAGAGAGAGAGAGAGGTCTGGAGTTTTCGCTGGAAGAAGGAAGAGAGGGGATGGAGAGATCGGGAAGGAGAAGGAAGAAAAAGGGGGGCGGCACTGTAGGGTTTATGTCGGCTGCTTTAAGATTCGTGCCAAATGTTAAAATTGAATGGTTGAGACCTTTCCAAAATCCATAATAAAAGGGATCCTATGCTGTTTTGAGATTCGTACAGAACAAAATTGCACGGTTTAGATAATTCCACATTCAAAATATTTATCCATTGATGTTTAATAGAATGAACACAGATTGAATTAACTTGAATTAACGAATTTTGCGTTCAGAACTTGATACAAAATTTTATCGAAAGTTTAGTCGCGTTAATTTATAAATATTAATTTACAATTTGATCTAGTCAGAAAATCTCAAATTCAATAATTAAATATCACGACGAAACGAAACTAATAAATTCTTTTTGATATATCAATTATAAGGATCATTACGATGAGTATTTCTAATTAGGAAAATTAGCATTTACTAAAATTGATTTACAATTCATAAATCTTAATTTGATTGAATATACAAATTAATATAATCTAACTTGTAACATTTTGTGAATTACACATTAGATTAACAACATATCTAAATATAGTTTAATTATTTTGTTTAATTAAGTATATTCAAATTTATCTAGTTTTAACTTTAATCTAAGACTTGTTAACATACAACTTATTAATTAAGAAATTTTAAATTAGCTACATCATAAATTTGATTATTTAATCGTCACTCTAGTTAATTTATTAATTAAAGTTTTAATTAGTTGTAAATTTTGATTATTAGTCTAATTAATTAGATTTAAAATTTACGGGTTATAACATTCTCCCCCCCTAATAAAAAGTTTCGTCCCGAAACGAAAAGATCATTCGTAAAAGATGAACTTCTAGTAGCATCGCGCTATTCGTTGTGGTGCACTCCATGCACAAGTCGCGTGAATTAAATAGTCACTGGAGCTGATTTCTTGGCGTTTACGTCTTTTCTTACGCATGTCCATGATAGGATCTGTGATCTAGCATGTTCTTCGAGGCTTTGTTTTGTCCCTAAATTATGTCTTCGACGAGGTTCGTAGTTCGTAGTACGTAGTTGAGTGTTTCAATATAAGTTTCACTCTCGACTTTCCAAGTCAACGTGGGGACGTAAGGCCCTCATATACGCCGATTTTAAGTTATGCAGATGAGTTACCAAGTTTCTAAAACAGGGTGTAAGAATGTCGAGAGGGTAAGAATTTCCAACAATTAGTATAGCGTATTGAAGCTTTTAGGAAATGAGCAGAATCTAAATCGGGTCGAATCAATTAATTTGGTTAATTTATGTAAGATCAAGAACGACTTCGTCAAGCTCAGTCTATTCGAATAACCCGAGCTAAGTTTGGTTTAGGAATTCAAAAAGGGTATGTAGAGTTTAGGAGTCATAAATTCCAATTTGTTGGAATTCATACGATATGGTCATGCAATGAGCTTCATCGGATTGATAGCAAGAAGGGGCTAAACATATTCAAAGCGATATGATTTAATTTAGATGACAAATTTGAATTTTTTTTTTTTTTTTTTTTTTAAATGATGAAATGGATTTACTTAATTTCAACCCGATAATGATTCCCACTTGGACTTTATTTGACGGACAGTCCTTCGGAATTTTGGGAAGAGTTTCGGGTCGGCATGTTCTTTTCAAATGACTTAAACGAGGATTAGATTACAAAGACTGAATTTTCGAGTTAGGGGTTGTGTTTGTGATTTAATAGGCACACAGAATATAGATAAGTAATTCATTAATATTGGAGGGGAAGTGAACCAGATTCAATCACATAACTGATCCAATTTAGGTAGGTCAAAGGAGATCATTTCTAAATGATTTAATTCGGATCAAATTTAAGAAACGGCAGGGACGCGAGTTACGCTGGATAGTTCGAATAGAGCTATTCTAGAGATGGTTGAAACACAATCTACTTTGAGTTTAATCAGAATTCAAAATAATGTTTTTCAATAAATAACTTGATGGAAGTGGATCACATTGAATTAAGCTGTATTGACTGGTTGAACGACAACTTGATAAGATTGATTATCAGTCAAGGAGTCAAGTAGAAGAATTAATTTCTCGAATTTGGATTGCAAATGTACGCTTTAAGTTCAAATGGGATGATAATCACTCTTTAACACGCAAGGAATCGTTTAATTTAATTTAATTTGATCTTGTCTAGCTCATCCATACATAGTTAGGGTAAATATAGATCCAAGTCTAATAAATTTTCATTCGGTGTAATTGAATCCAATTTCGATTGGATAATTTCCAACGGAGTCAAGCTGACATAATAGAGATGTATATAATTTTAAACGGTCAAATTATTGACACGTTTTCTAGAGTTGGTAACAAATGGAGTGCTCGAATCACCAAGTTAAAATCAAGAATAGCCACATCCTTACAATTCAATTAGGTTTGGAATGACATGGAATAAGTCTCGTTACGGGAGGATATTGGATAATTATTAAATCATGACGGAAATAACACATCTTAAGGATTCATGGTTATATACGGATTCGTGCACTAGCATTGAGTTTCAAATTTTGGATTTTGAATGATGATCAGGAATGATTGAATTAGCGAGAGAGGTTTCGTTAACGGTCAGCCCAACATTCAACTAAAATATAGGAATCAACTATTAGGGAATGATCATGGTTTGAGTCAAATTGGTTTTAGTTAAAGGAAATGTCGTATCGATGGTTTAGGACATTATCACTATATTTCAAAATATTTTTGATAGCTGGAGTTAAAATCCGTACAGACGGTAGTTCGATTCAAACGACATTTTTCTCCAGACATTTCTCTCAGAGAGAGAAATCAATTGGAACTTATTCGATCGTCACTGCAGAAAAGAAGGCCGAAGTATCGAGGTGGTAAGACGAACCCATTTTTTTTTGTGTTTGGACAGTTAACGAGAAAGTACACGCAGATCTTCTATAGATAGTCGCAGTGGAGGAGATGAGCTACTACCGGTCCCTCGGGTGGAAGAACAACAAGTCGAAGGAGACTGTCGCACAACTGCGTCGAGTCCATACTCCTCTCGAGGTGGTGGCGGATGAGACGAGGTTGGTGATGATGGCGGAGAGGGTGGAGGCTGTATGCCTGTAACGCTCTGCGGTAAACCTTCTCGATTATATTCCGCTACTCTTCTGGGTAAGCACGTGGCACTACAAGAAGTGGCATTGTGACCTCGCACTATGGATGGCTGGAAATGAACCATAGGTGGCCGTAATGAAGCGTTACTCGCATATTACGTCACACAAAATACTTGGTTTTCACAATTTAAAACATTAGCGCATTTACTATGTTGGCATTCTCGAGGTGACATCGGTTCTCCGTGTCATAGTCCTTCGCCAGTTTGACTCCCTTCTATCCTTCTACACGAATACTTGCTTCGCGTTCTTAAGGTCGGCAATTGAGGTAACGAACTATCTCCTGAGCGTTTCAGGACTTATGTCGCGTAGCAGTCCACTCGAACTAGCTCACGTTTTGTAGCAATTAGGTTAATAAGAAGGTAAGTCGTGAGAATTCATTAGTGACGATAACACATTTTTTTTTTTTTGTAATTCCCCACCTAAAAGGTAGAGCAAAAGGGCAAACAAGGGTTCGATTTAGAAGAGAAGGTAGGGCTATGATCATAATCTAGCGTACGTCAAATAAAATCTAATACATACTCGAAATTCTAAACTATCGATGACGAATAACTGCGAATTTAAAGAATTTGCTACATGTCCGTCCATCGTATAACTAAAGAAAAGTAAGAGTATAACCAGGATACATCATAGATGGGGCGTATGATAAGAAGGAAAATTCGATTGTCGATGTCTACGTGAGATAATACTTAAAGTATCGATCAAGTGCTTTGACTCGTATACATATATAAATATTTATCAACTTATGACTTTGATTCTTATTTGTTTATTGAATGGTATTCGGTTTATCGTACAAAGGATTACGATAAACCTGGCTCTGATACCACCCAAAGGATGTCACACCCCAAACCAGGATTTCCGGATTAGGATGTGATTAATCCCCGCCTCGTGTCTAATACTCAATAAACACGCAAGGCTAAACAACATAATAATCAAACAGCAGCGGAAGCAATATAATACAAACAAGCAATAGTCATAAATATCAAATAAACATACATATACACACATCCATACAATCCACCTCGGGATAAAATAAACATAACTAGTCAAAAGGGATACATGATCTATCGAGTCCAATATATATAACAAAACATTGGACTCGTAAGATCCTAAACAAAAGCCCCTAATCTACCTCAAGTGATGTGACCGTCGGGGACAGCTCCTGACGCCTCCTGCTGCGGACCGTCAGACTCTGTACCTGCCCACATCCATAAAAAGGAGGGGATGAGCGAATGATCGCCCAGTATGTGACCCAGTATTATCCCTTCAGGGATCCTCTCAAGTCAAAGCACATTTTAATTTGAAATCTACGTAAAGTCAGAAATTTACTTTTAATGCATATGTTGCGAGAATTAAACCTATCATAGTACTACAAAAGAAAAATATACATATAATAGATGACATGATGTGATTATCCTATTATGCCAAAAATGCCAAAGTTTCCCAAAATAAAATATGAGGATCAATATTATACTCAACCGAAGTCCAGTACAATAGGTACTGTGTGTACAAATTGATGTAGTAATAGTACGGATAATTTTGTCACCCCGTGCCGTGCCAAGTTCAATCAAATTGGATTTACGTCTCAAAGGTGACATAACACAAGGACTGCGATCAGCGGGGCAAAGATACCCGATGCCTAATGACATCGAGCTTTGCCCACAGCAGAAGGGCACGCTAGCCGATGGTTATATCGAAATTCGTGTAACATCCAAGGACTGCGATCAGAGGAGCAAAGGTACCCGATGCCTAATGACATCGAGCTTTGCCCACAGCAGAAGGGCACGCTAGCCGATGGTTACACTTAATTCCATGTGTTTTCCTTCTCTAAGACGATTCATCACCAAACATATAAAATAGGAGAAAACTACAAGCAATGCGTAAGAATAAGTTAATTCATCTCCTCATGAGCAGAGACGAAACTCCACCATCCGGCCAGATCAATGGGACAAGGGCTCGTGAGCGGCCCATAACAACAAAAATAAAATCTGCCACCGCATCCTCGGCAGCCGTACTAGGCAAGTAGCTCCTAATGTAGGGGGGATAGCTCCCGAATCGTCTTCGGACTCGAGATCGGTCCGCACAAAATGTAAAATGATCGAAAATGATATAATACCAATCTCATGCATATAATAATAATAATCCTAATAAGACCTCTAAGGGATCAAGTGATCCCTCAGCCCAATGACCCACGAACCGCCTCGCATCCCATACTACGAGAACGGAAAGCAGTCATTCGGTCTTCTATCTCACGCTCACCAATGCACATGCTTAACTACAATAATATGTTGTCCTCTACGAGAAGAGGACAACTAATATCCTAATATATTATTAATTAAATTACACTACTCCTAAGAAAGCATTTAAATTTTCAATTTAGAAGGGGTGGTGCAAATCCTAAATTACAGTTCAGAAAGGATTAAACATGCCCTAATGCAACTACAAAATTTAAAGTGCGGATGTCAGGTCAAGTGGTCGACTGGTGAGAGTACGCCACGAAAGAAGAATGCAGATATCCCACACCTGATAACTGTAGGGGTAGAACGTGCTAATAATCTCCGAGATCCACGTAATCCTCGCCTGCTCCTGTACAAGCGTCAGCAGAATCGGTCCACGGGTCGAACTCGGTGTAGGTCGGCTGACCTGTAATTTAGTCGTAACTTAATTAAAGTCTACACTAAGTATTCGTAACCTTTATTACCTCGTTTGATTATTTTCACCAAGTGTTCGAATCGGCTCAACCGGTTCGATCGCTTTTATTCGATTCCGATTGAGCGTAAAATTAGGTCAAGGTTGGTTTAATTTAATCTAATGTAATTTAAATATTCATAACTTTTAACTTAAGGATATCATATATTTTTACAATAAAAATAAGTAAGGTATAACCTACGTAATTTAATTTGTTATTATTAATTTTCTATTTAATCACTTGTAAAATAACGTGTTTTCCTAATTAATTAAGCTACAAATAAATTTTAAATCCTAAGTACGAAATTTATAAGCGTTAACTATTTAGTTATAATATTTCTAAAGTTTTACGAATTTATCCTAATAATTTGTACAAGTCAATAACTTATAAATATAAAATAATACATGATTATCTAGTTGTCCCGTTAGCTAAACTTTTGTAATCGTAATGATTCGAAGATATTAGTATGTTGTTAATTAATTGTCCTTTATTAATTAACAACATAGTTTATTTAGAAATCATTTCCTTTATTTAAAATTTCTACTTGCATAATTTATAACTTCTAATTTCCTAATTTATTATTTCTAATTGTCTAAGGTGTGTAATTAAATGTGTTCCTTTGAATTAACGATTCATTAAAATATTTCAAGTAATATATTTAATAATCGATCTAAAAAATTTTTTTGTATACCCATGTATACAAGTATTGTATAAATTGTAATATGCGCTTATATGTCATGCAACTTCAAGCATATAATTTTAAACAATAATGTATTGATATTCATTCATATACTAAGGTAAGTGATACTAAGATAAGCGATCGGATTATATTATAACTCTTACGTGTTTATGTGTGTATATATTAGTAGTATAATATTTTGATATTAGATTATAATTCCATATGTATAGCTATAAACTATCAAGTATAATTATATACATATTTTACATTTAATAATTCGTTGTACCTATTTATGTAAAGATTGAACATATACTGATTAAGCATGTAATGCATATTAAAATTTTAATAAACTAGATATGATATGATATATATATAGGCTCAAATCAACATTCTAATTCCACCATTCAATTTAGGCCGATCTCTATAATTAAAGGTTCCAAATTTTCATTTAAGCCCTCATAAAAGGGAAAATTTCTAACGTTGCATTTATTAACATAGCAGCCCACATATTTATAAAATTTTCAAGTTTTACACACAAGTCCCTCTGATAAGGGAATATTACCACAATCATATAAATTAACGTCTAGACCCTCAATTTTATTAAAATTATAGATTGGTCCTTGCCATCATAAACCGTACCATTATCAACCATTACAAACGTTTCAAAGCAATTTAATAAGAGTGTTCAAAATAGAAAGAGGGTTGATTTATTCAATTATTCAAGAAGGCATTGGTACAAGCATTCAAAGAAAAGGAGGGTTACTAAGGAGATCAATTTCTGACCCGTATACGACAACAAGGATTTTCTTCCGATAAAATCAGATTTGAATAGGATTAAATATTCACAAGCAATTGACCCCAATTATCAGAAATTTCACATTCAATAAGAAAGGGTCGATGCCCTCATGTAATCGCAAAGCAACCTCGAAATTAACAATCGAATGAGGGTTTGTGAATTTACCGAATAATGCTTCCAATTCCATGTCGTGGCGAAGGTCGGTACCAAGATCGAGCCTCGTCACACGGCCGTCCCAAATCAGCAAGCACCACAGTTTTCTAACTGAATTCACAAATAAAACCTTAACGGGTTGAATTGGGGAAAAATCCGAAATCACAAGAGGGAGTAGAGAGAAGAGCAAACCCGGGAGAGAGAAACTGCGAGCCTAGAGAGAGGGCTTCTCCAGCGGCTTGTACAAAAGAGAGACGAAGAGAAGAGGGGTGGGGTTTCGGGTTCGGGTCTCTTTATCAGCGAGATAGAGAGAAGAGAGAAGGGAGAGAGTAATAAATCGGAGAGGAGAGATTGGCAGAGGAGTGATCGGCGAAGAGAAAAGGAAGAGGCAGGGGATCGGAGCAAGTATCACAGAGAGAGAGAGAGAGAGAGGTCTGGAGTTTTCGCTGGAAGAAGGAAGAGAGGGGATGGAGAGATCGGGAAGGAGAAGGAAGAAAAAGGGGGGCGGCACTGTAGGGTTTATGTCGGCTGCTTTAAGATTCGTGCCAAATGTTAAAATTGAATGGTTGAGACCTTTCCAAAATCCATAATAAAAGGGATCCTATGCTGTTTTGAGATTCGTACAGAACAAAATTGCACGGTTTAGATAATTCCACATTCAAAATATTTATCCATTGATGTTTAATAGAATGAACACAGATTGAATTAACTTGAATTAACGAATTTTGCGTTCAGAACTTGATACAAAATTTTATCGAAAGTTTAGTCGCGTTAATTTATAAATATTAATTTACAATTTGATCTAGTCAGAAAATCTCAAATTCAATAATTAAATATCACGACGAAACGAAACTAATAAATTCTTTTTGATATATCAATTATAAGGATCATTACGATGAGTATTTCTAATTAGGAAAATTAGCATTTACTAAAATTGATTTACAATTCATAAATCTTAATTTGATTGAATATACAAATTAATATAATCTAACTTGTAACATTTTGTGAATTACACATTAGATTAACAACATATCTAAATATAGTTTAATTATTTTGTTTAATTAAGTATATTCAAATTTATCTAGTTTTAACTTTAATCTAAGACTTGTTAACATACAACTTATTAATTAAGAAATTTTAAATTAGCTACATCATAAATTTGATTATTTAATCGTCACTCTAGTTAATTTATTAATTAAAGTTTTAATTAGTTGTAAATTTTGATTATTAGTCTAATTAATTAGATTTAAAATTTACGGGTTATAACATGATGAACGGGGTATCGTTCCGCGAGTACTTGAGCTCCAGAGAGGAAAGAAACTCCATGGTGAGCTTCTTGTACCCCCTCTGGGCGATCTCCCAGAAGGCTGGAGTGATCCCGACCCGGGTGGTGATGCGGCGGAACTCATCCTCCAGTCCCAGCGTCTGAAGAGCAGAGAAGTCAACAATCCTCGTATTGTTGATCGATTTCTTCAGCAGCATATCGAAGTACTTGAACTGCCGACGGGTCGGTATGGAGAAGTACTCATCGGCGTACGCATCGGCACGCTGGGTGGCGTCAGAGAGGGCCGCATCAGTGCCGAAGGAGTCAGAGGCGTGGTCGGAGTCGTGGATGGAGGCCTGATCAGAGCCCTGGGCCTGGTCAGAGGCCTCGTCAGAGCCCTGGTCCTGGTCTCCAGATGGATGGTAGGAGGGGCTCTCCTGTGGGCTCCGGTAGACTGACTGATGGCCACTGGATGTGGTCTCTCCCTCATAGTAGATGGGCGTGACGGCGTCTTGAAGGGAAGGACTCTGGCGGGACCCAGTCCTGGCTGCACTCTCCCGGAAGTGGCGAGATACGCGGGAGTCACTCCGAGACGCACGCCGGTGGGAGTGATGAGATGACGTGGGGGCATCAGCAGGAGGGACGTTGGCCATCGGGCCAGTGGCGGAAGGGATGGAGGCGTCAGAGGGTGTGGAGGAGCGAGAGGATTGACGACGCATTTCTCTCAGACGCTCGTTGGGCTGGTTGAGGGTCCGACTGAGTAGGTACGGCCTGGTCTAACCTAGGTAGGTACAGCCTAGCCGCACGGGCTGGTACGGGCCGTACCTAACTTAGGGTTTTGGTGATGGCTGGTAAGGGCCGCACCAACTGGTACCAGTTTGGTGTCAGTTCAGAGAGACTGGTACGGGCCGTACCTACTTGGTACGGGTGGGCCGTACCAAGCTAGGGTTTTGACAAACTGGGCAGAACCGAGCAAGGAAGAGAGGGAAGCACGAAAATGGAGGGAAACAAAGAAAATGGAAGGAGAAGGACTAACCGAGAGCAAGAAGGTGCAGGTCGGACCGAAGAGAAGTGCGGGTCGGACCGAAGACGTGTGGCTTGGACCGGTGAAGTGCTCGGTTGGGTGGCCGATGCTCCTTGTGCTCGGTTAGGGTGGAAGAGAGGTAGAATGAGTGGAGAAGGAGAGAAAATGGAGTGGAGAGGGAGAGAAGAGAGAGTAGATTGAGAGGTGCGGCTGGGAAGGGGAAGGGGTGCGGGTTGGATCGGGTTTAAAAAGAAAAAGGCGGCAGTTATGGCGTCGGTTCGCGTCCCTGACCTAGGTACAGCCTGACCGTACCAAATTGGTGCGGGCCGTACCAACCCTTCAATTTTTCAGGCCGTACCAATGTGGTATGACCTAGCCGTACCAACCTCAAAAATTTTCGTTTCTCTTTCTCGTGACTTCTCAAGCCGCTCGTGATGCAATGCAGAAGAATGAATGCATGTCTATCTGTTCCTAAGATGCCAAACAGGTAAAAATGGCTTGGGCTGCCTCCCAAGGAGCGCTCGTTTTAGGTCTCGAGCTCGACCTTCTCTCGTCAGGCTTTGGTTGGAGATGGATCGGAGAGATCCAAGCTCACTCGCATTTCTTGGGGATGATCAGCAATGTAGTGCTTGAGACGCTGACCATTGACTTTGAAAGTCTGCCCCTCCTTGTTTTCCAATTCCACAGCGCCAAATGGGAACACTGCCCTCACCCGGAATGGACCGGACCACCTGGACTTCAGCTTCCCTGGAAAGAGCCTAAGTCGAGAATTGAACAAGAGGACCAGGTCTCCCTCATGGAACTCACAAGGCATGATGCGCTTGTCGTGAACCTGTTTGGTCCTTTCCTTGTAAATTCTCGCGTTCTCGTAGGCATTGAGACGCATCTCCTCTAACTCATGCAAGTCAAGGATGCGTTTCTCTCCAGCTGAGAGCAAGTCCATGTTGATGGCCCGTGTGGCCCAGTATGCCTTGTGCTCAATTTCCACGGGCAAGTGGCAGGACTTTCCGTACACCAATTTGAAAGGGCTCATCCCAATCGGAGTTTTGAAGGCTGTACGGTAGGCCCATAGTGCGTCACTCAGCTTGAGCGACCAATCCTTTCTCGTTCGAGCAACGGTCTTCTCCAGGATAGACTTGATCTCTCTGTTGGAAATCTCGGCTTGACTGTTGGCTTGAGGATGGTAGGATGTGGTCACCTTGTGAGTGACTCCATGGCGACTCAGGAGATTGTCGAACTGGCGGTTGATGAAATGCTTGCCACCATCACTGATGACGGCTCTTGGAACTCCAAAGCGAGGGAAGATGATGTCAGTGAATAGTCTTTTCACGGCATTGGAGTCCGCATTCTTGCAAGCTACTGCCTCCACCCACTTGGAGACGTAGTCAACAGCCACTAGGATGTACTCGTTCCCACAAGAGGGTGGAAACGGTCCCATGAAGTCAATGCCCCAGACATCAAAGATGTCTACCTCTAGAATAGAGTGGAGAGGCATTTCATTCCTCTTGGAGATGTTCCCGGTGCGCTGACACTTGTCACAAGCTGCGACGAAGGTCCTAGCATCTCTGAAAAGTGAAGGCCAGAAGAAGCCGGATTGTAGGACCTTTGAAGCAGTCTTGGAGGATGAAGCGTGTCCTCCGTAGGCTGAGGAGTGGCAGTGCTCAAGAATGGAGCGCGTCTCGTCATATGGCACACATCGTCGGTAGATGCCATCAACGCCAGTCTTGAAGAGGTAGGGGTCGTCCCAGAAGTAGAACTTGGCGTCCGATCGCAGCTTCTTCTTCTGCTGGTATGACATGGTAGGAGGAAGTACTCCTGAGGCGAGAAAGTTCGCAATGTCTGCATACCAGGGTGCTGACTTGGTGTTCACTCGGTCAGTGGCATGGAACGTCCGATCTTGCACCGCATGAGTCGCATGCATCGGTGTACCAACCGAGTGGATCTCCTCCATGGCAGAAATCGAATGGAATTGGTCATCAGGGAACGAGTCATCAATTGGCAGGCTACCAGAGCCCTCATCTTCCCAGCGAAGCCGGGACAGATGATCAGCCACGGTGTTTTCGACTCCTTTCTTGTCCCTGATTTCGATGTCAAACTCCTGCAGGAGGAGAATCCACCTAATCAAGCGAGGTTTGGCATCCTGCTTGCTCAACAGATACTTGAGTGCGGCGTGGTCAGTGTAGATCACTATCTTGGAACCAACCAGATAGGATCTAAACTTGTCGAGAGCGAACACAACAGCCAAAAGCTCCTTTTCGATTGTTGTGTAGTTCATGTGGGCAGGGTCTAGCACCTTGCTAGCGTAGTAGATAGCACATGGCTTGTTCTCCTTCCGCTGCCCAAGAACCGCTCCCACAGCGTAATCACTCGCATCGCACATCAACTCGAATGGCAAGGTCCAGTCTGGAGGCTGCAGGATGGGTGCTGAGACAAGGGCTTCTTTCAATCGGAAAAACGAATCGACACATTCCTGCGTGAAGATGAAATCAGAGTCCTTGATGAGCAAGTTGGTCAATGGTTTTGCGATTTTCGAGAAGTCCTTGATGAATCGGCGGTAGAAGCCAGCGTGTCCCAGAAAGCTTCGCACAGCTTTGACATTTGTTGGGATCTCCAGCTTCTCGATCACCTCCACCTTGGCTTTGTCAACCTCAATTCCTTTGGAGGTCACAACATGTCCAAGGACAACTCCCTCTTGGACCATGAAGTGACATTTCTCCCAATTCAGGATCAGGTTGACCTCTTCACACTTCTCCAGGATTTTGCAGAGGTTGGCTAGACATGAGTCAAAGCTGGTCCCATAGACAGAAAAGTCGTCCATGAAGACCTCAACCTCTTTCTCGATGAAATCTGAGAAGATAGCCGTCATGGCTCTTTGGAAGGTGGCAGGTGCATTGCACAGACCGAATGGCATCCTACGGTATGCGAATGTACCGTAGGGACATGTGAAAGTGGTCTTGTCTTGGTCGTTCGGGTGAATGGGGATCTGAAAGAATCCTGAGTACCCGTCAAGGTAGCAAAAATGAGAATGAGTCGCAAGCCTTTCAAGGAGTTGGTCGACAAACGGCAGTGGGAAGTGATCCTTGCGCGTGGCAGCGTTGAGCTTCCTGTAGTCAATACACATGCGGTACCCAGATACCACACGAGTAGGGACTAGCTCGTCCTTTTCATTTCTCACCACTGTCGTGCCTCCTTTCTTGGGCACCACGTGAACGGGACTCACCCACTTGCTGTCAGAGATGGGATAGATGATGCCTGCATCCAGGAGTTTGAGAATTTCCTTTTTCACCACCTCCTTCAGGTTGGGGTTGAGTCGCCGCTGGTGCTCCACAGACGGCTTGTGATCATCCTCGAGAAGAATCCGGTGTGAGCAGATGGCTGGGTTGATCCCTTTCAAGTCCTTGATCGAGTACCCAATCGCGCCCTTGTGAAATCTCAGCTTCTCCAGAAGTTTGGCGGTTTGATCGGGGTTTAGACTCGCATTGACGATCACAGGACATGATTTTTCTGGATCGAGGAACTCGTATCTGAGATTGGTTGGAAGAGGTTTGAGTTCGGGAGTCGGACGCTCAGGCTGATCGTTGTCACGAGTCGCATCTGGGTGATCTGACTCGTGTGCTGTCGAGACGTCGGCCTTGGCAGGCTCCGCTCCACTCCTCGTCTCAGAGTGTGATGTACGATCCTCCAGATCCTCAGGAATCGCATCTGCTGCACAAATTGACTCGCTCGCCTCGCTTGGCAACTTGGAGAGGAATTCAGCGTCTTGGTGCAGCGAGTTGTTGACTTGTTCAAAAAAGTAGTCCTTGGCCAGATCAGCCAAGCACTCCTCTATCCCGTCAACTCGGAAACATGTCTCAGATCGTGACGGATATCTCATGGCGCGATCAATTTGGAATTTCACCTTCTCTCCTCCAAAGTTCAGAGTCAGGATGCCCTGCTTCACGTCAATTATCGCGCCAGCTGTACTCAGAAAAGGTCGTCCCAAGATGATTGGGACTTCCTTATCTTCTTCCATCTCCATGACGACGAAATCGACGGGCACGAAGAACTTCCCAACTTGAACTGGCAGATCCTCCACCACACCAAGTGGAAGTCGGACTGAAGAATCCGCCAACTGCAGTGTCATCCTTGTGGGCTTGAGCTCCCCCACTCCTATGCGATCATAGATGGTGCGTGGCATGAGACTCACGCTCGCTCCTAGATCACACAGGGCTTTCTTGATTGTAGCCTTCCCAATGGTGCATGGAATGGAAAACTTTCCAGGATCGTCCAATTTGGGGGGTAGCTCGCTTTTCAAAATTGCGCTGCACTGCTCCGTCAGCTTGACTGTCGCGTGCCCCTCTAAGCTTCTCTTGTTGGAAAGGATGTCCTTCAGAAACTTGGCATAGGTGGGCATTTGGGTCAAAGCGTCGGTGAAAGGGATGGTGATCTGCAGCTGCTTGATGACGTTTGCGAAGTTGGCGAATTGCTCGTTCAGTCTCGTCTCAGCTAATCTCTGGGGGAATGGAACAGGTGGCCAGTATGGAGGTGGTTTCTCGGCACCTTTCTTCTTCTGACTACCTGACGCTTCGGATGGAGGTTGTGCAGGTCTTGCCGAGCTGGTGCAGTCTGCACTCGCTTGAGGTTGGATGACCTCAGCTCGTTCTGGATTAACCTCCTTCAGTGGAATTGACACAGGGGTCGGGGTCGCGTCAGGTGTCGCGTCAAGGATCGGATCAACTGTGCTCTTACTTGGCATTGGTGGCTCGTCGTATTGGGTCCCACTTCTCAGAGTGACCGCCTTAGCCTCTTCTCTTGGATTTGGTTCGGGCTGAGCTGGAAGCTTCCCGGGTCGAGAGTGGCTTGAGGTGACCATCTGGCTCAGCTGCTCCAGCAACTTGCTTTGGGCAGCCATTTGAGTGGTCATGCTCTGCATCTGCTCCCACATCATCTGATTCATCTTGCCCTGCTCGTGAGTGAAGTCGTTCACATCAGCGGGCGCATTCGACTTTGAGGGGCCAGATGGAGCTGCTCGGTTGCCTTGATTGGCAAAGGAAGCATTCTGGTAGAAGTTCCTGTTGCCATTGTTGTTGCTGTTACTGCTGCTCGAAGCTTGGGCTCTCCAATCGTTGTTGTTCGGAGGGGGATAGTTTCCAGTGTTGTCCGCCCGATTGTTCCAGTTGTTGTTGTTGTTGTTGTACTGCGGCCTCTGGAAGCTGTTGTTGTTGAAGGGCGGTCTGAACGAAGAGTTGTTGAAAGGCGCAGGGTTGTTCTGGTTCGACCTCCAGTGCTGCTGCTCAACCAGATCCTTGGAGTAGGACCGGCTGAAGGGAGGTCTTGGGAAGAAGGAAGGCTCGTTGTTGAGAGAGTTGACCTGCTCACTCTCCTCGTCTTGTTGCACCAGCGGGCACTGCTCGTATGCGTGCCTCTCGTCTCCGCACATGACGCAGACTTGAGGTTGCTGTTCGACTGCCTTGACGCTGAGCTTGTCCATCGCCCGCTGCATGGCGTCCATCTTGGCGGTGAGAGCCGTGATGTGATCGAGCTCGTACTTGCCACCTCCTTGGCTACCTCCTTGGCCTCCTCGCTGGCGTGACGTGTCGCGGCCGGACCACTGCTGGTTCTGCGCCATGCTGTCGATCAAGTTCATAGCCTCTAAAGGCTCCCTTGACATCAGCGCGCCTCCCGCAACAGCGTCCACGTAAGCACGTGTGCTCTCATTCAGGCCGTCGTAAAACGTTTGAATTAAAAGCCAGTCGGGTATACCATGGTGTGGACAAGAGTACTGCAATTCTCTAAACCTTTCCCAAGCCTCATTCAGGGGTTCATCAAAAATTTGCCTAAAGCTGGTCAGGTCATGTCTTACCTTGGCTGTCCTCTTGTGAGGGAAAAATCTGGTCAGAAACAATTTGGACAAGTCCCTCCAAGTTCTAACAGAGTCCCTAGGCAAAGATCCTAACCATTTCTTGGCCTTATCCCTAAGAGTGAAAGGAAATAGAGCAAGCTTGGTGTAATCAGCATTCTCACCGTTGGTTTTGATGGTCGTGATGCACTCGAGGAAGGTCTGGAGGTGAGCGTGCGGGTCCTCGTGGTCGAGTCCGTGGAAGGTGTTCTGCTGCACCATGTTGACAACCCCCGGATTGAAGTTCGGTTGCTGTCCTGGAATGTGTGGTAGCCGGATCGCACCTCGCACGTCTCCAGCTCTCTGCACGTTGAACTCCCGCAGGGTCCGAGGCATGAAAACATCCTCATCATCGTCCGTCAGACGGCCTTCGTCTTCTCGCCGTTCTCTTTCTCTTTCCCTGGCCTCTGCCTCCAGTCTGATTCGGGCTTCGTCCTCTGCCCCAGCCATTTCTTCAGGTTCAGGTGTCTTGGTACGGGTCGGACCAGATTGGTGCGGCCTGGCCGTGCCTGAATCGGTACGGGTCGGACCAGATTGGTGCGGCCTAGCCGTACCAGAGGGTGGCTGAGCAGTCTCGGCTGAGTCTGGAGGAGTTTGATCGAACAGTGGGCCCTTGCTTCTCAGATTATACTTCAACCTGTATTTGCCTGCAGGGGGGGTTCAAAAGCCAGTTTTTAGTGATTTTGATTAAGAAAAAGAAAACAAGAAAGATACAAGATAAAATCTAGATTAACTAAGTAAGGTAAAATCTAACTAGGCAATTGGTTACCGTCCCCGGCAACGACGCCAAAAACTTGTTTGCGCAGAAGCGCAACGCAAGTTTCGGTACGCTTGAGGGCGTACCTTTTAAAACCGCGTTTACACTTCACGAGTAAGGGTTGCAAGTGCACAACCCCTATCGAGTAGTATAATCGGGTATCGATCCACAGGGACGGACAATTACTAGGTTAGAATCTACCTAACTCAATTAAAAACTAGAAGTGAGAAAGATTTGGTTTGGTATTTAATTTCCTAAAAGATCAATTCAAACAAATCTGACAATGCAAACAGATGTAATAAAATGCTAGAAGAAATGTAAACTGTGTTTTGATTATGGATAAAAGGCGTTTCCAGGGTTTCAGACTTCATCTGTGATCTGCCTCTAGTGGTACGGCCCGTACTAAGTTGGTACGGCTAGGCCGTACTTAACTTGGTAAGGCAAGGCCGCACCACTCTGGTAAGACCCGTACTGGCTTGCCAGAACAGAGCTTACCAGTTCGAGTTGATGCATTCCTTGCTGGTACCTTGTGCTAAACTCTTTAGAAAGGTTCAATTGACCATACCTAAGGTTCCTAAGCCTCAACCGTCGTGTGTTGGATCAAGATTTAGGTTGGAATGCAACTGATTGCCTTTTAGGGATTTCTACACCTCAATTCTCATGTGTTGGTACAGATCTACCCTAGCTGGTTGATTGGAGACCTAAGGCACCCTCTAATCTGTCGATTAGAGGAGAATTCAACCTCTCGGCTTCAATTCGAACAAGTCTACCCTAAACAATTGATTTGGTTGAGAGATTGAGATGATCACATGACCTTGATAGGTTTGATCTAGACCTAGATGTTCATCATACACAATCACGGCAATCAAAGCAAGAGATGGCAAAGAAAATCACAATCAATCAATCAAAAGAGTTCATACAAGATACAAGTCAAAGAAAGTCAAAGCAAATCAAGAATCCATCTCTAAACCCTAGAAACTGAAATAACTACTCACAGCACATGATCTGATCTAAAAATATAATAAAAGGGATAGAGATAGCCATGGATCGAAGGGATCGAGAGGAGGAAGCTAGATCCGTCGAGTTTCGCCTCTTTCCTCTTCCTTCCTTCTTGCTCCTAGCTCCTTAGCTCTCTTTCTCTCTCTTACTGTGCTCTCAAATAGATCTGGAATGGAATCCCCCTCGAAATTGGAGAGTTCCCCGCTTTAAATAGCCTCTGCCAAAATTTGAATCTGTCAGGCCGCCTTTAGGTACGGCCCGTACCAAAGTGGTACGGCCTGGCCGTACCAGGCGTGAAGAGCTGAAAACGGCTAAGTCTGGTGAGACCCGTACCAAGCCTGGTAAGGGTCGTACCTCATCATCTGAATCGCCGTTTCTTCGTGTGTTTTGCTCCAAACCTGCAGAAAACAAACAAACACTCAGCAGTACCAAATTCTAAAGATATATCTATGAAATGCACATGATTCTGGTGAATTATGGCATGAATCTGGTACTAAAACAGGCCTAAAATAGACTAAATATGCGAGGTATCACTTAACATGGCCAATAAACACATCTCTAGGTATTGCCTTTGTAAAAAGATCTGCCACCATTTTGTGTGTAGATATGTACTGCATGCAAACTTGCTTTTTCGCCACCATGTCTCTAACGAAGTTATACTTAGTATCAATGTGTTTGGTCTTTGAGTGATACTTGGGATCTTTTGTATAAGTGATTGCTGCTTGGCTATCGCTGTATACCAACACTGAGTTAGTTTCATTCTCATCGAAACCCAAGTGATTCAAAAATCTTTTAAGCCAAACTGCTTCTTGTACTGCTGCTGAAAATGCTACAAATTCAGATTCCATTGTGGATAAGGATATGCAACTCTGTTTCTTACTACTCCAAGAGATAGCTCCATTACTAAGTAAGAAAACATAGCCTGAGGTAGATTTTCTTTCATCTAAATCTCCTCCCCAATCAGCATCTGCGTAACCCATGAGTTGCAGATTTTCTCCTTGAAAACACAATGAATAATCTGCAGTACCTTTTAGATATCTAAGTATTATTTTTACTGCTTTCCAATGGGACTGTCCTGGATTGGCTTGATATCTACTCACCATCCCAACGGCGAAACTGATATCCGGCCTAGTACACATCATAGCATACATGAGGCTGCCAACAGCACTTGAGTAAGGAACTTTTTCCATTTGTGCTTTTTCATTTGGAGTCTTTGGACACATTCTTAAACTAAGACCTTCGCCTTTTGCTATCGGAGTATCAATGGGTTTACAGCATTGCATATGGAACTTTTCAAGTACTTTCTTGATGTAATGCTCTTGCGATAGAGCTAACATCTTCTTGGAACGATCTCTTTCAATCTTCACTCCAATAATATATGCTGCTTCACCCATATCCTTCATATCAAAATTGGAGGATAACCATTCTTTAATGATTTTCACATACTCTTTATTGTTACTAGTCAACAGTATGTCATCCACATAAAGCGATAGAATCACAAATTTTTCTTTGGATCTTTTGATATACACACAATAGTCTTCATCAATCATTTCGAAATCAAATGATATGATTGCTTGATGAAACCAAATGTACCACTGTCTGGAAGATTGTTTGAGACCATAAATAGATCTCGACAATTTGCACACTTTGTGCTCTTGACCTTCAGCAACAAAACTGACAGGTTGTTCCATATATATCTCTTCTTCCATATTGCCATTTAGAAACGCAGTTTTAACATCCATTTGATGCAATTCCAAATCTAAACTGGCAACAATAGCTAGTATCAATCGTATAGAAGTAAATCTTACAACATGAGAGAAAGTTTCTTCATAGTCTATCCCCTTTTGTTGTGTATACCCCTTAGCAACAAGACGTGCCTTATACCTCTCAATCGAGCCGTCAGCTAGACGTTTAATCTTGAGAACCCATTTGTTCCCAATTGCCTTGCGTCCTTCAGGGAGATCAACTAATTCCCAAACATTATTTGATCTCATTGACTCCATTTCTTCTTCCATTGCTTCCATTCATTTCTCTTTAGCAGGACAAGTGAGAGCCTCTCGAATATTTCTTGGCTCTTCTTCATCTTGCATGACAATCATGTAAGATTCATTTTCGATTGGAAAATGACGTTTAGGAACTCTAGCACGATTGCTATGCCTAATTTGTGATTGTGCTGAACTTGGCTCAGCATCATCTACTGACTTGCTCCCACTTGGATGAGATACTGTTGGAGGTTCAGGAATATGCACCAAACGATTTGCAACAATCAAATCATCTTGCTCCTCTTCTTCATATAGAGAAAATTCCTGACCTATCTCACCCTTTCTTGGAAATTCATTTTCCAAGAAAATGACATCTCGGGACTCAAATTCTGTTACACTCCCACTCGATTGTTCACCAATGAACACATAACCTTTGGAATGTTCAGAGTATCGTATAAATATACTCTTTTTACCTCATGGACCCAATTTACCATGTTGATGAGACGAATCATGAACAAAGGCTGTGCACCCCAAGGTCTCAGATTACTAAGATCTGGTTTTCTATTATTCCAAAGTTCGTAAGGAGTTGAAGAAACAGATTTAGAGGGTACTCAATTTAGAATATAGGCAGCAGTCAATAATGCATCACCCCAAAAATTGATTGGCAGATTTGCTTGAGCCATCATTGACCTAACCATTTCCAAAAGAGTCCGATTTCTCCTTTCAGCCACTCAGTTTTCCTGTGGAGTATATGGTATGGTTAGTTGCCTAAGTATTCCTTTTTCTTCGCACATTTGTTTGAACTCATCAGACAAATATCACGACCGCGATCCATTCGTAAGGCCTTAACCTTTCTGTCTAATTGATTTTCAACTAATGTTATAAATTTCTTGAAACATACAAGAGCATCAGATTTATGAGAGATCAAATAGACGTGACTGTACTGCGTATAATCGTCAATGAAGGTGATAAAGTATCTACCTCCATGTCGTGCCCTCACATTCATTGGTCCACAAATGTCAGAATGAATTAATTGCAATGGAAATTCAGATCTGGTTCCTGTTCCAAATGGTTTTCTTGCCATTTTTCCTTTTAAACAATTTTCACATGCTGGTAGACCAACCCTTTCAATCTGGCCTAACATGCCTTCCTTGGCTAATCTATCCATTCGTTGCTGTCCAATATGGCCTAATCTCATATGCCATACATTCACATTAACATTTTCATCAGCATATGATGTAATTAAAGAAAAATAGATATTAGAAGAAGTCATTATATTAATAACATCCAGAATAATAAAACTATTCGATACATATCCATAACCATAACACACATCATCCAGATACAACTTAATACTAGTGCCACACATGTTCAAAGTAAATCCAAATCTAAGAAGAACAACTACAGATACAAGATTTCGTCGAATGTCAGGTGCAAAGAGAACATCATGTAAGAGGAGGGTTCGACCATCACGCATATCCAACTTGCATGTGCCTATACCCTTGACTGGTACACGAGAGTTGTTTCCTACATAAAGCCATTTTGAACCTTGCGAAATTCGACGAAAATCCACAAACAAGTCACGATCTTTGGCTACATGGTCTGTTGCCCCTGAGTCTACAGTCCACAAAGGATGAGAATCAGCAATAAAAATAGAACTGGAAACATATGAAAAATGTGAAAGTTTTTCTGTAATTTGTACCTTGCGAGGCTCTTTGCATTCACGAGCATAGTGACCCTTATTGCCACAATTGAAACACTTGATCTTGGCTTTATTATGCTTCTTAAAATTGGTCTGAGAAGCCTTTCCCTTGCCACGATCCTGCCCCTTATGTTTTTTCTCTTGTTTGCCCTTGCCCTTGTGACCATAATTTGACTTACGCTTCTGGCCTTGCCCTCCATGAGAGCTTGAACCAGCCAAATGCACAGCAGTTTCATTTTCTTGAGGCTTTGATGCCTCAATACGATCTTCCTCAAGTTCCAGATGCCTTGTTGCATCGTTGAGAGTTGTAATACTCTCGTTGTGGGTCAGATTCACCTTCATGTGTTCCCATGTATGAGGAAGTGAACGAATCACTGCTTGAAGTTGTTGTTCATTAGTCAAAACATGGCCAGCGTCCTTCAACTCACTAATCATATTTGACATCTCCCTGAGATGTTGCCGCATGCTATGATTAGGACGCTTCTTGTAAGTGTCAAACTTGATGGTGAGTTGTCTCAGTTTTGTAACAGAAGTTCCACCGAACTTCTGCTTTAAAGCAAGCCACATCTCTTTGGCAATCTCATATTGCCTAAACTTACGCATCACATCATTGTCCATACTGCTCAGCAATGTAATGCGAGCAATGGAGTTCTTCTTTTTCCAGGACTCATATGCAGCACTGTCAGTAATGTGCTTTTCAGTTGTACCTTTTTCTGGTTTGATTAGGATATGATTCAGGGCCGTAAGAACCTCTTGTTCTTCCAGGACATACTGAATTTTCATGGCCCAAATCTCATAATTATCGCCATTCAGTTTTTCACCCTTATTCAGTTCTGCCACAATATTCCTAGATGCAGATGCTATTTCACTAAGAAATTACAATTAAATAAGTTAGGACATATCACAATTCTGATGGCTTAATAGAAATTATTTAATACCTAGCATAACACTTCCAATTTTGCAATAACTGTGAAATAATTTAATAATAATAATACCTATAGATTAAAATTGAAAGATCACTATGTTTCACAATCATCTTTTAATTCCATAAATTTTATTATCAGTAATTATTTCACTATGCAAAACTCCCACTAAAAATTATACAAATAATGCACAACAATTTTTTTTTATTAAAAAAAATATTCGGACTAATTATGCATAACAGAATAATTTGATACAGAAAAAATTATTCGGAGTGATTATATAAATTGTATAATTGATTAAACAAAATTTGATTAAAAAAAAACGTATGGTTCTAAAAAAATTTCATTAATAACATCAAAAAATAATTTCATAAAAATAATTTCGATTTTGCAAAACCACTGTTATGTAATATGTATATATAAAATAGAGAATCAAGACAATAACAAGAAAGTCATTGTAGTGTAGTGATAAGATCTTTGTCACATGTTGCATAGGACTCGGGTTCAAGTTCCGAGAATTCTGGAGAAAAAATTGTTCTTTGGATGGTTGTAATTCATTTGGACCAAAAAATTGTCCAACCCAGTTGTATTAGATCCAAAATAAACTAAAGATGCATTGTTTTGCTTTGCATCTCCAATTTCCACTGTACACTACCACTATTTTGCTATGCATCTCCAAAAGATGCATTTAAAAAATCTCCAAAACAGTTCATTTAATCTAAATACGTTTTATAAAATAAAATTTGTATTCAGATTTATCAAATTTACAAAAAAAATTAAATCAAATTTGAAAATTTCTATATAGAAAAATTAATTAATTTTGCAAATCTAATTTATTTTCGAATAAAATCTGAAATTTGTCAAATCAAACCAAAACAGTGAACAAATTTGGCGTTTCTGAAACATAAGAATTAATTTCAAAAAAAATCCGTATTATGTATTATAAATACCAGAATACGTGAAATTAGTTTTCAAACATTATTCTAATGTATAAACAGATTTTACTGAAAATTTAAAACCAGAATACATGCTATAAAAGCTCTGATACCATTGTTAATTAACGGATATAACTTACAAATTACTTCGTTAATATTCGTGCAGAAGCGGATCTTGCGAGCGTAGCAGTATCACTGGTTCTACAAGGAATCACAAGCCGAAGCCGGAAGCCCTGCGTTTTCCACGACCTAAGACCTTCAAGTGTTAACAGAGTTTCTTGGTGCGTTTTTCTCTCTTTCTTGTCAGTCACTATTCTGTTATGATATATATGAGAGACAGAGAGACAAGATCTAGTATATATAATACCAACACACCTCTTCATGAAGGGTCTGCACCTCTTCATAACGGGTCGGGTTTTGGATTCAGGTTTCCCATAACGGGCGTACCATTTAATAAATCCAACAAAAACTGTAGACTGAAACACTTTTTTTTTTAAGATTTTGTTTATTTGATAATATATTTGTTATTTTTACTCGTATTCTGCCTCTTTCTTATGATTAGCAGCAAGAATTTCAATTTCAAACTTCAAATAATTAGTTGGTTGATCAAGAAACCTTGACATCCTCGCCATCGTGGAAGTTCCACTTTTTAAGATAACAAATTGAGAATTTATTGTGACCTAGAAATGTTGATTGATTTAATATTTCTAAAGAAATCATAAGGTAAAATACTCTATCAGTTTAATTGTTTATGCAAATTTATGATAATTGAATTTATTAAGGTTGGTGTTAGAAAGAACCTTATTTTTTTAAGAATTAAGAAATATTTTTTAGTCACATATACTGGCTAATTTACATGTTTTAAACTAAGATGCTGAATTAAATTTCAGCGTGTGTGGTTTTGGAAGGAAATAATTTCGGAGATCCTTTTGAGATTTAATTCAGACATGGTTCCTAATTATTTGAAGAGAGAATTTGGGAGATTCTATTGAGAGAAAATCTTAAGCGTCATTAAGAGGAGGCACCTCCATGCAACCAAGTATACTATTTAATTCGGACTTTCAATTTCCTGCTTTATGCTTCAAATAGAAATTTCCGATTACATGTGAATATATACAATTTAAAAAAGGTAACGCATTTGGTTTATTTGGATTTTGATTGTAACATCAGTACTTTTACTACTTTATTACCTTTTTTACGTGACATAAATTTTGACGATAGGTGTTCCTCACATCACGGTGACGAATAAGATAGCGTCGTGTAACGTAAACGTAGAATAAAGTAGAAATTAGTTCGTGTTGTATGACTTAAATGGACCTAATGAACGGCCCCATTCTATATCGCTCAGATTCTTTGTGTCCGGTTGAAAGCAGTTTAGAGAGATTTCTAATAGTTAACCCGTCAAGAAGCCATAACTGATCCGCTACATTAATAACTTTAGGGTAAATTCACAGGATATCAAACAAATGTATTAAACTGAGTATCTGGCCAAAATTTCAAAAAGACCAAAATATATCCTGATTTCTCGGGGTAAGAAATGATTTTTACATTCATATCAGCAACTTACGATTATGGTTAAGGATATTTTTATTTTCTTGAAATAAAAAATTCAACAATATAAACGGCAATATTCTTTAATCATAGTTATCATATATGATATGATGTGGATGGCTAAACAAGCTATTACCAAAAGGCTACATATTTAACCACCGTTGACATCCATCATCCGTATAAAAATTATAATTGGAAACAAAAAAAAAGAAGGAATCTCTCATGTGATTTGTTTCGTTCGGTTTTTAATCTAATCGGAAAATTTCGATTTAAATGGATCAGTTCGGTTTATATTTCTCAAAACTGATTAAACCGAACAGACCAATGTATATTAATTCGACTCTAATTTTATTGGTGTTATAATAATTTCATTAAACCGAACCAAACAGAACCAAACTGAATTTCAATTGTTGTGTATGACAATGTATTTTTTTCGTTAATAATGGTATCAATAGGTTTACTTCAATTTGTTTGGTTCGGTTCTTAATCGGTTGATAGGTTTAATCAGTTCGGTTTGATTCTATTTTTGAAAATCGAAGAAAAAATTGGTTTGGTCATTTTACTTCAGTTTCAATCGAACCGACTGTTTGAACACCCCTACTGGTGAGCAAAAGAGGTGAATTGAATGAATTTACTTTTAAGACCCTTTTAAGTTTTATGAAAGTCTTTAGATTTGGTATGACTTTCTCTGGTTGGTGAACAAAACGGAGGAAACCGAACTTTTAATATAAATACTCTAAGAGGGGAAAAGAGAAAAGTTTCCTTTTTCTGAAGATGACAATGATTTTTGCTGACCATTGTATGATTATTGTCTACTTTAATTTTCGTATAGGTTGTTAAAGGACAAGCTAAGAAAGGAGACATTTGTTGACTGATTAGTTTTGGTGCATTATTAAGTTCTTACCCATTAATTAAAAAAATTAGCTAATAAGCATTTAGTTCTAACCTGTAATTTTCACTTTCATCAATTAGACAAGTTCTTGTATGGATTTGATCAGGCCATCCAGCATATTTTTCTATTTGAACATCCAAAAAGAATATATAATTATGTCAAATCATAGATTTTGTTTTTCATAGGATTCATATTGATTTAACTTACTGATTGGATTGGCATGAGACCCAACAAAAGAAAAGTGAGGGGATTATTATTACTATTATTATTACTATTATTATTATTATTATTATTATTATTATTATTATTATTATTATTATTATTACTATAAAAGTACACAAGAGCAACAAAAGAGAGCACTTTTTAAGTATTAGATGTCATTTTCAGGCCTTCAGCTATTATATGAAAAATGAGTCATTGTCAATGTGTTTTAGTCAGTTTGTTTATGTTTAATTCAAGTAGTTTGAGAGGAGACAAAACCCCATTTTTAGCTATTATAAAAACGCTGCAAGAGGGTGGTAGTAAATTGTAGAAAGAGAATAATATTGATGATGATATGAAATTGACATCCAGTCAGATGTTTGTTATTGTCATTTTCAGACTATGTCATTGGTGGAGGTTCAGAGTGAGTGTACCTAAATAAGCAATTAGATGAATAATTCAAATGGTATTTGGTGTTAAACCATTAATAAACAAAAGCAAAATTATTTTGGAAAAGATGCTCAACCTAGAATAACTATTGTTTGTGATTAAGGAATGTGGAACTTTTTAAAGATTAAAGTTTGGGTTAAGGAAAGCTAAAAATGAAATTTCATGAAATATATTTTTTGATCAATTTAGATCTTATTTGTAATCATACAGTCATCTAAATTGAATTATATACTCTAAGAACATATACATTCCAGCAATTCAAATGAGTTTCTAAATAACTGTTAACATTTTTTTAGAAATTAAGATCTTTAAAAGTTCTAATTCTCACATCTCTGAAATTAATTTTAGAGTTTTTATTAAGTCACATCAGCAACAAATTAAAAAGCAAAAATAATTTGAGCCAATCATTTGGTCAGCATGGAGTTTATAAACAGTTTCTTAATAAGAAACTTGACTGCATATTTTCTAAATAAGAAACTCTCCGACATTCTTGAAACTGAATTAAAAACTACCACATCATATTAGAAACTCTAATAGTACCAGGATGTAGATGCTCTAACATATGCCTAATGTCTGTTGACTGACATCTTTAATCAATTTAGATCACGTTTATTTTGCCAAAATTATCAAAATTATCAAAACGATCAGATAATCTTTAATGAGTGAGGCTACGGTGCTATGCATAGCACGGATTGGGTCCGTGCTACGGCTCAAAATTTGACTTTTCAAAATCCTAACGGTCGATCCGAACCGTTCAACATGATTATAAAATGAATATGTACTTGCAAATCAAATTTTACATTTTTTAGAATTTTTTTACTATTTTTTTAGATAGGCTGTTTTTAGATGGTCCAGAATGTTCAGATCAAGTGATTTTCGAAAAAATAATTTATGTTGGGTCTTTCGGATCCGTCTGTCATTTTTGTCATCTCATTCTTATTTTCCATTTCGAAAATGAAAGTCTAAACCCAAAGAAAAACAAAAATGGGCCGAACAATACAATACAGCCGGCCCATTACCATATGTCTCTGGTCCTTTCTCCTTTCTTCGAACCCTATGCATTCATTCCTCTTTCTTCTCCTTAATCGCTAAGCCATCTAGATTATAGTCTAGGGCTTTCTCTTTCCATTACACATTTCCACCTCCATCCCATCTCTACTTCTGTAGTCTACCCAAAAGAGAGAAGGTGCTTTGATCGCGGCGGTGAAACGGAGTCAGATGTGGAGACGCTCGGAGAACCAAATCTCATTCTGTAGAGTCACTTACTCCTCCGTTCAACCTCATTGTGCTGCACACCCGTCACTGTAAGCAAATCTACATCTCATATTGTCTCTCTCTTGCATCAAAATCAACCTCATTATGTCACCTGTCTTTTGCTGTCTTCTATCCCCTTTTCTCTCTTACTAAAGGCAAGCTTTGTCTGGATGCATGACATTTAACATTAATCTGAGAACCGGAACTAGGTCACCATTGTTCCTTTCTTTCTTTACCTAATGTTTAATAATCTCTACCTGTTGCAACAGTCAAATTGATTGATTTTGTACTAATAATTCAGTAGTAGTACATATAAAGTCCATATCGATCTTATACATTTTTCATGCTGTGTATGAGGGTCAATTTTACGGTACCCCATAGCATTTTATTCTAAACTATGTAGCAAAATCATGTCTAAGCACAATTTTTTTGAAAATGAACATCCACCCGTCTCAGCTTCCTGACTATTACTTGGCAAATCCAACCTGTTTGTTTGCGTTGGAGTGTGTGCTTGTTTAGATCTCAAAACAGATGTACAATTGGAATTTGTTAGGGAGTGGTAGGTGTCGGAGATGGCTTGGACCATCTAAATAAAATTCTTACAATTAGAGAGGAGCTTAATCAGGCTCACTGGCAGCTCTATTGTAGGTTAATTCTAAAATATTGGATTGCAAACTATGTTGTGAGCTTATATGGCCTATTAGATTTGTTGTCAGTTGACACCATGGGTAAATAGTACTAATTATGGTAATGATGAACTAACTGGTCATGATTGATTCTTTTGAAATTGTAACAAATAATATTGATGACCGTGATGATAGTAAAAATAATAAAGTGAGGCTATGGTACTATGAATAGCACAGATTGGTTCGTACAATTGATCATTAATATTGATGATGGTGATGATAGTAATAATAATAATAACAATGTTAGTAATGATGATGATGATGATGATGATGATGATTTTAATGATGATTATGATGCATACTTTGGCAGCAGAAATCTATTTTTCTGGTCCTGGTAAACTAGGAAGAGCATGAAATGAAAGAATCGTAATTTATGCTTGATGGGGCAATAATTAATGAGCTAAGAGAAACAATTCTATCTTCTTTTTTGTTCTTTTTTTCTCTTGCAATGATTAAAATGGGGGCAATGATTAAAAAGAGAGGACTGGAGTGGATATGAAACTTGTTGCCTCGACATGGATGCAGATTCAGTTGTTATTTGAATTTGGAGGTGTTAATTCTAATGGGACTTTGTCATATAGCAGGAATCTGCTTTTGTGTTAGATGGTGCGGTTTTTGCCCCACAGTGATGGTTTCTAATAATCTACACTTGATATGAGCCCCCGCACCCAACTACCAGTTTTTAATTCTTATTTATATTTGAGCAATGATCAGTACACCACATTTTATGAGAAAACTCTAAGAAATAGTTCTAATCTCATCATAGGATCAGTACACCACATTTGAGCAATGATCTGTTTTGGCACGAATATTAAAGAGGCCCCATGCAATCCACCTCAGGACGGATTGGCACGGATTCTAGTCAGACGGCCAGATTGTGATTGGGGGTGTTCATTGGGTCTGGTTTAGTTGGTTTTCAACTGAACGGAAAAAGTTTGGAGTAAATGGTTCAGTTTTTTGGTTTAAATGGATCGGTTCAGTTGAATTTTTGAATTCGGTTTTCATACTAAGATCATGTTGAGCGGTTCAGATCGACGGTTTGGACTTTAACATAAAAATATAAGTCCATAGTGTGGGCCGTTATGTAATATGCATATTACCATAACCTCAACAACAACAACCAAGCCTTTAGTCCCAAACAAGCATACATCTTGTTTTGTTAATGATTATGATGCCTAATTTGGCAGTAGAAATCAATTTTCTGGTTCTGCTAAACTAGGAAGAGCATGAAATGAAATAAATTAAATAATCCTACTTATGCTTGAATGGAGCAATAATTAATGTGCCGAGACAAGCAATTCTATCTTTTTTTGGGTTCTTTTTCTTTCTTGCTAGTCTTTATAGTATAAATGGGGGCGATGATTAAAAAGAGAGAGGACTGGAGTGGATATGAAACTGGTTACCTCGCATGGATGCAGATTTAGTTGATATTTTAATTTGGGGGAGTTAGTTCTAATGAAATTTACTTTCTCGCATTACATGAATCTGCTTCTGTGTTAGATGGTTCAGTTTTTGCCCCACAGTGATGGTTTCTGTAATAATCTACACTTGATATGAGCCCCCCCTAACGGTCGGTTTATACTAAATTAATTCAAAAATTTATAAATTTTGCATGTAAACACATCACTCGTGAAGTATACCGGTTTCAATGGTTTGAATTTATCGTTTGAAGTCAATCTGATAGGTTTTGGATTAAGCTCTACAAATAATATTTATACTTGATGATGATAGAAATATAATCATGACAATAATGATATTAATTATTTTGAGGGTGCCAATAATGATATTAATTAGTAGGGGGTGTTGTTGGTATAAGCCTCCTTTTCTGACTCAAAACAAGCTTAGTCTTGCCTTTAATGGGGCAATAATTTATGAGTAGAGGAGCAATTTGATTTTTTCTCTGAGTTCTTTTCTTCTCTCTCCTGTTATTCTTTTTATGCTATTAATAGGGGCAATGATTAAAAAGATAAAGACTGGAGTGGATATGAAACTTGTTGCCTCAACATGATTCGGATTGTGTTGTTGTGTGAATTTGGAGTCTGTTCTATTAGAATCCAACTTAATATCTCACACAACATGAATCTGATTGTGTTAGATGGTGTGGTTTTCATCCACAGTGATAGTTTCTCCATTAATCTACACTTGATATGAGCCCCCCAACCCCCTTCACACACACACACACACACTTTCTCTGTTTTGAAGTATTACAACAATTGGTTGTGTTGAAGTTCAATTTTCTCTAAGGTGAGGCTATAGTACTATTCATAGCGCAGATTGGTTCATACTGTGGATCAATATCTCCATTTTCAAAGTCCAAACAATTGATGTGAACCGTTCAACATGACCCATACTTAGCATGAAAATTTCTGCCCCTCGTGCTAGTGGTATTGATATCTTTGCTGACACAAACAAGCATAGGTCTTGTTTTGTTGATGACTATGATGCCTAGTTTATGCTTGAGATGAAAGAATCCTAATTTATGCTTGAATGGGGCAATAATTAATGTGCCGAGACAAGCAATTCTATCTTCTTCTTTTTTTTTATTGGGGGGGGGGGGGGAGGGGGTGGTTCTTTTTCTCTCCTGCTAGTCTTTTATAGTATAAATGGGGGCGATGATTAAAAAGAGAGGACTGGAGTGGATATGAAACTTGTTACCTCGGCATGGATGCAGATTCAGTTGATATTTGAATTTGGAGTAGTTAGTTCTAATGGAATTGACTTTCTCGCATTACACGTCCGAAGGTGGTCTCTGCTTCGCCTCGGCCTTCGTGCAGTCCATGGATTTCTCAGAGGTCATGCAATTAATTGAGGCCACTGGAGAAGAGTCTTCTCATGTAGTGGCGTACGCGCAACAGAAGGATGACTGCCTTCGTGGAGAGTATGAGGTCGTGGCTGGGGATGTGGATGCACATATCCCCTGGGCAACTGAGGCGCTTGGTTGCCTACTTGAGGCTGTCAATCTGTGGATCGGAAATGCCAGGTCCCACACTTCATACCACATGGATCACTATGAGAACCTCTATGCTATCATAACTGGGGAGAAGCATTTCCTGCTTCTCCCTCCTACCGAGGTTCACCGCCTCTATGTTCGGAATTACCCAGCCACTCACTACATTTCCTCGTCGAAGGATAATGGAGGGGAGGTGAAGCTCGAGCTTGAATTGGAAGAGCCTGAGAAAATGGTGCCCTGGTGCTGTGTGGACCCATTTCCAGCATCAGATGAAATCATCGCTGAGCAGAGTTCATCTTTCCCTCTCTATTTCAATGGCCCTAAGCCATTTCAATGCACCGTGAGAGCTAGTGAAATCCTTTATTTGCCAAGCATGTGGTTTCATCATGTGACACAATCGCCAGATGATAACGGGCGCACCATTGCTGTGAACTACTGGTATGACATGCAGTTTTATATGAAGTATGCATACTACAGCTTTTTGCAATCCGTCAACCTTAATCCCCTTTCTTCAGTTGCTTCTACGCAGGGAGAAGATAAGCATGATACTAAACAAAACTGTAGCAGTTCTAATCCTGACTAATTACAGCGTCCTTATGCTTGTTTTGAGTATGCTTAGAGTGTGATGTAAAACAACTTGGCAGCATCTGCCAAGCCATTTAAAAAAAAAAAAAAATTGCAGAATTATGCAATTTTGACATTATCATGTTTATTTAAAAATTGTAAACAATGGAAGAAATGATGCCAGTTATGGCATTGTCGTGTTGCACTGGTATGGGAGAGACATTGATGGGACATCATACATTGCAATTTTGTAAGGTATCCATGTATCAAAAAGTGTACTGATACATACACCTAAAAGAGGGAAGCAAATCTGGTTTGCTGTGTTTGCAGATATAAAAAAAATTGTTTTGTTTGCAAAATGTGAACAGTTGTGTCACTTGAAATTGTCAAAATGTTGTACTTTGTAAAGAAACCCAATTTGCAGGCATGTGAGCCTGAAATTATTAATTTGATAAGAACATAAGGTCATTAACTCTTTTGCTAGGAGGGATCATTAATTTTCGGCATTTTCTTAAACAAATTTGTTATGGAATGATTATGCAAATAATATGTTATTTTCCATTCTCTGAGGGGAGATTTTCTTTTTCTTTTGAAGATATTAGTGACATAGATTTGATTTGTTTGTTTGTTTGAAACACTAAATTTTTTTTTTCGGATACGGGCAAAGAGGAGATTATAGAAATTTAATTACATTTTTGGGAGATTATAGAAACTTGATAAAAAAAAATAACTGGGTGCATAAGGGAAAAGCAAGGGTGTTAGATGCAATTTTACAGGATGCAGGATGTTTGGTTGATGGATTCGGGCCTGTAGAAAAAGTTAGGAATAGATAGCAACAGTAGGATGTCGTTTTATTGATTAGGTGTTGGTTGATTTTTATGTTGCATTGTGTTTGTTGTAAGTATAACAAACCAAGTTTTAATTAGGGTGCGTTTGGATGCAACCCCAGAAATAGTAAGAAGAGTGCTAACTCCAAGTTAGCACTATATCATCTTTTGGACTGGTTAGCAAGAACAACACTAATCTGAAGAATAGCTCTATTCTTTAGCAATCCAAACGTAGAATAGAGGAGAAAAATAGTACATTAACTCAAGAATAGTACTAACCCAAGTGATTCAAACGCACTGTTAATGAAGTGCCATTTTTTTACAAAAAAAAAAAAATCATCCCATGCTTTGTGAATTATATTATCCATGAACATGTGCATCATCAACTCATCATGTATGTATTAGATATGCTCATCTTGGCTTATAATTTTCTATTTCTCTGAAAAAAAAATGTATTTTTATCGACAATATACGCTAAGAAAAAGCTCTCCGCACAACACGGGTTGTAGTTCTAGTTATTAATAAATATCAGGGATTGAAAATTGTAGACCGAAATACATATTTTTTTTAAGATATATGATTGTTTATTTGATAATATATTTGTTATCTTACTCGTATTAAGATGATAGAAATAAGTTCATCTTACAAATTTGGAATTTATTGTGGCCTAGAAATGCTGATTGATTTAATGTTTAACCAAATTATAGGGTAAAGTTTTCTACCAATATAATTGTATTTTGCAAATTTATGATATTTGAATTTATCAAGGTTGGTGTTTAGGAGGGTTTTTTGTTGTTGAAGAATTAAGAAACATTTTTCAATCAATTATACTGATTTATTCCCATGTTTAGAACTAAGATACTGATTAAAATTTATCAATTATACTGATTTATTTATAGTTTATTTGGATTTTGAATGATAAAATAATGTGATCAATAATCATTTAAGGGTAGGCGATTATCCCCGACATTTTTATTAATATCCAAAGTTTAATACAAATTATTAATTATACCCGGAGTTCAAAATTTTCGCTAAAAATACCCAAACCGGCCAGAAAATGGCCGGTTTACGCCCCCCCTAAACCGGCCATTTTCTAGCCGGTTTACTCTTTTTTTTTTTTTTTTTTAACCCGCAAAAACCCCTATATATACCCCTTTTTCTCTCTCTCCTCTCACAATTCTCTCATCTCTCAACCTGATAGGGCCATGTTCCACAGGCCCTTTTTCTTGTTCCAAACTGGGCCATGAAAGACTGGGATTCGGACCTTAACAAGGCCAACCCGACGTCATATGAAAAAGCCCAAAAGCTCGTTAAGCCGGGGCCCAATATGCCGGTCCCAAACCAGAGCCTCAAAATAGGCCCAGGTCAACCGACATACGGGATAGCCGGGAAACGGCCAGCTTAATGCCGATGTCCCAGTAACGGCTAGCTTAATGCCCACGTCCCAGTAACGGCTGACATAACTGCCCACGTTCTCCATAAACGCCCGAGATGGCAGTTATGGCTGGACTATATAAGGCTGTGATTCCCATGAAACAGGGGACACAATTTTCATTAAGAGAGAGATCATACAGGTCAGAGTCCGAATCTCTCGCAATTCACCCCGAGTTCCAACTCGATCCACACCTCGGCCTGCCATTCCTTGGCAGGACGAACCCAGTTCAGCCCAAACCTCCATACGGCCTCGTCTCCCGAGATAGGACGTATCAACCACCGTGGGGCCACGCCTAGCTCAAACGCAGAACTAGATGGCTCGTCCGACCACATCAACTCCGCTCCCACCAGGGGTGACGACCCCGCCCGGGGTAACAATCACACCACCTCCAGGGGTAACATCACCCACAGCAAATCCTTCCCACAGTCAATTCCCGGGGGCGAGGCCTAGTAGCTCAATGGTACGACCTCAGGGTCCTCAACTTGATCAACCTCGCCCCGACGTTACTCGACCTTCACCCACTGAAGGGAACACAACCAGGCCACTCTACGTCGAGCACAATCAGGTAACTGGTGCTTATCAGATACCCTACATACCGTATTACCCTCAGCAAACGCCGCTGTATCACTACGGTGCGACTCCTTACACACCTTACACTCCCACGGGCCCCCAGTATCCTTATGCCGCACCACCTGTGCAATGGGGCCCGGGAGGCGCTCACGGGACGTATCCCATGACAGGTCCAACACAGTGTTCCCAGCAAATACCACTGCGACCTGTCCACCAGACCGTACCACCCGCCGTAGCTGTACCGCGACCTTTGTCTGCAAACCATGTCCACAGTCGACCGGCAAATGTTTCGCCAAGAAATCTGGAGCGAGAGTTCGCACAGGTCCGAACAGGCAATGAGAC
The DNA here is from genome assembly GCA_028015225.1 of Carex myosuroides. NCBI lineage: Eukaryota > Viridiplantae > Streptophyta > Magnoliopsida > Poales > Cyperaceae > Carex > Carex myosuroides. The sequence goes on along the minus strand of CM051470.1, from coordinate 7,124,726 downwards.
GGATACCCCATCACTACCCGACCAACAGGTCCAATCCGAACGCAGGGACCAAAATGTCCTGCCTGCAGGGGTACATCCCGATGTAGGAAGACGCCCGGAAGGTCAGGATGAGAATAGGGGGCCACACCCCGCGGAATGACCACATGCCGAAAGTCCCAGAGCCCACCTTAACAACGAGCGAGAATCAGCTAACCACGGCAGAGGGTCCAGACCATCCCGCAGAGATCAATCTCGCTCCCATAGAGAGCGCGAACGAAGCCCACCCCGAGGTCGGGATAGAGCTCGCCGCGATGACCGAAGAAGGAACCGGCGATCACCAACCCCAACCCGAGGTATCAACATGGCCCAAGTCGAAGAGCTGATCCAAACTAGACTCGCGGCCAAACTAGCCGAACTCGAATCCCAGAAGGCAGGCAGTTACTCTCGGCCTATGGGAATCGAGGACGGCCCCCTGTCCAGAGACATCTACCGCCAATCAATGACGGACTTCAAATACCCAACAACCCTTCCCAGCTTCCGAGGTAGTGGGGATACGCAGGATCCACACAACTTCGTGTACGGGTTCCTTGAGCGACTCCGCCTTCTTAGAGCCACCGATGCCATCATGTGCCGAGTCTTCACCACTTGCTTGACTGGAGAAGCATGGGACTGGTACATGACGCTACCCCGGAGGTCCATCAACAAATTTGAGGACTTCGCGAAACTGTTCTTGGAAAGATATACAATAATCAAACCACCGCAAGCCACGTGCGAGATGCTTTTGGACATAGTCCAGGGACAGCGCGAAAGAACATGTGCGTTTGTCAACCGTTTCATACAAGCATCTCGGCGAATTCAGAACCTCAATGAGGAATTCGCCCTAGCCGCAATCAAGAAAGGACTCCGCAAAGGGGGTCCAGGAACCTTGCGTTACGAAGCCCACATGAAGAAAATGAATACTCTGAGGGAGTTTGTAACCTTTGCGGAGGGTTACATCCGTGCCGAAGATGACAACGGGAGCCCCACGAGGCCTAGATCTCGATCTCCCCGTCACCCAACAAACAAACAGCCAGCTCAGGACAGGTCTCGCAACCAAAGAGAACCTCGGAGAAACCAACCGACCGAGCAGGAACATAAATTCGGCACTAACGGGTACCGGTAACATTTCGTGAGGTACGCACCTCTCACCAAGAAGCGGCATGAGATGTACAACATCATAGAAGGCATGTTCGACCTCCCTCCGCCGTTGCCTGGAGGCATTTTTACGGTACAAGATAACTCAAAAAAAAAATGCGAGTACCACGGATTCAATGGGCATTCCACCGCGGAATGCCTCCAACTCAAAGACATCATGGAGAGACTAGCCCGAGAGGGTAAGTTGGTCGAGTTTATTAACTCCGACTTCTTCAAAAAGTTCTTCAGGAAGTACAACGGCCAAGGTAAGGTTTTTAAGAAACCCATTCCATACAGGCAGGATTATACGGGACCTCGAGTTGGTGGGTCGGTCCCCAAATTAATGTATTTTACTTAGGCCGTGATACATGTTTTTGTATAGTTCTAAGCTATTATCAATATATATATGATATTATTTATGATTGTGCCTCATTTATTGGGTCCGAGATATATGAACGAAAGTCTTTTAAGGCAACGAAATGCGTCTTGGTTAATATTCCCGAGATACACAACATAAATTAATATAGTCCTAAGGGACGACGAATGTTAAACCAGTAACATGGATTTCATTGTTATTATGTCGGAAACATTTATCGAAAACCCCTCGGGGTAACGCATACGTTTTCGCGACATACCTTTCCCCCGATGTTGACTATTTTTGTCAAAAATAAACGAAATGCGTTTATCGGGTCCGAGATATATGAACGAAAGCCTTTTAAGGCAACGAAATGCATCTTGGTTAATATTCCCGAGATACACAACATAAATTAATGTAGTCCTACGGGACAACGAATGTTAAACCAGTAACATGGATTTCATTGTTATTATGTCGGAAACATTTATCGAAAACCCCTCGGGGTAACGCATACGTTTTCGCGACATACCTTTTCCCCGATGTTGACCATTTTTGTCAAAAATAAAGAAAAAAATAGGGGGAAAAGGATATACTATCGAGCACATTTTGCTCGTTTACAAAGGCATTCAAAGCATGAACCGAGATAAATTTTGAAAGAAACAACTCGGAAAAAGCATAATGCGAATAAAGGAAGCGAGTTACATTGAAATGTTATGCTAAACCCCCACATCTCGGGGGTACAAATAAAAACAGTACATATTACAACTTCAAAATCCCCCACATCTCGGGGGTACAAATGTCTTCCTGAGGCCGACGTTGCATCCATTGCCTGACATGGTCCTTCCTATAGTGAAACAACAAATAGTAAGGTTAAGCATAAACTAAACACCTCGGAGGTCACGATAATATAATTTTTTACTTACATTTTAAAGTAGGAGACTTAGTCATCTCGTGAACATCATCTCCACCATCACGAGGTGAATTGGAAAGATCATCCGGATCCCTTGTCTCAGGTTATTCAGTATGGTAACACATGAACTATCGGATACATACCGAGATAGGTATAAGTTAACACATTAATTGTTGGGTTCGTTACAAGACATGCACCCAACATATGCCACACCCGAGTTATTACAGCATGACTAATACACTAACGTCGGTGTTAAAAATCCTCGACACTAAGTACGCTTAGTTGTCTCAGGTTACTCATTATGATAACACATTTACTTCGGGTTACGTGTTCGGGGTAATTGACCGACATGTTTGGACCTAGATAGTACATCACTAACACAGATAACATTTAATAAAGTATGTTTTACGAGTTATCCACCCTCAAGTCGAAAGCATCTCGCTGTTGCATTCCGACTTCGGGGGCTAATGATAGGGCCATGTTCCACAGGCCCTTTTTCTTGTTCCAAACTGGGCCATGAAAGACTGGGATTCGGACCTTAACAAGGCCAACCCGACGTCATATGAAAAAGCCCAAAAGCTCGTTAAGCCGGGGCCCAATATGCCGGCCCCAAACCAGAGCCTCAAAATAGGCCCAGGTCAACCGACATACGGGATAGCCGGGAAACGGCCAGCTTAATGCCGATGTCCCAGTAACGGCTAGCTTAATGCCCACGTCCCAGTAACGGCTGACATAACTGCCCACGTTCTCCATAAACGCCCGAGATGGCAGTTATGGCTGGACTATATAAGGCTGTGATTCCCATGAAACAGGGGACGCAATTTTCATTAAGAGAGAGATCATACAGGTCAGAGTCCGAATCTCTCGCAATTCACCCCGAGTTCCAACTCGATCCACACCTCGGCCTGCCATTCCTTGGCAGGACGAACCCAGTTCAGCCCAAACCTCCATACGGCCTCGTCTCCCGAGATAGGACGTATCACAACCGAATTCTCTCTTCTTTGAGGTAAATTTTTTTTATCTAATTTAATTTTTAATTTATTTATTTTAGGGTTTAGGATTTAGGGTTTAGGTGTTAGAATTTAGAGTATATTGTTGTAATTTAGTGTAAATAGCTAGATTGACTAATATTTAGTGTATTTTGGCTCTTTTTACCATAATTAGGCTGATTTAGCGTAATTTTACCGAAATTAGCACGGTTGACCAATATTTAGTGTATTTTGGTCATTTTTACCATAATTATGCTAATTAAGCTTAATTTTACTGAAATTAGCACGGTTGACCAATATTTAGGTTATTTTGGCCTTTTTTACCATAATTAGGCTAATTAAGCGTAATTTTACCGAAATTAGGTTATTTTAGACATCAGGATGTCTAGAGCACGGCCAGTAGTGGACGAGCCGATCAGTACCAGCAGCACGGAGCACATCAGTCCTCTCCTGTGGATTCCCCACAGCGAGCACCGAGTCTCACTAACTTCTCGTGAGGTACGTTCATTTTCTTAGATTTTTTTTAAATTTTGTTGGGTTTAAATTTTATTATGTTATCACCATGCGGAATACATTTTTCAACGCAGGACATGGGTCTGTTAGATGTGAAGTTGCGGTTTCCTCACATGCAGTATTACGATATGATGGCCCCGTACCTCATCAGCCTGGGTCTCTACCAGGTTGTGGACATCGTGCGGACAGAGAAAAGCATCATCAATGCTTCTCTCATCGCTGGACTGGTGGAGCGATGGCGTCCCGAGACGCATACGTTTCACATGCCATTCGGAGAGATGACGGTGACTCTCCAGGATGTGAGTGCTCTTTGGGGTTTGCCTATCCGTGGCACACCCGTCTGCGGCGTCTCTGACAGCACCAGATTCACAGCCGAGTGTGAAGCAGATGTACGGGCCGGTGCTCCTGCTTCAGCACTGGTCGTGGTCACGGCTACCGGTGGGCCGTCCTATCCCCAATGCGGCGCCGCAATGGGGCGAACCGGATATATGGAGATGCCCGGCATACGGCAAGAAGTGGCACGGTGGCCACAACTACCAGAATCGGACCCACGGTGGTACCGTTGGGATCAGGCCAGTCCGGTCAGAGATCCAGAGTCTGCCATCCGTTCTAGTTGAGTGGACGCCCTACGAGCAGTTCTACTTGGAGCACCTCTTGCCGGTCACGGTGATTGACCAGGAGGAGCAGGCGATGTGGTTCTACCGAGGTCCACTCATACACTTCTGGACAGTGGAGCACCACTACCCAGATCGGGTGCTCCGCCAGTTTGATCGACCGGCATTTATTCCCGCAGACCCATCTTTGCCGATGCACACGCACAGACACCTGCACAGGTAAGTCGTAGTCTATTGTCAAATTTCTCATATTACTTGATGGCTTTGTATTGCAACTAACGTCTTCCTTACATGATGAACCACCGAGGGCGGGTGGATAAGGACTGGTGCACTTATTTTGATGCATACTGCGGGACAGCCCAGGAGCCTCAGTATCTGGACTTCTATCACGAGCCAGATCCGATTCAGCAGACCCAGGGAGATCCTCAGTTGAGGTACGATGCTTGGTACATGCAGATCTGCATGGCCAGTGTCTATCGGCGGGGCGATACTTGATGCCATATGGGATACCGCCGAGCAGATACTCAGGTCTGCCGATGCCCCAGATGAGCCTGAGAGAGACGGAGCCTGGCCGCGCTGGCGCCGGGCGAACGCCGGAGTACCGCCTCAGAGATATTCCCCCTCTCCGTTTTAGTTGTATTTTTACTAGTTTTGTACTATTTATATTTGATATGCTATTTATATTTGATATGTTATTTATGTTTGGTATATTTGGATTATCCTATATTTCGGTTCTTGTGTATGTGTGCTTTTATGGTACTATTTTTATATTTTACAGATAAAAAAAATTATCATGATAATGCTAAACAGAAAATATTACAAAATTAAAATAGTAGCACACCATAAAAAATAAACAGAAAAATATGTTAAACAGCAAAAATAAACTCATCAAGATTAAACCGACATTTTCTTAAAATCCAAAGTTGAATAAAAAGTTTGAAAACCATCGTCTGGGGTTTCAAAAGTTTGAGCTTAGTCAGAAAATCATCATCTGGGGTTTCAAAAGTTTGAATATGAAAATGTGATCACGCCTTGGTTGTAATTAACCAAAAAAAAGGCTGAAATTTTGTAAAAATAAATAAAATATGAAAATAATGCAATTAAGTCAAAATTCACCCTTTATCTATTATTTTACTTTCGAAACGTATCATGTTATAAATTATTTTGAAAAAAAATTCGATTATAAATCGTAAGTCGTAAATTATAGAATGACGTATATCATGTAGTTATAAGAGTATATGTGCTATATTGTTTTATGGCGACATTTTTCTGTGGACTAATACCCGACATTTTTATTAATATCTAGAAGTTGAATAATGGGGGTTAAAAAAAAAAAAAGAGTAAACCGGCCAGAAAATGACCGGTTTAGGGGGGGGCGTAAACCGGCCATTTTCTAGCCGGTTTGGGTATTGTTAGCGAAAATTTTGAACTCCGGGTATAATTAATAATTTGTATTAAACTTTGGATATTAATAAAAATGTCGGCGATTATCCTATACTGCAGCATCTTTACTTCTACTTTTTTACCTATTTACGTGACCATAAATTTTCACGATGGGTGTTTCCGCGGACCATGGTTCTGGCCAATAACATAACGCTGCGTAACGAAAATGTAAAATAAAGTAGAATTTAGTTCGTGCTCTATGATATAACGCTGCGTAACGAAAATGTAAAATTATAATTTTAGTCATGGAATAAATTGAGACTAATTAAGCAATTATCAATTGTGCTTCAAGTGTAAATCTTGATTCTTGATATAACAATTTCCAACAGATTGAGTAATTTTTTTATGCAGTGATTATAACGAATCTTTAACTACCGTTGACGTATTTATTTGAGAAAAGTAATGTCGTCATTATCATCCGTATAAAAATTATAATTGTAAAAAAGAAGAAGAATCACTCTGTTAGTAGAGAATACAAAACTACCACATACATTCCTTCTCTACCCAGTTAAAACTACAATAATATCACTCTGTGAACACTATTTCTAAATAAATCAATGTCCCACGTTCATACTGTCAACAAAACCAAAATAATTGCCAAAAACATGCTGTTCTAACAATCTATAAATGCACTTGTTTATACAAAAGGTAACATTTTTAAAAAGACTAAATGACAAAAGAGGTTTACAATTGGTGACAAATGAGGAAACATTTTTAATTTATGTTATTGTCCTGGACAAGTTGCTTTGGGATTTATTTCCAGTCAGCAGAAAGAGCACTACAAAAAAAAAGGATGAAACAAAATTCCCCTTTTCTACTAAACAATGTCATTTGAGCTCTGCCTTGAAACTAAACACATGGCATGAGATGCACCGATCGCACAAGAGATCACTCGATGTGGGCCAAGCCCATCATCTTCAGTTAAAAACTTAACTTCGACTGGAAGTGGCTGTATGTCTTGCAATCCGGGTACACCAAGTTGGGAGTCTCTAGCATTTCCCCACATGTACAATTTGCCTGTATCTGATTTTGCAGCCAAATCAAAGCATCAAAATATGATTCTTTTGATAAAGACTTGCTCAAGATGCATGCAAGTAGAAATTTTGTTGTTCTTTTTAGGGTGAATTTCATGTATAGCCCTCAAAAACTTCGAAATTATGTATTTTCCCCCCTCTAAAAATAATAATATCATTTTTACCCTTCTAAATTTCATAAATAGAGAAATGAACCATTTGTCCTTGAAAACCGACCAATCAGAATTCTGAAATTTCTTAAACATGCTATAATTTTTTATTATTTTAATAAAGGGTAAAATGGGAACTTTTTAAATTTAATATGATTCCAATTAAAAAGGCAATAAAATGGGTAAATTTGTGAGTTTTTGAAATGTAGAGGGTAAATATAATATTATTAATTTTAGAGGGGGAAATATGTAATTTCGAAGTTTTTGAGGGGTGTACATGAAATTCCCCCTTCTTTATATTGTTCCTCTAATCTTGTCTTGTTTCAAGTTCAATAGGAGAACATGAAGATAAATAAGGCTAGAAACAATCAAATTACAAAAATTGAGTATCAATTGTCACAATTGGCTTCGATCATGGCACCAAATCGTGTCTATGTAAATAAATAATTCGGTACATACCCGAAACAGCAGCAGAAGAGGAGCCACCACACGCTATAAATACAATTTTGTCATCGGACAAAGCCTTTATTACTACTGGTACCCTTTGATTTTGTATAGAGGGTTGACCGAGTTGACCTTGACCACCATGGCCCCATGCGTAAACCTCACCTTCATCTAAAAATATAGTAATACACAAACCATCCAAAATGAGTTGGGAATTCACAAGAGCTTGTAAATACAAATGGGTCCATACAGCCTTTTGGTGAAATAATAATTACCATTAATTTTAAGATTATTAGAACCAGTCACTAAGATTTCTTACTTGGCATTTATCAGATTCCCTTTTCCTAGAAAACTTTACAACGATTTTTTTTATAAATAAAGGAACTTATTGAAAAGGTGCAAAATCAGATTACCTGACAGAGCCAATGAGTGGTAGCCACCACATGCAACCTGAATTATCCGAGTATCTTTTAAAGTCGAAACAGGTTCCGGTCTCCAGTCACTGGAATTATTTCCTCTTCCCAGCTCAAAATTCGAATTAGCTGAAGTTTTTTTTTAAATAAGGATCAGAGATCGGCTTAAAACCATATCAGCAAGGAAATATGCTGACGAAACATATTGCAAATATGTAGAAAAAAACAAAAAGGATCACTTGTAATTTAAAGACAAAAGGAATTCGAGTTTCGCTTGTTACCTCCCCAGCTCCATAATTCACCGCAAGGAGTAAGTGCCAACGTAAAGAAACCACCACAGGCAACAGCTGAGACAGGTACTGGCAAAGCTTTGACTTTTGTTGGTACACTCATAGAACCGGCTTCACCAGGGCCACCTCCACTACCTAACCCTAGCCTCCCATCTCCTTCATCACGGCCCCACGTGTAAACTTCCCCTGAAATACATCACATATCACATCCATGAAGAAAGAAAAATTGATGTTTGCTACTAATTAATTGGAATTAAAGAATCAATTCGACAAGAGACCTTCTATAACTGACATTGATCAAAACATACTTTTTGGAAAGTGCATTTCGTTGAGTTTGATGTATGAGTTTTTTCAGTATCATGGTTTTGGTGCTCTTTCACAGGTGCTTTTCTGGGAAATAAGGGCATGCAATTTTTTAGCATAACGCCTACTTTTTCTACCAAAAGATAAAATCAATAATATGGGGCTAATATTTTACATCAGTGACCTGAGTCCGTAACAGCAGCAGTGTGAGCTCCACTAGTGGCCAGGTGGGTAATTTTGCCATTCCAAGAACCATCTACACGTTTTGGAAATAACTCTCTGTGATACACTGTATGGCCAAGAGCACCAAATCCACCGTAACCCCTGAAAACTTCAGCAAATTTGAGTATTTATCATTACTTGAACAGCCAGGAAGCCTCAAAAGTCAAAAAGTAAAAAATTTGTAGTTTAATATAAGGTAAGCACTCCACAATAATTGCAGGAAAATATATACATCTCTTCTGGTTTTTTATATAACCAAGAGAAATAGCCAAATTATCTGCATCTAATTTTGGAACAGTCAGAAATGCAGAATGTATTGGCATCTTGAATACGGTTACAAATGAAGGGATACAGAGGATGTTTCTGATGTTTTGTAGTGAATTATAATGATGTTTTGCAGGGGCCTATTGATAACTTTAGCATTGTAAGGAATGTAGATATATGTACCATCCTTTTTTAACAGAGCTTAGATAAATGCTGATAGAATTTATCTTTAATGCCAGTAACTCAGTTTAATTTGAGCCAATAATCTTATTGGTACATGCAGTCTGTACCATGTACCCACCAAACATAACCCCGTTGAATTTGAACCAATAATTTCAATGCCATAGATTCCGAGATGATATCTATATTCTATACAAACCACTTGAAAACAGATGCATATAGTGTGAAACTAAATCGACTTACCAAGTGAATACCTCGCCAGAATGTGACAATGCGGCCGAGTGTAAACCCCCAAGCACAACACTGGCAATCCCCTCCAAATTAGGATTTAACCTCGGCACGAATTGCGAAACCTCATCCCCAAACCCTAATCTCCCTCCATCTCCCTTCCCCCAAATCCAGACCTTCCCATCCACAACAATGGCAGAGTGAAACAAGCCACACGAGATCCCCAGCTGAACAGACGATTGCGCTTGCTCTTCTCCAGTTGGAAGGGCAGCTGGAGGGGATGGGAGGCGACCAGCGGTCGGAGAGAGGAGGAAAGAGTTGAGAGGAAGGGAGAGAGAGGCGACGGCGGAGGGGTAAGGACGGAGGTCTCTCTCCAGGGGATCGCCTAACTGACCAGATGCGCCGCGGCCCCATGAGAGGAGCTGGAGAATGGCGGTGGGAGAAGAACTGGAGGGGTCGAGGGGGTAGAGGGTTGGAATGGTAACGCGCGTTTTGGTGGCGAAATGGCGCCGGAGTAAGAAGGGGAGAGCCATCAACTGGAGAGCACCAGTTAAGAAGACCAGGGTTTTATATGAGTTTATGGGCTTTGGATTCTTTCCAGTAATACAAGCGGTGTTTCGACTTTGGGTTGGAAATCTAATTATATGATGATTTGTTCCGGTTTACAAGATTTTAATTAGTCCCACTACTGGAAAGAAAATAACTATATATCATTTACATTGTCTATGCGAGACGACGCTTCAACGGATGACTAAAGCAGACATGATCTTGACCGCACGGGCTGTGTGTTCATTTGTAACTGGTTCGTGCAACCTAGATCTAGGTCGCTGTTCTTTAGTAACAGGGCCGGGGTAACTAAGATAATCTAGGCTTAGTTGTACCCACAGGTCCGGTCATCTAATTATTTTTTACTTAAATCGAATAGCACAGCAGAATGTTTAAATTAATGGTTTGAGTAGAAATTTAGGGATGGCAATGGGCCGTGCCCACGGGTATTTTGCTAAGCTCATGCCTTACTTGCCTGTTACCATTCCTATGCCCGACCTGCCTGGCCCAATCTGATGGGCCTCAAAATCTATGCCCGGCCCACCCATGGGCTTTTCCCCCAATCAGAATGTTTAAATTAATGGTTTGAGTAGAAATTTAGGAATGGCAATGGGCCGTGCCCACGGGTATTTTGCTAAGCCCATGCCTTACCTGCCTGTTAACATTCCTATGCCCGACCTGCCTGGCCCAATCTGATGGGCCTCAAAATCTATGCCCGGCCCACCCATGGGCTTTTCCCCCATGCCCACGCCTGCCTGTCCATGCCCATGGGCTGCTTGTACGGCCCTTACCCGTATGGCCATCCCAGCCCAATAACATAAATTAAACACAATCATATGCACAATATAGAATTTAACATAATCATCACCATAAAACCAATAAATCAAGCTACAACATTATTAGAAATTAAGCTACAACAAAATAATTCAAAGTATTAATTAACCAAGTTCAAGTATCAATTAAGCTACAAAAAGAATAGTCGGTTCTTGCGGGGTTGCCATGATAATATCTATAGGGGTTGCCTTTTTGCCTACAAAAAGAAGAGTATTTTTAATTAGTAAACAACGTTCAGCCATGGTTAGAAAATTACAGCAAGCATTTTGCCTAAGGTTCAGCCATAGTAAGGTTCAGCCATTTTGCCTAAAAAAAAAAAATTATAGCAAGCAACAACAATATTGTGCTTTGAGCAATAGGATTAAGAAATTTGAGTTTAATTACAGTATAGTACAGGCTAATAGCAACAGAAAACCAGTACCGGTACTGGTACTGGTATTGGTACATAAACAATAGTCAATTTAAGACCCATCACCCCCTTATTTTGTTACAAAACTTGAGTCTTTCTCTGTTTATAAATGCAAAGGAAATATTTTGTTTATTTCACATCATGCTAAATCAAGGTACTGGATTCATATTTGAAAACTAAAACGGGGAGATTTTTGTATAAGATTTCTACCTATCATCATAGAAACCCATCCTGATTTTTTTTTTGTCAATGCTTTACATTGTTAAAGAATAACAAACAGGCCAAAAATTAATAGATAATTGTACCTCTAATCCTGTGTACCGTTCCAATTCCCGCTCCGGCTCTAAGCCCAGAACAGTGGTACTGAAAAGATCTCGGTTCACAGTACTCGGTGTAATTCATAATGATTAGAACAGATCCTTCATACAGAGTACCCAAAAGTGCAAAGTCTTAATTGGAAAAAACTTCAAAGATGAATTCCACTTACTGTAGAAAAAAATAGCAATAGAGGGGACGAGATCTTTGATTAACCAAGAGAAAAACAAGGTAAGATATTTTCAATTTGAGAGTATGGTAAAATAAAAAGGAAAAATAGCGGATCATCATTTCCTCGTATAAATTCAACTGGAAAGTTGAAACTGTAAAAAGGTACGAAATTTAAGAACTAGAATATATACCTGATAAAAATTGAAAATGAGAAATGCTCAGGTGCTGCGCTGGGTGCTGCACTGAGCGCTGCGGAGAGAGGAGAGAAGCGCTCAGGTGCTGAAGAGAGCGAGAGAGAGTGAGAGACTGCTGGCCAGTGGCGCTGGGTGCTGACTGCTGAAGAGAGCGAAAAAGAGATCTGAGAGTCTCTCTGAAAGAGACAGAGCAAAAGTTCAAAATTGGATGGGGGCGGCTCTCACAATCAAAACTTACTGAAACCCTAAACTAAAAATCTGTTTGTATTAAAATATAGGCCCAACGGGCTGCCTGTGGGCTTCGGCTTAAGCCCAAGCCTGGTCTGGCCTGTCCTTAGGCCCGGCCTTACCTGACCTATTACAGTGCTGGGCCTACCGGGTAAAGAGCTGGACCAGGCAGGCATAGCCGGGTCGACGGGCCGATGGGCTTTTCTGCCATCCCTAGACATGCCGGTAAAGATTATGAGAAATTTTTTATATATGCTCATCGTAATTTTATGATTTAGATATTTATTCATCAAAAAATTTAAATTAGGTATTTTTAAGAGGATTCAAATACATCTTTTTTTGTCTTTATCGTATCTCGATTTTTTAAATGTTAATAAATTAAAATTTAAACTCAAATATAGGGGTGTCAACGGGTATGACAAGAATCGGGGGAAGCATTTTTATACCCGTACTCTATTTTTATTAGTTATGGTTGTCGGATAACGATAAAACATATAAAACAATAAAACAATAAAACAATAAAACATATGCATTCATTTCACACAAGTATAGTACTTTATTGAAGAAAAAAAATTCTGATCATGCTAAGCACAAATAAACCAATTAAAGTACTCTTTCAATGCTTATTGATACGCCTCAATTATATATGCTTTCGATTAGGGTTTTACCTCTAAAACTGCACCAAATTTCTTGTATTTTAACTTAGTTTAGTATATAATACATCCAAGAACCAAGTTACTACATTTGCCTTGTTTATGGAGAAATCGAGCAAGATGAGCAAAACTGCGAGTTGGCACGGGCCGCAGGAATTCTGTGTGGGTGGCACAAAATAAATTCAACCGAAAAATAAATTTCGGAATTTTCAAGTTTGCTTCAACCGAGTCAGAGAATATTGCGGGTGCTCGTGCGGGCCGCACAAACCCTTTTTCCTTGACAATTTCCAGCCGACTTCTCATTTTGTGCGGGCCGCAGAGAATTTGTGAAGGTCGCACCAATGCCAATCTTGTCTTATTTCGAGATATCTTCTCAGATTTGCTGTCAGATTCGGGTGGATTGCTTTCCAAGGCACGAAAAATGCTATATATTGGCAGGGAGACAGAAGGAGAAGACATCTTTGAACCTAGTTTTAATTCTACACATCTCTATACATCTTTTCTATCTTCTCGAAGTGAATCAAGGCAACTGAAGCGAAGGATTGAAGGTTTCTCGAATGAGCAAAGTGAAGACAAGAGGCAGCGAGCAAGGAGATTGATGTACTATATTCTCTTTCTTGTTATTCTCAGTTTTTATCATGTTTACTCTTGTATTTTTCTTGGATGTTAGCGCACCCATGAGAGCCTAAATTTCCTCTCTAGAGGCTTAAGCTTTAAGCATGAACTTGTGTTAAAATTTATTTTACTTGGATAGTTTTCTTTATGATGATTGTTTACTTGCATGTTTGTTCTTGTTGATTTTATAATTCATGTGATTGTGTAATTTACGTGCTTGTTAATTAGCGTCCCGCTTAGGTTTAACCAACTTAAGATGATTAGAATCAAGAATTGATGGTACCAAATTATGTACATGAATAACTCTAGGATTGAGATTAGAAATGACCAAATTTATTTCTTAGTCCGGAACTTAAGGAACAAATGTTGGATTGAGGTGAATGACTTAATCGTGAAGCCTCATATTTGATTGGGACCCCTAAAATTGAACCGAATATTTGTGTGAATGACTTAATCGTGAAGTATCGGTATTTGAGAATAAACTAGGCTAACTTATGCTTATGGTCTAAATAGCTAGGGTGAAGAACTTAATCGTGAAATCTGAATTATTTAGGCACATCATTAATTCACGAAAATAACCCTTTTTGACATATGAGGATTAGAAACTCCATAATTGCAAACATGAATTTTGAAACAGTGGCCGTACTTGCATTCCTTGTTGTGTATTTATGCACTAAGGTCCGTGACTCCTATTCATTCCTTTAGGTAGCAAGCAGACCCCTCCCCTTTTATGTTTTTATATAGAAAGCATGTGTTTTATAGGTTTCTTAGGCTTCTTAGGTTGTTCGTTTTAATTTCTATATGTGCATTGTTGGTACTAGTACCGAATTTTTTTCCAATATTAACATTAGCACTGTATCAAGGAGTACACTACCGAGGTGGACGCCTATAATTTCCAAATTGTGAAGAAATTCAAACTGAAATTAAGATTTGAGCTTCTGACCCATAATTGTAATATTAATTGTCCCAAATGTCAAATGTGGATTGCTAATTTATATGTTTTTATACACAGTGGGACGGGAAGGAACAGGGGCGGATCCAGAATTTTCGTCAGGGGGGGCAAAAAAATATCGAATCGGGTTTAAATACCTAATCGGATTTAAATCCATTAACTAATTAGGTACTCGACAAAAAATAATGCTGCAACTTATACTTTTCAATGTTTTGACTTGTAATTTCTGATGATTTGACTTATAATTTTAATTAACAATCAAAATTCAACAGATTTATTTCAATTTTAACTCTAAATTTAACTCGAATTACAAATTAAACGTCCAGAGGGGGGCAAAAAAAAATCCAGGGGGGGCAAAGTCGATCGGAACCGATAAATTTCCACTAAAAACTCAAAATCCAGGGAGGGCAGCTGCCCCCCCTGGACTACACTGGATCCGCCCCTGGGAAGGAAGTACCTCAGTAGGAGTTACCAGTGAGGCCTGCTTCGGTGAGAAACTGGAAGAAAGAGGAGGGAAGAGATGTCATACAAGCTGGCTTGCCAAAACTTGTGCTATTTTGTTCTTCTGACCTTGTAAGGGAGAGAAATTCAAAAGTTTGTTGACGAAAAATGGGAAATTAACTCATTATTTATGACAAGTGAAAGTCATCGCCTACCTCCAGAGCAGCGTGAAGGTTTAATGAGCAACAGTCAGCAGCGGATGGTTGAGCAGAAGTGAGAAAGGGGGGAGATAAGTTGGTAATCCGGAAGGAAGATATACGAAGGGAGAATGAAAATGGGAAGGCGCTGAGAGCAGGGAGAGCAACACGTTGCGGGGAGATCACAACGTGGCACTCGTCAGAGTGCGGTGGCGAATAGGTGGGGCATAGCGCGCTATCGCAGAAGGCAGAGAGGTATATTTGGACGTCTTTTGACATGTCGCGTAATACGCTGAAATGGAGAGCGGCAGCACTTAATAGATGACGAGAGATGAGATCAGCTAAAATAAATCTTGTTCATCCGGAGACGATCGGACGGCAGATCAGTGGGATGACAATGTTCATCGCTGACGTCACATGCCATTCAAAATTAAGGATTTATAATTAGTCCCGCTACTGGAAATAAAATAACTATATATCATTTATATTGCCTATGCGAGACGGAGCTTCAACTGATGACTAAAGCAGGCATGATCTTAACCGCACGGGCTGCATGTTCATTTGTAACAGGTTCGTGTAACCTAGATCTAGGTTACTGTTAATCAGTAACAGGTCCGGGTAACTAAGATAATCTAGGCTTAGATTAAAACAGGTCCGGTCATCCAAATTTTTTTGACTAAAATCGAATAGCACAACAGAATGTTTAAATTAGGAGATCGGAGTAGGTCCGATGCCCATCAGACCTACTTTTAGGTTCAACGAGCATGATGACCGTCCGATCTAATTTAAGATTTGTGCGCACGAATATAGAAACAAAAAATGCACGAATTTTAAAGCATTCTACACGAATCTTAAAGCAAATCAACGGTGAGTAAACTCATCGAACCAGAGTAGGTCCGATGCCCATCGGACCTACTCTCAAGTGTTAAATTAGAGCATCTCCAACATCTTACAAATACAATTGCAATGCTGACTTGGCATTTTCTTTTCTTTCTCCGACATGACAATTGCATATTTCCTTTCACTGATAGAGAACCCTTTCAAAATTTGAAAGCTTTCATATGGCTTTCATTTCGCTTCCCGCTTCCACGCTGACAGAAAAAATCGGTCGATCGAGCTAAACAATCTTTCTTCTCAAAAATGCCTTCGTCGCTGCTGAGCTTGTTTCCTAAACACCTCTGCCTTCGCTGCTGAGTAGAAATTTGACATGCCGGTAAAGATCAAGAGAAATTTTTATATATGTTGATCGCAATTTTATGATTTAGATATTTATTCATCAAAATAAATCAAATTAGCTATATTTAAGATGAGAATTCAAATGCATTTTTTTTTTGTCTTCATCATGACTCTAATTTTTAAAGGTTAATAAATTTAAATTTAAACTAAAATATCAAAATAAAATCATTAGATTTGATCTATATTATTTTCTCTATGCACGTATAAAAGATTTTGACATTTTAATTTTATTTTAATCGGAGAGAAACCGTAGACAACATGGCAAGACTTAAAGGCTTTGAATGCGGATTGAGTTTCGTCGTACCATTGGATTTTTAAGCTATTTTATATTTTTAATATTTTAATATTTTTCTAAAATCATTTCTAGAAAAATAGATAGAGTACCTTAGAACTTGAATTTATTAGAACCACGATATTTTTTTTATCTATTCAGAAGTGATTTTTGAACTGGGATCAATAACTCAGATTCAAAATATTTTTATTTTTTTCCAATAACACACCAAGAAATATTTTAATTTTTTTACTGCCGCAAAAAATCCTGCCTGAAAAATGTTAATCCAGATTATTTGTCGTAGTCTTTCTAGTAAATTCAATTCTATTATTAGTCGATTTGGTCGAATATATAAAAATCTTTTTCATTTTTATAGTGGATCTTCTAAAAAGAGAATTTTGTATCGAATGAAGTATATACTTCGACTTTTGTGTGCTAAAACTTTGGCTCGTAAACATAAAAGTACAGTACGTATTTTTTTGCAAAGGTTAGGTTCAATATTTTTAGAAGAGTTCTTTACAGAAGAAGAAGAAGTTCTTTCTTTAGTATTCCAGAAAACAATTCATTTTTCTTTATATAGATCGAATAAAGAGCGTATTTGGTATTTTGATATTACTCATATTCATAATCTAATACATAATGAGACCTAAAATTTCAAATTTTGATAAATTAGGATTCTGAAATGCTCAAATTGATTAAATTGAAGTTGATAGTTTAGTCAACTAAATATTTCAAATTTAGTAGTACTCCATCTATTTTTCAAGAATATAAAAATATTTCTAATATTTCAGTAGAAAAAAATAAAAAAAATCAGAAATCCTATTTCAACTTGATAATCCAGCAGAAATAGGAAATTCATTTCTGCTGGATAATCCAGTGAATTGGTTATTCCTGGAAATTTCCAGAAAACGGATATATTCTGTGAAATTTGAATTTTTGTTATAAATAAAAATTTCGGTATCATATGCATGAAAAATAATAAAACTTCACATAAGTTTTATCATTCATAAAATGACATAAAGAGCAAATATATTCAATATTTAATTATAATTGAGAGAATATCAATAAATATATAACTGCACAAAAATTGATATAAAACATGTCTGTAATTTTTTTTATATTTGAATATTTATTTGAGATATTTAAGAAATAGTGTTAAATTGTAAAAATAAGTAAATTTGGAGGGAGGAGGGGTAAACTTCTTTTAGTAACAATTTCGCTAACTAGAAGTAAAGTTAGATAAATTAAGTCTCCGAGGACAAGCACCGACTAATAGTACGAATGCCATTATGCGAAAGCCAAGATTAATTCACACTTTTGGGTTGTGGCATTTTATAATCAAGATTATAGCAGTTCTATACAATGTTAAAACCAGGAAGGAGCACATTCCATCGAGAGAGACATTTTAGGAAACACCTAAGCGGCAACACCAGTCGGCAATCTGCTTCAGTACACAGAGCCCCACGACAAGGGAGACGAACATGATAATATTAACTCCAGAAAGTTCCTTCTCAAATTCATTTCAAACGCTAGCTATATGAAAGGTTTCAGGAAGCAATTTCACATATAATCTACAGGTATGGTGATTTATTCCGGTTTTGAAACAACTTAATCCCACTATGGGAAACGATAAAACCAGTATTGCATTCATATTGTCTGCGCGAAGTACTTCGATCGCCGAGCTCAGTAGCGTGGGCTTGTAATCCAAGCGGAGGCACTGGATGATTTGAACGGTTGGTTCAACTCCGTGGATCGGATCTCATCTGCTCTCAGTCGGCCCGCCCGTTCCAAGTTGGGCAGTTGATCCTAGCGGCTTAGGCGAAGGCCCAAGTCGACTGGATCGTAGAGAGGAGGGGAATGCGTGAGGCTGGTTTCACAGAGCAGCGAATACCTTCCGCTCTCAACGGTGGAAGGATAACGGGCCCGTGCGGCTGAGATCCACTATGGTCCCAGGAGAGTTCCAATCGGACGGTCATCCTTTTTGCCTGCCCTGCTGGTACGTTTTAATAAAACCTCAATAGGCTTACAAAACAGATGAAATTTGAGATTGAATGTACAAGAGAAGAAGACAAAGATGAGCAAGAATATGCTTTTAGCATCCATTTTGGTACTCCATGCCTTGTACCAGCTCTTTAATTGCTTTCTAATAATGCGTTGGTAAGTGTTTTGCAGGGTATTTGGTATAATCTGAAAACTGGTACCTATAAGTACCAGTTTAATTTGGTTACTGGTATACCTATACAAACTTTCAGGGACTTGATTGTAAAGAAATAGGACAGGGTAGGCATGATTTGTAAAATACCCACAAATTGGTGGACACCTGCAATAGAATTGGTTATAGATTTTAGTTACTTTTTATGTTCTGAAATAATTGAAATTGGTGGTTCATTACGGTACCGGTCAAAACTACCGGAACCAAGAACTTCCAGTTAGGCACCAGATGACTTGTTTTGACTATTGCAATTTGATCTTATGTAATGCTAAGGTCTGTTAATTTAACTTCCGGTTAGGCACCAGCCTATTTTATGTTATGCAAATTTGTCAGTTTTTGGGAAGTCTTAAAGAACAGCTTAGTTTTAAGTAGCAATTTAGTGTCAAGTACAAGTCTGAGTTTGAAAGAGGCTGTTTTGCCTCTTTCAGAAGCAATTTAGTGTCAATTTAGTATCAGAAGTTGCAGTTTTATTAGAAAGAGAGATTGGATAGTTTCATATTTTCTTTGCTTCTTTTCAGTTTTTCAGCAATGAATTTAACATTTCATGAATTAAATAGGCTGTTTTGCCTTTGTTCAAGAAAAAAAAAAGAGTAACAAAATTATCAACTAGCAATCACCAGTAGCAGCCCATCCAGCTAAATGAGGAATAATTTGACATCCTACAATAGTTCTTTTTAGTATTAAGAACTTCTGATGAATCGCTGAATCTTTGTTTATTCCTGCTGATGAATCTGAGATTTTGTTGTAGTTCTTTCCATTTGATTATCTCTGGAATGGGTTTCACCTTCACTGCTGGATTATTAATAATTGGAACTAAATTTTTATAGTTTTTCAATGAAAAATAATAATAGTTAATACTTTCATTCGGTGATTCTATTGTTTGCTTCTTCGTTGGTGTGGTTGCCTGATTCTCTAGTTTTTCAATGAAAAATAATAATTGGAACCAAAGTTTCTGCACATCAAATTGGTTCAAAGCATCAAAGCTACATTTGAGTCCTTTCTACATATGGGAAATGAGCGGCAGTACCCAAATCTGGTATGACATGGTAGCAGAGTTCGGATCCAACAATAACTATGTTGGAACTCAATCTCGGTAATTTATGAATATAACCATCACTGATATAATTTTCATTTATTTCTTAAATCTAAATAAGAGTTCTACATGAATTTGAATCAAGCACCGGAGACTGGTATTATTAGCTATGCCCCTGACTAACAAATACTTTATATAGACAGATTTGATTGGTTTGTTTTCTTTGAATTTTAATTAATTTGCAACTACTACTGATTTTGTATTATTGTTCTTATTGTTAGATGGCTACTAAATCCCCGGCAGTTGATACTATTGCTCTTACTGAGAAAAGAAAATGGAAATGACTCTTGGTACACTTTTTTTTACTAATCTTTTCTAAATACTCCGCCTGACTGTATTTTCTACTTCCTCTATTTAGGTTTTATTTCTCTTTTTTTAAGAATTCTGACTGATTTGGATTTCATTGACACAATTAGTTTGAGCTTATTTGTTTAGGTGAAAACTTCTATACCAAGACAGAAGATTAATTGTAGGTACGTGTACAATGCCACTGTGGGAGGATTAAGGAGATTGCCAAGATTTAGACTTTTTGATTGATTTCAGTTTGTATATACATATTTTTCACTTTCTTTTGTATTTTTCAGATGAGATTATAAGCATGTCGAAGAAGAGAAAATTCTGCCAAAGGGGGAGTGCCGAGAGCTCTAGTAAGCTTACATTTCAATAGTGTTATTTGTGAATCATTTCTTATTTTTTAACATCATCTAATTGGTATGAAATATATTATGATTTCAGATGAAAATTAGTCTTCCAAAGTGGTGGGCCACCTCCAAAGGGCTCTAAAGCAAGGCAATTTACGAACTCTAAGTCTAAGTCTGCATTGAGACGAGTAAGGTCTATTGTTTAGTTTTCGGTACCCAGTTGGTCAGGTCCAACAGCGATACTGGTCGTTTATCTTTATTCCCTTATTTGCATTTATAGGCTTTACTTGTATGTACCACTGGGCCTGAGACATACATTTGTGATGTTACAAATCTGACAGTATGTCCAATTAATTCAAATTATTTTACCGGATTTTTTTTTTTAAATGATTGCAATAGTTATATCTTGATTAACTTGTACCAGCAGTACTTCTCTCGAATTCTGGTTCCGAATGTAATAAGTAAACAGAAAAGGGGGAAAAAATGTCGCATCTGGTGAAAATTTGTAGCCGCAACGACGCATCTGGTGAAAATTTATATGTTTTGGGAAATGTGATATCTAACCTTTCATACAATTTATTTATTATAATTGTTCTTCAAACTTTGCTTTAAAACATACATGTTTAAAATAAATTAATAATATTATTTTATAAAAGAATCTTACAATTAAATAAATTTTGAATGTGTATAAATATTTTTTTAGAACTTTAAATAAGAAAATGTCATTATAAAGGATACTTGTTACTGTATAGATAATTTTTAGTACATCAAAACTGGCACTATTAGCAAATCCCTTTCCTTTTTCCTTCTGCAGAGGGATCTTTCTTTCTTTTTGCCTTTGATTATAATTTGTGCACGTTTAAGATTATGTACTAATCAGAAAAAACCAAAATACAATGCATTAATTAGTACTGGATATTATATAAAAAATATGGGTTCCCCAGTCTTTTCTCAATATGGGCCCACTTGTTAGTGGGCCCTTAATCTTACGCTACAGACCCCATTACAGATATGTCCTGGTCAAAGTTTGAGTGTTGTAGGCTTGTAGCCCTGCCTGCTGCGGTGCTGCCTGTAGGATAAGATATTAAGAGCAATGTTCAACACTTCAACTGTTCCAAGTCAAACATATAGATGCGGCGTCTATACTGAGAAGTGCGAACTATTTCTTACATGTTTCCCCCGCCAATTTATATAATTTATAGATTAGTGCCGCTGAAATTTTGCTTCATATTTATTTTCTTACCTGATTGGTGATAACTAGGTTTTATAATTAGTTCTTTCAACCATAGTAACAAATCAAAAGTTCGGGTTCGGTTCGGCGAGGTCGAAAATTCGTGATTCGGATATAATTCGGGTATAATTCGGAAATGATTCGGTACAACAAGGAAGCAAAAAAAAAAATACTTCAAAAAAAACGTAAAAAAAAAAATATTTTTGAAAAAATTCAAAAAAAATAATTTTTTAGCGTTTTTTCGCGTTTTTATCGCGAATAATTCGTATCTCACGTTTTATTCGCGAATAAAACGTATTATACATTTTTCCGCGTATAATACGGTGTTCGGTGCGGTTATGTTGAAAAAACGAATTATTCGCGAATAATTCGCGAGTTATGTCACTATGCTTTCAACAAGCATAGCTGCATAGGCCTTTTGTTTATTCTGAAAATGTGTTGTCAGTAATTTAGTACATCAAAACTGGGCACTATTAGCAAATCCCTTTCCTTTTTCTTTCTGCAGAGAAATCTTTTCTTTATTTTTGCCTTTGTTTATAATTTGTGCACGTGTAAGTGCTTTACTAATCAGAAAATATGACCCTGTAAGCAACGCTATAAAATGGCTTCCCAGTCTCTTCCTCCATTGCTGTGCCGCAACTCTCATCGCTTCCCATGGATTCTTCTCCGCTTCTTCTCTTCTCCATTATGTTCCTCTCTTTTCCTCTTATCTCCTTCTGTCAGAAACCCCATGCCTTAGTCTCTCCAGTTACCAAAGATCCATCCACCCTCCAATACATTACCAAAGTGTACCAAAGGACCCCTTTAGTCTCTCTCAACCTCGTAATGGACCTCGGTGGCCGGTACCTCTGGGTCGATTGTGAAAAAGGCTATGTCTCCTCCACGTACCGACATGTTCGATGCGGATCAGCTGAGTGTTCTCTTGCCAATTCCTATGGTTGCGACAACAGCTGTTTCTCGAAACCTGGACCATGTTAGAGTGTGAAATTGAAAGAACATATATATTTTATACTAATTGTCAACTTCTAAATTTGTGTTACCTAAAAGCTTGTCAGGTAAAGTTTGGGGGCAGTTCCTGATTCTGATGATCTTCCTTGCTATTGAATCATGATCTGGAAAATTTGCTCAACCCATTATATTTTGATAGTACACAATTTTAAAACAATCAACACATTTTGTTCATTATCAAGGTGCATGTAACATTCATTGCCTCCATTCCCCACTTGAAGAGCAATTACATACATACATATATATATATATATATATATATATATATATATATATGGTGTTTTTTATTGACAATAGCCTTTAATTTGATATCAATCAATCTGATATTCTGATTAGATTTAATGACAAGGTACCTTCTCTCCTAAATTAACTTTATTAGGTTGCAATAACAACACTTGTGGAGTCTTTCCAGAGAATTCATTCGACCATAACAGCTATGGCCGAGAACTCGCCACTGATGTCTTCTCCTTGCCATCCACTGACGGATACAAACCGGGACCTGCTGCCACCGATCCCCATTTTACTTTTTCATGCGGGCCCACAGCCCTTCTTCAAGGCCTCGCACATGGAACCGTCGGCATAATTGGTCTTGGCCGTATCAAAATCTCTCCACTAGAGCAGCTAGCGGCAACTTTTAGCTTTCAGCGTACATTTGCAATCTGCCTCTCTAGTTCAATCGGATTTATGTTCTTCGGCGGTGGGCCCTATGTGTTTCTCCCTGGCATTGATGTGTCCAAATCTCTCATTTACACTCCACTACTTGTCAACCCTGTGAGCCCAGCGACAGTCTCTTTAAAAGGCGAGAAGTCGACCGAGTATTTCATTGGTGTGAGAACCATCAAAATAAATGAAAAGCCCGTCAAATTGAATCAATCTTTATTAGCCATCAACAAAAAAGGTTTCGGTGGTACAAAAATCAGCACTGTAAATCCTTACACATTGCTCGAAAGTTCAATCTACAAAGCGGTGCTCAGCGCATTTGCAACCGCGCTGAGCAAAGTCAAGCGAGTGGCACCTGTGGCGCCATTTGGGCTGTGTTTCGACGCGAAATCAATCGGAAGCACCAGAGTGGGGCCCGGGGTGCCTGCCATAGACCTGGTGCTGCAGAGCGAGAGCGTCTACTGGCGCATTTTTGGAGCAAACTCGATGGTTGCGGTTAGTGACAAAGTGTTATGTCTTGGGTTTGTCAATGCTGGGACGTTCACGAACCCGATGATACCAATTGCAGGGTCGGATCAGATGGCATCAATCATAATAGGGGGGCACCAGTTGGAGGATAATTTTCTGGTATTTGATCAGGCTAAATCTAGACTTGGGTTTAGTTCCTCTCTGTTGTTTCGACAGACCACTTGTTCCAACTTTAATTACACCACGTAAATTTGTCATGTAATTATATGCAATATGTATCAGTTTTTTATCTTTGTGGGGACATGGGAATTTGTTTATTAAAATTTAGTGCTGAATTTTTACAAAATAAAAATTATTGCTTTGCATTTTACCTGTGTCTATTTAATAAGCGAGATTACATATATAAGCTTAGTAATAAATATTCCGTGTTTTCTGTATCTCCAAATTAAATTATCATAATGTTTTTAATTATTACTTTAGTTAGTATTGTCTTCGTCTACTGTTTCTAAAAAAAATTAAACGAATATTTCTCTAATTATATACAAGAGGAAACTGGGACATTACCACCCAAATATACTCTTCACAAATTATCAAAGCTTGGTTTAATTAGTTTTTTAGATATGTTCTTTAGCAACATTATTTTTTTAACTGGAAACTATTAATTAACTGGATCCGTTCTCTCGAAGAAAGCAAGTTTGTCCTGTGATAGCCCAGCCCAATAGATCAATATTATCAACATTTAAAAATTAGAGAAAAAATTTAGTGTGCCCGTACAAATTTCTAATATATTCAATTTTCTCATTAAAATATCATAATATCCAATATCACCATAAAAATTTAACATTATTTCTTTTATCCCTTTTATTTATTTAAATTGTTATTTAATTGTTTTAATTTAATAGACAAAAATATATTTTATTTTAAATGGAGTAAATGGAGAGGTTCCTCACTATCAGGGGTTGCTTCTGGAAATTTAGTGCAGAACACACTAGTGGTGATAGTTAGAGTTGAATCATGGCGAGTGATGGTGGTAAGAGCACTAGAAATTTGTACGAAATGCTCACTAATTAGAGTGTGCCATTAAATTTGTGATGTGATGATTATTATTTCTCTTTTATAGAGAAGTCTAGGGTCTCAACCAAAACTTAGTGTATGTGTGTGTACCAAAGTTAATTCTATGCATGATTACTTTGTTTCTGACAAAAGGGTTTCTTACAAGCAGGGGCGGATCTACGTAACCATGCTCAGTTGTGAAGGGAGAGAGCTGAGTTGTTCATGACAATTAGGCGTTAGTTAAGACGGGCGGATCCAGGATTTTCGTCACGGGGGCAAAAAAATATCGAATCGGGTTTAAATATCTAATCGGGTTTAAATCCATTAACCAATTGGATACTCGACAAAAAACAATGCTTCAACTTATATTTTCGAATGCTTTGACTTGTAATTTCGGATGTTCTGACTTATAATTCTAATTACCAATCAAAATTCAACAGATTTATTTCAATTTGAATTCTAAATTTAACTTGAATTACAAATTAAACGTCCAGAGGGGGGCAAAAAAAATTCCAGGGGGAGGCAGAGTCGATCGGAACCGATAAATTTCCACTAAAACTCAAAATCCAGGGGGGGCAGCTGAGTTAAGACACCTTAGCATCAGTGCTTACATGTCATCTGACGTGTCGAGCGTAGATTAATTAGAAGTAATTAGTTAGTCAATTTAGTTAATTCTTTTTAGATTGTAATCGCCTATAAGGCCAATGCAACCATGGAACCAATTACGTATGAAATTAGAAGATTTGAGAGAATTTCTGTGTGTTCTTGTTACAGTACCGCTCCGCGATTATTGTAATTCTACCAAAATTGTTGTTATTTTTTAGAATAACAAGAACTTATTATTTTCTCATCGAATCGTTGATTTTTGTTGAGATTTGTGTATGAAAAAATTTGAACTGTTGAATGAGGAAAAAGTAGGTTCCTGTTATTCTAAAAGAATAACAATATATTCGTACTCTGATGTTTGACACTTGCACTAACCGTGTCAATTCCGTCGGCTCGTGGAGTGATGTAATATATAATTTTTATTTTGACATATAGGTCACATCTAAATAGTTTTATTTTAGTATATAAATTTTAGAATTTTTGTTATTAGAAAATTAAAAAGTGGAGATATTATTGAGGCACAAAAGATAAAGACATTTGAATCTCCTCTTATATTAATCATGCAATGTAAATAACAACAACAACAATTAAGTTCTTAGTTCCAAATAAGTTGGGAATCATGTTATATAAATAAAAATAAAAAATAAGAATAAAAAACACACCTTATGAAATAAAGAAGCAGTCAAAAATTCATTTAATAATCTCTTATTACCATTCTTCGTAAGTCATGGGCTCCCTTATTATAAGATGAGAATGATTAATATAACATTTCATATAATTTTGTAATTAATAATTTATGAAAAAATATTTAATATTTAATATTTTTTTAAACAATGAGTGAATATATTTTTATTATATTTTATGATATTACTGATATATAGTATATAAAAAAAATAGTTTTTAAGTTAAATTATATTAATTATTTATCTATTTAATTGTTGTACGTTAATTTTAACAAATATTTACAAATAAATATAAAATACGAAAACACTAATTTTATACGAATAAAAAATATCTTCATCCTACTCGTATATTGTCATTGACATCATAATAACAATCAAATCATATATTTAATTAATAAATAAATTGACAAGGATTATGGAATCCGACATTTTTATTAATATCCAAAGTTTAATACAAATTATTAATTATGCCCAGATTTTCAAACTTTCGCTAAAAATACCCAAGCCGGCCAGAAAATGGCCGGCTTAGGTACCCCAGTAAACCGGCCATTTTCTGGCCAGCTTACTCCATTTTTTTTTTTTAGAGAGACGCTATGAAGATCAAAATATTGAAATTTAACACTGAAAATTTGAAATTTTTTGTTTAAATTATTTGTTATATTACTTCTTTTGATATATAATTAGCATATTTATACTAAAATACGCTAGATTAATTGAAATTATATTGAATAACACTATATTATGTTAAATTACGCTAAATTACATTACATTACGCTAAACTACGGTAAATTACGCTAAATTACAAATGAATAGGGAGGATATTTTCACTGAAAAGGCGAAAAACGGCGATGAAACTTCAAACGGTCATAAAACGGCGCTCGAGTGTCCGATTTCAGCAAATGACCACTTTTCGGAAAGCTTGCGAAAATGCGCATGCGTTCGTGCCCGCTATGCTGGATTTCAAAATTCAGAATCACCAAAAAACAAAGAAAAGAGCCTCAAAACTTGAGTTGAAGTTTCCGATTAAGATTTTCATTTCTACATTCAATCCGAGTAGCTCAGTAAATTAGTTACATAATGAACTTGCAGATTACCAATTTTTACTATTTTTGGAAATTTTTTACTATTTTTTATGATTCATGAAAGATGAGCAAAATCAGTCTACTATAGCGTAATTTTGTGTAGTTTGGTGTTTTTTTTACTGTATTTCAGCATAATTAGCGAAGTTTTGTAATTTAACATAATTTAGTATAATTGAACATAATTTATTGTAATATAGTGTAATTCAACATAATTTCAAGTAATCTAGCGTATTTTAGTATAAATATGCTAATTATACATCAAAAGAAGTAATATAACAAATAATTTAAACAAAAATTTCAAATTTTCAGAGTTAGGTTTCAATATTTTGATCTTCATAGTCTCTCTCTAAAAAAAAAAAAAAAAAATGGAGTAAGCCGGTCAGAAAATGGCCGGTTTACCTAAGCCGGCCATTTTCTGGCCGGCTTGGGTATTTTTAGCGAAAGTTTGGAAATCTTGGCATAATTAATAATTTGTATTAAACTTTGGATATTAATAAAAATGTCAGTTATGGAATAGCAAATTTAGAAATTGTGGTGAATTCCAAAAATTATGAATTATTTATGATAAATTTATTTAAATATGAAGTTTAAAGAGGAAAAAAACGCAAGTTTATTTATTATAGAGTTGATTAGATTGAAAGAATGATGATAAATCAAACAAGAACAACATAGAGTCCATTATATTTCTATAGAATGTCCTACCTTAAATTTCGTTATTGACATTCTATAGAATGTCCTACCCTAAATCAACCACACGGAAATCAAGCCCACATCACTAACTCCACAAAATAATCAGCAATCAGTCAACGATGGAACCCGATTGGTCTCTTCTCCCACCGGAGCTCCTTGAGGCGCACCTCCCTAGCCGACTATATACGCTTGAGTGCTGTCTGTCGTACCTGGCTATCTGCCTGTTCCACGCGCCCCAGCCACCTCCCTCTCCAACTCCCATGGCTGATGTTGCCTTACCAATCCGACAGTAAAGGTAGTGATGATTCCACCCGTCTCTTGTACGATTTCGCCACTTCTAAAATCTACAAGCTTGACCTCCCTGAGACTCGCGGGGTGTCTATATGTGGATCTTCGCACGGCTGGCTTGTCCTCGAGAAAGATCAAGTGGTGTCCCTGCTTAATCCCATCACTCACGTCACAATTCCACTTCCCCCATTCACTGGACCTCCCTCTACTATTGGAATTGCTCCCCTTGATGCATTAGATGCTGAACATTTCTTTGAGAACTGGGAAGCTGATAAATATACTATTAACCCTACTAACCGTGTCATGGTTTGCAAGGCTATACTGACATCAAGTCCACTGGATCCCAGTTGCATGGTTTTTCTTTACACTGGTAGCAAATGGCAGTTGGCATTTGTAAAATTGAGGATGAATGTTGGACAGTGATTGAATTTAAGTGCATTGTGCCTTTGGCGTGGGATATTTGGGATTTCACCTATAACAATGGTTTTGTATACACAGTTGATATTGATGGACTAGTAACGATGTATAACCTTAATAATCCTTCAAAAACATGGTTGGGTGGCGACATTGGTATAATGTACAGACATCTGGTCGAAGGGGTATCTGGGGACATATTGCTCATTTATAACGGACATCATGTTAATGAAGTTTGGAAGGAAACTGAGTATACAGTGTACAAGTTGAGCAATGATGGAGAACCAAAGTGGATTGAAGTGATGGATGTAGGCCAAAATGTGCTTTTTGTGGATAGTGATTACCGTGCATTGTCCCTCCCAAGTCCCAAGTGCTATTTTGCAATTGCTAGGATGGGTTGCAAATTGTTTGTTCTATGACTCAGTAAGGACACAGAAGCCGAACCAACAAGACAGTTTGGTCACATTGTATAACCACAACATCAAATTAGCCAGGCTAGATGATGGAACTGTTATTGATATAACAGGTGATTTAGGCTCATTTCAAGTAAATAGGCATTGGCAGAAGTCTTTATGGCTAACACCGAATTTGCTCTAGTTGCTTCCTTAATAATGATAGACCGAATGTTTTTTGTAATTTTGGGCTGGTATAGGAATATCATCAGATAATCCTTCTATTAGACTGTTCCATTTACTTACTGTTGTTCATGCTTCTTCCTGCAGCACGTGAAATGGAAGCTTATATATGTTTTTGAATATTGACGTATTGTACCAAGCAAATTAAGCTAGTATATTTTCTTCTGTGTCATGATATTCCCTGCAAAATTTATCTGATTTGGTATTATTAATAACATGCTAGAAATCAATATTGTGAAGGCTGCATTTGGAATATTGTGAATTAATATGCAATGTTACATGCTAGAAAGCAATATTGTGAATAATGGTTGCTTGGATACTTCTTCTGCAGAAAGGTTTTAAATTGTAGTGGTAGCTAGTGTGCCGATTTTTTTATTAATAAAAAATAAAATAAAAATATATCACGAAAGGATATCATTTTGGTGAAAAATCAAAATATAGGAAACGGAATGGTTTATCCCGTCCAGACACTATAGCTGGACGGGATAAACCATCCCGTCCCGTTAATCTTGATTTTAATTAGCAATCTAACTAAAAAAAAAAAACTGGACGGAATAGACCATCCCGTCCATCACTGTAGCATTTTTTTTTTCATTTTCTTATACGATATCAAACCCCAAAAAAAAATATATATATATATATAGAGAGAGATGGGTTATTGTGCTTTGCAAAGTAAAATACCCTCTTTATTTCGGGCCATTTTTTGCATTTTGAAAATCCAAACAACCGATCCGAACCGTTCAACATGTTCTAAATATTGAAATGTGCTTGGAGACTAAATTTTACATCTTTTGGAATTTTTTTACTATTTATTAAGCCACTTTGAAAATCGCTGATCCACTGTGAACAGTAAAAAACAGTAAAATTTTCTGGACCACTGGATCAGCGATTTTCAAAGTACTTAATAAATAGTAAAAAAATTCCAAAAAATGTAAAATTTAGTCTCCAAGCACATTTCAATATTTAGAACATGTTGAACGGTTCGGATTGGTTTTTTGGATTTTCAAAAATGAAAACATGACCCAAGTAAACCCATTTACTTCGCGAAGTACAATAACCCATCTCTATATCTATATATATATATATATATATATATATATATATATATATAGAGAGAGAGAGAGAGAGAGAGAGAGAGAGTGGCTAAGATCAAAGTGGTATGACCAAGGCCTTTGGTGCTACCAAGTCGTTTTTGGATTTTCAAAGTCCAAATGGTCGATCTAAACCGTTAGATGTGATCTCTATATTAAAATCTGCTTGGAGACCAAATTTTACATTTTTTGGAATTTTTTTACTATTTTTTAAGCCACTTTGAAAATTGCTGATCACATGGTCCAGAATTTGGTTGCACTGTTTTTACTGTTCACCCGGATCTGTCATTTTCAAAGTGACTTAAAAAATAGTAAAAAAATTCCAAAAAATGTAAAATTTGGTCTCCAAGCATATTTTAATATAGATTGAACATCTAACGGTTTGAATCGACCATTTGAACTTTAAAATTGCAAAAACTAATTGGTAGCACCAAGGCCTTGGTCATACCACTTTAACCTTAGCCACTCTCTCTCTATATATATATATATATTGCTACAGTGCTGGACGGGCTAATCTTATACGATAATCAATCCCGTTTTTTCTATATTTCGATTTTCCAGCAAAACAATCTCCTTTCACGATATTTTTTTATTTTATTTTTTATTAATAAAAAAATCGGTCTAGTATTGAATGTTGTGTATTGAATGTTGTTTATGTGGTTTGGTAAAACATTATTCAAAAAAGTAAATTACTGGCCGAAGGGACAAGAATATATTTTTTTTTTGCTTTCAAAAGCCCGTAGCCAGGATGGACGGAATGAACTCTGTTGTTATTTTAACTATTCAAAAATTTTCATTTGCGAGATCGATAAAGAAATTTTTTTTATGCACGAATTTCAATAAATTTGATGATTGGAATTGAAAAAATAGAACTCTGTTTTTCCATTAGAATAACAGCAGAGTCGTATCAGGAGGGACAAGAATTTCTTGTCGTGTTGTCAGGTTAGCCGGATGACAGGAGATTGCTCTAGTCGTTATATCATTACATTTTTTATACACTATAAAATGGATAAGAATGCAGGCCTCCCCTCTCTCCCATAATAAATAATAGCCATAAGATCTCTGTCATCACAAAATTATTGGACTAAGATCTGTCAAATTTTTCATAACTTTTTTATGATAGGAGTTTATTAGCAATATAGTTTGACAATTTCGACAACGGTAAAAAAATATGAAAAATTGACAAGTAAATTAAAATTATACTTTATACACCTTATATACATATAAAAAAATAATAAATTTATATAAGCTTCACCAATTAATATTTTATGGTCTTGGATGGAATATCAAATAATTTTAGAATATGTTAAAATTGATACACAATTAATTTATAAAAAAAATTGTCTGTAATTTTTTATTTTTTTAAATAAATCGAAAACTTATTGTTGAGATTATCAACATGAAAATGTTTTGACATGAAAATCCTAATCTTTTATTTATTACTCAACGTCCATTAATTGAACAGCGTGTAAAAAAAAATAAAAAGGAACGTAAACGGGTTGAAGATTTCAATTGCAACACCTAGTATTGAATAAATGATCCCAGGAACTTTTGTTGGCTGTGACGTGCACTACGTAATGGATCCACCACCACGCAAATTGGGATTTGACCTTGGTAGTTGGTCAAGACTTCATTCTTTCACCGAGTCCAGTGCCTGATTTTATGTCTCTCTGTTGCCTGTCGATCTTTGAATTATGTAATATTTAGACAACATTGCGATTGCTTTTCAGACAAGCACTAAAAGATCCTTTACAGAATCGCAGGCTCTACTCTTGATTTTTTTTTTCTGTATTAAGAAAATAAAATTTTAAATCATCACATCAATATAATAATATTCACTAAATGTATTTGGATGGAGGAGTGAGTTAGTGAGAATAGTAAGTTAATCTTAAATTGAAAATAGTAGTTATTTTGTTGAGTTAATAAAATAGTGAGTTAATCCACAAAAAATAAACAAAGAATGGTAGTTCTTGATCCAAATGTGAGTTACTACAAAAAAAAAATAGTGTTATTCTTGAATTAGCTCTATTCTTGCTCCAACCAAATTCACCCTTATAATTGAATAACAGTAGCCTGCAGAGACTCAGACTCCAGAATCGCAGTGGCCTGCAGTGACTACATAGTCGGTTCATACTACGGATCTGTATCCTCTCAGGTACATGAAGTTACAATCAGAAGAAAAAAACGGTCCTTTTAGTTCCAATCGGATAAAACGAATTTTGATGCCTATTGTATTGTAGTTATAGGAAGTTCGTTTTGAAATTTGTGCGAGAGATAAAAAAATCTGGATTTTCTAATTGTACCCTAAGATAATCTGAGAGGATACGAATTCTCATACTACATCGGCTCCCATTGTAATCCACATAATGAACATTGATAATTATGTTATGATATTGATAAATATCATAACAAGAATCAGTGTAATTTGAGAAGGAATTTTTCAATTTTATGATTTGAGCGATGCTCCGAAATAAATTTGTGAAGCAGTAAAGTTGGAAGAAAGAAATGAATTTGTTATTTTCATCTTTAATAACTGTCTTTATAATATTTTCTGAGTCTATTAATTTATAAGCTCTTCAATCTTATTAATCTTTTGGGAGAACCTAGTTATCTCCCGGAATCCATCTCCCATTTTACCTCCAGTCAATGACTACTTGGGGAGACCACTTATTATTTGGGGACCGCCTAATATCTGAAATATTTTACAACTGGCGCGCGCAAGTATTCATATATAATAAATGAAGTATTCATCTATAATACATCAAGTATTCACACCTAAGATATCAAGTATTTAAAAAAAAAACTGGACACATCATTCACCCATCTTTTACACGTTTTTAGAGTTGTTTTTTTTTCTCCGTTCAATCTAACCAATATTTCTGACGATCTGTGAGGAATTTTGCAAATCTAAAACCACCAACGTCTTTTACATAAATTTCTCTTTCAAATGTGATCCATGTTGACATACTTTCGAGTTGTCTGTTGCACAAGTATTCACACCTCGTCATGCAAGTATTCATCCCTCATCGAGCAAGTATTCATCATCGTCGTGTAAGTGTAAATAATTCATGTATCAAGAGTATTACAAGTATATGTGCATACCTCGATTAATTTTACAAGAGCGCGCAAGTATTCACATATAATAAATCAAGTATTCATCGATAATACATCAAATATTCACACCTAAGATATCAAGTATTTAAAAAAAAAACTGGACACATCACTCACCCATCTTTTACACGTTTTTAGAGGTGGTTTTTTTTCTCCGTTCAATCTAACCAATATTTATGACGATCTGTGAGGAATTTTGCAAATCTAAAACCACCAACGTCTTCTATACAATTTACTCTTTCAAATGAGATCCATGATGACATACTTTCGAGTTGTCCGTTGCACAAGTATTCATACCTCGTCATGCAAGTATTCATCCCTCATCGAGCAAGTATTCACCCTCGTCGTGTAAGTATAAATAGTTCATGGAGGTGGGAGACGGAGGCAGAGGTGAGAGAGGCGGAGGTGGAAGTGGAAGAGGGAGGCGGAGGCGGAGGTGGAGAGATGAGAGAGGGAGGCGGAGGCGGAGATGGAGATGTGAGAGAGGCGGGCGGAGGCAGAGAGGGAGAGGTGGGAGAGACGGATGGAGACGGAGGTGGAAGGTGGAGGCGGAGGTGGGAGAGAGAGGAAGAAAGAGGAAAGAAATAAAGGGAGAAAATTTGATATTTAATTTGTAGGGACTAGTAGATAGTTAGAATTTGTAATTATAGTTAGAAGATAGAGTTAGTTAGTTGGGGATAGATAGATGGGGAAAAATATAATTACCTTAATCTTTTTTTAAACCCTTAAAATCTTATTACTCAATTTCGGATTTCCCTATATTTTATAAGAAGAAGAAAAAAATATTTGAAATTAGTTTCAACTGACAACTGCCTAATTGGCTAAATCTCCTCTCCATTTGGTTCTGTGCCTTTCCTCCATTTGTCTGTTGTGGACCTTAATCGTCAGTTTCCATTCCCTTTGCATAACAATGGAGAGAGAGAGATCCGTCAAACGGGATCCATTCGTCAGTTCGATCTCTTCTATCACAGCACAGTCGCGCTCAAATTTCCTATTAGAGAGCTTCTGACATGATACGGTGTGATCTGGTTGTCCAAACCTTGCTCTGTGTCTTTTTTTGTGAGATATCCTCCTATATGCTTCTCGGAACCAATCCAGAATTATAGTGATGCCAATAATTAGTGTGTCGGTCTTTTCTTGAGTGTGAAGGCAAGAGGCACAATGAAACCTTCAGTGAGGTAAACAATAATTTTGTGTTGCTGCATTTATTTTAATCCGTAAGTTTGTATATTTTACTTTGTGCGCATCAGCTGTTTGATGTAATGCTTATGCGACAAATTAAAAATTATCAAATGAACTATGGATATCAACTAAAAGTAGACCAACACAGAAACTTTGTAAAAATTAAAGTAGGTTTATACAATAACTTAAGCTCCATTCTTCAAATTACTAGTGCAAAATATAGAAAATGCTTAAAATGATACCTCAAAAGCATTCACAAAATATAGCTATGTTTATCTTGTATATATGCCTTTTACTATTTAGTATTGTGATCAGCACTGTAATGCTCATTTGGTTTCCACGTTGACAACCCATATAAGATTGTTCCTTTCCATCCCAATAGAAGCCATTTGTTATCTTCATCAACAACAAACTCCTTGTGATAAAGCTCTCTCATTGTACTTTTGATATATTTCTGGATCAGTGAATCCACCGGTAACTGAACAAAACCAGCCCGAAGATTCCTTGCCTGCCACTGCCTATAGGTCTCAGGCCAATCCACTCTCTCAGAACCCTCAAAAGCTATTGCATTAATTGCAACTGGACTTAGAAAATTCTTTTCCATATATCGCCTCGCCTCACTCTCTCGAGGCATAGTTGACTCGAAAATATCAAAAAATGAAGATAACTTGGATAAAACTTCCTTAAATCGGGTTGTATAGAACGGCGTACTGTACAAGCCATTAAGGATTCCTTGAATAAAGACACGTGGTTTGATCTCCCTTATCATGCTTAGAACTTTATCCCGAGCGCAACTCATGGAAATTGTCTCATCCGCAAGCTTTTCAAGTCGAAACAAGCAATTTACTACTAAAATCTCATCTTTTTCAATTTTAAGATCTTCTATTCTAATGTTCTCCCATTTTGATGCTATACCTTGATATTTGAGACGGATATTAAATCTCTGAGCATATTCTAACAACCGCCTTCCTGTCTCTTCAACTTGTTTGTGTGGGCGGAAACCCTTTTGTGGAAAATCTATGCCAGTTATACGAATTTTGGGAGGTGAACTTCTTAAGCTCGAGAGGCGCTCAAAGAAAGATGGCCACAGGAATCCCATGTTGATTCCGAAGTCAATTATATGAACCTTTGTGGCATTTTTTGAGATATTAAGGATTGTTTGGTTAGAAAAGTAATATGATGCCCTCAAAAATGGGCAAATTGTATGATAAAGTCGTTTAACCTTCAAAAATTCAGTCAGAGAGAGTTGACTTGACAATAGTTCATCATGGTATATGTCACTTCCGGTACCAGCCAAGCGTGCCTTCAGTGCATCCACCAAATAATATGCCAAACGTTGGTCGCGGTCTCCCTCGGGAGATGAGTGTTTCTTTATTTGCTTGATGAGTTCAGAAGCCCTGCTATAGTCATTAGCAGAAACTGCTTCAGAACAATGAATTAGGAGAGAACGAAGATTTACCAAACCATCTCCAGTTTTTTTCTTTCCTAATGCCTTCTTACTCCTTATGTCCACCTGATGCTCTGGTGACTCATTTTTCATTTCTTGTTTCACAATTTCACGTGCAGAGATAACCTCTTTCTCATAATCGCTACCACAGGAAAAGAGAAATTGATCCAAGTTCTCATTTCTTGCTGGCTCATCTGAGGAAACTGCTTGTTGCTTGCTGGCTCGCCCCTCTGATAGATCTAGTTCTCTATCAATACGAGTACTCTTTTTAGTACAGGTCTCGTAACATACGTCTTTGTTCTCGCTGACGTAGTTTGTTTGGGGTTCTTCATTACAGTCAATTGTATTTGGCTCTAAACCAACAAACAACTTTTCAATGGCTGGAAGAAACTTCCTTGCTTCTTCAGCACCCTTTTGGACTTGTGTGGCCGGAAAGTTCTCCATAAATAAAGCAGATATACTTTCATCACAGCTCAAGAGGTGTCTCAAATTAGTGTGTGTTGTCACATCATTTTCTGAAACACTTTCAATAGTATTACTGGAACCAGTACTTGTAGTGTTATCATTTTGAGGCGGATGGAATTCGATCCAGGTAGGTGAAATAGGGTACTCTTTT
Source organism: Carex myosuroides (assembly GCA_028015225.1). NCBI lineage: Eukaryota > Viridiplantae > Streptophyta > Magnoliopsida > Poales > Cyperaceae > Carex > Carex myosuroides. The sequence continues at coordinate 7,087,950 of CM051470.1, read as the reverse complement.
CCAAGGAGATCATAGAGCGATTTCTCAGTTTCTCGAATTGCTGCCTCTTCTTGATATATATTTATATCATCATTTATATCTTCTTCTAACAGAATTTGGCCTATGTAGTTGATTACTGCATTGGATGTGAAATCACAAACCTCTTGGCATTCTGGTGTGGCATTCTGGTTTTGGTTGTCACTCGAAAAAGTTGGTGGTATTGTCTGGTAACATTCAAAAACAGCTTGTGGTGCATTCGGTGTACCTAGGACATTAGTCGCTTCTTCTTGGGACTTTCCATGGCAAAGCCCTTTTGAAGCCATATGAAACTTATGTAGTAGAATTTGTGCTTTCCGAGTTGCAAACTGCCAAGTAACTGCAATTTGCACCAAATTAATTGTTCAATTTCTTATTTCAGAAAAGACAGTTACAAAGGAAATATTAGAATAAAAAAGATATAAATCCAAAGTTTTAAGGTAAAAATAGAAGATGAGTGAATTGGCTATAAAAGAATTAACTTGCAAATCACTTCTTTCTTTTCTCTTTTACTTGTAACAAAAAATGGATGAGAATAACAATCTTTCTAAGAAATTTACTAATTTACCCTAACCCTGAGCTGCTTGACAAGTAGTTTTAAAGGAAACAGAAATGTTAAATTGTGCAATCACTTATATTTAATATTATCTATATGACTTGGAATTGCAAACAGGCACGGCAGCCTCCAATAAATTATGAATCAGGATTACATTCATTTCAGGTCAGTAAAAGTTCATTGAGATTTGTACCAGTTGGGTTTGGGTTGGAATCTTAGGCTGTTTGCATGATTTTTCACATCAATTCACGTCTAGTGTACCAAAGAAACTGAACTGAAACATTAAATGAAAAACAAAGAGGAAGAAGAAAATTCTTTTAATGCTTTCTTTTAGATTCCTGGGATAAGTCGGGGTATAATTCATTCAGGTCTGGGTCAGATCTAGATTTGAAGTTTTGTTCAGGGTTGGTATTGGTGTGATTAAAGAATGTTGATGTTACGTCTTCATTCAGCATTGAGAAAATTGGTTCTGATTAAAATCAAGAGAGGTCATGAGGATATTTCGACTCACATCAAAGTTTTATCACCCCGGAGCAGAAAAATGTTACTAGGAATTAGGTCATGTAATTCTGGCATTACATGTCACATATGATTAAATTTGGAAGGCTCTGTTCTAATTTTGAGGTTTAAGGGGGTCTGAATTGTGACAAACTAGTTAGTTGTTGCACTGGTTCGGTTTAGTATTTTTTGGTGTTTTAGCTGACTTTTTTTGTAGTCACTAGTACTGGCTTTGGTACTGGATAATAAGGCTTTTGAGTGGACCATTGAGGGGCCGTCAACAGTGTTGTATGGGATAATATTTCCTTTTGTTTCTCTCATTCATTTTGATAGCCCGTGCGGACCATGCGACACCTATTTCCTTCAAATTAGTGCTACGGTTATTATCTAAGGTATCCGGACTTCAGGTAAATTTTGCAAAATCCACTTATGTCCCAATTAACATTGATATGGCAGGCTTGCATGAGATTGATGCGATTTTAAGATGCCAAAGGACACTATTCCCGGTAACATACTTGGGAATGCCGTTGACGATTCTTAAGCTGGCAAGGCACTTATTTTTATCCTTAATCGAGAAGATTGAAAGGAAATTGGGGGTGGGGGGGGGGGGTGAAAAAGCAAGATGATTTCATGAGGAGGAAGGTTACAATTGGCTAATTCCTTAATGTCAAGTATACCTATTTACTACATGGCTTGCGCCGGAACATCCCTAATGAACTGGAAGGCGGTATGCCTACCAAAACAGGAGTCCGGATCCCCTAAAGTAACCCAATTTTTGAGTTTAGACGTGTACGGTGCCTATTCGGTGGTAGCGCAGGGGGCCAGTATTATTTGTGGGGTCCAGGTTCTTTAAGATTCGTGTTAGAGCACCTTGGACGGTTTGGATCAAAACTCAAAAATTGGGTTACTGCACTGGATCTGAATTCCCAAAACAGTGGGGAGGTTTTGAGATGTCTGACTTAGAAGTAAGAAATATTGCGAACCTATTGAGGTGGTGGTGGAAGGCATATACGGACCCTAACTCCCTTTGGACAGCTTTTGCAAGAATGATTCAAGGCAACCCATCATATGCAAATGGCCCAAGTCTTTGGATGGTAAGCAGCTCTTTCTTTTGGAGACAATTATGTAACATTAAGCATATATTTCATTGGTCGTGTTCTTGGGTAGTTGGAGATGGAGCACGGATATCCTTTTGGTTTGACGCATGGATGGCACATCTTTAGCAGAACAACTGAATCAGACCGAGGCACTTAAATTCCAGAAAATCTCCTTGCGAGATGCTTGGCCCTTGAGAGACAACCTGTGGCCGGTAAGTCAGCACCAACCTGACTTGGAATTCAGTTCTGAAAGGGACGAACTGGTTTGGAGATGGGAGAGCAGTGGGGGCTATACAGCAAAATCAATTTATGGTGTGATGCTGGGAGGAGGGAAAATAGACTGGAGGTTCAAATACATTTGGAAATGCAAAATGCCCCCCACAGTTCAAGTACAGGGTAATTAAGTAGTTTAGATGGTTAGTTTATTAATCTTCAATTCAATTGTAGTCGAGTAGTGTAAGTTAGTGATATGATGTGTATGAAGCTGCTGTTGTACTTTGTGTTTAATAAAACTGTCAAGCTTTTCAAAAAAAAAAAAAAAAAAGGTACCTCTTTGCTGTTTCAAAAAGAGAAAGAAAGCATCTTACATATCCTTTGTGATGATAATTAATATGTTAGAAGAATAAATTTCATGACAAATTTACCTTAAAATAATAATGTCCAGGGAAATTCATTAGCAGAAAACTGTAAAGATGAGGTCCATATATAAGGCCGTACCTCTATCCGTAGTCCCTCTGCAGCTCGTGTCCGAATCTGCTGCGATTCCAAGAGGGATCACAGGATGATCAACGGTTCAAACTTTTTCGTGTGCGGATTTCGGAAACGTTTTTGGAAAAGTAAATTTTATGCACGCATCTCAAGAAAGACCAACAGTTGAGATCGGATCGTAGGGTCCTGTGATTCCCCGAGAATCACAGCAGATTTATTTTCCTGCAGCTCGCTCTCTCTCTTCTTCTTCTACCTACCTCTCTGCTTTCTCTCGTGGGAATGAGTGGCTGGAAAAATCAACCAAGACGGAAGGAGCTTCATACAGGTGGTCATCATTTATTTACAATGACAATTCAGAGAAAAGGAAATATGAAAGCAACATATTCTTTGTTGCCTGCTTGATATCACATATTATCCTCAAGAGTCAAGACCTTGTCCAATAAAGAGCACCCACGCGTCCAAAACATATTCAAGTTTTGTATTCCACTAGGTGCGTCGTTGCCGCAACCATTTTTTTTAATGTATGTTGGCGTAAATGGGTAACACTAAGCATTAGTTAATGGGAAAAAGATTGACACTATCTAGTAACCTATGCGCAAATTCACTGTAGTACATAGGACAAAGAAGTAAACATCATTTCTGATAAAATTTGATACGGTTTAGAAGTCAATCTACAAAGTTACAATTGATAATATTTACAGCAGTTGTTTACATATCAGACAAATATTTACTGACTTGACAAGAAAAACAAAAAGGAAAGGGGGAATTTCATGTATATCCCTCAAAAGTTTCAATATTACATATTTATTGAGGGATATACATGAAATTCCCCCAAAAGGAAATTAAGAGAAATGTTCAATGAAGCATGTGAGTAAGAAAATTTCGAAGTAACCAATACCTAGTTCTTTCTGAATTCAATTGGAAGCTAGTCAAGTAATCAATGATGAATCCATGGCAGACGGCAATGTCCCCTATGTGAAGCTTGATCTCGCTTGAAAGATTTGTTGGTGCCATCATTTGTGGCAGTCATATGTAACGATCCAACTCCATCTATTTTGCATGTGCGCATCTATAGAAATATTAATGTAGTATCTTAAAAAAATAAAAATAAAGTACGATTCTATAATATTGCAGTGTCTTGTGGAATGTTTTTGATAAAAAGATTTATTATTTTCTCATACAAATATTACCATTTGAATAGTTCTTATTCGTACACACACAAAACCAATGAAGTACCTAACCTCGCAAAACTCCAGTAATACTTTGAAACAATTATATATTTTGTAATGATCCCAGCTTGTTAACAAAAGCATGATCAGGGGAAAGGATCCATTAGCAGTGAGTCAGATAATAGGTGATGTGTTGAATCCCTTTAATAGATCGGATGCAATCTAAGTTCTTTACAATGAAAAGGAGATAATGGATGGTACCAGTCTGAAAGCATCTCATGTCACCGGTGAACCGGATGTTGAGATCATTAGTTGAGATCATAGAAAGTTGTACACACTTGTAAGTCAGTGAAAATTACATGGGCTACACATTATTAGCTAATGGCAATTACTTATATGTTGTACTGTTTTCTTTAGTTTGTCTTTTATTTCTTATTCTAATTTGTACTTCCCTTTTCTTGTCTTCTCATTTTTTTAATGGAATTTACAGAGATGATAACATGGAAAGGAGTAAACATTTCTTCTATGCATGTAAACATTAGCATTAAACACATTACTAAAATAGACCTCTTCTACCAGTGTCGGGTCAATGTTATCCCTCCGAAGAGCATTTAGAAGGCTGGAAAGATATAGGAATATATTAAATCAAAATTGAGTGGTAAAATTTAAAAAATTGTCAGAAAATTTAGAATGATACACTCTAAGCCATATGTTACAGGTTCTGATTGACCGTTTTGGTCCGCCAGTTTAGGTTTGGGGTCTTCTCAGATTAGGATTTTTTTTTGGGGGGCGGGGGGGTGGGAGGGGCGCTATGCAGCCTATGGATGTATATTCCTTTATTTTTCTCTTTTTTTCCTTTCATTTACCTGAACCTTCTACTTTTTTCTCATTAATAATGAGTGGATGATATGCATTCAGGGGTAGATCTAAGGCTTAGCCAAAGGTGGCTAAGCCACTCCTATGATTTTAAAATTTTAATTATATATATTAAAATTTAATTAAATTTTCGTTTGTTTAAAGTTTTTATATAGCTTAGCCCCCCTCATAAAATGACAAATGTGTGATTGTAGCCTAGTGGTTAGAGTTATATTTGGTGTTTGTGAGTTCTTGGGTTCAATTCCCACTAACCACATTTTTTTTTGTCTTTTCACAATATTATGTATTTTATAGTTTAGCCCCCTCTAATTAAATTTTCTAGTTCCGCCCCTGAATACATTTCAACTTTTATTAAAAAAAAAGAGATTAAAAAGTATGTGAGGGAGTTGCACACACACTGTTAGTTCACAATTTCAGAAAGTAAACAATTCATATGACATATACACATCTAATTTCTCTTTTTCCAGAGACAAGAAGCATCACAATTGATATAAAAATGAAAAATCTATCTTACTTCTAACAGCAATTGAGTCGAGTTTAGTTGCTGAGAGAGAAGACAGAGAACTGAGCAAGGCCCTGATTGGTGAGTGCGCAACACCCACAATACATACATCTAAGAATATAAGAAAAATCTTTAAAAAGTGGAGAAAAATTGGGAATAAACTATTTTTGAATAACTTGTATGGTAAATTTGAAGCCCAAATATCGAAATTTAGAAATAGTGTATATTACCTCTGGTGGTGCAGTCCTCGTAAAACATATTATGCACCATGCAAAGAGATTTTCTTACTCAAACTACCTGTTGTCTGAAATGGTATAGGAAGACGTAGCAATGGGTAAATAATTAACCAACAAAGCGTAGCCCTTTTCTGAAAGATGCAAGTGTTTCTCATTTATGGTATTGCAATTTTTTACGAATAAGTCTGTCATTATTGAATTTTAAAGGGGCATGATTATAAGTTTGTAACCCATAAATTAAAAATCTTTACCGCTAATTGAAGATTAATCTCAGTCGGTAACCAAATGATGAAAGATTATGACGAAATGAAACCTATATTCCGCACATTGCATCTACTCTAGTTTTCGTCAGAATGACCAAAGAAGGTCACTTCTACTAAACCAATGACATAATTTTTAATATAGAGGTTGTGGCGACAAAAAGGCAATCTGTTACAAACAAAGGTTACCTTTTTGTATTTACGTCAAATCTAATCATCTTGATTAATTGATACACAAAACAGGGGAAAAAAAGGACGAGAAAAGTATGAATTAAATGCTTTGAACCGGGCCAGTTTGATTAACAGGAAAATAAAAGGAAAAAAATAATATGTGCATAAGTGGAACATACCGAATGACGGATGGACTCATCAGCGTTAAGTACGCATACCACCGCCACATTTTTGGTTTCTTGTCGGCATTTGTGTCAACACATCTCAAAGTAGTCACAAATGCCCTTTTGAGTGCCCTAGTAGATGGTTTCATCTCTATGCTGGGGTCCACCACCTCGTCAAACTGCCTACAACTCGCGACCATCACCTTTATTCAATCCAACAAATTTACCTATATCCCCTATCAGGAGAAAGATACACACACAACTAAAAAACATTAGTGAAATAGAAAATAATGAAGAAAATATTTAATTAATTCCAACACCATTAGCACATGATTAGGCAGAGTCTGACTTGATCCATAGCAGTGGGTATGGAGAACTACATAGCATCACAATAAACTAAAACCTCAAAGTCATCTAGGTAGAGCTGGGCGAAGATGTGTGTTATTTTGAAATTGTAAAAAATTTAATTTTTTAGTGTTTGCATTTGGTATCAATTTCAGATTTGAATCGTAGTATCAAATAAATCAAAGAAGAACCTTCCAACTGCTTAAAGGTGTGAAGAATTCCCACCTTCAATCAGGCACATTCAATATACAATGAAACTTGATAGGAAGCAACCCAAGCTTAAAGCCTATTTATTTTTGTAATTTCTTTTATAAAGATGGTTCATAATTAAAAAAACCAAGAAGAAAATGCTTAGATTCTTACCATCATGATCACAAATCAGTTTGCATATCGACTGTTTTCAAGAGGGCATGAGCTCCTAGTACAAATACCCGTCACTTTATAGGAATTTCTGCAAAAGTTTCCAGTTTGTATCCTGAGAAATGTCAAAAGAACAACAATTGAAAATCATGGCAGAAAATCCAAATGAGCAACACAATTTACAATGGGAGAGGAGATTATCTAAGTGAACAATTCATTGACAATTAGGTTATCCAAATTGCAACTGGACCTTTCTTCGAGTGGTGTTTGTTAAATAATTCTCCAATTATCCAAAAAGATAGTAAATAAAACCAAAAGTGTCACTGCCTTAGAGGTTATGGACTCACGATTATAGATCAATTCCTTTCGAGCACTTCATGGAATGATATATACAACAAAATACCTATTTTGATCCGTTTGTTAGTTTCAGTACAATAATTTTTTCAGCTGATTTGATATTGTTTTGCATTGATTGTTTCCTGAGTATTATCAAATTTGAAGTGAAGGTATGTTCACATAATTGAATATTGTAGGGTGCAAAATGTTAGTTTTGACTTTTACCTTTCTTTGAACCTAATAGAATGTAAAATTTAAATCAGCAAGCAATTTAGAAATGGAATCTCTACCTTTCAACGACTACCTTGAAGGACGTGAAATAGTACAGCGCCAATTGGTAGACTTGTATAAGAGAAAAATTCAATTAAACAATATCAAGGATGAGTTAGATTACTTAGGTAGCAAGCAGATAAATATATAATCTATTGAAATAATTTTAAAAAATAAGAGTGAGGTTATTGTACTATGCATATCGTAGATCAGTTCGTACTATGGTGTCATTTCTTCATTTGGATGTTCAAATTGTCAATCAAAATCAATCAATATAATTTTCGTATGAAAATGTTACTGGTAGCTAAATTGTGCATTTTGTACAATCTTTTTACTGTTTTTCTTTTTTTCGTAGGTAAATTAGAAATCCCCATTTCGAATGATTTGAAAACTTTAAATCAAGTAAATTTGTACCTATATAAAGAAATAGTAAAAAAAAATTAGGTCATGTGTGTTCTGCATAGTAACATAGAAATACTCAGAAAATGTTTGTACACAATGACAACAGAATCAAAAAGGAGAAAGAAAAATACCTGTAGAGAATTCCAAAGACTACTTACAAATCGCCTATTTAATTTAGAAGCATGCGCAGACCCTTTTTTTGTGCGATAGTTGCAATTTCCTGCAGCAACTTACTAGTGTTAGTATATTACAATAGCACATGCAAGAAAATAAAAGTTTAAGTACCCACTAAACACATCCTCTTTGAGGCGCCTTAAGAGTTCCTCCAAATGATTGTGGCCTAGATATAGGGAGGAAAAAAGAGAAGGTCAGTATGTTAATTTCAACATAGCGAGAAAAATTCGATGATATAATCCACCAGTGTACCGAAAGCAATGCATGGTCCAGTACTCGCTGCACATTGAGCCCCATGTCAGTCAGTGTAAATTTTTTACATGTTTATTATTATTTTTTAGATGGTAACTAAATGATGAAGTTATAATGAGTGAAAATGAAAATGAAGTGTTAAGTACAAAAATGTACCTAAATTTTTCTCGTTTCGAATGCATTCAACAATATAAAATAGACTTAAATTGTTGGAATGCCACATTATATTATTGGAATGCTTTGAACATAATCAAGAACTAAGAGATATCTTAAATCCTACAGACCCATACACTCTAAACTCTAGAAAAACTGAAATCTACTCAATGGAAACCCATTAATATATCATAATTGTAACAAAAATACTTAGTAGTTCTTCAATGATAAACTGCCAGTAAGTACTTTTGGTTGAGGATTGTGGTGCCCCTTTCCAGTACAAGGATTGTACTGGTATATGTCCAATTAAATGCAAAGCTCCAAACCAATGACTCAATTCAAGCTCTAGTAATTGACAGAGCTTGTATCAAATTGATTAGCGAGACTAAGATCAAAATGAATAAAATTGATCTCTTTGAAATCAAACTCTGGTACCCTCTAATACTTTGTTTTACAAATAAATTCATTTAATCAAATAATTATTATTTCTTTTAAAATCAAAATCCCAAATTAAAAGATGGAAGTGTAAGAAGAACCCAAATTAAAAGATGGCAGTGTTTTCAAATGGGGAGAAAGTACCACAACAACAGACAGCGGTGTAGCCTTCTTTCATAGGAGATATTGTTCCAATGTTGTTGCCAAGGAGGTGTTGAAGGCTTCTCCCAAACTCCCACCCCGCTTCTAACTCGCCTTGAGCCGTCGTACAAATCAGTTACACCAAGCACCCGAGTAAAACCCCTAATCGGGTTCGATTTAACAATGATAGTAGAGAGGAGATATGACACAGAGAAAAAGGGCGAAATTTCTCAAAGAAGAGAGGTGGTAAGAAAGAGGAAAGCAATAGTCAGCGTAAGCGATGTCCCAATGAAGCACGCTCGCGAAGAAAAGTAGATCAAAACTCCAGGAGATGGCGGCCAGCTACACGTAGCGAAAGAGAAAAACGTGGCAAGCGGAGAAAGAGAGGGCCGAAGACATCTGGCACTAAAAGAAAAGATCGAGAGACGAGAGCTGTGTAGTGGGAGGTGATGAAAGCAAACATCAGCGAGAAACAACCAGAGCCGTCCATCTCTGATCCAACGGTGAGCAAGATGGGTGTCACTGTAGAATGAATAGTAACACCCATTCAACTTTTACGGGTTATAATAATAATTGCTCTCATTATGATGATTGGTGTGGCGGGTTTAACAGAATATCTTAAGCCCGTTATGGAATGGAAGAAGATCCGACATGACTGTTTAGCCCCAAAAATGTTTAAAACAAAACCTGACGAAAAAATATTTTACGAAAATCTCTGCGCTTATATTTATTTTACGTGAGGTGTGAAAACAATTTCAAAATTAACACAAACACATTATAAATTATATGTAGCCACATAAATATTTAACAGACAACACATTAAAAAATTAAAAGATTGTAAATAAACAAGTAATAATAATCTGTAGGTTGTCATATAATAAACAATGACCGTCACAAAATTCAAAATATTATCACCTTATAACTATTGAATGTTACGTACTAGCAAGCATGATGTACATTAATTTTGAATTAAAAACTTAAAAATAAAGAATCAACAACAATATTCACTTAATTTGGCATAACAACTACAACATAGATGGACTCACTAAGCCGATTTTTTTATTAATCGAAAAAAAAATATCACAGATGGGGAACAGTTTGTGAAATTTCGATATATATGTAGCACGGAACAATTTATTCCATCTCACAAACTCATATACTACAACACCGAAATAACAACCTGACTTCGAGTGCGCGAAAATTCAAAATCCTTCTTATTTGTGGGACGGAATAAATTGTCCCGTCCGACGGGACGTGATAAATTATCCCGTCCTACCTATATATCAAATTTCCGTCAAACCATTCCCCATCTGCGATATTTTTTATTTATTTTTTATTAATAAAAAAATCGGCTCACTAAGTCCTATCTAGTTGTCATATAGTAAATATCACGTATTTGAAGATGGTAATTGTTAGAAAATAAAACAAAAACACATAATTGATTGTACTAGGATTAAATTATCTTTTCTAGTTTCAAACATGATATAAGAGCGCTCGTCTTTGCCAATAACAAGACGAAATTTTTGTTTTCTTTTCAAACACTAATGTTATCTACAATTCGCAATCCTTTTTACTAAATCTCAAATTCAGAAATCACAATTTATCATAGTAATTAGTAGATGATCTCTAGTCTAGGTCTTTCATAATCCAGATTTATGAACGTTTGATCGTTACAAACTTTGCATTATTTGACTTTCTAATTTTATGAATCAATTTTCTAGTTGGATTTGAGTTTTTAAATTTTAAATGGCTAGAGAGAGGCTAAGAATTTTTATCCCATTAAATTAAAGTTGGAGAAACTCCAGTGCAATGAAGCATTTTCTCCGGCGAACACTTAACTATTGGATTCAGAGGCGGCTCCCCGAAAATTAATTTGCCTCTTCTTAGACCCGGTAATCACAAATCTTCTTCAATTTCACAGCACAGTTTAAAAAAACTAACGGGCCAAGTCCATTTCTCTGCTGACTGCTTTCTCTGAAATCAAACGAGCCAAGCCCTCTCTATCTGATTTCACCGCTGGCGCAATTAAAAAAAAAAACGGGCCAAGACAATCTTTCATTTTTAGCAATTTACTTTGCTAACCAAAGAGAATGAGATATCCCTCTGACTTGTTTGTCGCTATTTGAAATAAATAAATAAAAAGTTTCGCCGCTGGCCTGGCTGCTCTACTCGAAATTTCAAATTGCTCCTCAAATAAAAATAAAATAAAAATAAAATAAAAAATAAATAGAAATCTCTCCTCTCTCTCTCTCTCTCTCTAGTCGAATATCTAAAGACTAAAACAGTCTCGCTCTTCTCTTCTTTTCTCCAAGTCGAATTTCACGGTCTCATCCTGATTGGAGCATTTTCGGTAACTTTTAATTTTATTTGTGCTTGTTTGATTTTCTTGAATGTGAATTTGTATTGTCAATTAGTAGAAGTGTAGAACTATAAAACTTGTTAATGATAAATAAGGATAAATTTACTTGAATTTACATAAACTCTAATTTACTTGAATTCTTGAAATAATTGAATCCTTGAATTGCTTGAATCCTAATTTACTTGAATTCATTTAATTAGGATAAATTAACTTGAACTCTAATTTACTTGAATTACTTGTTTTTTATTATATTGATTGTTTTATTATATATTACTTGATTAGTAATGAATTTGAACTCGATTTTTGCCATCACCACCTCCTCTCTCCACGACAGAAATTCTGCATCCGCCCCTAATTGGATTAACGTTTCGATTCAAACATTAATTTAATTGCACGGTGTAGATCAACTAACATCCCCTTGAAAGAATAACAGAGAGATTCACAATCTATGTGTCGTCAATAAATATCATTTTTGTTAAAAAGAAAACAATCTATATGGCAGATTATAGGCAAAAGTAACACACAGTCAGTTTGACAAATTCTACGCAACATGTTATTTTAGGGGGCACCACTTGACTTCTCAATCCGACGCGTAGCAGAGGACTGGCCGAAGGGACATTTTTTGTCGTTTTGTCAGGTTAGCCGGATGACAGGAGATTGCTCCAGTCGTTCTATCATTACAATATAAGAAGTATATAAATCTTGGTAAACTTGAGGAGCAGAAAGAGCTAATTGAGAATCTCACCCTTAACTTATTATTTTTTCAACAGCTAATAAATAACAACAAAAATGACAAAACAATGTCGCAACCTCCTGATGACAAGACAATGTCGTAAATTATATGTGATCGGATTGAGACTAAATGACATACTAATTATAACCTAGCTTTTAATTGAAATGGTCGGTGTACCATGGTGGTACCAGCTTAATAGTATGTTCAACCTCGACCAACTTATAAAAACCTTCCAATAAATCATCATGGCCATGAAAGAGATTCGTCATTTTGTACTTCACTTCATGCACACTGAATCTGCAAACACAAGCATCTGGTAATAATTGAAATTTATGAGTCGAGTGAGTAGAGTATTTATTTTTTTCTTAACAAACACAAGCATTGGATTTTTTTTAAAAACCGTAAATAAAAAAAAGTTTTCTATGAAACCAACATGATGACCCCAAATTTTACAAAAACCATCAGAACCGAGATGCCAATTCGGTCCCAACGATTTTTTTTTCTCCGGACCGAATTGGCATCTCGGTCCCTAACTTTTTCACAGCAAAAGAGAGCAGGTTGTGTGGCCGATGGTGTTGCTGCCTCTGGACCGAAATGGCATTTCGGTCCAGAGAATTTTTTGGCCGGACCGAGTAGCCATTTCGGTCCCGAGAATTCCAGTGAATTTTTCGGCATTATTTTATTCTCTTTGTTATTATTTTATTATTTTAGCTGCCTCTGGACCGAGTAGCCATCTCGGTCCAGAAGTTCTGTCCAATAATAACTGCTATCTCCTCTCTTCATTATTTTGTTGGCAGACAGACAGAGAGCTTCTTCTTCCTCTCTGACACCTTCTTTCCGAGACCTTCTTCTTCCTCTCTTTCAGAGACCTTCATGCCTCCAAATTACAGATCGGCTCCTGCATTGTGCCTCTAGCGTTCGTCTGAATACTGTAGTAAGTTTTGTTTTTCAATTATGATCGTATTTTTTGCTGTAAAATTGAAAATTATCAAAGGTTAATCGTGAAATTTTTTGTTCAGGAAATGTCTCAAGTATTAATAAATGTGTATCACAGACGCGAAATTGCAGACGCACCGACCTGTACAATTCCTGTTACTAACTCAACTAGTCTTGATGAGCTAAGAAGACAGATATATGTTGGCATTCGTTTGCTCCCTAGCCGGTTCGATCTGACAATCAGCGCACGTTTGAACACGGCACCACCTGGCTCAGCAGAAAAATACCAGTTGTTCAACATAGACCACGAAGCGACTTGGTATATGGTGCTTGCGAATGCCACTCCGGTATTGAATTTTAAACTTCTTGAATTAGTGGTTGAGTCAGTACCAGTTGTTAGTCAGACCAATTATGACCCATACCCGGGTAGTGTACCCGGAACTAGCAGAGACATACCGGTGATTGATTCACCGGCACATTGTGATGAAACCCCCGAAACACCCCCGGTTGATTTGCAGAATTATTTTGACCAACTGAATAATGATACTGACTCAGAAACAAGCTCTGACCCTGATGACACGGTTGTCGGGGAAGATGAAATGGCCGAAATTGAGGATCAGATTAGGATGGAAGAAGTAAGGAATGAGTGGCAATCGTCTATTCCTTTTATTAATCGGGGATTGCAGCATCCTTGTTCGCAATTTAATGACGATGTGCCGATGCCGTACAAGGATGAAGCATTTTTTGGTCATCCACCCATAATTGACCGTCCATTTTCGGTGGGACAGATATTTGAATCCAAAGCTGATCTTAAATCGAAGTTGAATGGATATGCCATGGATAATAACTTAGAAATACAACAAACCCAGACCAATCGTAACAGATATGTGGTTGTATGTACAGTAGAGGGGTGTCCGTGGAGGGTATACGCAAAAACCACTGCGACGGGCAATTGGACAATTGCAACAAACCCATACGAGCACAATTGTTACAGTACTACATGTACAGCAGACAGTCGTCAGATGACTGCCAGGATGATTGCTGATATAATCAAACCGGGTCTGAAGGAGGACCTGGAGATGTCAATAAAAGCATGTCGAATTGCAGTTAGAGGGAAGTACAAAACGGTTGAGCCTTCATACAGCAAGATTTGGAGAGGGAGGGAGCTGGCTATTGCCGATTTATTTGGTTCTTGGGAGAAAGCTTACGAACTGCTACCTTCTATGCTCGGTGCAATCCAGAGGTCTAACCCAGGTACAAGATACAGAATTGATCACATACCATCTAGCACGTTGGGCGAACATATTTTCATCCGTGTGGCATGGGCTTTCGGTCCATGCATTCAATCCTGGCCATATCTCCGACCAGTTATAAGTGTAGATGCAGGACACCTATCCGGCAGGTACAAAGGAAAACTATTCATGGCATGCGCTTATGATGCAGAACAACAATTACTGCCAATAGCATTCGGAATTGCGGAAGAGGAGACTTCAGATAATTGGGGCTGGTTTATGCAATTTGTACGCGAAGAAGTTGTCGGCCCCGGTCGGATATGTGTTATATCAGACCAGCATGCTGCAATCCGTTCAGTGTTTGATCGTACTGATTTAGGGTGGTGTGAGGAGAGGGGTGAAGCAGTTCATCGATTGTGTGCTCACCATATTGCGGCGAATGTGTACAAGTTGTGCAAGGACAAAGTAATTGAACAAATTTTCACTGTGTTTGTGGGTAAGATGAAACCTTGGAGGTTTGATGAGGGTATGGAAATGATAGAAGGTAGGAGCATTACTACTCACCAGTACATCATGTGGTGCGGTAAAAGGTTGCAAAATCTTGAAGAAGAGCCTCTGCAACTCCATAAATGGGCACAATGTCATGACGGAGGCCCAAATAGGTGGGGTATTATGACTACGAACGGATCAGAATCATTGAACAATGTTTTTCGAGTGGCGCGCCAACTGCCTGTAACGGCAATAGTTGATCGCACATTCTATAAAGTTGTGGATTGGTATGTCAGAAGAGGTGCGGTTGCTCGAAATTGGCATCAAAATGGAATGAGACTATCAGGAAAAATCATGACAGCGTTAGAACGTCGGATTGCCAAAGGAAAGGAGCACCAAGTGATACCAATGGGTGGTGAATTTCCCATCTACGAGGTCATCGATCATGATGGAACCCAAAGAACGGTATGTCCGCTATTTTCTTAAATTTAGTATAACTTTCTCAATTTGTAATATTTAAATAACATGATTAATTGATTGTAGGGGGTGAAGGGAGACATGAAGTACGAAGTTAGATTTCCAGAAGGGGAGCAGGGAATGGCTGTTTGTGACTGCCAGAAACCGCAATTTACTGGCATTCCCTGCAACCACGTCTTGGCGGTGTGCTGTAAGAGACATCTAGATCCGATGAGATATGTAAGTCACTATTATAGTGTTGAAAATTATGTCAACACGTGGAGAGGTGAGTTTCACAGCTTCGGCAGCCACCGCAATTGGATATACGAGTTGGGAGCACCTAAAATCAAGCCGGACATAAATAAGATTAACAAGGGTAGGAGGAAGCACAAGCGAATTCCTAATGCTATGGATGTTATGGAAGCTCAATGTAGGCCACGCAGTGGAGTACAACGTCCAGAGGGATCCGGTAGAAGAAGACCGTCAGGTATCCACATCGTAATTGTGAATTAGTACATATTTTTAATTAAATTAAGATTTTACACACTCAATTATATTTATATCCTCATTGTGCAGGGGCAACTGTTGAAAGACGAAGAAGCGTATCTGTCATCCGGCCAGAAGCATCTGCATCTGCCAGGTATACAGAGGCATCTGCTCCACAAGAAAGACGGAGAAGCGTATCTGGCACCCGGCCAGAGGCATCTGCATCTGCTAGGTATACAGAGACATCTGCATCTGCTCCACATGTACAAACCACTGGTAGTCAAGCAGGACCATCTGGTAGCCGACCATCTATTGGTCGGACGGCTAGTCGTTTGGTGAACAAATTCTTGAGACGTAAGGAACGATGAATATTGTCTAATGCAAGACCATGTTTTATATAAGACTATGCTAGTCTGTTTTTTTGGAATTTCTGTTTTTCTGTTTTACTGAATTTCTGACCTCCGTCGACAAATCGTCAGAACTGTAGCAAACCGTAATATTTTTGTATGTACAAGTTATATTATCTGAAAACCAGACTTCGACGCCTTTCTTTCCATATAAAGAACCCAAAATTCCATGTAGCCATTTAATCATAATTGAATTTCCAATCTAGTCGAATTTCTGTTTTTCTGAATTTCTGACATTGGCCGAATTAGATGGAATATGGACGAATTTCTGCATTTTTTGTTGTTATTAATTTTTAATGTTATCGGAATTTTGGAATTTCAAATGCGAAGAAGATTTGGTATGTCATAGATGTAGAAGGAAGCACGGATTAGACGTCGAAGAAGAGGAACCACTAAATTAATTCATGTTTACACTAAACAATCCATACACTAAACAAAAACTACACTAAATCAATCCGTGGCTTCCCTGCCCCTAGGATCAGGGTATCTCGAGTGGCTAAATCTGCGAGCTGGCCTTGTCTGGCGCCTTGTAGGAGCCGCTGCTGATGGCCCCGCATCATCTGCTAGAGGGCGCCCTTCTATTACTATGGATTGAAGCGAGCTGTAAACTCCCTGCATAATATCGTCATGCGTCGTTGGAGGAACTTGGACATCTACACGTCTCGCTCTCATGTCTGGAATATCACCGCTGATATCGATGTGGTTTAGGTCAAATGGAAGTCCGGCTTGCTCGACCATGGCTCTGAACATTGCGATATGCCCAATATCCCGTAAAAAATCACGACTATGCTCTAGCAATTGGAGTCCAAAAGCCATTTGCCCAGGTGTCTTCACCAACCATATTCCTTCTGCGGTCATATTCATGAGGCGACATCTCTGAAAAAAAAAGAATAGTTAAATAAAATGAAAAATAGTTCGTAAATAAAATGAGCAGATATATTAAAAATTAAAATTAAAATACTTACGGTACGCGCTTGCACCTCGGCATCCGAGACATACCCGAGACGGTCTACTTCTACTTCTGGTTCTGGCAATGGCTGGCTCAGAACTGTTGGTGAGCGTATTTGATAAATCGATGGCATGCCGTTCCGGAGGAACCAATCCATATACTCGGGATACCTGTAACGACCAATTAGAATAAATTAACTCATCACTGGATCCGAATTCAAAATTTAAAAAAAAAACGTACCTATCCACATCGTAAGGTCCCGGCTCTGCAATTGCCCAGGGTGGTTGAGCGATATATTCCGCCCAGTGAGTGTTCCAGTCTGCACTTAATACGTCACCTCTTTCTAAACCCTGCGCACGGTTCATACTGCGGAGGCCTTCCAGATAATCAAAGGGCAATGGAGCCGCCGGAGGAACTACCTGAAATAATCCGAACTGCCGGTAAACCCTCTCAGGAAGATGAATCTCACACTCCCAGAAATGGACCAACCACACGCGATATCTAAATATGGGCCCATCTCTATTCCCGCGCGAAGGTTGTTGGTGGTAGTAAGTCGTATACGGCATCCAGTTGACAACATTTACAGTCAGACGCTCAAACTGGTTACGATATTGCGATACACCTAAGTTGTGAACACATTACAAATAAATATTGAATTAACACTAAATTATATTGAGAAATATAATTTAAATACATGTTTAAATAAATGTACCTCTAATAGGGTTGCCATCCCATTGATGCGGAATAGTCCATCTTGCGCCAAAAGCCAGCCTCTCCAATAGGTTTTCACCGCCAAATGGTAAATCGTGCCTGCCTCTGGGCCGGCCTATAGGAAATCGAGTCCAACACCACATCTGCAGCAGTAGTAATGGACCATTAATCGAAACCGTAGCCTTTCTGCAAGCCCGAGACAACTCACGATACAGGCAGGCAAGTACAGCACCTCCCCAATTGTAGTCCTCTTCCAGGGGTCCCAAATTCTCTAAGAACTGCAAGTACATGATCGGGACAGAACTTGAGTTCGCATCGGGAAACATCATCGATCCAAACAAGTCCATGCAGTATGCCCGTGTGTGTCGGTCGACGATCTCCTGGGGAGTGTCATGTGCCAAGTTTCCGTTAAAGCGGTCCTTCAACCATTTTAGTCGCATATGGTATTTGGATCTCCTAACTTCGCCATTGTCGGCCACCTTTGAATAAAAAAATTCATCATCACTGTCTTCATTGCCGTCATAGACCTCATGCCCTAGGCAATCTTCGATCAGTAGTGACCAATTATCATCTGTATGTCCAGCAATTGCCTTTCCTGTAAACATAGATGTTAGAGATAAAGATATACTCGATATTTACAATACAATTTAATACACTACAATACGCTAAAAAAAAGATACATTACTCTAAATATTTATACAATTTATTTACACTAAATATTAATAGGATTTATTTACACTAAATTACTCTAAATATTTACACTAAATTACTCTAAATATTAATAGGATTTATTTACACTAAATTAATTTATTCCTAAATTAATTTATTCCTAAATTTATTTACACTAAATTAATTTATTCCTAAATTTATTTACACTACATTTATTTACACTAAATTACCTGCACTAAATATAAATTACTCACAAAAGTATAAATTAGTAAGAAAAATTTTTTTACCTTGAACAGGTAAGCCCCACAGACAGCTGACATCTTCCAGTGTCACTGTGCACTCCCCCACCGGAAGATGAAAACTATTCGTCTCGGGCCTCCACCTCTCGACGAGTGCAGTGATCAACGCTTTATCAATCCGACAATGCGTCACATCCTTCATCTGGTACAGGCCTAAATAAATCAAACCTTCTTTCATCCGAGGCTGGTAATGAATGCCCATTTGCCGAGGACCAGGACGCAGTGAACGAACAGGCTGGAATGATAATTTCATGCAAAATAATGTAAAGAACAAAAATTAATTTAAACTTCCAAGTTTATTTTGAAATTTAAATCCAACACGATATTAAACAAATACCGTTGTATTCACCAACGATATCTTGTGTTGCTCAGGAGGCAATTGCAACAAGCGTTGTTCAGCAGCCATTTTGCACTACAATATAAATAAAATTACAACATAAAAAAACTCCAGTTAGTTAACAAAAAAAAAGCCTAAATTACACTAAAAAAAGCCTAAATTATTCTACATTTATTTTTAAAAAAAACTATGACCAAGATTACTCTACATGCAAACCAAATCATTATACAATTACTAAACACTATATACAATAAATTTATACACTAAATTACTCTAAATATTTATAAAATTTATTTGCACTAAAAAATTATACATTTTATATACAATTTATTTACACTAAATATTTATTCACACTTAAATTTATTTACACTAAATTACTCTAATTACTCTAATTACTTTAACTACTTATACATTTTATTTATACTACAATACATTAAAATACACTACAATCACTAAATAAATAACACTAAAATAAACTAATTTACACTACAATACACTAAAATAAACTAATTTACACTACATACAAACTAAACTAAATAATTTTACAAAAAAAATTAAAATTCGGATTTTTTTCCTAAATTAAAAATTCACACTATAATACATTAAATTACACTACAATACACTACAAAAAACTAATTAATTCTATAACTAAACTAAATAATTATAAATTTCGGATATTTTTTCAAAAAATAAATTTAATCACGTACCCAATGAAACTTGTAGATCTGAAGCTTTTCTTGTTCTTCTCTCAAAACTATATTCAAATATGTAATTAGAATACAAAATGGCTGAAAATTTGAGGGGTTAAAATTCAATTTTTTTGGTTTGGTTTCGGGTAGAGGAAGAGGAACTTCACCATGGGAGAAAGAAGAAGAAGGGAGTTGGTTCTCGGTCCCGAGTAAAAGAAAACACTGGGACCGAGTTGGCTTCTCGGTCCGGAGGAAAAAATGGCTGGGACCGAGTTGGCTTCTCGGTCCGGAGGAAAAAACAATGGGACCGAGTTGCCATCTCGGTCCAGAGGGATTTGCGGATTTTCTGTGGCCTGAGGTGCGCCAATATTAAAAATAAAGGGGGACCGAGATGCCAATTCGGTCCGGAGAAAAAAAAATTCTTGGGACCGAATTGGCATCTCGGTTCTGATGGTTTTTGTAAAATTTGGGGTCATCATGTTGGTTTCGTAGAAAACTTTTTTTTATTTACGGTTTTTAAAAAAAATCCCAAGCATTTGGACCTGCTGTACTGGGCTTTTTAAAGCTGTGATTAAACAAAAAATAATAGTAGAAGATTTATAAGAACTAGTGTTTGGTCTAGTGGCAAAGGCAGATGGCTTCTATGTGAAAAGTCATGAGTTCGAAACCCGAATGGGGGAAATCCTTTATTAGATATGCAAATTCTTGCACAACGGTAAAACAAAAAAAAAAGATTTATCAGATACTATTATTTAAAGCTTAAACCGGTGTCTACTAAACCAACTCAGCTCTCTCCGAGACTCACTCTCAGCTTCCCATTTCTCGCTCCCTCCCTCCTCTCTTCTCCTCCCGAAATTTTTATTTATAACATAGTTAAAAAAAAATAAACCAAATAACCATCGTTTTTGGGAATTTCGATTTTCACCATGGCTGCACCGGCATTCTGCGGACCCATTTCAGCTGGACCGCAGAATGCCGATGCGGACCCTTTTTTTTTCAAACTTTGAACCATTCCACAGAATCATAAATGTGGCACGCATTACTAGAACAAAAAAATATTAAAAAACCAAAAAATTTGAGATATCTCAGCGTGGTTTTTTTTTCAAACTTTGAGATATGGCACGCATTTTTAGAACAACAAAAATATTAAAAAACCAAATATTTGAGATATCTCAGCGTGGTGCCTCGATAAAACAACAAAAAAAAAATGGATCGCCGCTGAAATGGGTCCGCAGAATGCCAATGCGGTCGTGGTGAAAATCGAAATTCTCTGAAACGATGGTTTATTTTTTTTAGAACTATGTTATAAATAAAAAATTTCGGCTTCTCCTCTCTTGTGCAAGAAAGTTTGACCAAATTTCTGTGCAGTGCCCACACGGAAATCAACCCAAAATCAAGGAATTCTGAATGCTGTGATAATTATATTATGAGTGTATTGATGTTGAATTGAACAATTGTTCCATATTTGCCCCTTTGGAATATCATATAATAGTAAGTATAATTATGAGAAACATAGGGGATGTTTTGAAAATATAAACAAAGGATCATTTTTGAAGCATATCAAGACTAATTTTAATTAAAGCATGTCAAGTGTTTCAAGCCATATCTAGCATTCATGGTACCATCCAGTATTATCCTATGAGGTCCAATACTGAAGCAATATGGATGTGTACCAGTTTAATATCTTCAAGCATGGTAATCTAACACCACCCCCCCCCCCCCCCCCCCCCACAACCCCCTTTTCAATTGAAATCAATTTGTTTGTAGGATTTACGCATTTGGTCTTTCATACAGAAGTGCGAAGCAAGTTCATATAGTGAGTTTTTATGCATAATTAGGCTTTTTTTAAATTGGTCTTAAACGCTAAGTTTTTTTTACGTAAATAGTGAACCGATCTAAGTTTTATTAAGAAAATTGTATTAAATCGTGCAGTCTTGCAATTGATAAAGGCGACAGAGAGTGCAACAAGCGCCATTGAATTTGGGGATGACCGTTGGAACCAATTATCATAATTTGTAGAAATTATAAGAATTCTGAGGAGATTAATATCTTTCTTATTATTGATTCTCATAATACAATCTCTTTTATACTACAACAGAGAATATTACCGTTATGCTATCTTTTCTACTTTTGGTACCTACACTGTAGCATACCGTTTATTTTCTTTCTCTAAATAGGATTTCCTATTTGATCTAATCCTAGCCCTTTGATCAATGATGAATCTCTGAGATCAATTCTACTCTAATTCTTCTATAATTTTAACACTCCCCCTCAAGCTAGGAATGTATATATCGTACAATCCTAGCTTGCTTGCAATATTGTCGAATTGTTTTGGATCCAACCCTTTCGTAAAGACATCCGCTAATTGTTCATTGCTTTGTATATACGGTGTCTCTATTTCTTTGGCTTGGACTTTTTCTCTCACAAAATGGCAATCTACTTCTATGTGCTTGGTCCGCTCATGGAACACCGGATTTAATGCGATGTGTCGAGCGGAGTTGTTGTCACAATACATTTTCATTGGTCGATTGACTTCGATGCCGATATCCTTAAGAAGTTGTTTGAGTCACACTAATTCACTTGCGGTTGACGCCATGGCTCGATACTCCGCTTCCGCGCTAGATCGTGCCACAACGTTTTGTTTCTTGCTTTTTCATGTGACTAAGTTTCCGCCTACAAATGTGCAAAAGCCGGTAGTGGACTTCCTATCGAAACTCCTGGCCCAATCTGCATCGGAATAGCCACATATGACATTAGAATTATTGTTTTTCATTAATATCCCTTTACCGGGTGTTTTCTTTAGGTACCTCAAAATTTTATTTATGGCCTCTAAGTGCGGTGTTCTAGGTGAATGCATAAATTTACTAACTTGGCTTACCGAATAGGAAATATCTGGACGGGTTACGGTAAGGTAAATTAATTTTCCTACAATTCTTTGAAATTGGTTTATATCCTCTAACAATTCACCATCTTCACTATTTAATTTACATTTGCTATCAAAAGGTGTGGAGGCCGGTTTGCACCCTAATTTTCCGGTTTCTTCTAAGAGATCTAAAATATACTTTCTTTGTGAAATAAAGAGTCCCAATTTTGAGTAGGCTACCTCTATTCCTAAAAAGTATTTTAGATATCCAAGGTCCTTGATATCAAATTTTTCCTTCAATTGGTGTTTGATTTTTTTGATTTCACCTATGTTGTTTCCGGTAATTATAATGTCATCTACATATACTAAAATGATGGTAGTGTGTTTACCATTATTTTTTGTGAATAAAGAATGGTCCGAACTACTAATTTTAAAATCACACAAAATTAAATAAGAGCTAAGCTTGCCATACCATGCTCGAGGAGATTGCTTCAATCCATAAATCGACTTATTTAACCTACACACTAGGTTAGAATTGTTTTCCAATTTATGTCCGGGAGGTAGGTTCATGTATACTTCTTCTTCAAGTGTTCCTTGAAGAAAAGCGTTCTTGACATCCATTTGGTATAAGTTCCAATTATTGTTTACCGCAATGGAAAATAGAATTCTAACGGTATTCATTTTGGCCACCGGTGCAAAGGTTTCATTATAGTCAATTCCGTATGTTTGAGTGTAACCTTTTGCAACTAATCGTGCCTTATACCGTTCTATGGTACCATTACTATTGTACTTAATTTTATAAACCCATTTACAACCCACCGGTTTTTTAACTTTGGTAATTGTACAATTACCCAAGTTTCATTTTTTTCTAGAGCTTTTAGCTCTTCTTTCATGGCTTGACACCATACCGGACTTGTAATAGCCTCTTGGTAATTATTCGGTTCCAATTCTTTTTGGATGGTAGTCAAAAATGCAAGATGTAGAGGCGAAATATTTTCATATGATAAAAACTCTTCAATAGGATATTGTACCGTATAGGTTACATAATCCCTAAGTCTAGTAGATGGTCGAGTAATTCGTGAGGACCGCCTAACTTCTAAATTTTCTTCTATCTCATGATTATTATTATCAAGAGTATTTATGTTGGTCTCTTCTTCAAGATTATCATCAAAAATATGATTAATATTTTGTTCACTTTCTTGTTCCTCAAAATGAGATATTATAGGTTTTACTTGCTCTTGTGTATATGGTGTCTTAAATAATTTTTTGAAATATGGTTCTTCTTCACAAAATATGATATCTCTAGACATAAATAATTTTTTGCTAATAGGATCATAGCACTTGTAACCTTTTTTGTAAGTAGAGTACCCCAAAAAAATAGCTTTTGTTGACATATAATCAAGTTTGTCTTTTCTTTTGATTTTTACAAAACATGTACAACCAAATACTCTTAAATGATCAAGATTAATTTTTTGTTGATAGAGAATTTCTAGTGGGCTTTTATTTTTTAAAATGACGCTTGGTAACCTATTAATTAGATGTGTGGCACAAAGAAGGGCATCCGACCAATATTTTTTTGGAACATTATTTTGAAATAATAATGCTCGTGTCATTTCTAATAAATGTCTATTTTTTCTTTCCGATACTCCATTTTGTTGAGGAGTATTTATGCAAGTTGTTTGATGTATGACTCCTTTTTCTTTAAAAAGATTTGTAAAGTTTTGATTTATAAATTCCGTTCCATTATCCGATCTAAAAATTTTAAGTTTACAATTAAATTGGTTTTCTATGAGACATAGAAATTCTTTGAAACAATTAAAAACTTCATCTTTTGATTTTAATAAATATATTTTAATAAATATAGCCAAGTGGATCTAGAAAAGTCATCAATAAATATAACAAAATATCTAAATCCATTATAAGAGTCAATTGGGGCCGGACCCCATACATCGGAGTGGACTAAATCAAACACCGCTTCACTTTTACTACAAGATTGAGAAAATGGAAGCTTTGTTTGTTTTGCCAACTTACAAATGTCACAATTAATACATTTTGAATTTGGAAAATCTAATACACTATTTAGAATCTTGTCGGATGGATGCCCGAGTCTCCTATGCCAAACATCATAATTAATGGATTTTGCAGAAGCACAAAAATCTAACTTTTGCAATTTGAAAAGATAATGCCCATTTTCAAGAGTTCCTTCCCCAATCTTCGTCCCGGTTTCCCGGTCCTGAAATTCAACATTTTTATAAGAAAAGGTTGCATTGCAATTGAATTCTTGTGTCAATTTTCCTATAGAAATTAAATTTGTAGGAAATGCTTTTAAATATAATACGTTATTTATTTTATGGTTACACACGTTAATTTCTCCTATGCCATCTATTTGTACTTTCGTACCATTCGCTACTAAAACAAATTGGTCGTTTTTAGTCAAGTCTAATTTGGTAAAAAATTTCTTATTACCGAACATATGGTTTGTTGCTCCACTATCCAAAATTATTTGGTCATATAAATTAAAATTTCTTGAGTGAGAAACGATACCGCAAGAGTTAGGGGCACCTTGATCTTTAAACCACACAGAGAATTGCTGGAATAGATGTTGCAGCGAATCCTGTGATGACCCATCTGACCCGGTTCGGTTGGAGGCAGAGCCAAAGTCGGTCATGTAACCCGACTTGGGTTCGGACTCAACCCATTTGGGTTCGGATTGAGCCCCAGCAGCACCAACCGCAAGCCCTCTATTCTCTTTCTCTCTTTCGCCTCTTTCGCCCCCTTTGCTCCCGTCGCCTCCTCCTCTGACCCGATCTTGCGCCTTCCACTTTTCAGGCTTGAGGTGGGGGTGCAAGAACCAACACCTCTCATGGGTATGGCCTTCCTTTTTGCAGTGAGTACACACCCCGCCTTTCTTTTGATTTTGCCGAAACTGAGAATTAGGGTTTTGTCGGAATTGAGCGGCGAAAGCTTGGGTTTCGTGTCCCTCGCCGGAGGAGGCTTGTGGACCGCCCATAGTGAGGCGCCTTGTTTCTTCTCTTTGAATCATGGCAACTGCGGATGCGGTTTTGGGGAGTTCGGCTCCGAGTATTATTTGTGAGCGGATTGCCTCGTAGCTCGAATCGAGACCCGCAAGGTAATGGAACAACTCATCTTGATCGATTCTTTTTCGGAGCTCTATTGGGTCTGTTGTGAAAGGTCTGTAAATTCGAAGTTCGTCGAATTTCCATGGCACCATAGTACTCTGTGTTGGTTTTAGCCCCTTGCTTTTCTTGTTCGATTTCTTGCATGAGTCTAAAGACATGGGAATGATTTTGTTGTTGGCTGAAAAAGGATTGTATATCCTCCCATAGCTCTCGTGATGTGGAACTGTGATGAAACAAATCAGAAATTTCTGATTCCATTGAATCAAAGAGCCAAGTCATGACTCTGTGATCTGTGGTTTGCCATTTTCGTAAGGATTGTTTTTCTGGTTCGGTTTTGTTGTCTGGATTGGCTATTTTTGGTTTGTTGCATTCTCCGATGATGAATTCTAGTTTTTCTCGGCTGCTTAGAGATAGGGTTACGGCTCTCGACCATGAGACATAATTTTTGCCATTTAGCAAATTATGGGTGAGTCGAGAGGAGTATGTAGCATCTGAAGATTGCTGCCCTTCTTGACTCATTTCTGATTTGTTGATGGTTTCTGTTATGCTTCTGTTATGGGTTTATGGTATGATGGTTATGTATCAGTTTACTGGCATCTGGTTTTTTCGGTCTCTCAGTAAACTGGTAACTGTCACTGTTGCGATTTTGGAATTTATGAGATTATCAGAACATGCTCTGATACCATGTAGAAATTATAAGAATTCTGAGGAGATTAATATCTTTCTTATTATTGATTCTCATAATACAATCTCTTTTATACTACAACAGAGAATATTACCGTTATGCTATCTTTTCTACTTTTGGTACCTACACTGTAGCATACCGTTTATTTTCTTTCTCTAAATAGGATTTCCTATTTGATCTAATCCTAGCCCTTTGATCAATGATGAATCTCTGAGATCAATTCTACTCTAATTCTTCTATAATTTTAACATAATTCTATAAGGCCAATGTAACCATAGAACCAATTATTATGAATGAAATTAGATGTTCTTCTTACGGTACCGCTCTGCCATTATCATAATTCTACCAAAATTATTCTTTATCTTTTCCTCAATCATCCCGATTCCTATTCGTATAGTGTCTGAGACCTAAGCTCGTTGCAATATTGGTATCAGGGTTCTTGATCGCAGCTGGTATCAGAGTTCTTTAACAGCCTTTGACTTTAGTCTAAGCAGTTCAAAAATAAATACTATACATCTCCTACTCTATTTCTAACAGGAGATGACAAACTTGGATGCATTTAGCATAACCATGTTTGATGTTTAACACTTTTGCACTAACCGTATCAATTCCAACGGCTCCTGAAGTCATGTAATATATAAATTTTATTTTGACATATAGATCACTTCTAACGATTTTTTTTCATATAAAATTTAGAATTTTTGTTATTAAAAAATTAAAAATGGAGGTATTATTAAAGCACAAAACATAAAAGAATTTAAACCCTCCTCTTATATTAAACATGAAATATAAATAAAAATAAAAAATAAGAATAAAAAACATACCTTATGAAACAAAGCAGTCAGAACTTCATTTAATAATCTCTTATTACCATTCTTCGTAAGTCATAGGCTCCCTTATTATGAGATGAAAATGATTAATATAGCATTTCATATATATGAAAAAATATTCAATAATTAATATTTTTTCTAAAAAATGAGTGAATATATTTTTATTATATTTTATGATATTACATATATATATAGTATGCTTAAAACATAGTATTTATTTGTTATATTTTTTAGTTTAATTGTATTAATTATTTATCCATTTAATTGTTGTTTGTTAATTTTGACAAATATTTACAGATAAATATAAAATACGAACAACACTAATTTTATACGAATAAAAATTATCTTCATCCTACTCGTATATTGTCACTGACATCATAGTAACAATCAAATCATATATTTAATATCAATAAATAAATTGACTAGGATTATGGAATAGCAAATTCCGAAATTTTGGTGAATTCTGAAATTTTGGTGAATTTATTTAAATAAGACGTTTAATGAGAGAAAAAACGCAAGTTTTAGTAATCAATTTATATTCTATTTATTTTATTCATTATAGAGTTGATTAAAATTAATAGAATGATGATAATCAAACGAGAATAACGAGAGAGTTCCATTCTATTTCAATAGAATGTCCTACCCTAAATGTCCATTCTATAGAATGTCCTACGGAAATCAACCCAATTCTATAGAATGTCCTGACCTAAATTTGTCCAGTGCCCACGGAATTCAACCCAAATCACTCTCCAGTATCCACTGGGAAACCCTTCAACTCTCTCCTCTATATCTCTATTCCGAGCGACGATGGGGCCCGATTGGTCTCTTCTCCCACCGGAGCTCCTTCAGGCGATAACAGAGAAGGTCACCTCCATCGCCGACTACATACGCTTCCGTGCTGTGTGTCATCCCTGGTTATCCGCCTGTTCCCCGCACCCTTGCCACCTCCCTCTCCAACTCCCATGGCTGATGTTGCCTTACCAATCTGACGGTAATGGTAATGATGATTCCACCCGTCTCTTTTACGATCTCTCTGATTCTAAAATCCACAAGCTTGACCTCCCTGAGACTCGCGGGGTGTCTATATGTGGATCTTCGCACGGCTGGCTTGTTCTTCAGAAAGGTCAAGTTATGTCCCTGCTTAATCCCGTCACTCACGCCACAGTTCCCCTTCCCCCATTCACTGGATCTCCCTCTACTATTGGAATTGCTCCCCTTGATGCATTAGATGGTGGGCATTTCTTTGATAAATGGGGAGCTGATAGATATGCTATTAACCCTACTGACAATGTCATGGTTTGCAAGGCTATACTGACATCAAGTCCACTGGATCCCAGTTGTATGGTTCTTGTTTTTACTGTTAGCCAATGGCCGTTGGCATTTTGTAAAATTGGGGATGATCTTTGGACAGTGATTGAATTTGAGTGTAATTTGCCTTTGGAGTGGCATATTTGCGATTTCACCTATAACAATGGTTTTTTATACACAGTTGATCGTTATGGACTAGTTACGATGTATAACCTTAATAATCCTTCAAAAACATTGTTGGGTGCCGGCATTGATCTAATATACATGCATCTGGTCGAAGGGGTATCTGGGGACATATTGCTCATTTATGATGGACCTATCTATGTTAATGGAGTTTTGAAGGAAACTGAAACTGAGTATGCAGTATACAAGTTGAGCAATGATGGAGAACCAAAGTGTACTGAAGTGATGGATGTAGGCCAAAATGTGCTTTTCGTGGATGGTGATTACCGTGCATTGTCCCTCCTCCCAAGTGCTAATTTGCAATTGCCAGGATGGGGTGCAAATTGTTTATGCTATGACTCAGTAAGGATAGAGAAGTGGAACCGACAAGCCACATTGTATAACCACAACATCAAATTGACCAGTCTGGATGATGGAACGGTTATTGATATAACATGTGATTTAGGCTCATTTCAAGTGAATGAGCATTGGCAGAAGTCTTTATGGCTGACACCGAGTTTGCTCTAGTTGCTTCCTTGATAATGATAGACCGACTGTTTTTGTAATTTTGGGCTGGTATAGGAATATCATCAGATAATCCTTCTATTAGGCTGTTCCATGCTAATATTTTTTCTTACTGTTGTTTATGCTTCTTCTTGCAGCGAAATGGAAGCGTATACATGTTATTGAATATTGATGTATTGTCCCAAGCAAATTAAGCTAGTGTATATTCTTCTCTGTATCATGATTTTCCCTGCAAAATTTGTCTGATTAGGTATTATTAATAATGATCCTATTTTTATTGTTCTCAGTAGTTGAATTTCTTAGTATTTATGGCTTCATTGGGAAGGTTACATGCTGGAAAGCAATAGTTAATGCTTGGATACTTCTTCTGCAGAAAGGTATTATATTTCCATCAAACCAGTTGTAAATTGTAGTGATACCTGGTATTGAATGTTGTCTATGTGGTTTGGTCAAACATTATTCTTAAATGAAATTATATCTTATTGTCCTCTCTATATGCTGTAGGACAGTATTAGTAACAGGTTCACTAAATTTGAACATTTCCCCGTTTGTGGATTAGTAGCTTTGGACTTTGTGACTCCGATTGGGTTTCATTTCTAGCCTACCCCAACTTGTTTGGGACTAAAGGCTTGGTTGTTGTTGTTGTGGATTTGTAGCTTTATTGTCTCATTTAGTGAAAATCAGTCTTCAGTTTGCAAAGGCACCACAACAAGATATCACTGTAAATTTAATTGTGGATCAATTTAAAAGCCTGATAGTGACTCTTAAGTTGCTAATGCTGTTGAAAGGCCTTTGAACATGAAAATTCAGCTCAGGAATTAATCGAATAGTTTTTTAGGCATTTCTATTTATGAGTGAGAAAACCTTCATTTATAATGAACCTCATATTCTGGAGACAACAAGCACGAGATAGCTTAAATTAAGTAACAGTGGCATTTCTTGTTGTTATTGAGAACAATAATGTTTCTTTTTCAATCAAGTAAAACTAGATTGAAATGTTTCCATGGAAAACCAGTGTCAGTGTAATATATTAACTAAACCCGTTATTACATAGTAGATGTTTGAAAGGTGAAATAAATTAAATCAAGATAGTCTATGTGGCACGTAGTAAATTTTTTTAAATAAACTGGTATAGGATCTGATCCCTGATTGAAAATTGAAACTTCTCCAACGTTAAAAGAACTGTTTTATAATTTCTTGACTATAAAATGAGTATTCTTCAGTTATTCAATTTAATGTAAAACAAAACTAGTAAATATTAGAAATAGAGGGAAACAATGTCTGTTTCTCCAACCAACCAATGGAATTCAGTACCTCCCGTTTATTGCCAGTCTTAGCAGTATTATCAGTAGTTAGTTACCATTGCGCTGAGAGAAGCTCATACTTTACGGGTTACGGTATGGAAGAAGTATAGAATGAATTATTTCTAGTAAGTGTCAGCATCAACCTTGAAATATAAAGTAGTTCAGAGAAACAGAGCATCAGTGTTTAAAGTGATCCAATCGGACGGTCATCCTTTTGGCCTGCCTGCCCTGCTGGTCGACCAGGAGAAGATCCTTTTTGCCTGCCCTGATGGTACCTATCAGCTTGTAGCTGGTTGAGGAATTTGTAAATAAGTACTTGTGTATTAATAAAACCTCAATAGGTTTACTAAAATAGGCTTTACACATCTTCAAATTTCATTATTCTGTTGTTGTATTAATGGTCTATAAATATGTATTGTGAATTTGAGATTGAGATTGAATGTACAAGAGAATAAGACAAAGATGAGCAAGAATAACATGAAATTTTCAAGGTATCTTTTTTTCGATCTGATTTGAGTTTTAATCTGACAGCCTAAGGACTTTGACTTAAAAGTGCATATGTGGGCTTTTAGCATCCATTTATTTGGATAGAATTGTCTATGTTTCAATTGTCCACTCTTTATGAATAAATTAATTGTACAACTTAAGTAAAAACTAATATTGTTGGTTCATCGCAGTAGCAGGTAAGTTAATTGTTACTGGTACCAAAGCCCTCTAGTAAGATGTTTGCTGCCTTTTTTGGTTTTCTGTCATGTGATGAAATGTGGCTTTTGTTATTCTTTTTTAACGTTTCCTTTAATCAGATAAAATAACTGGAAGAATTCTATGCCGCAAACATACTACAAGCTTTCAAGACGTTTGTAAGGAACAGTATGAGATATTGCTCCGAACTTGTATGCAAGGTCTTAGCCTCTTAGGAAATCGTTTTAGTTTTTATGATTGTTGTTAAGCTAAAAATATTTTGGTTATATTAGAGAGTAGAGACCAAGAAATATGTTGATCAGGCGTAGTTTTCTAAAAAATTTAGCTGCACTAGTAGATTTGTCTTCTCAGAAGGGATACCTGGATTTAGTATGTAACATTGCTATAGCAGTAGTATATGGAAGCCATATGGAAATTCTGTACGATGATCTTTGTTAGCTAACATATCTTTTATTTTACCTTATACAAGTCAAATTAGAGGCGATTTTTCGTTTGACACAAGTTGTTCGAGATATTGTCTCTAACAAAAGCGTTGACTAGTTGTAGTTTTTGTCTAATTCTCAGCTGCACAAGTAAATTTGACTTCTCAGATGAGGTACTCTCAGCCAATATTTATATCCTGGAGAAGGATGCTGGGTTGCTGGCACGAGCTGTAAGTCGTGCTGTTTAGTATTTAATATTGCAAATAGCAGTAGTTGCGAGGTCAGATGGAAATCCTTCCTAGTTTTGATGATGTCTGTATGCTAACATATATAATTTCATGCGACACAAATTTATACTAGATACAGTTTTCATGCGATACAATCTGTTCTGAGATATATTCATCAACGAGAGCATTGACCAGTTGTATATTTCTAAAATTTCAGCTGCACAAGTGGATTTGACTTCTCAGCTGGGGTACTCCAATGACTCTATGGAAGAATACTATCAAGAGGTGCAGGTGTGCATGTGTGTGTGTGTGTTACATACTCCCTAATTATGGAATTGATAATAGATTTTAGTTACTTTTTATGTTATGAAATTATTGAAATTGGTGGTTCATCATGGTACCAGTCAATACTACCGGTACGTTCCAGAAAATTCCGGTTAGGCACCTGATGACTTGTTTTGTCTATTGAAAATTTGATCTTATGTAATGCTGAGATTTGGAACCAGCTCTTATTTTTTCCTTGAATGCAACTATTTTCTGAGGAGACATCTAGCGTAGAGCAGGGAGAGAGATCTCCAATGCATTTAAGAGAAATCTATCTTTTAGACCTCAGTTGGTCTCAGAATCTCTTTATATAGATCAAATCGTGTCATGTTACTACACGTGGCCAGATTGGCACTGAACCTGCAGGAGGCCTTACATTTCATATAATTGTATTTAGCCTCTTAGGTTGTTTTAGATGCTATTTTGCCTGAAATTAACTGTTGGAACTTGCTAGGATCCGGTTACAGCAGCAAAATTCAGGTACCGGGTACATGAATTTTTTAGAATGGACCATGTTATTTTGCTAGCAATACATAAATGATATAAAAAAGTTTAGTAAAATGCTGTTAAACTGCTCTTAAAGTGCTAGTTTTAAATTAGCCTCTTATGGTTTTGTTCTCTCTTCAGGTTTAGCATGACCCTTATTTTAAGAAAAAGTTATAAACCAACATTTCATCATATGACAGAAAAGCTGCCTTTTTTGGTTTTCTTAAAATATGGGTCACATTAATCAGACTGTACCTCTGTCGGATGTGGAATTGGAGTATTTGTTGCACCTGGTGAATTCAAAATGCAACCGGTAGGCACAAGGTAAACAAGAATAAATTTTGTTTAGGGAAATTTATATGATAGCCCTTCACTTTTCTAAGTATAGGAAATTGAAATGCTGTATACCAACACAAAATCAGCCCTTGTGGAATGGATGAAGAGCAGGGTGGTGGAAGGGGTGACATTTCTGTGCTTCTTAACAGATTAAGAATCCTTTTGTTAATTTAACTAGGTAATTGTCGTATTTGGGTTGTTTAAAGCTCCAGTACTACTAGATGAAAATAACAGTATCTAAACCTGACCTGTGCTAGACTTGCAGTGCTTCATCATGGTTACACTGATTATATTGGTAGAATTCAGGGATGGAACTAGAAAATTGAGTTCAGAGGGGCTGAAAAATCTAGTGTAGTATAATTTCATTTTATCTGGTTTCAGTTTAAATCTGACAGCCTAAGGACTTCAACTTAAAGGTGCATATCTGTGTTTTTAGCATCCATTTATTTGGATAGTCTATCCCTCAATTGTCCTCTCTTTATGGATTTGAATTAATTGTACAACTCAAGTATATATGCACCATTTTTTTGGATAGAATTGTCTGTGCCTCAATTGTCCTCACTTTATGTATTTCAATTAATTGCACAACTCAAGTAAAAACCAATATTGTTGGTTCATCGCAATAGCAAACAATTGATACTGGTACAAAAGTTCTCCAGTAAGATGCTTGGTTCCTTTTTTTGGTTTTCTGTTGTATGATGAAATGTGGCCTTTGTTATTTTTTTTCCTTTTATCAGATAAAATATCTGGAAGATTTCTATGCCGCAAATATACTACAAGCCTTGAAGATGTTCTGAAGGATTATTGATGGTGTATGCATTTTCTCATCTTTTGTAGGGTTTTGGGAAAATTGATTGAACATATTCAAGTATACAAGTTAATTTAGTGGTAAATGAATTGAAAATCAAAATCGTTAATTTTGTATATGCTAATTTATTTGCTTGAGGTATCTCTTTTTCCCTGTGTTCTTTAATCGAGTCTGAATCCAATAATATTGGTAGTGTTTTTCTTACTTCTTTTGGCCGTAACAAGTGGGAGGGGGGGGGGGGGTGTAATGCACAGATGTTCGTTCTAGCTGGAAATCGACTTGTTTAGTATGTGGTACTGCTAATTAGCAGTAATATATGGAGGCCATATGAAAATTATTTAGTTTTCATGATCTTTGTCAGTTATTTAAATTTTTATTAAACAGTCACGGTACACCCCCAGCATCTTTGTCAGCTAAGATATATTTTTTCACCTTATATAAATTAAATTAGAGACAGTTTTCATTTGACATAAGTAGTTTGTGAATCGAGATATTGTCTCTAACAAAAGTGTTGAGTAGTTGTAGTTTTCTCTAATTTTCAGATGTAACAGTAGATTTGATTTCTCAGATAGGGTACTCTGAGTCACTATATGTCTATATCCAGGGGAAGGATGCCGGGATGCTGGCGCAAGTGTAAGTCGTATTGTTTAGTATTTAATATTGCGAATAGCAGTAGTATGAGAGGTCAAATGGAAATCCTTCCTAGTTTTAATGATGTGTGTAGGTTGATAACATATATTTTTTCATGCAACACAAAGTTATATTAGAGAGTTTTTAATGTGATACAATCTGTTTCTGAGATATTTTCTTCCACGAGAGAATTGACTGACCGATTGTAGTTTTCTAAAATTTCAGCTGCACAAGAGGTATGCATGTGCAGCTGCACTTAATTAGAATTGACTCTATCCTTGAGTTGTCACTTGGTTATAGATTTGTTATTACTTTTATGTTCTGAAACAACTGAAATATCATGGTACCAGTCAATAGTACCAGTACCAAAAACTTCTTGTAAGATGCCAGATGTCTTGTTTTGACTATTGCAAATTTGATCTTATGTAATGCTGATATTTGGAACCTGATCTTATTTTCTCCATAAATACAGCTATATTTTCCGCAGACAATTAATTGACAAAATTACCCTCCGCCCCTGGCAATTAACTTAATTGTCTGGAATTTTATGTGTTGTTTGGAAAATAATTAACTTTGCTTTTCCTGTTTATTTACTAACTTTTATTAACCTGTTTGTTGGATTAGTTCATTGTAGGTAAAAAAATTCTAATTGATAGTTGCTTGATGATGCAATTTTATATTTCCATTGATTTACAGATGCTATGATTTGTCAGAAAGAGCAAAGGATTTTAATTTTTGACAACTCAACTAAAATTTTCAATTTTCTTTGGGGAAAAAGATAAATAGTTAGGTATTTTCCTGCAATATAATTATTATTTTTTCTTTAACAAGGAATATATATTGCCTTTTTGTTATTGTATGTTTCCTATTTTTTTTTCAGTTACAAATGGTCAATTGAATCGTCCCAGAAAATTTCAAAATGACAATATTTAGAAAGTAGAAGCATGAATCACATTAATGCATGCATCTTGCACCCATCCACCTATCACATTAATGCAATGAATCACACGGCTATATCTTGATATGTATCTATCTAGCTATATGTGCTCCAAGTCAAATCACATCATTGCAAACTTTTGATGCATGCATGAATGCATCTTGCACCTATCCAGCCTAGTTAAATAAGTGCAAATTAAATGAAACCTGACAAGTTAAATTAGTGCAGGTGCAAATTAAATTCAAACTCAATTTGGTGGCAAACACAAGCATTTGATAAAGAACCAACTCTCACCTTGACCTTGCTTAATCTCTGCCTTCCATCTGTTCATCCGTACCCCCACAGTAAAACCCTTTTTTGTATTATTCAGAAAAGAGAATATGTTTCAAACTATTTGTAATCAAGTTAAGAGTTTTAGAAAAATATCAAATGCATGATTAACGCATGAATATTTTTTCCAAAAACAACTTGGCAAACTTGAGTTTGAATTTACGTATAAAAACCTTTTGAAACTACTTTTTTTTTTTTAAATTTAGCACTGTAATTTGAGAAATAGAGAAGAGAATATTTTTCCTACTAGGAACCTACCTTCTCTAATAAATTAAAATCAGAAAAACTTTCCGTTATTAAAATAAGACGCAACTTAAAAATATATTCATATGAAAAATTATAAGAACGGTCGTGTTTGTATTTTGCATTTTCAGACTATTTTATTTGGAAAAATGCATCCGCTTGGATCTCCAATGACAACATTGACATATATAAAATATTACTTTGGACTCCAATTTAAAACTAAAAAATTTCATGGCAGCTGTTATAAAAAATAATTAAACAATTAATTCAGTGCACGTTCTACAAAAAAAAATCATAATAGCTGCTATAGGAAAAGATATAAAATAAACATTAAGTATTTAGAGCAAAGTTAGGGTGTGATGTGCTCACTCAAAGGGTTTGGTGAGCACAACTCCAAAAGTACATCGGATCGGCTTCAAACGACGAATTCAAACTGTTGAAATCTATGTACTTCATAAGTGATACATGTACATGCAAAAATTTGAAAGTTTCAAATTCATTTGCTACAAGGTCAAACGGTCAAAGAAATGAACTTTTTATAAGTTATTTTATAAGTTGTTTTATATATTCATTTTTCATCGTTTCTTTGACCGTTTGATCTTATAGCAAATAAATCTGAAACTTTTCAAATTTGCATGTACATACATCACTCATGAATTACATGGATTCCAACGGTTTGGATTCGCCATTTAAACCGATCCGATATATTTTTAGAGTTCTGCTCACCAAACCTTCTTGTGAGCACATCACATTCTAGTTTTGCTCAAGTATTTATATTGACTCGTGCATGGTAACCTAAAGTTTCTCATGGCAAAAAAATATTTTACCTCGTCAAAGAACTTAATTTAGTAAGAAAAATCAAACTGAAACTTCAGTTCTCTGATTGTTTTTTTTTTTAGGGTAAGGTTACAATTGACATTCTACACAAGTCTTCATTTTTTAATGTATTTTGGTTCGAAAATTAAGAAAAAATATAGTTAGGAATACTTTCTGTCCAAAATTTTATTTAGGATTTTTTTTTTTATTTGCTCTCTTTCTTCACAATTTATATTTTCCCTGCTCTTAGTATAGAAAACATCATTATCCTTTACTTTCTTTAGTTATTTTGTTATTTGACGTGACTTAATTCAGACGGATTATTACATTACAAGACTCAAAAGTAAAACGAAGTATTAGACATACCTCCTCAATATGTCTTAAGTATATGTAAAATAATTAATTATCTAATATTCATTTTAAATTACTTTGGATTTGTAAATGAATATGCCTTCCCGATTCAATTCTTTTTATATTAGTTAATTAGCTAACATAATTATAAGTTACATTCTGTTTCATTACTTATCAGGGAAATTTCACATTTTATACTAAAACATTGTTGACACCTATTCTATTTCTTCAATTAGTATTTTACAATTTTTAAAATTCCAATATTGTGATATTTTTGTTAACTAAAAATATTCGGCTAATTGTGTGTGTGTATATATATATACAAGAATTTGTGAGTATTTGCGAGGGTAAAAGAATTTAGCAGTGTAGTTATTCTTGCGGATACTTTCGTCGGTAATAACGATACTCTCGAAAATAATAATTTTTCTCGACTTATTCTCAGCAACAGTTATTAATTTATCCTCGCAGATACTCACAGATTCTCGTAGTACATCTCTGTAGGTCGATGTTTTTTTTATTGATTCAAACTTAATTTTGTTATTGTAAATTCCCTAATTTTTTTCAATTACAAATGGTAAACAGAATTGTCCCATAAAATTCAAAATACAGAGTAACCGAACCAATGCAACTCATTTATTATTTTTATATTATTTTTAGTTAAATTTTATAAATAAAAATTATACCTTCTCCTGTTCTCCATCCCGAGAAAGGTTATCAGAGTAAGTCATTTTTTTACTCTGGAATTTTATGTGCCGTTTGGAAAATAATTTATTTTGGTTTTCCTGTTTTTATTTTTCATTTTTTCCAGGTTACAAGTCCCTTGGTCTTTTGTCTGAATCGAACCGAATAGATGACTGAGTCCGCTTTTTTTCGGTCTACCGTCCGGTCCGGTTTTTAATAACAGTGATTCTACCGAATAAACTAGTCTCTTCAAAGTTCTAATCGGTCAAAAGGAAATTATATAGTAAGTAAATTAAATAGTTTCCTTTCTCAAGAACATTAAATGCGCTCGAAAAAATATTAGGTAGAATTTATACCGTCTGATGCTTTCTTAGCTCCCTGTGTGTTCCACTACAAACTCATTAATCCGGTTCTCTTCTTCAAAACTTCACAGGAGATTCAGGGTTTCTTCTCAGAAACTCTAACCCTGTAACCGATTATGGTTAATGAAATTAAGTAAGGGCTTGACCCTGCTCTTTTATCAAAAAAAAAAAAAAATTCACAGGAGATACCAAATAACCTAAGCTCGTTGTTCACCATGGAAGAGAGCTTGCTAGCCTCAAATTATCACATAATCTTCTTAATACTTTGCCTTCTTCCCACAGAGACCCTGTTGCGGGTTCAAACGGTGTGCCGTGCCTGGGCCCGGGTCATCTCCGACCCAGACTTTGTTCGGGCCCACTGCTCTCTTACTGCTCCGATAACTGCAATATTTTCATAGAGGGGCCGGCTTACTTGTACCCAACAATGGTTCAAACCCTATCAAGAGGATGTCAAATTTCACAGCTCCATCTGGGACCTTTTGTCGAGCGGCTTTAAGGTGGTGTCTAGCAATCATGGCATTCTTTGTTTTCGCTATAATATGATTTTTTTTCTTAGTTGGAAATCCTGCAACTTCCTCCTGGTTTGTTGTACGTTTTGATCCTCCTAGTTTTTCTTCATATGAATACCATGGTGGTGTTGCGCTTATCTATGACCTGACAATCTCTCTCAACTTCAATCTGACTTTCGCTTTGATTAAATTAGATAACACTGATAAGACAAAATATTGGATACAGTTTCACATCTTCTCTTCCAAGACTTGTTCCTGGACAATATCCTCTGAGTTCTGTCAACGGTTGTTTCCTATGTTTGACCAATTTGATGAAATACAATGGGAAAATGTGAGGTATATGCCGTGCAAAATCCGAGGTGGTTCAGTATGCTGGAAAGATCAATCTGGGCTTTTGCGGGGATATGAGATTTCCACTGACACTTATTGGAAAACCTCACTACCGCCGCGATTCAAACAAGGCAGATCAAAACGTATGTCTGTTACAACTTACAACAATATCATATATTTTACTATAATGGCTAATGGTGTTGCAAAGGTGTGGAGGTTAGAAGGAAAGGATATTTGGGTTTTTGAAGGGGAAAACAACAGTGAGGAGCTCTCCTCACACAGTTTGCTTGCATATGACGGTGCGAGAAGAGCTTTGCTTATAGGAGACCCTATAAAAGGGAATTTACTTGCATTACATCTTTCGAGCTCAAGGCTAGAGATTCTTTGCTAATACAATTAAGTTCCATCACATATTACGTAATTTGAAAAAAAAAAAAAGACGCGGCATAAGTTATGCAACCTAAATAGGTGGGTTAATTTATAACTACTTATGTCATACTTTCATCACACATCTTTTTTCATATTCGACAGAATAAGATACTTATTTCATGACTTATGGCACAATTAATCAAACATGAGCTTAGACTATTATTGTGAAAATTGAGTGTTCTAAGCTAGAATTGGCTTTAGTGTCGTTGTATTCCTTTTCATAGAATTTCAATAAAATTGTTTGATCTCTGTCGCTTCGTCATGTCTATGACTTAACATAATCAGAAAGAGCAAAGGATTTTGATTTTACAGTTTCGACACTGAATTCTACCAATATAATCAGCGATGCAAGTTTACATTTCAATTTATTAGATTTTGATTTTTGACAACTACATTTTCAATTTTCTTTGGGGAAGAAGATAAATAGTTTGGCACTAAATATGACAGCTGAGAATCTGAGATATCGAACTATGCATTTTCCTGCATTATTATGTTTTTTTTTAATGTATAGTTTTGTTTTAAAAATATATTATTGACGCTGAGCTTATTAGATTTGTATAATGTAATGCATACAATGAATGACTTCACATCAATTTTCATAGTTTGCATATGTGACTGTCTGATCAAAATAAGATCCAGAAAATTAAGGTACAATTTGGATTATAATTTGATTTTGATCAGACTTCACATCAATTTTTACTATGGATCTATCTTTTATTATTTCTTTTATGGACCCTTGATAGCTCCTATCAATTAGTTCATAAAAAAATTATTTCTTTTTAGAAAATAGTAGTTCCGTGAGAACATTTTTTGGGAAAAAATATTAGCAAGGTAAATTATATTCAAGCTTAATTATTGTTCTTGGTGAATCCGGCTAATATCATAATGTTATAATTTCAACCTAAATTATAACGAGTCAGTTTTTGCAATTTCAAAGTCCGAACAATTGATCCGAACTATTCAACATGATCGTCATATTACAATGTGCTTGGGGACCAAATTTTATATTTTTAGGAATTTTTTTACTAATTTTTAGATAGGTGCGAAATCATCTGTTTGGATGGTCCAGAATTATCTGAAAACAAATTTTGTACCTATCTAAAAAAAAGTAAAAAAAAAAATCCAAAAAATATATAATTTGGTCCCCAAGTACATTTTAATATGGAAAATTATGTTAAGCAGTTCGAATCGACTGTTCGGACTTTGAAATCACAAAAACTGACTCGTTATAATTTAGATTGAAATTATAATGTTATAACAATAATCGGGCTCGTTCTATATAATGTTGAGACGGTGAATATTGATAGCAGTAGGTTTGTTTCAACATGATGACCAAGCACTAATTACCACGCGTTGTCTTTATTATGCATTTTTATTTTTTTGTGTTCAGTTTACAATCGAGAATTTAGAAATCAAAATAAGACCATCATATATGAACTACTTTTTTTAAATATGTATAAAAAATTACTACATTTTCAGTTTACTTTGATAGGTGTTCATTAAGAAGTTATGCATATCTAATACTGTTGGCGATTTCCAGATTTTTAATTTCTAGGCTCTTAATCCTGTCTTAAGAGAGTAAAAATACCATATATTGTATGCATATGGAGGAAGTAATAAAGATCATATGCATACATAATTGTTTACTTTATTATTTGAGTTTTCAAAATTTTCTATTATTTAGAATTGAAAATGACAAGGTGTAGCATAAAAAAATAGAGGCACGGGCACTTGAACCCTTCTTATTTTTACTTGATCTAATTTCTATTATTTGTAAACTAGGATGAGGAATTTAAATTATTGTCTGAAAAAGTTAAAAGCAACAGAACTTGATGAGTTTCATCAAATGGACAGAAGAATTTTGTGATTAAAAAAAAAATGATGACCTTTTTGCAGAAATTTATCCAGGAATTGCAAGAATTCATCGACTTGTGAAATTAATTACAATTCCATCATATACAAATTTAATTAATGCTACTTGATGCAAACTAGACCTATATTTTTATGCGAAATGATTAGATATTACTATTAGATCTTTTACATTATTGATAGCATGTCGATAATAACAAAGTTCAAAGGTTTCTTTCCAAATGTCATAAATGTTGTCTCTAATACCATCTACAGTGGGTGAATAGATAGTCTTAAAGACTTTTAATCGTTTTTCGGTTTAATCCTCTAAATCAACAAGTCAGTAAATTCAACAAGCAAACGTATGCAAATAAAGTAAATAGAGTAGAGTTAGAGAAATTTGACACGCGGGATGATAGCGGAGTTCGGCGTAAAATGCCTACGTCTCTGGGGTAGAGCAACCTCGTCGGCGCCCCTTCTCTATTATCCAAAAAGAAAGAATACAACTCGTGACACGTGAGCCCAACGACAGTGGGAAGTCACGGCCTAACTCATGTACAAAGTTGAGCCTAGAAGCTCGAGCTGGAGAGTCTTACACAGGATTGTCACACAACTATGTTTATATGTGAGTGGAAACGCTCGAGCCGGTGAGCCCCTTAATGCCCTACAAGCAGGGAAGTCACTTGACTATGACAAGGGAGTACTAAAGTAGATCTCCACACTATCGAACAAAAACCAACACTCTAACTAAATCTAGAGAAGATTTGTCAAGTTGATTTGAGATTGTCAATGGAGTTTTGAAATTTAAGCTCTATCAAAGAAGGAAGCTTTCAAGAACACAAAATTTGTGTTTTTTGAAATTAGGGGAGGCTTGCTTGAAAATTGGAGTGAGAGTATTACTCTATTTATAAAGGAGGCTCCACATCTAGGTATTTGAACTGTTCCGTTAAGAACTGTAAACTTTCGTACTAAACGGATAGTTCAAATATATTGCAGTTTAGAGTTTTTCGCCTTTATGAAATTTACCCTTCCCATTCAGTACATTTAGGTCCGTACAGAACAGATAGTGTATTTTCCCCCAAATTTTTTGTTTCTCAAGTAGCGTACAGTACAGACTGTATCCGTTTAGAACGGAACACCAAGGAGAGTCCTCTAACTTGAAACAGAATGTTCCGTTCCGAACAATAGTCAGATGAAATAATTCTTCCGTATTGCTACGCTTCACATACGTATCCATCCGGTACTGTATCAATACATTCCGTTATGATGCCCGTTGTTCTTCCTAATAAAATACGGGTCATGCAACAAAGATCTTTAACTTCAAAATCTGAAATGTTCGTACCTTAAATGATAGAAATATGCAATGGATTTCTATTATTTAATCATCATACATAAAATAACATAGGGACAATAATAAAGTTGAATTAAAAATTAAATTTAGTAATATTTTTCTTTTATTGCATTGTTTTTATATTTTAGAAATTCTGGCTTTGATCTTGGGTTTGGGCCGGCGGCCCATGTAATGGAAGCGGAGCTTGTGAAAATTGAGAGGAACTCGAATGAATCCGAATCCTCCCAGGTACATGACACCAGTAAATTATAAACGGACGGTCCAGATTAATCGCAGCCGGACCAAAGTGAATCCGGTGCCTATAGAAACTACAGGGTATCAGTTTTGAAGTTCGTGCCAAGTGATAATAACTAATCTGGCCGTCCGTCTGTAATTTGATTGAGTCAGGTACCCCAGGTACGGACTCAATCAAATTACAGACGGACGGCCCAGATTAGTTCTTATCGGTCCTAATTCGTATGGGCTACAGAATATTCCTCGAAGAATCCAGATCGTCCATTCCAAGTCCACACGAATCTTAATGCTACCTAATGAATTTTCAAATTAACCCGGATTAGTCCGGATTCTAATCAAACGGTTCAGATTCTAAACTCAAATTTATCTTTACTGTAGGACTCGGTTCCTATTTCGTACAGTGTGCCTTCTCTTCTGGACTTTTCTCAGACTCGCCGATTCAAAATTTCGTCAAGCCGCGTTCCTTCCACGCACAACTAAAACTAATCTAGACCTAAAACACACTTTGGCCTCCGATTCCAATTCCAATCTTCGCGCCCATTGCTACTCTCTCTCTCTCTCTCTCTCTC
Organism: Carex myosuroides; assembly: GCA_028015225.1. Classification (NCBI taxonomy): domain Eukaryota; kingdom Viridiplantae; phylum Streptophyta; class Magnoliopsida; order Poales; family Cyperaceae; genus Carex; species Carex myosuroides. The sequence goes on along the minus strand of CM051470.1, from coordinate 7,044,336 downwards.
CAGTTCAAACTCAAACCCTAACCCTAAAAACCCTAGCAATGGCGAAGCGGGGGAGGAAGCCAGCTGCTCCTAAGGAGAAGGACGAGGAAGCCGCCGCAAGCAAATCTGAGGCTGGACCCAGCAAGAGAAGTAGAGGGAGGCCGCCTCGACAGGCTGCACCTAGCAAGAAAGTTGCTAAAGGGAGGAAGCCTCGACAGACTGTACCTAAACCCAAACCAGAGCCCGAGTATTTCAAAGATCAGACGAATCTGGTACGCTGATTTATTTTTTGTTTATTCCTTGTATTTTCTTTAAACATTCTTCCAAACTCTAGTATTTTCTATGCTTGGTTCAAATCTATTAAGAAGCTGTGTTTATTAGCTGGATTTGGGGGATTTCCTCTTTTAGTATATCTCGCTGGGCTTAAGTAGCTGCGTTCTTTTGAGAAGGTTGATTGCTACCAGCTGGATTTAGGAGGTTTCCTCTTTTAGTATTTCTTGCCAGGCTTAGTAGCAGTCAAACTATTGTATTTTGCTAAAAAGAATAATTAATGATATAGGTTTTTAGCTATTTGATTATTTAATTATGAATTGAAGTTTGTATTATTGATTCTTGTAAATCAGGAAATCTTTTTATCTATTGTTTATTTTTGTCATCTGTTGTTGTAAAAATTGGAATTTGGTTTCTTGGTGTTTACATTACTTCTTTTCTTGTTTTGTAGGAAGATCTATGGCAAGCAGCCTTTCCAGTTGGAACAGAGGTATGTTATTTCTTGTTATATTCTTGAACCTTATGCTGGCATTTCTGTCAAAGTTAATAGTTTATTATGTCCAAAGCATATTTTGAACTATAAATGATATTAATAATTGGATCTGCAATACTACCCTAAAAGTGTTAAGCGAGCATTATTATCAATTCCACGTCTGATATACATATATACAACTGGGTATTTGCTACTTATTTTAATTTGTTTGTATCTGGCAGTGGGACAATATGGACAAACTCCGTGAGATAAATTGGAAATTCTCAAACTTAGAGGTGAAATTTACAATTTGTTACTACTTGTGTTCGTCACCTTTTCTGCTTTTATTGTATTTCATACTGATATAAAATTAATGTAATATGTGTCAGGAAGCATTCGAGGAAGGTGGTGTACTACATGGGAAGAAGGTCTACTTATTTGGAAGCACTGAACGTATGTTTATAACTTCTTTTCTTTTCTTCTAGACTTTGTTTTTTTCTTCTCTTTTGTTATCTTGAGTCAATCTGTATATCTTTCCCGCGTAAAAACACATTTAATGCTCTTTAGTCAGTCAGTGCTTCTATATTGGGGAACCCTATCCCAGTGATGTTACTTCTTAAGATGTTGAAAAGCGAATTATATATATGTGTATAATCAATGTCATCTTTCCAAATCAAGTGAGGCTTTCAATAATGGAAATATCTTTTCCGATTAAGTATACACCTTTCAATTATGTCACAAATAGAAGGAATTTAAAATACGCAATAACAAAATATTACGATATTTCATTCAATTAATTTGTAACCAAACTTGGACTATCATGTTTATTTAAATCTAAACTCTAATCCAACTCAACAACAAAAACCGGCAATAAGTTGTACTATTGAACAAGAAGCTGATTTTCTTATTTTCTATTGTTCTTCAGCCCAGCTATTAAATGTAAACGGAGAAAACAAGGTCACACTTATTCCTGTTGTTGTAGCTGTAAGTAACAACTTTTATCATAATTTTGTCATTTAAACTTCTAATAAGTGCAAAGTCCAAATCTTTTTTATTAGTAATTATTTTTCTTTTGTTTCGACTATAGGTGGATTGTCCATTCCCACCTTCTGACAAGATTGGGATAAAATCTGTTCAAAGAGTTGAGGAAGATATTGTGCCAATGAAGAAAATGAAAATGGATTGGATACCATATGTGCCCATAGAGGACCGGTATTTACATTTTAGTAATTTAAATTTCTCATTTTTTATGTGCCTTCTGTTGAGAGAATGTTTCTGGTTTATGTAGTTCTAAATCAATTACTCTTTTTTTTCCATTGTAGGCTACGTCGACTTGAAGGAAATAAGTATCAAATATTTACTCTTGGTTGCAACCAAAGAAGGTAAGCTTTTATTGGCTGTGATTATGATTTTCATTTTCCTCGGGCACAAAAGGAGTTTGGGATCGTGATCCTTTCATTGAAGCATGTAATTATGCATTCTTCTTTGCTCAGTGGTGCTAAAATATATAAACAACAGGTCCCAGAAAGATAAAATTGGGGACACCCATCGATATAAATCTGAATTGTGTTGGTGTTGATGGCAAAATATGAATGTTTAAAATTTCAATGCAAACCTCAATTCTTTGTTTTTTTTCGCTATTTTTTTTTCTTACTTATTCTGCAGGTCTACGCTGAAACTTTTGAAAACTGAGCGTGTGAAACAATATGATTACTGCATTCCTTGTAAGTGAATATGTTATTGGTAGCCTAGGTCATGTTTTTTCTTCTGGGAATTTGTATTTCTTTGGGTAATTGCTGAAACTGGAGGGCCTCTATATTCTTTAATTTTGTTGCTCCAAGATAATTAAAACCATATTGCATTTGCACTTTGATGTTGATCATCCTCTTTTACTCGATAATGTACGATCTTACACTTGTATACTTGTTTAATGATAATTAAATTATTAAATCTGAAATGTCAAGCTTGTGATTTGTGTTGACAGATTTTCAGCCGCTGGAACCTCCAGAGGATGAAGAAGACACTGTTGTTAATATATTGTTTCCCATTGAACCCCCTGTAAGCTCTCTTTTTACTTTAGTTTTTGTGTGTGTGTGTTTTTCTGGGATCTTCTATTTTTTTTTTTTTGGTGGGAAGTGATGGATGTGCCTGGGAATGTTGAGTATGCTTTGTAAAGCTGCTCTAAGGTGTTTACTGTTTGTTTTGTTTAAATATGTTTATGAGGAGGTTGGTTCAGGCTAATTATTCCTTCTCTTCTCTTTTATTTGTTGCAGATTGTTTGTGATTTCGACTGGGATCTGGATGACCTCGAGGTATTACTGTTTTAAAAAAGACATAATAAGTATTGTCTTTGTATGATATGAAACTTCAATTTTCTTTTGTTTTAACCTTGACATTTCGATTTCTTAGGATTTTACTAAGGAGCTTATTGATAGCGAATCACTTCCTGAAGATAAGAAAGATGAGTTCCAGGTGAAACTTCATTTCTTTTGAACTCTGTGTTGCTTTGTATAGTATATTTATCAAGGTTCTAAATAGCGATTATAGCGGCATAGCGGGGAGACAAAAAAAAAAGCTATTGCGAATAGCGTAGCTATAGCGGAAGCTATCATACATAGCGTTTTTTTCGTTTCAAAATTTATATTCTATATTTCTACTAATTATCAACATGATCAATATTAGAGAATTGGGGTAACAATCAAATGATAACTAATCTAAGTCTATACTTTTTTCAATCATGCAAATAAGAAGAAAAAAAAAAGATCTACAAAGTAACATTATTTAATAGTTGATACTTGATAGTATTACATATTAAAATAGACAAAGAGCAATTAATTTTACAAGTGAAATGAAGTAAGTATATTTATTTGAACATTTTATATATTATAATAATCAAAATTAGCTTTCAATTGAAACGAACGGCAATAATTTTACAAGTGAATATTAGACAAAGAGCAAGCAAAAGAAAGAATTAATATTTGAATATTTTCTGATATAGAATGAGAGACTAAATCACAAATAGAAACATAAGCACATAGTTTGGTTTAGAATACTTATCATAGCAGACCATGTAGCAGAACAAAATCTCATGTAAATCGCAAAAAAAAAACTCATGTAGCATAGCGGTAGCAATAGCGCATAGCGCATAGCGGTAATAGCGGTCAGCTATTACAGCTATAGCGGTCGTAGCTGAATTAGCGCACTTTTATTTCATAGCTTAGCTTTTATGGTCCGAAAAAGCTATAGCGTAGCTATAGCGCTGCTATAGCTAGCTATTTAGAACCATGATATTTATATATTGTTGGTGAATTCTAAATTTGTATTTTCCTTAGAGCTATGTGAAGGAGCAAGTCCGAGAAAGAAAAGCTGCTCAACGGCAGGTATGCTGTAAAGGCTGAAATTTTTAATCCATCTTTATATTTGATTTTAGGCAATTGTGAAAAGGCAAGAAAATAATAGTTCATTAAAAAGAGCAACCTGGCAGAGTTTTAAAGTTTGTCATGGTACTGTGTTGGTCACCTAGAAAGGGCATGAGTTGGCTGAGTTTTTATAACCTGTTATTTCTGAAGATGATTTGCTATTGTGAAATTTTATTTGTTTTGCTGTGCTTGTTCGGTTTTTGCTTAATGAGATGTCACCTAAAAAGGCAAGAAAAAGTAGTTCATGAGAAAGAGCATGAGTTGACTGAGTTACAAAGTCTTTTTAAGGTTTTCTTACCATGTGTTATTTTTGAAAATGGTTTGCTCATATTTTGTTCCCATTTGGTTAGTTGTGCTTGTGGGGTTTCTGCTTAAATACATATCACATTCTCTGCCAAAATTTACTTTGTTTCAAAATGACGACAGGCCAGAGAAGCTAGAAAGAAAATGATAGAAGATTTGGATCCGGAGGTGAAAGCTGCATATGAGAAAATGCGATTCTACAAGTTTTACCCGGTATCGACCCCCGACACACCTGACATTGACAGTTGCAAGGTATCATTTACATTTTACGGCATCCTGTAGGCAGTTAACTGGGTTTTATTAATTGCTGTCTTACGGTTGAGACCGTGTTTTTGACGTAAGTTGACCTAACCTTAGATTTGACCATACCTGATCTGCTTAGTACATTGGAATTTATTATTGCCAACAAGCAGACTAGTTGTGTTTATTCGATAAAAACATAATCTCTCAGGTCTAGTTTGTTGACCCCACCCAATCTGATTCAGTTTAGGCTGGTGAAATTGTATGAATATGTCAGTAATTCTTTACACGGCTGGTTTGTCAGGTTGCACTTATTTGATTTTTAATATAAAACATTTCTCTCTTGATCAATTATCGCCGCTTGTTATTATCTGGTTGACTTAGTGCATATTTTATGATATGCAGGTGCCTTTCATCAATAGATACTATGGGAAAGCACATCAGGTTTTGTGAAAGGTGCTTTGCTGAGAAATTTTTTCTAAACTAAAAAATGTAGGTGAAAGTTTTGAGAAAGGTAGTTATCATCTGTGTAACTCCAAGAGTCCGGATTTGTATTGTTGCTTCTCCATCAATTCTTTGGTTTTATTGTAATGTAGTCAATGGTATTCAAGTAGCATGGAATTTTAGGTGCTGTATAATGCAGTAAATTTGTAGTGTTTATTGAATTAATGGCAAGTATTTGATGAGAGAAAAGGAAAAAAATGATGATAAATCTGGTGATGTCGATATTTTGGGAATCAATCCAAGGTATTTGATGTGTTCATCAGCCTGAGCTGTTACCAGACCCTTTGATTGAGTATATTCAGAGATCTCATCTCAGATATGATTTTGTGTGAATCAAGTTGTAGATCAACATCAAGACTGCTTGAATTTAGTAATTGGTTACCATAAAAATAAATGTTGATAGATGGTTATTAGATTTAAATATACATTTTTGACTTGATTTATTGAGTGGTTATGTAGTTTGGTATTATCAGTAATTATTTTGGGTGCACCCCAGGTGCTTTGAGCTCAGTTGCAAAAGACTTTGCTAAGCAAAATCAAACTTTTTACAATTTTAGTAATCAAAATTTTAGCACTATATATTTTGGGTGCGAGATTTGCTCTAATATCTGACGGATAGTTAGTTCTTGTATCCCGAAAGCATGTTTTTTCTGTCCTTTTGCGTTTTGCCCCTTCTACTTTATTGTAATTGTGAAAATGTTCTTGCTCTGATGCAATTATATGTTTAGATGTATATATTCCTTGGTTATAAATATTGCTGCCATAATGCTCTTTCATTTTCCATTCATCAGAACCAATATTAAATACATTATACAACCATTTTGATAATTTTTTAATTAAACCTCTTATATCAACAAATAAATCTGAACATATTAGTGAATCGGACCTTTACATTATGATTTTCAGGCATCAATATAATTAAAGCACTGATAATATGATTGGTGAATCAGACCTTTACGTTTATGATTTTTAAATGTTGTGTTTGGATCAGATTAGTAATCTCTTATAGTCAAATTCCTAGTAGGCAATACTTAACGGCTCTTTAAATTGTGTCGATCTCTGCAATTCTTTTACTGACAATCAGAATAAATATTGTTCTATAAATATAATCCCGATTTGATTTTCTCTCAAGCAATTGCACAAATCAGAATTTGATACGACCAAATATTACAAATTATTTTTTGAAAAAAAAAGTTATCACATTTCTACCGTTCAACTATTTTTCAACTTTTATTAGCCAACTACAAGAAGATAAAATTTTCAGACTAGACACGTGGCATATAAATCTAGTTCAGCAGATATGAGCGTTTGACTCGGATCGATCTCGAGTTGATTTGAACTCTCCCAGTCCCGACATTTTTATTAATATCCAAAGTTTAATACAAATTAATAAATATACCCAGAACCGGATCAATTATCGATATATATCCAAACCGGCCATTTTCTGGCCGGCTATGTTCCTTCCCTAAGCCGGCCAGAAAATGGCCGGCTATGTACCTGTTTTTTTTTTTTTTTTTAGAGACACTATGATGATCAAAATATTGAAATCTAACTCTGAAAATTTGAAATTTTTATTTAAATTATTTGTTATATTACTTCTTTGATGTATAATTAGCATATTTATACTAAAATACGATAGATTAATTGAAATTATGTTGAATAACACTAAATTATGTTAAATTACGTTAAAATACGGTAAATTATGCTAAAATACGATATGAATAGGGACGATATCTTCACTGAAAAAGAGAAAAACGACGATGAAACTTCAAACGGTCATAAAACGGCACTCGAGTGTCCGATTTCAGCAAATGAGCACTTTTCGGAAAGCTTGTGAAAATGCGCATGCGTCTGTTCCCGCTATGCCGGATTCCAAAATTCAGAATCGCCAAAAAACAAAGAGAAGAGCCTCAAAACTTGAGTTGAAGTTTCCGATTAAGATTTTCATTTCTATCATTCAATCCAAGTAGCTCAGTAAATTAGTTACATAATGAACTTGCAGATTACTAATTTTTACTATTTTTGGAATTTTTTTACTATTTTTTATGATTCATGAAAGATGAGCAAAATCAGTCTACTATAGCGTAATTTTGTGTAGTTTAGTGTTTTTTTTACTATATTTCAGCATAATTAGCGAAGTTATTGTAATTTAACGTAATTTAGTATAATTGAACATAATTTATTGTAATATAGTGTAATTCAACATAATTTCAAGTATTCTAGCGTATTTTAGTATAAATATGCTAATTATACATCAAAAGAAGTAGAGGAGGGATCAAGTTACAACAATCATTTTTTTCATTTTCAAAGTCCAAATCGTCGATCCAAACCGTTCAACATGATTATCTAAATAAAATGTGCTTGCAGATCAAATTTTACATTTTTTTTGAATTTTTTTACTATTTATTAAGTATTTACAAAATTCAATGGTCTGAATATGACTATTTTTTGTAAAATACTTAATAAATAGTAAAAAAATTCAAAAAAATGTAAAATTTGATCTGCAAGCACATTTTATTTAGATAATCATGTTGAACGGTTTGGATCGACGATTTGGACTTTGAAAATGAAAAAAATAGTTGTTGTAATTTGATCCCTCCTCAAAGAAGTAATATAACAAATAATTTAAACAAAAATTTCAAATTTTCAGAGTTATATTTCAATATTTTGATCATCATAGTGTCTCTCTCTAAAAAAAAAAAAAAAAAAAAAAAAAACAGGTACATAGCCGGCCATTTTCTGGCCGGCTTAGGGAAGGAACATGGCCGGCCAGAAAATGACCGGTTTGGGTATATATCGATAATTGGTCCGGTTCTGGGTATATTTATTAATTTGTATTAAACTTTGGATATTAATAAAAATGTCGGCTCCCAGTCCAAGGAGAAGTGTAGTTGATAGTTTTTAACTTTTTCTCAAAAAAAAAAGAAAAAGCTACTTAATCGGCTTGGTAGTTGTTGGTACACACAGCAGGCGTGCGCTTCTTCCCCTGGTCCGACCAAGCAGCGCAGGCCAAAAAGATGACCGTCCGATTGGAACTCTCCTGGGACCATAGTGGATCTCAGACGCACAGGCCCGTTATCCTTCCACCGTTGAGAGCGGGAGGTATTCGCTGCTCTGTGAAAACCAGCCTCACGCATTCCCCTCCTCTCTAAGATCCAGTCAACCCAGGCCTTCGCCTAAGCCGCTTAGATCAACTGCCCAACTTGGAATGGGCGGGCCGACTACCAGCGGGATGAGATCCGGTCCAAGGAATCAGACCAATCGTTCAAACCATCCAGTGCCTCCGCTTGATTACAAGCCCACGCTACTGAGCTCGGCGAACCAGGTCCTCGCGAAGGCTATGTACATGCGGTACTTGTTTTCTTATTTTCCATAGTGGGACTAAGAAATCTCAAACCGTAACAAATCTCCATACCTGTAGATTAGATGTGGAATTGCTTCATGCAACCTTTCGTATAGCATTTCAAAATGAGTTCAATTTTGGATTTGTGGAGTCGATCATGTCCGGCTCCCTTATCATGGGGATCTGTACGCACTGAAGCACATTGCCATTGATGTTGCTGCTTAATTGTTTTTTGAAATGCCTCTGATGGAATGTGATCCAGGCTTACAACATTTACAAAATTGCTTTAATCATGAAGTGGCACGGCCCAAAAACATGAGTCTTTGCCGGGCTTTCGTATTCCTCCTACTGTGCTTGTCCTTGGGGACTTGTTTTGTCTACTGCTATGAGTCATTTATTCCATGGCATTCTCACCGGTCAAGTATATATCCTTTTTGTCTAACTTAACTGAACCGAGACAAGATGGTTACCAGAGTTGTTAATGTTCTCAGGAGAGGTTATCGTTGGTCAAATTGATGCATAAGATATTTCTGTTGGAAATAGAAGAATTGTTGTGTGTGCTGCATCTCAAAGCTCACAGAGTAATTATGTGTACAGGTAAACTTTATTAATATCATGTGTGCATCTCTGTGTCTTTAGTAGCAAGCCAGCTATTTAGTGAACTCTAATGAAGACAACAGGACTGTACTTAATTGTGGTTATTTTACTTTTTTTTTCTTCTTCTTATGTATATGGTTGAATAAATAAATTCCTTATTGCTTCTTTTCACATCAGATTTTGTTTGTTAATATTTTTCTTCAACTGAATTGTATACACTGATTAGTCCATTGTATCTGTGTGTTCCATTAATAAGTCTGTAAGTAATGTTTACAGGAGACGGCAGTGCCATCACCAATTTTGCTCAAAATCAGGTGCATAAAATCAATAATCAGACATGGTTGTACCGAAGTCCCTGCACCATGAACTGTACCTACTGAGACAGGAGTATACCACCCTATCCAGTATCCATAGAAAAATAACGAAAATGAGGATCATACCAATATTTGTACATGGTTGGTAAAAATAGTGAAATCTGGTCATTAGGTCATTTAATGCAATCTTCTCAAGACTGGTACTGTTGCTCGTTAATTCATACCAGTAAATCCGACAATGTATGGGGACATGAGAATTTGTTCATAATGTAGCATCATCATAATTTACGCATGACCAATGTAATATATATCACCAAAACTAAACATAGTCAATCATGATACAGTAATGGGTGTTGCGAAAATTGTGGTAAGATCTATGAAGAGGAGGTAACTAGGAGAGAAAATTACGGTAATAGATATTGTGAAAATTTAGTGAAATTTCCTGAGATTATTATATAGTAGACAGACTATGGGTAAAGGACTAAATAACCATAGCTTGGTTTAATGTTCTGGTATTTCTTTGTAAATGTTAGCTTGCTTTATAGTTGGACTTCTGTACATAGTTCATCAGTCTGGTCACCTAATGAGATCTGGTCATAACAATTCTTTAGTTGGTAGATTATATGTTTTCTTAATTCAGATATAGCAAGCGCTTTATTTTTGCTAACCTGCTTGTCATTGACCTAGCTGGAGAGGCATATCAAAAGCTGCTATCCCCAATGATAAACGAAGGGATATAAAAAAAAATATAATTTGTTTTACCAATCAAAATTACAATTGTCATCTGTCTAATATTACATATTTACTTTCATCAAATATTTGATAAAATGTGCTTCTCAATTTATTCTATTAAAATGATATCAAAAGTAATCAGTATATGGGGTCGCTCAAAACTCTGATAAATAGAAATTGAATAAAATAGTAAATTGTTAGAAGAGGAATTTATTTTTAAATTTGAATCTAGTTCAATGACTTGTATTTCTTTGTACAAGTTGATTACAAAAGGATGAGCAAAAAGGGATCATGCATCGTGGGCAGGTCTAATGCTAAGCTGCAAATACGGTTGATTAGTTGATTAATTCGTGATTTTAAATTTTTTTAATTAAGTATATTGAATTTCTTTTTAAGTTTTTATATAATTCAACGCACATTATATATTTTACGTTTCAGCTGCTATTAATGAAGGATATTTTTGTCTGAGAAACTACAATATTACCTACTTGTGATAGAAACTAACACATCAATAGTTTTACTCAATCAATTCAGACAACATCAATGCCTTTTGCTTTAGAATGCAATCACTTGGCCAAATAATTTGGTCCCAAATAAATAGCAAGGAGAAAAAATGATGAGAACACATTAAAATCATATAAAATAATTTTCACTGGAATATCAAATAAAATAATTTTTAAACTTCTATGTTTCCGTCAGATTAGAATCAAAACGCATGGCACGAAGTATAAATAATCACAATGTTGTATTTAGCTAATATAAAAAACATGAATTTGAAATGACACAAATACTATTTTGTAATTATTACTGAATTTTAATTCAAATTGTGTAACATTTATGTGCGCGTTTAGGAAAACAGAATAGAGGCCACCCTAACTTTTATTGATTTAAGAAATGGCAGGGGCCGCGCGAACGCGTACCCCCTCGGAAACAAATTACGACGTCCACTCTGCCACTTGGGCAGATGGTAAGCCAGCGCTCCCACAAAGTGCAATGTGGGCCACTAGCCTAGGCCATGAGTCTTCATGATCACTCATTGACCCCGTCCAGGTAAGTACTTCAAAACGTTGCACCCCCAGCTCTTTTTATAGACCCCTTGAGCATCCAGCGCTTCTGTACCTTGCTTGTGGGACTAAGCAAATGGAAGTACTAGAAACCGGACTGAGCGTCTCCGGCTCTCTTCTTAACTTTTGAGTAGCCAGTGGGAACTATTATGGACTTGTAATGTTTTAAGGCTTGTTTACATCATTGGGCCTGATTTCTTAGAAGGAAGTTCGAAATAAGTCGATCTGAAAATTTCAAATAATATATATTTGCTAATTGTTAAATAAAATGTATAATCTAAGCCCGGCCGGGTTATTAGTACTTATATTGTGATGTGAGCATCCCAACAAATGTCTTTAAACGTCTTATATATTAGAAAAGAGGAACATTTTGTTATTACCATTTACCAGTATAGAAAATATTTTTGACAGCACTTGCTCTTCATTCTTTTAATCTGAATCACAACTTCAGCATTTCTCCATATGAAAATGTGGGACTAAACAAGGAATTAAAATCCCTATTTTTCTATTTTCTCAGATTTGCAGCTTTCCAACTGATGTTTTGTGTCAGATTAATTTCCAGCTAAACATTATTCATATTAAGAAAATATTTTAGTTGCTTTTTAGTTTTTATTTTTAGAGTCACTTTTGTTTTAAAAATTGTATGAATTAAGTTCGTTTTCTAAACTGCTTCATATATTTTCTACAATTTCTTAAAACAAATTAGTGAATTAATTCAATTAACTAAAAATTCATAGTTTTGTTTATATTCCAGTCGTTCAATTTTGTATTGCTGTATGCTGGAAATGTAATTGTACCTGACCTATCCTGGGAGAAAGAGACCACAAAGCGCAAGTAGTGGAAATATTTTTCACCAAAATTTATACAAAAGAAAGAACCGTTGCTGCATTTAGGCTCCGTAGATATATACAGTAAGGGGCTTCCAAAACAATAACAATAACAATAACAATAATAATTTGGTGGCCCAGATAGGCAGATACGTTGTCTTACAACCATATTTTAAATATGTACTGCCATAAACAAGAAAAAGAGAAAGGAAAAATGAAGAACAGATGAGATGTACTCCGCCACTAGCTCCTTATTAGAGTTAAATTTACCAAACTAGACACCGAAATATTTCACCGCAGTTCTTCTTCCTTCACACGTGGATAAATAATTCACACTATGTACCAACATTGCCCTTGATTCTCAAACAATTTCATATTTCTTTCTCCCACCATTCATCCAAGATGTCCTCACGAGAACGTAGTATAGATACGCACTTGAACTGTTTCAATGAATTTTAGTACACTGTTAATGTTATACAACCAAAACAAAATATAAACAGTATATAAAAAGTGTTGCCCATTTACTGATGCAAAAATCTGAAAATGAAACATTACATTACCTTATCTTGTTCGTATTTGTCCCTAATAGCTCCCAAGGAAGAACACCTCTTGTTCGATTGCAGTTCTTGTAATGCATATACACATTCCTTTAACTCATGTGCCTTGTAGCCAGTACTCCTCCATAGCTCTTCATTCTGCAAATAATTAATTTCACATAAAACCCTCTAAAATTAATTTCATGATGCAAAGAAAGTAAGTTCTCATCAGCTATGTAAGAAAGAAGAGAAATAAATACCCAAGGATGGATAGAGGAATCAACAGTGAATCTTGCCAAGTAAACGGCAGAGGCAGCAACAACTGAAGGTAAAAACTTGATACATCCATAATCCATAAGACTCAGCTCTGCTATGTAATACGCCAAGCATTTCCGTACCGGACTTTTTCTCTACAAAGAAATGAAAATGAAAACAAATCAATTAAACTTCTTCTAGATGCAATGCAAGCAGATATTATTGTCATAAAATTTATGAAGAACAAACAAAACTAAGTTACCTTTCCAAATTTCTGACCAGCCTTTATGAACCTCTGAAGGAAAGTATTAATTGTTGGGCCTCCCATTTCAAACTTCAAAATTTTCAACACATCACTCTCCATTTCCATAACCTGGATGGGATTCAAAGAAAACATCTATAAATGCCTACCTATTTAAGTTTCAAAAATAACATAGACAAAAAATTAAGAGGATTAAAAAAACCAGGCCAACCTCTTGCTTGTCACAGATGTTATCAGTGACATAACAGATATCCTCAACATGGCAAGGGGTTGTCTCATTGTATTTCCTGAAATCAAAATAAACCCCCATCAATAAGACACAGATCACCAACAGATACAAAAATTATTCCAAATAACACCCAATTTTTCTCACATTTCCATGAATGCGGACAATTTATGTGTCCTTTGAACAACATGTAACTCTTAGACCGAGATAAAGTCAACCAATATATAACTAAATCACCACAACTTACAAACCATACCTACCTATCAAATGTTTCATTAAATTAAGAACTACTGAATTGCTAATAAAAATGACACCATTTTTTAGAAACAAACCTAACCAGCTTCATACTTACGTTGCAATAAGCATTGAAGCAGCGCCAAGGAGTAGAAGCCTTTCACTACCAATAGCATTGCAAGAGAGGTAGCGATCGATGTATGACACTGTTAGGTACAAGGTATTCGATTTAAGCCGGTAACTTTTCGCTGCTCTGACCAAAAAATCGACCACGGTCCCTCTCAGATCAGCCGTTACATCTGATTGAATTGTTTTGATGTAGTCTGATAAAGGTCTCATCATTGGCTCCACCTTTAAGGGTTTTAACCAGATCAGACCAGGGTTTATTGGAACAATAATTGCAATAAAATGTATTCAAAGTCACGAGTTTTCATTAGAAAACCGTCATTTAACATTTTAATTACAGCTTAATCAGAAAAATAAAATGGAGACCCAAAGATATTGTATTTGGAGGGAGGTGCTTATATAGATTCCAAAATTGCACAAAAATGCCCTGATATTCTACTAGAACCCTATTCCAGTTAATTCAAACAAGAAAGAAACTTTCAGGAAAACGAAGGGCAGAAAAGAACAAATCTGATCTGACCAATAAGTAAAAACCATCTAATCCAGTAGCAAGAAACCAAATAGATATAAAACCTAAGAACCAACCTCCTTGGATCGTAGAAACTGGTATAAGCCTGAAGCATACGGCGCAGCCACCTGTAGATCTTCAACCTCGTATTCTTCATCACCAGGTAAAGTCACAGCGTTGGGTGGATTAGGCAACCCGCTAACCGCAACTCGATTCTTCTTCGATGGAGGTTGAGAATTCGAGGCATCCATGGCTGAGGCGCGTTTGACTGCCCCGGCAGTGAGGCGAGGAGGAGGAATGTTCTCTTTTTCCACCATGGCTGCTTCCCTCGATGGTGGAGTCTAGGGTTTGGGTTAGGGCTTGAGGAAATAAAGAAAGAGAAAAACCGAGATAAATTGGGGAGAGCGGGATGAGTTTTGCTAAGAATAGCGTCAATTTTTGGGGGAAATTAGCAGGAGAGAGGGAAACCATTTTTTGAAAATTGAAAGAAAACCGAAATTGGAAAAAAGAATAAAGGAGGGAGTGAATCTTATCGCCAATTCGCCATTCTTAGGACTCGGCGTGAATTCATATCACCTGACTCCTGAGGCAGCACAAATTTTTTTTTAGATCCGAACCGTCCGATTGGAATCCGCACGAATATTAAAAGTGCCCATTCATTGCACCTCGGATCGGATTGGCCCGAATGATGATTTCACGGTCTGTATATAAATAGAAATATTATGTTACCTCAGAGAATATGGACTCGGTGTTCTTATCGGCATGGCCATCTACCGAAATTTAATTGTCACGTGCCGTTAGGAACCTCACATGCTGCTTATTTTTTCAGGGAAATGACGTCCGAAACCCGTTAGCGCTTTTGGAACCTGAAATCTACCATTTTTTCATAAATATTAAATAGTAATTAAAAAAAGGGTCCGACTAATTGTCCCCAAGCTTCAATCCCCAGTTTTTCCCCAAAAAAACTATCATTTGACTTGCGCGAATACTGTAAAACTCTGCAACCAATACTGTAACTTCAACGACAGATCATGTATAATAAGAAGTTTAAAAGTCCAACAATCCAAGTTAGTTGGAAGTGGTCCCCAAGTTAGTTGCAAACAGTTAGCAACTTGCAAAGCCACTGTACTTCCGGCTGTACTTGAAAAACTGACGGCTTCTAGAAGGTTTCAAAAACAAACCTAAAATTGTGCAAAATTAATTTTTTTTGCATCAAAATTAATTTTATTTTTTCGATATTAAATTTTAAAATTTTATTTTTATTTTTTTCGTATTTCTCTTTTTTCTTCAATTATTAATATTTGTATATCGATCTATATCATGTAAAATAAGGCTTACATACTGTAAAATTAGCAGATGTAAACTATAAAACTGACATATGTTAATAGCAAAATATAAAACTGACATATATTAATCACAAAATAAACTGACATACTGTAAAATAATGCTTACATACTGTAAAATTAGCAGATGCAAACTATAAAACTGACATATGTTAATAGCAAAATATAAAACTGACATATATTAATCACAAAATAAACTGACATACTGTAAAATTAGCAGATGCAAACTATAAAACTGATATATATTAATCACAAAATAAACTGTTCAAAACCATAAACTATAACAATCAACTATAAGATGTCACCACCCACAACTGTTACCACCCATAATTGTTACCACTGATACATCAATACAAACATGGCTTCTTCACTTCTTAACATACTGTAACATCATACTGTTCACAAGCACAGAGAAAAATTCAACAAAAAAACATGGCTAATACATCAATACAAACATGGCTTCTTCACTTCATAACCCTCTGGTGCACATTATTCGGATGAGTGAGAAGTTTCATCGCTAGAACCACACGCTCTTTTGATATATCATCCTGCAAAAAAAAAAAAATAAGCAAGGTTAAATATTGGAGTTATGAACCATTAGCAGATGCAAACAATCAAAGCAACATACTGAAAAATTGTTATATGTATCCTGCAAAATTGTTGATGTATCCTGTGAAATTTATCATGTAAAATTGCACATAAGTTGTAATCTAAATTTGTTATATGTACCCTGTAAAATGGTCCTATATATCCTGTAAAATTGTTAGATGTATCCTGTAAAATAAGCACATATGCTGTAAACTAAAGTGAATCACAGTAAAAGAATACTGTAACCAAAGTGAATCACAGTAAAAAACTGTCTAAATTATGTAACCTGTAAAATTGTCCTATGTATCATGTAAAATTGTGATATGTATCCTGTACAATTGCACATCTGCTGTAAACTAAATCTAATCACAGTAAATCTAATCCTGTAAAATTGTACCTATATCCTGTAAATCTATTGCATGCATCCTGTAAAATAATAACTACAACCTGTAAATGTATTGCATGAATCCTGTAAAATAATAACTACAACCTGTAAATGTATTGCATGAATCCTGTAAATTACTAAATAACTACTGCTGGCATTAAATCAGAATCCAAAGTGAATCCTAAACAAAACAATCGTGTAAAATAATAACTACAACCTGTAAATCTATTG
This sequence comes from Carex myosuroides, assembly GCA_028015225.1. NCBI lineage: Eukaryota > Viridiplantae > Streptophyta > Magnoliopsida > Poales > Cyperaceae > Carex > Carex myosuroides. Next base: position 7,027,578 of record CM051470.1, on the reverse strand, counting down.
CATCAATCCTGTAAAATAAAATTATTAAATAACTCACCGAATTTAAAGTTCACTGCTAGCCTTCAATCCAAATCGACTCTGATGAATTCGAACGTGAAAGTCACGAAGTATTTGTACGCTACATCAGATAATCCCAATTCCCGCTTTCAATAGGCAAAGCGCTGGATTCTGATTAGCTTAAGATTGAAAGAGAACACTCAGATTAATAGCAAAGAATAAAAGAAGGAAAGAGAAATCATGTTCAATTTAGGAAACACTGGAGTTATGTGTGTGAGTGTGTGAGAGAAAGACCTTTTCCTTAACTGTGATGCTGCTTAGGCCCGATTCACTAGAGATCATCAAAGGATCGGGCAGATCTGACAAGAGATGCTCAGATGCAGCCAAGAAATCCGTCGCTGCCGTCGAGCGTCACCGTCGCTGCCGTCGCGTGTCACCGTCGCTGCCGTCGCTGCCGTCGCGGCCGTCGCGGCCGTCGCTGCCGTCGCGGCTGAAGCGGATCGGATTTAACATTTGGTATTTGAGAATTTGAGAATTTGAGAGAAATGAGAGACTTGAGAATGGGATTTAACATTTGGTATTTATTTGACGGGGAGTCGCGCAGAGAGAAATGAGAATGAGATTTTTGATGTTAGACCGACGGTTAAAAGACTGTTAAAAGCTTATCCAAAACATTTGGAGATTTTCCGGGGATTGATAAGAGGGGATTAATACCTTTTCTCTTAAAAAAATGACATAAGAGAAATCATTGGTGTAAACGGACACGGATATCCGGCCGGATATCCGCTCCGAATCCGCATATAATTCGTATCCGGATTTAAACGGATACGGATATCGCAGATACGGATACGGATAATTATCAATTATCCGTAGAAGATGCGGATACGGATACGGATATGGTTTTAAATGTTGATATCCGCTTACTATCCGTATCCGTATCCGTATCCGTATCATGTGAGGTTTTAAATTATTTTGTCTTCAAGAGATTTGAACCTATGTCATGTGAAGTAAAAGTCTAAACAACCAAGGTACAAACCACTACACTACACTATTAATAAAATAAATATCTTATATTCTCTCATCTTTCTAATATTAATATCTCCATCAACTTACAATTATTCATTTATTTTTATATTTAAATTTTATTAATTATTAATTATATCTTAAAGTTCATATAACTCAATATCCGACAATTATCCGTTCTATATTCGTATTCGAATCCGTATCCGAATTATCCGCTCCGTATCCGTATCCGTTTAAGGCGGATATGGTTTTAAGTTTTGATATCCGTTTACTATCCGTATCCGTATCCGTATCCGTTTATTGAAAGGCGGATACGGATATGGTATTAGCATTATCCGCTCCGAATCCGCTCCGTTTACACCCCTAGAAATCAAACTTTAAACGCCGATTTTTTTAATATCCATCAAAAAAATAAAAAATTACACAAATATCCAGTAATTTTGGGTATTTCTAAAATTACCCAAAACCGCCGAGATAATATTACACAAATATCCAGTAATTTTTCATAAGATTATGAACCATCTAAAAACAGTAATATTACAAGAATTTATTTTATCCGCGAGGTTAAAAAAATAACTATTGTTGATAGTAGGTTGATAGAAATGGTTATTTTTGAAGATATCGTTATTATTGATAAAAATATCCGCGAGAATTCTAACATTGTTTAGTATTTTTAACCTCACCGATAAAACAAATTCTCGTTGTACATATCTAAGAAAATAAAAAAAAATTCCAAAAATATATAAAACTAGCTAATTATGCAAGTAACTAACATATTCATCAAATATAGCGATTCAAAATTTGCAATTTCAAATAGTTTAAACCACAAGCTATGTATTTTTAATAATTTACATATGGTGCTCTTTATTACAATTAATTGAATTTGAGAATATGTAATATCAATCTAGGTCAATGAAGCGGATGTGTTACTTTTTCAAATGTCTCAAAAACTGCTCAATGATATTCAAATTGTGACAAATTTAATACACGATCTAAGTATAACATAGAGAAAATATCTATTATTTTACTTATTTGCGAATAATTATTTTATTAATTGTTACCATTGTTAATATAATAAAAGAGAAGTGGCCACTTAACAATCTTCATAATTATTTTTTAAATCAATTAGAACAAGATTGAAAATGAAATAAATTCATAATTATATAATTGGATTATAGATAATGTAATAATCAAATTCTATATCAAAAGGGAAACAAATAGGGGTGCAAACGGATCGGATACGGATCAAATAGTGGTGAAATCATATCTGTATCTGTTTTTATTGTTTGGATACGGATACGGATCAGATATTAGACAGATACGTACAGATACGAATCGGATATCGGATATCCGTAGATATATACATAAATATTTTCATAATATATATTAAACTATATGGAATATATCTACTATTCGAATACGGATAATTAATATTCAAATACGGATATTCATATATCGGATATCCGTATCTAATTTTCGGATACGGATCCGGATACGGTCGGATAAAAATCCGATCCGTTTGCACCCCTAGAAACAAACGTTGTACTATTCATGTGCCAAATTTGTTTACGTAATGTAATATTTTTTTCTCAACTTTTATCACATTCGTTTTTAACTATTTTTTGATATTACTTCAACAAAAAACAAAGGTCTTTAACCACCAACATTTATTTGTTTATAATTTTTCTAGTGAGCATTTCTTGCTCAAAATTTTTTCTAGTGAGCAATTGAGCATGGTGACCCTAAGCTCGAATTGTTGATTTGTCTCTAACTGGACTCCACACGCGACTGTCTTTCTCTCCAGTTCTGCCATCGCGGGACCCATCTTCAGCGAGTTGTCTTCCAAACGGTCGCGGCCATAGGTCTCTGACCCCACTGTCAGCGTCAGAGATATTAACCTTTTCTCCGCTCTGATCGACCAACCCGCGCTCCCTACTTCTCCTTCGCGACTTGGGAACGGGTCGAAATTGACCCGCGATTTCCAGGATCGTGACAATGCCCGTCAAATGGTACCTTTCTCTCTCTTCCTCCTCCTCCCGTTGTCCAAGTCTCCTTTCTGACTTCATCTTAGCGCTCATTCTAAACAGGTTGATGCACTGGCAACCGAACCAAGGCACGACGTTGACGAGTCAAGTAATGGCGGAGGCGTGCGTCGTTGCTGAGTCGTTCCCTGGAGTGTTGCGCGACGGCCGGTGGCGATCGGCGGTGACCTTGTACTGAGCGGTCCCACGAGAGCAGTCAACCCCTCCCCCAACGTGCCTTGCGACCTCCTCGGCATCTCCCTCCACGACCTACCCAACGAGTACCTCTTCGTCATTTGCTCCCAGAGGCTGATCATGCGGGCCCACTCGTCAGTTCAGACTGTCATGGACAAGCTCCAGTCTTACAAAGGCCGCTTCTTTATCAATTTTGAGGTATGATGAGATGGTCAATTATCCAGATTTCTTTGGTATCTTAATTCTTCATGATTGTTTGTGGCTTTGTGTATGCAGGGATTATACAAATGGGGCGACTTTAGAGCATCTACAACAGTGATTTCTTTTAAATTGCTAATTTAATGTGTTAATTGTTAATATAATTGCTGAGATGTACTACAGTTTTTAAATTAACAAGTTTGTTTTAAAATCAATCCTTCAAAGCATCTTAATCTAAGCAATTAGGTTTAATTAATTGTTATACAGCTGTTATGAAAATTTTAGAAATTAACTTAAAAGTTAATTGCTAAATGTTTGCATCCGTAAAATTAACTTTTTACACCACGTCAGCATTATCTCTCTTTCTTTTCTCTGACTCCTACCGATTCTGTTTTTTTTCTCTTTTTTTGTTCTAGCAATATCTTTCTTCTTTTATTCTCTTTCTTACCTTACAACAATGACCTCCCTTCTCTTATGTCTATTAAATGAATTTTTTTTATTTATGCTCAAATTAGAGTATAGACTATATCAATTAATTTCGAATTGAACAACAGAGTTCTAATTGAAACTTTTTGTCATATCATAAAAAAAAAATTATTCAAGCAACTGAAACTCAGGCAACCCCACTATGCAATTGGTACAAAACTATAACTTTTGGTATTTGTCATGAACAAAGTTTAATAAAACGAAAAAAAAAATGAATAGTCAATTGAGAAGTGAGGCATACTTTGGTTTCTCTCACGCTCATATCAGATACTTTGGGGTCGAGAGAAGCTTGAACTGACACAGCCATTGAGAGGCGGGATAGAGAGAAGAGAGAGTGTGGAATATTATTGCAAGAGAGGGATTCAAAAGCGGAGGCGGAGGACGAAAGGTCTTAATTGGCTGGTGGTCAATAAGCGGTAGCAACAAAGGCGGAGCCGCTTCCACCAAAGATGTCATGGTGAGGCCGTGGCGAATCAACTGTACCGATGATCGAATATGGCTCGTACGCCTTGAACAGCTCGAAAGAAACATCGCGAAGTTTGGAAAGGAAAAAATCGATGCCTAAACAGTGCTTCTGCCATGGCCAAAATAGAAGATGATATATGTTATAATGGAAAGGTTTGGGAATATGAACAATAGGGATCTCATAATGTACATGATCAGAGATGCCGTGGTGAGGATGTGGCGAATCAACTGTACCGATGATCGGATATGGTTTGTACGCCTTGAATAGCTCGAAAGAAACATCGCGAAGTTTGAAAAGGAAAAAATCGATGCCTGAATACAGTGCTTCTGCCATGGCCAAAATAGAAGATGATATGTGTTACAATGGAAAGATTTGGGAATATGAGCAATAGGGATCTCAAAATGTACAGGATTGTGAGGCGAATCAATCGGAGACATCGGTGAGGCGAAAAATGACTAAAAGCGAGTAGATTTTGGGAAATAGTTAAAGGAGAGGGTTTTATTTTCTGGGTTGGAAAGAAAGACAAAGCAAACGGGTACGGAAAAAAATAAGAGCCAATAGAAATTAATTTTTTGACAGTGTCGTTTAGAAAATGTTTTCTTTTAAAGAAAGTTTGCTAATTTAGAAAGTTTCGTACAACATTGAAATCGAAAAAGAGATTGCTAGATCGGATTAGCAAACAGAAAAAAATTTCCAATGTAGATGCTTTTATAGCATCTATAACGGTGATTTTTTTTAAATTACTAATTTGATTTGTTAATTGTTAATATAATTGCTGGAATGTACCACTATTTTTAAATTAGCAAGTTTGCTTTAAAAACAACTCTAATTAAATTTCTAGAATGTAGTGATTTAGAAATTATGAATCTCTTTAATTGCTAAACGTGACCCAAATTAATTACTAAATAAAATTGGAAAGTGTATTAACATACCTAATGAAATTTCTTCAATTTGCATCTAAATAAAATTTGAGTGAGGCTACGGTGCTATGCATAGCACGGATTGGGTCCGTGCTACGGCTCAAAATTTGACTTTTCAAAATTCTAACAGTCGATCCGAACCGTTCAACATGATTATAAAATGAATATGTACTTGCAAATCAAATTTTACATTTTTTCGAAAATCACTTGATCTGAACATTGTGGACCATTCAAAAACAACTATCTAAAAAAATAGTAAAAAAATTCGAAAAAATGTAAAATTTGGTTTGCAAGTACATATTCATTTTATAATTATGTTGAACGGTTCAGATCGACCGTTAGAATTTTAAAAAGTTAAATTTTAAGTCATAGCACGGACCCAATCCATGCTAGAGATAGCACCGTAGCCTCACTCATAAAATTTTGCCCAGGCAAGTTGAAACTAGAATCGGCCTTCAATGCTCTTTGATGAAAAAAATATAATAATCGAATCACATTCTCACATATTAAATGCTTCAATTAAGAAATGGCAGGGGCCGCGCGAACGCGTATCCCCTCAGAAACAAATTACGACGTCCACTCTGCCACTTGGGCAGATGGTAAGCCAGCGCTCCCACAAAGTGCAATGTGGGCCACTAGCCTAGGCCATGAGTCTTCTTGATCACTCATTGACCCCGTCCAGGTAAGTACCTATTCCAGTGCACTCCAACCTCCTTTTATATATGCCTTGGCGCTTCCAGCGCTTTTGTTCCTTTCACGTGGGACTAAACAGGCGGAAGGAGTTTTAGAATCCGGAAAAGCGGATCCTAGTGCGGACTTTTAATTTTTTAAGGCTTGTGTATTTAATTGGGCCTGATTTCATAGAAGTAAGTCCAAAAATGGGAAACTTCTCTGCCCAAATAAGTCACGGTTAAATTCCAAATAAAACGATTTGTTAATTGATTCTTCAGACAATTTGATTTGCAATGGGAAATAAAAACAACATCTAGCTTATTTAGAATGAGGCAAATTCTGCAATGGACCAAAAAAAATTTGGACCGTTCATTTGTTCAAGATCATACGGTTCAGATAATTCTAAGATCAGAATTCCTCTGTTAAATTTAACAGAAAATTTTTAGCGGAAGGGCAAAATAGTCATATAGGAAGGGTAAAATTTCGGCCTCTCTCTCGCCCTCTCCTAGCCATGCGTCATCACCAGCCCGCCCCCTTCTCCTTCCGTCCTCTCCAGGCAGTGCCATGCCAGCAGTCGACCCCGTTGCTCTGGTCTGCCAGCAGTCGACCCCGTTGCTCTAGTCTGCCAACAGTCGACCCAGTTGCTCTGGTCCTTCCCCAGATGCGACGCTACCACTCCGTCTCATAAATATTCTGATATTTTCTGATTAAATGTTGATTATTCTTTTGCACGCTTGTGGCGGGTTGCCAGGGTATTACTAGAAAAACCTAGATCAAGATTTTGCGATTCTTTTGGGTTCTAATTTAATATTAATTTTTCCAGCTCAGCTTTCAATTTCTCTTGCTTTTTGGATTTCCTTAAATCCTTCATCTGGAATTCTGGGTTTTAAAAAAATTGTAATAATGTTAAACGTGTGATTATAAATGGCTTGAAAAAATATTGCTTAGCAAAAAACAGATCTCAACTCTCAGCTCTCACCTCTTTAGATATGCAATACAAGAATAAAATTTAATAAATTTACATTATCAGTACAGATTTTGTCTTTGTAGAGGAAAGAAAGAGTGACCAGAGCGATTACAAGTAGATTTTAAAGAAAAATGGAGAAAAACGAAAGGGCCAATGTGCTTGATCAAGCAAAGGATGAGGTCGCATGATACTCTCCATTCCGTTAAGAAAGATCATTTGCATTATTTCATGTGAAATCTTTGTTTTTCTTGGGCACTGTACCTGTTAACCAGGTATTGGTACGAACTCTTACTGTATACTCATACCTTGAGCAGTTGAGCTGCTAACTACCACCTGACACCAGCTTTCTGACTTCAATTAAGTTATGTTGTATTGAATATAAAACAATGAATAATTATAATTAATAGTTTGAAATTTTACAATAATTAATAGAAACTGAAGAAAAGACAGAAAATTAAAGGGTGGCACTAACTGTACAAGGGACCTCCGTTATATGACAAGGCCAAAGAAGAGATCAAAGGACACCTTTTTTCAAAGAATGGTAACTTCCTTTGCCAAAATTTTAATTTCATTTTTGCCTTTCGTTTTGGCAATATATGATATCAAGTCATTATTTCACTGAAAATGTTTGAATACTTAAAAATTGTATTGGTATAACATTTCCAAAAGAACTTGACTTGTAATTGAATCATTGAATGGTCGAGGTTTGATGAAATTCTTAATCGCTATATTATGTAAATGTGTCTGGATGAAGTGAGGTGTAGAGGAATTATCTTCTTTTCTTTTGAATGAACACATGGAAACAACAACATTCGTCGCGACGTTCTTGAAATATATTGTTCTAAAATAATTTAGCAAAGTCAATGGTTAATTATGGATCTAGCTGAACTTCTCTTAGTCTCTTTAGCTGTTAAAGTTTGATATGATTTAATTGTGGATCTAGCTGTTGAAGCCTGTAAACTTTGTATTTTTTTTCCTGAGATGAAAGATTCCTTAAGGAGTTGCGTTTCATTGAAACAAAAATTCAATAAAACACTACGGGGGTGTTTGGTTCATGTTTTTGGAAGGCAATTCCCAGGCATCCTAATGCCATTCTTCTGCATTACTATTCTCTTCAGTGATTAATGCCAGAAGTTAGAGCACAGTACATCTGAAACTTCAATGTCTATGTATGTTGCATATTTTTTCTTACTATTGTTGTTTGTTCTGTAATGAAGGCACTGAAACAAAAGGAGGAAGAACTTGCTAGAGAACCACCCCCCCCCCTCAGATCTAAGTTAAACTGATTCTTTCTCTGGGTTTGAAGCATCGGTTTTGGTACATCCTTTCATTATTATGTCAAGTTTTGTTTTACAAATTGGTTTTCCTTATTAAATTCTGAATTTAAGTTATGTCTTAACTAAGAATTAAAGCTGTAAACAAAGCTGATGGCAAGCAATGTAATTTTGGCACTTCAGATCTCCCTTTTGGGGCCCTTACTTTGTTCCCTGAGATGAAATTCACATCAGTTAAAATTTTGGCACTGTTGTAGTAAGTCACTTTTTGGTACCAGTATATCGAAATCCTTGATCAAATGTGAAAAATGTGGGCTGCTTGTTGACAACAAGTTGGTTTGTAAATGTAGGTGGAAGTTCCGGGACCCGAAATTGTGCATATATATTAGGACCAAACGTTGATTGTTTTTTTGAAATTTATTATAGTTATCTTTCAAGTTCTTTTTTTGACACACACACCCCTTTTTCATGTTCTGAGTAAGAACTATGAACCAATTAATGTGTGCCTCAATGGCTTACTTTGTAGATTGTAAAATGCAAATTATGTCCAAATTAACCCTACTAACTCAGCATAGTTTAATAATGTAGTACTTGGAGATCTTTATTTGTTTATTGAAAAGGATCATATCACTTGGTACTTATCTTTATCTGTTTCAGTTTTAAAAGCTTTTTTTTTCTAACTACAGGGTACTACTATCTTTGTGCATGATGACGGTTAGATGCTGATCTGCACCTTGAAAGAGGCTTCGGATGAGGAAATAGGCCTAGTAAAGGATTTGAAAAACATATAAGCATTGGTAATGGTAATGGTAGTAGTACTGATACCAGCACTGTTACTGGTACTGTTACTGTTTGTTTCCATATGAATGAAGAAGATAAGAAGGTTAGTGGATATTAAAAAGAAATTACCAGCTAAGAGAAATTGTGTGATTTTTTCATTTTTTTTTTCCGAAGGACCTGCAACATATCTCTTGTTTTGCATGGTTTTGTTTTTTAATATTCTAATGGATGTTTTGATGAGCATACAGTCATACAAAGTAATTTTCCACTTAATAGGTTTTAGCTGCTATGACTTTTGGAGTCGGTATTGCAATGTTGATCAATTTTTGTGCTTATCAGAATTTACCAAACAATAGCATGATCCAATTATTGAACTTCTATAGTGAAAATAGGCTTTTTGGCTTGAATTAGAACATATATCTTATGGTTTAGCTATCAGACTGGTTTAGCTTATGCTTGTCAGAACATATATCATTTACCTGATATTTTTGGATTTTCGGTCATGGATATCATATAGTGTTATGATTACTGATACAGCTGGTACGGGATTCAACAACCATAATTATTGATGGATCATGGGCATCAACAACAAATGCAGGTACGGGCATAATCATTTTTATAAGCACGGCCAAATCCACAATGCGCAATGCAAGTTCTTAAATGCACAAGACCCAATGGAGGCAGAGGCTCTGGCTCTATACCAAACGATACAGTACATAAAGACCATGGCAGTAAAAAATAACCCGGTGCGATACACCATCTTTTCATTTTGTATTTTCTTCTTTTTATTTTTACTTTTAGTAGCATTTAGTGGATAGTTTACCTTTTCAGGTTTCTATTAAGTTTATGTAGGACTTTATGTAAGACTTTCATTTGTTATAATTAAGCATGCCTACGGGCTTCAATAAAAAAAATGATTACTGTTTCAGTCTGGAATGCGCAAATTTTAATAATTTGTTCGGCAGATTTGGCATCTTACTGTAATTTTGATCTTTTTCAGGGTTAGATCAGTGAGAATTGATAAGGTTTGCCAGAATGGCTAGATTTCTCAGGTTTTTGTTTATTGTGATTAGATTAGATGATGGCATAGTGCATCTAGTCATGGAATTACGCAAGATGACTCTGGATTATGAGAGAATAATACAAAAATTGTTACTTTTTTTTACAAGTAAGGAGTTTGTTTTTCATCTTTATTTTAAAAAATAGTTTGATAACTATGCACGAACTTTATTCACAAAGATGAAGGCTCAACCTCCAACTTTCTTTAGATAAAAAAAAACAACCTCAGCTTAATAACACCGTATTTTACAGATTTATTGATTAAAAATAAAAGTATATAATCTAAAATTTATTGAAATAAGGAAAAATTTGTTATGTTTCATTTATTCTATTATTAATTTGATTTTTCTATTCACTTAATTTAATTATTCTCTTTTTATCAATGTTGTGCCAGAGAAAGCATGTCGCGCGATGATCTAGATTCAATTTATGTAATATAATTTTTCCATTCAGGGGAAACATTTTACTTTTTTAAGAGTAATATTTAGAAAATTTACTATCTTTTATTCGAAAATTCTATAGTATATTGTGTTGACATAAATAAGGTCTATATGGTAGAATAATACTAATTATTAGGTATCATATTTCTTGTTATATTTTTGGTATAATTAAAAAAATTAAAATATATTTTTTGAAATAAAAAAATTAAAATATGTTACAAATATGTATAAATTAAGAAAAAGCTGTTTCAACTTAATAAACAATATCTTTTACATATTTATTTACTAAAGTTATAAGTATAACATCTAAATCATATGAAATAAATATCAAATTGTATTTTGTACAGACATATATAGTTGGTACAAAAACTGAAAAAATACTTCATACGGTAAAAGTATACAATATCACTCGATTGATAAGGTTGAACCATCAAAATTTTCATATTACTTGATTGAGCTCTGATTGATCTTGAAATCACACAAAGTGTCACACCCCAAACTGAAAATTTCGGATTAAGGTGTGATCAGTCTCCGCCTCGTGTCTAATAATCATAAAGACACGCAAGGCTAAACAAATATAAATAGTAATCACAGCGGAAGCGAAATAAAACAAACAAGCAATAGTCATAAACTCAAATAAACATAACATACATATCATCCATACAATCCTCATCAGGATAAAATAACATAGTCTAAGAAAAGGGGATACATGATCTATCGAGTTCAATGTACTAAATAAAAAACATTAGAACTTGTAAACCTAACCAAAGCCCTGATATAACTAACAAACGGCGTGACCATCGGGGACAACTCCTGACGTCTCCTGCTGCGAATCGCCAACCCCTGTACCTGAAATCCCACATCAAAATGTGGCTAACGGGCCGACTAGTTCCATACCAACCAGCCAGAACGCAGTCACTCGGTCTTCTTCTCAACTCTCACCAATGCATATGCTCGACTATAATATAATATAATAGGTTGTCCTCTACGAGAAGAGGACAACTAATATCCTAAGCTAATATAATATATAATTAAATTACTCTACTCCTAAGAAAGCAGTAAATTTTCATTTAATGGGGTTATGCAAAACCTAATTATAGTTCAGAAAGAATAAACATGCTCTAGTGCAACTAAATAATTTAAGGTGCAGATGTCAGGTCAAGTGGACAACTTAGTAAGAGTACGCCACGAAAGAATAATTCAGATATCCCACACCTGGAATAGTAGATTGATAGGTTTAATTTATATATATGTTCGATCAGGTTTTCATCGCATAATAGCACCAAATATCATGTATTTTAGTATAATTTAGGATTAAATACCCCTAGAATCAAGTTACTGCAAATGTCTGTGTGGAATTCGCAGGAAAACAAGAAAAAGGACCAAAGTGCGGACGCACTGACCCAGAGTGCGGCCGCACTAAGCACTTAGAAGAAAAATCGAACTCCAGAAAAGCTCCAGAAGAAATGTCCGAGCGGAATGCGGACGCACTAAATACTGGTGCGGACGCATTTCTTACTTAGCCAAAAATCCAGCAGAAATTGAGAGAAAGTGCGGACGCACTTAGGCCGCACCTCACCCGCACTTTTGAAGAAAAGAACAAACTGAGCGTAGTGCGGGCGCACAGAGAAGGAATGCGGCCACACTCAGCACTTGGAGAACAAAGCAGAACAGAAACCTAATTTTGTGCGACCTCAGTGCGGACGCACTTGGGCCGCATTCAGCCTAAAAACTGCTATTTCGGAGGATTTTCTATTTTCGGCACTTCAGACCACGACCCAAAGGTGGGAAATAGAAGGTGGAGACGTGGGGAACATGTTGGGACAGATTTAGAATGATTCCCCACGTCCATATGCTCCAGATCCATTATAAAAGAAAGGGAATTTCTTCTCCATGATCATGACCATTCTAAGAGAGAAATTCACGAGATAGAGCATCAACCACAGGAGCGAATCAAGAAAAAAGAAGGCGAATTCTCACAGCAAACGGAAGGAAGGCTAAGGTTTTTGATTAGAGAAGGGTGTATTCTATTTCTCTAGTTAGTTTCTCTTTGTCTTTACTTACTTTGTACTTGAATTTGTGATGAATACTTGCTTCTCCATGAGAGGCTAGTTTCTCTCTAGGGGTTTAGGTCATGTAGCATGAACTTGTTTAATTCTATTTTACTCGGATTTTAGTTTTTATTATGATTGTTTGATTTGATGTTAATTTCTATGATTTATTATTTGTGATATTCCATGATTTGTACTTGAATTGTAGCGTCCCGCTTTGATCATTTAGACCCAAAGTAGATTAGGATCATATAGGATAGTGCGACTTGTTGTGCTTGACTTGTAGCGTCCCGCTTAAGTCTTCTTGATTAAGAGTAGATTAGGATCATATAGGATAGTATAAATTGTGATTGCAAATACCTTAGGATTTGAATTATAAGCGACCGTACTTTTGTATTCAAGTCTGGAAAAATAGAAATTAAGGTTAGGGTTTGGTGAAGGACTTAGCGGTGAAGCCAAAACTTGATTGGGACACCTTTAGAACAAATATCGATATATACACTTGAAGCACGTGATTAAATATCCCTCTAGGTTAGTGACAGCCCTAGAATTCGAGGCACATTAATCCGTCCACCCAAGGTATTCGTATTAATATTTGTTCCAAAGGCTAACTTAGGTTAGAAACCTCGTCATAATCAAACATGAATTTAAACAAACCGAGTAGATAGAATTAGCAAGGGATTGTGGACCGAATACCCCTAGACTTCTCCAACTTGATTTTCACCCGACTTTTAATTACTTTTTGTTACGAACTTTTAATTTACTTTAATTTTCCTTTAAAAACGAAATTATACAAAACCCCCCTTTTTATTTTTATTGTTCAGTTTAGAAGTAGTTTTCTTTATTAAAAATTAGTATTTCCCTATCTCCCTGCGGATCGACACCTAAATACTACGATCGATAAGTTGTGCGCTTGCAACTAACCTATTTATTGAGTACGAAGGTTTATAAATTTAAAGGCAAAAAGAGTACGAAATCCCTATATCTAAAATACTCAACATAGATCGAAAGCAACGTGCGCTAGTAGCCTCCGTGATCTGCGTGATCCTCGCCTGCTCCTATACAAGCGTCAGCGGGATCGGTCCACGGGTTAGAGTCGTAGTAGGTTTGAGGACTTGAAATTCGAACGTAAATTAATTAAATGCTAAACTAAATATTCGTAACCCTTGTTCCTGTTTAATTATTTTAACTAAGTGTTTGAATCTAATTGACTAACTACGGTTTGAAATATGCTCAATCGGTTCAGTCAGTTTGACCGGGTTCTGATTGAGCGTGAGTAAATTAGATTCAATTTAGTTTAATTTAACCTAACATAAATTAAATATTTATTATATTTTAATTTTGAAGGTAAACTGTTTAAATAATTTATTATAATATTTACATAATGTTATTACGTATTTATACCATAAAAATATGTAAGGTATAATTCACGTAATTTAAATTGCTATTAGTTAACCTTAACTAAATACTTGTAGTATAAAAGTTCGTTTTCTAATTAATTAACTATAATCAATTTATTTTATTCCTAAGTACGTAATTAATTATAGCACGTTACTAATCAATTATTCTTATACTTTTAAAGTCGTACAATTTATTTTAATGATTTGCACGTGTTGCTTTATTTATAAATATATATATATATATATATATATATATATATATATATATATATATATATATAATATAAGAGGAGGGTTCAAATGCCTCCATTTTTTGTGTCTCCACCATGCCTCCATTTTTAAAACTTTAATAACTCAAAATTTAAAACTTAAAAGTCAAAATAAAACCGTTGGATATGATCTACATCATTTTATCTATGTGCTCATAAAAAATTATCACATTTTGATTTTGTTTTTATGTGAATCAATAAGTTCAAAAATCAACGTCTAGAAATTATCCCATTAGTACATTTTTTACAAGCTCTTGATGACAACCAAAACAAAATTGAAATGTCATAATTTTTTACACGTGTATAGATAAAATGATGTAGATCATATCCAACAGTTTTATTTTGACTTTTAAGTTTTAAATTTTGAGTTATTAAAGTTTTTAAAAATGGAGGCATGGTGGAGACATGAAAAATGGAGGCATTTGAACCCTCCTCATAATATAATACATTGATTATTTAATTATCCTACTTAATAAAAATTTGGAATCGTAATGATTCGAAAATATTAATATGTTGTTAATTAATTGTCCTTTATTAATTAACAACATGTTTATATTTAGAATTCAATTTCTTAAATTAAAAATCCTAATTAACTACGGTGTGTTGTAATTAATTTTTTTTAATTTAATGTGTTTCGGGATCATACATTGTCCTGTCTGGATAATCTAGTATCTGCTCATAGTATGTCATGAGTCGTCAATCCAAGACTTTTTTTAATCATTTTCCGTCTTTAAGTGAAAACTTCGAATTGAGCCAAATCAAAAGAAGGCTCGAGAGCCGAAGTAAATTATCCTATTTTTACTTCACTTATTTTTTCATATCACTTGATTGATTAATGATCGATTTTGAACTCACACTAGATTCGATACAGTGCCTACTTGATTAATCAATTTTATCTTTTTATATGGTGGCATGCTTTTACACAAGATATCAAGTATCAAATTAAGAATGCACTGCACATCTTATCGAGAGGATGGTTGATTGGTCTTTAAATTTGACATGACAATAAGGAGGAGGGTTCCAATACCTTTCGTATCTCATCATACCTCATATTTTATATCTTTATTTTCAAAGTCTAAATTGTCGATCTGAACCGTTGAACATGATATCCATATTAAAATATAGTTGGGATGAAATTTTATAATTTTTGGAAATTGTTTACTATTTCTTAAGATGGGTAGAAAATCACTGTTTTTTGAACGGTCCAAAAACAGTGATTTTGTATCTATCTTAAAAAATAGTAAAAAAAAATTTCAAAAATTATAAAATTTCATCCCCAAGCATATTTTAGTATGGATATCATGTTGAGTGGTTCGGATTAATAGTTTGGACTTTGAAAACGAAGATATAAAATATGAGGTATTATGAGATATTAGAACCCTCATCGACAATAAGTTTATTCGAATAATTTTTCTAAATAATTTTCTGATGCTTACAAATAATTTAAATATGACATACGCAATAAATATCTTTATCGTTACATCTTCAGATAAAAAAAAAACTATGCTTAAATTATGAATGTGAATTCATTCTATTTGAATAATTTTTATGTCATAAAGTAGTTCTAAAATTTTGATTTTAGTTACAATGTTGGAAATATTTGAATTTGATATGCGTTTGGATTATATTTTTATGAATGATCTACATTTTTACGATAATACTATGTAACTTTGTAGTCACTTTTTTATATGAAAAAAAAAATTAAAGACAAATTGACCAGGTTGAAAATTGCCCCGTGTTGGACAGTTTCGGCCTTTCGGGCCGCATCAGATCCCTCTAACTGTAAACCTCTCCTCATTTTTAATTGAACGAATATACTGACACTTACAGTGGGTCCCAACCTTCAGACCCTTCTAAGTCGTGATGCCTCTCTCTAATTTCGGGGATGGGTGTAGGTCCGATGCCCATCGGACCTAGTTTGGTTCCGATGGGAAGATCTACCGCAGGATAACGTAATGATTTGTGCGCACGAAAATTGAAACATAAACGCACGGGTTTTAAAGCATTTCACACGAATCTAAAAAAAATCTATGGTGATTAAACCCGTCGAACTGAGGTAGGTCCGATGCCCATCGGACCTACTCCCGTTCCCTAATTTCGATATTCGCTCATTATCCCGCGTGATCCCTCTCTCAAATTTCGATAGTCGCTCGTTATCCCGCCAAATTTGGCGGTTATCAGACCCAATTAGTTTAATCCCTTCCCCATCGCTCCGCTTTGCCCCTATTCTCCCTCCGCTTGCCTTCTTTTTTTCGTTTATTTCCTTTCTCTCTCCCCCCCCCCCCCCCCCCCCCCCCCCCCCCCCCCCCTCACGGCCCAACCTTAAGACGCAATCAGACCAACTCACAATTGTCAAAAACTGCAAATTTTCTCAACGTGAGATCACACCTGTAAGTACACTCTCGTTTTTACTTGTTTTTATCATTAATTTACGGAACGTTAATTATAAGTTCCACTAATAAAGTTTAGATGATAATCACAGGCCTTTCAAGAGAGATAAAGAGGATTCAATCTTGCTGAAATTTGGTTCCTTAGTGTTCATTGGTATTGCTATTTTGACACATGAACTGGCTTCCTTCTTCTGTTTTTATTTTACTTTTTTTATAGGACTCACTAAGGAATGTGCTAATCATCTTTCATTTTGCAAAACTAAATCCTGGTGTAAAATATGTTCAAGGAATGAAGGAGATTCTGACCCCACTTATTTTTCTATAATCTCAAGATTGATCCTATTGTTACAAATGCGGTATGTAATATCATTCTTAAATTTAATTATAATTTTATGTCTGTGTTTTGTGATCTAAAACCCCAGATTTCCATATCTATAACGACATTTAACTTTATAATCTCCGGTTGTTGGCATCATTTGAAAAGAAGCATCCATTGTTTAACTGAGGGTTAATCCCAGCAGAAGTTTAACCAACATAATCCTTATGCCATGTGAAACCATAGCTTAAAACTTGGGCAAGCTTAAGAAAAGTGGGCAAAAGGAGCTCTAAGGAGGTAGCATTAAGCTTGATAAAGGAGCATCTGTTCGGTGAGCTTAAGGCTCCTTAGAGCACTAAGGAGCTCTTAAGCCATGTTGCCGAACACTACCTATGATACTACAATTTGACTCTGCTCATTAAAAATAAAAAATGTTACATCAAAAGAGACAAAATGGTTATGCAGTACAGCCAAAATAGTGATCTAAAATCCAATTAAATTAATGATGATTTGATTCGGCGAAAGACAAAATGAGGACTTTAAGGCGAGGGGCAAAATTGTCAATTGTGGAGTATACAATTTCACCAGAATAATCTAAAAATTGACGGTGTTACTGTACACAAGTTTGTTCATTGTTAGTCAAAGTTTGAAAAAGTTTGAAAAAGTAATTTGCAAATCTTATTTTGTACACAAGAGCCTTCTGATTTTGCAAGTTACAACTGTGAAATAAAGCAATTTATGTGTTGCCAAGCTTATTTTGATTGTATCAATCTAGCTCACTGGCCTAATGGTCCCTACAAGCTAAACTTGTGATATTTATTTCTTTTCCTTCACTTTGCCTCAACTTTAAACTAAGGTATCCTTCAGAAAAAGAGAAGCATTGATGTAACTTAAGTTATTATCTTTAACCCTTCACTTTGTTCATCTGTGCCATCTTAATTTTTTTTTTTTGTAATTATTTTGTCTCAGCAAATAGTCATGCTCCTCAACCAGAGGTTACTCTTCAAATTACCTTTATTCAACTTGCATACATAGAGATATCAAGCAGACTTTAAACACTACCTCAGGCATTTTAAGGTATTAACATAACTTTTTTAATATTTTTTTCTATATATTTTTGTAGCTTGCTTTGAACATAGAGGCACACCCGACATACCAGCTCGAACCTGCACATTAGAGGCCACAAAAGGAGCACTTTGTGCAATCTTTTTTATAATTACATACACATTCTTTTCATTTATTATGCAGTAATATTCAATTAAGCCCTGACTAAGATATGATTCGTTCAATAAGACTTAAACCTTGAAGAATCCTTAAAAAAATTTCAAGTATGCCCCGAGTAAGGTTCAATTAATTTATTTTTTTGTTTTCTTCAAACAGTGGGGGGCAGCTTATTGTGTAAGAGGAGATGTTGAAAGGCAAGAAGAAGCCATGCAGGTACTTTGAATTGTATAGTCATGATTTTTGCTGGTAAATGTTAGAGTTGGTTCATTGATTTATAGCTCTTGTTATATGAAATATTATACAATTTTATATCCCATAAATATTCTTCTTATGATCAGCAATAATGAGTAAATGGGCAGAAGAGCACCTCCATTTTCACAATTTGCAAAAAGGGTGACAATTTTAGCAACAACCTTTACAAATGATTTTCTTGGTTTATTTATGCAACAACAAATCTAATTTGTTGTGGCACTATATATTGTAGAAGGAAATAACGGGCATGATGGGCTTTGTTGCCGGATCCAGATTAGTGCTTAATGGGTCTATTAACGGGTCTGTAATGGGTGATGGTTGCAGTTGTAATTCTTCTGTTTTTTATTTTGGTTTTAATTTCCCCTTTATGGGTACCCTAGTTGTAGTTTATTTCTGTGTTTTGGAGGCTGTTTTTGGAGATGAGTCCAGTGCAATGCTACTGGTTAGGGTGAATAGTGGTACCAAACAGTGGTACCGGAAAAGAGATGAGTCTGAGGCATGGTTCTCAGTGTTGGTTTGATAGGTGTGAGTTTACTTGTATTGTTATTGGTATAGGACATAATATTTGGTGGTGCTAATTTTCTTGTACTCAGTTTTTATCTTAATATATTTGAAATTGCTTTTTAGAGTGTAAAGGACAGTTTAGAGCATGCGTAAAACTAAGTAAACTGTATACACTTCATCTCCATTGGTTTTATTGTTACATAGTGTAAAGGACTACTACTGCCAATTTTTCAAAAGAGTGAGAGAGAGATGAATGGAGACAAACGAATTCTTCAAACAGCCGTGGACTGGTAAAAACAGTAAAAATAGCTAAGAAAAATTACAGTAGCATTTAACAGTACATATAAAATAACTAAAGTATAAAGAAATTTGTCAAAACAACAATCGTATATGCAAAAGTATAAAGAAATTCGTCAAAACAACAATCGTAGCCGTGGTCTCTCCTTGAAACCTCTTCCTCAATTCTCCTGCAAAAGTTAATTTATTTCTTAGTGATGCTACCTTGCAATTGGTAAATTAAAAATTTCAATCTTCTGAATTTATAAGACTGAAATAGCAAACTTTCTAATTGTCAAGGTATTTGATAAAATATCAATCTTATCAGTCTCTTTTTAAACTAACAAATAAAAAAAGGGTGATTTAGAAGACTAAAATAGCAATCTTTCTAATTGTAAACAATAAACAAGGGCATATCAGTCAATTTCCCTTAACAGTAAACATAGCAGAATTTCATACTAGTATATTTCCAAATTGAAAATAGAAGTTTCATTTTTTAGCTTCTGGACACTAATTGAACCAGAGAATCTCCGGTCAAATCAAACAAATTGTACCGAAATTTAAGACAAAAATAATCACAGTTCAATCGTACTGAACTCCTCTAATTCTAGTATCTAGTTAATTAAAAAGCCGTGATTATAAAAAGCTTAAAAAATTAGAATATCATATCAGAGTCTATATATGTTACCCTTATGGCCTTATCTCACATCGTATACTTTATATCACACCGCATACTTTATTGATAAAGGCAACCGCGTGAATTCAGCCTCTCAAAGTCATATAATCATGTGAATAAGTACTGCTATTATACTTTAAAGTTTAAACCAATCTCTCCTACTTTACCTTGGCAGATGATCCTGCATCAGCAAAAGAGCCTTTCTTAGTAATCAACCTGGAGAAAACAAATTAAAAATAAAATCAATTTAACTGACAAAAATATTAAACAAAGGCCATCATTATGTTCTTCATTGTCAAATAAAATGCTTACTTTAACAAACCCTTACTGAAATTAGAATGATTAATAATTGGAACTCCTGGGAATTGAAAACAAAGGAGCTAGTAATTACATAAATTTTAACTATGCATGTTGATAAAACATTGCGCATCTTTAATCCCTTTCATACTTCCATTGGCATTTAAATTGTAGTAACAATGCCCAGCCTTTTTCCCTTTAGTGAAGGTTTCATTCTTTCATTGGCAATTAAACTATTTCTGTCATTTCAATTTCAATGGTCCAAACTGCAAAAGGACTGTAATGATCCATATAGACCAGTAATTGCTGAAACATTCGTCAAGTGTAACACATGCCAATGTTACAAAATTTATAAACAAGATTTAATAATCTCTAACACTAAACTCTAATTCTGATAAAACAAATATATAATCAGGATCTCTAATCTAATCAGAAAAATCTTTTACTTTGCATGTACTAGTTTATATTGATTTGTTATTTAAATTTTAATTGAATATGTGAAATCAATTTTATTTTTCTGTTTCTTGCAACTGCAATTTCTTCATTTCTTAAGGCAGCCCCCATCAAAGTCTCTTTTGTCTATTTAATTTTAAGATTACTTATATTACCTCATAAATATAGAGGAAATTGCCTTTAGGCTAAGTAAATACTAGGGATTTGGGGGTTGAGGCCTTAAGGCAACCCCCCTTGTCCAATAATATGCAACTTCAGGAATCTTTGTGCAAAAGAATAAGAAAAGAAGAAAAGCTAGTTTAAATGTGCCATGTAATTAATCAATGCATGAGCCACTAGTAATTCTTATGATTTTCACTCAAATCTTATGCACAAATGCCCTCTGTATAATAAAAGAAAATTGTAGGGGTTTCCCTGCATAATTTCAGACTGACAAGACAACATAAAATCATTTGTTTCAATAGATTTGTGACTTATTATTTGGATTTAAACAAATAAATTAACTTAGTAGTTAAGAATTGAGATTTGAAACGATCAAACTTTTAAAAGTCTTTGTGAAATCGGGTGGGACTTCCATACTCCAATCATGATTTTCTTAAGTTATATATTTATCACTAAATTAATATTTGTTAAAGAACTAAGTCGTATGTTAAAAGTTCGGTCCATTTTAGTAGGAGCTATGCCTTCAAAAATCAATTCAAAATCTCAGATTTTAATTCAGCAAGTATTGTAATCAAATTTGAAGTTGAAATAGAAATTCATTGTTACTGGCATTGATTTTTGCATTTGTTTCTGTTTTGTTATTCTTTTCTCTGCTTCTCTGAATAAATTATGTTGCTAATGAAGTCCTTAAGTTGTTAAAATCATAAAGTTTGGGTCTGATTTTTTGAAACCCTTTAATCTGATTTTTATTCCTGTTTTACCCTTTTCTGATGGAGATCCCTAATTGTTGTCAAATGGAGCAACCTCAATGCTTCGATGTGCTCAATGTGATGTAAATAGATCAATAAAGCAAGTGAAACCAGTATTTTCTTTGTTTTCTGTTAAACTAGTATGATACCAGAGTTTCTGTTAAACCCTGGTACAAGTCTCAGATCTGAGCACTGATTCATCTTTTAAAAATAAGCAAAAGGTCAAACCAGGTCAACTGACCATATTTATACTGAAAATAATGGGAATAAAAGATTAAATCCACAAACATGCATGAACTAAGTACAGTAATATGCCCCTAAACTCAAATGCCAAGAAGCAAAGTAAAACAATTTAAATCACATAAATGTAACAGTAAAGAAAATAAAAAAAAACTTGAAAACAGTGAAGAGCAAAAGTTCCTTGGACCATTTCTGACATCTAATTCAACTCAAGCATAGTGCAAACGTACATAAAAGTTTCTTGGACCATTTCTGACATCTAATGCAACTGCAATTTCTTCATTTCTTGAATTCTTTGATGGTTTGGATTCTTGCAAACGTACAATAAAAATAAATCAAAGTGAATCAGGAGGAGGAGAGAAGAAGATGCTGACCTTAATCGAATAAATTCTTTGATGGTTTGGACGGCTTCTGTGCACGGACGTTGTGAAGGAGAGCCTGAACACGGCTGAAGGTTTGCACTACGACAAAGCAAATCTCGCGAAATCTCTTGCTCTTGGGTTGGATTTCACCGCGTGAATTCAGCCTCTCAAAGTCGCGCCAAATCAAATCTAATCGCGTGTGTCTTCCTCTTCCGATCGCTGGATTTGCTGCAAATCCATTTCCAATCACGTTGTAAGAATTTTTTTGGAGTTCCGATCAGACCCGAAGAGACGACGGGAGGGAGAGATATCTCAGAGATGCAAATTCGCTTTGGTAGGGGTGATCCACGAGAGAGGAAGAGACGGGAGCAAAGGGACGGAGATCTAACGGAAAGATTAACAGAAAGATTATTATATGAACCTATTCCAATTTTACCCTTTTGAAATTAACGGCTGTGATTAATTCGGACAAAAGTTTGAAAAAAAATTCCGATCCATGACAGACTCACTCTTAGAATGATCCGAGTTCGATCGGCACTATCTTTGATTATTTCCGGTCTTGTTGGTAAATGGTCACTTGTGGAACCCACCATAGCGGAGTCCTTCAACGTTGCCTACAAAGCGCTTCTGACGGAGCCATACCAATACTGGTGTGGTAGCTGTTGTTATATGCGAACTCGGCCATTGTCAGATGATCCGCCCAAGATCCTCCAAAACTCAGGACGCAAGCCCTCAACATGTCTTCCAGTGTTTGAATGGTCCATTCGGATTGGCCATCGGTTTGAGGGTAGTGTTCAGTGCTAAGATTGAGTTTAGTTCCCATGGACTCTTGGAAACTTCTCCAAAAATGTGACGTGAAACGTGAGTCCCGGTCAGATGTGATTTTTTGCAGACATCCATATTATTTGAATTGGTACTCTATATAAAAACTTTCGCTAACTCTCGACCTGAGGTTTCTGCCTTTAATGGTATGAAGTGTGCTATCTTCGTTAGGGTGTCGACCATCATCCAAATTGATTCATACCTCTTGTTGGTTCTATCTTCATTCTCGACACAACACTCTTCCTCTCTCTCGGTTCTATCTTCTCGAGCGGAGAGGAGAATGAGAGAGGGGAGGAACTGGAGCCGATCGGAGCCGGGAGTGCGGTATCGTCGGAGTTCGGAGCGTAGAGTTCATATCTCCATCGGAGCGCGACGGTGAGTAGATTCGGTCGTCGTCGGAGCGCGGCGGTGGTCGAGGAAGCATATTCGGTTGTTGAGCGAGATAGCATTAGGGTGATCAACATCTCGAATGGAGCGTGACGATGAGTAGATCCGGTCATTGTAGGAGCGCGGCAGCGGTCGAAGAAGTGGATCCGGTCGTGAATCAAGATGAAGATTAAGGTATTATGGTGTTTAAGAGAGGATTAAAATATTACAGTAGTTTAGAGGATTTTACGAGAATAAAAAAAGTAGATTTAGAAAATGCGGTTATTTGACCAATTGTAAATACGTTTTTTATTAATGAAATTGTTAATAGATATTTAAAGCCACTAACCTTAAAAAAGGATGACACTGCAATTATTGAAAAAAAATATTTATAATCAAATTTTTTTGTCCTCCAAAATGTTGGCAAATTACAATTAAGAAGGAGAAAAGAGAACGGAGGGGAAGAAAGTTAATGTCACACCTCAAATCAGGATTTCCGGATTAGGGTGTGATCAGTTCCCGCCTTGTGTCTAATAATCATAAAGACGCGCAAGGCTAAACAAATACAATAATCAAGCAATAGCGGAAGCGAATAATACAAACAAGCAATAGTCATAAATATCAAATAAGCATAAATATACACATATCATCCATACAATCCACACTTGGATAAAATAAACATAATCTACATAAAAGGAATACATGATCTATCGAGTCCAATATACTAAATCAAAAACATCAGAACTCGTATCCTAACCAAAGTCCTAATATATCTAACAAGCGGTGTGACCATCGGGGACAACTCCTGACGTCTCCTGCTGCGGATCGCCAGTCTCTGTACCTGAAATCTCACATCAAAAGGTGGGTGAGCGAATGATCGCCCAGTATGTGACCCAGTATTATCCCTTCAGGGATCCTCTTAAGTCAAAACACATTTTAATTTGAAATCTACGTAAAGTCGGTAATTGTTCACTTTTAATGCACATGCTGCGGAAATTAAAACCTATCATAATAACTACAAAAGAAAAATACATATAGTAATGATATGATGCGATTATCCTATTATGCCAAAATGATGAAATTTCTCAAATAAAATACAAGCAGAAAAATATATTTATAGTCAATCGGAGTCCAGCACAATAAGTACTATGTGTATAATTTAATATAATAATAATACGGATAATTTTGTCACCCCGTACCGTGCCAAATTGAATTTGTATCTCAAAAGGTGACATAATCCAATGACTGCGATCAGAGGGTGCAAAGATACTCGATGCCTAATAGCATCGAGCTTTGCCCACACAAGAAAGGCACGCTAGCAGATGGTTATATCAAATTTCGTGTATTTTTCTTATTCTAAGACAATTCTTCATCCAAACATATCCAATAGGAGAAAACTACAAACAATGCGTAAGAATAAGTTAATCTGTCTCCTCATGAGTAGACGACGAAACTCCACCGTCCGGCTAGACTAATGGGACTAGGGCTCGTGTCCGGCCCGTGCAATAAAAGTAAATATCTGCCACCACATCCTCGGCAGCCGTTATAGGCAAGTAGCTCCTAATGTAGAGGGGAATAGCTCCCGAATCGTCTCCGTGCCTCTGGGCTCGAGTCCAGCCCGCACGTAATGGTAAAATGAACGAAAATGATATAGTAACAACTCAATGCATATAATAATAATAATCCTAATAAGACCTCTGAGGGATCAAGTGATCCCTCAGCCCAATGACCCACAAGCCGCCTCGCATTCCATACTACGAGGACGAAAAGTAGTCATTCGGTCTTCTATCTCACACTCACCAATGCACATGCTTAACTACGATAATATGTTGTCCTCTACGAGAAGAGAACAACTAATATCCTAAATTAATATATATTAATTAAATTACTCTACTCCTACGAAAACATTAAATTTTCAATTTAGAAGGGTTATGCAAACCCTAAATTACAGTTCAGAAATGATTAAACATGCTCTAATGTAACTACGAAATATAAAGTGCGGATGACAGTCAAGTGGTCGACTGGTAAGAGTACGCCACGAAAAGATAATGCAGATATCCCACACCTGTATGGCAAGTAGTGGTCGTACGCACGCGCTAGTAATCTCCGTAATTCGCTCGATCCTCACCTGCTCCGGTATAGCCGTCGGCGGGATTGGACCACGGGTCTGAATCTACGTAGGTCTGCTGACCTATAATTTGGACGTAAATTAATTAAATACTAAACTAGTTATTTGCACCCTTTTTCCCCATTTAATTATGTTTAACTAATGTTCAATCCAATTCACTAACTAACGGTTTAAATCAGGCTCAATCGGTTCGGTCAATCTAATTCGATTCCGATTGAGCATAAAATTAGGTCTAACTTGGTTTAAACTAATCTAACGTAATTTAAATACTTGTTACATTTTAATTTGAAGAAAAACTACTTAACTAATTAATTAATTACTTAAATAATGTCATTGCGTATTTTTACGATAAAAATACGTAAGGTATAAATTACGTAATTTAATTAGTTATTATTAAATCCCTAATTAAATACTTGTAATATAAATGAGTTTCCTAATTAAGTTAACTATAATCAATTTAAATCCTAAGTACGTAATTCATAAACGTTAATTACTTAATTATTATAATACTTCTAAAGTCGTACGAATTATTTTTAATAATTTGTACAAGTCGATTAATTTATAAATACAAAATAATTCGTGATTATCTAATTATCCTATTAACTAAACCTTTTGTAATCGTAATGATTCGAAAATATTAATATGTTGTTAATTAATTGTCCTTTATTAATTAACAACATATTTTACTTGGAAATTATTTTCGTTAATAAAAAATTCTTTATTTTCGAATTTCTAATCTAATCTACGAAAATCTAATTTTGTGTTCTAACTTAAAAACGTTAGGTTTGTTCAACCCGATCAAATTTGGGCTAAATTCGATTTTGTCACAAATCAAAAGCCCCATTTTAAAATTTACTCCTAAAATGTCATTTCGGTTTGGGTCTAACCCCAAAATAATTTAAATCAATCAAGGTCAAACATTCAAGGGCCCAATAGCATATATAATTAAATGGCCCATAATTCAATTTATTTCCAAGGCCGAATACCAAATTTCCAAGCAATTAAAACCAACAGAGGTCACAGGATGTTACTGGTACCGATTACCGGTAACAAAAATCTGCACACAACATCACAAATGCGTAAGCAACATAACAGAAACCCGCAAGGACAGAGACAAGAGAAACGGAGACAACCCAGCCCCGAAATCACCGTACCTGTACTGGTACGGTACCAGTAAAACCAGCAGCAACAGAGACAAGGGAAAAGGAAACAAACAACACACACAATCACCGTACCGGTACTGGTACAGTACCAGTAAAATCAGCAAAGGAAAAACAGAAACCAGCAAAAGCATACCCCGCGAGCCAGTACACGAGAAGCAAAACAGCACAGCCCCAATGTCATCGTCTCACTGAGAAAATCAACAACTCGCGTGAGACAAGCAAAATTCCCCAAATTCAAACATAATCGCGCTACAATCAAATTAAAAAGGAGTGCTTTAATTACCCGAAAGAAGGATTCACAAAGAGGCAAGGAAAACAGCTGGTTACCAAAGAATTGCCTCGCCTCACAGCCGTCTCAAAATCAGCAAGCACCAAGACAGAGACACCACAGAAAGAGGCACCACGGAAATGCACCAAGCAAGCACCGAAGGCAGGCTTAGATCAACGGACAACCCTTTTAGGGTTTCGGATTATAGCAATCACAGAGGAAAACAGAAAATAGAGGGAGAAAGGCGAAAATCTCAACACATGAGAGCAAATAAACAACCAACAGCCAAAAACGAAAGAAAGGCGGTTCTTATAACCGAGAGAGAGAAAGGGTCGCGTAAGAGTCAAGGCGTCGGAGCCCTCTCTCAGAGAGTAGGCACGCACGCGGGTCGTAGAGTCGCCTCTGGCAGAGGCGAAGTAAATGCGATGCGACCGGGGCAGAGATCGTATGGGGCAAAGAAGAAAGAGCGGGGAAAACTCAAGTGCCCCCCCCTTTTTTTTTTCTTCTCCTCAAGGCAAAGGAACTGAAGAGAGCAATGCGGTGGGGGTTCGCTGTCAGTGACAGGGGATCGGCGATGGGGCTTCAATGTCAGCGAGAGAGAGGAAGGAAAGGCAAAACCCAAAAAAAAAAGTGAAGAGGGCTGCGTAGTCAGAGAAGAAAAGGGGCGGAGCCGAAACCCCTCTTTCAATCTTGTTAAGGCATGCTTCAAGATTCGTGCCACATCAATTTGGAACGGTCGGGATAATTCATAATCAACCAAAGAAGTTAATTTGGTGATCTATTTAAACTTATGGATTATAACAGTTAATTATTTGGAGGGAGGAGGGAGGAGGATGGGATGAAATATTGGAGTCCCAAGATCATTTTGTTAATAATTTTAGAGGAGAGAATTTTATTTGATAGATTTTGAAAGAAGAGTATATTGCAAAATTTCCCAATAGAAAACACAATGCTAGAATCAACAAATAGCCGTACTACGATTAACGAATCGCCAGTACTATATTGGAATGTCAATCAACTCTAAATTAATTTAAGATGAACGATTTTTATGTTTGCTCATAAGTTAGATATGAATTCTCATTAGTTGTTGGTACAATTGTGTCCAAAATGCAAAAAAGAAATGAGATAACAACCGTGCAGCATGTATTTGTGGTGGAAGTAAACATGTAAATTATGTTTGCACCAAGATTTGTTAGGAATAACAAAGAAAATGCACGGTACAACGGAATTAAGCCAATGCGTTGTTCGATGATTTGGGTGGAGTTGTACACGGGACCCATGCATGCATAGTGTGTGTGGAGTGGGAACCCACTATTCTAATCCTTATTAATCTCGTAAGTTCAAAAAAAAAATTTGATGGGGAAGAAAGAGAGCTAGCAGCAAAGGGAATGAGAAATGAAGAACAAAATTCACAAATAAGAGAAATAATACTCATCAAAAATAAATTCTCTAAAATCGTCTCAAAGCCTTAGATTGCAAGTATAAGACATTGGTGGAAATCAACCACAACCTTATGCATGAGATAAATAAGTTTAAATCAAAATTAAACTTTAAGCATGAGAAATTAAAAATTGATGTAAGTAGCTAGAATAACTGAAATTTTGTTGAAAACCTTTTAAATCTTTTAAAAAGACAAATATTTGAAACAAAAATCTTTTAAAGCATCTGAGTCGGCTTTCAGTGCAGCGGTTTGATTGACGGATCATTTGCGGAGTTTTATGACCCCTAAAACAATCGAGACTCTCATTTGCTCAAATGATTCGTTTGCCTCCATTAATGGTAGCTTCAACTTGGACAAATTTCGCCTATTCATGCACATTCCTTAATTGATGTTAGCAATAAACACATTATCTATTATTTTTGTTTCAAATTTAAATCTCATTTCTTATTTGCATGTAATTACTTCAACTTGAAATTATTGGAGCCATAACCAAAATTATACTTAGAAAGTTTCTTTAATCTGTACTCTTTCTTAATTTTCTTTATCTATACAGAAATGAAAAAGATAACCATGTTATGTGTAATTCATGTCACATGCATGTTGGTTGTTTATATAATTACTAGTTGAAAGTTATTTTTTTGTCCCTATATCTAATTTTGGAGCCAAATGTTAAGATTTAGTATCTGGTGTAAATAATAACTCTTCCTTACACTTGATATTACAGACTCAATTGACATACTAGTGAGTTCAAGAAATAACACTTTCAATAAATGACAATTCTGCCCCTAGCGCTATGAGTCATCTTGAAATGAAAATCAAGCCAAAGAATTTGAGATATTGGTTTCCGGCTCATAAACTAGTCATGGAACAAGTAGTTAATTATTTAATTAGTGTAAGGTATGAAGTATATATGAGATACAAAACATAAGCCAACTAGTTAATTAACATAGGATTGAGCTGATTTTTATCCCTTCATATTAGTTGTAAAAATTAAAAGTTTCTTTTCCTTCTAAGAGAATTAATTTGTTGTTGATAATTTTGTATGAAGGGATTGCTTGAGAAAGAAGTTCCTCATTGCCCAATCTTCAACAACTTGCAGATCTTGACACTTGGTAGTTGGTGTATGAGTAGTGACTTTGAGTTGGTTGCTTTCTTCCTCCGTTCACCAAATCTACAGAAGCTCACGTTATACAACTACGATGTAATCCCTGTTGCATGTACACACATGAGCACACACATGCAGTCAACTGCACAGAGTCACACATCCACACACATACTCTTGATAACAATAGAAACATTGATAGCAATACAAAGTTCAATTTTAAAAATTTGGTAAATAGCTAGCTAGATATGTACATATGTACTTTTTTCCAGGTTCTTTTACGAATCTGACACGTAATTATTATATGAAATGCACATTATTTGACACCTGTTTCTATAATTAGAGTCTACCATATGAGACGGAAGAAAAGTCAAGCCAGAAGGAAGCAAGTGTTGCTTTATTCCAGCGGGAGCACCTTCAGATTGTGAAAATCGTTCAATTGGGGAGTCATGATAAATGTATTTCTCGGCTGGTCAACAAATTGCATGCCCATGTGAAGACCATTGGAAAAATTATAATAACAACAGATAGTTGATGAAGATCTACCCAGCAGAGTTTTTGTATAGGCTTAGCTGCCTTAAACCTAGAATACATTTACCTTAGCCCAATAGCATGTGGCTTAGTTCTTTTAATTAGGTTAAGTGTCAGTATTTTGTTTCAGTTATGGAACATCTTTTGTCTGGCTACTATGTTAGTGCCAGGTTATTTTGCTGATGCTATATGTGAACATCAGGTATGGAGTGGTATTAATGATGCCGAGAGGAGATAAAACAGTTTGAACTTGATTGTAATTTAACCTATATTTCAGTAATGAAATAGGCTTATATAGCCTTTTAACTCAAATTTAAAAAACAACAACAGATGGTTGATCTCCCATTTTGATGAGAGTTTTTGAAGTTTATATATGTTGATTTAATCTGTGTTTTTTGTTTTTGTTTTTAACTCTTAACGATGGAGATGCTATCTCTTGGTACATTTAGTGACATGATCTATGTTTTTTGTGTTTCCAGTGCTTCTCTGCATGTATTAACGAATTAGATGTTACAAATTCATTATTTGAATGCTACAAATTTAACTTTTAAATCGTTTGTTGAATGATAATTAAATTTACAAAATGCACCAAATTAAATGATATTCTTCCAAGTTCCTCTGAAAAATATTCTAAAAGTCACTATGGCAACGGATAAATATAAAAAATATAACAAATTCTGTTGTCTTCCTCTGAAAAAAAAATATATATATATAAATATAATGTTTCCTCTAAAATTCTGTTGTCTTTCTCTTTCCTCATCGTTACTCCTATAAATTTGGTACAACAGTAAAACAGTAAAAAAAGTAGTATTGTTTAGACTGGTTTTATTGTTTGAGATCAATGGCATGTCCAAATCCAATTCACTAATAAAATTGTATTTAATTATGATTAGATCGAAGAGAGGAAACCGATGTGAATGAAGACAATTACAAAGGATCATAATAACGAAACAAATGGATTTAGAAAGCGCATACCTCAGATTTTGGCCCAATCGGCCCATATTTGGAATTTATTAGCTTATGCGATCTTTTTGCTTCTATATGCACAACAGTCAACAGCACAAGGTGTGTGAGAATTAGTTGAAGTGAATATTTTTACGCATACCAAATCAACATTTTAGTCTTTCTAAAATCCAAGGATAAAGGAAAATAAAGTTTTTTTGTTTTATCTTACTATCAAACTGATGAGCCTACAGGAGCATGGATGCTAAATCGAACAGTTCTCCTTTATGAGAACGGAGTAGGTCCGATGCCCATCGGACCTACTTTTAGGTTCAACGAGCACGATAACCGTCCGATCTAATTTAAGATTGGTGCGCACGAACATTGAAACAAACATGCACGAATTTTAAAGGTTCCACATGAATCTTAAAGAAAATCGACGGTGATTAAACTCAAGTGCTCCTTTACTGCTCTGTGATTTCTGAATGTTGGCAGAGAATAGCGTATCCAAAACAGGCAACAAAAAGGATGACCGTCCGATTAGAACTCTCCAAGGACCGTTGTGGATCTCAGCCGCACTGGCCCGTTATCCTTCCACCGTTGAGAGCGAGAGGTGTTCGCTGCTCTGTGAAACCAGCCTCACGCGTTCCCCTCTTCTCTACGATCCACTCAAATCAGGCCTTCGCCCAAGTCGCTTAGATCAAGCGCCCAACTTGGAACGGGCGGGCCAACTGAGAGCGGACGAGATCCGGTCAACGGAGAAGAACCAATGTTCAAATCATCCAGTGCCTCCGCTTGGATTACAAGCCCACGCTACTGAGCTCGGCGATGGAGGTGGTTCTCGCAGGTAATATAAATGCTATACTATTTCTATTATTTCCCCATGTGGGACTAAGAAGTGTCAAACCGGAAAAATTCTCCATGTCTGTTGATTAGATGTGGAATTGCTTCCTGCAACCTTCCATATTGCGTTTGAAAATGAGTTTGATTTCGGATTTGTTGAGTGGATCTGGAATTCTGCGTGCTTCGGCTCCCTTATCATGGAAGAGGATTGCCAATTGGTGTTGGACCTTACATGTTTGCTGAAATGCCTCTGATGGGCATGGCCCAAAAGCATGGATCTTTGCGTGGCGTTCGCGGTGCTTGTGACTTGTCCTTGGGGACTTATTTTGTCTACTGCTATGGCGTACATGTAATTGGATGGGATGTAGTAGAAGCCCTGTAGCAAGTCAAAGCTGTGGCATTTGACAAGACGGGCACTGTTACTCGGGGGATCTCAGGTATAGCGAGAAAATCAAGTCATTCATTCCATGTCATCCTCACTGGTCAAGTATGCTCGGTCTAACTCAATTGAACCGAGACCATATGATTACCAGAGTTGTTAATGTTCTCAGGAGATGTTATCATTGGTCAAATGGATGCACAAGATGCTTTTGTTGGAAATGGAAGAATTGTTGTGCACGCTTCATGTCAAAGCTCAGTAATTGAGACAGGACTGTTATTAAATTCTTTATTGATTCTTTTCACATCAGATTTTGTTTGTTAATATTTTTCTCCGACTGAATTGGTTACAATAATTAGTCTATTGTATCTGTAATGTTTACCGGAGACAGCAGTGCCACCGCAAACTTTGCTCAAAATAAGGTGCATAAAATCATGTCATGTAATGCAAGTTGCTCTATGACTGGTACTGCTGCCAGTGAATTCATACCAGTAAATTTGACAATGTAAGGGGACGTGAGAATTGGTTCATAAACTAGCATTTTACCATAAAATTTTGATGGAAACTTTGCTGCCGATTTGTTCCCAAATATCGTTTATCTTGCATAGAGGCAGCAATTTGGACAGGTCAGGTCAGGTCAGGTAATTTCTGGCTGTATAAGGGTATTCAGGCTGTCTCATGTCTCAATTTGTTTCAGGTTTCACCTTTTCAGGTCTCAAGTCTGATTTCCCGTCGCAGGTTTGGGTAAAGGTCTTTTAGACTTGAATGGGTTTAAACAGGGGCACAAGTCAGGTTGAATGGGTTTAGGCGGTGTCAAGTAGGTTTGGTTTGGTTCTGGTTTAATATGGTATCTGTTAAGTTCTTTTGTACCAATACCAAGTTCTGTAAATTTATGATGGCTACTTAGCTACAATGTAATTACAGCTTAAAGTAATCACATTGTAAACAAA
The DNA here is from genome assembly GCA_028015225.1 of Carex myosuroides. Lineage (NCBI taxonomy): Eukaryota > Viridiplantae > Streptophyta > Magnoliopsida > Poales > Cyperaceae > Carex > Carex myosuroides. Next base: position 6,994,524 of record CM051470.1, on the reverse strand, counting down.
AAGCTAGTTCATTAGAAAGCCAGATGATAAGGCAAATCACAGTATGTGGTTGAGTAATCTGGAACTGGTACGCATTCAGGATTCAGCCATTACACATTAGTATTTGCTAGGCTCCTTATAGCAACAACTGGATGTAAATTATTTTTTATTAAAAAAAAAAAACTGGTTGTAAATTTGTATGCGTGAGGTTTGAACCTTTTGAAACAAAAACCGACTGGTTTGTTTTTCTTTTCATTGTGAAGGTATAGTGGAGACTGGTCGCGAGTAGGTGTCATTACCAGAGAGAATGAGGAGCTGCTAAAATTGAATCCTATCATCCCAGATATCTGAGGTGTAAGTGATAAATCTGACCGTTCTTTTAACTTGGCACAAATTTCAAAGTAGACCCCTACAGTCTCAATTAGGTCTGAGTAAAATTGCTCAAACTCGTAACTCGCTCATTTACAGCTCGCTTTAACTCGCTCATTTACAACTCGAGTCAGTTCCAACTCGAGTTGGCTGACTCGTTTAATAAATGAGCTGAGTTTGAGCTTACCCCAACTCGCTCATTTATAACTCGAGTTACATAGCATTGGTCACAATAAATCCCATAAATTGTTTTTGTTAAGCTGTTGTATAAAAAATTGCTAGTGCTCATGTACTTAAGTTGCTGTATGAAAAATTGTTGGTGCTTATATACTATTGTTGTATGAAAAATTGTTGGATACTAATAATTTTTTTTCTAGTAGTATATAATTAACTGGTTAAACGAGTTGTGAGTCAACTCGAGTTGATAACGAGCCGAGTTCGAGTTGGCTCTACAACTCGTTATTACCATTTCAACTTGAGTTGACTCGCTCATTTATTTAATGAGCTGAGTTCGAGTTGGGAGTAACTCGCTCAAACTCGGCTCATTTACAGCCCTAGTCTCAATTGTCACCGGATTGAGTAGAATCAAGATAATACATAATATAAGACCTATGATTGTAACAGATACAATCAATATAATACATTCCGCTCTCTGATCTTTGTATCTAATTACCAATCTTACAGTAGAACTAGAATGCACTTTAACCTCGTCAAGTTCTTGGTAAGCTTAACTTCATTGTTCAATATCTATTGAATTAGCTTTAAACGACAAATTCAAATTGTTGAAATTAATCTAATTCACAAGTGATGTGTTTACATATTAAAATTTTAAATTAATTTAGTATAACAAACAGTAAAAAAAAAATTTATAGTTAATTTGAATTGATCTATTTTTCAAACATTAATTGACAATTTGACTTTAAACAAAATTAATTCAAAAATTTAAAAACTTTGCATGTAAATGTATAACTCATGAAGTAGTTCATTTTCAACAGTTTAGATTCATTGTTTAAAGTCAATCCGATAAGTTGAGACTTAAGTTCACCAAAAGACTTGATAAGCTTAAGAATAACCTAGTTCTACTTTTATTTTATAGACGTTTAATATAACTTTATGTAAAACTTAATTTTTTCCTCAACATTTATTTCCGATTCAAATATAAACAATATATTGAACAATTCTGAATTGAACTCGTCCCTCGAATAATAAGCTACTAAGATTAAAAAAAAAACAAATGTGAACTAACATTTAATTTAGTGGCAAAGACACGCGCCTTTTATGTAAGAGGTCATATAAGTTGAAATTCAGATAGAAAAAAATCTTTATAACAAGGTTAAAATAAAAAATGTATTGAGTGGCTTGACTCCGTTACTCATTTAAAAAAAAAAAAGATAAAAAGAAAAATGGAGATACAATTGTTGGAAAAATTGAACTAACCAACTAGATTTAAATCTGAATTTTGATCACTAAATAAATAATAATTATATATATAAAAATATAATCAAGAATATAATTAAAACTTTATTACCCGGAGCTGCAAAATGCGGACCTAAGGCAACTTTCCGTCCTAAGCGCAGGAATAATTGGTTAAGCTTGCCCCAAGTTACGCCGGTATTCCTCTGCCTGTGGACGCAACCGTGGTAGAGGTTGATGTAACTTCTTTCAACAATGATAGCAGAACAATATATTTTCTATAAAGAAAATATTTGTTTGTAGGAGAATAGAAATTGAATTATGGATTATGTAGCTTCTTTCAACACTGACATAAATTCACATTCATTAATTTATATTTATGAATTATGGAGCTAAGAGAAAGAGAGTATGTATGTGAATTGTTGGATCGATGGATGATGTTCTTCAAATATCATATATTATTTATAGGCAAAAATGTTTTGATTTTGCTTAGTGTCAATAATTTCAGTTCGAGGAGATCGGAGTGAACCAGGTCTTGAACAACGATTCCTTTGATCGGAACTTACATTATTACACACACAGTACAGAAAACTACATCGCGGGTTGTGCGTTTAAGGCCATGCACGTTAACTTGATTTTTTCATGAGAATATTCTACTAGTTGCCTAAACTCAGTAGCCGTGGCCTTATATATACGGTCATTCTCGTATAGAAGAGTTCTCTCCGGGATGCGTGTAGAGTCACATCTCGCGAATTACCGACTTGGGATACTCATCTTATTACACTACACAGGAGCACTGATCACCATAGGGATGGGTTTGGAACAAAAGTTCCATATCTAAAATATTCTTGTGCTCCTTGGCCAACCTATATGCTTGTTCTTACCCATTGAACCCCTTCAGGGGATCACCCATCACAGAGGTTGGGTTCCCACACCAGATTGGCCCATTAGACTAAGTCACATCCCCCTCGATGACTCTAGGACTTTCGTCCTATATAAGGACTTTAATTTTTAGTCCATCATCAACATAAAAAACATTTTCATGCCAATAAATTATCATTTATTGCTCGAGCATGCAAGTGATTTTTTTTTGAATAAAATCATATCATTAATTTTATAAACTTGTTATTTGTAGCATCATGTGACATAAAATTAATCACACATATTTTAGGGTGAATAAAATATATGAGCTAACAACAATAGTATATTCAATAGAATGTCAAAATCATGCATTCTAATAAATCAAAGTAATTTAAAACATCAGAATAGATTAAGCATAGTATAACTCAATCAATTATATCATGTCATGCCATGATATATGATAATTTAAATTCTCACATTTTCTACAACATTTGAGAAAACTATAATGTAATCTCATTTAATTTTTATAATACATATTAGCCATAATCATAATCAAATATATATATAAATATTAGTTATCATGATCAATTAAAGTAAGCACTTTTTATTTTATACCCCCACATTTCGTTTTATTAATAAACTTATCATAATTCCTCATAAAATTAAAGACATTATTCAATATTTATGTATATTTATGCCATACATATCGTAGGGTTAATTTAATATTTCTATAAACATTTAAATCCCCACAATTTACATAATAATAATCATTCTATCATTTTTATGAAACTCATAATCAACATTGTGCAATTAGAAGTTAATTTATGCATTTATAATTTCATGTTATGACTTAGGGTAGGTTTGTAAATATTTTAATAAACATTCGAACCCTCATATTATTATGTTATATATCAAATTAACATCGTATTTAATTATACCCCACATTTTTCTTTCTTCTTTATTATCATTAGTATTAAATATTTTCAATTTACTTTAGTTATCTTTCAGACTATAATAATATTAATTAAATATCTAATCTGACAACAAATAATTAAATAATTTGATTTATTATTATATCTATAAAAATTGGAATCCTACAATATTTATCAGATTCGAGAATTGTATGTTGGAGTTTTTATTTTTATTTTAGATGTTCATTACTTTTATGTAATCTAAAAATAAAACGGATATATTCATTTATTTAGCAAATACAATGACTCAATTGCTTCACTGACATAAATTTTAACAACTATATTATTTCTTATTTGTATACATAGAAGACTTAGAGAGTCTCAGTACCCATAGTAGTATAGTCAAGATAATTTTGTTTTTTTGTTTTTAATAAAGGAATAGTTTAATTAGTTCGTTGTGTAAAGTTTGAGAATACATACTATTACAACATTTAAGTGTACATAAATATTTGCTTATATGCTTATATTATCCATTCAATTTTCCATATCATTAAAGATAATTATGAACATTAAAAATGTAATAATGGTGTTTAAAAATTGAATTAAAAGATTCAGTTATTTAAATTAATATTATTGTATAAAACAAATTTATTGGAAATAAATTATAATATTTTGTTACCCTGATTTTAATAATATAACTAAGAAATTAATTAAACGGTTATGATAGAATTTCTAATATTTTATTTTTATTTTCTGGGTAAATCAATAATAGTATCATGAATAGTAGGTATTGGTCTATCTTATAAACATTTGTTCACATAATTCCATCTCCTAGAATTATATATCAAATTTTAAATTGAATAATAACCTAAGATAAATTTGGAAGTCAAGTTTAGTTGATTAATCTAAATATCCATTTAGAAACCAGATTTTAATTTCCTTAAAAATTAAATTATTGATATCTAAAATCAATTTAATATTGATTAGATACAAAAAGAATGACATTGCATTTTCTGATCGGACAAGTGAGAATGTCTTCTAAAAATCTACACTGCTTAATATTCTCTGTCCAGTTTTCCCGATCATTAAATACATAATTATAAACATTAAAGATATAGATACCGTGATTAACAATTTAATTAAAACAAACAGTTATATAAAATCATATTATATTATACTCTTGTAAGTCAGAACTTCCGCAACATTAAATATAATATTTCATCTAATTATATGGCATTAATTATGGAGGCATTAGATGAAAGTAATTATAAATATTAATATTGATTAGATAGGATATACCATTTTGTTAACTCCTCTATATTTTTTTTAATTATATGAAACTAACACTAATTTCATGTGATAATTTAAGAAATAAACGCTCACAGTTTCTTTTGGTTTTCTCTAACTCATTAAAGAGGTAATCAAAAGGTGGTTAATGAAATTAATTACAGAGGAAATTATAAGAGCATTAACCGATGACAAAACACAAGAGTAATGATAAAACATAAGTCAAAATTAATGTTTTCTTTATTTAATGGTAAAAATTTTCACCGATGACCTTAGAGATTTATTTGCCGATAACCCTAAATTTATTTTTATTACAAAGAAGTCCATTACTAAAATATTTCATGTATTACATATTCTTCTTTTGTCAGAAAATTAATTTGTAAATCTAATTACTTGAGTTAAGAGTAATAATCAGATTTCTGAATTTTATTGATAACATTCAGATTATATACTTAACAAATATTAACTTATTACCGGACTTAATTTGTATAATTATTATATCAATAAATGCTAATAATTGTTAAAATTTCCGATAACAAAACACCTTCGTAACTTTCTATTACGATTTCAATTATATGATATTTCATAGATCAACAACTACATCAACTTGAATCATCTATTTTTATTATTCAAATTTCCATTTACTAAAATTAAATTTATATTTTAGTAAGAAATCTAGAATGTCTAGTAAGAAATCAGATATCGATTTAGGTTATGATTGAGATCAAAGTAATAGAAACAAATGAAGACGGTTTTGATTTTATTTCTTTCTTGAAATACCAAACGAAGAGATGCCAAAGAAGGCTTCTTCATCATTATAATATTTCGTCATATATATAGTACAAAAAAAATACTTAGTAATTTCAGTTTTCATTTCTCAGTGACCATATTAAAAAAACAATCATAAAATTAAAATCTGGCGCACACATAGCACTTCACTAATTCAATTGTAACTTAATTTAAAACTTTACCGATTTTAATTTTTAGAATTTTCAATATATTAATAAATCTCAGAATAACAATAACTGTTGTGATCAAAGTTCTTTGTTAACTTGATCGAATGAATAAAATTCAAAAAAAAAAAAAATCAGTCAAGAAGATTAACACCAACTAAATTAGAAACTTAATTTACTATTAAGATTATTTTTTTATTTTTATAGCAGAAATCCTTTCTCATACTTGGAAATTAATTAACAAATATAATTCCTAATGCGTTGAATCAGCATAACATTAATTTGTATGTAAGGGACTGAGTTTAATTTCATAAATCGCAACATCTATCCAAATTCAGATTTATATTCCTGACTTCTTCGATTATAATTTAAATCAAATAATAATGATTGAATGCAATTTTAGAGTAATCATAACGGCTAAATTTAAATCACAAAACCACAGTGATAGTTCATACAAAATACTACCCGAATCAGGGAAATAGGTTTTGCTATGATCATAATTTTGATTTTGATTTTGATTTTTTTTATCTTGCATTTCGGTAACCTAATTAATTTTACAATTATAAAATAATTAAAATCAGAATTTTAATTTGATCAAATTCAGATTACGGGTTATTGCCTTAGATTGTTGGAAAAATTGAACTAACCAACTAGATTTAAATCTGAATTTTGATCACTAAATAAATAATAATTATATATAAAAAATATAATCAAGAATATAATTAAAACTTTATTACCCGGAGCTGCAAAATGCAGACCTAAGGCAACTTCCCGTCCTAAGCGCAGGAATAATCGGTTAAGCTTGCCCCAAGTTATGCCGGTATTCCTCTGCCTGTGGGCGCAACCGTGGTAGAGGTTGATATAGCTTCTTTCAACAATGATAGCAGAACAATATGTTTTCTATAAAGAAAATATTTGTTTGTGGGAGAATAGAAATTGAATTCATGAATTATGGAGCTAAGAGAAAGAGAGTATGTATGTGAATTGTTGGACCGAAGGATGATGTTCTTCAAATATTATATATTATTTATAGGCAAATATGTGTATTTATGAAATTCAAATTCACATTCATTATACATTATCATTTCAAATAATAATGAAAATGAATGAGTCATATAATAGCTCAAACGGATAAATTCAATTGAACGAATTGAATGATTTTAAAGCTGACACAATTCATAATTTATTTGTGTATAAATATTGTATTGATCACCAGCTCATATCTCATATATTATTGATTCGATCTTATGTGGCGACAACAATAAACTTCTATGTAGAAATTGGATCAATGAAATTAAGTTACAAATAGCTCCACAATTCATAAAGATTAAAAATGTTAATATTAAAATAAGTATTTATTTATATAAATTTTGTGTTTTCAAAATATATTTCTAACAACAATACGGTGACAGATTTGTTTGCCTTTTCCACCATGAAGAAAAAAAAGCATTGGACGTTTCCTTTGTTTACAAAGTTAAAGTGTATGTCTTATAAATACCAAGTACCAACTCTTGAAAAACAAACATTCAAGCGCATCCTGCAAATTGACTAATACAATATTCTCTCATGGCTCCCGGGCATCTCCTTTTCTCTCTTCACATCCCTACAATCACAATCCTTCTACTTCTATCAACAAGTGCAAATTGTTGCTTCACCCACATTTTCTGCTTCGGCGACTCGATCAGCGACACTGGGAACTACCTGAAGTCTATCGGCGACGGCTACGACCCCATTCGTAACCTGCCATATGGGGAGACTTATTTCAGCCGTCCCACTGGCCGGTTCTGTGATGGACGGATAATACTTGATTTCATTGGTTAGTGCACTTTACTACTCATAGGTTCCTTCCTTCTATATATACTGAGTTGTTTCTTATGAATTTAGGGATAGAATTAGTAAAGTAACAAACAAGTACCTCACACATTTCGGGAATAATCCCAAGAATGTTTCACAAAAATTAATTAGTTAAATCAATAAAATTTGTAAAATTTTACCCACATATTTTAAAAGTTTAGTAGTTATGTTTTAACAAGGAGATTGAGTGGCTTATATTTCATTGATTAGCGGAAGCATACGGGTTGCCGTTTATCCTGCCATATCTCCCCGGAGAGAGCACAAAAGTAAACTTCCTGCATGGTGTGAATTTTGCTGTTGGTGGCGCCACAGCACTGAACAATTCCTTCTTTGAATCCATGGGAATCGAGGTGTTATGGACAGATTACTCGCTTAGCACTCAGCTTCAGTGGTTCAAGAAATTACTACCTTCAATCTTGGAAGAACCAGGTATTATCCGAATGAATCCTCTTGTTTATGTTTATTTGGGATTCATGGGTGCACAGCATGTATTTCTCTTAGTACCAATACAACAAAAATTGATTAAATTAAAGCACTAGCTAGCTAGGTACTTTTTTGTGTGATGAGTCTCTAGTTTTTATTTTTATTTTTTATTAACAGTCTCTAATTCTTTTATGATTCTGTTCGTATAGTTCTGTTCTATTTCTTAAATTATTATCTTTTGTGTGAAAGAGAGATCAGAAGAGAGAGAGACTGTTCAGGTTTTGTTTGATAGCTTTTTGTTTCTCCTTTTTTTTGTTGGTTGTAATCGGCCTCAAAAGTCATAAGGAGAGGGAGAGAATCAATAGACCTCTTTATTAAGCCAACAATAAATATTAGCCAATAATTCATATGTTCCAATTCAACTTAAACGGATGTGACAGTTTATCTAATTTTTCTTTTTAAAAAAGAAGAAGAAGAGATTTCTTTCTCTAAATGCGTTGATGGCAGGTATGGTGATGTGCTGTCCCTTTGTATTTTATTCATGCAAGACGACATCATGGCCCATGATTTCCTGAATACAATATTTATCTATTTTAAAGAGCAAATTTTTAATTTTCTCCATGCTTCATTATAATAATGACAGCTATTAGTTCTGTCAACTATTTATAATATTGAATAAACAGAAAGCAACGTGCTTTTGTTTATTCATACTTTATATATGTACAGAATTGCAAATATTATTCACAAATTAATAAATTGAACCGTGCAGGATACGGCAGATCTATCATGAGCAGTGCTCTGTTTGTGGTGGGTGAGATAGGAGGAAACGACTACAATTATCCATTATTGTTTCAGAGGAGAACACTTGATGAAGTCCGAACCTTTGTCCCTGATGTAATCAGAACCATCAGTTTAACAATCCATGTACACATTCTTTTTCTCTTCTCTTAGCCATTGTTTCTGATGCAAAATATCATGGTATTGACAGTGATAATTATTTGATAAATAGAGTTGGGGTAATGTATGACTGGGATCTTAATTAAAATACAATTATACAGGAATTGATCAGTCATGGAGCAAAAACATTATTGGTTCCAAATAATTTCCCGATAGGATGCGTCCCGGTGTATCTTACGTTGTTCCAAAGCCAGAAAAAGGAAGACTATGACCCAGAAACAGGATGCATCAAGCGCTTAAATGAGTTTGCAAAGTACCACAATGCAATGCTTTTGAAGGAGCTTGAAATGCTTCGGCTTCTTTATCCTGAAGTTACTATTATCTATGCAGATTACTATGAAGCTTCCATGAACATCTTTTGCAATCCAAAAAAGTTAGGTAAGATTTTACAATCAAAGTCAGCAAGACATACACTCAACAAGCCACCAAAATCTTATTTGGCTTATATCAATAATGATTATTAATTGTATGTCACTATATATGGTCCCAAAACTTTGATTTGACTTTTTCGAATTCGAATAAGATATATAATTGCAAAATAGAACTAAGAAATACTCATTTGTAAAAGAACTTATTAATCTATTATGCAAAAGAAAATAATATACTCATTACTTGGTGATTCATTTTGCTGAGCTATAAATTCTCTTGTATTTGGTTTTGCATAAGCATCACTTTCAAGCAGACAAGAAATATTTTAGAGTGTTCTTCTATTTATGGTGTGCACTAATTAGATTCACTAAAGTAACTTTATATGCCGGGTAATGTAGTTTAATTTATTCCATTATTATATCGATATACTAAAATGTAATATCCTTCTCATGTTTATTTATAAGCTAGTAATTTAAGCCACTTTTTTTGTGTAGGTTTCAGTTATCCTTTAATGGCATGTTGCGGGGCCGAAGGACCTTACAATTACTCATCATTTGCATCATGCGGAAACCAAGGTTCTACAGTTTGTTCGGACCCATCAAAGTACGCATCATGGGATGGACTCCACTTGACAGAGGCTGCTTACAAGGCGATTGCACATGGAGTGCTACGAGGGTCGTACTCTTACCCTCCCATCAGTAACACTTGCTACGATATCATGCATGATTCGGGGAACCTTCTTCTCATTCCCTCTAACGCAATGTAAATGGATGAAATAGACAACATATACGCAAACCATTCTTGAATCTTGATTGTTATTTTTGTTTTAGATTAAAAGAACAGCAAGACTGTCCATTGAAATTTCAAAGACTCATTAAAAAAAAAAAAAAAACTGATTTGGCCAATTTATATTACAGTTGCCTTTGGATGATGCTTCAGCCCAAAATAGTCTTTAATTAAGATTGGAACTGTTGTACTGGAGTAAGGCCAAGTTCAGGTCTATAAAAGATATTCTCAAATTTCGGGCCATATCTTTTCGTTTTTCTTAAAAAAGAAAAAGAAGATGGAGGTCAACTGGTCAAGCCTTCAAAATTTATTGCTGGCTATGTTCATTAATATTGAAGGCAATGACTTTATTCTGCCGTTACAAGTTGGAATTTCAAAATTTCCCCTTCCGCGTTTCCCCCTGAATAGCAAAATGTAAGGAATATGATTTGGCTAATCCAAGGTTTCTCCTCAGCTCAAAATGCATATCCCATATATATGATCATTAAAGTTTGTTTGACCATTCCAATTGTTAGTTCTAATTAGGTAAAGAAGAATAATTAAGCTTAATTAATATATAGCTATCTGAACACTCTTGTATTAATTAATTAAGCTAACAAAAAGAAAAAAAGGTTAACTTCATAAAATTAGTCCTACCAGAACCTCATGTATTCGCATGTCTTATTCTTATTCTAATCATGCAACCTGAAGTTCTTGGTATCAAGGGCAGGTTAGCAGCAGCCCAAGAAAAACTGATCAGTGAAACTGAGGAGAAATTTGCAGAACAAGGAGGAGAAGTTGGCGTCTCTGGAGTCTGGAGTCTGGAGTCAGAGAATAAGATGCTCACGACAGTACCGCTAAACAATGACAATTACCAGTCGTGGGTGTGATCAGTACGTAAGACCAACCACGAATTTATGCATATATGATGCAGTAAATTGAATAAAATCAATCCAAATATCAATGTGCAAAATTGACAGATACGATATAATAAAGCGACACCGTGTTGCGGACGCGTCAGACGGTCTTTGTTTGATCCCGTTGTTCTGACTCTAGTCTCTGGGCCGACATCGAATGAAGTAATGGAAATTGGAGACAGTCCGATGGATATCAGATCAAATTTCGGTAGGAACCATTTGATTCGCATGATGATTAATTTGCGCAGACAGTCTTAAGATTCACATGAATCAAAACTACACGAATTTTGATGCAGATCGGTTGAAATTCGTCCAATACTCCAAAGTAATGTGAATTGAAGTCAGTAATTTGTCGTGAAATTATTATTTAGACGCGCTGGAATACGTAACTCATAAATCTAAGTCCCGCTTTATTTTATTCGTCTCTGATTATTAATTAACTTAAGCTACGGCTTCATTTTATGTTTTCGCAAGTGTGTTGGAATTCAGCTTGATTATGCGTACATTTACTTTAGATTTAATTGATGTTTGTATTCATTTTTTTTTAAAGTTTGTTTGGAGTTGGATATATTTTAAATTCTTTCTCATTTGTTTTGAGATTATAAGGATGAACAAGAATATGAAGGAAATTCTCATTTTATTGTTGAGCCTGTGTATAATCATCACTGGATCCCGCATTTACTTGGAATTTCCAATAAATTATAACCTGTCATATCAATTTATTTTCAGGGTCGACCTCAACCCACATATCCAAATTAGAATAGCATTTTAATTTTGGGCCGAGCAGTAGACGCAAGGCCCTTTTATTTTATTTTTTTATTTCTGTCCTATGGGAGCCGAAATTTTTCTTAGTTACCATTCAAAATTAATTAACCACCACTCAAATTTATGGAATTCAAAAGTTACCATCCACACGCTCTCAGTCCGAACATCAAACTTTAGCTGGTGTGCACTCTGGGGAAGGCACCAGTTTGGTGCGCACACCGGAGAGGCGCACCAATTGGTGCCCCAACTAGGAGTGCGCACCAGCTCTTTTTTTTTTTTTTTTGTACATGGTAAAAATGGTGAAATTAATCTGGTAATCTGATGCAATCTCCTCCAAACTAAAGCGCAAATCAAACAGTTTAGATCGGATATATATCGAACCGAATTTGAACTTATGTCCATTGGATACAATAATTTCACAACTAAAAAATATATATGTAACAATTATAAAACACAACTTAAAAAAATAATATTAAAAAATATATATGTAACAATTATAGCGACAATAACACCGAATAATAAATAGCTAAGAAAATGTCATTGCATGAATATGGCCAATGACACCGAATTAGTCCATTTTCATTGAGAATGGAGACCTTCATCCCTCTATATTCGTCTATTAATTATATGCGTAACATTTAAATTCTTGCTAGAATATTGTATTAACTAAATATCCGAGGGGTAGTTGTCATTTTTAATATTATTACATTACAAAACGAAATGAAAGAACAATTAAACTCTTGATATATATCTTTGACCAAGTAAATGTTACTATGTTAGCAAAAGCACAGGAGAAGCGTAGGAACATAGTATTTGGAATTTCAACCAAAAAAACAGAAACCAAACTACCAAATTGAACAAAAAGAAAGAAAGAAAGAAAAAAAAGCGTTCGAACGGAGAACTGAGTACGTACAGAGCATCAGAAACCAAATTCGTTGAACCGGATAATATAAGCGAGGCGCATGTTTTGGGCCAAATTGGGCTCGTGCTTATATTATATAAAATGTCAGTCTAGGCGTTTATCCAAGATCTGATTTGTTTACCCTAACCTTAATTGGTATATTAATTTTGACAGCCACTGTTAAAACTACGGGTGTCAATGGGTACGATACGGGTAGGGTGGAAGCATTTTCATACCCATACCCATAAAGAATTGATCTTATCCATATTCTATCCTTATCCATTAAGAATTGACCTTACTCTACTCTACCCATACCCGTAAAATTATTGGGTAACGAAACGGTAGCGAGTGGATAACGAATAATAATAGTAATATAATAATTAATTTTATTATGTTTTACAAATAGAACATCAAAACTCATCATTTCACACATAAACAATCACATTACTAATAAAAAAAACAAAAATAAATGTACAATCAATTTCAACTAAATTGTTTTTTTTATAAAACAAGATAATTTGAAAATACAAATATCTATTCGGACAAATTCAATTATTTAACTAAATAACAAATATGCAAATAAAAGTAACATGTTTAACATTTTTCTTATAGCAAAAAACATACACTAAATAACAAATGTACATCACTAATTATTGCAAACATATTATGAGTAGAACTAGGGTGTTCTTTAAGCTCACCAAGTCCCTTGGTAAGCTTAATTCAAAAACCTATTGAATTGGCCTCAAACGATGCACCCAAACCGTTGAAACCGATCTACTTCGCGAGTGATGCGTTCACATGTCAAATTTATAAATTTTTGAACTAATTTAGTATAAAGTCAAACGGTAAAAAAAAGATGGTTTATAAGTTAATTTTAATGTGTTCATTTTTCATCATTTTTTGACCGCTTGAGTTTATATTAAATTAATTTGAAATTTATAAATTTGACATGTAAACTCATCACTCGTGAAGTAGATCGATTTCAATGGTTTGGATGCATCGTTTGAAATCAATCTGATGAGTTTTTTTTGTTAAGCTCACAAAGAGGCTAGTTGAGCTTAAGAACACCCTAGTTCTACTCAAATATTATTATATGAAATATCACAAAAATAAATTTTACCATCATTAATTAATACTTAAACATTATCATATCATATTATTTTATATAATTACCTTATAGGATAATGATACGAAATAGCCTTTACCCATACCCATACCTGTTTAGCTAACAAAAAAAAATCCTTACCCATATCCATACCTGATAAGCTAACGAAAAAAACCCTTACCCATACACGCCTTAACGAATACGGTACGGATAGAGTAAATGGTTAAAAAGGATATCATTGACACCCCTAGTTAAAACCCTTTCAAAAACAAAAACAAAAAAACCTTGATTCGTATTCCAAGCACACCTGTCAAGTCCGACAAGTCAAAGATATGTGATTATATAAGTAATCTTAGATGTGATGTTTTACTTGAACAACCAAGGTTTCCATGAACCCACTTTGGCATATTTGATTCCTAATTCCTTAGGTGGAACTAATCTTCAAAGCATAAAAGTCGATAATTAGAAATTAGTAAATGGTACTTAATTATAAATTTGGGCCAATTGGGCTCAAATCCATAGGTAGTCTCTTTCCTACAAGAATACTGGGTTGGTGCTATGGTGTTTTTTTAATTCATTTGTTTCGGAATTACGATATGAAGTTGTTAGGCATCTTGTATTGCATATCAGTTGTTAGGCGGAATGCTTTTTTTAAATGCTGGTAGTATTTTATACAAGGCAGATGCACATTAACTTCGTTATTATGAGCTCATCATCTGATCTTCCTTTTGCTTGTATATGTACAAGGTGCGAAAATTAGTTGAACTGAATATATATTCACACATAGCAAAATCTACACTTATCGTCATACAATATATAATTTTTATTGGGTACACTTTAATCTCTGCAACAACAACAACAACCAAGGTTTTAGTCCCAAAACACTTTAGTCTTTGCAAATAATTATTTTATAATTTAGTACTTTCTTAAGAACTATTCACTAGAAGTGTTGCCAAGCAAAATCTAAAGATAAAGGAAAATAAAGTACTTTTAAAAAAAAAAAAGAGAGAGAAGTTTTTTTTTATTATCTCACTTCCAAACTGGGCCTAAAGGAATAAGACTGGCTTCTTCAATTTTGGTGGGGATATTGCTTAATTTCTATTGCTCGTGAACATCATGGATGCTAAATCGGACGGTTCTCCTCTACTGCTCTGTGATTTCTGAATGGGGGCAAATCTCGTCTGGAGGGAGGAGGGTGGATCGAAATCAGGCACCCGGTCGCCATAGGTAAAAAGGTTGACCGTCCGATTGGAACTCTCCGCGTAGACAATATAAATGCTGTACTTATTTTCTTGTTTTCCATAGTTGGACTAAGAAGTCACAAACCGGAACAAATCTCCAAACCTTAGTAGATTAGATGTGGAATTGCTTCATGCAACCTTTCATATAGCATTTGAGAATAAGTTCGATTATGGATTTGTTAAGTGGATCATATTTGGCTCCCTTATCATGGGACTCTGTGCACTGAAGCAAATTGTGGATTGGTGTTGCAGCTTAGGTTTTTGCTGAATGCTGAATGCCTCTGATGGATAGTGCTCCCAGTTTGAACATTGAACAACTGATTTAATCATAAAGTGGCACGACCCAAAAGCATGAGTCTTTGCCAGGTGTTGGTACTCCTCCTAGCCAACTTAATTGCTTACAAATTACAATAATTAGTCTATTGTATTTGCGTGTGCCATATATCAAGTCTACTGTACTACTGTGCGATGCTATATATGGGCTGTTCATACCAATACTACTGTACTTGATAAATTTATAAGAAAGAATGGATGTAAGAAAACAATCTTATTATTGCAATCTTAATTTGAGCTTTACATGTATTCCTATTTATAGAAGATTTCAAAAACTAGCCGTTACAACTACCAACTACCTATTAATTACAACTATTAACTTATGTCTCCTAATTTATAAGAAAGAATGGATGTAAGAAAACAATCTTATTATTGCAATCTTAATTTGAGCTTTACATGTATTCCTATTTATAGAAGATTTCAAAAACTAGCCGTTACAACTACCAACTACCTATTAATTACAACTATTAACTTATGTCTCCTAATTTATTTTATTTACAATTTCCTAAAAACTAGCCGTTGGCTTTATTATTTTCAACACTCCCCCTCAAGCTAGGAATGTAAATATCGTACAATCCTAGCTTGCTTGTAATTTTTTCAAATGGACCCGGATACAAGCCTTTAGTGAAGATATCCGCGAGTTGATCTTCACTTTTGACGTATGGTGTTTCAATTTCCTTTGCTTGAACCTTTTCTCTAACAAAGTGACAATCTACTTCTATATGCTTTGTGCGTTCATGAAACACGGGATTAGAAGCTATGTGTCGTGCCGAATTGTTGTCGCAATACATTTTCATTGGAGCTTGAGTTCTAAATCCCATGTCTAATAGGAGTTGTTTGATCCAAGTTAATTCGCTTGCGGTTGATGCTATGGCACGATATTCGGCTTCAGCACTTGATCGTGCTACAACATTTTGTTTCTTGCTTTTCCATGTGACTAGATTTCCGCCTACAAATGTGCAAAAACCGGTTGTCGATTTTCTATCAAAGCTTCCGGCCCAATCTGCATCGGAATAGCCACATATATCATTAGAATTATTATTTTTCATCCAAATACCTTTGCCGGGATTATTTTTTAAAAATCTCAAGATTCTATTTACAGCTTCTAAATGTAGTGTTCTTGGTGAGTGCATAAATTTACTAATTTGACTTACGGAAAAAGAAATATCCGGACGTGTAACAGTCAGGTATATCAATTTTCCTACAAGTCTTTGGAATTGATTTATGTCTTTTAAGGGTTCACCATCTTCACTATTTAATTTGCATTTGTTGTCAATTGGGGTAGAGGCCGGTTTACATCCTAATTTACCAGTTTCTTTTAACAAATCAAGTGTATATTTTCTTTGACAAATAAAAAGTCCTTTATCCGAAGTGGCTACCTCTATTCCTAAAAAATATTTAAGGTATCCTAAATCTTTTATGTCAAATTTTTCCTTGAGTTGTTTCTTAATGTTTTGAATTTGTTCGAAATTATTTCCGGTAATTATGATGTCATCTACATATACTAAAATAAGAGTAGTATTGAAACCATCACATTTTGTAAATAAAGAATGATCGGCATTACTAATTTTAAAATTGCAAGAAATTAAATGAGAGCTAAGCTTGCCATACCATGCCCGTGGAGATTGCTTCAATCCATAAATTGATTTATTAAGCCTACAAGCCAAGTTAGAATTTGTTTTTAATTAATGACCGGGTGGTAATGTCATATACACCTCTTCTTCAAGTGTTCCTTGAAGGAATGCATTTTTAACATCCATTTGGTAGAGGTCCCAACCATTGTTCACGGCAATAGAAAATAAAATCCTTACGGTATTCATTTTTGCAACCGGTGCAAAGGTTTCATTATAGTCTACGCCATAGGTTTGGGTAAATCCTTTAGCTACAAGTCTTGCCTTATACCTTTCTATGGTTCCATCACTATTGTATTTGGTTTTATACACCCATTTACAACCAACCGGTTTTTTATTTTTTTGGTAGGGAAATAATTTTCCAAGTTTCATTTTGCTCTAAGGCTTTTAATTCCTCATCCATAGCCTTACACCATATTGGACTTTTAATTGCTTCTTGGTAATTTTTTGGTTCTAATACTTTTTCAATACTAGTGAGAAATGTATGGTACTCGGTTGAGATGTTGTCATATGAAACAAAATCTTCAATTGGATATTGCACCGAATATGTCACATAATCTCTAAGTCTAGTTGATGGTTGTCGTTCTCTAGATGATATTCTTCTAATCGGTAGACTTTCTTCTATTTCATTTTCATTTATGTCATCATTAGTTTCATTTTCTTGATTATTTTCAACTTGATGATTATTTTTAGGAATAAGACTCAAATCATCTAAGTAAGGCAAAACTATATTGCCATTTTGATTATTTAAATATGGTTGATGAAATATTTCTTTTTCTTTGAAATATGGTTCTTTTTCAAAAAAAGAAACGTTTCTAGAAAAATATAATTTCTTATTAATTGGATCATAGCATTTATAGCCCTTTTTATAATATGAATATCCTAAGAAAATAGTTTTTTGTGATACAAAATCAAGCTTATCATTTCTTTTGATATGTACGAAACTTGTACAACCAAATACTCTCATATGGTCATAAGTAATTTTTTGTTGATAAAGAATTTCTAATGGACTTTTGTTTTCTAAATTAACACTAGGTAATCTATTGATTAAATGAGTGGCACAAAGTACGGCATCCGACCAATAAATTTTAGGAACATTATTTTGAAATAATAAAGATCGTGTCATTTCTAATAAATGTCTATTTTTTCTTTCCGATACACCATTTTGTTCGGGAGTATTTATACAAGTTGTTTGATGTATAATACCTTTTTCTCTAAAGAGACTTGAAAATTTTCTATTTATAAATTCGGTTCCATTATCCGATCTAAAGATTTTTAATTTTGCATCAAATTGTGTTTCTATGAGACATAAAAATTCATAAAAACAATCAAATACTTCATCTTTAGATTTAAGTAAATATAACCAAGTTGCTTTTGTAAAATCATCAATAAATAAAAGAAAATATTTGAATCCATTATATGACTCTATTGGAGCCGGTCCCCATACATCGGAATGTACTAAATCAAAAAGAGCTTTACTTTTGCTAGTAGAAAGAGAAAAATGAAGCTTTGTTTGTTTTGCTAACTTGCAAATTTCACTGTTGAAAATACTGCTGCATTTGATCTCCAGCACCTGACCCGCCAGCGCCTAGAAGACTTCTTGACCCGTCTGAGAGTGACCCGTTTCCGAAATTTGCTGCTGACCCGTTCGGGAATGACCCGCCAGCGAAAATTTGATGGTTATCGGGTCCGCCAGTGTTAATGGGTCCGCCAGTTTGAACCCATGCTCCACTAGGGTTTTGGTTAAAGGGTCCGCCTCCACTGTTATTGGGTCCGTAATTTACCAAACCGGGTCCGCCCCAGCCTCTGACAGATCCATTAGCACTTAAACCATACCCAGTAACTGGTTGAAAGGTGTTATTGGGTCCGAATCCATTTTCAGACGAACCCACTAGCCCATTAGACCCTTTCTCTTCAACAGAAGCAACATAACTTCCGTTTTTTTCACCATTTTTTTCCCAATTTCGATTCTGGTCATTTCCTTTCCATTTTTTTGGTCTAAGATGGGGATAGAGATGCCAACATTTATCTTGAGTGTGACCATCCTTTTTACAGTGGTTACATTTTTCATTTTTTGATTGATTTGGGCGATTTTGAAAGCTAGGGTTTTGATTAAAATTGAAATTTTTTACGGCTAAACCATGGGTTTCGTGTCCCTCATGGCTTACAATTTTACCATTCATGATAAGTCTTCTACTTTCCTCTTGTTGAATTAAACTTTTAATTTGAGAGTAAGAGGGAAGAGGTACCGTGGTCATGATTTGGGATCTTACGGCTTCATAGCTCGGGTTTAAACCCGCGAGGTACTGAAAAATATCGTCCTCCTCAGCCCGTTTTTGAAGTGTGGCCAAATCTGTTGTAAGCGGCCGGTAAGATTGAAGTTCATTGCGTTTTTTCTCAAGAGCGCTAAGGTACTCAGTATGACTTCTTGACCCTTGTTTTTCTTGTTGGATCTCCTGCATAAGTTGATAAATGTGAGAAAAATTATTTTGTTGACCATACATACTCTTTACTGCTTCCCATAGTTCATGTGCCGTTTCGGCTAGCGTGAAGAGTTCGGATACGGTCGGTTCCATGGAGTTGAGTAGTGATGTAACAATTCTATCATTTGTAGTTCGCCATTTTTTTGTTGCTACTGTTTCGTCGGGTGTTATCTTGTTTGTGTCTGCAATTGCTGGTTTCTTCTCTTCACCCGTAATGAATTCTAACATTTCTCGACCACTCAGGGCCCTAGATGCTGCCCTTGCCCATGACACATAATTTCTGCCATTGAGCAAGTTATTGGTTAGCTTCGAGAAGGTCGCTGCTTCTTCTTGAGCCATTTTCTTTTTGCTGAATTTTATCGCACTTTTCGGTTTTTCGGATACCACTCAGGGCTCTGATACCATGATAAATTTATAAGAAAGAATGGATGTAAGAAAACAATCTTATTATTGCAATCTTAATTTGAGCTTTACATGTATTTCTATTTATAGAAGATTTCAAAAACTAGCCGTTACAACTACCAACTACCTATTAATTACAACTATTAACTTATGTCTCCTAATTTATTTTATTTACAATTTCCTAAAAACTAGCCGTTGGCTTTATTATTTTCAACAGTACTAGACCGGATATGTACCAAAGTTTAGTCCTTGGTTTATTGTTCTCCTTGCAAGTTGTTAATTTATTGTATGTTTTCTAATATAACTATGATAGAAATATGAAGAAGGGGATACATCCGCAAATGCAGTGGATCTCCTATATATGTTACCCAAAGTGCCTGGTTAATAAATATCATGATGACAAAGATTCATGATACGGGGAAGGTTTACCACTTGCGGGCTAAGCGTCAGATGGCACAGAGTGTGGGCCCGATTGCCAACTTTAACCGCCGGTATGGCCTAGAACAGGATGAAGAGGCCAAGCCAAAATAATTTTCTTTTGTAAGAGTTTTCCTCTTGTTGGTGGGATCCTTTATAAATAATGAGTTAGTCCTTTTAAGGGTTAAGCACTTGGTATTTTTTTGTTCCAGTATATGTTGGGTTGGATATAAGATAAGTTGATCCAAAGAGAGAATCTAGTTAGTTATCTTACTTGGTTAGACGTGGTTCCCACAAGTAAAAAATAAAAAATAAAAATCAGAAATGCTAAGTGAAATTATGTTCCTAAACTCTTTTTTTGAAGGTCAGTGAGTAACCAGCGCACTCGATCACCAACAATTGTATTAAAAGAAAATGGAAATTTTTTAAATATTTACAGTAACCCCTACGCTATCTCCTCAACCTAGAGTCTTATAGAGTACATAAAATTTCTGTTGTCTCTGCATCTCCTCTCGTTAAAGATTTTGATGTCAACGTTGTATCGTATCATGGATTCATGGGTATATATCCTCTATTAATCGCTGCATTGGTTTAGCAAATAAAATATTGGACCACAATGAAACAAGAAAAATACAAAGACAATGAAAAGAAAGCTAAAGAAAGATAAAAAAAAATTCCAATCCATAAGCATGGTTCGTATGTGCTTTGTTCAATGAGTGAGGCTATGTAATATGCATATCACACGTGCAATAGGCCCGCACTATGCACTCATACCTCTGTTTTTAAAGTTCAAACAGTCCATCGATCTGAACCATTCAATGCGATCTTCATGCAAAAAATGTGCCTGCAAATCAAATTAATTTTCCATTATGTAAACTTTTTTAGATAGGTAGAAAATAACTTGATTGTAAAATTCTTGACCATCCAAAAACCGTGGTTTTCTACCTATCTAAAAAAATAGTAAAAAAATCTTAAAAATGTAAAATTTGGTTTTCAAGTACATTTTGATATGAAGATCATGTTTAACGCTTCAAATTTACTGTTTAAACTTTATAAATAGAAATATGAGTCATAGTAGAGACCAATACTTAATATGCATATTAACATAGCCTCACTTCTCTGTCAATTGTTATTTTTGTCGATTTTATGATGTCCATGTGGTTGGCTGGTTGCCATCATATCAGCCGAAACATAGTGCTACCAGATATGACCAAAGCAAAACAGTAATGCAAGCTGTAAGCCCTGTTGTTATATGTTACTATAAAACTTACTGCAGATAGATCCAAGGAGAGACTTTATAATGGAATTTTAATTGAAAATTGACAGATTGCAATTATGAAATATTGAATCTCTAGCGGTACCAGCTGATCAGTACCTACCTTACCTATATATAAAATAGTACGTAGCTTCTCTCAAACATGGATTGTCACATTATTAATGCCACACAAAATTTGTATAAACAAATTTTTGGCATTGAAACTATCCTAATAGACTTGATTAATTGATAAAGTTATCTCAGATGGATTAGTATATTTGGAGTAGGTGTGAAAGGAACAACAAGAGAAAACAAGTTAATTTATATTGCAGATCATCCTTCAGAAAACCTAACAGCTCAATTAAAAACTTTATTTTGAAACACCAAATTGTCTCAAGTTCTAACTTTTCAATTACGCAATTTTTTGTGGTAGTTCTCTTTATCGTGCCTTAAAAATTGTTTTTATGCCACTCCAAAACATGAAAATTAGGAAATTGCCACCCCAAAACATGAAATTAGTTATTTGCCACTCTAAAATCATTAAATTTATGAAATTGCCACAATTATACATCTAATATACATATTTGATTAAAATTATTCTGAAAAATATTGTATAAAAAAACGTATTTTGATATTTCCAAAATTACCCCTTCCCCCTTCCAAATTCTCGTCTCTTGGGGCCCAGCAAAGAATAGCTTTGTAGTTTGGGATCCGCACCGCTTCTCGGCCATGCTTCTTGCAAGATATTTCAAGCATTCTAACTTCTCTTCCTTTATCCGCCAGCTCAACACCTATGTATGTGTGTGCATATGAATTTATCAGCTCTTTTCTATTTACTAAGTTTTGTGTAGTAATGTTGATATAGAAATTGCAAACTGTAGGGTTTCAAGAAGGTATATCCTGACAGATGGGAATTTGCAAATGAGGATTTCTTATGGGGACAGCGCCACCTGTTAAAAAACATCAGGCGCCGACGAGGTACATCTGGAAGTGGATCTGGCAGCAGTAGCAGTACGACTAATGCCTCTGCCACATGCGTTGAGTTGGGAGACTTTGGTGTCGAGACCGAAATTGAGAAGCTAAAGAGAGACCGTAATCTGCTGATGATAGAGATATTAAACTAATGCAGCAGCAACAAAGCTCCCGCAAAGCGATGATTGAGATGGAGCAGCGTGTGCAGGTATGTACCCGATTGAAATTCAACAAATTCTATGGTTTAATTGGTTTAATTGGTCTTTCATCTTCCTCAGCCAATCCAATGCCGAATGAATATCGCCCTTCCTAGAAAGGAAGATTCGGAGGTGAGACAAGCGGGAAGAGAAGGACAGGGACTGAGACATGTAGAGGTAAGAATGGTGGTCATGGCGAAAGGAAGGTAGAGAAGAGGGGGCCCACATGAAGAGATGGAAGTCATAGGGAGAGAACTTGGGGTGGTAGCGGATGTGGCGGCGAAGGAAGTGGGTGAATTTGGAAGGGGGAAGGGGTAAGGGGTAATTTTGGAAATATCAAAATACATTTTTTTATACAATATTTTTCAGTATAATTTTAATCAAATATGTATATTAGATGTATAATTGTGGCAATTTCATAAATTTAATGATTTTAGAGTGGCAAATAACTAATTTCATGTTTTGGGGTGGCAATTTTCTAATTTTCATATTTTGGAGTGGCATAAAAACAATTTTCCCTTAATTATATAGATCAATCGGCAATTAAACCACAAGTAAATATTCAAAAGGAGTTTTTTCATCAACAAAGCTATTCAGGGATGATGCTACTTGTGTTTCATATTTGTAAAAATCAATGGAGGAGAGTTAGAATCTCGTCTTTCTTATAAAAGAAATCATTTAGCAAGCAAACTACTATAGTAATTTCCAACTTATTCAAGGTTCCTCACTACTATTTTTGACAAACATAATCAATCTTCAACATGCATTAATTGCTAATTTAATGAACGATAATATGACAAGATCGAATATAGAGTTTGCACAGTAGATAGAAACAAAAACATAATTGCAGCGAGAAATGATATGATCGACCACGGGTTGCTGAAGTAATCGCGGTATAAATGCGCCCTGTACTTGTGCAACCTAGAACCACAATACTTTTTCACTTTTTTGAAGAGCATAGCCAGGTGGTGCTCCTCGTAATCGAGATAAGAGCAATACCTGAGCTGGTTAAAAAACTCGACTGCCGCCTTCTCATCTGCCAACTTATTCTCTATAATTTCATGCCGCTGCAATATCAGGACATCTCTTGTCGTGTTCACGATGCAATCCATGAACACAGCATAGCTTGTCAGTGGCTTTTCTTTCTGGCCACTGCACTGCTCGAATGCTATAAGGTTCATTAATTGCGGCCTTGTTGCTTCGTCAATCGAGGTGTAAGGTATCCTGAGCACACCATTGGAAAAGTTTACATTGAAAATGCTCTTTGATTCGGCCTTCTTGAATGTTATCCCCGCATCTTTAAGCTCGGTAGCACAGGGGACCATTCGCGGTTTACGCTTATTAGCAATCATCTGGAGACGCCTGCGCATTGTTATGATCCTTTTGATACTAGCGGATATAAGAGGAAATACCTTTCTCGGCCTCAAAATTTTGAACGCAAGCAAATTCTGAGAGGACATGTAGCTGTGGTAGTAGAAATCAAGCAAATGGTCGAAGTTTTGATCTGCCTCTGGTAACGGCAAGGTCTCATTGTCGTGCTGGAGAAAAGTAGCCAAGAGATGAGACAAAGAGGCTTTTGGAATCTCACTCTCTTGACTACTGGAGTCAAAGTTGGACGGGGTTTGCGAGCTATAGGTGTCGTCTATGCCCGAATAAAGATCGAACACACGCTGCAGCACAAAGAAAGGGATCTGGTTCTCAAGCATCAAAAGGTCGCTCTTTATGAGAGGAATATTCCAGCCGATCTCATAAATGATATCAGTTTCCTCCTGAAATTCGGCCAATTGAATGATAAAACAGGCATCAAATAATAGCATCTCAACAAACTGATCAGAATCCATGTCGATTTTCTCATAGTAGCATCTCCGTGCCGCCGGCTCCAACCCTCTTAAAACCTCAAGGTACTTATTCAAGGAGACATCAGTGTTTTGAGAGAGAAATTTTTTCACGTACCACAATTTTTGTTCTTCCATACATTTGAGGTGCTCACGATCTCGTCTATGGTACGGGCCGATTGAGACAATCCGTGGCTCGTAGAAGTTCTTGTTGCACTCTCTGATGTAAGAAGGCACACGGAAAATGGTGTGTGGTCTATTTGTGTTCACCACTTGAAAAGGTAGTTTATCAAGTTTGTTCTTGATATTTAGCGCCAAAGGATCATCGGTTCTTATTTCGATAGCTACATGCTCAAACTGTGCCATCTCTGCCGTATCTTTCTTAATTTCACACCTGTGTGTTATTCTCTCTAATGTATGGTGTAATATTCATATCTAATCGCCCACTAGTTCGAAACTTTCATGGTAACCCCCATCGAAACCAAATCGATCCTTCCTAAAAAAAAATAGCACAGCAATTAATTATCTACTCTGGTTTTCAACTTTTGTTTCCAATAAGATTTCAATATATAGATGACATTGAATGGCTGGGATTCACTATTCAAATTTTGAAAATCGACCTTTGTGATGCAAAGTGCAGGCATAATTTTTTTTTTCTTTGTAAAGTACCATAGTTGAACTCCAATTTTGCCTTTAATAATTACTATACAAAATTTTGCATAAATCAACATTACTATTAAAAATGATTATTATTAGATGATTGAATTAAATGAACGAATAACATTAATATATATAATTATATTTAACAATTACGTTACTAGATAACATATATAAAAATATCTTTTTACTCATACCTTTAGCCAATAAACTAATGCAATAAAAAATACACCCTTTTTATTGAACATGGCACAAATTAGTTCATGGGCTAAATGATTTTCAATGACACCTCCATGACCAACAAACTAAATGTAAACCTCAACCTTGAATTCATAAGAATTCCAACAAACCAACAAAAGGGAAGTAATTTCACTTATAATGTAAACTAATTAAAACAACAAAAGTGTACCTCTTCTTGGGAATCTAGGGTTGGGATTCTCTAGGAAAGAATTGGAACAATGGATTTTTGCTTCTCATCCGCTCGCTCTATGTATCTGTCTCTACCTGGCTATATATGTGAATATTCTAGGACATGTACAACTTGTAGTCTTGTACTATGATGAAGTGAACTTATGCCAGTGGATTCTTAAAAGGAAAAAAATAAGCCTTGTGCTAATTAATGTAATGGACTAATGGGCCTTCAACACGAAGTAACTAGATTTATAGGCGACAGATATTGTTGAGAATTAAGGATCTTCTGAGGCGAAGCTCATGCAACGGACTATGCGTTCAGTAATACGTGGGTGATTGATGGCATAGTGACAACTTAATTATTCGGGAAAGGTTCGGCGAGATCAAAAATTCGTGATTCGGGTATAATTCGGAATTATACGTTGAATCCAAATCGGAAAACTTAGTCTGGTCTAAATTCTGATCAGACGTTCCAGATCAAAATTAGATAAAGCATTAAATGACAAATATTTTGGGTAACAAGAAATAATAGATTGACGGTCATGTTCTTGGTCAAAACAAGCAACAATAATTGATGGTCGTGTTTTTGGATTTTTTTAAAAACAGTAATTAAAATAATTAATGTTAAAGAACCAACATGATTACCGAGTTTTTTAGAAAAACAGCAAAAACCGAAATGGCATTTCGGTTAAGGGTTTTTTTTTTTGCTTCACCGAATTGCCATTTCGGCTTACTCTATTTTCACAAAAACCCAACTCCAACTCTGTAACCTTGCGTGTAAATACCCCTAAACCGAAATGGCAATTCGGTTTAGGGGTTTCTTAGCCTAAACCGAATTGCCATTTTGGTTTAGGTTTTTTTTTTTTTAGACACCAAAAAGAGCAAAATAAAGAAATCTAACACTGAAAATTTAAATTTTTTGTTTAAATTATTTGTTAGATTACTTCTTTTGATTTATAATTAGCAAAAAAATAAAAAAATACACTAAATACTTGAAATTATGTTGAATTACACTATATTATAATAAATTATGTTGAATTACACTAAATTACGCTAAATTACAATAACTCTGCTAATTATGCTGAAATACGCCAAATTATGCTAAATTAGACATATTTTCTGCCATCTTTCATAAATCATAAAAAAATACTAATTTTTTTTTAAAATAGTAAAAATTGGTATTCTACAAGTTCATTATGTAACTAATTTACTGAGCTACTTAGATAGAATAATAGAAATGAAAATCTTAATCGAAAACTTCAACTCAAGTTTTGAGGCTCTTTCCTTAGTTTTTTTGGTAATTCTGAATTTCAAAATCCGACATAGCTAGCATGGACGCATGCGTCTTTTCGCAATCTTTCCGAAAAGTGGTCATTTGCTGAAATCGGACACTCGAGCGCCGTTTTATGACCGTTTGAAGTTTTGCCGTCGTTTTTCGCCTTTTCAGTGAAGATATCGCCCCTATTCATATGTAATTTAGCGTAATTAACTGTATTTAGCGTAATGTAATGTAATTTAGTGTAATTTAACTTAATATAGTTAATATAGTATAATTCAACATAATTTCAAGTAATTTAGCATATTTTAGTATAAATATGCTAATTATATATCAAAAGAAGTCAAATAATTTAAACAAAAAAATCAAATTTTCAGTATTAGATTTCTTTATTTTGCTCTTCTTAGTCTAAAAAAAAAAAAACCTAAACCGAAATGCCAATTCGGTTTAGACTAAAAAAGCCTCAAACCGAATTGGCAATTCGGTTTGCTCACTTTTCGGATTTTATGTGGCGTGGTGGCGGAAACGCTGTGAAAAAAACCAAAACCGAAATGACAATTCGGTGAAGCAAAAAAAAAAAACCTTAACCGAAATGTCATTTATGTTTTTGCTGTTTTTTTAAAAAACTCGGTAATCATGTTGGTCAATTAAGATTAATTATTTTAATTACTGTTTTAAAAAAAATCCCGTGTTCTTAGTCGAAATAAGCAACATTAATTCTTGTCTTGAAACACAATGAGCGCTTTTAACAAGGAACCACGCGTCGCATCCACAGCAAATACGAGACTCATTCTCTGGCCCCTCCATGTGCACAAAGCTTAGCTGGAAACCACATATATAGCGTCGCCTCACGGCCTCAGCGACATGAGACTCCTTCTCTGTCCCACCACGTGCACTAGCCTCTAGGCGCTTTCTATTAGGATGAGAAATCACGGAGCGAAGCGACTAATTTTTTTTGGAAAAAATGCGAATAATACCGAAAATTCGTTTTAATCGCGAATAATTCGCGAACTAAACGTTTTATTCGCGAATTACCGTATTATATGCTGATTGATGCGCCATAGGTTCAGATCCAAATAATTTGCGAATTTTGTTACTGTGATTGATGGACCTAACTCCTAACAGGGGAATTCGGCTTTTTTTTTTTTTAATTAAAGAGTTTTGAGTAAATTTCAGTATAATTTTTTAGATATTTTTTTAAGAGTTGAATATGCGTTCTCTAGAAAAACGGAGCTCGTGCTAAGCCTATATGGTTAAGGTGAATTCAACTTAATCGTCATTTAATAGGAATGACATTTTTAGCCAATGTCCGAGTCTGGTAGCTGATTTTACTCCAATACTCTATGATTGAATTTTTTTTTTTAAGTTAATGGTCAAGCTATTAAATTAATTTAATATTTATAAGAAATCTCTATTTAGATTTCGAATCTACAACCTCTTACACAGTTTACTAATAAATCAAATACTGATTAAATATTTAAATCGGTCGAAGTTAAACATGGGTCAGATTGAGTGATGCTGGCTTAGGTTCTAGCCCGTGTGATACATCCAATTAATATTGTTTTATTTGTGTAAATATTACTACGTACATATATCATGAGATGATTAGAATTAGGATGCTTCACTAAAAAAATTGTGAGTTTAATTCTAAAATTTATTGGATTGATTGCAAACGATGAATTCAGATAGTTGAAATCAATCTATATCTTACGAGTGATGTATTTTATATGAAATTTATAAATTAATTTAGTGTAAAGTCAAGAGGTCAAAAACGATGACCGATTAAAATTTACTTTTTTTTTTTTAAAAAAAAGGCAGCAAATGCCCGGTTCATATATTGAAACTTGGTTAACTTACAGATATACTAGTAAGTAGGGTCAACAACCCCAAGCTAAAATCAACCCAAAACACGATTAAAATTTACTTACAAACTTTTTTTTTTACCATCTAACTTTATATATACTAAATTAATTCAAAAAATAATAAGTTTGACATGTAAACTTATAACTTGTAAAGTAAATTAGTTTAAACGATTTTAATTTATCATTTCAAATCATTCCGATAGATTTTGAAGTTAAGCTTACCAAATAATTAGTGAGTTTAAGAACGCCCTAGTTCTACACTTCTATATACTCTAGGGGCGGAGCCAGACTTTCAAAGTATGAGGGTCAAATTTGAATGGCGTCAATCATATAACATTTTTGTACTCCGAATGGTGATCAATTTTACAGTTTTCGTAACATTTTACTCTAAATTACATAAAAATCATGTATAAATAAAAAAAATTGAAAAAAATAGAGATCAATTGACCCACACTCTGTTAGTGGGTCAACCCCTGGTATACTCTCGTAAAAAACATATATTTCGTACGACTATATAACAAATAAAAACATATATTTCGTCAGAACTTTATTTTGTATATATTACCTAGCATTTATGGACTGCTCAATGGATTCTCCGTGAAATACATTATTTCATAAATATACTTTCTTGAATGTTTATAATTTTCAAAGTGGTAATAATAACTGTAGACATTAAATATTTACAAAGTTAATTATGAAATATGGAGCTTGGTGAGCTTTAATTCTAAAAAATATCGAATTAGTTTCAAATGACAAATTTAAATCGTTAAAACTAATCTACTACACAAGTAATGCATTACACGTAAAATTTATAAATTTTGAATTCATTTAGTATAAAATCAAGCGGAAAAAAATAATAATAAATAAATGCATTAAAATTAACTTGTGAACTTTTTTTTTTTACCGCTTGATTTTTTACTAAATTAATTTATAAATTTATAGATTTTGCATATAAACACATAATTTATTTCAATGGTTTAGATTCATGGTCTGAAATTAATATTACAGATTTTGGAGTTAACTCAAGAAATATGATATGTAAGCAATAATCTTCGAGAGCAAGTTTAACATTCGATATAAAATCTTTTAAATCAAAATATAAAAATTGGGGATATAGTCAATTTGTTATAACCCGCTGACCGCTGTTAAGAGTTGAGAGCAAGTGCCATCCATGGGTTCATTGTTCATATGACTGCTCCGAAAAGGAACTAAAATAATAAAAATATAGCGTCAGATGATAATTTTGAGGTGGTAGCGCCACATAAAATTAAGCTTAGTTGGATTGTAAATATATATTTTATTAAAGAAATTGTTAGTTAATATTTAAAACCACTAATTTATAAAAAAAAATTAAACTTTGGTGGTGGTGGTTAGAAGTTGTTGATGGTGTCTGCAAAGAAAGGGAAGATATATGTGATATATATATTTTTTAAAGTTAGTGATTTTAAATGCACAATAACAATTTTATTGAAAAAAAAACGGACTTACAACGGGTCAAATGGCCCTTCTTCCTAAATCTAAACTCATTTATTCTCATAAAATCAAATCACGTAAACTACTCTAATCAACTAATCATACTTATCTACTCTAAAAAAATACCTTATTACTTCTTTTTCTATCTCTATCTACGACCGGATCCGCTTTCGTCCGATAGCCGACGCACTCGAACGGCCGGATTGCTCACTGCCGCGTTCCGATCAAGATGGGAATAAAAACTCTACACTTCGAGCTTCAACAATACCGCGCTCTCAATTCTAATCGGCTCCGCTCGGCTCCCTCCCCTCTCTCTTATTCTCTTCTCCGTTTGAGGAGATAGAGACGAGAGAAAGGAAAAGATATCGCTATGCCGGAGAAGAAAACTAAAAAGAGTAGGAGTGGAATGAAGAGAGGTGAAAAAAAAAAAGAGCAGCGACGACTAGGGTTATTTTTCGATATATGTGATAGAGTGAGGCTACGGTACTATGCATAGCACGGATTGGTCCGTGCTACGGCTCAATATTTGAGTTTTCAAAATCTTAACGGTCGATCCAAATCGTTCAACATGATTATAAAATGAATATGTACATGCAAATCAAATTTTACATTTTTCTTTTTTTTTTTACTATTTTTTTAGATAGGTAGAAAATCACTGTTTTTGGATGGTCCACAATTTCCAGATCAAGTGATTTTCTACCTATCTAAGGTTGCGTTTGGATGGGGTAAGAATAGAGCTAACCTTGAGTTAGCTCCACTACTCTTAACCTTGGGTGATCCAAACAACAATTAGAAAT
This sequence comes from Carex myosuroides, assembly GCA_028015225.1. NCBI lineage: Eukaryota > Viridiplantae > Streptophyta > Magnoliopsida > Poales > Cyperaceae > Carex > Carex myosuroides. Next base: position 6,963,453 of record CM051470.1, on the reverse strand, counting down.
TTAGGTTAGCTCAATAATAGCTCAATTCTACTAACCCATAGAAATGGTGGGTTAGCAAGAATAGAGCTAGTGGGGTTAGTGATATTAATAAAAAAATAGTTTTCATTACTTCAATTAGAGTTAGTTTAAATATTAAATTAGTATTAAATAAAATATTTAATTAGTATTAAATAAATATAATATTAGATTAGATTAGTGTTAAATAAAATATTAGTTAAATATTAAATTTAATATAACATTAATTAAAATATTAGATTAGTATTAAATAAATATAATATCAAATTAGAATAATATTAAATAAAATGTTAGATTAAATATAATAAATATTAATTTAAAATTTTAATATAATATAATATTAGTTTAAATGTTAAGTGTTAAATGTAATATAATATTAGTTTAAATATTACATTAGTAAATATAATATCAGATTTGATTAGATTAGTATTAAATAAAATATTATATTAAATAAAATATTATATTAAATATAATATAATATTAGTTTAAATATTAAATGTAATATAATATTAGTTTAAATATTAAATGTAATATAATATTACTTTAAATATGAAATTAGTATTAAATAAACTATTAGATTAAATATAATATAATATTAGCTTAAATATTAAATATAAAATAATATTAATTTAATTAAATGTAATGTAATATAATATTAATTTAAATATTACTTTCAATATTATATGTATTAAATAAAATATTAGTTTAAATATTAAATGTAATATAATATTAGTTTAAGTTTTAAATGCAATATAATATTTTAATTTAAATATTATATTAGTATAAATAAATATAATATTAGATTAGATTAGATTTGATTAGTATTAAATAAAATATTGGATTAGTATTGAAAAATATTAGTTTAAATGTAATATAATATTAATTTAAATATTAAATGTAATATAATATTACTTTAAAAATTATATGTATTAAATAAAATATTAGTTAAATATAATATAATATTAGTTTAAATGTTAAATGTAATATAATATTTTAGTTTAAATATTATATTAGTATTAAATAAATATAATATTAGATTAGATTCTATTAGTATTAAATAAAATATTAGATTAGTATTGAAAGATATTAGTTTAAATGTAATATAATATTAGTTTAAATATTAAATGTAAAAATATTAGATTAGTTTAATCAATATTTTATTCATTTCCTCCATCGCTATTCCAAATATATAATCCAAACCACATTTTTACTAACCGGAATAGTCCAAAGTTAGCACTAGTCTCAAACGACTTGGGTTAGCACTGTTCTCAACCACTAACCCAAAAATCGCTATTCTTGCACTAATCCTTGCACGATCCAAACGTACCCTAAAAGAATAGTAAACAAATTTGAAAAAATGTAAAATTTGGTTTGCAAGTACATATTTATTTTATAATTATGTTGAATAGTTCGGATCGACCGTTAGAATTTTAAAAACTCAAATATTGAGCCGTAGTACGCACCAAACCGTGTTATGCATAGTACCGTAACCCGACTCTATCTGATATATTAATTGAACACAAACATTTATGCCGACATTTTATCTTTGCGCCACTAAAAGTCTAAGCGGGCCCGGGCGGCTAAGTGGCTGCACAAAATCAAGTGTACATTCAATGGACAGGTGCCTTGAAGTCAAGGTCAATTGTCGTCATTAATAAATTAATTTTCAATAAGAAACGGGATCTTAGCTTTTTCTAATTGATAGATACTCTTTGTCTGATTGATGCTCAGATTTTCCTGCTAACCATCAAAATAAAAGTCCAAAGTAACTAGCGTCCCAATCTCCAAGTTGTAATATAATGTATATATGGTGTATGGGTTATACTTATGAGAACGGAGCAGGTCCGATGCTCATCGGATCTACTTTTAGGTTCAACGAGCATGATGACCGTCCGATCTAATTTAAAATTTGTGTGCACGAAAATTGAAACAAATATGTACGAAGTTTAAAGCGTTCTGCACGAATTTTAAAGCAAATCAACGGTGATTAAACCCATCTAACCAGAGTAGATCCGATGCCCATCGGACCTACTCTCAAGTGTATACTTATATATATGTTGTTGTACATGTCACTTTGTCTAGTTGTAGACTAGGGGCCGTTCGGCAACGGCACTGTTGCCGTGGAAAAAAAAATTGACTCTTGAGTGAATTTATTTTTTCCACAGTAAACATTAAAAAGTAGTTCAAAATTTTTAATTCTTATTTCCATTCCTATTCCTTTGCCGTTGCCGAACGGACGCTAGGAGTGTTGTAACAGGTAATGAATAATAACAAGCTTTGTGGATTGGGATTGGGAATCTTGTATTCTTATTTCTTTAGATAAAGTAAACTTTCTACTTTTGACAATTGGGCCAAAAATTGATTTGATTGACAGAGCTCCCACAAAAGCTTATTTATTGATCTAAAAAATAATAACAAAGATTTCTCGCTCGTATGGACCGAGCTGTACAGCCGTACAAACTACTATTGTCAGTTTGTCACGGATTGGAACAAGAGTATTTCTTTTTCCAGGAAACTAAGAAATTTTAATTCAAAAAAAATTGCATCGTATTTTGTATGAATGGGATATTGACGAGAGAGGAAGGCCTATTTTGTATGGTGCCAGCTAGGGTTGTTCATCGGGTTCAGTTTAATCGGTTTTTAAATTCTACTGTCAACAAAACTGAGACAGCTCGGTTTAAACGGTTCGATTTTTTCAGTTAAATGGATTTTTCGGTTCATTTTTTTAAACCTGTTTAATAATTCTGTTCAGTTTAATTTAGAAATTTTAAAACCAGTTAGACTGAACCAATTAGAATTTTTAAACCCATTCCCCATCCGAACCAAGCATTTAAATTTTTTAAAAATTACGACATAATGTATATTGTTTGGTTCAATTTAAAACCAGTTAAACAGAACCAAACAAAAATTTTAACTTCATCTTTAAAAAAATTAAAAATTAACAAAAAAAATATTTATTTTTATGATTAATATTCTATTTCGATTCAACCGAACAAACCGAAATTTACTTTGAATTGTTCAGTTTAGTTCTTATTCTATTTCAGTTCGGTTCAGTTTGATTTTTAAAAACCGAATAAAACTTCGGTTTACCTATTTTAATTTGGTTTAAACTGAACCAAACCGATTAACACTGCTAGCTAGTGCCAGCCTTTCTATTTTAAAATAAGAATTAAAAGGATGAGTGGTATTTCCTGTCACTAAAATTATTGTGTGGCATTAGAATTAACCTTATCTTGTTTGAATTGTTAGATTTGCTTTAGAACCGGAGGATAGGAAAAGTTATATATGTAGGTTTTGCTTGGTATCCTGGACAAAAGAAAGTCACTGATATACATATTTCATGAGCATTAATTAATAATTATATCAGAGGGCCTTTTCAAATTTAGGGAGCGGATAATTTAAACCGTCTCTCATAAATCTCAACTGTTTCATACGAATTTGGTACAAATTGGACGGTTTAAGAACGGTTTTGGATAAAATTTAGTCCAATAACCTTTGGGACAAACCCCTACCCAACAATTGCATGAAAGAAAAATAACATGCTCATATTTTCTTTAAAAAAAATTAAGTCATTTTGCATGAGTTGAGAAAACATTGTCAAGAGATTTTAATTTTTTTTTTTACTCTCGGGCAAATGATTGCTACGAATAAAACAAGAACATTTTTTTTCTATTACAAATTACTGTCATGGTATTAATTAAGATGATATTACAAATGAAATTTTCTTTAAATTTGGAAAGTGCCATCAATCCCTAAACCTATCATTTATAACAAACACTAAAAAAATTTATTTTGACAAACACCAAAAATAATTATTTTGACAAACAGCAATGAAAATCTGGGGTTGTACATTATAAGGGCCTGTTCGGCAGTAAAAATATTACGGGAAATGGAATGGGATCCTTGCATATTTCCCTCATCTGTTCGGCAGCCATTTATTTCTCCAAAACCTCCCACCATTTTTCCCCCAAATTTTCCCGTCTACGTTAAAATCGGTGGGAAAACGAAAATTGAGTCGGACTGAATTTTCGTTTTCCCAAATCACGCGCGTTGCTTATATACTCTCTCTCGCGTCAATCGCTTTTCCAAAGTTTATTTTAGCGGGAGACAGAATAGTTGCGCGGGAAACTCGAGCGGGAGCGGGAGAAAGAAGCCGATGTGCAGGAAACTCGAGCGGAAGAGTTGCTAGCACTGATCGTTTCGACCATGACAGGAGAAGGTACAAATGTTCACCAATTTCGGTTCTAACTAGTTTCTTTACGTAATTGGTTGTTCACTCTAGAGAGAATTTTGTGGAATCGTGTAATTATTTGGGAGCTCAAATTTGGATTTGCATCTACTGACAGATTGGACTTGATTAATGATATGGCATTGCAAACTTTTGTTTCTTAGTTAGAACTTGTTTTTTTTTATTGCATATGGCTAGCATCTACTAGTTCTTATAATCCCGGACCAAAAATCTCAGAAGCAAAAAGACAAAACTCGAATTCAAACAAGACAATCCTCAACTACAGAGACAACAGTCATGATTTTGTTCACCAACAACAGTAGGATAATAAAATATAGAAACATATGAACCAAAAAGTACTCAAACTGGTAATTGGGTTATACTCCTCTCTAGTCAGATTGGCCACCGTCTGGATTATTTCCATGGGGAGCATCCGTGGGACCCACCTTACTTTTTCCAAGGGGATCCAACGAGGGACCCACCGAGTATTTCCAAGGGAGGGAGCGTGGGTCCCACCTGTCTATTTCCAAGGAAGACGCCCGAGTATTTCCATGGCAATCTACGTGGGACCCACTGGAGTATTTCCATGGCAATCTACGTGGGACCCACTGGAGTATTTCCATGGGCAATTTACGTGGGACCCACTCCAGCATTTCCATGGCCATTGAATGTGGGCCCACCTGGTCAGATCTGGGCGCTATTATTTCCTTGTCTATACCCACGGAAATACTGACCTCCTTTTTTTGGTAACATAATGCCCACAATGAACAATCCTCCCTGTACCGACCCAGTAATCCTTTACAATCCCCACTTCTCATTGAAACTGATAAACATAAATACATCTTACAAATAGATAGAAAAGACAATTGAGAAAATACAACATAAAGCATTTAATAGGCATAAATCATTAACATAGCATAATCAACATACATTAATTGTACCTCAGGCAAAACATGCATTTTCCAAAATACATTGTACCAACAAACTGTGAAAACCCCATTAATACACTATCCCTGTGTAATTACACATTGCTAATACACCCAAAATATACCCACTATGAGTTAACAAAAATTCACATAATTAAGTTACCACCTAGTTTGCTGATATGTTAGAGCTTGTAAATTCACAAAAATGTGGACTTTCCAACACTAAAAGGTCAGGTTCATGTTGAAGGTAGATTGTCCCACCATTCCCCCCCCCCCTTGCAATTGCATCATTTCCAAGTGGAGCTTGATTCAAGAGTGCTTGGAAAGCCCCTCCCTGACTTGGTTGCATAGGAAAAGGAAGACCCTATGTATACCACATATATAGAGACTACATGTTATATTTATGAGGGTTTTTGCATGTACACCCTCAAAATAATAAATTTAGCAATTTAAGCATTGGAATATCTAATTTATCTTACAAATAAAGGATTTCATCAACTTTTGCACCATACAATTATTTCTTGTGATTGCAATGGGTGGTTGTTAAATGGGTTTTTGTTAAAAGTTAATATTAAAGTTAAAAGTGATTATACTACACCTCTTATATTTAAATCTTAAAAGGTACCAATATTAACTTGACATACTTGTACCAGTAGGAATATGAACCCTTGATTTAAATGCGGAGAAAAAAACATTCTATAACCACTTACATGGGAAATTGGCATATTCATATCTGAAGCTCCATCTTTAGAGTGTTGAAAGTGAGGCCCTTGACCCTAACAATAGAATACAAAAAGCACCATGTTATAATTCATAACAACCCAATATTTGGTCAGATTTATGAAATTTACATCATTCAGTTCACAAGTCAATAGTTCTACCTGAAAAGTAGGCAAATTCCCAACACCTTGCTCAGTTCCAGAACCGTTCGCTTGAGCCTAAGGTTAACAATGCACAATGTGTATTGTTAGTGTACCTCTATTATCTAAACTCCTGAGACAACCACAACAGGTCGAATAAAGAACTTCAATTAATTGCAGAAATGTTCCTGTTCTCTGCTTAATCCTTTATTTTACATTTTGGCACCTGTCAGTTCAAGGGCTGGTAAGAACACACAACCGATTCGAAGCCAATACCATAATCACACATCGATCACACAACCAACACAGAGCACTAGCACAAGCAATCACTCAATCAAGCAACAAATAAAGAGGGTTTGGTTACAAAAACAGATACAACAATATTTTGTCAATTATCGTATATGTTGGAATTTCCTAAACAGAAACCTAATTCAATAAACCTAATATAAATCATATACTTACACCCCTTCTCCTTTTCTCCTTTATACCCCTTCTCCTTTTATCCTTTTGTCCTTTATACCCAAGGATAAACAACCTGAAACTTAGCGATGGCCAGGTATACGCTATTTAGATCGACACGGCAGGAGTTATGTAATAAAAGGTTTCTACACAAATTTGGAATTACGTACCTGCAAAGTAGGCTTTTGAGCACCACAAATTGAGAATAATCGGTTCAAGTACAGGTCAAAAGTTTCCATTTTTCTGTCCCTCTCGGCCTTCTCCTCCTCATGACGACGGTCACGGTCAGCTAAGAGCATTGCTACGTCTGCGTGAGAGAACATTGTCTGCACGCCATTGTTTGTCACACCAGAAATAGAAGATGCTGTGTGGCTGGTCCTGGCTCGGGTGGCTGTTGTTTGCCCCTCTTTTTGAAGCATGCTTCCCAATCCTCGGACCCTACCGTGGCTTGATCCGCCCACAGCTGAGAGAAACATGGCGCGTTCGTCGAGGTCAGCATTGGCCTGATCAGCCATCATGTCCCTCACCTTGTGCTATGATTTGTTTCAAATTTAAAATATGAGAAATTTAGATATGCCCATCATATATAACTTCATCAATTAGAAACACTTCGATAAATTGTAGGATCTAAATTTTTGTGCTTACTGAATGTGAAAAGAGAGTAGGGTATGTTTGTCAATTTTTTTTTTAAATAATTAAATTAAAGATTAAATAAATGAATGGGGATAAAAGAAATGATGTTGAGTTTATATGGGGATTTTGGATATTATGGTGTTTTTACTGCATGGAGATTGGCTATTTGAAAAAATTGCATGGGTATACTATAACAATTCTCCCTATAATTAATATCCCCATTTTTTCCTTTATTCACTTAAAAAGTTGTTATTTACCCATCTAAACTGTACTCCTGTTCTCCTAACAAAAATCAATTCTCGCATAAGTCAAAAAAATGAATACAATGTAATGTAGGTAATGCAACTTACATAAACCGCCTCTGCTTCTGTGTTGCAAAATTTTAAGGTGTTGATATCCAAATCCGGAACGTGTGTGGAAACTTCCTCGGTACTTGCATCCATTAGCCCGTTGCCATCACTGTTGGCATTGTTTTCCTCCGGTCCAGACACGGCCTTCATGGCAGCTTCAATTTGGGCGACAACCGGTGATTTGCCATTTACTTTACGACAATGAATATGTGCATAAAGTTGTACTTTAGAAGGCTCTTTGCCGTTGCGCAAGTTTGTCTCCACAGGAAAATTCACACAAGCAGTGGTAAAGGTCAGATTAATCTGTAAATTACAAGTACTAATAATTTGGTAGCATAAGTGTTCATGCAGCTTACCAGCATTCGATGGTGTTGGTGTGAGCTTGCTGACCCACCGTGGTGTGATGTGCGTCCACGAGTTGTGCGGTTAGCATAGTTTTGTCTACTGACCCCTTGCCAATCCTCTGTGAAAAACATATCACACAAGCCATGCCAGTTGGGTTGGTCAAGGCACCAATGCGGAATCGCCGATTTCCATGCTTGTAAGTTTCTGCCAAATCTTTTGATGCAGCTATCCCTTGCCTCGTGAAGCTCCTCGCTGTACCTTTTGCTCGCTATGGCCTCCAGAACATCCCGACAATGGTCAGTGTCTTCCCCATCACGGTACCTGAATTTCTTCTGCAAAACATATATATGCACTGTCTTAATAGTGGTCCTTGACCCTAAAATTTAAATAATTGCAACTGATCTTGAATGTATTTGATGAAGTTCACTTATATGTTGTTCAGATTGACCTTAATTATTCAAGGACATTATCATAAATTATCCAATCAATTTGTTTTGGGACCTCAAAGTGAATCGTAATTAATGTTGACTAGTTTGGGACCTCAAAGGCTTAGATGATTAACTTTTCATCACTTGTCCAATCAATTCCTGATGGTGAATCCATGATATACTCTAATTAAAATAAAGGGTACCAAAAAGAGAAACTCGATATTATTCTTTGTGGCATCATCAAAGGCAAGGAAGCTCCTCAATGGTCCCGGCATATTCTGTAGGGCAAGCCTATTGATAGCAACATGAGTTAAAATATGTACCATAAGAAAGATGTGATCTGTATTGTAATTGATGAAGTTAAGATGGGTGTTTTGAACTGCTTTGCCTACTACCCCCATTAGTAACATTTTTTTTCACATTCAGTAAGCAAAAAAGTTAAGAGGCTACAATTTTTTTCACATTCAGTAAGCAAAAAAACAAGCAGTATATTGAACTGTTTTGCCTACTACCCCCAGTAGTAACAATTATGTATGAATACATTATAGGTTTTCCTTTCGAAACGAAAATTTGAGTAATCAATTATGGCCATGCGAAAAATCACACCCTTTTCAAATTTGGTAAGATGTTCAACCCTTGTATTTGGTAAGAAAATTTTGGTGAGATGTTCAGCTCAAACTAGACTGTTTCATGGCTGGTATCGTATCAGAAATGTACTGAATCCTAAGTCTAATGTAAACCGTAGCTTATGGGTTTAGAAAAGACTAACAAAAGAGTATTGAGAGGGGAAAGGACATGTTACCTAGTGATTGCTGCCTTTATCTGATTTGGATTGTCGTCGCATGTGAACTCGCGAGGCCCAACGGGCCAGATTATTGGGCGGTCTTCCAGTACATCCGTTGATTTTCTGATAATTCCAGGACCTCGTCCCTTCTTCTTTGGGGGTTCCGGTGGTGCAAGTTCACGGTCTGGGCTAGCATTTGAACACTGACCATCATCAGGTACTGCCTGTGAACTCCGCTTTCTCTTTGAGTATTTTTTGCAATTTGCTCGTCGTACACCAGATTTTCTGGGGGCCATTTGTGCTGTGTTGCCAACCTACATTTTGAAAGGGTTCATTAATTTTTGGGTTAATTTCTTTTTCAGTTATTGTAAAAGTGAAATTTGAATTGATTTCTAGGTTCGAGGGGTCGAGACAATTGCAACTTAGGACTCCAGTACAAGAGAGTTCATCATTAACACTCCTAGTGAATCAGCCCAAAAGTACTGGATACTCAGTCCATGCTAATATAATGGTTATTAACTTCATGTATTACTCTCCCCTGTGTTTATGTTACTAGAAGGGTCAAACATTAAAACAAGAATACTTGGGGTGGGACTTTGAATTAAAAATTACAAGTACAATTATTGTTTTGAAAAGTGTACTGTGTTTGCTTGTTTATTATTATTTTTTCTGAAATTTCGTAAAAGCAACTAATATTTCTTGATGACAGATATTGACTAGGGAATCAAGATATTACTGAGTTATTGAAGACTAACCTTATCCTTACCAAAGCTCCAATTCTTGTATAATCCACTAGAGGCCTCTATTGACTTGATAGGCCATATGAATTTAAACTGAAAGGAGTATTTGCAGAAAAGAAGAACTGTTTGTCAGAATTTGCAGGAATTACCAATGGTTTGTAGTGTATTGTACAATATCCAAATGGTGAGTGTGTTTTTGAACTAGCAAAAATAACCATTTGTCCTTAATTTAATAATTCAATCATGCAATTGGCTGTTTGAACCTCAATAATAATGAAATTGACTTGATGCTGTAAATCATATTCCTCTAATAGCATTACTTTACTGAGGAGGGATCCAATGCCCATTGTCATCTGTTCCATATTGGTGCCAAAAAATTAAATCCTCGTGCACTAGTTTGTAAACTCTTTGCGAACAAAACTAATTGATTGGATGCTTTTTTATATGTCATGCTATATAGCAATTTAATCATAGCATAGTTCCATCATGGAAATTATATGGATCCATTGCTGAAACGTGATATATATACACGATATTATATCCATCATGTGCATGCATGCTCTGGCAAATATGGTGTTGAATTCAGTTACAGATTAAATTTAAAAATGTATGTGATGAAATTGCATGTAACACTAGTTGTATATATTAACACGTACAAAATACAAGAGAAGATAAACACTAGCTAGCTAGCCAGATCAGAGAGATAAGATAGCTATAGGTTTTGAAATTAATTTGTTTGTTTCTACGGGTAAGCATTTGAGACGATCACGATAAATTAATAATAACTACTGCATGATGGTACGTGTAGAGAGAGATAAATATTAATCTGGTTTAAGTGTGAATCCAAGTGTAATAATTCATGTTTAGTTAGATATTTCACATGGCACCATATTAGAGGTTTTAAATGTATTCATGACTTCACCTAGAACTTGACTTGTAGCTAGATTGAGACAGGTACGACTTTACAATCTAATGTCATGGTTAGCGTATGAGATATTTGAATACGACCGTATAGTTTGTATGGATTATAATACATTTCATGTGATCACTGCTTGGATATACTTATATGCATGTACCGTACCTAATTACCAAATACATTATATATCTTCAATTTTAATATTGATATTGTGGTGACACAATTTTCGAGGATGATCTCAAGAACAATCCAAATAGATAAACCACAAAATTAACTGGATATATACTACATATATTGTTTGTTAGTATTAGAACATATAATAATAACCTTGAAGAAGAGCAGATGTAGTTCATTACAAGCTTCCAAATGAACTTGTAACCTAACCATACCAAAACAGCACTTTCATTTGATCATCCTAACTAATTCCTGGTCTTTAGTGAATCATGTGCACATCTTCAAAGGAGAGTTTGAAATAAACTTTATGCAATTTTTGCACAATTGAGAAAGAAATTGAGGTGTGAAATACCAACCAATTGCATGACCAGTTTGGAATAACTTGAGGTCGTGACAAAGCCTTTCTCTATCCAATTGCATGACCAGTTTGGAACTGGTGAGGCACAAAAAGGACAAGAAAAAGCAAGAAATATGTCATTCTAATGGATTGGAACTGGAGAGGCACAAAAAAAAGTGGCAATTGGGCTAGAAAAAGCAATGTTTGTATTTCAAATCATAAGCATTAAGGAGCAGTTTTGTTTGAAAAAGGACAAGATGACCACAGTTTTTTTGTTTTACAACTAATAAAGCTTAATTTAAACCCTAATTTCAGTGAAAGTCCTCTAATTAATGGTTTCTACTTGTGCTATAATGGGTCCAATTCAAATTTAATCTAGTCATGAGGGACAATATATATTGTACAAGGGTAATCAGAATTACCCTTAAATGCTTCTCATGTTGGATTCTTTTACAAAGGAGAAAAGGAGAAGAGGTACAAAGGAGAAAAGGATTGTTTAGAGAAAAGGAGAAAAGTATAGGCAAAACCCTAGACTCAAATGTCGCCTCATTCTCAAATAAAATGCACATCAAAGAAATTTGAAGGATTTTAGGTAGAATTACCAATTTAGTTCGAAGTCGATCAAGTTAGGAAGCACCTCTTGCATATACTTCTCTCCTTTTCTCTACCCAAATCCTTCTCTGAGTTTGTAACTCCAATTTGCTTTTCAATATTTCTCTGATGGTGTACCTCCGATTTGTCTCTATTTTAGATCTGAGCGATTGAGAGAGAGTGGGGATATTAGAGGATGGCAAAATTAACGGGGGAAATGAGGGGGAAATTTTGGCGGCCATCGAAAAATTTCGGAGCAGTCGGCGAAATTTGGATGGAAATGCGGGGGAAATTCGGGCGGCCATCGAGTTCTGGATCAGATTGGGGGGGAAAGCGGCTGAAATTGGGGCTAAATGAAGATAGGGATGGATCAGATTGGGGGAAAGCGGCCATCGAGTTTATCTTCTACATCGGGTACTAATAGGTAGGGATACAATAAATCGGGTTGACCGTCTGCTCATGATCTGAGCCATTCCGAAAACCGCCAAAATAGAAGATATTCACTTCAATATTCGTGCGGAAGTCAATTAACGGTTGAGATGTTTTAACGCACCATCCACCATTGCAGAGGGCAAAAAGTGTGCAGGGTGAGCGCTGCTTTCTTCCTTCATTAATGTTTTTATTAATAGATGTTCATATTGACAGAGCTGTTTATTCTTTATGCAGTTTCTTATCAGTTTCCTGGTGTTGTGATGTTATATTATGAGAATTGCTTCAAGTGAATTGTGCTCTGTTAATAAATATGTCTGAAATATGTATACAGCAGAGAATTGTGCAATTGCATAAATTGGTGACATGTTAATTTAATTACTTTGGTATGATTAAATGTATATAAGAAATGATAAATTTTAGAAGTTTTAAATTTTGAAGATATTATAATATTTTATAAAATTGTTTATTTTAACTTATTTGAATGACCAAATGCTATTAATGTGAAAATGGTTATTAAGTAAATTACATGCTACTGAATTAATATATACAATTATTGTAATATAATATATAATTTGCAAATGATATTAGATCTAATAAACATGTTATGATTGAAATGACATGTTTATGAATTATTAATTGATTTAGTAAAAAAAATTATGTATCATAACATGTTTGTTACATCATTAGCACATTGCTTCAATGTTGAACATAGCACATGAACTCTCGAAGTGTGACATAATGAAGACCCACGGGTCTACAAAGTCCGATGGTCAATCGGAACCGTTAAATTTGAAGAATATCACATTATAATCATTATATTAAAATTTCAATAAATTTGACGTTCATTTACTCCTCGATCAAGCTCACGTAAAATACATTAATCGTATGGCCACAAACTCTTCGCAATGGATCGATGCTTCGACATATGAAAAATTTGGAAATTTTTGTTTGGTTAGGCTAAATGTTTGCCCTTGATCGTTTAGAACCTGATTTGGTATAATTTCATTGCGGATCGACCGTTGATCGAGCACGTCAAAATGAACGGTCCTCAATTATTCGCTCAATTTTGAGAAGTAGTTAATGTTGAAATTATATGAAATTGACTATTTCAAACATTACTTGATCACATTGTATGTAAAAATGCATAAAATGTATTTTAGGAAATTTATTGCTGTTATTTTCTGTACAAAATTATCTAATTTCATCCATCTCTGATGTGGAACGTCTGATAGGCGATGAAGAGTTAGGATTAACAATGGATGTGTCCATTACAGCTCTGGAGGTATATTTCTCTGAGGTAACACAATTTTTCTGTTTGTATCGCACCATCCTGCAATACGGGCCATCTGTTAATAATCGTGCACACCCTAATCTTATGGCCCCGATTTCACATGATATATTACTTTACCTTATAGGATTAAAATTTTGGTAGGTGCCCTTCAAATGCGAAACATAAGGGTTCCATGTATACTCTCTGTGAGCCCGGGACTTAGCCGATTTTTTGAAAAACCCTTCTTTTCTAAACCCTCTCCCTCCGAAGCGCCCCTCTCCTCTCAATCGCCAACTGCTGGCTCTCCTCTCCCTCTGAGCATACTTGCCCCTCTCCTCTCAATCTCCAACCCTCTCAATCGCCAAAATACGCGATCGCCAACCCCTCTCCTCTCCACAACCCCTCTCCGCTCTATCGCCAAACCGCCTCATTCTCGGTCGCCAACCCTAGCCTCTCAATCGCCGCCCCGTTGCGGTTCCTGTCAACCTTGAGGTGATCGCCCCTCTCCTCTCTCAACCGACGGGTAAATCTGAAATTCCTCTCAACATTTAGTGAAAAAACACTTTATTGCAGGGTTTCTGTGAAAAACTCCTCGAGAAGGGTTTTGTGTACTTAGGAATTCGACACAATCTTAGAAATGGGCATTGGAAGGGTTTTGTGTACTTAGTGAAATTTTTTTAGTTAAATGGGCATGTACTTAGTGAAATGGGCATGTACTTAGTGAAATTTTAGTGAAATGGGCATGTGGTGGCAGATTTCAGAAGGGCTTTACTGAAAAAATACCTTTAGAAGGGTTTCTGTGAAATCCATTAACTTTTAATAGGTTGTAATCCATTATACTGAAAAAATACTTTTAATAGGCTGTAATCCATTATCCTTTCTGTCTCTAGGAATTTGCTATCAATCTTCGTGCTTGCCGCTTTTCCTTTGACGACCGTGCGGCGAGGCAATTCCCTGGTGCCGGACATTTTTCTTGCCTCTCTGCGTTGGAGCCTCAATCGGGTAAATACAAAGCACACTCCCTTTTTCTTGACAATTGTTGCTTGGAATTGGGGCTTTGATCAATTGAGTGCGGGTTGTTGATTTTCCCGACTCAATTAAGAGATGAATTAATTGCTGACCATCTATTACAAAATGATAAACAAATGAAATTGTAAGACTTTATTGTTGATTATAGAATAAGCAAAAGCAGAGCTAACATTGATCATGCTATTGCACATGATATATCATAGCGACAAATCAAAATGGGCGCACTTTTGTTGAGTTGTTTTTTTTTCATATATTCTTGTGTAATAAATAAAGGTGGTCCTGAAATAGTGGTATCATATTTTCCATTTTTTTTTCTCTGGCAAAACAAGAGAGCTATCATAGTTGCCAACTTGCCACTGGTGAAGGCAAGTGATAGAGAATATGATATGATTGAACAACACTGTATCTATACTGTATCTATACCGTACTGTATCTATACAATACACACCACTAATGTCGTGTCTATAGGAACAACATGCATTCTTTTTGTTAATTAATTTATCATTTATTAATGGTTGAATCATAATAAAAATTAACAAAATTTTATGGAAGATTACAATGTAGCCCCTCAATTTTCTATTCCTCAAAAACTCCAACTTTTTTTATTCAAGTTTTAAGAACATAAACCATAAACCATAAACCATAAACCATAAACCATAAACCATAAATAGTTATTTTTATTTATTAGAAGTTCAATGTGAATCTAAACATTATCATTGAAAAGTAAAATTAACCCTCAACTAAACCACTGTTACATCCTTATTGAAGAACACCAAATAGAATAAAACCATAAACATGGGTACCACACCATGTGATTGACAACTAAAGAGTTTCATTTCATTTCATCATCAATTGCATGCATCATTAATTTTGTTGTTGCATATTTTGTGTGTTAAAAATATTTTGGGACATTCTATTTAGACAGTTCATGGAGGTTTTAATATATTTGGAATATAACTTTTGCAAAATATTTTGTGAAATTGATGAAAAATTGATGCCAACTTTTGAATAGAACTGTCTATATACCAACTTTTGAATATTTTGAATAGAACTGTCTATATACCAACTTTTGTAGGTTTTTAATATTGCTGTTGCACTATTAATTAAGAGTTATTGCTTAATTTAAATTCTGTATCATCTCATATATGTTTTCTTCACTTGTGTAATGAACTGTTTCTTAATTGTAAAAATTTCTCTACATTCTGAATTTTTTTTAATTAATTCTTGTTGTATTGGTGTTCATTGGCGCAGAGAACATGTCCAGTGACGATGATGCCTCTCAGTTCATGGTTGTACCTCGCCGTAAATCCCCGAGACTCAATCCGAGCGCCACGAGTCCGATGGCCGCTGGTCCCCCGCCAGTCGGGTCCCAACTCCCGCCACCACCGATTCAGCTAGAGGAGTCCCAACTGCCGCCACCACCGATTCAGACAGATCCTCGTGCACATACTACGAAAAAATCAAAACTCAATCCGAGCACCATGCCAAACCCTAGGAGATCTGCGAGGCTCAATCCTGGTGTTTCCGGGTCCCTTATAATGCCAAAAGATCTGGCCCATACACCAGAGCAGGCCAAGCCAACCTCAAAATCCGGTGGGACGAAGATATTTTTTGGTCCAAATCCATCTTGGCCAGCAGGTAAACCTGGATTCAAGAAGAAAATCACAACTGAACGAGGTGCTGACTCATCACCGACTCGTGCAGAGGCATCGGGTCCTGACATGTCACCGACTCCCTCTGAGCATGCACCTTCTGCCATTTCCCAGACTCGTGCATCGGACGTCACGGGTCCCGCTATATTACCGACTATTGCAGAGGAGTCGGAACCTGATATGTCACCGGCTCGTGCAGAGGAGTCGAGTCCCGCTATGTCACCGACTCGTGCAGAGGAGTCGGGTCCAAATCCATCAGAGGAGTCGGATCCTGATCTGTCAGAGGCATCGGGTCCTGCTCGTGCAGAGGCATCGGGTCCTGCTCTGTCACCGGCTTCGACTAACACCCGTTGAGCTGAACAAGAAATGTCCTGGTCTTCGTGGGACGAAGATATTAACATGTTTTCAAATGAGTGGGATCCATGGGAGAATGCGGGCCAGACAGACACACCAGCTCCGAAAGATGCACATGCTGGTGATGGAAGTGAGTCTGGTCAGTCGATCGCGCAACAGTCGCTATTGGATGACGATGGCAGTAGGAGGTGTCGCCTCCGTCGGCCCCTTCGCTGTTGTCCCGAAGCTTTACAGCACACGGGCAAGAGTTGGAACAGGCGCCAGCTGCTGGCAAGGGAAAGAGAAAGCGAAACAAGGGTAAATCTGCCGTGAGGGCAACGCGGGGTCTTGGCAAGCCTCGTGATCCAATGCATCCGGAAGACAGACCAGAACTCCAAATGGCCGGCGACGGGGTGTTCGCAACCTCGCCCGATTGCCCAAAGGTTATAACCACGATCCGGATCCTGACATTAGAGAACATGCCGGGACCGTATAGGTCTTACAACTTCTTTCCAAGTAAGACAAGGTTGTCAATTTTAAAACATTTCCTGCAGAGGTATTCGTGGCGGGCCAGTGAAGACATCGGGCGTTGTCTCGATGTTTTTGAGAACATCGCAGCGGAAGCTTACAATCAGGAGTTGGCAGAAATACGGGCTTGGTATACGAGGAAATACGGGCCAGATAAGACGGCTTGGAAAGATATCCCTCCCAAATGGTGCAAAAATGTAGAAGCCTGGAAGGGGCTGTGTGACATTTGGTCCACTACCAAATGGGACCAGCAATCGGTGACCAACCGTAATAACAGAACAAAAGGAGGTACCCCGGTCCGGCATGTCACTGGTTCTAGGAGCATGTATCGGCACAAGCTAGTCATGGTATTGATTTACTACAATAAAAATAATTAGTGTGCTTAACAATGATTTAATTCTAATAACACTGTATACATGGTTGTTTGAATTTGCAGTCTAGGGAGAAGGGCACACCAGTGGGAATGAGGGAGGTTTTCGATCGAACTCACATGCTAGATACGGAGGAAGGGAAGAAATACGTGTCCGAGAGAGCGGAAAAGGCAGCGGTGAGTGCCTCCTTTACCTCTTAATCTTTGTTAAATAAATCAAGCATGTACCACAGGTATGTACCAGTTCCTGACTTCACTGTACCAGCAATAATGGTTATGGTTTTTTTTTTGAGATATACTAATACAATTTTGATAGCAACAATTTAAATAAAAAATAGAAAATGTATACAGCAATTAAGAGGAATTTGCTGAGTATTTGTATTAGTCATTAACTTTAAATGTCCACTACTAAATTATTTGTAATCTGTTGTAGAGGATACAAATTATTTGTAACTTTAGATGACAAAAATATGTGAGAGGGTATTTAGGTCTTTACATACTACAACATATATTTTACTCTTATTAAGTCTTCATTCTTAATCTTAGTAAATCAATAATGCATGCATGCAATGCAATGCAAGTTTCCAATTCGTTACAGCCACTGTTTCCAATTCGTTAATGCATGCATGCAATCTTAGTAAATCAATAATACATTCTTAATCTTAGTAAATCAATAATGCATGCATGCAATCTTAGTAAATCAATAATACATTCTTAGTAAATCAATAATGCATGCAATGCAAGTTTCCAATTCGTTACAGCCACTGTTTTGATGGTTACCTCGATGTTTTTGATGGTTACCTTAGGAATTTTATGGTTAAATTAGGAATTGACACATTTAAATTAAATTAAATTAAATGAGTTATTGACAACTATTTGCTGTAAATTACAGAAAACCTATTCTGACCTTAAGCAGCACTACGCGGGTCAAAAGACAGATGAGGAAATATGGGAGCTAGCTGTCGAAGGAGTGGACCGAGGGAGGTTATTTGGATTTGGCAAAAAATCAATTACCAGCAAGGCCACCCGCGTCTTGGAGACACTAGAGGCAGACATTTCTAATCCAACAAAGAGCACTGCCACCTCTGCTAGTGATGCAAATAGGAAATACTCAAAGGACGAGGTGGCAGATTTACTAGCAACTGAACGTTCTCGGTTTGCTGCGGAGATAGTTGCCCAAGAGAAGCGGCACAAAGCTGAGATGGAGGAGGTTCAAAAAGGACAAGAGTACTTAAGGGAATGTTTTGCAACGCTCTTCGCAGCAAACGGCCTACCATTACCACCCTTTAAAGTAAGCACATCTCCTATTCATTAATTATAAACTATTAGCATCGAAGGGTTATATGTATTCTTCGATAACTCTAATTAATGTTTTGTCCTCACAGGGTCCGTCAACTGAGGGCAACGCTGCTGCGGGCCACAGCGGTGGAAGGGCGGATGACACCATACCATCGAAGAATATTTCTGGAGGGGGAGAAGTCTAAATAAACTGATTTGTAATAACATTAATTTGTAATAACTTTAATCAATTAAATTTAAATGCTATGGTTGGATCTGCAGGGTTATATGTGATGCTATGTTTGTGTTAATAACCATTTAATTAAGTAGAATGTGTTTTATTTAACTTAGGATGTGACTTTAATTAAGTAGGATGTGTTTTATTTAATCAATTAAGTAGGATGTTTTTTATTTAACTTAGGGTTAGATGTGATGCTATGTTTGTGTTTTATTTAAATGCTATGGTTGGAACTTAGGATGTGACTTTAATCACATAAAGATTTTTGTGTTTGCAACATGGGTTTTATGTGGGATCAAACATGGGTACTGGGGTTAGATGGAGAATTACATCTATTTAAGCGTACACTGGGTACGCAATAAAAATATAAATTGTATTCAAACAATTTATGTCATTATTTCCATGGGAATACCGTCAGAAATACCATCACTATCTATTAATCCCACCGTCTCGCCCCATTTCTAGTCTACCTACTGTCGTGTTTCCCGTTTGTACCTCTTTCTCTCTTTCTGCCAAAGTCTGTCGCCGTTCTGGGACTCAATCGGCTAGGTAACTCTCACTTATCTCAATCATTGGTCTCCCTCTCTGGGACTTAGCCGATTTTTCTCGCTTATCTCAATCAGTGGTGTCGCCAGTGGTCTCTCTCTCACATTTTAAGGCAGTGGTCTCAGCTAGGTAACTCTCACTCTATCTCCACTCTCAATCTTTGGACCAGGCTTTTAGAGCTCTTAATTTGCTGCTAGTGAGCAATAGAGCTGCTAGTGAGCTGCTGGTGAGCTTAATTTATGTAAGTATTACTGCTGGTTACCCACTGTCTTGTGAAATTGTTCAAAACAGCCCCTGTCCTCTCTATGTTTAAGCCTTCGGTTATTAACTCAACTTTAATTTGTATAGATCGCTCAATAGATGTCCACTGATAGGGGATGGATGTACAGCAGTCGATCAAATACGGGAGGAACTCTTGAACCCGAATTTATTGCAGGTGTTACCGAATTCATCGCTTCAGCTGTATCTAAGCCATCGGTTGTGAGTGTCGACACTAATGGAAATCAATGTATCCCCTGTCCGTGTGAAAGATGTGACAACCTACAAAGCAAAGATTTGGAAACCGTCGAACTACATCTTTATCAACATGGTTTTTGCAGCTTATATGATGTTTGGTACAAACACGGGGAGCCACATCCGAACTTCGATATCAACCAACCTCTAAGTCCACCAACCACGAACGATGCCAATGATCAAATGGGTGAAATGGTGAGGGATGCCGCTGGTCAACAATTCAATTGGAATGAGGAGGCACCGGCCGGTGCGGAAAAAAAATTCTTCGACATGATGGAAGCGTCAAAACAACCCCTATGGAAATTGAACTCAACGGGTGAAATGAAATGCGAAGCACACACCGTATTGTCGGCCGTGTCACGTGCCATAGCTTTGAAGTTTAAACACCAATTGAGCCAAAAATATTTTGATGACATGTTGGGACTCATGAAAAGCACGCTTCCGCCGGGTGAAGAAATGCCGGAAAATTGGTACCAAGCTAGACGATTGGTTGATGGATTGGGCATGAAGGCGAAGAAAATAGATGTATGCCCTAACTTTTGTATGCTATATTATAGTGAGGTGAACAAGAAGAAGACACGGTGTGATGTATGTGGCATTTCAAGATATAAGCCATCCGAAACTAATAAGAAGGCTAAACCCATTCCACAAAAGATTCTTCGTTATCTACCTATCACACCACGATTGCAACGGATGTACATGACCGCAACATCTGCGAAGAATATGCGATGGCACAAGGAAGGTGTGCGTCATAAAGCCCCGATGATGGTGCATTCAGCTGATGCCGAGGCTTGGAAGCATTTTTCTCGGAAACATCCCACCTTTGCAGAAGAGCTTAGAAATGTTTGGTTGGGAATCACAACGGATGGGTTCATGCCATTCAACTCGAGTGCAGCTCCATATTCGTGTTGGCCGGTATTTGTTTTTCCGTATAACCTACCACCTGGGATGATAATGAAAGAAGATAGCATGTTCCTCGCGCTAGTCATCCCCGGACCAAAGCATCCGGGTCGGGACATTGACATTCTTCTCGAACCTTTGAACGATGAATTGAAGCATTTGTGGTTAGATGGAGAAATGACATGGGATGGGTATAAGAAAGAGAATTTCAAGATGCGTGCACAACTACTTTGGACGGTGAGTGATTACCCGGCTTATGAGATGCTATGTGGCTGGGGTACAAAAGGCCGTTTGGGGTGTTTTTATTGCATGGAGAAGACAAAGGCCTTTCAACTTCAGTTTGGTGGAAAAGCAAGTTGGTTCGATGGTACTAGGTGCTTCCTACCTCCGGATCACCCATTCCGTCGAGATAGGAAGAATTTCAAAAAAGGTAGAGTCGAGAATGATCCGCCACCGCCGAGATTGACGGGAGAGCAGTTGCTCGATATAGTGAGTTTGCTCCCAGATATTAAATGGGGTAAAGAAGCAGGATTACAACAGATTCCGGGTTATGGTGACACCCACCATTGGCAAAAGAAGAGTATCTTTTGGAGTTTACCCTATTGGAAAGATAATATGTTGCAACACAATTTAGATATGATGCATTTGGAGAAGAATTTCACCGAAAATTTGCTATACACGCTTTTAAGCATAGGTGGCAAAACAAAAGATAATGAAAAAGCAAGGAAAGATTTGGCTCTTTATTGTGATCGTCCCACCCAACACCTAATTCCGGCGGGTGACAACAACCCGGGAAAGATGAAAAAACCAAATGCCCCCTTCGCACTCTCTCCGGGTGATAAGAAGATTGTTTTAACATGGCTCAAGGATGTAGTAAGGTTTCCAGATGGCTACGCATCCAATTGGTCAAGGTTGGTTAACCTAACCACTAGCACCTTCATTGGACTTAAAAGTCATGATTTACATGTGTTCATGGAGCGTCTCCTCCCCGTCGCTTTTCGAGACTTCGTCCCGGATTCCGTATGGGAGGTTTTATGTGAGATTTCAGCCTTCTTTAGAGAGATTTGTGCCAAGGAAATTGATCCCAATCGTATTGCGATATTAGAAAATGATTTTGTTGTCACAATGTGCAAGGCAGAAAATTTTTTTCCTCCTGGTTTCTTCGATTCAATGGAGCATCTTGCGTTGCATGTAGCATACGAGGCTAGAATGGGGGGGCCAGTAGGGTCCCGATGGATGTTTCCATGCGAAAGGTTCGTTGTGTTTTGGAATTTGTTTTCATTTTACATAAAAGAACTCTAATCTTAACTATGTCTTCTATTTCTATACCATCATACAATTACTGTAATAACTAACAGTTAACCATTGTTGCAATTACAGGCGTAACAAAGAACAGAGAATGAGAGTCACAAACAAGGCACGTGTTGAGGGTTCAATTGTAGAGGCCACAATTGCCAAAGAAATCGGTACATTTTCCGCACACTACTTTGCCGAAAAAACTAACATTGGCCAAGAAGGAGTTGAAACAAGTAATCGTTCGGCGGGACAACTCTCGATATTCGATACTCCAACCCGTTGTATTGGCAGGAGAAGACGAAGGCCTCTCTCTGAAACAGATTTTGATGCTGCACACACCTATGTCATCCTCAATTGTCCAGAGATCTGTGAGAAGTACATGGGGTACAATCTTATAAATTTTACTTTGATGATCTCAAAATTATCCTTTCAAGAACCTATCAAAATCTAATATTTTTCCATCTTCTAAAATGCAGAGAGTTTGATACATGCATGCTTAACTCTGGAGTAGCCGTAAGCCCACTAAATCTGCCAAAAATTCGTCAAGAGGGTTTCGCAACTTGGTTACGTAAAAAGGTAATAAATTCTCGGGATGAAGGCGATTACTACATACGAATGGCAGGAATCAAGCCTAGCAAAGAAGCGTACTTCTACGAAGGGTGCGAAGTCAATGGGTATAGATTTCACACACAAAAATATGGGCAAAACATGTCAACTAAAAGTAGCGGTGTTTGTATTAAAGGAGAGTGGGATGCAAACAACACACAAATCGACTACTATGGAATTCTCCAAGAGGTCATTGAGCTACAATATGATGCCCACAAGGTAATTCTCTTTAGGTGTGATTGGTTCGACATAATAAATGGTGTAAGGGTCGACCGCAAACATGGTATTGTTGAGGTTAAGCATACTTCTCGCCTTACAAATTATGAGCCGTTCGTATTAGCGGCTCAAGCAACTCAAGTATGCTACCTACCTTATGCATCGCAAAAGGCCGAAAGACGCCCATGGTGGGTGCCAATGAAAACAAGTCCGAAGTCAAGGTTTCGTGCCGAGGGTGACGATACAAACATCGAATTTTACCAAGAGGAAAGACCGGATAATCCAATTGAACCAACAATTGGACAAGACATTGATTGGGATGGTATGGTCCTTCGAGAAGATGAGTTCGAGCTAGTGATCGATACGACGAACCTTCCGGCGGCAACATCAAATGAACCGTCAAGTTTGGCGAGGGACGAAAACATCATAGGCGAGGGTGAGAATGAGCATGACATGGAGCAAGACGGTGAAGAAGATTGCTTAGGCTCCGATGATACCGATGAAGAGTATTAATTAATTGGTAAATCAACATACATGTGTTAGGTTTTTCATTTAAACTTGCTATACATTTTACTAATCCGGCATGCTTCACTTTTGTCAAATCCCTTCTCTAACCTTGTTCTCTTTTTTTTTTTTTGTAACAGATGTCTACACAAGACCTCAAATATTGTTCTCTTTTCTTGGTTTGTCATAATTTTTGAATCTAAATTAAACTTAAATATGTCTTGTAATTGGCAAAGACCTCAAATTTATGTTTAAAGATGTTTTCATTTGTATGCTTCATTTGTATACTTCATTTTAAATATCACAAATGAATATTTGTGTGCTGCTGTGATTTAATTTTGTTGAACATTCGAAGGGACATGTCAAATAAACAGAAACATTGCTGTCTCCAGGAACTAAACTTTTCCAACGGTAGGCTCATGGAAATAACAAGTCCAACTTTAAAATAATATAAACTGAATCCATAAAATATTTCCATGAGCATAGTGCTCCACTATTTCCATGAACCTCCACTGTAATATAATATAAACAAACTAACCACAACATTTCCAAGGGCCGCTCATGGAAATAATAGGTCTCACCACTTCCATTTTATTTCCAAGGGTAGCTCATGAGGTATTTCCATGGGCTGTCAATAAAATATAGTATTCGGTCTGTTTGGCGGGTCATGGGTCATGCAAAAGTATTTCCAACGGCGGATAGGTAACATTTCCATAGGCAGACATCAGGGATTTCCATGCGCTACTATTTCCATGGGACCCCCGTTGGAAATGGTTGAGTGTGTCAGAAAACTCGATTTCTTTTCCAAGGGCCCTTCCTACCCATGGAAATAATATTACTACGCATGGAAAAAGCAGAAATTCTAGTAGTGTGGTAACTAAATAAAAATGAT
The DNA here is from genome assembly GCA_028015225.1 of Carex myosuroides. NCBI lineage: Eukaryota > Viridiplantae > Streptophyta > Magnoliopsida > Poales > Cyperaceae > Carex > Carex myosuroides. The sequence continues at coordinate 6,939,064 of CM051470.1, read as the reverse complement.
ACTAAGATTCAGAAAGATAGCTGTAAATACAACGCCCATTTATCTTTTAAAGAAAAAAATAAAGCATATATCACACATTTTTCTAATGTGTACTAATGCATAGCACTAGATGCACTGTGCTTCAGTCCTTATGTTACTACTGTTTTTCAATTTTTTCAAATAATGACCCTATGATATATTTAAATTCATAGCTATGTCTAGGTAAATCTTAAGAACTCACTTGATTTGTTACATGATTTTTGGAGATTTATTTATATTTTATTTTGAGGTTTATACAAGGTGCTGCATTATTTATATGTTTTTGTAGGTAATGTGAATGAGATTAATAATAGGGCTGCATGGAATGAGATGCATAAGGCATTTCTAGTTGAATTGCTTGTGGAGTTTAATAGACCTGGTATGCGTCTACAAAATGCGTGGAGTACTGTTGCATGGAATGAAATGACACGAAGATTCAAAGGAAAATTTGTAGATTCAAATTTCTCGGTGAAGCAACTTAAAGAACAAGAACGCACTCTAAAGAAGCAGTACAAAACTGTAAACCGATTGAGAGATCAAAGCGATTTTGGATGGGACCCTACGAGAAAAATGGTTGATGCTCCCGAAGAAGTGTGGGCTCCTATTTTGCAAATAGATAAGGAGGCTAGAAGGTGGTATAACAAATCTTTTCCATACTACGATGACTTACACAACTTATATTCTGGTATGATGAGTTTACTGTTATTTTTATTTTTATTTATTTCAACTTTGTAGAAATAAAAAAACAGTAAGGGGTATTGGGTAAAAAAGACATTTGGTGTTGAGCTGATTTAATTAAGTGAAATTAACATAGGATTGAGCTGAAATTAACATAGGGGTATGTGGGGACAATTAACATAGGATTGAACTGATCTAATTAAGTGAAATTTGCATTATGAAAATTTTGGTGTTTGGCGTGGCAAAGGAGGGGTTTAGCACAATTCTGATTAGTTGACTCCTAGTTGTTTTAGATTTTAGTATATTTTGGTTTAGTTGTATTAGACTATTAGCTTGTCTATGTTGCTATCTTTATGGATTTGGTTTAGTTGTATTAGGCTATTAGCTTGTATATTACTTTACTGGAATGTATCAGCTCACATAAATCAGTCATAACCAATTTTATTTGATGTTGCAGTGATAGACCTACAAATCTTTGTTAATTAACATATGAGGTTTGAGAGATTGTTGATTTTTTGGAAATGTGTCACTTAAGATTAGCTTCTCAAATCTACAGAGAAACTTTTTTAATATACTGTTAATAATAGTACTTATGTTGTAGCTCTAGAAAAAATTCCATCCTAAAAAAAGTACTTTTGTTTGATCTTACATATGTCTGCTAGCATTATGAGTTGTTTCCCGAGCCGGACCGAAATACTTTTGTTTGATCTTATACATTCATTGTTTTCAAATTTTCAGGATGTATTGCGAATGATTCACATCGTCGTGGAAGTAATTATTTTGCAAATCCTGAGAATCAAGATGCAATGAATTCTCCTAGTCCGACGATCCCTGCTCCAGGAGGTTTAAATGATTTTGAGTTTGATGACAATTTCCTTGGTACACAATATGACCATATCTCTACTCAAGCTCAAGTACCGTCCTCCACCCAAGCAACATCCAATGTTCACACGCCTATTTCCCTTGGAGTTTCTTCTTCTAGGAAGACAATTCAGAAAAAAAAAGAAAGGCGATGTCTGTATTTCATGAGAATTACTTGGAATATAAGAGAGAGGAGTTAACTAAATATTGTGCTGTCATGGAGAAGAATGCAAACAAGAGTGTTGAGCGTGCTGACAAGTTTTCAGTTGCTGCTGCAATGGAGGCATACGAACAATTGCCAGATTTTAACATGTTTGACTTTGTTTATGCAAGTGATATGTTCATCACGAAGGCTGACACACGTGAGGCATTCCTATCTATAAGTGAAGAACGTCGGTCGGAATGGATCAAGGGGATGATTGAGTTGTGCAAGTCCAAACAGTAAGGTTAGCTATGTGTTATTTTGGAAATATTGGTGTTTACTTAGGTTTGAACTTTTTGTGAAATCATAGTGTAGTGGTACGGAATAGATGTTATATTTTGAAAATATAGGTGTATATTTTGGAACTTGGTCAATTGCACTAATGAATTATAGGTGTATATTTTGGAACTTGGACAATTGCACTAATGTTATAGTTGGTTTTCTTTTAGCTCGAATGATACGGTATGAAAACTATACTGGTACGGTACCAGCCGCAGCCTTTAATTGAAGAAAAATATCTCATATGGGTATTATAAAAAAAAACTATCTCATATGGGTACAGAAGAGACATTGAAAAAAAACTGTGCAGATAGACATATGGAATTTCGGTACAGAAGAGACATTGAAAAAAAAACTATCTCATATGGGTATTATAAAAGTATTACTTATGTACCGATATGTTTAGCTACGCATATCGGTACAGAAGAGCCACGCATTTTGTTAAAAAAACTATTTCATAATAGGCCACGCATGTTTAGCTGTTGCATACTTCTATTAATAATTTTTAACATCTCATATGGGTATTATCACCAAATTGAACTTAGTCAAAGCGGTAGTGAACTAGTGATGCGGTTAAGCATCAATTGACCTACAAAGGAACTCAAAAGTGTCGCATTCTTTTTCTTTGCTTTTACACGTCCGTCCCAAAATCATTGCTTAGTCTATTTCCTTTGGTTACCAATTTTGGATATTTAGTTAATTGGACTACTCAAGTTACAGAATTGAAGTGAAATAAAAGAGTTTGAAATTGTTGAAATTGTTAAGTAAAGGATCAAGTCATTCAATAAGTATGTGCCAAAATGTATTCATGATCATATCAAATAGATAGGTACCGGTTCGGTACAGAAGAGATATTGAAAAAACTATCCAACAACTAAACATGTTAGAGAGCAATACAAAAATAAATATTTAACATAAAATAACATGCTAAATATTAAACAAAAGATACATTGAAAATCTAACATAAATAAACAGAAGATACATTGAAAAAATATTAAATAATAATATGATAAACATGCTAAATATTAATTAGAGTCTAAACTTCTTCTATATGTAACATAATCATTCCACATTTGCATAGCAATTTCTTCTCTTATTTGATGTCCTGCATGGCGTTGATTGTTTAGTGTCTGCACATCTTCTCCATACTCTTCATCCCCATCTGGTACATCTACAATTTCACCTAGATCTACTGTATGATATGTTGCATTTCTAGTCCAATTTGTATCTCCATTATAATTAACAATGAAATTATGGAGAATACATGTTGCATGGACAAAATTACTTTGTGTATCTATTGTATGATATGTTGCTACTTTTAAAATAGGAAATCGCATCTTCAATATACCAATGATACGTTCAATATGATTTCTTAGTTTTGCATGCCGAAGATTAAAAAGCTCTTTATAATTGCGTGGTCGTTCATTTGCTAGACCTTGCTCCCGCACATGATACCGGATACCTCGATATGGTGCAAGAAATTTTGGGGTATTTGCATAACCGGCATCAACTAAATAATATTTGCCTTGTGGTACTGTAAATCCATCATCTAGTGCACTCTTCAATACAGTTGCATCGGATGCCGATCCTTCCCATCCAGCCATTACATAAGTAAATCGACGATCAAAATCACATACAACCATAACATTTTGTGATAATGTTTGTTTTCTATTTCGAAAAGGATCTTGCTTATTTTCATCAATAGTTATTGGAATATGAGTTCCATCAATAGCACCAATGCAATCCTACACATGTAACATTGATATTATTAATGAGTTTTTTTGTACTATGTACAACAAAATTATTTTAAAATAATTCAAATAAAAGTACCTTAAAGTAAGGATAAAACTCTGAACGAGATGCAATAAACTGAGGTGTACGTAAAGGAGGTGAAACGATAATCTCGGAGGACAGTTGATTGATAGCATTCAACACACTATGAAAATGACGACTCACAGTGTCGCCTGAATGTTGAAATCGTTCTTGCACAGTACGATTGCTTGCATTTTTCGCAAGAGAGTACAAAAACATTGCTACTTGCTCTTCCACCTTTAGCAACCCATCAGAAAGTAGCTGCTTCTCTTTTAACAATCTGACTAAAGCTCGGAAGACATAAGTCTCCATACGAAATTCTCGTATGCAACGACACTCATGACCGTCTAGAACTTCATTGACATACATGAGTCCCGTTAAAATTGAAGTATGACAAGGAATTGGCTCGAACAAGTTTCTCTCTATGTGGGGTGTAATCACGATTGTATATTCATCATGATCATCGTTAATTCTTCTCAAGTGGAAAGGATCCATATTTTTTGTTTTCTTACAGAAGCATATTGAGAAGCATACATATATATAGAGTTGTTTCAATGTTTCTAACGTTTAGAAACATTAAATGCATCTTCACCAAATAATTAATTTTTTTCAACAATCCAACGGCTACATCTCCAGATAATGTACAAGATTCATAAATGCAATGTTTAGATAATAAATGCATCTTCATCAAAGGGATTTTGAAATTATATTTTGAAACATGTACAAGATTCATCAACGGCTACTAGAAACATCTTATTTAACACTTCTCATTTAATTATAAAAAAATATTTATATTTTTAAAATAATAAATAATAAGTAATGTTATGTTATTATTTAATCTATTAATTTAATTGAATTATTGATAATTTATTAATAAAGAAAATGATATAATATCAAACATTTTAGAAAGAAAAATAAGATTTCCCACAATTAATCCCACAGTACAACCGAACACTCATTTTAGCACATTCCCGTAATTATTCCTGTGCATATCCGTACCCATGGGTTCCCGCTTTTTCAAAAGTGAATTCCCATTCCCGTCACATCTCATCCCGTGTAATCCCGTGACATCCGAACAGGCCCTAATAGAGTCAGTAAGTTTACTGGGTCTGGTAAAAATATCTCTGAGATTCCTGTTTGTCAGTCCAACATCTGGGGACCATCCCACTGATACTTGTTGGTCATCATATTAAATTTTTAATGGATATAAAATAATATTCATTAAAATGAGCAATGATTTCAATTGATTTGGAAGCAAGTGGTTTACATTTTTTTTTTCTTTTTAAAAGAGGCTAAAAGTCCATTTTATTTCTGAAACAATTAATTACAAGCACTATTTATCAACCAGGGGGTAACAATCCCATGAATTGCTGTCTCACAAAAATATATAAAACATTCACAAAACAACTAAGTAAACTCAAGTGGTTTACATCTGTCAAGCAGGAACCAGTATCATCCAATGAAGTGAAACTGAACTCAAATGCTTCACACCGAAAGAGACATGTATGTAGAGAGGGAAAAACGTGCCGTGCCGTGACTAACACGTCGTGACTTTGGTCTCGTGCCGTGCCGTGCCGTGACCAAGTTAATTTTTCACGTACCGTGCCGTGCCGTGACTAAAATGTCAAGGGGTGGTCACGGCACGCGAATGGTCACGCCACGTGAGTCACGCCGTGCCTAAACGTGCCGTGACCCGCGTGACTCGCGTGACTCGCGTGGCCATTTATTCATACTTTAAATTAATTTATTCAAGATTCACCATTAAATCAATATCTAATGGTCCTAATTACACGTGACTCGCGTGATTACGTGTCGTGCCGTGCCGTGACTAAATTTTTCACGTGCCGTGCCAAAGTTTCAAAAGATGATCACGGAACGCGAATGGTCACGGCACGGGACACGCGAGTCACGGCACGCGAATAACACGCGTGCCGTGCCGTTACCGTGCCGTTCTGAGCCGGCTCCGGCGTGCCATTTTTCCCACTCTACATGTATGTATGATAGTATCTATAAAATGTGTTATCATTTCACTCAACAAGTGATATATAGACGGATGGTCTATATATTAGTGGGTAAATAAAATAATGAATTGAGGAAGACTTGGCTTGACTTTGAATAAACCAAGAAAACTTCAATTCAATTTGACGTCATTGCACATGCATTCACGCCTTTGCTATTTCTCTTGTACCTAAACAATTATTGAGGTATCTTGAGCCGACAATTATTGGAAAAGAGAGGAACAGTTATATCTGAGTTTGGCTAGTATAACAGAAGTGTTATTTCAATCTATATAATATTAATTTCAAAATTTATCTAATCGACTTCAGACAAATAACACTACTAGAATTTTGGTTTCTTGCATGGATAAAACTTAGTTGTTACATGGATGTGAATGTCCCATGCAAAAGAATTGGTATTTCTGACACAACAATATCTGTTGCATGGGTGTCCCATGCAAAAAGTAACGCATGCAAAAGATTTGATGTTTATCCATGCAATTGTCTCTTACCGACCCATGACCCGCCAGCGACGCCTGATAGTATATTTTAATGAAGGTCCATGCAAAAACCAAAAGAAGTATCCATGTAACAACTCTGCAGAACTGAGACCCAACAGTTGCATGGGCTTATCCATGTAACAAGTTTTGATGATTCTTTGTTTATTATTTTGTTCTAAAGGTCCATGTAAGAAGTCCTACACTATCCATGTAATAAGTCTACATAATTGAGACGAAACTGTTCCATGGGCTTATCCATGTAACAAGGTTTGATGATTCGTTTTTTATTATTTTATTCCAAAGGTCCATGTAAGAAGTCATACACTATCCATGCAATTAATCTAGATTGTCGACAAATATTAATTGCATGTGACTACCCATGCTAAATGTTATAAATTCCTGGACAGAGCCTTTCCTGTATATATTTGATCTCTCCTTTCAAATTGAATATATTTTGTATATCACAGCAAGCAATATGAATTATAGCAGTATATTAAAAACTAAATGAGATGCACAAATAATTCGGAAACTTAAATTGTAGAATCTTTTCCTTTTGGTCTTAAGAATAAATCTTAGAAAGTCATTGAGATACAAAACAATTCACCAAATTAATATACAAAATGATTCATGTAACTCTTCTTGTATTTCCAAAGAGATGACTATGACATCATATTAAGAGATACACATCCAAATCAATTACTTATGTGAAATAAGATTTTGATAATCCAAATCACCTAACATTACATACATGATATTTTAAAGATTAAGGCTCCAATTAAAAATCAAAGTCGAAACAATTCCTCCATTTTAAAGTATAGTAATTATCCAATACTAATTTATTATGCTTCTTGACCACTTTACTTCAAATTATATTATTAATAACTGTAAATACCTAAAATGTATCAAATAAGTTTCAAAACAATATATGCTTTAACTGAAATTACTATTCCACGCGATTACAAATATTTTATACATTTTTAATCTAGTATTTTCATGAAATTCTCATGAGAAGAAAGCTCTTCCTACAAATTTCTACATCCTGTCACAAAAAGGTCCCTGCCAGGGACTGTTTTCTCAACTAACTTATTTTTTGTCACAGTTTAGTCCTCAAATCCTGTCAGAAGCGTATTTTTGCATTTAGACCCCGGCATTTACCAGAATCCATTCAAGGTAGTATAGAATGCTGGAAATTAACAGAAAAGACCCTTAAATGATGCAGAATTGCTCCAGTACTGTACAGAAAACTAGGAACTTATAAAACAGACCCTGAACAGTATCAGAATTTTAATCAAAATGCTGAAATTTGCAGAAAACACCTTGCTTTGTACCAGAAACTTATCAGAAAGCTAGAATGCGCTGATACCAGTAAAATATGTATTTATATCACACTTTTTCTCATTATATGTACAAGTTATTACCTTAGAGACCAATCAAGGGCTTATGCCGATGATACCAGTGGACAGTTGGATTAACACACATATTTGGAATTACCCAAAGATGACAAAATCATACACATAGATGATAACAGTTGGTACCGAATACAGGGGCACATCCTTCTAGGGAAGCACGAGCCCGAGAAAATGACAAGTTTCCAGCCAAAAAGGAGCCACCTTTTTGGAAAACTTTGTGAGGGGCCTGTAAATTAAGTTAGTAAAAGAAACATTTTTGTCTTTGACTTTTCTTGTCTTTAATATGACAATGTCAGCTATATCCTGTAAATTAATTTAGTAAAAGAAACATTCTTTACAATGTTAACAGTATCCCTACAATAATGATTTACAACACTAGTTGCATAGGACTTGCAAAATGTGAATCGATAACAAGTACAATTTACAAAACACGTTGCTATAATATCCATAGAGAAAAAAAAAGAAAAAATTACCGATTGATCCCTCCCACCACTATAAACATGAGTGAAGGATGAAGTGGCTGCGAGTGCCCAGACAGAGTCAGTATGTACAGCATAAGAGTGCACACACCTCTGTTGACCCAAGTCCCATAAGCTACACCACATATTCAAGGAGTAAAATAAATTAAGCAAATAATGCACAACTTTATTAATAGAAACTCATTATTCACCCCCATACAAGGACAAAAGGCGTACCTTTTTCCTTAAAAAAACCCTCTTTTTTTAAGGTAAAGCTGGAATTACTTAAGGTAAAAATATTTCAAGTTTTGGAATCAAATAGAGGACAATTGGTAAGTGTCAAAAATAGTACCGAGTCAGATGAACCAGACAGACAATAAAATACAGCATGATTGCAGAATTATGGAACTAATTGAGCACAATTGCAAAATTTGTTGTAGGTCACCTGGCATGTTATGGAACTTGTCTCTCTACAGATCTCTCTGTTATTAACTCATATGTTAACAACCTTGCACAGTGCAATTGAATTTGCTGATTCAATCTCTATAAATTACTTGTTGCAGTTGAAAGTTGTGCTGAAATGTGATGAAAAACTAATGGTAATTTCAAACGCATATATTAGGTACTGGGATGCGTATTGGAACTAATCTGGATCCAACAATGCTGCTGTCATGGACATGTAAGTAATTTTGTCAAAAATATTTGCTCCAAGTTTTTAGTTTTTACACTAGTTGAATGGCTATGACCCTTTATCTTCTCCCAAAAAATATTGGATTTACTAGCTCATTGCCTTTCTAATGTTATTAGGTAATTTCTAATGGTATGAGTCTGATGGTAAGGTATTGCCACAAACCTTATCCATCTTACATGGATTGTCAAATATTGTGTGTAATGTTCTGTACAATGGTTCTTCACAACAACTATTGTTTGTAGAATGCATCTACGTGCCCAGTGACAACACTTACTTTTTTTGTTTCGCCTTCATCTTGCAACTTTATCAGGTGTACACCAATCAGTACCTAAACTCGGCTAAGTTCAAGTCTTCTCTCTCGGCAACTAAACTCGGCTCAATTGCAATTAAGAGAAAGATAAGTTTTTATTTTTATATCAATTGCGATGCTTCCTGCCTCTCGAAAAGAGAAGCTAGAAGTGTATATATCATATAATTAGTAGGAGAAATCTCTAGCATTCACTCATGATTAATGAAAAAGAGTACAAGGTTTTGGATAAATGAAAGAAAAAAGAGGAATACACTGCTGCAGCTCAGTTTGTGTTTTTACACTTCAAATCAATTAAACTTTGTTATTCTCACCTTTTTCCATATTTGATTGCTTTCTCTGTAGTGTTTCAAAAAATGTCTAATGTTTTGGGTTTATTTGCAAATGCTGATCACCAATAGCATGGTTAGTTATTATGAAGAAAAAAAAACTAGATTGCTTGACCTTTTCATTCGACCGGACTTAACTGTTCTTACCAGCTTATCCATACTGCAGACCACTTTGTCCTGATGAAGGATTACTTGTCGGAGGTAATGATCTTATTGTGGCTATCATTTTACCAAGTCGAATCTTGCTTGAAAATCCTAAGAGCAGTGACCTACTTAAAGTTCCAAAACATGACTCTGGAATGAATTTTCCACTCTAATCTGTACATTTTAATGTTTGGTTTAATTTTGCTTCTTTATTTGGTGTACTTTAAAACAACAAGTAATGGGTTTATCTTTTATATGCAGATGAAAACCAGGATCGCGACACATGCATAAAATTTGCTAGAAGGGTAAGCTTCCTTTTTGTCTTTAGTATATGGCACCTCCATGCAGACCTATCTTGTATTGGTATTAGCTTGTTACGGTGCATATTAGGTTAAGGAGTAAGAATGCCTTCACTCCTAAATTCCAAGTGGTACCTAAAATGTTAGTTTTGTACCGGCATTTACATGCTGGTACAAGACTTATATGTACATGCATCATCAGTTCGCCAACTAATTGACCTCAACTTTCCTTGATGAAATTGAAGAATGATCAATTTACGTTTAATGAAACTCAATCTGCAACACTTTAGAGACCAATAAAACTCAAAAAAGAGAAATTTACCCATTAACAATCCCGCTTTTTTAATACTGTCAATCAATAGGTGCAATTTTCAATCCTTAATTAATTTTTTTACTTGAGCAATCCTTCAATTTGATCTCAAATTTTTGTTTTCAAGGGACTTCAAGGTTCAGCTGAGAAGTCTTAAGGTCCATTCATTCACATTATGCAATCCAAGTTATTAATTTTTATCTGATGTTTAGTTTTGCTTAGAGGGTGTTATTAAGATACTGGGAATTCATATTGATTGTTGCATGTTTACAGCTTAAATTAAGTACATTTGTGATATATATGTTTGTAAATAGTGCAGTTTATATATGTGATGTTAATATCAATTGTTGTGCTATGTTTATGTTTTTTGTGTGCGAATAAATGTTGTTGTTCTTATTATGTTTCAATGGGAAATGAAATAGATTTCTTGCTTGCCACTTGGTTGGTACCAAATTGGTACCAGGAGGATTATAGAAATTCGGCATGATAATATATTGCTGGAACGTCAATTATTTCCATCGGAATATCATTACAAATATGGGGTAATACAATGCATGCAATAGGTCCAAATGATATCCTTGCAAATAATCTGGTGGGGCCCACCAGCATTAACCATGGAAATAACCTGGTGGGGCCCACCTTCATTACCCATGCAAATAAACAGGGGGCCCCACCTTCTCTATCCATGCAATTACTCCCTTCACTTGCCTTGCAATAACTCGTGTGGGACCCACGTTCTTTATCCTTGCAAATACTCAGTTGTCTATCCTTGCAAATACTAGGGTGGGGCCCACGCTCTTCATCCTTGCAAATACTCAGATGGGGCCCACGCTCTATATCCTTGCAAATACTTCCTGCAGGCGCCAATTCTCAGACTTGTTGCATGGGTACTTGTTACATGAGAAAGCCCATGCAATAAGATTTAGAAAAGTTATTGCATGGATAGCCCATGCAACAAGTCTGAAATTGAGTATTTGCATCGAGGCTTGTACCATGGGTAGTTGTTACATGGATAACCCATGCAACAAGCCTTTTTCGGGCTTGTTGCATGAGTAAGCCCATGCAACAACCGAAAAATTATCCATGTAAGAAACCAAAATTCTAGTAGTGTAATTCAAATTTTTCAAACCGATTTACTTTATGAGTGATGCATTTACATGCAAAAAATTTATATTTTCTAGTTATTTTAGTACCAAATCAAGCGGTCAAAAATGTTGAAAAATGAATGCATTAAAATTAACTTAAAGACACACATATTTGACCGCTTGACTTGATACTAAATAAATTTGAAAAATTATAAATTTTGCATGTAAACACACAAGTAATGAAATAGATCGGTTTGAACAATTTGGATTCACCATTTGAAGTCGATCCAATAAATTTTAAAATTAATGTTATATAAGCTGAAATAACAATAATATCATACTAGCCAGACTCATTATAACTTATAACTCCAATTTTAGCTACATTACCACTTCGAAGGTTCACTTTTCAGTAGGAATGCTTTATTGGGCTCAACATTTTAACTTTCCCCATATCTCTGTTTTTATTCTTATCTTTTTTACAAGTAATACCTGCTATTTGAGCCTTTAAAGGCCCAGTCTACGTGGGCTCTCCTTCAAGGCCCATATCAGATTGAATTAGAGATAAATTCTAATTGTATCACACAATCCAGACGCAAACAACTAATTGAATCATTTGGAGTTTACAATGTTATAGTGTTCATTGTCATAAATCACTATTAACGGTTCACTACGGTTGCTCTATAATTCTGGTGTTTTGGTGGATAAATAGTGTACGAAACGAAGTAACTGTAACTCTGTAAGCAAGTGTAAAAAAAATCATGTAATATTCTTTCTGTTGATTAATAAAAATAATTATATTTCTGAAAAGAGCACAACTTGTGTTAATACTAGGCTTGAGTTGTCTTTGATGAACTTCATTAACTCGTTGGTCAATATGAGGAGAACAGTATCATATGAAACAATACGAGACAAATAAGAATGCTTAATTAGTTACAGTTGTAAGAGTTTCCTTAAACTGGTTTCTGACATTTTTTTCAAACTTCAATTTCTACCCTTGAACTGGTTGTGAACTCTTTTAATGATTTTGGTTTCTAATTAGTTCGATGAAGTAATCCAAATTAAGATGTTATCCTATGAAGCAGAGGTACTGATAACAGGGTGTCGTGGTGTCGGCAGCGCCTTAATTTTGTCTTAAAAATAATGCATAGTTTTGGGTAAAAGAGTAAATAACCTTAATTAGCTTAGTTTATGGTTCTTGTACATATTAGCTTGGTTTATGGTTCTTGTACATATTTCTTTGTAAATATTAGTTTGGATAATAGTTTGATCTAGCTTGAATTAAAGACATTTTTAATTGCAGCTCTCTTTAATAGATGTTATTCTAAGCGCTTTGAAAGAAGAAATTTTAATTGCCATCAACCGCTTTTTAAATTTTACTGTATCGCTACTTCTGCTGATCTGAATATTTTAACAATGTTGGTTCCTACTAGTGTTTTTATTAACTTATAAATTAAATTAAGAAAATAAATAATTTTATTAAAATATAAAATCTAGTATTAGAAAAATAATGTGCAATTAGGAATCCAATAACACAATATTTTTAATTAAATATTTATTGACCGTTATTAATAGATGTTAATGAATCGATGAAGAGAGCAATTAAAAAACACAAGTGTTGAGAAAAACATGTTAAAAATATAAGTAGCAATTTATAGTGACAATCTTGTAAAATTTATTGTTTTCTAATTTAATACATATCCTTTATTTATTAAATAATTTAAAACAGAACCTTTTCGTACCGCCGAGAATCAGATATTTATAGGATCTTTTTTTATTTCAAAGCATGATTTAATGTACTTATCTATGTGTTAATAATGTCAATAGTACGCATATAAAATATAAGAAATATAAGGTGAAGTATCTGGATATATATTTTGACAGAGCAGGTTTTAATTCAGGCAGGCATATATCATATACGCAGTTATTTTCACTCTACTGTTCATGCTCTGTATGAATTGAAAGCAGCTCAGTCAAAATATGTATCCGATGAAGTATCTGCACAAATAAGCCGAGTTTAACATTTGGTGCGTATTGTGCATGTTAACATGCCAATCCGTATTCTTAATAAAATCGAATACGTTGTAGCCATATCTGAATAAAGAAATATAAAATTATTTGATTATAAGAAAGTCAGTCTTTGATTTAACAACTTGACGATATTGTTTACATAAAAAACAACTTGCAGATTCAACTTTAACTTAATTTATTTTTATTAATACTGAAAGTTAGAAAACTTTTCATTTTATTTAAACAAATTATTTGAACATACAATAATCAATTTACCCTAACATGGATATTTTTTTTTAGAAAAATCTTGGATATATCGTTTGTCATTCGTCATAATGAAACCAAAGAACATTTTTCTAAACATAATTTTATCCTAATTTTTTAATAAAAGACTAATAAAATCTATTCTACTTTGTATCTTTTATAAAAACGACTCATAAATTTATTGAATCTGCATTGGCGAGACTCTGAAATAGAAACCATAAAACTAATTAAAAGTTTTATTGAAAAGTTCTCATATTGTACCTTATTCTCTCTTACCAAGTAAAAGTTGTTCTAATTTTTGTCCTTCATTTAAAGATCTTCGAATCTTTTTGGTTTAGTCTAGTGAGATTGTTTGTTGCGAAAATACATTTAGCACAAGATACTCCACTTAATACAACACTATATATCCATGAAATAATCTTAATTGTTATATACATTGAACTTGAATAAAATAAAAGCTGGTAAATATATTTCAAATAGTTTTGAATTTAAGATGTTAAATTATTAACAGAAATGTTAACCGGTTACTAAACTCATAATAACATTAGCTGATTTACATGAGCTAGAGATGAGGGGATACAATTTGGCATTGGATAAGTTTAGCCAAATGGTCTAAACTATACACTTTTAACATTCTTTTTAGAGTTTTAATTGATTGTAAATTATGTAATCAGTTTCAACAGAATGATTATGTGAAAAGTGAGATCTATCTTAACACTATGATTTTCAATTCATAATTGATTTTCTCCAATACTTTATTACGATAAATTCAAATAGACTTTTATTTATAAAATTAGATCTCTAAAAAAAATTGCTCTATTTATTAAAAAAAATATTTAGTTTGAAGTGTGTGATGAATTGCTATGGAATAACTAATAAAATTATCTAAAATATGCTAGGAATGCACATCACATGTAGGAAATGCATTTCATATGAATTTGGAGGAATTCATGTGTTTATTGTGCAAATATGTATTTAATAAATGTGAATGAAAGATACGCGCTCAGTAGTGGCTTGCAAAAAAAAAAAAAAAAAAAATAAGAAAATTGGTATTTAGAAAATTGGTTCTAGGCTTGCAGCTCGCTTGAATCTAGTAATTGGTAACCATTGGAAAAAAAAAAAAAGTTTATCGATTGGTTATTAGATTTAAATATTCATTTTTGACTTGATTATTGCGTCATTATGTAGGTCGTTATTATCAATAATTATTATGGGTAAACACCAGGTGCTTTGAGCTCAGTTGCAAAAAGCCTTTGCTAAGCGGATATAAATATTCTGTTATTCCATAGGGATCACAGGATCATGTTATTTCTATCACAACCGTTCAAAGTTTTTCATGCACGAATCTCAAGAAAAAATTTCGTGTTCAAGTCTCGATAAAGATCAACGGCTGAGATCAGAATAACAGAGTCTATGATCTCTTTGGATTTATTTACTTGCTAAGCAAAATCAAACTTTTGAGGTCAGTTCCAAAGAGTCTTTTGGGTGCGATATTTGCCCCAATATCTGACGGATATATTTGCTCGTCTTTCAACCACTATATCGTCTGATCCATATAACGGTCAGGATATTCACCAGTATATAACCCTAACTGTAGAGTATCCCGGAAAGCATGTTTTTTCTATCTTTTGGCGTTTTGCCCCTCTACAGTTGTGAAAGAGTTCTTGATCTGGAATTCAGATTAGGTCAGATCTCATCGGACCTACTTTGATTTGATTGGTTTAATTACTATTTAATGAATTTGTGTGTCTGTTTTAATTTCTGTATGTACATATCTTAATACTAATCGGATGGTGCTGGAACTAATTGAAGTAGAACCGATGTCCATCGGATCTACTCTTATCAATATTAAATACATTATACACCCATTTTGATAACTTTTTTATTTTTTTAATTAATTCTCGTATATCAACAAATAAATCTCAACACATTGGTGAACCAGACATATAGATTCATAATTTGTAAATGTTGTTTTGCAAATTATTTGCATCAAATCAATAATTTCTTTAATAGTCAGATTCCCACTACATGGAAATATTTAATGGTTCTTGAAATTGTGTTGATATCTGTAATTCTTCCGTTGACAATTAGAATAAATACCTCGTATAGAGGTTTTTGGACCAGCTTTGCTGGGTAACTGATAATTGTATTTAAAATTTCAGCAATAAAATGGACAATAGCCTTTTTTAAAAAAAAAACAATTAGAAAAAATACTGTCATATAAAATATAAATCAATTCTTGTTTCTGTAAACAAGAATTGGTTTGATACTTTCAACATTTGTTTGTTAGTTTTTTGTTTATAATTTTACACTTGCAACAAAATATACTAAGCCATCATTTGTACCACCATGGGCGTGCGCTCCTTCTATTCATCCGGGCTTTAAAAGGATGACCGTCCGATTGGAACTCTCTTGGGACCATAGTGGATCGCAACTGCACGGGCCCGTTATCCTTCCACCGTCGAGAGCGAGAGGTATTCGCTGCTCTGTGAAACCAGCCTCACGCATTCCCCTCTTCTCTACGATCCACTCAACTCAGGCCTACGCCTAAGCAGCTTGGATTAACTGCCCAACTTGGAACGGGCGGGCCAACATAGAGCAGATGAGATCCGGTCTACAGAGGTGAACCAATCGTTCAAATCATCCAGTGCCTCCGCTTGGATTACAAGCCCACGCTACTGAGCTCGGCGATAGATGGCCTACGCATAGGTAATATAAATGCTATGCTATTTTTATTATTTGCCATAGTGGGATTAAGTATTCTCAAACCGGAACAAATCTCCATATCTGTAGATTAGATGTGGAATTGCTTCCTGCTACCTTTCATATAGCATTTTACATTGAATTTGATTTCGGGTGAATTGAGTGGATCATGTTCGGCTCTCTTATCATAGGGCTCTGTGCACTGAAGCAGATTGTCATTTGACGTTGCAGCTTAGGTGTTTGTTGAAATGCCTCTGATGGAATGTGCTCCCGGTTTGACTTTGCACGACCCAAAAGCATGGATTTTACCTGGAGTCTGTACTCAACGACTCGTTGTCAGTGCTTGTCCTTGGTGACTTGTTTTGCCTACTGCTGTCATTTACCATTAATTGGATGGGATGTTGTACAAGCCCTGTTGCATGTCAAGGCTATATGGCATTGGACAAGACAGGGATTGTTACTTGAAGGGCCCTGAATAGCGACATAATTTTTTTTTTTATTGTTAAAAAATTATCTAGGATCTCGGTTATAGAGAGAATTTCGAGTCGTTCAATCATTCCATGGAATTCTCACTGGTCAAATATGCCCTGTCTAACTCAACTGAACCAAGACCATAAATAACCAGATTTCTTAATTAATGTTCTCAGGAGGTCATCATCGGTAAAATTGATGCACAAGATACTTCTGATAGAACTAAAGGAATTGTTGTCCGTGCTGCGCTTCATATCAAAGCTCAGTAATTGTGTTTATAGGTAAACTTGATTAATATCATGTTTGTTTCTCTGTGTCTTTAGTAGCAAAGATCAGTTATTTAGTGAATTCTAATGGAGATAGGGCTGTACTTGGTTGCGGTTATTTTATTTTTTCATTTTCATATGTAGAAGGTTGAATAAATAAATTCCCTATTGCTTCTTTTCACATCAGATTTTGTTTGTTAATATATTTCTTCAACTGAATTGTTTACAATGATTAGTCTATTGTATCTGTGTGTACCGTCAAGTTTGTAATGCTTACCAGAGACAGCAGTGCCACCGCCAACATTGCTCAAAATCAGGTGCATAAAATCATCTTCTGTATATAGTTCGTATTTCTTTGTAACTACTAGACATGGTTGTACCATTGTCCCTGCAACATGAACTTTTCTGGTACCAAAATTAGTTGCTCAAGACTGGTACTGCTGCCCCATTGATGTATACCAGTAAATCTAGCAATGTACGGGCACATGACTACATGAGAATTAGTTTACAAAGTAGCAACATCATAATTCAGGCATGACCTATGTAATATATATCACCAAAACCTAGTCAATCACGGTACCTTACTGCCAGTGTCAGTACCTTAACAAAACTCATGTAATAAAGATCTTAACTCACTAGATCAGTTTCCTCAAAAAAATAAAGCTCACTAGATCGGACTTTATGATGTCACCACTGGAAAGAAGAGAAAGGAGAAAGAAAATTCATGCCAATTAAGGAGGCATTAATGTAAGATCTACGAAGATTAGGTTGCTAGGAGAGAAAATTAGTTTAATGGGTGTTGCAAAAATTTAATGAAATATCCTGAGATTATTACCAAGTAGACAGACTATGGGTAACAGAGTAAATAACCTTAGCTTGGTTTATGGTTCTTGTATTTCCTTGTAAATATTAGTTTGGGTAATAGTTCAACTTCTGTATATAGTTCATTATGGTCATGACAATTCAATAATAGGAACATTTTGTTTTATTTTTTTTCAGCTATAGCGAGCTCTTTATTTTGCTAACTTGCTTTTCATTGATCTAGCTGGAAAGGCATTTAAAAAAACAATAATGTGTTGAAGTATGAAAATTTACAATTGCACCTCTGTTTAATAGATGTTACTCTGAGCGCTTTGAAAGAAGTAACTTTAAATTATTGCCATCAACCGCTTCAGATGTTAAATTCTACTGTACGTAATGTCAAAAAAAAAAAAATCTACTGTCTCACAATTGTAGAAAGATTATTTTCCTATTAATTACATATCCCTTTATTTATTAAATAATTCACATAACCTCAACTGATAGTCTGATAGTAAGCATCCAAAATATATAAGATGGAGTATCTGAAAATATGCTTTGACTTACATTTTTTAACTTTTAATTTTCAATAGATAGAAAATCAATATTTTAAACAATAAATTAAGTAATTTAAAAGATATGTTGATATCAGATTATTTAAAAATTAATTATAATATAAAAAGCAATGTAGATGATCTTGCTTTTCTATTTGATAAGAAAAACATGATATAGTGATTAAATCACATTTTCTTAATTTAAAAGGTTGAATTAAGAAATGGCAGGGGCCGCGCGAACGCGTACCCCCTCAGAAACAAATTACGACGTCCACTCTGCCACTTGGGCAGATGGTAAGCCAGCACTCCCACCATGTGCAATGTGGGCCACTAGCCTACGCCATGAGTCTTCTTGATCACTCATTGACCCCGTCCAGGTAAGTACCTATTCCCCTGCACCCCAACCTCCCCTTATAGATGCCTTGGCGCTCCCAGCTCTTTTGTTCTTTGCTTGTGGGACTAAGCAAGCAGTAAGGAGTATTAGAAACCGGACAGAGGGCTTCCACCTGGCCGTTCTGGACTTTTAATATTTTTTTAAGGCTTGTTTGTATCATTGGGCCTGTCATAGAAGTCCAAAATTCAAGAAGTTCCCTGTCCAAATAAGGGGGACAAGTATCCTCTCCATTACTGTAAAAGATTTCCTTCACTTTACGGTTTGAGATTAACTCTCAGCCGCTTTGAGGTTCGGCTGACGGAGGGGCAGTATTATTGTGCTTTGAGATTCGTGCCAAGTTAAAAAGAACGGTCCAGATCAAGTAATTGTAAAAGGAAATTTGAAATAAATCATTCTTTCAATTTGATTTACAACTTCAGCTAATAATTTATTTAATTCATGGTTTTCTATATTGATTTTGTTACATTAAATTTGAGATGGTAACTTTTTTACTTATTAAAATAAATCAAAGCTGGCAATTCTTCTTGGTTTGCTCTTAAAAAAATAATTAATTTATAAAACTTGATATTTCAAGTCATTTCCAACGTGCTTGTTTACTTCAATAAGAAGGAAAAAAAAAAAATACAGTTAACAACACCAAAATCGGATTGCCCTAAAAATCCCTCCCCAGATAATTGCTACATGCCCTAAAAAACAAACATAGGTACTAAGATCTTTAATAAATGTCCAACTTCTGTACATACAGGTGTCCATAATACAAAAACCATGGCAAAACCTATAAAACAGTATTTTGAGAATATACATGGTAGCCACAACACCTCTATATACAAAGATTCTGCCCTAAAATTGTATCATGAAAGACCTCCGAAATTTTGTAAGAATAAAACAAACAAAACTCTCCTAACCTCTCAAAATGCGAGTAAATTGTAAAAGCAACAAAGGAGAGGTGGAAATAATTTATTTATTTCTGTGATTTCTTTGGTATCTTTGATCTGTTTTTCCTTCCAGAGACAGCTTTTTCCTGCTCAATATCAATCAAAAGCAACACCAAATTTTGAGAAATTTAAAGTACATAAAGAAAAAAATAAATTCAGATATAAAATTTGAAGAAAATGCATTTGGTTTGCAAACATTGTTCAATAGGTATGCCAAACTATGACACCCAAACTAACACCCTCCCCCACCCCCCCCCCCCCCCCCCCCCCCCGGAACCAGTATCATCTCAGGTATTAAACAGTGGGGCCCACAACTTTACGGCCCAGATTTACTCAATCCGGTGCCTATTGAAGATGTAGGGGTCCCCTTTACGATTTGTGCCAGGTTAAAAGAACGGTCTGGATCTACTAATTCTAAAAGATTCCCTTTTACGGTACCAGGGAGGATCCAATTAACTCCACGGAACAGTACCCCCCCCACCACCCAAACCTCAAAAAAAAAAAAAAGGATTCAAAGGAAAACATATAAATGATACATGAGCAGGAATGTTTCTGATATGTAAAGAGCATAAAACAAAATGTATACCTGAATATGTTGCAAAAGTGTTTCCAGTTGAAAGGTTATATCAGAAAAAGAGGGCCTCTTAGTTGGATTCACATCCCAACATCTCCTCATCAAATCAGACAAAGTAGGGTATAGTCCTGAAGGTATCTCAGGACGCAATCCCTAATTTCCACAAAAATAAAAATAAAAATCATTTTAAAGGTATATCTTAAACACTAAGTACCAACTAAATTGGGTATTAAGTTATACTAATGTGAACCTACTGTTAAGATAACAAGTCTCCTGTGTGCATGTAATCTTTTTGACAAAACAAGTTTTTTGCTACAGTGTTTCAAATATGGTGGTTTAACTCAAAAGCTTTCACATATCAGTAAACCTGTACCAGATATTGTAGTGCCAGACCGGAATGGAGCTCAATTTTAATTTTTACTTTGTGTGGGTTACTCCTAGTGAACTAGATAGACAGATTTTTAAATAGGTAGAACAGACCTGTCGAACACCTAATGCAGCTTGCAATGGTGTCAGATTATCATATGGCACCTGCACAAGAGAATTGCTAGGATTTATTAACAGCTCTCAACTAAAAGTTATATTAATGAAATGTAAAACTACAGATGCTATCAGGAAATGCCACAAGAGATGAGTAACTGTTTGTTTACCTTTGATGTAGCAAGCTCCCATAATACTATTGCAAAGCTAAATACATCTGCTTTGTTATCATAAGGCCTATGGTTTATTACCTAGTGAGGGACGAGAAGAGAAGATTAATAAAATGTACACCCGATTGCATACAAGCAAAGGGTTCTTTTGCAAATAACACCCAGTTTGTTATTGTATTAGAAAACATAGAAACATCCAATAATTGTAGCAATTTGCAAATATAAACCAACATTTATACAAAATAGAAACACCAACTATTCGTAGCTTTTGCAAATATGAACCAACACATTTTATGTACTTGTGCAATAAAATCCAACCACTACCTTAGCATGAGTCTTCAGGTACACTACACTAGTTGCTTTATTATTGTACCACCCGTTGTACAGAACATGACTTGCTCGATAAAAGTAGAACTAAACGGTTATGAAAAGTTGAACTAAAATTAAGCAAAACTAATTGAAGTGGATTTCAAAGTTAACATGGACTTTTTATAAGGAGATCTAATTGGGATAATATAAATAGGCCAAAAGTATTTAAACATCTTTTGCTTGATTTAACGTATGTATAAGAGTCATCAGCAGCTAAACCCCAAAACAATTTAAAGAAAAAAAGATGGGTGCTCTTTGCAAACATGAGATATAGGGTGCTGTTGGCAATTTGCTAAAATATTGGTTATAATTTGCACAAAGCCATAAGCAAACATAGACATACCAGAAATAAGATAAATGAATCTTCAAAGAACAAAAATTAAATACCTCAGGAGCCATCCATCGGTACGTGCCAGTTTCAGCAGTCATGTCTCCATGTTGGCCCTCAAACCTTGCAACTCCAAAGTCTGCCACCTTGATAACCTACCATACAAATATAATTTATTTTTTAAATATGCAAACAACAAGGTTAAAATATAAAATTATCCACTAATACCATTAAAAAACAAAGAATTTTTAATAGATCTACTGTCTACTGTAGAGGTCCAGTTTAGAAATACTTTCAATCTTTTAGTTAAACATTAGTTAAATAGAGTTCTTTACTGAGTGGGCAAAGAATGTGTAGGATTTTTTTTTTTTTTTTTGGCGTAGGAGCTAGGTGACAAAGAGCTGTCTAGTACTGAGAGAGTGTTTTTTTCTTCTTTTATGAACTGTTGTAATTAAATGTTTCAGTCAATGAAACAGGCATTTTTGCCCTTAATCCAAAAAAACCATTAAAAAACAAAGAAAAAATTAATGCATATATACCTGATCAGAGTCAATAAGCAAGTTGGCCGATTTCAAATCACGATGGATGATGTTTTGTTGGTGGAGGTAATCCATTCCTTTCGACACATCTATCGCCATCTTTAATATCTGAGTAAGATCCAATTTGTTTTGATACTTGTGCAAATAGTCGTACAAGTTCCCTCCAGGCATATATTCTGAAATCAGTTACCATATCAGATCATATCTTTCATTAAATGAAAATTTGAGTGCACAATATCATAAAATTAAGTAACAGACAGATCACATATTCAGTGATATATAGGGTCAGGGCACTTGCATAAACAATCCAAGAGGACTAGGAAAGATATTTGTTGGTTACAACTGTATGTTATCAAAACACCTCTACATTTTGGATAGTTGCAAGAGAGTTGAGACAACATGTTTTACATTTTTTTTTCAAAAAAATAAGAGGAAATTTTAAATGGAACAGAGGTGATCGGAAAATTTGCATTTGCATAGGATAAACTCTCAAAGAGAGAGAGAGAGAGAGAGAGAGAGAGAGACTGTGACCTGTAACAATGCAGAAGTCAGGACGGTCGGTACATGCTCCACAGAAGCGAACAATGTTGGCATGGTCAAGTTTCCTAAAGCCACAAGTGACCTATTTTGAATTAATCAATTATTGCAATTTATATGATTTATATAATAGAACTATACCATATGAGATAGATCAGGGATCAGAAGGAAACTTCACTTTAAAATGGATACTTCTTGAAGAAATTCAACCTCCAATGAATTGTTCAAATGTTCGGACCGAAGAAACTTTATTGCCACTTCATGCCCATGATATGTTCCACGGTATCTGTAATGTAAATTAGCACAAATTTCATGTCTCCATAAAACAAAAGAATCAAGAACAACAAAACAACCAATTTCATTTACATAAACTTCAGCAACAACAGTAGTGCATATTCCCTTTTAATTTATCCATTCTTTTAATTTTATTTGTTACTACTTTTGAGGATGGGGCTCTAGTAACATCCCATTTTCATATGACTTTTTCATTTACTGTCTAAAAGAAGCCAGTTAATGGGTTTATTATAAAATGTTCTTTTATGTTTCAGACCATTTGAATAGAAAAAAATAACGAGTCAAAAGTGTTGACCAAGAAAATCATACAGATCTCCAGAAGAACCCGAAGCAATCTTCTCCCCTTTATGCAACATTCTTCGGTCAAATTCCAAGTCACCAACCTTTTTGTGCAAATCATGTAGCTTGTCTGAAGCCGATGTGTGTGATTTACCAGACAATGATAGCTGCTCAAAAGTTAAATTAGGAACACAGATATTGCACATTTTTAAGTAACTAAGTTAAATTCATTTAATAAAAGAAGCAATACAAAAAGAGATGCACACATTTTTTCTTGATGCAATCTCCTTGAGTCTCTTTAGCAAATCTTCGGTCTCCTACATGTAATGAGAGGGAGTCAAAGAGAGACCATGCACATAAGCAAAATCACTGTTTTAAAGATTTTTTTTTTTCACAAACTTGTTAACCAGATTAAAATATCAATGGTAAAAAAATTAAGTAATTCATGTTCTTGTCTTGTGTCAATTCATGTTTTTTTTTTCTAGCAGAAGCGCACATAAACAGAGAGAAACAGTGAGAGTGAGTGAGTGTGTGTGTGTGTGTAAGAGAGAGAGAGAGAGAGAGAGAGGTAACCTCCACGGGCCAACCATCAACAACAAAGACATCCAAGCAATAACCATCCAATGTAGAAAATACATGTGCTTCCCTTATGTTCAAACTAAGATCCGATAGCAAGGCCGATAGCTTACGAAACAAATGCCCACAAAAATGCATATAGTAAATTTCTTATACAAAAGAAGATAAGAAAAAATAAATTAAGAGGAGGAAAATAAAAAAAAACTGTACTTGACTAAGTAGTTTTGGCTTGTCCAGGGAAGAAAATATTATCTCATGAAGAGGTATGATTTCTGCATCTTTCCTGCATTGATATAACATTCACAAGATAACACGCATAAATTTGATGACTCCATGCACATAAGACCAACTAAAGACGATATATTAAGAATTATACTGAGTATTCAGCATGCATAGCACTAAGTATTTTGTCATGGAAGTACCATCAATGATTATTTTAATGACCAATTTGTCCAACTGTCTAATTAATCAGAGCTTTTATTTTATCTTCTTATTTTTTTTTTCGGAAATAATTTATAGTCCTACAATATCTCAATTACAGCTTTTGTCAGTGTATATGAAAAAGGAACACCTGACAAAGATGACAACTGGAATCACCAGAGTACAATAAAGGCATATATGTCTTGTATCAAAAAGGTATAAATCATCAAAGACTAGGCATATCACTTCAAAAATAGCTATATCAGAGAAAAAGAGGTTATACAGACACAGGTGGCCAAAATCACTTTCTATACAAATACAAATATTAATAGTATTTGCAAGGCAACCTCTTAAAGCCATGTTTGGTAGTGGGATAAAGTAGTTTGATAAGGTGATAACTCTTATCAAATACAGTCCAAGGGATCTTCTTCGATCCTTTCATTTACGTCATGTTCTTTTTTCACTTCCATCTTTATAATGGTAACTCAACTTACCAAAATTAATTACCCGGACATAACTGAAGATAGAAAGCATATTCTGAAAATGTTAAAAAATAAGAATGACAACCTGGCCGAAAGAACTTCATTGGTGCAATCCCTTCCATTAGTGCCATCAGGGTAATGAATGCCCAGTTTTAGGTCTTCTAGTCTAGTACAAGGCTCAAATTCACCCCTATTATGTACAAATTGCAACGATATCAGTACCCAATTCTTCGTACTAAATCTACTTCCATTTTAGTTTTTTTAAATTCTAAACCTAATACTCAATATTCCAATTTGAAGAGCCAAATACAGGTATCCTACTAAATCAGAGTATATCAAATACTATTTTAGCTTTTTCCCGTGATTATGTCATACGAGGTACAGCCTTAGCAGTGAAACCAGTAACAAAAGTATCTTACCTAGGGCTTTCTGATACATCAGCATTTTGGGCACCACTTTCATGTGCTCTTGGACTTGAACCTAAACTTGGAGATCGGTGTTGCTCATCATCATCATCATCTAGTGCTTGCAGCACATACTGCTCATTGAAAGCAAATTGAATTATTCACAAGTAAATAAAGAAATTCAGTGTTCTCAGGTTTATTCAGGGGAGGAAGTAGGTGGAGGGGAAGGGGTTAGCACCCCCTATAAATTGGAATTTTTCAGTTTTGTCCATTAATAATTTTAATTTTTACAAAAATTATACTATTAGCACCTCTCATAAAATGAAATTACAAAACACTTATTTATCCAGTCCCCCTATCTCAATTTTTCTGGTTCCCCCCCTGGGTTTATTATGACTATTTTTTTTTATTGAAGGACCCTGGACTGGTATAATCAGTTGTACTACTAGCAATGGGCACTCATCGGAAATTGGTCTGGCATTTCACAGGGTTAACATAAATTTATTATGACTTATTCTAGTGGAACTTTAATTTGTTGGAGACACTTAGCAACACACCTCAGGAAAATTATCAATTAGTCCCTCTAAGATTTCAATATCAATTACATTAATTGTATATCAATTAGAGATCAATTAGCATTAATTAGTAGATATAGAAAATCATGTAACTAGGAAACTAGTTAGCCTATAAATAGTAATACCCTTGTACACCATGTAATTTTATAACAGAAATCAATTAAATATAAAATTATTTCTCTCATTCAGTTTGTACCATTTAACAACTGCTAGATAGTAATCATGTAATTAGGAATAAAGGGTTAATAAGAGGAAAAAAAATTGGCAGTGGACAAATTTCTGAGAGAGCTAGAATGAAAAATTGTTGATAAATATGTTTAAGCAACAAAAAATTACCTTCAGAAAACGTGCATGGAAAACGGGGCGTTTGTCAGGATCGTCACACTCAATTAGAATTTTACGGTGCAAAAGCACATCCTCTGCTCTATCAACATGCACATCCAATGCATAACTACCAATTAAAAAACGCAAGAACAAAACAAAAAATTAGTTTTATGCGTTACTGTTTGCCAGTTGCATATATCTCCCCTTTAAAGATTTCCAATTTATGCTCACTTCTTTGCATGAGAAAAAGATAAATTCAATGGAAATATCAAATCTCAAATCAAAAGAAGACAGTATACAAATATACCTTGGGATTGATCAGAAAACTAATTAAAAAGGGAAGGATATAATCGATCATAATTCTTGCTACAAAATGTGAATTTCAAATTCTATGAGGGCATATAAGTAAAAACTCGTCAGAATTGGATAAACCACGAAAATAGTTACTTCTTCTGGGCAATCAATCAACCAATCCAATCCACCTCAAGAGAATATATACTATCCAAAGAATAGGAGAACATCTCTTATCCAGTAATATGCAATCAACAGAACAAACCTGGCGGGAAGCCGATTGAAGTGTTCATCGAGCTGTTCTCTGAGACTGGGATTGGAGAGTGCCTCTTTGTTCCTGCTTTCGACTAGCCTCATATAGATCTCGTTTTTAATCTCGTGCAAGAAGTATAAACCGTGTAGCCCCTTGTTCACTGGAGGTGAGCTCTCTCCACTTCCCTCCTCCAATTCCTCCATACCTCAACTTTGAAATACGTATCTCTCTTTCTCTACTTTAGGAGAAGCATGTGATTACGAACGCCATGGCTGATGGAAGGAGAACAGAGAAAGAGATGTAAACGCTTCAAGGGTTTTTGTTTTTTATTTTTTTTATTTTTATTTTTGAGAGAGAGAGACAGACAGGGAGAGATGGTGTGAATAAAGGGTATCTTTGACGGTTAAGAGGAGAATCTTCGGCTGGGAAGCTTGGGCGTTTTAGAACAGCTGCTCTCTGTAGACTGTAGTATAGAGTATAGACTTCCTGGCAGTTTCTGTTAGGCCCTTCTATTTTAAAATATTAGCATATGTAAGTACTCTTTTCTGCCTAAAACTTTGATGAATGAACCTAAAATTTTCTCATAGGTTATGCTCCAGAAGGGGTTATGTGAGAAAAAGAGAAGAGAGCGGAGGCCGGGGAGACTGATTCTGACTGTATTTTTTTATGTACTTTAGAATATTAAATCGAAAGGAGAGCGGAGGTGAAGATGCTGTATAAATTCAGTGAATTTTGTCATCTTTAATCGAGGTGTAGATGAGGTAAAAAGTTTATGCGTCGTCTCCACCTCTCCTTTCTTTATTTTCCTTTGCATAGTTGAACACATCCTTGCTCCCATATGCACGCAAAGGGCATCGTGTGAAACAAGGAGAATTTTTTTCTATAGAAAAAAGAAAAAGAAAAATAGAGAGAGCACCTGTAATTTTTTATTTTGATTTTTTATTGGTACAAAGATTGGGTATTAATTTTATCAATCTAAAAAATCTAAAATTAAAGTCGGTGCTAATCCCACCAATCCTAACTCAATTGTTCTTTTTTCTATTAAAATATAAAAAGTTTTTAAACAAATATATGGAATCCTTCTAATATATCTAAAATTTAAGATACTTCATCTATTTTTCTAAAAACTTTTTATATTTTAACAAAGTAAAAACACAACTAGGTTAGGATCGGTAAAATTAGTACCAATTCTAAGTTTTGGATCGATAAAACTCTTACTGGTTCTTCTATCCATGAAATTTATTAGTACTCTTTTTGTTTTTCTCTCATCTTTTTAATATTTTCTATAGACAAAAAATTCTTGGAACAGGTATATCAAATTTGTTTATTCGTCATTGGATGAATCTTTATAGATAAAAAAAATCAATGCTAGATACAATATTTATTAGATATTGTATATTTTTTTTAATTAACACATTTGACAAATACATATAAGATATCCAGTAAAAGTAAGCAAGTTAAATTCAAATTACAATCGCTCCCGTTCATTCAATTGAATAGGAACTGTTAATATACAAATTCCAAAACAAACAAAAACAAAAAAAGGTCAGGCTTTGGGAAACCATAAAATTGTAAATAAGTATTATAACGAGGGTCAAATGGCATTTTGGAAAACCGGACTGGCGAAAGGGAGTAATGTTTGGTCGTCTGCGACACGTTCTTCCCTTACTGAGAAAACTGAACTGAGGCGCCATACTCAGCTTTCTCTTCAAAATCAGCTGTACACCACGAAACAGGATATCTTGCTTTTGTTGACACGTGGAATGGTAAGGATTTTGCTCTTATCTATCTACTCTGCCGAACTGAACCTTTTGCTTATTAATCCGTATTCAAAAATTCAGAAAAAGCATTGCCAATTTTCAATGCGGACCTAACGACCGGAAGTTTCTACAATTCTCCAGTGAGGTTGTAACTCCAGTCCCCAGTTTTCTTCCTTGCGGATTTAACATAAGATCTCCATTAAGTACTAACTGGAGATTAGACAGAGATTGTGGGGCCACCGCTGAAAGTTGGGTGACGACACTAACCATTCTGCTATAGCCTGGGTGCCTCAGTTTCCGGATTCTCTGTTGCAAAATTTGAAGTAAATATCCTATTAGTCCATTAAGGATGGGCTCCATGGGAATATTAAATAATTAGTTCGGAGGTCCTTTACATCAGAGACTTTGTACAGGGACTGAACCAGGGAGTATGTAACAGAGGATCAAAATGTGTTGCTCCAGGATTGCGGGAGGAGTTTCGGCGGGATGGTCTGAATAAATTAGGTACTAGTCATGCACCTCTTGTTGACCTGACTCACCATTTTTCAGAGATAACCCTGTAATTTCCTATTTTCGGAGTCATGCAGACTGCTCTCTAATTTCTGGTGAGATTGAGAGGACCGAAAGACAAAAGTGCTGTTGACAATTTAACAATAAGGTTTAATTTCGGAAGTTTTATATAACTAATACGAAAATATTCTGGTACTAATAAATGTCATTATCGGATAGATCTCAAAAATATGTCTAATGATTTATTGAATCAAAAAAAGATCCACCTTATTGAATTTCATATCTGACCTTACATTATCTTAATCTGAAATCTGATAAAATTTAATAAATAATATTATTCTAATAAATAAATGTATTTTGAGCATCCGAAGGCCATATATCATGTAGGTCCAAAGTATTTAATTTAAATTAGTCATATAAATTAAGTTTAATTAAAATTTATTATATTAATTTGTGTTTTTATAATGTATAATAATAATAATAATCATCATCATTCATATTACGTAGTGATTGCTGTTTCAAACCTTTTAATTAAAATATATGTTATATGATCCGAGTCCAATCTAAATCTTAGAATAATAAATATTACGTATTTGGATTATTATCTTTTATCAAACTTTTATTGAATAAAAAATTGTGTGAGGATCTTGTAAAATCTTAATGTGTTCACATTTGAATGAAAATAGCATCTGATCCGAATCTGAATCTGAATCTTTGACAAAATGACATCCCAACTTGTTGTTGACCATAACAAATCAATCTCCCGTGATGTACTCTTGCAAATTTCATGACAAGAATTTATTGCTTGAAAGATTATGTTTGCAAAAAAGCAGGATTTTTTTTAAAAACAATAATTAAAATAATTAAATTTAAATAAACAACATGATTGCAGCTAGATTTAGAAAAACCATCAAAACCGAATTGCCAATTCGGTCCGATCGCATTTTTTTCCTCCGGACCGAATTGGCAATTCGGTCCCCTCTCAATTTCACCGGTTGCGTAGCCAAAGCCATAGAAAATCCCACAATATGGCCGGACCGAATTGCCATTTCGGTCCAGGCTTTTTTTTTGCCAGACCGAAATGGCTACTCGGTCCCATTCTTTTATTTACTCTGCCCCCCTCCCTTCCCTTCTTCCTTCTTTCTTCTTCCCTTACCCGAGACTTCTTCCTCTTCTCCTACCCGAGACCAAACCAAACAAACCAAATTTTAACCCCCTCAAATCTTCGTAATTTTTTATTCTAATCACATATTTGAGTATAGTTTTGAGAGGAGAACAAGAAGAGCTTCAGATCTACAAGTTTCGTTAGGTATGTGGTTAAATTTTTTATTTGAAAAAAATATCCGAATTTTATAATTTTTTTCTAGAATTATTTAGTTTAGTTATAGAGTAAATTAGTTTTTTTGTAGTGTATTATAGTGTAATTTCATGTATTGTAGTGTGAATTTTTAATTTGAAAAAAAAATCCGAATTTTAATTTTTTTTGTAGAATTATTTAGTTTAGTTTGTATGTAGGGTAAATTAGTTTTTTTTAGTGTATTGTAATGTAAATTTAGTGTATTATAGTGTATTGTAGTGTAAATTAGTTTATTGTAGTGTAATTTAGTGTATTGTAGTGTATTTTAGTGTATTGTAGTGTAAATAAATTGTATAAATATTTAGTGTAAATAAATTGTATAAATAGTTAAAGTAATTAGAGTAATTTAGAGTAATTAGTGTAAATAAATTGTAAATAAATTTAGTATAAATATATTTAGTGTAAATAAATTTAAGTGTGAATAAATATTTAGTGTAAATAAATTGTATAAATTTTTAGTGCAAATAAATTTAGTGTGAATAAATATTTAGTGTAAATAAGTTGTATAAAAATTGTATAAATATTTTAGTGTAAATAAATTTTATAAATATTTAGAGTAATTTAGTGTATAAATTTATTGTATTTAGTGTTTAGTAATTGTATAATGATTTGGTTTGCATGTAGAGTAATCTTGGTCATAGTTTTTTTTTTAAATAAATGTAGAATAATTTAGTTTGTTTAGTGTAATTTAGGCTTTTTTTAGTATAATTTAACTAATTGTAGGTTTTTTTAATTTTGTATGTAGAGTAAATTAGCTAAATGAATTTTTGATTTGTTAACTAATTGGAGTTTTTTTATGTTGTAATTTTATTTATATTGTAGTGCAAAATGGCTGCTGAACAACCCTTGTTGCAATTGCCTATTGATCAACACAAGATATCGTTGATGAATACAATGGTATTTGTTTAATATCGGGTTGGATTTAAATTTCAAAATAAACTTAGAAGTCATGATTAATTTTTGTTCTTTACATTATTTTGCATGAAATTATCGTTCCAGCCTGTTCATTCACTGTGTCCTTCATTCACTGTGTCCTGGTCCTCGGCAAATGGGCGTTAATTACCAACCTCGGATGAAACAAGGTTTGGTGTATTTAGGCTTGTCCACGGCAAATGGGCGTTAATTCTTGTTCTGCATCATAAGCGCATGCCATGAATAGTTTTCCTTTGTACCTGCCGGATAGGTGTCCAGCATCTACACTTATAACTGGTCGGAGATATGGCAAGGATTGAATGCATGGACCGAAAGCCCATGCCACACGGGTGAAAATATGTTCGCCCAACTTTCTAGATGGTTCGTGCTCAATTCTGTATTTTGTACCTGGGTTAAACCTCTAGATTGCACCGAGCATAGAAGGCAGCAGTTCGTAAGCTTTTTCCCAAGAACCAAATAAATCGGCAATAGCCAGCTCCCTCCCTCTTCAAATCTTGTTGTATGAAGGCTGAACCGTTTTGTACTCCTGTCTAACTGCAATTCAACATGCTTTTATTGACATCTCCAGGTCCTCCTTGAGACCCGGTTTGATTATATCTGCAATCATCCTAGCAGTCATCTGACGACTGTCTGCTGTACTTGCAGTACTGTAACAATTGTGCGTGTATGGGTTTGTTGCAATTGTCCAATTGCCCATCTCTGTGGTTTTTGCGTATAACCTCCAAGGACACCCCTCCGCTATACATACAACCACATATCTGTTACGATTGCTCTGGGTTTGTTGTAATTCTAAGTTATTATCCATGGCAAATCCATTCAACTTCGATTTAAGATCAGCTTTGGATTCAAATATCTGTCCCACCGAAAATGGACCGTCGATTCTGGGTGGATGACCAAAAATGCTTCATTCTTGTACGGCATCGGCACATCGTCATGAAATGCCGAACAAGGATGCTGCAATCCCCGATTAATAAAAGGAATAGACGATTGCCACTCCTTTCTTACTTCTTTCATCCTAATCTGATCCTCAATTTCGGCCATATCATCTTCCCCGACAACGGGTCATCAGGGTCAGAGCTTATGTCTGAGCCAGTATCATTATTCAGCTGGTCAAAATAATCATGAAAATCAACGGGGCATATTTCGGTGGTTTCATCACAATTTATGGGTGAACCATTCACCGGTATGTCTCTGCTAGTTCCAGGTACACTACCCGGGTATGGGTCATAATTGGTCTGACTAACAACTGGTACTGACTCAACCACTAATTCAAGAAGTTTAAAATTCAATACCGGAGTGGCATTCTCAAGCACCATATGCCAGATCGTTTCGTGGTCTATGTTAAACAACTGGTATTTTTCTGCTGAGTAAGGTGGTGCTGTGTTCAAACGCGCGCTGATTGTCAGGTCGAACTGGTTAGGGAGCAAACGAATGCCAACATATATCTGTCTTCTTAGCTCATCAAGACTAGTTGAGTTAGTAACAGGAAATGTACAGGTCGGTGCGTCTGTAATTTCGCGTCTGTGGTACACATTTATTAATACTTGAGACATTTCCTGAACAAAAATTTTCACGATCAACCTTCGATAATTTTTAATTTTACAGCAAAAAATATGATCATAATTGAAAAAAAAAACTTACTACAATATTCAGACGAACGCTAGAGGCACAATGGAGGGGCCAATCTGTAATTTGGAAAACTGGAACTGTGCACAATGGAGAAGCACGAAGGTCTCGGGAAGAAGGAGCTCTCTGTCTCTGTCTCGCGAAAAAAATGATGTAGAGAAAAAATAATCCAGAGAGGAGAAGAGGGTATTGGATAGAAAATGGCCTGGGACCGAGATGGCAATTCGGTCCGGCCAAAAAATCCTCTGGACCGAGATGCCATCTCAGTCCAGAAGGACTACACGGACGGCTACACGGATATTCCGATTTGTTGTGAAATTGAGGGGGGACCGAATTGCCAATTCGGTCCGGAGGAAAAAAATGCGGTCGGACCGAATTGGCAATTCGGTTTTGATGGTTTTTCTAAATCTGGCCGCAATCATGTTGTTTATTTAAAATTGATTATTTTAATTATTGTTTTTAAAAAAAATCCAAAAAAGCATGGTAAGTTCGTGCAAATTGGTCCTGTCACTTTAAATCTTTCAAAAGAAAAGAAATGGTTGATTTATTGCTGATCCGGGTGAACAGTAAAAACAGTGCAACTAAATTCTGGACCATGTGAAACAGCAATTTTCAAAGTGGCTTAATAAATAGTAAAAAAATTCCAAAAAATATAAAATTTGGTCTCCAAGCAGATTTTAATATAGAGATCGCATCTAATGATTCGGATCGACCATTTGGACTTTCAAAACCCAAAAATAACTTGGTTGCACGAGAGGCATGGTGCAAACTTTTTAATATTAGCCACTCTCTCTCTCTCTCTCTCTATATATATATATATATATATATATATATATATATATATGTGTGTGTGTGTGTGTGTGTGTGTGTGTGTGTGTGTGTAGAGGAGGGCTCAAATGCCCCATTGTTTCATGTCCCAATTGTACCCAAACATCTTTACGTTCAATTTCAAAGTTCAAACAGACGATCCGAACCACTCAACATGATATCCACGTTAAAATATGATTAGAGACCAAATTTTATATTTTTTTTTGCAATTTTTTTACTATTTTTTAAGATAGGTACAAAATCATTGTTTTTAGATGGTCCACAATTTCCTGAAAAATAGTGATTTTGTATCTATCTTAAAAATAGTAAAAAATTTCCAAAAAATATAAAATTTGGCCTCCAATCATATTTTAACGTGGATATCATGTTGAGAGGTTCGGGTCGTCTATTTGAACTTTAAAATTAAAGATAAAGATGTTGAAGTATGATTGGGGCATGAAGCAATGAGGCATTTGAGCCCTCCTCATGTATGTATATGTGTGTGTGTATGTGTGTGTATGTGTATATATATATATATATATATATGAGGAGGGTTCAAATGCACCATGATTTTGTACTCCAATATGCTCCACATTCTTTATCTTCGTTTTCAAAGTCCGAACAGTCGATCCGAACCACTCAACATGATCTTCATAATAAAATATGCTTGGAGACCAAATTTTATATTTTTTAGAATTTTTTTACTATTTTTTTTAGATAGGTACAAAATTAGTGTTTTAAGGAGATTTTGGACCATCCGAAAAAGTGATATTGTACCTATCTAAAAAAATAGTAAAAAAATTCTAGAAAATATAAAATTTGGTCTCCAAACATATTTTATTATGAAGATCATGTTGAGCGGTTCGGATCGACTGTTCGGACTTTGAAAACGGAGATAAAGAATGTGGAATATATTGGAGCACAAAATCATGGTGCATTTGAACCCTCCTCACATGTATATGTATATGTGTATGGAGTAGAACTAGGGTGCTCTCGAGTTCACCAAGCCTTTGGTGAACTCAAGTCCAAAACTCATCGGATCGGCTTCAAACGACGAATCCGACCGTTGAAATCCGTCTACCTTACGAGTGATGCGTCTACATGCAAAAAATTTTAATTTTGAAATTAATTTT
Organism: Carex myosuroides; assembly: GCA_028015225.1. Classification (NCBI taxonomy): domain Eukaryota; kingdom Viridiplantae; phylum Streptophyta; class Magnoliopsida; order Poales; family Cyperaceae; genus Carex; species Carex myosuroides. The sequence goes on along the minus strand of CM051470.1, from coordinate 6,904,272 downwards.
GCATAGAGTCAAGTGGTCAAAAAACGTCAAAAAATGAATGCATTAAAATTAATTTATTAACCTTCTAATTTTGACCACTTGACTATATGCAAAATTAATTTCAAAATTTAAAATTTTTGCATGTAGACGCATCACTCGTAAGGTAGACGGATTTCAACGGTCGGATTCGTCGTTTGAAGCCGATCCGATGAGTTTTGGACTTGAGTTCACCAAGGACTTGGTGAACTCGAGAGCACCCTAGTTCTACTCTATGTGTATGTATGTATATGTATATGTGTATCTGATTTGTCAAGGTGGAAGTAGGTAGCAAGTTTGTGACTGTTTAATTATTTTTGCATATTTCTCTCCTTCATTCTTAATTTATTTTGCTTATTCCTATCTTTTAATAACTTGTCTATCTTTGACTTTTTATTTTAAGATACCTTTTTTTTTTATTTTGAAGATATTTTTTTATGTGGTCGTCGTTAGCTCTCTAATTTATTTTGATTTTATTGCTGTCAGTCCTTTACTTTATTATGATTTTAATATTTAAGAGACGGTTGAAACTTGTCTTATGTCATGAAATTTTTGTGGAGGTATAAAAACTATAGTAGTGGAAGCTTTATGTAAACATTTTATTTTCTCTTTCGCGTGGATGACCCGTCATTAAATTTTAGATAATATTTTATAATTTGTACAAATTTTAATATACAGCAATAGTCTTGAATAAAAATTTGAGAGGAGGTCAATACATTGCACCAAATTATTAGTTTATGAAAAATCAGTTTAAAAGTTTTATAACAATTTAAAATTAAGAAATTAGGAAAAGGCCAAATTAATAAAGTTTTTAGCATGTATTGTATAAACAAATAAAAGTTTTTACAGTTACCAATAATTATTATGAGATTAATTTTAACTTGCGATATAATAAAAATATTTGAATGTAGTATTGGCATTGAAAATTACTTTTATGTTATTTTAAATTACTAGCTCTATTTTGAATATTTGTTAAAATAAAATATATATACATATATAAAATAAATACACGTTAGAATCATCCTTAATCAAATGTAATACGAATCAAATTTTAGAGGTTGATCAATACATTATCCCAAATTAATAATGTAAAATCAGTTTAAAAGTTATAAAAATTGAAATTGAGTATTTAGAAGAAAAAAATGTTTAAAAGTTTTTAAGTTTTAACAGTTACCAATAACTATAATGAGACTAATTTTAACTTGTGATACAATTTGTCTTATATAAAAAATATTTAAATTTAGTGTTGTCGTTGAAAAATACATTTTTGTTCTTTAAAAATTACTAGTTATTTTTCTGGATATGTGTAAAATAAAATAATATATAAGAAATTAGATACGCTCTGGAATTATACTTAATCTAATGTACGAATCACATTTTGAATTAAATTAATACATAGCCATACTTTTCAACGCATGAACCACACATTTTATGGACACATGCATGAACCTAGCTAGCTTTTACATCATAGGTTGAGTTTAATTATCTTTGTACATCCAGAAAAATTTGGACCAACTCGCGTTAAAACAAAATAAAATTAATTAAAAAATAGCAACTAACACGCACTTGGATTAAACATCTAAGACATGTAAATTTGATTTATCTATATTTTAATTGAGGCAACTAAGAAGCACTTTCATTGTGACACCATCCAACCAATGAGAGAGGTATATGATGAGATAAGCACAAAGCTTTATCACTAAGCATTATTATTGCATTAAGCCATCTCTTTCCATGAATTAAATAATTATAAATGAAAGGTAGAGATAGGTTTGCTCCAAGCCAGAGTCAAGGTCATTATTGGAGCATGCATGTACATGTTGCTTAATTAATTATGGGGTGTAACAATATTTTACACTACATGTCCGAGACTTATCTGGTGGATTAATTGTTAATTATTTTTAGTTTAAGTAATTGGATTTGGAATAGGATTAGCACAGAGCTATTTGCCTATTTGCGGTCAGGTCAAACCCTCTCATACGAGAATTCGGATCCCCCTCAGGTGCAATAATTAAATCTAGACCGTCTTTTTAATTTGACACGAAGCTCAAAATTAATGGCCTCCCTATAGTTTTCATAGGCATCGAATTGAATTTAGCTCGGCTGGAATTAATCTCGACCTTTTCATTTATTATTGCACCCCTTAGGTATTTGAGGGACACACGATCTATTTATGCATAGATTAATTTTATATTATTTTCCATATCAGATCAGGACGAAGCTAAAATTTGAATATAAGGGGACAAATATCACACACACAAAGAATTATGCTATATCATTTTCTTTCTTTAATTAGTGGATTTTTATTGTTCAAATTAAATGAAGAAAGTAATGTATATCACAATAATATTAATTTAAGTTTATTTTTGTTGTAGACTTCGCATGATTAAATAGGGGTGGCTAATAAATGTCAAAATAAAAATACATAAGATCAAGATTTCAAAATTTAATAATTATAAGGATGATTTAGTCACCCACCCCCTTAATTATAGATCCGCCCCTATGACTAAATTTCATAAAGACTCATGGTGATTAGTTTTTCTTTGAATATACACGCAGATGATCACAGAGGCACTTGTTGTTTTGTTTTTTTAGGAAAGTATATTTACTTGAACTAAAATGACCAATCAATATCAAGCTCGGTTTGAAACGACTGTTGATGGATGTTAAACATTTTTCAAAGAAATGTTAAATCTATTTTATACTTCAGAACCAATATTGTAAAAAATGGTCTTAATGGCTGATTAAATGTTCGTTTAATCGTAAACAACAGTCAAATCGTTACGAATATAATAATTGGAGGTCTGTTTGCGGATTTTTCTGATTAATCGGTCAATTATTTCTGATTATTTCCGATTATTTCGTTTATTCCTGTTTAATCGTACGTTTATTTCCGTTTATTTTTGTTTTATTCCAGTGAATATTTATTTTCACATTGCTTTTTTTTCTGTGATTGTGTGTGATAATAAGTTTCATAAATCATGTATTGTAGTTTTATTTGTGTTTGGATATACATTCAATATTTTTTATATATGTTTTTTCTACTTACTTGGAGATTGATTAATTCTTCTGTTATTTATATACCATTTATTTTACTTACTAATATAATTTTTTCAATTAATGTGACATGTTCATATATGAAATTAAGTTTTTATAATAAACTAAATTTAGTGATTTTATGTTGGAATATTTCATTTTAATTTTCAAATAATATGCTATTAGTATTTCAAAAAACTTAATTCTCGAATTTTTTTTATAAATGTGTTACTTACACATGTAAATGTGTTGTTAAAAAGAATTAACAGAAGAATTAATTAATTTCAAAATAAGTAAGAAGAAAAAACATATATAATAATAGAATTAAGTTAAATTAAGTTTATTGGATAAGTTTGGTGAGTAAATTATTTTTAATAAATTATAAATATATACACATACTTTTAATGAAAACAATTAATCATTTGTATAGTTTCAATTAATTAACCGCATACTAGTTAATTACTCAATGATATCCTATCCGTTCGACGAGTGCATACCATTATTTATTTATAACACTGTTCCAAACTCAGCCACACACGCTCTCCTTACTGTCATTTCCTTTCTTACCTTAATTTATAGAGATGCGGCTATTATATAAATTTTTACACAAATATGTACGTATCTGAATTAGTATAAATATCTAAGTACGCAAGTCTGAATACTGGCATGTGTATCTGAACTTTGACTTCTTTTCTGCTTTTCACGAGTTAATCAAACTCGAGAGCTCAGAAATTTTGTATATCACGAGTTAATTTCTATAATGTAAAATATACATGAGAATTTAATTGCACATTAGACATTTTCACAGAATATGTATATAGAAAAGAACTCGTGAAATACAAAAAGCGACGACAAAGTGAAACGGGCGAAAAGAGATGCATTAAAGGGTTCTGGGCCAAGTGAAACAATTATGGGCTGAAAATTTTATGAGCCTTAGCTTAATCTATTTTTGACAATTGGAGCCCAGCAACTCGTGTGGGTTCCATGGGACGACGATCGTCGATCTATTTCTAATTTTCTATGCATGCATTAAATGAAGCTATTTAAATTATTCTTATTGTTAGTTAAAATATATATTCTAAAAGCTCATATTCCTCTCCCTGATAGCAAACTGTAGAGAGAGAATGTGTAAGTGTGAGGGAAAAGACATATCTCCAAGGGCTGCTGATCCTTAATTTGCACAAACTAGAGGAAAAGTCAAGTCTGAAGGGATCAAAAGCATATTGATCGCTATCACCACTACTACAAAAACACTAATCATGTTTCTAAACAAATCCAATTATCCAAAACAGTCATAATTGTAATTATGATCACCTTTCTATAAAAAGTCATCTCTCTTTCTCAGCACGCATAAATGAAATGCCTAAATTTGCAACGAGGGTTCGATCAATGCCGCTTTTTAATACCTCCATTTTTCAAATACTTGTTAATAAAATTCAAACTATGAAACAAAAAAAAAAAACATCAAATGTGATAGATATATCACCACTAACTCATACATGGAACCGAGAAAATTCCAAAAAATAGTGTGTAAAAGGAGGTATGTGCGCAAAAATACGCTGAACCATACACACTTGATCATTATTTAAAATGAAACCATGTACGTCTAGCATGTATTTGTACACAATATTTTATTAATAAACCATTACTAATAAACACAATTATAAACTGCTAAAAAATCATACACGATTCTAAAGAATAAACCGTGTACAAAGGGTAACATACACGGTTAATATAAAGCAACCGTGTATGATTCAAGAGAATAATACTTGGTTCCATTGCAAGAAATGTGTATATATTCTTGCCAACATACACGACCGTGTAAATATAATGTTTTAGCGTCTTTTTTTTATCTGACAAGATTCTCTTGTAGTAACTTTGTAGGTAAAGTGTACATACACACGGTTCCACAAACAATTTTATTGACACTTTCATACATGATACGCATGGACACGGTTGCGGAGCCGTATGTGGACATTAACATTTTTAACTGTGTATAATCACCTTTTATATAGTAGTGAATAATCAAGTGTAAATTATACAATAGTCAATTAGTTTGCATAATTCAATAACAAACTATGTATTGTAGGAGTGATTGGGACAATGAGTTCGTAAGTTTTAAAGATCGAATATACATTTTACAATAACAAACTATGTATTTTTTAAATTAATCTGCCTCGATTTGCAACATTATAAATAAAAGAGAGGAAAGGAGATAAAAGAAATCATGTGAAGGAATCATGTTATTTCATGCCGACATTTTTATTAATATCCAAAGTTTAATATAAATTATTAATTATGCCCGAATTCCGAAACTTTTGCTAAAAATACCCAAGCCGGCCAGAAAATGGCCGGCTTAGGTACCAGAGTAAACCGGGCATTTTCTGGCCGGCTTACTTCATTTTTTTTTTTTTTAGAGAGACACTATGAAGATCAAAATATTGAAATCTAACTCTGAAAATTTGAAATTTTTGTTTAAATTATTTGTTATATTACTTCTTTGAGGAGGAATCAAGTTACAACAATCATTTTTTTCATTTTCAAAGTCCAAATCGTCGATCCAAACCGTTCAACATGATCTCCACAATAAACTGTGCTTCCAGATCAAATTTTACATTTTTTTTGAATTTCTTTACTATTTATTAAGTATTTTACAAAAAATAGTCATATTCAGATAATTTTTTTTTTTTTTAGAGAGAGACACTATGAAGATCAAAATATTGAAATCTAACTCTGAAAATTTGAAATTTTTGTTTAAATTATTTGTTATATTACTTCTTTTGATGTATAATTAGCATATTTATACTAAAATACTATAGATTAATTGAAATTATGCTAAATAACACTAAATTATGTTAAATTACGCTAAATTACATTAAATTACGCTAAAATACGGTAAATTACGCTAAATTACAAATGAATAGGGACGATATCTTCATTGAAAAGGCGAAAAACGATGATGAAACTCCAAACGGTCATAAAACGGCGCTCGAGTGTCCGATTTCAGCAAATCACCACTTTTCGAAAAGCTTGCGAAAATGCGCATGCGTCCGTGCCAGCAATGCTGGATTCCGAAATTCAGAATCGCGAAAAAACAAAGGGAAGAGTTTCAAAACTTGAGTTGAAGTTTCCGATTAAGATTTTCATTTCTATCATTCAATCCAAGTAGCTCAGTAAATTATTAACATAATGAACTTGCAGATTACAAATTTTTACTATTTTTGGAATTTTTTTACTATTTTTTATGATTCATGAATGATGAGCAAAATCAGTCTACTATAGCGTAATTTTGTGTAGTTTAGTATTTTTTTTACCGTATTTCAACATAATTAGCGAAGTTATTGTAATTTAACGTAATTTAGTATAATTGAACATAATTTATTGTAATATAGTGTAATTCAACATAATTTCAAGTAATCTAACATATTTTAGTATAAATATGCTAATTATACATCAAAAGAAGTAATATAACAAATAATTTAAACAAAAATTTCAAATTTTCAGAGTTAGGTTTCAATATTTTGATCTTCATAGTGTCTCTCTCTAAAAAAAAAAAAATGGAGTAAGCCGGCCAGAAAATGGCCGATTTAGTTTGGTACCTAAGCCGGCCATTTTCTGGCCGGCTTGGGTATTTTTAGCAAAAGTTTCAGAATGCGGGCATAATTAATAATTTGTATTAAACTTTGGATATTAATATAAATGTCGGTATTTCATGCCCATAAGGATTGCCTAATTAAAGAAATAAATAGTCTCAGAGCATCAATACACATTCCCCATTTTAGGAAAGTGGACAACGTGCTGTGGCCCCATCGTGCTAGCTTTGAAAGTAACTCGATCTGCATGCGTATATAATATATGATTGACTTAGCTTTTTATTTATTTAATTTCATTTTTCTGGAGTCTACTACCGAATAAAGATGATCATTTGATATAGGACCACACCACAAGTGCAATCAATTGTTTCGTTACTTGTTCTAACGCAGTAATTAACAAGGAGAGCACTGTAAATTTTTGAATATCAAGTATTGAGAGAGGTTCTATGAGCTCTGAGTATATTCGGTATTTTATTTTTTTATTTATTTGAATTACAGAGATGATCTCTGGTGCATATATACACCTCTAAGTTCTATTGTACCGTTGGTACCTATGAGTTGGTACCAACGGTAACTTCCTATTCCTATTCTATGACATAACCTCTATTATTTCCTTATTTACAATTTTGTCCTTTTTCTATTTTAGTCCTCTAACTTTCTTTATTCTCAACACTCCCCCTCAAGCTAGGATTATAAATATCGGTTAATCCAAGCTTGTTCGTTATATCTTCAAATGTTCTCGGAATGAGACCTTTGGTGAAGATATCGGCTAATTGGTCTTGGCTCTTTACGTAGGGAGTTTCAATTTCCTTGGCTTGAACTTTTTCTCGTATAAAATGGCAATCAACTTCGATATGCTTCGTTCTCTCATGAAATACCGCATTCGAGGCAATATGCCTTGCCGCATTGTTGTCGCAAAACATCTTCATTGGTTTATCAATTTCGAAATTCAATTCTTCTAGTAGTTGTTTTATCCAAGTGAGCTCACTTGCGGTAGATGTCATGGCACGATATTCCGCTTCCGCACTTGATCGCGCCACGACATTTTGCTTCTTGCTTTTCCATGTGACTAAGTTTCCGCCTACAAATGTGCAATAACCGGTTGTTGATTTTCTATCGAAACTCCCGGCCCAATCTGCATCGGAATAGCCACACACTTCGTTAGATTTATTGTTTTTCATCCATATACCCTTTCCGGGTGATTTCTTTAGATATCTCAAAATTCTATCTATTGCATCTAAATGTGGCTTTCTTGGTGAGTGCATAAATTTACTAATTTGACTCACGGCATATGAAATATCCGGTCTAGTTACCGTTAAATAAATTAATTTTCCTACAAGTCGTTGGAATTGGTTAATATCTTCCAACAATTCTCCATCTTCGGTATTTAATTTACAATTACTATCTATAGGTGTTGAAGCCGGTTTTGACCATAATTTACCCGTTTCTTTTAAAAGGTCAATAGTATATTTTCGTTGTGAAATAAATAATTCCTTGGTTGAGTGAGTTATTTCAATTCCTAAAAAATATTTAAGTTTACCGAGGTCTTTTATTTCGAATTTTTCTTTTAAATATCTTTTCACAATGTCAATTTTCTCATGATTATTTCCGGTTATGATTATGTCATCAACATAAACAAGAACTATGGTAGTATCATTATTTTCATGTTTAGAAAATAAAGATGTATCGGATTGGCTTACTTTAAAACCGCAAAAACTTAAATATTGAGATAATTTGCCATACCACGCCCTTGGAGATTGCTTAAGTCCGTAGATCGATTTTTTTAACCTACAAACAAGGTTAGTATTGTTTTCTTTTACATGACCCGGTGGGAGGGTCATATAAACCTCTTCTTCAAGTGTTCCTTGAAGGAATGCATTTTTAACATTCATTTGATGTAAATTCCAACCGTTGTTTACCGCTATGGAAAGTAGAATTCTTATGGTATTCATCTTTGCTACCGGAGCAAAGGTTTCTTGGTAATCAATACCGTATGTTTGGGTATACCCTTTGGCAACTAGCCGGGCCTTATACCTTTCTATGGACCCATCGCTTTGGTATTTTATTTTATAAACCCATTTGCATCCTACGGGTTTTTTGTCTTTTGGCAACGGTACGATGGTCCATGTACTATTTTTTCTAAGGCTTGAAGTTCCTCTTTCATAGCCTTGTACCACACCGGTTGGCTTATGGCTTCCTCAAAAAATCTTGGTTCTTCTATTTTCGAAATTGAACTAAGAAAAACACTATAATTTTTTGAAATGTTTTTGTATGAAATATAATCTTGAATTGGATATTGAACCTTATAGGTTACGAAGTCTCGTAACCTTGTAGACGGTTGAGAATGACGTGTTGACCGCCTTACCGGAACCTCTTCTTCCATATTTCCATCCTCTTCAATGTTCTCATTCTCTTCTTCTTCGGTTTCACTTTGGGAAGTATTGTTATTTTCTTCTTCACTCTCCCTTTCTTCATTTCCTACAATTCTTTGCTCCTCACAAAATTTATTAGTACTCATAGGAATAATAAAATCATGCATATTTGCATGATTTAAATTCTCATTTTTATTTTCTTTGAAATATGGCTCATTTTCAAGAAATGTTACATCTCTTGAAATGTACAATTTTTGGTTTATAGGATCATAACATTTATAACCCTTTTTATGGTATGAATATCCTAAAAAAATAGTTTTAATAGAGGTATAGTCTAATTTATCTCGTTTATTTTGATGTACATAACATGTACATCCAAATACTCTTAAATGGTTAAAAAATATTTTTCTTTGATAAATAACTTCTAATGGACTTTTTTTGTTTAAAATAACACTTGGTAACCTATTTATCAAATACGTTGCGGTGAGAATGGCATCCGACCAATAGATTTTTGGAACATTGGTTTGAAACATAAGTGATCTTGTTACTTCAAGCAAATGGCGATTTTTCCTTTCGGAAACACCGTTTTGTTGTGGGGTATAAACACACGTAGTTTGGTGTTTAATTCCTTTTTGTTTCAAAAAATTTGAAAAATTTTGATTTACATATTCCGTTCCATTATCGGTTCTAAGAATTTTAATTGTTGTATTATATTGATTTTCTACTAAGTTAGAAAATTCTTGAAAGTGAGAAAAAACTTCACTTTTATTTTTTAGTAAATATAGAGATGTTAATCGTGAAAAATCATCTATAAAAGTAACGAAATATTTAAAACCATTATAGGAATCTATGGGAGCGGGTCCCCAAACATCGGAATGAACAAGTTCAAATATTTTACTACTTTTTGAATTTGAAATTACAAAGGGAAGTCTATTATGCTTTGCTAATTTGCATACTCCACAATTACTACAATCTAAATTTGAAAAATCAAAAATACATTTTAAAATCCTATCGGAGGGATGCCCAATTCTTTTATGCCATAAACTCCCCATGTCTTGCATTTTTGTGTGGTAGTTGAGTTTTTGGCTTTTCAAAAAATATAGTCCATTTTGGAAAACTCCTTCATCAATCATCCTCTTGGATGCTATATCCTGAAAAAGTACATTTTTTGAAGAAAATATAATTTCGCAATTTATTTCTTTAGAAATTTTTCCTATTGATAATAAATTTGAGGTGCAATTTTTTACATGTAAGACATTTTTAAATTCTTTCATAAATAAATTGATTGAACCATAACCACAAATTTCCATTTTTTCTCCATTTGCAACATACACAAATTCTTGGCCTTTGCTTTTTTTGTAATTATACAACATTTTTATATTTCCGGTCATGTGATCGGTTGCACCGGAATTTAAAATCCATACCAAATTATTTTTGGAATATTCTAAATTTAGATTTCCTAAATTTGTACATATTTTTTTGTATTATTTCATTTTTTTCGGGCTCAGATCTGTCTGGGCTTTCATTCAACCTTTTTGTTGGTATAACATACAATTTCTGGTTTGGACTGGGTTGTATTTTGTTGTTATAAGATTTTAAATTCAATTGGGCTTTAGAGAAACCTGTTTTGGGCTGTAGTAGCCCATTGAGCTGTGAGAGGAGGGCCTTTATATCCTCTTGGGTAGAACCGGATCCAGCAGCAGCAGCAGCTCTGATATTTTTCTTTCCGGGTCCAGAGGCAGACCCGTTAGTTCCGATATTTTTCTCTCTTCCTTCTTCTTGCGCCGCTCCAACGAAGGAGAGCTTCTTCTCCCCCTGACCACTGCCGCTGCCGCCTTTCTCCTTCCACCATTTTGGTCTTAGCTCCGGGTGGAGAAACCAGCATTTGGTCTTCTCGTGTCCCTCTTTCTTGCAGTGTTCGCACCGTTTGCCATTTCCCCCTTTTTCTTGAAAGCTAGGGTTTGCTCGGAAATTAAAGTTTGGTCGAATCGAGGCCATGGCGAGATTCTCAGGCTTTTCTTGCACGGCTGAGGTACCGGCCATGACGAGGCGTCTCGATTCCTCGCCTTGAAGAAGGGACATTGCGTCGTCAAGGTTCGGAAGTTCAGCCGATAGCAGAATTTGGGCTCGGATTTGTTCGTTTGATTCATCCAGCCCTGCTAGAAATTGGTACACTCGTTCTTGTTCTCTTTCTTTGATGATTTGAGGATCCGAGGTTTTGACGAGATAGAGGTTCAATTCCTCCCATTTTCGTTTTAATTCGCCTATGTATTCAATGAGGGTTCTGTTTTTTTGAGAGGATTGATGGATTTCTTTTTTGAGATGATATATGTGGGCATGGCTGCTTTTTTTGCTAAAATGTTTGTTAATGGCATCCCACATCTCTTTTGCGGTATCGGTATAAAGAAAGAGATCAATCATGTTGGGTTCTATGGATTGAATCAGTGAGTTCATGGCTTTGAGATCTGATTTTTTCCAATTTTTGTATTCGGCATTGGCTTTCTCCTTATCTGGCATTTTTGCATCACCAGTGACATTTTCGTATAAATCTCTTTCATTGAGTGAGAGAACCGCAGCTCTGGCCCATGATTGAAAGTTTCGATCGTTGAGCAAGTGGTGGTTAGGCGGGACGACGGCACTGAGCTGCTGTTGTTTGTTACCTCTGCCATGTTGGATTCACGATCTCAATCGCAACTTGTTCGTTGATTGAATTTTCTGAGGCCCTATGAGCAAAGCTCTGATACCATGTAAATTTTTGAATATCAAGTATTGAGAGAGGTTCTATGAGCTCTGAGTATATTCGGTATTTTATTTTTTTATTTATTTGAATTACAGAGATGATCTCTGGTGCATATATACACCTCTAAGTTCTATTGTACCGTTGGTACCTATGAGTTGGTACCAACGGTAACTTCCTATTCCTATTCTATGACATAACCTCTATTATTTCCTTATTTACAATTTTGTCCTTTTTCTATTTTAGTCCTCTAACTTTCTTTATTCTCAACAAGCACAATAATTTGAACTGGTACATTCTTGCCTCTATTTTACTTTAAGCAAAAATGGTGATATGTATTACTGTATATGTAAAATTTCTAATGCCCTACATCATAAATATCAAGCCTCTATATTTTTTTTTTTGTTGAAGCACTAATTAAATAGTAGTACATATATAGGTGATAAAAGAAAAAAGGAAATCACTTGATACTATTTTATTTTGTCAATGTTGTTAAATCAAAGCTTACATTTATAATCAAACATCGTGGACATGATTTATGTACATTATTATTCACATGTTATAAGACATGACTGAAACTTCATGTTCCAAATTAGCGGTCCTTGATGCATTAAAAAATAATTAATACATAAATTTTATGAAATTTAATTATTAGATTATCTGTTTCTAATAATGCCTACACATTTACTTACTAATTTTGAATGTCATTTGAACATTTTTTTTTAAAACATTCATTCAAAATTGTCATAATAAACCTTGTCAAGTGATGCAAAATAAGGTAACAACAGCCAAATTCTAGGTTTTGAGATTTAAAATGCAAAATGACAATAAGATGAAAAATAAATGGAATTCATTTAATCGCCTTCCAGGCTTCCATTCTTGATAATAAAATATTGAAGTTACTTTCAAATCCTCTATTCTCAAAAATCGCTCAATTATTTTTTGACCAACTTTGGAGAAGGGTGACTACACAAAATTATATAATCAATTATAAATTATAAATCCATTTCTGAATGACCATTTGATAAATCAAAAGTGCATGATATAATTCGAGTGTGACATTCTTTATGTTCCTAGCTAGGGTCCCAATTCTTCCCTAGATTAACCCAGACGATACATTAATTTAAATGTATTGCAATATCTATCCCTGTTACAGTATTTATTGTAATTCTATCTATCTACTTATCTATCTTTGTGGAATAATTAAAATCGTCTGTCGTGCTATTACTAGTGAATTGGTACAGGTAGAAATTTGTTGGCACGATTATACTTCATATATTCATACTTGCAATTAACATACCTCGGTAAGTGAGCAAATAAAATGGAGAAACGAGCATGGAATACAAAAATTAGAAGTCATGAGAGCTTTAGAGCAGTGAGATTGGAGAGAAGAGACGAACCACGAGACTTTTGGCTAAAACCCTAAAATCTACACGTTGAGAAATTAATTATCGGAGAAGGGTCCTCTAGCTCGTTAATGGGCCGAGCTATGCCCTAGCTCAGCTTGTTAATTCCCGACCGAGCTATTGGCGAGCTAGCTCGCTAACAGCTCGGTCCACTATCGAGCGGGCTGTCACGAGCCTAAGAGAAAAGAAGATGAGATGGTAGGAGAAAAAGGTTCAGAAACGAGTCACGAACGATCCACGAGTTACGAGTTTTTTGCCAGCTCTACGTACAAAGATTGATTCTATACGTTCAGTGCTTGCAGAAGTAATTCCCCTCTATGGAGAGACTTGAGAGAAATAAAACAAAATAATAGATAATTAAGAGAGACTTGATTTCATTCAACACAAAACCATCTGTTACTGTGGATCGGAATTTTTATAATAATGAGCTAATTAATATAATTAACTAACTAATAGAAGAAAATTAAGAGAAAATAACATAATTCAATTTAATGACAGTTTTCCTCAGGTTTTGTTTTATTCTACTTGTCATTCTTCTCCATTTAATGTCTTCATGCATCCCGTGTCAAGTTAATGCATGCATAGAAATCTGTATTATAAATAATGTATGCGTTCATTGGACGGATATGATACTGTTAAGCTATTAATAAAAAATAATCTGCTAATTAGTCGAAAAAATTTATGACAGTTTAATTACCACCAACGACTAATCAGATTATTGTTTTTACAGCACTGATAGAAATAGATCGTCGTGCCATTGAACCCACACGAGTTCAGGTTACAGGGCTGCATGTTTTTTATTATCTATTTGCTGGGCTCGAATTGTCAAAAATAGATTAAGCTAAGGCCCATTCTTCAGCGTTACCTTATCATTTATTCAGCCCATAATTGTTTCACTTGGCCCAGAACCCTTTAATGCATCTCTTTTCGCCCATATGAGAGGGTTTGACCTGACCGCAAATAGTTCCGTGCTAATCCTATTCATATCTTATTACTTAAACTAATAAAGAATTAAAAATCTATATGCAGGTAAGTCTCAGACATGTAGTGTCAAATATTGTTACACCCCTTAATTAATTAAGCAACATGCTCCAATAATGACCTTGAATCTGGCTTGGTGCAAACCTAGCTATACCTTTCATTTATTATTATTATTTAATTCATTGAAAGAGATTGCTTAATGCAATTAATAATGCTTAGTGATAAAGCTTTATGCTTATCTCATCATAAACCTCTCTCATTGGTTGGATGGTGTCACAATTTGCACCAATTAATTAAAGGAATTGCTGATTAGTTTTCACCTTTTCTTGTCGGAATGAAAGTGCTTCTTAATTAGTTGCCTCAATTAAAATAAATCAATCAAATATACAGTCTATCCAAGTGCGTGTTAGTTGCTTATTTTATTGATTTTATTTTATTTTAACGCGAGTTGGTACAAAATTTCTGGATGTAAAAACATAACTAAACTCAACCTATATATGATGTAAATAACTTTGATCATGATCATGATAACTTCACAGCCGTGCAACCTGAAGTGGTTTTGGACAGAAAATAACTTCACTTGGTATAATATGTAGTATTTTACTTCCCCTCGCGTAATCTTGAGCAGAGTCTAAGAATTTTGGATTCATTCATCAAGGTTTTGGATAGAAAAAAGTACCTATAGAAGCTAATATTTTAAAAAACCAGGGTCTAACTTAGTAACCTACACACAACAAATATTGGTTAAGTGAGATAGATGATACATGATTTTCAAAAAAGAAAAAAAAAAGATAGATGATACATACCGTTCGCCTTCTTTTTCCCTTTAAATATTTACACCAGCGCATCTATAAGTACTACACTTATGCCAGCGTGCAATCAACAGTTTCAACACTCAATACAAGTCTACAAAAAGGCTGAACTCTTGGGTAAATTTTGCTCTTTTTCTCATTTTACACGTTGTAGTTGTCCTTGTAAATTACCCATACCAACATCCTTTCATCCTTCAAATACACAATCAGAGTCCCCTCAGCAAACAAAATTCAATAGCCCTCGTTGCAGCACAAAATGTCCCATTAAAATATGTCCTTGTCTTAAACCCAGAACATCTGTTGATCACCTGCTTTGCAAGCTTGCAAGTGGCACTGTGATTAAAGAACTAAAGGAGATGTATTGCAAGTCAAAGACTGATCAACAATGCATGACTGCATTAGATATGGCAAGGAGGATATGTGCTCATTTAACTGGAAAACATGATAGGAATGATATTTTTCTCTGTATAGTTGTGGAGATCATTCTCGATTATTATACGACTGTCGAACATTCAAATGGTGAACAATACCCACTTAATTGATGTCGGAAGAAATAGTAGTAATTTTTTTATAAAGATCAGATCTCAAGCCACTCAACTGTTGTAATATCTACAAAGAATCTTCATTGAGTTTCGAACCTACAACTGTTGTAATATCCACAAATTACTACAAGCACCATAGAAAGTTTCTATGGTGCTTGTAGTAATTTGTTTTTCCTTTTTTTGTAAGATGGTATCCGCTTTTAGTATTTTTTTTTTCCTTTTAGTAGCATCACGTGCATCTAATTCATCGGATGTAATATATACTTTTCAATATCAGATAGGCTAAGGTGTTTTATAAAATAACACTGCAACACTGTAAGGGGCTTTACTGGTACGTCTTAGTTCAAATCATTGCTAGCCTCAACACTTGCTCTGGTCTTCAATACCAGCAATATCCATAATTACATATTATTTAGGAAAAATTATTTCCTAAATAAGCTAATGGCACAACATGGCCAAGTACATCGATCAAAAGATAAAGTGTTCTAGAGCTAAAAGCAGAAATAGGCAAAAAAGGCCCTTCAACTAAGACAAAATCACAAAAGGTTGATAAATCTAAGGCTATTCATCTTTATGTTGCAAAAACAATCCTCAGATCATAGCAAATAAGAGAAGTGCCAGTTCTTCATTTCTTCCTCCACACCCAGGGCCAGGGGTTAGGGTCAGTCACTGGTCCTGTGGTGTCCCATTTACCAGCAACGCCCCTGTATAAATCTGAGTTGATAAAGATGTGATATCATGGGACATTTAAATCTTAATTCTGCAAATAAGCTTTCATAAGTAAAGAGACAATTGAACACCTATTTTTCTTAAAGATGTAGGGGTTTGCAAAAACATAAAGCATTTCTATTAAGCCAAACTATCCACAATACTTGTACTGCTCCCCTTATCATTTCCAAAAGTAATATATTTTTTAAAGCTTATTAGCATCTATATATCAAAGATCATCTAATGTAGTACAATCAAAGAAGTCGTCTTAAGATAAATCCCACAAAAAAATAAATGCATCTTACCATTTAATAAAAGTTAACAAATTGAACCCATCCTGCTGATTACACAGAAATAGATCAATTTGACCATATTTTAAACGAGAACTCGAAAAAAAAAGGCAAAAAGGATATGAATTAGAATATCATCAATTACCATAGTAAAAACGAAAAGAATTTTAAAACTCAAATCCTCCATTACTGTCTCATTTCCAAATCTTTTCTCCATGGATAGTGAAATAATTAACATTTTCCTTTATATAAATGTGCGAACTTGAATGAGAAAAAACCCATAGCCAGCTTCTCTTAAACATTAGGCACAATATGATGAGCAATCCGTAAAGTTTTGTTTTAACATTTTACTGTAGTTAACAAGTACATTAACTTGTGCCTTAAAATGACACTGCAACTAATATGACTGTTTAAGCATAACATATAACTTGTATTCATATAGATTTGTTTACTAGTTCTGCTTAACTTGAGCATTGGTAAGTTTCGTGTTTTGAATGTTCTTTTAGATCAAATTGAAGCATTACATATTTAAAGACTTATAAAGCTATTTTGTCTAGAAATATTTGGTGATGAATGGAGTCATCAGAAAGAGTACCAGTTTTTATTTATCCAAACGAAAATTAAAAGGCAATAATACGAACTAAGAGTAAAAGCTAGGTGCGCTCATGCTCATCAAAATGAGTTCATAAGCTTAGCTTAAAAAACCACCGAATTGACTTGAAAAAATATCAAATTTAAACTGTTAATTTTGAATAACTTCATAAATCAAGTTATTTCATTCTAAACTTTTTATTACTCAACATTGTTTTGCATAAGATAAAGCATGTGAGAATTGGTAAGAAAAAAATTGAGAACACCAAAACAATTTATTTCTCAACCTCTTGATATAATACAAAACAAACACATACAAATTTAGACTGTTAATATCTGACTGGTGAAATAGATCAAGAGCAATAATTTGAAATCATTATTTGAAAACAATCCAATAACATTTTAAGACCACCTCACAGTCTCTGAAAATTATAAACAATTAAAACTGAAAAAGTATCAGGCCATCAATTGAAGCACAGACAGCTAAAGCACAGAAAAATTACAACATAATCGGAAAGGTCACATACAAAACTTAAGAAAATACTTATCCGAAAAAGTAAGAAGACACATTATAACGGTTACAGATACATACCATTGTGCTGTGTAGGTCAATAGAGAACAAATACATACCAATAATAAACTTAAATCATTTAAAAGAGGCAAATGAAATTTGGTAAATAAATTCGAGCATTACATCATCTGATTGCGACAAATTCTTTGATCTGACGAATAAGCATCTTCATGCACTTGCCTTTTAAATCTAATAAACTCCCAATGTGTACATTACTGCATAAGAAAAAACATTGAAGAAATTAGTGTCAAAAAAATGGCTAGGACTCAACTAATGAGATAACCATTAGTCGCCATCAAATATTGACATCATCTAATGACCTTTGCATAATACTTTAGTAGGAAACAATGGCTTGGAGCAGAGTGTACAAGTATACAAAGTAACTTTAACCAAAAGAAAATCGACATTTTGTGCAAAGATTCTACTTTTAGACATCACAAATATGTCCTCCCAAAAAAAATACAAAACTAAAGAGAAGCACTAGCCTCTAAAGTGCGCTTGAATGAAGTGCATAATATTATCTTACAATTAATACTGTCCAGCTTTTCTGGAATTGTATTTTAAAGTTGGCTTCTCCCTATTTTACTCATTATTGTGCATATTTAACATGGTTGCTTCAATATCAGATGCTTTTCAGACTATAAATAAGCGCACTCAATTTTGAAGAATCATTTCTTCTGAAAATTATTTCCTCAAAATGAACAAGGTTGCAATAAAATTGTGACAATAAATAAAAAAAGGAATGGAGATAATATGACAGATCCTTGGTTGTGAAGGTGAGTTTTCTGACCTATGAAATATCTGACTTTTTAAGTACAAAGCATGGTCAGAAGAACAAAAAAATATATAGAAATTACTAATTAAATCTATGCATAGATAGATTTGGTCCTTCGTGATTTGGTCACCAAATTGATAAACAAAGCATATTCCTTGCATCTACACAAAGTAATAAACTCAAAATATATACTAAAATCCCATGAAATAAAACTATTGGGCCATCATAAAACCAACAGTTAAGCATAATGCTGTTGGGCTTATTGATGCTATTTTTTTCCTTTTTTAAAAAAAAAAAAAAAAAGAAGGCTTAATTGCCGTAATTTTCCATAGAAACTCAACCAAAACTGACAGCAAGTTTAACAATAAAAGAAAAAAAAGATCTCAAAATCTAAAACATATAGCAGATGACACTATAGTATATACGCCTTAAATTAGTGGCAATATAAGGGAATGATAATCAGATATAAAGTGATTTGATTGTTAGGTTTAAACATCTCAAGTCAGATCAAACAAACATAAACTTCAGCTACAGAATTACACAATCATTACTTCGTTCTTAAATTTGAACTATTATGTTATATGCACTCCTAAACCTGGCAAAAACATGTAGAAGTGTAAACTCTCAGTAAATTGAGAAAAGAGTAGTTAATCTCCTCCTTTCCCAAGAAGAAGCAAAAGATCATGTTGCTCAATTTACTCCTTAGTACAAAGCAAGGATCTATTGTAGAACTAAGTTGAAGTATTCCCATAATAATAAGGGGAAGTTTCATGTATAACCCTCAAAACCTTTGAAATTATGTATTTCCCCCCTCTAAAATTCATAATATCATACTTACCGATCTAAACTTCAAACACTCACAAATTTACCCTTACTGTTTTTTTCTGTTAAAATTCATTTTAAATTTAAAAAGTAACTATGTTACCTTTATTAAGAAAATTAAAAAAAATGTAGCGTGTTTCAGAAAAATGCTGTTCTTCTAATTGGTCAGTTTTCGAGGGCAAATGGGTCATTTCGCTACTTCTGACACATACAGAATGGAAGGGGGGGAATTTGTTTCCTCGATGATCTGCTACGGAGATTATGAAAGGGAATGGAGCTACTGATACTTTTGAGATTGGACAATATTATCCTTGGTCTTGAGCAGAAATGTAAGGGGTATTTCTGGCACTATATTATCCAAAAAACACAACCAATGGAAAAAGTAAAGGTGAACTATTTCTCCATGAGAAATATTTGCAAGTACGGTCAAAATTTATAGGAACTCCATTTCCTTTCCCCACTGACATGCAATAAAAAATCAGCTTATCAGGTTTTCTAGTCATTACTAATTTAAGATCAGAAATTCAACTTCTTTTCCTTCTTTAACTAGAGCTATATACTTCTATGATAATATATAGAATATGAAATGAAAATGATGAAAATAACGATTGCAGTGTACAATAGTTAGATTAAGATCACAAACCTATTGAGTACAAGTTTAAAATGTCATTTATCTGGAGACGCACATGTTTCATATTCTTAAACATAAAAAAGACTACATATTCAATTGTAGGTTCAGCATTTCCTAACAATATGTAAAAAATTTCAACTTTATAAACTCAGGAGCATAGCCAGAACAACACCCATCACAACTTTCAAAATTTTCCTTATTCCAATTAGAAGTACGCAACCTTTTATATTTAATCTGAAATTAGAGTAGAACTATGATGTTCTTAAGCTCTCTTACTTTTTTGGTGACCTTAACTCCAAAACTTATCGAATTGACTTCAAACGACACATCTAAACCGTTGAAATCAATCTACTTCACGAGTGATGCATTCACATATCAAATTTATACATTTCTGAATTAATTTAGTATAAAGTCAAGCGGTCAAAAATGATGAAAATGAAAGCATTAAAATCAACTTATAAGCCACATTTTTTTTATGGCTTGACTTTATACTAAATTAATTCGAAAAAAATTAAAAAAATTACAAGTAAACATATAACTCGTGAAGTAGATCGATTTCAACGGTTTGGATTCGTCGTTCTAAAATGGACATATACCTTTCTTTGCTGGATGGAGGAAAGAAAAGAGATATGCTCTGGTGCATCATATCAAAAATACATCGGTCCTAATTCTAGCAATTCATGATTGATTATTTGCATATTTCATACGGGGTTTTCACAGACAAATCTTGCGACACACTAGTTCTTCTTTTCCAAATCTGTAATTTAAAAATAGCCGCTCCTTCATTGTACAGTAGCTCATCTCAATCTAAGCTGACTCAGCTATTATTTTCCAAGTCAGCTACCCAAGAACAGATCAAAATGTGACTAAGGCTTTAGTCAGGTCTTGAGACTCATCCAACTCAGATCAGACTCTAATGAGTATTAGATCACAAGGGAAAATTTTGAATACCTGATGTTGTTCTTATTTTATTCAATGCGATTGAAATTGAACATTCATTTGGTCAAGATTTAAGACAAATCCTAGAGATGAGTATTGCCTGGTCAAGTCAAAAGGAAAGAAAAATATAAAATGCAGGGACATTTCTAGACTTGACAAAGTGGAGACAATTTCAGAGAGGACAGTTTCTGATTGGCTAAAAACTGGAAGATACAGTGGCAGGGGTGGATACACATTAGATAAATGGGGGCCAATTGATCCCCATTCTTTCTCGAAATTCCTTTATATTTGTACTATATTTTTATAATATTTAAGATAAAAATGCTATAAGTACACTAATTTGACCCACATTCTATTTTATATTTTTTTTTATAGATGAGCCCCATAATTTTCTCAAAAATAAATAAACTATAATAGATCTTGCATGAATATTGACCTACCATAGATCAAAATCCAGCCTTTACCACTGCACAGAAGCAGCATTCTCGACCGCAGGAGTGGTTAACTCTGCTTGTCTTTATTTAAAAATCAATTTCATACTTAATAATAGAATTAAAAGGGGGCCTAATTGAACAGTATCAAATAGTTTTACTAACCAATTTGAAAAGTAGTTCTGTGACACATTTAAACAAGCAGCATCACTAGATTCAATTTCACAATTTTAATAACCATTTTAATTAAATTACACAAAATAAATGAATAACTTCACAACATGATATCTTTGTTCGAGTATGGCTATGGTGCTAACAAGTACCAAGGGGTTGGTACTAAAAGACTAACTTGGATACCTTATTAACGCTGACGACTCTTTCTCAAATCAGATGCCAGGTACCATCAATGGCAATTAAATCCTAGTATGTCTAGACAACTACACAAATAGTTTATGTAACAAAACGACAACACGGAACTAATTCATGATATGGTCAATAAGCGCAAGTTTAATCTCTTATTTACCTTAATTGCCAAGGCATCTTTACTCAAGGCATGGCAGTGAACCCAACATCAAAGACAATCCCACGATATACTCCTTCATTGTAGCCTGGTATACCTTCGACCCAGCTCCATTCCCCTCCCGTACTACCGTCTTCGTATTCCTCCCACATCGCAATTTTACCCCTGACCCGCTTGCCAGAGAACCAAACCCTACCTTCCCCACCAAATACCTTCACCTTGTTATTTCCCACTGTGACTACACCAGGTCCAGCCAATGGATCACGAATCTCACCGATACCAGTAAAGCACCTAATTTAAATCAATATCAGTTCCACAATCATAGACATCATATTGAGGAAATTATATGGAAATAACACTACAACAGTACAACTAAACTCATGTTGTATGTTAGCTGGATAATGAAAACCAACACATACAGATAAAATCAAATCCAAGTGAACTTTCCACGTTACCATTACACAATTGCAAAAGCAGTAAACAAAACCTTGAGTAGTTAATAGTTCTATACCTGTACATTTCAGGGGGCATTCTCCCGGCCTCATCCCACTCCATGCGCTCCAGATCCAACCGCAAAATCAGCACCGTTGAACATGGCGCATCCATGGCAAAGGACGATCTCAGCCCTCCAATCATTAGCAATCTTCTCCCCCCACTCCCTGGCAAAAGCCTCGGCCTTTTCAAGATCTCGAACACATCACCCCACATGTGCCTCTCCACTGGGGCCCACCCACCTTGTCTCGGCCCAAACCCTAACCCTAACCCAGCTAACGGGCATGAAAACAGCTTCCATTGGCTCCTCCAAGCTGATCCAACATCACATAGTGTGAAAAGAGTCTCGTTTATCAGAACTGGACTCCGTGGTTTTGTGGGGAGAGAGAGCGCGTGCTTCATCCACTGAGATTCGTTTTGTTGAGGGGAAAAACACATCACTGCCAGCTCAGAGATCACTAGGAGAGTTCCACGTGGCCCAGCAAGAACGGTCCCATGGCGGGACCAGGCTGATCCAAGTGGAGGCAAGAAACGGTAGGACTGAGACAATGGGTTGCAAACAGCTAGTGATTTGGTGCTAGGAGGATTGGGATCGAGCCATAGGTAGAGCAGGGAAGTGGAAGAGGAGACAGGAGAGAAGGAGGTGACCTGAGAGGGAAGGAACGGGAGGGGGAGAAGCAGCCAACGGCGAGTGGAGGGATCGAAGGCATGTAAAGAAGGTGGAGAAGAGGGGCTTAGGGTCGGGCGGGGGTGACGGAGGAGGAGGAGGCGTAGCGTTGGGAGCAACGAGAGAAAGGAAGGGGCGGAGAGGGAGTCGCGCAGGGTGCGCGAGACGGCGCGGCAGGAGACGGCGTCGCGCAAGGGGAGACGAAGGAGGATGTTGTGGAGAGCGTCCGGAGGTAGGTAGTTAATCGGAGCTCCGTCGTAGGAGGCAGAGTCGTCCGAGGCCTCGCCGGAGCCCGGTGAGGGGTCATCTGAGGAGGGAGACGGTGGCATCTCCCAGTCTTTGGTTCCTTGGTTGAGGAAGGGGAAGAGAGAGAGAGATAGGAATGTAGGTTGGACCCGTTCTATACTTCGGTTTGGTCATGATAGTAGTCACTGATATGTGGGGCCCGCTTTCTGCGAGGTGTCAGCTGGGTTGTGAGTAGAGGGCATCCGATGGGCACTGGACCACAATCGGTCCAATGCCAAATCACAACCGTTAAAATTGCATCATAATTCGTGTGCAAAGATTCAAGATGCGTGCGGATCATGTGTGCTCGAAATTGACTCAAATCGGACAGCTCTTACCGGGCAACGGACCGATTTTGGTCCAAATTCCAATTGGTCGCCTGCCGGTCCAGGTGGGGCCCACAGATTCCTTTGGAGCGTAAAAGTTAGATATTTTATCTGATTCCCTTTGGAAAATGTGGACGCTGCTAATGCACTCCAACAGTGTCCCCAAGAAGCAGCTTGTATCAACGCTACCGATTAGTCAAAATTTGTAGATTGTCTTGGCAAAATGTAAGCAATTCTTACCAAGTTGCATCACGTATTCACGTGCGTGCAATTTTACTATCTAGTTATTTTAAAATATGTAATTAGTAGACATTTTGATAGTTTGAAAAAAGTTTATTTTTTTATTGTAAGAATTTATTGTTGAATAACTGTAAATATATCACTTGTTTATGAATGACTTACATGTGTTTTAAGAGTAGAACTAGGTTGTTCTTAAGTTCACTAAGCTTTTTCTATGAACTCAACTATAAAACCTATCTAATTAGTTTCAGATGACGAATCTAAACTACTGAAATTCATCTACCTTACAAATGATGAATCTATATGTTTTAAATTTTCGAACTAATTTTGTATAGAGTCAAGTTGTAAAAAACGTTATAAAAAAAAATGTACTAAAATTAATTTTATACACCTTCTAATGTTGACCGCTTGACTTTATACTACATTAGTAGGGTTAAAATGCATTATTGGTTTTGTGCTCCAATCATGCTCCACGTCTTTTTCTCCGTTTTCAAAGTTCGAACAATCGATCCGAAACGCTCAATATGATATTTGTATTAAAATGTGCTTGGAGACCAAATTTTATATTTTTTGAAATTTCTTTACTAATTTTTTAGATAGGTACAAAATCACTATTTTCAGAAAATTCTGGACCATCCAAAACAGTGATTTTGTACCTATCTAAAAAAATAGTAAACAAATTTCAAAAAATATAAAATTTTGTCTTTGAGCACATTTTAATATGAAGATCATATTGAGTTGTTCGGATCAATTGTTCGAACTTTGAAAACGGAGAAAATGACGTGGAGCATGATTGGAGCACAAAACCAATGGTGCATTTTAATCCTACTCTTTTAAATTTTAAATTTTATATGTAGACGAATCGCTCGTAAGGTAGATGAATTTCAATAGTTTGGATTCATTATTTAAAGCCAATTCAGTATGTTTTGGAGTTAATTAAGTTCACAAAAAGCTTGGTGAACTTAGGAACACCCTAGTTTTACTCATAAATAAGAAAAGATAATAAAATCTGATAAATGAAAAAGTTAATGATATATAACGTAAGTGAAAAGGCTTAAAACTTAAAAGGAGTATACAAAAAAAATATCATGCATGTTAGTTTGATTATTGTCTTTATTGCCTGTAGATAGTATTCAAATTAAATTATGATTTGACATGCGGATTAATCATCAAATAAGACCCACATATTCAAGCGGTCTAAAAAGATATAGGCGAATTTTTTTCAAGATCACAACGGACCAAAAGAAGATCACAGAAAATAAAGACGTAATGCATAATATTTACCGTATACAATCAAATAGCTAACCTTTTGCATTATACTTTGGCTATAAATTAGACCGTAAAACCCCTCTAACACCTTGTTTGGATGGAGAGCAGAGGAAGGGAGAGAATGGAAAGAAAAGAAAAATTTCCATCGAATATTGTTTAGTTGACAAAAATTATGCGGAGATGAAGAGTACAGGAGGAAAAATATTTAACTTTGCATTATTGTAATTAATGGAATTGATTTCTCTTCCAATTTGAGATGTAACGAATTGGAAAAAAATATTACAAATATTTTTAAGAAAAATAACACAAATACCCAATCTTATATCTTATCTATATAATTATCATCTATTATTTGTCACAAACCTATATCAATTACTGAATTTCTCATTAACCTTCCAAATTTTAATTAACCAAACAAAAATTAAATTTACTTTTCATTATTAATCCAAACACAAAAAAATTAATTATATTAATCTTCTTTTCTATTTCATTTTATTCTCTTCTATTTTTCACCTCTCACCCTTCCTCTACTCGAATTCACATCACCCCCGGTACCGTAATAGGGAATCTTTTACAATTACTGGATCTGGACCGTTCTTTTTAACTTGGCACGAATCTCAAAGCCCAATAATACTGCCCCCTATCCCAAACCGGCTGGGAGTTAATCTCAAACCGTAAAGTGAAGGGAATCTTTTACGGTACCAGGGAGTAGAGTGGGAAAAACGTGTCGTGCCGTGACTAACACGCCGTGACTTTGGTCTCGTGCCGTGACCAAAATGTCAAGGGGTGGTCATGATACGCGAATGGTCACGCCATGTGAGTCACGCCGTGCCTAACGTGTCGTGACCATTTAATCATAATTTATGTTAATTTATTCAAGATTTTTTCACCATTAAATCAATATTTAATGGTCCTAATTACACGTGACTCGCGTGACTACGTGACGTGCCGTGCCGTGCCAAAGTTTCAAAAAATGAACACGGCACGCGAATGGTCACGGCACGGGACACGCGAGTCACGACACGTAACTGACACGCATGCCGTGCCGTTCCGTGACGGAGCCAGCTCCGCCGTGCCATTTTTCCCACTCTACCAGGGAGGATATGCATCCTCCTCTACTCTGAAAATAAATCTACTGTAATTCTCGGGGGATCACAGGACATCTCAACTGTTGGTCTTTCTCGAGATGCGTGCATGAAAATTTACTTTCCGAAAATATTTCCGAGATCCGCACACAGAAAAATTTAAACTGTTAATCTCAGAATTTCAGAATTATGCGATGCCTCTCGGAATCGTAGCAGATTCGGACTCCTCTACTCTCCTCTCCATCCAAACAAAGCGTAAGAGAACCATCATTAACAATGAATGTAGGTGGGACCCGTTCTATACTATACTATGCTTAGGTTTGGTCGGGATAGTACTCACTGATGCGTGGGGCCTGCTTTATGGAGAAGAAAAACATAAATATTTTCCCTTTTACCCTTTGCGAAATGTGGGCGCTGCTATTGAACTCAATATAGTGTCCCCCCAAAATGCAGCTTGAATCAATACTACCGATAGTAGATTAAAATTTGTAGATTGTCTTAGCAAAATGGGAGTAATTCTTAATAAGTAGCATTGCGTGCGTGCAATTTTACTAATGTATATAATTAGTAGAAATTTTGATAGTCTGACAAATGTTTATTTTTTCTGTTCTAACTTCTAAAAATTTATTGTTGAAGAGTTGTAATAAAAAATCACCTGTTTATTAATGACTTACATATATACAAGTTTATAACAGAGATATAACATTGTTTAGAAATACGAAGGTAATTTGACAGTGATATAAATTAGAGTTGTTTTTAGGACTTCATTTCAGAAGAGAAATATCTATTTAAATAGAAGTTAAATGTCTAAAATATGAGTCCTTTGGTCATAATGAGGTGAGAAGAAGTATGTAAAAATATGAGTCATCCGATCTGAAAAAGTGAGGAGAGAAGAATCATCAGACGATTAAGACATGGGCGATATGGCGTGACAATGTATTTATTATTAGAATTGTGCTTCATGCTTCATTTTGAAAAGAAAATTATCTATTTCATGAATTAAATTTTACAATTATAATTTTATCAAAAAAATCCTACTACCAAGTAAAATTTGAACCTAAATTAATAATTTTTTTTAATTTTAGAAAACTATATAATAAAACACCAATACGATTAATCATAATAATATTCTTACTGAGAAATCCAAACACAATTTACATAAAATTTGCATGCATGATGAATAAAGTGGGAGACAATTGTTTTCAGGAGCAAAATCATATAACTACTATCAAGCAAAATCATATAACTACAATCCAATTGTTTTCAGGGCCCACATGTTGGAATATTTGGTGAAAAGTGAAGAATTATCAGACGAGGGACGTGGAAGGAAGTGAGTCTGACTCGGATCGATTGATATAGATAACTGACAAGTGGCAGCCGCCTCTGTTCTCAGCTCATATCCTCTGAGGTAACAGAATATTTATGTTTAGATCTGGACCGTCCGATTAGGATCCGGATTCTCATCAGACGATCCTGATTTAAACAGATATATTATGTTACCTTAGGTGATATGAATTCAGATTATTGGTTTTGGGTGCTTCAATTTTTCTCTAGTTTAGAATTTAGAAGTCGTGTTCATGTACTGGTCCCACTATTCAGATTAGCTATCCGTTTTAACCACTGATCTTTTTAAAGGAAAAAAAAGTTATTGGTTGTTGAGTCTTGTGTTGTAATCCTAATTGGGATCGAAATATGTCGAGAAAAGAAGAAGATATTTTGATAAGGTAATTTGATTTTGTATAATATTATTAAATTATTTTTTTCTAAAAAGGAAAGGGCTCAGTTTTGCTTTTATATATATATATATATATATATATATATATATATATATATATATATATATATATATATAATGGCTAATATCAAAACGTTTGCACCAAGGTCCTCGTGCAACCAAGTCGTTTTTAGATTTTCAAAGTCCAAACGGTCGATCTAAACCGTTAGATGTGATCTCTATATTAAAATCTGCTTGGAGACCAAATTTTACATTTCTTGGAATTTTTTTACTATTTATTAAACCACTTTGAAAATTGCTGATCACATGGTCCAGAATTTGGTTGCACTGTTTTTACTGTTCACCCGGATTAACAATTTTCAAAGTGGCTTAATAAATAGTAAAAAAATTCCAAAAAAATGTAAAATTTGGTCTCCAAGCAGATTTTAATATAGATTGAACATCTAACGGTTTCGCGACTGTTTGGACTTTGAAAATCCGAAAATGACTTGATTGCACAAGGGCCTTGGTGCAAACGTTTTGATATTAGCCACTATATATATATATATATATATATATATATATATATATATATATATATATATAGAGAGAGAGAGAGAGAGTGGCTAAGATCAAAGTGGTATGACCAAGGCCTTTGGTGCTACCAAGTCGTTTTTGGATTTTCAAAGTCCAAACGGTCGGTCTAAACCGTTAGATATGATCTCTATATTAAAATCTACTTGGAGACCAAATTTTACATTTTTTGGAATTTTTTTACTATTTTTTAAGCCACTTTGAAAATTGCTGATCACATGGTCCAGAATTTGGTTGCACTGTTTTTACTGTTCATCCGGATCTGTCATTTTCAAAGTGACTTAAAAAATAGTAAAAAAATTCCAAAAAATGTAAAATTTGGTCTCCAAACAGATTTTAATATAGATTGAACATCTAACGGTTTGAATCGACTATTTGAACTTTAAAATTGCAAAAACTAATTGGTAGCACCAAGGCCTTGGTCATACCACTTTGACCTTAGCCACTCTCTCTCTCTCTCTCTCTATATATATATATATATATATATGAGGAGGGTTCCAATACCTCCATTTTTTCATGCCTCCACCATGCCTCCATATTTAAAACTTTAATAACTCAAAATTTAAAACTTAAAAGTCAAAATAAAACCGTTTGGATATGATCTACATCATTATTTCTATACACATGTAAAAAATTATGACATTTCAATTTTGTTTTGGTTGTCATCAAGAGCTTGTAAAAAACGTACTAATGTGGATAATTTCTAGACGTTAATTTTTCAACTTATTGATTCACATAAAAACAAAATCAAAATGTGATAATTTTTTATGAACATATAGATAAAATGATATAGATCATATCTAACGGTTTTATTTTGACTTTTAAGTTTTAAATTTTGAGTTATTAAAGTTTTAAAAATGGAGGCATGGTGGAGGCATTGGAACCCTCCTCTATATATATATATAGAGGTTGGCTAATATCAAAACGTTTGTTCCAGAGCCGTGGTGCAACCAATTGGTTTTCTAAGTTTCAAATTTCAAACGGTCGATCCGAACCGTTAGATGTTCAATCTATATTAAAATCTGCTTGGAGACCAAATTTAACATTTTTTGGAATTTTTTACTATTTATTAAACAAGTTTTAAAATCGCTGATTTTAATAAAAAGTGAAAAATTTCTGGATTATTGAAAACAACGATTTTAAAACTGGCTTAATAAATAGTAAACAAATTCCAAAAAATATAAAATTTGATCTCCAAGCACATATTATTATAGATTGAATGTTGAACGGTTTGGATCGATTGTTTGGATTTTGAAAATATTAAAGTCAAAGCGTTTGTTCCACGGCTCCGAAACAAACGTTTTGATATTAGCCAACCTCTATATATATATATATATATATAGAGAGAGAGAGAGAGAGCAACGCTAGGGTGTGATGTGCTCACCAAGAGGGTTTGGTGAGCACAAGTTGGATATCGGATCGGCTTAAAACGACGAATTCTAACCGTTGAAATCCATGTACTTCATGAGTGATGCAAGTACATGCAAAATTTAAAAGTTTCGAATTCATTTGCTACAAGGTCAAGCGGTCAAAGAAATGATAAAAATTGAATATATAAAATAACTTATAAAATAACTTATAAAAGGTTTATTCCTTTAACCGCTTGACCTTGTAGCAAATGAATTCAAAACTTTTAAAATTTTGCATGTACATGCATCACTCATGAAGTATATGGATTTCAACGGTTTAGATTCGTTGTTTGAAGTCGATCTGATATACTTTTGGAGCTGTGCTCACCAAACCCTCTTGGTGAGCACATCACACCCTAGCTTTGCTCTATATATATATATAGATGGGCTATGGTGAGTTGCGAAGTAAAGATCTTGTTTTACTTAACGCTCATATCTTCGTTTTTAAAGACCAAACAGTCGATCCGAACCGCTCAACAAGATATCCATATTGAAATGTGCTTAGAGACCAAATTTTACATTTTTTGGAAAGTTTTTACTATTTTTTTAAAATATTTCAAAATCACAGTTTTTTATGGTCCAGAACCATTCAGAAAGAGCGGTTTTCTACCTATCTAAAAAAATAGTAAAAATTTTCCAAAAAATGTAAAATTTGGTCTCTAAGCACATTTCAATATGGATATCTTGTTGAGCAGTTCGGATCGACTGTTTGGTCTTTAAAAATAGAAATATAAGCGTGAAGTAAAACAAAATACTTACTTCGCAACTCACCATAGCCCATCTCTCTCTCTCTCTATATATATGGGCTAACTTGCTTTGGAAATTAAAGAGAGTATTTTACTTTGCTCTCATATCTTCATTTTCAAAGTTCAAATAGTCAATTCGAACCTTCTAGCATGATCTTCATATTAAAATGTGCTTAAAGACCAAATTTTACATTTTTTTTGGAAATTCTTTACAATTTTTTTAGAATTTTTGAAAATCATATCTTTTCATTACATAAAAAATTCAGAAAAGCTGTGATTTTCAAAAATTCTAAAAATATAGTAAATTTTTTTCCAAAAAATGTAAAATTTGGTCTCCAAGCACATTTTAATATGAAGATCATGTTGGAAGGTTCGAATCGACTATTTGAACTTTGAAAATCAAGATATGAGCGCAAAGTAAAACACATTCTTTAATTTCCAAAGCAAGTTAGCCCATCTATATATATATATATATATATATATATATATATAT
The DNA here is from genome assembly GCA_028015225.1 of Carex myosuroides. Taxonomy (NCBI): domain Eukaryota; kingdom Viridiplantae; phylum Streptophyta; class Magnoliopsida; order Poales; family Cyperaceae; genus Carex; species Carex myosuroides. The sequence continues at coordinate 6,873,180 of CM051470.1, read as the reverse complement.
ATAGAGAGAGAGAGAGAGAGAGAGAGAGAGAGCTGGGCTATGGTGAGTTGTGAAGTAAGATGTCATTTTTACTTCACGCTCATATTTTCATTTTGAAAATTCAAATACCCGATCTGAACCGCTCAACATGTTCTAAATATTGAAATGTGCTTGGAGACTAAATTTTAAATTTTTTGGAATTTTTTTACTATTTATTAAGCCACTTTGAAAATCGTTGATCCGGTGGTCCAGGAAATTTTACTGTTTTTTACTGTTCACAGTGGATCAGCGATTTCAAAGTGGCTTAATAAATAGTAAAAAAATTCCAAAAAATGTAAAATTTAGTCTCCAAGCACATTTCAATATTTAGAAAAAGTTGAACGGTTCTGATCGGGTGTTTGGATTTTCAAAATGAAAATATGACGTGAAGTAAAACGACGTTTTACTTTGCAACTCACCATAGCCTATCTCTCTCTCTCTCTCTCTCTATATATATATATATATATATATATATATATATATATATAGAGGCTAATATCAAAACGTTTGCACCAAGGCCCTCGTGCAACCAAGTCGTTTTTGGATTTTCAAAGTTCAAATAGTCGATCCAAACCGTTTGATGTTCAATCTATATTAAAATCTGCTTGGAGATCAAATTTTACATTTTTTGGAATTTTTTTACTATTTATTAAGCCACTTTGAAAAAAAATTGCTGATCCGGGTGAACAGTAAAAACAGTGCAACCAAATTTTGGACCATGTGATCAGTAATTTTCAAAGTGGCTTAATAAATAGTAAAAAAAAAAATCCAAAAAATGTAAAATTTGGTCTCGAAGCAGATTTTAATATAGAGATCACATCTAACGGTTTAGATCGACCGTTTGGACTTTGAAAATCCAAAAACGACTTGGTTGCACGAGGGTCTTGGTGTAAACGTTTTGATATTAGCTCCTCTCTCTATATATATATATTTCAGCTGAAAGTTAACTTCCATTTTATGTCCTCCAATTAACTGTATTAAATATCACAAGTAAATGACATATTTAATCCTTTTTTTTTGGCTTTTTTAATCCTTGCAAAATGATCTATGCAATTTATGGCTTTATGGAATTAAGGTACAAAAGTCAGAAAACGACCTATTCATGAATTTAGATTAAACTTTTACAAATTGGGTTTATTTTTATTTATTTTTTCAAAAATTACTTAGATCCAAAAGAAGTTTGTAGAAAGATTATTTGAAATTTAGATTTTTTTTTCAAAAATTACTTAGGGTGTTACATTATCCGTAAAATTTTTATGAATCATTTGTAAACTTATATTTAATTTGTCAATTCACTTAGAAACATTTAAAAAAGAGTAATAAGTATCTAATACGATTATTCTTCAGAAATCTTGTTATTATGCTTGATCCATACAATGGAGGTTAAATTGAATTTTTATGAGCCAAATTTATGTGACAATAATTAAATCAATGGGAAAAAAATTATTAGTTACTTGAATTTCAAGGAATTGTTAGAACAAGCAATGATTTTTGTTACTAAATTAAAATTCTTTGACAAAAAAATTATGATTGATCTAGATAACATTTTTCTAGTTGTCCATTTCATTTTGACTTATTATATGTTTATCCAAGGAAAAATTAGGGGTGTCAATGGTACCTTTTTAGCCGTTTATCCGATCCGTATCGTATTCGATAAGACGGGTATGGATAAGTTTGTTTTTTCGTTAACTTATTGGGTATGGGTATGGATAAGAATTTTTTTTCGCTAACCAAATAGGTAAGGTTATGGGTAATGACTATTTCGTATCTGTTACCCTACAGGGTAATTATAAAATCTAAATATATATTCAATTCAATTTCCAACCCACCTAAATATGTATTCGTGTTTTTGAATTTCTTTCTTTATAAAAAACAATTTAGTTGGAATTGATTGCACATTCATTTTTATTTTATTTTTATTAGAAATGTAATTACATATGTGTGAAATGAATGAGTTTTCTATATTTAATTTGTAAAATATAATAAAACTAATTATTATATTAGTAATAGCCGTTATTCATCCGCTACCGTTTCGTTACCCGATAATATTAACGGGTAAGGATAGGGTAGGGTGAGGTCAATTTTTAATAGGTATGGGTAGGATATGAGTAAAGTCAATTTTAATGGGCATGAGTATGAAAATGCATCCACCTGACCGTACCGTACCCATTGACACCCCTAAGAAAAATTGACCGGTTAGTTAAAAGAGGATCATTAAAAAATGTGAGAAACCTTTAGTATTTTTCTAGAAAAATATATTGCGTCTTGCTCTTTTATACGTAAAAATTAAATAACCACCAATTGCTTCATTTTTTTGTTTTTGAGTAAAGGTTGGAGGTCAAGCCATCCAACTATTTAATATCTACAAAAAATTATCTTTTTCGGATTTCGAACCTGCGATCTCTCACACAGGAAACATTATATTTGTTACTAGACCAAAGACTGGTTCTCAATTGCTTCATCTTTTGTTAAATTAACTCATAGAACTTTAATAGTCATGGACATTGTACTATGCATAACGTGAATTGGTCTGTACTTTGAATCAATATTTTTGCTAATAAAATTCAAACAATCAATCTAAACCATTTAACATGATCTCCATATGAACATGTACTTTCAGATCAATTTTTTTACTTTTTAATAAATTTTTTACTATTTTTATACATATAGAAAACCACTATTTTTAAATAGTATAGAATCTCTAGACCAAATGATTTTCTACCTATCTAAAAGACTAGTACAAAATTCTAAAATAAATATAAAATTTGATTTACAAGTACATTTTTATATGATGATTATGTTAAACGGTTCAGATCGACTATTTGTACTTTGTAAATCGAGATATTTATACAAAGTACAAACCAGAGTACGCTATACATAGTAACATAGCCTCACTCAAAAAGATCATAATAATAAATCTTCATGCACACAATATGTTGTGCTTATATTTTATAGTCATGACTAGTTGACAAAGAAAAATCTAGCAATGACCAATGTAATTATTTGGAACTTATTTATTTTATAAAGGAAAAAGGCATCCAGAATGTTTCTTCCATAATACGAGACCTTTTGTAATTTTTTTAATGTTAATTTTTAATTTACTGGACATGGAGGATGATGCACTGCAAAATATGAGCCCACACAAATTTTTTTTTTTTAAAATATTTTGGACACAGTCGTTGGCCCAACTTCGTTTCGAAGGCATGTTACCTTCAATTTTGGAATATTATATATGATATCTTTATCAAACTTGAAACCTGATGTACAAATGTTTAAATTATTTTGTTTTAATGTGTCTGACCTCTTGTATATTTACGTTGAGAAGAGAGAAAACCCCTTAAATTATTTTAAGGAAGATTAAGTTGTTTATTTTATCCTATTTCTTCTCTTTTACATTTTTTTTTATAGTCTAAGTTATGATTTAAAATAATCTTTCTGAAAGAGAGAGAAATTGAGAAATGAATCATAGACAACATATTCTATAGACGAAATAATTGTAGAATAAGTTAATTCAGCTGAAAAATATAATTTTATTTACTCTGTCTTACTTCACAATCAAGCATGGCCTATATCTTTCAACTTTTAAGTAAGATTATTGTAGTATGCAAATTAATTATATTATTGTAAGAGCATTTACATCCCTGAAACTATTAGAGTTTCTAATGTAAGGTGGCAGTTTCTAATCAAGTTTGAGAGATGTGAGAGACTTTCTTATTTAGGAACTATGCAAGAAAATTTCTTATTAAGAAACTATTTATAAACTCTATACTAGTCTAATGATTAAAATTGGCTCAAATTATTTTTTTTTAATTTATTGTTGACGTGGTTTAATAGAAATTTTAAAATTAAATTCAGAGATGTGAGAGTTTATAAACTTTATAGACCTTAATTTCTAAAAAGTAGTTAACAGTTATTTAGAAACTCATTTGAGTTGTTGGGATGTAGATGCTATAAAGTTTTTATCATTTTTTCTTCTTTTCAAGGAAGTCCAATATTTCAATTTTAAAAATTACTTTTGTTGATCATTATTCTATATAAGTACAAAATTTCTACATCTATGAAATTAAATAAATTGTATATGTATCTAGATGTGATCCATAATTTTTTTTGATAAGAAATACTGTGCAAACATGACACACAAACTTATTGTTTCATTCAAATTACACCATACAAATTTGCAGATTTGTTCGTATACCTTTTTTGAAACTGCCCAAAAGATATTTTAAACATTTTTTTTTATCAAATTTTATAGATTATTTTTTCAGAAGTGTAACTTTTTTTGAAAAATATCAAACATAAGACCGATTGATCAGTAGCATGGAAACAATTATATGGTTTCTGCAAGATCAAGATCGTTTCTTTTGCATCGGACAATCTAAAAATAGTATGATTCTTATCTCTAAATTCAAGCAGGATGGACTAGGAATATTTATTTGTTCAAATTGAATTGTCTGAGTTGAAATACATAATTGAACTTTTACAAAGACGATCTAATAAGTTTTTTAAATTGGATATAGGTTATGATTCCATGAATGTACAATCAAAACACAGCGATGGAGCCACATAAAGTCAGAGGGAACACTTGCTCTTTTGGCTCAATTTTTTTCAGAAGTATACTTATATTTATATGTTTTTTTTAAGAAAAATTATTCGAAACATACTGAAGTTATGCTTCTATGTTTTTTAATTTTTTTTTGTAAAACTATACTTAATATTCAAAATAATTATAAAATTATGTCTCACTTAAATTTCTTCCATCCTATTAAAAATCTTTGCTTTGCTCCTAAGCAAACAACCAAGTAATCTGAAATTCATAGATAGTGATGTAAAACATTCCCCTATAAATTCTACTATTCAAAATTGATTTTTAACCAAATTTCTTCATCCTAGGCTACTAGCGCTCACTGTCATAAAACATTTCTTAGAATAAGAAATCAAATCACTTGTACCTAGCAACCATTATCCAGCTATTGATCAAATTATAAAATATTATAGTCAAACGCATTATAAAATAATTACTTTGACGGGCTACTTTATTTGTCGAGAATTACGAAGAAATTAAACAATTTAATTAAATTCTATCCATGAATCACTCAATCATACACACATATTATCAAAGAACAATTGTTTTATAAAACAAATCAAATCATGTCCATTTAAAAAATCACATGAGATCCGCCTAAATTATTAAATTTCCCACTACCGGTCCACAAATCCGAAAATTTGACATTTACAAAATGACCCCTGTAGAATGGAGAACTAAAAGCCTAATCCTTGATAGCACCGTGACAGCTAGTGATACATGGCGTGAACGCACGCCCCTTTAAACCCGACTGCACGACCCAGACTATGACGTGGCAATATCGCTTTGCGGGACCCCTGATCTCTCATCTAACGGTTAGTAATCATTTCAAGAGTCAGCTCCAGACCCCTCTTAACTCATCTCCAATATCCGGATCACGGTCATAACAGCAAACAGCATGTACCTCACCACTACCATCGGCCAGCTAAGAAACATCTTAATGGGACCCGCAGTATTCAACGTACGTGGCGACCACCTGTTGGTATTACCAAACAGGATTACGCTAGGCCATCCCATTGATCGAACAAAACTCTACACCCGGACTAAAAGAGTGACGGTGCCTCTGTTTCCAACGGGTCCACTGTGCCAGAAACAAAACGAACCTGGCGTATACGAACCGAGACCAGTCAATGAAAATAAAGAGAGTGGGGAGGGAGTTGAGTTGAATTAAGAGAGCAAGCAGCTATAAAATGGAGGGATGCATTGTGCTCTTCCTCTATCTCTTCGCTCTCTGTATCTTTCCTGCATTTCATTTCTTTGGTGATTTTTTCGAAGGGATCAGCTTCTTATCTTCAACTTCTTCATTTCCAAAGCGAAGGTATGGATTCCATCTCATCTCTTTTGTGCTTTCTTTGTGGTGTTATTAGATAGTGTGGCAACAAGCTTGGATCAATTGCATAGTTTCCAAACTGATGCCTATCAGGTGTTTGACTTTGGGTTTTAGTGATTCCATCTGTTCTATATATTGTTGATAATCTGTTATATCTTATATAAGATCAGATCAATCTCTGATATCTAGAATACATGTTCCATGTTCCAAAATTACTGTTGTGTCGTAGTATAGCTATGTTTCTTTGATTTTGAATACTGTATAGTTCGTGCAAGTTTGGTATATAGTTTGGTCTAGTTTGTAAATCGATCGTTGGTGCAATTGTGCATGAAATGATGCATGATCAAGTTTCAACATCATCTATTGTTGGTGCTTCTTATGTTGCATAGAATTTTGAAACGTATATGATCTGTATTTCAAATGCATCAAATTCAAGTTCACCGAAAAATCTTTATGATTTGATTGTACAGTTTATTATAATACAGCTAAAGCATTCAATGAATTGGCTATTGTTTTTTTGGTAAAAATTATAAAGGAAAAAATATATATTTCTTGATATGTATTCGTTTCAGCATATTGTAATTTATGATCTAATTTTTAAGTTGAACTTGGTTGTTGTCATGCATGCTATAGATATAAGCTTTCAAATGAAGTCTTCAAACCATATTAGTTTTTTTAATTGGCCAATACCATGCATGATCTAATTATACATTTTCATATGACACTGAGCCATTGACCAGAGTTTTATATTTTATAGTTTTTTCTAATTTTTTTCTAAATTTCAAAGGACAAATGGCCGACGGTGAAGAAGTTCAGCCCCTCGTCTGCGACAATGGTACCGGTATGGTCAAGGTATATAATATTTTCCTCTCCATCCTTATTTTCTACTATCATGATATAGCTTAAATTATTATCACCTTTTACTCATAAAAATATTTATTTTTTTTTCTCTTCATTCAGGCTGGTTTTGCCGGTGATGATGCCCCCAGAGCCGTCTTCCCCAGTATTGTCGGCCGGCCCCGCCACCAAGGAGTCATGGTTGGTATGGGCCAGAAGGATGCTTACGTAGGTGACGAGGCCCAGTCCAAGAGGGGTATTCTCACCTTGAAATACCCCATCGAGCATGGTATTGTCACCAATTGGGACGACATGGAGAAGATCTGGTTGCACACCTTCAACAACGAGCTCCGTGTGGCCCCAGAGGAGCACCCGATCCTGCTCACTGAGGCCCCACTTAACCCCAAGAACAACAGGGAGAAGATGACCCAGATCATCTTTGAGTCCTTCCACTCCCCTGCCATGTACGTCGCCATCCAGGCCGTGCTATCTCTTTACGCCAGTGGCCGTACAACTGGTATCGTCCTTGACTCTGGTGATGGTGTGACCCACACAGTCCCGATCTATGAGGGGTATGCTCTCCCGCACGCCATCCTCCGTCTCGACCTTGCCGGCCGTGACCTGACCGACTACCTGATGAAGATCCTCACTGAGCGCGGTTACACTTTCACCACCTCAGCTGAGCGCGAAATCGTGCGTGACATGAAGGAGAAGCTCGCCTTTGTTGCCCTTGACATCGAGAAAGAGCAGGAGACTTCCAAGAACAGCTCCTCTGTCGAGAAGACCTATGAGTTGCCTGATGGCCAGGTCATCACCATCGCCGATGAGCGTTTCAGGTTTCTCTTTGTATTCATTCATCCATTCAATTTCACATTTTTAATCTTATTTGTATATATTCAACCCAACACCTTTTCCGTTTCCTTGTGCAGGTGTCCTGAGGTGTTGTTCCAGCCATCACTGATTGGTATGGAATCAGGAGGCATCCACGAGATGACATACAACTCTATCATGAAGTGCGACGTGGATATCAGGAAGGATCTGTATGGTAACATCGTGCTCAGTGGTGGTACAACCATGTTCCCGGGTATTGCTGACCGTATGAGCAGGGATATCACTGCTCTTGCCCCCAGCAGCATGAAGATCAAGGTCGTCGCTCCTCCCGAGAGGAAGTACAGTGTCTGGATCGGTGGTTCCATCCTTGCCTCACTCAGCACCTTCCAACAGGTACCCAAATATTTACTCAAAAATTTATCATTTATTATTTCAATTGTGATGGTTCATGTATATAGATCTAATTCATGTTTTTTTTTATTTCTATTTTCTCGCAGATGTGGATCTCAAAGGCTGAGTATGATGAAGCTGGTCCCCAAATTGTGCACAGGAAGTGCTTCTAAGTTTGCTATCTTCACTTTCATTTTTTTTCTATACATTATTTCTTTTTCCGTACCGGTCTGTGTCCTTTGGGTGGATTTGAGAGTTTTGTCACAACTTTTGCCTCTGTTTTGAGTGCGTCTTTTCAAAGGAGTCTATGTGCTCGGGTTTTGGGTACTTTCGAGCACAAACAGAGTTGATCCATGCCTTGTGGCTACTCTTGAAATGGGGTTGAAGGCTATCTTTTCTACTTGATCTCTTTCATGCGCTTCATGTCTCATGGCCACAATAGGTTCTTTGTTCAAGTTGTCTTCTTTGTGTAGTTCCTTTCATTTGTATTTTGAATGTTAGTAGTGGTGGTAGATAATTTGTTGAGTGTTTACATTTACTTGTACTTCAAAACATTTATTTCGAAGGGGTTTATTTGTTTTGGCACAGGAATTAAAATAACTGTATACAATACTCTATTACAACATATTTGTTTGCTTGAAAATATATCTCTTATTCCTCCTAGTTACTCATTATCCAAAAGCACCCTTTATTTGATTTATAAGGACTGGCTGTTAATACTGTTAAATACTTAAAGCACAATAAATTTACTCGTCTTACTCGGAACGTCGGCACGTATATATATCGAAATAATTCGGTACACACACACACACACACACACACATATTCTGGTCTTGCAATGCTGACCTCAATTAATTACTTGTATGACGGTTGCGCTAGATTAACGGTAGAGTTTAATTAAGAGAATTTCAGAATATTAATACCTGTTGATCAGATTTTATTTTTTTGGGCCAGCCGGCCAGCAATGCCCGTAGGCTTTAACATTCAGCAAAGTTCTATTACATAGTTCATTACACATCATAAATAATGGAAATGCGAAACCTAAATAACAGATGTTAGCAGTTTGACCCAAATTTGCAAGTTTGTAGGCTGAAACATTCATTTCCCTATTAATGTGAGTGCATCTGAATTCTTCATTTCAAGTCATCAACAACCACGCCTGCATTACCTCCTTATGAGCCTGCCATTCAATACTTACCGGGGATTGCCTTGCACTAAGCAGATTATTGATTTCCATCGAATCGGTCAGAAAAGTGCAGTTATCCCTCTTTAAAGCACCCCCCTAATCGCACAAAGCATATTGCAATATTGCCTCTGTATGAAATGGAGTTAAAGCTTGAGTGTAGCGCAATCCAAAGCTGACCAGTAGCAGGTTGTGCATCTCCTCTTGGCTGGTCTGTGAAATGCGTGTTTCATGATACACTCATCTATGCAAACTGTATTTGATATTCTTTATTGAGTGTGAATTGACCATTTCTAGATGCAGTGAACATAATTGCATCGTCGACATCAGTAATAAGCGAAGGGGGACTCACCTTAGCCATGACCCGCTGAGCATAGAAATAGCCCAAAATTATAGTGAGCTTATCTTCATCCCAACCGCCTACCCTTGCATCAATTAAATCTCAGACTTTGATACCCCTTTGCTCCCTTGTTAGATGCTTGAGTGCCCTCCACATTTCGAACCAAGGTTATGAAAACACATCACATGAGGCACCTTTCCCTAGCAGCCACCTCAGGTTCGGGCTCAAATCCTCTCTAACTGACATCATCCCCTTCCATAATTTAGTGCAAGCTAGTGTAAGTTTACCTGTTGTCCCATAATGTGCAGTTAGGGTAATATTTTGCCGGCAATGTACTAACCCACAAAGCTTTGTGCCCAGAGGTTATTCTCCATAAATTCTTCATACGTAGTGCCCTGTTCAATAGGTGGAAATTCCTTAATTCCTTAATGCAATGTACCTGCCCTAATCCCTACCCCAAAAAAAAATACTTCTCAACTTTGTTTCAATGTTCAATAATACTGACCAATGAAATTTGAGTAGTTGACATATAATATAGAAGGGTGGATTCTATGACTGACCTGATCAATACCATTTTGCCGGCTTGTGATAGCAGTTTCCCTTTCCAAGCACTCAATCGGCCATCAATCTTATCCAACAGTGGTTGAAAAGATGCTGGCTTAGATACCTCGACTGGACACCCAAGATATAATTTCTGTTGCCGTTGCAAAGCCGGCTTGAAAAATTAATACGTCTAACAACGTCCGCTACTTCATGTGGTGTATACCGGCTCACTGATTTATCCTAGATTTAGCCAGGGAAATCTGTTGCCCCAAAACAGCATAAAACACGTCCAGAATCCCTTTAATCTGAGTAGCCTCGGTCTGATTGGCCTGCCCATTAAATTCAGATCGTCTGCATTAACTCTGATTTACACCCATCAAAAAACAAAAAAATTTCATCCAAAATCTCTCCTCCATCTATGTTTATATATGCAGATGAAGTTTTCAGCTTTCAAGTAAGATTACTGTAGCGTGTAAATTAAGCAATTTTTTATTTAAAACGAAACAATCATTGTAAATTTTTTAATATTTTGATTCTTTCAACTCAAGTTTAAGGGTTTCAATTTTAGAAGTTCCTTTTGTTGATCATATCCTATTTATTTATCTTCTAAATAATTTGCAAATTGGATTTTTTTTCCTTCTAAAAACCCTTTCAAACATGCTGATCAAGTCCAATGTTTGTTCCTCTTTTCTCTTGGCTCTCTGTATTTTGTCCTGCATTTCATTCGTTGTTGATTTTTTTCCGAAGTGATCAGCTTCTCTTCTCCGCCTTCTGCACCTTAATTTCTTCATTTCCAAAGCGAAGGTATGGATTCCATTGGATCTCTTTCATGTTTTCTTCCTGGTGTTATTAGATTGTGTGGCACCAAGCTTGGATTGATTGCATAGTTTCCAAACTGATGCCTATCAGGTGTTAATTTGACTTTTGGTTTTAGTGGTTCCGTCTGTTCTGATTAGTAGATTTTTGTTAAGTAAAGCTTAGTTCATATGTTTTGATATTGTTGATGATATTCTGTTATATCATATATATGATCAGATCAATCTCTGACATCTAGAATACATGAATGTTCCAAATATACATGGAGTAGTTCGTACAAGTTTCGTATATATATAGTTAGGTCTGGTTTGTACAATGTTGGTGCAATTGTGGATTAAATAATGCTCAAGTATCAACATGATCTATTGTAGATTCTTGTCATTTTGCAGTAGAATTTTGAAACTTACGTATTTATGTATTTGAAATGGATCAATTCAAGTTGACCGAAACATCTTAATGAATTGATTGTACTGTTTAATTATTATAATACATGCAGCTGAAGCATTCAATGAATTAACTATTGTTTTCTTGTTAAAAAAATATAAATAAAAGTATATTTTTCTTGATAAGTATTTCATTTCAGTATATATTTTTTGATCTAATTTCTAAGTTGACCGTTTTGTCATGCTTTACATATAAGATTTCAAATGAAGTCTTCAAACCATTTTACATGTTTTTAAAATTGGTCAATACCATCCAGAGCCATTGACAAGAGTTTTATATTTTTAAATTTTTTCCATATTTCAAAGGACAAATGGCCAACGATGAGGAAATTCTGTCCCTTGTTGTCGACAATGGTTCCGGTATAGTCAAGGTACATAATATTTTCCTCTCTATTCTTATTTTCAAATTTCAATGCATTTCTACCATCATGCTATAGCTGAAATTAATTATTATCACCATTTACTCATAATTTTTTTTACTCTCCATTCAGGCTGGTTTCGCCGGTGATGATGCCCCAGAGCCATGTTCCCCAGTATCGTCGGCAGGCCATGCCATGGAGATATGAGCCAGAATGATGCTTACATAGGAAACGAGGTCTAGTCCAAGAGGAATATCCTCACCTTGAAATACCCGATGGAGCGTGGGATCGTCACCAAATGGGATGACATGGAGAAGATCTGGTGGCACACCTTCAACAACTTAGTGCTGCAAAGACCTTCAATCAGAGTGTTGTCTTAGGGTTGTAACTACCCTCTTCTATTTCCATTTGGCAACAGTACTAGATTGCTGCGAAGACCTTTAATTAGAGTGTTGTATTGTGGTTGCAAGTATCCTCTTCTCTTGCCATCATATGGCACTACAATAGTGCTGCAAAGACCTTCAATTAGTATGTTGTATTGGGGTTGCAACTACTCTCTTCTCTTGCCATCTAATGACACAACTACAGAGTGCTAAAAAGACTTTCAAGTAGAGTGTTGTAGTAGGGTTGCAACTACCCTCTTCTCTTGCCATTTCATGACTCAACTAGAGTGCTGCAAAGAACTTCAATCAGAGTGCTTTATTGGGGTTGTAACTACCCTCTATTTGACGATACTACTAGGGTGACGCAAACACCTTCAATTAGAGTGTTGTCTTAGTTTTGACTACCCTCTTCTCTTTCCATTTGGCGATAGTACTAGGCGGCTGCAAAGACCTTCAATGAGAGTGTTGTATTGTGGTTGCAACTACCCACTTCTATTGCCATCTAATGACACAACTAGAGAGTGCTACAAAGACCTTCAATGAGAGTGTTGTAGTAGGGTTGCAACTACCCTTTACTCTTGTCATCTAACAACAATACTAGAGTGCTGCTAAGACCTACAATTCGAGTGCTTTATTAGGGTTGCAACTACCATCTTCACTTGCCGTCTAGCGATACTACTAGGGTGCCGCAAAGACATTCAATTAGAGTGTTGTCTTAGGGTTGCAACTGCCCTCTTCCTTTCTCATCTAGCGATACAACTAGAGTGCTGCAAAGACCTTAAATTAAAGTGTCGTATTATGGTTGCAACTACCCTCTTCTCTTGCCATCTAGTGACACAACTCGAGAGTGCTGTAAAAACCTTCAATTAGAGTGTTGTAGTAGGGTTGCAACTACCCTCTTCTATTGCCATCTAACGACACAACTAGAGAGTGTTGTAAAGACCTTCAATTAGAGTGTTGTAGTAGGGTTGCAACTACCCACTTCTCATTCCATATGATGACACAACTTGAGTGCTGCAAAGACCTTCAAACAGAGTGTTGTCTTAGGGTTGCAACTATTCTCTTCTCTTTTCATTTGGCGATAGTACTAGACTACCGCAAATACCTTCAATTAGAGTGTTGTATTAGTGTTGCAACTACCCCTCTTCTCTTGCCATCTAATAACACAACTAGAGAGTGCTGCTAAGACCTTCAATTAAAGTGTTGTAGTAGGGTTGCAACTACTCTCTTCTCATTCCATCTGTAGACACAACTATAGTGTTGCAAAGACCTTCAATCAGAGTATTGTCTTAGGGTTGCAATTATCCTCTTCTATTTCCATTTGGAAACAGCACTAAATAGCTGCAAAGACTTTCAATTAGTTGTGGTTGCAAGTACCCTCTTCTCTTGCCATCATATGACACTACAATAGTACTGCAAAGACATTCAATTAGTATGTTGTATTGGGGTTGCAACTACACTCTTCTCTTGTCATTTGGCGATAGTACTAGACTGCCGCCAAGACCTTCAATTAGAGTGTTTTATTGTGGTTGCAAGTAACCTCTTCTCTTGCCATCATATGACACTACTATAGTGTTGCAAAGATCTTCAATTAGTATGTTGTATTGGGGTTGCAACTACCATCTTCTCTTGCCATCTAATGGCACAACTACAGAGTGCTAAAAAGACTTTCAAATAGAGTGTTGTAGTAGGGATACAACTACCATCTTCTCTTGCCATTTAATGACTCAACTAGAGTGCTGCAAAGAACTTCAATCAGAGTGTTTTATTGGGGTTGTAACTACTATCTACTTTTGTCGTCTGATGATACGACTAGGGTGACGCAAAAACCTTCAATTAGAGTGTTGTCTTAGGGTTACGACTACCCTCTTCTCTTTCCATTTGGCAATAGTACTAGGCGGCTGCAAAGTCCTTCAATGAGAGTGTTGTATTGTGGTTACAACTATCCACTTCTATTGCCATCTAATGACACAACTGGGGAGTGCTACAAAGACCTTCAATGAGAGTGTTGTAGTAGGGTTGCAACTACCCTCTACTCTTGTCATCTAACAACAATACTAGAGTGATGCTAAGACCTTCGATTAGAGAGCTGCATTAGGGTTGCAACTACCATTTTCACTTGTCGTCTAGTGATACTACTAGAGTGCTGCAAATACCTTCAATTAGAGTGTTGTCTTACGGTTGCAACTACCCTCTTCCTTTGTCATCAGGCGATACAACTAGAGTGATGTAAAGACTTTAAATTAAAGTGTCGTGTTATGGTTGCAACCACCCTCTTCTCTTGACATCTAATGACATAACTCGAGAACGCTGTAAAGACCTTCAATTAGAGTGTTGTAGTAGGGTTGCAACAACCTCTTCTATTGCCATCTAACGACACAACTAGAGAGTTGCAAAAACCTTTAATTAGAGTGTTGTACTAGGGTTGCAACTACACTCTTCTCATTCCATCTGATGACATAACTTGAGTGCTGCAAAGACCTTCAAACAGAGTGTTGTCTTCGGGTTGCAACTAATCTCTTTTCTTTCCATTTGGCAATAGTACTAGACTACCGTAAAGACTTTCAATTAGACTGTTGTATTAGTATTGCAACTACACCTCTTCTCTTGTCATCTAGAGTCACAACTAGACAGTGTTGCTAAGACCTTCAATTAGAGTGTTGTAGTAGGGTTGTAACTACCCTCTTCCTATTCCATCTGTTGACACAACTATAGAATAACAAAGATCTTCAATCAGAGTGTTGTCTTTAGGTTGCAACTACCCTCTTCTATTTCCATTTGGCAACAGTACTAAATAGCTGAAAAGACCTTCAATTAGAGTGTTGTATTGTGGTTGCAAGTACCCTCTTCTCTTGCCATCATATGACATTACTACTGCAAATACTTTCAATTAGTATGTTGTATTGTGGTTGCAAGTACCATCTTCTCTTTCATTTTGGCGACAGTACTAGACTGCTACAAAGACCTTCAACGAGAGTGTTGTATTTAGGTTGCAACTACCCACTTCTCTTGCCTTCTAATGACACAACTAGAAAGTGCTACAAAGACCTTCAATGAGAGTGTTGTACTAAGGTGGCAACTACCCTCTACTCTTGTTATCTAACAACAATACTAGAGTGCTGCATTAGGGTTGCAACTACCATCTTCTCTTACCATCTAATGACACAACTAGAGAGCGCTGTAAAGACCTTCAATTAGAGTGTTGTAGTAGGGTTACAACTATCCTATTCTATTGCCATCTAACGACACAACAAGAGAATGTTGTAAAGACCTTCAAATAGAGTGTTGTAGTAGGGTTACAACTACCCTCTTCTATTTCCATCTAACAACACAACTAGAGACTGTTGCAAAAACCTTCAATTAGAGTGTTGTAGTAGAGTTGCAACTATGCACTTCTCATTCCATCTGATTACACAACTTGAGTGCTGCAAAGACCTTCAAACAGAGTGTTGTCTTTGGGTTGCAACTAATCTCTTCTCTTTTCATTTGGCGATAGCACTAGACTACTGCAAAGACCTTCAATTAGAGTGTTGTATTAGTGTTGCAACTACCCCTCTTCTCTTGCCATCTAATGACACAACTAGAGAGTGCTGCTGAGACCTTCGATTAGAGTGTTGTAGTAGGGTTACAACTACCCTCTTCTCATTCCATCTATAGTCACAACTATAGAACTACAAATACCTTCAATCAGAGTGTTGTCTTAGGGTTGCAACTACCCTCTTCTATTTCCATTTGGCAAGAGTACTAAATAGCTGCAAAGACCTTCAATTAGAGTGTTGTATTGTGGTTGCAAGTGCCCTCTTCTCTTGCCATCATATGACACTACTATAGTGCTGCAAAGACTTTCAATTAGTATGTTGTATTGTGGTTGCAAGTACCATCTTCTCTTTCCTTTTGGCAACAGTACTAGATTACTGCAAAGACCTTCAATGAGAGTGTTGTATTGTGGTTGCAACTACACACTTCTCTTGCCTTCTAATGACACAACTAGAGAGTGCTACAAAGACCTTCAATGAGAGTGTTGTTGGGTTATCAAACAACAATACTAGAGTGCTGCATTAGGGTTGCAACTACCATCTTCTCTTACCATCTAATGACACAACTAGAGAGCGCTATAAAGACCTTCAATTAGAGTGTTGTAGTAGGGTTGCAACTACCCTGTTCTATTGCCATCTAACGACACAACTAGAGAGTGTTGCAAAGACCTTCAATTAAAGTGTTGTAGTTGGGTTGCAACTACCCTGTTATCTTGCCATGTAACAATAATACTTAACTGCTGCAAAAACCTTCAATTAGAGTGTTGTATTGGAGTTGCAACTACCATATTCTGTTGTCATTTGATGATTCGACTAGAGTGCTGAAAGACCTTCTATTAGAGTGCTGTAGTAGGGTTGCAACTACCCTCTTCTCATTCTATCTGATGACACAACTAGAGTGCTACAAAGACCTTCAAACAGAGTGTTGTCTTAGGGTTGCAACTAACCTCTTCTCTTGCCATTTGGCGATAATACTAGACTGCCGCAGAGACCTTCAATTAGAGTGCTGTATTGTGGTTGCAAGTAACCTCTTCTCTTGCCATCATATGACACTACTATAGTTCTGCAAAGACCTTCAATTAGTATGTTGTATTGGGGTTACAACTACCCTCTTCTCTTGCCATCTAACAACAATACTAGGGTGCTGCTAAGACCTTCGATTAGAGTGCTGTATTAGGGTTGCAACTACCATCTTCTCTTGTTATTTAACGACTCAACTAGAGTGCTACAAATACCTTCAATTTGAGTGTTGCATTAGGGTTGTAACTACCCTCTACTTTTGTCATCTAGCAATACTACTAGAGTGCTGCAAAGACCTTCAATTAGAATGTTGTATATGGGTTGCACTCTTCCTTTGTCATCTGGCGACACTACTAGAGAGCTGCAAAAACCTTCAATTAAAGTGTCGTATTAGGGTTGCAGCTACCCTCTTCTCTTGACATTTAGAGAGCGCCGTAAAGACATTCAATTAGAGTGTTGTAGTTGCGTTGCAACTACTCTCTTCTATTACCATCTAACGACACAACTAGAGTGCTGCAAAGATCTTCAATCAGAGTGTTTTATTAGAGTTGTAACTACCCTCTACTTTTGTCGCCTAACGATACTACTAGGGTGGCACAATAACCTACAATTAGAGTCTTGTCTTAGGGTTGCATCTACCCTCTTATCTTTTCATTTGGCGACAATACTAGACTGCTGCAAAGACCTTCAATGAGAGTGTTGTATTATGGTTGCAATTACCCACTTTTCTTGCCATCAAAGGACACAACTAGAGAGTGCTACAAAGACCTTCAATGAGAGTGTTGTAGTAGGATTGCAACTACCCTCTACTATTGTCATCTAACAACAATACTAGAGTGCTGCTAAGACCTTCAATTACAGTACTACATTAGGGTTGCAACTACCATTTTCTCTTGCCGTCTAGCGATACTACTAGAGTGCTGCAAAGACCTTCTATTAAAGTGTCGAATTATGGTTGCGGCTACCCTCTTCTCTTGCCATCTAATGACACAACTCGAGAGTGCTGTAAAGACCTTCAATGAGAGTATACAGTAGGGTTGCAACTACCCTCTTCTATTGCCATCTAACGACACAACTAGAGAGTGTTTCAAAGACCTTCAATCAGAGTGTTGTAGTTGGGTTGCAAACTACCCTCTTCTATTGCCTTCTAACGACACAACTAGAGAGTGTTGCAAAGACCTTCAATTAGAGTGTTGTAGTTGGGTTGCAACTACCTTATTATCTTGCCATGTTACAACAATACTAGATTGCTGCAAAGACCTTCGATTAGAGTGTTGTATTGGGATTGCAACTACCATCTTATGTTGCCATTTGACGACTCAAGTAGAGAGCTGAAAGACCTTCAATTAGAGTGTTGTGGTAGGGTTGCAACTAACTTCTTCTCTTGTCATTTGGCGATAGTACTAGACTCCCGCAAAGACCTTCAATTAGAGTGTTGTATTAGTGTTGCAACATCCCACTTCTCTTGCCATCTAATGACACAATTAGAGAGTGCTAAAAGGACTTTCAAGTAGAGTGTTGTAGTAGGGTTGCAACCACCCTCTTCTATTGCCATCTAACGACACAACTAGAGACTGTTGCAAATACCTTCAATTAGAGTTTTGTAGTTGGGTTGCAACTACCCTGTTATCTTGCCATGTAACAACAATGCTAGACTGCTGCAAAGACCTTCGATTAGAGTGTTGTATTGGGATTGCAACTACCATCTTGTGTTACCATTTGACGACTCGACTATAGAGCTGAAAGACCTTCAATTAGAGTATTGTAGTAGGATTGCAACTAACCTCTTCTCTTGCCATTTGGCGATAGTACTAGACAGCTGCAAAGACCTTCAATTAGAGTGTAGTATTAGTGTTCCAACTACCCACATATCTTGCCATCTAATGACACAACTAGAGATTACAACAAAGACCTTCAATGAGAGTGTTGTAGTAGGGTTGCAACTGCCCTCTACTCTTGTCATCTAACAACAATACTAGAGTGTTGCTAAGACCTTCGATTAGAGTGCTGCATTAGGGTTGCAACTACCATCTTCTCTTGCTATTTAACGACTCAACTAGAGTGCTGCAAAGACCTTCAATTAGAGTGTTGTATTAGGGTTGTAACTACCATCTACTTTTGCCGTCTAGCGATACTACTAGAGTGCTGCAAAGACCTTTAATTTGAATGTTGTCTTAGGGTTGCAACTACCCTCTTCCTATTTCATATGGAGACACTACTAGAGTGCTGCAAAGACCTTCAATTAAAGTGTCGTATTAGGGTTGCAACTACCCTCTTCTCTTGCCAGCTAATGACACAACTAGAGAGCGCTGTAAAGACCTTCAATTAGAGTGTTGTAGTAGGGTTGCAACTGCCCTCTTCTATTGCCATTTAACGACACAACTAGAGTGTTGTATTGGGGTTACAACAACCATCTTCTGTGGTTATTTGACGACTCGACTAGAGTGCTGAAAGACCTTCAATTAGAGTGTTCTAGTGTAGGGTTTCAACTACCCTCTTCTCGTTCCATCTAATGACACAACTAGAGTGCTATAAAGACCTTCAAACAGAGTGTTATCGTAGGGTTGCAGCTACCCTCTTCCTTTGTTATTTGGCGACACTACTAGAGTGCTGCAAATACCTTCAATTACAGTGTCGTATTACGGTTGCAACTACCCTCTTCTCTTGCCATCTAATTACACAACTAGACAGCACTGTAAAGACCTTTAATTAGAGTGTTGTAGTAGGGTTGCAACTACCCTCTTCTATTGCCATGTAGCAACGCAATTAGAGAGTGTTGCATAGGCCTTCAATTAGAGTGTTGTAGTTGGGTTGCAACTACCCAATTATCTTGCCATGTAACAACCATACTAGACCGCTGCAAAGATCTTCGATTAGAGTGTTGTATTGGGGTTGCAACTACCATCTTTTATTGCTATTTGACGACTCGACTAGAGTGCTGAAAGACCTTCAATTAGAGTGTTGTAGTAGGGTTGCAACTACCTTCTTCTCATCCCATCTGTAGACACAACTATAGTGTTGCAAAGACCTTCAATCAGAGTGTTGTCTTAGGGTTGCAACTACCCTGTTCTATTTCCATTTAGCAACAATACTAGGTTGCTACAAAGACCTTCAATGAGAGTGTTGTATTGTGGTTGCAACAACCCACTTCCCTTACCATCTAATGACACAACTAGAGAGTGCTTCAAAGAACTTCAATGAGAGTGTTGTAGTAGGGTTGCAACTACCCTCTACTCTTGTCATCTAACAACAATACTAGGGTGCTGCTAAGACCTTCGATTAGAGTGCTGCATTAGGGTTGTGATCAGAGTCAAAATGATGATAAATTACGTAGAGTTTTGGCTTATGTTTTGCATATTATCTCACACTTATGTTTATTTAATTAGAGAAAAAGGCTATTGTCACCCTTCTGTATGTTTTATTGCAGAAAACAGGTTTTGGGACTATTTTACATCAAATGGAGCAAGAATCGGGTCAATCGGCTAAGCAACGCTTATCGACTAAGGCTCTGTTATGGCCCGTATTACCTGATACGGACCTAGCCGGATACGGACCAGGAGATAGCGCAATACACATTAAACCCTTCAGCGACATGGTCTCATTACGGACCGTACCAACCAGTATGGTCCGTAACCAAGGCGCCCTTTGGGGAATAACTGCTGACAGCTGTATTCAGATCTTGTTTCTTGGCCTCCACTCAACTCCAGACGTCCCTTCACTCCTATATAAGCACCCTGGCAGAAGAAGAAATCATCTTTGTAATTTGGGTTAGATTTGATTAAGTGAGAAAGAGAGGAGTGATTGTAACAATGCCGTTCCGCGGCTAAGTTCTTTTCTTAGGGACTAGGCAGTAAACCTTGTTACTCATGATGCTTTGATATATATATTTTCTGTTGATTATGATTTCTTGTTGTTTGATTGAAATACTTTTGTGATTTATTATCCCTTCATCTAATATCGGTGATCTAGTTTAATTCGTTAGCGTAGTGACAATGCTTTAATGGTAAGAGAAACTATGTTGCACGAGTTAGCCTCATTGGGAGTCATTAGATTTACATGAAGAAAACCTTAGCGGGGAAACTATAAATCGGAACAACAAAACGCGAACCAAGTTCTATCATTTGCGTAAGATAAATCGCAGTGATCTATGTAGTAACTTGTGTATTTAGAGATCTGTTATTTGCGTAAGATAATTCGCAGTGTCCTATGTAGTATCTCGATGGAAGATCTGTCATTTACGTAAGATAACTCGCAGTGTCCTATGTGGTGTCTTCCATAAAACAACAATAGGAAATCAGACCCGACAGAAGTAGAATATCAAAGTGGATTGAGTAGCAATGGTGTGCCGAAACCCTAGGAATTCTCATCTCTATCTTTATTTTATTTACTTTTAATTGCGCCAAATTTACATTGATCACAACTTCAACTCTCAAATTTTCAGATTTCGTCTAGTCTTTCGAAAGATTGTGATTTGATCGCTCAAGACTGTAAATCAATATTTCCTGTGGATCGACCTCGATTATACTACTCGAAAGGATTGTGCGCTTGCGATCCGAACCGATAGCATTTCTGAGTCTATAAATTTTAAAAGATAACATCGCTCTCTTTTGAGTGATCAGGTTGCAACTACCATCTTCTATTGCTACTTAACGACACAACTAAGAGTGTTGCAAAGACCTTCAATTAGAGTGTTGTAGTTGGGTTGCAACTACCATCTTATCTTGCCATGTAACAACCATACTAGACTGTTGCAAAGACCATCGATTAGAGTGCTGTATTGGGGTTGCAACTACCATCTTCTGTTGCCAATTGACAACTCGACTAGAGTGCCGACAGACCTTCAATTAGAGTGCTATAGTAGGGTTGCAACTACCCTCTTCTCATATCATCTGATGACACGACTAGAGTGCTGCAAAGACTTTCAAACAGAGTGTTGCCTTAGGGTTGCAACTACCCTCTTCTCTTGCCATTTGGCGATAGTACTGGATTGTCGAAAAGACCTTCAATTAGAGAGTTGTATTAGTGTTGCCACTACCCCTCTTCTCTTGCCATCTCATGACTTAACTAGAGAGTGCTGCGAAGACCTCCAATTAGAGTGTTGTAGTAGGGTTGCAACTATCCACTTCTCATACCATCTATATACACAACTATAGTGCTACAAAGATCTTCAATCAGAGTGTTGTCTTAGGGTTGCAATTACCCTATTCTATTTCTATTTGGCAACAATACTAGATTGCTGCAAAGACCTTCAATTAGAGTGTTGTATTGTGGTTGCAAGTACCCTCTTCTCTTGCCATCATAAAACACTACTATAGTGCTGCAAAGACCATCAATTAGTATATTGTATTGGGGTTGCAACAACCCTCTTCTCTTGCCATCTAATAACACAACTAGAGAGTGCTAAAAAGACTTTCAACTAGAGTGTTGCAGTACGGTTGCAACTACCCTCTATTCATGTCATCTAACAACAATACTAGAGTGTTGCTAAGACCTTCAATTAGAGTGCCGTAATAGAGTTGCAACTATCATCTTCTCTTGCTATTTAACGAGTCAACTAGAGTGGTGCAAAGACCTTCAATTAGAGTGTTGTATTAGGGTTGTAACTACCCTCTACTTTTGCCTTCTAACGATACTACTAGAGTGCTGCAAAGACCGTCAATTAGAGTGTTGTCTTAGGGTTGCAACTACCCTCTTCCGTTGTCATCTGGCAACACTACTTGAGTGTTGCAAAGACCTTCAATTAAAGTGTCGTACTAGGTTGCAACTACCCTGTTCTCTTGCCATCTAATGACAGAACTAGAGAGCGCTGTAAAGACCTTCAATTAGAGTGTTGTAGTAGGATTGCAACAACCCTCTTCTATTGCCATGTAACGACACAACTAGAGAGTGTTGCAAAGACCTTCAATAAGAGTGCTGTAGTTGGGTTGCAACTACCCTATTATCTTTCCAGGTAACAACCATACTAGACTGCTGCAAAGACCTTCGATTAGAGTGCTATATTGGGGTTGCAACTACCATCTTCTCTGGCCATCCAATGACACAACTAGAGAGCGCTGAAAAGACCTTCATTTATAGTGTTGTAGTAAGGTTGCAACTATCCTCTTCTCGTGCCATTTAACGACTCAATTCCCCCAAGCTGAACCTTTGCTTGTCCTCAAGCAAAAAGTTTCAAACTCGGGTAAAAGTGCTGGACAACTAAATCTAAATGCGGATACAAGTCTAAATGTGAAAACTTACATGATTGCTACAATAAAAGAACGCAAGAATCTTTTTGCTATGATTCGGACTTCCCTTGGTCAATTGTGATTCACCTCACAAATTGATTAATAAAACCTCAAACCCTAAATGTTTCAAGCCTTGCAAAGTTGATTACTCGAATTTATCGATTTATCATTCTTTCACTAAACTATGCCTTCGCTTGTAGAGATTTTCCCTTTTTGGCACCCCGAAGCTTGAATCAAGCTTAGGTCAGAAAGTTGCGGACTTCGTGTGTTGATATGTGCAAAAAATTTATTTTTTTTCATTTCTAATTGGGAGACGAGCTCAAAGGCGCCAATTCAAGGCTTATTGCCAGTACTCTTATGTTCTCCATCTTTTCATCTTTTTTTTTTTCTTTCTTTTTTTTTTTTTTTTTTTCGCACATACCATGAATACACACATCCACTAGTGTTCATTCACACCAACGGATATCCCAACTTTTCTTTATTTGAAATCCCTATTTCCACATTTGAAAGGCACAATTCGGTTTCTAAATGCTATCTCGACATTCAAGTTTCCAATTTTACAAATCTCAAACCATTTGTTCGTAATCAGTTTTGTTTGGTCAATTATGAGGTTAGTTCTAATTTCCCAAGGTCATCCAACTCACAAACAAAAGTTTTCAAACAAGTCCCTAATCCTAGCAATCACACAAATTTATCACCTAAATGCAAAATTTTTGAAAAAGAAACATGTCTAAATGCAGATACAATTTTCTTCTATTCCACCCCCCAAGCTTGAATGAAGCATTGTCCTCAATGCTTGAATCTACACAAGGCAAAAGTAAATAGAAGAAAATATGGAAACTTACTAGATGGTGAGCGAGGGATGAAGCGGGGGCGTCTCACTGGTTGGTGGGAGGTGGATCAGGTGGCACTGGTGGGAGCACCCACTTCTGAGGTACACGGACCATGCGATCACACTCTTGCATCAGAAGAATCCGCAAGATTCCCATCAAGTTCTTCATCGAGCGCCCGATCGTGCTTTTGTGCGCTTCCAATTTCTCCAAGAGTGTAGCAGTCCGATCGGGTTCAAGATCTGCACTTATGATCACAGGACAACATCTATCTGGGTTTAGAAACTCATACCTGAGGTGAGCTGCTGGAGGCTTGAGCTCAGGAGTCAGCCGCTCTGTCTGGGTCTTGACGCGGGTCGCATCAGGTGTCGTGCGGGTCGCATCAAGTGAAATGGCATCGCGTGCTGACCAATCCGACTCGCGTCCCTCGGTTTCCAGGTCATCAGACCACGGCATGCGGGTCGCATCAAGTGGCGTGCGGGTCGCATCCACATGCTCTTCAGGTGGAGATGCGGGTCGACTTGGCTCGATGCGCCCTGGGTTCACATGTTCTTCAGTAATGACTGCCGGTCGAGTCAGGACTGCCGGTCGAGTCAGGCTAGGGTTCTCTTCTTCAGGTGGTGAAGCGGGGCGCGAGTCCTTGATGCGGCCCGTGTGCAGTGCGGTCTGGTTTGTTGGCTGGGCTGGTCCTTCGCATTCTGGCTGAGCTGGCAGCTTTCCAAGTTGAGATTGGCGTGAGATGATGATGTGGCTCAATTGCTCCAACAACTTGTTTTGAGCGGCCATTTGTGTGGACATGTTTTGCATCTGTTCCCACATCATCCGGTTTATCTTCCCTTGCTCGTGTATGAATTCGATCTCAGCGGGATCAATGTACGGCTCGGGTGGATCGGGTTGGAATACGCAATTGTTCGAGTTATCAAACGGTGCTGTGTCGTAGCAATAGCCATCTTGCTCCTGTTCCTCATCCCAATCCGCCAGTGGGCAATACTCGTAAGAGTGTCTCCAGTCCCCACACATGACACAACTCTGCGGTTGTTGCTCGACTGCCTTCACACTCAGCTTGTCCATCGCCCTCTGCATGGCCTCCATCTTGGCGTTCATGGCAGTGAATTGATCGACCTCGAACTTGCCGCCACCTCTTGGTCGGGCATTGTTGCGGCCGGACCACTGTTGGTTCTGTGCCATGTTGTACATTCGATCCATGTTGTACATTCAGGTGCTTTGGTACGGGTCGGACCAGATTGGTGCGGCCTGGCCGTGCCTGAATCGGTGCGGGTCGGACCAGATTGGTGCGGCTTGGCCGTGCCTGAATTGGTACGGGCCGTACCAGAGGGTGGCTGAGCAGTCTCGGCTTAGTTTGGAGGAGTTTGATCGAACAGTGGGCCCTTGCTTCTCAGATGATATTTCAACCTGTATTGGCCTGCAGGGGGGGGGTTCAAAAGCCAGTTTTTATTATTTTTTTTTTTAGTGATTTTGAATAAGAAAAAGCAAGAAAGATACAAGATAAAATCTAGATTAACTAAGCAAGGTAAAATCTAACTAGGCAATTGGTTACCGTCCCCGGCAACGGCGCCAAAAACTTGTTCGCGCAGAAGCGCAACGCAAGTTTCAGTACGCTTGAGGGCGTACCTTTTAAAACCGCGTTTACACTTCACGAGTAAGGGTTGCAATTGCACAACCCCTATCGAGTAGTATAATCGGGTATCGATCCACAGGGACGGGCAATTGCTGGGTTAGAATCTACCAAACTCAATTAAAAACTAGAAGTGAGAAAGATTTGGTTTGGTATTTAATTTCCTAAAAAGGTCAATTCAAACAATTCAAACAATTCAGAAAGAAGTAATAAAATGCTAGAAGAAATGTAAATTGTGTTTTGATTATGGATAAAAGGCGTTTCCAGGGTTTCAGACTTCATCTATGATCTGCCTCTAGTGGTACGGCCCGTACCAAGTCGGTCCGGCTAGGCCGTACTTAACTTGGTAAGGCAAGGCCGTACCACTCTGGTAAGACCCGTACTGGCTTCCCAGAACAGAGCTTACCAGTTCGAGTTGATGCATTTCCTTGCTGGTACCTTGTGCTAAAACTCTTTGGAAAGGTTCAATTGACCATACCTAAGGTTCCTAAGCCTCAACTGTCGTTTGTTGGATCAAGATCTAGGTTGGAATGCAATTGATTGCCTTTTAGGGATTTCTACACCTCAACTCTCGTGTGTTGGTACAGATCTACCCTAATTGGTTGATTGGAGACCTAAGACACCCTCTAATCTGTCGATTAGAGGAGAATTCAACCTCTCGGCTTCAATTCGAACAAGTCTACCCTAAACAATTGATTTGGTTGAGAGATTGAGATGATCACATGACCTTGATAGGTTCGATCTAAACCTAGAGGTTCATCATACACAATCACAGCAATCAAAGCAAAAGATAGCAAAGAAATCACAATCAATCAATCAAAAGAGTTCATACAAGATACAAGTCAAAGAAAGTCAAAACAAATCAAGAATCCATCTCTAAACCCTAGAAACTGAAATAACTACTCACAGCACATGATCTGATCTAAAAATACAATAAAAGGGATAGAGATAGCCATGGATCGAAGGGATCGAGAGGAGGAAGCTAGATCCGTCGAGTTTCGCCTCTTTCCTCTTCCTTCCTTCTTGCTCCTAGCTCCTTAGCTCTCTTTCTCTCTCTTACTGTGCTCTCAAATAGATCTGGAATGGAATGTATGTCGAAATTGGAGAGTTCCCCGCTTTAAATAGCCTCTGCCAAAATTTGAATCTGTCAGGCGTGATGAGCTGAAAAATGGCTAAGTCCGGTAAGACCCGTACCAAACTTGGTAAGGGCCGTACCAGGCGTGATGAGCTGAAAAATGGCTAAGTCCGGTAAGACCCGTACCAGACTTGGTAAGGGCCGTACCAGATCATCCCAAATCGTCGTTTCTTCGTGTGTTTTGCTCCAAGCCTGCAGAAAACAAACAAACACTCAGCAGTACCAAATTCTAAAGATATATCGATGAAACGCACATGATTCTGGTGAATTAGGGCACGAATCTGGTACTAAAACAGGCCTAAAATAGACTAAATATGCGAGGTATCAAACCTGATATGTACGGAATACCCATTAATAAATAGGATCAAACCTGATTCCATGATATTTCCATAAGATTCCTATTATTAAGCAAAGCCCCGAGCGAGAGGGCTTAGCTGATCATGATTTCTTTTTTATCTTTTTTTTCCTTCGAGAATGTGCAAAAGTTCTACTTGACTCTGCCATTTTAAGAGTCTCCTCCTTTTTGCGTATGGAATTGCAACGCTTTTTTAAAGAAGCATCTATTAATTCGGAACTTAATTGTGAAATCATACTTGTACCCGAACGCTTTCGGGATCCTCCTATTAACCAACGAATGGCAAGTAATATTGCTTGTGAGAATTTCAATTTAATAGGGACTCTATAGACTTTTGCAGTCTTTCCCCTTTTTCGTTTTCTTGTTTTTACTCCTACGCTGCAAAGACCTTCAATCAGAGTGTTTTATTAGGGTTGTACCTACCCTCTACTTTTGTCGTCTGACGATACTACTAAGGTGACGCAAACACCTTCAATTAGAGTCTTGTCTTAGGGTTGCATCTACCCTCTTCTCTTTCCATTTTGCGACAATACTAGACTGCTGTAATGACCTTTAATGAGAGTGTTGTATTGTGGTTGCAACAACCCACTTCTCTTACCATCTAATGACACAACTAGAGAGTGCTACAAAGACCTTCGATGAGAGTGTTGTAGTAGGGTTGCAACTACCCTCTACTCTTGTCATCCAACAACAATACTAGAGTGCTGCTATGACCTTCGATTAGAGTGCTGCATTCGGGTTGCAACTACCATCTTCTCTTGCTCTTCAATAACTCAACTAGAGTGTTGCAAAGACCTTTAATTTGAGTGTTGTCTGAGGGTTGCAACTACCCTCTTCCTATGCCGTATGGAGACACTAGTAGAGTGCTGCGAAGACCTTCAATTAAAGTGTCATATTAGGGTTGCAACTACCCACTTCTCTTGCTATCTAATGACACAATTAGAGTGTTGTATTGGGGTTAAGAACCATCTTCTATGGTCATTTGACGACTCGTCTAGAGTGCTGACACAACTTTACCTTCAATTAGAGTGTTCTAGTATAGGGTTTCAACTATCCCCTTCTCATTCATATGATGACACAACTTGAGTGCTGTAAAGACCTTCAAACAGAGTGTTGTCTTAGGGTTGCCGCTACCGTCTTTCTTTGTCATCTGGCGACACTACTAGGGTGCTGCAAATACCTTCAATTACAGTTTCGTATTAGGGTCGCAACTACCCTCTTCTCTTGCCATTTAATTACACAACTAGACAGCACCGTAAAGACCTTCAATTAGAGTGTTGTATTAGGGTTGCAACTACCCTCTTCTATTGCCATGTAGAGACACAACTAGAGAGTGTTGCAAAGGCCTTCAATTAGTGTGGTGTAGTTGGGTTGCAACTACCCAATTATCTTGCCATGTAACAACCATACTAGACTGCTGCAAAGACCTTCGATTAGAGTGCTGTATTGGAGTTGCAACTACCATCTTCTGTTGCCATTTGACGATTCGACTAGAGTGCTGAAAGACCTTCAATTAGAGTGTTGTAGTAGGGTTGCAACTACCTTCTTCTCATCCCATCTGTAGACACAACTATAGTGTTGCAAAGACCTTCAATCAGAGTGTTGTCTTAGGGTTGAAACTACCCTGTTCTATTTCCATTTGGCAACAATACTAGATTGCTGCAAAGACCTTCAATTAGAGGGATGTATTGTGGTTGCAAGTACCCTCTTCTCTTGCCATCATATGATGCTGCAAAGACCTTCAATTAGTATGTTGTATTGGGGTTGCAACTACCCTCTTCTCTTGCCATCTAATTACACAACTAAAGAGCGCTGTAAAGACCTTCAATTAGAGTGTTGTAGTAGGGTTGCAACTATCCTCTCCTCATGCCATTTAACGACTCTACTAGAGTGCTGCAAAGACCTTCAATCAGAGTGTTTTGTTAGGGTTGTAACTAGCCTCTACTTTTGTCGTCTGACGATACTACTAGGGTGACGCAAACACCTTCAATTAGATTCTTGTCTTAGGGTTGCATCTACCCTCTTTACTTTCCATTTCGCGACAATACTAGAGTGCTGCTCAGACCTTCGATTAGAGTGTTGTATTAGGGTTGCAACTACCATCTTCTCTTGCTATTTAACGACTCAACTAGAGTGCTGCAAAAACCTTCAATTAGAGTGTTGTATTAGGGTTGTAACTTCCCTCTTCTATTGCCATGTAACGACACTACTAGAGAGTATTGCAAATACCTTCAATTAGAGTGCTGTAGTTGGGTTGCAAATACCAACTTCTCTTGCAATCTAATAACACAACTAGAGAGCGCTAAAAAAACCTTCATTTAGAGTTTTGTAGTAGGGTTGCAACTATCCTCTTCTCGTGCCATTTAACGACTCAACTAGAGTGCTGCAAAGACCTTCAATCAGAGGGTTTTATTAGGGTTGTAACTACCCTATACTTTTGTCGTTTGACGATATTACTAGGGTGACGAAACACCTTCAATTGGAGTTTTGTCTTGGGGTTGCATCTACCATCTTCTCTTTCCATTTGGCAACAATACTAGACTGCTGTAAAGATCTTCAATGAGAGTGTTGTATTGTGGTTGCAACAACCCACTTCTCTTACCATCTAATGACACAACTAGAGAGTGCTACAAAGACCTTCGATGAGAGTGTTGTAGTAGGGTTGCAACTACCCTCTACTCTTGTCATCTAACAACAATACTAGAGTACTGCTAAGACCTTCGATTAGAGTGCTGTATTAGGGTTGCAACTACCATCTTCTATTGCTATTTAACAACTCAACTAGAGAGTGTTGCAAAGGCCTTCAATTAGAGTGTTGTAGTTGGGTTGAAACTATCCTATTATCTTGCCATGTAACAACCATACTAGACTGCTGCAAAGACCATCGATTTGAGTGCTGTATTGGGGTTGCAACTACTATCTTCTGTTGCAAATTGACGACTCGACAAGAGTGCCGAAAGACCTTTAATTAGAGTGCTGTAGTAGGGTTGCAACTACCCTCTTCTCATTCAATCTGTTGACACAACTAGAGTGCTGCAAAGACCTTCAAACAGAGTGTTGTCCTAGGGTTGCAACTAACCTCTTCTCTTACCATTTGGCGATAGTACTGGACTGTCGCAACGACCTTCAATTAGAGAGTTGTATTAGTGTTGCAACTATCCCTCTTCTCTTGCCATCTCATGATTCAACTAGAGAGTGCTGCGAAGACCTCCAATTAGAGTGTTGTAGTACCCACTTCTCATACCATCTATATACACAACTATAGTGCTGCAAAGACCTTCAACCAGAGTGTTGTCTTAGGATTGCAACTACCCTCTTCTATTTCTATTTGGCAACAATACTAGATTGCTGCAAAGACCTTCAATTAGAGTGTTGTATTGTGTTTGCAAGTACCATCTTCTCTTGTCATCATAAGACATTACTATAGTGCTGCAAAGACTTTAAATTAGTATGTTGTATTGGGGTTTCAACTATCCTCTTCCCTTGCCATCTAATGACACAACTAAAGAGTGCTAAAAAGACTTTCAATTAGAGTGTTGCAGTAGGGTTGCAACAACATTCATGTCATCTAACAACAATAGTAGAGTGCTGCTAAGATCTTCTATTAGAGTGATGTATTAGGGTTGCAACAACCATCTTCTCTTGCTATTTAACGACTCAACTAGAGTGGTGCTGTAACGCTTCGAAATAATGGTATGATTAAATTTCTACAGAATCCAATTTAGAAAATAATAAAATTAATTAAGTCAGTAAATCAACAATTTATAGGAATAAATATATAGTAAACGATAAAAGTTGAGAGGAAATAACGTGTCATTTTAATCAAATTATATTAATAGAGGTCATAGCCTTTTTAGCAAACTCAATTTAGAAGAGCCCAATCTAAATTCAGCCCGATCCTCACCCATTTAATCTACCCCTCTCCTCTCTCTTCCCACAGCCAACCCTTCATTGCAATTTCTGTAAGTTTTCTTTCTCTCCCTCTCTTTCTCTCTTTTTCTTTGTTTTCGCCCCCCCTCTCCCTCTTTGGCTGCCGCCGGCCACAAGCCCCCTACCCTCACCACCAAACCGCCAGCCCCCCTCCTTCCTTGCCGCCGCCCTCCCTCTCTACCCCAACCGAACCCCATCCCTTCCTCTCTCTCTACCGCCTCTCTTGTCCCTTGGCTGCCGCTGACCCGAAGGAAAACCCTAGCCGTAACCCTCTGGCCTCTCCCCCTCCTTTTCCCTTTGTTGGCCGACTCTCTTTCTCTTTTTCCCTTGGCCGGCCAAAACCCAAAAACCCTAAGTTAGGTACGGCCCGTACCAGGCCGTGCGGCTAGGCCGTACCTACCTAGGTCAGACCAGGCCGTACCAACTAGGTCAGACCAGGCCGTACCAACTAGGTCAGACCAGGCCGTACCTACTCAGTCGAAACCCTAACCCTAGCCGAAATCCATACATCCATTAACCCGAAACCGAAACCCATTAACCCTAACCCTAGACCCGAAGCTCATTAACCCATTAACCCATTTAAGGACTTTATTTAAATGTTTAGATGACAATTGAATTAAATACGAATAGAATTAAGAACCTAATCAAGCGTTTATAAACTTAGGAGCAAACCGCGAGGTTCTAGGAGACGCCGAGAATACGCGAGATTCCGACACACGCGAGATCACTGAGAATACAGGTGCGGGTTCCTGGTCTTGTTTTACAAATAATATACAAATGCGTGGATTGAGGTAAGAAATCCTTTTTCAAATCTGGTAGATAAACTGCATGTTGTGGATGTCGAACATTCGTTTGATTTTGTTTTAGAATTGCATGATAGTAGTTCTTGGTGCATAGAATTGAATTGACAGGAATTGTGAATGTGAATTGGGGATGGGGAAAGTAAATGATTTGTTTTCTTTAAATTAGGGCCGTCCGTGTGAGGCGGCTCAGCATGTGTTTTGAAAATCAGGCTGTCCGTGTGTGACAGACCCCCAGAGTGTGAAATGTGAACAGAACGGGTCGTCCTTGTGTGGCGGTTCGCCGGATGGGTCCCCGCAATGGCCCATCTAGAGTGTGATTGAACAGGTCGTCCTTGTGTGGCGATTCGCCGGGTTTTCATGTACGGGCATGGATTCCCAGAGTGTGGAATTTCAAAACTTTAAATGTGATTGAATAGGAAAGGCTGGATCGTCCGTGCGTGGCGGTCCAGATTGTGAAAGTTTTTAAAGAAAGGAAGCGAGTTTGAGATTGAAAATGGTTTTGAAATGATTGCATATCTGAATTGATAGGAAAATTGGGGGAAATTTTAAAATCTTTACTTTATTGTTATTTGGGATATCAAATGCATTGATTTGTAAAAACACCGGGCTGGAACTAAATCCCGCACTGAGAGATAGTTCGATCTCTCACCGCACCACCTTTTATGTGAGTTCCAGGAAATGGAGAAGAAGACATGGAGGAAGGCCGAGAGTGAGGAAATTAGCGGAAGTTCTTAAAGTAGCCACTATCTGCTTTTAAATTTACATTTGTATGAACTATATATGGTGTAGACATGGCGGTAACTGTTTGACTAGCCATGTCTGACATATTTTCCCTTTTTATTTGTTTTGTGAACTCCTTTGATGTTTAATATAGTGGCTTGTTGGTTGTATTATTGATAATGTATGTGATGTGTTTAACGCCTTGCGTTTAAATGCGCGGCGGGTTGTTCGGGGGTGTGACAACTTAGTTGGTATCAGAGCCAGCACATACAATATCAATAAACTTCCGCTAAGAGAGCGTTAGCAATAGGATGCGACGTTTAGGTCATAGACTAAACTATGTGGACCGAGCGTACCATTAGTAACAAAGGTATATATATATTAGTGACGGATTATGCCCTTGTAATAACGGTACAACTTATTTTGAAAAATAACAAACATATTCTCCTTGGATTATTGAACCAATTAAATTTTGTAGAAGATAAGCAAAATAGATCCTTTTCCTAGATGGCAAATCAATTTAACGGACAGCCCACTTGGCTACGGACGTTCTCAGCCACCGCAAAGGTCAAGGAAATGGTCGGATGGGTCGACTTGTCCGGAATCACTGTCAATACTGCAATCTCCGTCAATTGTCCTTACTCCGTCATCTCGCCACACGTAGTGGAGGCTAGCGGATTCAGGGTGAATAATACCGGAAGACACCGTTTCTTCGCAGGGCTCGAACATAGCGTGGAAGAGCAATACTGTCCGGACCTTCATGTGAACACGCAGAATGGAAAATGGCGAGTGGACCCAATCGTGGCTGACACCGGAGCATACGAAATGGTCTTAGGAATGGACTGGCTCAAGGAGCACCACGTGCTGATAGACTGCGCGCACCGCAGCTTAGTGTTCTGGCCGCCTCACGAACAACCAGTCAGAGCAGAAATGCGGAGAATATCGGGAAATAAGAGCAAGCTCATCGGGGAAAAACCCCAGAAGGAAGAAGAAGACCCAGCTATAAGAGCGGAAATGGAAGCAGAACCATTCACAATGTCAGAAGTTCGGAACGACTGGACGTATCACGTTAGGAAAGACATACTTAAGGGATATTTTGAGACCGATTAAGGCACTTTAGGGAAAAAGAAATGATGTAGTTATAAACCTCACATGTATCTTAAATTCTGTTGAACGTTTTAAAGGAGCAGTTAGAATCTAAAGAAATTTAAAGTTCGATTCGCAATCTTAAATTCCTTCTCTAAATTGCGTCTATTTGCTTTGACTTGAATAACCATAAGGCATACGATGAACTCTGTAACTAATAATGATGCAAGTACATACGTATAAAAAATAAAAAAAATAAAAAAAAACTCACATCGAGCACCCTTTGCGCAGCGAAGTCAGAGATGGCGAAAGGAACCAGGACTAACTCAAACACGAGCGACGCGGATGGCGACACTAGAATTCCACTCGAGAACCCTCAGCTGAATGCCCTACTGCAAGGACTAGAGCGAGTGACCAGGGTAGCCATGGAATATGAACAGCGACAGCCTAGAGAGGCCGACACGTTCTTTGAATACTACCGATTGTTCACCTCATTGCGCCCCCCGACCTTCTATGGGACAGGTGACTTTGCCGCAGCAGAGAACTGGGTCGCAAATATCAAGGATAAACTTCAAATCTTGAGAGCCCCTGAGGAACACCGGGTAGAGCTAGCTACTCAATTGCTGGAGGGTCATGCTCGATTTTGGTGGCAAGAGGTGAAACGCGGGTGGGGTGAAACCGCTGATGCGAAGGGGTGGACTGAGTTCGAAAGGCAGTTCGAACACCGCTATATGGACACCATGTCAAGAGAGGCACTCCGACAACGGTTTACAAGCTTGAAACAGGGGAACAGCTTAGTGGTGGAGTATAACTCCAAGTTTGAGAACCTAATGAGATATGCACCCGATATCGTGAGAGATGAATTCCGCCTCAGACAACAATACCTCGGGGGACTGAACCCCCGTCTTGCTCAGATCATTGACATTCCGGGAACCAACCAACTGTCGGATTTAATGTTAAGAGCAAGCACCGCGGAGTCGTATGACGGGCGCATCAGCCAAGCCGGGGGATCGAGAAATGTGCGACCCAAGATAGATGGACCCATGAGACCGGCCCTGAACAGAAATAATTACGGGGATAACCGGCCTAATTACCAGTCTAATCCAACACCCCCGTGCAACTACTGTGGCCGAAATCATTCACCTGATCAATGCAGCTTCCGTTTGGGGGTGTGTCACAGGTGTAACAAACCGGGACATTTCATCAAGGACTGCCCAGCTCCGCGAGGTTATTCCGGGCAGCAAGGGGGAAATACGGGTCCACCCACACGAGCACCACTTGGCAGAGGGACCGGTGGCTACAACCCTCCCAACAACAACCGCAGCGGGAACCAAGGAAACCAAAGGGTGGGGATGCATGCGCATGAGCAGTACAACTGTGAGATGGGGGGAACACCGACTATCGAAGAGTACGAAGGAGAAGACGTGTCCACTGATCTTCTGACTGGTATGTTTGAACTATCTGGAATTCCTGCTTTCGTACTTATAGACACTGGTTGTAGTCATTCAGTTATAGCAAAGGAGTGGGTAGAAAAACACGGTGTACCAACTCGAGACTCTGGTAAAGTATTGAATATAAGTACCCCTGCCGTACAATATACCACCCCAGAACTTCGAAGTGTAGGGTTGAAACTCCAAATAGCGGGGAGGGAATTCCCGATAAACCCCATAGTCTCTAAGACGGGTCTCTATGATTTAATGTTGGGTCTTGAGTGGCTCACTCGAAACGGTGTGACGGTTGACTGCCTGAAAGGGAGGATGGTCATTAACAGGCCAGGCCTCCATGACCTCTCGGTCCGACTCAAGAAACGAGGAGGCGGAACTCCGACAATATCTGCCAACCAAGCAAGAAGACTCATCAATAGCGGTAGCCCCGCCTTTATAGTCACCATGATGCAACTCGAGACGAAAAAACCCGAGATAACGTCAGTACCTATAGTCTCGGAGTATATCGATGTATTCCCGGAGGAGTTACCAGGAATACCCCCGGATCGGGAAATTGAATTCCACATAGACATACTCCCTGGTACCCGTCCAATCTCTAAGGCCCCGTACCGGATGGCACCGGCAGAACTTAAGGAACTGAAAGTTCAGTTAGAAGAACTCTTAGAATTGGGATTTGTACGGCCAAGCACATCGCCGTGGGGCGCACCAGTACTGTTCGTCAGGAAGAAGGACGGTAGTATGAGACTCTGCATCGACTACCGAGAGTTAAATAAGGTCACGATCAAAAACAAATACCCTCTTCCACGAATTGAAGACCTATTCGATCAACTCCAAGGTGCGGCCGTTTATTCCAAGATCGATTTGAGGTCAGGGTACCATCAGTTGAAGATTCAACCGCAAGATGTAGAGAAATCAGCATTCCGTACCCGTTACGGGCACTATGAATTCACTGTCATGCCATTTGGGTTAACCAATGCTCCTGCGGCATTCATGGATTTGATGAACCGAGTGTTCCACGACTTACTTGATTGCTGCGTCATTGTCTTTATAGATGACATTCTGATTTATTCAAAAAGGGAAGAAGATCATGCCGAGGACCTGCGTACGGTGTTACAAAGACTACGGGAACACCAGTTGTACGCCAAATTCTCTAAGTGTGAATTTTGGATGAAAGAGGTTAAATTTTTGGGACATGTAGTGACGGGGGAAGGTATCCAGGTAGACCCAGATAAAATCAAAGCAGTGGTAGAATGGAATCAACCCAAGAATGTAACAGATATACGCAGTTTCCTAGGGTTAGCGGGATACTACAGGCGTTTCGTTCCCGGGTACTCAAAGACAGCCCGACCCATGACCCAGCTTCTACACAAAGGGACTACTTTCAAATGGACGGAGAGTCAGGAAGAGAGTTTCCAAACTTTGAAGAAACTACTAACCAGTGCCCCAGTATTAACATTGCCGAAACCAGATCAAGAGTTCACGGTGTATACCGACGCGTCAAGGAACGGCCTAGGATGTGTACTCATGCAAGATGGACGAGTAATTGCTTACGGGTCACGACAATTGAAGAATCATGAACAGAACTATCCTACACACGACTTAGAATTGGCAGCAGTAATTTTCGCACTCAAGGCATGGAGACACTACCTTTATGGGGCGAAATGCCGAGTATTCACGGACCACCAAAGCTTGAAGTATGTGTTTACCCAGAAAGAATTGAACATGAGACAAAGGAGGTGGCTGGAACTGATGAATGACTATGATTTAGATATACAATACCTGGCCGGGAAGGCAAATGTGGTGGCAGACGCACTCAGTAGGAAGGGGGCGACAAATTTGGCAGAAGTCATAACCCAAGAAACAGAATTGATCAAGGAGATGCGACACATGAATTTGGGAGTGTGTGTATCCACCAGCTGGATCCAAGAGCAAACCAACAGCAAAGGAGACGCGACGAATGCGGTACTTACCCTGGCAGCCATATCGGTACAACCGGAATTAAAGTCTCGAGTACGGGACGCAGACCAGGGCGACGAGCAACACCAAAGATACAGGGAATTGGCCCGTACCAATCCAACGTCGACCTTCAAGGAAAACGAGGATGGGCTCCTCTATTTTAACCAGCGGGTTTGTGTGCCAGAACAGGGGGACTGAGAAGGGAAATTCTGCGAGAAGCCCACGAATCGGGATATACCATTCACCCAGGAGAGGTAAAAATGTATAAGGACCTTCGCACCCAATTTTGGTGGCCCAATATGAAGAAAGACGTGTCCGAATTCGTGGCTAGGTGCATCACCTGCCAACAAGTGAAAGCCGAACGGAGAAAGATAGCAGGATTGTTATATCCAAACTCCAGAGCACAAATGAAGTTCCAGATTATTACTATGGATTTCATCACTGGGTTACCGCGTACCCAAAAGAGGTATGACTCAATCTGGGTCATAGTAGACACACTAACCAAGGTAGCCCACTTTATACCCCTGCGAACCCCTACATCGGGTGGAGAGTTAGCAGAATTATTTCTTCAATATCAGTTCAGATATCATGGAGCTCCTGAAACCATCATATCGGACCGGGATACGCGATTCACCTCACACTTCTGGAAAAGTTTTCAGGAGGCAATGGGAACCCGACTCAATTTCAGTACCGCTCATCACCCCCAGACGGACGGACAGTCGGAACGAACAATCCAAACCTTAGAGGACATGCTAAGGGCGTGTGCCATCAACTTTCAAGGGTCATGGGCTGATCATTTGACAATGGCCGAGTTCGCATACAACAATAGCTACCATGCCAGTATCGAAATGGCACCATCTGAAGCCTGGTGTGGACATCGCTGGAAGACCCCCTTGTGGTGGGGAAACAACGGGGAACAACTGCCAACAGGGCCAGAAATGGTAAAAGATTGCGCAGATAGAACTCAACTGATTCTAAACCGATTAGACACTGCTCGAGACAGACAGAAAAAGTATGCAGACTTGAGGAGACGATCACTAGAGTTCGAAACCGGGGATCATGTTTGGTTGAAGGTCTCTCCAAGGAGGGGAGTGAGACGATTTGGCATAACAGGAAAACTGAGTCCTAGATATGTGGGGCCATTTGAAATTCTTAGAAGAATCGGACCACTTGCATACGAACTGGCGCTACCTCCAACTCTCGATAAAGTACATCCAGTCTTTCACGTATCGCAACTACGGAAATATATCCGAGATCCCTCCCACATCCTCGACTTTTCAAACCTGGGGTTAGATGAAACTTTAGTGTATGAAGAACGACCCATGAGAATACTGGACACCAAGGAAATAAGTCTCCGGCGTAAAACCATTAAACAGGTCTTAGTACAATGGGGACGACACTCCAGCCGAGAAGCAACTTGGGAAATGGAGGAAACGATGCGTGCCACATACCCAGAATTGTTCGAAGACATAGACGCCGAGACTGTTCAGGGGACTGAACAGGATTTCCAAGGGGGGGAGGATGTAACGCTTCGAAATAATGGTATGATTAAATTTCTACAGAATCCAATTTAGAAAATAATAAAATTAATTAAGTCAGTAAATCAACAATTTATAGGAATAAATATATAGTAAACGATAAAAGTTGAGAGGAAATAACGTGTCATTTTAATCAAATTATATTAATAGAGGTCATAGCCTTTTTAGCAAACTCAATTTAGAAGAGCCCAATCTAAATTCAGCCCGATCCTCACCCATTTAATCTACCCCTCTCCTCTCTCTTCCCACAGCCAACCCTTCATTGCAATTTCTGTAAGTTTTCTTTCTCTCCCTCTCTTTCTCTCTTTTTCTTTGTTTTCGCCCCCCCTCTCCCTCTTTGGCTGCCGCCGGCCACAAGCCCCCTACCCTCACCACCAAACCGCCAGCCCCCCTCCTTCCTTGCCGCCGCCCTCCCTCTCTACCCCAACCGAACCCCATCCCTTCCTCTCTCTCTACCGCCTCTCTTGTCCCTTGGCTGCCGCTGACCCGAAGGAAAACCCTAGCCGTAACCCTCTGGCCTCTCCCCCTCCTTTTCCCTTTGTTGGCCGACTCTCTTTCTCTTTTTCCCTTGGCCGGCCAAAACCCAAAAACCCTAAGTTAGGTACGGCCCGTACCAGGCCGTGCGGCTAGGCCGTACCTACCTAGGTCAGACCAGGCCGTACCAACTAGGTCAGACCAGGCCGTACCTACTCAGTCGAAACCCTAACCCTAGCCGAAATCCATACATCCATTAACCCGAAACCGAAACCCATTAACCCTAACCCTAGACCCGAAGCTCATTAACCCATTAACCCATTTAAGGACTTTATTTAAATGTTTAGATGACAATTGAATTAAATACGAATAGAATTAAGAACCTAATCAATCGTTTATAAACTTAGGAGCAAACCGCGAGGTTCTAGGAGACGCCGAGAATACGCGAGATTCCGACACACGCGAGATCACTGAGAATACAGGTGCGGGTTCCTGGTCTTGTTTTACAAATAATATATAAATGCGTGGATTGAGGTAAGAAATCCTTTTTCAAATCTGGTAGATAAACTGCATGTTGTGGATGTCGAACATTCGTTTGATTTTGTTTTAGAATTGCATGATAGGAGTTCTTGGTGCATAGAATTGAATTGACAGGAATTGTGAATATGAATTGGGGATGGGGAAAGTAAATGATTTGTTTTCTTTAAATTAGGGCCGTCCGTGTGAGGCGGCTCAGCATGTGTTTTGAAAATCAGGCTGTCCGTGTGTGACAGACCCCCAGAGTGTGAAATGTGAACAGAACGGGTCGTCCTTGTGTGGCGGTTCGCCGGATGGGTCCCCGCAATGGCCCATCTAGAGTGTGATTGAACGGGTCGTCCTTGTGTGGCGATTCGCCGGGTTTTCATGTACGGGCATGGATTCCCAGAGTGTGGAATTTCAAAACTTTAAATGTGATTGAATAGGAAAGGCTGGATCGTCCGTGCGTGGCGGTCCAGATTGTGAAAGTTTTTAAAGAAAGGAAGCGAGTTTGAGATTGAAAATGGTTTTGAAATGATTGCATATCTGAATTGATAGGAAAATTGGGGGAAATTTTAAAATCTTTACTTTATTGTTATTTGGGATATCAAATGCATTGATTTGTAAAAACACCGGGCTGGAACTAAATCCCGCACTGAGAGATAGTTCGATCTCTCACCGCACCACCTTTTATGTGAGTTCCAGGAAATGGAGAAGAAGACATGGAGGAAGGCCGAGAGTGAGGAAATTAGCGGAAGTTCTTAAAGTAGCCACTATCTGCTTTTTAAATTTACATTTGTATGAACT
The DNA here is from genome assembly GCA_028015225.1 of Carex myosuroides. Taxonomy (NCBI): domain Eukaryota; kingdom Viridiplantae; phylum Streptophyta; class Magnoliopsida; order Poales; family Cyperaceae; genus Carex; species Carex myosuroides. The sequence continues at coordinate 6,833,114 of CM051470.1, read as the reverse complement.
ATATATGGTGTAGACATGGCGGTAACTGTTTGACTAGCCATGTCTGACATATTTTCCCTTTTTATTTGTTTTGTGAACTCCTTTGATGTTTAATATAGTGGCTTGTTGGTTGTATTATTGATAATGTATGTGATGTGTTTAACGCCTTGCGTTTAAATGCGCGGCGGGTTGTTCGGGGGTGTGACAGGTGCAAAGACCTTCAATTAGAGTGTTGTATTAGGGTTGTAACTACCCTCTACTTTTGCCGTCTAGCGATACTACTAGATTGCTGCAAAGAACATCAATTAGAGATAGGGTTGCAACTACCTACTTCCTTTTTCATCTGGCAACACTACTTGAGTGCTGCAAAGACCTTCAATTAAAGTGTCGTACTAGGTTGTAACTACCCTCTTCTCTTGCCATCTAACACAACTAGAGAGCGCTGTAAAGACCTTCAATTAGAGTGTTGTAGTAGGATTGCAACTACCCTCTTCTATTGCCATGTAACAACAATACTAGAGTGCTGCAAAGACCTTCGATTATAGTGCTGTATTGGGGTTGCAACTATCATCTTTTGTTCCCATTTGATGACTCGACTAGAGTGTTGAAAGACCTTAAATTAGAGTGTTGTAGTAGTGTTGCAACTACTCCCTTCTCATTTCATCTGATGACACAACTAGAGTGCTGCAAAGACCTTCAAACAGAGTGTTGTCTGAGGATTGCAACTAGCCTCTTCTCTTGCCATTTGGCGATCGTACTAGACTGCCGCATAGACCTTCAATTAGAGTGTTGTATTAGGGTTGCCACTACCCTCTTCTCTTGCCATCTAATGACACAACTAGAGAGTGCAGCAAAGACCTCAATTAGATTGTTGTAGTAGGCTTACTACCCTCTTCTCGTTCTGTCTGATGACACAACCAGAGTGCTGCAAAGAACCTCAAACAAAGTGTTTTCTTGTTGTTACAAGTACCACGTCTCTAGCCATTTGGCGATAGTACTAGACTGTTGTAAAGACCTTCAATTAGAGTGTTGTATTAGGGTTGCAACTACCCTCTTCTCTTGTCATCATGCGATAGAAGTATAGTGCGGCAAAGACCTTCAATTAGAATGTTGTATTGGGGTTGCAATTACTCTCTTCTCTTGTAATCTAATGACACAACTAGAGAGTGCTAAAAAGACCTTCAATTAGAGTGTTGTAGTAGGGTTTCAACTAACCTCTTCTCTTGCCATCTAACAACAATATTAGAGTGTTGTAGTAGGGTAGCAACTACCCTCTACTCTTGCCATCTAACAGCAATACTAGAGTGCTGCTAAGACCTTCGATTAGAGTGCTGAATTACGGTTGCAACTACCATCTTCACTTCCTATTTAACGACTCAACTAGAGTGTTGTAAAGACCTTCAATTAGAGTGTTGTATTAGGATTGTAACTACCCTTTACTTTTGTCGTCAAGCGATACTATTAGAGTGCTGCAAAGATCTTCAATTAGAGTGTTGTGTTAGGGTTGCAACTACCCTCTTCCCTTGTCATCTGGCGATACTATTAGAGTGCTGCAAATACCTTCAATTAAAGTGTCGTATTAGGGTTGCAACTACCCTCTTCTCTTGCCATCTAATGAGACAACTAGAGAGCACTTTAAAGACCTTCAATTAGAGTGTTGTAGTAGGATTGCAACTACCCTCTTCTATTGCCATCTAACGACACAAGTATAGTGTTGCAAAGACCTTCAATTAGAGTGTTGTAGTTGGGTTACAACTACCCTATTATCTTGCCATGTAACAATCGTACTAGACTACTGCAAAGACCTTCGATTAGAGTGTTGTATTGGGGTTTAAACTACCATCTTCTGTTGCCATTTGACGACTCGAATAGAGTACTGAAAGACCTTCAATGAGAGTGTTGTAGTGGGGTTTCAACTACCCTTTTCTCATTCCATCTGTAGACAGAAATATAGTGTTGCAAAGACCTTCAATCAAAGTGTTGATTGAAGGTTGCAACTACCCTCTTCTATTTCCATTTGGCAACAGTACTAGATTGCTGCAAAGACCTTCAATTAGAGTGTTGTATTGTGGTTGCAAGTACCATCTTCTGTTAGCATCATATGACATTACTATAGTGCTGCAAAGACCTTCAATTAGTATGTTGTTTTGGGGTTGCAACTACCCTCTTCTCTTGTCATTTAACGACTCAACTAGAGTGCTGCAAAAACCTTCAATCATAGTGTTTTATTAGGGTTGTAACTACCCTCTACTTTTGTCGTCTGACGATACTACTAGGGTGACACAAACACCTTCTATTAAAGTGTTGTCTTAGGGTTGCAACTACCCTCTCCTTTTCCATTTGGCGACAGTACTAAACTGCTGCAAATACCTTCAATGTGAGTGTTGTATTGTGGTTGCAACTACCCACTTCTCTTGCCATCTAATGACTCAACTAGAGAGTGCTACAAAGACCTTCAATGAGAGTGTTGTAGTAGGGTTGCAACTACCCTGTTCTCATTCCATCTGTAGAAACAACTATAGTGCTGCAAAGACCTTCAGTCAGAGTGTTGTCTTAGGGTTGCAACTACCATCTTTTATTTCCATTTGGCAACAATACTAGATTGTTGCAAAGACCTTCAATTAGAGTGTTGTATTGTGGGTGCAAGTATCCTCTTCTCTTGCCATCATATAACACTACTATAGTGCTGTAAAAACCGTCAATTAGTATATTGTATTGGGGTTGCAACTATCCTCTTCTCTTGTCATCTAATGACACAACTAGAGATTGCTAAGAAAACTTTCAAGTAGAGTGTTGTAGTAGGGTTGGAACTACTCTCTTCTCTTGCCATTTAACGACTCAACTAGAGTTCTTGCTCGAAAAAAGAACTGTGTGGGTCCAAATTGTCATAGTTCTGTAGTAGTATTTATGAACATGTGTGGTAACGGAAAAATAAAAAATTAAATGAAAAAAGGTTGGGAGTGTCTCAGGAGGACTCAGCATGAATGGTAAACACCTTCGTTAAGATATGAGCTATATGTGAATGCCGCACATACTCAACTGGAGTCCAGAGGAACCCAGGATGTGGTTGCATACGACCACATTTAACCTATTGGGAAGAGACTATTTAAAACACTGAATTACTGTAAACTATTCTTTGTGGGATTAATTACTGAAACTAAACCGGACAGTATGCACTATTTTTAGCTCTTAGATATTGATCCGCTATAAATGACAACTTTTCAATGATTTCGTACCGGGCCGCTTGATTTCAAATTTTGCTATTAGAGCTTAAATATCTTTGTATTCGGCCCAATAGCCAAGCCCATGGTATTTCCCAATATATTAGGCTTTTGGATTTTATGCTAATTCAATTACTCCGTTTAACAGCACAGATTCTGATACAAATATGAGTGCAAAAATTTCTTTTAATGTGATAAAAAAAAATTCGACATTCAGATACGTACAATACAAATTTAGTTCAGAAACAATTTTTTTACTGTACGGTAAATAATACACCAAATTGTTATCATGTTTAGAAAAAAAATCGCAATTTTAATTTGTGAATAATTCAGGTATAAATCAAGTAATATTCTTTTTTTTTTTAAATGAAAAGACTGGTAGAAGCTACCAGTAAATATCATAAGAGAGTCAAGTCAAGTTCGGACTTAATTCGAGTGATCGATATTGATGATATATATATCATGATTTTACTTCATTGGAAATATGAGAATCTCCTAAAATATCTGACCGTACGTGTAGAAAAGTTTCAACCGAACTAAATAACTAGCACCAATAAAATATCATGTCCATCAAAACTAAATTAAAAACATGAAATTCATATATTATTTAAATTTCGACCTATGATTTCCTAAAATCAAATTCAACAATAATATCATCTGAAGTAATCTTATTAGCTAATTCATTCTCAATATAAACAAGCATGTAGCTTCTGAGAAATTCGTCACCCATCTTATTTCGAAGCGCAGTTTTAACGAGCTTCATGGCTGAAAGAACGAGAAACTCGTTCTGTAGTAGGAGTTGTGACAGGAAGAAGTTTTCTGAATTAAAATTGAGACAAACAAATACAAACCTCAATTAAAATTGAATTTCGTAGCTCTTCTTTAACTTTGTTTTCTGAATTTCTGTAGATTGTGGGATTTCGCCACTCTTCTAAAATTTGATTAATTTGCTTTTTTTTTTGTGAACTAGAAATGTTCAGTGAGATTTCTTTCTTTTAATCATTCAATGACATTTTCTTATTTTTATTTTCTTTATACGTTGAACTTTTCAAATTCCAAATTCCAAAAGCAAGAAGTCTTTTATTTTTTTAATATTGATGGTGCGGAAATCAAGAAGTCAAGAATGCAAATGGAAATAAAAAAACGGTCAGAAGTTTCAAGTTTGCTCCTCAATATTTATTCTTAATACCCTATAAATTTGTAATATTATATAGGGGGAGCTACTATGTACAAAAAATAAAATTTACTTGAACTTCTATATACTTGATTAAAAAATAAATAAATGAAAGGGTGGCTTAGCACCCCTATGATCTACTATGTTCCGCCACTATCCACCACTTCTAGGTCTCATCTCGAAACATCATCATCTCCCCTCTCTCTCGCTCGGCTCTACCTCTTTAAGTGAATAGGAGAATGAGAGAGAGGGGAGGAAGTCGAGCCGAGCGGAGCCAATCGGAGCCGAGAGTGCGGTATCGTCAGAGCTCGGAACTAAGTTCTCATCTCGATTGGAGCACGACGATGAGTAGATTTGGTCGTCGGAGCGAGGCGGCATTCAAAAGAGCGGATCTAGTCGTGGAGCAAGATGGGAATTAAGATATTAGAGTGATTATGAGGGTATATAAGTAGGATTAGAAAAGTAGATATAGCAAAATAATAGATCTAGAAATTTTGAGTTATATATTTAGAGAATTTCGTGAGAATAAAAAAGTAAATATAGGAATTAGAGTTGCTTGACTCGTTGTAAATACGTTTTTTATAAATCGAATTATTAGTAAGCAATAAAGCCACTAACCTTTAAATTTTGTTTACAGAAAATGAAACCATATACACCGTATATTAAGAGATCAAATTGAAATTTCACAATCAGACACCAATTAATACATGCTAGATGTCCTTTGTTCCAGAAATTTAAGAAATTCAGAGCAACTACCAGCACAAGAGTCATAGATCAGCAAACCGAGATTAGCAACAAGAAATCAACACATCAGAGCTCTGCAAGTCAGAATAAAAAAAACTTAAAAAAATCAGCGATCAGATCTAGAAAACACAAATCGAAAAAGAAACATCAAAGCGAATACCAAGTAATGAACCAAAGGATTGAATTTGAGTCCGTACCTAGCAATTTAACTTTAGCAGATTGATTTATAACATAACTAAGAAACAAAAAAAAATGGTTGCATGTATAATTCGTCGTCCGGAAAACAAAAACAAAAAAGAAACAAAGTCACTTCGTGAAGAGAAATAATGGTTGTATCATTTAGAGCCAAAGCAGTTCTAGCACAAAAGAAACAAAAAATAAAAGCAGAAAATTTGGGTGAAATTCAAGAACTTACAAGAACAAGCTATATCCGTCATGAAAAGAAATAATGGACATTACCTTATCAAAATGGATCTCAAAAGATAGAGAATCACAAGGGAAAGCTTCATGTGGTATTAGTCACGACATCGCCATCCGACGACCGTGGATTTAGGCCAGAGAAAGGAGGAGGCGTATTTTCGAAGATGGGATTCTGTGCCGACATTTTTATTAATATCCAAAAATAATTACAAATTAATAAATATACCCACGTTAGCTGGGTATTTTTAAAAATACCCAAACCGGCCATTTAATGGTCAATTCTTTTTTTTTTTCTCAACCGGCCGTTAAATGACTAGTTCTCAATTAAATCCTCCACCGGCTATTAAATGGCCGGTTAGGACATTTATATATATCTGTCAAGAGTGAGACGTTTTTCTCAAAATTCATTCTATCAAATTTCACACTATCTCTCATCACTTTATTTTTTTCTCCCATTATTTCTCCTCCTCTTTCCAGAGTTGCAGTTAAGTCCCTCTAATTTGTTTAAAATTATTTTTAGTGTCAAATGGTTATAAAATGTTAGGATTTGTTAGTAATGTACCAAAATAAGTATAATTCAGTTGTAATTAGTGTTAATTCCTTGTAGTTAGTTTTAATTATTTAACTTAGTATTATTTAGATTAATCAGCTAAATTTAGATTAATGTAGCGTAATTAAGCATAATTTAGTATAATTAGCATATTTTAGCGTAATTTAGCATAATTTAGCATAATTTAGCATAATTTAGCATCGTTTATCATAATTAGCATAATTAAGCGTAATTTAGTGTAATTTAGCGTAATTAGTATATTTTAGCATATTTAGCAAATTTTAACATTTTTTGGCATATTTTAGCATTTTTTCACTTTTTTTAGCATATTGAGCGCAATTAGCCTATTTTAGCATATTTTAGCTTATTTTAGCGTAATTTAGCCTATTTTAGCCTATTTTCACTTTTTAGCATATTTTAGCGCAATTAGCCTATTTTAGCATATTTTAGGGTTTAGGATATACTTAGCGTAAGTTAACATAATTTTATTTTTGAAATTAGGATGGCTAGAGAGGACGGCCTAGGACTCGGCCAGTACCAGCTGCTGCTTATGAGCCGATCGCCCCTGATAGCACGGAGCATTTCAGTCCTCTCCTATAGATGCCCCACAGCAATCACTGAGTCTCACTGGCTTCTCATGAGGTACGTTACTTTTTTTAGTTTTTTTTTAAATTTTGTTGAGTTTATATTTCATTGTATTAACACTATGTGGATTATTTTTTTCAACACAGGACAAGTTTCTTTTAGATGTCAAGTTGCGGTGCGTTTGAATGGGGTACTACGAGGCGATGGACCCGTATCTCATTAATTTAGGGTTGTACAGTATTGTCTCCATAGTGCAGAGTAGGAGTGGCAACATCAATGCATCTCTCATTGTAGGTGATCAGAGTCAAAATGATGATGGATTACGTAGGATTTTGGCTTAGGTTTTGCATATTTTCTCACACTTATGTTTAATTTATTAGAGAAAAAGGCTATTGTCATCATTCTTTATGTTTAGTGTAAAAAACAGGTTTTGGGACTATTTTGCATCAAATGGAGCAAGAATTAGGTCAATCGGATCAGCAACGCTCATCGACTAAGTCTCTGTTACGGCCCGTATTGCCTAATACGGACTTAGCCTAATACGAACCAGGAGATGGTGTGATACACATTAAAACCCTCAGCGATAAGGTCTCAATACGGACCGTATCACCTGATACGGACCGTAACCGAAGACGCCTCTTGGGGAATAACTGCTGACAGCTGTATCCAGATCAGTTTCTTAGCCTCTACTCAAACTCCAGACGTCCCTCCACTCCTATATAAGGCCCCTGGGCAGAAGAAGAAGTTATCTTTGTAATTAGGGTTAGATTTGATTAAAGTGAGAAGAAAGGAGTGATTGTAACCATGCCGTTCCGTGGCTAAGTTCCTTTCTTAGGGGCTAGACAGTAAACCTTGTTACTCTTGATGTTTTGATATATATATTTTCTGTTGATTATGATATCTTGTTGTTTAATCGAAATGCTTTTGTGATTTATTATCTCTTCATCTAACTTCGATGATCTAGTTTAATCCGTTAGGGTAGTGACAATACTTTAATGGTAAGAGAAATTAGTTGTACGAATTAGCCTCGTTGAGATCTATTAGGTTTATGTGAAGAAAACATTAACGGAGAAACCATAAACCAGAACAACAAAATGCGAACCAAGTCCCATCATTTGCGTAAGGTAAATCGCAGTGATCTGTGTAGTAACTTGTGTATTTAAGAGATCAGTCATTTGCGTAAGATAACTCGCAGTGTCCTATGTAGAATCTCGATAAAAGATCTGTCATTCTTGCGTAAAATAACTCGCAGTGACCTATGTGGTGTCTTTCATAAAACAACAACAGGAAGTCAGACCCGACATGAATATATTATCAAAGCGGATTGAGTAGCAATGGTGTGCCAAAACCCTAGGAATTCTCATCTCTATCTTTATTTTAATTACTTTTAATTGCTTCCTAATTTACATTGATCACAACAACAACTTTCAATTTTCAAATTTCGTCTAGCCTTTCGAAATATTGTGATTCGATCGCTCAAAACTCTGAACCAATAATCCCTGTGGATCGGCCTCGAATATACTACTCGATAGGATTGTGCGCTTGCAGTCTGAACCGATAGCATTTCCGAGTTTATAAATATTAAAAGAAACATCGCTCTCTTTTGAGTGATCAGTAGGACTAGTGGAGCGATGGCGTCCTGAGACGCACACGTTCTACTTACCATTTGGAGAGATGACGGTGACACTTCAGGATGTAAGTGCCCTATGGGGTTTGCCTATCTGTGGCACACCTGTTGGTGGCGTATCTGATAGCAGACATTTTGCTGAGCACATCAATCAGTTGTTGGAAGCTGATCTGAACGAGTTAGGGGCTAGTCATGGGACGTCTAAGTTATGTTGGATTGTGTCATAATCTACTTGTCTGTTTGACTAGATTTGCAAAACATATATTCATTAAATTTTTCAGTTTCGTGTCTTGAGATATTGTGCAGGTTCATGACGATATGAATTTGTTAAAGTACACATCAAGGATACATGATGAGTTGCAATAATTAATCAAGGATGAGTCATGAAGAACCAAGCATTGGAGCTAGAAGCATCATCTCGAGATTAGGTTTAGAAATCTGTAAAATTGGTAAAGTATACTTGAGAATGAGGTATTTTACCTTAACCGTTGTAACGGTTAAATAACTGTTGCAACGGAATAATTCAAACACAACCAAATTAATTTATTCTGTTGTGACAACCGTTGCAACGGTTACCCAGAATTTCTAGAGAATAACCATTGTGACAACCGTTAGGGTTTCGCAGGCAGCCAAACCTATAGTTTGGTGACAACCGTTGTAACGGTTAATCAACTGTTGCAATGGTTAAGACCAAATACCTGATTTTATACAGTTCCCTATAAATAGAAACAAAATCTAGGTTTGGATTATCACTGTAGACGCCCACAATTGCAATATTCTGAATTTCTTTCAGATCTAGAAAAAGTCATTGTTGCTTGTAACTTCAATATTCATACACCAATCTCTAGCATACTCAACCATAATCAATATCTTGTAAGAAGTAGAGTGATCCTTGAGTGATGATCTTGTTTGATTCATACACTTGAGTCTTTAGTGCTCATGAGCCATTACCGTGCTCGGGCCGTGTGACTTTCCAAGGTTTGTAAGGGCTCACCGGTTCCACCTTGTACTCCTTTCTCATTGGGTAAAGAAAGGGGCACCATCTCGAAGGTCGCGAAGCCCTAGAGACGTAGGCGTTAGTGTCGAACTCTGTAAACAACTCTCGTGTCGAGTGTCTCTTAACTCTTTTATTTACTTTACGCACACTTGTTTAGTTTAACGTTATTCGAGTTTCCGCCAAGAATAACATACACACGATAGTTATAATAAATTAGCTTTAAATTTTAAAAGGCCCCGTATTCACCCCCTCTAGGTACCTTAGGGACTAACAAGTTCCATATGTAGATGACCAAGATGCGACAACACTTCAGCGTCGGTCTGATAGTAGAGTCCACTGTTGAGGATATTTAGAGGTAATACCTATACATTCTTTCTATTATATTTATTATTTACTTTATATTATTTCAAAAAGTGTTTTATTATCTACTTTGTATTGTAGATATACACGGGGCTTCGTGATGGACCTCTTTGGTTCTGTCATGTTTGTTGATTCCAGCGGTGATGCCGTCCCAATAATGTATCTCCCGCTGCTGGAAGACCTTGACACCCCGTCAAGCTACAACTGGGGTGGGGCTGTCCTAACCCATCTGTACTACAGCCTGTGCCATGGTTGTAAGGTAAGTCCTTATCTCTTTTCTTATTTAATTATTTTCTCAACCAATCTAAATACCCTGACGGATAATATTCTTGAAAATGTAGAAAGAGGCGAAGCAAATCTATGGGTCGGTATTTTTGTTGTAGCATTGGTTGTGGTCATGGCTACCGGTGGGCCGGTCTATTCCGAATGAGCCTCTGACGTAGGGAGAGCCCGATCAGTTTAGATGCTCGGTATACGCCAAGAAATGGCACGGTACTCACCACTACAAGGATCAGGGCCACGGTGGTACCTTGTGTATTAGGCCAGTCCGAGGATAGCTGCAGAGCAGATTGTCTGGACTCCATACGATGAGCTCTACGAGAGTGAGAGGTTGCCGGAGATTTGTCTAGAGCAGCATAAGAGATGGTGGTACAGAGGCCCACTAGTCTGCTTCTGGATAGTGGAGCACCACTATCCAGATCGGGTACTCCGGCAGTTTGGTCAGGTGACATTGATTCCTGCATATCCAGATTTGTCGATGTCTGAGATCAAAAGGCTGCACTTGTAAGTCATATTCTATTATTTATTATGCCCATATTACTTGATAGTCTTGTATTGCAACTAACGTGTTCCTTACAGTATTATCCACGGTTCATATCCCGACAGAGACTGGAGTGAGCATTATGGGGCGTATTACGCTAGGACAGCGGCTCTGGGAGACGCCGATATATGGCAGATGCCAGATAATTTTATGCAAACCTCGGGACATCCCCTATTGAGATATGATTCTTAGTACTTGCGGGTCCGCATAGCATCAGTGTATTTGCAAGGGCCATCTTTCAGTCTGGATGACTTTGAGTTTGGGGACCCTCTATAGTTTGAGCCGACGAGACGACGATATGCTACAGAGAGGCCACACGATAGAGAGTCCAGTGGTAGCGGGTCACAGACTCAGCATGAATACGCGACTGGATTGGCATAGTCCATCTTCTCTACACCCCTGTTAGTTCCTAGGGTTGAGGATAAGTCAGTCTGGGATACCGCAGTACGAGTGAGCAGAGAGGCCGAGGCTGATGTTGTTACACCTGATCAGGTTGTCTGGCCGGGAGCATGGTCGGGACTACCTAACAGAGTTAACAGAGGACATCCGGCAGCGCGATGGTCCCCCTCTGGATAGCATATCGTAGCTGACCATTTTTTTATGGTAGTTTTAGTTAGATTGTTTTGTTGTATTTATATTTGGTATACTATGTTTGGATTATCTTATGTTTTGGTTCTTTTTTATGTGCTACTTTATGGTGTTTTTATGGTAGTATTTATATTTTTTTGATCTTTTTTGTCACTAAATTATATTAAAATAAACTAAATTATGTTAAATTATACTAAAATAAAATAAATTATGCTAATTATGCTAAATTATACTAAAATAAATTGAGAGAGTTCGAATAGATCATAAACAACAAAACAAAAATAACAACATTCATAGTACAACATAAAATCTAAACAGAAAATAGTAGAATAACATAAAATACACACCACATATTCTCATATAGCAAACACTATAGCTTAGGAGTAGTGGAACTTTCTCCCGTCGCCTTCGAAGGCTTGCAACAACATGCAACACACTCCCACGTTTAGAAACAATAATCGTTTACCAGATCAGCATTCTTGTCGATACATTTGGGGTGAACTCTTACGCCACATAGATGACAAAAGAACATCTCCGCCCTTGACACAACATGCGGGGCAGACTTTCCAATCAGGTGAAGGGTCGATATCGCAAAAGTTCTCGTAAAGAACGTTTCTAATAGTCAAATCATCCGTGGTAGCATATTCTTCAACCTCGTTGGGTGGAAACCCTAAACGAGATAAACGTCTTCTCAAGCGGGCTTCACCCATTCAAAAATTATTAGCGAGGGATATGCGAGCATTGCGTGCGGTTTCACTTCCTCCTTTTCGAAGTTCGAGTTTGGGTGCTATGGTAAAATTTAGGGTTTGAAATGAAAGTTATGGATTAGATAATTTATATTAATTCTAAATAATTTCTAAAAAAATAAATAAAAAAATAAATAAAAAAATAATAAATTTACAGGAAAATCGCTTCAAATATCGCCCTTTTCGCCTCAGAAATTGCCTTCTCTTTTTCTATTTATCTTCCTCTCTTTCTGTTATGTGGGTTTGAGTGAGTTGTGAGAGGTAGGAGAGAGAAAAATGGATATTTATCGGGTCTAAAACAGCAAAAAAAAAAGTCTCAACCGGCCATTTAATTAATGGCCAGTTGAGAAAAAAAGGGACCGGCCATTAAATGGTCGGTTTGGGCATTTTTAAAAATACTCAACTAACGTGGGTATATTTATTAATTTGTAATTTATTTTTGGATATTAATAAAAATGTCGGGATTATGTGCATGTGAGAGAGAAAGAGTAGGATATGAAAAAATGTTAAAAAATTGTTAAAAAAATGTTAAGGGACGGATAAGATCAGCAATGAAGGTCAAAAGTATGCTCTAAGAAGGTCTTAAGGAACTGTTTTTCTTAATCTTGATTAAGTAAAGGAGGCCAAGGAGTTCTTTAATCTTGATTAAGGAGAGGTTATCCGTAAGGATTAATGTGTATTAGAGATTACAGGAGACTAAAGAAAGGCTGCCGAACAACTACAACAGGTTCTTTGTTCAAGTTGTCTTCTTTGTGTAGTTCCTTTCATTTGTATTTTGAATGTTAGTAGTGGTGGTAGATCATTTGTTTGGGTGTTTACATTTACTTGTACTTCAAAACATTTATTTCGAAGGAGTTTATTTGTTTTGGCACAGGAATTAAAATAACTGTATACAATATTTTGTTACTAAATATTTGTTTGCTTGAAAATGTAAATCTAGCTTATTCAGTTATTCCTCCTAATTAATCTTTATCCATAAGCACCCTTTATTTGATTTATATACTGGTGAGTACATTCGATTTAATTATTTGTATTACTGTTGAGCTAGATCAATGATAAAGTTTAATTAAGAGAAAATCAGAAAATTAACCATATTTTGCTAAGATTTACTAAGAACATTTAAGGACCTGAATCTATTCCTGATCATTTGCAATAAAATGTTGCACATAATGTTTTAACTTCTAATCCATTTAATATATTATCATACTTCGACTAGCTAGGTCAAGCTGGTTGGGGATTTATAACCTGTCATCAAAATATCAAATAAATAAGAAGCCTTATATGACTATCTCAGTTTCTGTACCAAACTATATCTACTTAAAAATGAACTAAATACTTTTCTACTTAATACTACCTTAATAAAAAAAATTGGTCAACAAATGGCCAGTTAACTCTTCAAAACCACATGAAAGTAGACCATTTTCACCATATATTGACCAAGGTTTGGACCATATATACTTTTTCTTAATTTTACCTTACATTATTTTTTTTTACTTTGTATGAATATTTCCCTTGCTTAAAATGTGTGCAACTAATATTGTAATTTTGCTGGAAAATATTTTAACGACATTATCGTTTTCTATGACTAATGAAATATAAACCGACCTTTTTTCTTCTAACAAAATCACCGTATCATATGCGTCTCCAGTTAAAAAAAGAAAATATTTTTTTAATTTTCACCAAAACAGAAATTACGGATTAGTTCGTGCAGAACATGACCTTTGCTAATTAATTGTTTCAATGTTAAAGAAATAAGTTGAAACGAAAAGTAGACTTTTGATTAAGAAGTGAGCGCCTGAGTGGGACCCACTGGATCAGCATGACGGAGAATGTGAATTGCCGTATGTTTTAAGGGTGGTTTTCTCATGCCGTATTTTTCAAGTAATATTATTGTAGCGTTTAAATTAAGTTTTTTATTTAAGACGTAACAATCATTGCAATTTTTTTTATTATTTTGATTCATTCAAGTCAAATTGAATGTTTCAATTTTAACAATTCTTTTTGTTGATCATATCCTATTTACTCTTTTTTTTTTATTTCTAAATAATTTTCAAATTGGAGTATTATTTTTTTCTAAAAACCTTTTCAAACATGCTGATCAAGTCTAATGTTTCTTCCTCTATATCTCTCTTCGCTCTCTGTATCTTTCCAGCATTTCATTTCTTTGGTGACTTTTTTTAAGGCATCAGCTTCTCTTCTCCACCTAATTTCTTCATTTCCAAAGCGAAGGTATGGATTTAATCCGATCTCATTTGTGCTTTCTTTCTGGTGTTATTAGATCATGTGGCACCAAGCTTGGATTGATTGCATAGTTTCCAAACTGATGCCTATCAGGTGTTTGACTTTTGGTTTAGTGCATGGTTTCATCAGTTCTGATTAGTAGATTGTTGCAAAGTAAAGCTTAGTTCATAACTTCATATGGTTTGATCTTGGCTTTTGAGTAAAAACAGGGGTCATACCCGTATTTGATTAATAGCCAGAGCTACAAAAAATTGTAACTATGTAAACTGGATTGAGATTAAAGACAACAAGCTCAATATGTTGAAGCAGAGAAATTGTTACACAATACATTTGATCTAAAGAAAGTGAACAGAAAATGAAATGAAAACAGTTAGTAAACAAACAGAGTTGTAAATTGAAGGATATTGTTTTATGTTAACATATTGCAGTTCCTCAGTGATCTCTTCAATTAGTGCTCTGATATTGTTTGATATTAATTGTTGATACTCTGTTATATATATCTTATATACAATGAGATCAATCTCTGATATCAAGAACACATACATATTCTAAATTTACTGTTGTGTCGAAGTATAGCCATGGTCCCTTCGGCTTTGACCATGATATAGTTCATACAAGTTTGGTATATAGTTAGGTCTGGTTGGTAAATTGTTGAAGAAATAGTGGATTAAATAATGCTTTAAGTTTCAACATCATCTATTGTAGGTGTTTGTTATATATATTGCAGTCAGTATTTTGAAATGCATTTCTGTATTTCATTTTAGTATATATTTTATGATCTAACTTCTAAGTTCAAATTAGTTTTTTTATCCTCCTTGCTTTAGATATAAGCTTTCAAATGAAGTCTTCAAACCATTTTTTTTTTTTTTAATTGGTCATACCATTTATGATCTAATACCCTTTGAAAGGACACACGATCCATTGACCATAGTTTTATTTTTTTTTAAGTTTTTCTAAATTTTTCTAAATTTCAAAGGACAAATGGCCGACGGTGAGGATATTCAGCCCATTGTCTGCGACAATGGTACCGGTATGGTCAAGGTATATAATATTTTCCTCTCTATCCTTATTTTAAAATCATGATATAGCTCAAATTATATATTATCACATTTTACTTATAAAAATCTTTAATTTTTTTCTTCATTCAGGCTGGTTTCGCCGGAGATGATGCCCCCAGAGCCGTCTTCCCCAGTATTATCGGCCGGCCACGCCACCAAGGAGTCATGGTTGGTATGGGCCAGAAGGAATGCTATATAGGTGACGAGGCCCAGTCAAAGAGGGGTATCCTCACCTTGAAATACCCGATCGAGCATGGTATCGTCAACAACTGGGATGACATGGAGAAGATCTGGTCTCACACCTTCAACAACGAGCTCCGTGTGGCCCCCGAAGAGCACCCAATCCTGCTCACTGAGGCCCCGCTTAACCCCAAGAACAACAGGGAGAAGATGACCCAGATCATCTTTGAAACCTTCAACTCCCCGGCCATGTACGTTGCCATCCAGGCCGTGCTATCTCTCTACGCTAGTGGCCGTACAACTGGTAACATACAAAACAAACTTTTCATAAACATAACTTTACGATCTTTCTATAAGAAACAAAAAAGAAAATTAAACATTTATTTTTGTCGGATAGGTATCGTCCTTGACTCTGGTGATGGTGTGACCCACACAGTCCCGATCTACGAGGGTTTTTCTCTTCCGCACGCCATCCTCCGTCTCGACCTTGCCGGACGTGACCTGACCGACTACCTGATGAAGATCCTCACTGAGCGCGGTTACTCTTTAAAAACCTCAGCCGAGCGTGAAATCGTGCGTGACATAAAGGAGAAGCTCGCCTACGTTGCCCTTGACATCGAGACAGAGCAGGAGACTGCCAAGAACAGCTCCTCTGCCGAGAAGACCTACGAGATGCCCGATGGCCAGGTCATCACCATCGCCGATGAGCGTTTCAGGTTGCTCTTTGTTTTCATTCATCCATATATTCAATCTTGCATCTTTGATCTAAATTTGTATGTATTCAACCCAACATTTTTATTTCCTTGTGCAGGTGTGCTGAGGTGCTGTTCCAGCCATCACTGATTGGTTTGGAAGCAGGAGGCATCCACGAGATGACATACAACTCGATCATGAAGTGCGACGTGGATATAAGGAAGGATCTGTACAATAACATTGTGCTTAGTGGTGGCACAACCATGTTCCCAGGTATTGCCGACCGTATGAGCAAGGATATCGATGCTCTTGCCCCCCCCAGCATGAAGATCAAGGTTGTTGCTCCTCCAGAGAGGAAGTACAGTGTCTGGATCGGTGGTTCCATCCTCGCCTCACTCAGCACTTTCCAACAGGTACCCAATTATATTCTCAAAATTTTCTGCATATAGTAATTATTGACGTGCAAAAGTGTACTAACATGATTTTGTTTTAATGATTTTTTTATTTTCTCGCAGATGTGGGTCTCAAAGGCTGAGTATGATGAAGTTGGTCCCCATATTGTGCACAGGAAGTGCTTCTAAATTTGCTATCTTCATTTTCATTAATTTATTTATTTTCTATACGACATTTCTTTTTCCGTAGTGCTCTGTGTCCTTTGGGTGGATTTGAGAGTTTTGTCACAGCTTTTGCCTCTGCTTTGAGTGCGGCTTTGCGAAGGAGTCTACGTGCTCCCGGGTTTTGGGAACTTTTGAGCATAATAACAGAGTTGATTGATGCCTTGTGGTTACTCTTGAAATGGGATTCAAGGAAAACTGGAAGGTTATCTCTTCTACTTGATCTCTTTCATGCGCTTCATTTCTCATGGCCACAATTGGTTCTTTGTTAGTTGTCTTCTTTGTGTAGTTCCTTTCATTTGTATTTTAAATGTTACTGGTGGTAGAGCATTTGTTTGGGTATTTATATTTACTTGTACTTCAAAACATTTATTCGAAGGGGTTTATTTGTTTTGGCACAGGAAAATAACTGTATACAATTTTTTGTTACTAAATATTTGTTGGCTTGAAAATGTTTCTCTTATTCCTCCTAGCTAGTTAATCATTATCCAAAAGCACTCTTTATTGATTTATAAAGGACTGGTTAATACTGTTAAGAGCACAATTATTTAACTTGTCTTACAATACTAACCTCATTTAATTACTTGAATTACGGTTGCGCTGGGTTAAATATTAAGAGTTTAATTAAGAGAAAAACAGAAAATTAAGTCCTGTTGATCAACCTTAAAAAAAAAAACTACTGTTGATCAGATTTACTAAGAACATTGCCTGAATCTCTTTCCTGTAGCTACAAAATAGGTTCTGACCATTTGCAATGAAAACCACATGCAAGTAGACCATTGACCAAGGTATGGAACATATTTTATTATTTTTAATTTTAGCTAAAATATATTTTACTTTGTATGAATAATATTTCTCTTGCTTCAAATGTGGGCAACTACTACAGTAATTGTGCTGGAAAATTATTTTAAGAACATGATCGTTTCCTATGACCAATGAAGCTGATTATAAATCGAATATTCTTTTTTTCTTTTTCTTTTTTCTTTTGACAAACTCACCGTCTCATATGCGTCTCTAGTTGAAAAAAAGAAAATATTTTCTATTTCTCCGAAACAGAAATTACGGACTAGTTCGTGCAGAAACGAAAAGGAGACTTTGAATTAAAAAGTGACTGAGAATGTGAATTGCCGTATTCTTTTAAGGGTGTTTTTCTTGTGGAAAGGATTTGCATATAGTCGTACTCTTAATTGAAAAATAGATTTAAATTTTTAATTCGCGTTGAAATTTACACGAACATGTTAGATTGACTAAACAAATGCCAACACAGATTAGACAAATATATAATCGGACTTTAAATAAAGTTGTCCCAAACCCTTCAGGAATCCATCCCTCTATTTATTTACGATTAAAGAATATTTACGAGCATGTCTAATATTTAAAATCCATTGATTTTGATGATAAAATGACTTAAAATTCGGTCTATATTGATTAAAATTTTCAATTCATACATGTAAAGTGATGTAATTTAATCTAGCGATTTGTATTCATAATTTTGCATTATTCTATTTTTATTTCATGAAAACAAATCCCAAACATACTGTAAACGTTTATTAATTTTTAATTTCATTCATTTGTTTAAAAATATATCATCAAAATTGTTAAAATAAACATTATCAAGTGATCCATCCAACAATTTTGATGGGTCAAAATTCTCCTTCGCTTGGTAGAGAAGCAAAATTTTCCTTGAACAACGGTACAGCTCGTTTTCTATAAAAACGGTATAATACAAAAACAACTAAAGCGTGTCCTGCAGCATGTACAAGAGGCTACAAAATTGTCGTTCATATTTTCATGCATCCATTCTTTTTATCATAAAAAAATACTGATTTCAGAATGAATACCTGATAGTTTAACTAAAATCAATAAATGAAAAAAAAAACATCGAGAAAAATAAGAAAGGTTATTCATTAGAACTCAACAGCACTACTACAGCAAATGGCTCATTCTATGAGGGTCAAAATCAGGATGCTCTCCACCTTTTGCAAATGGCATAACAAACCCGAACCCATCAAACATGCCGCCTCCCTCTGGACCTGCTAACCCGGCATCCGTCAACCCGAAACCGACCATGGGAGAGGAGTTCCAGTGTGCTGGTGTGTTTGTTTCAGAGCCCATAATTGCCAGAGAATTTTGCTCCGAGTTGCAAGAATTTCTCCTGTTGTTGCCAGAATTGCCTAATCCGAGAGACGGCATTGGTTGCTGTTGCTGGTTCTTCTGAGGTGGCGATTTTGGCCGAAGTAACTCAATCTCGGGAGTTGTGACGACTAAATGTGAAGCTTCTGGAGGCGGATTGCGGCCCCCACCTCCCTGCCACACTTTTCCATCCCTATCGGTGAAGTTCTTGAGGTACGCCTGTCATTCAAGATGTATCAATTCAAAATAAGAATGGTAGTAATCAGGTTATCATTTTGTTGTTTATTCAAATTAAGAATTGATCAAACCAAGTTTATTTTTGTTCAGAGAACTGGAAATTAAAATTAAAAGAGCAAGTAAATAGACCTGTATTTTATGGTGTACTAGGTTAAATAAAAACAGGTTTTATAAAATCAATTTACAGACAACAAGATGTAGTTTAAGTAATTACATGCATGTTTTGTGATTAAGCATGACATAATATATTAAAAATGTTTATTTAACTAATTTGGCTTTCAAAACCACAAACTGAAATAACCATGCTGTTTCAAATAATGTTGTTAAATCAAAATTCACATTGAGAGTCATTTTATTTTGAATTGAATTGTATCGTAAATCGAATCAAATCAAATCAAATCAAAAGATCCACTTAACCATTATAGGAATGAATTAAACAACCAATGAGAAATTATAGGAAACCATGTTTTAATATATACAGACAAAACATGATATCTTGAGATATGATCACCTAGAATGCCAATCAGATCTTAAACACAATGTTTTACTCACATACAAGGAACTAATGTTTCTCATCCAATACCACATTTAATAAAAAAATGATTTCCTAATTTGTGAGGCAATTACTGTGTTAAGTCAACAAACTGCTATTTCATGCACACACCACATACTTGCAAGTAGTGTTTTAACAATATTGGATATGAAAAAAAATAAGAAATATTATCATTGTAACGTTTGTCACTACGCCAGTCGACAGGTGGTCATTTACAGTACAAAAAGTGTGAGGTCTACTCAAAATTATTATATGAAAGTTCCCCTCGGTTCCCAACCCAGCCACCGTTTCTTCAGAAAGTAAGGTCGTCGCATCTGTGTGAAAAAAAAGGAAAGCAAAACGAGGTCGCAAGCCTATACATAAGCACGAAGAAATTGCTGTTGATCTTGGTGAAGAAACTGCTTTGTTTCCTCACCTCTCGCTGCATTCCTTCGTTCAAGGTTTTTGGTAAAAATAAAAAGAAGGCAAGAAGAGAATTGCAACCAAGTACAGAAGTGTAGATGACTAATTAGCAGCTCCAAACCCAGTAAAAGTAAATCGAGGAAATCTAACGATTTGTACTGAATCACGCCCAGTGATTCGTAGGGACAATATGCAATGACGAGGGTGAGAATCAAACCGAATCAGGCAGTACAAAACGTGAATCACGTGATTCTAATCACTAATAGAAGGTTTGAGGTTGAGAGTCTAGGGTCCTAAGCTTTGAAATAATATTGCGTTCATGTGAAATATGGTTCGGAGACTACACTTTCAAGTTTCAAATTAAGGCCAGAAATTATGATCACTGGGTTATGGAACAGCTAATGTATGTGTTATAAAAATGTTCCTTGTAAGTTAAAGTACCCTTATTTGAAGGTACGTCCCAAAGGAAACCAACAAAGGGAAAACCCCGAAACATGAACGAGATCAGATCCTCAGATTTTGAATTATAAATCCAAAAATATGAATAATTGCAGAAAAAAACATTAAATATCTAAAACAGTACATGGGGCCCAAGAAATTGATTTACCTCCTTGTTATAATTGGAAGAGGATAAATCTTTGCCGAGAGTTAGCCAACCAGGGCGGATATTATGGTCTTCCCCAAACAACTCAAGCCGCCTCTTTCCCAATGCAAAGTGTTCAATGATTCGGTACATGTCCTCTGGCTTCTTTGTTGAACCTGCTTGTTTTCAAGTGAATTTTAATTCAAGCATTGACAGAATAAAAAGAGTAGAACTAGGGTGTTCTTAAGCTCACCAAAGATTGGTGAGCTGAACTCCAAAACTTATTGGAATGGCCTCCAACGATTGAATCCAAACAGTTGAAACCGATCTACTTTATGAGTGATGCGGTTACATATCAAATTTATCAATTTTCAAATTAATTTAGTATAAAGTCAAGCTGTCAAAATAAGAAAGTTTATAAGTTAATTTTAATACGTTCAATTGTTCATTGATTTTTTACCAAAGCATTGGTGAGCTTAAGAACACCCTAATCCTACTCGAATAAAATAACATCAACTGATAGTGAAGGATAAGACACTAACCATCAGTAGGCTCTTCAGCTATAATGATATCAGTGTCAATGTTTGCATGAATTATATGCCCATCTGTGCTACGACGAACAGTGCCTTTAATGCCCATCAAGCAATGTTCCTGACAACTCAAGTAGCATCCCATGTTTAATAAAACAATAATTGAGGAAAGATGAAACAATTGTGAAGTATGAGAAAAATATATAGGTGCCAACCTTTGAATGCTGGAACAGTGTGTGAGAATCATGCCGTAAACTACCACCCCCAGCATTCTTTTTGTTAGTCTTAACCCAGCAAATATCCTCACATCTCCTGAATCCCCACTGCAGCGGAAAATAAAAATCAAATGATCATTATTCTTAGCTTCTGATGAAAAGACAGATAACTAATTAAAAATAAAAAAAGTGTGGTAGCATCATGAAACCCTGGGAAATACGAAATGTAATCATGCTTAATAGAAGTATTGCATATGCTCCACAATACATAGGAAGTAACATGTATAACTATAAACCATGAAATATTAAGAAACTTGCAAAATATTTTAGAACTGTGGTATAAACAAAATGAACCATCCTTTATTCATGGTGCATGTATAATTAGACAACATAATTCTTGTATGGCAGAGGTATACTTAAGCCAAGGATAACCAACCTTTTTCAAGCATGCACGGCCTTGTTCAAGACCAACACCATCACCGACCCAAAGGAAGATAAAAGATGGAGTATCAGTTATAGCCTAAGAAAATCATAGAAAAACCCGGTGAGAACTGAAGAAAACAATAGCTTTCTAAACCACCAAAAAACATAGAAAAATAGAAGTTGAAAAACTACCTCAATCTTCAAGTTCATAATCTCATCAACGGTCCAGTTCTCTAAATGGTCAGTGATGCCTGGGGCCCGGTGCACATATTCTTCCCATGGTGGGTCCACAAGTATTACATCAAACTTGGTACCAAAGAACTCTGGAGATAGCACTTGCTCCCGTAAATCACATTTGTAATACATGGGAGGGGATGCTGACTTGGACACAATTTCATCTTTCCTCTGAATAAGCTCTCTCAGCTTAGGGTAATCCTCTACCACACTCGTCAGCTCTAGTTCGCGTATAAAATTCTGGGGACGCATACCGGTGTCTACAAAGTTTTGAGAGTAGTCATTCTGTTCACCTCTTGAAGGGGCTTTTCCCATGGGCCCACCACTGTTCCTGGGTGGTATCCATGTGTTGGAAGGTTTCTCATGTGGGGTCATCTCACGATTAGGTGTTGCCATTGGGCCAGGTCCATGCACATTTTGGGTTGCTCTACCAGTACCTGGTTGATTCAAGGAATGACTTGGGCTGGGTGCAACACTAGACCCAAACCGGGGAGCAACCGGAGGGATAGGGGGAAGGTTAGGTGGGACCCCAGAGAGCAAATTTACATCTATACCCCTGCCACCAGGCCAAACAAGCGGTCCAGGAAAAGGAGGTATGAACACACCAGGGCCAATAGGTGGACCTGGCTGGGACAGGTTCGGCCCTAAATTGGGACCGATGTTGGGCCCAATTGGTTGGATGGATCCATGCGGTAACCCTAACGGACTGAATGGTGGGCCCATCATTGGCATCTGTAAATTTGGCATTCCCATCCGTTGAGGGGTGTTATCTCTGCCATTCGGCCTCCCTCTTCCTCCCCTAACTCCCCTTCCTCCTCCCCTTGAGCCAAATGGGCCTGGGCCTGAGCCTGATGATAATGGACTGCTAATTCCTTGACTGGGCCCAGGTTGGTTAGAGTTTATACCTGCTCTTTGAATCCGCCCTCTCTGATCAGTCAAGTCATCATTACCATCCAAATCAGAACCATCTCTGGTGAAATCAAGATTTCTGACAGGTCTGATCTCTATTGAATCAGAACTATCATTTCTATAACCAAACCCAGACATTCCGCCTTTCCCACTATCAGATCTGACCCCTCTTGAGTCTTTTCTATAACCACCACCTCTCGACTTAATGCCAATACCACCACTGGCACTATCCATTCTCTCCTGGGGCCCGTCTTGCCTCCCCCCTTGGCCCCTGTTTCTCCAATAGTCTCTAGAACTATCCCTCTCCCTTCCCTTGTATGCTTCATCCCTTTCCTTATCCCTTGCACCAGCATTCCTCTCAGTGTCAGAGTCCGAGTAACCCCGGTCCCGCTCCTCAGTCTCACCATAATATTTCCCAATCCTCTCAGTAGGTGGACCCACATCAGATCTGGCTTCTTCAATTTCTTCTCTCATCACCTGCTCCTTCCTCTTATCGACATCTGATCTCGATTTAGTAACCCTAGATTCATACATCCTCTCTCTTCTGGTGGACTCTTCCCTCTCCTTGCTTCTCTCCTTAACCCTGCCACCAGGTGGGTCCCACTCTTCCTCGGGGCTTCTCCTGGAAGAGTCCTTTGAAGAGCGACGGTACAAGGATGAAGATTCCCTCCTGCTGACATGCCGTCCCTCGTCAGGGCCTTCAGTCTCGTCAGAGTAACCGCTGCCGTGCTTTCTGGATTTGCTTAGGCGGCTTCTTTTGCGATCTGGGTCGTCCTCGTACTCCGCTCTGCTCTCCCCACCTTCTTCATACTCTCGTTTGCTCCAGCTCCTACTTGGTTCCAGCAGAGCCTCCATTGATCTTTTTAATAAACAGGAGAATCAATAGCAAAATTTCCTGTAAGGCAGAACAGCACTGCAATGAATAAAATTGTAACATGAATTAATATCAAGACTAAATTAACTTTAAAAAAAAATTCACAAGGTATAAGATGAATATGATGCTATTTGCGCTGTGTTATTTCCCCTAATTAAATCAAAGTGGATCCAACAAGAGCTGAATCATTTTTGTTCATTTATACATGTAAAGAACGGAACAAGATCAATTCATCTCTAACTAGCAACGACTAATTAGCAACGACATGATGAAATTTACTTCATAGTTAGTTTCCCTTTTGCCATCCCAGAATTAAGCACTCGAATTGAGGCAATTTGGACTTGATACAAAGAAAAAACTGAAAAGGGGAACCGTTCCAGACTATTTTACTCTAGAACAAACGAACGCCAGTTTTGAGGTGTCTAGGGTTTCAAAACAACATCATAAATCTGTCGTCTAGGGTTTCAAAACAACAATCGAAAGTTTTTGTAAAATTAGAGAATAAATTGATGACTTCGTTTGATTTCTTGCATAAGTGAAGGGTAAAAAACTAATTAAAGAGTATCAGATATGGAGGCTCACTATGGACTTGACAGCGTTCGGGCTCAAAACAAAATTGAACTTCTCATAAAAATTACACATGCAACACTAAGAACATATTCCATGTACGGAGAAAAGAAAAGAAATTGATAGATCACCGGACCTTAAGCAGCGCATAGGCGAAGCAGGCGGCCGCCGAGAAAAAGAAAGACGATGAGATCGCCGACAATCTGCCGATTAGGTCCCTGGGAAAAAAACGAGAGAAAAAGGGTTGTGGGATCTTTTCGGGAATGGTTGAAAAATCAGGGGAAAGATTGGGAATTTTTGGGAATTGGGGTAAAAAAGCGAAAGTACACGGAAGAGGATAAATTCACATAAAATGAGGTATTTCAAATTTTGAGTTGATTCGTAGAATATCTGTACCGTTCAAAATTTTATTGTACGAATCGCAAAGCAACAATTAATGCTGCTCCGTACATATATAGTTATATATCCGACATTTTTATTAATATCCAAAGTTAATTACAAATTAATAAATTTACTCATGATTCCCGAGTTTTTTCAAAAATGTCCAAATCAGCCATAAAATAGCCGGTTTTTTTTTATTTTTTAGAAACACTAAAGAGCAAGATAATGAAATCTAATATTGAAAATTCGAATTTTTTGTTTAAATTATTTGTTAGATTACTTCTTTTAATTTATAATTATTAGAATATTTATTCTAAAATACACTAGATTACTTGAAATTATGTTGAATTACACTATATTACATTAAATTACGCTAAATTATATTAAATTACGCTAAAATACGGTAAATTCCGGTAAATTAATGTCTGTCTTCATAGTGATGTATAATTAGAAACTATTTTTTGTTTCTCTTTTATCTTCATAGTGATTTATAATTAGAAATTAATTTTTTTTAAGAGACTATGAAGAGCAAGATAATGAAATCTAACGTTGAAAATTTGAATTTTTTGTTTAAATTTTTTGTTAGATTACTTCTTTTGATGTATAATTAATATATTTATACTAAAATACGCTAAATTACTTGAAATTATGTTGAATTACACTATATTACGTTAAATTACGCTAAATTACATTACATTACGCTAAAATACGGTAAATTATGCTAAATTACATATGAATAGGGACGATATCTTCACTGAAAATGCGAAAAACGACGACGAAACTTCAAACGGCCATAAAACGGTGCTCGAGTGTCCGATTTCAGCAAATCACCACTTTTCGGAAAGCTTGCGAAAATACACATGCATTACTGTCGGTAGTACCGAATTTCAAAATTCAGAATTGCCAAAAAACTAAGAGAAGAACCTCAAAACTTGAGTTGAAGTTTCTGATTAAGAGTTTCATTTTTATTATTCAATCTAAATAGCTCAGTAAATTAGTTATATAATGAACTTGTAGAATACCAATTTTTACTTTTTTCATAATTTTTTTACTATTTTTTATGATTCATGAACGATGGCACAAAATCGGTCTACTTTAGCGTAATTTTGCGTAGTTTAGCGTAATTTACCGTGTTTCAGCATAATTAGCGAAGTTATTGTAATTTAGTGTAATTCAACATAATTTATTGTAATATAGTGTAATTCAACATAATTTCAAGTAATCTAGTGTATTTTAGTATAAATATGCTAATTATAAATCAAAAGAAGTAATCTAACAAATAATTTAAACAAAAAAATTTGAATTTTCAGTGTTAGATTTCATTATCTTGCTCTTCAGAGTGTCTCTAAAAAACAAAAAAAATGGCCGGTTTCTGGGTGAGAGGAGAAAATCGGCCATTTTATGACCGGTTTGGACATTTTTGGAAAAACTCGGGAATCATGGTAAATTTATTAATTTGTAATTAACTTTGGATTTTAATAAAAATGTCGGGTTATATACAGACATATAAGTTATATACCGAATAAGATTGAATAGAGTCCGGCTTTAGATAAACTGAAATTTTCAGTTATCTCAGAGACACTGGATTATGCTTTTAACACAAAACTTTTGTCTTCATGAAGCGCACCGGTTACAGAATCAAAACAGCACTGTTTATTCTTCATGCGCTGCATGACACTAAAAGTGCTCTGTTAAATTCTGTACTCCGGAATATGGAAGAGGACCAATGAGAAAAAGCAGCAAGGCCTAATCTATTAATTGGAAATGTTGGGTATTTTGGTAAATCTGTAAATAAATTTGGGATCAATTTCGGTCATGGAGGGACTAAATTTTCCGACATTTTTATTAATATTCAAAGTTTAATAGATATTAATTAATATATCCAGAGCTGGAAAGTTACAAAAATACTCGTACCGACAATATTTTGGCCGGTACTCAATTTAATTCAGTACCGGCCAGAAAATAGCCGGTATCCAAATTTTTTTTTTTAATATAGTACTAGCCATTTTCTGGCCAGTACTTAATTTTTTTTTTTTAGGATGGGCATAGCTAGAAAAAAGTCGTAGGAAACTCGGATTGAAGTACCGATATTTTTTTTTCAGTGTCATGTGACACTAAAGTTTAGTGTTCACATACGGCTAGTGAATTTAATTTGACAATAACCAGCATTCTAAAATTGAGTACCGATGCTTTATACACAGCCTAACGACGGCAGAAGAGCATCGATGTTTCATTGCAAAAACATCAGCGATACACCTATGTTTTAGCACTACCCTGTTTAATTGTCAATGCTAAGTCTAATAAAACATCAGCGGCGCACTGATATTTTTTTAGCACTACCCGGCTAATAAAACATCGATGTTTCATTGCAAAAACATCGATGATGCACAAATACATGCAACCGATGTAACACACACATCCAACCAAATACATTTGTTTGATCATAGCCAAACCGAGTGCAAATTTCAATCCGAGTTTCCTACGACTTTTTCTTCTAGCCAACTATGCTATGCCCATCCCTAAAAAAAAAAAATTAAGTACCGACCATTTTTCAGCCGGTACTGAATTAAATTGGATACCGGCCAGAAAATGATCGGTACGGGTATTTTTATAACTTGAGCGTATATGGGTATATTAATTAATTTCTATTAAACTTTGGATATAATAAAAATGTCTGCTAAATTTTTATTTTAGTTGATTTTTCATTCGGTAAATCTTTTATTGGGACTAAATTTCGGTTATGAGCATATTCCGGTTATTGGAGTAAATCTTTTGCTCATTTGATAAATCATTGCTCATTGAGGTAAATATTTTATTGGAACTAAATTTGTTCCAATCAAGTTACTCTACAATAGGAAATTAGTTCCAATAACAGAATATGTTCATTCCGTCCAAGCATACGCAGATACGTTAGATTTTTTTTCTAAAAACCATAATTAAAAAAAAAAGTAAATTTGAGGAACTAACTTGATTGATTTTTTTTACAAAAACCATAAGTACCGAATAAGTTATTCACTACCTCTCATTTAATTTCAAGAGGTATCGAATAGCCTATTATGTACCTTCCAGTTTCATAAATTTTTCATAATTTCTATCAAGTAAAAGAGTAAAATTAAATAATACCAAATATCGTTTAAATATAAATTCGGTACTTAATTTTTATAAAGAAAACCAATCAAGTTGATTCTCTTAAATGTTTTTTTTCTAATTATGTTTTTACTGTTTTTAAAAAAAGTCGTTACGCTGTGCACCAATTTTAGGCGTGTACCCTTATTCGGGGGAGCAATTTTACGAATTCACATCACCTCAGGTTACCTGACTCAAGCAAATTACGATCGGACGGCCCATTTAACATGGCACGAATCTCAAAACAGACCCCTACAGTCTCAATAGGTACCGGATTGAGTTTGGTCCAGATAGAATAATCTGGACCGGCCGTTGTAATTTGCTTGAGTCAGGTACCTGGGAGGATATCTGTCCCAATTTTACTACTATCACCCTTATTAGTCCTTAGAAAGTGCCAATTATATCCAAGTTGTTATTTGAAGAAGGGCATTCATGCAAAACATAACGAGTCATAAATTGGCCCTTTTACACACGTGCCCTCGACAACTGAGGAATTCAAACCAGCATGTATCGTGAGTAATAATCTGTAATATATCTTTTTGCAAAGTTAGGCGCATAATCTAATAAAGTTAAGTATCTAATTACAATGGTGAGGCGCATAATCTAATTATAAAGTTATGCATTCATTGGACGGATGGATCGAGTACCGCCAATTAATCGTAATTTTGTAAATAATTTTATATTTTCATTAAATTATGTGCATATAATCATAATTTATTAAAAATAATTTATTTAACCTATTAAAATTATCAAATAAATTAATTTTAATTTTTTTTATTAATTAATAAAGTTTTATGAAATTGTCATTTAGAAAAAATATAGATAAGACAAGACAAGGCATGTAACGGATTAATCGGACAAATCGGCCGATTTGACTGACTAAACGACCTAATATATAATGAATCATAGCACAATAAATGACTGACTAAAAGGTCTACGGATCTTGTTATAAAAAAACAACTAAACGAAAATAAATGACCGATTAAACATAAATAAACGAGAATAAACAAAAATAATCAGAAATAATCAATCGATTAATAAAACAAATCCACAAACACATCTCTGTTAAGTTATTTGGTGATGGTTTGATCACCAACACCTATTAATCAGTCGATTAATTGGCCGTTTAGCTCCTTTTTTACAGCACTGTTGGTGAGTATATAACTATATATATATATATATATATATATATATATATATATATATATATATATATATCCCCGCTTAATTATCAGTCTACCTACAATATATATATTATGTTAAATTGAAAATAGAAATATTGGTTTCGAAATAAAACAATTACAAGCATTTCATCTTTTATAAGCGGTTATGGCATATGGATGTTACTACTTAATTACAACATAAATTGACCATCTTATGTACCGATTTTTTTATCTATAGCATTTAAAAAATAATAATTTAAACCTACGAATAACATATAGATATACATAAATGCTGTCAATAACAACTTTTCTGTGCTGAGGCAAAATATTGTTAAGGACAATTACTTTAATTTTTCTAACTAATTAATGTTTGTTTTAGGAGTGAAAAGTTTGTTTAAAAGTAAAACCTTGTCAATCTTTTCTTGACAGAAAATGCTGTCAACGAGAACATTTTTGCCGTTTTTCTAAAATATTATTGATTTTATATCATACATTTATTTTTATTTTAAATGATGAAGATTAAAAATATCGGTCTTTTCTATGGACATATATACCTCTAAATTTGTAAGGTTAGTTGAAGCTACATTTTTTAAAGATTAATTAAAAAATTTACACCCCCCAGCTTTTCGCCCAAAGAAAATAAAAAATATGAAAAAAATAACGGTTGGGGGGGGGGGGGGGGTGGTAGGCTGTTTATTGGTGTATATGTTTTAGGTATTCACCCAAAACATTTTGAAACAATTGAAGAATTTCACATAAGAGAAGCATATTGTCCTTACCATGTTGGGGGAGGCAATGGTACCATATGTAGCACACATTAATTGTACGCTGATATGAACCCTAAAATTGAACTACAATTCAATTTGACACTCATCTACGTTATAATTAAACTTCTAATTGAATTGTTTTTGGGTGTTTGCATAAACTGATTTTTTTTTTTTTTAACTTTTTGGTGAATCGATATGCTTATGATCACATAGCCAGTATATATATATATATATATATATATATATATATATATATATATATATATATATATATATGAAATATGCCAATTGTTTGAGAAAAAAAATTCATGTGCATTCACTTCACTTCTTACTGCTTTCATATAGAATAGGTGGAGGTGAACTTAGCGGATCAGAAGGATCGACAAAGGAGACGGCTATATATGCTAAGCTAGTGAAATCCCATTTTCTTTTAAAGAAATTATTTCCGAATTATGAAACAAAGCTACTAATATCAACTATAAATTAATTCTATAAGCAAAGAGCATAGCAAGCAAAGATAAAATACATGAAATAAAGCTACAAATAACTACTACAAATTCTACCAGCATTGAGCATGTATATCAAGCAAACATATATAAATACACAAATTAGCTAATAGTTTGTTTAATACAGCTTCCATGACACAAAGAATCATTGAACTGAAAATATATAGAAAATATAACATGCCATCGGTTTTTCAATCTCATATACATACAAGAACTATATATATTTCCATACACTCATATATCATGAATTGCATATAGAAAACCTGCATGCCTAATGCCGCTATCGTGCGGGAAATAAACTTTTCTTAATTTTTCATATGTGTGCCATGTCAGGAGGCTATCAGACCCAGCCTGGTGGGCTAGCCCCACCACCCGCTTGACACACAATGCCGTCGAGACCTCTTTCAATCCTCCGTATAAATTGTTTGTAAATTTTGTCATGTATTTGACATCATATATCCTATCACTTAAGCAATTGTGGACCACAGATTGAAACTCTACCAGTGTATCTGGCAAAGGACTCCAAAATGTGGCCAATTTGATGAGAAATGCTAGGTCGTATGAACCGTGGAACATGATCCACGTCATCCTTGGATTGTCTAGAAGACCAGAGGAGAGAAGGAGGTCCGAGAAAAAATAACTGATAATATAATCACCCATCGCCTCGGAGTTCTCTTCCATATCAGCTAGACAGTGGAATGGGCTGAAGTTGAACTCCCAAACCAGCACAGAACCATCATCGGCCGAGAGTGTCAGACCTAGCTGCCTTAAATCGCCTTTATCGGTGCTCGCCTTAATAGCGCTATATCTCTCATCAGGAGATGCGAAACGTGGGTGCGTCTTAACCACATTTTTCTTGTCTGGAGCTAGCTTAAATTCGGTGTCAAATGCCACCTGGTGATGCTTCCCTTTGATTGCCTCGCTAATCATGCGAAACTCCCTGTCGAGGTTCGATGCCCAGACAGACCGCACCTCAACCTGCGTCGTGTGGGTGCTAGTGCGCAAAACTGATTCCATGGATTCTTGTATTCGTTTTCTGTCAGATAACATATATAAAATTTAGGTTTTCTGGATTGAGTAGCTGATCAGAGAAGTGGACTTTGGTTTGAGAGATTGGAATGACTTTCCAATAATAAAGACCATTTAACACCATGAAGGAAAGACTTAATTTCCATCAATAAAGACTCAGACTTAATTAAATTTAAGTTTTCTAAATTAGCTATTTTCTAAATTAATACAAGATCAAATAAGGAAAGTTTTGTTTTTTTCTTGATTAATCAGACATCAGCCATGTCAAGATTTGCAAGGGATGCCAAGTGGCAGTTTTTAAAATAAAATTGCAACATGATATATTGAGATGAAAAGAAGAGTAAAGATAAAGGGTAACCAAATGAAGTACCAAAATGATAAACTCTCGTTTAATTTGAAGATCAATTTGTCACAAACAAAAAATTTGAAGGACTCACGTGGCACTACCCTTTAGAAATTAGGGTTTTGGTTTTTGGTTTCTCTGAAAACCATATAAAATTCAATCCGAAAGAATGAAAACCATATAAAATCACAACGAAAAGAATGAACTAATTAAAAAAGTTTTTTGCTTATTCTCTATTACCTGGTTGTGTTGTTAATTGAGGAAGGGATGAGAAAATGGGACTGCAGGAGTTTGACAAGAGATCGAGCGATTGAGACGGGGAACAGAAAATGGGATACTGATGTTTGGGCGAGAGAGCAGTTCATGCACTATATATATCTATATATATGAGTATGGCTAAATTGCTGCCGGCAGCATTCTGGCCAGGTGCTGCCGGGGGCAATTCGGTCATTTTCGGTGTTCAAACAACAAATCCGAACCGTTCAACGTGTTCTAAATATTAATATCTACTTGGAGACCAAATTTTACATTTTTTGGAATTTTTTTACTATTTATTAAGCCACTTTGAAAATTCCAGATCACATGGTCCAGAATTTTGGTGCACTGTTCACCCGGATCAGCCAATTTCAAAGTGGCCTAATAAATAGCTAAAAAATTCCAAAAAATGTAAAATTTAGTCTCCAAGTAGATTTTAATATTTAGAACATATCTGTATAAAAAAATTTGTTGTTTGAACACCGGAAATGACCGAATTGCCCCCGGCAGCACCTGGCCAGAATGCTGCCGGCAGCAATTTAGCCATACTCTCTATATATATATATATATATATATATATCCCGAAATTTTTATTTTTAACATTTTAAATAAATAAATAAATAAAATAACCATCGTTTTTGGTCAATTCTAAATCTAACACGGCCGCAGAATGCCGGAGCGGACCCATATGGGGGAGGCCGCAGAATGCCGAAGCGGACCCCCATATGGGTCCGCAGAATGCCGGAGCGGACCCGGGTCCGCAGGGTCCGCACTATGCCGGAGCGGACCCTTTTTTTTTTTTTTTTTCTGATGAAGTTGATTATGATTTTGTTTTGGAAATTTTTATCAAAAATGTAAAGTTTGTACTGGAAGTTGTGTGTAATTACTTATGCTTGAAATATCGTTTAATCTGAAATTGTTGTTCGTCGTTTGTTTGATCAAAAGAAACATTACAATAGAACAATGAGCCATATAAAGAAGCATACAATAGAACAATGTTAATGTTATCGGAAATTACAAATACGTCTAATTAACCGAAAATAAACAATATTTTTACGAGTACAATAAAAAAAACAACATTAACTCTCAATCTCGTGCAGCTCGAGCAGCTCTGTTTTGTCTTTCTTGTGTATCTCGGCCAGCTTGGTGTCCTCTTCTCCTATTATGTAGAACGTCCATCCACATCGGAATTCTGTCGTGCTGTCTTCTGCCCACAGCAATATTTCTTTTCTCTGGAACAAGGACCGGGCCATCGTATTGAGGCCATTCCGACTGATTTCCATAGACATGCCATTGTGCGCTCCATGCGCTCCATGTGTCGTGGCTCATTGTTCTATTGTAATGTTTCTTTTGATCAAACAAACGACGAACAACAATTTCAGATTAAACGACATTTCAAACATAAGTAATTACACACAACTTCCAGTACAAACTTTACATTTTTGATAAAAATTTCCAAAACAAAATCATAATCAACTTCATCAGAAAAAAAAAAAAAAAAAAAAAAAAGGGTCCGCTCCGGCATAGTGCGGACCCTGCGGACCCGGGTCCGCTCCGGCATTCTGCGGACCCATATGGGGGTCCGCTCCGGCATTCTGCGGCGGCCCCCAAATGGGTCCGCTCCGGTGTTCTGCGGCCGTGTTAAATATGGAATTGACCAGAAACGGTGGTTATTTTATTAATTTAATTCTTTAAAATGTTAAAAATAAAAATTACGGATATATATCGTCTGTAACCGCCTTGGCCGCAGTCAAATTAGGAAATAAAAAATGATATGCAACTCCTATATTTAATTATTAACCGCGCGCCTCTGATGCTTTACTGCTGGTTTTGGTTTCTTGAATAAGTAATTATCTTTCTAGAAGTATATGATTAGAAATAACATTTTTGTTTCCTAAATTAGCCAATCTTAATTACGTTAAAATGTTATTTAATTTCTTTCTTATCAATAACAAATAAAGTTCACATCATTTCCAAAAAAGGGGTACGTACTGCCACGTGAATCCTTCAAATATTTTGTTTGTGAACCTTTTAATGATGACAAATAAAATCCAACAGCTAAGTTACGTACCATTGTACCCTAAATAAATTTTTTTATAAATTTGAAGACTCTACAACCTTCATTATTAATTATTATTTCTTACTTCAAGTCGTTTAACTATTTCTTATGTATAAATAAAAAATTATGAATTTTAATTACTTATAAAACTATATATTTACAATAAAAATAAAATAAAGCTTAAATCAAAAGGAGAAATGATATTATTTAATTATGATTTCTTACTTCAAGTCGTTTACTATTTTTTATGTATAAATAAAAAATTATGAATTTTAATTACTTATAAAACTATATATTTACAATAAAAATAAAATAAAGCATAGATCAAAAGGAGAAATGATATTATTTAATTCAAGTTCCTACATATATATTTTTAGAAGAAATTACTATCTATCTTTAAATTGAATGGACTTTAATCCTAAATAATAATAGAGGAGGGTTCAAATGCCTCCATTTTTCATGCCTCCACCATGCCTCCATTTTTAAAAACTTTAATAACTCAAAATTTAAAACTTAAAAGTCAAAATAAAACCGTTGGATATGATCTACATTATTTTATCTATGCACGTGTAAAAAATTATGACATTTCAATTTTATTTTGGTTGTCATCAAGAGCTTGTAAAAAATGTACTAATGTGGATAATTTCTAGACGTTGATTTTTCAACTTATTGATTCACATAAAAACAAAATCAAAATGTGATAATTTTTTATGAGCACATAGATAACATGATGTAGATCATATCAAACGGTTTTCTTTTGACTTTTAAGTTTTACATTTTGAGTTATTAAAGTTTTTAAAAATAGAGGCATGGTGGAGGCATGGAAAATGGAGGCATTTGAACCCTCCTCATAATAATAATAATAATAATAATAATAATAATAATAATAATAATAATAATAATAATAATAATAATAATAATAATAATAATAATAATAATATGTAATATAAACATGAGGAGGGTTCAAATGCCTCCATTTTTCATGCCTCCACCATGCCTCCATTTTTAAAAACTTTAATAACTCAAAATTTAAAACTTAAAAATCAAAATAAAACCGTTGGATATGATCTAAATCATTTTATCTATGCATGTGTAAAAAATTATGACATTTCAATTTTGTTTTGGTTGTCATCAAGAGCTTGTAAAAAAACATACTAATGTGGATAATTTCTAGACGTTGATTTTTCAACTTATTGATTCACATAAAAACAAAATCAAAATGTGATAATTTTTTATGGACACATAGATAAAATGATGTAGATCATATCCAATGGTTTTATTTTGACTTTTAAGTTTTAAATTTTGAGTTATTAAAGTTTTTAAAAGTGGAGGCATGGTGGAGGCATGAAAAATGGAGGCATTTGAACCCTCCTCTATAAACATATGAGGGTATTAATGATCAATACGTATCTGAAATTATTTGAATTAAATAGTAAATGACATGCAAAATTAAATTAATCATCATGCATGCATATTATAGTTTAGAGCGAGATTGGGCGATTGTCAAAGTTAAAAGTTGGAATACCTAGTTCTAAAATTTCTGATTTAAACTAAATTTTAGAAAAAAATAAATAAAGAAATTATCTAAACAAATTGAGTTAATGAGTTAAAAATTAAATTCAGAAAAAACATTTCTTTTCACTACTACAAAAAACGAGATTATACACGGACAATAAAGGAAGAGCTACACGGATTTCCTACCGTGTTTAAATCGAGGGTGTACGATTATAAAATAACTACACACGGACTTTTGGCCGTGTGCAATTTTAAAGATTCTACACGTATAACTTCACAAACAGCCGTGTACAAAGACCAGAATGTGTCGCGCTCCATTTACCGAGCTACACGGATATTACCTAAAAAACCGTGTACGATTCTTTTTGTACACGGACTTTTAACTAAAACACCGTGTAGCTTGACTCTTTCTACACGGACATTTAGTTAAATGTCCGTGTAGCTCTCCTCTTTCTACACGGACATTTAACTAAATGACCGTGTAGCTATCTTTTTTCTACACGGACTTTAGTTAAATGTCCGTGTAGAAAGAACATTTTTTTTTTTTGTATTTTTTGTTTTTCGGCTAGCCTCCAGTTTTGCTAGCCATTTTTGTTACAGAACTATATATTCCAGATTTTCCAGATTTCATATAACAAGAAATCCATATTTTCCAGATTAGCAATAAATCCATATTAGCAAGAAATTCATATTTTTCAGATTAGCCAGAAATCCATATGCAATAAATTATACAATATTCATATACACCAAATTATACAAAATTATGCAAATCCATATCGAGGATTACAAAATTCCATGGCAAACCACCTTGCCCACATGCACCGCACATCGTCGATCTGATCCCAAGAGTAATGAGCTTGATTTGTCACATTCTACAAAATTATAATTTTATAATAGTTAGTATTTCAGAAAAGGTAGATATCAATTGCTTATTATATAGGAAATTCATATGAAGTACATACCGCTTTTGGGAATTCGAATTGTATTCTTTCGACAAAGTCAAACATGAATATCATCGTGTAATAAGCGCATTCCCAACCCTCCTTCTGTTACGGGCTCTGAAATTTACATTTAGCGGCATTTGTTAGAATGACAATAATTTTTTTAACAAGATATGAAATTTCTAACTCAAGGCCGTGTGCTTACCTTCAAGTACTTCCAATTCAACTTGCTTTTCTTGCCCGGGCCCGTGCTATGTGATCCTCCCTCTTTAATATATTTCACAAAAGCCCTTACAAAAGTGAGTGAATGTAATTAGCAATTTTATAATTTGATATGATTGAAAGAAATGCAAACCTATAGAATTATTATTGCTTACTTATTCACAAAAGGCAAGATAACTTTGCAATTGGCAGCCGTGGTCCTTCCTCCTGGCTTACAAGAATCAATAATTATGCCCGTTCTTAAGTACGGCACAATGAGAATCGTGCACCAATGTTTGCTGTTGGATCGAGGAGAAGAATTATAGTACTTTAGCATATAAAAGTCACACGAGTATTTGCTATGATTGATGGTGTGATTTTATTTTTTTATGTTTAACTTTTAATTCCTTTATACAATTCTTTAATTAAAATATAAACAACACATAAGTTAAGATTAGAACTAACCCCTCGTGGTATGGCATGAGAATGAATTTCTTCTCCTCCGCCTTAGCACGATGCATCGCAGAACACATGTACTCGATAGCCATATCCGGATAATATGTCGCTGCCGTACCACTCACTTTCTCGGGGTCCAGAAACATGCACAAGTTCTTCCTTTCAACCATCTCATCACAGTTTCGGACTAGCTTCCTGAAAACTCATCATATTGTAATTAGAATATATATTTGAGTTCTATACAATAATGAAAATGTTTTAATATCACTAACATGAGGAAAATGGTGATGTGTGAAACATCGAGCCATTTGTCGGATGATGAGTGGTGGAAGAGGTCCTTGAAGTCTCTGAACGACAGCAGGAGCTCCCTGCCTTCGTGTAGAAACATCCCAGGTGGGACAGGGATGACGATAGCCTCCATGCCGTCGGGCGCCGTCATCAAGTAGTCGTGGAGAAGGCGCAAATCATTGGGCAAACGGCTGTATTCTTCTTCTGTGACCATAGGACGGGGCGGTGATTGTGGCGCGTCAGCCGCGAAGTCGCAAGCCACCTCCTGACGTACCGGTGAGAGAGCCGTACCGGCAACATCATCTCCTCGTGTCTGTATCAAGTTATAGATGTATTATTCTAGTATTTCAAAAAGAATGAGTTGAATGTAACACAATAAATGAGTTATTTTATGGATTACCTGATCCAAAACAATCTGACTCTTGGGCCATTGGACAAATGACATCCGTGCGTCATCAAGCACAACCGCTTCGTCGGTAGGGACAGGAAGGGGTACGCGCTGCCATCCATCCACGACTAACTCAACCTGCACGCATGCATGGTCGGGTCTTAGCTGAGTATGGTGTACACTTTTGGCGAGTGGATGTACAACGCCCTTAGCAACGATAATAGAAACACT
This sequence comes from Carex myosuroides, assembly GCA_028015225.1. Lineage (NCBI taxonomy): Eukaryota > Viridiplantae > Streptophyta > Magnoliopsida > Poales > Cyperaceae > Carex > Carex myosuroides. The sequence goes on along the minus strand of CM051470.1, from coordinate 6,795,208 downwards.
GCCATTCCGCAGGATGAGTTCGCATGCTCTGGGGTCCTGCAAATTTATAGGAAAGTTGTTTATTTTAGTGATGCGATATTGTATAACAAGGTTGCAAACATGTTTTAAATACCTTTAGATTATGAAGAAGTATTGATTACCTTGAGATTATCCAAATCGTCTAAGGCGCCCCACGTGCCGGATGCTTGACTACTTCGCCGAATTCCCGGCGAAATGGGAGGTGGTTGCTCGGATGGCTGCGTAGTTGCTGATCTAATTTGTGTCAACATTGCTTCCATCTCAGCAAACCTTGCGTCGTACTCTTTGCTCACCTCCGCGCGTATCTGCGCAACTATCTCGTCTTTGTTTACCTTGGCACGCGATTTTCTTCGAGGTTTTTGTCCCTCCACTCGGAACACCTCCTTCCAGCCCCTGTAGACCCCTACACCCCTTACTCGACCCGGGTGTTCTGGATTCTCGAGCGCTGCAGACAAGGAATCATTTTGTCGTTCGACACTCCGGGCACCCGAGTTGACCTCCTCCTCCACTTCCAACTGTTCAAGTAGAAGAATTAGTTAAAGCAAAAGAACAATTGATGTACTTTCGGAGTTATAAATGACTCTTACCATTCTTTGAGCCACGCTTTGCAAATCCGTTGGGAGTACTATCCTCCCGTCAGCGGTTACCTCGGCTCTACCCATGACCCAATCTTTGCCCCTAGGATTTTGGATCCTAACCACGGGTGAGTCAGAATCCTTGTTCGCGTCCAGGACTTTCCTCCATTCTGCCGTCTTACCCTCGTAACCACCTGACCCTAGATGGTGTGGATACTTGTTAAAGGCAACGGTCCTCCTGCCGGTATCACTCTTTGCCTTCACAGAAACAAGACAATAACGATCAGTTAGTTTTAGAAAAAAGAGTACATATCGAGAAAGAATAAGCATAAATTTGGCACGAGTTAGATACCTTGAACTCTTCGGTAGACTTCAAAGCTTGAAACGCATCCCAGTCCTCTTGTTTTAGCCATTTGTAGTAGCCGACCGGATTTCTCCCTTTCTCCATGAACTCCGTCTTCAACGTGCTCTTGTATTGCTTCCAACCATTGTTCATAATCTTCAAAGTCATCTCCTTTGGAACATCATTCTCGATGTTCCACTGAGCCTGATTGACACAAAAATTTAGTGTATTTAAGAGAAGAGTTGTTAGGCAAGAGAAGAGTTGTTAGGCACTTTACCTTCACCGTGTTCCACCACTCGTTCTTCACCTCATCCTCAAAATGATCCCATCTCTCAACAAGGATACTCGCATTTTGCCTCACGAAGCTCGTACACCAATTTGAATATTTCTGCCGTCTTTCTCCCTGCGCACGCCCGTCTTCTGTGAACCAGATTTCTTGATGGGTCTGCTCGGACGTGCTCGTGCACATTGTCGGCCCTCTCCTCCTTCTTTCTGATGAGGCAGTAGCTTGCTGCTCCTCTTCTGCCATCATCTCGACGTACTCATCCTCATCCGACATGGTTCTGCATGAAATTAAAGATCAAATCATAAGTGACCAATAATTGATATGCTTGTACAAAAATTGATATTCTTGTACAAAATATCATAGGTGACCAATAATGAAAACCTAAATTGATATTATTGTACAAATATGCTAAAATTACCTCTTGCTAAAATCACCTCTTGCTAAAATGAACATAAAATAAAATTGACTAATCTAAACCTCTTGCTAAAATCACCTCTTGCTAAAATACCCTAAATTAATCAATTTTTGGCAAAATACCCTAAATCATATAACCTAGATTAATCAATTAACCTAGATTAATCAATTTTTGGCACAATTTTTGACATATAACCTAGATTAATCAATTAACCTAAAATACCCTAAAATACCCTATATCATATAACCTAGATTAATCAATTTTTGGCACAATTTTTGACACAATTAATGAATGAATTGATATCCGGTATAGCACCATTTTTGACATATAACCTAGATTAATGAATGAATTGAATGAATTGACACAATTTTTGACACAATTTTTAACAAGTACCATAATGTATTCAATACCAACCATGGCTAACGGGTTCAAACCCAATAAGAAAAATAAAGTAAAAAGAATATGACTTTCAGTCAATCAACAAGAGCTCAACTCAGTTTAAAGCACCAGAACCCCTATTGCAAAATAATAGTAGAGAGAGAGACGCTAACCACGGGTGAGAGAGACCGCGGGTTAGAGAGAGAGAGACCACGGGTGAGAGAGAGAGACCACGGGTGAGAGAGAGAGACCACGGGTGAGAGAGACCGAGGTGGTGAGGCAAAATGGCGGCAAGGCGGTGAAGAGCTCGGAGAAGGCTTTCGAGTAGCTCTGTGAGGGTTTTTGGAACTGAACCGCTTAATTCTCTGTGAGGGTTTTCGGACTTATGAAAATTTTGGCAGAGAAGGATTTCGAAATAATAGTGTTTTCCTCATTATACACGGACTTTTAACTTAACAGACCGTGTACAAAGAGCTTTATACACGGACATATTCTAAAGTCCGTGTGCAAATATCCTTTCTACACGGACATCTAGCTAATAGTCCGTGTAGCTCTCTTCCATTTCTACACGGACTATTAGCTAAATGTCCGTGTATAAATAGGTCCGACGGGCGGGTCCCAGGTTAAGTAAAATTTCAGATTTCTAATATTTATAAAGTAATAATATATTAAGTAAAATTTCAGATTTCTAATATTTCTAAAGTAATAATAAATAAATTATGTACTTTCAGATTTCTAATATTTAAAAAATTATACCGATATTTGTACCAAGCAACTAATATTAAAATCTAATAATGAAATTTTATTTATTTTATTTTATTATTAAATGTATTAACTAATATTTTCAAAAACTAATACTAATATTTGATAATATTATAAGCATTAAACATAATCCTTCATTGTTGTAATATTTGATAATATTTGATAATCCTTCATTAAACATAATCCTTCATTGTTTCAAAAACTAATACTAATATTTGATAATACTAATACTACATTATGCTTTTTTCCTTATTTCCCTCTTTTTTTCCTTTTTTTATTTGATATATTACAAGCTAAGGTTGCAATATTAAAAGCTACACGGTCTTAAACAAAATAAATATTACACATTATGCTTTTTTTTCCTTTTTCTCCTTTTTTCCACTATTTGAACGGTACCCTCGGCCCATAATCCTTCATTGTGGTCAGACCGCATGTAGTCAGCTTCGTCTACCCCTTCAAGTGTTGCTACCTCAGTTTGCACATCGGTACAAAATGGAGGTACTTCGTCGAACTGGTCGTACTCTTCTTCATCGACGACATTTTCTACCCCGACAATCCTTCTTTTTCCGGATAGGACGACGCTCAACCTGGCATCACTCGGGTCAGTGGCATAAAAGACTTGGGTGGCTTGCTTGGCGAGTATAAACGGATCATCAACATGCCCAACCCTGTTTAAATCAACGAGTGTGAACCCGTCGTTATCAACTTTAACACCTCGGTCTTCGACCCATTGACACCGAAACACGGGAATGCTCAGGCGAGGACTGTAAATGAGCTCCCAAATTTCTTGAATAACGCCATAATATGACTTTGATGCTATTACAGCCCGGCCATCTCCGGATCTACTGAATTCTTGAGAGGTCGCCACCAACGTCACCCCACTGTTTTGCATCGTGCTCTTATCACTCTGGGATTTAGTATAAAATGTATATCCGTTAATCTCGTATCCTTGGAATGTTCTAACAACAATTTGGGGTCCTGCGCCAAGTAGTTTAACAATTTCAGGTACGGGGTGTGACCCCACTCTTTCTTTCAGCCATCCTATAAAAGAACGATTATGCTCGTTAGTAAGCCACTTCTGACTCCTCGTGTAGTTTTGTTGTTGAAGGATTGTCATGTGCTCATCTATATAGGGAGCAACATCTGTCATGTGTTGTAGTACAATAAAATGTGCCTTTTGTAGTTCATTTAGATCAGCAACTACGGCTCTCAACCCAATTGTCCCGACTCCTTGGAGCCTTCCCTCGTATCGAGATTTTGGAACGCCAATAGGATCCACACCGGTCAAGTAGTTGGTGCAAAAATCAATCACCTCCTCCGTAGAATATCCTTCTATAATGCTGCCTTCGGGTCGATGTCGGTTCCTTACGTATTTTTTCAAGATGCCCATGTATCTCTCGAATGGATACATATACCGAAGGAACACGGGACCACAAATCTTAATTTCTCTCACAAGATGAACAACAAGGTGAACCATGACATCGAAAAAAGATGGCGGAAAATACATCTCAAGTTGGCAAAGAGTAACGACGACCTCCTTTTGCAAAGAGTCCAATTTTAGAGGGTCTATCACTTTGGAATTTATTGCATTGAAGAAAGAACAAAGCTTCGTAATGGTTTGACGAACGTGCTTTGGTAAAATTCCCCGAATTGCAACCGGAATTATATGTGTCAGTAAAACATGACAGTCGTGAGATTTCAGACCGACCAGTTTCAAGTCCTTCATCGACACCAACTTCTTAATATTCGAAGAATATCCTGATGGGACTTTTATACCATTGAGGCATTCACAGAAGCTTGTTTTCTCTTTCTTTGACATTGTGCACAGTGCGGGGGGTAGGTATGTGCGCTTCCCTTTCTCCTGCGGTGCGAGCTCGGGTCGTATTCCCATCTCTACCATGTCTTTTCTCACTTTAATACCATCTTTCGTCTTCCCCGGAATGTTCAATAATAAACCAATTAAACTGTCACAGACATTTTTTTCGACATGCATGACATCTAGGCAATGCCTCACTTCTAAATATTTCCAGTACGGTAGCTCCCAAAATATGGACCTCTTTTTCCAAATATTCTTCGGTAGTGCTTTGGCGCATTTTCCAAAAACAACATCAATGTTTTTTACCCGTTCGAAGACACTCTCCCCGTCTAATGGATGACGAGCCACTCCAAGCTCAATTTTCCCGTTGAATGCCATCTTCTTCTTACGATATGGGTGATTAATAGGAAGAAACCTACGATGCCCCATGAATACATTCTTTTGACAATTTTTCAACCTCAGCACCTGCGTGTCATCTTCACAGATCGGGCACGCTTTTGCTCCTTTACAAGTGTAACCCGACAAATTCCCGTACGCGGGGAAATCATTTACGGTGCAAAACACCATGGCCCGCAAGTTAAAGGTCTCTTTCATATACGCATCCCACACCGGGACGCCATCACGCCACAATTTTTGGAGGTCCTCGATTAATGGTGCGAGATATACATCTATGTCATTTCCGGGTTGTCTGGGTCCTTGGATTAGTAATGACATCATTATATATCTGCGTTTCATGCACAACCAAGGAGGAAGATTGTAGATGCATAAAAGAACTGGCCAAGTACTGTGCCGACTGCTCATACTTCCAAACGGACTCATTCCATCTGAGCTCACCACAATCCTAAGGTTCCGCGGTTCAGAACCAAATTCTTTGAAATGTCTGTCAATGTTTCTCCATTGAGGAGAATCAGCCGGGTGCCTTAGTTTACCGTCATTTTTGCGCTCTTCTTCGTGCCAGCGCAATAATTTTGCATCTTTGGGATTCGCAAACAACCGTTTGAATCTCGGTATTATCGGCAAATACCACAACACCTTAGCCGGAGGTCGGCCACTTGTGTCCTCGTTACAATCATCAGTGTCCTGGTCCTTACGACGTTTATATCGTGAAACACCGCATTTAGGACAGACATGCATGGCCTCGTACTCGTTACGATACAATACACAGTCATTCGGACATGCATGTATTCTTTCGATCTTCAACCCCATTGGACATATCAACTTCTTTGCCTGATATGTTGTACCGGGTAACTCGTTGTTATCTGGGAGCATTTCTCCTAAAAGCTGTAATAACGACGTGAAACTCTTATCGCTCCAACCATTGTCTGCTTTTAAGTTTAATAATTTCAACACAGCTGACAGTTTTGTAAATTTGGTACACCCGGGATACAACGGCTTCTTAGATTCATTAGACAAATTTTGAAATTTATCATAATTTTTATCACTAATTTCATCTTCCACATCACGTAACATATCCTCCAAATTTTCAGTAAACTCGTGTTCTACATTTTCATCAAAATTCCTCTCCATCTCATCATCGTCATTTTCGGGTTCGACGTTAATATCAGAATATTCGGCACTCTCATAATCCTCGTTCCAATCAAGTTCAAAATTATCAGAAATTCCAACATTCTCATCATTCAATTCACGATTACAGTCTTTATTGGCACTACTACTTTCCCCAAATTTCTCACCATGCATGAACCAACATGTATATCTCTTCTTAAATCCCCGACAAATCAAATGAGCTCTAATTTCTTCGATGTCCAAAAATCTTAATAAATTTTTACAATCTTTACAAGGACATAAAATGTCTTCTTCTTTTTTCTTCACTCTATAACTCTCAGCAAATTTTATAAACTCATCAACGCGAACCAAATATTCTTCACTATCACGTCGCATTTCATACATCCAGCTTCGATCCATCTGTAAATTAAATTAAAAAAATGATTTGATCAATTAATCATGCATGGTCAACATTCTCCTTCGTGTACAAAATTTTGGGCTTACAAAGGGCCGGTTTACAATCCTAACCCACTCTTTGAATATTATGTCTCATATGTGAACACATATTAGCGAGATTTAATTAGTATTTGAGAAAAATTCGGCAGCATTTCCCCTTAACTCCCCAAGTATGCGTACGAACCACATACTCGTAGGAGCAATAAGGGAAAATACTGTCGAACTTTCCTCAAATACTAATTAAATCCCGCTAATATGTGTTCACATCCTAAATGAGACATAATATTCAAAGAGCAGTCCCAAAACGGGGACTATCCAAAATTAATCCCTATTGGATTAATTTTGAACGGGCATGGACCTAAAAGCATCTAAAGGTCGGTTATTGGACCACAATACACTAATTAATTACATCTAAAATTAAGAATTCAAGAATAAATGCATGAAATGACCTAATTAAATAAGCCTAAATAACAGAAAATTAGAGAAAGAAAATGATTTAAATACATATTACTAACCTTAGAAAGATGGAGAGGAGAAAATACAAACTTAATTCAAAGATCTCAGATCTCAGCTGCTGGCCTCGATCAATTCGCAGAAATAAAAAGCTCAGTTCGATATGTATGAACTAAAAACTTGATCAAAACGGCGCTCTGGAAGGGAAGATAATCAAACCCTACATTATTATACACGGCTATTTAGTTATATATTCGTGTAGCTCTCCACCTATTTCTACACGGCTTTTAGTTGTAAAGCCGTGTACAATTATAAGATTTATACACGGCTATTTAGTTATTATCCGTGTAGCTCTCCACCTATTTCTACACGGCTTTTTAGTTATAAAGCCGTGTACAATTATAAGATTTATACACGGCTATATATCAAAAAACCGTGTGTAATGTTCCTACACGGCTTTGTATTAAAAGTCCGTGTAACTCTCTCAATTATTTGCACACACACTTATTTACACACGGATTTGTGGTTTCTAATAAACCGTGTAGCTCTCTCTAATAATTCGACACTGATTGTTAACTAATTATCCGTGTAGAAATCGTTCAGATCTTTTCAACTCATCTTTGGTACACTGTTTTTAATATAATTGCCAAATCCGTGTACAATGTGCAGTGTACAAAACCAGTTTTTGTAGTAGTGTTTTGCACCCTTCATGGTGGTTGTTCATTGAAATGAAAATATATAGAAAATATTACATGCAATCGGTTTTTTCAATCTCATATACATATACCAACAACTAACTCCATGATCAGATATCGTGAATTCCATAAATTTTAATAACTCAAAATTTAAAGCTTAAAATTCAAAATAAAACCGCTAGATATGATCTACATCATTTTATCTATGCACTTGTAAAAAGTTATGATATTTCAACTTTGTTGTGATTATCATCAAGAGCTTGTAATAATATATTAATGTGGATAATTTTTAGGTGTTCATTTTTCAACTTATTAATTCACATAAAAAAAATCAAAACATGATAATTTTTTATGAACAGTATTAAAAATCATATAGATCACATCTAACCGTTTTAATTTGATATTTATGTTTTAAATTTTAAATTATTAACGTATTTGAACCCTACCGACCACAATATCCAAGTAATAAATTTAATCATAGTTTTCTCCAATGTCTTAATTAACGGGTTTGGAAACCATTTGTCATCAACTAATTTCATACATATTATGAATAATGTTTAATTAGCTGTACTCTAAACAAGTAATTATCTGGACTACTAATACCACGTTGAAATTTTTAGGATCCAAAGGTCTATTCGTCCACATCAAATCTCAGCCATTGATTTTATAAATCTCAGCCACTTATCAAACCACATCTCAATCCCAGCCTTTAATAAATGATTTTGATTTTCTACATCTGTTTCAGGTAGTCAAGCGTGTAGAAATCTAAATTTAATTAAAAATATATCGACCACATGAAAAGCCACATACTAATGGTTTCATTTATCTACGCTGCTCCAGAGTTCTGCCCCACGCGTTTTCCTCCTCTCTCCACGCGTTTTCCTTCCGACTAAAAAAAGGTTGAGTTTGACTCAAATGCTCAAAAGGTAGAGTTTGACTCAAATGTTATTTTAAGCCGTTTATTTTTCTGATCTAACGGTTCTAAATAAAGTTTTTTATTATCTCCAACCGGTTATCTTCATGAGTAGCCGGTCATCAAACGGTAATCCCAATTCGCGCATAACTTTGTATTTTTTTTCCTTCCCAACGACGCCACACCGAAGAACACCCTAAACCCTAAACTGCGCCGCGCGCGTCTCCTCTTTTTTCTTTCTGTTCTTCGATTTCTCCTCTGAAAAAAAGAAAATAATTGTCCCGCCATTTGGTTCTTCGATTTCTGCTCTGAAAAAAAGAAAAGAGATATCCCGCCATTTCAAGTTCAAACGACATTGGTTCTTCGATCTCTCCTGATGGATTTGACAGGTAATTGTCCCGCCATTGCAAGTTCAAATTCAACCGACTCTTTTATCTTTATATATCAATCAAATTCGCTCCTCTCAATTTGCGGACCTGATTTTTCATTTGCTATTTGCAGTTGCACAATCGCACTCTTCACTCAAACCCGCTGCCCCCCCTAGAATTTTACTGAAATCAGAGATAGGGGTCCGCAATAAGCAAGAAGCTCAACCAGGTATTTGCTTTGTTAACGTTTTGAAGAATTTTAATTTTAGTTGGTTACATTGTAGTATTTGGCCTTACTATCGTGCAGTTGCTATATTGTGTTTTATAGAAGCTCAATTAACACAAAATGAAAGATAATTCATACATGTTTTTTTCATTTATGACTTACCAGTAAAATTCATTCATAATTCTAACATGTGACAGTATGTGGCAGTAAAATTAGTATGTGAAAGTATTTTCTTAGTTTAGTGTGACAGTATGTGTATAAACCAACATACTAATTTTCTTAATTTTCTTAGTTTAGTGTGACAGTATGTGTATAAACCAACTACGTTTATTTCATTCATAATTCTAACCTGATTTGGTTTATACTTGATGCTGGTACTGATTGGAACAGTATACAAAAAAAAAATTGGGGGAACTTAGATGTACAAGTTTGATGTAAGAGAACATTTCTTTCTTTGGCAAATGCATATAAAACAAAAATTAATGTAGTTGTGAAACTTTTTTTTTTTTGCAGTGTATGATTTTTTCAATCCTTGTTAGTGATGTTTTGTCCAATACATTATATTGTAGCTTAGTATACAGAAAAGAAAACAAAAGGAATGTGCAAGGAAATTTCTTACGATTAATGCTAAATACGTATGTCGCCATGTGAAAATTTTAATATAGGAAATTTCTCATTTTACAAGAGTATAAGAGTTTATTAACAATTTCTGATACTTTTTTGTTGTTCGTGATAGAGGCACGTGGTGGATTTCAATTTGTCAGATTTCCAGTCGGGGCGACTGGCTGCCAGTGGGCTGTTGCTTCTCATCAGTTTTTAGGTACCAAATCTCCATCTTCGATTTAGAAATTCACCATCTCCATGTTTGGTTATTGCATCATTGCATGCTATTTTTGTTTACTGAGTTTTTCGTAAATATTTTATCTGTTAATGGCGTATTATAATTTGTTTTATCTGTTAATGGTGTTTGATTAAGACCAGTAGCAGCCAATTTCTTTTCATTTAGTAAGTCTGATATATGTTGTACTGATTGGAACAGTATACAAACAAAAAAATTGGGGGAACTTAGATGCACAAGTTTGATGTAAGAGAACATTTCTTTCTTTGGCAAATGCATATAAAAAAAAATTAATGTAGTTGTGAAACTTTTTTTTTTGCAGTGTATGATTGTTTTTTCAATCCTTGTTAGTGATGTTTTGTCCAATACATTATATTGTAGCTTAGTATACAGAAAAGAAAACAAAAGGAATGTGCAAGGAAATTTCTTAAGATTAATGCTAAATACATATGTCGCCCTGTGAAAATGTAAATACATATGTCGCAAGGAAATTTCTTAAGATTAATTTGAATCGAGTACACGAGCAGTAATTAGTTAATTTGAATTGAGTACACAAGCAGTATACTTAATTTCAATTTCTGTATAGAGTAATTAGTTAATTTGAATAACTAGATGTACTGGCAATTTAAAGTAAATGTACATACAAAGTTCACATTTTTAATTTAGTACATGTCATTTTTACTTGTATTTTGACTACCAATTGAACTTATATCTTGCTTGATTAAGTACTTGTATTAAGTGTATAATGTTGCATCCACATCACGTTCCTGTGCTATAGCTTTTGCCCTTCACTATTTGATCTTTATTTCTAATTTTCTTCATATAAGGGTATGGTTCAAGCATGTAGCAGTGTTCCTGGGGTCTTTATAAGCACAACAGAATTTTTTATAGGATTTTTGGTGTATTTTAAGTATTTTATTTTGAGCTTTGAATTTACTGTTGTTCCAGTTTAGGTTATTATGACAGCCAAACTTCACAAATTATTTCTGAGCAACCTACTAAAATAAAATTTTTGTTCTTTATATTTGTCCTAAATGCTAAAAAAAGTTTCAGAAATTTTGGGCCTTAGGTGCTATTTTTAACATGAAGTTCAGTAAAGGTGCTATTTTTAACATGACTATTTTTGACAGTTTTTAAGTTTTTGAAAAGACGTACTCTTCAAAAAAAAAATTTTAATTATTTTGCGAAGCCAAAAATGAAAAAATTTATATATAAATGTTCAGGAGAGTGCGTTTTATCTGCCTGTGAAGTGGCATGGTCAGAATCTAAGTAATGGTTTGGCATGATTGAATTTGGTCAGAATCTAAGTTTATAGCTATTTTTGCAATTTTAATTCATTTTTCACTGTTTTTAGGTCTTTTCTTGTACCAGCAAGCATGCTATTGCTTCTCTTTTGTCAATTGGTTCTTATATTGTGCTATGCCACAAGTGACACTCTCTTTTTTCTTTATATTATTTATATTTGTTTGATGCCTTTCTTGAAAAGTGCATCTTAGCTTTCAGGGAAATGAAAAAAGATTTGAAGTCAATTTTGAAAATACGGGGCTGCTTGCATCTTGTTTTGGCAGTGCATTATTATTATTCCTCTAATTAGTTGATTGGTCAAGATGTGTAATTAGATGCTAATTTACTAGCTGAGCATATTATCAGCTTGGATTGATGAGTTCTCACATATATATAGTTTTCTTTGTTGTTTATTTTTATGTAGTCGATCACATCAACATTATTATTGGATAATCTTTTTAACCTTACAAATTTCCCAAATTTTATTTATTGATCTAAGCTTATTGTTGACCTTCGGTTTTTTTTTCTAACTCAATATTTTCCAATTGATGCTTTTGGTAGTATATATCCCAAAATAATTTTTTTGCTAAAGGAAATATGTATTGAAATGGTTGAAAAGAAATTAAATTTTATTGTTTTATTCTTTGTTTTCATCCCTTCTAAAGGAAACATAATCTAGAAATGAGCATGGACATAATTTATGTAATGATTAATGTAGAAGAAATATCAGCTTCTTTGCTTGGTTTAATATGCATTAAAGAAAATTTTAAAGTTTATTTGTAAGAAAAAAAAGTTGCATAAATGCTGTTTTGTCATTTAACTTTTGTCAGATATCCATTGGTTTTCCAGACGATGGTGCTTGGAAGCGGTTTCACAAGCAACTTCAACCTGTGGTATTTTTTTATTCTCTTTTCACTTATCTTTAGTTCTTCTGAATTGCTTAGCTATTTGGAATGCTTATAAATGATAAAAATATCAAGCTTGCTGTCTTAGTTGGAAAGCATAAAGCAAGCTTGCTGGCTTAGTTGGAATGCTTATAAATGATAAAAATATCAAGCTTGCTTAGCTATTTGGAATGCTTATTTTCTGAGTTTCAATTTATCAAGCTTGCTGTCTTAGTTGGGCTTTTGCTATACTAATTTCAGTACCAGGTGGTGGTAAATGTACCAGGGGCATTCCTATATCCTTGGATATTTACCTTGACCATCTCACATTTTTTATTATACTAGAATTATAATAATCATGTTTAGGGTTTGCTTTATAATCATGTTTAGGGTTTGCTTCAGCTGTGTTTAGGGTTTGCTTTTTCATCTGTTTATAAAGAAAACATTTACCTACATATCTGTGTTTAGGGTTTTCTTCAGTTGGTCACTATTGTAAGTGAGGTATCTGTAATTTATTTGCCTATCTTCTATTTATTTACCTACACATCAGTGCTGGGTTGCATCCATAGTACGGACCAAAATGCCCTTCTGTTAAAAACTGGCAAATCAGGGGACATAGACCCTGATTCTGTCAAATCCAATAACACAGACACGTAGAGGACTCTCTTCCAAGCACTTTAGACTCATAATTTGTATCAATTGGATTTTTCTGCTATTTTCTATGGATTTTTGAATCTCAGCCTTTCAATTTTTCTAATATTCTTTTTTTTCTGTTTCTTCATTTCTGCTGCATATGGTTCATGATATAAGACCAACTTTTACACTTTTTTTTTTAGATAGGTAGAAAAACACTACTTTTGAATGGTGTAGAGTTTTTAGGGTGTATTTGAAGAACTTCGATTAGGACTAATTATATCAGCTGAAATTAAAAAAAAAGAAAAGAACAAGAAAATTAAATTATTTTCATAGAAAACTAAAGGAAATATGTATTGAAATGGTTGAAACTAAATTAAATTTTATTGTTTTAATCTTTGTTTTCATCCCTTCTAAAGGAAATAAGTAATTTAACTTTTTAATCCCTTCTGATTATTAATATATACTAATTGTGCAGACTTATCTGAAATTCCTGAGCAAATTTTGGAGTCAGTAAAGTTGTGTGAAATCGAAGTGATACCTCATTCATTGACTCTTGGATATTCTTACTGGGGTGCAGGTTTGTTTAATAGTTTCTCTTATCATTTGTTTATTTTTCAGCAATTACCAAATGCAGTGCTACTTTGGTTTGATTTCAGCAATTACCAAATGCAATTACCAAATGCAGTGCTACTTATAATCCCTTCTCTTACCAAATGCAGTGCTATTTTTCAGCAATTACACGTGCTACTTTTGGTTGATTTGTGCACTGTGCCAGGTTAGTGTGTTACACTTTTTCTCATCTGTGTTCAATTGATCCAATATTCGGCTTTCTCTATATGCAAACTGCATAAATGAAGATAGTGTTTATGATTTGTCTAGGATTAACTGCTCAAATGTAGGTATAGCAGTCAAACTTTCAGTTTCAATTTTTTAATAATTCATTGGAGATAAATGTGAAACTAATAAATATCATATCTGCAGTTGAGACCTTTTTTTCAAATATTTAGATATGAATATAGATTGCATGTCTACAAGTCAGTAAAAACTTAAAAAAAAAGAAACACATATGTGCTAACAGAACTTAACATATGGATGAGTTATTTAAATAACTTATTATTATGGAAATAAATATATATTGACCTATTTGGTATATTAATTTGAATGCATGAAAACATAAAAACTACAATTGTTCTAAACTTCTAATTTAATGGAAAAATATATCACAATTTCTCATCTTTTCTTTCCTATGGATACATACAATTAATAGTTAATATTCCTTTCAAAAATATTTGTTTTCATTTTCTTTTCATTTTCTAATTTACAGCTATAATCGGTACACTGTTTAATCTGCTACAACAACAGCGCCTCTGTTTTTCTACATTGATAAAGGTAATTCTCTAATTTTTATTTATTTTTTATTTTTTCAAAAACTAATTTCTCCCCTGCAACCTAATATGTATTAGATACTCATTTTACTATGTGTATGTATATACATATCAATATCCAATTATAATATAATTTTCCATCCGTTGAATAGAATTGTAGTTAACATTAGGACATTGGACTTTTTCATAGACTTGACTTAATATTGATCTAGGCGGCTATCAATTCTTATAGAAAGTTTAGATTTTTAATTAGATATCAGCTTTTCAAGTAATCTTCCTAATTAGATATCAGCTTTTTAAGTTTAGATTTTTTTAATTAGATATCAGCTTTTCAAGTAATCTTCCTAATTTCCTAATTAGATATCAGCTTTTCAATTGTCGTCTATCACTTATATATCTATTTCTCACTGTTCATATAATTCTCCGTATCTCTGATTCAAGGGTCCTTTAAGTCAATTCATTAGAAATAGAAGACATCTATTTTCTCACAATTTTTTGAAATTTTTGTCTGCATATTGATCTCTGCCTTGTGTTTTACTGTGTAAGTGATGACCTTTTCATCAAAGAGTATATATACACTCAACAGATTTGTAAATAAACATAAAGTGATGACCTTTTAAATACCTCTAAGAGTTTCTTTATGGCAGTCAAGCAATGGGTTTTTTAACGGTGGAAAAATTTGCTCAACTGGAGTGTCTAAATTACTTTTGGTGGGATATGAATGTCGTGCGCGTGCATTTCATGATGAAGACTCGCCGTAATAATAGACTTTACTTAGTCCTTCTAGATAATGACGTAAGAATCGCATTATTCTTTCAAATTGTCCTATTTAGTTATATATTACCTACATGCTGTTTTAACATTTGGTTCTTTTAGAGAGCAAAAATGTTGGCCAAAGTTCCGGACGAGATGAAATCATATGTAGAAAACAGGGTTCGAGTTGGCCATTTGATTTGTCTAAAGGATTTCAAAGTTGAACCGGCATATCAAAAGTATATGACTTTTGCTAAATGTAAAATTGTGGAACGAGATTTTCAAATTGTTTTTGACAAAGATACCACTATCCTTCCTCTTTGTCAAAGCATATGTGATTTCCCTCTTTACCCCATGGTGTCATCCATTGAAACAATTTACGGGATCCAACACGGCAATCGTCTCATAGGTAATTATTTTTTGTTCATATAGTTATTATTTAGGAGCTGTTAGCGTTTCCAAAATATCTTGCTTAATTTTAATGGACACCTTACAATTTTTATTTCTTTCCTTTAGATGTAGTTGGTCGAGTCTGTTATGGGCATAAAATGGAATACCTTAATTCGGATGGAGGATATCGTGTACCTGCCCTTGAGATTTATCTACTAGACATGACGTGAGTTAGAATTATAGTGTTACTTATGAAAGTTATATGATATAGATGATTTCCCACCAACTTTGTATTTCTATTCGTTACATTTGTTCAACTTCTTTAATTTTTCAGATGCAATGTGATTGCATTAGTTTTGATGGGCTTACCTTTGACCAACCATGTGAGGCTTGTTCGTGCATGTCATGATAAGTCTATCATATTTGTTACTCGGGTGAAAGTAATCATTCATACACCACGTACGACATTCATATCTGTCCTCCTTTCATTTTTCAATATTTCTCTCTTAGTAACGTATAAAAATATGTTAAATATGAATTTATTTGTAGTTAATTATCTGCAAGCCACAGATATTTCCAGTGTTACTTTTGATCCAATCATGCCGGAAGTCTTCGCCTTGAAACATAGGTAATTGTAAGTTTAAAAAACAATTAGAATGTTGTTATCTTTCATAAATCAATAATATTTCTGATTAAAGCTTTATTTAATTTGCACAGAATTAACCTACCTCTTTAATTATTCAAGAATGGAGTCAAATGATGTTTGGGGTTTAGGATATTGATATTATGGTTGTGTTTTGTTGCTTTGATATTATGGTTGTGTTTTGTTGCCATTGTGGTAGTTTTGTTGGGTAGCTATTTTTCTCAAATGTTGCTTTGCTTTGTTATGAAAGACCAGCACCCAAACAATTAAGGTTCGATATATTTTGAAATTTTGTTGGGTAGCCCTTTTGTGAAATGTTGCATTGTTGCTGTTTTGGATGTGTGAATGTATGAATTGTAGTGTACTGAAAGGCATTTATGCAAAATTTTATGTTATTTTCTGTTAATTTCCTTTTATGTTATTTTCTGTTAGCAACATGGCAAGCGCCACAATTTTACTGCTGCTGCCTATTCCCATGGTCATTCTCCTACTCAAGTAAAACTGTGTTGTTGTACTAGAAAATATCTCTGTGTTTAGAATTTAGATATTATTCCCTCTGCTCATAGGCTCTATTAATTATATTAGTTTCACCCAATTTATAGGAGCTTAAAAGTGTGGTATATCAGGTTAATTAATGTTATGCGGGTAATCATAGTAATTAGGTTTTCAATTAAATAATTTTTGTTGTGAAATATTGAGATAGCCACTAGCAATTTATTGGCAGAAGCATGAAAGTGCAATGTAAAGATTGAATATTTTAAGTGAAAAGATGCTTCTATAGCTGCACATGTTGTTTATGCTTGCCTTATAAAAAATATACGTGTGTATACTGTCTATGACAACTTGATTTCTCCTGTAGAGCATGCTCAGAAGATTCCTTCTATTGTAATGTATTCGAAGATCTGGCTCACCCTCTCTATCTCATCAATAAATCTGGAATTTTCAATCTATTCGCTTAAAGATCCAAATATTATGTGAAAGAAAAAGAATTGAGTAATTAAAGCTTACTGTGATGATCACTATAAGAAAAGTAAAAAGTAAAAAGAAAAGACGAAAGAAAAACTAAATTTTTATTTGCTGCATGGGCATTATTGGTTGCTAAATGAAAAGAGCAACAGAGAGTCTTATCTAAAGCTTGTTCACGCAGCCCCAAAATCATTAACAGAGATATTTTTGCACTCAACGACTTTAGATAAGATTAAGTACGAAGGAGTGGCGTTGTGGATTAACAGAGAGTGATGAATTCTTAAATTAACAGACATTAATTTTATGTTATTTTCGTAAATTTCTACATTTGATCTATGTCCAAGGATTCTAGGTAATTGCTTCAATCAATTGCATTGCATTAAGAATGTGAATTTTCATTTCAGTCAACACAAAAGTTGACTTTATTCAATTTTGACAGAATTGAACTAATGAAGTCATATTTCCTTAATTCTTTGAACTAAAAATTCTGAAAAAATCAGATTAAGTGCATTTAAGTATTGTTTATATGCTGTAGGAAATTCGAATCAAAATTCAAGAGGACCTGAGAGTTATAAATTCTTTTTTAAATTGGACAGATTTGCCCCTAGCTGGAATTTTTGAGGTTTTCCTTTGATTTATGCAAACATCTTGTGCCTAATATTGTGCACAATATACTTATTGAAAACATGAACCAAATCATATAACTATAAACTTGTGTAATCCAAAATTCAGGTCATGCACTTATATCATACTGGTACAAATCATATAACTGAGTGTAATTTAGAAATTCAGGTCATACACTTGTACTATATTGGTATAGAGTTAAATCACCATACCATACATTTTACTCCAGATTTATCCGAATCAAATAAAAAAATCAATTTTTCTGGTTAGTTTTATAAAACATTTGCCTTTTATCTTGTTTATAGTTTCTTAAATTCTACTGCGCTATAGCTTTTTCGGACCTCAAAAGCTATAACGCTATTAACCGCTTTTCTTTTATAATGATTCTAAATAGCTAGCTACGTTGAACCTTCGCTTTTCCCTTGTGAGAAACCCTTAGACGTGATCCCAGAGTTTTTGAAAGAATTTGATAATTTTAAATTGACAAATATGTGGTATATATTATTTGGATGAGACTTACTTGATGGCGGCCTTGATCTCGTCATAGGTGGCGGCCTTCTCGATCCTGACAGTGAGATCGACCACTGACACATCCACAGTGGGAACACAGAAAGACATTCCGGTGAGTTTGCCGTTTAGAGCAGGGAGCACCTTCACTACAGCCTGCACATTTATCAATTATTATAAGATTATTTCAATGGAACTTGTACTTAACATGAAGATGTCAGTGAAAGCAATTGAAATTAAATTTCATGAGTATGTTTGTTTGAATTTGTTTTTAATAACCTTGGCAGCACCGTTGCTTTATTTCTTGAATTCTGTCACACCCCAAATCACGGGTGTAACAGCCTGCCGCGTATATTCATTCAGACATATACGCAAGGCAGTGGATCTTTTTATATGCATTACCAATAACGCCATTACATAATAACCACATCTCAACATTTCTTACAACATGTATGTCTGACAGAATACGACAAACTATATTTTAGAAATGCCTCCCGCATCCTGTCAGTTTCAACAACCCAAATCCCCAATTTCCTGTGGTTATGCTGTCAGATGCAATCCAAAACAGTCTCTCTGTATTCGTGTAGTAAACCTGAAAATAACCCAAAGGGTGGGGGTGAGAATAATTTCTCAGTGCGAATTTGCCACAGTCAGGTTATTGGACATGCAATCAGAATCCATGTCCAAAAATGAAATTCGTACAACAGCACATTTACAGTTCTATATCAATATATAAATGAATGCGTATGCTCGACAACAATAATCAAGTGATTCACAACATACGGAATTTCCAAGATGAAGTTCAAACAACACATATTTGGCTTAACTCATTTTAATACGACTGGTAGCACCTACAGATGTTCTCTCGAGCTGGACCCTTTATCAAACACTCATCTGTAGGGTTACAGACACCTACAGATGTTCCACCGAGCTGGACCCTTTATCTGACACCCATCTGCAGTGCTTTGGCTTAACCATTTACTACAGTCTGGTTCTAAGTCAGCTATGCAGCTCAACTTTACAAATGCATTCACACGGAATCAAGGTCAGCCATACGGCTCAACCTTGACATAGGATCAAAATCATCTCAAAGCCTTGCAACAATTCATAAACAGGTCAACGGATAGGTCACCGTCACCTTATCCAAACTACCACGACGGGTCAGCATGGCAAATTCAGAAACAGGTCAACGGATAGGTCACCGTCACCTTATCCAGCTACCTCTATGGGTCAGCCTGGAAAATTTACTGTCACCTTATCCAGCTACCTCTATGGGTCAGCCTGGCAAATTCATAAACAGGTCAACGGATAGGTCACCGTCACCTTATCCAGCTACCTCTCTGGGTCAGCCTGGCAAATTCAGAAACAGGTCAACGGATAGGTCACCGTCACCTTATCCAGCTACCTCTATGGGTCAGCCTGGCAAATTCATAAACAATCACCTTATCCAGCTACCTCTATGGGTCAGCCTGGCAAATTCATTTCACATATCGAACAATAAAAGAACACATCAATCGACAACCATACGAATATGTAAATCTACCTTTTTCACCACAATTCAGTTTTAACAAGATTGGTTTATGCACATGATTCACACAATTCTAATTATGCAACAATCAAACATTTCACATGAATTCCATCAACCAACTCACAATTCGGTTTTAACCATATTGGTTTATGCAAACAATTCGCACAATCACAAACATGCAACCATCAACATGCAACAATCAAGCATTCAACATGACAATTGGAAACAATTTAATTTCTGAAAATGAAACATCAAACAAGTCCAAGAACCCCGCACCTGATTACGAAGAGCGTATCTCGCACTTATTGTTCAGACGTCTCGAAAGGTCCCGCAAAATCTTGCTCAACCGAGCCTACACCAATTAACACCTCTCTTTGTTGGATTAGCCTAGATTAATCACCATTCTTCTCAAATTTTCGGATTTGAACCAAACCCTAGATAGAAAATCAAGATTAAGATGAAATTGAGAAAGGAATTACCAAATTGGCAACATATAAGCTTAATGGAGATGGATTACTCAAAACTTATACAAAAATTTCAGATTTGGGGCAAAACCCCAACAATGGAGAAAATTTCAGATCTTGAGAAGAGAGGAGAGAAAGGAAATACCAATGGAGAGCTAAATAGCTACTAGAAGGAGAACTAGACCGCCATTTCCATTCCTCTCGTAAATTTTTCAAGGGTTTCGGTGAAATTTTGAGGGAGAAGAGGGGTTTTCTCCTTCTCTTTCTTTGGGAGGCACACACAAGGGGAAAGGGGCGGACCACATGGGAGAATGAGGGGAGAGAGAGAGAATTTTGCAAAATAGACCCTGATCGAGCAGGAAATACCATAAAACGTTTTGGACGTTTTCGAAACCGTTGTAACGTTTTAATAAAATTCTAAGATTTAGAAATCCTGTTTTTGATCAAATTTTTACAGAGCCAATCGTTTTGAAACGTTTTAAAATGTTGGGAACGTTTTATAATCATTGGTAACGATTTAACTAAACTCGCAGGAATTGGAAAATCGAGTTTCAATTTTGAAAACGTCTGGAACGTTTTAACAAACGTCTGGACGTTTTAGGGTCCAGCAGCACAATTTTTTTATTTTTTTTATTATTATTATTTTTTTTTTTTGCATAATGTCACAAATTCACTCTTCTCCAATTCGGAACTTTGCCATTTTACCTTTTTCATCTGATTTGTTTTTTTATTTTAATCATGTTTCTTCTTTATTATTTTCTAAATATCACGAGTAAAATAATAAAAAATAATATATAATAGGCATATCGTTTTCTAGATTTTTGAAAATTACTGTATCGCCGTATCCGAATGATATTAGTATTAATAGTTTGCCTTCAAATAGTGTATATATGAATTTTACAATCAATACATCACTTATGAAGTTAATGTCATATTTTTCTAATATCATTGGACAGTCATAATTGAGAAGAGAATGGCATCTAGCTCTTCTAAGGAACGCAAGCGTTTATATGAAAACAAAAGATATGCAAGGTTGGATTACACAAGTAAAGAGAGACGAAAGGAGAGGATGCGAGAGTACAATAACAAGCGAATTTATGGGTTGACCAGTAGCATGGCAGCAGATGAACTCTACACATGCAATAACACTTCAATTGAAAATGGATCATCTCATATCGAGGGTGGAAATGCATCTATCAATGAAATACATCAGAGAAATAAGACTACAGTGCTTGATATAGAAAGGCAAACTCAGATAACTAATGAAGGTAAATGTTTTCTTTTGTTATGATTTTATTTATAGCATCATAACAATGAGTAATGTTTATTTTTATTACAGAAATCATGTTTTTTGTCCTTTACTTTAACAGATGAAATTGAAGATTTAGATGAAAGTGACGATGTCATCATCTTTCCATCAGAAGAGTCATGGGCGGAGATTGACGGTAATAAAATTAATTTTTTTGCAAATCCTAAAAATTGATCATCTATCTCCATAGAACCTCATAAGTTATATAAGGATAATATAAGCGTTATTGTTATTGTAGGTTTATTTGAAGATGGGAAAACTAGCTTAAACCCAACAATGACACTAGCATCTACCAGAAATGAAAGCGAAAATAATGACCCATTTGATTTTGTATATCATGGCTTGCCTCCCTCACCCGACATTCTGCAGAAGCAACGAGATTGCAAGTTCTGTAAAGCTAAGCGATTCCAGTACGAATTTCCTACCTTTTGTTGCATGAATGGTAAGATATCACTCGCCCCGAATGAAGTTCCTGATGAGTTGTATCGTCTATTTACAACTGAAGAGCCTGATGGTGTGTCTTTCCGACATTTCATACGATGTTATAATTCTCATTTTTCCTTCACATCGTTGGGAGCGAGGGTAGATAAAAATTTGGCCAACATGAGAGATGGTGTATACACATTTCGTGCTCACGGCCAGATTTATCATTTCTTAGATCAATTGGTTCCTCAAAATGAACCAAAATACTTGCAGCTTTACTTTTATGATACCGATACAGAGTTAGATCAACGGATGAATAGAACACCAAATCTTGATAGGAGCACCGTTCAGATACTAATGGGTGTTCTATCAAATAATCCATATGCACAAACATTTAGGATGCTGAGAGACATACCGACGCTCGATAATTATCGAATAACACTAAATGCATCCGTTAGGGATCTTGATCAAAGAACACATAATAAGCCAACCGCATCTCAAGTTGGTGCCGTCTGGGTCGAGGGAAATGGAGATCAAACATCGTACAAGAGAAGCATAATAGTGTACGATAAAAATAATTGTCCTACGAGAGTTCAGTGCTATCATGGATGCTATGATCCATTAGGATATCTGTTGTTACATTCCAATGGTGAGCCTGGCTGGTATAAAGAAATTCCAATGGTTGGCCAATCTGTGACTACCACTTCAACGACAGAAATGACTCAATTTGAAGAAGATGGAGGTACACTTTGCTTCGCATTTTTATTTAAATGATCAAGTAATTAATAATTAGATTAATTTTTTTCTTTCTAAAAAAATAACATGGACCTTTTTATTATAGAATGTCGTGATTCAAAAAGAAGGAAGGTTGTCTCAGCAAGAGAGTATTACTGCTACAAGTTGCAAATACGATATGAAAAAAATTTGATCCTTGTGGGAGGAAGGTTATTTCAACAATTTTTGGTAGATATGTACATAAAGATAGAGTCATGCCGTTTGGATTACCTAAGAAATGAACAGCCCAAGATACGCGCAGACCTATACCAAGGGATTGTGGATAGTATAAATGCAGGGGAGGTGCGAGGTTCTCGAGTAGGCAAGCTTATTGTGTTGCCGCCTTCATTCATAGGTGGTCCCAGAGATATGCAGAGAAGGTACTTAGATGCTATGACATTGGTACAGAGATACGGAAAGCCTGATATCTTTTTGACCATGACGTGCAATCCGGAATGGGATGAGATACGTGCTGAGTTATTGCCGGGACAAACAGCACAAGATCGCCCCGACTTAACAACCCGTGTATTTCGGGCAAAAATGGAGGATTTGAAGAAATTTATCTTTAAAGGTAATTTTTTTGGAGATGTCGCTGCGCACGTGTATGTCATTGAGTTTCAGAAACGAGGGTTACCTCATGCACATTTTCTCATAATCTTGGAGTCTGGTTGTAAGGTCAGAAATCCAGAACAATATGACAACCTTGTGTCCGCAGAGATCCCTGATCAAAGGAAGTATCCTGAGTTGCACAAACTGGTTGTTAAACACATGTTGCACGGACCATGTGGGCCTTTGAGAAACACAAGCCCATGCATGAGAAGTGGTCGGTGTAGGTTTCGCTATCCTAGACAATTTAATGAAACAACTGTTCAGGGAAAGGACTCCTACCATGTATATCAGAGAAGAGACAATGGCCATACAGTGCACGTGCGAGGTTGTGAGCTTGACAATAGATGGGTGGCTCCTTACAACCCACATTTGCTAATGCGCTACAATTGCCACATCAACATTGAGATTTGCTCGAGTATCAAGGCCGTGAAGTATCTATTCAAGTATATTTACAAGGGTCACGACCGTACACAAGTTCATGTTGGATCTTCTGAAGCCAGCACGTCCATCGATGAGATTAAAATGTTTCAAGATGCTCGATGGGTGTCACCACCGGAGGCAGCATGGCGCATTTTCGGGTTTCACCTGAGTGAGATCAAGCCTTCGGTAAGATCTTTGCAGCTGCATGTTTCTGGTAAACAATCCATTTGTTACAACGAGAACAATGATTTGGAGGAGGTTTGCCAGAGGGATAAGCTAAAGAAAACTATGTTAACGGAGTTTTTTGAGGCTAACAAGACTTTCCCAGAGGCAAGGAATTACCTATATAGGGAGTTCCCAGAGTATTTTACATGGGATCAAAGCTGTAAAATATGGAAACTGCGTAAAAGAGGAGGTGAGGTCGGTAGAGTTGTTTATGCTCCTCCAACAGATCCCGATCGATACTACTTGCGCATACTTCTCAACCATGTAAGAGGAGCAACTTCATTTGAACATCTTAAAACGGTCGACGGAGTTGTGCATCCATCATTCAGAGCATCAGCTCAGGCGAGAGGTCTAATAGAAATGGATGGCAGTCTATCTGAGTGCCTTCTTGAGGCAGCAACATTCAAAGTCCCGTCAGCTCTTAGAAGGCTTTTTGCAACGATTTTAGTTTTTTGTGAGGTAGCCAATACCCGCGAGTTGTGGGACAAACATTATATGGACATGTCGGAAGACTACCGACGAGTCCATAGCTCATCGGAAATGGTGCAACATATGACACTCAAGAGTGTTGGTGAATATCTCGAAACTATGGGGAAAAGTTTAGATATGTATGGTCTTCCTGAGATCTCTACAAATAACGATTATAGTTGTAGGGATTTTCGGGAAGTACATGAAGAGAATAGTATAGAGGTATCAGAAGATGATTTGCATGCATCTAATTCACTTAATGAAGACCAACTATCTGCCTATGAGGAGATTATGGAGCATGTTGGAAACAACAGTCCAGCTGTTTTTTTCATTGATGGGCCAGGTGGTACGGGAAAAACATATTTGTATAGGGCATTGCTAGCTACTGTTCGATCCCGTCGGCTCATTGCACTTGCTACTGCCACTTCTGGAGCAGCAGCTAATAATATGCCCGGTGGGAGGACGACACACTCTAGATTTAAGATTCCTATCAAGCTCGATTGCAAATTTGTTTGTACAGTCAGCAAACAAAGTGCGACTGCAGAGCTACTCCGGAGGACTACTTTGATCATATGGGATGAGGCATCCATGGTGAATAGGCAAGCTATCGAGGCACTTGACAGAACATTGCAAGATGTAACAGGATGCAATGAACTGTTCGGAGGAAAAATTGTAGTATTTGGTGGTGATTTTAGACAGGTTCTTCCCGTGGTTAGGCGTGGAACTAGGGCAGAGGTTGTCGACTCGACACTCCCAATGTCCCCATTGTGGTCATCCGTAAAGAGAAGAAGGCTTACACAAAATATGCGAGCTAGATTGGATCCATCGTTCTCTCAATTCGTACTGCGCGTAGGTGATGGAACTGAATCATCATCTGAGGATGATTTTATTCGTATTCCGGATGACATGGCAATTCGTTACACAAATGATGAGCAGTCCATAAATGAACTCATAGAAGCTGTCTTTCCTTCTTTACATCTCAATGGACTAAATTTAGATTATATCGCTTCTCGAGCAATTTTGTCAACAAAGAATGATCATGTGGATGAATTAAATGTGCGCATGATTGTCCGTTTTCCCGGTGAGGAGAAGATTTACCATAGTTTTGACACGGCCGTGGATGACACCCATAGTATGTTGTATCCTTCTGAATTCTTGAACTCACTGACTCCGAATGGGTTGCCTCCTCATGTGCTCAAGTTGAAAGTGGGTGCCCCGTAATTTTATTGCGCAACCTTGATCCTGTAAATGGGCTCTGCAACGGTACAAGACTGGTGTGTCGTAATTTTCAGAATAATGCAATAGATGCGGAGATAGCAGTTGGACAGCATGCAGGTAAAAGGATTTTTATTCCAAGAATTCCTTTAAGCCCCTCGGATGAGGATTTGTTCCCATTCAGATTTAAGAGAAAGAAATTTCCAGTCCGCTTGAGTTTTGCTATGACAATTAACAAAGCACAGGGGCAGACTGTACCAAATATCGGTGTTTACTTGCCTGAGCCTGTATTTTCGCATGGTCAACTCTATGTGGCATTGTCAAGAGGAGTATCTCGGCAAACAACACATGTACTTGTAAAACCTTGTGGAAATAGTAATGCATCTGAAGGAGTTTTTACTAAGAATGTTGTATACCGAGAAGTTCTAACAGCACAATGAGGTAAATATTAAGCTTAAATTATTAACTTCAAATATTTAACTAAATTTCTCAATAGCTTATGTTTTTTTTATCTAACAGCCGAGTTGATGTGCTAACACTTGCTGTTCTTGCTATACTGGAGCCATAAATTTTTTTAAATTGTTGTTCATCAATATTTGTATTATTTCTTTCTTTTTTGTTAGTGCTACTGTTGTTGCTTGTAAGCATGTGGTGCTATTTGCTTTATGTTTCCTCATAACAATTAATTTGAATTATCATTTGAACATGCGTGTTTCCTCCAATTGATATTATTTTGGTGCTATTTCCCATTTGGACATGCATGTTTCCTCATAACAATTAATTTGAATTATCATTTGAACATGCATGTTCATCAATAAAAAGGTAAAATTTAAATTGATGTGAAGGACGTCATATTTTTTTTTCTTGAAATTGAGGTTTGATTTCAAGGTTTGCTTCTTATTTATTGAGTATTTACAAATTGTTAAATTCATAAATTATTTTCGATTTTTAACTTTTTATATAAAAAATTAATTTTGGACAAAAATAATTGAGTAAGGCTATGGTGCTATGCATAGTACGGATGGGGTCCGTGCTACGGCTCAAAATTTGACTTTTCAAAATTCTAACGGTCGATCCAACCGTTCAATGTGATAACCATATGAATATGTACTTGCAAACTAAATTTTATATTTTTTCAAATTTTTTTATTATTTTTTTAGATAGGTAGAATTTTGATGGTCCAGAATTTTCAGAAAACACTGATTTTTCTATCTATTAAAAAAATAGTAAAAAAATTCGAAAAAATATAAAATTTAGTTTGCAAATACATATTCATATGGTTATCACATTGAACGGTTTGATCGACCGTTAGAATTTTAAAAAGTCAAATTTTGAGCCGTAGCACGGACCCCATCCGTGCTATGCATAGCACCATAGGCTCACTCAAAATTATTTGTGTAATGGAATTATAGAAGAAACTATTTAATATTTTGTGTACAATTTGTACGAAAGTATAATATGATTTTTAAAAAAATCACATGTCAATATTTTTGATGAACAAAATATTAGTATGTTATGTTTAATTCATAGACATGTCATTTATATTTATGTTAATGATTTATTTTATTTTCATGAATTTAAATAGTGAAAAATCTTATAATCTTGTGTTATAGAGATTCTTTTTAAAAAATATATGATGTGTACTCAGTTAGCTCCTCTATACTTAAAATTGAATTCCGACTCTGACAAATTCGTATTTGTCTAAGTGAATAGGGATAGTAAATAGAATGAGAAAGTACACAACAATACATAATGAAAAAAACAAAACAAAACAACAGAAGAGAACAAAATATAACAGAATGAAAAAAATAAATCAATAATAGAAACAACGAAAACATAAATAAAATGAAAAAAATAAAAATAAAAATAAAAACAAAAAATAAAACATAAAATGAAACCAATAATACAAACAAAGAAAATTTAAAATGAAAAAATTGACATATATGAGAGAATGCGAATTCCTTGACATCAGGGGTGTTCATCGGTTCGGTTCGGTTGAAATCGAACCGAACTAGGCAAATCGAAGTTATAATTCGGTTTCAGAAATGGAACCAAACCGAACTGATTCAGCATTGCAACCGAACTGAACCGAATCAAAGTTTTATTTCGGTTTGTTCGGTTTATTCGGTTCAAACCGAAATATATTAATTTTTTTTATTTAAAGTAATTGATTTATAATAAACCGGAGTATATTAAGAAATAAAACGGGATATTAAGAAATAAACTGGAATTATTAGAAATAAACCAAAGTATTTAAAGCAATTAATTAAGAAATAAGTCGGGGTATTAACAAATAAATCGAGACGGTCCGGACAAAATTCATAATAGATAAATCGAGAGCGATAATAGTGAAACCCGCGACAAAGAACAACAGGTAGCTCGGGGAGACTGCGGCCTCAATAGCGGTGAACCTTCGTCGTTAGGTGGTTGCGTTTTGTATAGTCTGCGGTAGAGCTTCGTCGTCTTCAAATTGGGAAGAAAGTAAATGGAGGAGAGGTGGAACGGAAGAGGAGGAAAGCAAATTGATCGATTTCTTCTTTGATCGATTTCTTATCTTAAGCAGAGAAGAGTCGGTGAGGAGGAGACTGAATTACCTGTTTCACTTTCATTCTGCTTCTCCCGATCCTCAGACGACACCTCTTCTTGCAACTCCTTGGGCTGGCGCTCAGGTTGCTGTGCCTCCACTTCGACCTCCTCCTTCTTCCGCTCCAGATCGGCCTCCTCTGAGGAACTCTTGCATCAGAGCCGCCGTCGTTCTCCTTGGCCGCGAAATGGAAACCCTAGAGGCGCCATCGTCGGAAAGGAGAGGGACGCGTGGGGAAGGAGTAATGAGAAAATGCGTGTAAACAGGAGAAAACGCGTGAAAAATAAAGAGAGAAAAGGAGATTCAGTGATACAATTTCTGTGTGTCATTATATGTAGCATGGATATAAATCACTAAATTTAGATTTCTACACGTTTGACAACATGAAACAGATGTATAAAATCAAACTATTTTAATTAAAGGCTGAGATTGAGATCTGTTTTGATGAGTGGCTGAGATTTATATAATGAACGGCTCAGATCCTCTCTGAACGAATAGATGCTTGGATGCCAAAAAATCTAACGTGATATTAGTAGTACTGATAGTTGATGTTATCAATATTCCTTTGTATTAATAAGGGATAAATCATCATATCTTTACTAAACATTATATGTAATCGGACACAAGTGTCATTTTAGTTTCAATGAAATCATTTTTCTTGTATTATGTATATTTTTTAATCAATAATTTTAATCATTTTTTGTAATCATTTTTCATCTGACTTTTTAAGTACATATCATCAGATTATGCTAGAGATAGAACAAATTTCCATCTGAACTTTAAAATACATATCTTTGTATAATTGACTACAAAAATTCAAATAATTGCATTTACATTCATTTCATAAAAGTGAGCAAAGTTAAAAACGATGAAATAATTGTATAATTGATTTTTCAATCTCCACGTCAAATGAAAACATAATGAAGAAATTAATTAAAAATTAATCACATTTAAAGAAAGTGATCAAAATAATATTTCACTCTCCGTTGCAACGCACGGACACTTGACTAGTGAATGGAAATCAGGCATTTGAACGGTTGAGGTCAGCGCTGA
The DNA here is from genome assembly GCA_028015225.1 of Carex myosuroides. NCBI lineage: Eukaryota > Viridiplantae > Streptophyta > Magnoliopsida > Poales > Cyperaceae > Carex > Carex myosuroides. Next base: position 6,766,019 of record CM051470.1, on the reverse strand, counting down.
CCTGGAGGCCTCCAGTAAAAGAAAAGGCCAAGAATCGAATCCCGAAACCCGATGCATTCCACCTTTTACGCTCCCACGGATCCATACCATCCTAAATCCCGCCGTTCGTTCCCCCTAATCCAACGCTCCATATAACAATTACACAAACCAAACATTTCAAAACCTCTTCCCAGTTCCCCTCCCGAAATTTCGCCAATTCCCTCTCTCTCCCGCCTTTTAAACAAACAAAAATCAATCTCTCTATTTAATCACCCATCATCTCCCATCTATGACTCTATCTCACACTCGCAAATTAGTCTCAAACTTACGTATTCCAATTTTACCTTCTGAAATGGCTCGTACAAAGCAAACTGCTCGCAAGTCTACCGGTGGCAAGGCACCACGTAAGCAACTCGCGACCAAGGCTGCCCGCAAGTCGGCACCTGCAACTGGTGGGGTCAAGAAGCCTCACCGCTTCCGGCCTGGCACAGTGGCACTTCGTGAGATTAGAAAGTACCAGAAAAGCACTGAGCTTTTGATCAGGAAGCTTCCCTTTCAGAGGTTGGTAAGAGAGATTGCTCAGGATTTCAAGACTGATCTCAGGTTCCAGAGCTCGGCTGTAGCGGCGTTACAAGAGGCAGCGGAGGCGTATTTGGTTGGATTGTTTGAGGATACGAATCTGTGTGCGATACATGCCAAGAGGGTTACAATTATGCCCAAGGATATACAGCTTGCTCGTAGGATTCGTGGTGAGAGGGCTTAGTTATTCACTTGGTTAATTGGGCTTGTTGTGAGGTTATGTTTTGTGGAGGGGTGTTGTATAAGATATCAATGGATGGCTTAGTTAATCTTGTTTTTACATGATGTTGATTGTGGTTTCAATGGACATTTCATCAATTATGAAGTATATTTGTTATTGAAGCGGAATTATGAGGATGACAAGTGTTTGACGAAAAGCCTGAAAAAAAATGTGGCAGGATTATAGTGGGAAATGCCTGATTCTGTCTAATAGTGGTGTTTGCTATCTAACATTTCATCAATTATGAATTATAATTTACTGTCCTTGTCTGTCTCTGTGAGAGATTGACTAACTTTAACAATAAGATTTCTTGACAAATTGTCTGCTTGACCATTTTTAAATCAAAGTTGAAAATAAAAATACATGTACGTACAGATGTGTTGTTGGTGGGTTATATTCTATGTTGCATGAATACATGTACGGGTATTGTATTGGATACGATACGGATACGGTGATATGGTAATTTTCAAAAATCAAGGATATGATATGTTTATTATATATAATATTTTTTTATTATTTTAATTATATTTATATGAATCAAATAGAGCAAAACAATACTATAGTGAAGAGTATGGCTAATTTGCTTCTGGAAGCATTTTGACGAGGTGCTTACGGGGGCATATCTTAGTATTTGATGTTCAAATAACAAATTCAAACCGTTAGATGTTCAATCTATATTAAAATGTACTTGGAGACCAAATTTTATATTTTTTGGAATTTTTTTACTATTTATTAAGCTGTTTTGAAAACTGCTATTTTTATTAAATTTTTGCACCATTAAAAATAGCGGTTTTCAAACCAGCTTAATAAATAGTAAAAAAATTCAAAAAAAATGTAAAATTTGGTCTCCATGTACATTTTAATATAGATTGAACATCTAATGGTTTGAATTTGTTGTTTGAATATCAAATACTAAGATATGCTCCCGTAAGCACCTCGTCCGAAATGCTTCCGGAAGCAAATTAGCCATACTCCTATAATGAAATATATATTAAATATAATAAGTACTCTATTATAACAACCACATTACAGTGGTATAGTGGTAGAAGGCTATGGTTGTTTTGTCTTAGATCCCAAGTTCGAATCACGGTAGTAGCTAAAAAAGTTAATTTTGGTGTGGTGCACGATGGACCACGCGGTGCGGGGCGTATCCAGGCATATCCCAGTGAGTCAAAGTGTATCGATGACTATATCCACTGAGTAAGGATATGCCAACTGACGTATCGATACGTATTGGTGCCGTATTGGACGCGTATCGGTATCCGATACGTGTCTGATACCGATACAGGCGCCTAAACAGGCGTATCCGTGCAACATAGGTTATATCCAATAACAATGCAATTTTGTGAAACTCAAATATAATTTAATATATCGAAATTTGTTAATTATAAAATATTGCAAATTTTTATGGTACGTACTTAAGTTGATGATTGGTAAAATACTTATTTTAGGTATTTTTTTTTTAAATTTGGTCTTTATTAATCCTCTAAGACCCACCTAAAATATTAGATTCCAATTATTATTTTGATGTTCAGTTCTGTGTTTATAGTTGATTGTGACATTGTTGGATTACTTTATTTTATTTATCTGTATATATCTGTATACTCTGGAAAGTGCAAGGATAAGAGCGTTTTCAAGTTCAATTGAAGAAAAATTGTTAAGTCTTTAACTAATGATGTGATAATTATAATTTTAATTGTATATGTTTGAAATGATTGTTGTTTTCTAAAAATGTCTAATATCATTTGAAATTGATAATTGTGAAATTGCAAAATTAGATACGAAGATGCTCTAAATGATTAAGTTTGATGAACTGTTTGTCAAGTCCAGATAAATGTAATATATTATGATGGTCAAATCTTTTGGGAGCTTAATTGCATAAGTAAAGCTATTTGATTCAGGGGTGAAAATAGAGCGGATATGGAGCGGATAGTAGTAAAATCATATCGAAAAGATTGGATATTAGTCGAATACGGATACAGATACAGATCAGATTAAATATTTATTAAAATAATATAAAAATTATTAAAAAATACTTAAGTTCATAATATTTATCTAATTATAATGATCAATAACAATATTGTTTCATAATATATATTAAAATATATGACATATATCTACTATTTGAATACGGATAATTGAAATGTAAAACTATATTAGTATTCATATCCACACGGATATTCGGATATCGGATATCCACATCTAATTTTTTAAATACGGATCGAATATGGATTGGATATTATCTCCATACCCTTTTCACCCTGTGCTGGTACAAATAGGTGGTGGAAAAGATATATTGTTTAGTATTATTGTTAAAGAAAATGCGTACATTTATTTTTACAAAGATTTATAGTCAGATGATATGCATTCGCAACCGCAAATTGGTGCCAATTGGTAAAGGCATTTCCCTTTTGAAGGAACATTGTCATGATAAATTGATTATCAATATTATCTTGGTTCATTTTTAAAAGTGTCGATGTTGTAAAATGTCACAATTTTTTTTTTTAGATTAATAGTTTTACATTTTCACGATAAATTGATATCTCAGTTCTCACATTTTATGATTGAAAACACAATCAGAGGGAAGATGAAAGAAGTCTCGATCTACACCCCAATCAGAGATAAAAAGAGAAATAAAGAGAAAATGAAGAGACAAAAGGAGCTAGATTTAAATGGAATAGGTGTGAAGAGGAGGTTGAGGGGTGATCTCTACAATAAATTAATTAGAGTGAGGCTACGGTGCTATGCATAGCACGGATTGGGTCCGTGCTACGGCTCAAAATTTGACTTTTCAAAATCCTAACGGTCGATCTGAACCGTTCAACATGATTATAAAATGAATATGTACTTGCAAACCAAATTTTACATTTTTTCGAATTTTTTTACTATTTTTTTAGATAGGCTGTTTTTGGATGGTCCAGAATGTTCAGATCAAGTGATTTTCGAAAAAATAGTAAAAAAATTCAAAAAAATGTAAAATTTGGTTTGCAAGTACATATTCATTTTATAATCATGTTGAACGGTTCGGATCGACCGTTAGAATTTTGAAAACTCAAATTTTGAGCCGTAGCACGGACCCAATATGTGCTATGCATAGCACCGTAGCCTCACTCAATTAATTATTAATAAGGATTTTGATTGAGAGGCGCGACTGAATCGTACACGGCTTCTACTAAAAAATAGTATTTGAAAAATGAGAAAAATCATACACAGATTTTTTATGAAACACCGTGTATGAAGTAGTACAACCGTACACGTTTAATTAATAATATACCATGTACAAATATATGTGCCTTTAGTACACGGTTCGGTTTTAAAAGACCGTGTGTGCATGTATGGCTGAGCTTATTTTCGCGCGAGCGCCTCTTTTCATTGCACATTGTTTACTTGAAATTTTCTCGTAACAGTGTACAATATGCCATGTATGGTTAACATTTTTGTAGTAGTATTTGTAATTACAGTTTATTGCCAATTTTTTTATTAATATCCAATATTAAATAGAAAATTACAAAAATGCCCACGTTTTTGAAATTTTTTAAAATATCCAGACTGTCGAAAAATGTCCACTTTCTTTCAGAACCACCAGGATTCGGTCCGGGGTATAGGCAAATTTTTTTTGTTTTCAAATGAGGTCTCCAACACAAATGTCCAAAATTAATTATTGCTAGAAGCGAGATTCAAACCCGATTCTCAACTTTGCCAACTACTACTGCACTATATCCTTTTGTTAGAATCAGGGGCGGATGTATATGTTACATATATATGGGGGTCAATTGACCCATTAATTTTCAAAATTCATATATTTATTTGTAATTTTTTATATAGTTTAGAGTAAAATACTATGAATACTGCAAAATTGATCTCTATTTGAGACATAAATATTTTATATAATTGACTTTCATTCATGTTTGACCCTCATAGTTTGAAAATTTAGCTCCGGCCCTGGTTAGAATATATAACTATTGGTATAATACAAATGTTGAATTAGCTAGATAAATTAAAATAACAACAACAACACGGTGTAATCGGTGATTACATGCACGAATCTTGAATCTTATGATTTGTTTCTAGAATAAGTACAGCCAGGTCAAAATTAATTATGTACCTTTTTATAATATAAAAAAAATTCGTTTTAAGATTCGTGTCAAATTAAAATCGACGAATCAGATCTAATTCTCTCCTGTCAGGTATTGCATGAATAATAGTCTGGAGGACGACTTCCCTATAGTAACTAATTAACAAATTAATAAACACCAGTGAATGTAGTTGCTTCTATAAAGAGAAATACAAAACAAACAGAGATCATCGCTCGATCGGTTTATTCTTGGTTGATTTACTATTGAAAAGGCCAAGAGTATTATGAAGGTGAAGACAGAGAGTTTGGTAGAACTTTGGGGATGGCGACTCGACTGGAGATGGCGACTCGACTGGAGAAAATCAAGCAGATCCAATCCACCACAGCATCGGCAATCACCCGACGCAAGACCGAGATCGCAGCTTTCCGGCGTGAATCGTACGCGCAGGTTCTCACTGCGGCCATAAAAAAGGAGCAAGTGCGTCAACAGGAGCAAGTGACACCCCAACCCCTTCGACAAGCTGTTAACCTTCGCCACGATGGAAGCAACAGTAATGGATATCCGAATGCAACTGCACGACTGACCACCCCTGGCAGCAGTGAAGAAGGCTGGACCGTAGTCCAGAGGAAGAAGCCTAACCGACAGGCTAAGCCACAGGCCTCTCAGACCTTGCTTAAATGCAAACAAGACCTCTTAGCGCAGGGCAGATGCTTTAAATGCCTAGAGAAGGGACATCGGAGGTTTCAATGTCAAAGGCAGCTTAAGTGTCTTAAATGTGGTCAGTCGGGTCACAAAGCAGGTAGATGCTTTCCTCACAAGGAGCACAGGGTGCATACTGACCAACCTACGGATGGACAAAGACAAAACGAGGGAAATAGAAGAGTTAATGAAGCACACCCTACTGTTTTATCATACACAGAAGTTAATGCTCAACCCACCCCAACACCACCTCTGATCCTCCAACGGCCTATATATCCCCAGCTTACCTTGGTGAATGCCACACCAATTCTGACCCCCCAACAACACACACATAACCAACGACGCATTCAAAATCAGCTGATCCAAGCCAACATGGACGCCCTAGCAAACTGGGAAACGATGCCCCTAACTGACCCGGCATACATGCAAGACGGCAGAGCAGAGGACATGCGGGTATTCCTGCCAAAAAGGGCAGCAGCGGGCCTCCTCACCGACGCAAATGCAGGCCAAGTTACAAAAATTACAGAACACAATCACCTCCTGGGTCAAAAGCAGAATAGGGAATATCAGAATGCAAATTCAAATATGCAGGCAGTACCTGGAGTGGATAGAGCAAGTACAGGAGATAAGACAATAGACCCAACTTGAGAAGGAGCTCAAAGCAACCATCAAGCAAAGATTCACAGAACTAGCTGTATACGAAGAGGATATTTGGAGGCAGCGAGCCAAAACCAAGTGGGAATTAGAGGGGGACAACAACACAAGGTATTTCCACATGTATGCGTCACATTCAAAAGCAAAAAACACCATTGGAGGAGTTCAAAGGGGTGGCCGAATATACACAGATCAGAGAATGAAAGCACAAATTTTTCGCCAATTCTACATAGATCTCATGGGAACAGAAATAGAAGAAAATTACAGCATTCAATGGGATCAGCTATACCCGAACAGAACCGATCTAGCGGCATTGGCAAGGCCGGTTTCAGCTGAAGAAATCAACACAGTAATCATGTCTTGGCCAAATAATAAGGCACCGGGCCCGGATGGCTACTGTGGCGAGTTCTACAAAGAATTCAGAAATATTCTTTTGCCCGACATTCAGGAAGTTCTCTCTCAGGCAATGCAAGACCATGGTACACTGTTTCCCCTAAACAATTCCATCATAGCACTGATCCCTAAAACAGAAAATTCCAGCCAACCTAAGGATTTTAGACCGATTAGCCTGGTCAATGGAATGCAGAAGATAATGTCTAAAATACTCGCCAACAGACTGCAAGAGTGCATCGGTCAGCTCATCCATCAATCACAGACAGGGTTCTTACAAGGGCGCCAAATTACGGAAGGTTTTGTGTATGCACAGGAGCTGATGCACTTCACCAATGAAAACCACATTCCACTGGCAATTTTCAAGGCCGACATACACAAGGCCTTCGACACAGTTAGCTGGACCTTTCTCTCCAAGGTCATGCTACACTTGGGTTTTCCTCAGATTTGGGTCTCTTGGATTCAGAGGCTGGTACTGCAAGGGTCATCACAAATAATGGTTAATGGGCTGTTAGGGAAAAAAATCACATTAAAGAGGGGGGTAAGACAAGGAGACCCGCTCTCCCCCTTTCTTTTCATACTCGCAATGGACTTCATACCCCGATGGTTACAAAGATTGACGCACATAGGCGCGTTGAGGATGCCTATTGAAGGAATGCAACCGTCCCTACTATACGCAGATGATGCCCTATTCTTCGTTAAGCCGGATCTGCAACAGATACATGTTCTCACCTTAACGCTCTCGATTTTTGCCACTCTATCGGGTTTAAAAGTCAACTTGGAAAAATCCGAACTAGTGGCAGCTGCCACGCCTCAAACGCAACTCACTCACCTGGCTGCTCAAATAGGATGCAAAATGGGATCATTTCCATTTACCTACTTGGGCCTGCCGTTATCTGACACAAGATTGCAAAGGGAGGTTTTCATCCCTCTCATTCAGAAGATTGCCAATAGGCTCTCAGGGTGGTCAGCCAAGTTACTTACCATGGCCGGAAGAATCGTACTTATTAATGCGGTCATCACGTCAATGCCAATATACTTCATGTCGGTATTCAACATGCCGAAATGGGTATTGGATAAGATCGATAGATTAAGAAGAGACTTTATGTGGCAAGGACAAGTGCATGGGAGGCAGAAAATCCACTTGGCATGTTGGTCATTAATTTGTAGACCGAAAAAATTGGGAGGATTGGGGATATTGGATATCACAAATTTCAACAAAGCTCTTATGGCAAAATGGTTCTGGCAATGGTGCTCGGCTGAACGGAGGCTCTGGAAGGGCTTATTTCGGACTCTATACTGTGATCAATCAAGTGAAGGGGTTTTTCAGTCCTACTTCTTCAGAATGCACATCAAACACACCGCTGCCTTCTGTGCATCTTTCATGCGAAGAATCCAGGGCAGAGGAGATACAATTCCAATGTGGGATCAAAACTGGGGCATAGGCATACCCAAGCATCAATTCGAGACCCTATACACCTTCACTACTGCCTCGAATATCAGCTTGGAAGACTTTCTTAGGACCCAGCAACTATCATCGCTTCTCAGACCGGTACTATCTCTGACCGCAGAAGAACAACTGCTGAAAATGGAAATAGAGACGGAACGGTACAACACAATGAGATACCGACAACGGCAGGTGCACGGAGACACGGATGATGCTCACTGGCAGCTCACAACCAATGGCAAATTCTCGGTTCGATCGGCATACCACACATTGCAGGATGGACCGACGATGGCCTCCGATATACACAGAATCTGGAAGCTAGCGGTACCGCCGCGTTTCAAGGTGTTTGCTTGGTTAACATTGCGAAACAGGATTCTCACTACTGACAACCTCAAATCAAAGGGATACGACATGGCTGGAATGTGTTACATGTGCAGAAAAGCTGACGAATCGGTGCATCATTTGTTCAGTGAGTGTCAATGTGCAAGGTTCATTTATGAAAGGATTCTGCAGGGAAGTACATTACATGTACCGGGAGAGAACTATGTTCAACTACTGGTACGAGCTGGCACAGCAAAAAAGATAAGAGCACTCGCCCTCATTTCGCAATTTGTAATATGGAGGGAGAGGTGCTGTCGTATATTCAGAGATCAGAATAAACAATTGGAAGAATTGATTCAGGAGATAAAGTTACAGTGGAGGGCATCAGCGGCAGCCGCAAGGAGAAGAAAACCGCAGGGAGGGCAATCACAACCATAATCACAGTTTAAACTAGTTTTCGCTCTTTTTGATTTTTTGTTTTCCTCTAAACCTCCCTCTCTATCTTTATTTTGCTTTTCCCTTGTACTCCCTACAGAGTTTCTACTCAGAAACTCTTCCTATGTAACCGCAATTGGTTAATGAAAATGAGGGCTAGACCCTTATTGTTTCTCAAAAAAAAAAAGAGTATTATGAAGGTGTACAATTTTCAGACCCGAGTGAATGTCATAGTCGACCATTATCTTGTATATTAGCTCTGATTTTAACTGAATCATATTGAATCAATGATTATTGTAATTGTAACATCAATGAGCTGCAAATAGTCAATGAATTATTGTTAAAATGATCAATAACACTATTCTTTCTTTTATGTGCAATTCTTTCAGAGTAAAAAACTGAAAACTCAAAGAGTTGCTTTAGGTTGCACTTCAAGTTGGCATGAGTGGTCTAGGAAAGGTAAGAATGCTGCTCAAATTGGTTATAATTTGAATTTAGCATGATTCCCTGCCCTTATGTTTACAAGTTCTCAAAGTGTTACCAAAATTAACTTTCAAATTAACTAATTTGAAAAATGACATTTGTGCGAGGGAGTATGTGAAGAGGTTGACATGGAGATGGCGGTCTCTTTTTACGGAAAACAGAGATTATGATCCATTCACCTATGAAGAGTACATGAGGTGTGGTATTTGAAAAATACAAGACTGTATCTCCACCCAGCCAGAGCACTTCCTCGCGACCCTCGGGATCTGCTGTATCAAATCAGGGCAGAGAACACGGACAAAGCGGTAAATGGTCCCTTAAGCATCTTTTTCATTTGTTGGCTAAAAGTTGAATCTTTTATATGCTCGAACTGAATTAGAAAACTTCCCCCTTTGTAGGCTGAGAAAATCGAAGCAATGAAAAAAGCAGCAGCAAAGCAAACAACTGAGGCCGTAGATGAGGTCACGAGAGCGAATGCTCTCGACTGATGCTGACTGGTTTCAAGAATCTCCTCGAAATCCTATGAGAGTATGACAGCAACCATGTGGAAGGGTGACAACAACAGCTGCATGGTACAAATGTGGTGCAGCAACAAAATAAGTAACAGCTCTTGTGGAGCAACAAAACAAACAATTTATTTTTATTTCCTTTTTACCATAAAACTTCTGTTGTATAGTACTGTAGATAGGAATATGTCACCATCCTAAAATAATGCTGTTCCCTTTAATTTACAAGTACTCAAAAGACTGTCAAAGTAACTCTCCCTATATTATTCAAATATGAAAATATAGCTATAACTATTGTATATGCTAAAATCATTAGCCTTAAATCTTAATGTTAATAAATTTTGGGTGCACCGAGTTAGTAGCAAAATTTTGAATAAAGTATGGTTCATTTTTACAGCAGTATTGTTTATTCTTAGATTTTTGGTAATATAGGAAGGTTGTAATGCTGGTCCATTGGCATGTACCAGAAATGTGATACAGTTATAGACTTATTATACTACTATGTGCTTGCTTTCCAGTTACATAATTATTGAAATTTCGATACAGAATTCTTCTTTTTATCTTCAGTAATCTAGGTCGGGAGGTCTGCCTGATGGTTGGGTAGTGGATGTGCATTTGAGGCTTTCTGGCAAGCTAGCTGGGAGAAAAAACAAGGTACTTGAAACTTTTTCTTAACCATATCCATGTTGAGTCCATCGTGAATTGGAAACTAAGCCTTAATTTTAAGTTTCACGTTAAGATTAATGTGACATTTAACACAAATCGAACGGCTCTGATGTCCTCATATTCAAATAAAATGATCAATACACACACTGAACAAATAGTCACTGCAACAACTGTAAGAGAAAAGCTGAAATAGAATTGAATCATCTTTCATGCATCTGATATGATAAGTACTCAAATGCAATGCTAATGAATCTTACTTAATGCACAACTATTCTAGTAAAGCAATTATATGATTCTTTTAAGATTTAGGTCATGCACTACCATGAATACGACACCTACACAATTTTTGTTATGCGCATAACCTGAAATCATGTGCTTACCACAAATACGGCACCAACGTGACATCACTTACATGACCGATCAAAGTCCAAGTTTTGACTTTTAAACCAGTTTATATATCTATGCAACTTCTATGTTCATGTATGCTTATGGTTCTATTCATGATGACTATCAAATATGCAATTCATGTCTTGTTTCATGCATGCATGTTGTGCAGCTTACAACGTAACTATATATGGCTTTAATTTATAAGACATATTAACCTGGTATCAAATGAGATAAAAAAGTACATGTATTGTCCGTACAAACATAGCTTATACAAAAATTAAGAGACTATTAATTGTACTAATGACTCTAGTCAAAGTTGAGTTCGTCATTATATTGTCCAAGACCCGGCCCGTTGTTCGCATCATCTCCAAAGTATTGCTACGGAAAAAAAAAACAGAAATTAAAATATTCATAATAAGTACTAAATATGTAGAACATATAATAAAGCAATATATGTTTCTTAAGGTTAACGCTTGACAAAAGGTTGGATGTGTGACAATTGTTTTACTAATTTTACCCTTTCTTATACAAAAATATTAATTAGAAGTGATTCCAGCCATATGATTAATATAATCAATAATAATTTGAAGATAATTGTATACATTCAATAACAGATTTAATAAATTAAATTGTGATGACTATAATGTCTCCAACTACTGTAACTTGTAATTAAATTATATTCACACATGTTGTTCTTCCTTATCACAAAATATCGAGTTTAATATATGATATTTTTGTGATATGAGACAGTGAAATAAAAGATGATGAAAAACAGAATTCTTATATCAGAGTTGTTGTACAGTGAGCTATATATAACACGATGAAAAGAAAATAGCTATTGGAAAATAAAACGGTAACTTGTCATATTAAGGAATAAAGGTTGAGTAACTTTATAACCAAATTTAGTTGCTCCCTTTATTTCTTATTTAGCCTATGATGAACAAAAACTGTTAAGGGTAATTAAACCCGTTAAGGGCTCTGAGGCTTATTTATCCCTAATACTACTTATTTTCTACAATATATGTATTTTCATAAAACAAATATTAATCTATTAAGCTAATTACTCTCTTCATTATTGCTGTCTTTCTTTGGGAGGTGATGCCTAGAGAGAGACTATATGTGCGAAAGATTCGATATATAGTTCCTTTATACTTAATAAGATCTGAAAGACAGAAAATATTTCTTGCACTTTTAATTGAACATAATTCTAGTTAAAGCAGTTGTTTAGTACCTGACGAATGTAATGGGATAGTCCGGCTGTGTCGTAAGTGGAGCACCATCTGTTGTTTGGAGACGGCATCAGTGAGGCCGACAGTTTCACAGTACGGCAGCTCGTTGCTGCAGACTGTATTAGACCGGTAGATAATTCCATTTGACTGAAAATGAAAAAAAGGCAAGGGATCATGGTGAGTTTAATTTGAAGTACAAAAACATATATGTTTGTTTGGAGGGGCTTTTAAAATCTCAATGAAAATTAATTAAAAACACAACTCAGGAGATTAATTAAAAACTCAATGAAATTTTTTAGAGCTCGTTCAGGTACTAAACAACACCATACATTTTAATTTGGGAAACAGAACTATGTTTTTGAGGCACTTTTCAAGATAAGGGCATATTGGTCATTTATTTTATTTTTATTTTATTAATATTAATATGTATTTTGAATTGATGAGATGAAAAAACGGGGATATTAATAAAGTAAGTCATGAGTTTACATGGAAAAATAAATAAATTTAAATTTTTATTGGGTAAATGTTTAAATTATGAAGTAGTGATGAATATATATATATATATATATATAGAGAGAGAGAGAGAGAGAGAGAGAATGGCTAATATACAAACGTTTGTTCTTGGACTCAGGAACAAACGATTCGGTTATCTGATTTTCAAAGTCCAAACAGTCAATCCAAACCGTTAGATATTCAATCTATATTAAAATGTGCTTGGAGACCAAATTTTACATTTTTTGGAATTTTTTTACTATTTATTAAGCTGGTTTGAAAACCGCTGTTTTTCAATGATGCAGAAATTTAATAAAAACAGCAGTTTTCAAACCATCTTAATAAATAGTAAAAAAATTCCAAAAAATGTAAAATTTAGTCTCCAAGCACATTTTAATATAGATTGAATATCTAATGGTTTGGATCAACTGTTTAGACTTTGAAAATTGGAGAACCAAATCATTTGTTCCTGAGTCCAGGAACAAACGTTTGTATATTAGCCATTCTCTATATGAGAATATATATATATATATATATATATATATATATATATATATATATATATATGTATGTATATATAGAGGAGGGATCAAGTTACAACAAATTTGTGTTACAACAAAGTTACAATAACCATTTTTTTCATTTTCAAAGTCCAAATAGTCGATCCAAACCGTTCAATATGATCTCCACAGTAAAATGTGCTTGCAGATCAAATTTTACATTTTTTTGATTTTTTTTACTATTTATTAAGTATTTTACCAAAAATAGTCATATTCAGACCATTGAATTTTGTACCCATCTTAATAAATAGTAAAAAAATTAAAAAAAAATGTAAAATTTGATCTGCAAGCACATTTTATTTAGATAATTATGTTGAATGGTTTGGATCGACGATTTGGACTTTGAAAATGAAAAAAATGATTGTTGTAACTTTGTTGTAACTCAAATTTGTTGTAACTTGATCCCTCCTCATATATATATAAAGAGAGAGAGAGTGGCTAATATCAAAACGTTTGCACCAAGGCCCTCGTGCAACTAAGTCGTTTTCAAATTTTTAAAGTCCAAACAATCGATCCAAACCGTTAGATGTTCAATCTATATTAAAATCTGCTTGGAGACCAAATTTTACATTTTTTGGAATTTTTTTACTATTTATTAAGCCACTTTGAAAATTGCTGATCCGGGTGAACAGTAAAAACAGTGCAACCAAATTCTGGACCATGTGATCAGCAATTTTCAAAGTGGCTTAATAAATAGTAAAAAAAATTCCAAAAAAATGTTAAATTTGGTCTCCAAGCAGATTTTAATATAGATTGAACATCTAAATGTTTGGACTTTGAAAATCCAAAAGCAACTTGGTTGCACAAGGGCCTTGGTGCAAACATTTTGATATTAGCCACTATATATATATATATATATATAGAGAGAGAGAGTGGTTAATATCAAAACGTTTGTCCTAGACCTCCGGTGCTATCAAGTGGTTTTCTGATTTTCAAAGTTCAAACAGTCGATCCAAACCGTTAGATGTTCAATCTATATTAAAAATGTGTTTGGAGACCAAATTTTACATTTTTTGAAATTTTTTTACTATTTATTAAGATGGTTTGAAAATTGTTGTTTTAAAGTTTTTTTCAGCACTATTGAAAACAGAGATTTTCAAACCATCTTAATAAATAGTAAAAAAATTTCGAAAAATATAAAATTTGGTCTCCAAGCACATTTTAATATAGATTGAACATCTAACGGTTTGGATCAACTGTTTGAACTTTGAAAATCAGAAATCACTTGGTAGCACCGGAGAGCTAGGAACAAACGTTTTGATGTTAGCCCCTCTCTCTCTCTATATATAAATTTCTTTAAAAAGGAAAAACTACTTTCAGATAATATAGGCCCATTTTTCTTAGCCCTCATAACCCACCAGTAGCTTCCCTTAATGGGCCCAAACTAAAAATAGTTATGTCAGCCCAATTAAAATTGCAAATCCGAAATTGTGAAACCCGAAACCGCCTCTGATCTCCACTTGATCACTTAAAACTCCACTCTCACCTCTTGCTCGGTCACTTTTATTACTTCCTCTTGCTCCCTCTTCTCTCTCAACTCCTCTGTTTCTTGTACAACTCTGGAAAGGCGGTAGCAATTTGTCCCTCTTCTCTCTCACCTCCCCTAGCTAGGACAAATAACAACTCTTTTTTTTTTTTAAATTTAATAGGATGGATGAAAACAAGAACAATATGGATGGAAATAAGGAACCCAGCCAACAAAGGAGGATAAGTGGCATTTCAAAGAAGCCGAAAGAACTGCCCATTTTGTACGGTATCCTCTGGAGAAACTGGAGGCGCCTGTTTCCCTTCTTTTCTTCTCTGAGGTTTCTCTCTCTACTCTACTCTACTCTACCATGCTTTATTTCTGGTTCGTGTTTAGTTCGTTTTTTTTTCCAATTTGTTGTGAGTTATAACAAATGGATAACCATGGTGAGGTTGTTTTATTAATTAGTCGATTTGTATTTTAGATTTCTTGACACATTCTTGATTTTGTAACTGGATTCCTTTAAAAATAGTATTCATTCTAATTAGCTCCCAATTTCTATCTCCTTTGATTTAGTTAGTTGCATAAAACTGAAATAAATATAGTCAATTTGAAACCCTCGCATGGATAAACCCTTCTTTTAATTCTTTCTACCAACAGTTGCATGCTCCAGTTGGTGCGCTTTTGAGAGGTTTATAATATATCCTTTTATTCACCTGGGTTTAGTTGTACTGTTCTAAAGATTTGATCTTTAATTATTTTGTTTGCTTCAAAGGTTTTCAAGTTTTAGATTAGGATTTTGATGTAAGAATTATATTTAACATTTCTTTTGCTTAATTAGTTGCATAAAACTGAAATAAATATAGTCAATTATATTCTAGATGGTTAAGTTTGACCTTTTTGTGTCTAATTCTCATTTATAAGGAATAATAATATAACTGCTGGATTTAATTAACCTTTTTTCCTGGTTATTTCCAAGAAAGAACTTATTTTGTTACAAGAGAAAAATGAAAAATCATCTATTTGTTCTGAGAATTAGGTTTCTTTGACAAATAACAACTCTTTTTTTTTTTAAAAGAAAATTTAATAGGATGGATCGAAAGAAGAAGAAAATTGTGATGGCGAAAGAAATGTCCATTATATGCAGTATCCTCTCGATTGATACCAAGGAGAAGGCAGATCTTGTCTTAGGATTGAATACGTAACCTCTAATTCCTTATCTGTTGTCTTTGATTATGTATATGTTTAGTCCTTGTTTACATTATTTGGTGAAAGAGTAATCTGTGTTAATTCAGGTATATGAGCAGTAAGCTGGAAGTAATTCAGGTAGACATAATAAACTCTAGTTATTTCAATAGTTTATTTATTTTTAATTTCTTCCAATAAGTTTGGCTATAACTAATATTAATCTGATGTAAGCATTCTTACTCTACATAAATAGGCTTTGAAAAATGCCTTCAAATGGACCAGCGACCATGAAGAAATCGATGTTCAAAGGTATGAAATGACAACCTAGCTTGTATAAGTTTACATTAGTAGTGTTTACTGTTTAGTTTTTGTTGTTATTTTTTAGATCTGTGTGTAATTTAGGGGTACAGATATTTAATCTGTGTGAAATGACAGCGCACGAACATTAGAGTAAAAGCAGTGCTTTATATGATTCATGCGTTGCATGAGTGCTGTCAATATCTTTATTCAATTTAGGAGACTGAAAATTCTGTGTAGTTTCCACAAGCATTTCAAAATTTAACTTTAAAATCCTGACAAGCTGCTCCAAATTAAATTTAACTTTAAAATCCATTTGAAGGCTTTAGAAAAAGCCTTCAAATGGATAACTTGAATGATACCAGCTCATGAATATTTGGTACTTAGTTTTATTCATTTTTTTTTTTCTGACAAGAAATGCCCCATATTTGGTACCAGTTTGATACCTGTTAGGTCTGGTCAATACCGATGCAAGTGATATGTACTAGCACTATATTGACCAATTGAGAAATGTTATTGTTCATTTCATGTTACATCGAGATGAAGAATTCTGTTAGTTGATGGAGCAAAATAGGGCCTAATGAGATTTTATTAAAGAAAGAATAATCTGTGGTTAAGGAAAGACTAACTTTAACATTTTTTTGCGAATTCTCTGTATGTACAGAAGAAACATACAACAATTTTACCTGGGGATATTAATGGAAGCTGCCAACATAATTTCAATTGAGCTGGACAGAAAGAAAAAGGAAAAAAATCAGATGAAGTCTATTCTCAGAGACAGAGCCAGTGCCAGTACCGGTGCTGTTCAACATTCATATGATGTGCCATATTGTAGCATACCAACTATACCAACTGTGATAAATTGCCTCACAAATACTAGTAACATGCTGCCTGAACTAATTGATGAACTAATTGAGGATGATCTAAGGTAAAAATAAACCTAGCTGTATTTCTTGCCCTAAATATGCAAATGAGCCCTTCTTCAATACTCCCTTCTTCTGGATACTTGTGCCATATTGCATGAACTGGTACCAGCATTATATAGACCAGATATGAAAATCACAATGCTAGCAACTAAAAATTGTTTATTACTTGTGTTCTAACATTTTTTTTATTAAATAATTGTTAATGGAATAATCTGTGGTCAAGGAAAGACCTGAACATTTTTTTGCAAATTATCTATATGTACAGAAACATAGAAAGTACCTACAAAACTTCAACCAGGCAGAGAAAGTGCCTACAATTGAAGATCAGAAAGAAGAAGGTGCATACATTTTAAATGAAATTACACAAATGTTCTTTAATTTCTTTCTATAATTGGAGCTACTAAGCTACACTAGAGATTAATTCTTTGTTCTTTTTTTGGACAATTAGGCAGAGATGTCTAGGCTCAGAGGCAGAGCCAGTGCCAGTACCAGTGCTGTTCAACATTAGGCACCTCTAAATGACAATGATCTGATGAACCAGGGAACCAACTTGCTTAAGACAAACATGTACTTATTTTTGCATTTCTTTCCTTCTTTCATTATTTTGTTCGTGGTTCGACATGTACCACCTCTAAAAAGGAAATAGATACATATTACATAATACCCCTATTATTACTTGTGTTCTAACAAAAAATGTTTCATTGAATGGTGTTACAAGGAACTCGGATAGCAACTCTGATGACCTCCTAATGGCAGCACCCCCGGGATCCGAGGAAGGCAACTGATGCAACAAAAATACTATTGAGATACTTTTTTTTTCACATATTAGCAAAACCTTTTTGAGATTGAGTATGTTTCTGGTTTGCTTGTGTAGAACAATTTGGGCAAAGATCAAATCATTAATGGACTGATTCTGAGATTTGCAAATACAGAAAACTGCTTTCAGAACCCTGAGTGCGGACGCACTGAGCCCCAGTGCGGACGCACTCAGTACTTAGCCAATTTTTTGGGAACTGCAGTGCAGAAACTGGAAAAGTCCGAGCCCAGTGCGGACGCAGTGAACCCCAGTGCGGCCCAGTGCGGACGCACTCAGGACTTAGGAAAAATTCGGGGCTGAAAGAAAAACAGTTATTTGGATGCGTCTCAACCCAGTGCGGACGCACTGAGTCCCAGTGCGACCCAGTGTACCCACACTCGCGGTGCCAGATGTGTAATACTATATAAGGATGGGTCCCCAAGGCACAAGATAACCAACTCAACTCATATTTCTGGAAAGAGGTTATTCTTAGACAGAATTTTGAGTGCCTTCTCCCTTCTTTCTCCATTAGAGAATTGAGAGGAGAGATCCATAAAGAAATTGGAGAGGATTTCTCAAGGGCGTATCTTGTTGCTTTGGAAGATCTAATCCACAACCCAATCACAAAGGCGAGAAGAACTTCTTGCCGTTCAAGACTTGTCTCGCGCTCACGGAGACGGCTTGCTCAAGACTTTAGGGTATTCCATGGCAAACGGCATGGAATCAGGTATAATTCCGCACTTAAGATTATGTTTTCGGGTATCTTTGGCATAGGACGGTCCTTAGGTTTAAGGTGGGGATTGCTTCTTCTTTCCCGAGGTGTAAGTGTTTGACCCCTAGATGAGATGTAATTGTTTGATCTCTAGATAAGGCGTAATTGTTTGGCCTTTATGATCCCCCAGCAAGTGGTATCAGAGCCTTCATATGCCGAAGGATTAGGTCTTTAAGGATCTAGAGAGAATTAGGAATTGATGATTTTTGGTTGATTTTCTTGATCTGAAAAATTTAAGTTTGGAGAGCACAAAAGTTTTATTTGAGATCATGATTGCCTAAAAGTTAAATTATTAATTTGATTAGGGTTTGCTCGAAGATTTCCACTTGAAATCGCAAAATTTTGATCAAATAATGTTTGATCCTGAAAAATTCCTGTTTTTGGGCAGTTATGAAATTAGGGTTTTGGGAAATTTATTTTTTATAAATTTTCTGAAACAATAATTTACAAATTTAGAAGAATTTCTAAATTTGAAAGGCTGTTTAAGGTGCTTCCAATCTTTTATTAAAATCTCTCTAGATCGTGTCTTAATTCAGCATAATAAATGCAGTTTTTCAGTTACTCAGACAAAGATACGGCCGCACGGATTTTGATGCGACCGCACAGTTTTTGATGCAAAATACCTTTTTTAATTTGGCAGACCGCACAAAATTTCGTGGGGGCCGCACAACTCTCTGAAAAATTAGAGAATAATTTCTGAGATTAAAAATGCAGTTATTATGATGTAATTATATATATATTTATTTAATTGCACTTTTGTTTTATGGCTAAGGTATAAATTATAATTCTTATAAATGCATTGAAGTTATAAATATCTTGAATTAAATTAATTGAGTCATTAATGTACCCTCCGGTGCCTCTTTTGACAAAGTTAATTTATATTCATTATATAAAAGGAAATTAAGTGTACATTTAATTGAAGCAATCATATATCGGCCCTCCGGAAGATAGTGTTTGTTAAAATTTTATGTACAATTGAGTGATATTAAAGTATGAAGATGATTGTTATGCTTTATACATATGTCATAATGTCGGCCCTCCGGAAGGAATGTTGTCGATATGTTAATGAATCATTAATACTTTATTATTGCGACAAAGCATCATAAGAAATTAATTTGTTGCCCTCCGGTAATCAATTAATGGAAACCGATACTTTGGTAATAATGGAAGTGTTTAGCCTTTATTTGAATATAATTTATAAATTCAGATTTTTTGCTAAATCGTGGTTGTTTTGTGTGTCTTTTGTTCGAAATTTTTCAGCTAGCATTACTACTGGCCTAAAAGACATTCCGATGTTAAATGGTACCAATTTCAAGTATTGGCAGGGAGTGTTATGATAACTCTCGGTGTCATGGATTTAGACTTGGCATTCAGAACTGACTGTCCCAAAATTACTGCTACCTCAACTCCTGAAGAAAAGAGAGTTGAGGAAAAGTGGGACAGATCTAATAGAGTGAGTCTAATGATTATGAAAAGGTCCATTCCAGAGGCATTTAGAGGCTCGATTTCTGATAAGATTACTAATGCTAAGGAATTTTTAGCCTAAGTTGAGACAAGGTTTGTCAAGAATGAAAAGTCTGAAATTGGTACACTCTTGACCAAACTTGTCTCAATGAAATATAAAGATAAGAGAAGTATTAGGGAGTACATCATGGAGATGTCTAATGTTGTTTCAAAACTAAGGGCACTTAAGTTGGAGATTTCTGATGATCTCTTAGTGCACTTGGCATTGATATCTCTTCCTGGACACTTTGGACAATTTAGGATGAGCTATAATTGTCGAAAGGACAAATGGCCACTCAATGAACTCATCTCCCATTGTGTTGAAGAAGAGGAAAGATTGAAACAACAAAAGACAGAAAGTGCCCATTTTGCTACAACTTCCAAATTTAAGCCATCGGCTAAGCGTAAGAAATCAAATCAGAATAAGGATAATAAGGATGCTGCAGTAAACACCAACAAGAAACAGGATAAGAGCAAATCAGTTGCCGCATCGGAAAGTGCCTGTTACTTCTGTGGTGCAGTTGGACACAAGAAGATGCATTGCCAGAATTATCATGCTTGGCGTGTTAAGAAAGGTACATCTCTTGTTATGGTTTGTACGGAAGTTAATTTATCTTCTGTATCTAGATATACTTGGTGGATAGATTCAGGTGCAACTACTCACATAAGTATATCTTTGCAGGGCTGCCTAAATTACCGGAAGCCAAGTGATGATGAGAGATTCATCTTTGTGGGCGATGGCAATAAAGTTGAAGTGGAAGCTATTGGGACTTATAGATTATTGTTAAAATCAGGATTTTATTTGAATTTGTGTGAGACTTTTGTTGTACCGTCTTTTAGACGTAACTTAATTTCAATTTCTGCATTAGATAAGTATGGATTTACTTGTGCTTTTGAAAATGGAAATTTCAGTTTGTTTCATGATTCAAAACAAGTTGGTTCTGGTTTTCTTTCTGTTTATGATAATCTATATTCTTTGGATGTTAATAGTTCTTATATTGAAGCTTTGTATGTGGATACAAATAGTAAGAAAAGAAAATTAACAAATGAAAAGTCAGCTTCATTATGGCACAAGCGATTAGGTCACATTTCTCAACGCAGAATTGAACGACTTGTGTCTAATGAAATTCTTGAACCCTTAAATTTTTCAGATCTTAATGATTGTATAAATTACATAAAAGAGAAACAAACAAATTTAAGAAAATATGAAGCCAAAAGGTGTTCGGAAGTCTTGGAATTAATTCATACCAATATCTGTGGTCCATTTCCAACGGCCACAAGAAATGGTCAACGGTATTTTATTAGTTTCATAGATGACTATTCAAGATATGGCTACATATATTTGATTAAAGAAAAGGCTCAAGCCCTTGACATGTTCAAAAATTTCAAAGCGGAAGTTGAGTTACAACTTAACAAACTCATTAAGGCCATTCGATCTGACCGTGGTGGTGAATATTACGGCAGATGTGATGGATCAGGTGAACAATGTAAAGGGTCTTTTGCACATTTCATAGATGAATGCGGCATTGTGCCTCAGTATACATTGCCCGGTTCGCCGGCAATGAATGGTGTTTCTGAGAGGCGCAATCGAACGCTTAAGGACATGGTAAGAAGTATGATGAGTCGCACTTCTTTACCAAATAATCTATGGGGTGAAGCCTTAAAGACAGCAACACATATCCTAAATAGAGTGCCCACTAAAGCAACTAACAAAACCCCATACGAAATTTGGAATGGGCGAAAGCCTAATCTAAAACATTTGTGTGTGTGGGGTTGTCCAGCTGAAGCAAAGCCTTATAGGCCGCATGAAAAGAAACTGGATGAAAGAACTGTTAGTTGTTATTTTATTGGGTATCCCGAGCGATTAAGGGGTTATAAGTTTTATAATCCTACAGAACATTCAGTTTTTGAGACGGGAAATGCAAAATTTTTTGAGGATGTTGAGTTTGCGGGGGAGATACAATAATGGATGAATTCGAAGAGGAGTATGCAAATATTCCCACAGGTGTTGAGAGTTTTGTGGATATTGAACCCATTTTAACTCAAAATACAATTATCGAAAATCAAACCATTATTGAAGACCAAACTCAACAAGATCAAACAGTACAAAATGAAATTCCAGAAATTCTGGAGAATGCTGTTGTTGGCCAGATTGTTGTTGACAACAATGCTGGAAACCCTTAAGAAAATTCAGAAGTGCCAATAAGAAGATTCACTAGAGAGAAAAGGTCTGCAATATCTTCGGATTATGTAGTTTACCTTCAAGAACATGAGTTTGATGTTGGCATGTTAGAAAATGACCCCATAAATTTTCAACAAGCCATGCAAGACTCAAATTCTAGCAAGTTGATCGATGCCATGAATGAGGAAATAAAATCTATGGCTGACAATGACGTTTGGGAAATTGTCCCATTACCTAAAGGAGCGAGACCCATTGGTTTAAAATGGATATTTAAGACCAAAAGGGATTCGAAAGGTAATGTGGAGAAATATAAGTCTCGTCTTGTCGCTAAGGGTTTTACGCAAAAAGAAGGCATCGATTATAAAGAGACTTTCTCTCCAGTTTCATTGAAAGACTCTTTAAGGATTATATTGGCATTAGTTGCGCATTTCGATTTAGAGCTTCATCAGATGGATGTTAAGACTGCGTTTCTCAATGGTGACATTGAGGAAACAATCTATATGGTGCAACCAGAAAACTATGTGTCGGGAGACGCAAAGTCTATGGTGTGCAAACTTAAGAAATCTATCTATGGGCTAAAGCAAGCGTCTCGTCAGTGGTACTACAAATTCCACAATGTGATTATCTCATTTGGTTTTGAGTCAAATCTTGTGGATAAGTGTATATACCTCAAGTTCTGTGGGGGTAAGTTTGTGTTTCTGGTTTTATATGTAGATGACATATTGCTTGCCAGCAATGATATAAATATGTTGCATGAGACTAAGAACTTTCTGATGAAGAACTTTGAGATGAAAGATATTGGTGATGCATCATTTGTCCTAGGGATTGAAATACTGAGGAATAGAACCCAAGGTATGTTAGGTTTATCCCAAAGGAATTATATCGAAAAGGTCCTGAAAAGGTATGGCATGCAAGACAGTAAACCAGGAAATACCCCTGTGGAAAAAGGAGACAAATTCAGTCTCAGCCAATGCCCAAAGAATCCTTTAGAAAAGGAAGTAATGCAAAAGTATCCATATGCCTCAGTTGTTGGGAGCATCATGTATGCGCAAGTGTGTACGCGTCCGGATATTGCGTTCATCACTGGCATGTTGGGCTGATACTTATCAAATCCAGGTCTAGATCATTGGAAAGCAGCCAAACGGGTCTTGAGGTACTTGAAGCGAACAAAAGATCACATGCTCACGTATCGGAGATCGGACAAGCTAGAGGTCATTGGGTATACCGACTCTGATTTTGGAGGATGTCAAGATAGCATGAAATCTACATCCGGCTACATTTTCATGTTAGCTGGAGGGGCTATTTCATGGAAGAGTGCTAAACAGTCACTTATAGCATCTTCCACAATGGCCGCAGAATTTGTAGCATGTCATGAGGCATCGAATCATGGTGTATGGCTACGCAATTTTGTCACTAGGCTGCGTATAGTTGACTCTATTGAGAGACCACTAAAATTGTATTGTGACAATAATTCAGCCGTACTTTACGCAAATAACAACCAAAGTTCATCAAAGTCCAAGTACATTGACATCAAGTTCTTGGTTGTAAAGGAGAGAGTGCAGAAGGGTCAGTTATCCATAGAACATATAGGGACAGACTCCATGTTAGCGGATCCACTTACTAAAGGATTACCACCCAATAAGTTTGAAGAGCATGTTGCTCATATGGGTGTAATTTCTGTTAGGGAAATTCAGTTTTAGTGGGAGTCTGTTGGTTGTTTATTTCAATGTTCTATTTACTTATTGTAATTTTAGATATGAAACTTGTGACAGAAAACAAGTAATTTATGTTGTATGCATGGTATTGCAAAAGGATTATTATATGCACTCTATCTTTAATTTTTGGTTTTGACCTTACAATTGAGTATGTGATTTGCGAATTGTTTATTTGAATTTTGCATTTTACAACAAGTTTTTGAAATTTAGTTTCAAGTTTTAAGTAGGAGACCCAGTTAGAAATTGGCACAGTAAGATCACAATTGCGTGTAATTTCTATGCTACACATCCACATCATGATTCATGTCATTTGGTTATGTTAGTACTGAGATTATTGATGGTCTAGTCATGACTAATATAAATGTGACAAAAGCCGCTTTAGTCCTTTGCTAATGTAATTGATGGACGGAATTGGTTTGGGAATACATAAAGATGACAGAAAAGTATGTGCGCACATAAGGTTAACAATACATAATTAAAAGAGTATGACATATTGCTCAAGTGGGAGATTGTTGGATCATATATCCAACGTTGAGCATATATGTAATATAATTATGAATTGTATACTGTCAATATGATTGTCACAATTAAAGTGATCTAATATGAAATTAAGACATTAGACAATCTATGTATTCAATAGGATGTGGTCCATAAATGTGTAGAACAATTTGGGCAAAGATCAAATCATTAATGGACTGATTCTGAGATTTGCAAATACAGAAAACTGCTTTCAGAACCCTGAGTGCGGACGCACTGAGCCCCAGTGCGGACGCACTCAGTACTTAGCCAATTTTTTGGGAACTGCAGTGCAGAAACTGGAAAAGTCCGAGCCCAGTGCGGACGCACTCAGGACTTAGCCAAATTTTAGGAACTGCAGTGCAGAAACTGGAAAAGTCCGAGCCCAGTGCGGCCCAGTGCGGACGCACTCAGGACTTAGCCAATTTTATGAAGTTCAGTGAGAAACCAGAAAAGTCCGAGCCCAGTGCGGACACACTCAGGACTTAGGAAAAATTCGGGGCTGAAAGAAAAATAGTTATTTGGATGCGTCTCAACCCAGTGCGGACT
The DNA here is from genome assembly GCA_028015225.1 of Carex myosuroides. Lineage (NCBI taxonomy): Eukaryota > Viridiplantae > Streptophyta > Magnoliopsida > Poales > Cyperaceae > Carex > Carex myosuroides. The sequence goes on along the minus strand of CM051470.1, from coordinate 6,740,987 downwards.
CACTGAGTCCCAGTGCGACCCAGTGCACCCGCACTCGCGGTGCCAGATGTGTAATACTATATAAGGATGGGTCCCCAAGGCACAAGATAACCAACTCAACTCATATTTCTGGAAAGAGGTTATTCTTAGACAGAATTTTGAGTGTCTTCTCCCTTCTTTCTCCATTAAAGAATTGAGAGGAGAGAACCATAAAGAAATTGGAGAGGATTTCTCAAGGACGTGTCTTGTTGCTTTGGAAGATCTAATCCACAACCCAACCACAAAGGCGAGAAGAACTTCTTGCCGTTCAAGACTTGTCTCGCGCTCACGGAGACGCTTGCTCAAGACTTTAGAAAGAGCTAATAATCTCCGGGATCCACGTAATCCTCGCCTGCTCCTGCACAAGCGTCAGCGGAATCGGTCCACGGATCGAACTCGGTGTAGGTCGGCTGACCTGTAATTTAGTCGTAACTTAATTAGAGTCTATACTAAGTATTCGTGACCCTGATTACCCCGTTTGATAAATTTCACTAAGTGTTCGAACCTGCTCAACCGGTTCGATCGATTTTATTCGATTCCGATTGAGTGTAAAATTAGGTCAAGGTTGGTTTAATTTAATCTAATGTAATTTAATTATTTATAACTTTTAACTTAAGGATATTACATATTTTTACGATAAAATAGGTAAAGTATAACCTACGTAATTTAATTTGTTGTTATTAATTTTCTATTTAATCAATTGTAGGATAACGTGTTTTCCTAATTAATTAAGCTACAAATAAATTTTAAATCCTAAGTACGTAGTTTATAATTGTTAAATACTTAATTAGTATAGCGTTCTAAAATCATACGTATTATTTTTACTAATTTGTGCGAGTCAAATAATTTAATTATGAATTGATACATGATTATCTAATTATTCTATTTAGTAAGATTTTGTGTTCGTAATGATTCGAAAGCGTTAATATGTTGTTAATTACTTGTCCTTTATTAATTAACAACATATTTTATTTATAAATTATTTACCTTATTTAAAACTACTTTTGATTTAATCTAATACTTGCTTAACATTTAAAAATCCTAAATACTCAACTTTTAATTAATTAAAATCCTAATTAATCTACATGTGTTGAAATATTTTTATTTGGTGTGTTTCGGGATCATACAGGTGTCCATATAGGGTTGTATAGTATCTGTTCAAATTATGTTATGAACTCTCACTGAGGCATCAAGACCCGGACGGTATAATCATCTCCCGAATTAATTTAAGTTTACATAAGCATCCGGTTTTATTCGGTTACTTTATAAAAACCTAAATTTTAAAAGCCGTCCTTTTATTCCGTCAATCCGAGGCAGCATTTATCCCTTCTTATTTTAAAAAAAAAAATCTGCCAAGCCCTAATAGATAAAGGCCCAAGCCTCCTTGAATTTATTAATAAATTCATATTAAGGCCCAGCAGAAAATTAAAAGCCCAATTGAATTTTTCCAAACCATTAGCTTAATAATACTCATTTTCGGATTGGGCTTGAGCCCACACAAATAAATGTCTCACTTTTCATTAATATACATATTGAGGCTGGTCCCCTTTTCAATTCAATCATTTTAAAATTCCAATTCAAATAAAGGCCCAATTCGATATTAAAGGCCCAGCAGCAATATAAAGGCCCAAGTCAACATTAAAATTCCAATATTTTGCACTTAGGCCCCTATAAATTCAACATATCATCCAAGGCCTACTTATTTACCAAAAATCCCTTAAATCATTTTTATTTACGTTCGGGTCCCTGTCAATTCAAAAACCAATACCAGCGGCATCACTGGGCTGGTACCAACTGGTACCAGCATAGCATCACAACAACATCCCTAAAGCCGGTCAGAACACAAGAACCAGGTAGCAAGTCACACAAAAAAAAAAAAAAAAAAATTCGGAACAAGCATCTAGAGCACAAAATCAGGCACAGTGAAAGGAGTATAGTGCCATTATCGGTACCAGTCAACCACAAGGCACAATAATGAAGATGGTAGTGCCAGTATCGGTCACCAGCCAACAGACAAGGTATAGCAAACAACAACAAGAACAAAAAGGGTTTTAGTATCAATACCAGACACGAGTCAAGAAGGCAACCGAATCACATGGCACGATGGCCGCAATCACAGAAACAAGGCACAAGCCAATAGAAAGATAAGTTTAGGGTTACCCGGAGAGAGGCAAGCCACCACAGAGGTGATAATCGGCCGGCACCAAGTCAGGGACTCGTCCCCCGGCCTTTCCGAATTTATCAATCAACGGCAACGATAAGCACCCGACACCCAGAAATTCGCACAATGCACCAGCGATCTCAGATCAACGAGCACACTCTTAGGGTTCGGGTTCCAGCAATTTCGCAGAGGCAAACCAGCAAATAGAGGGGGAATAGAGCAAGAGAGAGAGAGAGAGTAAGGGAGATTGAGAGAGCGAAGAAGAGAGGGAGCGGGAGGGGTGCGGTTTTTTATCGCTAAAGAGCAAATAGAGAGGGAGGGTGAGTCAGCGAGGAATCCAAAGAGGAAGGGTGCGGTGGAGAGAACAGACAAAATAGAAAAATGGTGAGGTGTTCTGATTTCGCAGAGGAAGAAGGAAGGCCTTGGCTGCCGTCTGGACTTAGTGAAGAAAACAAAAGGCAGTTAAAAGGGAAGGGACTGCTTTGAGATTCATGCAGAATTTATTTGAATGGTCCAAACCATTGCATACTTAAGAAACTCGGTTTGGATGCAATATTTTCTAGATCAATAAATAACAATCGAGAGGCTTGCAACATGTTTAATTCGACGAAGTTTTTGCGTTTAATATTTCACCTTAATTTGTCGAAATCTTCGATTTGTAATTCGCAATTAAATCGTTAGTTCTTTAATTATCAGTTAATTTGGAACGCAAAATAAATGACATTTATAAAAATGTACGAACTATTCGAATGTCACCACGTCTATTTAAATTTCGGTTCGTAAATTTAGAGATTCCCTAACACGATATTTTAATTTACTACTTTATTATATATATATATACAGCAGTGCTTCTATAATTTATTTAAATTCTTGTTTATCCTATTAATAATTTTGTTTAAACAATTGATCATTTTTAATTAACCTAACTAATAATTTCAGAATTTTAAATTAGTTGCAAATTTTGATTATTAGGTTAATTAACTAAATTATTTTATACGGATTATAACAAAATCGATAAATTCTCGTACTACGAACATATTACATAATTAAATGCCAAATTGCCCATGAGCATCCAAAGGAAGGGGGTAGTTATCAGTCTGGTACATATCTTTTATTTTTCTTATATAAAGGGTAAAATGGGTATTTTATAAATTTAAAATGAGTTTTAACGGAAAAGACACTAAATGGGTTTTAATGTCATCAGATCCCATAAATACATTAATTATTCCAACTAATGAAAGAGATAAAAAAAACCCTCATATGCCCCTTTGAAAATCCTTAAAATTCACGTACCCTCAATTTACTTTATTCTTGTTGTAGCCAAGAAAGTGCAATATTTGCTACTATTCAAGGGGAATAAATCAATTAATAAATGTCGAATTGCCCAAAATTAATAAACAAACGTACCACATGAGCATCCAAATGTCGAATTGCTACTATTCTCAGGTTTCTGTCATCTGAAAATATTTCATTTAGGAGTTAGCTTATGATCTACAATTCTACATCAATATTTCAAATTACTTAAGAGTCTTGCTAATATGAGTTCTCTTGTAAACTTAATTGGAATATATAATTCAATACACTGCTGAGAATACATCACCTTGTCCAATTATGAACAATAAAGTCTACAAACATACAGGGAAAGAAAGAGCAAAAACAGCAAGGTGAGCACCAAGAAAATTCCCTTGTTTCCTGAATGAGTCAGGATTACCCTCCAAAACCATTTCTCAAACAGAACATCAGTACCAGAACCAGAGTTAACAAAGTTACAAAATGAAATTACCCACTAACAAAGTTTTGATGAAGATCTAAGATTAATTGTGCAAAAACTTGAAAGAAAAAGAAAGTACTAATAACAATCACTGGAATGAAAACATTACTCTTTTGTTGGCCGCTGGCTATATCACCAACTGGGTGGCTGCATCAATCTCCCTCCACCAACATCTGTTCTTTATTCTTCTCAATTCTAAGAAAGAAAACAAAAAAAAAGTCCATTTCATATGATCTGTCCCGGCATAAACTAAGCTACTTTATGTTTTGCCACGCTTGGCGACCGGTATCCTGCTTTACTGGGCTTCCCCCAAGGTGAAACCGAAGGCCGATTTTTTTTTGAACCATACAAAAGACAGTGAAACCAAACCGTAAATCTTGAAAAAATTGAATCCAAAGGCCGAAGGCCGTCTGTTCAAAATCATAAATCTCAAACCTTGAAACAATACATGTTACAAACAATTATCCCTTCCCGTGCAAGCAATCTAACCAAATTCAAAATCATTTCCTAAGCAGCACAAATACCCAATAACAAATCTCAAAAGAAATTAGTTTATATGTCGCAAATCGAAAATCACACAAATTCACAATTAAAAAAAAATTAGGTTTTGATTTTGGTACCTTACCAGTGGCAGCAGTGAGCTCCTCAGGCCACCGCGCATACCTTCTCCTTTGCGATCTCCTGAGGTGGTCTCCGGTGAGGCCGCGCACTCCTCCTCCGCGATCCGCTTCTATTTCTCCTCCGCACACAACGCACTGTGACTCGACGGCTTAGAAAAAACGCACTGTGACTCCGCGATCCGCCTCTATTTCGCCTCTGTGACTCTCTCTGTCTTCACGATTTCACAAATAAAAATTAGATTAGCGGACGTTTGGCGGAGAAGGGTTTGGCGGAGTGGATTGAAATTGAGAGAGGGAAATGAAATTTAGAAGGGTTTGGCGGAGAATGGATTGAAATTGAGAGAGGGAAATGAAATTTAGAAGGGTTTGGCGGCTGATCGAAGGAGATAAACCCGCGAACAAAAATTTTCAGACACAAAATCACTGACGGTTCCGAATTATTGCTCAACACCGACTGTTTTTTTACAAAAACAGTCGGTGTAGGGTATCAACCAACACCGACTGTTTTTGTAAAAAACAGTCAGTGTTGGTGACTGCTCAACACCGACTGTTTTTAAAAAAAAATAGTCGGTGTAGGGTATGAGCAACACCGACTGTTTTTTTAAAAAACAGTCGGTGTTGGTGACTGCTCAACACCGACTGTTTTTTAGAAAAAACAGTCGGTGTAGGGTATGAGCAACACCGACTGTTTTTTTAAAAAACAGTCGGTGTTGGTTCACTGACGGTTTTTTGTAATGGAACAGTCAGTGTTGAGGTTTTTCTTATTTACGATTTTACCAGCAGTCTCTACACCGACTGTTACATATTAAAACAGTCGGTGGTTGAAGGTCGGTGAAGGGGTTTTTTGTACTAGTGTACGTGCATAAGGAGCAGATACCCTTGGGCCTCCTCAAGGTTGACATTAAGAAGGCGTTTGACACTGTCGGTTGGGATTTCACAGTTCAAGCCATGGAAAACCTGGGGTTCCCGGAGCTCTGGATTTTATGGATTCGCAACACAGTTTTCCAAGGCACATCACAAGTTCTGATTAACGGTCTTTTGGGGAAGAAAATAAATTTACGTCGAGGTATCCGTCAGGGTGACCCACTTTCCCCCTCCTTATTCATCATAGCAATGGACTTTCTCGCGAGATACCTCCAAAAGTTAAAGGAGACCGGGGCCATCAGATTACCCGTTTCGGGAATGCGACCTTGCCTACTGTACGCGGATGACGCGCTCCTGTTCTTCAAACCAGATGCAAACCAGGCGCAAGCGATTAAGATTGCACTGCTGGTCTTCCAAAGGGTTTCGGGGCTGCAAATCAATCTACAAAAGTCTGAGTTACTACTTAGTGGGGTGGCAGCAAATTTGTCAGAGCAACTAACATCAACATTTCAATGTCAACAAAAGACTTTCCCTTTCGTCTACTTGGGCCTCCCGTTATCGGACAAATGTTTGCCAAAGACGGCATATGTAGAGCTGCTGCACAGAATTAGTAAAAGGTTGGCGGGATGGGCGGCTAAACTTCTGTCCATGGCCGGTAGGCTTGTTCATCTAAACTCAGTCCTCTCCTCTTTGCCAATCTACTTCATGTCCGTCCTAAGGCTGCCCAAATGGGTCATTAAGGAAATTGACAAAATACGGCGCCGATTCTTATGGCATGGCGCCGCGGATCAGCAAAAAGGATACAATCTTGTTCATTGGGAATCGGTTTGTGAACCAAATTAAATCGGGGGGCTCGGAGTGCTTGACCTAGGAACGCACAACGACGCATTACTTTTGAAATGGTTATAGTGGTGGTTTCACCCGCAGCACAGGCTATGCAAGCCACTGTTTAGGGAAACGGCGACTGATAAGCCTAAATTTCATATATCTTTTTGGTAGGATTTGGTCTCTAAATCTATCCCCTTTTTATTGGTTTAAAGCCATTTAGTTTAGATATTGCACCAAGTTCGAGATACTGCTATGCTTTCATGTATTTTCAGGTTCTAGAAGTAAATGGGAAGAATTTGGAGCAAGTCCGGACACGATCGGAACCTAGACAGCTCACTGCCACGATTCTGCACCATTATTGTGACCCGCAATTTCCATTATTGCGACCCGCAAATTCTTCACAGTTTCCAAATTTTGGGTTGCTACAGGTCCAGACCCATTCTAAAAGCCCGAACCTCCTTCCCCAAAGGGGGCAGTTCACATTTCTCACTTCCTTTTCAGCTGGGAACAACCTCAAGAGCTAGGATTTCAGATCTAGGGCGATTTGGAGAAGGAGAAACTCAAGGGAGAAGAGATTTGTGTTTGGATTTGCATTCTCTACTCTATTTTCCTTTCTCTTGGCTTTGGTAACAAACTATTTCTCCCATTTGTAACTATTCACGCCCTTATGAGAGGCTAATCTCCTCTCTAGGGGCGATGGCATGTAAAACTCGAAACTAGGTGCACTCTATCTTACTCGATTTGTGGTTTTTATTGACTATTAGTGATTTACTCTTTTAATACTTGATTTATGCATGAATTTTGTGGTTTAACCTTACTCCCCCAATACATGGATTTAGGAATTTATTCAATGACTAAAAATCACTTGTGTTAACTCCCCGAACAAAAAGAGTAAAGAATAGGTTATTAGGACGAAGTACTTAACCGAGAAGTCCGAGGTAACCTAAAAGTTCGATATTAGCTCACGAGGTACTTAACCGTGAAGTGCACGCTATTATCACTTTAGAAACACCCACGTATGCTCTAGGAATGCGAATCGAGTAGATTGAGATCCTAGTGGATAGGAAAGCCGAAGCCCCTGGAACTCCAACTCTTGAATTAGACCCAAGACTTTTATTATTTGCTTCCTTTGATTTAATTAGATTTAGAAACCAACTCAAACTTTGTCTGTCTAGCTTAATGAATTGGTGAGAACCAGTACTTTACGAGTTGTCCCTGTGGATTCGACACCCGAAATACTACTTGGCAAGATTGTATGCTTGCAATCAAATTAGGTGTATTAGGGTTTATAATTAAGCTATAGAAAAACACGAACAGCGACTTTTGGCGCCGTTACCGGGGACAACGGTAAATATTGGTTTTAGCTTTGGTAATTAAGACTAGACATTTTTCTTTTATTCTACTTTTCTTTTGATTCTTTGGGTCACTCTTCTCTTTTCTTTTCTTTTCTTTTCTTTTCTTCTCTTTTTCTCTTGCAGGATTCACTCTGGCCGATAATCCCAATCGTTTTGTCTACCAAAGGAGAAGACTACGAGGAATTAAGAGGGTAACTTCCCCGACCCCAATCAGGCATCGGCAACTAGCTTTTGAGGAGCCGATAATGGCAGACAATGTTGACAACCGTCCGCTTCGGGACTTCTCGGCACCTAAAGCCACAGGAGTTCGAATGGGTTACATAGTACCCAACATAGCCGCTAATGACTTTGAGCTCAAACCGGTCCTGATAAACATGGTTTCTCAGAACCAATTCTCCGGTCTAGCACACGAAGATCCAAACCAACATTTAGCGACTTTTGAAGAAATTTGCAATACTCTTAAGATGAATGGTGTTTCTAATGATGCAATTAAACTTAGGGTTTTTCCATTTTCACTTAGAGATAAGGCAAAAAATTGGTTGAGGTCTTTAGCACCCGCATTAGTTGCCACCTGGCCCGAAATGTCTAACGCATTTCTCTCTAAGTACTTTCCTCCCTCCAAAACTGCCGCTTTGAGAAATCAAATTACAAATTTCAAACAAAGGGAAGGAGAGTCGCTTAGTGAGGCATGGGATAGATATCAGGAACTTTTGCGTCTATGCCCTCACCATGGTCTTGAGAAATGGCTTATTTTGCAAACTTTTTATGAAGGATCAACATATAACACTAGGATGAATATTGATGCAGCAGCAGGTGGGAGTTTGATGAACATGAGCCAAGCAGACGCATTCAATATTATCGAAGAGATGGCTCTCAACCAACTCCAATGGTCATCCGAGAGAGGAACTATCCGAGCACCGGGACGATATGAGACTGATGCCTTAACTAAGCTTAGTGCGCAAATGGATGCATTGCAAAGGAAGTTCGATCAAATGAATGTCTCCGCTGTAAGTCAATTCGATCCTTGTGCCATTTGTGGTGGTGCGGACCATTTGTCTATTAATTGTACTTTGGGAATGTCAAATGAAGGGTAAGTGGAGCAAATGAATGTTTTGAATAACAACTTTAAGTCCCAAAACAACCCTTACTCAAATACTTACAATCCCGGTTGGAAAAACCACCCGAATTTCTCGTGGAGAAATGACCAAAATGCACCGAACCAGAATCAAACTCGACCAAATCCAAGTTTTAGTCAGCGTCAGTTTGAGTATGGGGGGCCTCAAAAATCAAATTTGGAAAAAATGTTGGAAAATTTTATTGAGGCCCAGGGTAAAAAGAATGATGAGCTAACCCAGCAAATGAGTAGTATGCGTGCCAAGGTAGACATGCTTGCAACTCAAACCAAGTTGTTGGAGAACCAAATAGCTCAACAGGCCGCATCATTTTTGCGCCAGCAAGGGCAACTTCCGCCGAAGCCCGAAGACAATCCGAGAGAACATGTCAAAGCCATAACTCTTAGGAGTGGGCTCTCATACAAGGAACCCGAAATGCCCAAGAAATATGAGCCCGAGAAGCAGGAAGGACAAACTCAGCCCCGGTCAACACAGTTAGAGGATGTCAATGTAGAAATTTTGGGTCGCAAAGATTCTTTGCGGGTCGCAAAAGACGGTACAGATCAACAAAAACAGGTAAAGGAGGTCGTACCCAAGTACGTACCTCCGCACAGGTTTGTTCCTTTCCCTGAGAGACTTGCCAAGACCAAGTTGGACAAACAATACGGTAAATTTGTAGAATTGTTGAAACAATTATATGTCAATGTACCATTTACTGATGTTGTGACTCAAATTCCTACTTATGCAAAATTCTTTAAAGAAATTTTGTCCAATCGAAGACAGCTCGAGGAAGTACAAACGGTTTCTTTGACTGAGAAAGTTAGTGCTATGGTATTGAATAAATTTCCTCCTAAGTTAAGAGACCCAGGTAGTTTTTCTATACCTTGCTCCATCGGTAATACCAAAGTCAACCAAGCTCTATGTGATCTTGGAGCAAGCGTAAGTCTTATGCCGAAGTCTGTGTATGATAGAATTGGTGTAGGTGAATTGAAACCGACCAGCATATCTTTGCAACTTGCCGATAGGTCGGTTCGGCTACCTTTGGGTATTGTTGAGGATTTACCAATCCGAGTCGGTAAGTTTTACATTCCCGTAGATTTTGTAGTGATAGAAATGGAAGAGGATACCCAAATTCCACTTTTATTAGGTCGTCCTTTCTTAGCAACTGCGGGAGCCCTAATTGATGTCAAAAATGGTAAACTCACCTTTGAGGTTGGAGAGGAAAAAATTACTTTTGATGTAGATGAATCTATGAAATATCTATCTAAAGGAGATGTTATTTGCAGGATTGATGTAATCGACAACAGTGACCCATCCACCTGGCTCGTGCACGGAGCCGACGCTCCCAAGGCAGCACCAGCCGAGGAAGATCACCCATCGAAAAATCCCTCGGCAGCCGGCACCTCATCTCAGACACAACACAACCCACCAACACACGATCCTAGCAACGCCATGATTTATGCCAAGTTGTGTCAGCGCCACGACGATTACACCCAAATGCAGGAGTACAATGAAATGCAGGACCAGCTCTTGCACGAGACGTGGCACCTCACTCACCGCATGCATACTTGGCATTTGGAGCAAGGTGACTACGAGGAGGAGGAGATGCCCGCTCGACAACCTCGACGTCGCAGCCGCCCTCAACAGCAGGGACCACAGCCACCTCACATGCCCCTGCCACGCGGGGGACCCGTTTGAGTCGACTCCCGCAACATCACCATCACCCGTTGTAAGATTTTCATGTCTCATTTCTTTTGCTTTATGACTTGATTGGAGCATTGCGGACAATGCTCGGTTTAAGTTTGGGGGAGGGAAATTGAGATTGTATCTGCATTTGCATGTAGGGTTTGCATGACTTCTATTTACTTTCTTTTATTTTCTTTTACATTTCGGTGGACAATTTTGAGAAATCTGAAAAATTTTGAAAAGAAAAAAAATCTCAAAGGAATTTATCTTGTTTGGGAATAAAGAAAATTCATCAACCATTTCTAAACTAACCCACGGTGAATGGAATTGGAAACCACGATAGAAGTTAAGGTTTGGTACTTTATGATTTTCTTGGGATTAAAGGTTTTTGAATTTTGACTTTTCCTACAATTGGAACCGAACCCGCAAAAATCCAAAAATTAATGTGACTAATCAAGAGAGAGTGGTGTAGTAGCCGGTGGATCCAAAAATCAATGTGACTAATTCATTATTAGGATCCCACTTGGTTGCGTGTTGCACGCGAAGCTACACGCTCGACAAAAAAAAAAAAAAGAGAAAGAAAAGAAGTGAACTCTAAGCCTTTATAAGTGCTAGGACTTAGTCCACGGGCAAATATACCACATACGGCACGAGGCAGCCTCAAGAGCGCAGAAATTGAAAATTTCAAAGGAATTCGAAGTCAATTCGAAGTAAAAAGCGCGAGGTTCAGGATTAACATGAATTTTTCTTTCAAACTTCATTGGATAAATTTTTGAGTGAAAGGCTCCATTTGTAGGGGGGCGAGAGTTAAGAAACTTGCGATCCTTTCGAAAATCATAAACTACAAACAAGAACTAATGTTTGTGGGTTATACTCAGGAAAGGCACCCGTGGAGTGAATCGGAAATGATAGAGCATCCCCAAAAATTTTTTTCCAAACATCCGAGCAATTGTCATGTGAATTTGAGAGTTTTTCCTTTAAGAAGTTTATCATGACTTTTCAAAACAACCACCATCTTTTGCATGTAAGATTATGACTTTTCTTTTGAACTTGGTTAGTTGAGAGACCAGCCCTCGGCTCTCGAGCTAAGACTTGCTTAGGGACAAGCAAGAACTAAGCTTGGGGGAATTTTGATAAGCCTAAATTTCATATATCTTTTTGGTAGGATTTGGTCTCTAAATCTATCCCCTTTTTATTGGTTTAAAGCCATTTAGTTTAGATATTGCACCAAGTTCGAGATACTGCTATGCTTTCATGTATTTTCAGGTTCTAGAAGTAAATGGGAAGAATTTGGAGCAAGTCCGGACACGATCGGAACCTAGACAGCTCACTGCCACGATTCTGCACCATTATTGCGACCCGCAATTTCCATTATTGCGACCCGCAAATTCTTCACAGTTTCCAAATTTTGGGTTGCTACAGGTCCAGACCCATTCTAAAAGCCCGAACCTCCTTCCCCAAAGGGGGCAGTTCACATTTCTCACTTCCTTTTCAGCTGGGAACAACCTCAAGAGCTAGGTTTTCAGATCTAGGGCGATTTGGAGAAGGAGAAACTCAAGGGAGAAGAGATTTGTGTTTGGATTTGCATTCTCTACTCTATTTTCCTTTCTCTTGGCTTTGGTAACAAACTATTTCTCCCATTTGTAACTATTCACGCCCTTATGAGAGGCTAATCTCCTCTCTAGGGGCGATGGCATGTAAAACTCGAAACTAGGTGCACTCTATCTTACTCGATTTGTGGTTTTTATTGACTATTAGTGATTTACTCTTTTAATACTTGATTTATGCATGAATTTTGTGGTTTAACCTTACTCCCCCAATACATGGATTTAGGGATTTATTCAATGACTAAAAATCACTTGTGTTAACTCCCCGAACAAAAAGAGTAAAGAATAGGTTATTAGGACGAAGTACTTAACCGAGAAGTCCGAGGTAACCTAAAAGTTCGATATTAGCTCACGAGGTACTTAACCGTGAAGTGCACGCTATTATCACTTTAGAAACACCCACGTATGCTCTAGGAATGCGAATCGAGTAGATTGAGATCCTAGTGGATAGGAAAGCCGAAGCCCCTGGAACTCCAACTCTTGAATTAGACCCAAGACTTTTATTATTTGCTTCCTTTGATTTAATTAGATTTAGAAACCAACTCAAACTTTGTCTGTCTAGCTTAATGAATTGGTGAGAACCAGTACTTTACGAGTTGTCCCTGTGGATTCGACACCCGAAATACTACTTGGCAAGATTGTATGCTTGCAATCAAATTAGGTGTATTAGGGTTTATAATTAACCTATAGAAAAACACGAACAGCGACTGTAGCGCATGGTATGCCACAAACGACGGTTTTCAAAACGCTAACACCGGAACTGATAGGTCTATTCAACGCCTCAACACGATGGACGCCGGGCGACGGGTCCAACATCTCATTCTGGGAACACGATTGGGGTGTAGGTACCATCAGAACCTCCTTCCCGAATCTATACACCTTCACTGTACAGACCGGCGCCACACTACGGGAGGCAGTCACGGCTTTAGGGGTTGAGCTTCGAAGTCTCTTCTTACCTAACATCTCACTCACTGCACAAGAAGAATTGGACCAGCTTTGTACCATCTTGGGCACGATCCGCCTACAGCAGGGTAGGCAAGACGATATTGGATGGCGGTGGAGTGCAACCGGGGATTTTACAGTCAAATCGACCTATAGACAACTCAAAGAAGGGCCAAGAATTAGGCCGGCCATCTCTACACTGTGGAAAATCAAAGCTCCACCAAGGATGAAGCTCTTTGCTTGGCTTGCAGCTAGAAACAGTATTCTGACACATGACAATCTACAAAAACGGGGTTGGGTAATGGCCAGTGCTTGCTTATTGTGTGGCGTGGCGGGGGAGTCAGTGACACACATATTTGAAGAATGCACGTTCACAAGGGGCCTCTACAATTTGCTGAAAACATACAAGCCGAGCAATGGATGGCCGCCGGTCCCAACGATAGCCATCACCGATACGGACAAAACTGGTACAATGAATAAGGTGCAGAAAAGTACAATGTTGATTATGCAATTCATTGTATGGAGAGAAAGATGCGCACGGAGCTTCACCGACTCACGCAAGGACATTCGACAACTCATGGACGAAGTAACATCCCAGCTGCGATACTACCGGCATCAGACAGGACAGCCAACGCAAGAAGGGGTCACCTACTTACCAAACCAGGACACATCATTCTCATGAGAGGGGGCAAACGGGGCATCTCACACAACTCTCGGCTGGTATCGGGACCATTACTGGTGCTACAACCGGTACTGACACGCATACTGGTACGAAGGAAATATGTGGGGATAGAGGGCCATCGCATGCAAAGATCTTCCATTGCACAGGCCAATCACACGAGCTCAACACTTGCAACCTCATAATTTTACTTTCTTGGTTTGTTTTTTAAGGTTGTTTTTTTGTTTTTTTAAGGCTTTCAAAATCTGCTCAGTTGTTTGAGCTTTGTGTCTTTTACTTAGCTTAATTTTTTGTTTTCCCTTTCCTTTTTCTTTTATTTATGGGCATACAAAACTCTGGTATCGTATTCCTAATTAATGAAATCAAATGTGAGCATGACTCACATTTCTTATCAAAAAAAAAAACGCTCCGTTAGATTTTGTATTTCATTTTCGCTCTGCCGCCGCCGAGGCCAATCCTCTCAAGTAAGTCAAATTGGGAGTTTAGATGAGGACCGTCCGATCAGAATCCGGACCAATCCAGCCAGAAGCGAAATTCCCTTAAATATTAGTGCCAAAAGCCCAAAACAGAACAGATCTGGCGGTCCAGATCTAAACTTAGAATTTGAGTTAGGCAGTCCGATAAATTTCCTTTTGCCTCTTCCATTTTATTCCTCCAGCCTCTCTCGATCTCTCTCTCGTTCTCTTTGTTTTCCTCTAGCCTCTGCCTCTCCACCCCGACCCCTTCTCTCCTCCACGACCCTCTTCGGTGTCCCCTTTGGTTTCTTTCTCTCTCCTCCGTCTTCCAGTACCGATCTCCAGCCTGTCGCTCTCCATCTCTCCTCTCCATTCTTGGTATGTCCCCTCTCTCTCGTTCTCTGATTTTTATTTAATTTTTTAGGGTTTATCTCTCTCTCATTTTTTTTTACCGTGAGATGTGCAAAAGAAAATATAAAAACCTAACCGAGCACCAGCACTATTTTTTATTTCTCCGTTCTTGGTATGTCCCTTTTTATCAGCAATCTGACCAAAAACAAATTTAAAAGCTAGACTGGATAGGATAAGTGTCTCTATCTCAATTTTAGGATACAGCCTATATATATATTAAACCTAAAAAACCAAAATAAAAAAAAAAAATTTGCTGCCAATTTTTCAGGTCAGCATTCAACATGCTGCCCGAATTGAGCCCGTCAGAGCCGTCATGCTCTAGAACGTCTGACAGTCGCACTCCAGTTTCATCAGAGGTGGTGGATAATAGCCTCAGAAGACCCTCACAATCCAGTTTTGTCTCCCCATGGTTCTTCTGTCGGCCCTCTGATTTGGCTGCCGACCGCACGGAGATGCTGGCGTCATGCTCTAGAACGGAGTGGGCCCCACGGAATTGCCTGTCCACTGCACGCGTCAATGGGGAGCTCATGGGGTTACAGGTCCCGGCATCGGATGAGGAATTGAAGGACACCGCCTCCTCTAAACTCCAAGTTGACAGGGCTGCTGCTGCTGCAGCAATCGTCTCCTCACCCCTCACTGGTACTGGTACTGGTACTGACTGCCGACAAAAGAGGTAATTACACATTAACAGGGTGTTATTTATAAATTATGCGGAATTATTATACATCTTTTCATCGACCTGTTAACATTTGGATATTATTCAAAAAAAAAATTGCTGCAGGGGATTCAATTCAAATAATTGGGTGCACTTTAGTACATTTTTGCTGCTAGGTTATTATGGACTAGGTCTGGTACCTTACTGGCCTATACCAGACCCAATTTTGCACAGACTCATATGCAATATAAGGTACCAGCGATGCGGTACTAGAACACAGGCACCAACAACAGCCAAAGACGGTAACCGTACCAGTCAAACCATAGTATGGTAACTTACTTTTCTCATGTTATTTTTGGTCCAATTACACATAATTAAGGATTACATCAGCTTTTGGGAAAGTTTTTACCTACAAGTGCAGTTGCTGAACTTTGTCAGAATTTATTCTGATAACAACAACAAAATAATATATATGAAGAACCTGTGTTAATAACATGTACTAACAAAATAATAATCAGATAGTGGATCTAGATAGCAAACATGATGAAATTATGTTGTGATATTTTTCAGGCTCTAAGTTTTCAGATATTTTTCAGGCGCTGAGTTTTCAGATATTTGATTTATATAAGCTGCTAATTTTTCAGACGAGTTGTGGACATACTGGCAGGGCTGGTCCCACACTCAGAGGTGGGGGAGAATAGCCCTGGGATGCCCTCGCACTTCTCTGACGGTATCACCCGAGACTGGTTCTTCTCTAACCTCTGTGATTTGGCGACTGTCTGCTCTAGCTCCGAGTGGGGCCCACGGAAGTGCCAGTCAACTGCATGCCCCAATGGTGAGCCTGAGCCACGGCCCAAGCCGCCGCGGCAGATCTCCGAGGCACCATCAGCGCACAATCTGAAGCCCCGCCATGTCTCGGCCATCCGCCAGTGGCCCTCGGGATGCGGACGTGTTCCTACTCCCTCTTGTCTTCCTCAACATGTCCCCCTGGATGTTCGTCAGTGGGTCCCGGGCTGCAGGCCCTTTCCTCCTCCCAAGCGTCGCCATGTTTCCGCCGTGCGTCGGTATCCGCCTGGATGCGGGCGTTTTCCTCCATCCCCGCCTCCCACCCCCTCCCACTAATCTCAGCCTCGACCTAACTCCCCTCTCACTGGTGACTGCTGAAATGTAACAGAGGTGGCAAAGATGTCATAAAATGTTTCAGTTATGTTATAGAGTTGAGGAGATGTGCTAAACAATTAGTTATTATTTCTTGTGTAGTTAGTTGCTTGTCTATACTTCAGTTGTCACTGACTGATTAAACACTATACTAATAGTTATATTGCTTGTGTATTTAGCTGCTTGTTTATTTAGTTGTGACCGACTGTTCTTCATTTAGATTTTTACCTTATCTATTGATTCTTAGGGATATGTGTATAACACTATGTACTAGGTTTATGGTAATATATAGGGGAATTTGGGGAAGTTTTTTGGATAACACTATGTCAGCATGGTTTTGGGGTATAGTTTGGTTGGGATGTTGTTTTAGATGTTTCATTTCAGGTTCTTTGGGGGCTGTCTTTTGGTAAAATTTTGTTGTTCAGGGGTATATCTGAAATTAGACATGAAGGGACCCTGTGCTACTGTTGGTGATTTTTTATTATCACAGGGGGCTTCATGTAAGATGGTCTTGTTTTATGTTTGATGTTTCTAGTTTTATAATTGTCACATGGGGCTTGTGTTATGTCAGAGACCAGAGGGGGATTGTCAAGTACCAATTGTCTTTCCTACATATACCGGTGTAGGTTTGGTTGCTGCCTCTGTACCAGTCGTTTTCTTAGCACAAGTGGAATTGCTGAAGCATGAAGATTTCAGGCATCTTTGTTTTACTATTCTTGTGCTTTGTGTACGGCTTTAAGTTGGTTTAATCTCTGCAGGCAGCAGGCATAGCCATATTTGGATTTGCTTTGTGTTGCTGCGGCCTGCGGGGTCTCTTCTGAAAAAGTAATACATATTAAAATTGAATTATGGTATTCATCAAAGATTACTAAAGTTGGAGGTCACAAGCAGATATAAGAAGCATAATAGCAAGCACATTTGACTGGAAATTATTTTTCTGAGGTAAACAACCAATGCAGGAAAACAATTCATTAGTCAATACAGTGCAAAATATATAATATATAGTGGGTCGGCTAAGTGAATTATATGGGTCGGCCTAATATGGCCCGTTGACAAAGTTAGCGGGCCGAAGCCACCACTAGCTTTGGTAAGAGCCAACATCGGATTTGGTCCGCTAACTTTGTCAGCGAGTTAAATTGAACTGACCTGCTGTTGAAGTTAGCGGTCTGAATATTTTTTAGAAATATGATGAAATTGATGATATGGATGAAATTTCGGTTTTTTTTTAATGTTATAGATAAGAATTTGGGTATATAAAGTATAAAAAAATATGAAGAATAGAATGCTAAGTTTAGAGTACATGAAACAAGAAGGGATATATTATACATTCAACTTATTATAAATTATATGATAATTTTGATTAATATTTTTATAATACTATTCAAATAAAAAAAAAATTAAAGCCATAGATATAATTTCCATTAGAGTGAGGCTACGGTACTTTGCAAGCTGCAAGTCAGTCTATGCCATGGATTAATATCTTCATTTTTTAAATTCAAACAGTCAATCCAAACGGTTTAGCATGATTTTCATGAAAATGTACTACGAAACCAAATTTTATATTTTTTTTACAATTTCTTTAAAAAAAATTTGAATTTTTTTTTTTAATTCATAGCTTCATTCCAAATTAAAATATTTTTGAAAATTTTAGGAAAATGATGTTATACATTTTATTTATTTTTGTTTTAATACTATAAATAAAAAACCGGAACTATGAATGTTTGGTGTATTTTTTACATCTAGTGGAAGGAGTTTCACATTATTCACATGTCGTGTACTATTTAAGAAAGGTTCAATTTGTATGAGCTCAATCTTTAAGCACAGGTGATTAGTATGGTACATCATGCATGTAACTTATGGGTATAATTATTATCGGAAATTTAAATAGGTAGGATGTGTAAACAATACTTTGGAAGATAGTTTGCAATTATAACGATAAGCATATATATAATTAGCTCGTAGTGCAACAAATTCATGTTCAGTATAAGCGGTTGCATGGTTAGGATGATCATACACTATTCATTTATGGTAAGATATAAATAACATATACAATAGATGAGCTGACAAAAACATAAGCGAGCAATTTCATGTATGAAATTATTCTCTCTCGCGTTTTTAATTAGTTATCATTTGTTCTGCGAAACTATCTATTTGTTTTTTTTCTTGATTAATTATGTTAGAAAACACTGCAATTAACATAATTAAATATGTTTGAGAATTTGGAGGAAATTGATACAAGGTAATTAACATATATTTTTTATCTGGACTTCATGGAATTTAACTTATATTAGTTTTGGTTTTTAAATAAAAATACTGAAAATATGTAGACCATATTAATTAATTAACCATATATATAATTAAAAGTAACTTTTATTTTAAATCCTTATTTATCTAAAAAGTGGTGTCATATTAGTCAGTGTAATAATAGTGAGTTTGTCAGTACGTATTACTTTTGATCTATTTGATAAGAAAATAACTATTTCATTTTATCAAAAAGAGAAACAAACTATAGATCCAGTGGTGAAAAAATATTTTCTATTACTATGGAGTTTCATTATTATATTAGAAATCAGGAGTTAATTTAATTAAGGGCTTATTTTGCAGGGACAACAAGTATTGCAATGCAACTGGTATTACATTGGAGTCACGAAATTTACAAGAATTATCTGAATTAGTGTGTTTGAACTCATGTTTGAACTCAACTAGATAAACAATATCTTTTCTAGACAGTAAATCAACACCATTTATTGTTCCTGAAGTAAAATGAACTTCAATAAAGTGGTATGGATAAATTGGTTTGGTTAAATACTCCGGTAATATCGGTATACCATACCAATACCTATTGTGAATAGTCAACTCAGTTCGAATAAAGTAAATATGGTGTTTATACTAAATCAGTTAAATTTTTTTTTAAAATTGTAGATATATTTTTCATTATTTAAATAAGACAGGTTATAATTTTGAATTAATTTGAAAGTTAATTATTTAGCTCTCTATTAAGCGATTTGAAGTTTAGGTCACTCGAGTTCCTACAATTTTCAAACGGGTGACCAGACAATTTTTTAAATTTAGATCAAAATCAACATAAAACACATTTAAATAATTACTGAACAAGTTTAGTTTTTCATTCATTTGGAAATTTAGATTTTGATTCATATTAAAAAAACTAAATAGATGTATAATAAAATATTTGAACACGAAAATTATGGATGCTAATATGGATAGCAAAAAATAGCATACACTCTACACAATAATAGAGTTGCTTCTATTGAAACAACCTAGCTCATATTCTCTCTGATTTCTTTTAGAAAAAGTAAAAGGAAAATTAAAGACGTGCACACAAGTGATACATTAAACATATTTCTTTTCACAGTCAGTCTAATTTTATGATTAGAGTAATTAAAATCTCAGAAACACTAGAAGAGCAACATGCATGAAAATGTACCTAGCTGTGCTGATTCCACTATTACATGCCAGTTTTTTTTCTTTAATTCTTGATTTCTCATAGAGAGGTCCTCTAAGCATACTAGCATAGGTTTTATATGCTATGACAGTACGGGGCTCCACAGAATGCGTATTCTCTGCATTAACTCAAAAGGAAAAAAAATTTTAGTTAATGAATCTCAACAATCTGATTTTGAACGGAGCCAATCTGACTCCTGCCTAAAACATAGGGGACCTTTCAATAATATTGGTGCAGATCTAATTCGCGCAAATCTTAAAACAGATTAGACGAAATTTATTAACTCAAAAGATTCTCTTTTGAGTTAATGCAGAGGATACGAATTGCTCCACAATGGCCTGACTTCCATCCTAATGGAATGCCACACAGCACTGGACATCTCCAATTTCTGTCTTATTCGAGCAAGAAATTCTTCTGCCCAATGTTCTCTCTCTCCTCTCATGCTTAATCCTGACGGCACTGAGAAGCTACTGAAATAACGGGAAAATAATAATATTTTGCAAAGGAAATTACATGCTAAAAAAATGTCACAGTAATATATGATTTGATGATACCTCATTAATTAGTTCATTTTCTCTCTTAGCTCTCTGAATTTTATTCCTATATGAGATATTAATAACCATCAAAACCTTAGTTCTGAGTTCTCATCAGAAGTAAGAAATCATTTCTACAACAACAAAATTAAGTAATTTTTTTCTTTATATCTAACTTGGTAACATATATCTTGTAAATATGAAGAGGTTGCATTAAAACAACACCCCTCGCCTTCTTTAGCTTCTCATTGCTAAACAAATATGTCACATGATATCCAAGTAACCACCTTTAAAAAAAAAAAAATTAAAGTAGGGATGGATATTTCAACTTATGAGTTCTATGAAATACGAAAATTACCCATTTAAAGTAGGGATGGATATTTCAACATTTTGCATAAAGTCTGTCAGATCAACACAGAGAGGATCAAAAGCATTGTTTCTCATGATTTTGATTTTTTTGTTTCTTCTCTGATGATTTCTGATGATCAACACAGAGAGGATCAAATTTATACAAATATTATTTTCCATTCAGAATTTACGAAACTTAATATTTATTATTTTTTAATGGAATATCAAACTACAATTAAATTACATGATCTTATTGCACATTCAATGTATAGAACTAACAAAATTCCAACATACAACAACCTTTTTGAATTGATTTCAGAACAATCGTTAAGATTATCAAATCAATATGTCGTCAATGGATGTCATAAATATGTATGATATAAATATTCATCTTCCATTAATTTTATTAGCACACTTTTTTTTCTGTATTTCTTTCAAATGAAATTAAGAATATATTTTAACTTGGTACAACAGAATTAAAAATAAACATATCAAACTTAACTACGCTATATGTGGCTAAAAAAAATCAATATTATCAAACTTAACTAAACAAAACTTCCTATGACAAAAAATGACAAATTTAGACTAGACCGCAGCCTGGTGAGGAGCAGCATCAACAACAACCTCCACATCAGAAGGAAGAGGACGAACTGCATTCTGACCAAAACCTTTCATCGAGAGGTAACCATAGTGCACAATAACGGTGACCACCACATTGAAGCCAAACATTATCCATCCAGCAATCCGATAAAACCGCGGCATTGTCAGAGAATACAAACAAGCAGGATATGCCGCGCCCATCAATAATTGCTCAATTGTACAAATCCACCTCCATTTGAAAGCCTTAACAGAGCGTTCTTGGTCCAACATGACAAACCTAATTGCGCTTTGAAAAGAAATAAAGCTCAAAATGGAGAGTATAGAGCACAATATGTATGCTCTCAAACACCAACATGCCAGTGAAACAGCAGCAATAATAAAGTCAAAAAAGATCAAGGCAAGTGTAACCCAAAAGGTTCTACAGATCGGTGCCAGTGAATGCTGAGCTGCCGGAGCGATGATGATTGCTTCAACATTTGGATCCATTAGCTTGTCAACTTTCCTAGAAAGCGCAAAAGAGATTCAGAATTTCAGATATATTGAAAAAATAGAAATACTCTGTTTTATTTTTGTAACATGATCCTAAAGATTTTCTTAGCCGGAGGTGATTGATTGTAAAAATAAATTTTCTTTTCTTGTTATGAGCAAATTAGAAATGTATGCTATCTATAGACAAATCATTATTAACTTTGTTTAAATAAAGGAACCTGTTACAGAAAAATATAGAAAAGCTTTTGAAAAAAATTAATACAAATAATATGAAATTCAGTACAAAATGTTAAGAGTGCATAAAACTGTTGGAGTATTATTCCGACAATTTTAATTAATGAGGGTTTTAAAAGTTAAACATAATTTATCTTCTGTACTTATAATCTACAATATTAATTTCCAGAGCTTGAACTTAAATCATTAAAGTCAAAAAATAATAATTATTTTTTGTGAATATTTAAAAGTTAGATTATTTGACTCTCAAATTTCACTAAAAAATAATAATGTTAGAGCTGAATTTTTTATTTTTACCCTCTTTCTAAAAAATACTATTTAATCTTATTTTCTAAAATTTTCATTTCTACCCAACACACAAGTTCAAACAGCGGTCCTATTGGTTGGTACCGCATTTTCAAAGGGCGGATCCAGGGAGGGACTCCGGGACTGCATTTCAAAACTGCGGTACAAACTTCTTTTTTGTTGTTCTCTTTTTTACTAGTGTGGCCCACCTTTTCTATAAGTTTTTTATAAAAGTAGTGGGGCCCACATCATAAATGGCAGGAATTGAAAAGATGTTGAAAAAAATGAATTGAAAAGTAGTTCAAATAATATCAGACAACTATAACCCATTGCGTATTTTACATAATAAATTATAAAAATGGGACCCATGCATTAGTTTCTTTTTTTTTTTTGAAAAACTTATTTTGTATTTCTCAATGAGCAACAATAGACTAGAATGAGCTTCTGTTGCATCAAACCAAAAAAAAAAAATTATAAATATATATTTTTTAAGTCGTAAGGCCGTACAGTACACTACAATTAACAAAGTTTCTCTATTTTAGACTCCATTGATTAAGAAAAAATCACACTATTTTAGATTACCATATAAATGATTATTCGATAAAATGGCACATTGTTAAAGACATAGTCTCTCATTTTGTTATGAAACTAATTGGTTTTTATTAGAAGTCCATAAAGATATATGGTTGAGCTTAGGGGTGTTCATTGGGTCCGTTTTAGTCGGTTTTGAACCGAATCGAATTAGTTTGGACCAAACGGTTCAGTTTTTTTGGTTTAATGGTTCGGTTCGGTTTACTTTTTAAAACCGAATTATAATTTCGGTTTGGATCGGTTTGGAAATTTTCAAAACCGAAATAACCGAATCGACCGAACTTTTATATATTATGAATTTGGTCCGGACCACCGCGGTTTATTTCTTAATCAATTTCTTTAAATACTTCGGTTTATTTCTTAATATCCCGGTTTATTTCTTAATATACTTCGGTTTATTATAAATCAATTGCTTTAAATAAAAAAATTAATATATTTTGGTTTGAACCGAACAAACCGAACAAACCGAACAAACTGAATAAAACTTTGGTTCGGTTCGGTTCGGTTCTATTTTATAAACCGAATTATTACTTTGGTTTGCCTAGTTCGGTTCGGTTTCAACCGAACCGAACCAATGAACACCCCTAGTTGA
Organism: Carex myosuroides; assembly: GCA_028015225.1. NCBI lineage: Eukaryota > Viridiplantae > Streptophyta > Magnoliopsida > Poales > Cyperaceae > Carex > Carex myosuroides. The sequence goes on along the minus strand of CM051470.1, from coordinate 6,717,530 downwards.
GTTCCAAAGCCTACAACTACAATTAGACATGCTAAGTCAACAAGCATTCTTAATTACTGAATCAATCATTCATTAATTAATAATTATTGTTATCAAGTTTAGTCATACTGAAAATTATTAAACTTATTGCTAATAAATATTTATAAGCTAATGGTGAGAGTACATTTTTTTGGTTAGATAGATGGACAGGGGAGTGTGCTTTATATTGTATTTATCCTCTATCTCTTTAGGGTTGCCTCTGATCAGAACCTATTGGTGTCTAATGCTTTTTCTATAACATTCAATTCAATGGACAACTTACAGGCATATTACTTCGTACTCAATAAATAGGTTAGTTGCAAGCGCACAACCTATCGATTGTAGTATTTAGGTGTCGATCCGCAGGGAGAGAGGGAAACACTAATTTTTAATAAAGAAAACTACTATTAAAACTAAACAATAAAAGTAAATGGGGGGTTTTGTTCTTAAAATCCTAAAGTTGGGTTCAATACCCGAAAAAGAGGAGTTTCAAACAATAAATGTAAATAAAATAAAGGAAAGAAAGATTGGTTTGTTTTCAAGTTTAAGGAGATCTAGGGGTATTCGGTCTACAATCCCTTGCTAATTCTATTTATTCGGTTTGTTTAAATTCATGTTTGATTTGATGAGGTTTCTAACCTATGTTAGCCTTTGGAACAAATATTAATACGACTACTTTGCGCTTTATGGATTAATGTGCCTCGAATTCTAGGGCTGTCACTAACCTAGAGGGATATTTAATCTCATGCTACAAAGCATATATCGATATTTGTTCTAAGGTGTCCTAATTTAGGATTTGCCTTCTCCTTTCGGTCCTTCACCAAAATCCTAACTTTAATTTCTATAGTTCCGGATTGGATATCAAAGTACGGTCGCTTCTAACCCAACCCTAAGGTGTGTCTTTATGGTTTCAATTAGTAGTCTCCTCATGACCAATGCCGGAATTTAATAAATTTAAAGCGGAAAGACCCGATCAACGGGATTTCAAAACTACTTCAATTCAATAAATCCTAACCAGGTGAACTCAAAGGAACGAGTACTAATGAAATTCATAAAGAATAAATCACAGAAATTAACAATCAAATCCGATAACACAATCATAATAAAAACAAATATCCGAATAATCTAGAATTAAACAAGTTCATGCATTGACCTAAACCCCTAGAAAGAGAACTACTCTCTCTTGGAGAGATCCATTACAAAGATTGGCAAAAACAATAAGAAATGAGATAAAGAAATGATTACACCCTTTCTTAGATCTAAAACCTCGATCTTGCCGACTCCTTGCTTGAATCTTCTTCTTCTCCTTCCTTGGAAAACCTTCTAGAATTTCTGCAGGATCTCTCTCTCTCAATTTGTGGAAAGATGGATATAATAATGGATATGTACAATAATGGATCCTGAGAGAGACGAAATTCTTCTCCTTTTATAGCCAAAGGCCTTGCCCAATTTAGAGGATAGAAGTGGAGTTAGTGGGGGCACTTCTCAGACTGCCATGCCTATTATTGGCCTTCTAAAACGGGTTCCTTGGAAGCCAAGAATAGAAAACCTCTTGAAAATGCGAATTTCTGGCTGTCTGCGAGTCCAGTGCGTCCGCACTGGTGGTGAGTGCGTCCGCACTGGGTCGCACCGACTCCAAATCTCCTTTGGTTCCAAGTTTCCTTTTCTGGATTTTCTGCAAATTTTCCTGAGTGCGTCCGCACTGGATCTTAGTGCGTCCGCACTGGGAGACTTTTCAGGCTGATGCGGCCATTGATGCAGCTGTACAAAATTATACATTCCGAATTTGGATCTGGTTCCTTCATGAAAGTTGTAGATCTCTTTGTCCTGGTTCCGGCAAGCTTTGAATCACCCAAATCGGAGTTCGTATGACAAAGATATGGCCAAAATACGAACTGTGTGTCGGCTGAATGCGTCCGCACTCGGGTCAGTGCGTCCGCACTGCGCTCGGACTTTTCTGTTTTCTGTCTGATGGCTGAGTGCGTCCGCACTCTGGGTCAGTGCGTCCGCACTGCGCTCGGTTTCTCCTGTTTTGCTCTGAAATTCAAACGGGCATAACTTATGATCCGTAACTCCGTTTTCGGTGTTCTACCACTTTTCGGAAAGCTTGCGAGAAGATCTACAATTTGCTCCATTTCCTGTAATTTAAATAGACTTCGGCAGTAACTTGATTCTTGGATATATTTCATTATATTCTCTATTAAAATACAAGATATTTGGTGTTATTATGTGATTAAAACTAGATCGAATGTATATATAATTTAGACCTATCAATATCTATAAAGTGCGAGAGCTATAACTAAATATTTTGTTAAGAATTTTTATAATTAAATAATTTTAAAATAGAATTAACAAGTATAACACATAATATAGTAGCAAAACAATCACTACTGTTTATCTTATTAGAGGATATTAGAGGATAATCAATATAAATTAAAGAACACATGTTTCTATGTAATCTTTTGTGCTTAAGTTTTTCTTCTTTAATTTTAGCCAAAATTTGAAACTCAATAGTTAATTATGTAGTTAATTATGTGATAATTCAACTTCTATCCATAATTCATAATTAAATTAGATGATTCAACTGAAATAATTCTTAGATATACCATTTTTTTATTGCACGTTTAAAATTTCTTATATTATAGTAGTTATGTTATGATTGATTATAAATAATTACAAATAATGTTTTTTTAACTTCAAAAAAAGACAAATAATATTTTGTATTGTATATCTGTTAACAATAAAGAAAAATTAATATAGAATGGAATTGTGAATAATAATAATAATAATAATAATAATAACAATAATAATAATAGAGGAGGGTTCAAATGCCTCCATTTTTCATGCCTCCACGATGCCTCCGTTTTTAAAAACTTTAATAACTCAAAATTTTAAATTTAAAAGTCAAAATAAAACCGTTGGATATGATCTACATCATTTTATCTATGCACGTGTAAAAAATTATGACATTTCAATTTTGTTTTGGTTGTCATCAAGAGCTTGTAAAAAACGTACTAATGTGGATAATTTCTAGATGTTGATTTTTCAACTTATTGATTCACATAAAAACAAAATCGAAATGTGATAATTTTTTAGGAGCACATAGATAAAATGATGTAGATCATATCTCTAAAATTGAACCATATTCTTAGGAAAACTAAATTAGGGACGATTCTATCATTATGGGTAATTGGATAATATTGGCTTAATTTTTTGAGTTCAACATACTTAGCTTGAATGTGATTTGTAAAACTTGTGTTTGAAGAAAAAACCCAACAATTGTTAAATTGTCATATGTGAATTTAAACTTAACAAATTTAAAAAAAAAATTAAGTTTAAATCTCACTTTGGTGTTTAGAAAATGTAAAATAACTGGTATTTGGAATTCCAACCATAATTTTGTAGTGCATAGAGAATTGAAGTTCTAATTTAGAACCATAAGCACAAAGTTATTTTTTTTTTTTTACTAAATTCTTTAATATGAACTCGAACTTGTTGATTCGATAAATTGCTGCATAGTAAAAGATTGTTCGAATTTTTAATTTTTTTTATGGAAGGGCACATCGAAACTGAATAAATTTTCAGGCGACACATAATTATTTTTATAGTTATATTTTGCAATAATTACATTGGTGCCACATGTATTAAGACTATAGAATTCTTTTACGGGTGTTTTAATGCAAATAGTACTTCCCATCCTTCAAAGACATGTCAAAATGTCAAAAAATATATTTTTAGATCATGTCATGTCAATTATTCCATTGGTGTTCCCTTCGTTTTTTTTTTTGTTTGAAACCGTTCCAAAGTAATCCAATTATCCAATTTGCGTAATATAGGTCATATCATGTCAGTCATGCCATCGATTATATCAATTTGATTTGTTTTTTTTTATCTGTTTCCCATTTTTATGAATGATCAAATTGTTCAAGCTGAGTAATTTAAGAGTGTTGCTTGATTATGGGTCCACTTTAAAAATATTATTCTAGTGTTTGTCACATGTTTTAAACATTGATTATGCCAAAAAATTTATTAATACCATTTCAAAAAAAAAAAAAATCAAAACACCACTGAAATGGAGAATTCGAAAATACCATGACCTCCAATTCAATCTGCGGTCTCATTCTTGGAGGAGAGCAGATTGAATTGGAGGCTCTCAAAAACTCAAATATCAGTATATTATAGTGCATTTTTTTTTATTTTTCGAGGGGCCTCCAATTCAATCTGCGCCCCCCTAAGAATGGGACTGCATATTGAATTGGGGGCCCTGATATTTTTCAATTTCCCATAATTTATGGTTTGTTTATTTATTTTTTTGACAGTGATATTAATAAAAATTTCGGTGATTATGATATAATTTGGTCACCACTATTGACATGCGAAGCTTGATCAGTATGATAAACAAATTCAAATAATAAACCTATATTTTCAAATTAAAAATTAATTTATATATCTTTCAAAACCAACTTTTAAATTAGTTAAAAAAACTGGTAGTTCATGGTTTGAAATGCCGATGAAGATCCCTTGAAAATTTTAATGATTGAATATATGGCTCGATCCCGTTTTCTTAATCATTATATTTATTTTTGACAGAGATATGGAAGTCAATTCACTCCATTTTTTTTTAACTTTTTTATATTTATATATAATTTTCTTTATCATTTAGAGTAAAATGTCATGGTACTATGTAATTGACTTTCATTTTTTGAAGAAAAATTTTATATTTGACTCTCATTCTCTGAAAGAAAATTTTATATGATTGACCTTTGTATGTATTTGACCCCATAGTTCGAAAGTCTGATTCCACCCCTGATAGTAGGTACAAAGAGAGACAATGAAAGAATCGAAAAATAACTTTATCTTCTTCTTGCAATAAGTTGAGAAACAAACCAAGCGAACATGAGCCAAACTGAGTCAAACTTAATGAATTCGCTAATAACAAATCGAGTAATAATCAAACAAACTAATTAGGTATTTTTTCTGAATTGATTTCGAACAAACCACGAACTACCATTTTTTTTTGTCAGATCTAGTTGAAAAAGAAAACAAAAAATCAAATTATAATTAAGGGTCATAAGCGTCATAATCGGTATTTAAAATGGACATCTCCAGTTAGTAATGAAGTAGTTAAAAAGAGATTGGATTATCTGTTTCAATGCTCTCAAATAGGCCAGTTGTGTGCACTAGAAAGAGACCAACAGTGAACCCATTACATATTTTTTCACACAAATATGTAATAGACAATAAAGATTCTATTGTTACAGACTTATTATACAGTAAACAAAAGAACCAGGCGCAGGAAGTGATTTCCACGAATGGTATACTTAAACCAAGTCTATCTTAAAAAAAAAGAAAAAATCATAAACGGAAACCTCTCTGCTTCTTCACGCCTTCTTCGATTCTCAACTGTAACTTTTCAATATTTCCCCTTCTAAAATTACTTATTGCAATTGACACTTTAGAGTGGAGTAAAAAAGTAATGTAATACGAGAATGATATTAAAGTTGTAGCAACCAAAGGAGGTGAAATATTACGTTCTATCTGATTTCTTTTTAATTCTATAGTTAGAATGTAATATGAAATAAATGAAAATAAAAATATCATATAATCTAGTATTGTGTAACATCCAAAGGAATATACGAGAAAAAAAATACTACTTGTTTCCTGCTCCGCAACAAAGAATTTACGAATTTTGTCTATTGTAAGAACATGAAATTATTTTCAAAAATTCAAACAAAAATATTTTTTTTCCCAAAAAGTGGAATTTAATAAATAAAATAATGTAATTTGGAATATAACATAATGATATATGAGGAGGGATCAAGTTACAACAAATTTGAGTTACAACAAAGTTACAACAATTATTTTTTCATTTTCAAAGTCCAAATCGTCAATCCAAACCGTTCAACATGATTATCTAAATAAAATGTGCTTGCAGATCAAATTTTACATTTTTTTGAATTTTTTTACTATTTATTAAGATGGGTACAAAATTCAATGGTCTGAATATGACTTTTTTTTGTAAAATACTTAATAAATAGTAAACAAATTCAAAAAAATGTAAAATTTGATCTGCAAGCACATTTTATTGTGGAGATCACGTTGAATGGTTTGGATCGACGATTTGGACTTTGAAAATGAAAAAAATAGTTGTTGTAACTTTGTTGTAACTCAAACTTGTTGTAACTTGATCCCTCCTCATGATATATTTCTGACATCAACAAATAGATAAGTAATTTGGAATATAAACAAATATTTAAAAAAAATCATCTATATAATTTTCAACGAAATATGATTGACTAAAACAACAAAATTTGTAGTTTGTACCACAAGAAGAAATTTTTTTTTTACAAAACTTAATCCTTGTCGAATTTCATTCAATAAATAGAAACCGCATTTTAAAACATTGCTAATATAGGAGTATGTGGGGAGTATGTGGTACTGGTTACAAGGCAATGCCAAAAGTATCAGATTTTTGGCGGGATATGTGGCATTTTGAATGCCCCCTGTCAAGTATATACCCTCATGGCCACATCTCTATAATTTATGGTTTAACAAAAAATGTACTTTACAAGCATGCAGTGGTTCAAGCAACAGGACATATTATTCTGTTCAACAGGAACATTCAGGGGATTCTAATGCTGGAATGGCAGGATATACTGGAAATCATTCAGAGACAGCATCTGAATAATCAACTTGATACCATTGAAGAAAAAATCGGCTGAGTCGGACCGGAATCGGTCGATTCGGATCGGAATCAGACGCCGGCGATCTGTTTTTGGATAGAGTTCCTCGGTTTGCGATTTTCAGCGAAAAATCGGTTCAAACCGGCCGAGTCAAGCGATTCTTCACTGATTCTTGACATTTGGGGCTGATTCTCACGGATTCTCACTGTTGGGAGAGATTTTTCAAAAGAAGCAAAGGCATTTGATTGTGCGACGGCCCCTGCTTATGAAGCAAAGAGGCGAAATTGATCATTACTCGATCAAAGGGTCGATTGGGAGAGATGAAGCCGCGGTTATGGAGGAAGGGGCCTTGGGCAGGATTCTTTTAGAAATAGAAACGCTGTGAATGAGATCCACCTTTAATGAACTGACCGTTATTTCCGAAGAAAGAGTCGCTGTGTTGTGGACTTTTTAATTATTACTTTTGAGTGGACTTGGTGCATAAGTTTTGCACATTTCTTTTTGTTTAGATATACTATCAGTTTTTGGCTCACCGTGAACCCGGATCAATTCTATAATTGATTAGCTAAAATAAGCATTTAATGTTGGAATGGATCGTTTTAATAACTGTGCTGTCATTAGTGTTGCGAGTACTAGAAAATATGTTTAGATATTTTATAAATTACTGTTTTCTTTGAAGTAGTGAATTTTTTTATGCCGAATTATTTATAAATTACTATTTCTTAATTTTTTGTGTTTTCTATGTTTTTTTAATTTAAAAATAACTCTATTATGTTTTTTTAATGTTCATACTATATTATATATTATATTATATTATATATTATATTAGTGGATTATTTAAGTGTAATCATTTAATTGTCTAAACATATATTGTTGATAAATTAATTTTGTATCAATTTTATTCCATGTTTTTAGTACAAAACAACTTATGGCAAAAAAATCCGAGTTTCTAATCTGATTTAGCCGATTCCTTCTGATTCACCCGATTCTGATTCTACGATCAACTGACCAATTCCGATTCTGATTCTTCCTTCTACGATATTTAGTACAGATTTGGTAATAAGGATTACAAGAGTAGAACTAGGGTGTTCCTAAGTTCACAAAGCCTCTTTGTGAACTCTCTAAAATCTATCGGATTGACATCAAATGATGAATCTGAACCGTTGAAACCCGTCAATCTTACGAATGATGCGTCTACATACAAAATTTTTAAAATTTTGAATTAATTTTGTATAGAGTCAAGTGGTCCAAAAATGTTCAAAAAATAAATGCATTAAATTAATTTATAAACCTTTTAATTTTGACCGCTTAACTTTATACTAAATGAATTCGAAAGTTCAAAATTTTTGTATGTAAACACATTACTCGTAAGGTAGATGAGTTTCAACAGTTCGAATTCATCATTTGAAGTTAATTCGATAGATTTTATAATCGAGTTAAAAAAAAAATAGGTGAACTTAGGAACACCATAGTTCTACTCGGATTACAATCATAGCATTTTTGTTCTCTTTTGTAAGCACAACTATTGGAGAGAAAGTTCCAAGAGGAATTTAAATTTAGTAGGACATATTATTGATGCTCATGAACCAACTAACATATGGAAGGAAAATTGTGCTAGGATTTAATTTAAAAGAGAACCAATTAAGTTATTTTTTGCCGACATTTTTATTAATATCCAAAGTTTAATACAAATTATTATTTATACCCAGAATGTCATCTTATTTCGAAAAATGTCCAAGCCGGCCAAAAAATGGCCAGCTTAAGGGTAGGAGTAAGCCGGCCATTTTCCGGCGGGCTTACTCGTTTTTTTTTTTTTTTTTTAGAGACACTATGAAGAGCAAAATATTGAAATCCAACATTGAAAATTTGAATTTTTTTTTAAATTATTTGTTATATTACTTCTTTTGATGTATAATTAGCATATTTATACTAAAATACGCTAGATTAATTGAAATTATGTTGAATAATACTAAATTATGTTAAATTACGCTAAATTACATTAAATTACGCTAAATTACAAATGAATAGGGACGCTATCTTCACTGAAAAGGCGAAAAACGACGGCGAAACTTCAAACGGTCATAAAACGGCGCTCGAGTGTCCGATTTCAGCAAATGACCACTTTTCGGAAAGCTTGCGGAAAGACGCATGCGTCCATGCCTATGATGCCAGATTTCAAAATTCAAAATCGCCAAAAAACAAAGGGAAGAGCCTCAAAACTTGAGTTGAAGTTTCCGATTAAGATTTTCGTTGCTATTATTCAATTCAAGTAGCTCAGTAAATTAGTTACATAATGAGCTTGCAGAATACCAGTTTTTACTATTTTCGGAATTTTTTTACTATTTTTTATGATTCATGAAAGATGGCACATAATCGGTCTATTTTAGCGTAATTTTGCGTAATTAGCGAAGTTATTGTAATTTAGCGTAATTTAACGTAATTTAGTGTAATTCAACATAATTTATTGTAATATAGTGTAATTCAACATAATTTTCAGTAATCTAGTGTATTTTAGTATAAATATGCTAATTACAAATCAAAAGAAGTAATCTAACAAATAATTTAAACAAAAAATTTAAATTTTCAGTGTTGGATTTCAATATTTTGCTCTTCATAGTGTCTCTAAAAAAAAAAAAAACGAGTATGCCGGTCAGAAAATGGCCGGCTTACTCCTACCCCTAAGCCGGCCATTTTCTAGCCGGCTTGGACATTTTTCGAAATAAGCTGACATTCTGGGCATAAATAATAATTTGTATTAAACTTTGGATATTAATAAAAATGTCGGTATTTTTTGTAAGCACAACTATTCATTGCTTATGAACCAATTACTTAGCACTTTTTTTATTATTGCAATTTAATAATTAAAAGATAAGTTTCTCTATTACATAAACTTGGTTGTGTCTGCCTTATTTATTGTAAGAAGTTCATCAATTGAATTTTATGTTTTTTTTTGTCCCTAGGAAATTAAGATTTCTTACTTTTGTCTAATTTAATTTGAAAATCTACGTTTCTCTCTTATTGTATTTATTCCTTCAAAATAGAAAAACAATCCACTGTCTCTATGTAACTCTTATTTACTTTTCCATCATTTTCTATCATGCATTCATTAGGGAGTAGGGTTAAAATGCATCATTAGTTTTGTACTCTAATCATGCTCCATGTCATTTTCTCTGTTTTCAAAATTCAAACAGTCGATCCAAACCACTCAACATGATCTTCATATTAATATATACTTGGAGACCACATTTTATATTTTTTTGAAATTTTTTTACTATTTTTTTAGATAGGTACAAAATAACTGTTTTAGATGGTCCAGAATTTTCTGAAAATAATACTTTTGTACCTATTTAAAAAAATAGTAAAAAATTTCCAAAAAATGTAAAATTTAGTCTCCAAGCACATTTTAATATGAAAATCATTTTGAGCGGTTTGAATCGACTGTTCGAACTTTAAAAATAGAAAAAATAATGTAGAGCATGATTGGAGCACAAAATCAATGGTGCATTTTAACCCTACTCTTCATTAGGTGCATATTGCATTTTACTTTATGTTTATAAATTTGTCAGACCCTAGTGTGGAGGTTTCTTGACAGAGAGCATCCACCACCATTCACTGCACTTGAGGAAGAATCTTCATTATTTTCGTAAATAAAAAAATTAGCTAAATATTTTAGCAAAAATTTTGAAAATAGATATTTCTATTGTTAGGAATTCAAATTCAATTAATCAAGTCATGGCAGCTGGAAATTAAACATGCTTATCTTCCTTTTTTTTATGGCCTCGACTGGTTGTTGAAAAAAAACAGTAACTTCAGATACAAATTGTATTATGTTGTTGGCTTTTTCTGAAAGATGAAATTTAGGCACACATAATTGCATTATGTCAAAAAAATTGACACTACTTGATAAATTGATAAGTGTTTTTTGTGATCTCAAGTCTCAATTTCTTGATCCATGCATGACTAGACCATGTAGGGTCCACGGATAACTCATAGGCCATCATACCAACATATCAGCATACTTGTACCAGTGTTCAACACAAACAAAACCAAAAGAAACCTATACTGGTACAGCATATGCCTAAAACAGGCCTGAAGACAAAATCAGATAGAAATACTGATTCTAGGTTGAATTAAGCCAAGCCAATGCACATGAATATAGACAACACTCCCATGAACATCCCATAACAAGAATTTCCATTTTTGGAATTTCTATGATTTATAGTGAATTTTTGAAAGTTTCATTTTTTTTTACCCAGGACTTTTGGCGGCGTTTCAGAACGTCACGAAAGACCTAATTTTTTATTAAATGGCAAGACTTTTGGCGGCGTTTCGGAAGCGTCAGGAAAGAGAAATTTTTGGGCGGCGCTTCTTAAACGCCGGGAAAAAGAGTATAAGAAATCTAAATTTCGGTCATCGCTTATTAAACGCTGGCAATAAGGGCTGTAAACGTCGAGAAAGGCTTTTGCCGTCGTTGATATTTGCGGCACTTGTCTAAATGCCGGGAAAAGTATTTAGTGACATTTTTCTGCATTTAGTGGCGTTTTTTAATGCCACTAAATGCTAGATTTCTTGAAACAAGGAACTAGGTCTTGAACAAGAAGTAAAGCTTAAAATCTTTTTTGAAGAAATTATATATATATATATATAGAGGAGGGACCAAGTTACAACAAATTTGAGTTACAACAAAGTTACAACAATTATTTTTTATATTTTGAAATTCCAAATTGTCGATCCAAACCGTTCAACATGATCTTCACAATAAAATGTGTTTCCAGATCAAATTTTACTTACGAAATATGTTACTGATTCGATAATCATATAAATGAATTTTATAGACACCTCTATCAACTCCTTCGTTACATTTAATTAGATTCTAGAACGTCAATATTATTGACAAATGAAAACAATATACTGTAAAGTCTAAATGCGTAATCAGAATAAAACTGACAGCGTAATCAGAAGTTGGGCCCAATCAAAATTATAGAAAGATGTGCTTCGTTATAAACAAAATACAATATTTGATATTTTTCTTAATCAGAAACTTATAAGATAGAAGATCACATTAACATATATATAATATATAAAAATGTTCATATATAAGCACAAACATGCACAAAATCAGGATACCAACAGACAGCGTAGCCGTACTAGGAAAAAGAAAAAAACAAAACAAAACAAGATTTGTCTTCAAAATGAATATAATGTTTGTTTAAGCTTTCCTCTTCTTCTTTGTCATAAAAACATCAGTCAGCGCATTCTTCGATTGCAGCGAAGCTTTTAGTAGCTCTAAACCCTAGTTAGATAAATAAAGAAAAACAATAATTAGGCACAATTGAAAAGAATAATTAAATACTGCAAATGGCTATAAGATGCATTGGCTAAGGAATTAATTAATTAAATAAAATGATCAATGTTTAGCGCTTATGCGACGGTCTGTGATTTTCATCAGTTAGCGTAAATTGATACATATATAATAATTAATAAATTGAACCATAAATTGCTCTACAGATTTGATAATCTAAATCATGAAAATAAATTATTTTTCAAGTACGAATCAAGGATACACACTCGTCCCAATGACAAAGAAATTTTGTCCACATGCATACACATACATACCTCTGGGAGGCCGAGGCAGACAGTTTTTTCTTGAAGAGTGCTGAGGTCTTTGATGCCGAACTGGTTGAGAAGAGTAACACTTGATATGGTCGACATTGGCAATATTACCGACAGATCATCCATAACGTTGTACGTGACAACACCCTTCACAAAACCCTTCTCTCCTTTCTCCTCCTCTTTCTTAACAATCGACCCCTCCACATACCCAAGTTCCACGGTCATCTTCTTTCGGCATGCTGGGCAAGCGGTCCCATATGCATCAGTGACATAGTTATGGACCTGGGGATTGTAAAAGGGACTTGATAGATGATATGAATCTTTACCTGGACATGTATAATATTCATTGAGTTTGTCACAACTGTATGGGGCATCAGTCGCCGAGAGAAGCAAGGAATTGGTTGAGACTTTTGTTGAACTAGTGGGGTTGAGAAGGTTTGATTTAGTTTGGGCGGAGAGGAGATAGGTGTCGTCTAGTTGCTCCAGACTGCCGTATGTTGCGCCCAGGCAACCAGTCATGGATTCCTTGGTTATTAATTTGATAACCGATCCAATTGGCATGGCCAAGAGGCTGAAGAGGAAATCAACCACATCCTTGCCAGCCTCTGCAAATAGTACCTTCTGGGATTCCTTCTCTATCAGAAGCTTCAGTGTGAGTTTGTTGTTGCTGGCCATGGTCGATCGTATATTAATATTTGCTGTTTTACTTATTTGGGGAAGTTATTGACTGTTCAGATGTATCTTATTTTATTGAAAAATAAATTTCAATGTGAGGGATATTTATAGATTACAGTTGTATGTGGTTAGGATAAAAAATAGTAAGTGGATCAAGATTCAAGATCTTTTAATGAAGAAATTTGCGGTCAGGATTCTTTTCTTTTTTTCTGATACAACGGTACAGATTATAAAATATATGACCGTTTCCGTTTAGTTACCTCATATTGGAACTTTAAGTAGCACTTAATTAGCGATGTAACCTTTCGACTGCCATTACCTCGTGGAACACACACATACACTGCCCTGTGATCTTAAAAAGGATCTAGTTAATTGACCACACAAGAAAGTACTTCGAAGGCCATCACTCACAACTTTCGACGGAATAATAAATGGGATTAATGTATTTGTTAGTTTTGTTGTCTTTTAGGAATTAAAAGTAGCAACTCAGTATTTTAGCATTGGAAATTGAGGAACTTCAAATAATGCTTTGGATTGAAATTTAGTTACACATATTTTTCACTTGTTTATGCTAATTTTTTAAAAAGGAAAAAAAGTTGTTTAAATTTTCAAACATAATGTATCTTATTTTAGAGGAAGGTTCAAATGCCTCCATTTTTTTGTGTCTTCACCATGCCTTCATTTTTAAAAACTTTAATAAATCAAAATTTAAAACTTAAAAGTCAAAATAAAACCGTTGGATATGATCTACATCATTTTATCTATGCACGTGTAAAAAATTATGGCATTTTAATTTTTTTGGTTGTCATCAAGAGCTTGTAAAAAACATACTAATTTGGATAATTTCTAGACGTTGATTTTTCAACTTATTGATTCACATAAAAACAAAATCGAATGTGATAATTTTTTATGAGCACATAGAGAAAATAAAATAGATCATATCTAACGGTTTTATTTTGACATTTTATGTTTTAAATTTTGAGTTATTAAAGTTTTTAAAAATAGAGGCACGATGGATATAAAATATTTTGATATATAATTGATTGGTCCTGCTTGGCTAAATAAAACAGCATATATAACCTGAGCTAAAAACATGGGTATTCGAAAATTCAATTAGTTTACATAAAAAGAAAAAAAATTAGTCATAAAGGAAAAATTAATGAGTAGGTGAGTATGTCAAAATGTGATTGAGTGCGTACGAATCTTAAAGAGTTTCGGAAGGCTTCAATGCCTGTCGGATCCAAATTTGGATCCGATGAACATCAGACTCAAACTTTTCTCAATTAAGACTATCAATTTTTATGAATTTTCAAGTTCCGTCATTTATTATTATATATATTAGACACTCACACTCTGGCATAATTTTGTGGCCTATGTATAGATATATAGTTAAACCTAAAACTGTATAGCACTCATATGTACTAGAATTGCATAAAAGTTCGGTTAAGGTCAGTATAATTCTGAGAAAGCTAATATATATAACTAAGTTTGTATATAAAATAATCATATCAATATTAGTGGTCATTTAACTTCTTTTATCAAGGCCCTGTTCCTTGTTTGCCTGAAAATTACTCCCGTTGAAAATAACAATACTCTTTTAAATAATAATTTATGTTGGCTTACCCTCAACTATAGTTATTTTTTACCCAGACAAATGCTCACATATTCTCGTAGTTTCATAATTTATGCATTAAAGTATCCTACATTTAAATTGTTTTGGTATTTAGAAAAAAAATTTAGCATTTTTTAGATGTCTGAATTAGACAACCTAAATATCACTGTGCAGATGACACTAGAATTAAATTGGTCAACATTGTTTTAATTTATGCTAGTACTATACATTTGGTATTGCTAAATAGGCCTGGGGAAGATCATTATGGACCACCATTCACTTAGCATACCGTTTAAATTCTACACAAGTCTTTTTTTATTTCCTTTCATCCTCTTATGTACTCTGTATTTTTTTTTCATTTATTATTTTATTCAACTTATTTATGCTATACATTTCAGCAAAAACTTGTGACAAGTGATGATATATTCCGTTAAAAAACTCAAGTCATGCAGCTGGAAATTAAACATGCGTTGGTTCATTCTTTTGGTGGCACGATTAGTTCAGAAAATTATCCATTTTCTTTATCATCTTGAAAAAAAATATGAATATAAATACAAAGAATATTTTTCCAACATATCTCTGATTTTTTTAGGAGATTAATAATATAATCGTCAACAATTTTACATTTGAAATTTGGAGTCTAACAACAAACAATGCACAACGTTATAATGTAGAAAACATTAGTAACATAAATTTCACCATCATAATAGATAGTATGATGTTTTACATGAAATTAATTAATCAAATAATTAAAACCCCAAATCGAAGTCGGAATCTTCAGCAAGGACTTCTTTGTCCTTTGCCAGAAACATATCGGTGAGTACATTCTTCGACCTAAATGATGTCTTTAGAAGCTCCAAACCCTAGTAAGACAACAAAAATATGCTACGTTAACCATATAAATTAAACAAACTAATTACTACGCACCTTACATAAATTTATTTACTATAAAATGATAAAAAACACTTCAACTACTTAATTAATAATTAAAAGAATGAATGATTATCATGTAACTTGGATAGTTTATCATATAAAAGTAATACTGAGAATGAAACGTTCATACCTTTTTGTACTTCAGGCATACAGTATTCTCCTCAAGCTATAAATATTAATTGTTACAAATATACGATGACTAAAATTCAATTCATGATGCGTTCTTGATATCGTCAAATTTGCTCAATATATAGATGAATGTTCAAATTTATACATCTATTTTAGTACATAATGCTAATACTTACTGTAGGTCACTCGAAGAATTGTACTCTCATTGAAGTAGAAAAAAAGAAAGAAAGAGAGCTGACCTGTTGGACATCCAGGGTGACTGTTTTTTCTTCAAGCAGGCTTAAATTCTTGTGACCCGTTTTGTTGAGAAGTGCAATACTCTCTAAAGGAGTCAGATGCACCACCGATAGATCATCCATTACAAAATAAGTAACACCATCTTTGACATATCTGTCTCTTTCGACTGCCTTCTTTGTGACACTGGGCCCCATGTATGATAATGTCGTATACGAACAAGACTTGCCACAGCTTTCGCATATGGAATTCGTGGCACTGGGCCTTACATCAGTAAACTTGTTACAATTGCAATTGAGTCTGAAGACGTACTCTTTTGCAGTAGTGGGACCTGCGGAAGATAGGAGATTGTCTGCTGTCATTGCAGTTGAAGAAAGTAAGCTCGGATCTAGCTGCTCACAGCTGCGGTACATGTTGCACAAGGTCCTGAAAGTCGATTCTTCGGTTATTAGTTTGGTCATTGATCCAATGGGCAGGGACAACAGACTGAAGAGAAAATCGACCACATCTTTTCTGACTTCAGCGAACAATACTTTCTGGGTGTCTTTGTCGATCAGAAGCTTCAGCACAAGCTTGCGGTCACTGGTGGAAGCCATTGTTGGATAGACTGATGCAAGCGGAAATTGTCAAATCAATTTCAATTTGAGGGCTATTTATAGACAATACTGGTGTGTGGTTAGGATAAACAACAGTGCTTGGTCAAGACCTAATAATGAAGAAATTGGCGGTCAGAATTCTTTTTGTTTTTTCAGATACCTTGGTACAGATTTTAAAATATATTACCGTTTCCGTTTCTTTTTTCATATTGGAACTTTAAATAGCACTTAATTAGAAATGCAGCCTTTCGACTGCTATTACCTCGTGAAATACACAAACACATTGTCCTGCATGTGATCTTAAAAATGGATCCAGTTGACCAGATGAGAATGCTTCGAAGGCGATGCATCATTCACAAGTCTCGAGGGAATAATAAAAAGGAATGTCATACTTAGCCGTTTTCTTTTAGGAATAATTAAAAGTAGCAGGTCAGTATTTTATCATTTATTGAGGAATTTCAATTATAATGCTTTTGATTGAAATTCGTTATGCATATTATTCACTTGTATTCTAATCTTTTAAAAAGAAAAAAAAATGTTTAAGTTTTCAAACTTAATATTGTATCTTATTTATGCGCAAATAAAATAAAATATTTTGACCTATATATAATTCGTCCGGCTTGGCTAAATAATGACACGACATATATAACCTGAGCTACCAAACATGGGTAATTGAAAGTTTAATTAGTCATGAAGGCAAATGAATGAGAAGAAAGGGAGTAGCCGAGTAGGGAGTAGGGACTGTCGTCTCCGCGGCTCCGCCACAGTTCGCCACTGTGCCCGCCTGTACCAGCCGCTGCCGCCTGTACCAGTTCAGTTCGCCACTTTGAATCTTTGATTGAATAGGTTTGAACTTTGATAGTTTGATTGAATAGGTTTGAAGTTTGAACTTCGGTAAATTGATTGAATAGGTTTGAACTTTGATAGATTGATTGAAAGCAGTGATGAAGATAGATAGATTGATTGAATAGATTGTTTCATAAATTTTGTTCTTATGTTGCTATTTTTAAAATTGTTTTTGCTGGAATGCCATTTTGTTAAATTTTGTTCGAATACTACTAACTCAAAATTGTTTTTGCTGGAATGCTATTTTTGCAAATTTATTACGATACTACTATTTTGCTAATTTGTTTTCAGATAAGTAATTCATAATTCGATAATTTGAATAATGGCCCGTTTAGTGAGACAATTTGATCCAATTCAACCCATAAAAAGCCCAATAAATTACACCAAGTTTTAAAATTGCGGTAATTCATAAATAACATTTCTCAGCCCAAATTAACCTCATATTCTCTCTTGGGCCCGAAGCTAAATACTCTATGAATTATTTTATAAGTAGAACTAGGGTGTTCTTAAGTTCACCAAGTTCTTTTGTGAACTCAACTCTAAAACCTATTGAATTGGTTTCAAACGACAAATTCAAACCGTTAAATTCTTCTACCTTACGAGTGATGCATCTACATGCAAAAATTTTAAACTTTCGAATTAATTTAGTATAAAATCAAGTGGTCAAAAGACGTCCGAAAAATGAATGCATTAAAATTAATTTATAAACCTTCTAATTTTGACCACTTGATTTTATACTAAATTAATTCGAAAGTTTAAAATTTTTGCATGTAGATGCATCACTCGTAAGGTAGAAGAATTTAACGGTTTGAATTTGTCGTTTGAAACCAATTCAATAGATTTTAGAGTTGAGTTCACAAAAGAACTTGGTGAACTTAAGAACACCCTAGTTCTACTTATAAAATAATTCATAGAGTATTTAGCTTTGGGCCCAAGAGAGAATATGAGGTTAATTTGGGCTGAGAGATGTTATTTATGAATTACCGCAATTTTAAAACTTGGTGTAATTTATTGGGCTTTTTATGGGTTGAATTGGATCAAATTGTCTCACTAAACGGGCCATTATTCAAATTATCGAATTATGAATTACTTATCTGAAAACAAATTAGCAAAATAGTAGTATCGTAATAAATTTGCAAAAATAGCATTCCAGCAAAAACATTTTGAAATAGTAGTATTCTAACAAAATTTAACAAAATGGCATTCCAACAAAAACAATTTTAAAAATAGCAACATAAGAACAAAATTTATGAATTAGCATTCAAGAAAAAAAAAAGGAAAACAGTATTCGAGCAAAACAAATTAGGAAAGTAGTAGTTTTCGAAACAATTCATGGAAATAACAATACATCAAAAACAATTTCGAAATTAGTAGTATCCGAAAATAATTTAGGAAAATTGCATTCGGACAAAATAAATTTGGAAAATAGTAATACCATAACAAATTTAAGAAAATAGCATCTTCGCAATAACAAATTTGAAAATAGTAACATAAGCACAAAATTTACAAAAATAGTAGTCTCCAGTCAATAATTATGGAAAAAGAATTCTAGCTAAAAAATTAGGAAAATATTAGTATCAAGAAAATTTAACGGAAATAGTAGGGCAGCAGAAACAATTTCGACAACAGTAGTATCTGAAATTTTTTTAGGAAAATGGAATTCAAGCAACACAAATTAGGAAAATAATAGCACCGTAACAAAATATAAGAAATTAGCATCCCAGCAAAAATAATTTTGAAAATAGTAGTATCTTAATAAAATTTACAGATATCGAAATGAAACAAATATAATTAGTAAAATATCGAATTGAAACAAATATAATTAGTGAAATAGTAACTTCCGATCAAAATTTAGGAAAATAGTATTCCATCTAACAAAATTATGAAAACAGTAGTATACGAATAAAATTTAGGAAAATAGCAATTCATCAAACAAAATTAGGAAAGCAGTAGTAACCAATTTTTTTAGGAAAAATATCAAACCAGCAAAGAAAATTAAGAAACAGTTGTGTACCAACAAAATTTATGAAAATAGCATTTCGTCTAACAAAATAAATAATATTCTTCTCTCTGACCTCTTTTAGAAAAAGACACGCAGACAAGTGCTTACACACACCGACATGAAAATGTGATAAATACTAAATAGAATTATTTTAACACTGAGTCTAGATTTTATGATTAGAGCATAAACACTAGAGAAGCAAAATGAAAATGTAACTAATTACTGTCCTGATTCCACTACACAATACATTTGCAACAAATACCAGTTTCTTTTTTGCTTGCCCGTGTTATTTTGGTTCGTGATCAATCAATAATATTCCAAAAGATTAAATGTTTCTGCGAATTTCTTCTCCAATTTTTGTTATATACTAATACAACCATGCGTTTCTAAAAGAACAAACGAAATTGTTGTAATTACAATCCCTATATATGATCAGATGTGTACCAAATACTTGAGAAATAGTTGATAAATGTTATGGTTACTTTTATGTACTTGATATTTTTTTAACAATTAGTCTTAAAACAGCTAGTTTGACATTAAGCTCAATAATTTTTGCTGTTGTTCAGGTTTGGATAGAAGCTGGGTTTGGCCAAGTCGACAGCCTAGCTAGCCTCTCAACAAGCCGGCAACAGATAGAAAGGCCGATGCACGATCATCCCTAGGATATGTCACATGTATGTACAGAGTTTCAGTAATGTATAATCGTAGGAGATGTCTTGCTATCAGTTGACAGTTGATAATTTCTTAACTGAATTACATCTTTTAATTTTTCACATGCTTGGTTCTACACACGCTTTACATTACTGTTATACCACTTATTCTTGATATGTGTTTAAGAATTCTCTGTTTTTATGTCGAAGATACACTGATAATTCAAGTTGTCACATGTTTCTTGAGATTATTAATTTGAGGTAGTAATTCGCAAATTCAATTTGCATTAGCTAACTCACATGGACTATAAAGCGGAACTATTGACAGCACTTTAATTATGTATTTTGGATTCTGCTCTTGCAAATTCATATAATCCTAGTAAATCTGAATAAGGATATTGTGTCAATTCTAAAATAGAAGAACTACTGTTTTTTGTTAAAAATAAAATGAAATAAAACATGCATTCCAACTCTCTACAGATTTTGATTACGAAAGGATCGCAATTTAATACTGCGATAGCAGGAGAAATGGCGTCTCTCCCAACACGTCTAGCTCTCAAGCAGGAGGCTCTGGAGGCAATACGCAAGCGCAACCCATTGAAGACCGACGAAACAAGACCACTCTACTCACAGGTCGTGGCTGGCTGGAAGCCAGCTTCTACTCCCGCAGACCATTTAAGCCAAGCACCAACCCACCCACCAACATTCAATGAAACCTATGCCAAAGGAGGGGCAGAGAACATTGATGATGGTTGGATAAAGGTAACTAGACACAAAGCACGCCATGCCCAGACGGAAAGGCGTATCCCACCAAAGCTTAACAAGCAAACTGAGTTATTAAAAGCTCAAGGGAGATGCTTTAGATGTCTCGAACGGGGACACAAGAAGTTTCAGTGCCGAAACAGTATTAGATGTATTAAGTGCCATGGTCTTGGCCATACATCAAAACGATGTGCACTTCAGAGGACACCGCCTATATATCCAGCCTCCCACCCGGCAAACCCTAAAGCAGCACCTCCACTGAAACCCACCCCTCTTCACACCGACCACGAGCAACCCCCCTCCCATACCCATCAACCTGCTGACTCCACGGCTGCCGACATGGACCTCGACAACTGGGAAACGCTACCCATGCTGAGCCCGAACACCCTCCCAGCTCGGGGACCACCACTCAAAGTTTTCTTCCCACCCAATGACAACATGCGATCGGCAAACCTTCTGCTAGACAGATCCGCGGTGGTCATGCTCGGGCCAGGTGCAGACATTGTTGGCCAACTGCCACGCCGCATAGCCACAGCCATAGCAGTGACTTTCGGCTGTCACCCTGACGTCTTCAAGATCTCCACCCTAGAACCGGCAGCCGGCGATCTTTTGGTGGAATTCCCCTCCAAAGTGCTCCGCAATATGGCGGTTAGTGTGGGGGTGTTTATGATCGCTCGAGGCATAGAAGTCCAGCTACGACCATGGACACCAAACATGCACATGGTACGTGACCCGACAACGCACCGAGCGAGGATCCGCCTTCGTAACTTCCCAATGCAATACTGGAATTTCCATGACGTCAATCACTTGATTTCCGACTTCGGGTACACCATATGTATGACGCCGGCAATTTCCAACGGCAACTTTGACACCCTCCGTGTCCTAGTGGCCTGCTACGATCCGACCACAATTCCGCCATCGGTAGAATTGCACAAGGATCCTGGCGCCAAGGTGGTGCATATAGACCTTGAAGGTTGGCTGCACAATTCATCTCCAGCGCTACAAACACTCTCTGATGATGACGAAGGGGACCACACCAGTTCCAACCTCGGCCCACACAGACATCACCACCACAACCGACAGCAGAACAGAGCTCCGGCCACCCCCTATGGCCGACACAATGAAGCACACGCAAGACACACACGACCAACTGGAGGGTCCGGTTCGACCGCCTTCGACCTAACTGGAGGGGTGCAATCTCCAACCACAATGGACCCACTGCCACAGTCATCCGAAATTCTTCCCTTGCTGCCACGTGCCCCAAACACATGCAACGATGGCTCGATAACCATGCATGAACCGATCACATGGAAGATCTCACACCAGACCTGGGACAGAGTGCATCTCCACGCCACTACGGACAAGGGAGATACAATAAATGCAGAACTTTCGGTCGTCTCCATGCGTTTCCTATGTAACCTGAGCTCATTCATTGTAGCATGGGAAAGGGACCGGTCTCAAAAGGAGCAGCAAAATAGAACCTGCACCATACCACTTCTAGCCTCCAACCAGGAGACCAATGCCACGTGTCAACCATCTGGAAGCATTACCCTCTCTCCAACCCCCCTACTCTGTCAAAATAATAAGGACAACGACCGAGCGGCCCAAGTTAATGATCCACAAGGCCTGTATCTACAGGGCCTGCAAGAAAGGGCTGCAACTACTGTACGGGCCTTAGAGATTAACCCAACCGAACAGCAACAAGTTAGTGACTCCACCATTGCGGGCTACTTCAGTCACATGCGCATCTCCACAGCAATACCTGGCCCAAACCCTGTAATACTTAATGAAGTTGGCCAGCCCAATTCAGACTCCTCTCACGAAGATGCACCCCCGGGTTTTGAGGGCCCCCCACGCTACAAAAAGAATAAGACACGTCGAAGCCCACATTTGCAAACAAGGATAACGGGCCGATACCTATCTGCCGTCAACAAGGCCAGGGCTACTAAAGGCTTCCTGGATGTCTCCGAGATGATGCAAAAACCAAAACGAAGAGCTAAATTAATGCCTAGACAGACAGCTACATCGGAGTATCTCCGGACATTCAACCCCCTCACAGCGGCACACGCAGAGGCGCTTCTTGCTACCGCGGGAGTCGAGCTTACTTCCGAACTCAGGGACAAGATTAAATCAGAGGTGACGGGTACCACAGGGGTACCCCAGGTCCCGGCCGAAAACTAACTTCAATGCAGAGACGGGCTGCCAGTGACGGATACTTTAGTTTCTTTATGTCAATGTTCTTTTTCATTTCTAGTATCAATCGGCCTTGCTGAAGTAGGTTTTTATCTTTTTTGGGAAAGTGGCTTGGGAATTTACGGTTAGCAGCAGGGTGGTGCTTGAATTGTGTTTTATTTCGAGTGGTGTCATAGTATCCGGCAGCCCTGTTAAGGGACTTTATGCAATCAGAGGAATTTTTAGTTTACCATGAATCTTAAAACAAAACTCAAACTCATGTCCTGGAACGTTCGTGGATTAAACATGCGACCCAAACGCTTAGCAGTGCGACAAGGAATTTTCAATGAGAAGCCGGATATTGTAACGCTACAGGAAACAAAGCTCGACGCAATCGACTTAACAACGATCAGAGAAATATGTGGCCGCCGCCTTGAAACATTTGCAATGCTGCCGGCCAATGGTACGAGGGGGGGAATTCTCATTGCTTGGAACCAGCGCATTTTTACCCAACTTTCGGTCCAGCTGAACCAGTTCTCACTATCGGTTAATCTCCGCCACAGTCTGGATGGAACTACCTGCACTATAACTGCGGTTTATGGCCCCACCACACGGCAAGGTCGCGTTGCTTTCTTCCGCGAGCTCAGAATGGCAAAGCCTCCGTCACAGGTGCCGTGGGTAATCGCCGGCGACTTTAATGTCACTGCGGACCCGGACGAGCGCAATAATAATGAAAACTCATGGAGATCAACATTGACCTTTGCTAATTTAATTTCTGAATTGGAGTTGCTGAATTTAGCATTGGTAGGCAAGAAGTATACATGGAGTAGCGACAGACCGAGGCCACACCTAGCGCGCCTCGACCGCTTCCTCATCTCAGAACGCTGGAATCAAGTCTTTCCAAACTCGATACAGAAAGCGGCTCCCAACTCTAGCTCCGATCACTGTCCCATTACCCTGACGGCAATGACAAATTTTGCCAGATCACGGATCTTCCGATTCGAAAACATTCTGCTTCGCCTCGACAGTTTTCGAACGATGGTGCGTGCGCGGTGGGCCTCATCCCCTGCAGCAACCACGCCTGTCCAACTCCATACCAAACTAACCGGCTTGCAGAAGCTCATCCGCCACTGGACTCAGACACGGGTCAGTACCATCAGGGCTCAAATATGTACCTGTAGGGATTTTTTCAGCTGGATTGATAGAGTTAAGGAAATTCGCCCAATCACGGGTCTGGAGAAATTGACGACTGCTGCTCTAAAGCAGAGACACACGACTTTGGCTGTCTTCGAGGAAGACATATGGCGGCAGAGGGCCCGTACAAAGTGGGAATTGCAAGGGGATAGAGGGACTCAATTCTTCCACGCGATTGCATCAGGAGCAAAGCGAAACAACACGATAACTCAGGTGCAGCACAACTCACTTCCTTTTTCTGACCAACACACTAAAGCATCGGTATTTCGTGAGTTTTTCATAAATTTAATGGGAACCGAGCCATCACAGACCCCGCCAATAAATTGGCACTCTCTCTACCCAACTCAGATTAATCTATGCCACTTAACCAATCCAATCACACCTCAGGAGATAACCACGACAATTGGCCAATGGCCGAATAATAAAAGCCCGGGCCCCGACGGCTTTCCGGTGAATTTTATAAACAATTTCAGGAAATTTTGCTGCCGGACCTGCTGTCGGTTTATACCCATGTCATGCACAACAACTCCGATCTCACCCCCCTCAACACTTCTTACATCATTCTAATACCCAAAAAGACCGACCCACAGCTGCCAGGGGACTACAGGCCGATTAGCCTATTGCATGGGGTCCAAAAATTATACTCCAAAATTTTGGCAAATCGCCTCCAGCCGTTCCTGTCACAGCTCATTAGTGACGCACAGACCGGGTTTCAACAGAACCGAAGAATCACAGAATCCTATCTTTATGCCCAACATGTCTTGCAAATGGCCAAGAAGGACGGATTACCATTGGGAATGTTGAAGTTGGATATCAGGAAAGCCTTCGACACAGTGAGTTGGAATTTTGTATTACAAGTCATGCACAACTTGGGATTTCCAGAAAAATGGGTTGCATGGATAGACAATTCAGTCCTCCGAGGGACTTCGCAGGTGCTCATCAATGGGTTATTGGGTAGAAATATCACTCTCAAGCGGGGAGTGCGTCAAGGTGACCCGATATCACCATCTCTCTTTATCATAGCAATGGACTTCCTGGCATGATATTTAGAAAAATTGGTAAGCACGGGAGCAATTAAATTGCCGTACGTTCACATGCGGCCGTGTCTACTGTACGCCGACGATGCATTGCTCTTTCTCAAACCTGACTTGGCTCAGGTGCGGGCAATCAAGATTGCCCTACTTGCATTCCAGGAGGTCTCGGGTTTGGCAATAAATTTGCAAAAATCGGAGTTCATAGTGACGAATGGAGACCAACACCAAACACAGCATCTACTTTCGGTCTTTGGCTGCAAGCAAGCGTCTTTGCCCTTCATCTACTTGGGCATTCCATTGTCCGATACACGGCTGCCCAAAACAGCATATCTCCCACTGATTCACAAATTGCGCCAAAGAATGACGGGATGGGCAGCAAGATGCCTGTCCATGGCGGGTCGACTGGTCTTGTTAAACTCGGTTCTTTCATCAGTGCCAATCTTTACAATGTCGGTCCTCAGAATCCCCCAATGGGTTATTGCTGAAATTGACAAAATCCGCCGCCGATTCCTGTGGCATGGTGCATCCGAACACAAGAAAGGCTACAATTTGGTCAAATGGACATCCGTCTGTCAACCAAAAGAAATCGGAGGTCTCGGCATATTAGATTTACAACCCTTTAACTCTGCCCTACTGCTCAAATGGCATTGGGAATGGCTCGCACCACAGGCCGCACTATGGAAGCCGCTGCTGCAACATACGGTGCCCACACAGGGAGGATTACCAACAGCTGCAGTTTTCAGAGCAATTCCACCCGAAATCGCCCAATTCTTCCATCTCTCACTCACTTGGACGCCGGGGGATGGTCATACAATCAGGCTATGGGACTATGATTGGGGGGCGGGAATACTCAGGACAGAACTCCCAAACCTATACTCACACGCTCTATTCAGTGATACACTGATATATGAAGCGATTACGGTACCGGACATTACGTCACTCTTCAGACCGAGCTTGTCAATCGCAGCGCAAGAAGAACTACCCCTGCTGCTGTCTGTCTTGTCGCGACTAAATCTCACACAACACACTGCAGACACCGTGGCCTGGAAGTGGACGACCTCTGCAACATTCACAGTAAAGACCGCCTACAAAATGCTCAAGACGCCCGCTAGAATCACATCAAGAGCGGCCGGAATCTGGCAAGTCGCGGCCCCACCGCGGTTTAAGGTTTTTGGTTGGCTTGTTATCCAAAATAAAATTCTCACTCACGATAACCTCCAACGAAGAGGATGGATGCTTGTTAGTCGTTGCCTTATGTGTCAGGCAGCTCTCGAATCAGCGAAACACCTCTTCGAGGATTGCTCCTTCACAAGACAATTGTATGCAAAACTCATTGGCGGAACACTGGCGCATGGCTGGCCAGACAAACCAACCATGGAGATAACAAATAGGAACAAGGAAGAACGACTGCATAGGGGGCAAAAATCCATTTTGCTGATAATGAGCTTTGTCATTTGGAGGGAGCGATGTGCGCGAACATTCTCGGAAAAACGCAAATCGATAGATCAACTGCTCGAAGAAATAGTGGGTTACATAAAGTTATACCCTGACAAGGCATAGAAAGCACGACGACCGACCATTGCTGGACATCCGGCATAAAGGACGGCCGAACAAAGAACAAGGGAGCTAGGACCGGTACCCTATATATACTGGTACAGACGGGCACAAGCCAGGGATCACTTCGCAAAATTTTCATTTAGCTCCTCAAAATTTCCAACTCGTTATTTTCCAGGGCTCAGTAGCTTGAGCCATTTTACTCTGTATTACTTTTCGATCTTTCTTTTCATTACAAATCTTTTGTAATTGTTACCGTTTTAATGAAATCAAATATGAGCCTGACTCATATTTTTCATAAAAAAAAAATACTGCGATAGCAAGATAGCGGTTTAATAATGGAGAATACAAAACCGGGTATCAAGCATCATTCTTATTTAGCAAATTTTATAATTATTTTTTCCTTGGTATCATTCTTATTCAGCAAAGTCTTTTTTGAGATTCTTAGTAGCAGCTCCAAGCGGTACAGAAAACAAAAACAAAATAAAAAAAATAAAAGGAACTCTCATCCCCCAGTACCATGTACCGGTCTCCTCCAATATAGCGCAAGAAATGCTATTTCTCCCCAAAAAAGAGTCCTCCTGTATCTAACATAACCCGATTCTGTAGAGTCCGAATCTGCTGCGATTCTGAGAGGGATCGCAGGATCCTGAAATTCCGAGATCAACGGTTCAAACTTTTCCGTGCACGGATCTCGAAAACGTTCTCGAAAAAGTAAATTTTCATGCACGCATCTCGAGAAAGACCAACAGTTGAGATTGGATCGTAGGGTCTTGTGATTCCCCGAGAATCACAGCAGATTTATTTTCGATTCTGTGAACTTCAGCCTTCTCCATATCTTGGTCTCATTTGTATCGCTTGATTAGATTGATTTCTACAAAACCTAATCCACAAACCCCCCTCCTCCTTAATCATTTTCCCAGTATTTCTACCGGTAGCATTGAACCTCGGAAAATCTTCTTGTTTCTTTGCCTCCACACAAACCACATCGTGCAAAGGAACCACGTAGCCCATTCCTTCCTTGCGCAAAGTCAATTGTTTGAACTCAACCAATCAGCATTAATTGGGAATATAAATTCGTTGGGAATATAAATTAAATGGGCTCTTTTAATATCAATACTGACGAGCTATTATCGTCAACAAAGTTTGCGCAAGTACTTAACATGATTCATTTATTAATTCACTTGAAACTGTGACACTTTTACAAATATATTGCGCAAAGTTTCTGACTGGTTGACTTCAAACAATTGACTTTGCGTAATAAGAAGATTGGTTGTGTTCGTTGGGAATATAAATTAAATGGGCTCAATATGGGCCGCATTAATTTACTCGTTGGTCCTTTACAGTGAACAATATTATTTAAGTCTTTCTTGATGTAAGTTTATCGACTTCTCCATACTATATTACTATATACATGGAATTGTTAATTAATTTTATTCATGTATATTCTGCCATTTTTTTTGCCCCCTAATGGGTAACTTATTAGCGGATCAGTTATTGATTATTCTTATATTTAAAGCAACAAATGTAGGCATTTCATTTCGTACAAATGCCTCAACAAATTGGTTGATGATATTTTTTAAATCTCGCGTTGTTTCAGTCTAGCCTTATGTGATCTCATACATATATATATATATATATATATATATATATATATATATATATATATGGAATCTGGCTAATATGCTACGCGTATATAAGGGCCCCTCCTTGCTACGGCTCACTTTTTGAGTTTTCAAAATCCTAACGGTCGATCCGAACCGTTCAACATGATCTCCATATGAATATGTACTTGCAAACCAAATTTTACATTTTTTAGAATTTTTTACTATTTATTAAGCCACTTTGAAAATCGCTGATCCAATGGTCCAGAAAAGTTTACTGTTGTGTACAAATTAGTGTTTTTTCAAAGTGGCTTAATAAATAGTAAATAAATTCTAAAAAATTTAAATTTTGATTTGCAAGTACATAATCATATGGAGATCATGTTGAACGGTTCGGATCGACCATTAGGATTTTAAAAACTCAAAAAGTGAGCCGTAGCACGGAGGGCCCTTATATACGCGTAGCACCGTAGCACTGTCCTATATATATGTATATATACATATGTATGATCGACCAAAGTGATAGAAAATGCTGCAAATTCATATCAGTCAAGTTTGTTCTTTTTTAATTTATCCATAGTTGCTATGAATAAAAATAACTATTAATGCTTGAACTTGTGCGTAATAACAACGAGCAACTCGAAATAATTAATATGGAATAGAAATATCTCATTTCCATTCTCCAACATTTTGTATATTGTATGTAGGTTGTTGTTAACAATTAATTACTACAAGACAAAATATCAATCCTTAACAATATGAAATAATAATTCTTATTTTTTAAATCCATTAATTGAATGTTGCTTAAATATTAATTAAATGAAAGACTTCAACTGAAAGTATTAGTAATGATGGAAAGAACTATTAATTATCTAAACAATTACTATCAACGCATTTGAATGTTTGGAGCGGTCAATGCAATTGTGGTATATCCATTAAATCATTCAAATTTTTTTTTACAATTTTCTTCTTACAAGAATAAATAATTCAATTTTTCCATTCAAAATTAAATTAGAAGACTTTCTTATATCCCCATTTATTGACTTAATATGAAGTATTGGATTTTATTCAACATTTACATTTTATTAAAAGCTATATAAAAAAAAAATCAAAATTACCCTTCATTAGACATCTCTAATATTTCTAACCCTTTTCATGTCTAAACCTACCAATCCTATATTAAGACAGATGATACATAATGAGATACGATCCAGCTTAACTTTATTGATAATGTCCATCATGTGTTGGTTGTACCGGTATTGGTATATATTGAGTACCGGTAACGATTAAGGGTGCGTTTGAATGACTCAATAATAGAGCTAACTTTAAGTTAGCTTCACTATTCTCAAATCTTGATGATCCAAACACAAATTAGCAAATTAGATTAGCTCAAGAATAGCTCTATTCTACTTACCCATAGAAATAGTGAGTTAGCAAGAATAGAGCTAGTGGAGTTAGTGATATTAATAAAATATTTGATTCCTCTCGATTAGAGTTAGTTTAAATATTAAATTAGTATTAAATAAATATTTTATTAGTATTAAATAAAATATTTTATTAGTATTAAATAAAATATTTTATTAGTATTAAATAAATATAATATTCGATTAGATTAGTATTAATTATTATTTTATTCATTCCTTCCATCGCTATTCCAATTATATAATCCAAACGATATTTTTACTAATCCGAATAGTTCAAAGTTAGCGCTATTCTCAAACCACTCGGGTTAGCACTATTCTTAACCACTAACCCAAAAATTGCAATGCTTGCACTATCCTTGCACAATCCAAGCGTACCCTAAGTTGTTTTTTTTTTATTTGAGATAAAAAATGGAGATTTAGTCTTTCAAATATTTATTTTAAATATTATATAGAATTTTTCATTTGAATTTCGAACTTACGATCTTTCACGCGAAAGAAATTGTTTTTTGTTACTAGGCTAAAGACAATTCTTGATAACGAGTATGTTTTATTGAGCATGTGAGGTACATATATTGTAGAACTTTTAAGCTAACGGGTCAGTTTGTGCAATTTAAGTATCTATATACGTATAATTAATTGAACCATTATAGCTCTATTGCATCAAAAGTGTCTTTTAAATTAAATCTTGTGGAACTCTAAATTTTATAAATTATGACAATTAAAAAATATATTAAAAGCAACACAAGGGTGTAGGCCTGATCAAAACTAGTGCATACAACTTTCTTGTTGAAAAGCACGTGACACACATATGAAAAAATGTACTTTGCATGATTAATGCATGCTTAAGTTGTGAGTTCAACATTTAGATATATATAAAGTGCAAGAGCTATAACAAAAAATTTTGTTAAGAATTTTTATAGTTAAATAATTTTAAATATAATTAATAAGTATAACACACAATATATAAATTAGCAAAACAATCACTACTATTACTTGATGATAGGATATTAGAGGATAATCAATACAAATAATTACAAGAGTAACTAGTTCTTGAAATTAATTATATAATACAACAAATCAAAACCAATGACACTTACGCACTTTATGTGTTAGCCATGTCATTTGCTTTTGAATTTGCAATACCAGTTCCACATTGGACAAAATCATCCTCCAGTTCTTAATTAGCTCTTCATAGAGCCATTTGGAAAATCTGGCACAGAAATTCAAACATAGATAGGGCAACTCATTGTGACTAAAAAGGAACATGACATGCACATATTCACTTTTTATTTTTTTAACCTTGATTAATAATCAATGATTATCATATGTTGTCGTTGCTTGATTAATATATAATCCCTTGTGTCTTAAGCAATTGTTAGCTTATTTTTAATAATTGTTATACAACAGAATTGTTCCGTATAAATCTTTCTAATGAAATTAATTAGCTGCAGTAGTGAATTAAATATTGAAGAGGCCATGCATGCATGCTTCAGATTTTAGTGTATATGGATGATTTGTTTAATGGACAGTGTGTTTGAAAGGACATAATAATAGAGGTCTCTTTTTTTGTCACAAAATCCGATGTAAAGAACTCTTGCTTCTTAAATCAGCTATTAATTAGTAATAAAATATCCTCCCGGTAAAATTAATCTACTAATTTTATTCCAAATTGGATGGCTTAAAAATGTGAAGGAATCATTTCTCATTTTAGAATGAAAAAAATCTTTTATAGGTCCGGAGTCCTCCAAAAAATGAATTGCAGACAAAATAAATTTTTGAATAGGCCGATTCTTAATTAGTATCTTTATATATAAAATTATCACATAGATTCTTAGTATGATATATTATCTAATTATATAGCTTGTGTCCAAATTTACTTAAAACCTTAATCAATGTGATAATTCACGTCCCGCCCGAGATGAGAAGAGAAAAATTAGATAAGAACCATGCTGATGGGCTGGTGGGTAGTTCATAAAATTTGCTACAACTTTATTACCATTCTCGTATTACATTACTTTTTACTCCACTGTTGAATTTTAGTTGTAATAAGTAATTTCAATAGGGGAAATATTGAAAAGTTACAGTTGGGAATCAGTAAAGGCGCGAAGATGGTGTGAGTAGAGTGGGAAAAATGGTACGGCGGAGCCGGCTCCGTTACGGAACGGTACGGGTACGGAACGGCACGGCACGCGTGTCAGTTACGTGCTGTGACTCACGTGTCCCGTACCGTGACCATTCGCGTGCCGTGCTCATCTTTTGAAACTTTGGCACGGCACGGCACGTGAAAAATTTAGTCACGGCACGTAGTCACGCGAGTCCGTGTAATTAGGACCATTAAATATTAATTTAATGGTGAATCTTGAATAAACTAACCTAAATTATGATAAATGGTCACGTGAGTCACGCGAGTCACGTATGGTCACGGCACGTTTAGGCACGGCGTGACTTATGTAGCGTGACCATTTGCGTGCCGTGACCACCCCTTGACATTTTGGTTACGGTACGGCACGGCACGTGAAAAATTAACTTGATCACGGCACGGTACGGCACGAGACCAAAGTCACGACGTGTTAGTTACGGCACGGCACGGCACGGCACGTTTTTTCCACTCTTGGTGTGAGACACTGAGACTTCATTCAATGTGTTAGTTTCTGTAAGCAGAGGAGTTGGCCCTTTTTTATTGTCTTTTCCAGATAGACCTGGTCTATGTACTATTCCTGGAAATCACGCGCCTGCGCTCCTCGCTGGGAATTCAGATCCAGTGCATTAACCCAATTTTTGAGTTTTGATACAAACCGTCCAAGGTGCTCTAACACGAATCTTAAAGAACCTGGACCCCACAAATAATACTGGCCCCTGCGCTACCACCGAATAGGCACCGTACACGTCTAAACTAAAAAATTGGATTACTTTAGGGGATCCGGACTCCCTGGCTGGCTGGGTCTTTTGTTGTTTACTGTAACAAAATAATCCATTGTCTACAACACATCTGTGTGGTAATGTCTAAAACGGGTTCTCCGGATGGTCTCTTTGTAGTACACAGGCTGGCATCTAAACAATTGCAACAGAGAAGCCGATTATCTTTGAAAGCTTTGAAACAGTTGCAACTGGAGACGTACATTTATCACTTTAAGTGAGTTATAGACTTACTAGTCTTTTGAATTCGTATCCTCTGCATTAGCTCAAAAAAGAATCTTTTGAGTTAATGTATTTGTATCGTCAAATTTACTTTAAGATTCGTGCGGATTATATTTATATTAATATTAAAGGATCTCATGTATTATAGATTGTGACTGAATTGGCTCCACTTAAAATAGACAGCTGAAATTCGTTAACTCAAAAGATGCTCTTTTGAATTAATGCAGACGATGCGGACTCCTAGTCTTTTGGCCAACCTACTGAGATACTGACAACGTGATTAGGTAAATACTCTTCTTTTATCAAGATATAAATAAATATAAAAATGATTCATATCTATTAATCTATTATTTTTTTTTTTTGGTCTCGTACATGACCCGTAGGTCTTACATCACACTTTCCATTACAAAAGGCAGGAGGTCATCCACCAATCCAGCCCTATCCCATCCTTTAATTCTACCTATATTAGCTAAGTAGTGAGGGACTTGCATTACTTGTTCCTCTCTTCTGCAGTGGACCACTTTAAATCTTATGTTTGGCCCCGTTTAATTGAATACGCCAAGCAGCCCATATCTCTTGGAAAGACCGCCAGTCATGGATTGTCGGTTGCCTGTGTGACAAGGAGTCCACAACCTCCAAAGAGTCTGAGAATACCGTACCCTGAGTACAACCATAAGCTTGGAGTAGTTCATACCCCTGGAGTACAGCAGCGGCCTCCGTATGTGACGCGCCTAAGCCCGCAAATGATTTAGAGACCCATGCGACTACTTCCCCATTGAGGCATAATTGCGCCCCAATTCCAGCGCGACTGTCAGGTGACCAGGAACCATCAACGTAGCAAATGGCAGATGAGTGTGAGGTGGTAGCAGAAGCGGTGGACAGTGGTGGGGAGAGGGGAGGTGTGGTGGAAGGAGAGGTGGGACATTGTTGCATTGTTTGATGGTAGTACCTGGTACAGATCTGCAAGTCCGGCTGCTTGCCACCGAATACCACATCGTTGCGCATTCGCCAAATGGCCCAGGCCATGCATACAAAACACATCAGGTCAGGTGCAGTGAGAGTACCAGTAATCATTTCCCAAATCTCGAGAAAGGTGCCTTGGAGGCTATCGGTCCTGAGGCACAGAGGGGATTGGAACCATGCAGCTCGGGGGAGATCACAGTGAAATAGGGCATGATGTGCAGTTTCTGGGTGTTGTTTACACAGAGGGCATGTGGCTGACACCGAAGCAATCCTTGCTCCAATGACACCGTTAACGGGCAATGCGTTTAGGCAGCACCTCCATATAAAGAGTTTTAATTTTGAAGCCCACCCCTCTGCCTTCCATATTTTCATCCAGAAGGCCTTGTCTCGTACCGAACCTATGTCTCGTTTAATCATCTGATACGCCTTTTTAATTGAAAATTTCCCATCCTTGGCAAAGGTAAAGAAAAGGGTATCTGGTGCCCCATTTGCTACCAACTGAACCGGTACGGATAGCGATATGTGCAGAGCTAGTTGGAAGCCAAATGTAGCCTGCAGTCTCTGGAAATCCCAGGTGCCAGTTTGGGTACAAATAAGGGACCCCACATACATACTCCTTTGAGCCTCGGTCGTTGGGATGATGTTTTCCCACCTCGGAAACCAAGGTTGGCAGTAGACCGGAATGTCAGACCCAGTTCCAATCCGCCAACATACGTGCTGCTGCATTAAAGGTTTGAGAGCAACAATGTTTCTCCAAAGAGTTGTGCATCGATAGGTTCTCTTGGATGGCCAGAAACCGGCACGGGGGAAGTATTTTGCCCGAAGGTTTTGTGCCCAGGGGGCACTACTACCAGAGGCGATTTTCCATGCCAGTTTGATAACTTCTTAATAACAAAAAATTTAAAACTTGCCTATCAAAATAAAACATAATTTATATTATTTCCTTCACATAAAAGATGTCGTCTTTTAATTTTATTTTTATATAAATCAATAAGTTGAAAATTTAATATTCATAAATTATCTATATCAATGTATTTTAAAAGTTTTTATTAACAATAAATATAAAATAAAAATTTATATGAACATAGAAAAAATGACACAGATATTAAACGGTTTAATTTTGACGAGGTTTTAAATTTTTAAGTTATTGAAGTTTAAAAAATGAATGCATAATGGAGATGTCAAAACAGTGGCATTAATTTGAACCCTCGATAAATATTCTTAATTAATGATACTTACTTATATTTTTTTTTCTTTCTCAAGTATTAAGCAGCGAATTTTTTCAGTAAGGTGCAAAACTAGCATTGAGAGTTAAATTTTTGTTTGATTTCTCTATTTTTTTTTTAAATTTCATATCAATAGAGATTTTTACACTTAAAAATAGAGATTTTTAAATTGATTGATAAAATTATATTATAATCAATGTTAGAAAAATGTGACTAAACACTAGAAAACAAATAAAAAAACAAATCATGAAGATTCTAAATTGAACTTATTTTAATCAATTGATATATAGCAATGGAGACGGGCATGATATGATCTATTTACTCAAATTGGGATAATTTAATGTCTTTGGAACAATTGATCAATATCTATAAAAAAATATAAAACATAAGCAAGGGAATCGGAAATTTTTTATCGGTAGTAATTAATAGAAAAGTAGAGAGATAAACAGTAAGAGTACAGTAATATTTATATTGGTAGTAAGATCGGTAGGAATTTTACCGATCTAAACCAGTTTTTTTTTTCCTTTTATTTTTTTCTAGTAAATTTTTTTTACAAGAATAGATAAAGTACCTTAAAATTTAGATATATCAAAAACATTCTATCTATTTTTTTGAATTTTTTTCATATTTTACTAGAAATCAAAAGTAAAAATTCTCTCCATCTATACATCAGATTAAAAAAAGAGTTAAAATCGATAAAATTGCTACTAATTTTACTATCAATATAAACATTATTGTACTCTTATTGTTTATCTCTCTTCTTTTCTATTAATTACTGCCGATAAAAAATTTCCAAGGGAATCCCAAATTGATCATTTTTGTCAAGCAAACACAAATGGAATGATTGACATGACATGAACTAAAATATCTTTGTTGACATTTTGACGTGTCTTTAAAGGATGGATACTGCTCTTTGCATTAAAACACCAATGTAATTATATATTTGCATTGTATAACTGTAAGAAAAATTTACATGACAACGTAATGAATCACCAAGCTCCGTACTGTACTCGTGATTTAAAAATTGATTCGCTAATAAGTTGTCTATGAATAAATTTGGGGTAATAAAACGGAAGAAAATAGAATTAGTTTTTGATACATTGACGAATTAAAGACAATGTTTTTTAATAAATGTCTACAATTTTTTATCGGAATGGGTTCGGATTGAATTTTATTTGATCCATTTAATTATGTTTTATTGAGTTTAACTTGAAACGTATTGCTAATTAAGGTTTATTAACTAATTAAGACCTGCGCATCCGTACCGAATGTAATTTTTTAGTACCGTATTATTTTCTTTACTTTGGAGTAATATCCAAATATCTGATTTTATCTGCGAAATTTTGATTAATCAACCGCATACTAATTAATAGCTTGGCAATATCTTATCCGTCCGACAAGTGCATATCGTTATTTATAACACTAGCATGTATTGTTAATAGAATGCAACACAAAATATCTATTTGTTCTTATTTAGATTATATTGTGGTAGCACAACTACAATGATATAAACATTTTTAATGAGTAGTAGTAAAAATATCAAAAAAAGAAATGTTAGAAGAACACAAGGTGTAGACTTATTAATTTAATTTCACATAAAATGAAGAAGAAAATACTTGAGCAGAGAAAGAATACTAAATTAATGATATTTTGCATCCATTTATACTAAATTAATGATATTTTGCATCCATTTATGAAAATGACCAGTAACACATGTTTTACATACGTTGGATTAAGTAAAACTAGATCAAATATGGATATATATATTGAACTGAATGTCAAGTTAAATTTGGTGTTAAAGTTAAAAAAAAAAAGAAATTAGAGGTTGCCAATATGTCAGATTTCCCTATATCAAACGTATGCATTATGAAAATTATATTAATTTTAGTGACAACATTTAAAATAAAACTATTATATGGATCAAACAACAAATTAATTATTAATTCTAATTTTGTCTTCTTTCTCTCTCAACTGATCATATCATATCATATCGGAATTTAAAAATGGCAAAGGTACCAAACCTACAAGTGCTCCAATTTTCTTTAACATAGATGCTACCTTTGGCTCAAATATATAATAATTGATATAGAGATTTTTTTAATTTAATATAAATATAAAGTTTGAAATAGTTATTACTGACATTTTAATGATTTCAAAAATTAACTATTGGATCTCATTATTTTCATTGATTATCCTCTAATATCCTCTAATTAAGTAAATATTAGTGATTATTTCCTAGTATATATATGTTATACTTGTTAGTTCAATTTTAAAATTATTTGGTTGTAAAATTCTTAACAAACATTTTGTTATAGTTTTTGCCCTTTATATATAGTCAAATATTGAACTCATAACTTAAGCATGCATGCATTAATCATACAACAAATACAATTTTTCATTGCGTGTTTTTTAGAAAGTGGTATGCATGAGTTTTGACAAGGCAGAAACCATAATGTTGCTTTTTATATATTTTCTTATCATCATATTTAATTTAAAGTTAACAGTTTGGACAATATTTAATCGGAAAGACAATTTCATATAATAAAGCATAGTTTTTATTTTGTTTATCGTAAACCAGAAAAAACCAAAATTGTTTGCCTTTTATTTGACCATTAACAATTAAACGGCCAAGCATATTGTTTCTATTTAAAAATCTACAAATTAACCTTCTTTAAAAAATCTAAATGCACAACTCTTATTGCAAATTAAATCAATCAATATATATCCTCTTTTTATTGGGGGATTATTCGATCAATCTAAAACACCACTATCTACAATCAATAAAATCAAAAGGAAAAAAAATATAACTTTTGCAATTGCTCCGATTACAAAAATATGTAAATAATTTGATTAAGCGAATTAAGTAAATTAACAAGATTGCCACACATACTAATCCTCTTTCTTAATAATTTTTTTTGTTAATAACCAATAGGCATTTTCATTAATCAGGACAAAACCCGATTACATCCAACAATTCGTACCAGTACAGAAGCATACATAAAGCAACCATTCCAATACATGTAACATTACAATTAAACTCCCCTTGTATAAAGCTCGAAAAAAAAAAACAAAAACAAAACCGTGCTATGATTACTATTTCTTTCTTTCTTTCTTAATAATTTCGAATATGTATCGTATGCAATAACTCGAAGAATCTGGACAGTCTGACATGTGTTGACATAAATATTAAAAGAACTCCGTGAATTTCTAACTTGTTTGAGATTGATCCGAATTATAAACTCAAAATTTGAGGTACCGTGATGAATACGGCCTCCATAATTTCTTCTTTCATGTTCTTCACCTTCTCCAGCAAGCATATGGCAGGAACCAAAACCCTCTTGCTGAAGCATTTGTCTATTAAATAATTAAGGATCCGACTAATTGTCCCCAAGCTTCAATCCCCAGTTTTTCCTCAAAAAAACTGTCATTTGACTTGCGCGAATATTGTAAAACTCTGCAACCAATACTGTAACTTCAACGACAGATCATGTATAATAAGAAGTTTAAAAGTCCAACAATCCAAGTTAGTTGGAAGTGGTCCCCAAGTTAGTTGCAAACAGTTAGCAACTTGCAAAGCCACTGTACTTCCGGCTGTACTTGAAAAACTGACGGCTTCTAGAAAGTTTAAAAAACAAACCACTTCTCAAACTTGTAGTTATTTACAAATAACACCTAAAATTGTGCAAAATTAATTTTTTTTCATCAAAATTTTTATTTTTTTCGATATTAAAATTAATTTTTTTTTATTTTTTTCGTATTTTTAATTTTACGTAATTTTTTTCTTCAATTATTAATATTTATATATCGATCTATATCATGTAAAATAAGACTTACATACTGTAAAATTAGCAGATGCAAACTATAAAACTAACATATAGAAACTACAAAGACATCAATACTATAAAATTAGCATATGTAACTTATAAAACTAACATATGTTAACAGCAAAACTTCAATACTGTAAAATGGTATCCAAAAAACATATACAAACTATAAATTTCACTAATCACAAAATTAACTGTTCAAAACCATAAACTATAACCAACAACTGTTCAAAACCACAACCAACAACTGTAAATTGTCACCACCCATAACTGTTACCACCCATAACTGTTCAAAACCACAATAATTGTTACCACCCATAACTGTTCACAAGCACAAACAAAACTTCAATAAACAAGCTTAATTGTTCACAACCATCAAAACAAAAATGGTGTCTGTCACTTCATAACCCTCTGGTGCACGTTATTCGGATGAGTGAGAAGTTTCATTGCTATAACCACACGTTCTTTTGAGATATCATCCTGCAAAAAAAAATAATAAGCAAAGTTAAAAATTGGTGTTATGAACCATTAGCAGATGCAAACTATCAAAGCAACATATGTGAACTACAAGACTTCAATACTGTAAAATTAGCAATTACAACCTATAAAATTTTAAATCTGTTCAACACTGCATATGTCTTTTAAGCTAAAATTGTTAAATGTATCCTGCAAAATTGTTGATGTATCCTGTGAAATTTATCATGTAAAATTGTTGCACATATCCTGTAACTATGATTAACCAAAGTGAATACTGTAAACTGTT
This sequence comes from Carex myosuroides, assembly GCA_028015225.1. Taxonomy (NCBI): domain Eukaryota; kingdom Viridiplantae; phylum Streptophyta; class Magnoliopsida; order Poales; family Cyperaceae; genus Carex; species Carex myosuroides. The sequence goes on along the minus strand of CM051470.1, from coordinate 6,677,881 downwards.
GCACATATCCTGTAAAATTGTTATATGTATCCTGTAAAAATAGCATATGCTAATTTTATAGTTTGCATCTGCTAATTTTACAGTATTTAAGTCTTATTTTACATGATATAGATTCATATATAAATATTAATAATTATTATATGTATCCTGTAAAATTGTTATATGTAATCTGTAAAATTGCACATATCCTGTAAACTAAAGTTAATACTGTAACCAAAGTGAATCATAGTAAAAACTGTCTAATACATAACATTTACACCTGACTAATACATCATATAATAAACTGCATCAATACTGTAAACTTATTAGATAAATACTGGAATTTTATTAACTGTTATACAATGTCTAATGCAGCTTATCAGTACAACTGTTAAACAGATCCTGTAAATATGAATATCCAAAGTGAATACTGTAAATTGTTGCACATATCATGTAAGACTGTTATATGTATCCTATAAATTGCATCATGTTATAAACTGCATTCATACTGTAAATTGTTACATATATCCTACATAACTTATATATCCTATAAAAATATTGCATGAATATTATGAAATAACTCATATATCCTATAAAAATATTGCATATATGCTATAAGCTATTGCATATATATTCTGGAAAAATGTTAAACAGATCTTGTAAAATAAAGAAAATAAATACAACACATAGATCATGAAAAATGTTAAACAGATCCTTACCGCTCCTTAGGATCGCCTTGAAAAGGCTTGAATCCATAACTCATTCGAGTTCATATTGCCTCTCAAAGATCGTCTCCTCATATCTCCTTCAAATCGCCTCTCTCTCATCTCTCTCCTCCAGATCGCCAGAAGATGAATACTGTAAAACCACAAGATGCATACTGTAAAACCACAAGGTGAATACTGTAAAATAACAAGGTTAATACTCCAGATCGCCTCTCTCTCATCTCTCTCCTCCAAATCGCCTCTCTCAGATCGTCTCCTCCTATATCCTCTAGATCGCCTCTCTCTCATCTCTCTCCTTTAGATCGCCTCTCTCTCATCTCTCTCCTCCAGATCGCCTCTCTCTCATCTCTCTCCTCCAGATCGTCTCTCTTAGATCGTGTCTTCTTATCTCTGTAGTCATAGCAGCAGCTAGGTCGGCGCCAGAGGAAGAGAAGTGAACGAGAGAGAGAGAGAAGAGAACAGAGGAGAGAGAAGAGAGAGATCGGAACGAGGAGGCAGCAGTGGAGGTTCCGGTGTGAACACAGCAGTGACGGCGTGAGGATCTCGCCGTGGGAAGGTTGATCGGAGTTGGAGAAGTAGTCATTCATTTTTTTTCTCAAGCTTTTCTGATGGGTTTCAAAATAGAGAGATGGGATGGAAATTTATAAAAAAATGTTGTACTGTATTTAAAGTTTGTTCAAAAGTGGATAAGTTTGTTAAAAAATGGATAAGACAAATTGTGGGGAAAAACTGGGGACAAAGGAGTGGGGAAGGAAACCTTTTCTCAATAATTAATTACATTTCGATCCTTACGATAAGTTTTAATTTAAAATTTCTGAGACCCTTAATTTGTGTTTTGTTGCACTGATGCACATATCATATTTGACAAGCATATGCAAAGACAATGATATGATGTGCTCCATTTCTGTTTTTTGTTTGCTCTTGTTACAATTTACAATTTTGTTCTATTCAAATTACATCAGAATTTGTACCTATACCTTAATCTTACTTATAATTCACCTTACGCAATATGTGAGTCGTAAAATTATTAGAATTTTGGAGTAGAAAAAATTCATAAGAGATTAAAATTTAAAAGGGAGAAAAGTTCCCCTCAACCTCAAATAAAAAAAATCTACATATGAAATAGTTTACGGTTTATAACATAAGCAAACTATTAACTTAAGAATGCTTATTACCTTTTTTTTCTTTAGTTTAATAAATAGATATGAGAATCTTTGAAAATTTGAGCTTTTAAACAAAAGACTACAAATTTGTTTTATCCAATGGTTTTATTTCTGAAATTTAGGTCCATTCTTTTAACTTGGTCATTCCAACTATAGTTTGTATCTATCCGAATTCATTAGACATAATTAAACTAACTTGTTAATTACAATTATTTTATGATTTATAGATATGATGCCCCTGCAACTAAGTTTGGATTCTCTAAAATAACTCAAAATTTTGAGTTTAAATCTGGATTATCCAATCAAAATTTAATTATATAAATATTAAAGGTGTCACGTGAATTTAATTAACTTGGATTGAATTGATTCAGATTCTGATTGGACATGTCAGATTCAAATTCAAAATTTGAATTACTTCAGGTGATCCGGACTACTCCATGCAGGATTTTTTTTATTTATAGAAATTATTATTAAATAATAAATGAAAACGGAAATAATACCTTCATTTTCCACTGCTATAGATGGATTCAAACAAAAACTTCGCATTCAAACTTTGAAATCGATTTTTTTTCTCGGATCAAAATTCGAAAGTGCTTTATTCTGTTTTAGAATATATCACATAACTTTTCTGTTTTAGAAAAAATTTCAGCTACTCTTTCTGTTTCAATATAATTATAGCTAGGTACTATTTCTGAAAAAAAATCTAACACTTCCGTTTCAGAAAAACATTATTGTCATTTGAGAAAAAAAAAAAACACTTTGAATCTGAAAAAAATTCGGTTCCACAGTTTGGATCTGAAATTTTTCCTAGAATCCATCTATAGAAAAATGACACTTTTTCCGTTTATTTATAATTTAATAATATTTTCTATCTATACAAAATTCCCCTCCATTGATCTATCCTCAGGAATACTTATATTGATGTGTTGGAATATAAAATTTTATTAGATTTTGTGGATTGGAACCCGTGGATTTTCTCTATATGGAGCGTGATGTACAACTTGTAAAATTCAGGCAGCCTCAGAAAGTGCCAAGACGCAAAATTCATGAGCGAGGGAAACAAACATGCGTAAAAAAATGCAATGAATAACAAGCTAACACACAAATTTCATGCATACTACTATCTCATGCAGCTAGTTCATGCAAAAATAAACCGTCAAACATAATGCCAGCAAGAATAACTCATGTGTTAGTTGTGCATATAATTTCTTTAAATCACACAAATTTTATGATATATAAGTATATGTTTAGATTTGACAAAATTTGAGTTGAATATTGATATGTTTTTGTCAAAAAAAATAGTAAAAATAAAGTGCAGACTATATAATAATATATTATAAAATTTTACAAAAATATAAATAAACTAAGATATTTGAGGAAAATCAATAAAAAATAGAAAAAAGAAATATAATATAAATAGTCATTATTTGGATATTCCAAATATATATACATATATATGATTATTATCGTCGAATCTAGCAGCCAAGTGATATTTGTGCATTATTTTAAAGTTTTTTTTCTAACATTGATTTTAATTGACTCTTAGTTAAGCATGAGATCGCAACTCTAGACTTGGGTCGTCACATGTTTCGATAATTTTGTTGTTTTTATTTGTTTGTGTTTTTGTTTTAGTTTTTGTATTTTGTTTAATAATGAATTCTAGTATCATTGTTATATATATTTTTTTCTTTAAAAATCTAAACTTTTTGTGATTATAAAGTTATTTTTATCACCATCTTATTTTCAACAATATTTATTGCCTTAATAAATTTTTTTTTTTAATTATATGTGTTATTTTTAGCACGTACCGCTTCATTTGTTTTGAATGAAACTATTCAACTTCTTTATTCATTATCTCAGGGTTTTCTCTGCTCTATTTATGGAAGACAAATTATTATAGACTGAAAGTTTAAAGTTATCAAATTGGTATAAACCTTACTAATTTATATTTTATATCACTTCCAATGGCTCATTTTTAAGTCATTAATTTTTTAGGCACTATTTTTTTTAGTTTATTTTACAAAAGACAAAAGTGAAAAAAGGAAACATACGCTGAGCTACAACTCATACAAAAATTACATTGAAAGAAAAAAATGTTGCAATGATTTAAGGAGAAACTTCCAATATTTTTAATTAATTATTGAATTAAGTATATTACAATTGTACAGATGAATTGGATAGATTGTTTGAAAACTGTTACTTCGGAATATGAGATTAAACTTCATATTATATTATTTGACATATATATTTGATTTTATACGTGTTTAAGGATTTTAGATTAACCTGATTTGAACCAAGTAGAGACATTAGAATATGGTCCCAGGTAGTTAGTTTATTATCATTAATTTCTGAGTACGTTCGGGAGATTTACCTAGAAAGGTTATTATTAGCCTTTAAATGTAAAATTATGTGGAGACATTATCCAAATCAAGTTCATCTAATATTCATAGACATAATTAAACTAACTTGTAACAATTATTTTATGATTTATAGATATGATATTACCCCTGCAACTAAATTCGGATTCCCAAAAATAACTCAAATTTTGAGATTAGATCTGAACCGTCTGATCTCATATTTCAAGTATACGAATATTAAAGGGGTCACATGAATTTTAATCCGTTTTGATGGGTTGGACTAATATTTTATTAGATTTTTGTGGGCTAGATTTCGAGGGAAGCCTTTAAGACGCAAAATTCATGAGCGAGGGAAATATACACGTGTAAAACAAAACAAAAAAAGCAATGAAAATAACAAGCCAACACAAACAAATTGCATTTCATGCATACAACTATCTCATGTAGCTACTTCATGCAAAACCAAGCAGTCAAACAAATGCCAATAGGAATAACTCATTTGTTAGTTGTACATATACTTTGTTTAAATCACACAAATTTCACAAAAATTGAGTGCAATATATATATATATATAGAGAGAGAGAGAGAGAGAGAGAGGCTAAGCTCAAAACGTTTGTTCCTAGCCTCCGGAACAAACGTTTCGGTTCTCTGATTTTCAAAGTCCAAACTGTCGATCCAAACCGTTAGATATTCAATCTATGTTAAAATGTGTTTGGAAACCAAATTTTACATTTTTTGGAATTTTTTTACTATTTATGAAGATGGTTTGAAAATCGCTGATTTTATTAAACTTTTGCACCATTGAAAAACAGCGATTTTCAAACCAGCTTAATAAATAGTAAAAAAAATTCAAAAAATGTAAAATTTGGTCTCCAAGTACATTTTTTAATATAGATTGAATATCTAACGATTTGGATCGACTGTTTAGATTTTGAAAATCAAAGAACTGAGACGTTTATTCTGAAGACTATGAACAAATGTTTTGAGCTTAGCCAGACTCTCTCTATATATATGTTTTCGTTTCCAAAAACAATGAGAAATGAAGAAAAACACGTAGTAATATAATGATATTTTATACAATTTTATAAAACTAATAATAAAATAAGATATTTGAGGAAAAATCAATAAAAAATTACAAAAAGAAGAAAAGGGAAAGATACTTGTGTCATATTTCAGACGTGTGATGAAACTTGATACTTTGACATTGTTATGTGTAAGTTATTGACTTTTAAATTTTAGTTTGATTAACCATAAATAATTAAAACATTTTAAAAAACTGCCATGCATCAATTTGGGTTTGCTTTATATTTTCTTCTTCATTTGTTTTGCTTCTCTGTTTGGTGATTTTATATGTTTTTATTTGAGGTCACACATCAAGACTACCAGGATATATCACAATTGAATTTGTTTTTATTTTTTATATTTAATTTTAGCCTTAGTTACACTTTATCTTTGAACATAGAAAATATTGTTTTTTCCGGCTAAAATTAAGTAATTAACTGATAATTTTCATTAGCTATGATAAAATATGATGTGCTAATTCAAAATATTAGCATTTTATCTTGTTTGCACAAAAAGAGGTGGACATTTTTATTTATTTGTATAGGAGTTTATTATTTGTTAACTATTAAATTTTACCATGGTGTATTTTGATTGTTTTTGGATGAAAAAATTGTAGATGTGGATAAATGTGTTATTACGAGAATAAGGAGTCGTGTTGAAACTGCTTACTAAAATTTTAGAATATATTAAATGCGGATGATACCTAATTAAATTGTGGTATGTTAAGAAGGTACTTTTTATTATTTCTTTAGTTTTTCTCTAATTAATTAAATATGTTTGATATACATTTTCCATAATGTTTTCCATTTTGTTTTCTAAATAAATTTATAAAATAATATGTAGAAAAATAAATATAATTACAATGTATTTTTTTTCTTAAATGACATATTATGTGAGTTTGGCATATATGGCTAGAGATGGAACATTAGGGAACTTTGCCATGGTTATACACAAGATATTGAAAATATTTTTTTCAATTTGATTAAAAATAAATAATGAAAATGTTCAATAGAGAACGACACGCTAAACCAGCAATCTAAACAAGTAGAGGCTAGTTTTCTGAAATTATTTCCATATCCTGACATTTTAAGCCTCAAATTATGGGTATGCAGTACTAATTCCAGCATATATGAGAGATTATACAAAGAAATCTGTTTAACTTCGCTTCTGTTTGATCCAATTAACTATTGATATCCACAACCCATTTTTTTTTCCCTAATTCTAATTGCACTTTAGCCTTGATAATAAATAGAAGAAACCTTTTCAACTGAAATTACCAAATTCCGTTGTTGGTTTCATGAAAGGGGTAGACATTGTAATTAAATATGATGGGGTTTGCACACAATTAACGGTTGATTTTCACCTTCGTTGATTCACCTTGCGTAATAGGTAAGTCATAAATATATGATTACAATTTGGGTGTAAAAAAATTTGAAAAGCGATCAAAATTTTGGAAGGGAGAAAAATTACCCTCAGCCTCAAATAACAAAATCTACATATGAAAGATTTTATAACATCTACATGTGCGCTGCAAAGATATGGAACGCAACCAAACGCTAAACATTTTGTTCATGCAAATGTAAATAAAATAATCCATAAAGAGAATAATGAAAACCATTTTAACTAATTTTCTCAGAATAATGATAACAAACTACAATATATAGATCTTAGCAATTAATAATAAAAAAAAAGACATCTTGCCATCCAATATCCAATAATTACTTAGCGAATAACTGAGCTAAGTGTAAAAATAAATAAAAATGAAGATTAAGAAAGGCCAAAAAAAAAATATTACTTCCCATCCTTAGACAAAGTTGTTTACCTCTTGAACAGATCTAAAGAGAAACCTCAAATTAAGCTGCTCATCTTCTTATGTACACCTTATATAAAACCTCTTATTTCACCTTTGCATAATTCATAAAGCATCTCCAACTACTCGTCAGTAGTGACCAACTGTTACCAGGTAGCGAAACATAAAAAACTTCTTTTGTGCAAAATTCTACATCCACAATACATCATCAAGACCAAAATATTAAATCAGTAAACAGGACACCGCAATATGTACAGGGAAAAATTGGAAAATATATATAATTAATCCAGAGCAACTGTGACTGTTAAGTGTATCCATTAACTTAATTAAGTGAAATGAGGAGACTTGTGATTAATAGTGCATTGATATTCTGAACAGAAGTGAGGTTATGGTACTTTGCAAAGCGCTGATCAGTCTGTGCTATGGGTTCATATTTCCATTTTTAAAATTCAAATAGTCAATCTGAACCGGTCAACAAGATCTTCATATGAAAATATACTAAGAGACATAAAATTTATACTTTTTAGAATATTTTTACTATTTTTTTAAGTAGTAGAAAACCACTAATTTTGGATGGCCCGGAATTAATAAATCACTAATTTTTACTATTTTTTTAGGTAGTGAAACATAGAAAACTTCATTTGTGCAAAATTCCACATGCAGGACAGCCCCAATACTTCATCAAGACCAAAATAATAAATCAGTAAAATTGTAAACCATAACCTAGAGCACCTCCCTGGTTATTATTGAAAGAAAATCCTTTGTTTTATCAGAACAGTTCAAATCGGCTCCTATTATCACTTGCAATTGTGACTGTTAATACCAAATATGCAATACATTGTTTATCCGAATCGTTATCCCTGTGCATCAAATTATACTAAACATTCATCTCAATAAATAAAGGCAATTAAAGGCCTCATCATATGTCTATATAAAATAACAGTTTTGAATAAGGTGATTCATGCTTGAATTACTTCACAAAACAACCAAAACCAAACATGTGCTTAAGGTCGACTACTCTATTTTAGTAAAAGGGTATGTGAAACTACTAGCAGATGTGCACAACCACAAGTTGTAGACATAAAGCTTCCATATTAAAATCACATGTGCCACATACATAAGGCAGACAGTTATATCTTGAAAAAAACAATTAATAACCTCCAAATACAACAAACTAAGCATATATCATCACATCAAAACATTAACTTACACTTAAAACCAAACATGCTCATAAGTCATAACCAACCTCACACAATACTCTTTTAACTTTCTGAAGCCAATAATAAAACAAGTACACCATCCGATTATAAACCAAAAGAAAAGACTTAAAAACACGCTCTCCTTTCCGGTCAATATTTACCCGCGACTGCAACCACCACCTATATTCACCACAATTATTACAAAATACAACAGAAATGAGCACAAAGTTAGAAACGATTGTTGAACTGATGGTAAAGAACATGAAAAGGGCAATCATTATTTATTAGCATAGATATGGTTTCAAGAACAGCGGAACTGTAAAAACACTACATGTAACACAGCATCCATCCTTGGTCAATTGTCTAATGGGTACATGATGCCAGTATATAAAACCTAAAATAAACACAAAAACAACCGCCAACAAAAAAAAAAAAAAAAAGAATCTGGCCTGCATCAAACTGGTATTGCTTTTGTACACCCAGGTATATACCAGCAACCAGTATTGCATAAAAAGGCTCTAGCTAACTGTGCGTCTATATTGCAATATTGCAACCAACAAGAATCGTTTTTTTCACCTGTTTTTATTTAAAACGTTTTCTACAACAAAATGAAAATAAAAGAAAAAAAAAAATGTATGCACCTTTGGGATCAGGACAGTCATAAGTCATAACACCCCTTCCGTGCATTCATGGACTCCTTATGTAGAAACAGCCTGTCTTGGGCTCCCCGCAAACAGGACAGTGATCAATCTCAAACTCACAGTCCCAGCAGACGCAGAGATGGCTGCAAGGCAACACTGCAATGGAAACCACTGCTTCCTTGCATACACGACAAGCCCACCTATCTGCCCTCGACACAGTATCAGCCCTCGACTCAGCATCAGAGGCTAATTCTTCGTCATTACTACCTACAATGGTCTTGCCTTGTGTACGCAAGTCCGGGACATATGAATCGCCTCCTTCAATGCTGCAGTTTTTGTTGACACTGACAGGTATGGCTCCCTTTTTAGGCTCCTCCTCCTCCTCAGCTATAACTTTCTGCTCCTGCAATTAGGATTTCACCGAGGTGTGAAATTCAACTGTTAATTGTTTCTAAACCCCCATCATATTCAATTACAATGTCTACACCTTTTTATGCAAACAATAAAAACACATTTCTATGTAAAAATACACATCAATATTATGATAGCTGATAATAATTAACAGTTAATTACTTAATTCAAGATGAAATGGACACTATTTTCTATTATTGAAGGCTAAAAATGCAACTAAGGTTAAAAGTTAAGGAAAGGCAAATTTAATTGTCAATATTGGTAATCCTGCTTTGACCTCAAACAGAAGCATAGTTACCAGATAAATTTCAATCAGATTGTTTTACCCCAGTCTCCAAGATCACCAGATACATAATAAAACAAACAATGGTTACTCAAGTCAAAATTTAAATTCAGTAACTTGAGTATAACCATAGAAAGCATGAAGTTCCATCACAATCCATCTTTAATCATATATATGCACAATGTTACATAGTATGTGATTGTAGAAAAAATACACAGTATCACATTTATTTTTCAATTCTGTGCATACTACTCAAAAATCAATTTAGAAAGCAAAAAAAGAAAAACTATGAATAGTACATAGCAAACAGACTCAATTATTGAGAACAAATGTAAAGAAAAGAAAATACCTGATATATTTTATAAATATCTATTGATTCCTAAGATCATTGTTTTTATAGGACTATTTGATTCCTAATATATTTTATAATTATCTAATTTTTACATGATGAGTGTCAATACAAGAAAAAGTTACCTTAGAATCAGTGAAATACGAATTGCCCGCTTCAGCAGTGGTTCTTTCATCCTTCAAATCAGGTATCATGTCTTCTTGATTTATCCGCAACTACAAATTCCACCAGAATGCAATTAGAATACACCATGGTGAAATTCAACCGTTAATTGCTTGTCAACCCCATCATATATAATCAAAATGTCCACATCTTTTATGAAAATAATAAAACTATTATATTCAAAATGCGCACAACATATACTTTTATGACCGCTGACGGAGATTAACAGTTGATTACTTAATTTTAAATGAAATTGATTATACTTTCTATTATTCAAGGCTAAAAAAGCAACTTAAAGTTAAGGAAAGACAAATTTAGTTGTGGATATCAGCAGTCCAGCTTTGCCTTGAACAGAAGCAGCAAAGTCACCAGATTATTTCAATATCACCAGACAAGCAAACCAAACAAAGGAGAAAAAACAAATCAAACCATAATTGATGCGTGACATTTGACTAAAATGTGTTCTTCATTATGGTCAATCAAGTCAAAATTTAAATGTCAGTAACTTGTGTATAACCACAGTTATGGTTAATCAAAAGTCAAAATTTACATGTCAGTTACTTATGTAATAACCATAGCAGGGTATCAAGTTCCATCACAATCCATCACTAATTAATCATATATATGCTACATAGTATGTAGTATAAAAAATATACGCAGTATCACATTTATATTTTTTGATTCTGCTACTACTTAGGAATCAATTTATAAAGAAAAAAGAAAAAGAAAAAGAAAAAATATGAATAGTATGTAGCAGACATACTCAATTATATAGAACAAATGTAAAGAAAAAAAAAATGACCTCCTTGAGAGTAGAATCCACCGCCTCAGCATTAATTCCACCAGCTGTGGCTTCTTTTTTAGGCTCCTGATCAGGAATAATGTTTTCTTTTTGGTCCTGAAATCAGGAATTTACCAAAGTGAAATTCAGCTATTAATTGTTAGTAAATCCCATCATATTTAATTACAATGTCTACATCTTTTTATGCAAACAAAAACGAAATTAGTTAATTTCAGATGAAATGGACAATACCCTTTTAATTATTGAGGCTACCCATGATTTCAGGCTTAAAATGTCAGAATATGAATAGAAAATCCAGAAAATTAGCTTCTACTTTGTTCAATTGACTGGTTTATATGCACTAACAGTTCGATCCTTTTTATCCAGTACAACAACAAGTGTTAACAAAAATATATTTCATAAGATTGCCAAACAGAGAAACAAGCTACATAAAGAAAATTAAAAAAATAAACCAAACCCAGCTGATTTGATAGAAAAATAGATATGCCAAAGTCACAAAGCCTGTCATTGTAGAAAAAAAAAAAAATACTCAGTATCACAAATACACAAATATCTTCTCTATATATTTTTTAATATAAGACTGAAAACATAAATTTACCTTAGAATTTGATTTCCTCGAAGAAAAAAAAGCTCTTACATTGTCAGTAACCAAGTTAGTTACTGATATCAACAAAGAGCTGCTTGAGGACAAAACTTCTGATGGCCCCATGAACAATTAACTTGTTCCACTTACAAAAAAAGCACACATCAGAGGTTGAAAAATAAAAAAGCAAACATCAGCAATATCAAGTCGTCAAAATTAGTCGAGACCCTGCTAAAAGCATGAAGCGGTTAAGAAAGTGAAGAATAATTAATTGCAATTCTTCTATGTTAAAAATTTAAAAGACATTTCTGCAAAATAACATCTTGTTTTTCCTGGGCTATTCGGGTAAACAAGAAATTTACCGCTGTCCCAGTTTAGATACTACTGTATATTTTCTTTGAATAATGAATAATTTCCTTTAAAGAACAAATCTTGATGACGTCAATCTTTCAATTAAAAAAATCCTGACATCTTTAATTAAGAAAGGTATGATTGAAAGTACCTCGTACGAGAAAATATCTCCATGCGAGCCTTCTTGAATTGTCTCGCCGAGAAGATCCTTCTTCCTCTTCTTCAAAGGAAGCGAAATCATTGGGTTCGGTGTACTTCTCTTGCACCCGACTCGTCTCTGCCACCCGAAATCATTGGGCAGTGCCTTCTTCGGCTGTTTGTTCCTTTTTACCGGCATTGAAGAGGGCAAGTGTTTGCAAGAGAGATATTTGATTTTCGAAAGAGGGAAAGAAAGGAGGAGAGAAAGATCGCAAGGGATTGTTTAGGAGAGGGGAGAGAGCAAAAGAGCGGGTCTCTGAAGTAGCTCAAAATTTTAGTTTAGATCAGAACCGTCCGATCACAATCAGGGTCAAATTTGATCCGATGCTCGGGCTCTTTTAATTTTTGTGCGAAATCAGATCGGACGGTTCAGGGAACGGATTCGCCAGTCGCCAATCTAACGCGCTCGATAACACGAATCTTGATACAAATAAAAAATTACACGATCTTAATATATTTTTTTGGAGCATGTTCAGATTTTGTACTTTATTGGTGCCAGCAATAGTTGTTTATTTTATTTATTTTTGCAATACCATTTAGTTTAAATACAACTGTAACATCCCGTAATTTTTATGATATTTCTAATAAAAAAAATATTTTTTTAATCTATTTTCCATGTTAGAAAATTTTGAGCTTAAATTGAAAATTTGTAAACTTGTTTTCAATACTTAAAATTTGAGGTTTGAATTATGAAAGAAAAAAAAAACGAGGCATGAGATGCCACTTGTAAGTTGAAATCCATTTATAAAACAAATGTCTTCATTTTTACCACTCGGTAAAAGAAAAATATAAACCGAAGGAAAAAAAAAAACAGAGAGAGGAAATAATAAAAAAATAAAAGAAAAGTTTTGTAATATGTTCGATTGGAGTTTCGATCCTACGTCGCGAATAGTTCTGAGTAGTCGATTGCAATATGATTTGAATTTTTGAAATTCTCGCTATCAAGTAACCGGATTTTCTTATAACTTGCGTTTTCGTTTTGGTCTGATTGAATAACAGGGTAGTTCACCATATCTGAATATCGGATTACGAGGGTATATTTAACGTGATATTAGGTCTAGGAATCTGAATATGTTTCTGTGATTTAACTGTCTGAGTTTTGTGAACCTAGATCCAGTCAGTTAAATATGCGTACTTAATTTGATATATTTGTGTGGATTAATCCAGTCATGTTTGTACTGTTTTTCTTAATAAACCAGTTATAAGGAAGCGCGTTGTTAAATAACCGGTTACTGAGCTTTGTAGTTGACTTCTGTTTATTTCTGTTTGCGACGTAGGTTGACAGGTCGTCGGACGGATGCTAGAATCTCGTTCTGTTCTTCGCGCACCCGGTCCAGATCCAGGGCCTGACAACAACTATTCAAGACATGTATTTGATTTTGTGTTTGAGAAAAAGTTTACTTTTTTTAATAATAATTGTACGCTTTCAGAATTTTGTGTGTGAATAAAATCACATATTTGAAATTACTTCAAAGTAAAGAAAATAATACCTAAGATTTTTACTAGAGCACTAAAAAATTACATTCACTGTGAATGTGCAGATCAATCTGATACGGATATAAAATTCAATAATACTTAATTAAATGGATCAAATCGATTTCAATCCAAACCCAATCCAATACGGATTAAAAATTCCAAACCTGTATTTGATTCATTTAACATTGTTGCTATCCCCTAAAATTGCACTCGGTAGAATGAATTCTTAGTCTTCATTTTATTACTTGTGACATATACAAACATGTAGATTACAAGTGGATAAATAAATTATTTTTTATTTGTTCTCGAATACTAATTAATTAAAAGACTAATATATTTCTCACACATATTACATATTTTTATTTTAGTAAAAGATAATACTGATACTTTATATTTAAAGTGAGTTTTAATATGAAAATCAATAAAATGGATAAGTTGGTGAGTTTTTTTAAACTCAAAAAAGTAAATAAGATATTATGAATTTCAGAATAATAAAAGATAAAACTCTGAATTCAATTCCATTTTTTATGAAAACCAATTCAAAACTCTCAGGCCTCTTACATTCTTTGATCAAAATATAAAACAAATTCCATTGATTGAATCGCTATCCATTTAACCGATTCCGTGTTTTTATGAAAACCAATTCAAAACTCTCAAGCGTCTTACATTCTTTGAAATATCTCGTGTTGATCTGATGGGTTGATGGAATGGATGGCTGAGATCGTGCTGCATAGCCTTAGGCGAGCCTCATACCTAGCCCCATTTTTTATTAATGTCACACAAATTTGCACATATTTATTTCAATCCCAACATCCCCCAATCACTGATTTTCAAGTTAATAAACTAACAATTCAACGGAAATAGAAAGGTTAAAAAAATAAAAAAGAATGAAAAAAGAGATATTACGAACCAGTAACTTGAACCGATTACAGGTAACCTATCAGTTCAGTACTCTTGACACAAATTTTGAGTCCGGTTCTTGTTTCTACCCTTTTCTAGCAGTCCAGATCCTCTGGAAGAACTCAAATTTTGAGTTTAGATCTGGAACGTCCGATCAGAATCACAGCCAATCCGGCCCGAGGTGGAATGCATGGAAGCCTTCAATATTCGTGCTAAAGCAGATCCTACGGTCCGGATCTGAACTAAAAATTTGAGTCAAGTTTGTAGTTTGTAGTTTGTATCGGATCTCCAATTCTCCATCCAATTCAAAACAAGGCCATGCATTTACAAAAAGAAGGCCCATCAGAAAACAACGAAAGCTATAGAAAAGGAAATTAAACGAGCCCATGCAGAGCCCGCTAACCCACACGAGTTCAGATCCAGTACAGTAACTTAATGTGTATTGAGATCTCTATGGTCCTTTTTAATCTGGCACGAATCTCAAAGCAGACCCCTGTAATCCGAAAAGACATCGCAATTATGCGGTACCCAGAGGATATGCGAATTCAGATCCTCCCCGGTACCGTAATAGGGAATCTTTTACAATTACTTGATCTGGACCGTTCTTTTTAACTTGGCACGAATCTCAAAGTCCAATAATACTGCCCCTCCGTCAGCCTGAATCTCAAAGCAGCTGAGAGTTAATCTCAAACCGTAAAGTGAAGAGAATCTTTTATAGTAATGGAGAGGATACTTGTCCGAGGATATGCACCCAACCCACACAAGGTGTACATAAATGGAGGAATTTCATTTAAGTCCCAGAGGATATGCACCCAACCCACACAAAGTGTACATAAATGGAGGAATTTCATTTAAGTCCCAGAGAATATGCACCCAACCCGCACAAGGTGTATATAAATGGAGGAATTTCATTTATACACTTAAATAATCTTGGAATTACGTTATTTTCCTTATTATAATTCATAAATCATATATACCCTTTGAAATTTCTAAAAGTCGTAAATTTATCCAATTTATATCATTCTTGTTAGAACTCACGTAAATTAATGAATATGCCATTTTATCTTTTATTAAAAGATAAAATATATGTTGCATACCAAAAAAAAATGTTCAAAATCCCTTCCTTCTGACTTGTGGGTCCCACTAATTAACTCTCTCAGACTTTCTCTTCCTTCATCAATTCCATATTTACATTTACAATTCTCTTTTTTTTTTTTTAAATGCTTGGTAGAGACTACCAAGGATGAATTACATTTACAATTCTCTTTTCTCAAATGGAAGGGAAGTTAATAATAAAAGACCAAGTACAGTATCTGTTGTTATCACTTTATCAGTGATTGCTTTAATAAAAGACTATGTCTATGTGCCTACAAAGATTAAATTTTCTTTTTGTGATAAAGGGTTCTACGTATAGAGTAATAGAGGCCATGTGCCTTAAAAACAATAAATAAAGTTTTTGTAGGAGAGGACCCACCATGGTAGCTTGTTATTCGGACTTTTACAATTTTTTGCAAGAACCAGAGAGTTAATGAGAATTCAATAATGCATCTATGGTTTTTTTTTTTTCGTGCTAAAAGGAGGCATTTGAATGTGAAGGTGAATGAGTGCCATCTGTCAAGAATGATGCTTTCCAAAAATAAAATGGCTAACATTATTTTGGGATGTCGTTAAGTTACACGGCAAAAGTGCGAGTACTAAATTTTAATTTATTTTGTAACTTATTTCATATAAATTAGTCTGATTTTAGTCTGATTTTTATAGAAAACGATCTTTATTATTATGTATTTCTGATTTTAGCAATATATTTCTTAATATTTTTTTTCGTTATTAGAATGATCTAACATGAAATTTTACAATTTTAGTTTTGACTTTATTAGATACTTTATATTAAAGAGAGAACAATGAGTTTCTAATTTTATTGTTTGCTTTTGCTATATTGTCTGTCTTCAAGCTATATTTTATACCAATCAATTATTCTGACAATTATAGAATTTTTCATCTTTTTTTCTCTATATTAATGTACACGTAATACCTTCAACATACAAGTAACTAAAAAATGTTGTAACAATGAGAAAAAGTAATTTTATGATTTGTATGAAGCAGTCAAAATAATACTGATGTACTGATGCACTAAATCAAAATATATTTCATACTGTTCACTATTACTGACAATCTATGTATCACTGGGTTGAACGTGCTATATATAAAATTGGATAGGCTGAACGTCCTATAAAATTGGGGAGAAAATCAGAATTTTTTAATAAATATATTAAATATTTTTTAAAGAATTAGAAAGATTGATTTTTTTTTATATCACAGAGGAAACCGATTCATTGATTTTTTTTTTTTGAAGAATTAGAAAGATTTGAGCAAGTAAATTGATAAAATAGGTTGGACAAAAATTAGAGCATTTTGGGGTCATTTCCAATTTGTTATGTGATTATTTTTGGTATGACAAGTTAATTTTGGAAAGAGTTGCTATTTTTCACCCGCTTAAAGTTGGCTATAGTATTTTTATCAAAAGTTAACCAAAAATGAATTGAAAAGAGTTTATGTTTTTAGCGTATAAAGTCCTATATAAGTGGATAGAATGATCAAGTAGCCTTGTATTGGTGATACGTAGAGTGAATTTGTGAAGAAAGCTGATTCTGATTCTAGTCGAGGAAACTACTATTAGATTTCAGAGGTGAGTTCTTCAATAATTTTTATTGTTTTAGTCATAATTTTTTGTTTCCTCCACTTGAAACTTGTTATTTTTTATCAAATTGACAGTCATTTGTTGTAAGTTTAATTTATCTTTTATTAAATTGACAGGCATTTGTTACAAGTTTGATTTTTTTTTTCATCAGAATTTTCTTTTTCTTTTGTCTACATAAAAACTTCTTGTTTATATTTTGTTGTAAGGAAAATTCACCTTCAATTCTAAAAACAAAAAGATAAAATAGGAAACACAAAAAAATATAAATTTGTGCATACTTACATAAAGAAGAAAATAAATTAACAGAAATTGTGCATGTGTATTTGAAAGTTCTTAATGATTCTTAAGTCTTGCATAATAGAAATTCATTAACCAAAGATCTATTATGTCATTCAAAATCTAGGCGGAATAACTGTAGGCATATTTTATAATTAGTAACCAATATTTAATTTTAGATACCACTTTTGTCAATATAAGTAATTCTTCTCTTAATCTACATAAAAAAAAAATTGGTTTATATTTTGTTGAATTGAAATTCTCCTTCCAATCCTAAAAATTACAGGAATAAAATACTAAAAAGTATTTGTGCATACTTTGAAAATGAAAAATGCAAAATCTCAATATTTTCAATTCATATGCCATCTTTTACAAAACTAATAAATTTGTGTTTTTTGTTTGTGTCCTTCCTTCTAAAAAATGTACACAGGAGAAAATATGGAAAACATGAGAAAAGGGAAACAATCTGTTTCTGTGTGCACAAACGAGCTAGTTCAAGGTTCGCATGTATTTAAAGTTACAGGATACTCACTATTGTTAGAAAAGAAGTGTAATGATCCCATCCAATCAGCACCTTTCGAGGTTGGCGGTCACAACTGGGCCATCAATTTCTACCCGCAATACTATAATGAGCACTCTTCAATTTTCATCGAGCAACTGAGCGAAGGCAATGGCGTGCGGGCAAAGATCCGATTTGACCTACTAGACCAACTGGGGAAACCTTCCGTCATGACACCACATGATAATGTGCTTTACATGTTTGGAGGTAAGAACACAGAGTGCGGTTATGGATTTTTCATTAGCAACAAGGAGTTGCCATCATATATGCATAATGACAGCTTAACAATCAGATGCACATTGCGGGTTTTTAAATCATCGGTCAATCAGCACGTGCGCCCCCCCTTTCGTGAGGCCTCTACATGGAAAGTACGTTCAGATCTTGGTAAACTCCTAGAAAGCGGAGAAGGGGCGGATGTTACATTTAATGTGAATGAGGAATTGTTTTCAGCTCATAAGTGTATCTTGGCTGCCAGATCACCATATTTCCGGGCGAAGTTTTTTGGTGACATGAGAAAACCAGAACCGACAGAGCATACAAAAGTGGAAGACATGGAACCGAAGATTTTCAGGGCTTTGCTTCGTTACTTATACACCGATAGTTTCCTCGAGATAGAACCTTTTGCTAATGACGGAGAGCAGCTTTCGCGTACCTTGTTGGTTCAGAAACTACTTCCAGTTGCAGATCAATATTTAATTGATCAATTGAAGGTCATATGTGAAGATATTTTACGTGAAGAGATCTCCGACAACAATGTTGTTCAGTTTTTAGCTTTAGCTGAGAGGCATAACTGTGGTTTGCTCAGAGATACTTGCTTAAACTATCTTGCTGACCCTAAAACTTTGGCCTTAGTGATGTTGACCGAAGAATTTTTTCAATTAATGATAGATTACCCCTCCGTTTTGAAAGATATAAAGGAGAACATCAGCCATCCAATTGTAAGGACAACTTTATCAGACCTTCATAATTCAGTTGAAGGTGATTCCCATTCAACGTCTAACTCCATTGGAAACAATAGTATTACAGGAGAGAGAGGTTACCACTGGTACTGGTACTGATGAGTGCCTAGCACAACAATATTGATATTTGAAATCTTCATAATATGTGTTTTGATTTCTATGTTAATAAATGATCTTTAAATTGTTTAGGGTCTTCATATATCAAGTTTTTGGAATACTAGTTTAGGTGATTTGAGTTTTGCTGGTGAAGTTATAGCTGGAAAGAGCTGAAAAATATATGATTAGGATACTTCATAACTTTCATTACTGATTTTCTTTTAAGTATCGTGTAATGTAACATGAGGAGGGTTCAAATGCCTCCATTTTTCATGCCTCCACTATGCCTCCATTTTTGAAAACTTTAATAACTCAAAATTTAAAACTTAAAAATCAAAATAAAACCGTTGGATATGATCTAAATCATTTTATCTATGCACGTGTAAAAAATTATGACATTTCAATTTTGTTTTGGTTGTCATCAAGAGCTTGTAAAAAATGCACTAATGTGGATAATTTCTAGACGTTGATTTTTCAACTTATTGATTCACATAAAAACAAAATCAAAATGTAATAATTTTTTATGAGCACATTGATAAAATGATGTAGATCATATCCAACGGTTTTATTTTGACTTTTAAGTTTTAAATTTTGAGTTATTAAAGTTTTTAAAAGTGGAGGCATGGTGGAGGCATGAAAAATGAAGGCATTTGAACCCTCCTCATGTAACATTTCATGTTAGTTTTTCAAGAAAAATAGTACTAAAATTAATCTTCTGTATATGTTGGGTCAGGTATTATATTTTATTGTCCTTGTCTGGAATTGCTTGCTAATTGAGTCGGAATCAGATCGAACTATATACAGAACCATTTTCTTCCTATTACTCGTGCATGTTTGAACTGTATCTTTTGTTACACATTGTCTTGATTAATTTTAAAATTCTGGTCAATGGACCCGAATACTTTGTGCTGAACCAATTAAATTTGGTAAGATCTTATGTGACTGGAAAGTTGATGGCTTTTTCTAAGTGTTATTTATACCCCAATTAGACAATAATTTAGGACATTTAAAACAGAATTTGTTTTCTTAGTATAAACTCATAGGTATATGTCATATACATATATTATTTAATTCTAATGCAATATTTTATTAAAATCTGATTTTAGATCTCTACGATTATAATAGATAGCATTATGGAGTCATGCCTAATATTGTTATGCAATTATTTTTTATATGACAAGTTAATTTTGAAAAGAAGTTGTCATTTTTCAACTGCGTATATAGTTGGCTGTATAATTGAAATTGAAATTAATGTACAAAATCTGCAATCAAAATTTCCAAAACATCCAATGAAAATACACAATAATCAAAAGATCTACTTATTTCATTTGTTAGGTTTGTTTGATCCGTGAGATTTTAGAAGAATAGGAAACACAAACAGCGGATATCCTCAAATGCAAGTGCTGACATCTATGCCTGCTACCTGAAAATCTTCATTTTATTTGTAATTTTGTTTTATTTGAATTAAATGCAACAACTTAGTGAAATTTCCTAAGGAAATTTGAATAAAACAAAAATAATGAAATACCAAGTACAGTACATGTTCTTATCATTTATCACTTTACTAAAAGACCATGTGCCTACAAAGATTCATCTCCTTTTGTGACAGAGGGTTTTATCACTTTTTATTAACTGATATAGATGCTATGTGATTGTGCCTACAAAAATATTAAATTTACTTTTAATTACTGACATAGAGGTCATGTGCCTCCCAAAAGATATTAAATTAACTTTTTGTGAGAGAGGGCCCACCATGGTACCTTGCTATTGCTATTGGGGACTGTTACATTTTTTTTTCACCGCAAGGTGAGTACTAAATTAACAAAAAATATTACTAATTTTAATTTTATCAAGTTTGATCTCCTTTTGTGACAGAGTGTTTTATCACTTTTTATCACTTTTGTGACAGAGGGTTTTATCACTTTTTATTAATAAAAGACCATGTGCCTACATAAAAGAAGTCTCCATTTTTCTCATTCTCAACAAAATATTTAATATATTTATAAAAATAAAAATTATGGAGAAATATGGCCATTAATTCGTTAGTTAAGGGATTGAGTATCCCTTCAGATATCAGACCGACGAGTAGATTATTCATTACCAGATCAAAATCAATTTAGTGCCTAATTAGAAGTCCGTTTTGTGATCGTGTCAGATTAAAACCAACGGCTCAGATCTCATTCTACCCGGTCAGGTATTGCACTAGATCTGAATTCAAGTTAAGGAGGGGTAGGTGGAGTGATGTGTCAAACCTCTTAGTCACAACTCACAACTGACGCTATTTATTCAAGCTGCTGCTCCTCACCTCACCATTTCTAACAAAGTGTTCTTTGTTCCCCTCTTCTCTCTCTCTCTCTCTCTTACAACTCTATTCTCACCACAATCTCACAATACCCAAGACACCACATTTCTAATGCAGTGCCTCCATTCCAAGACACCACATTTTTTTAAGCCTTGAATAATAGATAACTTTTCTCCGAGGCATCCATGAATTAGCACCGATGAAACTTTCTGGTATGAATTGAAGTGCTTCTTTCCTGCCGATGACATGGACCCCAGGCCACTTCACCCCATGAGCTATGGAAGAAGCAGGGCCTGTGTTGGCACAACACGGGATGAGTACTCTGTTGGGCTGCCTTGATTCGACAGTTTTGAATCACTAATCCTGATGGTATGTTTTTAAGCGTCATGTTTAGATCCACATGTTGTTTATTATAACTTTTTTTTTGCTAATTTTTTTCCTATTAGATACCAACTTGTGGGCATAATCTCTTATTTAAAGTAAGACAAGAAGAAAATAATTTTCATCATCCATTTTGTCCAGTTCATTTGTAGATAATTGACAATGGATTATTCATGAAAAATTAGAAAACAAACATCAATTTGTGGACTTCAGTTATTGTCACTAGTAATGACGGTGCTCTGTTTGCTGTTTCATGCAGGGTTTAGAGGCCGGACCGGCAATTATGAAAAATCACCCGAGTGCCGAATGTAGTGGTGGTAAATAAAAGATGGGAGTACTGACTGTAAGACCATAAATGTTGCAATTAAAACATACACATACAAAATGGCACATATGTGATTATGTCAAAGCCGGAGTGTACGACTAAATAGTAAAAACTGAAGTCGACTGTTCTACTTATGATGCACTCTCGGAAAAAAATGATGCCAACAATGCACATATAGGGTGTCTTGGAATCTATCAAAGCAGCAGTTGAAAAATGCTCCGAAGTCTGTTGGTATGTTTTCAAAGCATCATGTTCAGATCAGAACACAAAGGGAAAGAACAAGTACTTGTCCATGTATGGTGATGGGCCCAATACTTTTTAGCACATTATATATTTATTTTGTTCTTTGATTGCTTAAATATCACCAAATTTTATCAAGTTTGTATATTTTTCATTAAATGTTTCTCCTCTTATTACAAAAATAATCAGAATGTCTTCCATAACTTTCATTTTTAGTAATCTTAAATTCTTAATGTTGCTCATTCTGCAGCAGCATTCTTTCAACTGCCACTTTGATGGATTCCAAGACACCCTCTGCGAGCATTGTTGGCGTCAATTTTTTCGGGACTGCATCATTACTAGAACAGTCGACTTCATCTTTGACAATCTCGTCATACACTCCGGTCTTGACATGTATTACATATGTGTCGCTTTGTATGGGCATGTTTCCAATTGCTTCATTTATGGTCTTATAGTCACCGTTCTCATCCTTTTTGGCCACTACTACATTCGGCACTCCTGTGGTTTTCCAGAACTATGGCATCTATGTTTAACCTCCATTAAACAAACAACATACCATAGTCACTTTGCTAGTGGTAAGAACTAAGAACTAAAAACCACAAATTAACATTTGTGTTTTATTTTTATTTTTGGATGAATAATCATTGTTAATTACCTAAAAAAGAACTGGTAAAAATTGATGCTGAAAATTATTTTTTCTCATGTATTACTTTAAAGAGAGGTTATATATGCCCACAAGTTGGTATCTAATAAATAGCATTTTAATTTGAACAGGTGCTCAGAGAAGAACATGCCATCAGGATTATTAGTGATTCAAACTGTCAGATTAAGTCATCTCAGGACGGCGAACTATCTTGGCCGGCCATAGAAGGAGTATTCTCATGCTACGGTGATTTTGCAATATGAACCTTATACTACGCCATTAGTTTTACTTCATTAACAGCCTCATCCATTCTGAGGAGTGGATATCTTGGCCCAGTGATTTTGCAACATGAACCTTATACTACACCATGTCAACGCATGCCCTGGTTCGTTCACAGCTCGCAGGGTGACGTGGCCTGATTCCATGTGATCGGCCGGACGTAGGTACTTCAGTTCACACTTGAAAGGATTATTGATTAATTATAGGTGCTAATAAGAGGATGCCTCATAGGAGTAGATCAATTAAAGGTGCATATTTGGGGGTAGTAAGTAATTAGTTTCAGTAATGGGAGATATATAATAATTAAGTATTTCTTGGGAGGTCAATTTGGGTTGATATTTATTTTCTTCTCTTTTTTTGGAGTATATTTTTGGTATCTGTGAGACTGTGAAGTAAAAACTAATGCAAAACAAAAAAAATTAAAAAAATGATGTTTTGGTGATTGGTAAATATATAATGTTATCAGGTGGCTTGTTTTGTTCTCTTCATTTCTCACATTCTCCCCTTTAATTTTTTTTATTGCGTTGGAAGATCACTTACAAGATTATGACGTGTACTTTTTATTTAAAGCAACTACATCGGACTTTTATTTCCCAATTCAAATTTTAACGTGGAAGAGTTTATTTTAATTGCTGGAATATACGGTAATTTAAAGAAAAAATTTATTCATTATATAATATTTAAGAAAAAGATTTTCAAAGAAAATCCTTTATAATTAATTGCTACGCTGTAAAAAAAAACCGTTTCCATTCGCTCAACTTTTTTATTTATGTTATTAGATATTTAAAATAATTTTGAAACCCTTCTCTTTTATATTTTCTCACAATCTGCTCGTTTCCGGCTGTCTTTTGCTAAATGAAGAACACAAATGTTATTAGATATTTAAAAAACAAAATATATATTCATTTTGTTGTGTCGGAGGTGGGTGTTTTTTTTTTTGTGCTACCAAGGTTTATTTTTTTTTTCCTCCGATTTTTGCCCTATTATCATTTTTTCTTTCTTTTTGGGACTGAGAATGAACCCAAAATAAAGGTATGGAGGTTGTAGGACCTGACCTTTTATATCCAGTATGTCAATGACATATGGGTCCCACAAGATAAATGAAAATAAAAATTTCTGTTATGAAATGATTATTAAATAATAGGAAGCTGATATGAGTACCCGCAGTTGAGTACCCGCACTGTACCCGCACATAAACTATCATAACTGTTTTTGGGAACCGCACCTAAACTGTCATAACTGTTTTTGGGACCTAAACAATCAAAACTGTAATTTTGTTTTACAAGTATTAATAGTAACATTGTGAAGTATTTATATCTATACAAAACAAGTATTTATATCTATACAATGAACTACATATATGAAAAATTCACAACCAAAAAGTCACGTGTCAGACTGCATTGGGGACCATTACTGAATGTCAGGCTGCATTGGGGACCACAACCAAAAAGTCACGTGGATCACACCACCAGTGATACATTCATGGTTTTGAAAAATTCACATACAAAATGGAAAGTATTTATACCTAAATTATCAAGTATTCATATATAATTCATCAAGTATTCATACCTAAAATATCAAGTATTTAAAAAAAAACTGGACACAATACCTACTCATCTTTTACACGTTTTTCAAGGTAGTTTTTTTTTTCTCCGTTCAATCTAACCAATTTTTGGGACGATCTATGAGGAATTTTACAAATTTAAAACCACGAACGTGTTCTACACAATTTTCTCTTTCAAATGAGATCCATGATGACATACTTTTACACGTTTTTCAAAGTATCAAATATTCAAATATGAAAAGTATTCATACAAAATAGAAAGTATTTATACCTAAGATATCAAATATTCATATATAACTCATCAAGTATTTATACTTAAGATATCAAGTATTTAAAGAAAAAAACTGGACTCATCTTTTACACGTTTTTCAAGATAGTTTAATGATTGACAAAGTTAGTTATACCGTTATGGAAGTTAATTGGGAAAGGAATCAATGCGGGTACAATGCGGGTACTCAACTGTGGGTACTAAAATAATTATTCTAAATAATATAAGAAACAAAAATAGCGGCTGAGATTTTCGATGGCATCATATATTCGAAAAAAAAATTCAGATCCAAACATTGGAGCCAATTTTTTTTTTCAGATCCAATCTCTTTATCATACAATTAATGTGAGCTTCCCAATCAATTGATCACACAAAAACCGATTTCCAATTCAAAGTGTTGGATCCCAGAAAAATGACCTTCAAACAGGTTATATTATTTTGTTCGGATCCAAAAGTCCAAATTTGAGGTAAGAGAGACTAAAACGACAAAGGAAGGGTATGATCTAGTGTTATCGCTCAAAAAAGTAGTGAGGTGAGGAGAGGCAGCGAGAGAGGAAGAGGTCGGAAGGGAGAGGAGAGGAAGTGAGAACATGAACACACTGTGGAATTGGTCTCTTCTGAGTCAACTCAAATTTTGAGTTAAGATCTGGACCGTCTGATTTAAATTTGCACTAATAAATATGCACTAATAGTAAAGGACTCCATCTGTTATAAGTGTGGGCCGAAATGATCGGAATTCTAATTGCACGATATGAAAATTAACTGAAACGGTACATTAATACAGAGGATGCGAACTCCACATAGGGGTGAATTCGTATCCTCTGCATTAACTCAAATTTTGAGTTAAGATCTGAATCGTCCTATTGAGATCCGCACTAATATTAAAGTACATGTGTATTATAGGAGTGGACAGGATTGGTCCGAATTATGATCATACGGTTCATAAATTAACTCAAACGGTGCGTTAATGCAGAGGATACGTATTCCATAGGGGTTTCTTGTGGAAAATTATCCTCTCAAGTACCGTAAAAGATTTCCCTCACTTTATGGTTTGAGATTAACTCTCACTCACTTTGAGATTCGCGCTATCGCAGGAGGCAATATTATTGAGCTTTGAAATTCGTGCCAAGTTCAAAAGAACAGTCCAGATCCATTAATTTTAAAGATTCTCTATTATGGTACCGGAAGGATCTGAATTCATTTCTTGTTTTGTGGTACCAAGCTTTTATTTATTTTTCCTCCGGTTTGGTCTGTTATTTAACTAATTTTCTTTTTTGGGCTCAGATCAAGTGATTTTCTACCTATCTAAAAAAATAGTAAAAAAATTCGAAAAAATATAAAATTTAGTTTGCAAGTACATATTCATTTTATAATTATGTTGAACGGTTCGGATCGACCGTTAGGATTTTGAAAACTCAAATATTGAGCCGTAGCACGGCTCAATCCGTGCTAAGCATAGCACCGTAGCCTCACTCTCTCTCTCTATATATATATATATATATATATAGAGTATGGCTAAATTGCTGCCGGCAGCATTCTGGCCAGCTGCTGCCGGGGGCAATTCGGTCATTTCCGGTGTTCAAACAACAAATCTGAACCGTTCAACATGTTCTAAATATTAAAATCTACTTGGAGACCAAATTTTACATTTTTTTGGAATTCTTTTACTATTTATTAAGCCACTTTGAAAATTCCAGATCACATGGTTCAGAATTTTGGTGCACTGTTCACCCGGATCAGCCAATTTCAAAGTGGCCTAGTAAATAGCTAAAAAATTCCAAAAAATGTAAAATTTGGTCTCCAAGTAGATTTTAATATTTAGAACATATCTGTATAAAAAAATTTGTTGTTTGAACA
The DNA here is from genome assembly GCA_028015225.1 of Carex myosuroides. Taxonomy (NCBI): domain Eukaryota; kingdom Viridiplantae; phylum Streptophyta; class Magnoliopsida; order Poales; family Cyperaceae; genus Carex; species Carex myosuroides. The sequence continues at coordinate 6,650,983 of CM051470.1, read as the reverse complement.
CCGGAAATGACCGAATTGCCCCCGGCAGCAGCTGGCCAGAATGCTGCCGGCAGCAATTTAGCCATACTCTATATATATATATATATATATATATATATATATATATATATATATATATATATATATATATATATATATAGAATTGAGCTATGCTACTCCATGGAGTAAAACGCGTTGGTGCTCCACGCCGCTATATTTTTATTTTGAAAATCCAAACGACCGATCCGAACCGCTCAACATGATCTCCATATTGAAATGTGCTTGGAGACCAAATTTTACATTTTTTAGAATTTTTTTACTATTTATTAAGCCACTTTGAAAATCACTGATCCGGCAGTCCAGAATTTTTTACTGTTTTGTACTGTTCACCCTGATTTTCAGATTTTCAAAGTGGCTTAATAAATAGTAAAAAAATTCTAAAAAATGTAAAATTTGGTCTCCAAGCACATTTCAATATGGAGATCATGTTGAGCGGTTCGGATCGGTCGTTTGGACTTTCAAAATAAAAATACGGCGTGAAGTACAAACGCGTTTTACTCCATAGAGTAGCATAGCTCATCTCTCTATATATATATATATATATAGAGGTTGGCTAATATCAAAACGTTTGTTCCTAGGCCATGGAACAAACGCTTCGGTTTATACATTTTCAATGTCCAAACAGTCGATCCAAACCGTTCAATATTCATTAAGTCAGTTTTAAAATCGCTATTTTCAATGATCCAGAAATATTTCATTATTTATCAAAATCAGCGATTTTATAACTGGTTTAATAAATAGTAAAAAAAAATTTAAAAATGTAAAATTTGGTCTCCAAACACATTTTAATATAGAGATCACATCTAACGGTTCGGATCGACCGTTTGAACTTTGAAAATCAGAAAACAATTGGTTGCACCACGGCTCCAGAACAAACGTTTTGATATTATATATATATGAATTATCATTTTAAAATTCACATATATAAATCTTCAGAAAAATCAATATATACGGCTACATACCGCATGTACGATACTGTATGAAAACCGCATGTAAAAACATTGTGCCCATCTGAACTTCAGATGCCCTAAAATAACTCAATTTTGTTGTTTGGATCGGACCCTCAGATTAGAACTTATACGAATATTAAAGATATATATCATGTGATTCTAAGTTTCTAACCTGAACTGGATTAGCTCTAATTCTAATTAGACAGGTCGGATTGTTACTCATAATTGAAAGGGATCGAATATTTCTAGAGTGTACCCATGCAAATTTTCAAAATAGCCAATTTCTCCATAAAATCACCATAATATCTCATATATATTCCAATGAAAATTTAACATCATTTCTTCTATCTCTTTCCTATTTATTTAACTTTTTATTTAGTTTTTAAAAATAAAATTGACAAATATACCCTGTACTCTCCTTCTCCTTCTCCTTCGTTGTATACCTCGCAAGAAGTTTTCATTTGCTAGAGTCTGGCTCTTGGCTGCCCAATTTGCGATCCGTCAGAAGAATTTCAATGCTACTCGGAAGATCTTAGGTAATGCAATCGGCCTTACTCACTCTCTGTTCTTTAACTTGCTTTTGGTGTTGTTTAATTCATTTTTATGAAGTATCAGTTTGAAACAAAATTAAAAACGATTTTATCAAACAGTAAGTTTTTTTAAATTAGAACAACATATGCCACAGAATTCTTGTTATGCTATTGTTAATTACTAAATGTTTTGGGAGTGTCTTTCTTACGGTTGTCTATATATATATATATATATATATATATATATATATATAATAAGAATTTGCTTATAAGAGTAGATTGCTTATATAATAAGAAATTGAACGGGCCCGTGCATAAACAGCCTGCTCTTTACATGCCAGAATTAAAGGATTTTTATACAGAACCAAGGTTCTGAAAATCGGAATCAGATAAATTAGTCGGAATCAGTCGAGTTAGCTCAGAAACTCAGATTTTTTTTATAAAAAACTTGTTTTGTATAAAAAATTATAGAAAAGAAATGTAAAATATAATTAGACCAAAAATGATGTTAAGACAAAAAATAATATGCATATAATCCAAACATTCAAATCAAACATATAGCCTAATTAATGAATTTTCAGATAGAATAGAATATTAATTAAAATATTATATGCTTAATCCAAAATAAAATATGGCGTACTTTATTAAAGACAACTTAAAATATATATTAATAAATTATACAATCCAATGATTCGTTTAAGTTTTAACCCAGTACCAAATAAAAAAATTGTGTCACAGTGGCGAATAATGATACAAAGCATTATAAGCATATCATGTCTATTTATAACTGGTATGGACATGGTCCACAGTGTTCGAAGTTATATTTTCAAAACAAAAAAGTACACCATGTCTATGTAATGTTTTATATCTTCTTTCTGAGTCGCACCTCTTCCTCCCCCAAATTCATTCGAATTTTTTTTTTTTTTTTTTTAAAAGAGGCAAAAGCCCATTCCATTGATAGGAAATTTAATTACAAAAACCATCAGTTATATGGGTGTGATAACCCAAACCCAATCCAGGCTATAAGCCGAATGTAAACACAGCAACAAAGAGTTTAACCACATTTGAGCTATAGCCAAGCTCCAAAAGTATACTAAATTTGAGACAACTAATCCCCATAACCTTGGGCTAATACTAAAAGCTAGATACAAGAATTGGGTAGATCTTTTCTTCATTCAGAAGGCAGCTGCTCATCTGGTCCCTAGTAGACCACTAAGTCCATAGACATGTAGCTATCCAGAGGGATTGCATCCTCCAGCACTGGTAGCCAGTCACCAACAGCAGCTTGGATGTTAGGTTTGAGGTGTCCTATCCAATATAAGACCATAGCTTTGATTAGTAGAATTAAAGATCTGGCAGTTTGAGGAGTTGTACTGTGAAAGCATAACTCGTTTCTATGTTTCCAAAGATTCCAGCATAATGCACTAAAAACTATTAGAAATCCTGTTCTAGGTACCACAGCTAACTGACAAGCAAAGTCAAGAATATCCTGAAAATGGTCCCAAGTATGCAGTAGGTCTTGACTTTGGCCTAACCAGAACCAGACCTGTTGAGCCAGATGACATTTTAAGAACAAGTGGTTGACTGTTTCAGTTGCTGGACACAGTAAGCACTGCTGATCTCCTATCCACCCTTTATTAACTAGATTACTCTTAGTAAGGAGTTTGTTATGCTGAGTAAGCCACATAAACACTCTAATTTTGGGTGGTATTGGAAGTGTCCACCAGAGCATTGGTAGTATTGGTAAACTCCCTCTGAAATTCAGAAATTGGTATAGAGAGTGTGTAGAGAACTTCCCTGTTGTCTCCCATCTCCAAGAGAGAGTATCACTATCACGAGTGAAAGAGGTCACACTAATTATTTGTAAAAGTTCTAACCAATCTCTAAGATTTGCTCCTGTTAAAGTGTTGTGGAAGTGGACTCTGGTGCCCTGAGAGTCAATGACCTCTTCTAATAGTATTGTTTTATTACTACATAACTTGTACACAAAGGGGAATCTAGTTGCTAGAGAGCAGTTTAGGTACCATATGTCATGCCAAAACTGAACTTGGGAGTGTCTGCCTGGTGAGTAAGTCACACTGAGTTGGCCTAAATATTCTAGTTTAATTATGCTAGCCCAAAAAGGTGAGAGAGGAGAGGAGGGATAACTATAATATTTATGGATTATCATAGTCTTCCACATTCCTTGGTATTGATCATTCTTAAACTTCCACCACCACTTCAAGAGTAGAGCTATATTCATCTCTTTTAAATCTAACACCCCAAGACCCCCAAATTGTTTGGCTACACAGATGGTTTCCCAGTTCATTAAGGCATATTTAAATTTTTTTTCAGAACCTTGCCATAAGAATCTACGTCTAATTTTATCTATTTCTTTTATTACAGTACTAGGTATTCTGAATACTGATAGAGCATAGAGAGGAATGGAAGTTAGCACTGAATTAAGTAGGGTGACTCTACCTCCTATTGATAGTAATTGACCTTTCCAACTAGGTAATCTAGATTCTATCTTGTCTACTAAAAAGGTCCAATCAGCTACAGAGAGTTTAGAGTTATGTAAAGGAAGCCCTAAATACTTAAATGGGAATTGTCCTATTTTGCATCGAAATAGCTGGTGTAAATTGGTAGGTTCAGGACAGTTGAGAGGGTAAAGTTCAGTTTTATCATAATTCATTTTGATGCCAGATATAGCTTCAAAAGCAAGCATGGCCCACCATGCATTTTCTATGTTAGTGTTATTGGCTGCTAAGAAGAGAATGGTATCATCTGCATAATGGCAGTTGGTGACAGCTAAATTATCTATGCAAGCTGGACCTAATCCTTGAATACTATTTGCCTTTCTACCTTTGGAAAATATTTTACTAAGTGTATCAGCTGCTAGGATGTACAGGAAAGGGGACAAAGGGTCCCCCTGTCTAACCCCTCTCTTGCAATAGAAAAATTCAGTGAGTTCACCATTGATAGTTAAACAGGACTGAGAACTATTTAACCACAGTGTAATCCATTGGATCCATTTGTGACCAAAATTTCTACTTCTAAACACCTCTAATAGATAATCCCAATGGATTTTATCATATGCTTTTTCAAAATCTATTTTAATCACTACTCCAGGTTGTTTAGTAGTTTGACATGAATGTATAATTTCTTGACTGAGGATCATATTATCTAAAATATACCTATTTTTCAGAAAAGCTGCTTGACTATGATCAATTAACCTATTCATTATTTGTTCCATTCTAATTGTGAGTAGTTTGGAGATGATTTTAAAGCTACAATTAACTAAACTAATAGGCCTAAATTTTTTAATATTAGTAGCACCTTTTTCTTTGGGGATGAGACATATACAAGATTTGTTTATTTTATGTAAATCTAACTTATGCTCATAAAAGTAGTGTATGAGAAGCATCAGGTCTGATTTAACTAACTCCCAAAAGAATTGATAGAATTTAAAACTAAATCCATCAGGACCTGGAGCACCATTAGGTGCTGATGAAAAAACAGCTTGTTTAAGTTCTAGTTCTGTGAATGGTCTCTCTAAGTCCCACTGTTCACTAGCTAATAATAGATCATCAGGGTCCCAAAAGTTTGTATCTAAATGCCCATATTTGAGGCCAGATGTTCCTAACAGATCTTTATAATAGTCTAAGGCATGAGTTTTAATGTCAGTGATATTATTGTTGAGGGCACCATTGATTTCTAATGCATGTATCATGTTTTTCCTAGACCTATGTGTAGCAATAGTATGAAAAAATTTGGTATTGGAGTCCCCTTGTTCTAACCATTGTTGTTTAGATTTATTTTTCCAATGATCTTCCTCTTCCTGATATATTATATTTAGTCGATACTTACTAGCTAACCATTGTTCTTCTTCTAAAGGAGTAAAAGACCTATCCTCTCTGATGAGTTCCAACTCATGTAAAATATCATTTAATTGAGCTTTCTCTTTTTTTTTTGACCATAATAATTACTAGTCCACCCTTTTATTTTTTTCCTAACATGTTTGAGTTTCCTATTCCAACTGGCAGCAATATCTGTATCAGTCAAACTTTTTTCAGACCACCATTTTATCATTAATCGAACAAAATCTTCTTGCTCAGTCCAAGTTGGATCAAAGTTAAATTTATGTGGTTTAGTATGTGTTCTGATAGAAGTTTGGAATAGCAAAGGGCAATGGTCTGACCCTGAGCTACTTAGATCAGAGATGGAACTATTTGGATATTGCTGATCCCAAGCTATAGAAGTGAAGATTATATCTAAGAGTACAAAAGTTCTGCCATTATTCCAAGTGAATTTCCTAGATTGGAGTTTATGTTCTATGAGTTGTTGTGTATTTATGAATGAGTTAAACTTTCTGCTTAGAGGAACATCATAATGTGGTCCAGATTTTTCCTCTCTTTTTCTGATGGAGTTGAAATCCCCACATACTAACCACATATCTAAATTAGGGTCATGTACTTGTGAAAGTTCTTCCCAAAAGGATTGTTTGAGAGATCTTAACACAGGACCATATACTATAGTTATTTGCCACTTAGTGTTATCCCCTTTGTGTTCTATGATGACATCTAGACAGAATGTATGAGTTGTATGTCTAATGAGATTAATTTTGTTACTGTCACAACCAAATAGGATGCCTCCTGACCTACCTCTAGATGGGACCCAGACCCATTGATCTATTCTAAGAGATAAGTTTTTCAATGATCTATTAGAAAAATCCTCTTTTTTAGTTTCCTGAACAGCTACCATATCTACCTGATGTTGATCTATGAGTTCTCTAAGGATTTGTTTTTTCCTAGCAGAATTAAGTCCTCTACAATTCCAATTTAAGAGGTTTATATTCATAATGGAATGTTACTATCACTAGGAAGAGAACTACTAGCTACAGTATTAACTACACTAACATGTGAAGCTAAGTCTTCTATAGTAATAGTAGCCACTGAAGAGTTTGTCCTAGGTGTACTAAGCAATTTTTTAACTACTAGTTCAAATTGAGCCCTATCCATCTGCTGAATACATTCTATAATAAGGGCTCTATCTTCCTCACTATTGCCTAGATTTATTTGATACACTAAGAAAAGTTCAACTATTTGGGGTAATGTTAGTCTAGAATAAGGAAATGAATTAATTAAACTCATACCAGTAGAGCTGCTACCAGAAGCATTTTTCCTTTTTTGTGCCTTGCTCATAGTGGAAGCCTGTTCTGCTTGCACTGTCACTCTCAGACTCCTTCTAGGTTCAGCCTGTGCTCTTCTGGGATTACTATCAATGGCAGCAGGGGTGGTCACCACTTCAGCAGTTTTATCCCCAATATCTGAGTCAGATATATTTATTGCTTTTGCTGGAGAGGCACCCCCAGCACTCCTGAGTCTCCTACCAACTCCTTTAGGTGGCCCAGAACTGCCCAATCCACTATGCATCCCAGCATTGGACTTCCCAGATCTTTTAAGGGCCTTAGGTAATCGTATGGCTAATGGTTTGGTCTTCTTTCTGCCCCAAGAAAATTTTTTTTTTTTTGGATCTGGTGTCTGATAAGAGGAGGCTTTGGTTTTTGGTGGAGCACTACTCTGTCCTTTGGTAAGTAACTGGAATCTTTTCACTTTGTCTAGGATGGTTTCATTCTCATCTTCATCCTCACTTGGGTGTGCTGAGGGAAGTTTTTCTACCATGGGAGATGGTGGGTGTTGTGGTTCTGGGAATGTAGCTGAGAGAATGTTTGGAGAGGGTTCAGGGTCTATGACTGGCATAGTTGTGGGAGGTACTGGTAAAGGGTTTGGGGAAACACCCAGATTACTGGGTCCAATCCCTGGATTTTCAACTTTATCTCTAGCCTGTGCAGCCCTAGTAAGAAATTCCATCACTTCATCTACCAGTTCTTCTTCTATGTTTTTTGCCCTATTAGAATTATCTCCAGACAAGGAAGGCTGTTGAAAATGGGAGCTATCTGTCATAGTAACCATCCTGATACTTCCTCCCCCCTGTCCAGGAGCTGGATTATTGTCAGAACTCGGTCGTCCAGCTCCTTGTCCTAGCCCTGGACCTATCCCTGGCCCCATTCGTTCACTGGCACCAAATTCGGTGCCATTTGGATACGGCCTACCTTGCTTACGTCTTGCCCAGGCATTCAAACCTTCTGTAGTGTCAGTTTCGACCTCAATGTCGATGTTATAGACCGACATCACCCCAGCAGGATCTCGGTACGGTACCATGTGCGACTTGGGGAGAATTTTGAGATCGCAGACGGCGAGTTTAACCCGCACAAACCGCACGTCATACCCGCTTTGAGTTGCGGGGTCTATCTCTTGAACAAATGCCCCGAAAGGGTTGAGAACCCGATCATAATCCCCAAATTCGTCCATGAAAATTGGAAAGTTATAAATTCTAACCCAGACATTTTGTAGTTGCATACCTTGCCCGAATTCTTTCTCCCAGGCGATAATGGGAAACTGAACTTCGCCCAGCCGGAGGTAGCCACGAGAAGCAACCGAGTCAAGCCATGTCGGGTTGGGAGCCTTGATCAAGTACTTGTACTCATCAAACACGGAAGCGACCCAGCGGTGTTGATCAAATTGACTCCGGAGAACCGCCTCGACCTTCTCGGGACCCCAGGCGGCGATATCGTCTAGTACAAAACTGAGAAGCATATTGGCTTCGATCGCCTGAGATCTCGGGGTAGCGACGAGCGTGACAAGAGGTGGTTGGATCGGCATTGCACTTGCTGTCTCAATACGGGGGCGAGTCACTAGTAATGGAGTAGATCTAGGTTTAGAGGTGGAGAGAAATGGGGAACGAAGTGGATCTGAGCGGCATTCTTTCGCTCTATGCCCTATTCTGTTGCAAGCAAAACAAACTTGTCTATTTCTACATTGGCGCGCCAGGTGGCCGCGATCGCCACACTTCATACAAATCGGGTGGCTAGCAGTGGAATTACTTCGGATCTCCGCTATTCTTCTTTGAGCGCGCGTTGTAGCGGATGTAGCCTGTGTAGCTGGGATTTGCTGCCCCCTGCGACCAGGAGGGAGGCGTGCAATCTCGCTGTATGTAGTTCGATATGGTCTTGGATAACCCGAAACTTGATGATTCGCCATTAATGGCGCAGAAGATCCCTGCACTGACTGAAATTTATTGCGAAATCGTGCAACTAAAAGGCACATTCGATTTTGCTGGGCCTGAGCCATGTTGTGATTTTTGCTTTTTTCTCCTGATTGCTACAGTTTCGGAAGAATAAATCTCTTTCTTTTTTCTCTTTTTCTTTTTTCTCTTTTTTGTTTTTTTCTCTTTTTTGTTTGTTTTTCTATTTCTTTTTCTTTTTTTTTTTAAGAATCGCCACAAATTCATTCGAATGACCGTTCAAAAATACAAAATTGATTCGATTCAATTACGGAAACTGTGTAATTTTGTTCTAGATGCAAGAGATTGAATGGAAATTTCGGTCCGTCAACTTAATTTGATCGAATCTAATTTGGAAATGAATTTTCGTGCAAAAAAATGCTTGCCCGAGTAACTCGGGTGAAAATCGTCTCGTTCATGGGCAATTCCGAGACGAATCGGCCGATTCAACTCGAAATCTGCCGAGTTTCAGAACCATGCTAAGAAGAGAGAAGGGAGGAAAGAGGAGAGAAGAGTATATATATCAATTTCATTTTTAGAATAATTAAATAAAATATTTAATAAATAAAAGGAAATAGAAGAAATAATGTTAATTTTTTATGGAAATATTGAATATTGTAGTGTTGTTATGAGAAAATTGACTATTTTAAAAATTTATATGAATACACTAGAAATTTTTCCAAACTATTAATACTTATCAATGCTTACGGGCCTTTTTTTTAAATAATAATAATATTAATAATATATTATTACTATTATTATTATTGTTATTATTGTTGTGACATAACACACATAATTTAGCAAAGAAAAAAATTATTATAACCTTCGAAATTATACACAGCAGGGCTGCATTAAAAACCAACAGTCGCTGGGACCTAGTTGGTTAGATTTGATGTAAGTACTAAGTCACTAATACAATATCAATGATGCACGAGCCGATTAATGAGCCATTGAAATAACTAATAATAATGAATTAAAACCAAGCTAGCGTGCACTATGTTCTTCAAGACTTTTTGGTGATCATTATTTTAAAATCTTACCGGATTGACTTCAAATGACGAATTCAAACTGTGGAAACCGATCTACAATTCATGAGTGATGTGTATACATGCAAAATTTTCAAATTCATTTATTTTTATTTTTTTTTACCGTTTGACTTTGTACTAAATAAATTTGAAAATTTTGCATGTACACATATCACTCGTGAAATAGATCGGTTTCGACAGTTTGAATTTGTTGTTTGAAACAAATCTGATAGATTTTGAAGTTATGCTAACCAAATCTTCTTAATGAGCACAGTGCACGCTAGCTAAGATACTACTAGAGAGGATGGATGATGGTTTACCTTTTTCTAATCGTACTCGGCCTTGAAAGGCCCATAAGAGGCCCAATGAAAGATGTTCAATTGGTTTGGGTTGATATTTTCTTCATAAATATAACGATCCTTCACATTTCTGTTAGTGATATATTATATTTGTGCGAAGGTGTCTCATAAAACGTCCTAGAGACGTTTTGGTTAGTTTATCTACAAAGTACAGACAAGACCTTGGCCTGGCACGGGGCTCTGAGCTGGCCTGTGTCATAAAATCTACGTATAATTTGTTTTCCTGTCTTTCTTTGTTAATTATTGCTTATTTGGGGCTTTATGGTTTGTCCGTCAAACTTCACCATAGGGTAGTGCGTTTTGGCATCACAACAGTGTTAGATTATATTTTGACACCATTATGTTCTGCTCTGATACTGGCACCTTACCATTGCATACTACAGCATTGCTGGAACCATGATTCTAAATGAAGGGCCAAACTAACTCTTTTTTATGTTTGCATTTGCATAATCCAAGCTTCCACTAATAGCATAAAGGCTGTACTTAAACAATATTTGTGGAGAAATACAAGGAGGCAGTAGCATGTTGGTACTAATTACAGTGTTGTGATTGAACAAAGTCTATAATTTGCGCACACCAGATGTTTGATGAAATGTCCTAGTGAAATTTTGGTTAGTTTACCAGGTTTTTAATATACTGCAGAAAACACCTGGTCCTGATGCGAGGCTCCAGCTCTCCCTGTCCCAGCAAATCTTGGTATAACCCTTTTTTTTATCTTTTTTTCATTAATTTGGCTTGTTTGGGACTTCATAACTGGATAATTCCAGTGAAAATGTCACCATAAAGCGGTTCATTTCATGACCACAATATACCAATTAAATATTACCATGCTTGATTTAATTTTGACACCAGAATGTTCAGGTCTTGTATTGTAACCTCACCGTCGCATACTACCAGCATTGGTGGAACCATGATTATAAATGATGGGCCAAAACAACTCTTTCTTTTTCTCTTCTTATTTACATTTGTATAGTCCAAACTTTCTGTAATAGAGTAAAAAACTGTTAAATATTTTTCTAAAAGAGTGGGGTACTTTGCCAAATTGCAACACTGACATTGGCACCAACATGCTGCTGGCTGATAATGCCTCGTTGTATTGCTCCAAAATGAGAACCCCCACCCCCTTCAAAATAAATGATGGTAGTACACCGAACGTATTACACCGAAAATAGTAAATCAGTTGACCATAAAAAAATAATCTACATACAAGTACTCATCTGAAACTTGGATCTTCTCTAAGGCTTGAGAGGCTTCAATAGAAAATACTCCACGGTCTCGTTCAGCTTGGCTTGCATAGTATCTCCATTGTCACTTGTCAATAAAAACATGAGTACTTCAACTAGGTGTTGTTTAAGCTATTTATTTTTTCCTTCTAGCAGATGACTAAAATCAATGATCAGGGATGAAACTGGAATAGACAAAAAAGTACCAATTATTATATATTTCTTTTGTTTGCTTATATGTTTAAATCAAATCTTAATAGGATTCAATACAGACCACTTAGTCTGTAGGCTTGCAAGGCTTGAACTAGAAATGCTCAGCCTTCTCCAACTTGGATTACGTATCTCCACTGTCATCTGTCGAAACATGTCATAGATAAATTAATAAGGCTGTGCTTCCATAATTGTTCACACTTCACCACTAGGCATTTTTTATGGTAATTTATTTTGTCTTTCTCCTAGGAAATAATGGACGAAATCAAACAGTCAGGGATATAATTTGAAATTGACACGTGCTGTAACTATATGTTCCTTTTGTTTGTTAATATAGTGAAATCAAATCTTAATTGGATCATACAAGCATTCTTAGGCTTGAATGGTTTGTATCGGAAATGCTCCACAGTTTCATCCAGATTATCTTCGGTAGTATCTCCGCTATCACCTGTGCAAAATCATGCCATAAATTATTTAAAAGAGCAGTGCTTCCATTATATGTTCACACTTCTTACCAGACATTCTTTGTGCCTTTCATTTTCCCTCATAGCAAATTACACACAAAAATCAAATGAATAAATGATCAGGGACAAAATTGGAATTTTCAAATTACTATATTTTTCTCTAAGTAGTCAGTTCATATATTAATTGGATTCATACCTAGTATTGTTTTAGGCTTGAAAGGCTTGAGTCGGAAATGCTCTGCAGTCTCATCCAGCTTGTCTTGCACAGTTTCTTCTTTGTCACCTGTACAGAAACATGCCATATATTATATTAAAAAAGTAATGCTTCCATCCTATATTCACTTCACTTCTTACTAGGGACTTTTTTGCTTCTTTTTTTCCTAAAAACAAATTACAAAATCAAACGATCCAGCAGAAAATTGAAACCGACAACAAGTAGCAGTTACTATATGGTTCTTTGTTTATTTATATAGTCAAATCAAATCTAATTGGATTTCATACTGAGTTCTTCTCTAGGCTTGGAAGGCTTGATTCGGAAATGCTCTGCAGTCGCATCCAGGTTGTCTTGCATACTATCTTCACTGTAACCTGTCCAGAAAACATGCCATGGATAAATCATAATTCCATACTGTGTTTGCACTACACTAGGCATTATTTATTCTTTTCATCATATCCTCATAGCAGAAAATAGACAATTAAATGATCAAATCAAAACTTAATTGGATTGCATACAGGGTTCTCCATTTGTAGGTTTTGTAGGTTTTGTAGGCAGCTCCGAGGAGGAATACTCCGCCATTCCCGGAAAAATCTCATCTAAGTTAGATTGTGCGCCCTTCCAAGTACCTGTCCAGAGATGTACAGTACATTATTGGAGAGTGAACCCTATATCTTTCTCATATATACATATATTTTGTTCAATTAATCACCTATCAGTGGAGTAAAATTAAATTTCTATGGTCTATTTGACTAAGCCAAAACTGCTTGCATTTCCACATACTAGTGAGGTGTTCAAAAAGTTGCTTTATGGAATTCCACACAGTTCCCAACAAATTCTAGGTACCAATTAGCAACTTTTCCAGTATAACCTAGTTACAATACCAGTATTAACAGGGCGGTGTGGGAAGCGTAGATTATCACTAACTTAATAGATAAAAGTCATAAAGATACATACCTGCAGAAATTTGAACACTTTGATAGTCATCTTCTTTTTTTATGATTGTTACATCAGCTAGATGGTCACATTCTCTTATCCACAACCTCCGTAATGTGCTAATCCTGTCCAGCCATTCTGGTAGCATAACCAGATTCATGCAAGAACTTATGCACAAGTACTTCAAAGATGTCAGGGCTCGAACACCCTCTGGCAAGGTTATCAGCTCATTGCACATACTAATTTCTAGGTACTCTACATTAACAAGGTAGCTAAGCATGCTCCATTTAAGATAAGAATCACAGTTTTCTATGTATAACCGGGAAGTACGTGACCTCAAAGGCACTTTGCTCTCTGGTGATCCCAGCAGCCTGCTACTTTCTATTATTACAAAATTTGCACCATCAGGGAGAAATGGTTGGAACTGCAATTTGGGGCATTTCTTTATCTCAACCCTTTTAAGTTTGGGGAACATGGGCCCGTCGTACTTTGAAGACACTGCTGTTCTCCACTCCACGAGGTTAGGCATCTCTCTTAGAATGAGTACTCGTAATTTTCTGAATGAAAGATTTCCTCCAGATGCATCTTTATCCACTTTTTTAATATTAGGCCCATTTTGTACCTCCAGTGCTTCCAAGTTGGGCAGTTTCTCAAATGAAGGGAGCTGCTCACACTTGGCCAAATTACACAATTGAATTCGAACCAGGTTAGGGAGAGAGGATGTCAATTCCATTGTCCAACCGGGGAATTTATTTCCTGAATAACCATCTATAGTCAGGAGCTCGAGATTTTGATGCGGCTTCAATGTTTCCAAAATGATTCCATCCATCATTGTGCTTTCTGGGGCACGAGTAGGATATGTAGTCCATTCTAGTGTTAATGAGCGCAGCCTCTGCTTTTCACATAATTTAGCCTTTTCACCATCCTCTGGCCTATGCACTTTCTCAAGATGAGTAATCCGTATTATACCTTGAGATTGGTTAAGGTTCCCAAGCTGTACAATACTACAGCTATTACCATCAGCACCTTCTTCCATTTCTTTACACTCAAACAATTGAGGTAGTTTTTGCACTATGCCTGACATGTTAGTATTAACGAATTTCTCAATTCCTGTTGTTGATTGCTTTAGGCTGGTACAACCTAAGAGGTCCAACTTCTGCAGCTTGGAATTAGGGTCAACTATTTCGGGAAGCTTATTGAGACTGCAACAATATGATAGGTCAAGATTTTCCAAATTCACAAGATTATTGAATGATTCGGGCAACACCCGAAGGCCATAACACGAGGACAAGTTTAGATATCGCAATTTACATAGGTTTCCAATAGTCTCGGGAAGCTCCTCAAGTTTGTGACAAGATGATAAGTTTAGCTGTTCCAAATTCATGAGGTTTCCCAAAGACTCAGGCAAGATGTGTAGGTTACTGCAATTTGATATGTTTAAAAGCTCAAGTTTACTTAGATTGCCAAGTGATTCTGGAAGTATTTGAAGGCCTCTGCAATCACAGAGATCAAGGCTTAGCAAGTTGCTCAGTTTGGTGATTGATTCAGGTAATAAATCAATCTCATTACAGCCTGACATATTCAAACTCTTGAGTTTGTAGAGGTTTCCCAGAAGTTCTGGTAGCAATTTAATGTGGCCACAATTTGATATGTCCAGATGTTGCAAGTCTATAAGCTTAACAATTGACTCAGTCAACCTCTGAAGACTGAGGCACCATGACACATCCAAAATTTGAACTTTTCTAAGGTTGCCTACAAAATCTGTCAAAATTTGAAGGTTATAACAATCAGACAGGTTTAGATGGAGTAATTCCTTAAGCCTGCTGATTGATATTGGCAGCTTTCTGAGTTCATGATTGCTTGAGAGACCCAAGAATTGAAGTTTGACTAGGTTTCCAATAGATTCAGGAAGCCTCTGAAGGTTTGTACAACCTGATAGGTCTAAATATTGCAATGATTCAAGATTACCTATCGACTCAGGTAACACATTAAGCTTAGAGCAACCATGTAGATCTAAATATTGGAGTTTATTCACGCTACCACGAGGGATAGAGAATGCTATAATTGGGAGATGTGAAGCATCAAGGTAACTTAGGTGTTTTAGCTCATTGATGGAAGGGGCTATCTTCTCGTTGCAACAGCCACTCAAATTAATGATACGCAAATATTTACTGTTTGAGAGTACCTTGTTAGGAACCTTGAGCAGAGTGCAATCTTTAAAATGGAGCGACCTTGCTCTTTTAGGTACAACTTTAGAAATAGCCAATGGGTTTCTAAAATTTATCATCAATATGTATCGACAATCCTTACTTACAGTTGAACAGTTTTCTTTCCTGGCATCTACAATATGAACCTCATCTCCAGCAACAGACCTGGCAAGGTCATGCACCAAGTCATGCATGCAGAGTACTCTTTTCTTATTATTTTGCAAAGGAGAATATTGAAGGAATGACATCCATAAAAGGTCATTTACATATTCTTCAGCAATTTTGTCCAATGTGGAACACCCATTTGTCGGTTGAATGAAACCCAAAGCAATCCACTGCCGGATCAACTGCTCTTTGTCTATTTCACATCCCTTGGGAAAAATGGCACAGTAAGCAAAACAGAGTTTCAATGGGGCTGGCATATGGTAATAGCTTAGCATAAGTGATTCCATGATTTTACTTTCAGTCGGATATCCATCATTGTCATTGAACTCCCATGTATCACTGTTTCTGACAGATAACCACTTGTCAAGCTCTCCTGGAAACGACAGTATGCTCCCAAGCGAATTAGCCGCTAAGGGAACTCCATTGCACTTTTTTGCAATCTCTTCTTTTGTTTCTTCTTGAATTGAATTAATTTCATCATTTCCATTACTAAGAACTCTTTCCTTTACTAAGTACCAACAGTCACCATTTGATAATAACTCCAGCCTGTGAAGGCAATCGGCACCCATGTGCATAGCAATTTTTTGGCTTCGGGTGGTTATGACAATCTTGCTTCCTTTGCTCCCACCCTTCAGCATCAATTTCAAATCATTCAACTTATCCACATCCTCACTCCATAGATCATCTAAAATTATCAAGCATCGTTTGTCATTGAGTATTCTTTCAAGAGAGTTCCTTACAGATTGAAGGTCATTAAAATCACAACGCTCCTGTTTAATCTGTGATGTTATAGCTTCGCCAATTCTTTTCAAATCAAAATCCATGGACACATAAACCCATGCTCTTAAATCAAAGTTCTTTTTCACTCTCCCATCATTGTACACTAATTGGGCCAGGGTTGTCTTTCCTAGACCACCAAGGCCAACTATGGTGATGAAGGAGATATCTTCTTCAAGATGCATATCCAATAGCATCCTCATTATTTTTTCTTTCTCTTTAGCCCTCCCTCTTATTCTCTTGTTGTCAACTTCTGAGAAAGTTTGCCTTTTCTTGATTTCATCCAATTGATTGGAAGATGTTTCCTCCTTAAAGTTGAATTTGCTTCTCAGTGATGCTATTTTGTCCAATTTTGCTCTCAATTTCTTCATTTTATGAGCTAGATACAGTTTTGATATGTGTGGAATCTGCCATCGATGCAAAAGAAAAACCAAATCTTAGATGCATTGCACAACGAAAGCCCAGATATCTGACTAGTGAAAGATTCTTCACGAGGTGCTTAAAGTAATTCCTAGTGACAAAAATGAGGAAGTATAGACGAATATGACATTTAGATTTGGAAAGTTTTTGGAGCATATGGTTATAACTAATCTCGAGTACTTTCAATTAATTTCTTGCACATCTAAACACTCGTCGAACAGACCAGGTTGGATCAAGATCCACCAGTTTGAACCTGATTCATCAACCATTCTGATAATTTGGGTTCAATCAAGGATTAATTGTACATAAATTCCAATGTGAGAAAACACTAATAGAAAATGAGAGGAAACTGACAAACAAAATATATGCTGGTAATCCAATATAAACGAGTAGTACAGAAAAGGTAGTATGTAATCTTATTTAGGTTTTGATTTACATAGGAAATTAGAACTAAAAGATATAGATCTCAATTTGATATAATGACGTCTAATCACTATGTGCAAATTTACAAGATAATTTTACTGAAAAGATTTGTACTAGTTTACATGATCTGAAAAAATAATTGATTAAATAAGATTGTAGGAAATGGATTCAATACTTTGTTTTGGCATGACAGATGGACAAGTCAATGTGCATTGAAATGTGTGTATCCTAATTTGTTTCAGATTACCTCTTCGCCAAATATTTTGGTTGCTGATCTTTTCAAAAATAATAGTATGCGTCTATCTACAAGAATGGAATCTACTAAAACAACAATTCTCTTCTTCTTTTAGTCTCATATCAAAACAAGATCAAAACATTTGGAGATGGACGGTAGATGGTAGATTTACAGTTAAATCTTTATACAATTGGCTTGAATTTGGGGGTATTTCAAATAAGGAGTTTGATTCCATATGGAAATAAAAAAATCCCTTTAAAAATTAAGATTTTTCTTTGGCTTGTCAAAAGAAACATGGTTCTAACCTGGAGTCGAGCCAGACTTCCAAGATATGGAGATCAATCATATAAATTTGCATGTTGTAAATGGGGGTCAATTTTATTGTATTCATAGCATTTTACTCTAAAATATATAGAAAATCATAAATTATAAAAAAAAAAAAAATGGGGGTCAATTGACCCCCATTCCATGCTAGTGGCTCCGCTAGTGGTTCGAACTAAAGCCAATTTAGTTAAAAGAGGATGGCAACATTTCTTGTGTTTTTTGTGGTAACTCTCAAACAATAGAACATTTGTTTCTCTTGTTCTTATGTACAGTCTATATGGTCTTGGATAGCTAATTATAATAATTTTGCTATTAAATGCACTACTAGAGAAAAATTATGGATTATTGATGCATCTATTCCACTTAAAGACATGTAGGTGATTAGAGCAGCAGTTTTATGGTCCATTTGGCTCAAAAGAAATAATAATATATATTTTTTTTTAAACCTTGGCAGCGGCTGCCAAATAGAAATACAATTTGTTTTAGGGGGGAAACTGCAAAATCTTTGAGAATTATAGGGCATAGAATTATTTTCTTAACTGCATTTTGGTGTAAAAGTAGAAAAAATGATTCATACTTTAAATTATCTGCAGTTTTACCTACTGATGCTCTAGAGCTTCCTTTGCAGGTCAATACCAGCTTAGTGGTACCAAGAGATCAAGATCTGGTATTGGACCATGAGTTTGGACAAGACCAAATTGATTGATGATACTTGGGTTCTCTCCTTTTGCTTATGTGATGTTTTAGGCAATTGCGTACCAACTTGGTACCATACTTTGCTTGTAGAAACAGTATGTTTGGTTTCTGGTAATGAAATCGGTGGACGTTGTCCACTTTTATCAAAAAAAAAAAAATTGAAAACACAATTGTTTGACCGTTGACTTGCAGTAGAAGCAACGACCTAGGTAGAGATTGCAGGTAGGAGATAGACTTGAGAGTAGGTCCGATGGGCATCGGACCTACTCTGGTTCGATGGGTTTAATAACTGTCGATTTGCTTTAAGAATTCGTGTAGAACACTTTAAACTTCGTGCGTGTATGTTTCAATTTTCGTGCGCACAAATCTTAAATTAAATCGGACGGTCATCATGCTCCTTGAACCTAAAACTAAAAGTAGGTCCGATGGGCATCGGACCTACTCTATTCTCTAGGAGATAATGTACAATTTCTAATTATCTGATTGGATGTACTGCATGTATATTGATAAGACATTTTTTTTGTAGCTTATTAATTAATATTTCCTAACTTTACTAATAATAGTAACAAGTTGAATATGTGAGCCGCTACAGCAACGATTCAATCATCAGAGATGTAAAGGAAAGAAAAAAAAAAAAAATCCAAAGCTGACCTTACTGGGGACGTCTACTGCAAAGCGGCTGAACAAATCCTCAAGGTCGTACGAGACAGCCTTTAAGCTCTTGAGCCAGTCGCGAACGGTCTTATCCCTAGCAGATTGATTCTCGGCATCCCGGAGCACAACCTGAAGCATTGAAAGAGTGGCCTTAGTGTAGTCCAACTCGTCCTTGAAATTCCACAGCAGGCTCATCTCCTTGACAAGAGGTGAACCCAGCTTGCGGGTCAGCTCCTTCACCACGGCCAAGGCAATCAACTCCCCCACACCACCGCCGGCCATGGTGATGGGGCCGGGCAAATTATAAAAACCCGATCAACCAGTTTTGAAATTCAAGGGTAGTTGTTTTTCCAGCGTTTTTCACTCGGATACTAGCTTAGCTGGATGCATTGAAGAATATGCCACTAAAATGTATAAATGAGTCACATGGGGAGGAATTCAGATCCTCCCGGATACGGATCCGTATCCTCCCAGGTACCTGACTCAAGCAAATTGAAACGGACGGTTCAGATTAATTCTGTTTGAGTCAAACTCAATCCGGCGCCTACGAAAACTGCAGGGGTTTGTTCTGCTTAAGTCTGTGGTGATGTGAATTCCCCGGGTACTGTAATAGAGAAATATTTTACAATTACTTGATCTGGACCGTTTAACTTGGCACGAATCTCAAAGCTCAATAATACTGCCCCTCCATCAGTCCAAATCAGAGTTAATCTCAAACCGTAAAGTGAAGGGAATCTTTTACAGTAAGGCCCGTTCGGCAACTGTTGCTGTGGGAAAAAAAATTAATTCTTTTTCTTTCCCACAGTGAACAGTAAAAAGTAGTTCAAAATTGTTGATTTCTATTTCCATTCCATTCCTATTTCTTAGCAAGCCGTCGAACAGGGCCTAATAGAGAGGATACTTGGCATGGGAGCGGGTGTCACCGAGGAAATGTCAACGAAATTGGAGAAGGATGTGAATTTGGTATATATTATTTCGTTGACTCGTTGACAGCCTAGATAAGCTCATCTCATCTGCAATGGGTAAGTGATACATTACTTCATTGGTATGGTAGTGTGTTGAAACCGTGTCGTGCTGAGTTTCGGCGTGTCCGGAATATGTGTCGTGTCATGTTAATATGTCGAAATTTTGAGACATGTTGTGTCGTACAGTACTAGAGAAAAACACAACACGTCTATTAGCACGGCACGTCTTGATAAGACGTGTTTTGACGTGGCCTGTTGGTAGGTAGGCAGTGCCTTATTATTTTGTTTTGAATTTTTTTTTAATTTGTTGGTTTAAAAATATGTAATAATGTCTTAAAAATATAGAACAATATCCAAAAAATTATAAATAAATTAAAGTTAATATTTTTTTATAAGTTATATATTGTTTTCCTCATTTATTTTTTCGTCTGAGATTATCTTTCCCGTATTATTTTGTGTCTGACTAAATATTTTAAAAATAAAAAATACATTTTTGGGTGTATGTAACATTACTGAATACTTTTGGTGCAAACTGGGCACACAAACCAGAGCCAAATATGTTGACCGTGCTTGGAATTCAATAAAACAAAAAAGGCGTGCCGTTTGTGAGCCACTCAGAGGCTGCCACACCTTTATTGGTTTATTTGAATGACTGGAAAAAATCTGCTCCTTTCAGTGAAAACCCAGTACTCTTCTTGTGCGTGTCTAGAACGTGTCTAGACATTCCATGCCTTGTACGTGTCTAGATGTGTCGTGTTTAAATCCGGTTTCAAAAAATTTAGGATATAATACGTCTAAAGACACGGTACGGATCCATTTTGACAAGACACGTCTAACAGACCATGCCGTATTCTTAACCGTACATATCGGCACGTATGTTCGACATGTCATGTTTGTGCAATAAAATAGATGCGGATGGTGCCTTTGGGCTGATGCTGTTCTAATCAATGTCACACTGCGGGATCCAAATCTGCTGAAATTCGAGATCGTAAACAGTAACTTTGAAATTCCTGAAATCCGGAATCTATCCGTCAAATTGTTTCCAGATGAATGCACAGAAAAACTAGCTATTTCGATATGCGTGTATAAAAAAAAATGGACGGCTGGATTCGAGATTTCAAGAGTACTGTTCATGGATCTCGAATTTCAGCAGATTTAAATTCCACACTAAGAGGACGAACGAAGGAAATAGTGAGCGACTCTCTGTATAGATAATGGAGGTCCTAATAATAATTTATTACCTTTACATCTGATACGAGAGCATAGCTAACAAATCCTTGTAACGGAAGTCCACTTGAAGAAGTACTTGACAAAATTGGAAACCTGGAAGGGGAGATGCGAAAAAATTCCACCTGAATGTCAGAAGGAACAAGTGGCCATTTTCATTTTAGCCTGGATGACAGGGATTGGTAGTTTTGGATTGATAGTGGCGATTTTTCATTTTAGTCTAGACAAATCAAAGTAATAATTCGGTTTCTAAAATAGAACCGAACTGAATCAATTTAGCATTGCAACCGAATCAAAGTTTTATTTTAGTTTGTTCTGTTTGTTTTGTTCAAACTAAAATATATTATTTTTTTATTTAAAGCAATTGATTTATAATAAATTAAAGTATAATAAGAAATAAACCGGGATATTTAGAAATAAACTGGAATATTAAGAAATAAACCGAAGCATTTAAAGCAATTGATTAATAAACTGGGGCGGTCCGAACCAAATTCATAATATATAAAAGTTCGGTCGGTTCGGTTATTTCGGTTTTGAAAATTTCCAAACTGAACCGGACCAAAATTATAATTCGGTTTTAAAAAGCAAACCGAACCGAACCATTAAACCAAAAAAAATCAAACTATTTAGTCCAAACTAATTCGATTCGGTTCAATACCGACTAAACCAGACCCAATGAACACCCCTAATTGGGAGGAATTGGTGGATGCAGTTAAAAATAGATTTGTGGGGAAAGATTGGGGCAAAATAGATATTCAACTTTAAAATAAAATCAAATGTCAAAATCAAAGTTAAAATTTCAGATTAAGGAAGAATTTTAATTTAAAATGGAGAAATAAGAAATTCAAATGTTTTGATGGGTACACTATAAAATTTTCCAAATTTTAATTACATTAGGAATCCAGACCCCTCTATATATGCATCTCTCTCCAGAATATTGATGTGGTGGAACTTGGAATATAATATTTGTTACATTTTATTGTAGGTTAAATTCGGTAGATTATTTCGATATGGAATGGGTTGTAAAGCTTGCAAAATTCGGACCGCCAAAAAAACTTTTTTTTTAATTATTTGACAGTGGACCGCCAAAAAAACTGTTAAGGCACAAATTAATGATCTGAGTTTCAGGGAAAATATACACGTTTCAAAGAAAAACAATGAAAATAATGTGCCAACACAAACAAATTGCATTCCACGCATACACTATCTAATGTAGCCGGTTCATGCAAAAATAAACAGTCAAATATAATGCCAACAAGAGTAACTCATTTATTAGTCGTGCATATAATTTGTTTCAATCACACAAATTTGATGATATGCATATACATAATGAGGAGGGATCCACTTACACATTTTTAGTGACATTTTTTAAAGTTTTTAATATTTAAACAGTCGATCCAAACCGTTCAACATGATGGATATATTGAAATGTGCTTGCAGATCAAATTTTACATTTTTTGAATTTTTTTACTATTTATTAAGTATTTTACAAAATCGCTGTTTTCAGACCATTGAATTTTTGTACCAATCTTAATAAATAGTAAAATAATTCTAAAAAATGTAAAATTTGATCTGCAAGCATATTTCAATATATCCATCATGTTGAATGATTTGAATCGACTGTTTGGACTTTGAAAATGTAGTGTGTAATCCGGTATCATAAAAAAAGGATGTAAGTGGATCTCTCCTCATATATAATACTAGTATCGTGCCCGTGCGTTGCAACGGGATTATAATTTAAGAGAACAAAAAAAATCTCATACAAAATGACATTTCATAAAAAAAATTTAGACAAAATGATAAATAGCATTTCTAAATAAAAATTGACCTTAAATACTTTTTTTTTTGATAGAAACAAATAGATTATTGAGAGCAGAGAGAATATATTTTTTTCTAAATAAGATTTTACCCTTAAATACTTTTTTTTATTTTTACTTCTAATTTAATGTTGCTATAAATTAAGATATTAAATTGATCAAGTGATTCTTCTTTAAACAATGTAACATAAAAGGAATTTTTTAATATATTTGATAGGATCGCCTCGTTTTGCAAAAAGGGTAACATAAGATATTAAATAAGCAAATAATCAAATTTCAGTTTTTAAACGTACAGGCTTCAAGTCAAAATGATTATTATGTCAAATATTTCTATATTTACATAGCATTATAATCGTTCACCTTATTTCCAACATGATATATAAGAATATTTTGATTTTTTTAATATAGCAGTGCATTTTAATACCACATTCAATATTGTATATTCAACACTACTTCACCCAATTAATATACCTTACTTTACTGTTGTTCGTGGTAAGAAAAGTTTCGGTACAGACGAACTGTACCTTTTAAAACCTTTGTATACTCTCGCTTAAGACTGCAAGTGCACAGCCCTACTCGTACAGTATAGTCGGGTATCGATATGTTAGTAAGTAATAATCTAGAAGTCAATAATACGATAATTTAATTATATAAAGCTTTGTTCATGAATTGAATGATTAATAATATTATCATTTTGTTCTTTGAGTTTTATCGAATTATGGATCATTTCGGCATTCGGATTCGAAATGAGTAGAACTTCATAATATAGATGATAAATACTCTTAATAGTCACTGACCGAGGTAACTAGCAAAGAACACTAATTAACCAATTAAAGGTTAGTATGTGGATTAAATGATGGTTAAAGTTTTACTGACCATAGACAATGAGTTGTCAATTTAATCACATAGATACATGTTAGAGAACATGGTATTTGACAGACCCCGAATGAAACATTATACGGAATTGTGTTCGTGTCATTAATGCTTTCATTCAGTGTTAAGTTCTACAGTATGAGGTATTCATCTTTTCTAACTAAGAGATGTGTATGTGTGATTGTTACCTAACGCTATCTGTAAAAAGTAGCTATAACGGTAGCTCTTCGGTATACATAACTTAGCTGAGGTAGTGATGGTCTACCAAAAGTACTATTGTCCCTCGTATTTATTATACGAGTTATAGTGTCACTGGGCCCCTTGATAGAGTAAGAATATCTGCTAGCAGTATGAATACAAGAGTAATCATATTTGATAATCTGCTCAAGATCAAGAAAAGATTAATTTGCAAGGATGACACAAACCTACCTTGTAATTAATCTGACAGCTATGAGACAAAAGAATAAACACGAGTAAAATAGTTTACTGGATCGTGATATTGTTCTGTACAGCATCATCTGTGTAATTGGATGGTCATGATGCGTTTTGCCAGATGCCTCTCATGATTATAGAAGTTAAAACGGTTTTAATTCTATTTACCAACATAACACAGATCATATCGGGTCACACCTATAGGAGTTAATCGGAGAATCTTATTGATTGATTATAAATTGATTATGATCAATAATAAGATGGTTTATAATTAATTATACTTGATATAATTATATTATAAATGTCATGTAAAAATGACAAGCAAAAACATTAGTTAATTTATAAACGTGTATGACACGTTGTATAAAAGTTAACCGGTTAATTTATAAACGTGTAGGACACGTTGTATAAATTACCAAAATCAACAACCGCAAGAAATATAATTATTCAGAATAATTATACGGATATTAATTTTGTTCGGGGCGAGGGCATTCTGGTCTTTTCAGATTCGTCCTTATCCGCATGACACGTCACTGATCCTATCCACATGACATGTCATCAATCCTATCCACATAAGCACCTCTGCTGCAAGCAGCTTACAAGCACGTCCTTGTAAGCACCTCTGCTGCCGAAATTTTTATTTTTAACATTTTAAAGAATTAAATTAATAAAATAACCACCGTTTCTGGTCAATTCGATATTTAACACGGCCGCAGAACACCGGAGCGGACCCATCTGGGGGCCGCCGCAGAATGCCGGAGCGGACCCCCATATGGGGCCGCACTATGCCGGAGCGGACCCTGGTCTTTTTTTTTCTGATTCTGAATTTGATTATGGTTTTGTTTTGGAAATTTTTATCAAAAATGTAACGTTTGTCTGGAAGTTGTGTATAATTACTTATATTTGAAATGTCGTTTAATCTGAAATTGTTGTTCGTCGTTTGTTTGATCAAAAGAAACATTACAATAGAACAAGGAGCCATATAAAGAAGCATACAATAGAACATGCGAATGTTATCGGAAATTACAAATACGTCTAATTAACCGAAAATAAACAATAGTTTTACAAGTACAATTAGAAAAACAACATTAACTCTCAATCTCGTGCAGCCCGAGCAGCTCTGTTTTGTCTTTCTTGCGTATCTCGGCCGGCTTGGTGTCCTCTTCTCCTATTATGTAGAACATCCATCCACATCGGAATTCTGTCGTGCTGTCTTCTGCCCACAGCAATATTTTTTTTCTCTGGAACAAGGACCGGGCCATCGTGTGGAGGCCATTCCGACTGATTTCCATAAACATGCCATTGTGCGCTCCATGTGTTGATCAGTGTATGGATGTGATAATAGTGACTTACAAATACGCCAGGGTCGATGCCTCGGAGACGACACACGGACAGAACATGAGAGCACGGTATTCTCTCCAATTGAGGCTTCTGGCACGTGCAAGTTACCGTGTGATCATCCCCGATTATCACCGTGTATTTGTAATTGGCCTTGGTAAACCGACCAGAATCGTCAGGTATGAAAGCGTGAACTCTCTCCTGTGTGGCGGTTACCTCGAACTCGTTGTTGTTTCCAAAGCCCCCCAGCGTCTTCATTTTATCGGACCTCTCGAACCGTTTGTTGATCAGCTACGAAAAATTAAAAAATAATGAAGAAGTCAGATATTTTTTTTAACAAACTTCATTAAAAATTATGAAGAAATAACTACAAATAAAAGTACCTTATGCACACGACACGAGAATTGCTGACCTTGACTGACTTCCCATTCCGCTTTGGCCCTCCTTTGCGCAAACCATGTCATACATTTGTAAAATGTGTCTTCAATTATTGCTGCAACCGGTAGCCTACGAGAGGACTTGAAGACCTTATTAAGCGACTCAGACCCGTTTGTAGTCATGATGCCCCAACGGTAACCACCGTCCAGTGCTTGGAATATCTTCCATGGTTTGGGGCACTCGTTCTCATCTTGATCCAAATACTTACCCACACCGTCCAGCCAATTGAGGGCAATGTCACATGCCTGCCCCATTGCTTGCATTCCTTGCTCGTACCTCCTCATCTTCCTCTTAGCCACACATATTCTAAAAAAACGGATTGCCTTATCACTGCAACCGTTCTTCTTCATGTTCTCGGCTATGTGAGTAGCACAAAGACGGTGAACACATTGATCCTCATCCTCCTCGTTCCACCCCATATCATCTTGTCTGAACACCTTCTTGATACCCTTTCCCCTATCAGTGATGACACACATGAATCTGGAGCGGATTACATTACGGCGCAACCATTTCATGAACCACGCACAATCGTCATAACTCTCTGATTCTACCAGTGAAAAAGCCAACGGGAGGAGCTGATTTTCAGCATCGTACCCGGTTGCAATCAACAGCTTGCCTATGGTTAAAACCCATTTTGTAAGAGCCGAAATCAACTAAAATAAATAAAGTGAAAACAACCAAATTAGTTACCTTTATACCGGCCTGACAGGAAACATGCATCAACTGTGATGACCGGTCTGATATGTTGAAAAGCAGCTATGCACGGTCCAAATGCCCAAGCCGCCCTATGAAAATACCTCCATGGTCCAGGTTCACCAGTGGGATATGAGGTCACCTCAAACAATGTTTCTGTCAATAAATTTAAAAAAATAAGTTCAATTTTTGATTGATAATGAAATAACGTAAAAATTGAAGGAACAATGTAGTACCTGGGTTGCTTCTTTTCATTGCCTCCAACAATGGAACTACAAGAGCGTATGACCCCTCCCAACTGCCAAATTGACGGGCTATTGCCAACTCACGGCCACGCCATAGTTTGTTGTACGCCGGTATCTGACCGTTGTACTTTTCAGCAACAGCAATTCGGACAGCCTGAATACTCAAGTCGACATCGTTCCTCATGTGAGCGGATATACACTCGGCAACCATAGCAGCTGACAACTGGGCGTGATCTGTTCTTGTTGCATCCGCGTGGCATGAATGTTGTGTTGGGCATTTGGAGACACGCCATTGTGTTCCATAACCGGTGGCCCTTGCGAGTATGTACCACCCACAGTAACTGTCCTTGCACTTGAACCTCATTCTTGTGCGGTCACTGTGCGTAGGTATTAACTCTTTGTTGCAAAGGATGTGAAACCTGGCAATTGCGCTCTTCATGTCCTCCTTTGAGTCATATGTTTGTCCCTCGGACAATTCATTCTCAAAATCTGCTCTACTTCCAAACAAACCCGAATTGGCTTCCATAAACCCTGATGTGTCGTTGAAAGCATGAATCGGGTGCTGAACCCCGCGATCCATTATCTGAAACCCGCTATCCATCTTGAATTTCCTTGATAGTCCGAGCACAGGCCCGGTATCTTCCTGGTCAGAATAATCGCTCATACCCTCAGGATCAATATGACCCCAATTTTCCTCTGCCTCTAGTATTTCCGGATCCACTTCTTCATCAGATTCATCCGGATTACAAGTTTGACCCCAATGAGCGGTCCGACTAGATGAAGGGTGGTCAGTCTGGGATGGGGCCCGACGGGAGGGTCGGTCCCTCTGAACTGGGGCCCGACTACTGGACGGTTGGTCAATTTGGACAGGGGATGGACTAGAGCCGGATGAGTTACCCCGACTACGACCCTGGATTAACCTCTGAACTGGGTTCGAACGCCGGGCTCTGGTAACCTCCACATATAGGTCAATTATCTTGTATGCACCCCCAGAAAAACTCATGGTTTGGTTATACAATACCTGCCAGACTCCCTCATTCTGAATTGGAAATAGTTGGAACTAGGTTTGTGCCGAACTAGTCGGCATGCTAATTTTGGCATCAATTTTAAGGTCATACTGACCCTGATCCAACCCCAAATTCCCACATATACTTGATTTAAGTCCCAAATAATCCGTACCTGGCAATACCGGGATCACAGTAACGGGTCCAATACTGTAGTAAACCCCATTAGGACTTGTTAATACATCCCCACCAGTGTAGATGGATACCATAAGAGCCATTTTTCAATTCAATACAGAAGAAACCTACAATTAAAAATTAACTAAATTAATTAATTTAAATTAATTATTCTAATTAAATTATTGCTAAATTAATTATTCTAATTAAATTATTAATCTACTGAAATAAAAATAAAAAATTTAAAAGAAGAGAGAAAAAACTTACAGATCAGAGCTAACTCAGGAGAGAGAAGGTGTGAGAGTGTGGAATGAAATGTTCCTGTCATTTTCGGGATATAAAGACTAGGGTCCGCTCCGGTATTCTGCGGACCCGGGTCCGCTCCGGCATTATGCGGCCCCATATGGGGGTCCGCTCCGGCATTCTGCGGCCTCCCCCAAATGGGTCCGCTCCGGTGTTCTGCGGCCGTGTTAAATATAGAATTGACCAGAAACGATGGTTATTTTATTAATTAATTTATTTAAAATGTTAAAAATAAAAATTTCGGCCTCTGCTGCAAGCAGCTTATAAGCACCTCCGCTGCAAGCAGCTTACAAGCACCTCCCTAACCCTATAAATAGAGGGGTAGGGGTAAGAGAATTCAAAAGTTGAAAAAGTTCGAAAAGTCTGAGTTCGATTCGAATTGGCTCGGTTATCGTTCTCTTTCTCGTTTTCTCTCCCAAATAGTGTTGCGGTTTAAACGAAAGTTATACGTAACAGTTACGTATTATCTTTCGAGTTGTTGAATAGTGCTTACGGGATTTCAGTGAATAGTGTTTTCCCGAAAGTCGCGATATTTCTGTTTTGCCTTTCAGTAAAATCAGAATAACTGCCGGTCGGAAATTCTGCTATTTTGTCTTTTTCTCGTGAATAGTGTTTTGCGTAAGACCGCAGTTTACAGTATTTCTGGCAAAAGAAATAAACCGCTCTCTGGTTAGTCCTGGTGGATAACCTATAGAGGCACCATATGTTTGGTGCTCCGAGAGAAGTCATTGCTCCGAGAGAAGTCATTGCTCCGAAAGAAGACATTGCTCAGATCCGGTCTTCTCGCTCGGTCTGCATTCCAATTGTAATTTGGAAACAAGGTATAAATGTTATATAAATTTATTTACTTGGTAGATAGATTTAAGTTTTAGAAATCAATTACGGGAATAGATCCTTAAAGGATTAAAAGAACGATACCATCTTTTAATCCTTGGCTTGAGATTAGACGTAGAAATTTTTGTTCTACGGTCTTTCCGCAGCTTGAGCCTAAAAGTTAATCACCTGGGTTTGAACAGTCAAAAACCCTACACGATCCACAGGGACGACTCAATTCTGAATTCCTACTTGACTTAGCTAAGTACTAGAAGTTTGAAATGGTTGTTTGAGTTTGTTTATGTTTCCTAAATTCAGTAACAAATTCAATGACAGGAAGTAAAAGCAATTAAATGTTTTGTTTTGGACTATTGTAAAAAAAAGGCGTTTCAAGGGTTTCAGATTTCATCTTCAACTTTGCTGCTCTGGAACCTTGTGACGCGACCCGCGTGCTCTCGCACGCGACCCGCATGGCCCTCGAGCTACTCTGGACCTGCCACGCAACTCGCATACTCTCGTATGCGACCCTTGTGATGCGACCCGCGTGGCCCTTGAGCTGAACCTGCACATGTCTGTTTCTGGATGTTTTAAGTCGTGTAAGGCTCGATTGACCATACCTAATGTTTCTAAACCTCAACTCTCGTGTATTGGCTTAACAGACCTGGTACGGAAATGCAATTTCACCTTCTTAGGTTTAATCCTAAATTCTCAGTTCGGTTTACTAAAGGTATCCACAGATGGAAATTTCACCTCTCGGCTACTATTGACCTCACCTTTCGGATCTCAGATCTACCTCAAATACTTAACCTAATTTGCAAGAAACATCAAGGCCAAATTACAAGAAGAAATACCATAGGTATTCAACAGTAGACAATCAAGAATCAATCAAGCAACTTAGATCAAGCAATCACAATAATACAATAATCAAAGAAACACAAATAAAATTCAGATTCAAACAATGTGCATTATCAAACAAAGTCTAAGACTACATCCAAACTCCTGAAACTACAAAACTACTCAATCATGATCAAAAACGAAATAAAAGAGAGAAAGAGAGTGCAAATCATGATGGAGAGATGAAGGATTGAAGAGGATCTAAGCTTCTGGCCGAATCTTCTTCTCCAAGTCGAATCCTTCTTGGCTCCAGATCGCCTCTTCTCTCTGTCACGCGCCAAGCTCTCCTTTCAAACCGATCAGATCCCCTTTTTGTGAAAATGTGGATTTTTCTCTAATTTGCGCCAGGCAGGCCTTTATATAGGCATCTTAATAGGCTTCAATTGGGCCCTGGCGCAATTAATTCGACGCGACCCGTATCAGATGGGACGCGACCCGCGTCTGGTGGAACCTGGTGTGAGCAATGAGGGTTGCGTCTGAGGTCGCGCTGGACTATGATGCGACCCGCGTCAGGTGGGACGCTACTCGCATGGAGGATGTCAGAATTCTGGTCCTTTGCTTGTTTTCGCCTATTTCCTGCAAAGTCATAACCAAAATGCAGCAGTACCATATTCTATTGATATTCAATGTAAACAATGCAATTTAGTGGTTAAAAACATGATGTCTGGTTTGAAAATAGGTCGAAACAATAGATCAAATAAGGAGACATCAAATGTACTATCAAACAACTCTTTGAAATTAAATTAAGTTGTTTAATTTTTATTCGGCTTAAATTTTTTTAAGTAATTTAATTTTTACTCTTGACTCTACTCTAATTTTGCTTACAAAACAAGAGATTGTAATCGTGTACTGAAACAGTTATGCTTGTTTTCCTTTCAGAAAAAAAACAAAAAAAATTGCCTTGTCACGTAGGCCGCATATGGGTGCCTAAATTATGAGCTGAAGCCCTTGAGGCCAGCCAAATTTGAAATGATGCTGG
Organism: Carex myosuroides; assembly: GCA_028015225.1. Lineage (NCBI taxonomy): Eukaryota > Viridiplantae > Streptophyta > Magnoliopsida > Poales > Cyperaceae > Carex > Carex myosuroides. The sequence goes on along the minus strand of CM051470.1, from coordinate 6,619,833 downwards.
TGCATCTAAATGAGCCAGCCACACTACAGATTTTTTTTTATTGACATCTCACCCATAATTAAGAAAAAAATATAAATGAAAATAAAAAAACACAAATGAAAAAAAAACAGAGAGATAAATAATAAATAATAGTAAAAGAAACAACAACAAATGAAAAAAATGGATCAAATATAACATTCAAAAAAGTCTTGAAGTATCATTGCCAGTGTGATCTTCTTTGATAAAGTCCAGCATTTCTGAAAATGAAAAAAAAAATGACAAGTAGATTATAATTGCTCCAATTGAAAAAATATAATAAAATTAGAAATGCTAAATTAATATGGTTCATACCTTATTCCTTACTCAAGACCTCCCTGTAAACTATATTTTTTGTATACACTCCTGGGGCATCAATTTCCTCTTTCTATTTCAGCATGACTTTTGTTGTACGTCGTGACGTACCTCTTGACAATGCGACATATAACTGGTCGTGCGACAAAACAAGGTTATGACGAAATCAACCATCGATGGAACAGTATGGATCAAAATTGTGATATTTATCAGAGAATCTGTTGGGCATCTGAAATTACAATTAATAATTTGCATTGTAAAATGTGATTTGACAAAAATGTCATTAAAAAATGAAACAAAGAGGAACTTACAGTTTTATCACTGATCTAGGTTTTCAGTTTTTGCTAAAAAATATAAGCGAAATTTACAAAGAATACAAAAAATAGAAACTTACAGATGAAGATTGACAAAATTGTGAGTTTGTCGGAGAAGAGATGAATGCTTTCTCACCTTACTTCTCAGCGTAAGAACGAAGAGGAGGAAGAGTTGAACAGGAAGAAGAAGAAAGGGTCGTAACGTCTCTTCACTCCGTTCCCTCCGCTTCCGATCAAGTACGCGGCAAAGAAAACGTTTCTCAGCGTAAGAACGGAGAGAAGAATAAATCCAAACCCTTCCCTTAGAAAGAACAATATGGAAATAAAATTAGCAGCTCCCCTGCTTAATAATAGAATTGGCGGCTCCTCTCTGCTTTGTTTAGAAATAAAATAGGATTTGTGTCTATAGAAATAATAATGATCCATTTAAGGGAAAAAGAATAATATGGAAATCAATATCGTACTGTTTGGACAATTCTAGTGATTTATTAACTTTCTATTCACTATTTCATTGGTCCATTTATGGAAAAAAATATGGCTTAATTGAAAAAGGAGAATAAGGAATCACATTTTTATTGTTTGCATAATTGAATATAGGGGAAATAAGGAAATATATTTCTTGTAGATAAATATCATAAAAATTTGAATTGTTTTAAATTTAATCGTAACATATAGTGTGGCTGTATGTGTGGCGAGATTTTTTTTAACTAAATATAAACTTCTACACATAAAAGAGATGCATTTAATCAAAAGATGACAGATTATGTGATTGGAGGGCTGATATTAAATCCGAAATTTCATCTTCCAATCGTAGCCGTTGGCGGATCAGAACATCAACGTGCTTAATAATGGAATGGAGATATGTTAGCTTGAACGATAGATATAGGTTTCACAAAATTTGAGTTGAATATAGATATGTTAATAAAAAAAATGATAAGTAGAGAAAAACTAAGTCCTACCATATAATGATATTTTGTACAATTTTATTAAACTATAATAAAATAAGATATTTGAGGAAAGTCAATAAAAATATAAAAATAGAATTGGGTGTGCATGCCGAAAAAAGCTTAGGGTTTTAAGTCTTATCCTAATTTAATTAATCAATTTTGACTGTAAAAAATTTAAAAGGAAACTTATGAAATATATTTAAATAATATATCAATTTTGGATTTATAGTTTCCCATTTTGGTATGAATCTCTGTTTTCACAATTCACATTCGACTTTTTTTGAAAAAGTTATTAAATTAAGGAAGCAACTCATTCAATCAAGATTAAGTATTCTGGAATTTTTGCAGATTTTTTTTTAAATCAATCTTTCAATTGAATTATAAATTTTAGAATCATTTTGATGTTATTTTTCCTTGTTGTAATAAAAAAAATAAAAAAAATAATGTTTATGTCTCATTACTATTTTACAATATGATTATTGGTTTTAATTTTCAGTATATTAACCTTAATATTCAACTTATGTGCTTAAATATTTTGTTTCGGTCGTACCTGCATCTTGTTCAAGATCAGTTCGCATTAACAAATTTTTTTAGTTTCAATTACAGACCGTCTGATTAGAAATCAGATCAATCCGGTCTAAACATGTCATACATGAATGTACCGGATTCAAATTAAAAAGTATGGTACCTCATGTGATATGAATTCTGTTGATGATTTCGTGAGGTAATTGAAGTAGGTTATTTAAAATTTTTAACTAGTCAAAGGAAATATTAATCAGTCCAATAATTATAGCATGGAACGATATTAAATTATTAACTGCCAATTCCCCGACAAACAATTATGAGCCACGGATTCTCTTCAAAATCTATGTAATTAAGTTCTGATCCAACGGCACATAGAACTAACCAATTCGGATCCTTAAATTAAATCAAATTTTGAACTTGAATCCGGACCATCTGCTCAAAAATATGTACAACTATTATATAACTATGAAAAATATTAAAAAAATTTATTTACTCTGGACATGGCACCAATGTAATTTGCATTATAAAATTATAACAAAAATTATAGGATATTGTTTCGCCTGAAAATTTATCAGTTGTCAATTTGCCTTTATTTGTATAATAATAAATTCTCAAAAATGAACAGGGACCTACACTTTTCTTATTATTTTATTAAATACTTTTAGTTAGTGCGCATGACGGGAATTCCCAAATTTGTATGGGATGTAGGGCTTGACTGTCCTCAATGTTAATACTTTTTAGTTACCAGTCGGTGGGAAAGGGACGATTGAATTAAAGAAAAATGTTTTCATATTTTTACTTTGAGGAATGACAAGAGGAGCATAGTCACAAATTAATAGTACGGGTTCGGTGAGGTGAGGTCAAAAATTTTTGATTCGGGTATAATTTGAATATAATTCAGAAATGATTCGGTATAACAAGAAAGTAAAAAAAAAAACCAAAAAAAATCAACCTCAAAGTTTATTTATATATCAATACTGCCACAGAGTGGTCCCAACGCACATGGAAATTTGAAATGAGGCAATAATTAGTGACAAACTTTGTAATATTTGATAAAGCAAAGGGTAATTGATCAAATGGGAAAAAGCATAGAGCTCCGGAGTCTGGAATACCTGAAGACGCAGCGAGATTTTGACGAACTTTTCCGAATAAACCGTGATTAATTCGGGAATAATATGCGAATTTACCGATTAATTCGCAAATTACCGTATAAAACGCTGATTGATACGTGGAAAACTTAAAACCGTTTAATTCGCGAATAATTCGCGAATTAAATGTGAATCTGATTACAATGAAGAGTACTTAAACTATACCTACCATGTCTTTAGTGTTATATAATTTATTAATTGATTAATTGCTCACAAGTGAAACAGAGTGACTTGCCCATCTTCTCTTCTCTATTTGGAGATGCTACCAAGGCCCATCTTAAATTTATGTTTGGGCATTATTCTTTGTTACTTCTCTTTAGGCCATAATAACACACTTTGTTTTTTAATGGCAGATGTTAGATTCAGATATTTGTTGCCACTTTGATTCATAATCAAATTTGAGGCTATTGTGGATATTGTTAATAACAATAATAAAACATTATCAAAACCGAATGCATAAGAGAGACCAAATATGAAACATTTTCTATACAGTGTAATTACAATTTTGATAAAATCTTACAAGCATCAAAGTGCCTATGAATTACAAACAATGACAAGATGAATAAAAAATTTCTTATTTCCCATTATAAATTGAACTTTTGCTTGTCTCCTTATGTTGATTAAATATGAAATTTTAACTTTAATTAATAATTTTATTTTATTTATTTTAAAGATAAAATATCTATTTTACCCCTATCCTCAATACTGACACGGGATGAAGAAAATAAATGCAAAGAATTGCTCTAATCCCTAAAGCATTTGTTCAGTCTCTTCCATCAAAAGTTGTCTTAAGAGGAGGCGTTCGAATTTAATACTGAAAGTTCCCTTTTGTAAAAACATTCGGGGCGTGTTCGGATGTTATGGGATTACGGAATGAAAATGGGAATGGGAATGGATCACTTTTAAAAAAGTAGGAACCCACGGGTACGGAATGCACGGGATTAGTTATGGGAATATGAGAAAATGAGTGTTCGTTTGTATCATGGGATTAATTGTGGGAAATCTTTATTTCTTTTAAAATATTTATATTTATTTAATTGTTTTAGTTTTAGTTATAAATAATTTTTTAATTAATTATTGTTTTTGAATAGTATAGCGTTCTGTTCTGTATTGATTTTAACCAATTAAGTTAAAGTTAGCTTAATATAAAAAAGTAATTAAATATAAAATTATAATGAAAAAAAATGTCGTGCCACCATCTATTTATTTAGACCAATAATATATTGTAAATTTAATATTTTAATGGGTTGTAAATTGTAACATTTGGTAAAAAAAAAATTTAATTATATTAATGAAGTTAAATAAAATTGATTAAATAATAATATTAAAAAGATGAACCATTTCTAATAAAAAATATTACTAGAATGGTACAAATAAAATAAGAAAATATTTATAAATAAATTAAAAATAAGAAAAAAACAATTAAAAACATTTACAAACAAGCATTTAAAATATATAATTACAAAAATTAGAAAACAAACAAACATTTAAAATATGTAATTAAAAACATTTAAAAAAATAAACTTTTACAAACACTTACAAAAAAAAACATTTAAATTATGTAATTACAATTTAAAATGAATAAATGTATAGATTGAAGGTTTCAGTCCGGATCGTTGGTTTTCTTAGTCCCACAACTTAAAATGAATAAAGATTGATCACTCTATATATAACCCATTGTAAAGTAAGCGGTTATTGGAGAGAGAAAAAGAAAGATTGGAGAGAGTGCATAGTGGAGATGAATAAAAGTTGGCAGCTTTGCCACGTCTTCAAACAAAAAGTAAGAAAAGATAAGAATGAGAGAGAATGGGAAAAAAAAAAATGAGGTCTGAGACTGGATTTTTGAACCTCAAAAATTGTACTGAAATGGGAACACATCGGGTCCACCTACGGAAAATTTTGAGAAAAATTTTGGACTGCCAAACGCTTCAAAGGAATACAATCCTATTTGATCAAAACCCATCAAATTCCCAGTAAAATTTTGACAGCCGAACAGGGCCTCAGATTCAATGCACGGCGTTCTTCTAATCTAGAGCTTTTGTAATCATTTTATTAAATTTGCTTTACCTGATAATATTTTGGCAGAGCAAAATGCAAATAACATGATTATAAAATGAAAGCTCTTTCGTCTGGGTAGAAGCGACAAGTGATTTGCGTATACCTCTATTGTCTAATTGTTAACTATTTTCTGGTTTTATAAATCAATGTTCTAATCAACGTCACACTGGGAGGGACGAACGAAGAATAATGAGCGGGTCTCTGTATAGATGATGGAGGTCCTACTAAGAATTTATTACCTTTACATTTAATACGAGAGAGCATAGCTAACAAATCCTTGTAACGGAAGTCCACTTGGAGAAGTACTTGACGAAATTGGAAACCTCGAAGGGGAGATACGAAAAAATTCCACCTGAATGTCACAAGGAACGAATGGCCATTCTTCATTTTAGCCTGGATGTTAGGGATTGGTACCGTTCCTATAATATGAGCAAGTAAAGATTGAATGTCAAATTATCTAAGTATTTAATATTTATGAAGAACTATTTTTTAGTTTTGCACTTGTGATTTTTTATACGGAAAATATTGTCTTTGTCATTAGATCAAAAAGTTAGTTCTCTCATTGTGGATGCTATTAAAAAGAGAAAATTTCACGTATATCCTCAAAAACTTCGAAATTACGTATTTCCCCCTCTAAGTTTGAAATTACATATTCCCCCTTTAAACTTCAAATACTTACAAACTTACTCATTTTATTGTCTTTTATATTAAAACTCAATCTAAATTTATAAAATACCCATTTTACCCTTTATTAAAAACATATAAAGCCCATCAGACTCATATTTTGAATCTGAACGGCTCATCTACCGTCCGAACTGCTTTTAGATCTGTGTGCACAAGATCGGTACAAATCTTGATGCGAACACACGCATATTGAAGCGACATGCACAGATCTTAATGCGATGCACGCGGATCGGGATTGCTTTAAGATCTGTGCATTCTAGATCAGCACGGATATTGAAGCGATGCGCACAGATCTTAATGCGATGCGCGCGGATCGGACGGTAGAAGAACCTTTCAGATTCAAATTTGAGTCTGATGGGCTTTTATATGATTTTAATAAAGGGTAAAATGGGTATTTTAAAATTTTAGAATGAGTTTTAATATAAAAGACAATAAAATGGATAAATTTGTGAGTTTTTGAAGTTTAGAGGGGAATACGTAATTTTGAAGTTTTTGAGGGGTATACGTGAAATTCGCCCTATTAAAAATAGAGGGGGGCAAAATAAGTAGTCAACTTTAAAATAAAATAAAATGTCAAAATCAAAGTAAAAATTTTAGATTTAATCAACACAAGAAGAAATAAAAAAGAATTTCAATTTAGAATGGAGTTTTGATGGGTACACTATAAATTTTCCCAAATCTATCTTATAACTTAATTTTGGATTCATGAGTGAACAGTTTCGTCTACAGTAAGACTGACAACTGGGTCCCACTTTCCAGTGCCAATATTTTCTTTTTCCTTCAAACTTCTCCGGAAAATTCTGCGCTCATCTGAAGAAAACGCGATTCCTCATTACCACCACTCCTCCCTCTGCCTCCTCTCGCTCCTCCGCCTCCATGGCGACCTCCGCGCACGAGAAGAAGAAAACGCTTCCATCCGAAATCCCCAAGGCGCTCAAGGCTCTCTCCGCAGCGCAACGCGTACAACAAGGTACCAATCTATCTACCATTCTTCTCTTAAACTTCCTCTAACTGCACTTCAATTGATTCCTTCCGTTATCTCTCATGGCCTTCGTAGTTCCCTGCGAATTTTGTTTTTCTCTTTGCCTTTTATTGAGTCAATTTTGGTTTTAGCTTATTAGTGTGTCATCTCCGGAGAAATCGCGATTATCGATCGTGTGGGCTGTTTTCTGTGTGTTCGGAGGTATTTTTCTTCGTTTTTTCCTCTACTTTTTCACTCGATTTAGGGTTTAGTTTATATTGAACAAAATCAATTCAATTTCTTGCTTCAGTGAACTGATTTTAGAGGTAACTCAAAAATTTTGTTTTTTTTGCATGTTTTCTTAGCCGATTTAGGGATTACTTTATTCAACGTCGTCTCAGGAGAAATCGCGATTATCAGTCATCTTTGGAGCTTCTGTCAGCGTGCACTCAGGTACTTTCTCTTATCTTTCTTTTGCCACTTGATTTAGGGTTTAGTTAATGCCGAGTAAAATTGTATCACTCTTTAGTCTAAGATTTTCCATTGATACTAATGATTTTCTGTGTACTGGTATCAGTTATTTTCAGCGAGAAAGTAAAAGATTAGGGTTAAATAAAATAGAATGTCACAAAATAATTAACCTGATATTGTCTCACTCACTTATACAGCTATGTCCAAAGTCACAGGTAGTGGAAGGAGAAATTTTAGACACCATTTCTTCTAAAAGCACCGCAACAATATCAAGGTACTTCGCCTAAAATTCTATTTATAATTGAATTAGTGCTTATTTATGTTTATATTACACTTTTATACAAACTATTTAGTTGCTTAGGCCACCATAAAATTTTGATGCTATATTTAAAAACTACTTACAGTAAAATAGATAGTTTTATTATATTTATATCAATTAATCGAATTTATGTATGTGTCAGTGGGGCTGTTGGAGGATCAAGCATGAGCTTAGAAACCCTTCGATAATGTTTTTTGTTTCCCATTATTGATCAAGTCAGAAGTGGGGTTTGTGGAGTCCCACTATTTTTTGCATCATATGTTCTATTCCTGCATTGTGTAATTAACAGAAAATGAAGAGGTTGTTTTTAAAAAAAAATTAGATAGAAGGTCAAAATTAGCTCCAATCTTCATAAAGTGCCAATTCAAACTTCAAGTATAATTTCTTACAAAACTTATATCTTATTTTCTATTGCAGAAGAGCTTTCTTTACAAAATGCCCGATTAAATGACCTCATCATGCAGTGGAGAGGAGAGATGCATTAAATGCATACTTACATTTGAAAGGTAATAATTAACTCATAGTCTATGAATGTAAGGTTATCAGTATCTTCCATAGACCATTACAAAACCAAAATTGAAAATTTGACCGCTAGATTTGAACAATTAATTCCTGATATAGCATTAATACTGCATTCATTTATATAGTAATTCCTCAATAAAACTTTAAACTCAATTGGATGAAAGCTACCTTTATTTCACCTCGATCTGCAATCAGGCTATTGAAAAGACAAAAAAGAGCAAGACAAATAAGAAATGGTCAAACATGTCTATACTTAGTTACCACTTACCAGACTGCCTACTGGTGTCCGAAAGTGGCAATTTAGTTAATATAGTACTTAAGATCGTCATTTCTTTATTGATTTTCATTATATTTAATTAATTTAATTCCTTTTTAAATCTGCAACCAGAAATATTCACACGTGTGCCCATGAAAAGTTGATGCACCCTTTGATCTATTTTTTGGCAAAGATTCTGCAGGGAGTACAATTTGGGAGGGGTACAAGGACAAGAAAATGTGAAACTACCCCTATTCCTCCTGACTGTGAGTTTTTTTTTTTAAACTAAAGACAAAGGATTGGTTACAAGTCTATATTAGATCATTTGATGTACAATTTATATGGATCAAGAGCCCCATCTTGAATGGGCTGAAACCTAGCTAGCTATGCAAATTGGACTAAGTATACAAACTTTCTTCTATATCTTATATTTTAGACTGAGACCTATGCTTCAGTATCTTACATAGACAATCTCTCTGGCACTTTTGCGAAGGTGAAATGATTTCCTTTTTTTCCTAGGAAATTTTTTTTTTTTTAATGTCATATATTATTCAACACAAAGTAATTTTTTTCTATTTGTTTTAAACGTGCAGTAAAATAGAGTTTAGTGATCCAATCAGGTATGGTTCTTCGATTGTTAATTGAAAGTCTATCTAAAAAAAATGAGTGTCATTGACCTATTGGAAAAGTCATGCCATGTTTCTGGGATCATACCAGTATGTTTCTGGTATAGTATAGTACGGTACCAGAAAACATATCTAGGTCTTCAAAAACAGCATATTGGCTTGGAGCTGGCCAGTACTGCATGACCTGTTTTTTTCTTTCAAAAATCAAGGTAAAAATATTTCTTTCATGAATAAGGGAAGTGCTGAGGTGTAATGCGGTACTTTATCCCTAAAAATAATAATTGAGTTTCAAATTTCTCTAACTCATGGTTGCTCCTAATTGCAGGATCTAACAACTTGAGCATGCTATCAGAATTAATATTAATTGAATTGACAAGAGCACTAATAAATCTCCTCCTCTAACAATTATGTGGAAAGCAGCAGCTTAACAGCTCTTTAAGATATGGAAAAGAGGTACCATTTTTAGTTGGTTTAATGTGTTGTTTTGTATTTACTCTTATTTTTTTTAAAGGCTCCCCCTTTCAAAATTGATGTATAGGTTAAGATTTTATGCAAGAAAACTAATAAAGTTGTGGGTTTAATGTGTTCTTCCGTATTTGCTCCTATTTTTTTTTAAAATGTTACCCTTTTTAAATTGATGGAGAGGTTAAGATTTTATGCAAGAAAGCTAATAAAGTTGTGAACCCAAATATCCTACAAAGATTTTAGCATTTCATACGCTTCTTTTGATGATGTAAGTGTTAACAGCATATTTTGTTGCATCCTTTTTGTAGAGTGAGCTCTAGACCTGCTGCAATCAAGTGCGGTATATATTTGAACAATGATTATATAATGTCTTGATTTAGTCCATAAGTGGTCGCTTATTATTATAATTAAAATCTACTTCATTAAAATAATAAAAGGGTTTTTATATTTACAATCGAACATCTTATACATTCCTACTACTGAATTATTCTTACGTTGAACCTCAGGTAGAAGAGCATAACTTTTGAAGGAGCATATTAATTGGGATGAAAAGATTTGTTGTCATTATGATTTATTAGGTCTTTCAGGAGTTAGTCATATATTGACCAGTCCTTTTTCTAACTTTTTTAATTGTTGGATGAATTTCAAATGTAGGTTTAAATGATGAGGCATAAAAAATTAAAAGGTTTTACAAGTCAAGGTGGCAGTGAGACGGTACTTTCAAGTCTTATATTAGTTCCCTAAAATACAAAAAAGAATGAGAATGAATATTTACATTTTCTGTACCAGTTAAAAAAGAATTTACCTCTTCAGTTCAATTGTCATTTCTTCCAAAAGATTTGCACTACCAATTCTGATCGCTAATGCTATTCCAGTATCATATATATAAAGTAAGTTAATGAAATCATTAGAGATAATTTAGTAACAATAAATTATCTCATTTATTTCTCTTGAAACATGCATCAAAAAAATTCAATGCCTTCTCATCCTCACCTTTGTAGCACAGTCCGTCTCCAAAAGTGTTGCAAACCACAAAATTAACCTTCTGCCATTTGCAAATCAGAAGATCCCCAAAAATCGGTGCCTTCTCAATTTCAACTTTCTCACGCAAACATTACCATGAACAACTGATTTATAGCCTCCCAACTGAAACCTCACTAAAACCCATATGAAAATCACTTTTTTCTACACTCAAATTAATAACAGAAATGAAAGAACTTTTTTATCTTATTTGTACCTTTATATGTTGTTACTGCAAAAACATCCCTTGAAAACAGTCATATTAATTTTTTTAAATTATAGCATTAAATTTCTTTCACCTAGAGAAAAATAAGTCTCCTATCATGATAGCAAACCAGCAATATACACAAACTAACACACTTAGTTTCGCAGCAGTGACAACAACAAAGGAAAAGAAAGAGGAATAACTGCATCTGCCCAAAATAAACTGTCCCATCTACCAATTGTAAATATTATTTTGTATATTGTCTCCATGCGAAAAGCACCGGCAATTATTTCATTGAAAAACTTTATTTGCAAGTATTAACCAATGTAACTCAAGATTCTACTACATCTGTTTTTTTTGTAAGACTTTATGTGGAGTTTTTATTCTACCTTTCCGCTATATGCTATTATTTCTCTATGCAGCTTTCTTATCTAAAATCTCTATATGGCTTCTCCACCTACTGCAATGGCTGTTGCCGAAGCAACACGAGGCTCACCTCTCTAGTTTAAATTACATTAGGAATCCAGACCCCTCTATATATGCATCTCTCCAGAATATTGATGTGTTGGAACTTGGAATATAATATTTACATTTTATTGTAGGTTAAATTCGGTAGATTCTTTCTATATGGAACGGGTTGTAAAGCTCGCAAAATTCGGCCCGCCCAAAAATGTGTTAAGGCACATAATTCATGAGCTGAGTTTCAGGAAAATATACACGTGTCAAAGAAAAACAATGAAAATTAATGTGCCAATACAAACAAATTGCATTCCATGCATACACTATCTAACCGCAATTTTTATTTATAACATTTTAAAAAAATAAATTAACCAAATAACTACGGTTTTCTGACAATTCTAATTCTAGCACGGCCGCAGAACACCGGAGCGGACCCATATGAGAGAGGCCGCAGAATGCCGGAGCGGACCCCCATATGGGGCCGCACTATGCCGGAGCGGACCCAGGGCCGCTATATGCCGGAGCGGCCCCTGTTCTTTATATCCCGAAAATGACAGCGAAATTTCATTCCACACTCTCACACCTTCTCTCTCCTGAGTTAGCTTTCTGATCTGTAAGTTTTTTCTCTCTTCTTTTAAATTTTTATTTTTATTTTAGTAGATTAATAATTTAATTAGAATAATTAATTTAGCAATAATTAAATTAGAATAATATAATTAGAATAATTAATTTAAAATAATTAATTTAGTTAATTTTTAATTGTAGGTTTCTTCTGTATTGGATTGAAAAAATAGCTCTTATGGTATCCATCTACACTGGTGGGGATGTTTTAACAGGTCCTAATGGGGTTTACTATAGTATTGGACCTATTACTGTGATCCCGGTATTGCCGGGTTCTGATTATTTGGGACTTAAATCAAGTATATGTCAGAATTTGGGGTTGGATCAGGGTCAGTATGACCTTAAAATTGATGCCAAAATTAGCATGCCGACTAGTTCATCACAAACCTGGTTCCAACTATTTCCAATTCAAAATGAGGGAGTCTGGCAGGTATTGTACAACCAAACCATGAGTTTTTCTGGGGATGCATACAAGATAATTGACCTATATGTGGAGGTTACCAGAGCCCGGCGTTCGAACCCAGTTATGAGATTAATCCAGGGTCGTAGTCGGGGTAACTCATCTGGCTCTAGTCCGTCTCCTGTCCAAATTGACCAACCGTCCAGTAGTCGGGCCCCAGTTCAGAGGGACCGACCCTCCCGTCGGGCCCCATCCCAGACTGACCAGCCTTCATCTAGTCGGACCGCTCATTGGGGTCAAACTTGTGATCCGGATGAAACCGATGAAGAAGTGGATCTGGAAATACTAGAGGCAGAGGAAAATTGGGTTGATAGTGATCCAGAGGGTATGAGTGGTCAGTCTGACCAGGAAGATACCGGGCCTGTGCTCAGACTACCAAGGACTTTCAAGATGGATCGCGGGTTTCAGATAATGAATCGCGGGTTTCAGCACCCGATTCATGCTTTCAACGACACATCAGGATTTATGGAAGCAAATTCGGGTCTATTTAGAAGGAGGGAAGAGTATGAGAATGAATTGTCCGAGGGGCAAACACATGACTCAAAAGAGGCAATGAAGAGCGCAATTGCCAGGTTTCACATCCTTTGCAACAAAGAGATAAAACCTACGCACAGTGACCGCATAAGAATTAGGTTCAAGTGCAAGGACAGTTACTGTGGGTGGTACATACTCGCAAGGGCCACCGGTTATGGAACACAATGGCGTGTCTCCAAGTGCCCAACATAACATTCATGCCACACGGATGCGACAAGAACAGATCACGCCCAGTTGTCAGCTACTATGGTTGCCGAGTGTATATCCGCTCACATGAGGAACGATGTCGACTTGAGTATTCAGGCTGTCCGAATTGCTGTTGCTGAAAGGTACAACAGTTAGATACCGGCGTACAACAAACTATGGCGTGGCCGTGAGTTGGCAATAGCCCGTCAATTTGGCAGTTGGGAGGGGTCATACTCTCTTGTAGTTCCATTGTTGGAGGCAATCAAAAGAAGCAACCCAGGTACTACATTGTTCCTTCATTTTTTACGTCATTTCATTATCAATCAAAAATTGCAAAAATTAAACTTATTTTTTTAAATTTATTGACAGAAACATTGTTTGAGGTGACCTCATATCCCACTGGCGAACCTGGACCATGGAGGTATTTTCATAGGGCGGCTTGGGCATTTGGACCGTGCATAGCTGCTTTTCAACATATCAGACCGGTCATCACCGTTGATGCATGTTTCCTGTCAGGCCGGTATAAAGGTAACTAATTTGATTGTTTTCACTTTATTTATTTTAGTTGATTTCGACTCTTACAAAATTAATTTGATTGTTTTACCACATGCAACCTGTTGATTGCAACCGGGTACGATGTTGAAAACCAGCTCCTCCCGTTGGCTTTTTCACTGGTAGAATCAGAGAGTTATGACGATTGTGCGTGGTTCATGAAATGGTTGCGCCGTAATGTAATCCGCTCCAGATTCATGTGTGTCATCACTGATAGGGGAAAGGGTATAAAGAAGGTGTTCAGACAATATGATATGGGGTGGAACGAGGAGGATGAGGATCAATGTGTTCACCGTCTTTGTGCTACTCACATAGCCGAGAACATAAAGAAGAACGGTTGCAGTGATAAGGCAATCCGTTTTTTTAGAATATGTGTGGCTAAGAGGAAGATGAGGAGATACGAGCAAGGAATGCAAGCAATGGGGCAGGCATGTGACATTGCCCTCAATTGGCTGGACGGTGTGGGTAAATATTTGGATCAAGATGAGAACGAGTGCCCCAAACCATGAAAGATATTCCAAGCACTGGACGGTGGTTACCGTTGGGGCATCATGACTACAAACGGGTCCGAGTCGCTCAATAATGTCTTCAAGTCCTCTCGTAAGCTACCGGTTGCAGCAATAATTGAAGACACATTTTACAAATGTATGACATGGTTTGCGCAAAGGAGGGCCAAAGCGGAATGGGAAGTCAGTCAAGGTCAACAATTCTCGTGTCGTGTGCATCAGGTACTTTTATTTGTAGTTCTTTCTTCATAATTTTTAATGAAGTTTGTTAAAAAAATCTGACTTCTTCATTATTTTTTAATTTTTCGTAGCTGATCAACAAACGGTTCGAGAGGTCCGATAAAATGAAGACGCTGGGGGGCTTTGGAAATAACAACGAGTTCGAGGTAACCTCCACACAGGAGAGAGTTCACGCTTTCATACCTGACGATTCTGGCCGGTTTACCAAGGCCAATTACAAATACACGGTGATAATCGGGGATGATCACACGGTAACTTGCACGTGCGAGAAGCCTCAATTGGAGAGAATACCGTGCTCTCATGTTCTGTCCGTGTGTCGTCTCCGAGGCATCGACCCTGGCGTCTTTGTAAGTCACTACTATCACATCCATACACTGATCAACACATGGAGCGCTCAATGGCATGTGTATGGAAATCAGTCGGAATGGCCTCAACACGATGGCCCGGTCCTTGTTCCAGAGGATACAAATATTTCTGTGGGCAGAAGACAGCACAACAGAATTCCGATATGAATGGACGTTATACATAATAGGAGAAGAGGACACCAAGCCGGCCGAGATACACAAGAAAGACAAAACAGAGCTGCTCGAGCTGTGCGAGATTGATGTTGTTTTTTTAATTGTACTCGTAAAAATGTTGTTTATTTTCGGTTAATTAGACGTATTTGTAATTTCCGATAACATTAGCGTTGTTCTATTGTATGCTTCTTTATATGGCTCCTTGTTCTATTGTAATGTTTCTTTTGATCAAACAAACGACGAACAACAATTTCAGATTAAACAACATTTCAAACATAAGTAATTACACACAACTTCCAGTACAAAAAAAATTTCCAAAACAAAATCATAATCAACTTCAGAATCAGATAAAAAAAAAATAACAGGGGCCGCTCCGGTATAGTGCGGTCCCATATGAGGGTCCGCTCCGGCATTCTGCGGCCTCCCTCATATGGGTCCGCTCCGGTGTTCTGCGGCCGTGCTAGAATTAGAATTGTCAGAAAAC
Organism: Carex myosuroides; assembly: GCA_028015225.1. Classification (NCBI taxonomy): domain Eukaryota; kingdom Viridiplantae; phylum Streptophyta; class Magnoliopsida; order Poales; family Cyperaceae; genus Carex; species Carex myosuroides. The sequence goes on along the minus strand of CM051470.1, from coordinate 6,604,422 downwards.
CGTGGTTATTTGGTTAATTTTTTTTTTTAAATGTTAGAAATAAAAATTTCGGCACTATCTAATGTAGCCGGTTCATGCAAAAATAAACAGTCAAATATAGTGCCAACAAGAGTACCTCATTTATTAGTTGTGCATATAATTTGTTTGAACCACACAAATTGGATGATATCCATATATATAATATGTTAGCTTGAACGATAATAATATAGGTTTCACAAAATTTGAGTTGAATATAGATATGTTAATAAAAAAAATGAGAAGTAGAGAAAAACTAAGTCTGTACCATATAATGATATTTTGTACAATTTTATTAAACTATAATAAAATAAGATATTTGAGGAAAATCAATAAAAATATACAAAAAATATTGGTTGTTAATGACAAAAAAGTTTAGGGTTTTGAGTCTTATCCTAATTTAATTAGTCAATTTCAACTGTAAAAAATAAAAATAAAACTTAAGAAATATATTTAAAAAATATAAAGGAGAACATCAGTCATCCAATTGTAAGGACAGCTTTATCAGACATTCAGAATTCAGTTGAAGGTAATTCCCATTCAACGCCTAGCTCCATTAGAAGCAATAGTATTACAGGAGAGGCAGATACCACTGGTGCCGGCACTGGTGAGTGCCTAGCGCAACAATGCTGATATTTGAAATCTTCGTAATATGTGTTTTGATTTCTATGTTAATAAATGATCTTTAAATTGTTTAGGATCTTCAATTTGAAAGTGAGATATCAAGTTTTGGGAATACTAGTTTAGGTATGTTTTCAAAGCATCATATTCAGATCAGAATACAAACGGAAAGAACAAAGTAGTTGTCCATATATGGTGATGAGCCCAATATTTTTTAGCACATTATATATTTTGTTGTTTGATTGTTTAATTGTCACCAAAAATGCTAATATCAAACATTCTCTTATTTTTCTCTAAACAAGGTGACATGAAATTGGTAGTATTTTCTACAAGTTAAGTCTCATCCAATATATCTAATTATCTATCTATATTCCTCTTTTCTACTCTCTTAATTTACTTAAAATTCATTACTCCTAACTTCAAATTCCATAATCTTGTGCAATCACACAAATTTGCACATATTTAATTCAATCCCAACATCCCCCAATCACTGATTTTCAAGTTAATAAACTAACAATTTTACGGAAATAGAAAGGTTAAAAATAAAAAAGAATGAAAAAAGAGATATTACCAAGCGATTACAGATAACCTAACAGTTCAGTACTCTTGATACAAATTTTGAGTCCGGTTCTTGCTTCTACCCCTTTCTATCTGACCGTCCGATCAGAATCACGGCCAATCCGGCCCGAGATGGAATGCAAGGAGGCCTTTAATATTCGTGCGAAAGCAGATAGGACGGTTCGGATCTAAACTAAAAATTTGAGTTAAGGTGTATGAATTCTTAGTTCTTACTAGTTTTAGTCTGTGTCGGTTAGAGCATCTCAAATTCTCCATCCAATTCAAAACAAGGCCATCCATTTACAAAAAGAAGCCATCAGAAAACAATGAAAGCAATAGAAAAGGAAATTCAACGAGCCCATGCAGAGCCCGCTAACCCACACGAGTTCAGATCAAAACATCCAGTACAGTACCCGTAGGGCTGGCAAAAAAGCTCGCAACTCGTGGATCGCTCGTGACTCGCCTCTGGCTCGATCGGTAACAGCTCGTTCAATAGGGGACCGAGCTGTTAGCGAGCCAGCTCGCTCCTAGCTCGGGCCAAAATTAACAAGCTGAGCTAAGGTCTAGCTCGGACCGGGCCAGCTCGGACCGGGCCAGCTCGGCCCATAACGAGCTATACACTATAGGCCTTGAATTACAAATTTACATATGGCCCAGTAGTCTCCGTTTAGTTTTCGTTAAATAATTGTGTGAATTTATGTTATTTTGTGTGGATTTGTATGTTTAAATGTGTTTATAATAAATTAATTGCTATGTTTTGTATAAATTCTATCATATTTGATGGCTTGGATTATTTAAATGATTAATGGGCTTTCTTATTTAATATTTTTGAATTTGTATAATAGCAGCCCAATAAAGCCCAGTGAGCTCGTGAGCTAGCTCGGTTCAGCTCGGGCTGGCTCGTCACGATTTCAAGCTGAATTTTTAGCTCGGGTGTCATAGGTCTAACTCGCTCGGTAAGAGCTCGGTCCAAAATTAACAAGTTGAGCTAGGGCCCAGCTCGTTCACAGCCCTACTACGGTGTAATGAGATCTGCATCGTCCTTTTTAATCTGGCACGAATGTCAAAGTGTACCCCTATAATTCAAATAGACATCAAAATCATTTTGCCTAGGCTGAAAGTTCATTCTACTAGATGCGGTACCGCAGAGGATAGAGGATATGCACCCAACCCACACAAGATGTACATAAATGGAGGAATTTCATTTACCATTTTAACTTCTTAAAACTTACAAAATTATCTAATTTATTACTTTTAGAAAAGAAGTTTAGAACTCATTTAAATTTATGAATTTCTCATTTTATCTATTTTTAAAAAAATAAAATATGTAGCAGACGTAAAAAAAAAATTTTAATTTTTTAATTTCAAAATCACTTGACTTGAGTAACTCTCCCTTCCTTCTGACTTGTGGGTCCCACTAACTAAACTCTCTCAGACTTTTTCTTCCTTCATCAATTCCATATTTACATTTACAATTTCTCTTTTCTCAAAAGGAAGTTAATAATAAAAGACCAAGTACAGTATCTGTTGTTATCACTTATCACTTATCAGTGGTTGCTTTAATAAAAGGCTATGTCTATGTGCCTACAAAGATTAAATTTTCTTTTTGTGATAGAGGGTTTTACGTATAGAGGCCATGTGCCTTAACTATATTTATTAATTAAGTTTTGGTTAGGAGAGGACCCACCATGGTAGCTTGCTATTGGGGCTTTTACAATTTTTTGTAAGAACTAGAGAGTTATTGAGAATTACCTTGAGAATTCAATAAATGCATCTATGGTTTTATTTTTTTACTAAAAGGAGGCATTTGAATGTGAAGGTGAATGAGTGCCATCTGTCAAGGATGATGCTTTCCAAAAATAAAATGGCTAACATTATTTTGGGATGTCATTAAGTTACACGGCAAAGTGGGAGTACTAAATTTTAATTTATTTTGTAACTTATCTCACAAAAAATAGTCTGATTTTTATAGAAAATTATCTTTATTATTATGTATTTCTGATTTATAGCAAATATTTCTTAATATTTTTTTTCGTTATTAGAATGAGCTTACATGAAATTTTACAATTTTAGTTTTGACTTTATTAGATACTTTATATTTTAAAAGAGAACCATGAGTTTCTAATTTTATTGTTTGCTTTTGCTATATTGTCTGTCTTCAAGCTATATTTTATACCAATCAATCATTCTGACAATTATAGAATTTTTCGTCTTTTTTTCTCTATATTAATTTACACGTGATACCTTCAAAATACAACTAAAATATGTTGTAACAATGAGAAAAAGTAATTTTATGATTTGTATGAAACAGTCAAAATAATAATGATGTACTGATGCACTAAATCAAAATATATTTCATACTGTTCATTATTACTGACAATCTATATATCACTGGATTGAACGTGCTATATATAAAATTGGTTAGGCTGAACGTGCTACAAAATTGGGGAGAAAATCAGAATTTTTTAATAAATATATTAAATATTTTTTAAAGAATTAGAAAGATTGATTTTTTTTATATCACAGAGGAAACCGATTCATTGATTTTTTTGAAGAATTAGAAAGATTTGAGTAAGTCAATTGATAAAATAGGATTGGACAAAAATTAGAGCATTTTGGGGTCATTTCCAATTTTTTATGTGATTATTTTTGGCATGACAAGTTAATTTTGGAAAGAGTTGTTATTTTCTACCCGCTTAAAGTTGGTTATAGTATTTTTATCAAAAGTTAACCAAAAATGAATTGAAAAGAGTTTATATTTTTAGCGTATAAAGTTCTATATAAGTGGATAGAATGATCAAGTAGCCTTCCATTGGTGATACGTACGTAGAGTGAATTTGTGAAGAAAGGTGATTGTGATTCTAGTCCAGAAAACTACTATTAGATTTCAGAGGTGAGTTTTTCAATAATTTTTATTGTTTTAGCTTTTAGTCAGAATTTTTTCTTTCCTCCACTTGGAACATGTTTTTTTTTCTATTAAATTGACAGTTATTTGTTATAAGTTTGATTTATTTTTCATTAAATTGACATGCATTTGTTATAAGTTTGATTATTTTCATCAGAATTTTCTTTTTCTTTTGTCTACATAAAGAAGAAAATAAAATAATAGAAATTTGTGCATATATACTTACATAAAGAAGAAAATAAAATAATAGAAATTGTGCATGTGTATTTGAAAGTTCTTAATGTTTCTTAAGTCTTGCATAATTGAAATTCATTAACCAAAGATCTATTATGTCATTCAAAATCTAGTCGGAATAACTTGTAGGCATATTTTATAATTAGTAACCAATATTTAATTTTAGATACCACTTGTGAAAGATATATATAGGTGTCGTCAATATAAGTAATTCTTCTCTTAATCTACATAAAAAAAATTGGTTTCTATTTTGTTGAATTGAAATTCTCTTTCCAATCCTAAAAATTACCGGAATAAAATACTAAAAAGTACTTGTGCATACTTTGAAAATGAAAAAAAAATAGAAATTATGTGTAAACACGCAAAATCTCAATATATTCAATTCATATTCCATCTTTTACAAAACTAATAAATTTGTTTTTTTTGTTTGTGTCCTTCCTTCTAAAAAATGTACACAGGACAAAATATGAAAAACATGAGAAAAGGAAAAGAAACTATTTCAGTGAGCACGAACGAGCTGGTTCAAGGTTCGCATGTATTTAAAGTTACAGGATACTCACTATTGTTAGAAAAGAAGTGTAATGATCCCATTCAATCAGCACCTTTCGAGGTTGGCGGTCACAATTGGGCCATCAATTTCTACCCACAATACTATAATGAGCACTCTTCAATTTTCATCGAGCAACTGAGCGAAGGCAATGGCGTGCGGGCAAAGATCCGATTTGACCTACTCGACCAATTGGGGAAACCTTCCGTCATGACACCACATGATAATGTGCTTTACATGTTTGGAGGTAAGAACACAGAGTGCGGTTATGGGTTTTTCATTAGTAACATGGAGTTGCCATCATATATGCATAATGACAGCTTGACAATCAGATGCACATTGCGGGTTTTTAAATCATCGGTCAATCAGCACGTGCGCCCCACCTTTCGTGAGGCCTCTACATGGAAAGTACGTTCAGATCTTGGTAAACTCCTAGAAAGCGGAGAAGGGGCGGATGTTACATTTAATGTGAAAGAGGAAATATTTTCAGCTCATAAGTGTATCTTGGCCGCCAGATCACCATATTTCCGGGCGAAGTTTTTTGGTGACATGAGAAAACCAGAACCGACAGAGCATACAAAAGTGGAAGACATGGAACCAGAGATTTTCAGGGCTTTGCTTCGTTACTTATACACCGATAGTTTCCTCGAGATAGAAGCACCTTTTGCTAATGATGGAGAGCAGTTTTTGCATACCGAGTTGGTTCAGAAACTACTTCCAGTTGCAGATCAATATTTAATTGATCAGTTGAAGATCATATGTGAAGATATTTTATGTGAAGAGATCTCCGACAACAATGTTGTTCAGTTTTTAGCTTTAGCTGAGCGACATAATTGTGGTCTGCTCAGAGATACTTGCTTAGGCTATCTTGCTGATCCTAAAACTTTGGCCTTAGTGATGCTGACCGAAGAATTTTTGCAATTAATGATAGATTGCCCCTCTGTTTTGAAAGATATAAAGGAGAACATCAGCCATCCAATTGTAGGGACAACTTTATCAGACCTTCAGAATTCAGTTGAAGGTGATTCCCGTTCAAGGCCTAACTCCATTGGAAGCAATAGTATTACAGGAGAGGGAGGTTACCAACAATGATGATATTTAAAATCTTCATAATATGTGTTTTGATTTTTATGTTCATAAATGATCCTTAAATTGTTTAGGATCTTCAAAGGGAGATATCAAATTTTGGTAATACTAGTTTTGGTGTTTTGAGGTTTGCTAGTGAGGCAAGTTACAACTCGAAAGAGCAGAAAAATATATAATTAGAATACTTCGTAACTTTCATTAATGTAATGTAACATTTCATGTTAGTTTTTCTAGAAAAATAGTACTAAAATTAATCTTTTGTATATGTTGGGTCAGGTATTATAGTTCATTGTCCTTGTCTGGAATTGCTTGCTGATTGAGTCGGAATCAGATCGAACTATACAGAACCATTTTGTTCCTATTACTCATATTGCATGTTTGAACTGTATCTTTTGTGTATTTTGTTACACATTGTCTTGATTAATTTTAAAATTCTGGTCAATGGACCCGAATACTTAGTGCTGAACCAATTAAATTTGGTAAGATCTTATATTACTGGAAAGTTGATGGTTTTTTCCAAGTTTTATTTATACCCCAATAAGACAATAATTTAGGACATTTAAAACAGAATTTGTTTTCTTAGTATAAACTCATAGGTATATGTCATATATACATATATTCTTTAATTCTAATGCAATATTTTATTAAAATCTGATTTTAGATCTCTACGATTATAATAGATAGCATTATGGAGTCATGCCTAATATTGTTATGCAATTATTTTTTATATGACAAGTTAATTTTGGAAAGAAGTTGTTATTTTTCAACTGCGTATACTTGGCTGTATAACTGAAATTGAAATTAATGTACAAAAACTGCAATCAAAATTTCCAATACATCCAATAAAAATACACAATAATCGAAAGATCTACTTATTTTCATTTTGTTAGGTTTGTTTAACCTGTGAGATTTTTTTGTAATTTAGTTTTTTTATCTAAATTAAATGCAAGAGCTTATGGGATTTTCTTACAAAAATTTGAATAAAACAAAAATAATGAAAGACCAAGTACAGTACATGTTCTTATCAGTTATCACTTTAGTAAAAGACCATGTGCCTACAAAGATTGAATCAAGACAACATCAGAGCTAGGCAAGGTTTCTCAGCTGAACAACAAGGTAATGGACCTCTCTCAATTGAATTCGACACTTTGTTTTCAATCTGGATAAATTTGGAGCTGAGAACAAAGTGTCGAATTTAATTGAGAGAGGTCCATTACCTTGTTGTTCAGCTGAGAAACCTTGCCTAGCTCTGATGTTGTCTTGATTCACCTTAGTAAAGAAGTTATCACTTGGAGTCGGGTCTAAAGTTGGAATCATAGGTAGCGGTTCCTCAAGCCATGATAGAACAGAGACTTCAACGTCTCGCGATAGACCTCGGATCCACATTTGGATTGTATATGGAATGCGTTCAAGTTCTATGACGGCCACCACCACAACTAGCTTGTCCAGTGTGTGCACTCTCGTGAGAGCCGAGTGTTCTAGAACGATGCCGAAAGAGCTAGCGGCCGCTATTAGGTGCTCGATGCACCAAGCCTGCGGTGAGACACGCCTTAACTCAAGCCAAACTTTGAATTTCAAGCGGGTCGGGTAGGCATTGATTGCAGCGGTCCACAGGTAAGTGATGAAACCAAGGTCCTGAAGTGGTTTGCCATGCTCTTGGAAGAACCGGTGCCTGTCTTGTCCAGCCGGTAGAATGAGCCGATACTGTGGGCCCGTCATATGAGTAATGGGGAGTGGGTATTCTGTGTTTGTAATACATGGAGGTTGTGTTTAGGCCTCAACCTTGCATCAATTACAATAGCACTATCGAGTTCTTGGGCGTTTTGACGCATTACAATAGTCTCCGGGATGAATACTGCTGCGACTCGAGGTCTTGTTTTGGGTAAAAAAGAGTCCCCCATGTTACCTCGAGGCATTAGCGGGTCAAAGCGTGTTCTCTTTAGCTGGGGATCCGGAGTGCACTTCTTGGCTTGGTGGCCCTTTTGCCAACATTTGGCACAAACTCTTTCCTTACTCTTGCAATCGTTTTGGTCGTGGCCCCGTTGGAGGCAGTTATAATTTTTTTTTCTAGTTATAAATTAGTTAATAAATTTAGGCAGTAAATAGTTGAGTTATGAGCGTAACTGCAATTGGAGTAAGATATTTACTTTCCTCTCTTTTTTGGAGTATACTTTTGGTATCATGTGAAGTAAAAACTGATGCAAAAGAGGAAAAAAAAAATGATGTTTTGGAATTGATTGGTACATAGATAATGTTATCTGATGAGCAAGGGAAATCAGGTGGTTTGTTTTGTTTTTCGTTTCTCAGTTTTTATTTTTCCCTTTAATTTTCTTGATTGCATTGGAAGACTTACTAGATTATGACGTGTAATTTTTTTTTCAGAGCATTTATATCATTCATTCTCAATTTCAAATTTAACGTGGCATATTATATTTTAATTGCTGAAATGTATGATAATTTAAAAAAAAATTGCATTTAAAGAAAGCACTTTATAATTGTTATGCTGAAAAATAAAATTATTATCATTCGCTCAACTTTTTTTTTTTTATCCCAACCGCTCTCTCTCATTTCTAACAATTTCGAAACATTTCTCTTTCATATTTTCTCACAATTTGCTCACTTTCTACTGTCTTTGGGCCGACATTTTTATTAATATCCAAAGTTTAATAGAAATTATTATTTATGCCCAGATTCCCGGGTTTTCGTCAAAAATGGTCGGCTTACTCCTTTTTTTTCCTTTTTTTTTGTTAGAGACACTATGAAGAGCAAAATAATGAAATCTAACACTGAAAAATTGAATTTTTTGTTTAAATAATTTGTTAGATTACTTCTTTCGATTTATAATTAGCATATTTATACTAAAATACACTAGATTACTTGAAATTATGTTGAATGACACTATATTACAATAAATTATGTTGAATTACACTAAATTACGTTAAATTACAATAACTTCGCTAATTATGCTGAAATACGGTAAATTACGCTAAACTACGTAAAATTACACTAAAGTAGACCGATTTTGTCTCATCTTTCATGAATCATAAAAAATAGTAAAAAAATTCAAAAAATAGTAAAAATTGGTATTCTACAAGTTCAATATGTAACTAATTTACTGAGCTACTTGGATTGAATAATAGAAATGAAAATCTTAATCGGAAACTTCAACTCAAGTTTTGAGGCTCTTTTCTTTGTTTTTTGGCAATTCTGAATTTTGGAATCTGGCACTACCAACACGAATGCAGGCGTATTTTTGCAAGCTTTCCGAAAAGTGGTCATTTGCTGAAATCGGACACTCGAGCGCCGTTTTATGACCGTTTGAAGTTTTGTCGTCGTTTTTCGCCTTTTCAATGACGATATCGTCCCTATTCATATGTAATTTAGCGTAATTTAGCGTATTTTACCGTAATGTAATGTAATTTAGTGTAATTTAAATTAATATAGTGTAATTCAACATAATTTCAAGTAATTTAGCGTATTTTAGTATAAATATGTTAATTATATATATCAAAAGAAATAATCTAACAAATAATTTAAACAAAAAAAATTCAAATTTTCAATGTTAGATTTCATTATCTTGCTCTTCATAGTGTCTCTAAAAAAAAAATGAAAAAAAAAGAGTAAGCCAGTCACAAAATGGCCAGTTTACTTGAGGAGTAAACCGGTTATTTTATAGCCGGCTTGGGCATTTTTGGCGAAAGTCAGAAATTCTGGGCATAAATAATAATTTCTATTAAACTTTGGATATTAATAAAAACGTCGGGTCTTTGGGCTTACCGATGGCTCAAATTAATTTGTCTTTCTATTCTTTACATTTTGACAATTCCTATTTGTTTTGCTATCTGTAATTTTTTTTTTTTTTTTTATAGATGTGGGTTCATAGATTTTCATTAAAGAACAAAAACCATTACAACTTGTTTTTTAAACTGGTACCACCTCTCTCTCTGGTACCAGTATCACAACAATAGAAACAAAGCATAGGTATAACAGATACCTATATATATGAGTAAACAACCTGAACCAAAATATAACAGTTCCTGCACTAAACAAAACTTACAAAACTAGCAATGCTGACTATTTAGCAAAAGTTTTGAAACAGTCCCTAAGATCAGCTGGAATTGCATCCGTATCTTCCAAAAACTTCTTCTACTTGTCAATCTGCATCAACTTCCGAAGAAACTATCTCTAGCCCATGCATAGGAGGTGTAGCCTCCAAATCCTCCATTATACTGGTAAGTGAACCTCCTGACAGTGACAGGGCCTTAGCACCAGAAGGTAACATGTAAGTTAGTTTATCCTCAGCCTCGTATCTTTGATTCCTAGACCAAAATTGAGCAACAATCTGTAATTTTTGTGTGTATATAATTTTTTTCAATTACTCTTAATTTGTCTAATATAGTATTAGGTACTATAAATATCTCTAACGAATATTAATTTAGTCCTATCTTATTTTCCCCTTTTATGATTTATTAATTCTAATTCACACATCTGTCAGATTGTCACACGATTAATATATAGTGAGAAACTAAGGTTCTTAAGTTCATCAAGATCTTTGATGAGCTCAACTTCAAAACCTAACAGATTGACTTCAAATCATGGTGAATCGGTCACTTGACCGTAGAATCGGAATCGGGTGAATCAGTCGGAATCGGTTGAATCGGATCGGAAACTCGGATTTTTTTTAACAAAAACTTGTTTTGTACTAAATAATAGAAAAGAAGTTATAAAAAAATTAATTTATCAAAATATTATGTTAAGTCAAAAGATTACACTAGAATAATTCATTAATATAATATCAATTTTTAAAACTAAACAGATAGTCAATTAATCATCAAATAGAGTAAAAACAATATATTTATATATATATATATAAACAATAAAAGGTATATTAACAAAATTTCTTAAAAATCAAATTATATAGAATTATAATTAATTGGAACACACTTATTTATTATTTAAAATTCTATCGAACTGACTAGATCAGCTCATAGTAAATTATTTTCGATTTCTTTAGTAAAGTAATTTATCACTAATTGCCTACTGTGTCAAGAATAATAAAATTTAAAGCCATTATCAAACATATTTTTCAAGCTTTATAGATATCCGTCATATTTACCCATCCAGCAATTTTACTCTCTTTTTGGATTGTTTTGCAAATATGTCGAATTAACCCAACCACAGTGCAGCAGCGCTCTCTTTTTTTTTTTTAATTCCTTGCTGCCCGAGTGCCTACCCACATTGCCCGCGACCTCTTCTTCTGCCATTGCTGATTTCGCCCCCAAATCAGACTCGTTATCGTAACTTCTCCGGGGAATTTCACGTATACCCCTCAAAAACTTCAAAATTACGTATTTGCCCCTCTAAACTTCAAAAATTCACAAATTTATCCATTTTATTGTCTTTTATATTAAAACTCATTCTAAAATTTTCAAATACCCATTTTACCCTTTATTAAAAGCATATAAAAGCCTATAGACTCAAATTTGAATCTAAAGGGTTCATCTACCGTCCGATCAGCGCGCATCACATTAATATCTGTGCGCATCACTTCAATATTCGTGCTGATCTAGCATGCATGGATCTTAAAGCAATTCCGATCGCGCGCATCGCATTAAGATCTATGCATGTTACTTCAATATGCATGTGTGTTCGCATCAAGATTTGTGTCGACCTTGCACGCACATATCTAAAAGCAATTCGGACGGTAGATGAACCGTTCAGATTCATATTTGAGTCTGATGGGCTTTATTTATTTTTAATAAAGGGTAATTCATAAATTTAGAATGAGTTTTAATATAAAAGACAATAAAATGGGTAAATTTGTGAGTATTTGTGAGTATTTGAAGTTTAAAGGGGGAAATACGTAATTTCAAACTTTAGAGGAAGAAATACGTAATTTATAAGTTTTTGAGGGATATACGTGAAATTCCCCCTAACTTCTCACCTCCCCCTCTCTGCCGATTTGGACAAATCATGAGAATCAGTCCGATTTTAACAAAAACTCGGCCATCCGCCGATTCCGCCGATTTTTGCCGCAAAACTTGTCCAACCGCGTAACTCGGTTAAAACTCGGAATGGCAATGGCTGATTCCATTCCGACTCGGCCGAATCAGAACAGAATTGGCCGATTCTCAGAACCATGCTTCGAATGATGAATTCAAATATTTCAAAATGATATATTTCACGAATGATATATTTACATATTAAATTTATAAGTTTTTGAATTAATTTAGCATAAAGTTAAGCGGTAAAAAAATAATAAAAAATACACGTATTAAAATTAACTTATGAATATATTTTTTACCGCTTGATTTTATTCTAAATTAATTTATAAATTTAATGTGTAAACAAATCACTCGTAAAATAAATCAGTTTTAATTAGGGCTGCTCATGAGCCGAGTTGAGTCCGAATCGAGGACAACTTGGATTCAACTCGCGAACTCATGAGCCGAGTTGAGTCCGAATCGCTAATCCAGTTCCGAGTCAGAAACTCCAATTTGGAATCAACTCGCGAGTAACTCGAGTCGAAGTGAGTCGACTCGTGACTCATAATATAGTACACAGTGAGACAATCTAATTTAATTATAACAAAAGATATATTACATAGTTTACCAAAATAATACACAATTAAAGACAATACAAAATATAATAGCCAATACATAATTAAAAATACACAGTTCTCTTCTCTACTTCTCTTCCTCTTTCTTCTATACTTCTTCTATACCAAATGTATCAATAAAAAAAAAAAAAAACTGTACCAAATGTAAAAATTAGAAATATATATATTAGAATTTGATGTGAGTCAAACCGAGTTGATTCCGAACCGAGTTAGGAGTAATTTGGAATCGACTCATAAATCAACCGAGTCAATAAACTCGAGTCAGTTTTGACTCGAGTCAGTTTTAACTCGAGTTATTAGTGAGTTGAATCCGAATTGATTCCGAACTGAGTTTCGAGTCGTGAGCTTTTTGTGCACCCCTAGTTTTAATAGTTTAAATTTGTCATTTGAAGTCATTCCGATAGATTTTGGAAAGAAGTTCATTAATTATTTGATGAGCTTAAGAACATCCTAATTTTACTCATATATAATTATAAATATATTCCAATTATTAGTATCGGCACATGTGCATTGTAGAGGATTTCTCTATTATCACGCGTTCTGATTTAAAATCAAAATTCATTTTAATAATTATTAATTTGTTTGAATTTTCAAACTTATTACTCCAAAATCTAAGAATGCACTCCTTTCAACTTAGATGAAGTCTTATTTCATATGAATTGCTTGCTTCTTTAAACCGAAGAAACACTTATCTATTTATTTTTATTTAGCAATTTGGAACAAAATGAAAGTTTAGATATGCATATATAAATTTTGAACTTGTGCATACTTTTTTTTTTTTAGATAAGTGGGATAATATTCCCACCGATTTCCTTGAACAGAAAAACTTACACAGTTTACTGGTACCCATACATCCTTACACAATACCAACAAAAGAGGCACACACTGTCTTCAAACAAAAAAGAACTACTAATTAGACAATGATGATATTGATCAAAACTACCTACAACTAAATAACAAACAACTACACAAACTTGCACACAAGTCCAACAATTATGCAATATAATCTTGTATACTCCTGTAATCTTGTATCATCTATAAATCTTGTATAATCCTGCAATTAAAACTAAACCCATTATGTAAAGATATCCACTGCCATATACTATAAGATACTGTACATGTAGTAAACAGATGGTCCACTGTTTCCTGTTCCTGACAAAAGACACATTTCTCATCACCTTGACATCCTTTTTTCAACAAATTATCTTTTGTTAAAAAAAAAATTCTGCTTCACGAACCAAAGGATGATAGGTGCAGGTTTGGAGTATCTATTAATAGAATAATTAATTTAATGTAAAGGAAAAACAAAGATACTACGGTCAGACTGTTAGTTATTATTATCCAACAAAGGTTTAACAATTTAAAGTATATATTCCAGTTGACAAAGTCAAAAGGTTTCTGCACTCAGGAACAGTTGAACAGCGCATGTGACAAGTTCAAAGTTATCGTAAAACTTAAAACATTTAGATAACAGTGGATCCAAAATATTAAAGCATTATAGGCTTGAACCATGGGCAGAGTCATTTGAGTCATTTTGCCAGTAAATTTGAGCCCATTAGAAAATTTAAAAATTTGACAGCTAACAAGAGTCAACTAAGCCAGTTAAGTTCAACCCAACTGGCAAAACAGATAAAATTAAAAATGAAATTGCATAAAATCTCACAGAAATCATGAATAATTAAGATTCCTTGGGAGCACTTGAAGCAGAAGAATCAGAACCAGCATCAACTTTCAGTGACTCAAATTCCATTCTACAAAGGAATTGAACAAATATAAGTTGTTTAGTATTCAAGGGGATTTATAATATAGGTATAGGTACTTAATCAAAATTCATCTTACATAAAGTCAGAGTCTATGCACTCAACAAGACTTGTAGAAGGTGTGTCAATAGCAGAGTTATCAACCTCTTTACTTATGTGTAGTTTCTTATCCACCTTTCTGTAAAAACTAAAATTTCTACAGTCAATTAAATGAGCAATTTTCCTTTTAACCCATTATAACTAGCTCCAAAGGAAAGAATGACGAAAAGCAGGATAAAGAACATCTAATATTTGTACAGTAATATTGTGATTGATTATGAAATTATAAAAAACTTACAATTTGCGTTTGTTTTTCTTCCGAAGGCCTTTGGTTGTATTTTCATCATCTCTGAAAAGTTTAAAATTGACATAATTAGACTTTCACAAATTGAAAAGCACGCAAAAAAACTAGGTCAGTGATCCTTAGCTTGGATTTCTCTACATGAAATAAATAATCTGCTCTACCAGCTCAGCACTGAGCTATTTGATATGATATTCATTGCCACTACACAAATACAGACAGGGTAATACATATGCCTGTAATTTGGAGATAACAAACTTTCAGGCTTATAATTAATTAGTCCTGGTGTTTAACAGCCTAGAGAAGAAATGGAAAAAAATAACAAATACCAGGTCTAATATGTGTACACCCAAAACTATTTAAACACCCAAATTTCAAGAAAATGTTAGTCAAAAGAGCTGACGCTTTCGAAAGGTCTTATAGATGTAACATTATATGAGCACCATTGAGTTCAACATTTGCTTGTGAAAAATGGCATGTGTCCATTCTAGAAGACTCACCTTAATTTTGATCTAGAACCATCGACGTTCACTTCAAAATTAAGCTGACCAAACCTCCCACAGAGATCCGTAGCTTGGGAATGCTTTGATTTCTGGTAACAGAGAAGGGAAATTGCACTGTAAACTTACATAAAGGTTTTTTTTTTTTTTAAATAATCTCTAACACAAAAATAATTGGAGCCTATGTTCAATAAAAGAATTAACAACTAAAAATAGCAGTACTTCAAGGCATACACTTTTCTTTTTCATTGGGTGGTGAACAGAATCATTCTTAGCCACAGAGTTAAGCTTCCCAATTTTACCCAAGCAGCTAGAGATTGCCTTGGAAAGAACTTTATCTTTATTAGCCCTAAAGAAGCAGTGACGAGCCTTTGCATCTTTAACCAACTCTCCCCAAATGGAACCACTTTTAGACAATGTTACGGCATCTCCAACCATCCAAAGACAATATCTGGATTCAAAGTTCAACAACAAACTTTCATAAAGGCTAAAACATCACATAAAATTAATTTTAGGATCAGTACTAAGTTGTTACAACATAAGTGGATACAGCATGGAGGCTACAATGGACCCAGATTGATGAATAACTGTGATTTGGCCCTAGTTTTCAAATGTGTTTTGGTTGTTCTCATATTGTACCAAGTATATTGTTGAACTTGTGGGGACAACTTGGGTAGGTGGATCATTTGCTTAATGATACCTGGTAGGGTACCAGGATCAAGGATTAATTTAATAAAAATATCCAGGACTAGGAGGATTAGGATCAAGTCATCAAGTAGCTTATTAGTTTTCTTTTTTTGTACTCAGATCTTGTTTTGGTTTCTATGATAATATAAATCGGAGGCTTTTGCCACTTCATTCAGTTTTTTTTTTTTTTTTGACAAATTAGCAATAAACCAATATAATTGTAGAAATGAATTGAAATCCGTAACACCTTGCACGGGTCAAAGCAACATTGGTTCTCTGAGAATCAGCAATAAAACCAACCGATCCACTGCGGTTTGAGCGTACAGTGGATAGAATGATAATATCTTCCTCACTCCCTTGAAACCCATCAACAGAGCTAATTCTGACAGCAACTGGGCCCTTATCAAATATTCTCAACACCTTGTCTTGAATTGCCACAACTTGGGCGCTATATGGGCAAATGACGCCAACACTTACTTCTTTCTTCTGTGTTAGACATTCTATATGGTAAAAAGTATATTTTATTAGCACAATAATCTGCAAAAGTCATTCCTAGCACCGCATAAATGATATTCAGGTTGCATTCCTAAATAAAAGAAATGTAGTCATTTTTAAAGAAGAATGACTATGTTTTAGGTTTCAAGACCAGAAAATTTAATATTAAAAATTTGTGGGTCCTAAGACGAAATCAAATTTAGTAATCACCTTTTTTAAGGGACTCTAATATCTGAACAACAACAGCCACTTCAACCATATTTTTTCTACTATAGCTGGCGTCATCAAAATCCTCAATTCCGGCCCCGATATCAATAAATGAATAAGGACCAAACAGCTTGCCGGGAAGGTATTCTCTTTCATGCTCCTTTTGGATGACATTCGGACCATTTAGAAGTTTATTCTCATAGAAACTAATATTTGGAAACATGCTAATGCATGGATGCATCCTATACTGCACATTTAGCAGGTTCTTCTCGTGTCCCAGTGAACTCAGCCTCTCAAACAGGCTCCTCCCAAATAACGCATCAGCTGATACCTAAAAGAAAACAAAGGAAATGGAAATCAAGGGTTTCAAGCTTGAAAAAAAAACCAGAAGATACAGTACAGATAAAGTCAAAAAAAAAAAAATTCTAATTTCTGTAATATTATTCTTTCTCTTAGCAAAATAATCAAGGAAAGCTCGAAATCCTAGACTGTCAGTACAGAAATTGAGGCAAAAGATTTTGAAGTCCAAACTATCTCAAGGTATATGAGCTCAGTGCTAGACTGCTAGACAATCTCAATGTACAAACTATAAAGGCCATGAGAAGGATTGAGTTTATGCTTGATCATTTCTACTTAGGTTTACAATTAATTTATTTTATGGTTATTGCAGTTCTTTTTAATTTCTTTTGTTTTTCTCTCTTCCCTCTTACTTGAATCTGGTAGCTTTTCTTAACATAACGTACTATAGTGGAACTTTGGTCTACTATATATACTTCAAGATTAAAGAAAGAAAAAACAAACGAAAATCAGAAAATTGGAGGAAAAAAGCAATCTCATTGGACACCACTATTTACTCATTCAAGACCAAGACAAAGAAAAATAACCTTGCTTTTCACCAATGCTGGCAGTTGACACTCGTCACCAACAAGGACAGCATGTTTCAAGCCTCGAAGTTGCAAGGGTATCAGTGATTCGCACTCTTTAAGCTGTGCTGCCTCATCAATCACTAACAACTTAAATGGCTTGCTCACTTTATACATTTTAAATGAACTGGCAGCGGTACAAAATATGAGGCAAGAGTTCTTCAAGCAGAAATAGTTAACTCTTACCATCTCGGACGTTATAGGAAGCTTCAGCGACTGTTTTAGAGAATTTATGATAGAAATGCTGTCAGATTTACATCTAAATGCCTCTCTTTTGTAATTTGTACCATTTTTAGTAGTACTGGATCCAAAATCGATCTGGTCAGGTAAAAAAATATCCCTTATTCTTCCATCGACTTCTTTCCTCTGAATAATATTTTTAAATTCATTGAGCAGAGCAAGGAGACGGTTGATGCTTGAAGAATCAGCCTCTGAAAGGCAAGATCTTGAAACATGGCGAAGAAATATCCTAAAGCATGTAGCAAATTCTTTGTGAAGAATATCAAATCTTGTTCTTAGGAAATCAGTGAATGACATTTTTCTCTGTTGCCTTGCAGTTTCCAAATTTGTAGCATAGAGTGAGTGGCACGATTGTAGAAATTCGGCCATTGAGGAGAGGTGGTGCTTCCACCCAGATCTAGGAGAGAAACATTTGAGGAGTTCTTCGACACGGTAGTCAAGAAATATCTCCTCCATATCATGATCCAAACACAACCGATTTTTGTTTCCAAAAATTAGAATGTCACCCAATGCTAAATTTCCATCAGAAGAATTCTGTTTAACCAATTTGAGTAGGCGTGAGGCAACTTGCTTGACAGCTGTGTTTGTGGGCGCACATGTGAGAGTTCGATGCCCGGATTCTAGCATTAACCACAAAAGCGATGTTGTCGTTTTAGTCTTGCCGGTGCCAGGTGGGCCCCAGATAAGGCTTACTGGATTCCTGTTCTGGTGTTGCATCTCTGATACGCAATTCAAAACAGCAGTGGTTTGAGACTGATTGAGATTTGATGAAGCCAGGTAACTCATGGTATCTATTCTAGTAACCTCACCGACATCACTTGAAGGAGCATCATTTGTTTTAGCAACCTGTTAAAAGAATGTCCAAGTCAATACACAAACCGTAACCAACTTTTGTTACACATATTGTTACAGGGGCGGATTCAGTGTTAGTGAATAGGGTCAATTGGTCCCCATTCATTATTAAAACTTTTGTGCTTATACATAATTTTTTATATAGTTTAAAGTAAAATGCTATGAATACCGTAAAATTAATTCCCATACACAGCATGAAAATTTTACATGATTGACCCCCCAATGTGTTTTTGACCCTCATAGCTTGAAAGTCTAGCTCCGCCCTTTTATTGTTAGTTGGCTTACTGAATCATAAAAAAAATGTGAATATACTAACTATGATTAAAAAAATTAAACTTTCAACTGCTATGTTCTCAAAATGTTTTGATAAAGAGAGAAAAGCTTAAAGCTGAACTAGACTGAACATTTCTTGTTCGACATTTTAATTTTCTAGATAAATAAATTTTAAAACATTAATGTATCCAAAAGCATGGGTGCATATATACATACCAGAGATCCATACATCACTTTCTTTATGAGATTCTGATCAGTTTGCTTCGACTTGTAATCAAGGCAAGACCAAATTCTGCTGTAGGTCGTCATATTCGACAGGTAAAGCCCATAAAACGGCTTTGTGTTCCTCGTTCCCCTGTTATATCCGGCAAATTCCACTTGTTTTGAAGCATACATATAACAGCATTGCCATCGAGTTCCACCATACTTAACCGCTGTAACAAGTGCAATGTTAAATGATCTCCCGTTGTTTGTCAAATCTGAAATGCTCTTTGCTCTGATATCAGATATGATGATTACATCACCAAAAATTGGGATGTAGTCTTTGGCACTTCTGACAGGCATCCCAATTTTGTATGTGTACTCCACTGATTTTTTTAAATGTTTAATTGAGTGCATTGTTATAGATGGCTGAGAGGAGAGAGAGTTCAACCCTGCTGACATATCTGCTCTCACTTCCTCTATTAATGGGACCTCAAAGGATTTTAAATAGCTCTCAGCACAACTGAATGAGCTGCTAATCTTCCCTACCTGTAATGCAATTAATGAAGGGTATTAAATTTCATAGGTATAGTCAATTAACAAACTATATATGTCAATTTGCTCTACATTGTGCTCTTTCGTTTTCATGCTCAAACAAATAAAAATAGCATGATGTAGAATGATATAATTTATAGCCAGAGCAAAAGTCTAATGAATAAGAAGGAGGCTTAAGTACATATATATGTATAACCTTAAAAAAAAAAGTACATATATATGTATAAGGATGTCAGGTGGGTCCTGCGACAGGAGTGATGTTAGAATGCATTTTGATTTGCTGGGTATTCTCCTTGAAGTCATGAAAAACACTGTACGACGATCAAGCTCTAAATTACTTTATTTATTTATCTTCTTAAATTTCCCTCTCAGTCTTTTTTCCCAACTAACACCAACAGCTCCTATAATTGTGCAAAGCTGCTTTTTTTTTTAACTATTTTTATATTAATTGAAGTTGATGAAGAGAGGTCCAATGTTTCTTTTACTCAACTCAATAATTGTATAATTAGGTATATATTGTGGATGAAAACATCTGCAATAACTCTAGCCAAAGAAGATCGAGCCGGTCATATACTTTTAATTCCAAAAACTACTACTAAGCTTAGTTTAATTGTACATGATCAGAGTCCTGATACTATGCCCTTAAATTTGGTATCAGGAAATGTAAATATGCTAGCACAATGACAAAACTTGAGATTTTCAATCTTCATATATATATACAAAACACTAAACTTTATTTGCTGGATCAATGCAAAAAATTTCTGATATCTGATATAGTTTAGCAGATGACAACTTGAATTTCCTTATCTGGGGGAGGGCATATTTTCTGAGTTACAACCAAAGGGCAAGGAGAGAAACAAAGTGGAAATTGCAGCAATTTCAGAGGCCTTCAATCTTTTCCACTTGAACTACAGGAGGAGAAAACTACCAAGAGGTTCCATCTGGTAATCCATTTCATTGCTTCTTATTTCTTTTCTTTTCTTTTATTGAGATGAACTCAGAAATCGGAATACATTGTAGTTTTGAGTTATGAAAGAGCGAAACTTCGACTGTAGAGAATACAGACAAAACTATATACGATACAATGCACAATCAAGACAGAGACAGGTATATAACTCAATTAATGTATGGCCTTTCTCTTTTATAAATTCTCGGTCATATATTTTGTTATAAATTACTGACTGATGAGCTCTCTAATTGCTGTTTTTAACCTTTAGATGAGTCCATCACTTCACTCTTTTGGTTCACACGAGGTGAAAAGGGAAGGGAGGTGCAGAGCAAGAGGGGAGGGAAAGGAATGGAAAGGAAGGTTACTATATTTTTTATTCTCTTGTTTGGTTCATCTTGTTTACCTCTATTACACCCCAATTTGGAGATTAACAAAATAAAAGCTTTACGATGTTAAAGGAGGTTAAAAGAGTAACATCCAGTAACCTTATTCTCCTATTAAACATCCAACCAAACAAGAATTAGTCACGAGATTTTCTTTCCCTTCCTCTACTATCCATCCAAACAAGGTGTAGGGACTTGTAACAAAGGTCGTGCCAGGAGCTCGCAACTGAGGAACTGGATTATTATCATAGAAGGCAAAATTGGCCGATTCAGATCGGGATCGGACAAGACCGATCCGATTTTGGACCGATTTACTCGGAAAGCTATTTTAGAGAAAAAAACAATTCCGACCGATTTTGGACCGATCCGGATCGGGATCGGAAGGTGCCGATCCCGATTCCGATTCCGATTTTTCCTTCTATGATTATAATTGGCTATCTCTGTACATAAGTTACTACAAATAGGATAATGGACCGAGGCGCGAGTACATTTCTAGATTTTCTGTTATGATTAGCTCTCCTATTATGATTTGCCCTTGCACTATCTCTCCAGTTTGGCCTGCCGCTATTATATCCATTTCTAGATTTTCTGTGCCCCCTTCTTGTATCTTCCTTTCTTGTCTATTGAATTGGGTGACCGGACCACTAGATCCTCCTGAGTCCGATGAGTGTTTGCATTGCATGTTTCTGGCATCCTCCTCCCCGTATTCATTCCAATACTCTGCTTCGCGGTCAATGCCTCCTCCCTGCGGGCCCTGGTCATGTTGGTTTGTGTTGTCATTCTCCATGGGCTGGTTGAGTGCCGAGGTTATTAACCAACCTTCTAATTCGAGCTGCGCTGTCACTGAGTGTGGATCATCTGTCAGCGTGGGATCCTGTGGTACGTGCGTTGGATGATAACATGCAACTAGAACCCGGAGAGATGTAACCGTATATTCAAAGAAAAGGCAAAGCAAAATGAGGTGCTCGTTCAAGAAGTAAGAACACAGTTGACAGCATCGACGGATCAAGACAGAAATTACACATAGGGAGAAGTAAAACTTATGTAAACACTAGAGAACAGGGTGAAGAACCGTGTCTCTCTTTTTGGTCTTTTTATTACTTATTTCTTTTGCTTTTCTAGTTTTTTACTTAGATTTTCATTTTCTATTTCTTTACCTTTATGCATGTTTTAATCCGGGTTTCTACTTAGAAACCCAAAAAACTGTAACCGATTATGGTTAATGAAAAACGAGAGGCTAGACCTCCGTTGATTCCCTCAAAAAAAAATGTTGTTCTTGGCCTAATACACTAAGTGACAGGGGCGGAGGCAGGATACGGGACAGGTAGAGCAAAATTGAAGATGAGGCAAATTAGATAATTATTTTATAAATTAAGTATATTGTATAATTTCTTACGAATATAAGTGTAGTTCTAGCTAGAGGAATATTTGACAAAATATTTTTTACAGTGAAGCATAACTTTATAGTTACTTTAAAATCAAGCATCCTTTTACAAATTTGTATATGTTGAAGTATAGTTTTAAAAGTATACTTCAAAATATGTTTTATAAGTATAGTTTTAAAATCAAGCAACGTCTAACTCCGCCACTAAAATAACACTCATATAAAATGAATCATACCTTTTTTCCATTATATTATTTAGTTCATTGATACAGAATATTTTCCTACATTACATATAAAACTTCCACATTTTTTTTTTCTTTTTTTTGAGAAATATATTTGAGCTACGTAAAACTTAAAATTAAAAAATGAATAATCTGGCTTTACTACATTTTTCATAGTTAAACCAGAGAGCTCAAAGAGATTATAAACAAACAAAAAAGAAAATACTTTCACAAAAATGAACCTTGTCTATGAACAAATTCTCATTCAAGATGTCTTCGAGAGGCCATGAGATGACGAGATTCCCTAGATCAATGCGCTTCTCACCTTCGGTAGCTCCTTTACTCTTCTTCTTCCCTTTCATATTCGCTTAGTTTACTTTGTGTACGCTTCCTCGGTCCTCAAAGGAGCAAGATGCTATATATGCTATGCAAAAGGTAACATTAAAAAAGGCATTTGTAAAAGGTAGTGCTTTGAACACTGCGCCAGGCCATAAAGAAAAGAATCAAAGATATTATGTTTCCAGGGAAAACCAAGAGACGAGCGTCTCTTCAGTTCTATATTAGTTTTTTTTTTTTTTTTTTTTTTGAGGTGTTAACTCAAATTTTGAGTTAAAATTTTAGACCGTTAGATTTAAATCCACACTAATATTAAGTACGTTACAGACGTGGATCAGATTGGTCCGAATTTTTATTGCACGGTTCAGAAATAAACTTAAACGGCACGTTAATGCATAGGATGCGTATTCGGGAGGTGGGTTTTGCATGAACGCTCTTATTCAAAATCTTATTATATTGAGGAGGGTTCAAATGCCTCCATTTTTCATGCCTCCACCATGCCTTCATTTTTAAAAACTTTAATAACTCAAAATTTAAAACTTAAAAGTCAAAATAAAACCGTTAGATATGATCTACATCATTTTATCTATACACGTGTAAAAAATTATGAAATTTCAATTTTGTTTTGGTTGTTATCAAGAGCTTGTAAAAAACATACTAATTTGGATAATTTCTAGACGTTGATTTTTCAAATTATTGATTCATATAAAAACAAAATCAAAATGTGATAATTTTTTATGAGCACATAGATAAAATGATGTAGATCTTATCCAACGGTTTTATTTTGACTTTTAAGTTTTAAATTTTGAGTTATTACAGTTTTTAAAAATGGAGGCATGGTGGAGGCATGAAAAATGGAGGCATTTGAACCCTCCTCTATTATATTACTTGAGAAAAAATTATATATGCCACTCAAAAATTATAAAATAACGTATTTATTTTTTTAAATACAATAATTACGTATTTATTATTTTAAATTATAACTCACATATTTATTTAATATAATTTAAATATATATTAAATATACTCATACTTCAAATGAATTATGTATAAGATTATGAAAACTACAATTAATTAATCAAGGATTAATAAAAACTGGACTCATTCTCCATGTACACTTTTATCTCTTTATATGTTATAATATTTTCTAAGATATCATACTCTCAGTCATCTCCCATCTATATATATCTTAAGGGTTCTTCCTCTTCGGATAATATCTCCAACAAACGTGATTGAAATGGCATTGGAGTGGATTAGAAGTGATCAGAATGAGAGGTTTAGCTCAGGTCCAACAAGCGTGATTGGAATGGCGCTAGAGAAGTTAATTAGGAGTGATCAGAAGGAATGTTTTAGCATAGGTTTGACAAGCTCGGTTGGAATAGCATTGGAGAGGGTTATAAGCAATCAGAAGGAGATATTTGACGCAGAAGGAGAAGTTAGCGCAAGAAGAAGGGGAAGGGCATAATTTTAACGTTAAAGAAAAAAAGAGTAATCAGAAGGGGAATGGACATAATTGGGAGCTTAATTATATTTTATATAATATTAAACATAATTAATTTTAGTTCTTAATTAATTTGATAAATATGTATGTTATTAGAATTTAAAATGATAAATATGTAATTATAGAATTTAAAAGAGGAAATATATAATTTCATTTCATAGTTTTTTAGTATACATTAAAATTTTCCATGTTACTTTGATTCGTGTTGAAAAATTGCATAGATGAATTAAGAACCTTATGAATTTAAACTATCTGAAAATCTTAATTTCCATAAGAATGTTAACAATGGTTTAAGTCCGATTTCAAATAAGACTTTGGTTCAAAGACTTTGCTAAGACAAAAAAAAAAAAAATCCATCCATTTTGTTTTCCACAAAATGGCTTTAAAACCACTGTTGCATGCATGCAATTACTAAACATAGATGAATGACCTCTTTATAATAAATTAAGATATAGAACTAAACATGCACCGAATATACATGCAAATTATTTTATTCCGAGTAATTTTTTGTTAGATCCACAAGAAATTTAATCGGA
Organism: Carex myosuroides; assembly: GCA_028015225.1. Classification (NCBI taxonomy): domain Eukaryota; kingdom Viridiplantae; phylum Streptophyta; class Magnoliopsida; order Poales; family Cyperaceae; genus Carex; species Carex myosuroides. The sequence goes on along the minus strand of CM051470.1, from coordinate 6,579,494 downwards.
GCTGTAACTGCTGTATGCGGTATGCCCGGGTAAACGAGAGCTATCCAGTGCAAATTAAAGTAAATAAAATTTAAACAGGCAATATTAATTTTTTTTTTTTTAGTAATATCAAGCATTTATGCAACTTAAAATAAATAAAATGTAACTGCTGTCTTCATTTTTTACATCCATCTCACCTTCAACTTTCAGTACCTTCATAACAAATTTATTTAAATTAATACAAAAAAAATCGTAAAATATAATATAAATTATTTTCTCTATACACACATAAAAATTATGATATTATAACATAGTTCAATTAGTTGCATCAAAAATCACTATCTAAATATCGTCAACATTGATTGATTTTTACAAATTCTCGCACCAAAAATAAGATTGGGTTGGCATAAGTTTTATTATATATATGTGTTGGAAAATTGATATAAATTTACAATATTTTTTATGTTTTAGGTTGTTTTATTAATTAAAATCCTAAAAGAGAAACATAGTAGATACAGTAAATTTTAGTGTATTTGAATCCTTCTTTTTTTAATACAAGAATGAAAATAAGTCTGAGAAGAGTAACATAAAATATACAAGCACATGTTCAAGCCAGTTGCAAATTGTTTTAAAATAAATTATTTTGATATTGAAATTTTATTCTAGTATTCAAACTAGAAGCTTCCTTCCATTTGAGGTAGCTTATTGATTGTGTTTAGCGCAACTCAAACCTGCTTTGAAGAATATTGCTTTAATATGGCCGTGAACATAAAAAAAATATAATATGGATGTGTTGCATTATTAGTTTTTTGAAATTTGACCCTTTCAAAAAGTTTGGTGTTTACGAATGATATTATGTGGTGTTGCGGAATGATATTAATTATGCGTTGAGCTTGATGGATAATGAATTAATGATGCATTACCAAACTCATGCTACATTGGATCAGTGTGTAAAAAAAGGCCGTTTAGGTCGATTCGATTAGTCGTTGGTGGCGATCAAACAGTTACAGATTTTCCCAACTAATCAGCCGATTATTCCTGATCAATTATTTAGCAGTACCTGTCGGACAGAGAGCGCATACCGTTATTTACAACACTGCTTTAAATAAAGGTTGAATTTTATGTATATTCCTTAAAAATAAATCTTCTAAAATTCACAATACATATTTATTCTTTTAAGTTTCAAAAACTCACAATACCTAATTAATTGTATTTTTTATTAAAACTCATTTAAAATTTATAAAAATTCTCATTTTACCTTTTATTAAAAATTAAAAAGTACATTGCATGTGTAAGATGCGTTTCCGTTCTCGAATTGGCCTGTTTGTGAATATCAATATTTATTTGTTTTACTTGTGACATACATAAATATATACTTAAAGAGTGAGGCTACGGTGCTATGCATAGCACAGATTGGGTCCGTGCTACGGCTCAAAATTTGACTTTTCAAAATTCTAACAGTCGATCCGAACCGTTCAACATGATTATAAAATGAATATGTACTTGCAAACCAAATTTTACATTTTTTCGAATTTATTTACTATTTTTTAAGATAGGTTGTTTTTGGATGGTCCAGAATGTTCAGATCAATTGATTTCCGAAAAAATAGTAAAAAAATTCAAAAAAAATGTAAAATTTGGTTTGCAAGTACATATTCATTTTATAATCATGTAGAACGGTTCGGATCGACTGTTAGAATTTTGGAAAGTTAAGTTTTGAGCCATAGTACGGACCCAATTGGTGCTATGCATAGCACCGTAGCCTCACTCATACTTAAATGAGTAGACAAATTTGAGATAGTTAATTAGATCTTTTACACATGCTATATATATATATATATATATGAGTTGGCTACGATGCTATGCATAGCATATAGGGCCTCTGTGCTACAGCTCAATATTTAAATTTTCAAAATCCTAACGGTCAATCCGAACCATTCAACATGATCTCCATATGAATATGTACTTGCAAACCAAATTTTATATTTTTTAGAATTTTTTACTATTTTTTTAGATAGGTAGAAAAACACTTGATATGAATGGTACAAAATTTTCAGATCAAGTGATTTTATACATATCTAAAAAAATAGTAAACAAATTCTAAAAAATATAAAATTTGGTTTGCAAGTACATATTCATATGGAGATCATGTTGAACGGTTCGGATCGACCGTTAGGATTTTGAAAACTCAAATATTGAGCCGTAGCACGGAGGCCTTCTATGTTATGCATAGCATATTAGCAATTTCCTATATATATATATGAGATAGACTATGGTGAGTTGTGAAGTCACGCCATATTTTCATTTTGAAAATTCAAACAACTGATCCGAACCGCTCAACATGTTCTAAATATTGAAATGTGCTTGGAGACTAAATTTTACATTTTTTGGAATTTTTTTACTATTTATTAAGTCACTTTGAAAATCACTGATCCACTGTGAACAGTAAAAACAGTAAAAATTTGTGGACCACCGGATCAGCGATTTTCAAAGTGGCTTAATAAATAGTAAAAAAATCCAAAAAATGTAAAATTTGGTCTCCAAGCACATTTCAATATGGAGATCATGTTGAGCGGTTCCGATCGATTGTTTAGATTTTCAAAATGAAAATATGAGCGTGAAGTAAAAATGACCTCTTACTTCACAATTCACCATAGCCCAGCTCTCTATATATATATATATATATATATATATATATATATATATATATTAATAAAAGATAAAATGAGAACTGTGTAAATTTAAAATATAAGTTCTAATAAAAAAAGCAATAAACTAAGTAAATTTATGAGTTTTTTTAATTTAGAAGGATAAATATGATATTAATGAATTTAAGAAAGAAAAAAATAAGTAATTTTAAGGTTTTTGAAAATATGAGTAGTATAAATATGATATTAACGAATTTAAGAGACTTGAGACGTTTGACATAGGGCTGGGCAAAATTGCTCGAACTCGTAACTCGTTCACTTACAGCTCGCATTAACTCGCTCATTTACAACTCGAGTCAGTTCCAACTCGAGTTGGCTGACTCGTTTAATAAATGAGCTGAGTTTGAGCTGACCCCAACTCACTCATTTCTAACTCGAGTTACATAAAGTTACACAGTCTTGGACACAAAAAATCCCAGAATAACCAAAACCAAACCCAAACTCGGCTCAAACTCGTTTATAACTTGTGTTGTATTGATTTAACTGGTTAAACGAGTTAACGAGTTGTGAGCCAACTTGAGTTGATAACGAGCTGAGTTCGAGTTGGCTCTGCAACTCGTTATTACCATCCCAACTCGAGTTGACTCGCTCATTTATTTAATGAGCTGAGTTCGAGTTGGAGGTAACTCGCTCAAACTCGGCTCATTTACCCTAAACATTATGTAATAAAAAACTCATAAATTAGTTAATATCATATTTATCCTAGATAACTATCTAGGAGAAGTATATAAAAAATCCCTAGATAAAAACCGTAGTCTACTCATATCATATTTACCAAATCCATTCCATTTAAATATAAAAATATTATATTTATCTCTCAAACTTCATCTTCTTTAGTTGTTTTTTGGCTAATCTTTCCGAAAGAATATATAATAAGTGTGTATATCGCAATAATTAAAAGTGCATTTTACGATAAATAAATATGCATTATGTGATAACCCAGATCTTTAAAAATGATTAATTAGTTGTAATCATAATTAATGGTTAATGAAAAATATATTTCATAAATATTAAATTTTTACTACATATTAGAAACTTTTAGTTTAAATATAACAAAATAAAACCGACAATGCAAAACAAAATAATGATAAATAATTAAGAATTATTAGTTCCAAAATCTTAAAGAAAAGTTAACACATTAGACGAATTAAAAATTTCATTTATGAATCAAGGCAAACTTAATTAGTTAAAATATACAAATATATAAAACACATTAAACAACAAATATTGTTAGTATAACAATTAAACTCTAAATTTAGCTCCATGTTACACATTAAAATATTGGACGACCTACCTCGGTTGCTATTGTTCATCCTTTTGGCCCCTTCAAATATCGGCATTTTTGCCACAAAAATCGCTTTCTCTTTCTCTCAATCCCTTCCTCCATTTCTCTTTTGTGAGTTCAGTGAGTTGTGAGGGGGAAAGAGAGAAAGATGAAATAAAATTAATTATTCTAAAAAATAAAAAAATAAAAAATAAAATAAAAAATATTACCTGAAACCTCTAACAAAGAAAGAAGAAAGAGACAGACATTATGTTGTAAGGAAGAGAAAATACCCATATTTATAGGGTGTAAACGGGTAAAAAAAATAAACCGGACAAATTCTGACCGGCTTCTGGGGGAAGAAGAAACCGGTCAGAATCTGATCAGTTTAGATATTTTTTAAAATTTTCACTAATTCTGAGTATATTTATTAATTTGTAATTAACTTTAGATATAATAAAAATGTCGGCACCAAAGATCACGCGAACATTCCTTTTCCTTCCTTTTTCTACCGAAATTTCTTCCCCTTTTCTTATTTCTCTCCCCTGAGCATTTAATGCCACTGGTCCCACTTTCTCTCTTTTACTTTCCTTCCTCCCGAAGTCTTAAGTCTCCTCCTTTTCATTTATTTTTCTTTCTTCTCTCTCCTGCTCCCTCTCTTACCAACGGACCCCACCCCTAAAACAAATCCCCTCTTTACCCTTTCTCCTTCCTGGAGAAGGAAAGGCGTTCCCAAACCCAAAACCGGATTGAACTCGGAGGTTCACATCAGATGTAAAGTGAAGTATGCTATTAATTAAAAACTATGTTGCATGGATACGGTACGGGTATCGTATCGGATATGATACGGATACCGCGATACGACAATTTTCAAAAATCAAGGATACGATACGTTTATTATATATATTATTTTTTATTATTTTATATATTGTATTTAGATAATCATAATTTAAATCAAATTTGTATAAAAAACTAAAGCATAACATAAGAATATATTAAGTACAATAGTTACTAACATATATCACAAATGATACTTTGGTGTAGTGGTCAAAACTTTTGACTCTCACAGCCACGGCCAGAGTTCGAATCCCGCCTCACGCAGAAAAAATTAGCCGGTTCACGCACGGCTCACGGGTGCGGCGCGGCTCATGGGTGCGGGCGAGCGCGGCTCACGGGTGCAGCGCTGGTTCACGTGCGGCTCACGGGTCCAGGCGTATCCGGGCGTATCCGGGCGTATCCAGACGTTTCCAGGCGTATCCAGCTGTTTCAACGGAGTATCGGTGACCGTATCGGCCGAGTTAGGATACGCCACGTAGGCGGATACGCCAGCTGGCGTATCGGATACGTATCGGTGCCGTATCGGGCGCGTATCGGTATCCGATACGTGTCCGATACCGATACGCCGCCTATTTAGACGTATACGTGCAACATAGATTAAAAATAAGTGACTACTTTTATCAATTAAGGGAGAATTTTTGGTATGCCCATGCAAATCGAAAATTTTTTATTAGTAGTAATTAATAGAAAAGAATATAGATAAATAGTAAGAGTACAGTAATATTTATATTGGTAGTAAGATCAGTAGGAATTCTACCGATTTTAAAAATAAAAAAGTTTGAATCGGTAAGAATTTTACAGATCTAAACCAGCTTTTTTCTTTTTTCCTTTTAATTTTTTCTAGTAAAATATATTAAATTGGCTTTTGAGGCAAAAAAAGCTGTTTTTTTACAAAAATAGATAAAGTATCTTAAAATTTAGATATATCAAAATATTCCATCTATTTTTTTTAAAAAAATTCATATTTTACTAGAAATTAAATATAAAAATTCTCTCCATCTATACATCAGATTAAAAAAAAGTTAAGATTGGTAGAATTCCTACCGATCTTACTACCAATATAAATATTAATGTAATCTTACCATTTCTCTCTTATTTTATATTAATTACTACCAATAAAAAATTTCCAAGCAAATCAGTGTTGTAAAAAATAATCGACCGATTAGATTAGTCGTTAGCGGCGATCAAACCATTACAGATTTTTTCGATTAATTAGCCGATTATTTCAAATTATGACCGATTATTTCCGATTAATCGTGCAAACTTTCTAAATAACCAATTTTCTCATAAAAACACCATAATATCCCATATCCCCACTTAGGGCTGCAAACGAACCGAACCGAATCGAACTTACCCTCAGTTTGAATTTGGTTTGAATTAATTTCGAACTAAGTTTGGTTTGAATTAATTTCGAACGAACTCAATTTTGAATTGAATTTTTTACGAACTCAATTTCGAACTTTTACGAACTTTGTTACGACTTACGAGTTATGACTTATGGCTGTGCCATAGTTCGAAATTACAGTACTTCAATAAAAACTCAAGCATTCTGAATTCTAATTACACAGTACACTAAAGTTTATATCAAAGTTCATTACAAATACCAAAATTTATATCAAACACCAAAGTTTAGTACAATCAATCAAAGTTCAGTACAATCACAGTATTCAAAGTTTTTCAAATAGCCAACAGGAGCAACATCACCAAAGTTTTCAAATATCTAAAGTATTTAAAGTACAATTTAAATATCAATAGAAGTATAGAACGATCACCAAAGTCTCAGAATTATTACAAATCTAAATATTATCCTAAATAAAACATTAAAGTTCATTATCAGCGAAAATCAACGTTCACGTTTGAGTTAATTTCGAACTAAGTTTGGTTTGTGAACCTATTTCGAACGAACTAGGTCCAGTTTGAGTTTGGTTTGAATTAATTTCGAACGAACTCAATTTCGAATCGAATTTTTTACGAACTTTTTCGAATCAAACTCGAATCGAATTACGAACTACGAATTTTTTGTGCAGCCCTATCCCACTAAAACTTAACATTCTATCCAATATCCCATTTTATTTATTTAACCTTTTATTTAATTATTTTAAAAATTAAATTGACAAACATACCCTTCATTTCAAACTCTCACTCTCTTCTTTGTTATATTTAACACAAGCACAAGTAGGGCTGCACAAAAAATTCGTAGTTCGTAATTCGATTCGAGTTTGATTCGAAAAAGTTCGTAAAAAATTCGATTCGAAATTGAGTTCGTTCGAAATTAATTCAAACCAAACTTAGTTCGAAATTAATTCAAACCAAACTCAAACTGGACCTGGTTCGTTCGAAATAGGTTCGCAAACCAAACTTAGTTTGAAATTAACTCAAACATGAACCGTTGATTTCTGCTGATAACTTATGTTCGTTGATGAAAATATAATGCCGCCTAGTCTATAATTACTCTTAGTTCTGACTTCTGAAAAATGTTTCTTGAATACTTTGGATATTTGAAAACTTTGGTGATGTTTCTCATGTTGGCTATTTGGAAATTTTGGATACTGTGATTGTACTGAACTTTGATTGATTGTCCCAAACTTTGGTGTTTAATATAAATTTTGGTATTTGTAATGAACTTTGATTTCCAACTTTGGTGTACTGTGTAATTAGAATTTAGAATGCCTGAGTTTTTATTGAAGTGCTGTAATTTCGAACTATGGTCCAGTCATAAGTCATAACTCGTAAGTCGTAACAGAGTTTGTAAAAGCTCAAAATTGAGTTCGTAAAAAATTCGATTCGAAATTGAGTTCGTTCAAAATTAATTCAAACCAAACTCAAACAAAGGATAAGTTCGATTCAGTTCGGTTCGTTTGCAGCCCTAGCACAAGCAATCCAACATTTTGGGTTTGTTCTTTTTATTTCTTCGAAGTTTCTTATTGTACAAGAAATATCAAGCAGAAGGTCGATGTACCGATCAATCCTTGGGGAATTGGGTCCCACATTTTGGTACCTTGCTAAAGATAGTTTATGCCTTTCTTATTTCAAAACTTGACAGAAAGTCCTGAAATTGGAATCTTTCTATTAACTAGAAATCGAAACTTCTTTTTGAAAAAAATCTAGAAATCAAAACCATGAATTACGATTTGTTGAGTGTTGGCAATATTGTCTGAACCCCAAAATTTCCAACTTTGTAATTCACAAACAAAACTAAGATAACAACTGGTCCATGCAATTTGGGAAACATTGAAATTTTTGCTCGAAATTAATACTCTCAACTCAAACAGGGAAATAAAGAAAAATTGAACTGCGGGAACTTACTAATCTGATATTGGGTCGTCGATCGAGTCTTCTGATATAGAATTTCCTGTCACAAGTGATCTACTTGTCAACAGAATATCGTCATTCCTTTAAAAAAGTAGATCAATATCAGATATTACGTCCCATTACTTTTTTAAAGGAATGACGTCTATATATTTTTCGACTTTAGATACTTAATTGCCTCCTTCCTTAACAATAGGGGTATCTAAAGGACATCTATATACTTACTTTTAGACTTTATATACTTAATTGCGTCCTTTCTTATAAAAAAATCAACCTCAACAGGTTCAGGGCCGACATTTTTATTAATATCCAAAGTTTAATACAAATTATTAATTATACCCAGAGTCGGACCAATTATCGAAATATACCCAAGTCGGCCATTTTCTGGCCGGCCATGTACCCTCCCTAAGCCGGCCAGAAAATGGCCGGCTTAGTACTTTTTTTTTTTTTTTTTTAAAACCCCAAAAACTCTATAAAAGAGCACCCAACCCTTCAGAGGTTCACACATCCCGAGGCAGTCGCCTTCAGGTAATTTTTTTTTTTTTTATTATTTTTTTTATTATTTTTTTTATTATTTTTTTTGTTTTTTTTTTATTATTATGTTTTATTTTATAGATTAATTAATTGTTTACTATTTACTTAATTGTTTACTATTTAGTTAATTGTTTACTATTTACTTAATTGTTTAATATTTAGTTAATTGTTTACTATTTAGTTAATTGTTTACTATTTACTTAATTGTTTACTATTTAGTTAATTGTTTACTATTTAGTTAATTGTTTACTATTTAGTTAATTGTTTACTATTTAGTTAATTGTTTACCATTTACTTAATAGTTTACCATTTAACCAATTGTTTACTATTTACTTAATTGTTTACCATTTACTTAATTGTTTACTATTTAGTTAATTGTTTACTATTTAGTTAATTGTTTACCATTTACTTAATAGTTTACCATTTAACCAATTGTTTACTATTTACTTAATTGTTGACCATTTACTTAATTGTTTACTATTTACTTAATTGTTGACCATTTACTTAATTGTTTACCATTTACTTAATTGTTTACCATTTACTTAATTGTTTACTATTTACTTAATTGTTGACCATTTACTTAATTGTTTACTATTTACTTAATTGTTTACTATTTACTTAATTGTTTACTATTTACTTAATTGTTTACTATTTACTTAATTGTTTAATATTTAGTTAATTGTTTACTATTTACTTAATTGTTTAATATTTACTTAATTGTTTAATATTTACTTAATTGTTGACCATTTACTTAATAGTTTACCATTTAACCAATTGTTGACCATTTACTTAATTGTTCACCATTTACTTAATTGTTCACCAGTCAATTGTTTACTATTTAGTTACCTGACAATTGTTTACCATTTAGTAACCTGACAATTGTTTACCATTTTCTAAAATGTAGTTTATTTACCATGGCCTTTATTTCATTACACTATGGTGGGAGGATGCTTAATAGTGCAGAAGGGGCGTATTACAACAAAGATGCAGCTCATTCATTGATGATTCCAGATGACATCTCACTTTTGGACCTGAAATCCATAGTTTACACACACACCGGTTACAACCCAGAAAGGTGTGACCTAGAATTGGCAACCCGATATTGCCATCCCTCCAGCGGAAAATTTATAGTTGCGAAACTGGTAGATGAGAGTACGTGGAGAGGCATGTTTGGTTATTTGAGGTCCTCAGGGAATTTTCTAATAGAAATATTTGCTAAAAGAGTTCCGGTAGAGCCCGGGGTTGGAAGTTCGGGCTCTGGATCAGCGGCACCACATTATACCCCACAACCAGAAACCAACAGACGTGACTCCACCTTACTCCTCAACGAACCTGACCCAGAACCCTACAACTACGTCACTCCACCAGCACCTCAACGAAGACACTCAGTTGCATCCCCGCCTAGACACAATCGAGGCAGACCAAGACACTCAGTTTCAACCCCACCTAGATCCGTAAATGTGGCTGATTTACCGTTACCTCCAGTATCACCTTACCCCAGACCTGCACCAGTAGACGATGCAACATGCCCGGACTTTGAAGACATTAATGATTTACCGGAGGACGAGCTGGGGAGCGGGGATGAATTTGAGGGAGAAATGTGGGGGGATTCAGATCACTTGGAAGGTTGCGATGGAGACGGGCCGGCTCAAACAGCTGAAAGGCATACTTATGAGGGGGGGCCGCTTAGTGGCCGGACTGATACGCACCCGTTCCCAGACCTCAATGATGTTTCTGAGTTTAGAGAAGCAGATATTGGTTATTATGGGCAACGGATTAAGTACAACGGTGAGCTATGTGCAAACCTATATTTTAAAACCAAAGAAGACCTAATGAAGAAGGTCAGAGAGCACCATATAATTAAGAATCAGGAGTTCAGATCTTGGAAAAGTGACAGGGATCGGGTTACTCTGTTGTGCAAGGACAAGAATTGCCGTTACGAGCTTAGGGCAAAGCCGACGGGATGTGGAGACGCATGGGTTATAACTAAGCAAGACAGGCCTCACACATGTAGGACTGAGAGTACGAGGGTCGACCACGAATGTCTGACGGCATCACTCATTGCCGATGTCATTGAGAACGCCATTAAAAATGACCCGTGTATGAGCATCCAGACGGTGGCAGACATTGTTTTGTCTATGTATGACAAGGTGACACCTAAATACAACCGTGAGCTGGCAATAGCCCGGCAATTTGGGAGTTGGGAGATTTCATACAGCTTGCTGAGACCACTGTTGCTTGCAATTTGCCGAGGGGAGGCTTTTGATAGCTTGCGGCTACGATGCCGAGAACCAATTGTTGCCTATTGCATTTGCAATTGTACGTCAGGAGGATACTGAGAATTGGGGTTTTTTCTTACAGTGGTTGAGGAATGAAGTGCTCGGCCCGTGTAAATTTGTATGTGTCATATCGGACCAGCACAAGGGGATCAAAGCTGCATTGACAGCTGAATACGGATGGCCTCCCGAGCTCTTTGTGCATAGGTATTGTATGCAGCATGTTGCTGACAACTTAGTCACGAACTGTGGAGGAGACAGATGGTACGGATGGAGGTTCAGGGAAGGAGCAAAGAGGAAGAAGCCGAGAAGATTACAAGAGATGTTCCAAGATTTTGCTCATGTATGTCTAACTTATAACATTTCGTTTAATTATCTTATAAGAATTTTATGAAAATGAAATAACACCCATTTGTTTTTGTGCAGCAAAATCCGAAGTGCAATGCATATTTAAAGAGAGTGGGCAAAGTACGTCCTAATGATGTGATGGAGCCGTCCAATTATGAGAAAATTTTCCAAACCTGTGACGGAGGATACCGGTTTGGTATCATGACAACAAACGGCTCCGAGTCGCTCAACAATGTCTTCCGAACGAGTCGTAGATTGCCTGTTTGTGCCATTGTGGAGGATACGTTCTACACGTGCAACAGATGGTTTGTTCAGCGGCGTCAGCGAGCAATGGAATTACAAGACAATGGACAGGTTCTGTCTGACCGGGTTTTGCAGAAGATCAGAAAACGTTGGGAGAAAGCTGGAAAAATGCGGGTGGTGCGTTACACGCAGGGCCAAGGTCAGTACCAAGTTTCATCCCCAAATGAGTACGTTCCTTGCACCCGTAGCGACATGGGCAACATGGAACCCACTCACAGGGAGTTCATATATATTGTGACGCGCGGTCCCGACAGACAAATGGAATGCACTTGCAGAGGTATCCAATTAACATCTATTCCGTGCGCTCATGTCTTAGCTGTTTGCCGTGACCGAAACTGGCAAGAGGACGACTTTGTTGCAGACTGGTATAAAACACCCTATCTTGTGAGCACTTGGAACCATGTGTTCAATCCAATTGGAAATATGGGAGACTGGCCTCCTAATCCTGGAGACAGAATCCTTCCGAGTAGTGGTTGGATTAGGAAGGGGAGGCGAAAACACACCCGTCATGTAATGACGATGGATGAAATGGAAGGTAGACGAAAGGGGCATCATCCTCGCCGTTCCACTTCCGATAGGCAACGAAGAGGTATGTAACATTCATCTAAAATTATTTTTCTTTTCAATTTATACCAACTTACTAAGTAACACATGCAAATGCAGAGGCAAGAAACGCAGCAAATACGGCAGAAAATGAGCGAGTAATGGCGTCGGGAAGTGGGTCCGGAGGGTCACGGCGTAGCACAGCTACGAGCCGTTTAGATGCAGCTGATATGTATGCCGAAGCAATGGGAGAGGCGGTTGCCATGGGAGGAGAGGCGGTTGGGGTGCAAGGGGAGCCATCTGCCCAACCGAGGAGGTCCACTACTAGACGCACAACAAGGGCATCTACAAGCCAAGCAGGGCCATCTGGAGCCCAGGCCGGCCCGTCTACAAGCCAAGCCGGGCCATCTGGAACCCAAGCCGGGCCATCTACTGAGCAACCAGAGCCACCTGCTAGGCCACCTCGTAGGTCATCTTTCGCAAGTGGTTTACTTCGGGGATTACCTTTTAGACGTAGCAATAATAGGTGATTTGTATGCATGTTGTAAAAAATGTGTGGACTCTATTTGCAATTTGTGTGTACTTTATTATTTTATACGAAACTTAGAAATGAAATATTTGACTTTAATAGAAATCACCTAAAACAAAAATAATGCGGTTTAAAAAAAAAAAAAAAAAAAAAAAAAAAGGACCTAGCCGGCCATTTTCTGGCCGGCTTAGGGAGGGTACATGGCCGGCCAGAAAATGGCCGGCTTGGGTATATTTCGATAATTGGTCAGACTCTGGGTATAATTAATAATTTGTATTAAACTTTGGATATTAATAAAAATGTCGGGGTTCAGGGACTGCCTGAATTCGTATCCTCTGCATTAACTCAAAAAGAAATCTTTTGAGTTAATGCATCTGGACCATCCGATCCACTTTAAGGTATGTGCAAATTAGATCCGTACTAATATTAAGGGCTCTCTGTTAAAATTAGACAGCCAGATTGGCTCTGTTTAATATCAGAAGGCCGAGATGCATTAACTCAAAAGATTCCCTTTTGAGTTAATGCAGAGGATATGTGTTCGGAACTGCCTTCCATGTATCTAGCCGTGACGTGGCAGAAATCAAATTAGATCTAAACCTTTGAAATTTAATAACCTAAATTCGTTCAAGTCCTAAGTACTTAATCGTGACGCCTGGTAGGTTTAGATATGGTGAGCAAACATTCTAGTTTTATGCACGTAATAGGGACGTCTAGAATTGGAATCTAACACTAATTTTGAATTGTATCCCTCTCATATTAGTTAAATTGTAGAAGAACGACTGAGTAGCAAACTAGATCAAAATAAAAATAAAAAAGCCAGAAGCCCTTAGATTTCCACTGTCTATTACATTTAGTATTTTTTTTGCTTTGTTTATTTACTTTCCAAACAAACAACAACCCTTATAAACCCTCAGATTAGTCTTTACTTAGTTTCTTTTATTATATGTCAATACTTGCGTTGTCTCTGTGATTCGAGACTCCAAATACTATACCGAACAGTTGTGCGCTTGCAACAAACCTTTCAGTTGGGTACTAGGAACATTATAAATTTAAAAGCGAAAAATTGTATCCAAAGTCTATACCCTAAATACACAACATATTTTAATTTGGAAAATCTTTGCATGTTGGCATGTTGTCATCATAGGTTAATTGCATCATGATAGGATAGTCGCATCTACTGAACCTATTTTCATTTTTATAACAAATAAATTAGAAAATAATTTTTATTATTTATAAAATTACATACGGACCATATAGAACTTCTAAAATTGCACGTAGATTTATAGTTAAGGTATTATGATATGAGAAGATCTCTGAAAGGGAGGGCTTGGGTTCCATATACTGAGTGACTTGTCGCTCACCCACGGTGGTTTGTGGATTTTAGGTACAAAGACTAAGGATTAGATGTGACGATTCGCCTGGAGCTATCTTTGATGATGTCACACTTATCTTTTATTGTTTTTTTAGGACTTCTGATTGGTTTTAACGAGTACTAACGAGTACTGGTACTTTTGCGTTGTGTGTCAGATTCGTTAGAGCATGTATTCTCTTATTAGTTATTGTTTTATTTTATATTTGTGATATGGCTTGTATGGATACCTTACGTTTTCGGTATGTATTGGATGATTTGAATCTTTTATGATATTATTTATGCTTTCGTGAATTGTTTGTATTTGTTTAGCCTTGTGTGTTTAATAATTCACACAAAGCAGACATTAATCATGCTCTAATTCGAATTCTTGGTTTGGGGTGTGACACGTTATGTAATTATTGGGTTTGTGTTTTAGTAATTTTTCAAATAATGAGTGTGAAAATTCAAAAGGGCAAGTGCCAAATGTGTATTTTGAGCAGTGTTTTTAAATGCGGCGGCATATGCGTATTCGGTCGGCTGCCACGCTCAGAATCAGTGTAACAAAATACGGTTCATGCGACGGCATATGCATATGCGGTTGGTAACCTCATAGAAAATCAATATGCGGTCTAATATGCGGTTCCATATATTCGGCCGCATATTCGGTTGCATATTTTTACCGCATATTCGGCCGCATATTTCTACCACATATTCGGCCACATATTACTGCATATTACCGCATACTTGTTTGTACGATACTGAATATTACCGCATATTACCGCATATTATTGCATACCGTATATTACCGCATAGTTGTTTATATATATATTAATTCTCATTGTAAAATCTGCATATATAAGTCCGCGTAAAAATTCATATATGTAGCCGCATACCGTATATGCGGTATGTAGTGGCCTTCCGCATACCGCATAGAAATCGCATTTTAAAACATTGCTCAGAATATCTTGCAGTCCTTCCTATTCGGATTTGAACATGTGAATGCATATGTGGTCCATGTGGCCGTCCATGCAGATTTTCGCTAGTTGCTCACAAATCCGAAAAAGGTCCAGAAAATAATTGTGTTGGGAGAGAATCGAACCCATGACCACCCTTGTGTTATAAATTAATTTTATTTTATGTATATTCTTTTAAAAAATCATAGTAAAACTGCATATGTACTTTCGTATTAAAATCTTTATATACGACCACATATCATATATGCGATATGCAGTAGTCTTCTGCATGATGAACAAAATTGCATTTAAAAACACTGATTTTGTGTGGCTTAATAAAAAATTTAGAATGCACATTTTTAAAATAGTCAAATGGGCAATTCCAAGACAAAACAAGTTGTGGAATATTTAGAAGCGAGTTCATATCTATTTGACATTAGAAAATTTAAAAGTCCAAAAAAATTATATTTGAAGTTGTTAACTTGTAGTAAAATTTTATCAAAGATATATTATAGTTGTGATCACCAGCTAATTTTTCGTCAAAACTTAAATAAAAGTAAATAGTTTAGTTTGCGAATTGTGCATTAGCTAATTGTGATGAAGTGTGAATCATGTAATAAATAAATATATATTTACATTAGTGTGAATAATGAGCACGGAAACATTAAACACTTGAAGTGTGTGTTAACCAACATTGGAAACATTAAATAAGCATATACTCAAATATCATTGTGTAAGCGGCAGAATAGAGAAATAATTCATTTGTCATTGGAAACCGTTCAATTAGAAGATTGACATTTATGTAAAACATGCTACATATTTTTTATAATGAAGAGTAAAATGAGTACTTCATAAATTTAAAATGAAATTTAATAGAAAAGACATTAAAATGAGTAAATTTGTGAGTTTTTAGAGTTTAGAAGAGTAAATATGATATTATGAACTTTTGAGGGGTAAATACATAATTTCCATGTTCTTGAGGGGTATACATGAAATTCCCCCTAAAAACAAAATGAATGAGGCTGTGGTAATCATATGCGCATAGCGTACAATGGTCTATACTATGACTTTATATCTTCATTTTCAAAGTTCAAACAGTCGATTCAAACTGCTCAACATTATTTTTATATGAAAATGTACTTGGAGACTAAATTTTATATTTTTTTTCAGAATTTTCTTACTATTTCTTAGACATGCATAAATTCACTTGATTTGATTTTTTATCTATCTAAAAATGGTAAATTTTTTTTTAAAAGTGTAAATTTTGTCCACTAAATACATTATCATATAAAAATCATATTGAGCCTTCCGATCAACCATTTAAATTTTGAAAACAAAATAGGAGTCATAGTACAGACGGATCTACGCTATACATGGTTACTTAGAGCCTCACTCAAACAAAATATTTATTATTCTAGACATAATTTTAATTTTTTTTTAACGACACATCAGATTGTAGATATTTTAAAACACACTATTGATAAAAATGGATTTTTAATTTAGACTTAATGGATCAGATCCGCTCGTTTCAGATTTGAACGGATCCATAAAAACAGGCCCTTCTTTTATTTCAAAGCAGGCTGATTTGAACGGAATCGCCGTTTAAACAGGCTGATTACAGTAGCGGGGTGTTTCCAATGGGCAACAGACCAAATTCGGTCCAATGACCTGTCGTAGTCGTTGATCTTCTTCAAGATTCGTGCTAAATTTAAAATTATAAAACTCCACGAATCTGATACAGATCAAACGGCTGAGAATGTAAATAGAACAGAATTTGGTCCTTCGCTCCAGTTTAATTACTGTCTTGCTCCCGAGTCCCGAGTCTCGACGGGTAAAGATTTTAACAGAGAAGTTTTGACTTCATGCAGCGTACGAATTATAGAATAAAAACAGCACTGCATGTTATTTATGCGCTGCAGGGGGCAGGGTTATTAGTGCTTTGAGATTCGTGCGGAACGTACTTGAACAGTTGAGATTTTCTGAAAAAACACGCAAAAGTTGAGATATCTTAGGGGATGCGAATTCGATCTTCTTCCCTTTTAACTCTAAAAACCCTAGGCCATTTGCTCCAATTCCCCTTTCCCCCCTGCGAAAGATACAAATCCCAAATCTCTCTCTCGGCGACTACTGTTGTTGTTGATTTCTCCGATCGCTCGAATCAGGATAATATGGTACTTCTCACCTCTTCCCTCTAATCAAATTTGCGATTCTCTATTTCCTCTCTCACTAATATGATCCGTACTTGGGGTTTTTTTATTCTAATTTTAGTCCCTTTTCTCAGTTGCCGCTGTCCCTCTTAAAGACTGCTCAAGGCCATCCCATGGTACGTTAAATTCCCCCCCCCGTTTCTCCTTCTTGTTGTTGTTATTTTCTTGTAATTTGTTGTCTGGTTTGGCAATTTAAGATAACTTTTTTTTTTCTTTGTAGTTGGTAGAATTGAAGAATGGGGAGACTTACAATGGCCACTTGGTAAATTGTGACACTTGGATGAACATTCACCTCCGAGAGGTCATTTGCACTTCAAAGGTTCTTTCTTTGTACTATTCTGATATCTGGAAATTCAACTGAGACTTGTGTGGTACCAATTGGACATTTCATGAATCGGCAACATATGTTTTTGGTTTTCTGTAAATATAGGATGGTGATCGATTTTGGAGAATGCCAGAATGTTACATACGTGGCAACACAATTAAGTATCTTCGAGTTCCTGATGAGGTACAAATCTCATCTTCTAATTTTGTTCTTTTTCTGGTACTAGTATGAACAAAATCAGTTTGGAATTGTCCCAGTATTTAATGTAACATGGACTTTGCATGATATATGGTTCGTGTTAGGATTCTGGTAATGACATTTTTTGTTACTGGTAATGAACAGTTACAAGGAAACAAAATACTGTTTTTACATTACATTTGGTAATTTATACAGGTCATCGACAAGGTTCAAGAAGAAACTACTAAGAACCGTACAGGTGATGTGCTCCTTAATTATTATTATTTTTTTCAGTGTTTTTGTTTGCACTTGAAGTTTGTTAACTCCCATTCTTGCCTTGTGTGCTATCAGAGAGTGTATTCATGGATTCTTAATGAAAATTGATGTTTTTTTTGTTAGCTCTAGTTAGCACTTTTTCTGTGAAGTAGAGTAAAAGTAACTTATAAGTCTTGGTAGCAAACCAGTTATGTTTTAGTATCTCAACTTAAATATTCATTTTCGGCATCAGTACACAGTTTTAATATGGATGCTCAGTTGTAGGGGTGTTCATTGGGTTGGTTTGGTTAAAACCGAATTAAAATAGTCAAACCAAAATTGTATTCGGTTTAAAAAATATAATCAAGCCAACTGAATTATAACAACTGAACCAAAATAACCAAAGTAAATTTCGGTTTGTTTGGTTGAATATAAATAAGATAGATTAAAGTTTAAGATGTCAAAATTCAATACTTGTATAAATAATTCATTTTTAAGATGTTGACATTACATACATTATTCAATTCCATACAAAATATGTAGATGTTCTAAAATATCCAAACCAAAATATAATTTCTTGATATTACATACATTATATATAAAGAATGGTTTTGAACCATATGGTGTTTGGTCGGTTCGGTCTTCTCAGTTTTGAAAAATCTAAACCGAACCAAATATAAAAAACAGAAGTAATTCAAAAATTCAACCGAGCCAATCCATTTAAAACGAAAAACCAAACCATTTAATCCAAACTTTTTTGGTTCTGTTGAAAACCAAATAAACCGGACCCAATGAACACCCCTACTCAGTTGTACAGTCTTATTCAACTATGTAAAACACCTTCACTGGAAAAAGGCGGGTGCTTTAATTCACTTCAGTTTTTTCTCAATTGTGCAATTGTGTCTGAATTTTATTCTATGTATATGTATAACTAATGGGTTGATATATGGAAAGCAGATAGGAAGCCACCGGGTGTGGGACGTGGCAGAGGGAGAGGAGGTGACATTGTTGGTGCAAAACCCATGAAAGGCGGTATCGGGCGTGGCAGTCAGGATGATGGAAAAGGCGGTAGAGGAAGTGGCAGGGGTGGTGGGCCTGGTAAAGGTGGTCCCAAAGGTACATACATGTTTTCATTTTCATTTTGTTTTACTAAAATCTTTAAATAAAAAACCGGCAAAAAATCGATTCTTTTTATGCAATATTGGTATATACCGGGGGGGTATAAAAGCAATATTAGTTTGATGCAGGTCAGATATTTTTGTTTTTGTTTTTATTTTTGTTGGCACTTGTTTTATGTTTATTTTTAGGTTTTATACTGGCATCATATACCCATTAGACAATTGACCAAGGATGGATGCTGTGTTATTCAGTTGTTCTTGAAACCAAATCTTATTCCTACTAATAAATAATGATTGCCCTTTACATTTCTTACTTTGTGTTCATTTCTGTTGTATTTTGTAATAATTGTGGTGAATATAGGTGGTGGGCGCGGTCGCGGCTAAATATTGACTGGAAAGGAGGCACATTTTTAGGCTTTTCTTCTTGTCGATAATCGGATGGTGTACTTGTTTTTATTATTGGCTTGAGAAAGTTAAAAAGAGTATTGTGTGAGGTTGGTTATGAGTACGTTTGGTTTTAGGGGTAATTTTGAATGTTGTGATGCCATGATAGATGCTTAGTTTCTTGTCTTTGGAGATTATTAAATTTTTGTCAAGATAACTGCATGCCTTATGTATGTGGCAAATGTGATTTTAATATGAATCTTTATTAAAATAGAGTAGTTAACCTTGAGCACTTGCTTTGGTGGTTTGATGAAGTATTAATCACCTTATTGCATCACACATTTTTGAAATTCATCTACATTCTTTGTATTTCATGTATGTCCTTCACAAGTTTAAATATTACGTATTTACCCTTCCAAAACAGTTAAATAATAATATTAAGACTAAGTTTTTGCGGAAGTCCCGCCTCCCGTTTCAAACACGTCAAACTTACATATTTTTGGACAAGTATCCTCTCCATTATTGTAAAAGATTCCCTTCATTTTACGGTTTGGATGTGTTCGGCAAAGCAGCTCAGAGCCCTACGGCTTAAGAATTTAAGTTTTGCAAAGGAAGAGTTGTTCGGCACATAAAAGATTAGAACAATAAAACTTAAATTGATTAAAATATATATTGTTACATGGGATATGGCTATTTTGGGCGATAAGGAGGCGCTAAGAAAGTGAATTTCTAAAGGAGAGTGCAAAACCAGCTTAATTTTCTGTTCTAAGGAGTCTAAAGCTGAAAGCCTTAAGCTCATCTAAGCCTCATCTGTTCGGCTTGCTTAAGGCCTTAAGAAAGACTAAGGAGGCTAAATCCAACTTGTCGAACACGTACTTTGAGATTAACTCTCAGTAGCTTTGAGATTCGGACTAGCGCAGGAGCAGTATTATTAGGCTTTGAGATTCGGGCTAGCACACCGTTTGAGATTAACTCTCTGATCTGACATTGTCACCCCTTTCTCCATTTGTTCTGCTAACTTAAACCTGAAATTGTATTGAAGAAGGGGGAAGTGCCAAGTTTCTTCGATCTGATTGGTGAAAATCGAAACCAAGTCAGAGAACAGCGAACCAGCTTGTTACACAAATTTAGATATTTACCCATCAAAATTTAAAATTAATTATTTCCCCCAAACTTACTTATTTTATTAATATCTCAATTCCTTGGATTTATCAATTAAAAATACAGATTGATAATAATTAGAAAATAGAATGACAATTATGCCCTTTCTTTTAAAATAACTCACCTCAGAGGATGCGGACCCCAGTAGGTTGGCCACAAGGCTGCTAATCACTCATAAATCATAATGGGTATTTAAAATGGACATCTCCCGTTAATAATGAAGAGGTTAAAAAAGAGTTCGATTCTCTGTTTCAATGATTTTAAAGAGGCCATCTGTGTGCACTACAAAGAGAGCGCTCAGAGAACCTATTACAGATACTACAGTGACAAATGAATGATTTTAAATTACTCTGTTTTAAATAACCTACTTTAATTACCTCACGCAATCTTAAACATAATTCATATTACATGAGGAAACATAATTTTTGAATTTGAGTCCATTCATTATAAACTGTTAAATCTCAAAGGTAATCCTGTCCATTCATTATAAACTGGATTCATCCGATTTCTAATCGAACAGTCCGTAATTGAAACCTCAAAAATTCAAAAATTATGTTACCTGAGAGCATGCGAACAAAATATTTAAGCAAATAAGTTCAACATTAAGGTTAATATACTGAAAATTAAAACCAATAATCATATTGTAAAATAGTTTTAAGTATTAAGGCAAATATGCATATAAACTGAATACTAAGACCAATAAATTGATTACTAATATCTATATAAAAAATAATGCAACTTTTAAGTCCTATAATAACAAGTGTTAGGATAAATAAGTTGAATCTGACGGTGCTCAAGTAGAGTTTCGACGAACTTTTGATAAAACTCCAACTAAAAAATTTAAACTGAATAATTAAGTATTCTAAATA
Organism: Carex myosuroides; assembly: GCA_028015225.1. Lineage (NCBI taxonomy): Eukaryota > Viridiplantae > Streptophyta > Magnoliopsida > Poales > Cyperaceae > Carex > Carex myosuroides. The sequence continues at coordinate 6,558,065 of CM051470.1, read as the reverse complement.
TTAAGGTCATAAACTAAATAATGAAACTAAAAAATAAATAAGAAGGATGTCAATTCATCATTCTTGTAGGTAAAGATATTATCAGTGCTATTTCAACTTTACATAATGCACAGACAATAGAGTTAAAATGACAAAACAAAAAAATATGAATTTTGCGTCTTATCAAGTCAATATAGAATCTTCATGGTTTTCTTTTTTATTTGTTTCCAATGTTTTCAAGAAATCAAATTGTTCAAATAGAGTAATTTAAGAGTCTTGCTTGATTATGCGTTATCTTTAAAAATAATATTTTCTAGTGTTTGTGACTTTTTTCTAACATTGTTTATAATATAATTTTATCACAACTATTGAAATGCCAAGCTAGATTAGTAAATTGAAAAAAAAATCAATTTACAAATCTCTATTTGAAATATAAAGAAAAATGCTTTACAATTATTTTGAAATAAAAAAAATAAAATTTCTTCATCCACGAAAAATAATTCAAATGCCCTTCTCTTTGGTCTCTCTCTTCTGATCTCCTAAATTTTAAATCCTAACAATTTTTCTTTCATTTTCTCTTTCTCACATGAGAATACTTGACACTGACTGTCAAGGTTTTTTTTATCTTCTCGTCACCGCAAGAATTCGAGAAGACTCTCTCTTGCACATATGAAATACTTTTTTAATTTAATAACTTCCATATGGAATTTTCTTTGTTCCACATTTTTTTGTTATTGCACCAAAAAAATATTTTTGTAACTATTTTATTGATTTTCCTCAAATATCTTACTTTATTATTAGTTTAATAAAATTGTATAAAATTATCATTATATGGTACCCACTTGTTTTTCTTTACTTCACAATTTTTTGATAAAAATTTATCTATAATCAACTCAAATATTATCAAACCTATATCTATAGTACCAAGCTAAACATATACTATGCATATCATCAAATTTGCGTGATTGAAACAAATTATATGCACAACTAATAAATGAGGTCCTCTTGTTGGGACTGTTTATTTTTGCATGTACCGGCTACATTAGATAGTGTATGCATGAAATGCAATTTGTTTGTTTTGGCACATTATTTTTATTGCTTTTTTTTTTACACGTGTATATCTAATAACATTTGTTTTGTTCTTTTTAACATAAATGTTATACACAAGTTCATCTACACTAATCCGAAAATTGGGGAAGGCTGCAATTATATTTTGAGCATTAAAATACCCCAAATGTGTAGACAATATTCTGAGATCATGCATCCCAGTAACCATGCTCATCACATAATTCCTGAACTTTCATTTTCCAAATCTATCAATACTAATTGCATTAATATTATCATAAACTGTCTAGTAATCGAGAAATAAAGGTGAATTAGAATTAGTGAATTCATCAAAGGGGGAAAAAAATATAGGAGATAATTATATTACCTAATACTGTGTTAATTAGACAAAAAATAATTGAAAAAATATATATATATATATATACTAGTTAAGTGTCCGTGCGTTGCAGCGGAGAATGAAATATTGTTTTGATCACTTTCTTTAAATGTGATTAATTTTTATTTGATTTCTTCATCATGTATTAGTTAATAATGAGAACATATGATAAACTTAGAGCTTTATAATATATTATTTGTCTTCACATAATTAATAATTAATTGTAAATAACTCCAAAATAAATATCAAAACCTTCTTACTATGACACTGCTCAAATATTATATAACATTTTTAATAAGAGTATCAATTGCCTCGTTTCTTCCAAAATTACTAATGACATGAATAAAAATTATATGTAATTAAGTACAAATTTTATGTAGCATTCATAAAATATACATGTTGCAATTAAGATAACTTAAAAGAATAAAGAATGGCTTACGAAGGCATTTTCAAGATATAATAACAATAAGAAACACTTATCTGTTGATTAAGCAAAAATTGATTAATAATTCAAATTCAATATTCTGAGACTTTTAAGTGTATTTTTCATTGTTGGTTCTCTACCATCTGCAAAATCAGTCTGTACATATCGTTTATCAGAGCCAGTGTGTTTTATTTTTCGGACATACCTGCCATCTACTTTTGAGTTTCATATCAGTACAGGCTGTACCAAATTGCTACTGTACCAGTGCCAATCAAATGAGAAAAAATGGACGTGAAAAAATAAAGTATGATGTTAGAAAATCCATATTATAAATAGGTTTAGTAATAGTACCAGTGCCAATCAAATAAATTGAAAAAAAAACGTCAGTGTAGACCTCAATTGATATAACAACAAAAATCCTTTCAAAACGGCTGTTTCATTACTGAAAGGATAATTACATCATTTTAAACCTTAAAAAAAATTACATCATTCAAAGTAAGTAATATGAACTTAAACCTAACCCCTGCTACCCAAAATATTAAAATATTGGCCTTAAATACATCGACAAATAAATTAAAACACAACACCAAAACCTGAAGACTTCAGTCAGTGCCAGCATACACCTGGTAACATACCAGCTTAGACTGACAACGTCAATGTTCTCATATCTTATTAGAGACTCCAAAAACATGAATCTAAGTAGTTTATAGATGAAACACATTACAACCCTTCTTCTCATCCAGTTAATAGTAGTCGTACCAGCAGTACCAACACTTCACTTGGATCAAAAGGCAAGTTTTGCTGAGGAGGCTAACACTAAAGAGGAATGGTATCCAAATCTTGAGACAACCAGCCATTCAAGTGTGACTTGATCTCATCATTCATGTTTCCTGTCCAATATTGTACCAAAGTAAGCCATCCCCACTCTCCAAAACAAAACCATAATTAAGCAAAAATTAAAACAAAAGCATAATTTGCGTATGACCAACATTTACGTACCAGTACTCCATATCAATTTACGGATTTGTTAAAATAATCAATCCAAATACAATGGGAAAGATTCAAAAACCAAGAAGAAAACAAGTTGAACCAAGTGCAATTATTAAGATGGTTTTTATTGCTCAGTATTACAGTAAACTACTGAAGTCTTTTGCCGTTTCACTATTGTGGCTAATTAATATAAAGTTTGGTCTTGAAAACATTCAAAAAATGAGAATAGTGAAAATTCAATGGGAAGCCATGTTATTTGAGTTGCGCGGAAATTCACCTGTGGCCCCGCTGCTCAGTCGCGATTGAGATCGAGAGGGTTAGGAGGAAAAAAAGTGAAGAGGAAGGGTTCCAGTGAGGAAGCGTCAAGACGAAAAGAAAAAAATGCGTGGAGAAAAAAAAAAGAAAGAGATAGATTAATGAAACAATTATTATGTAGTTTTTCATGTGGCGGGTATGTTTCTAATTAAATTTAGATTTCTACACGCTTCACAACATGAAATAGATGCATTAAATCAAAGAAAATTTCAAAGACTGAGATTGAGATGTGTTTTAATTTGTGGCTGAGATTTATCTAATGAACAGCTGAGATTTTGTTTGAGTGAATAGATGGTTGGAACCTAAAATTTTTAACGTGATAATTAGTAGTGAGGATATTCCCACAGATGTGTGCAGTGTGCTCCGTCTTTTGTGTTTTGTCTCTCCAGACACAGATGTTTTGTCCTTTGTCGAGGTTTGTATCCTCTCCACTTGAATACGGACCATACAGACGATCTAGATCATACAATTTAGATCTGACTGTTCAGATATGTAAGATTTCCTTAGATGGTTCAATAAAAGACAAAACTACTGCAGATAATCCGGGCTATTTTTAATCTCTGCCCAAATAAAATATAATAATCATATTATTTAAGGTTCAAAATTGAGATTTGTCAGAGTAAAAGTTTCATCTGAGCCCAAAAGAGATGAATATACCTTTTTTTTTTTTTTTTTGAGTTGAAGCCCGTAGGCATGTATTAATTGAAACTCTGATGGAATTGGGCCCATTACATAAGCGAAGGAAATAATTCTAAACTAAATTCCGGAATTAATCAAAAACCCGGAATCCTACACAGAAGAGAAAATACAGGAAGAAAAGAAAAGAAGTGACCAAGATTTAGCTAAAACAAAGATAATAAAAAAGACTAGTAGCGGCCCTAATTCCTTAAGTTTTGGAAAACCACATATTACCCTTGCAGACTGTATTAATTTGTCCATGCTTCCCTGTTAATTCATTCCCCTGTCGTGAGAAAGAACTCTGGATCTAACACAGTGGAGATGCCTGTCATGCATGCTAGCTGTTCTTGAGGTGTACCAGTGAACCCCCTTCCTGTTCTTCTTGCTATATTTGCCAGTCCATGCGGTACCGCGACTGCCTCCCTCGTAATGTGAGTCACCTTGAATCTCCTAGCCGTCTGACTTATAAATTGTTGACACCGCCCCACCACCCCTCTTGACCTCCATGAGGGCACATCCCCAATGTTTGCACCATTGATAGCCCGTACCAGAAGTAGACAATCAGAAAAAAGGTTTGCCCTGAGTTGTTGGTTATCCACCGTTTGACCAGAGATGTGCTGAATTGCTTGCCAAAGCGCCATTGCCTCCGCCTAAAATGCATCCGTGGCATGTACCGGCCGGTACTGAACTGTTGTGAGTCCGAGTACCGGTTCATACACAACCAGCCCAATGCCAGCCCTGTTTTGTGGGTCCCATGAGCCATCAAAAAGAATAACAATTTCATCCCGCCCTATCTCGTGCCGCACTATAATCTGCCGCTGCCGCTGAGCACCGTGAGGTTGTGGAACTGACATGCCGTACGCTTGTGCGAGCACCGACAGAGGTTGAAGTTTCTTCCGCGCAAAGACATTCTGATTCCTGGACTTCCATATGCACCAGAGTATGTTGCAAAAAGTCTCAATTTGTTTGTTGTCCAATGCTTCCGTCAGTTGGATCAGCGCCGTTGTGAAATCCTGCGGTAATGATTCAACTCTTATTGGGTAGGGAGAAGCACACCATGTTGCCTTTGAACCTGCACAAGAGAAAAATAAATGCATTAGATGTTCATTTTCCCCTCCACATCTCGGGCATGCGGGGTCAGTGGAGTGTATTCTCCTTCTCAGTTCTCCCATTGTGGCTAAGCCATCATGTACCGCTCTCCAAATAAAAATCCTGACCCGAGGTATTAAACCGGGCCAATTCCAGATGAGTCTCCAAGCCTTGTTTTTTACCGGAGGGTATGGTATATTTGGAACAAGTTTTGCCATCTGTTATATCCCTCATTTGCTGTGTATTTCCCTCTACCACTGAGCTTCCATATGAGGTTATCTTCTACCAGTGGATTGGAAATCGGCCGAGTAACCTGGTGCATGACAAAGTGAGCCACCTGTGTGCCAAAGATCCCTTCAATCTCGGGTATCCTCCAAGAGCCCATCTTCTGATCGTATAAATCGGAGACGGTGATATCCCTCTGCCTATTTGTGAGAATTCGCTGTGTTTGCCACGTATCGAACCACGGCTGGTTGATGGCCGGTATATGAGTGCCATCTCCAATCTGCCACTGCACCTGATTTTTCAGTTCCGGTTTGAGCCTCTGTATGTTTCTCCATAATGCACTCGCATCAGTAGTTCGATCTATCGCCCAGAAACCTCCACGAGAAAAATATTTGGCTTTCATTATCTTTATCCATATTCTGTCCTCATCAGCTGCTAGCTGCCACACCGTTTTCATGACAAGTGCCTTGTTAAAAATGTTTAAATCCATAATTCCCAATCCCCCTTCCTCCTTCTGTCTGCATACCTTATGCCACGATATTAGTGAAAGATATCTATTCTTGCCAATTTTTCCCCACAAGAATTTTCTGATCAAGGCCACTAAGTTATTTATTACCTTAGAAGGCAATAGCGATATGGTCATATAATACACAGGGATTGATTGCAGTGTGGACTTGATGAGTGCCAAACGACCTGCGTGTGAAAGCAGGTTCATCCGCCAACCAGCAAAACAACCACTAAACTTCTTGAGCAACAGGTCATTCGTACGATCATTAACCGTCCGCTGATTATCAATTATTGCCCCCAAATATGTTTCTCCAGTGTCCGCCATCTTTGCCCCTAGGACATTTATTATCTGCTCTCTATTCTGATCATCACATGTAGCACTGAACCATAAAGTCGATTTGTCCGGATTCACATGAAGTCCCGATTGAGCACCATATCTTGCCAATATATCCCTGTATGTGTTTACTTCCATCAAATCAGCTTGGCCCATAAGCATCAAATCGTCAGCATACATGAGATGGGTTAAAACCGGCGCCGTGGGTGCCAATTTTATTCCTCTAATTCTTGTCTGTTGCACCTCCATATCTATGGACTTGGTTAGGAATTCCATGGCCAATATGTAGAGATACGGAGACATCGGGCAACCCTGCCTCAGTCCCCGCGTCGGTTTAAGGAAACCTCTACCTGTACCATTAACCAAGATTGTGATTTGGCTAGCCTGCATGCAGTGCCTTATCAGTTGCACTATGTTAGTAGGTATGTTAACCTCGATCATTGCCCTGTGCAGGAATTCCCATTGTAGAGTATCAAACGCTTTGCTTATGTCTGCCTTAAGCATAAACGCCTTTTCCTTGTAACTCTTACTCCCAAACGATTGGATTATCTCTCGAGCGAGAATTGTGTTATCCGCAATATTTCTTCCTTTAATAAACGCTGATTGATTATTTGAGATCAGTTTCGTCATGTGCGGTTGCATTCGATTTGCCAAGAGTTTCATGAGAAGTCTATAAACCGTATTTCCTACAGTGATTGGTCGGTAAGAGATGAATATACCTAATGTATCGCCCGACTGGGTAGACCAGTCGGGTCGAAATCAATTCGATGCCTATTTGAAATATAGGGATCCGTTTGAGATTCGTGCAAGATTAAAAGAGATGACACAGATCTCAAACTACACTGTCCGGTATCTTATTGCGGCAATAGGTTGTCTTTCTTTTTGCTACACGGGATCTAAAGTAATAAATTACAATTTTTGACAAATAATCTTTCTTTTCATTGCTCTGTTGTAGCTTTCTCCGTTCATTGAGTTTCATTATTTTACAAACAAATCATTTGATTCACATCGATCACTACTGAGGACTAAGATAAGCAGTGGGCTCAATTGAAATAATGGCAGGAGCAACTCACAAGAGATGGGCACAAGTACTAACCAACATTATTTTCGATGATAACCCGATCAAACCAATTTAAATTCCATAACCGACCCATGGGCCCCGCAAGTCAGTCACAATTCTAGCAATTGACGGCTACGACTTAGCAGCCGAAGAAGAAGAGTGGAATCTGGTACTGACGGGTGGGACCCTCTGCCCAGAAGTCAACCTCAGAAATGTGTTCCTTGGCCTGATAGCAATCGTGGAGAAAAAGAAAAAAAGACGCGTCAGGAGGAAACAAAGTCAAAAACGCGTGGAGAAAAAGAAGAAGAAAGAGATAGATTAATGAAACAATTATTATGTCTCTTTTCATGTAGCGGGTAGGTTTCTAATTAAATTTAGATTTCTACATACTTGACAACATGAAATAGATGCATTAAATCAAAAAAAATTTAAAAGGCTGAGATTGAGATGTATTTCGATTTGTGGCTGAGATTTACGAACGGCTGAGATTTTGTTTGGGTGAACAGATGGTTGGAACCTAAAATTTTTAACGTGATATTAGTAGTAAGGATATACACACATAAAATTTCAGATCCCAAAACAAATAGGAATTGTCAAAATGTAGAGAATAGAAATTAAGACGAGTCATTTGGAGCATAATTAAGGTAAATGAACATTTTTTTTTTGTTTAAATTACAGTCCTAGCAATTAAAATAAACTCTGCCACGTTGAACTTGAAATTGGAAATAGAATTTAAAGTCCTAGCAATTTTTAGGTAGATGCTTAAAAAATATTTACACGTCATATATATACTACGTTTTCTAACACAATCAAGAAAATTAAAGGATTAAATGGGATAAATGAAAAACAAAAAAGTCCACCTGATTTTTTTATCCATCAGAAAACATCATCTTTTTACCACCAACATCAAAACATCAGTTTTTGTATCAGTTTTTTACTTCACTGATACCAAAACTATACTCTTTCTATAAAAAAAATAATGAGGGTTCAAATGTCTTTATTTTTTTATGCCTTCATCTAGTCATTTTCCCAGTTTTAAAAATTTTAAAAACTCAAAATTTAAAACTTAAAAGAAAAAATAAAACCATTGGATATTATCTACGTCATTTTATCTATGCACGTGTAAAAAATCAAGACATTTCAACTTTGTTTTGGTTGTCATCAAGAGCTTGTAAAAATGTTCTAATATGGATAATTTCTAGACGTTGATTTTTCAAATGATAGATTCACGTAAAAAGAAAATCAAAATGTGATATTTTTTTTATGAGCACATAGTCAAAATAACATAGGTCACATCTAATGGTTTTGTTTTAATGTTTATGATTTAAATTTTGATTTATTAACGTTTTTAAAAATAGAAACATAGTGGAGGTACAAAAAATAGAGGCATTTGAACCATCCTAAATAATAATTATCTTACTGCAGTTGCAGTTACTCATGACTTACTCTGTAGTCTGTACTGCCTAAATTTACTAACTGATTCAGAACAAGAAAATAAATATCAACCCAAATTAACCTCCCAAAGAAATACTTAAATTATGAAATATCTCCCATTACTGAAACTAACTTACTACCCCAAATATGCACTTTTATATAATCTAAACATAGCCACACAAATCAATTGATCATGCAACTCCTATGAGCTTGGCATCCTCTTATTAACACCTACAATCTATAAACCTTTCAACTGTGAACTGAAGTGCCTCAGTCCAGCCAATCACATGGAATCGGGCTACTTCACCCTGCGAGCCGTGAACGAACCCGGTCATGCGTTGACATGGCGTAGTATAAGGTTCATCTTGCAAAATCACTGGTTCAAACACATCCACTCCTCAGGAAAGATGAGGCTGTCCATGAAAGACTCCATGACCACAACACGAGAATACTCGTTCTATGGCCGGCCAAGATAGCTCACCGTCCTTACGATGTTAAGGTCCGACAACTTTGAATCACTAATCGTGATGTCCCTGTTCAGATTAAGATGCTATTAATTAGAAATATTTTTTTGTAATTTCTTTCTCATTAGATAACAACTTGTGGGCATGAGAAAAATAATTTTCAACATCAATTATGACCAGTTCTTTTTTAGGTAATTAACAATGATTATTCATCCAAAATGGAAAAAACAAACATTAATTTGTGGATTTTAGTTCTTACCACTAGCTGTGACTGTGTTTTGTTGGTCATTTAATGGGGGTTAACATAGATACCGCAATTTTGAAAAATTATCGGAGTGTTGAAAATGCAGTGGTGGCGAGTGTGATTCATGTCAAGGTTGGAGTACACAGCACAACAATAGTCAGTCCCAAAAGGCAAGGATAACGCGTACCTGTATGGTGATAGGTCTGAAAAAACTATAATTAGTGGTAACAAATTAATTCAACCGAACTACTACAAAATGTTTGATCCATATGGTTTTCACGTAATCAAACTGTTCTCAATTTCTCATCATACATGTACACTCCAGCCTTGATATGAATCAACACAAGCATATTTCTAATTGCATCCTTAGAGAAGAACATACCATCAGGATTATTGATACAAAACTGTCGGATCAAGACAGCCCAAGGCCTTCACATCGTGAGACCGGCGAGCTATCTTAGCCAACCATGGAAAGAATACTCCCGTGTTGTGGTCGTGGAGTCATTCATAGATAGCCTCATCCTTCCTGAGAGGTGGATGATCTCTTGGATCAGCAATTTTGCACTAAAAACTTTGTACTACGCATAACATCCCAACACAGGCCCTGGTTCGTTTCACAGCTAACAGAATGAAGTGGCCTGGATACCATGTCATTGGCAGGAGACAGGCACTTCAATTCATATCAGAAAGGTTTAATGGTGCTAATTCGTGGATGCTTCGGAGAAAAATTTTCTATTACTGGAGGTTTAACAAAATGGGGTCTCTTGGAATGGAGGCACTGTTTCAGAAATGGAGCAGGGTTTCCACCTACGAATTAATGGTCATTTCGTCTCTCCAGAATATTTTTTCTATAAATATAATAAAAAAAATTCGGTAGTACAGATCTCTACTCTATTATTTTCACTGATTCATGTCAAGGTTGGAGTACACAGCGACAATAGTCAGTCCCAAAAGGCAAGGATAACGCGTACCTGTATGGTGATAGGTCTGAAAAAACTATAATTAATGGTAACAAATTAATTCAACCGAACTACTACAAAATGTTTGATCTATATGGTTTTCACGTAATCAAACTGTTCTCAATTTCTCATCATACATGTACACTCTCCAGCCTTGATATGAATCAGCACAAGCATATTTCTAATTGCATCCTTAGAGAAGAACATACCATCAAGATTTTTGATCCAAAACTGTCGGATCAAGACAGCCCAAGGCCTTCACATCGTGAGACCGGCGAGCTATCTTAGCCAACCATGGAAAGAATACTCCCGTGTTGTGGTCGTGGAGTCATTCATAGATAGCCTCATCCTTCCTGAGTGGTGGATGATCTCTTGGATCAGCAATTTTGCACTAAAAACTTTGTACTACGCATAACATCCCAACACAGGCCCTGGTTCGTTTCACAGCTAACAGAATGAAGTGGCCTGGATACCATGTCATTGGCAGGAGACAGGCACTTCAATTCATATCAGAAAGGTTTATTGGTGCTAATTCGTGGATGCTTCGGAGAAAATTTTTCTATTACTCGAGGCTTAACAAAATGGGGTCTCTTGGAATGGAGGCACTGTTTCAGAAATGGAGCAGGGTTTCCAAACTTACAATTTAAAGGTATCAGGGCACCAAGTAAGAGATTGTTGGAGAAAACATAGAATTTTGATAGAAGTTGTTTGTTGGGTATGGTGAGATTGAGGTGAGTATAGAGTTTGTAAGAGAAAGAGGAAGAGAACGAAAGATATATATATACTTTGCAAGAAATGGTGACTGGTGAGGTAAGAGGAAGCAGCAGCTTGGATAAATGGCGTCAAGTTGTGACTGGAGGCTTCCATTTCATATAAAGGAAAGATTAGAATTGAGTGATTTAGCACCAAGAAACAACAGCAAATTGAAACCAGCATGTGGTGCTTTAATCCAGACCCAACAAGATAGTAAAAAACACAGCTCCACCTACGAATTAATGGTCATTTCTCCTCTTCAGAATATTTTTTTATAAATATAATAAAAAAATTCGGGAAGGAGAAAGATGATTTTTTTCTTAAAATTTATATACATATTTCAATCCTTAATTAGTCATAGTAAATGTCTAATCAGCATACAAGCTCTAAATAATTAACTTAATAATTCGGTTAGAATTTAAATGTCTAAAAGACCTTAATCAGCGACTCGATTTTTGCTACATATAATATTTTTTTCTAATTCATTAAAAAGTATTTAATATATTTCTAAAAATAAAGAATTCTGATTTCACTCGCGAATTTAATAGCACGTTCAACCTATCCAATTTTATAGCACATTCAACCAGTGGCAAGGCTAGGATTTGAGCTAGAGGTAGGCAAAAACCGGATTCGGGTTCAACTAAATTAACGGGTTCGGGTTCATATTCGGATTCAAGACACAATTAAAAAAATATCAAGTTTCAATCAATCTGGGCAGGCTGGTAACAGGCGGGCACAGACTAACAGACGCACAGTGGTTGCTGGTATAGGCGGGGCGGGCACTGTTCAAACCCCTTTCTTCTTCTCGCGGCTGGTGGGGCCGGGGCGGGCACAGATGCACAGTTCAAACTCCTTTCTTCTTCTCGCGACTTGCATATAATCTTCTGGTTGGCGGCTAGCTTTGGCGTAACTATTTTTTTTTTATTCAATGCGATGCGCGTCGCGTAGAGAAGAAAGGGGTAGCGACTGGGGCTTGGGCTTTGGGTTGTGGGATTCGGTAACCACTTCCAATTTGGGCTAGCGGCGTGATTGTTTTTAGTTCATAATATAAGCCCAGTGCAATTTGGGCTCTGGCTGGGATAGGCAGATAAGCCTCTGCTGCTTTTCTTAGAGAAAAGCAGCATCCTGCTTTTTCAATCTCAACCATTCAAAATTTTTCATTCACGTATCTCGATAAAAGAATTTTTTTATGCACAGATTTCAACGATTTTGAATGGTTGAGATAGGAAAAGCAGCAGAGTCCGGTCCGAGATAGGCAAGCCAATATCACAGGGGTAAGCAACCAGTCAAATAAGCCCGGCACAATAAAAAAAATTTCACAGGGGTAAGCAACCAGTCAAATAAGCCAATATCACAGGGGTAAGCAACCAGTCAAATAAGTCCGAGCAAGTGCCTACCCCTGCGCCTATGTAGCCTCGCCTCTGCATTCAACCCAATGATAGGTTGATATGTACTAATGAACAATATGAAATGTATTTTGCTTTAGTGCGTCAATAGTACAGATCTCTACTCTATTTTTTCACTGGTTCATACAAATCACAAAATTACTTTTTCTCATTGTTATAACATTTTTTTAACTTCTCCTTTGCAGCTTCCATGTGTAAATTAATATATAGAAAAAAAAACGAAAAATTATATTATTGTCAGAATGCTTGATTGGTATAAAATATGGCTAATAAAGATATAGAATATATTGCAAAAGCAAACAATAAAATTAAAAACTCTTTGTTCTATCTTTAATATAAAGTATCTAATAAAGTCAAAATTAAATTGTAACATTATCATGTTAATTATATCTTTCTAATGAAGAAAAAATATTACGAAATATATTATTTAATAGTAATATAAAAATGTCTATAAATTAGAAAAACACAAAAAGAAAGATCATTTTCATTAAATATCAGACCAACTTATGTGAGATAACATACAAAATACATTAAAATTTAGTACTCAACTTGCTGTGTAACTTGATGACACCCCCAAATACAGATGCCACTTATTCACCTTCACATTCAAATGCCTACTTTTAGCAAGAAAAAAGCCATACAGGCATTTAAAGAATTCTCAATAAGTTATAGCAAAAAATATATAAAGATCCAATAGCAAGCTACTATGGTGGGCCCTCTCCTACAAAAAGTTTATTTAATACCTTTTTTCAAGGCACATGGCCTCTGTATAACTATATCAGTTAATAAAAAGTGCTAAGAATCTTCTATCGCAAAAAAAGTTAAATTTAATATCTTTGTACGCACATGGTCTTTTATTAAAGTGATAACATATAATAACAGGTACTGTACTTGGTGTTTTAAATTCACTAAGCTCTAGTTAAATTCAAATAGAATAAAACTGCAAAATAAATGAAGATTTTAAAGTAGCCAGGAGTAGGCGTTTGACAGTACCCTTAACGGGTAACCCGAACCCGGTCCGTCCGTGCCCGGTGCCCGGGGTACCCGTACCCGTGGCCGGGTATACCCGGGTAAACGGGTACACGGGTACGGGTCTGAAATGGGCAGGGTTTAGGTTTTTGGAAACAAACCCGGGTGTACCCGTACCCGCCGTACCCGTGCCCGCTGCCCGTCTGCCCGTCTGCCCGCACCCGCCAAGGGTGTACCCGCACCCGGTAACCCGTACCCGCTGCCCGCCGAAACCAGAAATTTTGAATTTTTTTCCCCCCACTGGCTACTGTTAACAGAGCAGTTTTGGCTACAGACAGCGCACTGAGTACAGCAATGCATGTGAATATTGCGCTGCATGAAGCTAAACCTGCTCTGTTAATAAGAAAACAAATCAGAACACAAAACAGAAAACCGGAAAAAAAAATAATTTCTACCCGTGCCCGTCTTGCCCGTGCCCGCTGTACCCATGCCCGTTGTACCCGTCTACCCGCAACGGGCACGGGTTTGAGACGGGCAGGGCGGAGTTTTTCAAAATCATACCCGTGCCCGTTGTACCCGCCGTACCCGTGCCCGTTGTACCCGCCGTACCCGTGCCCGTTGTACCCGCCTACCCGCCTACCCACCTACTCGCCTACCCGCTGCCCGGGAGGGGTACTGCCCTGCCCGAGGTACCCGTTTGCAAATCACTAGCCAGGAGTAGATGTGTAGTAGTTTTTTTTTGGTGAAACAGCCCTTAGGCAACTTTATTCATGAGAAACAGAAATTTACATCCTGTCTAAGCAGGTCCCAAGTGTTACAGAGCCTGAATTAAAAAGGAATGCAAATGTGTGATAAGAGGCTGCATCATCCTTTCTATTGTGTTGCTCTGCTTCAGTATTGATCTAGACATCATCCTACCTGCCGCAAGTGTGTGAAGACTGGGTATGTATATCCCGTGTAACTGAGGCAAAGGTTACGTGCCCAATTTGCCAGCTGGTGGGCTTCAGAATTTTCTTCTCTTGGTATAAAGACACATTGGTACGTCTGGCATGATGCTAGAATATGCGTAATCTTTACCAGAACAGAGAAGGCTCTCCAATCCGCCGCTTGAAGGGTGTGAAGACGATTTCTGCCTTTAAAGGAGCGTGCCAGTGTCTCAGAATCTGTTCTGAAAGTGCAGGCTTTGAGGTGCATTTGCTGTGCAGACTGAAGCGCCATTAACAGTGCAGCAGCCTCCATTTGAAACGGGGATGCAGCAGTATCATGGTGCTGTACCTCATACCTGATTAGAGTGCCTCGTCTTTTAATGACAAAGGCTGCTCCACCGTCTTCCGGGTGGCTGAATGAGCCATCTACCCAGCACTCGTGTTCTGAAATCTGGGCCAAAGACGGGGACAGAACCTGGGATTCCGTTGGCGGTTGGTTTAGGAAAGTCGAACTGATTCGAAACAGTGATGATTGGAGAATTTGCGCCTTCATGGAGTTGATCGTTGTTATGGGGCAACAAAGTTTTCCTTGAAATATCTGGGTGCACCTGGCCTTCCAAATGTGCCAAGAGAGAGACATGAAACGGGACAGTTGATCCTGGGAAAGGTGTTGCCAAAGGTGCGATAGGGTCTGCTTAAGCGTCAGTTGTTCCAGGGCCGCGGTGCAGATGCTAAATTCCGAAATGAACCAAGTGGCCCGAGCATGCGGACAGTGGAACAGGACATGGGTTACATCCTCGCGCAGATGATTGCACAGATTGCATGTTGCCGGAATTGTTTGGATCCTTCTGGAGATTGCGTAGGAGGTTGGGAGAGCCTCCTGAATAGCTTTCCAGAAAAAAGTTCGGATTCTTGGCAACGTGTCTTTATTCTTCCAAATTGTATTCCACAATTTCCTGTCCATATCCGATGCCATTGAGCGAGTTAAAGGATGCAGCTGTTCAAGCATCTGGTAAGCATGTTTCACTGTGAAAACTCCGTTTGTTGCCCATGTGAACATGAGCTTATCCGGGATATCTGGTTCCAAAACCCAATGTAGATGTTCACTACATATCTTTTGCGCAATTTCATCTCCTCCAAACTGAATTAATTTCGACATATCCCATGATTGAGTAGTGGAATTGAAAAGTTTAGATACCTTCAGCCTTTTTTGGGCTCCTGTGGGAGACGGGAGTTGCTGCCAGGCTTGAAACCATGGTTGAGCAAAAGCAGAGCATGTTTGGCCATCACCCAAGCTCCATCTCAGGTTTGCTGCCATGATTGCTCTGTCTTGCATCAGAGCGCTCCAGAATCTTGTACATGGGGACCTCCTGTGCGTATGCCAGAAAGTTGAGTTTGGAAAGTACTTTGCTTGCAGAACCCGGGTCCAAAGAGCTTCATGTCCTGAAATTAGCTTCCAGGTGCTCTTTAGAATCATTGCTCTGTTCATGTAATCCAGGTCCCGTAGTCCCAATCCACCCTCTGATTTAGGCCGCGTGATTTTGTCCCAGCTGACATAGCAGATCGATCTTTTATTTGGCTTACCCCAGAGGAATTGAACGCATTTAGATTGAATTTTGTCTCTTACCGACTTGTGAATTAGAGTTGTACTCATGTGGTAGATCGATAAGGATTCAATCACTGACTTTAGCATAACGAGCTTGCCTGCCGGTGAAAGCAACCGTGCCTTCCATGATTGCAACTTATTCTCAACTTTATCCAGAAGGGTTGCAAATGCCGAGGGCCTAGATGCATCCACCGGACTTCCGAGATAAGTTTCATTGCCTTCTGCAAACTTTGCTCTGAAGATCCGTAAGGTTGATCTGATGTCCGCCAGGGGCGTAATCTTGGAAAACCAGAGTTTGGACTTTTCCGGAGATATTTGCTGTCCCGAAATTTGGCAGAAAGAGTTGAGCACCTGGTTGATTCTTCTGACTTCTCGCAAATCCGTGCTTCCCAAGATTAATAGATCATCAGCATACATTAGATTGGTAATCGGTGGTGCTGAGCGAGCCAGTCGAAGCCCTCTGATACGTCCTTGCTGTAGATCATACTCTAGCATTGAAGCTAGAATATTCATGCATAGGATAAAGATATATGGAGACAATGCACAACCTTGTCTGATTCCTCTCGTGGGAGAGATAAAACCATCCCCTTTTCCTTGAAACAAGATAGTGAAGTGGGCCGATTTAATACACGCCATTATCCAAGAGCAGAAGCGAGGTGGGAAGGAGTGGAGAGTCAATGCCTTTTCGATGAAGGACCAGCTCATGCGATCGAAAGCTTTGGAAAGGTCTGATTTCAAACAAAAGGCTGACTGGTGGAATTCGGATTGGGAGAAAGAGTGCCAGATTTCCCGCATCAGTATGACATGATCTGCAATATCCCTTCCCGGTGTGAAAGCCACCTGGTTAGGATGAATGAGGTTGCGGATGATGGGCTGTAGTCTTCTTGCTAAGATTTTTGAAATGATTTTGTAAACGACATTGCAGATACTGATAGGACGGAACTCTGTAACCCTTGTAGGATTTTCCACCTTAGGAATTAGTACCATGTTTGATTTAGAGAGGGAAGGCGACATACATGCTGATTGGAAAAAAGCTATCACTTCCTTTTCTATGCAGGGGCGAAATATGTTCCAGTATGTCTGGATAAAACGAGCATTAATCCCGTCAGGCCCCGGGGCTCGGTCAGGTCCCAAGGAAAACACAACCCCCGCAATTTCCTGCGCATCCGGTACAGCATCAAGAGTTGCAAAGAGATCATGCGGGACTGTTGGGAGTGTTTCACGTACCGCAGAGAGGATTTGTTGCGGCCAAACCTGAGGCGTTGTATCAGGAGCACAGAAGATACTCTTAAAATGGCCCGTGAATTCTCTGCGGATTCGCTGTTGATCGATGGTCCACGAGTTATCTTCTAGCTGGAGCATGTATATTGTATTTCTTCTTCTCCTTGCGTTTGTGGTAGCATGAAAGAAGGTCGTATTAAGGTCGCCATCCACTGTCCATCGAAGTCGCGACCGTTGAAGCCAGTATGAGTTGAGCTGATGAAGACACCTGTTGTATTTGATTTGCAACTCCTTTTCTTCTAGTGGGTTTCGGAGATTCGGTTGTATTGACTGGGTCTGCAACATACGTTCTTCAAGGTTCGCGAGTTCTTTATCAGGTGTTGGCAATTTACGGACCCATTGCAGAATGCGGGACTGCATATGGTGAATTGTGTTCGGCCAGTCAGAAGAAGGTGTTGATTTTTGTTGCAAGCAGAGGTTTTCGAACTCCAGGTGATACATCCACCAATTCTCAATTTTGAACTTCTTTCTTGTGCGAGGGGGTGGGGGTGAGGTGCGAAGGAGGATGGGATGATGATCGCTATTGAAACGGGGGAGATGATAAACTGCTGCTGTTGGAAATTGCGTCGTCCATTCTGTTGTGGCCAGTGCTCTGTCTAGACGTTGCATTATCAAGTTGCCGCAATCCTGATTGTTAGACCAAGTGAATGCAGGACCCCGGTAGCCAAGGTCGAGGAGTCCCGCCGTGCGGACCATTCTTTGAAAGCCAAGCATATGAGATGATTGTTTTTTGCTCCCACCAAACTTATCGCTATTGGTCAAAATACAGTTAAAATCACCAACTAAACACAAAGGAAGGTGACACTGTGAGTAATGTAAAATACGGTTATATATATAATCCATTACATAGTGGTGTGGGTCTCCATATATTACACCCAAAATCCAAGACCCGCTTACATTTTCTACTTTAACAAAAAGATAATAAAAGGATCTTTCTAACACATTAATACTAATATCATCAGACCATAGGAGCCACAAACCACCACTTTTGCCCGAGGAGGGGGTGATTTCAAAATTTGTAAGAGGGAGCCGAGCAATGCGATGGGTAGCTTTAGCGGTGTCACACTTAGTTTCAGATATGAAGGCTAGGTGAGCCCTTGTAGCATGGAGGTAGCGTTGCATGGAATTAATTGTCGCCGGGCCTCCACTCCCGCGACAATTCCAACTGAAGATATTCATTGAAACTCGGGGGGCGATTCCGGGCTCGCCGCCCTAAGCCGCTTGTAGAAGCCCGGTGGTGGAGAGGGGCTGTCCTCATGAGTAGAAGAGTGTTGGGTCCAGTTCTGATTGTCACGAATGGTGAGGTTCCGTGCTCGGTTTGCAAGAGAGGAGCTTGTTGAAGCTATGTTAGCTGCCAGGTTCGGCGCTGCCAGGTTCGGCCCTGTTGGCTGGTAGGGAGTGTGTAAAGGAGAAGCTTGGGACATATGGTTGCATGTGTAGGCTGCTGGGGCTGGGTTGGAATGGTTGGGATTCGGGTCTGCATGGTTATGCATTCCCCTAGGCTGACCTTTATGCAAAGTTGCAAAGTTGCTAGTTGTGTCTCCTTGCGTTGCATGTCCAGAGGGGTTGGCAAAGAGGTTCGGGTCAGGGATTGGCAGGGAAGGGGAGTTTTCAGATTCGTGAGCATCATGTTGGGGGAGGTCCGGCACTGGTCTCGGCACAAGGGAGGTGCAATTGATCCAAGAACCTTTACGGTGGTCCTTTAACATCTCTAGATCCGGTGAACCGGCATATGTCGGGTCCATGCATAGCTGAAGGACCCGAGCTCTTTTAGAGCAGCCCGAGAGGTCATGTCCTATCTTTCCACAATAGGTGCGTGAAGCGCGCTCGTAGACTAAGTATATGGGAACAGGGCCGAGAGTGGGGTGGTTCACCGTGAGTTTGTCTTTTAGAGGGGCTGTTGCATTGTATGAAACCTTGGTGCGCATAAAAATCCGGCCACCACTATAGGCTTACCTAACTTCAGAAATAGGAGAACCAATCTCACTAGCCAAATAGATAACACCTTCAGCAGACATCATTTCTGGCGGCACATTGTGGAATTGTGTCCATAAAGAAACATGGTTTACAAAGGTTGGAGTTAGCTGAGAGGGTTCATAAACCTTACGCATTGAAACGGCATCCGAGCGGTACAGCCATGGTTCCTTGCATAATACCTCAGTCATTTCCTTCGAGCAAACAAAGTCGACCAGATACGTGTGCTGCGCAATAGGGGCTATGCGGGTGGAAGGATGAACCCCCCAGTTGCGAAGCATCGTGCCGATGAAGTTATCGTCTATTACAAGACGGTCTGTGAGCACCCGAGCAAGACATGAGAGGGACCAGTCCCTTGAAGCTGTAATGTGGTGAGGGACATTAATGGTTGGGTTGTTGGTAGTCAAGGAAGGTGAGATATCAGCAAAGAGTTCGGCAATCTCATCCTGCTGGTTCATTTTGAAAGTTGTGAAAAGGTTCTTTTTGTATTTTCTTGGGAAAGGTTGAGAAAAGGAGAGATGATTGTGTGAGTGAAAATGTGGCTTGTTGGTATTATAATATGAGGTGAGTACCCTGTTTGGTTGGTTTTTATTAATCCCAGGTGCTATGCATGCAGAAGACGGTTTTGTTTTGGAGGTTCGGCCAGTAGAGTGATATAGCGGGTTAGAGTGTTTGAGGGAAGAGTGACCCACTATATTGAAAAATTTGGGGGGCTGAGGTTGTAATTGCCTTGTTTTGATTTGGGGCCCACCGTTTGAGGTTTCCACTTGGCGCGAAGATTGTGATGCTGCAAAAGGAATATAAGAATGGGACAAAACCGAAGGCGGAGGGTTTAGATTCGGGTGGAAAATATAAGATTGTGTATGGGATTGAGGAGTGGTTTTGGGTGACACTTGGCAAGCATGCTGAGACATTGGGAAAAAGGAGGAGTTTGAACGATTTGGATGTTGTGAACCAGCTGTGTTTGTGGGTGGCATTGTTGCATGTCTGACACGTGGCGCCATGCATGGTGCCTCTTTTCTGTTAGGGTCCGAAGTTGGTGAAGTGTGGTGGTTTGCCCGGCTTGTGGTATACCGGCCTTGGAGGAAGAGGTACCATGCCGCTATGTGGACGATAGAGAGGCGGAGTATGTGTTCTGGAAAGAGAAAAAATGCACCTACCTTTGTTAGGGTAGCATTGTAGTGAGGAGTGTCGCAGAGTGATTTGGCAGCATTCTTTGCTTGTACATTGCTCATTGAACTAGTAGCAGGGACAGTCGGCCTTATCATTGGTGAGGGTCTAAGAGATGCACGGAGGCTATCATGACAGGCGATTGCATGGGGGCGGATGGGAGAGGAGCAGTCCTCCTCACTCGGTTCATCTCCGTGCGGGTTGTTAGGGTCTGCAAAGTCCGGGTAGGGACGCATCCGTAGTGGGATATATGGGAGATCATCCCAGTAGCGGACGTGAACGCGGCATTCCACCCAGTAGCGCAGAAAGTGTACCAAGATACAGCGCGGCACAGCTCGTGGGTCGATACATCGGATGGAGGCCACTATACAGGATTTGTCTAGTCCTGCCAGATTCAGCTCGTTGACGTACAAGACCTCCCCCAGGGTAGCCAAGAACCGGATGATGTAAAACTCGTGCCAGAGGGGTATAGGGAAACCGGTCACTATGATATCTAGCCGGTAAGCTGAGGATGGCTGATGGTTCATGTAGATATCAGGGTTCCAGGGGGTGAGTATAATATCATGATCAAGGCACCATGGAACAAAGTTACGAACCACCTGTGCCCTATCCAAATGATACGGTAGACGGATCAGAAAATAGTCGTTTTCCCAGTGGGTTATCAAGTAATCATGGACTGGGCCGCCGTATCTCTGCGCCATCTTTAGTCGCACTCCTCTTATTTTCCCATTAAGATGGAGATCTGGACCCCACAGGAAGACAGTTTGCGCGAGATCCTCCTGTAGGTAGTCATAGGCCGGTATGTCAGTGTCAAAGTAAATGGAAGTTTGATGAAGAGAGAGATTGGGGGCTAGGTAGTGGTAGGGTCGAGACATGGTAGTTGGGGTGGTTATTGAACTGAGAGAGAGTTAAGACAGAGTTAAGAAGGAGGAGGAGTAAGTAGTAGAAAGGTATAAAGTGTATTCTGGTATTGTCACCCGGAGTATCGCCAGTTTGGTCGCCATCTTTTTCCGTTACTTAACACAGTATAGAAGTTATTGATTTTAGTGCGATGATGTGTAGCAGTTGCATCTGAGGATAACTCCTGTTCTTCTAAAATTTGTAAACAAATATTTTTTTAATCACTTGATGTTTGGTTTTGAGATAAATTTTGGTTCGGTTTGTTTGGTTTTCAACTGAACCGAAAAATTTCTGTTTAAATGGATCAGTTTGGTTGAATTTTTAAATTATTTCGATTTAAATTGATCGGTTCAATTTAGACATTTCAAAACTAACTAAAACTAACTAACCAAATTATAATGGTTCAAGTATGGTTTATATTTTGTTTGATTCAATCTTTGCTTCCTTCCTTCCATTTTGGTTTCAATATTTTAGAACATCTACGTATTTTGTATGGAATTGAATAATGTGTGTAATGTTATCTTGATTTAATTTCTATAAAATTACTAATGTATTGATATGTGTATTGAGTTTTGACTTTTTGAAATTTTACTTTCTTAATCAGTTCAACCGAACAAACTAAAATTTAATTTGGTTTAAACAATTCGATTCTTATTCGGTGGCCATTTTAATTCAGTGGTTCGGTTGGGTTTTTAAAAATAAAAAAAAATTTAGTTTACCTATTTTATTTCGGTTTCATGAGAACAAGGTTGGGGAAATATTTTCTTCTCTTATTTAGTTTTTCTATAATTTATATATAATAGATTATCTGATTGTTAATATTAATTTATTTTTACTGAAATATGGTGTATTGAAGCAAATCTCTATATTTTTTAGAATATACCCATTAAATGTTATTATTACAATTTAAAATATTTTTTGTTTATGCTTTTGGACATGCAAACATTGGTATTGTTGGTATTTTATTTGTGTGAGAGCGCTGAATTCGTCACGTGTTGAATTTAACAGTGATTTGTATGCATGAAACAAAACTCCTACAAATTTGAATCCATTAATCAAGTATCAATATCAACAGATTCATGGAACCAATAATGAGGGAGAAAATAGAAGATATATATCAAATCCTTCTAGTCAAAAGCTATGGAAAAATTTATTATTTGACTTGAGAAATTTGAGTTTTCTATCTCTTACAAATATGTTCAACTTTCTTACTTCAATTGAAATTTTGTCCAAAATCAATATCATACTTCAAATTTAGTTGACACCTTGTGTACTGATCCGTTTAATACAGGAAAAGGAAGACACAAAAAGAAAAATTAGTTGTTAAATCTTTTTATTTATTATTTATATTGATTATCCTCTAATATCCTCTAATTAAGTAAATATTAGTTATTATTTCCAAGTATGTGTTATACTTGTTAGTTCAATTTTAAATTATTAATTTGGTTGTAAAATTCTTAACAAATATTTTCTTATAGTTTTTGCATTTTATATATAGCCAAATGTTGGACTCATGACTTAATTAAACAGGCATTCATCATGCTGGTTTAACTGTATTTTTTTACTGCTGCATTTAGCATTTAGAGTTTATAGTTTCGGGACACTTTTCATATTTTTTTTTCTCATAAACTATAAATAACCCAAATAGTCGATTTTAAAGTTTTTGCTACCAATTAGTTTTTGCAATTTTAAAGTTCAAATAGTCGATTCAAACCGTTAGATGTTTAATCTATATTAAAATATGCTTGGAGAACAAATTTTACATTTTTTGGAATTGTTTTACTATTTTTTAAGTCACTTTGAAAATGGCAGATCCGGGTGAACAGTAAAAACAGTGCAACCAAATTCTGGACCATGTGATCAGCAATTTTCAAAGTGACTTAAAAAATAGTAACAAAATTCCAAAAAATGTAAAATTTGGTCTCCAAGCATATTTTAATATAGAGATCACATCTAACGGTTTAGATCGACCATTTGGACTTTGAAATCCAAAAACGACTTGGTAGCATCAAAGGCCTTGGTCATACCACTTTGATCTTAGCCACTCTCTCTCTCTCTCTCTCTATATATATATATATATATATATAAAGAGAGCTGGGCTATGGTGAGTTGTGAAGTAAGATGTCATTTTTACTTCACGCTCATATTTTCATTTTGAAAATTCAAACAACCGATCCGAACCGCTCAACATGTTCTCTATATTGAAATTTGCTTGGAGACTAAATTTTACATTTTTTGGAATTTTTTTTACTATTTATTAAGCCACTTTGAAAATCGCTGATCCGGTGGTCCAGAAATTTTTACTGTTTTTTATTGTTCACAGTGGATCAGCGATTTCAAAGTGGCGAAAAAAATAGTAAAAAAATTCCAAAAAATGTAAAATTTATTCTCCAAGCAAATTTCAATATTTAGAAAATGTTGAGCGGTTCGGATCGGTTGTTTGAATTTTCAAAATGAAAATATGGCGTGAAGTTTCACAACTCACCATAGCCTATCTCTCTCTCTATATATATATATATATATTACCATTTAACAATGTTAAACGGCCAAACATATTGTTTCTATTTTAAAATCTATAAATTAACTTTCCTAAAAAAAATAATCTATAAATTAACAATTTTTTAAAATCTAAATGCACAACTCTATTAGAAAAATCAATATATATCTAATTTTTTGGGAATTATTCGATCAATATAAAAAATAACAAATTCTACCATAATAAAATCTAACGAAAAGAAGGATAACTTTTGCATATGATTTAAATACAAAAATAACTACCTAATTTGATTAAGCAAATTAATTAAATCGTCTTCTCATTCTCATATGAGAATACTTGAATCGTCTTAAATCGTCTTAAATCGTCTTCTCTTTCTCATATGAGAATACTTTCAAGGTTTCTTCTTCAATATATGTATTGTGGTGGCAGAGATGAGTATAAATGAAGAAGAAAATTATTGTTAGATTATAAAATTATTCAAAGAAAATAGAATCAAAATGATTATAAAGTTTATTATTCAAAAAAATAATGGTATTCACTTTTTTTCTTGAGCTTCGCCGCCGCAAGAATTCAAGAAAACTCTCTTGTATATGAATTACTTCTTTAATTTAATAACTTCCATATGGAATTTTATTTGTTCCACATTTTTTTGTTATTGTACCAAAATCTTTTTCGAACTATTTTATTGATTTTCCTCAAATATCTTATTTTATTATTAGTTTAATAAAATTGTTAAAATATCATTATATCGTAGGACTTGTTTTTCTCTACTTCTCATTTTTTTGTATATTAACATATCTATATTCAATTTGAAATTTGTCAAACCTATATCCATCGTTCAAGCTAATTAACATGTATTATATATATATGCATATCATCAAATTTGTGTGATTGAAACAAATTATATGCACAACTTATAAATGACTTATTCTTGTTGGCATTATATTTGACTGTTTATTTTTGCATGAACTGACTGCATTAGATAGTGTATGTATGAAATGCAATTTGTATGTGTTGGCACATTATTTTTATTGGTTTTCTTTTACACGTGCATATTTTCTTGAAACTCAATTCATGAATTACGCATCTTAACACTTTCTTGGGGTGAATTTTGCAAGCTTTACAGCCCGCTCCATATAGAGAGAATCTACCAAATCCAACCCACAAAAATCTAATAAAATATTATATTCCAACACATTAATATGTCTGGAGGAGAGATGCATATATGGAGGGGTCCGGATTTGAGTTTGAATCTGACTTTTTCTTTGTGGTTCTCTGTAATTAATCATTTGACACACATTTATATATACATTAATTAAATTCCGTGAATTAGTGGAAGTGTTCTTTTTTAAAGAAAAATAAAAAGAAAATATTATGTTAAAGTTAGGCTCAGGTGATTTCAAATCTGGACATAACAATGGGCCCATGGTTTCTTTTCATAGTTGAGGCCCATCAAAATTAGTTGGTGTATGTGTACCCTCTTTTGAACTGATTGAATAAAAAAGTTTTGATTTAATCAATATGACTCTAACATACTTTAGATGAATCTGATCAGAAACTAGGTATTTCAGTAAAAATAATAATTTGTCGAATGATTATATTAGAATAAAATATTTCACTTAAATAATTCGTCAACATAGTAGATATATAAATATTTAAAATTAAACTTATAACCCGATGCGCTGATGAATTGTCACACACAACATAATAATAATAAAAAAATAAAATATTACATATTTGATTAAAGACAACTTAAAATGCATATCTTAAATCTTATTCCTGTTTTTTTTTTTTTGCAGTAGAATATTGGAACTACATTAATTTGTCTATTACAGATATGTACGATATTCCTTTCACATATTTATTTTGTCGAACTGGCATACCATTCCAAATCCGAAATTTTTATTAATAGAAAATAAAATAAAAAAATATCGACATTGAAGAATAATTTGGCAGAAATTCGAGATCTAACAAAGACGTTATGGTTCATAACGTTCAGGGCACTGTAGTTGGACGTTATGATCCATAACATCCAGTTAATCTGATCACTAATGATCTCTAATTAACAAAAAATACTGTAGCTGGACGTTATAGTCCATAACGTCTAGCTACAGTGTTTTTTTTTTGGCTTACTTGGTTGCTTCAGTTTGTGATTTTTTGAAAAAAAAAATCATTGTAGCTGGACGTTATGGACCATAACGGCCTGATTTTTTTTTTTTTCAGCGCGTCCCTGGCCGTTATGGACCATAACAGCCCGTATTTTTGTTATACTAACGCAGGTAGTTAGGTGCTAATATGGCTGTGATAGTCCATAACGTCCCATGGACATTATGGACCATAACGTCTTTGTTAGATTTCGAATTTCTGCCAAATCGTTCTTTGATGTCAATATTTATTTATTTTATTTCTATTAATAAAATTTCGGATACCAAATTGCATCAGACAAGAAAATTTCGATTCATAAAAAGAAATGACCTCATAGGCTCATACACAGAAAAGGCAAGATTAATTAAAAAAGCAAAAATGTAGTGTACTCACCTTGATTATTTTATTGTAGATAAAGCATCATTTTTTTTTATTGAAAAACCGTTGGCAAATAGTACAGAAGGCATCACATCACTGACCAGTGACCAGCGTTGTCAATTGAGATTTGGGAGGTGCCATAGCTTATAGCCGGAAATAGAAATTATCAAATACAGATATACGGAAACAGAAAAAGTGTATTGTTTCTAACAAATATAGAAAGATCTGACTCAATGAGTCTGATCCAAATTTATGGATCGGTCTCAATGGTCGAGATCCATCAATATATATATATATATAAGGAGGGTTCAAATGCCTCCATTTTTTAAAACTTTAATAACTCAAAATTTAAAACTAAAAAATCAAAATAAAACTATTGGATATGATCTACATCTTTTATCTATGCACGTGTAAAAAATTATGACATTTCAATTTTGTTTTGGTTGTCATCAAGAGCTTGTAAAAAATATACTAATGTGGATAATTTCTAGATGTCGATTTTTCAACTTATTGATTCACATAAAAACAAAATCAAAATGTGATAATTTTTTATGAGCACATAGATAAAATGATGTAGATCATATCCAACGGTTTTATTTTGACTTTTAAGTTTTAAATTTGGAGTTATTCAAGTTTTTAAAATTGGAGGTATGGTGGAGGCACAAAAAATGGAGGCATTTGAACCCTCCTCTATATATATAGGTTAGCTAATATCAAAACGTTTGTTCCGAAGCGGTGGTGCAACTAATTGGTAAAAAAATTCAAGAAAATGTTAAATTTGGTTTGCAAGTACATATTCATTTTATAATCATGTTGAATGGTTCGGATCGACCGTTAGAATTTTGGAAAGTCAAATTTTAAGCCGTAGCACAGACCCAATCCGTGCTATGCATAGCACCGAAGTCTCACTCATATATATATTATATATGAGGAGGGTTCAAATGCCTCCATTTTTCATGCCTCCACCATGCCTCCATTTTTAAAACTTTAATAACTCAAAATTTAAAACTTAAAAGTCAAAATAAAACCGTTGGATATGATCTACATCATTTTAGATAAAATGTACGTGTAAAAAATTATGACATTTCAATTTTATTTTGGTTGTCATCAAGAGTTTGTAAAAAACGTACTAATGTGGATAATTTCTAGACGTTGATTTTTCAACTTATTGATTCACATGAAAACAAAATCAAAATGTGATAATTTTTTATGAGCACATAGATAAAATGATGTAGATCATATCCAACGGTTTTATTTTGACTTTTAAGTTTTAAATTTTGAGTTATTAAAGTTTTTAAAAATGGAGGCATGGTGGAGGCATGAAAAATGGAGGCATTTGAACCCTCCTCATTATATATATATATATATATAGGATTTTGCTAATATGCTACGCGTAGCATAGAGCCCCTACGTGCTACGGCTCACTTTTTGAGTTTTCAAAATCCTAACGGTCGATCCGAACCGTTCAACATGATCTCCATATGAATATGTACTTGCAAACCAAATTTTACATTTTTTAGAATTTTTTTACTATTTATTAAGCCACTTTGAAAATTGCTGATCCAATGGTCCAGAAGATTTTACTGTTGTGTACAAATTACTGTTTTTTCAAAGTGGCTTAATAAATAGTAAAAAAATTCTAAAAAATGTAAAATTTGGTTTGCAAGTACATATTCATATGGAGATCATGTTGAACGGTTCGGATCGACCGTTAGGATTTTGAAAAATCAAAAAGTGAGCCGTAGCACGGAGGCCTCTATGCTATGCATAGCACCGTAGCACTGTCCTATATATATATATATAGGGGCTGGCTACTATGCTTATATAAGCAAAAGCCCACATATGCTTATAACTCATTTTTGCGTTTCCAATGTTCAAATTGTCGATCCGACCGTTCATCTTGTTCTCCATATTAATATGTGCTTGGAGACTAAATTTTACATTTTTCTGAATTTTTTTACTATTTATTAATCCACTTTGAAAATTGCTGATCTGGGTGAACAGTAAAAACAGTGTTTCCAAAATTCTGGACCATATGATCAGCAATTTTCAAAGTGGCTTAATAAATAGTAAAAAAATTCAGAAAAATGTAAAATTTAGTCTCCAAGCACATATTAATATGGAGAACAAGATGAACGGTCGGATCGACCATTTGAATATTGGAAACGCAAAAATGAGTTATAAGCATATGTGGGCTTTTGCTTATATAAGCATAGTAGCCAGCCCCTATATATATATATATATATATATATATATATATATATAGAGTATGGCTAAATTGCTGCCGGCAGCATTTCGGCGACGTGCTGCCGGGGGCATTTCGATCATTTTGGTGTTCAAACAACAAATTTTTTTATATAGATGTTCAATCTATATTAAAATCTACTTGGAGACCAAATTTTACATTTTTTGGAATTTTTTTACTATTTATTAAGCCACTTTGAAAATTGCTGATCCGGGTGAACAGTACAAACAGTCTGGACCATATGATCTGGAATTTTCAAAGTGGCTTAATAAATAGTAAAAAAATTCCAAAAAATGTAAAATTTGGTCTCCAAGTAGATTTTAATATTTAGAACACGTTGAACGGTTCGGATTTTCTGCTTGAACACCAGAATGGCCGAAATGCCCCCGGCAGCACCTCGCCGAAATACTGCCGGCAGCAACTTAGCCATACTATATATATATATATATATATATATATATATATATATATATATATATATATATAGAGTATGGCTAATGTGCTTCCTCTAGAACTTCGGCCTCGTGCTTCCGGGGGCATATCTTACTATTTATTAAGCCACTTTGAAAATCGCTAATCCACTGTGAACAGTAAAAAAACAGTAAAATTTTCTGGACCACCAGATCAGCGATTTTCGAAGTGGCTTAATAAATAGTAAAAAAATTCCAAAAAATGTAAAATTTAGTCTGCAAGCACATTTCAATATTTAGAACATGTTGAACGGTTCGGATCGTTTGTTTGGATTTTCAAAATGCAAAATATGGCCCGAAGTAAACGGGGGGTTTACTTTGCAAAGCACAATAGCCCATCTCTCTCTCTCTATATATAATGCATACAGTTCTGGGTTATTTATAGTTTATGAGGAAAAAAAACATATGAAAAGTGTCCCGAAACTATAAACTCTAAATGCTAAATGCAGCAGTAAAAAAGTACAGTTAAACCAGCATGATGAATGCATGTTTAATTAAGTCATGAGTCCAACATTTGGCTATATATAAAATGCAAAAACTATAAGAAAATATTTGTTAAGAATTTTACAACCAAATTAATAATTTAAAATTAAACTAACAAGTATAACACATACTTTGAAAGAATAACTAATATTTACTTAATTTGAGGATATTAGAGGATAATCAATATAAATAATAAATAAAAAGATTTAACAATTAATTTTTCTTTTTGTATCTTCCTTTTCCTGTATTAAACGGATCAGTACACAAGGTGTCAACTAAATTTGAAGTATGATATTGATTTTGGACAAAATTTCAATTGAAGTAAGAAAGTTGAACATATTTGTAAGAGTTAGAAAAATCAAATTTCTCATGTCAAATAATATTTTTTTTCCATAGCTTTTGACTAGAAGGATTTGATATATATCTTCTATTTTCTCCCTCATTATTGGTTCCATGAATCTGTTGATATTGATACTTGATTAATGGATTCAAATTTGTAGGAGTTTTGTTTCATGCATACAAATCACTGTTAAATTCAACACGTGACGAATTCAGCGCTCTCACAGAAAAAAAATACCAACAATACCAATGTTTGCATATCCAAAAGCATAAACAAAAAATATTTTAAATTGTAATAGTAACATTTAATGGGTATATTCTAAAAAATATAGAGATTTGCTTCAATACACCATATTTCAGTAAAATAAATTAATATTAACAATCAGATAATCTATTATATATAAATTATAGAAAAACTAAATAAGAGAAGAAAATATTTCCCCAACCTTGTTCTCATGAAACCGAAATAAAATAGGTAAACTAATTTTTTTTTTTTTTTAAAACCCCAACCGAACCACTGAATTAAAATGGCCACCGAATAAGAATCGAATTGTTTAAACCAAATTAAATTTTAGTTTGTTAGGTTGAACTGATTAAGAGAGTAAAATTTTAAAAAGTCAAAACTCAATACACATATCAATACATTAGTAATTTTATAGAAATTAAGTCAAGATAACATTACACACATTATTCAATTCCATACAAAATACGTAGATGTTCTAAAATATTGAAACCAAAATGGAAGGAAGGAAGCAAAGATTGAATCAAACAAAATATAAATCATACTTGAACCATTATAATTTGGTCAGTTAGTTTTAGTTAGTTTTGAAATGTCTAAATTGAACCGATCAATTTAAATCGAAATAATTTAAAAATTCAACCAAACTGATCCATTTAAACCAAATTTTTTCGGTTCAGTTGAAAACCAAACAAACCAAACCAAAATTTATCCCAAAACCAAACATCAAGTGATTAAAAAAATATTTGTTTACAAATTTTAGAAGAACAGGAGTTATCCTCAGAGGCAACTGCTGATGGAGTTACACATCTACTCCTGGCTACTTCAAAATCTTCATTTATTTTGCAGTTTTATTCTATTTGAATTTAACTAGAGCTTAGTGAATTTAAAACACCAAGTACAGTACCTGTTATTATAAGTTATCACTTTAATAAAAGACCATGTGCGTACAAAGATATTAAATTTAACTTTTTTTGCGATAGAAGATTCTTAGCACTTTTTATTAACTGATATAGTTATACAGAGGCCATGTGCCTTGAAAAAAGGTATTAAATAAACTTTTTGTAGGAGAGGCCCACCATAGTAGCTTGGTATTGGATCTTTATATATTTCTTGCTAAAAGGAGGCATTTGAATGTGAAGGTGAATAAGTGGCATCTGTATTTGGGGGTGTCATCAAGTTACACAGCAAGTTGAGTACTAAATTTTAATGTATTTTGTATGTTATCTCACATAAGTTGGTCTGACATTTTAATGAAAATGATCGTTCTTTTTGTGTTTTTCTAATTTATAGACATTTTTATATATTTATTAAATAATATATTTCGTAAAAAAATCTTCAAAGAGTTTCTAATTTTATTGTTTGCTTTTGCAATATATTCTATATCTTTATTAGCCATATTTTATACCAATCAAGCATTCTGACAATAATATAATTTTTCGTTTTTTTTCTATATATTAATTTACACATGTAACCTGCAAAGGAGAAGTTAAAAAAATGTTATAACTATGTGAAAAAATAATTTTGTAATTTGTATGAATCAGTGAAAATAATAGAGTAGAGATCTGTACTACTGATGTACTACCGAATTTTTTTTATTATATTTATAGAAAAAATATTCTGAAGAGGCGAAATGACCATTAATTCGTAGGTGGAGCTGTGTTTTTTACTATCTTGTTGGGTCTGGAATTCTGGATTAAAGCACCACATGCTGGTTTCAATTTGCTGTTGTTTCCTGGTGCTAAATCACTCAATTATAATCTTTCCTTTATAAGAAATGGAAGCCTCCAGTCACAACCTGACGCTATTTATCCAAGCTGCTGCTTGCTCTTACGGTCTTACCTCACCATTAGAGGTGCTATCGGATCGGGTAGGGTCCGGATACTATTATATTTTGATCCGTACTCTAAAAGTGTTATGGTTCGAATTTCGATTCATATACTTATTTGTTTTAAATCGGATCGGATCCGGATCCATATACCTATTTAGCCGTAGATATCTCGAGTCCAGTCTTTCGGTTCCGGGTAGATATATACCCATAACTTGTTTATGAATTATCGGGTCCGGTTCGGATTCGGGGCGGGTCCGGATCCAGAGCGGGTACATGTCGCAACTCACAAACATTTGAAAAACACTTTATGTTTAAATATAATTATAATTTCTTAAATATCTCACATAATATATCATTATAATATAAATTAAAATCTGCTCCAAAATATTGAACGTGAGATAATTTTAGAAAGTAAAATATTGGAGATGGTGATTTCATTATATTATTCCAAAATTCAGGAATAGAATATTAGTATCAATTTGTTTCAATCAGCGAAGAGAGCAATAAATTTTAATAATCTGTGCAGAAAGGTAGATACATGGTAGATAAAGAGATCAAGAAAGGAATTAATTAGTTTCAAAAATTTATAGGCAAAAGGTGAACATCACATTTTATTTCAATAATCTGTGCGAAAATGACAATAAATTTCATTCAAGAAATTAAAAAATACTATAAATGATTGTCTTTTCATAGTTATTAATATATGTGTTTATATTAAATAATTATAAAGAAATAGTATTATCATTTTATCGGGTATTTATATGGATATCAGGTCGGGTTCGATTATGGGTCGGATAACTAAATCAAACTCATATCCTATCCATTACAGTATCGGTTCCGGTTCGGATCCAGATCGGATATTAAATTATTAATTTTGTAACTGTACCTATAATTTAACCGGTTATATTTTTTAAACCATATCCTATCCAAATTAATCGGATCGGGTCGGTTCCGGATCGGATCCGGGTAATTGGGTAAAAGTAGCACCTCTACTCACCATTTCTTGCAAAGTGTATATATCTTTCGTTCTCTTCCTCTTTCTCTTACAAACTCTATACTCACCTCAATCTCACGATACCCAAGAAACAACTTCTATCAAAATTCAATGTTTTCTCCAACAATCTCTTACTTGGTGCCCTGATATCTTTTAAATTGTAAGTTTGGAAACCCTGCTCCATTTCTGAAACAGTGCCTCCATTCCAAGAGACCCCATTTTGTTAAGCCTCGAGTAATAGAAAAATTTTCTCCGAAGCATCCACGAATTAGCACCAATAAACCATTCTGATATGAATTGAAGTGCCTGTCTCCTGCCAATGACATGGTATCCAGGCCACTTCATTTTGTTAGCTGTGAAACGAACCAGGGCCTGTGTTGGGATGTTATGCCTAGTACAAAGTTTTTAGTTCAAAATTGCTGATCAAAGAGATCATCCACCTCTCAGGAAGGATGAGGCTATCTATGAATGACTCCACGACCACAACACGGGAGTATGATAGACTTAATAAATCATGAAGTGTTTTGCAATTAAAAAACACAAGAAATTCAGAATCCGTAAATTCAAAATAAAATAGCAAATGAATTTAAATCTTACAGTTCTGAATTGAAGACATATTTAGGCGGAAGCGTTAATACTAATTTCAATGGTTTTCCTCAAATCTAATGATGGAGACCCTTTTGTGTTTTCTTTACTTCTCCTTTTTTGCAAACTTATTGGACAAAACCGTTTCAGAAAAAATGAGATCCCGTAAAAATCAGTAGGGAGAGAAAACGTTTTCAGAATCTGATCCCTTAAAATAAGTGGGCAGAAAAACATTTTTGGAATGACATCCGTCCAAATAGTGAATGAGTCTTTTTATATATTCTGAGGCAACCTTTGAGACCAGTATAATTATTAATAGCAATCTGAATTTTTCCATCAAAAATTCAGATGCCTTTTCGTTAATTTCTTTAAATGAAATTGGTGCACAGTAATAACATAGGCCACATAATAAAATAAAACTAACAAAATATTCTTTCCATTTGTATCTCCACTTTGTTTCTATTTTTAAAAATGTTAATAAATCAAAATTTAAATCATAAATGTTAAAACAAAACCATTAGATGTGATTTTGACTATGTGCTCATAAAAAAAATTACATTTTGATTTTGTTTTTATATGAATCAATCATTTGAATAATCAACGTCTAGAAATTATCCACATTAAAACATTTTTACAAGCTCTTGATGACAACCAAAACAAAAACAAAGTTGAAATGTCTCGACTTTTTACACGTGCATAGATTAAATGATGTAGATAATATCCAACAGTTTTATTTTGGTTTTTAAGTTTCAAATTTTGAGTTCTTAAAGTTCTTAAAACAAAAAAAATGATTCGATAGAGGCATAAAAAATAGAGACATTTGAATCCTCATTATTTTTTTTATAGAAAGAGTATAGTTTTGGTATCAGTGAAGTAAAAACTGTTGCAAAAAATGATGTTTTGATCTTGGTGGTAAAAAGATGATGTTTTCTGATGGATAAAAAAATCAGGTGGATTGTTTTGTTTTTCATATTTATCCCATTTAATCCTTTAATTTTCTTGATTGTGCTAGAAGACGTCGTAGTATATATATGACGTGTAAATCTTTTTTAAGCATCTACCAAAAAATTGCTAGGACTTTAAATTTTATTTCCAATTTCAAGTTCAACGTGGCAGAGTTTATTTTAATTGCTAGGACTGTAATTTAAACAAAAAAAAAATTGTTTTTCGGAAAAAGCGCTTTGGTCTTAACTACCATATGCTCCAAATGACTCGTCTTAATTTCTATTCTCTACATTTTGACAATTCCTATTTGTTTTGGGATCTGAAATTTTATGTGTGTATATATATTCTTTCAATTATTTTTTGTCTAATTAACACAGTATTAGGTAATATAATTATCTCCTATATTTTTTTCCCCTTTGATGAATTCACTAATTCTAATTCACCTTTGTTTCTCGATCGATTCTAGACAGTTTATGATAATATCAATGCAATTAGTATTGGTAGATTTCGAAAATGAAACTTCAGGAATTATGTGATGAGCATGGTTACTGGGATGCATGATCTCAGAATATTGTCTACACATTTGGGGTATTTTAATGCTCAAAATATAATTGCAGCCTTCCCCAATTTTCGGATTAGTGTAGATGAACTTGTGTATAACATTTATGTTAAAAAGAACAAAACAAATGTTATTGAAAAGCAATAAAAATAATGTGCCAAAACAAACAAATTGCATTTCGTGCATACACTATCTAATGTAGCCGGTACATGCAAAAATAAACAGTCAAATATAATGCCAACAAGAGCAACTCATTTATTAGTTGTGCATATAATTTGTTTCAATCACGCAAATTTGATGATATGCATAGTATATGTTTAGCTTGGTACTATAGATATAGGTTTGATAATATTTGAGTTGATTATATATAGATAATTTTTTATCAAAAAATTGAGAAGTAAAGAAAAACATGTGGGTACCATATAATGATAATTTTATACAATTTTATTAAACTAATAATAAATTAAGATATTTGAGGAAAATCAATAAAATAGTTACAAAAAGATTTTGGTGCAATAACAAGAAAATGTAGAACAAAGAAAATTCCACATGGAAGTTATTAAATTAAAAAAGTACTTCATATGTGCAAGAGAGAGTCTGCATAGAGCTGAAACAATCTCCCATTCTGTCAAGATGCTGGCTTGGCTTCCTTTTCAAATACAAAAAACCTAGCAAAAACAAAGACAAAAGATTAAATTTTTGATCTCATATCTTTGAAACTAGCAAACAATATATATATGTAGCCTAGCAAACTTTTGGTTGGCGTATGACAGACAAGAAAGAAAAATGACAGAAGTATGAAAAAAAAAATCTTATCTCATGAAATTTTGCCAATATGGAGCAAGACCTACAGCTTAGGCATTGCACCAGCAATAGCTTGAACAAGGTAGGGGGATGTGAGTTGCCCGTCAAGCAAACCATTCAAAACCCACCTAATTCAGCAAAACAAAAATCATAACAGAGAAGCCAGGACCAGAAAATTCCATTTTCCCATAATTTCTACTGGCATTTATTTGTATGTTTGTTATTTTTGTCTTTTCTCATGCTTCTTAAATTTCTTCTTTAGGATATAAGGCCTACCAATGTAACAGATACTTAATCATAAAAAGAAACATGAAACTGATAATTCCAGAGGTTTGATCTTAAACAACACACTAGTTAAAATCCATCACAGGTGAGATGCCAAGCTTAAATTGGTGGGTATGAATTAAGCATTGTTTTTCTTTTTTTATTTTAATAAAAGAGCATGAATCAAGCATAAATTGGTTGCATCTAGTAAAGTGAGATCTGATCACCGAAAAAAATTACGATAAAATGGACCTAACAATCCATCGGGCAAAAGTCTTCATTTTGTCACGTTATGTTGACTTCTTCCAGTCAGCTAAACAAAACTGCCACATCTAATGGGAAGCAATAAGCTAGCATTTCCTCAGCTATCTTGTGCAATAGAGAAAAAAGCTTAAAAAAAAAAATTGAAACATACCACACACAAAATCTGGCAAGGAGAATACCTGAATCCAAATAAACTGATCTGGAGTTACCTTCAAAACTATAGCCTTGAAACTGTGTTTGTCAGCTTTGCAGTATCATACTCCTTGCTCGTCTTGTCTTCAACTATCTAGAATTGTTCAACAGTCTATATGTTGGCTTCTTCAGGCCTCATTAGAACAAGCCTCAACAAAATCTCCTTTAAAGTTAACTACAACAAAAAATTATTTCTAAATTACAGACCCCATACAAATATAAAATAGAATTGCATAGAACCTAAAAGATGCACCAGAGTACCAGTCGTAAGTATTACATCAAAGGGGTGGTAGCAAATTGGTGGTTCGACTTCTGAATTAAACCAGCGTCGGAACTCCCTGAGGTTCAATCTAATATTCTACTGAACAAGAATAATTGATATCTAACAAAAGTGCGTATTCATAATTTGAAGTTAATGTACCAGAACTCTTTCAAGCTAGAAAACAACGTAACATGCAAAGTTTCAAAGCCACCGAAAAACTCAGTGTTGGTTAAAAGTAAAAGCTGACTAGAAACATATTAGGATAACAATAATAATAAAAAAAATCTGATAGTAATGCAACTAGATCTTTAATAAGATTCTTTCCTAACATGCCAAACAATATTGAACGAAAAGTGTACCGGTGAACTGACTTTATGGTTGCCTACCAGTAATCTACCATGTAGTGTTAAAAAAATAATTAGGTCAGAATCTATTAATCGATCCATGAGGTTAGATCATCAATCCGCACTCCTAATAGAAAAAATGCACAAAACAAACCAAACAGTTACTGCATAGAGCTGAAACAATCTCCCATTCTGTCAAGATGCTGGTTTGGCTTCCTTTTCAAATGCAAAAAACCTAACAAAAACAAAGACAACAGATTAAATTTGTGATCTCATAGCTTTCAAACTAGCAAAAACTATATATGCAGCCTAGCAAAGTTTTGGTTGGCGTATGACAGATAAGAAAGAAAAATGACAGAAGTATGAAAAAAAAAAAATCTTATCTCACAAAATTTTGCCAATATGGAGCGAGACCAACAGCTTAGGCATTGCACCAGCAATAGCTTGAACAAGGTAGGGGCATGTGAGTTGCCCGTCAAGCAAACCATTCAAAACCCACCTAATTCAGCAAAACAAAAATCATAACAGAGAAGCCAGGACCAGAAAATTCCATTTTCCCATAATTTCTACTGGCATTTATTTGTATGTTTGTTATTTTTGTCTTTTCTCATGCTTCTTAAATTTCTTCTTTAGGATATAAGGCCTACCAATGTAACAGATACTTAATCATAAAAAGAAACATGAAACTGATAATTCTAGAGGTTTGATATTAAACAACACACTAGTTAAAATCCATCACAGGTGAGATGCCAAGCTTAAATTGGTGGGTATGAATTAAGCATTGTTTTTCTTTTTTTATTTTAATAAAAGAGCATGAATCAAACATAAATTGGTTGCATCTAGTAAAGTGAGATCTGATCACCGAAAAAAATTACGATAAAATGGACCTAACAACCCATCGGGCAAAAGTCTTCATTTTGTCACGTTATGTTGACTTCTTCCAGTCAGCTAAACAAAACTGCCACATCTAATGGGAAGCAATAAGCTAGCATTTCCTCAGCTATCTTGTGCAATAGAGAAAAAAGCTTAAAAAAAAAAAATTGAAACATACCTCACACAAAATCTGGCAAGGAGAATACCTGAATCCAAATAAACAAAAGTGCGTATAGTGCACAAGAAAAAGAATGCTTACTTCTCGCTCGTGCGCTTGACTTTCACTGCAAGATAAACCTCTCCTTCCTTATCAGGTAAAGATCAAATTAAATAAATATGAAATGTGAATAAGTCTAATCCATGAGGGTCAACATGCTATTACTCTGACCATAATTGCTGCCCCAAACTCAACAGATCCAAGTGTTTTTGCATGTCAATGATCTAAGCAAAACCCAACATAAATCAACTTTTCACATAAGCAGACAGAATAGAACCATACAAGATACGGAGTAAACCACAAACCCATCACTGATAAACTCAACCCAAACCAACCCACAACTCAGCCTGACTTGACAAACTATATTGGATCGAACTTAAGAAAATCCCAGATTTATTGTTACAGAAGTCCAATTGACTGAAATAATAACGGAAGACAATTTACTTGAGACCAATCACCCAAACTGGTGTCAACCCAATTTAGTCACAGTTGTAGAATTGAATACCATACTAACAACACCACTAGACAAAAGGACACAACATATGACACAAAAACAATACCTCTTTAGAATATAGCATCCTCTGATTACCTAACAATACAACAAGTCAATTATTTTGACATGCTGACAAAGGTCCAACATTTAACACAATATGATAACCAGCTACCAAAGTGCACAAGAATAAAAAAATCTATGCTTATTTACTATACCATCCTCTTATTACCTGACATTGCAACAAAGTCCAGTTGATGCGCCAACAGATATCCAATGATTGGCTAGTCCCATCCTCTTGCTGGTTTCCCAACAGTAAACAAAAAACATAACCCCATTTATACAATGCAAGCAGAATCCAATATCTGAAACTGCTGTGTAGTATATTAAATTATAGGATCCCACTAAAATTCATATAATTCAAAAGGTAGCAAACCACGGCATTGAATAGACCACAGCTTGAATAGACTAGCATGCAAGTCTGCTGAATGTGACTGATTCATACAACGTTCACAATACACTAAGGATATGATCTTGAGCATGACAGGTTTAAACAAATTGGTAAGTCAATAACCTTACCAAATGTGTACAAAAAGAAAATTTGAAGAAAGAAAACACTCCTCGTCTCATATTTATATTGAACTGACATCATGGCTACTCGCTTAGAAGGGGAAGTTCCATATTTCTGGAAACACACTTTTTAAGAAAACACATTCCGCAAAGGCAGCCTCCACACCTTCTAATGTGCTTTATCATTCTTGTATTAAGGATTGAATTTGCATGCGTTGCATGAATGTCTGAAAATATAAGAACAGAACAAAACAAAGTTACATTGTGTACATTTGGTGCCATGAACTATAGAATTTGGTTTAATTAGGCACATGAAGTTACATTTGTGGATCAATTCATAGACATTGGTTTGATCAAAAGCCCTCCAGTATAACACCTGACAATGCTAATTAGCCTCAAATGGTGTGACAAGAATCTGCCTACTACATCATCTCTAAATAGAGAGTCAAATAATTAAAATTCCAATAGCTTCGGACTAACTAAACCTTGGGTAATTGCTACAACCAATTCAGTGGTTACTTGCTATAGATAGAGAATTCTACAACATAATATATGGTAAAGGAAACTAGAATAACCCTAGCATCGGAAAACTTATGAGATTCTTAAGTAGAAAAGTGATTGTAGTCTTAACTGTGATAGATATGAGCGTAATTAAGGCACCTGCACAAATTAGAAAACATCATAAATAGATAAACACTCAGTAAAAAAGAGACGCTAATCTACAGAAGATGACAGAATATCAGGATATCAACTATTTCAATTTAAACGACAGAAGGAAAATAGAATTGTGTACTATAAATAGATCCTCAATGTCGTATTCTTCGTTGTTAGTGTCAGTGCTGACACTGGTGCTTTTTCTACCCAGATCTAGTCATTTTGAGCTTCGTCGGAGCAGCACCAGCAGCAGGTCGAGAAATGGAGGCTGAGAATTAGCTGTGTACAACTCAACACGCTGATTTTATCCAACTAGAAAAGGTAGAAAATGACATGCACTGTAGCTTGTACACTCACTAATCTTTGATCAACAATAACCACAAAAACAAAGACGCAGATATAAGAACACAGCTCAAGCCATCTTCTCCATTGCCAGAAACGAGGTTTGTACTGATCCGTTTAATAAAGAAAAAGGAAGATACAAAAAGAAAAATTAATTGTTAAATCTCATTATTTATTATTTATATTGATTATCTCTAATATCCTCTATAAGTAAATATTATTTCCAAGTATGTGTTACACTTGTTAGTTCAATTTTAAATTATTTGGTTGTAAAATTCTTAACAAATATTTTGTTATAGTCTTTGCATTTTTATATATAGCCAAATGTTGGACTCATGGCTTAAGCATGCATTCATCATGCAAAAAATACAATTTTTCATATACGTGTTTTTTAAAAAGCTGTATGCTGGTTCAACCGTATTTTTTATGCTGTATTTAGAATTTAGAGTTTACAGTTTGGGGACACTTTTCATATATTTTTTTTTTCTCGTAAACTATAAATAACCCAAAACTGTATGCATTATATATTTTTTTTTAACCATTTAACATTGTTAAACAGCCAAACATATTGTTTCTATTTTAAAATCTATAAATTAACTTTCCTAAAAAAATAATCTATAAATTAACAATTTTTTAAAATCTAAATGCACAACTCTATAAAAAAATCAATATATATCTATTTTTATGGGAATTATTCGATCAATATAAAAAAAAAAATTTCTACCATAATAAAATCAAACGAAAAGAAGGATAACTTTTGCATATGATTTGAATACAAAAATAACTACCTAATTTGATTAAGCGAATTAATTAAGTAAATTAAGATTTCGGAATACTTTAATGGGTGGAATTAAACTCCACACTATTTTGTCCCTTTATACCCGCTTGGACAATTCACTTTGCGTAATATATGGGCAATAAATCGTAATACGATTGCCATTTTGGGGTTATTTTTTTTTAAATATATCAAAATTTTGAAGGGTGAAAAGTTCTCCTAAACCCCAAATAACAAAATTTCCGAATGACAGATTTATTGTTTATAACATCTCCTAC
Organism: Carex myosuroides; assembly: GCA_028015225.1. Lineage (NCBI taxonomy): Eukaryota > Viridiplantae > Streptophyta > Magnoliopsida > Poales > Cyperaceae > Carex > Carex myosuroides. The sequence continues at coordinate 6,516,899 of CM051470.1, read as the reverse complement.
ATGTGCACTGCAAGGATATATGGCCTTACCTTACCCATTAAGATAATCGGGTAACGAAGCAGTAGCGGACAAATAACAAATAATACTAATATAAAAATTAATTTTATTATTTTCTTACAAATAGACCATCAAAATTTATTTATTTCACATATATACAATTACATTACTAATATAAAATCAAAATACAAAAGTGTTATGAATTCCAATTAAATTATTTTTTTGTCAAAGCAAAAGCAAGAAAATTCAAAACACTATTATCATTTTTAGTTCTTTAACTAAAAACCAAGACATGCAAATAAAAATAATATGTTTAACATTATGAGTAGAACTAGGGTGTTCCTAAGTTCACCAAGTCCCTTTGTGAACTCAACTCTAAAACCTATCGGATTTGCTTCAAACGATGAATCCAAACTGTTGAAATCCTTCTACCTTACGAGTGATGCGTCTACATGTGAAAATTTTAAAATTTAAAATAGTTTTGTATAGAGTCAAGTGGTCAAAAAGCGTCAAAAAATGAGCATTAAAATTAATTTATAAACCTTCTAATTTTGACCACTTGACTTTATACTAAATTATTTCAAAAGTTTAAAATTTTCACATGTAGACGCATCACCCGTAAGGTAGAAGGATTTCAACGGTTTGGATTCGTCGTTTGAAGCCAATTTAATAAGTTTTAGAGTTGAGTTCACAAAGAGATTTGGTGAACTTAGGAACACCTAGTTCTACTCTAACATTATACTTATAACAAAAGGCATATATAGACTTTCTCATTATATTATTTTTAATAAGTATATCACTAATTATTGCTCAAATATTATCATATGAAATGCCATGCAAATCAATTTCACTATTAGAAAACAATATAAAATGTTAAATAAATTAATTAATTGTTACTTAATAATAAATTATATAAAAAATTATATAAATCAATTAAACTTAATAAAAAAAATATATAGTTATATGAATGAATAAAGAGGAGGGTTCAAATGCTTTCATTTTTTGTGCCTCCACCATGCCACAATTTTTAGAAACTTTAATAACTCAAAATTAAATTATAAACGTCAAAATAAATCCGTTAGATATGATCTATGTTATTTTCTCTATGTGCTCATAAAAAATTATCACATTTCAATTTTATTTTTATGTGATCAATAAGTTGAAAAATCAACGTTTAGAAATTATCCACATTAGTACATTTTTTAAAAGCTCTTGATGATAACCAAAACAAAGTTGAAAAGTCATAATTTTTTACACGTGCATAGATAAAATGATGTAAATCATATCCAATGATTTTATTTGACTTTTAAGTTTCGAATTTTGAGTTATTAATGTTTTTAAAAATGGAGGCATAATGGAGGCACAAAAAATGGAGGCATTTGAACCCTCCTCATGAATAAAAAAATTATTCATAATTTAATATTTATCAATTACTCTATAAAGTAACGGTAACAAAATAACTCTTAACCATATACACCCTTTACCCGATAAGCTCACAAATGTTTTTTCTTACCCATACCCATACCAATACCCATTAAGTTAATGAAAAATGTTGGTACCCATACCCGTCTTATTGAATATGATACGGGTCGGCCCGTAAACGGTTAAAAGGGTTTCAGTTTCACTGTTGTTATTGGGCAATATGTTAGTGTGTAAACAGCAATTGGTCTCCATATGAAAATGTACTTGGAAATCAAATTTTATATTTTGAATCTTTTTACTAATTTTTTTAGATAAATAGAAAATCACTTGATCTAAAAATTCTGAACTATAAAAAAAAAATCTATCTACCTTAAAAATAGTAAAAAAATTCTAAAAAAAAGGTGGTCTCTTAGTATATTTTCATATGAAGGTCATGTTGAACGGTTTAAATCGGCTATTTAAATTTTAAAAATAAAAATAAGAATCCATAGCACAGGCGCCGATCTGCGTTTTACAAAGTACCATAACCTTACTCCTGTTTAGAATATCAATACCCTAATAAACCGAAGTCTCCTCATTTGACTTAATTAAGTCCTCTTGATAATGGGTACACTTACAGTCACAGTTGCAAGTGATAATGGGAGTTGATTTGAACTGTTATGATAAAACAAATGATTTTCTTCCACTAATAACAAGGGAGGTGCTCTAGGTTTTCGTTTCCAATTTTTCCCTATAAATACTGTGGTGTCCTGTTTACAGATCTATTATATATATATATATATTAGTCTTGATGAAATATTAGAATTATTCATCAGCATGTAGAATTAATTTCGCACAAAAGAAGTTGAGTAGAGCTAGCTAGGGTGTTCTTATGCTCACCAAGTTTCTTTGTGAGTTAAATTTTAAAATCTATTGTATTGGCTTCAAATTCAAATCGTTGAAACCGATCTAACCAATTTTTCAAACTAATTTAGTATAAAGTCAAGCTGTTAAAAAAAAGATGGTTTATAAGTCAATTTTAATGTGTTCATTTTTCATTATTTTTTGACCGCTTGACTTTATATTAAATTAGTTTGAAAATTTATAAATTTGATATGTAAACTCATCACTCATGAAGTAGATCGGTTTCAACGGTTTGAATGTGTCGCTTGAAGCCAATTCAATCCGATGAATTTTTGAATTAACCTCACAAAGAGACATAGTGAGCTTAATTAAGAACACCCAAGTTCTACTCAAAGAAGTTTCCTATGTTTCGCTACGCCCTAATAAGACAATAAGTAGCTTAATTTGAGGTTTTTCTCCGGAATTGTAATCGTATTATATTACGACTTACCTAATACGCAAGGTGAATATTATGAGTAAGATTAAGGTACATGTACAAATTCTGACATGAGCCGAAAAATTATCCAAACGGGTATAAAGGGACAAAATAGTTGTCTTTTTTTTTTTCGTTTTGATTTTATTGATGACACATTTTGTTGTTTTAGATTGATCGAATGATCCCCAAAAAATGAGATAATATATCGATTCGAGCTGTGCATTTAGATATTAAAAAATTGTTAATTTATAGATTTTAAAATAGAAAATGCATGGGCGATTAACATTGTTAACTGGTAAAAAAAATTAAAACAATTTTGGATTTTTTTTGTTTGTTTACGAATTAAAGAACTATGGATTTATTATACAAAAAATGTCTTTCAAATTTTATTCCTTGTCCGACCGTAAATTCTAAATTCTAGATACGACAATAAAAAAAAGTATACCGAAAGCAACATGAAGATTTTACCTAGCCAAAACTAAATCATACAACTTTCTAAAAACACACATAAAGAATTAAAATTGTGTTTATTGCATGATGAATTTACGTTTAACTTATGAGTTCAACTTTTGACAATATCTAAATGCAAAAACTATAACTAAATGTTTGCAGAGACAGTTTGCAATCAAATAATTTTATAATTAAACTAACAAAAATAACACTTATTAGGAAACAATCACTAATATTTACTTGATTAGAGGATATTAGAGGATAATCAATAAAATAACAAGATGGAATAACTAATTCTTCAAAACATTGGATTTTCTATAATCATTACAACTTTCAGTTTTCTATCATAATGATAAAAAGAGTTTACTGGTACAATGTACCGTTAACATATAGCGATAAAAATTGAAAAATAATAAGGCATGGTATAATCTGCAAATGTACACTCATGCATGCTAAATGTACCTGAGTGTGGTATCTCCAACAATATCCCTTATGTTTGTGTTATTTTATTAGCTCTATGTGACAAAAGCAATACAACAAGTTCATCATATGCAAAGACAGTAGCTTAACGATATGGGTAATTAAAATGGTCATTTTAATATTTTACTAATATTAAACTGTATTTTTAGCTCATGAAAATAAGAAATGGGAATATTAATAAAATAAGTAAGTTTAGATGGAGAAATAACTAAATTTAGAATTTTGATGAGATATATTTAAATCAAAATTTATGATAGACATTATATAAATTTCTCATAATTCTTACATACAATATCATCTAAACAAACAACTACTGCCTGAATACAAAAAGGTTAAACAAACATTACAGTAACCCTTAATACAATAGGATTTCAAAATAGAACAAAAAAATTCTCTTATGAAGCCAATGTATTCTCTATCTCGAGTAGAACTAGAGTGTACTTAAGTTCACCAAGAACTTTTATGAAGTCAATTCTAAAACTTATCAGATTGACTTCAAATGACGAATTTCATCCGTTGAAACTCATCTACCTTACAAGTGATGCGTCTACATGCGAAAATTTAAACTTTCGAATTAATTTAGTATAAGAGTACATGCGAAAATGTGGTTTTTGCTTAGTGCAAAATTAAGCCCTATTTAGCTCGCCTACCACCCAGTTGTTCAATTTATCCTAAATTACTGCTAGCATTTGCAATTCAGGCTTGATAAGCCTTCAATTGAGCAATTTCAGCTCAAGTGAGTTTCAGATGTTCTCAGTTTAACCAAATTGAGTATTTAATTAGTCGTATTTGTGCTACTCAGACCTTAACAAGCTAAGAAAGTATTGAATTGATGGTCAGGCTGTCACAAAATCTTAGATTTGGTTCTTGCTTTGGCCCTTGGTAATAGTGCTGCTAAATTTTTCTCAAGTTTCATTTATGGCATTCTTTGTTTGTCCAATTAGTTAATTACTTTTATACAAACTGAAGCAAGAAGAAAATGATACATTTACCAAAAGAAAGCATTCCGGACAACATAATATTATACAGTAAACCAAAAGGATTACATAAATGGAAAGATAATAGCACTGAGAAATTAAAGAGGAAATACATTAATATTCAAGTGTTGTGAGGAACAACACTTGTAATTAAGAATTTAAGATAGTATGCTTATTCTATCACAAATTAACCACAATAACATATATAGTAGCTAGAACTCTTAGGTTGTTGTTTAAAGGTCGAGGTTCGTATGCTAGTATATACAAGTTCATCGCTAACGGTACTCTATATCACTATATCCATAACAAAAAACAAGAATCGCACATTTCACTACCCGATTAAGGGTTGCATATGAATCGGCAGAAGCCCTTGCTTACTTGTACATAGAAAATAATGTGCAAGTAGGCAAGTGCATCTGCTGATTCATGTGCAACCGACAGGCACTTTAATTCATATCAGAAAGGTTCATTGGTGGTAAGTTGAGGAAAATTCCCTATTATTCGTGGATCAGGGGTTCTAATTTAAAAGAAATCAGGGGACCAAGTAAGAGATATCGTTGGAGAAAACATGCATTGAATTTTGATTGAAGTGGTTTGTTGGGTATGGTGAGATTGAGGTGAGAATAGAGTTTGTATATGAAAGAGGAAGAGAAGGAAAGGCACTTGCCAGGAAATGGTGAGGTGAGAAGGAGAAGAAGGTTGGATAAATAGCGTCACTTGTGACTGGAGTTTGGCACATCACATTAATGGCCATTAAAGGCCATTACTCTTCAGAAATTTTTATTTTTATAAATATAATAAATATTTTGTTGGGAAGGAGGGAGATGAAAATTTGTTTGGTGTACCAGAAATAATTGATATATTAATTAATTTGGAATCTTTATACATTTTTTAAGGAACTGAATTGTTAATTAATTCGATTTCTTAGAGTTTATATACAAATTTCAATCCTTAGTCATAAGAAATGTCTAATTTGTATATAAACTCTAAATTATTAAGTTTTTAGTTAGGATTTAGGATTCAAATGTCTAAAAGATCTCAATCAATGATTCAGTTTCTACTATGATATTAAAAAAATCACTTTTTATAATTCTTTACAAAATATTTAATATATTTCCAAAAATAAAAAATTCTGATTTTTTCTCTACAATTTTATAGCACATTCAACCTATTCAATTTATAGCGTGTTCAACCCAATGATAGGTTGTCAGTAATAATGAACGGTATTGATAGTTCAGTATACTACAGTGTTATTTTGACTGGTTCATACAAATCACACAATTACTTTTTTCTTATTATTACAACAATTTTTTCCTTCTCATTTGGAAGTACCATGTGTAAATTTATATAGAGAAAAAAAACAAAACGAAAAATTATATAATTGTTGGAATGATTGATTGGTATAAAATATGGCTCAAGACATAGACTATATATATAGCAAATCAAACAATAAAATGAGAAACTCATTGTTCTATCTTTAATATGAAGTATCTAATAAAGTCAAATTTAAATTGTAACATATCATGTTAGATCCTTTTAAGAAAGAAGAAATATTATGAAATATATTATTTAATAAAATAAAAATGTATATAAATCAGAAAACCATAATAATAAAGATAATTTTCTTTAAATTTTGATACTAACTTATGTGAGATAAGTTTAAAAATAAATTAAAATTTAGTACTCACCTTAAGGTGTAACTTAATGACACCACACCTCCAAATTAATTTTAGCCATTTTTATTTTGGAAAACATCATCCTTGAAAGATGCCACTTATTCATCTTCGATTCACATGCAAATGCCTCCTTTTAGCAAGAAAAGAACCATACATACATTTAATGAATTCTCAATAATTCTGGTTCTTACAAAAAAATATGTAAAATTGCAAGCTATCATGGTGGGCCCTCTCTTACAAAAAGTAAATATCTACATCAGTTATTAAAAAGTGATAAGAACCCTCTCTCTCTCTCTCACAAAGAGTTGATATTTAATATCTTTTATTAAGGTGATAACTGATAACTTAATTTTGTTTATTCAAATTTCTGTAGGAAAATTCACTAAGCTCTTGCATTTAATTCAAATAAAAACAACACTACAAAATAAAATGAAGATTTTCATGTAGCCAGGAGGAGATGTGCAACTCCATCAGCATTTGCATTTCAGGATAGCCATGAATTGTCAGTAACTCTGATTCTTTCAAAATAAGAGAAAGCTCAATATTAGCATTCCATGAATTCTCAATTAACTCTGGTTCTTAAAAAATAAATGTTAGGTGCAGAACTCCAATTCAACTAAACATGATTTTTGTATTCCTACAACAACCCCAAATTGATAGTAGCAGCACAGTTGACGTAAAAGAGAAATTATTTGTGCTAGAGAAGTTTGAATCCATTATCTATTCATTAATAAAAAATGGGGCTAAGTACGAGGCTCGCTTATGGCTATGCATTATAATCTCAGCCATCGCTTAGGGCTAAGTAGGAGGCGCATTTAATGCATCACTCAAAAGTTTATTATTACTAGGACTAATGATAATTAAGGAAATGAAGAGGGTAAATATTGTGCACAATTTATTCTGAATATTAAGTCTTAAGTCATTTCATCTAAAACTTCAAAATTAAAATTAATTTTTATAAAGAAAAAAAATTGAAAAACTAATCATAATAACTCACTTCTTAAAGAAAAACAAATTAATTTCATGTTCCAAATTCAATCTGTACAAGTAATGCTAACCTCTTACAAATTCTTTCAATCAAACAAATCTGTAATAAATAAATATTTAGTACTTTGCATTGCATCTGAAACAAATCCTAGATAAAAAAATCACTCATCTAGTAAAAATAACTTGATCTTCTGATAAAATCCTTACATAAAAATATACTCATCTAGTCAAACAACTTGATCCCATGATTAGAATCTGGACATTGCTTCACATATTGTTGCAATTTTTCCTTATCAACTGTCTTTCCTTTGCAACGTGGTTTTGCCGGATACATATAACATGGTTCCATTGAAGCTTCTCTAACACATGGCATATTGGGTATATTTTTATTCCGAATTGTCATTAAAATTACCGGCTTGATCCCCGCGAGGCCAGAACTGGTATATCCAAAAGTGGACCAACCACGTACTTGTCATAAGCACATCACAAAGACTAAGCAAATATATCTCTGCAAGTGCTTTTTTATTGTGTGATTGGTTCTTAGTTTTTTGCTGTTCTTCGTGGCTTGGTTGGTAAACACTCACCAACTCTCCGGTTTTAACCGAGTGCTCATAGTACATGGATTTGAGCTTCTCATAGTAATATGAATACAATGATGCTACTAAAATTGCTTTCGAAGGATTTTGCTCATCGGGTTTGAAGGCTTTTGTTCCATTGAAATCAAGTTCAGGAAGTACACTTTCCACTTTAGAGCAATTTTGGATCTGTTGGAATATTACATCAGAAGAAACTTCTGTAAAAAAAAAAAATGCGTACTTGTATACCAATTTTCTCGTCTGCCTTAGCAAGGTAAGACATGTAGTATCTCCTGACTAATCCCCAGACATTGTTCCTGGGATGAATTAAATAGTGTGCTAGTAAGTAGAATACACTCTCTTTTGCTAGAAATAACCGGTTGAGTTCTTCTTCAAACATAGGTGTTGATGAGTAAAAAGATGGGATAAAGTATTGATCGGATTTTAGTAACAACCAATTGACCTTTCGGAGGACAATTTGATCGTCATTGCAAAAAAACAACCTGTCTAAAGCATGATAATCAAATACTAGATGGACATAGACATAAGAGGGCAACGACGCAACCTCGGTATTAATCGAATGATTGCTTATTATAACATGCTTATCTAGCATGTTACCATATGTCACATTAGAGTTAACATCAAACTCATTTAGGTTTTTGATAGGAAAATCAGGAGGCAAAATCCATGAGGTATCAGGAAATGGTTCACAAAAGAGATCAACCAATTCATCATTCATTTGAATTAGCATAACTCTATTGGTGAGAATAGCATAGAGAAAGGTACTTGCAAGGGTAAGTATTCGGTTACCTAACCCGTTAATTATGAGGAATCCAAACCACATAGTTGCACTCCATCGGTTCTAATGTTCTATATACTACTGTGACCTGAGTTCAACTGCTGAATCGACTTCTGATAAAGAGGCGTATTTGGACCGCATTTTTTGTGGAGATGTTTATAATTTCTTAGCTTGTGCAAAAGGTATGAAGATGGCATGTACGGAAATGATTTACGGAACAATGGCCACTCGTATCGGCTCAGACATGATTCTTTGTCAAAGTTTGAGGGGATCAATCCATGGAGATAGTTATTGCTGGATGGAGTAGAAGTCTCATTGGAACCATAATTCAACCCTGGATATCAAAACTTTGTGAGCTACGAGGACTTGTAAAGGAACAAATAAAAATTTCATGTATATATATCCTTTATGAAACCTTCAAATTACATATTTTGTTCTCTATATTTTAAAATATCATATTTATCTTGCAAAAAATGTAAAAATCTCAAATTAATTAGTCTTTTTAAGACCACCGTGTGACATATTTATTATTTAGCAAGCAAACGAGTCTAACAAATGCGACTCAACTTAGAGAGCTTATAGTTCAAAGTTGTTGCTAAATGCATGAACTTGGTATAAATTTAAAGGTTCAAATTAATTAGTTGCTAAATTAACCTATCATAAATTTAAATGTTCAAAGTTGAATGTAAATTAGTGAAGTTATCATAGATTTATTGTTCAAAGTTGCACTTTTTTTAGGTAGCTAGCTAATTAATGGTAGATTGCTTATGCAGCATGCATGCATTCTTAGATGATACCATTAAAAAAAGCATGACCAACCGTTTTTCATTAAACATATATATGAAATATTTCCTTTTGAAGTGCATATATTGCCTACTAATCTTAAATAAAATAATTAGGTAGGGCACTTTTCATTTTCTTTAGTGGTTTCTTTTATTGTTCAAATTAAATTTAAAAGGTAACATTATGTTATAGACTGCGAATGATAAAATAGAGATATTGGCTAGTACATGTAAAAAAAAAAATGTTAATTTGACAAATATGTATGATTAAGATTTTAAAAATCATGATCGTGCATGTCCCACACTAAATCACCACTTGTCCAACTTGATAATGCAACAAACATTATTATACTAAGACATGTGTGCTTCTAATGTGCTTCTAATTTCACATAAGAAAAATAAAATTAAATGGCCGGCAGTTATGTCGCTTTAATTATCAATTAATCTATTTAATTTTTAATTTTTATTTTGCTTTATACTTCAAATAGGAAGAAAACTTTCATGTATGTTGCCTCAATTATAAAAACCAATCATATATTTGGCCAAAATTTTAAAATATTAATTATGCCGTATAACTTTCGTATATTGATTGTACGGAAATGATATTTTTGTTGATCGTAAAATATGGAGTTGTCGGAAGAAAATGATATCTATTTTTTCGTTCATGATTTGCATGTGGGTTTGTAATATCATAAAGCACTCACATTTGAATGCATATGATTTTCTTAATTATTTTATCTTATTTTATTTCTATTTTTTGTTGTGATGTTAATGATGGTATGTTAGATATAAATGCAAGATAACAAAAAACAAAGCATAGAAAGCTCATCAAAAGTATAACAAAAAGATTAATGTGATGTTAATGATGTACATCCCTGAAGAAAAGAAAAGAATGTAGGGATACATTGTTGGCAAATCATAAAATTTATACTACAAAAATTAATGTATATTTACTTGAACTTTCTTTAACATAAAACTCTTTATTAGACAAATTTGGATATATATTAAGTAAACAAGAAATTTGTTGGTAGGTAATCTGCTATAAATTTCAAAAGAAAAAACAAACTAATTAAGAAGAAATTAATTGCCTACTAATTAATCTCAAATAAAGCTTAATGAAGACTCAAATTAATGTTTACCTTTCTCAACAGTAATCTTTACATCATGCTGCCAGAAAAAGATAATTAGAAGAGGCAATGCCACCAAGCAAACAATCAGCACTGCTCCATGAACTCCCCCACTTGTTGTTTTTGACCTCATTATGCTTTGCCATTTCATCATTCCTTGCAATTTCATGTTCCATATTTACTAGCTACCTCTATATATCGATTTCACACTTTTATTTCTCCCATATATATATGCTTCTATTTATATGGATATGCAACTGGTATATAATTAATTCTATTATATGAGCTACTTTATATGAGCTACTTTATTATGTTAATAAAGGGCGCGAACCTAGATGGTCTGATGAGCTGTTCCAGCCTACTCATAGACAAAGAAGACGGGAGAATATATTACCGGCAAGGCTAAAGACGCACAGGTAATAATACTCTTGAATCGTTTTATAAAATATCAAGGTTCCTGTTGTATATAATATTCTTGTTATATTTTACAAAATTTGCAGGAAAAATATGAGAGTGCTATGGTGCAGAAGTATGGAGAGGATAGAAACACATGGCCCGCATACGACGGCGACGTCTGGAACTCTACGGGAATATCTGATCAGAATGCCCACGGCGATAACTATGGTCTCGGTGCTCTAGGTAAAATAAAAAGTCACTTTAATTTTAAATTTATTTTTAGTTTTGTAAGATAATACTAATTGTCTTATTTTGAATGTTCCAGGCAAGACGAGACGCATGTTTCGCTCCAGTGGGTCGAGCAGTAGTCAGTCGCATTCTTCACAGTCATATTCTTCTATGTCGCCGGCTCCGCAGCTCACAGAAGAGTATATCGATATGATATCTACTCGGGTACTTGATAGGATGGAGGATCGGTTTATGTCCAAGATCACCGAGCTTTTCAGAGCTTCTCAGGTACGAAATTCGATATTTCAGTCCGACTTTAATTGTGAACCTTGAACCCTAAATTCTAATTATCTAAACTATTTTTTTACAATCTCACAGGGAGGTTCGGGCTCGCAGCATGCCTCGAGGCCCGCTCCTCAAGATGACGAGGATGATGACGGCGATGATGACGAGGGGCAGGGGTCGGATGTTGGTGGTGATGGTACTACTTAGGTTTAGATGTTTATGGTGACGAGGGATAGGGGTCTGAAATGTTGACATTTTGATAGATGTTTATGGTACTTGATATTTCGATATTTATGTTTGTATTACTTGACATTACGATTATTATGTTTGATGTTTATTTGTATTACTTGACATTACGACATGTATGTTTATGTTGTATGTTGGTACGTGTCGTACCAACTATTAAATGGTGCAAATTTAAATAATATAATAAAATCTAAAAAACCTGACAGAAGAGTATCAGCGACCGTAAATGTTGGTCTCTGATAATTTGTGTATCTGCGACCGGTCCTATTATCAGCGACCGTTATAGTTGGTCTCTGATAATTTGGTTATCTGCGACCGGGTTTAGGTATCAGCGACCGTTATATTTGGTCACAGAAAGATTTTGCTGACGTCAGAAAAAAATAACAGCGGCAAAAAAAAATTGGTCGCAAAAAATTATCAGCGACCGGTGACGTCATCAGAAGAGTATCAGCGACAAGGATTACAACGACCGGTGACGTCATCAGAAGAGTATCAACGACAAGGATTACAGCGACCGGTCTTTCAGCGATCAAATTTGGCTTTCTGTGACTTGGAATGGGTATCAGCGACCGGCGACCATAGTTTCTGCGACTAAAATGCCGGTCGCTGATGGTCCTGTTTGCTATATCAGAGAAAGTAACGGTCTTTTCATGATTTCTGAGTTTTCATTATTGTTGACTTTTCAAGTATATCATTATCATATATACATTTGTTTAATTGAACCTCACATGGCCCCTTTGAAAAATAATGTTATTAAAATAATTTTAAAAAAGATGTCGAATCATTAAACTATATTTTTTTATTTATTATTATAATTGTAGGATTGGCTATTGCCAACCGATCTTAAACAAAACAAAACAAAAAAAATAGAATTTTTAGTCTTATTTGTTCCTCACAAATATGAAGTTTTAAGTATAGCGAATACTTTTTTTTTTTGTCGTGCGTGCAACATATTTGAATTGTTATTTCTTGATATTTGCGATTTGAGGCTTTTAATTTTGTATGTTTGAGATCTGATCTTTAAAAAAAATGCTCTCTTAATTAAGTATGGCTATAGCGCAAGAATCAACCTATAATTAATCTACATTAAAGGCTATAGATCTTTTTTCTGTGCAATAGAGTAATAAGTTGATCTTAAAAAAACATTGAATAAAATGCAAAATTAACGTTTAAAATGAGCTAATTTATTGTCAATGATGAATCAAATAATAAGTTTTCCGCTTTGAAATAGCAAATTAAGTACAAAATCAATAACCTCATTCAATTTAGATTTTTCTTTTCTGTGAATTTTCCACTTGTCAACCTGCAAGCTACGTATATAGTCAATAAATTATTTGAATTTATATTTTCGTAGTTTTTCGTGAATAATATAAGAATATGTACTATATATGTTTAAAATTAGAAGAATATATATATATATATATATATATATATATATATATATATATATAGTGCTTGGCTATTATGCTTATATAAGCAAAAGCCCACATATGCTTAAATAAGTATTTTTGCGTTTTCAATGTTCAAATGGTCGATCCGACCGTTCATCTTGTTCTCCATATTAATATGTGCTTGGAGACTAAATTTTACATTTTTCTGAATTTTTTTACTATTTATTAAGCCTCTTTGAATGTTTCTGATCTGGTGGTCCAGAATTTTGGAAACACTGTTTTTACTGTTCACCCAGATCAGCAATTTTCAAAGTGGCTTAATAAATAGTAAAAACATTCAGAAAAATGTAAAATTTAGTCTCCAAGCACATATTAATATGGAGAACAAGATGAACGGTCGGATCGACCATTTGAACATTGGAAACGCAAAAATGAGTTATAAGCATATGTGGGCTTTTGCTTATATAAGCATAGTAGCCAAGTTCATATATATAGTGCTTGGCTATTATGCTTATATAAGCATATGCCCACATATGCTTAAATAAGCATTTTTGCGTTTCCAATGTTCAAATGGTCGATCCGACCGTTCATCTTGTTCTCCATATTAATATGTGCTTGGAGACTAAATTTTACATTTTTCTGAATTTTTTTACTATTTATTAAGCCACTTTGAAAATTGCTGATCATATGGTCCAGAATTTTGGAAACACTGTTTTTACTGTTCACCCAGATCAGCAATTTTCAAAGTGGCTTAATAAATAGTAAAAAATTCAGAAAAATGTAAAATTTAGTCTCCAAGCACATATTAATATGGAGAACAAGATGAACGGTCGGATCGACCATTTGAACATTGGAAACGCAAAAATGAGTTATAAGCATATGGGGGCTTTTGCTTATATAAGCATAGTAGCCAGCCCCTATATATATATATATATAGGGGCTGGCTACTATGCTTATATAAGCAAAAGCCCCCATATGCTTATAACTCATTTTTGCGTTTCCAATGTTCAAATGGTCGATCCGACCGTTCATCTTGTTCTCCATATTAATATGTGCTTGGAGACTAAATTTTACATTTTTCTGAATTTTTTTACTATTTATTAAGCCACTTTGAAAATTGCTGATCTGGGTGAACAGTAAAAACAGTGTTTCCAAAATTCTGGACCACCAGATCAGAAACTTTCAAAGTGGCTTAATAAATAGTAAAAAAATTCATAAAAATGTAAAATTTAGTCTCCAAGCACATTAATATGGAGAACAAGATGAACGGTCGGATCGACCATTTGAACATTGGAAACGCAAAAATGCTTATTTAAGCATATGTGGGCATATGCTTATATAAGCATAATAGCCAAGCATATATATATAGGGGCTGGCTACTATGCTTATATAAGCAAAAGCCCCCATATGCTTATAACTCATTTTTGCGTTTCCAATGTTCAAATGGTCGATCCGACCGTTCATCTTGTTCTCCATATTAATATGTGCTTGGAGACTAAATTTTACATTTTTCTGAATTTTTTACTATTTATTAAGCCACTTTGAAAATTGCTGATCTGGGTGAACAGTAAAAACAGTGTTTCCAAAATTCTGGACCACCAGATCAGAAACTTTCAAAGTGGCTTAATAAATAGTAAAAAAATTCATAAAAATGTAAAATTTAGTCTCCAAGCACATATTAATATGGAGAACAAGATGAACGGTCGGATCGACCATTTGAACATTGGAAACGCAAAAATGCTCATTTAAGCATATGTGGGCATATGCTTATATAAGCATAGTAGCAAAGCACTATATATATATATATATATATATATATAGAGTGACTAATATCAAAACATTTGCACCAAGCCCTTGGTGCAACCAAGTTGTTTTCGGGTTTTCAAAGTCCAAACGGTCGACCCGAACCGTTAGATGTTCAATCTATATTAAAATCTGCTTGGAGACCAAATTTTACATTTTTTGGAATTTGTTTGCTATTTATTAAGCCACTTTGAAAATTGCTGATCCGGGTGAACAGTAAAAACAGTGCAATCAAATTCTGGACCATGTGATCAGAAATTTTCAAAGTGGCTTAATAAATAGTAAAAAAATTCCAAAAAATGTAAAATTTAGTCTCCAAGCACATTTCAATATAGAGAACATGTTGAACGGTTCGGATCGACCATTTGGACTTTGAAAATCCGAAAACAACCTGGTTGCACCGGGGGCTAGGAACAAACGTTTTGATATTAGCCACTCTCTCTCTCTCTCTCTCTCTCTCTATATATATATATATATATATATATATATATATATATATATATATATATATGAGTGTGGCTAAATTGCTGCTGGCAGCATTTTGGCTGAAATTCTGCCGGGGCTATATTTGATTATGTGATGTTCAAACAACAAATTCAAACCATTAGATGTTCAATCTATATTAAAATCTACTTGGAGACCAAATTTTACATTTTTTTGAATTTTTTTACTATTTATTAAGCTGGTTTGAAAACCGCTGTTTTCAATGCTGTAGAAATTTACTGAAAACAGCGGTTTTCAAACCAGCTTAATAAATAGTAAAAAAATTCAAAAAAATGTAAAATTTGGTCTCCAAGTAGATTTTAATATAGATTGAACATCTAACGGTTTGGATTTGTTGTTTGAACATCACATAATCAAATATAGCCCCGGCAGCACTTGGCTGAAATGCTGCCAGCAGCAATTTAGCCACACTCTATATATATATATATATATATATATATATATATATATAGGTTGACTAATATCAAAATTTTTGTTCCGGAGCCGTGGTGCAACCAATTGGTTTTTCGATTTTCAAAGTTCTAACAGTCGATCCAAACCGTTAGATGTGTTATCTATATAAAGCCAGTTTTAAAATAGCTGATTTTAATAAACAGTGAAAAATTTCTTGATCATTGAAAACAACGATTTTAAAACTGGCTTAATAAATAGGAATTTCTTCCAAAAAAATATAAAATTTGGTCTCCAAGCACATTTTATTATATATTAAATGTTGAACGGTTTGGATCGACTATTTGAACTTTGAAAAATGTAAAAATCGAAACGTTTGTTCCACAACCTAGGAACAAACGTTTTGATATTAGCCAACCTCTCTCTCTATATATATATATATTGACTAATATGTTTTCAGTAGCACTCGGCCGAAATGCTACTGAGTAAAATTTTAAAATTTTATATTCGAAACTTTGACCTAAGTAGTTCAGTAAATTGGTTATATACTGAACTTGTAGAATACCAACTTTTACTATTTTTGGAATTTTTTTACTATTTTTTATGATTATAAAAGATAGCAAAAAATGACTTAAAAATAAAATAAAATTGCTAATATTTTAGGCCATCTTTTGCCATTTTCATAAATCATAAAAAATAGTAAAAATTGGTATTCTACAAGTTAATAATATAACTAATTTACTAAGCTACTTAGGTCGAAGTTTCGAATGTAAAATTTAAAATTTGGTTCGGTAGCATTTCGACCAAAGTACTACCAAAAGCATATTAGTCAATCTCTCTCTCTCTCACTATATATATATGTTGGCTAAGAGGTTGGCTATTCTACTTCCATAAGCATATGCCCACATATGCTTATAACTCATTTTTGCATTTTCAATGTTCAAATGGTCGATCTGAACCGTTCATCTTGTTATCCATATTAATATGTGCTTGGAGACCAAATTTTATATTTTTCCGATTTTTTTTACTATTTATTAAGCCACTTTGAAAATTGCTAATCATATGGTCCAGAATTTTGTTGCACTGTTTTTACTGTTCACCCGGATCAGCAATTTTCAAAGTGGCTTAATAAATAGTAAAAAAATTCCGAAAAATGTAAAATTTGATCTCCAAGCACATATTAATATGGAGAACAAGATGAACGGTTCGGATCGACCATTTGAACATTGGAAACGCAAAAATGAGTTATAAGCATATGTGGGCATATGCTTATGGAAGTAGAATAGCCAACCTCGGTTGGCTAATATCAAACTATTTGTTCTGGAGCCGTGGTGCAACCAATTGGTTTTCTAATTTTCAAAGTCCAAATGGTCAATCCAAACCATTAGATGTGATCTCTGTATTATAATGTGTTTGGAGACCATATTTTATATTTTTTGAATTTTTTTTTTACTATTTATTAAGCCAGTTTTAAAATTGTTGATTTTAATAAACAGTGAAAAAAAATTGTATCATTGAAAATAATGATTTTAAAACTGACTTAATAAATTGTAAAAAAATTCCAAAAAATGTAACATTTGGTCTACAAGCACATCTTAATATAAATTGAATGTTGAACAGTTTGGATCGATTGTTTGGACTTTGAAAATATAAAATCCGAAGCGTTTGTTCCACAGTCTAGGAACAAACGTTTTGATATTAACCACTCAATATATATATATATATATATATAGAGAGAGAGAGAGAGAGAGAATTGGACTATGGTATTTCGCGAAGTAAACCGAGTGTTTTACTTCACGTCTATATTTTCAATTTCAAATTTTAAAACATTGACCCGAACAGTTCAAGTTGATCTCCATATTAAATTGTGCTTGGAGACTAAATTTTACAATTTTTAGAATTTTTTTTACTATTTTTTGGAACTTTTTAAAATCACTGAAATTTTATGGTCCACGATTTTCTAAAAATCAGTGATTTAAAAAAATTCAAAAAAATAGTAAAAGTTTCTAAAAATTATAAAATTTGGTCTCCATAATTTAATATGGAGATCAACTTGAACGGTTCGGATCAACATTTTGAACTTAAAAATTGAAGATATAGATGTGAAGTAAACCATTTGCTTTACTTCGCGAAGTACCGTAGCCCAACTCTAATTTGACTTGTTACTTGTAGGGGTGCTAGTGATATTAATATTATCTCATATTTGATCTGACGAGTATGAAAAAGATATTTTTTTTTTCATTAACTTATTGAATACATGTATGGATAATTTTTTTTTTTGCTTAACGGGTAAATGTACGTACAAATAAAGACTATTTCATATCTATATAACCCTATAGAGGATAAATATTAAAAAATAAAATTTTATATATAGATATATTATTCATATAGGGATTAGAACTAATATGAAATCGTTTTATTCATGGGATGCAATATAACTGTAAATTTATTTTGTTTTGATCCATTTCCAAACTGTGTTGGTCCAAGTAATTATTGCTAACTTCTAACTAGTGATATTTTGACGCAATTCAATTGTTCGCTAAAAAGCATTATATAATATTTAATTTTATATACCGATATATTAATCAATTTTTTAATTAAAGTTTGGACAAATAACGAATTGAGTTTGGCAGCAACTAATCAGATTTTATATCCAACTCTATTTGGCATTTGAAATCAAAAGACCAATTGTATAACACTAATTATTATAGCAGAGTCTGAATTTGGAAAAGAAAATATTCACCAAAATATAATTTATAACAAGATATATTTGTTACTTTAGTGCATGTCCCTCAGATATTGAAGGGGTGTAATAAATAAATAGATAGTCCATGTTAATTTTAGTTTGGCCAAACTCAATTCGGTGTCTATAAAAACTATAAGGAAGCTGCTTTGATATTCGTGGTGCCTATAAAAACGAATTCAGATCCAGTGAAATAACTCAATTTTTGGGTTTTAGATCGGAACTATCCGATTCGAATCCGTGACAATCCATTCCGAAGTAGAGCGCATACATTCCGACGACAGATTCAAATCTCGAGACAATCCCGAACGACGAATTCGAATCGGACGGTCCCGATCCAAAACCCAAAAATTGAGTTACTCTGGGGATATCCGTGCCTAAGTTAAGAAAAAGAGAAAATTGGATCCATGCCACCCCAAATTTGTGAATTTAGAAATATGCCACCCCAAAATTTGGGTTTTGCTAAATGCCACCCCAAATCATAATTATTGAGAAAATTGCCACAATTAACAAATTAATGTATAATTTTAAATTAATAATTTACAGATATAATGGAATGACCAAAATAACCTTCATGTATCTATTGATTAAATAAAATTCAAGATAACACTCCAGAGAGCTCCTCTTCCTCAGCGAACTCCTCTTCCAATTTTCCCTTTCCAAAAAATGAGAACAAGGTTTTATAACCTTCCAGCGAACTCCTCTTCCTCAGCTCCGGACCCTAACAGCACCGAGCTCCGGACATCGCCTCTTCTTTGACCAGCACCGAGCTCCTCTCCTCTACCTCAGCTCCGATCTCCTCTACCTCAGCTCCGGACCTCGCCTCTTCTTTGACCAGCACCGATCTCCTCTCCTCTACCTCAGCTCCGATCTCCTCTACCTCAGCTTCCATCTCCTCTCCGGACCTTAGCTCCAATCTCCGCCTCCCTCTCCTCTCCTGTGCGCCCTCCCCTCATCTCTGCCAACATGGATCATACCTAGCGGGTAAACAGTAAATTTATATTTCAATTCAATTTGCATTTCGATCAATTCTTTTCTGAAATCTAGTTAACTAGTTTTTGAGATGACAAGATGAATAACTAGGCTGTAGGTAGGTTGGGAAATAGGCAGTACTGGTATTTAGTAGAATTAATTAGTGTTGCAATCAGAATTAATTAATTAGTGTTGCAATCAGAATTAGTACTGGTATATAGTAATTTGTTAGAATTGTAAGAAAAAATTTGTTAGAATTGTTAAACAATAAAGATTGATATTGAGCTATAATATTTAGTAATCTAATATTAATTCTACAATTTTGTATAGATTTGACCCGGAAACTGCTTTTAGAATAGAAGTTAAGATTGAAGCATATTGGAACAAGCAAAATGTTAGTACAAAGGAATATGTAAGATGTTTTTCTGTTATTCTGATTTACTGTTATTCTGATTTACTTATATGTAAGATGTTTTCACTTTTCTCTATTTAATTATAGGTAAAATGGTACACTGTTTGGCAAGAGAGGCAAGAACATCGATACTTCAATTGAAAACACCTCAAGGGAGATGATTACAGAATTGGAAATAGCAAACCATGTAGACCCTGTGTTTTTTTTTTTTTGAAAGTGGCTTAGGTTGTTTTCTTTCTTTCATGTATTAAATCAGGAAACCAGTAGGCAGTTTTCTTTTTTGGGTTTGGGTTAAGGTTTTTAGTTTGGGATCCCTCACCAATGATACAAAGCAGTATGTACTGAAACCCTGCTACTTCCCACTAATGGATCAGTTAGTAGAGTTCAGTAGCTAGTTTATAAAGAAGGGAGCAATTGAGGGGTCCCCATGGGTTTTTCTAGGTTCAGGGCTTAATTTCGATTTTTTCAGTAGTTCCTCACCATGAACTGATAATTCTAATAAGGAATTGCAACTTTCTTTTCGTATCTTGATTTTTGTACTTGATGTGTTAAGTTAATTAATCACTATAGTTTAGTTTGGATGGGTTATGGATCTTGATTTTTGTACTTGATGTTGGTCATGCTGGTGTGTAAAAGGAGGTACTAATGAGACCCATTTTAATGTCAAAAATGTATATCTCCAAAGTATTTTATTTGAGTGAGTGCATAAATTTGAAGAAATTGTTAGGAATAGAAGAACAATTGAAAAAGATAACTTCATCAAATCCTGCCTATTTCTCCATTGCATAGTCTAAAGTGCAGATAATTCTTGCAATAAGATTACATCGAAACAACTTCCATACAGAAAGCTAAACCCTTAATGAAACGTTACTTGCATATTATTGCAATAAATATACCAATTATCACAACCAAAATCATAAAAATCATTCTCCTACGCAATGTCACAACTCCTAATTCGCTAAGAAATACCTCGTACTCATTCTCCCACATGTAGAACTTGCATTTTGGCATCCGCTGTAATTTTAAAAAAAAATATATAAAGCAATTAGAAATATGCAAATATGCAAAGCTGCAGTAAAGGTGCAGTACATGATTTATAAAGGGAGTTATATAGTTTATTTACTATGATATATCATGATAATGTACTTCTATAACAGGCACTATTGGGCATGTGGCTCATGGAAAATCTACAGTTGTGAAAGCTATTTCAGGTGTTCAGGTGCTAACTACTTCTAAAAAGAAAATTGAGACCACTATTTATACTACTACTTAGTAATGCATCAAGTGAGCTAGTATATGCTCACTGCCATGGTAGTGAAGTTGGTATTTAGAAGTAGACGTAGTTATTGCTTTTTCTATCTTAATCTTGCTGTATTATAATTTTTGTGCAAAATACCCATCAGATTTCATATATTCATGTACAAGCTCAACTAAATAGTAAAAAAGAAGGGACAAGAAAGAGGTGCAAAATACCCATCAGATTTCATATATTTATATAGTTGTATCTCAATTTATATCTACCAATTGAAACTTTATAAAGCTGCAGTAAAGCTACACGGTTTCGGGACAAGAAAGAGGTGCAAAGCTGCAGTAGTTATATAGTTGTATCTCAATCTTAGTTGATAAATTTGGTATACAACTTCAACTAGAATCAGTAGCTAGTACATGATTTATAAAGGGAGGCAAATATGCAAATACAAGCACCCCAGGGATTTGTTAGAATGAGGCAAATATGCAAATACAAGCACCCCAGGCAAATATGCAAATACTAGAACCAGTTAGTACAATTGAAACTTTTGAATGGATATCATTATGAGAAGATATCTACCAATTGAAATTAATCTGGTTTTCAGTATGAGAAGATATCTACCAATTGAAACTTTTGAATGGATATCTACCAATTGTGCTTAGTACCATCAGTTTTAATACAACAGTACCGTCAATTTCACTTTCAACCGACAATTCGAAATACCTAAGAAATTGAGATTAGAACACGGTACCGTTTTATTAGCCAAGCATTTGTAGAACACCCTCCCTGGATTATCGTCTGTACCGCTCACGAGCCTTAGCAATTGCTTCCCGCAGTCCGGGCACCTCATAATCGGCAAGGGGGAATTGCTTGGGTGGCTGCGACTGGGAGAAGAGGCGGACGACATCGACTGGGAGGCCTAATCACCACTTGCGACTGGGGTGGCTGCGACTGGGAGGAGAGGCTCGACGGAAGAGAGGAGAGGCTCGCCGGGTGAGGAGAAGAAGAGAGGAGACGAAGAGAGGAGA
This sequence comes from Carex myosuroides, assembly GCA_028015225.1. Taxonomy (NCBI): domain Eukaryota; kingdom Viridiplantae; phylum Streptophyta; class Magnoliopsida; order Poales; family Cyperaceae; genus Carex; species Carex myosuroides. The sequence goes on along the minus strand of CM051470.1, from coordinate 6,494,662 downwards.
AGGGTTGATAGCCTGGGGTGAGTAGACGAAGAGACGAAGAGACGAAGTTGGATTCAGACCATCTAATAAAATTATCGGATCCATTATCGGATCGGACCCATTAATCTGTGAGGAGCATTTTGGGGATATACGAAAATACATTTCAAAATACAACATATTTTATTCATTTTTTATTACAATTATACATTAATTTGTTAATTGTGACAATTGTCTCAATAATTATGATTTGGGGTGGCATTTAGCAAAACTTAATTTTTGGAGTGGCATATTTCTAAATTCACAAATTTAGGGTGGCATGGATCCAATTTTCCCTAAGAAAAAATAGTCTAAATTTACTTATTGCACCTCAGGTACCTGGGGATATGAATTCAAAACTTTTTCGGATCCAAAGTGATCCATTTCTCGTGTGACTATATGTGATGCACTGGTCAACAAAACAAATGCAAAAAAAACTTTGCTTCTCAGAAAAATATTAGGCCTTGAAAATTTGGGTCCGAAATTTTATTTACGGATCCATTTATGAATTGAGAGGAAGGGTTGTGGCTGACACCCATCGCATTCAAATTTGAGTTCGGTAGAATTTTTTACCGTTCAATCTGCTTTAACCGTACACTTTGCTTCAATATATGTGCTGATCTAGTGCACAAAAATCTGCAGATCAGACAGTAGAGGAACTGTTGAAATTTTATGGTTTCTCCTTCTCCCACAAATTGAACTCCACAAACACTATATTTCATTTATTATTTAATAATAATTTTTATAATAAAAAATTCTCCTTCAAAGAGATTACTTTTGAAAAAATAAAATAAAATTCCCTGTAAAGAATCAGTACTCCAGCAGTCCAGGGCTACCACTTGCGAATAATACCTACGGGTTTTAAATCAAAAAAAAAAAAACACTTGCGAATACAAATTACCTAAAATAACTTATATTTTGAGTTTACATCCGGGACGTCCGATATACATTGCACGAATATTAAAGTAGTCCGTGCATTTAACCTCGGGCCAGATAGGCCGGATCCTGACCGGACGGCCCAGATCAGAACTCAAATTTTAAGTTGCTTTGGGGGATCCGGACCAACCACATGCTCGCCCCTCCTGAATTCGTATCTCTGCATTAACGGAACGTGCGTTAATAAATATAGACCGTCCGATTGAGATCTGCACTTTATTAAAGGACCCCGTGCGTTATAGGCGTGGGTCGGAGTGGCTTCGATTCTGATCAGACGGCTGAGATGCATTAAACTCTAAAAATTCTCTGTTGAATTACTTCAGAGGATACGAACTCCCATTTGCTTCCCTCTCCCTGGATCTAAATTCTGAACCCCAACCCACGAAGCGAATAAAAAAAAATCACGAAAATGCCATCGTCGTCGTATTCGTCGGACGAAGAGGTGGAGGAGCTGCCGTACGTGCCGTTCAGCCAACGGCCGGAGTGGTCGGACGTGCGCCCGGTGCCGCAGGACGATGGGCCCCACCCGGTGGTTCCCATCGCTTATACCGAGGAATTTAGAGATGTCATGGATTACTTCCGAGCAGTCTACGTGGCCAGAGAACTCAGCCCTCGTGCTCTCTGCTTAACCACCGAGGCTCTCAAGAGAAACCCTGGCAATTACACTGTTCGTCTCTTTTTTAAAAGTTTGATGCTTAATTCATAGTTAATTAAGGCCTAATTAGCTTGCTTATCCGTCCAATTGTTCAATTTAGCCCCAAATTACTGCTAGGGTTTGCAATTCAGGCTTGATCAGCCTTCGATTGAGAAATTTGGGCCATAGTTAAAGTTCGATGGATAATTCATAGTCAATTATGTAGTTTAGTTTTTAGTATGGAGAGGTTTGCAATTCAGGCTCGATCGGCCTTCAATTGAATGGTATGGTTTTTGGCCTGATGTAGAAATTAAGCCCTAATTAGCTTGCTTATCCACCTAATTGTTCAATTTAGCTGAAATTGATGATAGAGATATGCAATTCAGGCTTGACCGGCCTTCAATTGAACAAGTTTAGCTGAAGTGAGTTTCGGTTGTTCTCAGTTTAACGAAATTGAGTATTTGGGTGACAAATTTATTTGATGAATACTGAAATATCAGGTGATACTTGAATGGTATGATTTTTGCCTGATCGAGAAAAAGGCCTAATTTGCTTGGTAATCCATCGAATTGTTGAATTTAGCGCAAATTCCTGCTAGAGTTATGCAATTCAGGCTTGATCGGCCTTCAATTGAGCAATTTTAGCCCAAATTACTGCTAGAGTTTGCAATTCAGGATTGTTTTTCTTTCTTTTGTGGTTTAGTTAAGTAGTATGGAGTGGATTTTCTCGGTGACAAGATTAATAAATGAATACTGAAATGTCAGGTGATACTTGAATGGTATGGTTGTTTGCCTGATCGAGAAATTAAGCCCTAATTAGCTTGCTTGTCCACCTAATTGTTCAATTTAGCCCAAATTACTGCTGGGGTTTGCTATTCAGGCATGATCTGCCTTCAATTAACCAAATTGAGTATTAGTTAGTCGTATTTGTGCTATTCAGCACTTAACAAGCCAAGAGAGTATTAAATTTATGGCATTCTTTTATTTGTCCAATTAGTTTTTTACTTTTGTACTTTTGTCTCTGTGTATAATTTGGATAGTTTTATTTATCTGAGGCAACTAACCAGTTTATTTTTGTTTTAATGATTTGCAGATTTGGCATTTCAGAAGGCTTGTTATTGAGGCACTGAATTCAGACTTGATAGAAGAAAAACTCTTTGTAGACAAGCTCGCTGAAGGCAACTTTAAGAATTACCAGATCTGGTGAAAAATTTCATGTGAATTCAATGAATTTATTCATTTTACCAGATTACATGTTTTTTAAATATCTTATTATGATATTTAGGCATCACAAGAGATGGCTTGCTGAGAAATTGGGGCCTGAAGCATCAGAGGATGAGCATGATTTTACAAGGTTAATGCTTTGCCGTGATGCAAAAAACTACCATGCTTGGTCTCATAGAGAGGTTGGTATTATTACGTTTTTTAATCTATTTTGACAAATAATGAGTCAAATTTTGATGCTTTTCATGCCAACCTTTTTTCTTGCTCTGTCCAAATTTTTGCATTCATGTAGTTTTAACTGATGGTTACTGTTTGTGATAATATTGAAATCTTTAAGAAGGAATTAATCATTTGCTAGTTTGTTATATGGTTTTAATTAATGAAACTACAGCCTTATTATATTGTGTGAAACTAAAAAACTAATATATATCACAATTCTTTCTTTCTTTCTTTTTTCCTTTTTTTGTAGTGGGTCTTACAAAAATTGGGAGGATGGGAGAAGGAGCTTGACTTTTGTAATGAGCTTTTGAAAGAAGATATTTTTAATAATTCAGCTTGGAATCAGGTGCAGTGATAAATTTGGTTGTTTTACCATTTATTACTATTATTACATTAACACATGCATGAGATAAACTATACCGGTTGCAAGTTACATACTGTGCACTGAAATTAAGTAACTGTAATTTCTGCCATAAAACCTAAACATTATCATACCAAAATTAAACAAAGAATGTTATTTTGTGATGTGATAAATTCTTTATTGTATGATATCGCTGTCATCCTTTGCAAATATTCTCTGCATATTAAATCTGGCATAATATATGGAACAAACTAACAACTTTTCATGATGCATGCAAGTCTACTTACATATATCCTACTTCAATTACTTTCTTATGCAGAGATATTTTGTGATTACAAAATCACCACTGCTTGGTGGTCTCTCAGCAATGCGAGACTCTGAAGTAGACTACACAATCAATGCCATTTTGCAAAACCCTAATAATGAGAGTCCATGGAGGTACCTTCAAGGCCTTTATAAAGGCACCCCTGACTCTTTTATAATTGACGAAAGGGTCCCTCGTATATGTCTCCAGGTTTTAAAAGAATACTCATTTTGTACTTTCGCTTGGAACCTTTTGTTGGATGTCTTGTGCAAGGGATTAAAACCTACCAAGGAAATCGAAGAAGCTGTTAAAGGCTTGACAGAATCTGATGAATCAGGTTCGTCGGATCATAATTTAGCGACCAGGATTTGTTCTGCTTTGGAGAGGATGGATCCCATTAGAGTAAACTATTGGTCTTGGCGAAAAAGCAATGTTTCCATAAATTGTTGAAATTGATATAGATCTGTTTTTGTCTTTGGTAGTTATACAGATCTATTATCATTTTAAATTTGTGTTGTTGGTTATTGTTATCTGTAGTTTTTAGTTACAAGGGTTTAAATTATGTTTGCTTTGGTGTTTCACAACATAGCTGTTATTTATTATTTTAATTTTGTTGTTTTATTATTGCCATTCATTGCATTTGCTTCCTATTGTTACTTGTCTACTAATGCTATATTAATGTTAATGCTAATGTTAATCTGTCAGTTTCCATGTATAAATAAGGTACCAGTATCCCTTTTTCATTTATTATAGATCTGTAGCAAGAGCAAATATGGCATTGTTTCATATCAAGCCTCTCTATTTAACTGTTAACTAGCTTCCTACAGGCAAAAATAAAAGGCAGAAGAGAATTGGGATGAATTCAGAATAGAGCATATACAGAGAAATAAAACTAAAAGTTGTAAAAACCAGAAAGGACATTTTCGTCCATTTATATTTTCCACTGGAAACAAAGCATGAGTTAACAACTAAGTGTACAACAATTTGTATCCATCCCTTGCCAAAAAAATTATGATCCCCAAATTGCCCACCAACAATTATCAATAGCTCTCCAAGCTCTCCTCCTATTAAAACCCCCCTTAACCACCATGTCCCAAATTGGCCTACTCGGCACGATAAAGTTCTCCAACATGACCCCCAAAACCTCACCTGAGGCCATAACCCTTCCTCTTTTGCATAACCTCCCTACTAAACCCTCCAAAAATTCCCTCTTCTTTTCCTCCTTTAATTCCCTCAAGAAAACATAACATGTACACAGATCCGGGTCACATGCCTGATCCAACATCTTCGCCAATAGATCCATAGCTCGTGCTACCTCACCGACTTTCAACAACCCATCAAATAAGATGTTATATGTCACCACATCGGGCACCGCCGCATCATCACCAACCACCATGTCATTAAATAATTTCAACCCGCCATCCACCAACCCGGCATCACACAAGCCTTTGATTATAGAACTATATGCAATTACATCCGGTACACAACCTTTAGCTAGCATGTTTTTCCATACCATCATGCCTTCTTTTAATCTCCCACAATCACACAATCCTTTGATTAATATGCTATAACAAATCTTATTGGGCGTGAAACCCGAGTCTACCATCTCTTGCCACATGTCAAGTGCTCGCTGGATGTTACCGGCCTTAAAATATCCTTTAATCAAAGAATTGTATGTCATTAAATTAGGGAAACAGTTATCTGTGACCATTTTGAGAAAAGACTCCTCGGCTAGTTCCATCTTACCATGCCGTGCCAAACCGTCAATCAAAGCCGTGTACAAAACCATATTGGGTTTAGTTCCATTTGATACCATTTCCTCCCAAACCTTAATTGCTTGATCCAGTTCACCGGATTTAAAAAACCCATTAATAATCGCACAATAAACAAACTCATTAGGCTGAATCTGATGTGAGTCGCGCATTTGATCGAGCACCTTAAGTGCGTCAAATGGTCGTCCCAGACAAGCCAATCCATGTGCAATTGCACCAAAGGTAGTGGGCCCCGGTGCAAGCCCGTCAGAATTCATCTGACGAAGCACCACTAGTGCGGCATTAGCACGACCATTCATCAACAACCCATGTATCAACGTATTATAACTTGCAAGAGAAGGTTTACAATCTTTCAAAAGCATGAACCTGTACAGCTTTGAGGCCGATCGAGTGTCACCCGATCGAAGATACGAACTGAGAATTGGGTTAAACACTGCAGGATTAGGGGTAATGGAGGGATCCAGTAGCATCTCATGCAAGAGAGAGACGGCATCAGAGGTACGGCCGAGACTTGACAAACTGGAGATGACGGTAGAGTAGGTGTAAGCATCGGGTTTAAGGCCGCGGCGAGGAAGCTCATAGTGCAAAATGTGTAAAGAAGTGTTAATGGAGAAAGGGGAGAGGGATTTGAGAAGGAGATTGAATGATCGGAGGTTAGGTTTAAGAGTGGGGAATCTGCGGAGAGCGGAGAGGAAGAAAGGTAGAGAAAGGGAAATAGGTAAAGGAGGGAAGGAGGAGAGGAGAGCATTGAAGGAGGGGAGGGAAGGGGAGGGGAGGGAAAGGAAGAGACGGAGAGAGAGGAGTGGGAGGGGAGAGTGGGAAATGGAACAGAGGAGAGGGGGGAGGGAAGAGGAGGGGAGGCCACCGGGGCGGGAAAGGAGAGAGAGAAGAGAGGTTACATCAGAGGAGGGTAGGGAACGGGAAAGGAGGGTAAGAGTGTTGTCTCCCAAAGAGTAGTGAGAGGAGGAGAGGGAGCGAGGGGGAAAGAGGTCAGAAGGGAGCGGAGAGGAAGAGGAGGACATGAAACACATACTGGGGTTCTTTTTTGGTGCTACCAAGCTTTTATTTTATTTTCCTCCGATTTTCGGGTAAAGGTATTAACAGAGAAAGTTCAACTATGCACAATCGTCATAGAGAATGATAATATATGACTAGTGCGCTGTATGAAGCTAAACTAGATCTGTTAATATTTATACTCCGGTTTGGTCTGTTACTCAATTAAAGTCTCTCTTTTTTGGGCTGAGAATGGGCCGAAAATAAAGGTGTGAACACTGTTGGGCCTGACCTTTCATTTCCAGTATATATCAATGACACAAGGGTGGAGTGGTATCCTTGCTCGTGAGGAGAGGTTCGGCAGAGAGAGACGCTGATGAAGGCTGCGACTGTGAAAGAGGTGATTGATTCAGATCAAGGCTCTTTGAAAGCGATTGATCCTGGTACAAGGTATAGTCTTGTTTCTGATTTGAATTTTATGTAAAAATTTACTCAGATTTTGTTGTAACAGTGTCAAAATTTACTCAGATTTGTACAAAAAACAAATTGTAACACTGATGAGCCAACACGGGCAAAAATGAAAACAATCTGTAACACTTAATAAATGTTGAGGTAACAGAATATTTCTGTTTGAGATCACGGCCGTCAGATCGGGATCTGAGCTAATCCGGCTTGAGGTGGAGCGCATGGGGCCCGCTTTAGTAGTTGTGCTGAATTGGTTGGCGGTTAAGCAATTGCACAGTAAAGATGAGGAAAACACAAACAGAAAGGGTACAAGGAAAATTTGCATTTAGCAATGCACTGAATTTTATTGGTCTGGTACCACCAGTAGAGAGGTACTTTGGCAAGATAGATACACATGTAAGAAATGGTAGTTTATCGTTCACTGCAACAACGATAATGGATTTTGGTAAATCATCTTTCAGATGTATCAACTCTAAGCTCGAATTTACTCGTTGCAGCTATGCTATGTTGGTTGAGGATGTTGAGTTCAAGTTCAACACCACTTACATCGCCATCAATGAGCTGTTTGACGCTACTCTACCGATGGTGATTGACTGGGCCATAGGAACAAAATTTGACACTCCATCATGCGACATCGCACTCAGACACAAACCCACCTATGCATGCATTAGCAGTAACAGTCATTGCTTGACTGTCAGTGGTGAGGGATATCCAACTGTACCAATGGATATGAAGGCAATCCTTACCTTGATGGAGACTGTCAAGGTCTTTCACTCTCTCACTCTCTCGTGCTCTTTCCTTCTTTGTTTTTATTTTTTATTATAATCTTTGCGGTGTCTGCCACATCATATAGGCATCTTAGATATTTGGTATATTTATGCAGATATCGACGAATGTGCCAACCAAAATGCATGCTCAAAGTGAGGAAAGTGTCACAATTTTGGAGGATATTGGTGCTCTTGTCCTTTCCGTTGGCGTATAAAGCATAACAATATGAGAGAATGTGTAACTCAATGTGGCACTAATTATAGGTATGTTATTACCTTTTAAGGATAAATAACTCTCATGAACTTTTAAATGTTGTTACAAGTATAGAAATAGAGAGTAAGGATTGCTTTCAGGATAAATAAAAAATATAATTTGCTAAAACTAAATTTTTCCTACTTAGCTTGAGGCAGCAAAATCTGATCACAAAGTCATTAACCCAAAGTCAAACCATACCGAATATGATTAACTCAAAATCTTGAACCCTACAATCTGAAAAACTTATTTTATCCGGACTTAAAACCTTTGGAACTCAGAACTTGAATAGAGATTGCCATATTGTTTTATAAATTTGTTGAATTGAACTGAGACAACTCAGTATAAAGCGACTGACTTGAATTGGAAACTTAAAGACTTTTTTCCACCAAAAAAATATTGTATTTGGCTTAAAATATAGTGAAAAGTAATAGAAGTGTTTTGTTCAAAGTTACATTAATGCAAAAAAACTTTACACATATAAACAACTAGCTAGTGCAATCTCAATAGAAATATATAAACTATGCAACATGTCTCATAGAGGAAAAAAAAAATAGAACAACATATTACATCATTAATAAATGACCACAATATAGAGTAAATACAATATACCCTTCTTTTAGAGTGAAATTACAAAAAAAATACAAACTTCATCATAGAAGAAGTAAACTACAAAACATATTTTTATTGTCAGGACATGTTGCTTATTTATGTGGGGTCATCTCATTGTCTTCTATTTTGTGAATATACTAAAGAAATTAATTTTTATATACAGAATGCAGAATGTCTACAACCAAATAATTTGATTAATGTATTTACTTGCATTAAATATTGTAGGAACTTGTGATGATATTGCTGCTTTATCATTTCTTACAGTTGGTATATATGTGGTCCTGGAGAGAAGAAATCTTTTTCTAAAGTAAAAGAGAAGTACTTTTAACAACACGTAGATTCTGTTGGAGAAGATTAAATCAAATAAGGGGTTTAGATTTACAATCTTCACAAAGCAACAAGTAGAACAGGCAACAAACAATTTTGACAGTGCAAATATTCTTGGCTATGTAGGCCATGGCATTGTCTACAAAGGAACTCTAAGAGATGAAACGGTTGCCATTAAAAAGTGTAAGATAGTCCATGAGAGCAAAAAGAAAGAATTCAGAAAAGAGATGTATTCTATCACAAATTAACCACAAGAACATAGTAAACTCCTAGGTGGTTGTTTAGAGGTCGAGGTTCTTATGTAGTATACGAGTTCATCCCTAACAGTACTCTATATCACTATATCCATTACAAAAAGCAAGAATTGCACATTTCACTCGCAATCCGATTGAGAGTTGCACATGAGTCGGCAGAAGCACTTGCCTACTTGCACACTTCAATATCTCCGCCGATTTTCCATGGAGCTTCCTTATCTATATCGAAGCTTGTGTGCTCAATCTCTATGTCATGGTGAGATTGTTCATCGAGCAGAGTCTCGGTTTTTTCGCGATGTTACTCTTGACCTTCATACTTAAACATAGAGACTCTGCTCGGTGAACAATCCCCACCATTACATAGAGATTGGGCACACAAGCTTCATGGAAAAATCGACGGAGATGCTGAAGTGTGCAAGTAGGCAAGCGCTTCTCCTGATTCATATGCAACCCTTAATCGAGTTGCGAGTGAAATGTGCGATTATTGCTTTTTGTAATGGATATAGTGATATAGAGTACTGTTAGGGATGAACTCATATACTAGCATAGGAACCTCGACCTCTAAACAACAACCTAGGAGTTTTACACTGTTTTTGTGGTTAATTTGTGATAGAATAAGCATCTCTTGTCCTCACAACACTTGAATATTAATTTATTTCCTCTTTAATTTCTCAGTGCTATTACCTTTTTATTTATGTAATCCTTTTGGTTTCATGTATAATATTATGTAGTCCGGAATGCTTTCTCTTGGTAAATGTATCATTTCTTCTTGCTTCAGTTTGTATAAAAGTAATTAACTAATTGGACAAACAAAGAATGCCATAAATGAAAATTAGCACCACTATTACTTATGGCCAAAGCAAGAACCAAATCTTAGATTTTGTTCCAGCCTGATCATCAATTCAATAATCTCTTAGTTTGTTAAGTGCTGAATAACACAAATAAGACTAACTAAATACACAATTTGGTTAAGCTGAGCACAATTGAAACTGACGTGAGGTAAAATTGCTCAATTCAAGGCTGAGGAAGCCTGAATTGCAAACTCTACCGTAATTTCAGCTAAATTGAACAATTGGGTGGATAAGCTATAGCAAATTAGGGCTTAAAATCTTGATCAGGCGAATGGACGCATCACAGAACACACAAGTCATGTCACATGACCGGAATGTGTGATGTACCTTGTCCTGCCATATCTGTGACGTGCCGTGACAGACCGGTTAATTTACTTGACTGCCTAAATGGTCGATTAGTGCATGTAACTGGTCTTTTGCGTTTCCAATGTAGAATTGGAGTTTAGAAAAACTAAAAATATATGAACTATTCGTGCAATGAGTTCATATTCTACTTTATATCCTACATTATCGTATATCGAACCTTTATAATTAGATTTTAATAACTGAAGTATCGAATTAACTTTTAAATTGGCTAATTATGGAATTTTAAATTATTCCTGTTTTAGTTCACAAATTATTTTTCTTTTCACTTTTACATGTTATACCCAAACTATGTATTTTGGATTTCCTAAATTGTTTCAGAATTCAGAATTTATTTCTAATCTAATAAAAGAGAATCTCATGCTCTCTGCCAACACTGCTAGAAAAAGAAAAGAAAGTATATATTAGTCAGCATTTTACCAATCTAGCTCAAGCAGAAAAAATAGCCAATGCCTCACATTAATTATTTCAATCAATTGCGAGCTCAATTTGGCTAAAATGTGACCCTATTAAGGTAATTATACCTCAATTAGAAGTCTAGTTATATATAGGCAAAGTCATTTCAAAAGTGCATTGACGATGCAAAATTTGAATTTGTTACTTTTTAAGTGCTAATTTTTTCATAAGCATACTCAAAAGATTAGTATGAGACAAGGGGCAATCCAATCTCTGTGCATGTATTTTTGGATTATATTATGGTACTGTATAAATTCTAACAATATTCTTTAAATAGAAATTGATTAGATCATGAAAGAGATAAAGCATTAATAAGTATTTTTATGGTTAAGAACATATAAATAATGATACACAATATCAAAAGGTTATTAACTAAAAAATGAAGGGAAATACTTTGGAAATTAAATGCACTATATATACACACATACTCATTACCCATACTTATTTACTTGAAGAAGAATTTCCAGATTTCTCTATCGCTCGATTCGGATACGAGATGAGCACCGAAGGTTCCTTCTTCATCTACTAGTGCTCTCAACTGTCTCACTGCACTGCTCGAACCAATGTAGTTCTTCTTCGCTGCCAGATAGACTATCCCATATGGTGGCCTCAAACACTGTTATAGTTAAAAAAAAAAAAAAAAACAATGTCAAGTACAAATTGCCAGTAGAGCTAAAAAAAATCTTCTAATTATCATATAGGAAGAATTTCATGTATGCCCTTCAAAAACCTCGAAATTACATATTTCCCCTTCTAAATTTCATAATATCATATTAACTCTTGTAAATTCATAATATCATAATGTAAACTTCAAATGAGGAGTGTGATTTGACATGTGGGCCTATCCACGATATATTTAATTGTCAATGGCAGCACCGAAATATATCCCCATGAGCAGGTAACAAAGTATTCAAATTTACTCTTCAAGACCAGAAAACCAGAGCAATATTTCCTGCCCATAATATCATAATATTTCCTGCATGAGGTCCTTTTACCAGAAATATATACAAGCTGAAATCAGGGCGGAAGCAGGATAACTAATAGGATGGAGCAAAAATTTGAGAGGCATAATTTTATAATTATTTTGAATATTTAAGTATATTTTTATAATTTTTCTGAGAGAAACATAGAAATAGAAGCATACTTTGGGGAAAAATTTCAAGGTAGGCAAAATTTTATAATTTTTTGAAGCTAAGTATATTTTTATAATTTATTTTTAAAAGCATAAAACTAGAAGAATAAATGGAAATTTTTACGGGAAACCAACCTTTTTAATAAGTGAATACAAGCTCTGAAGAGAATTGGCCGAGTAGGGCATCTCATTGATCAACACAATATCATACCCGCCATCTCCTGCCCCCATTTCATTCCCTCTCTCCCAGGCACGACTTCCCGACAATTTCCTCGATCTCCGTGCCGACCCCACCATCATCTCCTGCCCGGTCTGCCCGGCCCCGATCACACTTCCGTCCTGACTGCTACAACCATCCATCAGATCATCGTCGCAGAATCCTAGAGTGTTCATTGTTTTGGTTTGGTTAAAATGAAATAAAATAGGCAAACCAAGATTTTATTCATTTTTCAAAAATACAACCGAACCGACCAAAATAAACTTATCAACCAAATAAAAACTAAATTTCGGTTTGTTCAGTTGAACCGAAATAAGAAAATTAATAAAGAAATAAACAGTTCTTGTTAATTTTTGAATTTTTTTATTGGCTGATCAAAAGAATTATTTATTCAAACACAAAATTGAATTAGGGTTTAGTGATTTTCATAGTTAAATTTTTATAAGGTCAAAAGAATAATACTCCTCTTTTCAGTCGGTTCGGTCTAACCAGTTCTAAAAATTTCTAAACTGAACCAAACAATTAAACCAGTTTTAAAATATGAACTGATCCATTTAACGGGAAAAACCAAACCGATTAATCCAAACTCTCTCGGTTCGGTTTACAACCAATTAAACCCTACCTAGAGTGATTCCGGGGGACCCATCGAGGCCCTCGGCGGGGACCACAGAGAGAACGGTGTGGAGCTCATCCCAATCGCCAGCGAAAAAGCGCACTTCTGAGGGGAGTTGGTAGCGAGATGGCGTGAGAGGGCTCTCAGGTGGTTGCCGGCCCTGTCTATCGCGTGCCTGCTCAAGGTTTGCGAGGACGTTCGAGATTGTTTTGCAACGGATCGTCTCGGCGCTCGGGTCTTGGAAATGAACTGTAGAGGCGCCCTGCAAGAGTTTTTTTTGTTGAGAAATTACCAAAAATAAAGAAAACCTAAATAAAGGTAATTGTTAGCAATCAAAGAGGAAAGTGTTTAATTTAGTTATAACTTATAACTAAATGGATTGATGGTACTCAAACAAGGTCCCCCTTTCGTATGAGTCTTTATTCTCTGAGATATCTCAAACTTTCAATTTATCTAAAGATGGGCCAAATTTCACACGGGGGGCAGTATCATTGTGTTTTGAGATTCGTGCAAAAAGGATTTGAATGGTCCTGATTTTCAACAGATCAACTCAAAATTTGAGATATCTGACGAGATGTGAATTCCTTTCGTATGTTACGGCATGGTGCAGTCACAGGTTTCACTACAATATTTCAGCCTTTAGGTTCTCATTTGTTTTGCTTAATTGGTTTAAGGACCTTATGGGCCTTCCACATTTTCTGAGGTAATGTTTGTAATTTGAACCTTAATAGAAAAAAATGATAATTGGTTTAAAAGAGCAAACTCCAGGAAAACCATTACTGGCATGAACTAACGAAACCTCAGCTGAGAAACCAAACTTGAAACATTGGTTGACAATATAATTATGTAGCTTAATAAATCAATAAGAGCAAAAAAAAAGTACCTTAATGCAAGCAAAAATACCCGCAAGACCATGACCACAACCAAGCTGCACAAAATTATCAAACTTTTAATGCAACATATATTATAAATAACAAGTTCAAAAAAATACAGTAGTACAACCTGATAAGCAACTAAGGGTCACTTAACAGATGCTTCAAAATCTCAATGCCCAGATATATTTCAAAAAATCTACACTTGCACAAAAAAAAAGGTTATTTTTTATTATAAAAATGGTAAAATGTTACCTCTAGAATTCTTTTGCCACGAAAGCTCAATAACCCGTCACGTATCTCATTCTTTAAGACATTTACAAGGTCAATTGAACTCTCCCATGATTTCAAGGTGCCTAAAATCGAAGATCGATTAGCAAACAATATGATTTCCCCCCTATAAAGTTATTGATTCATAGAGAAGATGTTTTTATGGGTCACCTTCACTCTTTAAGGTCATAGCATCTGGCTTTGAAATTCCAACTATATCTGCCACACTAACCTTCCCCTAAAATAATAAAAACAAAATACAAAGTTAAAACATTCAATATAAAAAAGTAATAGTAAGAGAAGAAAAAATGAGATATTGAATAGGATAATACCTTGAAAATGTTCAGGCCATGCATTTCAACATTCTCACCAGCATATTTGAACGGGTGAACATTCTGCAATCCATGTTAAAAGCCATCAAAAGTTAATTTTTCTTTTCTGACAAAAAAAAATCCCCAAATTAATAAGAGAGAACAACACTACTTAACAAGATCAATTTTCTTTTTCTGTTTTTTAAAATTGCAATCATGGTTTTGTAACAGTGATGAATGATGATGTTTCATAACTTAAAATGAAAGGGCATGGAACAAATGTTCTAATGCTTCTTTTATTCTGTTTATTTTTTTTTATTTTGTTGAAAATTATACTCTTCTCTTACCAAAATTGTGTAACTGAGATTAATCTAGCAAAACCTACTAAATTACCCTGAATTAATAACTGTAATAAATCAACCAAAATCTAGTCAACCAAATTACTTCATGGCTTAAATTTAATACCATAAATCAATGCTTAAAGTTGGACTTGGTTTTATTTCAATCAGCCTAGAAAACAATATCAGTTGTGAGGTCAACATTGTTAAAATTTAACAGTATATATATAATTGAAGCAGTGTTATCAAATTAAAGAATACCTTTGCTGGAACAATCTCAACTGCAGGAGAGGGATGCTGTAAGTCTCTTTCTGGTACTATATTTACACAGTGACTCGATTTCTCTTGCGGTAACAAACCAGGCAAACATTGAGCGAGGATTGAAGGCGTTCGCATTTGTATTTCCTTTCAATTTCACAAAATTAGTACAAATTTACCTCCGCTTGATAAGATCTAGCAACGCACCGAGTGATTTCGAATCTTGGATCTCTGCTTAGATACTGCTATAGATCCCTAGCTAAGGTTTGTTTAAGTCAAGATCACTGTTTGTTTCACACTCTTGAGAGAGAGAGATGGGGAAGGAGGGATTTCTGGAAACAGATAGTTCACTTTAGTAATTTACTTACTTTTACTTCGAGTAATAGGTGACGTGGAATGTAAATGGTTTATTTTATTATATTAGGTTTTTTAAGTGAGATAGCGTAGAATGTTTGTGTAGAGATAAAGTCCTAGATGATGCTTGCTCTTCTTCCCGTCTACTGCCAACTAACAAAGTACAGAGCAGATTTCAGATCCTCCCCGTACCGTAATAGGGAATCTTTTACAATTACTGGATCTGGACTGGATCTGGACCGTTTGTTTAACTTGGCACGAATCTCAAAGCACAATAATATTGCCACTGCACTAGCTCTAATCTCAAAGCGGCTGAGAGTTAATCCCGTAAAGTAAAGGGAATCTTTTACCGTATTGGAGAGGATACTTGTCAGTACAGAGCAAGGTAAAGATTTTAACAAAGTAGTTTTGGCTTCATATAGTGCACAGACTATAGAATCAAAACAGCGCTCCTTATGGTTCATACGCTGCATGAAGCCAAAACTACTCTGTTAAAATCTTTACCTTACAGAGCAGCAAGTGTATTTTTTGTAGTCGGTTTTATCCCCCTTGAATTTTAGTAATAACAATAATGCCACGGCTTGTTTTCATTTTGGGCATGTTTTCTTTTTTTCTTTTTGGGCTTTAAAATTTTATATTTGGGTTTAATCAAAATCCAATCCATACCTAACCAACAAAGATCTAAATTTACAATTTAAATTGATTAAACTTTTTTTTTTTTTTAAACTTGGAAGCGACTTCCAAGGGCTATTTATATTAAGAAAAATAAAACATTACAGTCATATCCCTCAGCCTCCATCCCCCTATAGGAACAGTAGCATGCACACGTAAAGTAAAACAAAACGCACCACCCACAGCAGCATGTAGAATTTTTAAAAGTGAAAAACCCAAAACCCCAACCATTGAAACACCCGTATCCCCCAACTCTGAGTTTTCAGCTCTAGCAATGTTTAAGCCATAGATTAATGTCGTGCACACATCGATCGGCCACAGCCTCATGCCTCAGCGCTGTGTCTCCGAAAACCACTATGTTATGCTGTTTCCAGATGTGCCAGATTGTGCACATGAAACATGCTGCCCATGTTTTCCTTGACATGCCTGTGCTTGATTGCGTTGCTTTCCAAGACCTATGCCAAGTTTGTATTATAGATGGCCACCGAGCCATCATCTTGAATCCTAATCTTGAGGAGACCCTATACCAGACCCTATACCCTATCACACGGCGACTTCTTATACGTGAGTGAACGAAATTCAAAAATGCGGAGTGAACGAAATTCAAAAAAATCAAAAAGGATGTCACACGGGGACTTCTTATACGCGACTCCATGCGGGGATACACCAAAATGCGGAGTGAATACAAATTATAAGATAAAAGAAAAAGGCCTGCAAAACATGAAATTCTCATAGGCGGCGGGCTGCTGGAAAACTCCAAAATACAGAGTGAACGAAATTCAAAAAAATAAAAAAGGAATGTCACACGGGGACTTCTTATACGTGACTGCATGCGGGGATACACCAGAATGCGGAGTGAACAAAAATTAGAAGATAAAAGAAAGAGGGCTGCAAAACAGGAAATTCTCATAGGCGGCGGGCTGCTGGAAAACTCCAAAATACAGAGTGAACGAAATTCAAAAAAATCAAAAAGGGATGTCACACTGGGACTTCTTATACGCGACTGCATGTGGGGATACACCAAAATTCGGAGTAAACAAAAATTAGAAGATAAAAGAAAAAGGGCTGCAAAACATGAAATTCTCATAGGCGGCGGGCTGCTGGAAAACTCCAAAATACAGAGTGAACGAAATTCAAAAAAATCAAAAAGGGATGTCACACGGGGACTTCTTATACGCGACTGCATACGGAGATACACCAAAATGCGGAGTGAACAAAAATTAGAAGACAAAAGAAAAAGGGCTGCAAAACATGAAATTCTCATAGGCGGCGGGATGCTGGAAAACTCCAAAATACAGAGTGAACGAAATTCAAAAAAATCAAAAAGGAATGTCACACGGGGACTTCTTATATGTGACTGCATGCGGGGATACACCAAAATGGGGAGTGAACAAAAATTAGAAGATAAAAGAAAAAGGGCTGCAAAACAGGAAATTCTCATAGGCGGCGGGCTGCTGGAAAACTCCAAAATACAGAATGAACGAAATTCTCATAGGCGGAGTGAACAAAAATTAGAAGAGAAAAGTAAAAGGGTTGCAAAACAGGAAATTTTCATAGGCGGCGGGCTGCTGGAAAACTCCAAAATACAGAGTGACGAAATTCAAAAAAATCAAAAAGGAATGTCACATGGGGACTTCTTATACGCAACTGCATGCGGGGTTACACCAAAATGCGGAGTGAACAAAAATTAGAAGATAAAAGAAAAAGGGCTGCCAAAACAGGAAATTCTCATAGGCGGCGGGCTACTGGAAAACTCCAAAATACAGAATGAACGAAATTCAAAAAAATCAAAAAGGAATGTCACACGGGGACTTCTTATACATGACTGCATGCGAGGATACACCAAAATGCGGAGTGAACAAAAATTAGAAGAGAAAAGTAAAAGGGTTGCAAAACAGGAAATTTTCATAGGCGGCGGGCTGCTGGAAAACTCCAAAATACAGAGTGACGAAATTCAAAAAAATCAAAAAGGAATGTCACATGGGGACTTCTTATACGCAACTGCATGCGGGGTTACACCAAAATGCGGAGTGAACAAAAATTAGAAGATAAAAGAAAAAGGGCTGCCAAAACAGGAAATTCTCATAGGCGGCGGGCTACTGGAAAACTCCAAAATACAGAATGAACGAAATTCAAAAAAATCAAAAAGGAATGTCACACGGGGACTTCTTATACATGACTGCATGCGGGGATACACCAAAATGCGGAGTGAACAAAAATTAGAAGATAAAAGAAAAAGGGCTGCCAAAACAGGAAATTCTCATAGGCGGCGGGCTACTGGAAAACTCCAAAATACAGAATGAACGAAATTCAAAAAAATCAAAAAGGAATGACACACGGGGACTTCTTATACATGACTGCATGCGCGGATACACAAAAATACGGAGTGAACAAAAATTAGAAGAGAAAAGAAAGAGGGCTGCAAAACATGAAATTCTCATAGGCGGCGGGCTGCTGGAAAACTCCAAAATACAGAGTGAACCAAATTCAAAAAAATCAAAAAGGGATGTCACACGGGGAATTCTTATACGCGACTGCATACGGAGATACACCTAAATGCGGAGCGAACAAAAATTAGAAGACAAAAGAAAAGGGCTGCAAAACAGGAAATTCTCATAGGCGGCGGGATGCTGGAAAACTCCAAAATACAGAGTGAACGAAATTCAAAAAAATCAAAAAGGAATGTCACACGGGGACTTCTTGTACGCAACTGCATGCGGGGTTACACCAAAATGCGGAGTGAACAAAAATTAGAAGATAAAAGAACGAGGGCTGCAAAACAGGAAATTCTCATAGGCGGCGGGCTGCTGGAAAACTCCAAAATACAGAGTGAACGAAATTCAAAAAAATCAAAAAGGAATGTCACACGGCGACTTCTTATACGTGACTGCATGCGGGGATACACCAAAATACAGAGTGAACAAAAATTAGAAGATAAAAGAAAAATGGCTGCAAAACATGAAATTCTCATAGGCGGCGGGCTGCTGGAAACCTCCAATCTACAGAGTGAACGAAATTCAAAAAAATCAAAAAGGGATGTCACACAGGGACTTCTTAAGCGCGCCTGCATCCGGGGATACACCAAAATGCAGAGTGACCAAAAATTAGAAGAGAAACGAAAAAGGGCAGCAAAACATGAAATTCTCATAGGCGGCGGGCTGCTTTAAAACTCCAAAATACAGAGTGAACAAAATTCAAAAAAATCAAAAAATGATGTCACACGGGGACTTCTTATACGCGACTGCATGCGCGGATACACAAAAATACGGAGTGAAAAAAAATTAGAAGAGAAAAGAAAGAGGGCTGCAAAACATGAAATTCTCATAGGCGGCGGGCTGCTGGAAAACTCCAAAATACAGAGTGAACCAAATTCAAAAAAATCAAAAAGGGATGTCACACGGGGAATTCTTATACGCGACTGCATACGGAGATACACCTAAATGCGGAGCGAACAAAAATTAGAAGACAAAAGAAAAGGGCTGCAAAACAGGAAATTCTCATAGGCGGCGGGATGCTGGAAAACTCCAAAATACAGAGTGAACGAAATTCAAAAAAATCAAAAAGGAATGTCACACGGGGACTTCTTGTACGCAACTGCATGCGGGGTTACACCAAAATGCGGAGTGAACAAAAATTAGAAGATAAAAGAACGAGGGCTGCAAAACAGGAAATTCTCATAGGCGGCGGGCTGCTGGAAAACTCCAAAATACAGAGTGAACGAAATTCAAAAAAATCAAAAAGGAATGTCACACGGCGACTTCTTATACGTGACTGCATGCGGGGATACACCAAAATACAGAGTAAACAAAAATTAGAAGATAAAAGAAAAAGGGCTGCAAAACATGAAATTCTCATAGGCGGCGGGCTGCTGGAAAACTCCAAAATACAGAGTGAACGAAATTCAAAAAAATCAAAAAGGGATGTCACACGGGGACTTCTTATACATGATTGCATGCGGGGATACACCAAAATGCGGATTGAACAAAAATTAGAAGAGAAAAGTAAAAGGGCTGCAAAACAGGAAATTTTCATAGGCGGCGGGCTGCTGGAAAACTCCAAAATACAGAGTGACGAAATTCAAAAAAATCAAAAAGGATGTCACATGGGGACTTCTTATACGCAACTGCATGCGGGGTTACACCAAAATGCGGAGTGAACAAAAATTAGAAGATAAAAGAAAAAGGGCTGCCAAAACAGGAAATTCTCGTAGGCGGCGGGCTACTGGAAAACTCCAAAATACAGAATGAACGAAATTCAAAAAAATAAAAAAGGAATGTCACACGGGGACTTCTTATACATGACTGCATGCGGGGATACACCAAAATGCGGAGTGAACAAAAATTAGAAGAGAAAAGTAAAAGGGCTGCAAAACATGAAATTCTCATAGGCGGCGGGCTGCTGGAAAACTCCAAAATACAGAGTGAACGAAATTCAAAAAAATCAAAAAGGGATGTCACACTGGGACTTCTTATACGCGACTGCATGTGGGGATACACCAAAATGCGGAGTAAACAAAAATTAGAAGATAAAAGAAAAAGGGCTGCAAAACATGAAATTCTCATAGGCGGCGGGCTGCTGGAAAACTCCAAAATACAGAGTGAACGAAATTCAAAAAAATCAAAAAGGGATGTCACACGGGGACTTCTTATACGCGACTGCATGCGGGAATACACCAAAATGCGGAGTGAACAAAAATTAGAAGATAAAAGAAAAATTGCTGCAAAACAGGAAATTCTCATAGGCGGCGGGATGCTGGAAAACTCCAAAATACAGAGTGAACGAAATTCAAAAAAATCAAAAAGGAATGTCACACGGGGACTTCTTATATGTGACTGCATGCGGGGATACACCAAAATGGGGAGTGAACAAAAATTAGAAGATAAAAGAAAAAGGGCTGCAAAACAGGAAATTCTCATAGGCGGCGGGCTCCTGGAAAACTCCAAAATACAGAATGAACGAAATTCAAAAAAATCAAAAAGGAATGTCACATGGGGACTTCTTATACATGACTGCATGCGCGGATACACCAAAATGCGGAGTGAACAAAAATCAGAAGAGAAAAGTAAAAGGGTTGCAAAACAGGAAATTTTCATAGGCGGCGGGCTGCTGGAAAACTCCAAAATACAGAGTGACGAAATTCAAAAAAATCAAAAAGGAATGTCACATGGGGACTTCTTATACGCAACTGCATGCGGGGTTACACCAAAATACGGAGTGAAGAAAAATTAGAAGATAAAAGAAAAAGGGCTGCCAAAACAGGAAATTCTCATAGGCGGCGGGCTACTGGAAAACTCCAAAATACAGAATGAACGAAATTCAAAAAAATCAAAAAGGAATGTCACACGGGGACTTCTTATACATGACTACATGCGGGGATACACCAAAATGCGGAGTGAACAAAAATTAGAAGAGAAAAGTAAAAGGGTTGCAAAACAGGAAATTTTCATAGGCGGCGGGCTGCTGGAAAACTCCAAAATACAGAGTGAACGAAATTCAAAAAAATCAAAAAGGAATGTCACACAGTGACTTCTTATACGTGACTGCATGCGGGGATACACCAAAATACAGAGTGAACAAAAATTAGAAGAGAAAAGAAAAAATGATGCAAAACAGGAAATTCTCATAGGCGGCGGGCTGCTGGAAACCTCCAATCTACAGAGTGAACGAAATTCAAAAAAATCAAAAAGGGATGTCACACAGGGACTTCTTAAGCGCGCCTGCATCCGGGGATACACCAAAATGCAGAGTGACCAAAAATTAGAAGAGAAACGAAAAAGGGCAGCAAAACATGAAATTCTCATAGGCGGCGGGCTGCTTTAAAACTCCAAAATACAGAGTGAACAAAATTCAAAAAAATCAAAAAATGATGTCACACGGGGACTTCTTATACGCGACTGCATGCGCGGATACACAAAAATACGGAGTGAAAAAAAATTAGAAGAGAAAAGAAAGAGGGCTGCAAAACATGAAATTCTCATAGGCGGCGGGCTGCTGGAAAACTCCAAAATACAGAGTGAACCAAATTCAAAAAAATCAAAAAGGGATGTCACACGGGGAATTCTTATACGCGACTGCATACGGAGATACACCTAAATGCGGAGCGAACAAAAATTAGAAGACAAAAGAAAAGGGCTGCAAAACAGGAAATTCTCATAGGCGGCGGGATGCTGGAAAACTCCAAAATACAGAGTGAACGAAATTCAAAAAAATCAAAAAGGAATGTCACACGGGGACTTCTTGTACGCAACTGCATGCGGGGTTACACCAAAATGCGGAGTGAACAAAAATTAGAAGATAAAAGAACGAGGGCTGCAAAACAGGAAATTCTCATAGGCGGCGGGCTGCTGGAAAACTCCAAAATACAGAGTGAACGAAATTCAAAAAAATCAAAAAGGAATGTCACACGGCGACTTCTTATACGTGACTGCATGCGGGGATACACCAAAATACAGAGTGAACAAAAATTAGAAGATAAAAGAAAAATGGCTGCAAAACATGAAATTCTCATAGGCGGTGGGCTGCTGGAAAACTCCAAAATACAGAGTGAACGAAATTCAAAAAAATCAAAAAGGGATGTCACACTGGGACTTCTCATAGGCGGTGATGATATCTTCGGGCCCCTTGATGGAGTAATAAAGTATGCATGCAATTATGATCAATGAGTTTGATCATTATTTACTGAATTACTTGGAATCAAGAAAAGAATAAATTTGCAAGGATGACACTCTCCTGCCTTGGATTTATTCTCGATATCATGTGGCACGTGAATTGACACAAGCAATTAAATATTGCTTTAGGATCGTGATGTTGATTGGTTCATATCATCTTTATCTGTTGAGTAATTATAATGCATATTGCTAGGTGCCGCTTATAATTTATAGAATTAAAAGAAGTTTTGATTCTATTGTCAACACGATATAGATCCTACGAGGTCACACCCAAGAGAGAAAAACGAAACAAATAAAAGTGTCATGGAGATGACTAACTTCATCTTAGAATAAATTTATTACATGTTGGACATGGTATACAAATTTATTTCTCAACAGAATTGAGCAAATACAATTAATCGTAACAATTGTCGGGTGGGCCAACAGTTGGCATAAATGGCAAAAACGAAAATGGCATAAATAGAAATTGGCCCAAGCCCAATTTAACATTAAATGGAGAAGTCCATTTGATGAAATGGTTTGGAATAAAGTGGGATAAAAGTGCATCTAATGGAGAGCTCCATTGGATGGAAAAAGTAAAAGTTACTTTTGTCATGTTTAAATCTAGCCATCCATTGTGGTTGAGATGATTAAAATATACCCTAACTTCACACTATAAATACCCCACCTTTTTCCAAACCCTAGCCACCATTCTAATCTCTCTCTTCTTCCTTCTCTTGTAAGACAAATTGGAAAAACGTTTTTTGTAAGAAGAGGTGAAAAAGAGAAGAGTTTTTGCAATTTTGTCTCCACCATTTTTGCTCATGTGTTGAGCACAACTTCTACACTAAAATTAATAGTTGATTGAAGAGGTAGAAGCTAAGGTTAAGTTAGATTCTTGGTTGATTACCTTTAGCAAGGGAAAAACAAGAGTTTCGTTTAATCTCGGGTGGATACTCGTAGAGGCTTCGTGCGTTCGAAGCGGGTGCCATTTCGAGGCCGACTTGGAGAAGTGAAGGCTCGACAAGGAGGCAACAACCCTACATCTCAAGTCCCTACTTCTTGGTTTAGAGACCAAGATTTGAGGTATAAAGATTAAACAAGTTAAAATGTTAAATACGGTTCATCGTTAGTCAAATAAGTAGATCTATGTTGGTTTCTTTGAGTTAAATTTTTGAAATTTGCTCTTGCATGAAACTAATATTTTCTTCAATTGGTATCAGAGCTTAAGGCTTTATTTGACTAATTTTTTGCCGAAATTAGCATGAGTAATTAATTTAATTAAGTCTTGGAAGCTTATGACACAACCGTCGGTGTTTTTGAACATCTTGCATTTAATTTTAGGATTATTTTTACACAATTATTTTGGAGCCTTCTAAGGTGTTTAAACATTAATTAGTAATGTTTTAATATCTGGAAATAAATTTATTTAAGGGTTAAATTAATTTGAAGGAAAATAGATCAAAAAGACTAAAATGATGAAATGATAAAATATGCCTTTATAGGCTCAGGTTCTACTATGGACCAAATATTTTTCATTTTATATGAGATCTTTTAAATCCAATTTAATAGTGTTGTTATATATGTCATATGGAGTGCATCGGGATGCTGGAAAACTCCAAAATACAGAGTGAACGAAATTCAAAAAAATCAAAAAGGGATGTCACACGGGGACTTCTTATACGCGACTGCATGTGGGGATACACCAAAATGCGGAGTGAACAAAAATTAGAAGAGAAAAGAAAAAGGGCTGCAAAACATGAAATTTTCATAGGCGGCGGGCTACTGGAAAACTGCAAAATACAGAGTGAACGAAATTCAAAAAAATCAAAAAGGAATGTCACACGGGGACTTCTTATACGCAACTGCATGCGGGGTTACACCAAAATGCGGACTGAACAAAAATTAGAAGATAAAAGAAAAAAGGGCTGCAAAACAGAAAATTTTCATAGGCGGCGGGATGCTGGAAAACTCCAAAATACAGAGTGAACGAAATTCAAAAAAATCAAAAAAGGATGTCACACGGGGACTTCTTATATGCGACTGCATGCGGGGATACAACAAAATGCGGAGTGAACAAAAATTAGAAGAGAAAAGAAAAAGGGCTGCAAAACAGGAAATTTTCATAGGCGGCGGGCTGCTGGAAAACTCCAAAATACAGAGTGAACGAAATTCAAAAAAATAAAAAAAGAATGTCACACGGCGACTTCTTATACGTGACTGCATGCGGGGATACACCAAAATGCGGAGTGAACAAAAATTAGAAGATAAAAGAAAAAGGGCTGCAAAACATGAAATGCTCATAGGCGGCAGGGTCCTGCAAAACTCCAAAATACAGAGTGAATGAAATTCAAAAAAATCAAAAAGGAATGTCACACGGGGACTTCTTATACGCGACTGCATGCGGGGATACACCAAAATGCGGAGTGAACAAAAATTAGAAGAGAAACGAAAAATGGCTGCAAAACAGGAAATTCTCTTTGGCGGCGGGCTGCTGCAAAACTCCAAAATACAGAGTGAACGAAATTCAAAAAAATCAAAAAAGGATGTCACACGGGGACTTCTTATATGCGACTGCATGCGGGGATACACCAAAATGCGGAGTGAACAAAAATTAGAAGATAAAAGAAAAATGGCTGCAAAACAGAAAATTCTCATAGGCGTCGGGCTGCTGGAAAACTCCAAAATACAGAGTGAACGAAATTCAAAAAAATCAAAAACGAATGTCACACGGGTACTTCTTATACGTGACTGCATGCGGGGATACACCAAAATGCGGAGTGAACAAAAATTAGAAGATAAAAGAAAAAGGGCTGCAAAACAGGAAATTCTCATAGGCGCCGGATGCTGGAAAACTCCAAAATACAGAGTGAATGAAATTCTAAAAATAAAAAAAGGGATGTCACACGGGGACTTCTTATACGTGACTGCATGCGGGGATACACCAAAATGCGGAGTGAACAAAAATTAGAAGACAAAAGAAAAAAGGGCTGCAAAACAGAAAATTCTCATTGGTGGCGGGCTGCTGCAAAACTCCAAAATACAGAGTGAACAAAATTCAAAAAAATCAAAAATGAATGTCACACGGGGACTTATTATACGCAACTGCATGCGGGGTTACACCAAAATGCGGAGTGAACAAAAATTGGAAGATAAAAGAAAAATGGCTGCAAAACAGGAAATTCTCATAGGCGGCGCGCTGCAGGAAAACTCCAAAATACAGAGTGAACGAAATTCAAAAAAATCAAAAAAGAATGTCACACGGGGACTTCTTATACGCGACTGCATGCGGGGATACACCAAAATGCGGAGTGACCAAAAATTAGAAGAGAAACGAAAAAGGGCTGCAAAACATGAAATTCTCATTGGCGGCGGGCTGCTGCAAAACTCCAAAATACAGAGTGAACGAAATTCAAAAAAATCAAAAAAGGATGTCACAAGGGGACTTCTTATACGCGACTGCATGCGGAGATACACCAAAATGTGGAGTGAACAAAAATTAGAAGAGAAAAGAAAAAACGCTGCAAAACATGAAATTTTCATAGGCGGCGGGCTGCTGGAAAACTCCAAAATACAGAGTGAACGAAATTCAAAAAAATCAAAAAGGAATGTCACACGGGGACTTCTTATACGCAATTGCATGCGGGGTTACACCAAAATACGGAGTGAACAAAAATTAGAAAATAAAAGAAAAAAGGGCTGCAAAACATGAAATGCTCATTGGCGGCAGGGTGCTGGAAACCTCCAAAATACAGAGTGAACAAAATTCAAAAAAACCAAAAAGGGATGTCACACGGGGACTTCTTATACGCGACTGCATGCGGGGATACACCAAAATGCGGAGTGAAGAAAAATTAGAAGAGAAAAGAAAAAGCGCTGCAAACAGGAAATTCTCATAGGCGGCGGGCTGCTGCAAAACTCCAAAATACAGAGTGAACGAAATTCAAAAAAATCAAAAAAGGATCTCACAAGGGGACTTCTTATACGCGACTGCATGCGCGGATACACCAAAATGCGGAGTGAACAAAAATTAGAAGAGAAAAGAAAAAAGGCTGCAAAACATGAAATTTTCATAGGCGGCGGGGTGCTGGAAACCTCCAAAATACAGAGTGAACAAAATGCAAAAAAACCAAAAAGGGATGTCACACGGGGACTTCTTATACGCGACTGCATGCGGGGATACACCAAAATGCGGAGTGAAGAAAAATTAGAAGAGAAAAGAAAAAGCGCTGCAAACAGGAAATTCTCATAGGCGGCGGGCTGCTGCAAAACTCCAAAATACAGAGTGAACGAAATTCAAAAAAACAAAAAGGAATGTCACACGGGGACTTCTTATACGCAACTGCATGCGGGGATACACCAAAATGCGGAGTGAACAAAAATTAGAAGATAAAAGAAAAAGGGCTGCAAAACAGGAAATTCTCATAGGCGGCGGGCTGCTGGAAAACTCGAAATTACAGAGTGAACGTAATTCAAAAAAATCAAAAAGGAATGTCACACGGGGACGTCTTATACGTGACTGCATGCGGAGATACACCAAAATGCGGAGTGAACAAAAATTAGAAGAGAAAAGAAAAAGGGCTGCAAAACAGGAAATTCTCATAGGCGGCGGGATGCTGGAAAACTCCAAAAATCAGAGTGACCGAAATTCAAAAAAATAAAAAAGGAAAGTCACACGGGGACTTCTTATACGCAGCTGCATGCGGGGATAAACGAAAATGCGGAGTGAACAAAAATTAGAAGATAAAGAAAAAGGGCTGCAAAACATGAAATTCTCATTGGCGGCGGGCTGCTGGAAAACTCCAAAATACAGAGTGAACGAAATTCAAAAAAATCAAAAAGGGATGTCACACGGAGACTTCTTATACGCGACTGCATGCGAGGATACACCAAAATGCTGAGTGAACAAAAATTAGAAGTTAAAAGAAAAAAGGGCTGCAAAACATGAAATGCTCATAGGCGGCAGGGTCCTGCAAAACTCCAAAATACAGAGTGAACGAAATTCAAAAAAACCAAAAAGGGATGTCACACGGGGACTTCTTATACGCGACTGCATCCGGGGATACACTAAAATGCAGAGTGACCAAAAATTAGAAGAGAAACGAAAAAGGGCTGCATAACATGAAATTCTCATAGGCGGCGGGCTGCTGGAAACCTCCAAAATACAGAGTGAACGAAATTCAAAAAAATCAAAAAGGGATGTCACACGGGGACTTCTTATACGCGACTGCATGTGGGGATACACCAAAATGCGGAGTGAACAAAAATTAGAAGAGAAAAGAAAAAGGGCTGCAAAACATGAAATTTTCATAGGCGGCGGGCTACAGGAAAACTCCAAAATACAGAGTGAACGAAATTCAAAAAAATCAAAAAGGAATGTCACACGGGGACTTCTTATACGCAACTGCATGCGGGGTCACTTTAAAATGCGGACTGAACAAAAATTAGAAGATAAAAGAAAAAAGGGCTGCAAAACAGAAAATTCTCATTGGCGGCGGTCTGCTGCAAAACTCCAAAATACAGAGTGAAAAAATTCAAAAAAATCAAAAAGGAATGTCACACGGGGACTTCTTATACTTAACTGCATCCGGGGATACACCAAAATGCGGAGTGAACAAAAATTAGAAGACAAAAGAAAAAAGGGCTGCAAAACAGAAAATTCTCATTGGCGGCGGGCTGCTGCAAAACTCCAAAATACAGAGTGAACAAAATTCAAAAAAATCAAAAATGAATGTCACACGGGGACTTCTTATACGCAACTGCATGCGGGGTTACACCAAAATGCGGAGTGAACAAAAATTAGAAGATAAAAGAAAAATGGCTGCAAAACAGGAAATTCTCATAGGCGGCGCGCTGCTGGAAAACTCCAAAATACAGAGTGAACGAAATTCAAAAAAATCAAAAAAGAATGTCACACGGGGACTTCTTATACGCGACTGCATGCGGGGATACACCAAAATGCGGAGTGACCAAAAATTAGAAGAGAAACGAAAAAGGGCTGCAAAACATGAAATTCTCAATGGCGGCGGGCTGCTGCAAAACTCCAAAATACAGAGTGAACGAAATTCAAAAAAATCAAAAAAGGATGTCACAAGGGGACTTCTTATACGCGACTGCATGCGCGGATACACCAAAATGCGGAGTGAACAAAAATTAGAAGAGAAAAGAAAAAATGCTACAAAACATGAAATTTTCATAGGCGGCGGGGTGCTGGAAACCTCCAAAATACAGAGTGAACAAAATGCAAAAAAACCAAAAAGGGATGTCACACGGGGACTTCTTATACGCGACTGCATGCGGGGATACACCAAAATGCGGAGTGAAGAAAAATTAGAAGACAAAAGAAAAAGCGCTGCAAACAGGAAATTCTCATAGGCGGCGGGCTGCTGCAAAACTCCAAAATACAGAGTGAACGAAATTCAAAAAAACAAAAAGGAATGTCACACGAGGACTTCTTATACGCAACTGCATGCGGGGATACACCAAAATGCGGAGTGAACAAAAATTAGAAGATAAAAGAAAAAGGGCTGCAAAACAGGAAATTCTCATAGGCGGCGGGCTGCTGGAAAACTCGAAAATACAGAGTGAACGTAATTCAAAAAAATCAAAAAGGAATGTCACACGGGGACTTCTTATACGTGACTGCATGCGGAGATACACCAAAATGCGGAGTGAACAGAAATTAGAAGAGAAAAGAAAAAGGGCTGCAAAACAGGAAATTCTCATAGGCGGCGGGATGCTGGAAAACTCCAAAAATCAGAGTGACCGAAATTCAAAAAAATAAAAAAGGAATGTCACACGGGGACTTCTTATACGCAACTGCATGCGGGGATAAACGAAAATGCGGAGTGAACAAAAATTAGAAGATAAAGAAAAAGGGCTGCAAAACATGAAATTCTCATTGGCGGCGGGCTGCTGGAAAACTCCAAAATACAGAGTGAACGAAATTCAAAAAAATCAAAAAGGGAAGTCACACGGAGACTTCTTATACGCGACTGCATGCGAGGATACACCAAAATGCGGAGTGAACAAAAATTAGAAGATAAAAGAAAAAAGGGCTGCAAAACATGAAATGCTCATAGGCGGCAGGGTCCTGCAAAACTCCAAAATACAGAGTGAACGAAATTCAAAAAAACCAAAAAGGGATGTCACACGGGGACTTCTTATACGCGACTGCATGCGGGGATACACCAAAATGCAGATTGACCAAAAATTCGAAGAGAAACGAAAAAGGGCTGCATAACATGAAATTCTCATAGGCGGCGGGCTGCTGGAAACCTCCAAAATACAGAGTGAACGAAATTCAAAAAAATCAAAAAGGGAAGTCACACGGGGACTTCTTATACGCGACTGCATGTGGGGATACACCAAAATGCGGACTGAACAAAAATTAGAAGAGAAAAGAAAAAGGGCTGCAAAACATGAAATTTTCATAGGCGGCAGGCTACTGGAAAACTCCAAAATACAGAGTGAACGAAATTCAAAAAAATCAAAGAGGAATGTCACACGGGGACTTCTTATACGCAACTGCATGCGGGGTTACACCAAAATGCGGACTGAACAAAAATTAGAAGATAAAAGAAAAAAGGGCTGCAAAACAGAAAATTTTCATAGGTGGCGGGCTGCTGGAAAATTCCAAAATACAGAGTGAACGAAATTCAAAAAAATCAAAAAGGAATGTCACACGGGGACTTCTTAAACGCGACTGCATGCGGGGATACACCAAAATGCGGAGTGAACAAAAATTACAAGAGAAACGAAAAATGGCTGCAAAACAGGAAATTCTCTTTGGCGGCGGGCTGCTGCAAAACTCCAAAATACAGAGTGAACGAAATTCAAAAAAATCAAAAAAGGATGTCACACGGGGACTTCTTATATTCGACTGCATGCGGGGATACACCAAAATGCGGAGTGAACAAAAATTAGAAGAGAAAAGAAAAAGGGCTGCAAAACAGGAAATTTTCATAGGCGGCGGGCTGCTGGAAAACTCCAAAATACAGAGTGAACGAAATTCAAAAAAATAAAAAAAGAATGTCACACGGCGACTTCTTATACGTGACTGCATGCGGGGATACACCAAAATGCGGAGTGAACAAAAATTAGAAGATAAAAGAAAAAGGGCTGCAAAACATGAAATGCTCATAGGCGGCAGGGTCCTGCAAAACTCCAAAATACAGAGTGAACAAAATTCAACAAAATCAAAAATGAATGTCACATGGGGACTTCTTATACGCAACTGCATGCGGGGTTACACCAAAATGCGGAGTAAACAAAAATTAGAAGATAAAAGAAAAATGGCTGCAAAACAGGAAATTCTCATAGGCGGCGCGCTGCTGGAAAACTCCGAAATACAGAGTGAACGAAATTCAAAAAAATCAAAAAAGAATGTCACACGGGGACTTCTTATACGCGACTGCATGCGGGGAAACACCAAAATGCGGAGTGACCAAAAATTAGAAGAGAAACGAAAAAGGGCTGCAAAACATGAAATTCTCATTGGCGGCGGGCTGCTGAAAAACTCCAAAATACAGAGTGAACCAAATTCAAAAAAATCAAAAAAGGATGTCACAAGGGGACTTCTTATACGCGACTGCATGCGCGGATACACCAAAATGCGGAGTGAACAAAAATTAGAAGAGAAAAGAAAAAAGGCTACAAAACATGAAATTTTCATAGGCGGCGGGGTGCTGGAAACCTCCAAAATACAGAGTGAACAAAATGCAAAAAAACCAAAAAGGGATGTCACACGGGGACTTCTTATACGCGACTGCATGCGGGGATACACCAAAATGCGGAGTGAACAAAAATTAGAAGATAAAAGAAAAAAGGGCTGCAAAACATGAAATGCTCATAGGCGGCAGGGTCCTGCAAAACTCCAAAATACAGAGTGAACGAAATTCAAAAAAACCAAAAAGGGATGTCACACGGGGTCTTCTTATACGCGACTGCATCCGGGGATACACCAAAATGCAGAGTGACCAAAAATTAGAAGAGAAACGAAAAAGGGCTGCATAACATGAAATTCTCATAGGCGGCGGGCTGCTGGAAACCTCCAAAATACAGAGTGAACGAAATTCAAAAAAATCAAAAAGGGATGTCACACGGGGTCTTCTTATACGCGACTGCATCCGGGGATACACCAAAATGCCGAGTGACCAAAAATTAGAAGAGAAACGAAAAAGGGCTGCATAACATGAAATTCTCATAGGCGGCGGGCTGCTGGAAACCTCCAAAATACAGAGTGAACGAAATTCAAAAAAATCAAAAAGGGATGTCACACGGGGACTTCTTATACGCGACTGCATACGGAGATACACCAAAATGCGGAGTGAACAGAAATTAGAAGAGAAAAGAAAAAGGGCTGCAAAACAGGAAATTCTCATAGGCGGCGGGATGCTGGAAAACTCCAAAAATCAGAGTGACCGAAATTCAAAAAAATAAAAAAGGAATGTCACACGGGGACTTCTTATACGCAACTGCATGCGGGGATAAACGAAAATGCGGAGTGAACAAAAATTAGAAGATAAAGAAAAAGGGCTGCAAAACATGAAATTCTCATTGGCGGCGGGCTGCTGGAAAACTCCAAAATACAGAGTGAACGAAATTCAAAAAAATCAAAAAGGGAAGTCACACGGAGACTTCTTATACGCGACTGCATGCGAGGATACACCAAAATGCGGAGTGAACAAAAATTAGAAGATAAAAGAAAAAAGGGCTGCAAAACATGAAATGCTCATAGGCGGCAGGGTCCTGCAAAACTCCAAAATACAGAGTGAACGAAATTCAAAAAAACCAAAAAGGGATGTCACACGGGGACTTCTTATACGCGACTGCATGCGGGGATACACCAAAATGCAGAGTGACCAAAAATTAGAAGAGAAACGAAAAAGGGCTGCATAACATGAAATTCTCATAGGCGGCGGGCTGCTGGAAACCTCCAAAATACAGAGTGAACGAAATTCAAAAAAATCAAAAAGGGAAGTCACACGGGGACTTCTTATACACGACTGCATGTGGGGATACACCAAAATGTGGAGTGAACAAAAATTAGAAGAGAAAAGAAAAAGGGCTGCAAAACATGAAATTTTCATAGGCGGCAGGCTACTGGAAAACTCCAAAATACAGAGTGAACGAAATTCAAAAAAATCAAAGAGGAATGTCACACGGGGACTTATTATACGCAACTGCATGCGGGGTTACACCAAAATGCGGACTGGACAAAAATTAGAAGATAAAAGAAAAAAGGGCTGCAAAACAGAAAATTTTCATAGGCGGCGGGCTGCTGGAAAATTCCAAAATACAGAGTGAACGAAATTCAAAAAAATCAAAAAGGAATGTCACACGGGGACTTCTTAAACGCGACTGCATGTGGGGATACACCAAAATGCGGAGTGAACAAAAATTAGAAGAGAAACGAAAAATGGCTGCAAAACAGGAAATTCTCTTTGGCGGCGGGCTGCTGCAAAACTCCAAAATACAGAGTGAACGAAATTCAAAAAAATCAAAAAAGGATGTCACACGGGGACTTCTTATATGCGACTGCATGCGGGGATACACCAAAATGCGGAGTGAACAAAAATTAGAAGAGAAAAGAAAAAGGGCTGCAAAACAGGAAATTTTCATAGGCGGCGGGCTGCTGGAAAACTCCAAAATACAGAGTGAACGAAATTCAAAAAAATAAAAAAAGAATGTCACACGGCGACTTCTTATACGTGACTGCATGCGGGGATACACCAAAATGCGGAGTGAACAAAAATTAGAAGATAAAAGAAAAAGGGCTGCAAAACATGAAATGCTCATAGGTGGCAGGGTCCTGCAAAACTCCAAAATACAGAGTGAATGAAATTCAAAAAAACCAAAAAGGAATGTCACACGGGGACTTCTTATACGCGACTGCATGCGGGGATACACCAAAATGCGGAGTGAACAAAAATTAGAAGAGAAACGAAAAATGGCTGCAAAACAGGAAATTCTCTTTGGCGGCGGGCTGCTGCAAAACTCCAAAATACAGAGTGAACGAAATTCAAAAAAATCAAAAAAGGATGTCACACGGGGACTTCTTATATGCGACTGCATGCGGGGATACACCAAAATGCGGAGTGAACAAAAATGTAGAAGATAAAAGAAAAATGGCTGCAAAACAGAAAATTCTCATAGGCGTCGGGCTTCTGGAAAACTCCAAAATACAGAGTGAACGAAATTCAAAAAAATCAAAAACGAATGTCACACGGGTACTTCTTATACGTGACTGCATGCGGGGATACACCAAAATGCGGAGTGAACAAAAATTAGAAGATAAAAGAAAAAGGGCTGCAAAACAGGAAATTCTCATAGGCGCCGGATGCTGGAAAACTCCAAAATACAGAGTGAATGAAATTCTAAAAATAAAAAAAGGGATGTCACACGGGGACTTCTTATACGTGACTGCATGCGGGGATACACCAAAATGCGGAGTGAACAAAAATTAGAAGATAAAAGAAAAAAGGGCTGTAAAACAGGAAATTCTCATAGGCGGCGGGCTGCTGGAATACTCCAAAATACAGAGTGAACGAAATTCAAAAAAATCAAAAAGGAATGTCACACGGGGACTTCTTGTACGCAACTGCATGCGGGGTTACACCAAAATGCGGAGTGAACAAAAATTAGAAGATAAAAGAACGAGGGCTGCAAAACAGGAAATTCTCATAGGTGGCGGGCTGCTGGAAAACTCCAAAATACAGAGTGAACGAAATTCAAAAAAATCAAAAAGGAATGTCACACGGGGACTTCTTATACGCGACTATTTGCGGGGTTACACCAAAATACGGAGTGAACAAAAATTAGAAGATAAAAGAAAAATGCATGCAAAACAGGAAATTCTCATAGGCGGCGGGCTGCTGGAAAACTCCAAAATACAGAGTGAACGAAATTCAAAAAAATAAAAAAAGGATTTCACACGGGGACTTCTTATACGCGACTGCATGCGGGGATACACCAAAATGCGGAGTGAACAAAAATTAGAAGATAAAAGAAAAATGGCTGCAAAACAGGAAATTCTCATAGGCGTCGGGCTGCTGGAAAACTCCAAAATACAGAGTGAACGAAATTCAAGAAAATCAAAAAGGGATGTCACACGGGGACTTCTTATACGCGACTGCATGCGGGGATACACCAAAATGCGGAGTGAACAAAAATTAGAAGATAAAAGAAAAATGGGTGCAAAACAGAAAATTCTCATAGGCGTCGGGCTGCTGGAAAACTCCAAAATACAGAGTGAACGAAATTCAAGAAAATCAAAAAGGGATGTCACACGGGTGTTAGTGTTATGATCTAGAAGCCAACCATTTATGGATGTATTCTATGTTTGTTCATGAAATGAAAGAATCATTTGTTCCTTGAGTATTTAATTACATTATGGATTTTTCGAGTTGAGGACTTGAAATGTAGAACTCTATAATAATAATATAATGAATACTCTAAATGTCTCTAATCTTGGTAATTAAGAAGGAACACTATTTACCGGTACGAGATTAGTATGTGGATTAAATGATGATCATGTTCTACGGATCATATGGTAAGGAGCTACCAATTTAATCACATAAATACCTGATGGAGATCAGGGGATTGGACATGACCCAAGAATGAAACATAACATGGATTGTGTTAGTGTCATTAATGTTTCATTTGTGTCTTGAATTCTTTGGTATGAGATGATTATTTTTCCTACATGAGATACATGTATCTGTAGGTGTTATCCAACGTTGACCGTAACTGGCAGCTATACAGATAATATCTCAATATGTGTGTCTTGTGCGGAGGAAAATATATTTATCAAGAATACCAGTGTCCCTCATATTTCATATGTGAGTGATGATATCTTCGGGCCCCTTGATGGAGTAATAAAGTATGCATGCAATTATGATCAATGAGTTTGATCATTATTTATTGAATTACTTGGAATCAAGAAAAAAATAAATTTGCAAGGATGACACTCTCCTGCCTTGGATTTATTCTCGATATCATGTGGCACGTGAATTGACACAAGCAATTAAATATTGCTTTAGGATCGTGATGTTGATTGGTTCATATCATCTTTATCTGTTGAGTAATTATAATGCATATTGCTAGGTGCCGCTTATAATTTATAGAATTAAAAGAAGTTTTGATTCTATTGTCAACACGATATAGATCCTACGAGGTCACACCCAAGAGAGAAAAACGAAACAAATAAAAGTGTCATGGAGATGACTAACTTCATCTTAGAATAAATTTATTACATGTTGGACATGGTATACAAATTTATTTCTCAACAGAATTGAGCAAATACAATTAATCGTAACAATTGTCGGGTGGGCCAAAAGTTGGCATAAATGGCAAA
The DNA here is from genome assembly GCA_028015225.1 of Carex myosuroides. NCBI lineage: Eukaryota > Viridiplantae > Streptophyta > Magnoliopsida > Poales > Cyperaceae > Carex > Carex myosuroides. The sequence continues at coordinate 6,458,816 of CM051470.1, read as the reverse complement.
AACGAAAATGGCATAAATAGAAATTGGCCCAAGCCCAATTTAACATTAAATGGAGAAGTCCATTTGATGAAATGGTTTGGAATAAAGTGGGATAAAAGTGCATCTAATGGAGAGCTCCATTGGATGGCAAAAGTAAAAGTTACTTTTGTCATGTTTAAATCTAGCCATCCATTGTGGTTGAGATGATTAAAATATACCCTAACTTCACACTATAAATACCCCACCTTTTTCCAAACCCTAGCCACCATTCTAATCTCTCTCTTCTTCCTTCTCTTGTAAGACAAATTGGAAAAACGTTTTTTGTAAGAAGAGGTGAAAAAGAGAAGAGTTTTTGCAATTTTGTCTCCACCATTTTTGCTCATGTGTTGAGCACAACTTCTACACTAAAATTAATAGTTGATTGAAGAGGTAGAAGCTAAGGTTAAGTTAGATTCTTGGTTGATTACCTCTAGCAAGGGAAAAACAAGAGTTTCGTTTAATCTCGGGTGGATACTCGTAGAGGCTTCGTGCGTTCGAAGCGGGTGCCATTTCGAGGCCGACTTGGAGAAGTGAAGGCTCGACAAGGAGGCAACAACCCTACATCTCAAGTCCCTACTTCTTGGTTTAGAGACCAAGATTTGAGGTATAAAGATTAAACAAGTTAAAATGTTAAATACGGTTCATCGTTAGTCAAATAAGTAGATCTATGTTGGTTTCTTTGAGTTAAATTTTTGAAATTTGCTCTTGCATGAAACTAATATTTTCTTCAATTGGTATCAGAGCTTAAGGCTTTATTTGACTAATTGTTTGCCGAAATTAGCATGAGTAATTAATTTAATTAAGTCTTGGAAGCTTATGACACAACCGTCGGTGTTTTTGAACATGTTGCATTTAATTTTAGGATTATTTTTACACAATTATTTTGGAGCCTTCTAAGGTGTTTAAACATTAATTAGTAATGTTTTAATATCTGGAAATAAATTTATTTAAGGGTTAAATTAATTTGAAGGAAAATAGATCAAAAAGACTAAAATGATGAAATGATAAAATATGCCTTTATAGGCTCGGGTTCTACTATGGACCAAATATTTTTCATTTTATATGAGATCTTTTAAATCCAATTTAATAGTGTTGTTATATATGTCATATGGAGTGCATCTATATATAGTTTGCATTTTTATGAGTTGTTATAAATAATCCTAATTTTAAGGTGATTAAGTACTAATTAACAAAAGTGTGTAATTCCAAATTATTAAAATGTATGTTTATATGATGAAATGCATTTTAAGGGAATTTGGGAAATTTTTATTCCTCTTTAGGAATATTGAAAATTATTTTAAAGGTTAAAATTAATTTTCTAAGCACATTTGTTAATTAGGCATAACGGGTTGACTATTACTTGTGCTATTTGGAATAGTTCAAGGTGTAGTTTGTAAATTTTAATTTGAATGAATTATGTGATAAATCAAACCTTCTCCTCCAGTTGTAATTTTGTTTTTGAAACAAATTATTATGGGTCATAAGCTTAAGGAATTAATTTAATTAATTGCATATGTATGAATTGTTTATGCATGTATGGTGCAATTTTTGCACATGCACCTAACTTGTTTTTGTAGGGACAAAAATGTGAGTTTTGTATGGTCATTTCAAATGCCATGTGGGATGTAATGAATGTTTGTTGAATGGTTGTAATGCGGCCTAAGGTGCCCCATAATAATTAATTAGATTAATAATTAAGGCACAAATGTTAGGATGCCTTTCAATGTAATTCATTCAAGGCTTGCATGCCTATATTTAGAAATTTTAGAAATTCTAAATGTAACTTATTTTCTTTTAAGAAAGTCTTAATAGAAAATAAATAGGCATAGAATAGTTGTGAAATGTGGTGGCCACATCCAAGGAGTTGGCGCAACAAGTGACAAATGCGAGAAAGGAGTTTTTCGCACAAGGCCATACAAACTCACAGCCGCATGATGTGTTTATGTCATTTATGTGTATTTATGAAATATAAGAGTCATAGGATAAGTATGGGTGTATGCTTACATGACCACCATAAATAACAAAAGAGTTCCAAACAAAAATCAAGCGTCATTCCCTTCCTTCTCTATCCATGTCAAACTATCGATCGTTAGTCGGTGGGACCTACACAGTAGGCATTGCTTTCTATCTTTAGGAGATGTGGGGCATGATCGTCATGTCAAACCAAATAGAGAGATGTTTACTTGACATGGATAATCCAAAACAGTTTTGGGCCTTGGGGAATAGTTTGTTCATACATGAGTTGGATGGATAAACACCAAGAGTCACCCGGATGTGATTAGCAAGGGGTTGCTTACCTAAAAATATCTAAGTTTGAGTTTCATGCCGACGCTGACTTATCTTAGTGAAAATATGGATCTTGGACCTACTACAAATGGAACTAAATTAATATTGTAGTGGGAGTTTTATTTTAAATAAAACATTATCATGAACTAAACTCAAACCTTTAAATTGTAGATCATGGCAAAAGAAACCTCTTTCCTGCGATCATTGTTAGACAAAGAAAAACTTAAAAATAACGGATCAAATTTTCTAGACTGGCATCGTGCCTTGAGAATTGTTCTCAGGCATGAGAAAAAGGAATACGTCTTGACTACTCCCATCCCTGATTTACCAAATGATGATGCTGACCAGAAAACTAAGGATAAGCACAACAAGGCCGTGGAAGACGACCTTGAAGTACAGTGCCTCTTAGTATCAATAATGAACCCTGAACTGCAGAAGCGGTTTGAGGAGAATTCTTGTTACTACATCATGGACCAGCTCAAGAAAATGTTTCAAGAGCAGGCCCGTGTAGAGAGGTACAACGTGACTAAAAGTTTTCTGGGATGCAAGATGGCTGAGGGTGCCTCCGTGAGTGCTCACATACTCAAAATGATAAGTTATGTGGAGCAGCTGGAGAAGCTCGAGTGTGCCGTGGACAAGAAGTTGGCCACGGACATCGTTCTTAACTCTCTCCCATCAAAGTATTCTTCATTTATCATGAACTATCACATGCATGGAATGGAGAAAAATTTGGGTGAATTACATGGGATGCTCAAGACTGCAGAGGCTGACATGCAGAAAGGTGTTTCTCATGTCCTTGCAGTCAGTGAGGGAAGTAGGAAAGTCAAGAAAGGCAAATGCAAGCGCAAGGGCAATGGCAAGGGCAAGGGAAAGGTTCCAGTGGTGACTGTGAGCACTCCCAAGGTCAAGGTTGCCTCCGATTCCGAGTGCTTCTACTGTAAGATGAAGGGGCACTGGAAAAGGAATTGTCCTAAGTACTTGGAGGACAAGAAAAATGGGAAGGTCCCGTCTTCCTCAGGTATTTTTGTCATTGAAGTTCACTTAGCTACTTCTATCAATGATTGGGTATTAGATACTGGATCATGTGCTCATATTTGTATGAATATGCAGGCACTAAAGGATAGAAGAATGCTAAGAAAGGGTGAGGTGCAGCTCCGTGTCGGTAATGGTGCAAATGTTGCAGCAGTTGCCGTCGGGTGTGTCGAGTTGCATTTACCTAGTGGGCTTGTAATGGAACTTAAAAATGTTTATTTTGTTCCTTCTATTTCGAGAAACATTATCTCTATTTCTTGTATGGACATGGATGGTTTTTGTTTTACCATCAAAGACAATTGTTGTTCTTTTTATAGAGATGGTTTGTTTTATGGATGTTCTTATATAAGGAATGGTCTATACTTGCTTGAAATGGATAAACAAGTTCTGAACATCAGTAACAAACGACTCAAAACTTGTCATGAGAGTACGACTCTCATGTGGCATTGTTGCCTAGGTCACATAAATGAGAGACGCATCAAGAAATTGCAAGAAGTTGGACTTCTTGGTCAATTTGATTTAGAATCACTTGAGACATGCGAACCTTGTTTACGTGGAAAGATGACCAAGGCACCATTCACCAAGAAAGGTGAAAGGGTAAGTAGTTTGTTGGGACTCATACATAGTGATGTGTGTGGACCAATGAGTACAAGTGCCCGAGGAGGTTATCGATACTTCATCACATTTACTGACGACCTCAGTAGATATGGTTATGTCTACTTGATGAGACATAAGTCTGAATCCTTTGAAAAGTTCAAGGAGTTCAAGAATGAAGTAGAGAACCAACTCGACAAGAAGATCAAAGCATTACGATCAGATCGTGGGGGTGAGTATTTGAGTCACGAGTTTGGCGACTATCTAAGAGATTGTGGAATAGTTTCACAACTCACTCCTCCAGGGACACTACAATGGAATGGTGTTTCTGAGAGAAGGAATCGAACCTTGTTGGACATGGTTAGATCAATGATGAGCCAAGCTGGCCTACCACTCTCATTTTGGGGGCATGCGCTTGAAACCGCCGCATTCACACTAAACAGGGTTCCATCAAAATCCGTGGAAAAGACACCACATGAGTTATGGTTTGGAAAGGTTCCAAGTATGTCTTTTCTAAAGATTTGGCGTTGTGAAGCTTATGTCAAACGCATGATGTCTGACAAGCTTCAACCCAAATCGGACAAGTGCATTTTCATAGGATATCCCAAAGAGACTAAGGGATATTACTTCTATCACCAGTGTGAGAACAAAGTGTTTGTTGCTCGACACGGTGTATTCTTGGAGAAAGAGTTTCTCTCAAGAGAAAGTAGTGGGAGTAGTGTAAGACTTGAAGAGGATCAATCTACACTACAAAATGAAATGATCAATGATGATCATGTTCAACCACCCGTGGATATTGTGGGCAGTAGGAGTCGAGATGAATCAATTTCACAAGAAGTTGTGGAAGAGATTCAACACTCACCCCTAGAACCAAATTCGCAAGAAGTTGAGAATGAGGATCAAGGAACGAATCCACAAGAGTTTGTGGAAGAGATCTCTGAACCACAAGCACAAGTCCTTCGTAGGTCAATGAGAGAAAGTCGCCCACCTGAAAGATGGTTGGGACTTCACGAGGTGACAGTGTTAGACACTGAAGATCCTTTGACCTATACGGAAGCGATGGCGAGACCCGACTCTGCAGAATGGCTTGGAGCCATGAAATATGAAATACAATCTATGTATGACAACCAAGTTTGGTATTTGGTTGATCCTCCAAGTGGGGTAAAACCTATTGAAAACAAATGGGTTTTCAAGAGGAAATCAGACATGGAAGGTAATTTTACTACTTACAAAGCACGGCTGGTAGCGAAAGGTTTCAGACAGATTCAAGGTATTGATTATGATGAGACCTTCTCGCCCGTTGCTATGTTTAAGTCAATACGGATTCTCTTAGCAATTGCCGCATTTCATGACTATGAAATATGGCAAATGGATGTCAAAACTGCCTTTCTAAATGGAGATTTAGAAGAGGACGTATATATGACACAACCAATTGGTTTTGAAGATACCAATCATGTTATAATCCATAAATTCAAAGATAATTAATTAAGTTTGATATTTAAAATTGACAACAAATTAAAACCTTAATTGATTAATCAAGGAAATTAAAGGTTAATAAATGAAATAAATAAACTAACTTATATAAAAATGATTCATTTAACTAATTAGTGAATTTTATAAATTTTAGAATTTATTTGTACAAATATAAAATTTTAAGGAAGAAATGCAAAATATTAATAACCATTATAATTTTAAATAGTTAATGAAAGGACGAATAAATTGATAAGATTCATCATAGAACAATCTAAATTTTCGTATCAAGACTTAAACGCCAGTTTTTATTCAAATGTGCAAATTGATGTAATTGATTCATAGAATACAAGTAAATATGAAGTCCTTTTTAATTTGAGAATAAACTGAACCGTTCAAATTGTTCTGCACGAATCTCAAAGTCACCCTTCCATTCAAACCGCCTTTTGTTTCCTTCACTGAGTCCAGACGGCTTCCAGCACCCTTCCTTCTTCCTCTGCGAAATCAGAACACCTCACCGAAGGTTTTTGTTTTCTCTCCTGCTGGCGACAGAGGTTGCCCCCCCTATCCTCTCTTTGAATTGTCTCGCGGCTTCTCTCTCTCTCGCTATCTCGGTTAAAACCGCAACCCTAGTGTCTCTCATCTCCACTCTCTCATCCTCTCTATTTCACTCTCTCCCTCTCTCCTTGATTTTTCGCTGAGCACATATCTCTCTTTCTCTCTTTGATTTCATCGCTGAACACCCCCTTCTCTCAATCTCTCTCTTTACTCTCTACCATCTCTCTTTCTTCTATTTCGGGTTCTGATTTGTGAGGTGCTGCGATTTTTGTTCTGTGGTGCTGTGAATTGTGGTGTGCTGCGATTTGTGTTGTGGTGCTTGGTGCTGTCACTCGTTGTGCTGCGAGTTTACCAGAAAAACCCGAAATATTGTTGTGCTGCGATTTTGGGTGCTTTGTGCTGATTCGGTGCTTGTGGTGGCTTGCCTCTCTTCGGGTAACCCTAAACTTAATCTTTCTATTTTGGCTTGTGCCTTGTTTCTGTGATTGCGGCCATCGTGCCATGTGATTCGATTGCCTTCTCGACTGTTGTCTGGTATTGATACTAAAACCCTTTTTGTTCTTGATTGTTTGCTGTACCTGGTTCGTTGGCTGGTGATTGAGGCTGGCACTATACCCCTTTTTCTGTGCTTTGTTTTGTGCTCTGGATGAGTAGTCTGATTCTTTTGTGTGACTTGCGGCCTTTTCTTGTGTTCTGACATACCTTAGCGATAATTGTTGTGATGCTACGCTGGTACCAGTTGGTACCAGCCCAGTGTTGCCACTGGTACCAAGACTCAAAATTGGTTTGAAATGACAGGGACCAAATCGTAAAAAGGTTTAAATATGAGGGTTGAATTGAGAAATGTTGGACCTTGGTATGAAATAAATTACTTGAGGGGCTAAATTGCAAAATTGGCATTTAAGTAATATGGGCCGGCCTTATATATATTGAGATTATTTTGTTGAATGGAATTTGGGCCTTTTGATTATTTAAAAGAAGGCTTGGGCCTTTGATTGATTGGAAAAAGAGCTTTGGGCCTTTTTAGTAATTGGAATTTGAGTAATGGATGTTGGGCCGAATTTTAAAGAGAGGAATTTGACTTGTGCCTTTGAATTAAAATAAATTTAGGTTTTAATAAAGTAACCGAATAAAACCGGATGCTTATGTAAACTTAAATTAATTCGGGAAATGATTATACCGTCCGGGTCTTGATGCCTCAGTGAGAGTTCATAACATAATTTGAACAGATACTATACAACCCTATATGGACACCTGTATGATCCCGAAACACACCCAATAAAAATATTTCAACACATGTAGATTAATTAGAATTTTTAATTAATTAAAAAGTTGAGTAGTTAGGATTTTAAATGTTAAGTAAATGTTAGATTAAATCAAATGTAGTTTTAAATAAAGTAAATAATTTATAAATAAAATATGTTGTTAATTAATAAAGGACAAGTAATTAACAACATATTAACGCTTTCGAATCATTACGAATACAAAATTTTATTAAATAGAATAATTAGATAATCATGTATGAATTTATATTTAAATTAATTGACTCGCACAAATTAGTAAAAATAATACGTACGATTTTAGAAACGATATATTAATTAAGTACTTAATATTTATAAACTACGTACTTAAGATTTAACATTTATTTGTAGCCTAATTAGTTAGGAAAACACGTTATGTTACAAGTGATTAAATAGAAAATTAATAATAGCAAATTAAATTACGTAGGTTATATCTTATTTATTTTATTGTAAAAAATATGTAATATCTTTAAGTTAAAAGTTTTGAATATTTAAATTTCATTAGATTAAATTAAACCAACCTTGACCTAATTTTATGCTCAATCGGAATCGAATAAAATCGATCGAACCGGTTGAGTAGATTCGAACACTTAGTGAAAATAATCAAACGGGGTAATAAGGGTTATGAATACCTAGTGTAGACTCTAATTAAGTTACGACTAAATTACAGGTCAGCCGACCTACACCGAGTTCGATCCGTGGTCTGATTCCGCTGACGGTTACACCGGAGCAGGCGAGGATCGTGTTGATTGCGGTGATTTCTAGTGCTAGCTCTTTCTACCCCTACAGCTATCAGGTGTGGGATATCTGTATTTTTCTTTCGTGGCGTACTCTCACCAGTCGACTACTTGACCTGACATTCGCACTTTAAATTTTGTAGTTGCATTAGAGCATGTTTAATCCTTTCTGAACTGTAATGTAGGATTTGCATAACCCCTTCTAAATTGAAAATTTAATGCTTTCTTAGGAGTAGTGTAATTTAAGTAATAATATATTAGGATACTAGTTGTCCTCTTCTCGTAGAGGACAACATATTATTGTAGTTAAGCATGTGCATCGGTGAGCGTGAGATAGAAGACCGAATGATCGCTTTCCGTTCTCGTAGTATGGGATGCGAGGCGGTTCGTGGGTCATTGGGCTGAGGGATCACTTGATCCCTTAGAGGTCTTATTAGGATTATTATTATTATATGCATGAGCTTGGTAGTATATCATTTCCGATCATTTTACATTTTGTGCGGACCAATCACGAGTTCAGAGACGATTCGGGAGCTATCCCCCCTACATTAGGAGCTACTTGCCTAGTACGGCTGCCGAGGATGCGGTGGTAGATTTTATTTTTGTTGTTATGATGTCCCATTGATCTGGCCGGATGGTAGAGTTTCGTCTCTGCTCATGAGGAGACGAATTGACTTATTCTTACGCATTGCTTGTAGTTTTCTCCTATTTTATATGTTTGGTGATGAATCGTCTTAGAGAAGGAAAACACATGGAATTAAGTGTAACCATCGGCTAGCGTGCACTTGCCTACGGGTTGAAGCTTGTGTGGGCGAAGTTCGATGTCATTAGGCATCGGGTATCTTTGCCCCTCTGATCGCAGTCCTTGGATGTTACACGAATTTCGATATAACCCTCGGCTAGCGTGCACTTGCCTACGGGTTGAAGCTTGTGTGGGCGAAGTTCGATGTCATTAGGCATCGGGTATCTTTGCCCCTCTGATCGCAGTCCTTGTGTTATGTCACTTTTGAGATACAAATTCAATTTGATTGAACTGGGCACGGCACGGGGTGACAAAATGATCCGTACTATAACTATATCAATTTGTACACACAGTACCTATTGTACTGGACTTCGGTTGAGTATAATATTGATCCTCATATTTTATTTTGGGAAACTTTGGCATTTTGGCATAATAGGAAAATCACATCATGTCATCTATTATATGTATATTTTTCTTTTGTAGTACTATGATGGGTTTAATTTCGCAGCATATGCATTAAAAGTGAATTACCGACTTTACGTAGATTTCGAATTAAAATGTGCTTGACTTAAGAGGATCCCTGAAGGGATAATACTGGGTCACATACTGGGCGATCATTCGCTCATCCCCTCCTTTTTATGGATGTGGGCAGGTACAGGGTCTGACGGTCCGCAGCAGGAGGCGTCAGGAGCTGTCCCCGTCGGTCACACCACTTGAGGTAGATTAGGGGTTTTTGTTTAGGATTTGCGAGTCCAATATTTTGTTATGTATATTGGACTCGATAGATCATGTATCTCTTTTGACTAGTGTTTATTTTATCCCGATGTGGATTGTATGGATGTGTATATATGTATGTTTATTTGATATTTATGACTATTGCTTGTTTGTGTTATATTGCTTCCGCTGTTGTTTGATTTTATATTGTTTAGCCTTGCGTGTTTGTTGATCATTAGACACGAGGCGGGGATTGATCATATCCTAATCCAGAAATTCTGGTTTGGGGTGTGACAAATCATGCTAAGAAAGTATGCAAGCTTCAGAGGTCCATTTATGGCTTGAAGCAAGCATCGCGGAGTTGGAACAAGCGCTTTGACAAAGAAGTCAAAAAGTTTGATTTCGTCAAAAGCGAGGAAGAACCTTGTGTATACAAAAGGATTAGTGGGAGTGTAGTAATATTCCTTGTGTTGTATGTGGATGACATACTACTGATCGGAAATGACATCCCGTCATTGGATTCTGTCAAGTCTTCATTGAAGAAGGTGTTCTCAATGAAAGATTTGGGCGAGGCTGCTTATATACTAGGCATTAGGATCTATAGGGATAGATCAAGGAGACTCATTGGATTGAGTCAAAGCGCATACATTGACAAAGTGTTGAAAAGGTTCAACCTACAAGATTCCAAGAAAGGATTCTTGCCTATGTCGCATGGTGTTCATCTGAGCAAGAAGCAATGTCCATCGACATCTGCTGAGCTAGATAGCATGAGTAGAGTGCCATATGCTTCCGCCATTGGCTCTATCATGTACGCCATGATATGCACTCGCCCTGATGTGTCATACCCATTAAGTGTGACAAGCAGACATCAGTCAAATCCAGGCTTGGCGCATTGGACTGCCGTCAAGAATATCCTGAAGTACCTAAAGAGGTCTAAGGATATGTTCCTTGTCTATGGTGGGGAATCTGAGCTCGTTGTAAGGGGTTACACCGATGCTAGTTTCCAGACCGACCATGATGACATGAGATCACAGTCAGGATTTGTGTTCATCCTCAATGGTGGCGCTGTAAGCTGGAAAAGTTCCAAGCAAGAAACAACAGCGGACTCAACCACCGAGGCAGAGTACATAGCCGCTTCAGAAGCAGCTAAAGAGGGTTGTTGGATTAGGAAGTTCTTGGATGAACTTGAGGTGGTCCCCAGTTCCATGGGTGCTCTGGAGCTCTATTGTGACAACAATGGAGCCATTGCACAAGCCAAGGAACCAAGATCACACCAGAAATCCAAGCATGTTCTGCGGAGATATCACCTGATTCGAGAGATCATCGACCGAGGTGACGTCAAGGTTTGTAGAGTAGATTCGGCCAGCAACACAGCTGACCCGCTGACAAAGTCTCTGTCTCAGGCCAAGCATACACTGCACACTGCATCTATGGGGATTAGATTTGTTAGTGACTGGCTTTGAGATTTAGTACATGGAGTTGTATTAGAGACTACACTTGTTTAGGGCTTTTATGCATATAGATGTATATGGGATTGGCTCTAGTTCAAGTGGGAGATTGTTAGTGTTATGATCTAGAAGCCAACCATTTATGGATGTATTCTATGTTTGTTCATGAAATGAAAGAATCATTTGTTCCTTGAGTATTTAATTACATTATGGATTTTTCGAGTTGAGGACTTGAAATGTAGAACTCTATAATAATAATATAATGAATACTCTAAATGTCTCTAATCTTGGTAATTAAGAAGGAACACTATTTACCGGTACGAGATTAGTATGTGGATTAAATGATGATCATGTTCTACGGATCATATGGTAAGGAGCTACCAATTTAATCACATAAATACCTGATGGAGATCAGGGGATTGGACATGACCCAAGAATGAAACATAACATGGATTGTGTTAGTGTCATTAATGTTTCATTTGTGTCTTGAATTCTTTGGTATGAGATGATTATTTTTCCTACATGAGATACATGTATCTGTAGGTGTTATCCAACGTTGACCGTAACTGGCAGCTATACAGATAATATCTCAATATGTGTGTCTTGTGCGGAGGAAAATATATTTATCAAGAATACCAGTGTCCCTCATATTTCATATGTGAGTGATGATATCTTCGGGCCCCTTGATGGAGTAATAAAGTATGCATGCAATTATGATCAATGAGTTTGATCATTATTTACTGAATTACTTGGAATCAAGAAAAGAATAAATTTGCAAGGATGACACTCTCCTGCCTTGGATTTATTCTCGATATCATGTGGCACGTGAATTGACACAAGCAATTAAATATTGCTTTAGGATCGTGATGTTGATTGGTTCATATCATCTTTATCTGTTGAGTAATTATAATGCATATTGCTAGGTGCCGCTTATAATTTATAGAATTAAAAGAAGTTTTGATTCTATTGTCAACACGATATAGATCCTACGAGGTCACACCCAAGAGAGAAAAACGAAACAAATAAAAGTGTCATGGAGATGACTAACTTCATCTTAGAATAAATTTATTACATATTGGACATGGTATACAAATTTATTTCTCAACAGAATTGAGCAAATACAATTAATCGTAACAATTGTCGGGTGGGCCAAAAGTTGGCATAAATGGCAAAAACGAAAATGGCATAAATAGAAATTGGCCCAAGCCCAATTTAACATTAAATGGAGAAGTCCATTTGATGAAATGGTTTGGAATAAAGTGGGATAAAAGTGCATCTAATGGAGAGCTCCATTGGATGGAAAAAGTAAAAGTTACTTTTGTCATGTTTAAATCTAGCCATCCATTGTGGTTGAGATGATTAAAATATACCCTAACTTCACACTATAAATACCCCACCTTTTTCCAAACCCTAGCCACCATTCTAATCTCTCTCTTCTTCCTTCTCTTGTAAGACAAATTGGAAAAACGTTTTTTGTAAGAAGAGGTGAAAAAGAGAAGAGTTTTTGCAATTTTGTCTCCACCATTTTTGCTCATGTGTTGAGCACAACTTCTACACTAAAATTAATAGTTGATTGAAGAGGTAGAAGCTAAGGTTAAGTTAGATTCTTGGTTGATTACCTTTAGCAAGGGAAAAACAAGAGTTTCGTTTAATCTCGGGTGGATACTCGTAGAGGCTTCGTGCGTTCGAAGCGGGTGCCATTTCGAGGCCGACTTGGAGAAGTGAAGGCTCGACAAGGAGGCAACAACCCTACATCTCAAGTCCCTACTTCTTGGTTTAGAGACCAAGATTTGAGGTATAAAGATTAAACAAGTTAAAATGTTAAATACGGTTCATCGTTAGTCAAATAAGTAGATCTATGTTGGTTTCTTTGAGTTAAATTTTTGAAATTTGCTCTTGCATGAAACTAATATTTTCTTCAATTGGTATCAGAGCTTAAGGCTTTATTTGACTAATTTTTTGCCGAAATTAGCATGAGTAATTAATTTAATTAAGTCTTGGAAGCTTATGACACAACCGTCGGTGTTTTTGAACATCTTGCATTTAATTTTAGGATTATTTTTACACAATTATTTTGGAGCCTTCTAAGGTGTTTAAACATTAATTAGTAATGTTTTAATATCTGGAAATAAATTTATTTAAGGGTTAAATTAATTTGAAGGAAAATAGATCAAAAAGACTAAAATGATGAAATGATAAAATATGCCTTTATAGGCTCAGGTTCTACTATGGACCAAATATTTTTCATTTTATATGAGATCTTTTAAATCCAATTTAATAGTGTTGTTATATATGTCATATGGAGTGCATCGGGATGCTGGAAAACTCCAAAATACAGAGTGAACGAAATTCAAAAAAATCAAAAAGGGATGTCACACGGGAACTTCTTATACGCGACTGCATGCGAGGTTACACCAAAATGCGAAGTGAACAAAAATTAGAAGAGAAAAGAAAAAGGGCTGCAAAACTGGAAATTCTCATAGGCGGCGGGTTGCTGGAAAACTCCAAAATACAGAGTGAATGAAATTCAAAAAAATCAAAAAGGAATGTCACACAGGGACTTCTTATACGCAACTGCATGCGGGGATACACCAAAATGCGGACTGAACAAAAATTAGAAGAGAAACGAAAAAGGGCTGCAAAACATGAAATTCTCATTGGCGGCGGGCTGCTGGAAAATTCCAAAATACAGATTGAACGAAATTAAAAAAAATCAAAAAAGGATGTCACACGGGGACTTCTTATACGCGACTGCATCGCGACTGCATGCGGGATACACCAAAATGCGGAGTGAACAAAAATTAGAAGAGAAAAGAAAAGAAAAATGGCTGCAAAACAGGAAATTCTCATAGGCGGCGGGCTGCTGGAAAACTCCAAAATACAGAGTGAACGAAATTCAAAAAAATCAAAAAGGGATGTCACACGGGGACTTCTTATACGCGACTGCATGCGGGGATACACCAAAATGCGGAGTGAACAAAAATTAGAAGAAAAAAGAAAAATGGCTGCAAAACAGAGAATTCTCATAGGCGGCGGGCTGCTGGAAAACTCCAAAATACAGAGTGAACGAAATTCAAAAAAATTAAAAAGGGATGTCACAGGGGGACTTCTTACAACGCTCAAAATCGAGGATGAAATTGCACCCTTTGATTTGTATTTGCTTCTCCTTATCTAGGTACACATTGTACAGCAACAAAAGTCTCGTTATCCTAATCACTCCATGATTAATTCATATCAATGGTAAAATTTAGAAATATTTCATTTCTGAATTATGTCATTATAAATTATAATTGAACAAATCTTTGATTGAAAATAGGTACATTGATTTGAGTACTTTGTTTCTTTTCTCCTTGACTCCCTCCGCCTCAAGTCGCCTTCTGAGATAATCGATCATTACTTTTGGCCCGTATCGCAAAATGTCTCAATTTATTGTATGAAACATCTTTGTTGGTTCTTATCAGGTGCATCCATGCTTTATGAAATCGCAGATTGTGTACAACATCCTGTTGTTGTTCCAAGACAATTGTACCAACCGTACAGATTTCATATTTCGAACAAGGACTAATATCTTTAGTCTTTTAGTTTGTTCTGGAGATACTGTTGCCTCCCAGAAGCCGGATAACATTCTGAATTGCATTTATGAATTTGATGAATTGATAAAAAAAAATCTAAGTAAACACTTTCTACTTAATTATATCATTTCCATTTTGATTTAATCCCCATAGGAAATTATTCTAATTTGAATCGAAACCTGTTCGAAACTGGTTGATTGTATAAATTTAGCACCTCTGGTTTGTATACATACATTTTGGATTGATTAAAATCAATTATGTGATTTTAAGATTCTTTAGCATTCATTGTTAATGTTACAATATCCAATTCGAAAAAAAAACACGGTACAAATGTGTCAAAGGAACGAACCTGACAACTTTAATAAAAAAATGAGTAAATAACACACAACTCCCGTGAAACTTCCTCCGCACCCTTGTTTTATTTCATTGGAAAAATCTGAGTTTTCAATTTATATGAGAGATTATGGAGGCTAGGGCATACCCTTTTGTTCAAAACAGGTCTCTCACAGTAGCAATTCTAATTATGGTGTTATTTGAGAATAATTAATATAAATTAATAAGATTGTGTCATTGATTCATTGTTATGGTTCTTTTAGATATTTTCAACAGTGCATACAAATATTAATGCAATTATATATTTGTTTTAGAAATAAATATTCAAATTAGAGCAAAGCTAATGTATGCTATGCTTATTAAGAGGCTTGGTAATAATCACTCTACAAATCTATGGTATTGGTTTCAAACGAAAAATTCAGACTGTTGAAACTCATCTACTTCATGAGTGATGCGTGTAGATGCAAAATTAAGAAAACATTTTTGTCTTAAATTAATCTTCAATTATTTATAAATTTAACACAAATACATAAATTAATTAAGAAAACATTTTTTTCTTAATATAGTTTTCAAGAAACCTACTTTATATATTCTTCTCACTTTTAATATATTCTATAATTTGTATATAATTACTTGTTGGTTGCATATAGAAATAGAAGATTGAATTTCTTGTCTAATTATTTGTAATAATCTGTGTTTCTATTTTCTAGTCGCATCTCTTATATACTTTGTCCTGCTATACGTTTGCAAAAATATAAAATGTAACCAAACAACTCACTATCTCTAAAATTTATGTTTTTCAAACGTCGCACAATTAATTTGCATCAAACCATAGTGCCTTTTGAATTTCCTCTCTTGTCCCTACATTCTGATCCGTTACACGTTCAACTCCACAATAATGGTTACAGGAAAACCCACAGGTGTACTGTTCATTCTTTGGGTGTCAAATATAAACAAGTATAATTATATTTTTTTTTTCATTGGTCTTCGAATAAAGTTTGGAGCAATTGCCAAGTAGCTATTATTTGTTAAACAAATACCATAATCTTGCTTTCTCTAAACCCAAATACCATCAGTCAATTTTTCTGACAAGTTTACCAATTACCCCTGCAAAAGCAATTAATTATCAAACTCATTAACTAATAATGTGTTTTGAATAAATTAATATGCTGCATTAGGAGAATAATAATCTGACCCAATTGGAATACAATAGTAATGTGAGCACTCGTCCATATAAGTGTGATCAATTGATATAGTTTTGCATCCTAGAAAGTGTGATAATTGTGCTAGTTGTAATGTTGTATGCTCCATAAGTTAGTTTTAATTGCCTAATTATACTCTATTCCTCAACAAAAAAAAATAATGGCTCTATTGCCATAAAGTAGAAAAGGAAAGGTAAATCTGTCAAAAAAAAACAAAATAGATATGCTAATTGTCTCCAGCTTGTGTATCCTAATTGTCTTCGGCTTGTCTATCTCCACAGTTTATATAATTTGTTAATTGTGTATCTCCTCATTCTAATTGTGTATCTCCGTCATGGGGCGGCATGGGTTTGGGATCGCCTCCTTTTTGCAGGGAGCGGAAAGAGCTAATTTTTCGCTGGTGCGGCTTCAAAGAATTCCACCAAGATTAGTACCCAAATGTTTTTTTTCCTTTACCACCATGAGCTTGTAAAGTTTTAATGAAATCCCCCATGCACAGCTTATCAAGCTTCTTAACAACAGATTTCAACTCCTTCAAATCTTTATCAGGAGAAAACATATTTTTAACCGTCTTACCAGATGAGGAGGCAATTTCACTAACCTTACCTTTTCCTTTGGTACTCTCATGAATCCTCTTGGCCTCAAAGTGATTCAGAACATCTTCTGCCTCATACGCAGCATCTTTGAGCTGCTCGAGCCATGTGTTGAGACCCTTGTTAGTAATTTGCCCCTTCTCGGCTGCTTCAATAACGCTTTGGATTTGGGGAAGTTGAATCTCCAAGTTTGTGAGCATCTCCCTGGTCTTAGTGTGCAATTTATAGTTGTCACCGAGGTAGGAGCGCCCTAGATCGACCACCTTGCCAATGATGGCAGATGCAAACAACCCTCCTGCTATCAAAGCCACTCCTGACATTTTTAGAGAAACAACAAACAAAGAGAGAGGGAAAGTTCTGAGTGATAGGTTGGCTCAACGGGGTGTTTGGGATAAGAATTATGAGGTACAAGGAGATGGGAGATCAGAGAAGCAAAATCTAGAGAGAGAATTGGTAGATATGGGTGTCAATGATACCCTTTTAACCGTTTACCCTATACATACCGTATTCGTTAAGGCGGGTATATATGGGTAATGTTTTTTTTTTCATTAGCTTTATTGGGTATTAGTATGGATAATAATTTTTTTTTCGTTAGCTAAATGAGTATGGATATGGGTAAAGGCTATTTCGTACCCGTTACCCAATAGGATAATTATATAAAATAATATTATATGATAATATTTGAGCAATAATTAGTGATCGTAAAATTTATTTTTGTGACATTTAAATTCATTAGCTAATCGGATACTAGATATAAAAACAATGTTCTGACTTATAATTTCTAATGCTCCGACTTATAATATTCAATACTCTTTTAATGCTATTTATCATCGTAATTCAAAGAATTTATTCTAATTTTAATCCAAAATTTAATATAAATTACAAATCAAGATTCAAAGAGAGGCAAAAAAAAAATTCCAGAGGAGCAAACTTGGTCCGAATTAATATATTTCTATAAAAATTCAAAATCCAGAATACAGAATGGTCCACCCCTGAATGTAGATTACTAACCTGGAGAACAATGGAAGTGTTCAGTATTATATAAAATGGAGATGAAGCTAGTAATAAGCTGATAAGCACCTGTACCATCCTCTTTCTGCCAACTACCAAGCTGATAACCTACGGGTCTAAATAAAAAATAAAAAAGTAGCAACCAGACAGGTACTGCCAAGATTTGGCATTAGAATTAAGAAGAAAAATGTAGCTTCCAGATCATGCCGACGGTCTCTTGTATGTACTGGTCTGCACTATTAAAAATTTGAATTATTAACATGAAATTAAAAATATTTATTTACATGAATTACTCATGCAATTAATTAATGTCAATTGTATGGATAATATTCATGCAAATAAAATCTAGAAGTTTTATTGAAAATAATTTAAGTGAAAAGTTTACACAAAATAACTTAAAATGCAAACGCATATATCAGAATATTTTTGTAATAATCAGTGATGTACATTTATTATTTAATGTATGTTTTTTGCTATAAGAAAAATGTTAAACATATTACTTTTTTTTTTTGCATGTTTGTTATTTAGTTAAATAATTGAATTTGTCGGAATAGATATTTGTGTTTTCAAATTCTCTTGCTTTATAAAAAAAATATTTAGTTGAAATTGATTGTACATTTGTTTTTTTTTATTAGTAATGGTGATTGCATGTGTGTGAAATTATGAGTTTTGACATTCTATATGTAAAACATAATAAAATTAATTATTATATTACTATTATTATTCGTTATCCACTCGCTACTATTTCGTTACCCGATAATTTTAAAGGGTATGGGTAAGGTAGGATAAAGTCAATTCTTAATGGGTAAAAGTAGAGTATGAATAAGGTCAATTATTAGTGAGTATGAGTATGAAAATATTTCCACCCTACCCGTATCGTACCTATTGACACCCCTGTTGGTAGACCACCAAGACCCATTAAACAGTGGGTGAAAACTGTCCACAGCACAACCAACGAAACCCATTTAACAGTTTTTTTTTTTTTTTTTAAGGGATGAGGATCTGCTCACATTTTGTACCATTGGGAAATGTAAATTAATCCTTTAATATTCAACCGTTGCTAACTTTATCCGCACTGCTGGAAGCTTAAAAGGATGTGGACCCATTATTGCTGGATGCTGTACATTTCAAGCAAGATCACAAGGAGGCCCAGTGAAAAGAAGCCCACCAACAAGCCCAACAGAATGAAAAGATGGAACCAAGTGACCAAGGGAAATCTTTTGTAACGGGGCTTGGTCTGCTAGGGGACACATTATAACATTATATTGGAACCGTGTCTTCCTTTAATATATTGAAGTTGTTTGTGTAAGAATGACATATTCTCCTAAACTGAAAATATTGTCATGGAATGTGGGGGAATATTAAATGAACAAGATAAAAGATTAACAGTGATGTGTTATTGGAGAAACCAGCTGATATCAGTTTTTTTTTTTTTGAGGAAAATGAATCATATACGCTGTTGAGGTAGATATACGATGAATGGAAAGAACCAATTTTGATGGATAGCAATTGTTGAACATGAATGCAGAGAACTCTGGCGACTCGATATATCTATGAACAAGCAAAATCTTAAATTATTTTTAAAACCCGAGAAATTGAGAAATTCCAAAACAATGGGCTATTGGATCTGGCATCTCGTGGTACAAACCCGATAAGAAAATTAACCATCTAAATGCAAAATTTACCCAAGTTTTCCCATTTTTCTCTGTTGCTGGGCCTTGTTTCCCTGAAATTAAATTATATACGTACAAATCTTTCGAGCTAAATATTTGCATTATAAGACCAGTTTAGAAATTGATTTTATATTTGAACGAAATATGTAACATGAATATAATTAACATGACCATGCCTACCCATTCAGATCAGTAGGAAGACAAAATTTTCATTAATTAAGCTTCATGATGATGTTTAAAAATTCTGAAATGCAAACTTGAACAACTATAAAGGACTTTCAACTTTACCCTACATTTTACCCAAATTGTGACAATTCCTTAATATTTGAAAGTTTTCAAAATAATGCAAAATCTTATTTAACTCAACTAAACTATAACATCAAAATCCCAGTTGAAGGGCATTTCATAACGAATTTGTGAAATTCAATGACATTCGGCCCAAAAATCACAAAATTATAAAAAGTGCTGATTTTTCAAAATCTGCTACATTTAGATCCTGACATTTTGCAACATTAGAAACTAGTACTCTATTTAAAAGAAACAATAAAGTGAACATACAACAGCAACTGCATTGTATTGAATAAACTAAATAACAAACCGAGATACCATCCATTCTTCTTATAGCATCCAACAACATACAAACAGTAATTCCATCTCCAAAACAGAACCCTTTTGACCTCTATAACACAACTAACCAAACAATATTCTTGGGGGGTGGGGGGCACTCCTCATCAGATGGAATAAACCGAAGATGACCCAACCAAAAAAAAAAAATTCCTACTAAAAACAATGTCCACAAAGAACCAAAAAAATGAATTGAATACCTAAAATCTGACTAAAGAACATCCCACAGAAATCGCCCCCTCTTTGCAAATACACCCTAAAAAAAAATTAAAAGTTAAATAGTCAGCCAAAAAAGTCCAAAATTTAAGAAACAGGGGGATTACTTGCCACAAACCTCCCACAGCCGTTGAGAAGAATGAAACGGGGGGATTTATTATTGAATTTTGGCTGAAAAACCTTTTCTGATATAGCGCAAGATCACCACCAAAAGAGCATCGAATGTACAATGAAAAGAAGCAGAAATACAAGTGCATGCAGAGCAGACAAACAACAAATAAAACCGGGAATCCTACAGCCAAAATATATACAGCCACAGCATCACAAAAGCATCAAAACACAGTCTACCTGTCACGACCCCGCCAACAAGAACTTCATTAATAAACTTTATTGAAAATTAAACTCTCGCATATATGAGGATCCCATCTTGTTTAGTTATTAAGGCAATATATCCTTCTACATCCGTGTGGAAAGTTATATATACTTCAAAACATTATTGATAATTAATGCCACTGGCGCTGACTGTTTGTTCTGCTTTATATTAGTTTTCCTTTCCTTTTCAAGTTATTTTCATTTTTGAAAAATATTTATACTATAGTTAATTACCCTAAACATATATGACATATGCAATGTGTAAGCTAATCGATACAACTGTCTTTTTCTATTAACACGACATTCAAAATTTTAATTCCATAAATAACGTTTCTTTTGCTTCAAAATAAATAGAAATTTCTCTCAAAATGGAAATAGTTTTTTTAGTTTTTGTCTATAAACATGGAACTAATTCCTGCTTGTAGATCACAATTTGTAGCTAGGCTACGTACAGTAACTAGGTTATTAGATAAAGAAATTGCTAAAACTATAAGAATAATCTACAATGTTTCATATTTCCTCAAAATTCTCCCTACTATACATAAATGATAGGGAACTTGTAAAAGATGTAAATCACCTTTCCACTTTACAACAGTGCAAGTTCCGTGAAACTCTAAGTGACTAGTATGTCCCTTTGAGAAAAAAAAAATACAAGGCAAAACTGGTATAAATGGAAACACCAGAAATTAATTTTCTGTTTTTATCAAAGCTTTCCTGCTACTGATTTGCATATATTGCCAAACATAAGATGGTTAATTTGGTTAATTCCAACATCTGAAATTGGGTCAATTGGTTTCTGCATTCCCTCTGACGGAGTGAATGTGCTAGGTTCACGGCTATATTCATCTACAAACAAAATAAAGATAATATTAAACAAAACAAAATTAAAAGTTGATTCATTTGTGATTTTCTTATACTTGTTGGTTTTAATAAGGCATATATTGATCATACGTGTGCCGACACCTATATGGTGCACAAAAATGTTACTTAAAAGAAAATAGTAATTAGTATATATAACTTGCTCTAATTAATGAACACAAGAAATCCAAACAATAAATTGAAATTTTTAAGGTACCAACTGTCCTTTATCATACCATAAATTACATTGAGTGAATATGGCGGAGGCGTCGCTAAGAAATTCAAACTCAGATAGAGCACCATCATTAAAAACACAGACACAATTACAAAGGATGGAACAGCCAATGCCCAATACCTGAGAGCAATAGCATATTAGGCATCTCAATAACAGTTGTAGGTGTTAATTTGCTACATAAGAAAGAAAGACTATATAGATAACAACCCACATGGTGCAAATTGTATAGGGAGTCACAAACAACAGAAATCATTAAAAGGAACTCGTCTATCAAGAAATTTTTGGATCTTATTAAGTTTCCCAACTTGGCACTGATAAGTGCTCCTCACCAGGACTAATGTGCATTCTTTGAATTTAAAAAAAAAACTAGAGAGAATAAAGTGGTACAATTGGAATGCTGAGGTACCAGAATGGGATATGATGAAATTTAATCGGACTAATGTCAAATAATTGTATAGAATCAGGAAACTGGTACAATACATATGAGGAACAAAATATAAAATGTTGATTCATAAAGGAACATTAATAAAAATTTAATCCTATGGGGTAAATGGAAGACAGTTGTATAACCATAGAAGGCAAAATCGGCCATTCCGGAGCGGAATCGGCCGTTCCGGATCGGGATCGGACTGTACCGATCTGATTTTAGACCGAGTTATGCAGTTAGTGTAGATTTCATCAAATTTCAGCCGTTCCGGTCAAATTTCAACCGTTCCAGCCAGATTTCAATCAAATTTCATCCGTTCCAGACCGAAATAGACCGATTCCACCGAAACGGCCAAAACGCGAATTAAACAAATTCCAAAATTTTTTGAGCTCTTTGTGAATCGAACCCATGTATTCAGCTAAGCAACCAAAGTCCATTACCACCACCCCATACAATCTTTGATGTTAAAATAATACAATTCATTTATATATACAAGAATTTCACTTTGTACCATTTTGGGAGTAAAAGAGTGTGTTTTTAGTTGTAATGCTTGAATTATATTGTATTAGTGGATTATTTGATTGAAATAATTTTTATAAATTTTTTTTTATTTTTTTAGTGTAAAACAAGCTTCTGACAAAAAAGTCCGATTTTCCGATCCGATTCGGGCGATCTCAACTGATTGTTCCGATCCCGATCCCGATACCGATTTTTCTTTCTATGTGTATAACTAAACAATAGATACAGCACGTACTTGCTAGGATAATAAGTGATCCCTAGAGAATGTAACCATAGCTTGGGTGTATATGCCCACACTAAATATATAACTGCACTAAAGACAAAACATATCTATCAGTACACCATCAGTTACATATAAAAATCAATTCGAGATAAATCAGAAATATCTTACAAAAAGCACCTTGTTCTTTTTAAGAAAATGAGATGCATAATTTATGCAAAATACAACCGCACAATAAATCCCCAACAAACTAGTTAATACTTAATAGTTTGGATTTGATATTATCCAACCACACTGCCGCACATCAGAACAATTTTACATTTTTGCGAAACTTTTTACTATATTTTTAGATAGGTAGAAAACCACTTGAACAAAAAATTCTAGACCATCCTGAATGGTTCACATCAGCTGTTCGGACATTGAAAACAGAGATATTGATATATAGTACGGACCAATCCGTGCTCTGCATAGTGCCATAGCCTCACTCAAAAGAAACTTGTATTTCCAAAACAAAAATGTAAACCTGTGGCGATGACAGTGGTGATGGATTTGACAATTCGATACACCTCCAATGGTTTGGGGCCATCGTCACCTGTGAAACCAGCATCTGTTCTTGTGTGTTTGTCATGAACAGGAAAGGCGGAGTCAGAGCTGGAGGCAAAGGCTGAGGACCGGCGTTTGTGCAGTAGGCTGAGAGTGCGGCCTGGGCTGCTAACCACCAGCGTTGAAAGCGAAGAAGGTCCCTCTTCCATTCCCTTTTGGCTTTAGGTATAGCTGACCTTGCAACAGGTATCAGCAATTAGTAGTCTTAATACTTTTCAAGATTTGTGAAATATTTAAAGCATTAGTTAGAACATTACAACTATATTCGTCCTTCTAATATGTCAACATGAATTTTTAGCTAAACTGGACACATCTTAAAAATAAATTTTGTAACATAAATCACAATCAACTAGTTATAAAAAATAAAAAAAAATAAAAAAATTAACATGCATCCTAAATCGCTCTCCCAATTACATCTCTCAATTTTCAATTGCCCTACTTTTCGTGCGCACAATGTCTATTTTCTGTACTTCCACTAACAAACCGAAACAAAAACTAAAAGAATACAACAAATAAATGCATACCAGCTAACAACCGAAGAGCACAGCTGAAGCAGAGAAAATTATGCCGAAATGCAGATGTAGCGAGTGCGGGGATCGGGGGTGCAGCCCAAGGGACTGAAGGGGCCGGGATTCGCTTGTTGGGCCCAAATTTGTAAGAGTTGGATTTGTGATGGCCCAAAATTTGTTGTTGATTTTGGTCCAAAATTCTTCGGCCTGTTGGCCCAAAGTTTTTCTATCTTTTTAAAAATATAATGGGTCGATATAAACCAACTGCGGTAGGTAAGAAACCATAAATTATCTCAATTCTAACGTATTTCTAGTTCTACACGTACAAATCATTTTCTACAAATTCCTACAGTACAAATCATTGATTTCATTCAGCAAGTTAAAGTATCTCCACGTAAGAATAGTAGTAAAAGTCCGTAGAAACAGATACCAATTACCAACTACATCTGAAGCTCTGCTTATTTGGACTTGACCATGACCAGTCTCACTAGTTGAGTTCGCTATCAAATCGTCATATTAATCAACGATAATTTTATTAATAATATAACATAATGAATGTCAAAAAAATGTTTCATAATTTTTTCCTAATTAATAAATCATCATTGGCTAGCAGGGTTCAATGATTAATTAGTGATTGATTTTAAAGAATGTCAAAAACGAATACCTGCATGTAAAAAAGAATGTCAGTATTGAGTTTTTATTGTGTAATTTTTCTGAATTTTTGGCTGCTAAACACCAAATCAGCAATTATAAGTGGTATGAGCCATGTTGGTTTTAATGAACTAATTATATTTTTATTATGAAGTACTCAAGTATGGTAACTTACAATTTTTAAATTAGTCCTTGACTACAAAATGCAATAATATTTTAAAATTTTCATTTTACCCCTCATCCAGCACCCGTAAAGAGTATTATTGTGTGAAAGGGCATTCTGTAGTGCTCTCTCCATCTCCTCAATAAAATTTATATCATCAATGCTATTGATATCGCACAGGTAGCTAAAACAAAAGTGAACAAGTATTAAATATGTCGTCAAAATGTTGATGCATATGAAAACAATTTCCAGTCACAAATCAGGTATTCTTTTTTGTAGTACGAACTTCAGTACTAATCGGTGCTTGTTTTGGATCCTTTTTTACCAGATTTAGCTCAGCTGTCTCTTGTGTTTAAAATAATTTTGCTCCACAAAATGGCAATCTTAAGATTCTTATCCACTCCAGTATTAGACATGTCATCATGCACAATCATAATTGAGAGGTACTATGTACAGCTTTCATTGACCAAATTCAACTATTAAGTATCAAAGAATAATTACCTAATTATTCTGGAATGGCCCATTAGCTCATAATTGAGATCAATTGTTTAGTAGCTGTGTAGGAACAAAGTAAAAAAAAAACTCAGGTTGTTTACAATATTTTTTTCAAACAATTTCAGTCAGGCAAAGAAATTATTATTTAATATTGGGCACAATCTGTGAAATTTGCATTATGAGGCAGCTTGGTGTTTGTCTTGGCCAAAAATAAGTTTTGCAGCGCTTCTGATCAGTTGGTTCCTAGTAATTTAAGGTTTTTGTATATTTTGGTATAGTTCTATTAGCTTGTTTATGTTGCTATATTTATGGGTTTTGAAGTTCTGTATTAGCTTGTTTTAGTTGTTAACTTCTGGTACTGTGGTGAGGTACCAAATTTTAAATCTTCAGTTTCTGAAACTGATGGTAATCCACTATCTCAAAAGAAATAAAAAAAAAATGTAATTTTAATATTTGACATAAATTGAAATTCATGTACCTTGAGAGATTAAAAAGTGCCACCAGGTGGTATCACGTATTGACAGTTTCAATTTACTCCCCACAACTGCCATATTTGGAAACAATTCAAGAAATCAGGTGGATGAGCTCGCTGACAGAATGAGTTAATTTGAGAGATTCACGTACCTTGATGAATACACAGGTTCTAAAGCTTCCCAGCACATGCAAACTGTGAATTAAAGAAGGCTATGTAATACAACTGTGAATTAAAGAGAAGCCAAAATATAATTTTAATGCAGATCAAAATATGAATTCTCCATAAGATTCAAAAGCACATAAAAAAGCAAAATAGAATGAGTTAGAAAAAGTTGCCTTTTATTGATACACACCTTAGAAAGATAAAAGAAACTATGGAGATTGTACTTGTAGTGTTCCTATCTCCCCAATCAAGTGGACAAATGGAATATGAGATAACTTATGCCAATCATCCCCTTGATTGGGTTGACATGAGCGTATTAGATCTGGGCATTCCTCAATGTATAGTTCTGCCAGGTTTGCTGGTAAACCATTTTCCGGTAATTACTTATCCAACCAAACTGCAGCACATTAGAAAAACAAAGGATCAATATATCTTTGCCGTTTAGAAAATTATGGGATCAGATGACTCTACTGATATTTACAAATAAAATAATTGAAGGTAGTTAAAATGACACCATTGACCCCAGCAAAAGAGGTTTCTCCTTCTGCTGCTGCCAAGGATCATATCATCCAGCAAATTTATTCTAATCTCATATCCACCTGGAAAACTCATTACGAACTAAATTCATGACACAGACACAAATGCTGCTGCTAAAATGTGATTTCTGATAAAAAGAAATTGAGTGTGGCTATGGTACTATGCATAGCGCGGATTGGTCCGTACTATAGATCAATATCTCCATTTTCAAAGTTCAAATAATCGATCTAAACCATTCAACATGATATCCATGTAAAAATGTACTTACAAACTAAATTTTACATTTTTCAGAATATTTTTACTATTTTTTTAGATAGGTAGAAAAACAGTACTTTTGGATGATCTAGAATTATTTTATCAAGTGATTTTCTACCTATCTAAAAATATAACAAAAAATTTTAAAAAAAATGTAAAATCTGAACTACAATTACATTTTTATATGGAGATCACGTTGAACGGTTCAGATCGACTGTTTGCAGGGGTGTTCATTGGGTCCGGTTTAGTCGGTTTTGAACTGAACTGAATTAGTTTGGACCAAATGGTTCAGTTTTTTCGGTTTAATGGTTCGGTTCGGTTTGCTTTTTAAAACCGAATTATAATTTTGGTTCGGTTCGGTTTGAAAATTTTCAAAACCGAAATAATCGAACAGACTGAACTTTTATATATTATGAATTTGGTCAGGACCGTCCCGGTTTATTTCTTAATCAATTACTTTAAATATTTCGATTTATTTCTTTACTTCGGTTTTTTATAAATCAATTGCTTTAAATAAAAAAATTAATATATTTTGATTTGAACCGAACAAACCGAAATAAAACTTTGATTCGGTTCGGTTCGGTTGCAATGCTAAATCTGTTCGGTTCAGTTCGGTTCTATTTAGACACCTAATTATAACTTTAGTTTGCCTAATTCGGTTCGGTTTCAACCGAACCGAACCGATGAACACCCCTAACTGTTTGGACATTGAACAGATATTGATACATAGTACGGACCAATCTGTGCTATGCATAGTACCATAGCCTCACTCAAAGAAATATGTGTCCAAAAGCCAAACGCATATGCTGCTGGATGTTCTAAAATTGCTTGAAATTGACGGAATTTAATTGAAATGTGACCTGCGGCAATGACAGTGGTGATGGATCCAACAAATCCATACACCTCAGGTGGTTTGGGGCCATGCTCTACTGTGAAACCAGCATCTGTTCTTGTGTGTTTGTCATGAACCAGAAAGGCAGAATCGGAGCTTGAGATGAAGGCTGAAGACCGGCAGTTACGCAGTAGACTAAGTGTGCGACGTGGACTGCTAGCCACCATCGTTGTCGGTGAAGAAGGTCCCTCTTCCATTACCTTTTGGATTTCGGTATAATTGTTTAATGGAAAATTCCAGTCATGTGCAATGACATTAAACAATGCTAGTTGCTGACCTTGCAACAGGCACCAGCAATGAGTGGTTCTAGAATGTATTTAAGCTTCCTAGAACCCTTCTTGATACTTCTCAAGATCTGTGAAATATTTAAAGCATAAATTAAATCATTACAACTATACTAGACCATCAAATAAATTTTGCTTGCTACAGGAAATAATCACACTTACCAGTCTCCATAAATATAAATCATAGAAGGCAAAATTGGCTGTTCCGGAGCGGAATCGCACTACTAGAATTTCCGGATTTTCCAAGGGCAGCCTATGTTATTTCCGAAGGTAGGAGTGGCCTACGGAAATAAAATCGCCTTCTCTGACACACTTAATAATTTCCGACGGCAGCCCGACGGAACTAGTCGCGCATGGAAATCCCAGCTGTCGGCCCATGGAAATGTTAACTATTAGCCGTTGGAAATACTTTTGCATGACCCATGACCCGCCAAACAGACCAAATATGATATTTTATTGATAGCCCATGGAAATAGCTCACCTCTTGCCCTTGGAAATAAGTTAGAAGTAGAAAGACATATTATTTCCATGAGCTACCCTTGGAAATGTTTTGATTATTCTGTTTATATAATTTTATAGTGAAGGCTCATGGAAATACTGGACCACTATGCCCATGGAAATGTTTTACTGATCCAGTTAATATTATTTTTTGATTAGACGTAGTATTTCCATGAGGCTACCGTCGGAAATGTTTTGTTTCTGGAGACATGACCTTTTCTGTTTATTTCAGATCTCCCTTTGAATGTTGGCCAAAACTAAATAACAACAGCAAGCAGTATTTAATAGAGATAGTTAAAACGAAACATTTAATTGAAATCTTAAATTTTGCTCTTTGGACTAAGCCAATCTATTTAATTTGGGTACAAAACATATTCACGGATGGAAGCAATAACTAAGATCTCCCTTTGAATGAATCTTGTGTAAAAACCTGTTACAAAACAAAAAAAAAAGGAAAATGTTAGAAAAGGCATTTGACCAAAATGCATTACTGGATAGTAAAATGTTAAGTAATTTGAAATGCAAAAAGTAACACATATGTGAAAACACTTACCAATTAATACTCTTCATCGGAATCATCCATGTCTTCATCATCTTGCTCCATGTCATGCTCTTCCTCACCCTCCTCTATGTTGTTTTCATCCCTTGCCAAACTTGGCGGTTCATTTGATGTTGTCGGTGGAAGGTTTGTCATTTCGTTCACTAGCTCGAACTCGTCTTCTCGTTGGAGCATACCATCCCAATCAAAGTCTTGTCCAATAGTTGGCTCAATTGGATTATCCGGTCTTTCCTCTTGGTAAAATTCGAGGTTTGCATCGTCGCCCTCGACACGAAACCTCGACTTCGGGCTTGTTTTGATTGCCACCCACCATGGGCGTCTTTCGGCCTTTTGGGATGCATAAGGTAGGTAGCACACTTGGGTTGCTTGAGCCGCTAATACAAAAGGCTCGTAATTTGCAAGGCGAGAAGTATGCTTGACCTCAACAATGCCATGTTTGCGGTCCACTTTTACACCGTTTATTATGTCAAACCAATCACACCTAAAGAGAACTACTTTGTGGGCATCATACTCTAGCTCAATGACGTCTTGGAGAACTCCATAGTAGTCGATTTGTTCGCCATTTGCATCCCACTCTCCTTTTATGCAAACACCGCTACTTTGAGTTACCTTGTTTTCTCCAGATGATTCTGTGTGAAATCGATACCCGTTGACTTCGTACCCATCGTAGAAGTACGCTTGTTTGCTTGGCCTGACTCCTGCCATTCGTATGTAGTAATCGTCTTCATCACGAGAATTTATTACCTTTTTGCGTAACCAAGGTGCAAAACCATCTTGACGGACTTTTGGCAAGTCTTGTGGGCTTGTGGCCACCCCATTGTTGAGCATGCATGTATCAAACTCTCTGCACATTAGAATATGTCCAAACATGAGATTTTGATTGTTTTATAGTATATGCTTTAATTAGAAAACATCAAAAGGATATTTATAAGATTGTACCCCATGTACTTCTCACAGATCTCAGGACAGTTGAGGATGACATAAGTGTGTGCCGCATCCCAATCCTTGTCATCGAGAGGCTTTCGTCTTTCCCTGCCAATGGAACGGCCCGCATTGTCGAATATAGAAAGTAGCCCCGCCGAACGGTTACTTGTTCCAACTCCTTTTTGGCTAATCTTGTCATTCTCTGCAAAGTAGTGTGCGGAAAATGTACCAATTTCTTTGGCAATTGTAGCCTCCACGATTGAACCCTCAACACGTGCTTTGTTCGTGACTCTCATCCTTTGTTCTTTGTTACGCCTGTAATTGCAACAACGGTTTAGTGTTAGTTGTAAGCTTAGTGTGCCTTAAGTAAAATTTAAAACAAAGTATTTAAAGCACAACACACCTCTCACATGGATACATCCATCGAGACCCTACTGGCCCGCCCATTCTAGCCTCGTATGCTACATGCAGCACAAGATGCTCCATTGAATCAAAGAAACCGGGGAGAAATATTTTTTCCATCTTGCACATTGTGACAACAATATCTTTCTCTAATTCCGCGACCCTCATTGGATCAAGTTCTTTGGCACAAATCTCTCTAAAGAATGCTGAAATCTCACATAGAACATCCCATACAGGGTCCGGGACAAAGTCTCGGAATGCGACGGGGAGGAGGCGCTCCATGAACACATGTAAATCATGACTTTTAAGCCCGGTGAAGCTGCTCGTGGTTAGGTTAACCATCCTTGACCAATTGGATGCGTAGCCATCAGGGAACCTTACTACCTCCTTGAGCCATGTTAAAACAATCCTCTTATCATTTGGAGAGAGTGCGAACGGTGCATTTGGTTTTTTTAGCTTTCCCGGGTTACCATCCGATGGAGTTAGGTGTTGGATGGGGCGATCACAATAAAGAGCCAAATCTTTCCTTGCTTTTTCATTATCTTTGGTTCTACCACCTATGTTTAACAGCGTGTATAGCAAATTTTCTGTGAAATTCTTCTCCAAATGCATCATATCCAAATTGTGTTGCAACAAATTGTCTTTCCAATAGGGTAAACTCCAAAAAATACTTTTTTTCTGCCAATGATGGGTTGTACCATAACCCTCAATTTGTTGTAATCCTCCCTCTTTACCCCATTTAATATCTGGGATCAAACTCACTATATCGAGCAGCTGCTCTCCCATCAATCTTGGTGGTGGGGGATCATTCTCAACTCTACCTTTTTTGAAATTCTTCCTATCTCGACGGAATGCGTGATCAGGAGGAAGGAAGCACCTTGTACAATCGAACCAACTTGCTTTTCCACCATGCGCGAGTTGAAAGGCCTTTGTCTTCTCCATGCAATAATAACACGCTAATTTGCCTTTTGTACCCCACCCACACAACATCTCATAAGCCGGGTAATCACTAACCGTCCAAAGAAGTTGTGCATGCATCTCGAAGTTCTCTCTTTTATACCCATCCCATGTCATTTCTCCATTTAACCACAAATGTTTCAATTCATCGATCAAAGGTTCAAGGAGTATGTCAATGTCCCGACCCGGATGCTTTGGTCCCGGGATGACTAGCGCAAGGAACATGCTATCTTCTTTCATTATCATCCCAGGTGGTAGGTTATACGGAAAAACAAATAGCGGCCAACACGAATATGGAGCTGCACTCGAGTTAAATGGCATGAACCCATCCGTTGTCAGCCCCAACCAAACATTTCTTAGCTCTTCTGCAAAGGTGGGATGTTTCCGAGCGAAATGCTTCCAAGCCTCACCATCCGCCGGGTGCACCATCATCGGGGCTTTGTGACGCACACCTTCCTTGTGCCATCTCATATTCTTCGCAGATGTTGCGGTCATGTACATCCTTTGCAATCGTGGGGTGATAGGGAGATAACGAAGTTGCTTTTGTGGAACGAGCTTTGCCTTCTTATTGGGTCCAAGAGGCCTATACCTTGGCTCGCCACATACATCACAGCGGGTCTTCTTCTTGTTCGCATCACTATAATATAGCATACAGAAGTTAGGACATACATCTATTTTCTTATGGTCCATGCCCAATCCCTCGACCAAACGTTTCGCTTGATAGAAATTTTTAGGTAGTTCTTCACTAGGAGGAAGCGTGCTTTTAAGTAGATCCATCATCCCATCGAAACATGCTTGGCTCATTTGGTGTTTCGCCTTCAAAGCAAAGGCTTGTGTCACCGCGGACAAGACAGTTTGTTTTTCGCATTCCATTTCACCCGTCGAGTTAATTTTCCAAACCGGTTTGTTGTTAGCATCCATCATGTCGAAGAATTTTTTAGCCGCTCCCATAGGTGTCTCCTCATTCCAATCGAATTCTTGACCAGCGGCATCCCTTACCATGTCAACCATTGGATCAGTGGCTGCGTTCACAGGCGGCGAATTGTTCAATGAATTTGGATGCGGCTCCCCGTGTTTGTGCCACACTTCATATAGGTTGCAAAAGCCATGGCGAAAAAGATGCAGTTCTACGGTTTGCACATCTTTGTTATAGAGGTTGTCACATCTTTCACACGGACACGGTATACATTGCACACCTCTATCGTCGACACTCACAACGGAGGGTATGGATAATGCTCGTGCAATAAAATCAGTCACACCATTCACAAATGTAGGGTGAAGAATTCCACCCATATTCTTCCTACTATACTTGTACATCCATTCCCGATCAGTGGCCATTTGAATGACTATCTGTATAAAATAGGGTATGAGTTAATTATATGATCCCTCAAACTCAATTTCACAAGACAGTGGCCGATTAATCAATCACAGTGGCTGTGTTTTCATTTTTTGGTTCTCGAGACAGTGGCTGTGGCACTATTTTTCTGTTCCTCGAGACAGTGGCTGATTAATCAAGCGCAGTGTTTTCATTTTTTGGGTTTTCATTTTTTGGTTCTCAAGACAGTGGCTGTGTTTTCATTAGAATGACCATCTCCATTTTTACAATTGCGTAGGTTAAATGACACAATTTCAGAGGTGGTTGACTAATCAAGCAAACACAAGCTGATACAAGACTGAAAAGGGGCTGATTAAAGAATAATGCGTATTTCATTCTTAACAGGGAAAAAAAGCTTACTTTTGTGCAGGAGAGGAATAGCGCCTGGAATGAGAGCTCAAATCAAATGAAGAGCGAGAGCCCCTGGACTTCGAGCTAAAAAAAAAGAGGAAGAGATCCTGGATTTCGGCAAGGGTGGAGAGATCCTGGACTTCAAGAGGAAGAGCTCAAATGAATTTGGATGAGGGTCGAGAGATCCGGGACATGGAGCTCAGTTGGGGCAAGTGTTTAAAAGGGGCGACTGGGCAGAGCGTTTGAATTGGGAATTAGACTGGGATGCTGCGAGCTGGTTGGAAAGAAAGACTATGCTTTATTTCCATCGGTTTACCGTCAGAAATACTGATGTACATTATCTGAATACAATAATGTTTTCATTGCGTACCCAGTATTGTACGCATCCAAAGTTGGGTGGGATTACCCAAAACATGGTAATACAATCATCCTACGAGTTAAACATCTCGGAATGAACATCCCAATTTAAACATCCCAAATTTAAACATCCTACAAGTACTACAAGTACTACAAGTTAAACATCCTACAAGTTTAAACATCCCAATTTAAACATCCCAATTTAAACATAAAATTTAATCATCCTACAAGTTAAACAATTCCAGGCACCAGATTAATTTGACACATCCTACAAATTATGCAACATCCTACTTAATTTAACACATCCCAAGTTAAAATCCAACATCCAAACAACCGATACAAGTTAACCTAAATGTTTTATATTGTTCCAAGTACTACAGTTCTTTACAACAAATGAACACAGTTTAGTGAAGATGATCATCTTCCACGCCAGAATTGCCCTTTGATGGTTGAGGATTCTCTCCCTCACCGGCATTGCCCTCCGATGACCCCTCCTACAGAGCCAGAAAATTGTAGTTAACACCAGCTTAAATTCAAATATTAGAGATTCTGTCATTTCTTAACTCACAACTTAGAAGTGCTTACCGGAAACTTTGGAGGCTCTATTCCTTGTTTTCGGAAGAGTTCCGCAAAACAGTCCCTCGTGAACTGGCTATTCTTTTTAATCTCTTCCATATCTGCTCTGTGGCGCTGCTCTTGTGCAGCTAGCTCAGCAACAAATGATGTACGCTCAGCAACGAAGGAAGTACGTTCAGCTCTAAGTAACTCTGCCACCTCCTCTTTTGTGTATTTCCTTTTCGAATCTTCGGCGGAAGTAGCTGTGCTCTTTGTAGGCTCTGATGGGGCACCCTCCACCGTCTCCAAGACTCTGGTGAGTTTGCTGGTCCTACTCTTGAATCCAAATCCGAATAGCCTCCCTCGCTTGTCCTCCCCATTCACAGCCATCTCCCAAATTTCCTCGTCGTCCATCGTATCCCCGTAGAAAGCCTTAAGCTCCAAGAATTCTTTCTGCCACCATTAGAACAAGTACATTATTCATGTAAGCGGTCACCAGAGTTATTTGATCTTGGTATAAAATGTACTCTAGATTAAATTTTAAGTAATTTTTTAATTTTTTATTATCTAAAAAAGATGGGTAGAATATCACTCTTTTTATTATGGTCCAACATTTTCAATCAAGTGATTTTCTACCTATATAAAAAAATAGTAAAAAAAGTTCTAAAAAATGTAATATTTGATGTGCAAGTATATTTTCATATCAAAATCATGTTGAATGATGCAAGTCCATAGCATGAGCCACTGTGTAATATGCATATTTATCATAACCTCACTCTTTATGAATACCAATTTTTGGAAAAGAAAAAGTAATTGGAAATTGTTGAACCCTTCTATTTAGATAAGCATGTATAGTTTATTAAACTTGATGGATGACATGTGATATCATTGTAGCACAATTATACTTTGAAGGAGAAATAATAAAAAAACAAATAATGTTAACTATATATACTTACACCACTGTTAATAAAAAAAAGCTTAATGATAGCCAAACAAGATTACAGACAATACCAGTGATTTCTGAAGTGCATTTTGGGGTAGATATATCCTTGACAGAAGCTACATTTAAGAGAAGGAGAAAGAACACAAAAGGGAGAACCAGCCACATCTCTCTTTTTAATTTTGAAATTCCTCCTAGTGTGTTAATTGTTTCTAGTAATGTGTTGTTATTATTATATAGATAAAAATATACATACTCCAAAACAAAAGAGATAATGCTGCACTATGCATAATGAAATTGCATAGTAAATTAAGAAAATTTGCTGCACTATGCTGCACTATATATAATAAATTAAGAAAATTTGCAACATAAAATTGCATTTATTATTTGTGCGATACTACATATGCATATCTCCTGTATTATTTGTGCGAACTACATAACATAAAATTGGTACACTATACTTACCGCTGCCTTTTCCGCGTTCTCGTTCACGTATTTCTTTCCTTGTGGTGTATCACGCATGTGAGTTCGATCAAAGACCTCCTTCGGCCCAACCGGTGATCCCTTCTCGGAAATCTGAAACCAATACATAAATGTATGTAGAGGATGTTAATAAATCATAACCTAAGTTAAATCACTGAAGTAAATTTAAAGTAATTTTCATTACCAAAACTTCCTTGTGGCGATAACTGCTCCTGGATCCACCCACATGATACACCACTTCTTGACCTCCTTTAATTCGGTTTGTACGGTTGGTGGCTGATGCAGCGACAAATTTGTCCTTCGACCAAATAAGAACCAAACCCTTCCAATACTCCAGGTTCTTGCACCATTTGGGAGGGTGGTCTATCCATACTTCTTTTTCATCTCCAAACTTCCTCGTGAGCCACCTTCTCGTTTCCCCGAGTTCCCGCATATATGTCTCAGCCGCTACTCTCTCAAATACCTCAATACACCTCACGGTGTCTTGCTCAGCCCCCCATGAATACCTCTGGAGGAACTGTTTTAGAATAAACAGTCTTGTCGTCGAGGGAAACATGTTCCAGCTCCGGTAAGGTCCGGGCAAGTTCCACAGTGTAAGAAGCCTAAGCGTGGTGATTATCTTTGTGCACTTGGGTGATGACGTGAACTCAGCATCACCGACTACCGCCAATTCTGGTCTGTCCTCGGGTGGCACAGGGTCACGAGGCATTGCAAGACCCCGCCCACACCTCTCATTGCCTTTTCTCTTACTTCTTTTTCTTTTCCTCTCAACAGCTGACGCTTGAGCAGCCGACTCATCAAGCTCTAGCCCGCATGCATCAAGAGCTTCAGGAATCCCGGTAAGGGGACGACGGCGTAAGCACCTCCTACTGCCATCATCATCCAGGATTGCGGGATGTTGGCTGGACTCATCTTCGGTGTATTGCTCTCCAGATGCATCATCTTCTAGCACAGTTCTTGCCTGGGCAGATGGTGACTCGAACCGAGTCGGCGAGTGGCTAGGATGCCTGATCGGGGACCGGTCATTAGATTCCCACGCATCCCAATCAGTGGCTACTTCAGTAGGTGCCCGGGAAGAACCTGCATCTAGAGTTGAAAGTGGCGGGAAGCACTGTTCCCGGTTGAACGACTTTGATCACTTCTAAGCCCTGCCCTTCGAGGATTGCGGCCTGTAAAGGTTCGGCACTTCGAGGAGCCAGTGTCTGACCGCAGCGGTGCCTGGTCATCAGCCTCTGGTGGTGGCTGGGGAGCAGCCTGATATGGCTCGGCAAGGGGCGAATTTTCAGGATCTGACTGGGCAATTGGTGATGGCTCGACAGGGTGTGACTGGGGAGCAGCTAGATCTGGCTCGGTAGGGGGTGCCTTTTCAGCGGCTGTCTGGGCTGTTAGCGATGGCAGTGGGTCTGCTTCCATGGGCCGAGGCGACAGCTGGGGAGCATCCTCATCTGGCTCGAGTGAAGGGGACTGGGGAGTATCATCAACCTCATGCACAGTAGCAAGGGGCTCTTTCCTTTGAACGGGGGGGTGCAATATCCGAAAAGCGGGGTTCAGCCTCACAGACCTCCGGATCTCTTCCTTCGTTCTACCCCGGGGTTTCTTCTTATGGGGGGGTTCACAGTGATGGAGACATACATCAGGTGTTGTTTGAACAGTGTCCCCACTGACGGCGGGAGGCAGTGACACTGGGTGGGTGGAACCCGGTGGATCTGGAGATAGATCGGCAGCGGCTGTATGAACGGGGACCTCATTTCCTTGAGGCGGTGACGGCGGGAGGGTGCCAACCGGTGTCTCTGGCGACAGCGGGTCATCTTGTGGCGGCTCTTGCCGCTGGTTGAGTCTCGGGGATTTCCGGCGATGTACTAGCGCGTACTTGGAGATGTCATCACCCCTAGCCATTCTGAACCTGAAACAGATTATACAGTGAATTGAGATTTCATATAAGCCACTTTAATGCATTAATGCATTATGCCCAACAATTGAACATAACTGAAAGAAACACAAGAACTTATTGATAGTGTAAATGCCACATAGACGAAGAAGACGAAGAAGACGAAGAAGCAAATGTAAATGCCAATTTGTCAGGAAGGTGAAACTAAAAATTAAGTATAGATATAAGATATATCAGTCTAGACATAGTACAAGACGACAAATTAACAATAGCTGACAGTTGGTATTGATAGATAATCCAAACAAAGTATTAAAGATTGGTTCAAGACTATGTTAATTGTTAGAGAAAATCTTGTTGTACTTGTCATTCCAAATTCTCACTAGACGAAATACAAAGCAGTAAAAAGCAGCATCTAATGAGAAGTATCGGAGGAAATGAAGTCCCTTTTATTGTGTGAGAAAGTGTTAATTGGCAAAAAAGAAGATATATCAGTACTAATTTGCAAACATATCAGTGCAAATTCATCAAATGTACACAGGTACAAAAGAAGAAGATAATATCTACTTTGCAATAAAGTGTTAATTTCCAGTAAAACGGTTTAAAAGGGAGGGTAGGGGAAAAGCAACAAGGCAGCACCCCCAAATCAATATGCACTATGCTACGTCACAGAACAAGGCAGAAAGGGGTGGAAATTTAAAAATAAAGAGTTAGTATAAAGAAAATATCAAAAAGAAGATAAATTTTACAAGTCGGATATATATTATTGAAAGCTTAGCATTAATTAGATTATAAATCTTGAACTAGACCTGAAAATCCAACAATAACCAAGTGAAGTATTTTTATCGTACTACTAAAGGGTCTTTTGGATCACGTATTGAAACAATAAATAGCATTGTTTCTATAACTTATTTGTCATTTTTCAAATTTAAAGGTTCATAAATGCATTCAAGAACCACATCAGATCAGCAGTCCAGAAGGCCATAATACAAAAGGTAACAGATGGTTCTTCCAAACTCAATGCCTTATTACAAAAGGTTCAAAGTCATTTAGCCTAAACAACATTCTTCTCTTAATCTGACGCTCGTCAGTGACCCGGTCTATTCAGATGCCACTATAGAGTTTGATATTAATGGTCTGTTCAATTCATTATCAACAAAGAAAAAAGCTAACAATGTGTTGAGAAATAATAATTTGCGGAAAGAGGCACATTTATCCTCTAATGGGGAATCAAAGCTGGTCGTGGTTTCAATTGATGAAGAGGTGTTCAACTCAGCTTTGCAAGTATATTTTCAGGTAATTTGTGTTTCTTAAATTAGTTTGACTAATATATTTGGAAAGCTCGAAAAGGTTAGAGAATTGTTGGTCTTTATTAAGCTTTCCTAATTTTATACAGTATGTCTCATTACTTTTTGTTTTTGGGGAGTTTTTCTACTTAACTTCTGCAAATACATACAAAGGGAAAAGAACATCCTATTAAATTGAAATGACTAAATTTGATACAGAACCCCAGAAAGTGATATATAATAGATCCATGATGGCAAGTTGCAAGCATACATGACTAAATTTGTACCAGTTGCATGCATACATGACTACATTTGTACCAGTTGCATGCATACATGACTAAATTTCTCCTATATAATAGATTCATGACTAAATTTGTACCAGTTGCATGCATACATGTGGTAAGCTTGTCCCGTTAGTTAAAATGCATATAAGCGTGTCCCCTAATCGGGTCGGGAAAATCAACAACTCGAACCCAATCGATCAAAATCCCAATCCAGTCATTGTCCGAATCGAGAAAATCAACATCTCGACATTCGGCATCGAAATTTAATTGCGGTACACAAAAGAGACTTGAATACTTACCCGATGGAGCGAGGTCGGCGCTAGGGTTTGAAAGTTTTGGTTGCGGTACACAAAAGAGCGAGGGGCAGCGTCGTCTTCCTTCTCAAAGCGACGGCGACTGGCGGAACGATGGGAGAGGCACCGATTTGGAAGAGATCAGGAAGGGAGAACTGATGGGTTTTTGTGACAGTGGAGAAGGGGAGAGTTCGAGTGATTTTTTTGAAAAAAACACTAAGTCCGGGCTACCTTTACACCATCCAGATCTGGCTCAGAGGGGTATCCTCTCCAATATGTGCCCGCTACTCTCTCCCATGAACGGTTTGATTTATGCTATCAAACGCTTTCAGATTCGCGCTTGCGGAGGGGTCGGTTTGGATCCCGTCATTGTAACACAAATGTTCTACATGTAACGCAGTGCACCGCAATACATACTCAGCCCTTTGTTAATTCCTCTGTATCGCATTTACTAACTTTGCCAACCCAATTTAAAAAAAAAACGGATGGCTCCAGTGAAGATCAGGACGCTACATCACCGATCAAAAGGCTAAAATTTAACTATCTTTCTGTTTGGCAATGCATCTACATAAATTAATTTTTAAAAAAATGTGAAAAATGAGAAAGTGATTTTTTTGAGATTTTATGTCCAAATCAAATCTACAAATGTCAATTTTGTACAATTTAATTATTTTTTACTCATTCAAATTGTTCAAAACAATGTGGACCGTTAATTTCCGTATGATCATTGAACGGTCGATTTGGTGAAAAATGACATCTAGTTTTTTTTGAAATGATCAAGAAAGAACATGAAACCTTAAGAACATAAAAGTTAAATAAGCCGGATACTAGAAAGCCTCGATCCAAAGTAAACTATTTATAGCCGTACGATGTTGCTATATTGTGTCGCTTGGATGGATTAGTAAATGGGTCTCGATTTATTTCAAATTTTAATACAATCATCTTAATACAACACTCTTTCATTTGAACGGTTCCGATCGTCAACGAATGCAACTTCGTCTTCGTTCCTTCATTGATCCATACAGCATGGGTTCAAGTCCTATGTACATTGGAGTATGGCACAAGTGATTGATGCATAATGTACTATTTTTACAATTTCAAAAGGCTAAAAATTAATTGTACTAATGCATTATCAATGTTCAAGCATAAAAATTAATTGATGCATAATGCACTATTTTATACTAATGCATTAATTTTAGAGGAGGGATATACTTATAACAAATTTTAAGTTACAACAAATTACAACATTCATTTTTTTCATTTTCAAAGCCCAAATCGTCGATCCAAACCGTTCAACGTAATTATCTAAATAAAATGTACTTGCAGATCAAATTTTACATTTTTTTGAATTTGTTTACTATTTATTAAGTATTTTACAAAAAACAGCCATACTTAGACCATTGAATTTTGTACCCATCTTAATAAATAGTAAAAAAATTCAAAAAAATATAAAACTTGATCTGCAAGTACATTTTATTTAGATAATTACGTTGAACGGTTTGGATCGACGATTTGGACTTTGAAAATGAAAAAAATAAATGTTGTAATTTGTTGTAACTCAAAAGTTGTTATAAGTATATCCCTCCTCCTAATTTTATTATCATATCAACCTTTATTAATATTGCCAGCATCATATATTACCAATTTTCCAAATAAATTTTAATTGAATCCTACAGCACCATAAATATTTTCCAAACATATTTTAATTGAATCCTATAATATATATAATATAACTTATACTAATCAACACGATAACATACTAATTACATATAATTCATAAACTTAAAATTATAAACATAATTATTTAATATCTAGCAAGTTTCTAATTTTTAACCACCTTCAAGTCTCAAATCAATTCAACTCTAGTTATTTACCCCTCATGCAGTGAATTTAACTTGGCGCCTTCATTTTTCAAAAAACAGGCAGAATTTTGATTATAATCCGAACAGAGTATTTTGGACTCTAAACAGCGCAACACATTATATCAATTGAAGGCTGCTGTTATGTTTACTACGCTGCACGGAGCAAAAACTGATCTGTTCTTCTCCGAAATTTTGGCTTCACTCATTGGGCGCCAGATTACTTTCACTGAATTCACATCCTCCAGTACCGTAATACCGATGAGGAAACAAACATATAATCTGGACCGTTCTTTCAAACTTACAACGAATCTCAAAGGTTCTGAAAGTTAATCTCAACCCTTAAATTTAAGGAAATCTTTTTACAGTAACTGAGAGGATACTTGATACGTTTTCATTCCCCCAAAAACTCCTCTTATTAGGTTACCTCCCAATTTGCCCGCCTCCTTCCATCCTCTCCCGCTCATTTCCCCGCCTTCTGAGAGGAAACCGAGAAATCAGACTTCGCTCCTTCCCTCCTCTCCCACTAATATCCCCCCCTTCTGAGAGGACACCGAGAAATCAGACTTCGCGCTTGCTAATCTTCCACTCATTTCTCCCACTTTCGATCACTTATCTTCCCGCTTGTATTCTCGGAGTCGACGGCCATCCAATAGTCGGGCTGGTAATTTTAGAACACTAATTTCACTTCTAGGGTTTAATTGTTCTTCTTTTAAGGTTTACTTTTTGTTTACTCATCTCAATGGTTTTCGGGTACGGTAATTTTTGTTTACTTATTTCGCATTAAATTTACCAAATTTCTAGAATAGTCAGAGCACATCTAATTTGAGTTCAACAAACTGTTTTTTTACACAAAACACTGAATGAGTCAAATTTGAGAGTCAATTGCGAAAAAGTCTTGTATTTGGTATGATCTAAATACTGAGAGTCAATGAACAAACTGTCTTTCCTTTCAGATTGTGCCAAAATTGTGCTTGAAGTCCTGTGCACATAAAGATTTCTTTTGACTCAACTTGTAAAATTTACTTCGTTTATCTTGAAGTTGTGAACTGCACATTTTGGCTCAACTTGAATTTTTGCTCAAACTGTAACCTGATGTAACTTGAATTTTACAATTTGACTTGAAGTCAAAATGTGTATAATTTTACAGGTTGAGCCACACATTACATGGTTTAATTTGAAGTCATGTGCCAAAATGTGCAAGTTGAACAAAAATTTACTTGGTTTAACTTGAGCCCAGTTAATTCAAGTCAAATTGTAAAACCAAGTAAATTTTGGCTCAACTTCTTTTGAATCAACTTGTAAAATTGAAGAGTAAATACTCTCATTGAAATCAAGTTTTATACGTTCTTTCGTCCTCTAATATTTACTTATATTTTTAAAGGAGACCTAACCTTAATCATCATTTAAAGGAGATATAATCCATTCCTATTTTTGCAAGTATATATGCTGGTTTGCAAAGTAATTGCAAACTACATTCCTGTTTTTGGTTTGCAAACCAAAAATAGGAATTAAAAAAGATAAATCAAATGCCATGTTTTTGTACCCCCTCACTGACGGCGGGTCCCTCATCATTTAAAGGCTTGGCTTGTTGTACCTCTGTGTTGTGTGTGAACCATGTACCGACAAAAAAAAAATACATTCCTATTTTTGCAAGTATACATGCTGGTTTGCAAAGTAATTGCAAACGACATTCCTGTTTTTGGACCCCAAACCAAAATAGGAATGAAAAAAGATAAATCAAATGCCATGTTTTTCTACCCCTCACTGCCATGAAAAAAAGATAAATCAAATAAAAATAGAAAATGATCCAACTCATATAAAAAGGGCTGATATTTCCAGTAAGTGTTGCAATCCGGGGGTTTAGCTTGTTAGTCTAGTCCTTAAAGTTCCTTTTTGAACCAAATCTCTCTAAAGTTTGGCAAAAAGCTCAATTTATGTTAAGCTTAATTTTTGATGGGTACACTAAAAATTTTATCTTAATTCCCATCCATTTTTCTTTTCCTTTTCATTCAAACACAGATGGCCCCAAGGAAATCTGCTATATCAAGAGCAACATCAACAAAAAAAAAATTAGGGAGAAAGCGTGAATCACAGGCACTACTTGAGCTCGGTGAGGGTTCAAATGCTACGTCAGATGGTGAAATTACACCAACCGAACCGGTAAAGAAAAGGGGACGAGGCCCGGGGATCATCAGAAAATCGACAAATGTAGTGGAAGACAGACCAATAATCTGGCCAATTTCCTCTTGTGAGTTTACTTGTGTAGAAAAACCAAAGGAAATAACGGCAGCAATAACTAGGTATCATTATTTTTAATTTTTACAAAAAAATACAACCATTTTATCCCCTAAGTCATTTTCTGAAACCACAACTTTTCTATCACAAGGCTTGCCCTAAACCATATGCCTGGACCATTGAGAAGTTTCCACGCCTTCGATGACACCACGAAAAATAACATCGAGTTTGCATTTCTGGTAGTATATTTTCTTATTATCTTCCATTAGTAGTAATTTTTTTTTTATTGATAAATTCCAGCAAG
Source organism: Carex myosuroides (assembly GCA_028015225.1). NCBI lineage: Eukaryota > Viridiplantae > Streptophyta > Magnoliopsida > Poales > Cyperaceae > Carex > Carex myosuroides. The sequence continues at coordinate 6,415,485 of CM051470.1, read as the reverse complement.
GTCCTGACATTTCAGAACTGTTATCATTGACAAAATAAAATGACTTGTATGTCAGCACTGTTATTGTTTCAGAGCTGTTATAGTTTCCACGCCCGTTTCATTTCATTTCAGGACTGTTATTTCAGGTTCTGTTATAGTTTCCACGCTCGTTTCATTTCATTTCAGAACTGTTACTGTAAAAAATCTGAATTTTACATATCGCATGTCTCTGAATTTAATAACATGTAACCCTGCTAATGGAATACGTGTCTTTTTTTTTAAAGGAGAAATTTAGATATCGTGATGGGGAAGATGTCCAGCGTTGTCGGGAAGTTCTGGAGGCAATAGCGGCAAAGAGGTACAGCGGGGAGCTACACGAGGCAAGGAACAATTGCATAAAAAAATTCGGTAGAAACATACCGGCATGGAAGAAGTCTGTTCCACATTGGTGCCTAACCCACGCATACTGGCACGGTTTGTGCGACATCTTTGACACAGATGAATGGCAAGAAGTGAGTAAACAAAACCATGATAACCGCACTACATCTGGACTGACGGTCTCTCACTATGCTGGATGTGCAAGTGCACACCAGCATTTTGGTAAACTGGTGAGTTTCAATGAACATTGATTCAAAATGAAACTTAATGTGTAATTTACAGCATCATCTGACTTGTTTATTCATTTTCATGTGGAGAAAAACTTAAAAAATGGAGAAGATCCAACAATGAGGGAACTTTACATCCATCTTCATTGTCGTCGAGACAAAGGCAAATCACCCATTGAGACCCATCTGGAAGCTGTCAAGGCCCGTCAGTCTGGACCAGCGGAGATTACTGATGACAATGGGGTAATGGACCCAAATACAGAGGAGATTCCCCGTGTAACTGAAGAGTTGGATGTCAACTGCTTGCAATTTCCCAACACAAGAATCAAAGCAGTTTACGTAAGTTGCCCTATGTACATTAATTTCCTGAATCTGAATACCTAAGTGCAAATGTTGTTGAGTTTGCTGAATTAGATGAATTTGCACTATGTACATTTCATAATTTGACGATTTACATCCTTGTGCTGATAATTTGCTGAATTTACATTAATGTGCTGATAATTTGCTGAATTTACATTAATGTGCTGAATTTACATCAATTTGCTGAATTGAAATTTAGAGCTAGGGGATAAATTAGATATATCTAGGTGTTGAGTGGTAAATAAGAAATTTAAGAACTCTTTGAGGATATGTGAGAAATTAAAATGTTTTTGGTTGCCTACTGTTTGAGGGTATGTGATAAATTAGATCTCACTACTAGAAGGGCAAAACTGCAAACTGGCTCGGCATGGTGCTGGTACCAGAATCGAGTCTCACAAAAATACAAACTGAACCAGTTCTGATGCATATCATTTTTTACTGATTTTGTTGCCTACTGTTTGAGGGTATGTGATAAAAATTAGATCTCACTACAAGAAATTTATTCATTACATAACAAGGTCAAAATAACATCTTTTTATATTGCTCATATGGTGCAACTCATAGGAAAAGGTGAACTACATGATGGCTGAGGAGGCCCATGCCGACATGGACGAGACCACCATGTTCATGTCGGCTGCTGGCGGAGCAAGCCATGGTAGGGTCGTAGGATTTGGAAGTATGGTTGATGGGAAGGCGCAAACAGCAACCAATCGATCCAGGCCCAAGTACACAGCATCTTCAGTTACTGTTTCTGGAGTGACAACCAATGGAGTGCAGGCAAGCTTCTCTCGCACGGAAGTACAATCACTCTTAGACATCAGTGATCGCCGTCAAGCTGAGGATAGGGCTGAGATGAAAAGAGAACTAGCATCTTATCAAATGTATATCAACCAATTATTCTCGATGTTTAGGACACAAGGGCCCAATCCACTGGTAATTTAACACCAACTTGATGGCTAAATTAATTCCCTTATTTTATTTGATGTGATGACAGACTTTAATATCTCACTACGTTTGCATGTAGGTTACTGATATACTTGTTTGTCGCAACTGAAAGCATGTGCTGAAAATTGCATTCAAAACATATTTGGGTGCAACTTAGTTGCTACTGTTGTTATTGTCGTTTTCATTGAGATATATTGTCACACTAAAATTGGATCGTTGGCATTGTTAAACTTAGGTTCAAGGAAACATTTCGGGAACTCAGCAAGGTGCTACTGGGAATTTACCTAATTTTCAGGTAACACTTTTGACTTAAGTATATCCATTAAATGTTACAAATCATATCTGATTTTGTCAACTCCAAGTTATAACACTTGGGCTTGCTTATTCAATCCTTAGGGTCAAGGTTTAACTCAACCAACTCAGGAAGTAGCTTCACACATGCAGACGGGCAACTCCCGGGTAAGTTCTACCTCAGTTTTACATAAATCCATTTATTTAGTGTGATTAGAGTGATTCCAAAGCTTATAGTGCAAAGTTATTTTCCTCTTTTATTTGCACCAATCTTTAAAATGTCTTTGCTTTCTTATCTCATCGTAAGCTACATAAGAACAAGGCAAAATTCCTATTTTTCTTTGACAGCCTTTCTAGTGAAGGGATAAAGATATATAGAGGGTGTAATGGTCAATTTTACCTTTTTCCTTTGACAGCCTTTCTTTGACATCCTTTCTATCTTAGTTTGGGTTACCTCAGCATTGATGCAGATATAGTTGATATGTTAATATGGAGTAGTTTGTTCTAATGGAATTGACTTTCTCGCATTACATGAATCTGCCACTGTGTTAGATGGTTAATTAGGGGTCCCGATGATAATATTACTTAGTAGAGGGTGTTGTTGGTACTAGACTCCTTTTCTGACTCAAAACAAACTATGCAAAATACACATTCATAACAATAACATGTTGTTTCTTTTCCATGTGATATAAATAGGGTAATGCTTCTCCTATACAGCCAAATCAGGGATTCCAAGCACTCTTAAATCAAGCTAATGCTGGAATAGATGAGGTACCGACAAATGAAGCTGCAATGGGCCAATGGTGCGGGGATTCTGCCTACAATGGGAACCATCCCTTCTAGTGCAGAAAATTGGACATTTTTGCTCTTCGGACATGTTTTACCAGTTCTAACAAATGAACGAACTTGGGGTAAGTTATCTTGTGAATTTAGGTTAACTACTGGTATGTATATTTTGGTATAGTTATAGGTCCACAATGGTATATTTTGGTATAGTAGTGGTAGTGGGTATATTTTGGTATAGTTGGAAGTGTAAGTGCAATATAGATCTGATGTTGTTATGTTTTCTGCACATATTTTGGTAAAATGTATGAAGACTACGTCATGTTAATGCTTATTTAAAGTTTCTCCTACTTTGTGGGAAACTTAGGATGTCTTAATTTACTTGGTTGTGTTCATTTTCTTAGGATGTGTTAATTTACTTGGTTGTGTTCATTTTCTTAGGATGTGTTAATTTTCTTTTTTTAACTTGGGATCTTCCCATTTTAACTTAGGATGTGTTGTTCTATATGGGAATGTGTTTTTCTATGTGTTTGAATGGGATTTAGTGGGGAAGGTAATACAGTACCTGGTTGGTACAGGGAGTATTGTACCTGATTGGTAAGAGGAGGATTGTAGATGAGAGCATGCTGCTACAATGTCATTCAACTTATTTCCGTGGGTATATCCATGGAAAAACGACCACGATAACTGCCCTCGGAAATACTTCGGTGGGTCCCACACGCTGCCCTCGGAAATACTACGGTGGGTCCCACACGCTGCCCTCGGAAATACTTCGGTGGGTCCCACACGCTGCCCTCGGAAATACTTCGGTGGGTCCCACACGCTGCCCTCGGAAATACTTCGGTGGGTCCCACATGCTGCCCTCGGAAATACTTCGGTGGGTCCCAGACGCTGCCCTCGGAAATACTTTTGTGGGGCCCACATGCTGCCCTCAAAAATACTTCGGTGGGTCCCACGTACTCTGCCCTCGGAAATACTACGGTGGGTCCCACGTCCTCTGCCCTCGGAAATACTACGTTGGGTCCCACGTACTCTGCCCTCGGAAAAACTGCTGTGGGTCCCACATATGCGGCCCTGGGAAATACTCCGATGGGTCCCACGTTCGATAGCCTTGGAAATACTCTGTGGGGCCCATGTTTGCTTGCCTTGGAATAAATATGGTGGGACCCACAGACGTTGCCCTTGGAAATAATAAGTCCAAGGGTCGGATGTAAAAGTATTTCCGTGCGTAGTTTTTCCATGGGCAAGTACATGGAAAAAGCCGGAAAATAGTATTTCCATCGGCCCCCTCGGAAATACTGGGTATTTCCAACGAAGGCTTTTGCGACGGCCTTTTTCCGAGGGTGGCGCACGGAAAAACCAATTTCAGGGCTTGTTCCGTGCATAAGCCCACGGAAGAAGCCATTTTCTGCCCACGGAAAAAGATCCCATTCTAGTAGTGTCGGTCGTTCCGGATCGGGATCGGACGGTACCGATCCGATTTCAGGCCGAGCACGGTTAGTGAAGATTTCATCACATTTCGGCCGTTCCGCCCTCATTCTGATCAAATTTCGACCGTTCTGGCCTCATTCCGGTCAAATTTCGGCCGTTCCGATCTCATTCCAGTCAAAGTTCGTCCATTTCAGACCGAAATAGACCAATCCCACCAAAATGGCCGAAACGCGAATTAACCAAACTCAAAATTTTTTTTTTCACCCTCTGAGACTCGAACCCGCGCCCTTTAGCATGGCAACCAAACTCAACTCCACCACACCACACAATCTTTCTTGTTTAAAACCACAACTCATTTCTATATATCATATTTCAATTTGAGAAAACCATTCAACCACGGATTGACTGTTTTCTTTTTTTTGGTTTGACTGGACTGAAATGGATTTGTGCTTATATATCACGGAATTTTCTACTGGCAGATGGTGCCAACTTCTGTAATAATTGAAATAAGAAATAAAATTAGTAAAAAGGACGGATTGAAGGTCACGGATTGAAGAGATATCAAAGACTTGTTCAAGCAACCATAGCAAAAAAATATCATTCATTCAACTACACCAAAATTGTTCAAGGTCACGGATTGAAGATTCCGGATTGAAGAGATATCAAAGAATTGTTCAAGCAACCACAGCAAAAAACAAAGGGCGATTCAACCACAGCAAAAAATCATGTTAGTATTTTACTATTTTTCTTCTTTGCTATTGATTTTGTTAATTATTAATTTCTCGTTAATTAATACTTAATATAGATATGGCGGGTAGAGGCAAAGATATGAGTAAACAAGACATTGGCTGGGAACATTTCGTATCACTCGATGAAAAAAATAAAAAAAGTAAAATATAAATGGTGTTGTAAAATAAGTGACGGTGAACATTTCACCAGCAAAAAACATTGATTTTGTTAATTATTAATTTCACCGTCACTTATTTTACCGCACCATTTACATTTTACTTTTTTCATTTTATCATCGAGTGATACGAAATATTCCCAGCCAATGTCTTGTTTACTCGTATCTTTACCTCTACCCGCCATATCAATATTAAGTATTAACTAACGAGAAATTAATAATTAACAAAATCAATAGCAAAGAAGAAAAATAGTAAAATACTAACATGATTTTTTGCTGTGGTTGAATCGCCCTTTGTTTTTTGCTGTGGTTGTTCGAACAATTCTTTGATATCTCTTCAATCCGTGACCTTGAACAATTTTTTGATGTAGTTGAATGAATAATATTTTTTTGCTGTGGTTGCTTGAACAAGTCTTTGATATCTCTTCAATCCATGACCTTCAATCCGTCATTTTTACTAATTTTATATCTTATTTCAATTATTACAGAAGTTGGCACCATCTGCCAGTAGAAAATTCCGTGAAATATAAGCACAAATCCACTTCAGTCCAGTCAAATAAAAAAAAAGAAAACAGTCAATCCATGGTTGAATGGTTTTCTCAAATTGAAATATGATATATAGAAATGAGTTGTGGTTTTAAACAAGAAAGATTGTGTGGTGTGGTGGAGTTGAGTTTGGTCCCCACCCTGAAGGGCGCGAGTTCGAGTCTCAGATGCGCAAATTTTTTTTTTTGAGTTTGGTTTATTGGCGTTTCGGCCGTTTCAGTGGGATAGGTCTATTTCGGTCCGAAACGGACGAAATTTGGCTGAAATGAGACCGGAACGGCTGAAATTTAACCGGAATGAGGCCGGAACGGCCGAAATTTGACGAAATCTTCACTAACCGCGTAACTCGGCCTGAAATCGGATGGTACCGTCCGATCCCGATCCGGAACGGCCAATTTTGCCTTCTATGCTTATCAGAAGGGCTACTGCTCCCTTCTCCTTCTCCCTGTTGTAAATTAGGATCATCTATAGGTTTATGGTTAAAATCTCCATATAGAACATTTAATATCATGTGCAAGATTAACTCAATTTCTTTATCCCGGCCAAATATGGTTACACTAGGGGTCAAACTAGAACTTGTTTCACAACCAAGATTTCCCAAATGTTGTTTTCCTTCACTATGAGCTTGTACTTTAATGAAATCACCCATCCCCATGCACAGCTTATCAAGCTTCTTAACAACAGATTTCAACTCCTTCAATTCTTTCTCAGGGGAAAACAGATTTTTAACCATCTTACCAGATGAGGAAGCAATTTCACTAACCTTACTCTTTCCCGTGATACTCTCATGAATCCTCTTGGCCTCAAAGTGATCCAGAACATCTTCTGTCTCATATGCAGCATCTTTGAGCTGCTCGAGCCATGTGTCGAGACCCTTGCTAGTAATTTGCCGCTTCTCGGCAGCTTCAATCACGCTTTGGATATGGGGAAGTTGAATCTCCAAGTTTGCGATCATCTCCCTGGTCTCAGTGTGCAGTTTATAGTTGGCACCCAGGTAGGAGCGCCATTGATCGACAACCTTGCCAATGACGGTAGATGCAAATCGCGCTCCCATTAGCAACACCACTCCAGTCATTTTAAGAGAAATACCGAAGAAAAAGAAGGGAAGATCTGAGTGATAGGGGTTACAAAACGGGGAAAGTGGGATTTCTGGAAACAGTTAAAAATCACTCTAGAAGTGCAGATCATAGTTGTCACTGAGGTAGGAGCTTCCTAGATCGACCACCTTTCCAATTAGCAACTCCACTCCAGTCATTTTAAGAGAAATACCGAAGAAAAAGAGGGGAAGATCTGAGTGATAGGGGTTACAAAACGGGGAGAGTGGATTTCCGAAAACAGTTAAATCACTCTAGAAGTGCATATCATAGTTATCACTGAGGTAGGAGCTTCCTAGATCGACCACCTTTCCAATTAGCAACTCCACTCCTGTCATTTTAAGAGAATCAGCAAAGAAAAAGAGAGGGGGGCGATTGGGCTCAACAGGGTTTTGGGGATAAGAATGAGGTACAGGGAGACGGGGAAGGAAGGATTTCTGGAATCCTCTCAAAAAAATTCAGAATACTAATAAACTGAGTACTTGAGCTTATCAGGCAAGATAGTATCGGGATCGCCTTGCGTCATATTCTCTTCAGGACCATCCAAATTTATGGCAGTCCTAAAGAAAATGGAACCGCCAGAAACTCTGGCAGTTTGGGTATTTTTAAAAATAAAAAAACAGTGGAGATTTTTGTAATTTTTTATTTAATGGAGGATATTAATAAAAAAATCCGATATAAAATGTGTGGTACAAAGGCATTTCGGACCATTACGACCAGATAAATTAAAATTTTCCTCTTACTATCTCTAAATCTCCATCTGTAAAATGTGTGGTACAAAAACAATACAGACAATCACTACAAAAAAAGGAATATTTGCGACCGGTATCAGCGACCGGTGTTTTTGCCGGTCGCTGAAACATATTTTTTTAAATAAAATAAAAATTTACAAAAATCAGTGGCGACCAAATGTTTCAGCGACCGGTTCAGCGACCGGCGAAAACACCGGTCGCTGAAAGTTCGGGCGGTAAAAAAAAAAGCGCCAGAACGAAATCTCTCTTTACTCTCTCTCTCTCTCCGCTCATCTCTCTTTTCTCTCCGCCCTTTCTCTCTGTCTCTCTTTGCTTCGCTCATGTGCTGAGAACGAAATCTCTTTCCCTCTCTCATTTCTGTTTTCCTGTGACTTGCGATTTTGGCAAAACCCTAAAATTTGGGGTTTGTGACTTCCCCGTCGGTGCTTTCTTTGTTATTGATTCCGTTGCCATCGGTGCTTGCTTGGTGCTTTCGGGTGCCTAGTGGAGCCCACTTTCTGTTTCTGTTACTTGCTTGCTTCGGTGCTTGCTTGGTGCTTGCTTGGTGCTTTCGGGTGCTTTCGGGTGCCTAGTGGATTTACTGGTACGCGTTTTTCTGTTTCTGTTGCCTGCTGGTTTTACTGGTACAGTTACCAGTACCGATTTTTTTTTTTGGGGGCTGTTTGTTTCTTTTGCTGGCTTGCTCGTCTCTGTTGATTGCTGGCTTGCTTGTCTCTGTTGATTGCTGACCTTGTTGGCTTGTGTGTGCCCTTACTGGTACTGTACCAGTACCGGTACTGTGATTGTGTGTGACTGTCACTCAAAGTATCCTGATATTTGCCTAAGGTTTGTTTTAGGTGCTTTAGGTGCTGTCACTCAAAGTACCCCGATGATGATTGTAACAGAATATTTGCCTAAGGTTTGTTTTTTTTTTTAAAGGATTTGGCACCAGTTCCGGTACAGGTATGTGTGAGGTAGATAAGCTAAAAGAAAAGAAGTTACTGAAAAAGACTTAAATTATTATCATTGTGAAAGTAATGACTGTACCAATAGATATCAGCCATATGTGGTACTGTTTCTTCTAACACAATCATATAACTGTAGTATACTTGGTTTAGAAAATATGAAATGACTACTTTTAATTTAGGGTATTAAATTTGTAATAATTTATTTGAATGAGAATTTGTATGCAGGGTGACATTGCAAGTTTGCACTTGACATCATTGGCTGTCAAGTTTGGACTTGACATTGCAAGGTCTTTATCAGTTATTGTCCCACTTTTATTTTTCTTTTGTTCCATGCAGAAATTTACTTTAAGTTAATTTAATGGTGTTGGCAGAGGTCTAAATTACTTGCATGAGCATAAACCAGAAGCTACCATTCACCGCGATCTTGAGCCCTCGTGAGTTATTGTATTCACCGCGATCTTGACCCAGTATTTTTGAATTACAAATTGCACTAATAAAATTAACAGTATGTCGATTGCCTCTCCTTTGATTACAGTTGTGAGGTCAACTCACTCTAATTTTATGGGTGTTGAATTTTTAGGTTTTTTAATCTTCTGCTTTTGTCAAAATCAGGTGTTGACTTTTGAGCCTTCCACTGGATCTAATTTCTCACCAGGTTTCTTTCAACCTATTATCTTACTTGTATAGTACTGATTATTGCTTTGTATCATAATATTAATAAAAAACTGTGTATGTGAAATTTTCCTTACATTTCCTCAACAACAACAAAAATATCTTCCTTACAGGAAAAGTGAAGCCTGGAGCGGCTCCATGTATTGGATAGGTTACAGTTTTGTTCTTTACATTTTATGATTTTTATAGGTAGTTATACTCTGTATTTATACATTTTAGTTCCAGCATGAGAAGTTGTGTTAGTAACCATGGTTGTGTTTAAGTGAAGTTGTTGTCTGTTTTGAGTCAATTAATGGGCTTTCTTTGTTTGTCATCTGTATTGGCACTTAATGGTGAACTGATGTTGTGATATGCTGCTTTCATTGAAGTAATTGTCTAAATTTGTTTGTATATATCGATGTTTATGTTTAAATTTGTTTGTATGTTTATGTTGTATGTTGGTACGTGTCGTACCAACTATTAAATGGTGCAAATTTAAATAATATAATAAAATCTAAAAAACCTGACAGAAGAGTATCAGTGACCGTAAATGTTGGTCTCTGATAATTTGGTTATCTGCGACCGATTTTATGTATCAGCGACCGTTACCTTTGGTCGCAGAAAGTTTTTGCTGACGTCAGAAAAAAAAACAACAGCGACCAAAAAAATGTGGTCGCAAAAGAGTATCAGCGACCGGTGCGTCATCAGAAGAGTATCAGCGACAAGGCTTACAGCGGCCGGTCTTTCAGCGACCGTATTTGACTTTCTGCGACCGGAAAAAGTATCAGCGACCGGCGACAATACTATCAGCGACCGGAATTCCGGTCGCTGATAGTCATGTTTGCTGTAGTGAATTACGGCAGATAAATAAAAATTTTCCTCTTATTATCTCTAAATCTCCATCTACAAAATGTGTGGTACAAAGGCATTTCAGACCAGTTCAGCAGATAAATAAAACAAATATAAACAAAACTAAGGGGAACTGTAACGCACATTTAGTTTGTTATAGAATAATCTGTATTCTTTTTTTTCTAGAAAAAACGGGTACTTGTTTCCCTTTCTTTTTAATTTGGAAACGAATTTTCGCACACAATATCCTTCAATCAACCATTTTTCCTAGAAAAATAAACATGATTACCGTACAAGTGTACAAATTGCTACTAGCTAGTATGCCTTTTAATTAATTCGGAAGCACCATCTGAGGCTAAATGGTATGAAACATCTAGGAGCACTACTACAAAAATTGGCTTTGTACACTGCACATTGTACACGGATTTGGCAATTATATTAAAAACAGTGTACAAAATATGATTTTTTACTTGTTCAAAAGATCTGCACGATTTCTACACGGATAATTAGTTAATAATCAGTGTAGAATTATTAGAGAGAGCTACACGGTTTATTAGAAACCAAAAATCCGTGTGTAAAGAGGTCCGTGTGCAAATAATTGAGAGAGCTACACGGACTTTTAATACAAAGCCGTGTAGGAATATTACACACGGTTTTTTGATAATATATCCGTGTATAAATTGTATAATTGTACACGGATTAATAACAAAAGAGCCGTGTATGTTTAGTTGGAGAGCTACACGGCTTTATAACTAAATAGCCGTGTATAATAGTGTAGGGTTTTAATGTCTTCCCCTTCCAGCGCCGTTTTGATCAAGTCTTTAGTTAATACATCTCTCTGAACTGAGCTTTTTCCTATCAGATTTCTGCGAATTGATCGAGGCCAGCAGCTGATATTTGAGATCTTTGAATTAAGTTTGTATTTTCTCCTCTCCATCTTTCTAAGGTTAGTAATATGTATTTAAATCATTTTCTTCCTCTAATTTTCTGTTATTTAGGCTTATTTAGGTCATTTCATACATGCTTGATTTCTTAATTTTAGATGTAATTAATTAGTGTATTGTGGTCCAATAACCGACCTTTAGATGCTTTTAGGTCCATGCCCGTTCAAAATTAATCCAATAGGGATTAATTTTGGATAGTCCCCGTTTTGGGACTGCTATTTGAATATTATGTCTCATTTAGGATGTGAACACATATTAGCGGGATTTAATTAGTATTTGAGGAAAGTTCGACAGTATTTTCCCTTATTGCTCCTACGAGTATGTGGTTCGTACGCATACTTGGGGAGTTAAGGGGAAATGCTGCCGAATTTTTCTCAAATACTAATTAAATCTCGCTAATATGTGTTCACATATGAGACATAATATTCAAAGAGTGGGTTAGGATTGTAAACCGGCCCTTTGTAAGCCCAAAATTTTGTACACGAAGGAGAATGTTGACCATGCATGATTAATTGATCAAATCATTTTTTTAATTTAATTTACAGATGGATCGAAGCTGGATGTATGAAATGCGACGTGACAGTGAAGAATATTTGGTTCGCGTTGATGAGTTTATAAAATTTGCTGAGAGTTATAGAGTGAAGAAAAAAGAAGAAGACATTTTATGTCCTTGTAAAGATTGTAAAAATTTATTAAGATTTTTAGACATCGAAGAAATTAGAGCTCATTTGATTTGTCGGGGATTTAAGAAGAGATATACATGTTGGTTCATGCATGGTGAGAAATTTGGGGAAAGTAGTAGTGCCAATAAAGATTGTAATCGTGAATTGAATGATGAGAATGTTGGAATTTCTGATAATTTTGAACTTGATTGGAACGAGGATTATGAGAGTGCCGAATATTCTGATAATGTCGAACCCAAAAATGACGATGATGAGATGGACAGGAATTTTGATGAAAATGTAGAACACGAGTTTACTGAAAATTTGGAGGATATGTTACGTGATGTGGAAGATGAAATTAGTGATAAAAATTATGATAAATGTTCGCAGCAAAGCGCAACGCAAGTTTCGGCACGCTTGAAAGCGTACCTTTTAAACCTCGTTAACACTCCACGAGTAAAGGATGCAAGTGCACAACCTCTGCCGTGTAGTATAATCGGGTATCGATCCTCAGAGACGGCTAATCACTCGGTTAAGTTCTATCTAAACTTGATTGAAAACTAGAAGTTGAAAAGGTTTTGTTTGGTATTTAATTTCCTAAGGTATCAAATCAAACTGTTCAGACAATTGAAGAAGATGTAACAAAATGTTTAGAACAAATGTAAATTGTGTTTTGATTATGGATAAAAGGTGTTTCCAGGGTTTAAGACTTCATCTCTGATCTGCCTCTAGTGGTACGGCCCGTACTAAGTAGGTACGGCTAGGCCGTACCTCACTTGGTAAGGCTAGGCCGTACCACTCTGGTAAGACCCGTACCGGCTTCCCAGAACAGAACCTACCAGTTCGAGTAAATGCATTTCCTTGCTGGTACCTTGTGCTAAACTCTTTAGAAAGGTTCAATTGACCATACCTAAGGTTCCTAACCCTCAACCGTCGTTTGTTGGATCAAGATCTAGGTTGGAATGCGATTGAGAGCCTTTTAGGGTTTCTACACCTCAACCATCGTATGTTGGTACAGATCTACCCTAGCTGATTGATTAGATGTCTAAGGCACCCTCTAATCTGTCGATTAGAGGAGAATTCAACCTTTCGGCTTCAATTCGAACTATTCTACCCTATGTACTTGAATTGGATGAGAGATTGAGATGATCACATGACCTTGATAGGTTCGATCTAAACCTAAAGGGACATCATACAACAATCACAGCAAGCAAAGCAAGATATAACAATGAAAATCACAATCAATCAAACTAAAGAGTTCATACAAAGTAAAAGTCAAAGAAAGTCAAAACAAATCAAGATTCGATCTCTAACCCTAGAAACTAAAATGATCTACTCACAGCACATAGCAATGTCTAAGAATACAATAAGAGGAAGAGAGATAGCCATGGATTGAAGGGAGATGGAGGAGGAAGCTAGATCCGTCGAGTTTCGCCTCTTCCTCTTCTTTCCTTCTTGCTTTCAGCTCCTTAGCCTTCTTTCTCTCTCCTACTGAGCTCTCAGATCTATCTGGAATGAATTGGATACGAAATCTGGAGAGTTCCCCGCCTTAAATAGCCTCTGCCCAAATTTGAATCTGTCAGGACGCCTTCATGTACGGCCCGTACCAATTTGGTACGGCCTGGCCGTACCAGGCGTGAAGAGCTGAAAACGGCTAAGTATGGTCCGACCCGTACCAAGCCTGGTAAGGGTCGTACCTCATCATGTGAATCGCCATTTCTTCGTGTGTTTTGCTCCAAACCTGCAGAAAACAAACAAACACTCAGCAGTACCAAATTCTAAAGATATATCGATGAAATGCACATGATTCTGGTGAATTATGGCACGAATCTGGTACTAAAACAGGCCTAAAATAGACTAAATATGCGAGGTATCAAATTCCCCCAAGCTGAACCTTTGCTTGTCCTCAAGCAAAAAGTTTCAAACTCGGGTAAAAGTGCTGGACAACTAAGTCTAAATGCAGATACAAGTCTAAATGTGAAAACTTACATGATTGCTACAATAAAAGAACGCAAGAATCTTTTTGCTATGATTCGGACTTCCCTTGGTTAATTGTGATTCACCTCACAAATTGATTAATAAAACCTCAAACTCTAAATGTTTCAAGTCTTGCAAAGTTGATTACTCGAATTTATCGATTTATCATTCTTTCACTAAACCATGCCTTCGTTTGTAGAGATTTTCCCTTTTTGGCACCCCCAAGCTTGAATCAAGCTTAGGTCAGAAAGTTGCGGACTTCGTGTGTTGATATGTGCAAAAATTTTATTTTTTTCATTTCTAATTGGGAGACGAGCTCAAAGGCGCCCATTCAAGGCTTATTGCCAGTACTCTTATGTTCTCCATCTTTTCATCTTTTTTTTTTTTTTTTTTTTTTTTTTTTTTTTTTTTTTTTTTTTTTTTTGTTCGCACATACCATGAATACACACATCCACTAGTGTTCATTCACACCAACGGATATCCCAACTTTTCTTTATTTGAAATCCCTATTTCCACCTTTGAAAGGCACAATTCGGTTTCTAAATGCTATCTCGACATTCAAGTTTCCAATTTTACAAATCTCAAACCATTTGTTCGTAATCAGTTTTGTTTGGTCAATTATGAGGTTAGTTCTAATTTTCCAAGGTCATCCAACTCACAAACAAAAGTTTTCAAACAATTCCCTAATCGAAACAATCAAGCAAATTTTTCACCTAACAATGCAAGAGAAAAAATGACCTAAGTGCAATCAAAATAAATCCTAAAACACAAAAGTAAATCCTAAGATACAAAAGTCGTCTTCCCCCCAAGCTTAGCCTGAGCATTGTCCTCAATGCTTCAAGACTGAAAGATAAAGAGATATAGAAGCAAAAGGGAAAGAGAAAACATACCCGCTCAGTCATCGGTGGGAGGTGGATCAGGTGGCACTGGTGGAAGCACCCACTTCTGAGGTACACGGCCCATGCGATCACACTCTTGCATCAGAAGAATCCGCAAGATTCCCATCAAGTTCTTGATCGAGCGCCCGATCGCGCTTTTGTGCGCTTCCAATTTCTCCAAGAGTGTAGCAGTCCGATCGGGTTCAAGATCTGCGCTTATGATTACATGACGACATCTATCTGGGTCTAGAAACTCGTACCTGAGGTGAGCTGCTGGAGGCTTGGGCTCAGGAGTCAGCCGCTCTGTCTGGGTCTTGACGCGGGTCGCATCAGGTGGAATGGCATCGCATGCTGACCAATCCCAATCGCTTCCTTTGGTCTCCAGGTCATCAGACCACGGCATGCGGGTCGCATCAGGTGGCGTGCGGGTCTCGTCTACATGCTCTTCAGGTGGAGATGCAGGTCGACTTGGCTCGATGCAACCTGGGTCCACATGTTCTTCCGTGGGTGATGCGGGTCGTGTCTCAATGATGCGGGTCGCGTCAAGTGCGGTCTGGTCTGTTGGCTGGGCTGGTCCTTCGCATTCTGGCTGAGCTGGCAGCTTTGCAGGTTGAGATTGGCGTGAGATGATGATGTGACTCAATTGCTCCAGCAACTTGTTTTGGGCAGCCATTTGATTTTGTTGAGCGGCCATCTGTGTGGACATGTTTTGCAACTGTTCCCACAGCATCTGGTTCACCTTCCCTTGCTCGTGTATGAATTCGATCTCAGCGGGATCAATGTACGGCTCGGGTGGATCGGGTTGGAATGCGCAATTGTTCGAGTCATCGAATGGTGCAGGGTCGTAGAAATTGCAATTGTTGTTGCTGATATAGCCATCCTGCTCCGGTTCCTCACTCCAATCAGCCAGTGGGCAATACTCATAAGAGTGTCTCCTGTCCCCACATATGGCACATGGCTGTGGTTGCTGGTTTCTGGCTGCTCTCGTGCTCAGTCTGATTGAATAACTCTCTACGGCCTCCTCCAGCTTGGCAGCTTTGGCATGTAGAGCTGCGATCATGGCTTCCTCTAGCTTGGCAGCTCTAGCATATAGAGCTGTGATCTGATCAGCTTCGGATCGGCCACCTCCTCCAGCTTGAAAATTGTCGCGGCCATACCAATGTCGGTCTGTCACCATGTACATCTTGAGCTCCTCAGATGGTACGGGTCGGACCAGATTGGTGCGGCCTGGTCGTGCCTGAATTGGTACGGGTCGGACCAGATTGGTGCGGCCTGGCCGTGCCTGAGTTGGTACGGGTCGTACCAGGGGGTGGCTGAGCAGTCTCGGATGAGTCTGGAGGAGTTTGATCGAACAGTGGGCCCTTGCTTCTCAGATGATATTTCAACCTGTATTGGCCTGCAGGGGGGGGTGTTCAAAAGCCAGTTTTTAGTATTTTTTTTTTTTTTTTTTTTTTTTTTTTTTTTTTTTTTTTTGAATAAGAAAAGCAATAAAGATACAAGATAAAATCTAGATCAACTAAGTAAGATAAAACCTAACTAAGCAATTGGTTACCGTCCCCGGCAACGGCGCCAAAAACTTGTTCGCAGCAAAGCGCAACGCAAGTTTCGGCACGCTTGAAAGCGTACCTTTTAAACCTCGTTAACACTCCACGAGTAAAGGATGCAAGTGCACAACCTCTGCCGTGTAGTATAATCGGGTATCGATCCTCAGAGACGGCTAATCACTCGGTTAAGTTCTATCTAAACTTGATTGAAAACTAGAAGTTGAAAAGGTTTTGTTTGGTATTTAATTTCCTAAGGTATCAAATCAAACTGTTCAGACAATTGAAGAAGATGTAACAAAATGTTTAGAACAAATGTAAATTGTGTTTTGATTATGGATAAAAGGTGTTTCCAGGGTTTAAGACTTCATCTCTGATCTGCCTCTAGTGGTACGGCCCGTACTAAGTAGGTACGGCTAGGCCGTACCTCACTTGGTAAGGCTAGGCCGTACCACTCTGGTAAGACCCGTACCGGCTTCCCAGAACAGAACCTACCAGTTCGAGTAAATGCATTTCCTTGCTGGTACCTTGTGCTAAACTCTTTAGAAAGGTTCAATTGACCATACCTAAGGTTCCTAACCCTCAACCGTCGTTTGTTGGATCAAGATCTAGGTTGGAATGCGATTGAGAGCCTTTTAGGGTTTCTACACCTCAACCATCGTATGTTGGTACAGATCTACCCTAGCTGATTGATTAGATGTCTAAGGCACCCTCTAATCTGTCGATTAGAGGAGAATTCAACCTTTCGGCTTCAATTCGAACTATTCTACCCTATGTACTTGAATTGGATGAGAGATTGAGATGATCACATGACCTTGATAGGTTCGATCTAAACCTAAAGGGACATCATACAACAATCACAGCAAGCAAAGCAAGATATAACAATGAAAATCACAATCAATCAAACTAAAGAGTTCATACAAAGTAAAAGTCAAAGAAAGTCAAAACAAATCAAGATTCGATCTCTAACCCTAGAAACTAAAATGATCTACTCACAGCACATAGCAATGTCTAAGAATACAATAAGAGGAAGAGAGATAGCCATGGATTGAAGGGAGATGGAGGAGGAAGCTAGATCCGTCGAGTTTCGCCTCTTCCTCTTCTTTCCTTCTTGCTTTCAGCTCCTTAGCCTTCTTTCTCTCTCCTACTGAGCTCTCAGATCTATCTGGAATGAATTGGATACGAAATCTGGAGAGTTCCCCGCCTTAAATAGCCTCTGCCCAAATTTGAATCTGTCAGGACGCCTTCATGTACGGCCCGTACCAATTTGGTACGGCCTGGCCGTACCAGGCGTGAAGAGCTGAAAACGGCTAAGTATGGTCCGACCCGTACCAAGCCTGGTAAGGGTCGTACCTCATCATGTGAATCGCCATTTCTTCGTGTGTTTTGCTCCAAACCTGCAGAAAACAAACAAACACTCAGCAGTACCAAATTCTAAAGATATATCGATGAAATGCACATGATTCTGGTGAATTATGGCACGAATCTGGTACTAAAACAGGCCTAAAATAGACTAAATATGCGAGGTATCAATAAATTTCAAAATTTGTCTAATGAATCCAAGAAGCCGTTGTATCCCGGGTGTACCAATTTTACAAAACTGTCAGCTGTGTTGAAATTATTAAACTTAAAAGCCGACAATGGTTGGAGCGATAAGAGTTTCACGTCCTTATTACAGCTTTTAGGAGAAATGCTCCCAGATAACAACGAGTTACCCGGTACAATATATCAGGCAAAGAAGTTGATATGTCCAATGGGGTTGAAGATCGAAAGAATACATGCATGTCCGAATGACTGTGTATTGTATCGTAACGAGTACGAGGCCATGCATGTCTGTCCTAAATGCGGTGTTTCACGATATAAACGTCGTAAGGACCAGGACACTGATGATTGTAACGAGGACACAAATGGCCGACCTCCGGCTAAGGTGTTGTGGTATTTGCCGATAATACTGAGATTCAAACGGTTGTTTGCGAATCCCAAAGATGCAAAATTATTGCGCTGGCACGAAGAAGAGCGCAAAAATGACGGTAAAATAAGGCACCCGGCTGATTCTCCTCAATGGAGAAACATTGACAGACATTTCAAAGAATTTGGTTCTGAAACGAGGAACCTTAGGATTGTGGTGAGCTCAGATGGAATGAGTCCATTTGGAAGTATGAGCAGTCGGCACAGTACTTGGCCAGTTCTTTTATGCATCTACAATCTTCCTCCTTGGTTGTGCATGAAACGCAGATATATAATGATGTCATTACTAATCCAAGGACCCAGACAACCCGGAAATGACATAGATGTATATCTCGCACCATTAATCGAGGACCTCCAAAAATTGTGGCGTGATGGCGTCCCGGTGTGGGATGCGTATATGAAAGAGACCTTTAACTTGCGGGCCATGGTGTTTTGCACCGTAAATGATTTCCCCGCGTACGGGAATTTGTCGGGTTACACTTGTAAAGGAGCAAAAGCGTGCCCGATCTGTGAAGATGACACGCAGGTGCTGAGGTTGAAAAATTGTCAAAAAAATGTATTCATGGGGCATCGTAGGTTTCTTCCTATTAATCACCCATATCGTAAGAAGAAGATGGCATTCAACGGGAAAATTGAGCTTGGAGTGGCTCGTCATCCATTAGACGGGGAGAGTGTCTTCGAACGGGTAAAAAACATTGATGTTGTTTTTGGAAAATACGCCAAAGCACTACCGAAGAATATTTGGAAAAAGAGGTCCATATTTTGGGAGCTACCGTACTGGAAATATTTAGAAGTGAGGCATTACCTAGATGTCATGCATGTCGAAAAAAATGTCTGTGACAGTTTAATTGGTTTATTATTGAACATTCCGGGGAAGACTAAGGATGGTATTAAAGTGAGAAAAGACATGGTAGAGATGGGAATACGACACGAGCTCGCACCGCAGGAGAAAGGGAAGCGCACATATCTACCCCCCGCACTGTGCACAATGTCAAAGAAAGAGAAAATAAGCTTTTGTGAATGCCTCAATGGTATAAAAGTCCCATCAGGATATTCTTCGAATATTAAGAAGTTGGTGTCGATGAAGGACTTGAAACTGGTCGGTCTGAAATCTCACGACTGTCATGTTTTATTGACACACATAATTCCCGTTGCAATTCGGGGAATTTTACCAAAACATGTTCGTCAAACCATTACGAAGCTTTATTCTTTCTTCAATGCAATAAATTCCAAAGTGATAGATCCTCTAAAATTGGACTCTTTGCAAAAGGAGGTCGTCGTGACTCTTTGCCAACTTGAGATGTATTTTCCGCCATCTTTTTTCGATGTCATGGTTCACCTTGTTGTTCATCTTGTGAGAGAAATTAAGATTTGTGGTCCCGTGTTTCTTCGGTATATGTATCCATTCGAGAGATACATGGGCATCTTGAAAAAATACGTAAGGAACCGACATCGACCCGAAGGCAGCATTATAGAAGGATATTCTACGGAGGAGGTGATTGATTTTTGCACCAACTACTTGACCGGTGTGGATCCTATTGGCGTTCCAAAATCTCGATACAAGGGAAGGCTCCAAGGAGTCGGGACAATTGGGTTGAGAGCCGTAGTTGCTGATCTAAATGAACTACAAAAGGCACATTTTATTGTACTACAACACATGACAGATGTTGCTCCCTATATAGATGAGCACATGACAATCCTTCAACAACAAAACTACACGAGGAGTCAGAAGTGGCTTACTAACGAGCATAATCGTTCTTTTATAGGATGGCTGAAAGAAAGAGTGCAGTCACACCACGTACCTGAAATTGTTAAACTGCTTGGCGAAGGACCCCAAATTATTGTTAGAACATTCCAAGGATACGAGATTAATGGATATACATTTTACACTAAATCCCAGAGTGATAAGAGCACGATGCAAAACAGTGGGGTGACGTTGGTGGCGACCTCTCAAGAATTCAGTAGATCCGGAGATGGCCGGGCTGTAATAGCATCAAAGTCATATTATGGCGTTATTCAAGAAATTTGGAAGCTCATTTACAGTCCTCTCATGAGCATTCCCGTGTTTCGGTGTCAATGGGTCGAAGACCGAGGTGTTAAAGTTGACAATGACGGGTTCACACTCGTTGATTTAAACAGGGTTGGGCATGTTGATGATCCGTTTATACTCGCCAAGTAAGCCACCCAAGTCTTTTATGCCACTGACCCGAGTGATGCTAGGTTGAGCGTCGTCCTATCCGGAAAAAGAAGGATTGTCGGGGTAGAAAATGTCATCAATGAAGAAGAGTACGACCAGTTCGACGAAGTACCTCCATTTTGTACCGATGTGCAAACTGAGGTAGCAACACTTGAAGGGGTAGACGAAGCTGACTACATGCGGTCCGACCACAATGAAGGATTATGGGCCGAGGGTACTGTTCAAATAGTGGAAAAAAGGAGAAAAAGGAAAAAAAAAGCATAATGTATAATATTTATTTTGTTTAAGACCGTGTAGCTTTTAATATTGCAACCTTAGCTTGTAATATATCAAATAAAAAAGGAAAAAAAGAGGGAAATAAGGAAAAAAGCATAATGTAGTATTAGTATTATCAAATATTAGTATTAGTTTTTGAAACAATGAAGGATTATGTTTAATGAAGGATTATCAAATATTATCAAATATTGCAACAATGAAGGATTTTAATGCTTATAATATTATCAAATATTAGTATTACTTTTTGAAAATATTAGTTAAAACATTTAATAATAAAATAAAATAAATAAAATTTCATTATTAGATTTTAATATTAGTTGCTTGGTACAAATATCGGTATAAGTTTTTAAATATTAGAAATCTCAAATATTACTTAATTTATTATTACTTTCGAAATATTAGAAATCTGAAATTTTACTTAATTTATTATTACTTTATAAATATTCACCTCCTGAAATTTTACTGAACCTGGGACCCGCCTGTCGGACCTATTTATACACGGACATTTAGCTAATAGTCCGTGTAGAAATGGAAGAGAGCTACACGGACTATTATCTAGATGTCCGTGTAGAAAGGATATTTGCACACGGACTTTAGAGTTATGTCCGTGTAGAAAGCTCTTTGTACACGGTCTTTTAAGTTAAAAGTCCGTGTATAATGAGGAAAACACTATTATTTCGAAATACTTCTCTGCCAAAATTTTCATAAGTCCGAAAACCCTCACAGAGAATTAAGCGGTTCAGTTCCAAAAACCCTCACAGAGAATTTCGAAAGCCTTCTCCGAGCTCTTCACCGCATCACCGCCTCGCCGCCTCGCCGCCTCACCGCCTCACTGCCTCGGTCTCTCTCACCCGTGGTCTCTCTCTCTCTAACCCGCGGTCTCTCTCACTTGAAGGGTTAGCGTCTCTCTCTCTCTCGTTATTTTGCAATAGGGGTACAGGTTACACCAGTGAGTCCAAGAATGAGGAACAAGTTCTTAGTGTCTCTCTCACTCTCGTTATTAATCCATCTATCTAAGATTCTTAGTGTTGCGTCTACATGAGATGTTCAAGTTCGTCGTATGAAATCAATCTGGTAGATTTTAGAGTTGAGTTCACATAGATGTTTGATGAACTTAAGAACACCTTAATTCTACTCTGAAATGGTAAAAAAAAAATCCAAAAAAAAATGCATTAAAATTAATTTATAAACTTGTTAATTTTGATCGCTTGATTTTATAACCTAGCTCAATATTTTATTTTTCTTTCATTAATTCTGTCAAAAATTGTGCCAAAAATTGATTAATCTAGGTTATATGATATAGGGTATTTTAGGGTATTTTAGGTTAATTGATTAATTTAGGGTATTTTAGAAAGAGGTGATTTTAGCAAGAGGTTTAGATTTGTCAATTTTATTTTATGTTCATTTTAGCAAGAGGTGATTTTAGCAAGAGGTCATTTTAGCATATTTGTACAAGAATATCAATTATTGGTACAAGAATATTGGTACAAGAATATCAATTTCAATTATTGGTACAAGAATATCAATTTTTGTACAAGAATATCAATTATTGGTCACTTATGATTTGATCTTTAATTTCATGCAGAACCATGTCGAATGAGGATGAGTACGTCGATATGATGGCAGAAGAGGAGCAGCAAGCTACTGCCTCATCAGAAAGAAGGAGAAGAGGGCCGACAATGTGCACGAGCATGTCCGAGCAGACCCATCAAGAAATCTGGTTCACAGAAGACGGGCGTGCGCAGGGAGAAAAATGGCAGAAATACTCAAATTGGTGTACGAGTTTGGTGAGGCAAAAAGCGAGTATCCTTGTTGAGAGATGGGATCATTTTGAGGATGCGGTGAAGGACGAGTGGTGGGATCTTGTGAAGGTAAAGTGCCTAACAACTCTTTGCTTTATTTTCACTTATGTATGATCTATACTTAAATACACTAAATTTTGGTGTTAATCAAGCTCAGTGGAACATCGAGAATGATGTTTCAAAGGATAAGACTTTGAAGATTATGAACAATGGTTGGAAGCAATTCAAGAGCACGTTGAAGACGGAGTTCATGGAGAAAGGGAGAACTCTGGTTGGCTACTACAAATGGCTAAAACAAGAGGACTGGGATGCGTTTCAAGCTTTGAAGTCTACCAAAGAGTTCCAGGTATCTATCTCGTGTTTCTCTCGTTATTCTTTCTCGATATGTACTTATCTTTCTAAAACTAACCGATCGTTATTGTCTTGTTTCTGTGAAGGCAAAAAGTGATAAAGGCAGGAGGACCGTTGCCTTTAACAAGTATCCACACCATCTAGGGTCAGCTGGTTACGAGGGTAAGTCGGCAGAATGGAGGAAAGTCCTGGAGCAAAACAAGGATTCTGACTCACCCGTGGTTAGGATCCAAAATCCTAGGGGCAAAGATTGGGTCATGGGTAGAGCCGAGGTAACCGCTGACGGGAGGATAGTACTCCCAAAGGATTTGCAACCCGTGGCTCAAAGAATGGTAAGAGTCCTTTATACTTACTTTGTGACATTCATCCGAAAATTATAACTCCGAAAGTACATCAATTGTTCTTTTGCTTTAACTAATTCTTCTACTTGAACAGTTGGAAGTGG
Organism: Carex myosuroides; assembly: GCA_028015225.1. Taxonomy (NCBI): domain Eukaryota; kingdom Viridiplantae; phylum Streptophyta; class Magnoliopsida; order Poales; family Cyperaceae; genus Carex; species Carex myosuroides. Next base: position 6,392,307 of record CM051470.1, on the reverse strand, counting down.
AGGAGGAGGTCAACTCGGGTGCCCGGAGTGTCGAACGACAAAATGATTCCTTGTCCGCAGCGCTCGAGAATCCAGAACACCCGGGTCGAGTAAGGGGTGTAGGGGTATACAGGGGCTGGAAGGAGGTGTTCCGAGTGGAGGGACAAAAACCTCGAAGAAAATCTCGTGCCAAGGTAAACAAAGACGAGATAGTTGCGCAGATACGCGCGGAGGTGAGCAAAGAGTACGACGCAAGGTTTGCTGAGATGGAAGCAATGTTGACACAAATTAGATCAGCAACTACGCAGCCATCCGAGCAACCACCTCCCATTTCGCCGGGAATTCGGCGAAGTAGTCAAGCATCCGGCACGTGGGCCTTAGACGATTTGGATAATCTCAAGGTAATCAATACTTGTTCATAATCTAAAGGTAATTGAAACCTGTTTGCAACCTTGTTAGACAATATCGCATCATTAAAATAAACAACTTTCCTATAAATTTGTAGGACCCCAGAGCATGCGACCTCGTCCTGTTGCATGGTAGTGTTCCTCTGACCGTTGCTAAGGGCGTTGTACATCCATGAGCCAAGAGTGTACACTTTGGTCAGCTAAGGCCCGACCATGCATGCGTGCATGTTGAGTTAGTCGTGGATGGGTGGCAGCGCGTACCCCTTCCTGTCCCTACCGACGAGATGTTTGTGCTTGATGATGCACGGATGTCATTTGTCCAATGGCCCAAGAGTCAGATTGTTTTGGATCAGGTAATCCATAAAAAAATCCATTTATTTGTTACATTCAACTCATTCTTTTTGAAATACTAGAATAATCCATCTATAACTTGATACAGACACGGGGAGATGATGTTACCGGTACGGCGATGTCACCGGTACGTCAGGAGGTGGCTTGTGACGTCGCGGCTGACGTGCCACAATCACCGCCCTGTCCTATGGTCACCGAAGAAGAATACAGTCGTTTGCCCAATGATTTGCGCCTTCTCCACGACTACTTGATGACGGCGCCCGAAGGCATGGAGGCTATCATCATCCCTGTCCCACCTGGGATGTTTCTACACGAAGGCAGGGATCTCCTGCTGTCGTTCAAAGACTTCAAGGACCTCTTCCACCACTCGTCATCCGACAAATGGCTCGATGTGTCACACATCACCATTTTCCTCATGTTAGTGATATTAAAATATTTTCATTATTGTATAGAACTCAAATATATATTCTAATTACAATATGATGAGTTTTCAGGAAGCTAGTCCGAAACTGTGATGAGATGGTTGAAAAGAAGAACTTGTGCATGTTTCTGGACCCCGAGAAAGTGAGTTCTACGGCAGTGACATATTATCCGGATATGGCTATCGAGTACATGTGTTCTGCGATGCATCGTGCTAAGGCGAAGGAGAAGAAATTCATTCTCATGCCATACCACCAGAGGTTAGTTCTAATCTTAACTTATGTGTTGTTTATATTTTAATTAAAGAATTGTATAAAGGAAATAAAAGTTAAACATAAAAAGATGAAATCACACCATCAACCATAGCAAACACTTGTGTCACTATTATATGCTAAAGTACTATAATTCTTCTCCTCGATCCCACAGCAAACATTGGTGTTCGATTATCATTGTGCCGTACCTAAATGTGGGCATAATTGTTGATTCTTGTAAGCCCAAAGGAAGGATCGCGCTTGACAAGTGCAAAGTTATCTTCCCTTTTGTGAATAAGTAAGCAATAATAATTCTATAGGTTTGCATTTCTTTCAATCATATCAAATTATAAAATTGCTAATTACATTCACTCAATTTTGTAAGGGCTTTTGCGAAATATATTAAAGAGGGAGGATCAGATTGCACGGGCACACGCAAGAAAAGCAAGTTGAATTGGAAGTGGATGTTGGTGAGCACACTTTATGAGTTAGAAATTTCATATCTTGTTAAAAAAATTATTGTCATTCTAACAAATACCGCTAAATGTAAATTTCAGAGCCCGCAACAGGAGGAGGGATGGGAATGCGCTTATTACACGATGATATTCATGTTTGACTTTGTCGAAAGAATACAATTCGAATTCCCAAAAGCGGTATGTACTTCATATTAATTTCCTATATAATAAGCAATTGATATCTACCTTTTCTGAAATACTAACTATTATCAAATTATAATTTTGTAGAATGTGACAAAGCAAGCGCATTACACCAAGGATCAGATCGACGATGTGCGGTGCATGTGGGCAAGGTGGTTTGCCATGGAATTTTGTAATCCCCGATATGGATTTGCATAAATTTGTAATAAAAATATGTTTCGAATGAATTTATTGCTATATGAATTTTGTATAAATTTAGTAATTTCTTGCTAATTAATCTGTTTCGAATGAATATTTGTATTTCTGTTGCAAAAAATTGGCTAGCAAAGCTGGAGGCTAGCCCAAAAACAAAATATACAAAAAAAAAGGTATTTATACACGGATATTTCACAATTGTGCGTGTACGATAGAAAAAACAAAATCAAAAATTAGCTATTGCACACGGTTATTTAACAGTTCTCCGTGTACAATAGCATAGAGCTACACGGACATTTTATAAAAAACCGTGTGCAATACTAATCATACACGGATATTTTAGAAAAATCCGTGTATGATAGCCTTGCTGGAGGCGCAAATCTTCAACTATTTGTACACGGATATTTACCAAAAGTCCGTGTATAATAGCTAAGAGAGCTACACAGACTTTTAATACAAAGCCGTGTAGAAAGAGGAATCGTACACGGTTAATTAGGGGATATCCGTGTAGCTCGGTAACTTGTAGAGCGACACCGGTAGGTCCTTGTACACGGTTAATTAGGGAATATCCGTGTGTATAAATCATTATAATCACACACGGTTAAATATCCGTGTGTAGTTTCTGACCTATTCATACACCCTGGCTTTAAACACAGCAGGAAATCCGTGTAGCTCTTCCATTAATGTCCGTGTGCAATCTGTTTTTCTGTAGTAGTGGAGTGTCGATGATACTTTTTTATCCATTTATCCGATCCGTATTGTACTTGAAAAGGCGGATAACAATAATATTTTTTTCTGTTAACTTATGGGGCATGGTTAAGAATAAAGGTTTATTTTCGTTATCCTAATGGGTAAGGGTACGGGTAAAAATCATTTCTGACCCATTATCATATAAGATAATTTCTAAAAATAAAAATAATATATATATTTATGGAGATGATACATAATACGATAAAGTTTTGCACTTTACTAAATTTTCATAATACGAACTTAGTTGTAATCATTATTATTTTTTTCTTATTTTTTCTTGATTTGAAAAATATTTTATCGAAGCACAAATTGAGATGTCAATGGTACTTCTCATCCGTTTACCCGACCCGTAGTTTATTCGAAAAGACAGGTAAGGATAAGATTTTTTCGTTAACTTATCGGGTATGGATAAAGATAAAGATATTTTCATTATCATTATCATGATGGGTACGTGTATGAAAATTCTTCCACCCAACATGTATCGTAGCTTGTCAACTCAATATTGAGAGGAGGGTTCTAATACCTCCAATTTGTGTACCTCCATCATGCCTCAATTTTTTGAACTTTAATAACTAAAAATTTATAAACTTAAACGTCAAAATAAAACCGTTAGATTTGTTCTATATTATTTTCTCTATATGTATGTAAAAAAATTATCACTTTTCCATTTTATTTTTATGTGAACTAATAAGTTGAAAAATCAACGTCTAAAAAATATCCACATGATTGAGTATATTTTTACAAACTCTTGATAACAATCAAAATAAAATTGAAATATTATAATATTTTACATATACATAGATAAAATGATGTAAATCATATCTAACAGTTTTATTTGACAATTTAAGTTTTAAATTTGAGTTCTTATAGTTTTTAAAAATAAAGACATAATTGTGTCAGAAAAAAATTAAGCATCTGAACCATCCCAAATATTAATTCCTATAATATCTCAGCAAGGATGCTTCCGTCAAAGCACAGACGGAGCATTTTTAATAATATTAGACGCCTAACTGCTTGTGTTTCACTATCCTAGTCATGGTCAAATTCAATCCATGGAAAATTATATAAGAGGTTGCAAGAATAGCATGTCTGTATCCTTTTGTCTTCTCCAATTAAAGTTCAGAAATAGCTATAACTTAATATCTCAGTTGGTTCCATCTCTAATGGCTGTTTCAGTACTGGCTTGTCTTTTTTTCATTTGCATCCTTCCCTGCTTCTCCAACTCATGTAATACTACAGTTCCATGTGATCTTTCTATTCAAATTAAGCGTCCTTTCTACCTTCAATCAGATACTATGAAGGATCCTAGTTGCCTTGGTTCTTTAAGTATTGAATGTAGCAATGATATCCCACTTCTCTTATGGCAATTTTTGCTGTTACAATTGGAAAACATCTCATATAGCACCAACACTATTAAGGCTCATGATCTTTATCTTAGTAGTTCTTTGAAAAATTCTGGCTGTGGTAATCTTTATTTTAATTTTTCTAGTGCTGTCAAGGTCACTAATGAGATGTATAATTTAATAAATAGTAGTCTTTCTTCTGTGAGATGTGACCAATATCCTAATCAGAAGAATCACCACCCAAGATATTTGGAAAGGATTACAAACTTAGCTACTCGCCGTCGACTCTTGATGAAGATCATAAATCTCAACAGAATTGTTCGAGGCCTCATAGTTCCCTTGCCCCATCTTTTGAGTTCATTTTCTCATTCAAAAATGACAGTCCAGAGCTTTCTCTACTATCTGCTAGTTGCTCAGATGATTTTGTAGCGCGGCCCGGTTGCTTTGCAAACTCGATAGATGTTACCGATCATGAAGATGTTAAAGGTTAGTAGCTTGCATATTTAATCAATTTATCCTGTTAATTTTCTTTTTAATATTTTTGTAAATTATGGACAGTTCCATTTTCTTTTTGAAATTTTTCTTTCCCCTTTGGCACAAGTAACTAATGGGGTCTTGACATAACAGCTCTAATAGAGATAATATGTGAGACTTTTGACTAATAAAGTAACCTTTAAGCCTATGACTCTTCAAAATTATTACAATAATAGCAAAGGTTATATTAGTAGCTTGCACTAAATACTCGACAGAGGTTAAAGGTTAGTAGCTTGCATATTTAATCAATTTATCCTTTTAATTTTCTTTAAATTTCTTTGTAAATTTTGGAGAGCTACATTTTTTCTTTTAAAATAGGTACACAAATACAATTCCATTTTTTTTTGGCAAAATTTCCTTTCCCCTTTGGTATAATAATTGATCTTGACATAACAGCTCTAATAGAGACACGATATGAGACTGACTAATTTAGTAACCTTTAAGCCTATGACTGTTCAAATGTAATGCAATAATGGCTAATCATTTTTTCTAATTTTTCTTTCAAACTTTCCTGAACTTAATTTCATATGAAAATTCCCAGTTTTCTCATACTTTTTGAAAAGGATGGTTACCTTTTTCTGTTCTAAAATCAAATCAGAAGCCTTTTACTTCGTGCCTAACTCAATGTTTAGCAAAAGAATTCTATTACATTTTACTTTTAGTACTGGTATTCTTTATTGCTTTAATTTTCATCAACCTTTGTAGTTCTAATTTATCTTTAATTTTTTCTCTTTCTCTTTTTATTTTTCCTATTCCCCTCCTCCTGCTTCCCTATCTCATGTCAAACTACACTTCCTTATAATAGTTCTATACTAATCAATTATGACAATCAATATCTTTCCCTGATATCAGCTAATTATTGAAATAATCTTTTACCTAAGCCTAATTGCTTTGCTAACAGCACACTGGGAATAGCTTGTGATCAACAGTGTAAAGGATAATAACTTGCTGACATGTTATTTAGTTATTTTAATTTATTTAGTTGTTGTACTTGCAAATTGTATCGACTTTCAGTACACTGAAAAGAAAGTATGAAGTCTATCTAAATTGAAGATCCATTTGTGACATTTCTTTATAGATATTGCAAAGAAGCACTATCAATGGAGAATCATCATAATAGGCAAGTATCACTTCTCTTTTAGTTTTAGACTAAACTAAATATATGAGTTGTCTTTACCATTTTTTACATGAAGGTATGAATCTTTCAATACGACCTTTATGTTTTGCACCTTTTATGTTACTACCTTTACCTGATTTGTGGACTAAATAAAAAAGAAGGAAGAAAGTAGCTTAAATGCGTAATAGAAAATTAAAGCTTTTTTCAATTACCTGATTTGTTCTGTTCTGAATTAATAAGACTGGCACCAATGCTTGTAAGTGTCCATTAATTCTCTTGCTACTCCTTTCTTAATAATCTCTCAATCTTTGTTGAACCATGCTAATTTTTCCATGTCTCAAGAATAGTTTCCTAATCTATTTGTTTTCCCCTATTTCATTATTTAGCCCCCCTGTTTGTCAAACCTATATTCTTCGATATGAAACATAAATTCTTTGGTTAATGTAAAGCCGATCCTAGTAGTAGAACTACAAGTATATATAGTATCAGCTGCCAAACCAGTTCCTTAGCCATGATCTCTGTGTTGAGCTATCAATGTTGAATATCCCAACATGCTCTCGTTAAGATCCAGACAAAAAAAAATATTCTAGTAGCAAATATTGCTAATTTGATTTTAATATATTATCTATTAGGGACTTCAATGGATTATATATGAAAGAGATTGTTTGCCAGTTTAAATGACCTTCTTACTATTTATATTTTTTCTTCTGTTTGTGGTAACTCTGTTAGTCTCTCATAATAAATTAAAAACATTTCCATTCTATAGTTTGTAATATGTGTATATATGTGCTGAATACTTGTATTTGGTATTAATGTAGGTACATCAGTAGGATTGTTAGCATTCGTCGTAGCATGCCTTATTTTGTTGGTAAAGCTTTGCAGTGGCAAAATTTATGCTGAATGCATTTCATTGAGCAAACCCAGACCTCAAGGAAATATTCAAGTGCTCCTAGAAAAATATGGATCGTTTGCCCCCAAAAGGTACAAATATGCAGAGCTAAAGAAAATCACATCCTCATTTCAAAATACACTAGGTAAAGGAGGTTTTGGTACCGTATACAAAGGAAGACTGCAGGATGGTCGTTTGGTTGCTGTCAAAATTTTGCACAATGCTTCAAGTGATAGAGAGGATCTTTTGAATGAGATCCTGAGTATTGCAAGCACTTCTCATGTCAATGTTGTTAGTCTAGTAGGATTTTGCATTGAAGGCTCCAAGCATGCTGTAATTTATGAATACATGTCAAATGGATCACTCGACAAGCATATATACTCTGAAAATCCAATAGCATTTCTTAGTTGGGAGAAGCTATATGAAATAGCAATTGGTATTGCAAGAGGTTTAGAGTATTTACACCGAGGTTGTAATGCACGTATTGTGCATTTTGATATAAAGCCACAGAACATTTTGTTAGACGAAGATTTCAATCCAAAAATTGCAGATTTTGGTTTGGCAAAATTGTGTCCACCAAAGGAGAGCATTCTTTCAATGGCTGAGATGAGGGGAACCATTGGATACATTGCTCCTGAAGTCTTCTCTCGGAGATTTGGGGTTGTTGCAACAAAATCTGATGTATATAGCTATGGAATGATGGTGTTAGAGATGTTAGGAGGAAAAAGGAATTCAAAACCAAGTGCCGAAAACCCAAGCCAAGTGTACTTTCCACATTGGCTTTATGATCGTCTCAATGAAGACAATCCAATACAAGCTTGTGATGTATCAGTCGGAACTGAGGAAATTGCAAGGAAGATGGGCATGGTTGGTTTGTGGTGCACACAAACATTGCCGGCTAATCGGCCCTCGATGAAAAGAGTCGTGGAAATCCTGGAGAAAAGTAGTTTTGAGGAGTTGGAAATGCCACCAAAACCTTACCTGTGTTCTCCGTCTCATTTAACAATATTATCTGATACTTCTCATAATCCAAGTTTAGATTAAAATTAGCTAATTATACCCTTTTATGTTATCATTGTCAAGTACTTAATGCTCAAAGGATTTATTTAATTATTTGTTTGAGTTATATGTACGATTCTGTTTGGGCTAACTTACAACATCAATTGCAGATGCATCCAATCGAAGTCAATTTTGTCTTTTCTCTTTTTTTTTTGTAAAATAGATGAGAAGTCAACTATAGAAGGCAGTTAAATCATCAAAGATGTTCCATCCTCCTATGAGAAGCACCAATCTGAACATTTTTTGTATGACAGAAATTCAACAAATAATTACTTTGTTTTAAAGGACCGTACCACAAATAATTACTTTGGTTCATCACGGTACAAAATTCCTCGTGACTTTTTTCAGTTAAATTTGCAAAAATGAAAAAGGATCAATAACTTTACATCACTATAGCAATCTGTCTAACATTTTATATTGTTCTTAAGCATATTCCGTCTCATTGTGCAAGATAGAACTGCAACCAAGATAATTCGGAATTGTTGCTCCTTAGACACGCCATGAAAGCAAATGACGATAACTCTGAAATATCCAGCAATTGATTAGAATTATTGTTTTAATTAATTTGAGAGGAAATAGAAATGAGATATTTACTTAACAGAGAGGCTTTTATCTTTTCAATGGAGGAAAATTATTTTTCGAATTCTAAAACAGAGATAAAGGCATAAGTTGCTATAGTACTCTTTTTCTTTTATACTGGAGAAAGAGTTTTAGTAAATATTATAAATGAAGATTTTAGTTAAGCCCCTCAAATTTGGAAATATTATAAATGAAGATTTTAAGCAAATATATTGGAAATTTGACTTTTCAAAATAAAGTTTCAACACTAAGACGCTTTACACTACAAAAAGTAGGCACTTATTGCGAGGGAACTCCGTCGTGAAAAGTATCGTTGCGAAAAGAAAAAGCACAGTTATGACGGTACTCCCTCGCAAAAAGTGCCTCGCGATAAGTGTCTACTTTTCGCAACGATACTTTTTGCGACGGAGTTCCCTCGCGATAAGTGCCTACTTTGTTGTTGTGTTAGATTGACACGCTCTAGTATTTTGGCCATAACTTCTTCATACGTAGTCCAATTGAGGTGATTCAAAGTTCTCTGAAAAACTTATAATATTCTCTACAGCAGCTCCTACTTTACGTCCACAGCATATGTATATGTGTATATGTATATATGTATATGTGTATATGTATATATGTATATATGTATATCTGTATATGTATATATGTATATATGTATATGTATATATATAGAGAGTGGCTAATATCAAAACGTTTGTTCCTAGCCTCCGGTGCAACCAAGTTGTTTTCGGGTTTTCAAAGTCCAAACGGTCGATCCGAACCGTTCAACATGTTCTCTATATTGAAATGTGCTTGGAAACTAAATTTTACATTTTTTGGAATTTTTTTACTATTTAATAAGCCACTTTGAAAATTGCTGATCACATGGTCCAGAATTTAGTTGCACTGTTTTTACTGTTCACCCGGATCAGCAATATTCAAAGTGGCTTAATAAATAGTAAAAAAATTCCAAAAAATGTAAAATTTAGTTTCCAAGCACATTTCAATATAGAGAACATGTTGAACGGTTCGGATCGACCGTTTGGACTTTGAAAACCCGAAAACAACTTGGTTGCACCGGGGGCTAGGAACAAACGTTTTGATATCAGCCACTCTCTCTGTATATATATATATATATATATATATAGGGTCCGGCTAATTTGCTGCCGGCAGCATTCTGGCCAGCTGCTGCCGGGGGCATTTCGGCCATTTCTGGTGTTCAAACAACAAATTTTTTTATATAGATGTTCAATCTATATTAAAATCTACTTGGAGACCAAATTTTACATTTTTTGGAATTTTTTTACTATTTATTAAGCCACTTTGAAAATTCCAGATCACATGGTCCAGAATTTTGTTGCACTGTTTTTACTGTTCACCCGGATCAGGAATTTTCAAAGTGGCTTAATAAATAGTAAAAAAATTCCAAAAAATGTAAAATTTGGTCTCCAAGTAGATTTTAATATAGATTGAACATCTATATAAAAAAATTTGTTGTTTGAACACCAGAAATGGCCGAAATGCCCCCGGCAGCAGCTGGCCAGAATGCTGCCGGCAGCAAATTAGCCGGACCCTATATATATATATATATGTATAGAGTAGAACTAGGGTGCTCCTAAGCTCACCAAGCCCTTCCGTGAGCGCGACTCTAAAACCTATCAAATTGACTTCAAACGACATTTCCAAACCGTTAGATGTTCAATCTATATTAAAATGTACTTGGAGACCAAATTTTACATTTTTTGGAATTTTTTTACTATTTATTAAGATGGTTTGAAAATCGCTGTTTTCCAATGGTGCAGAATTTTAATAAAAACAGCGATTTTCAAACCATCTTAATAAATAGTAAAAAAATTCCAAAAAATGTAAAATTTGGTCTCCAAGCACATTTTAATATAGATTGAACATCTAACGGTTTGGAAATGTCGTTTGAAGTCAATTTGATAGGTTTTAGAGTCGCGCTCACGAAGGGCTTGGTGAGCTTAGGAGCACCCTAGTTCTACTCTATATGTATATATATATATATATATATATATATATATATATATATATATATAAGGTCTGGCTAATGTGCTAACGTTATAACTTCGGCCGAAGTTATAACGAGTCGTTTATTAGTTTTTAAAATCCAAACAACCGATCCGAACCGTTCAACTTTTTCTAAATATTGAAATGTGCTTGGAGACCAAATTTTACATTTTTTGGAATTTTTTTACTATTTATTAAGCCACTTTGAAAATCACAGATCTGCTGTGAATAGTAAAAAACAGCAAAATTTTCTGGACCACCGGATCAGTATTTTCAAAGTGGCTTAATAAATAGTGAAAAAATTCCAAAAAATGTAAAATTTGGTCTCCAAGCACATTTCAATATAGAGAACATGTTGAACGGTTCGGATCGGTTGTTTGGATTTTGAAAACTAATAAACGACTCGTTATAACTTCGGCCGAAGTTATAACGTTAGCACATTAGCCAATCTCTATATATATATATATGTGTATATATATATATGTGTATATATATATATATATATGAGTCCGGCTAAATTGCTGCCGGCAGCATTCTGGACAGCTGCTGCCGGGGGCATTTCGGTCATTTCCGGTGTTCAAACAACAAATTTTTTTATACAGATATTCAATCTATATTAAAATCTACTTGGAGACCAAATTTTACATTTTTTGGAATTTTTTTACTATTTATTAAGCCACTTTGAAAATTCCAGATCACATGGTCCAGAATTTTGTTGCACTGTTCACCCGGAAAGAAAAAAGCAACAATAAAAACAAAGAGGAAAGAAAAAATCTAAACTTAAATTCAGAAATTAAAAGAAGATTTAGAAGGAAATAAGCAACAATAAAAACAAAGAGGAAAGAAAAAATAAATGGTGTGATATAGTTTTACAACACAGAAAGTGTGATTATTAATTGAGTTAGTTGGAAAGTTCCAAACGGCATGACTTCTTAACCGTCAAATTATATATATAACCCACATCACGTAGAATCCTTTATAAGAAATGCTATATTTTATGAAGCAAACTAAACTTGCTCATCAATAATCTAACATATGTAAAATGTGGATAAAGTTTTTGTTCTTGCCTGGTGGCTTGTATAAGATATTGGATAAAATTGAAAAAAATAAACAAAGTGTATTTTTTAACATAAAAAATGAAAGTGACAAAGGATCGATGAGTGCACGGTGGATGCATGCATGGTGGTTGTGGCGCTTTTGCAGTTGAAAGGGATATAATTAAGTTGCAGTAGTCTTTTTTTTGTTTGGTATTATTGTGTTTAGAGAAATTTTGGGATTAGGTAAAATTTCTTTTTATTATCATGCGTTCCAGTTATTATTTGAAATCGTTTAATAACTGATATTTTTTGTTTTGTTCTTTTTTGGGTGCAGTGTGAGGCCTATTAATAAGAAGCATGGCTCTCAAGTAAATTCTTGCTTAGTATCTCTTTGTCATTCTATTTCTAATTTGTTTATTCTTTCTAAGAGCACAAAATATTGATTCATTGCTTTTTAATTTGACAGGAGATGCATCCTGAGCATATAAAGCAAGAAATATCTAAATTAGAGAGTCAACTGGGACCTTTAGGGTGCATGATTCCAACTTCCAGGACTGGACCTCTGCTTACATGTCAGCTTTTGTTCTACATTTTTCTTCTCGAATAAATTGTGTGCTGATACCATGATATCTCCATTGTTTTGGAGGTCTTGCTAGCTCTACTTCTAGGGACGGAGAGCATGATATCATTTGGTCTACCTTATTTTGTTGGTTCATTTGTTTTATTTTGTTTCATTTCTGGTACTACATATACGGATTTCTTATTTAATTAAGCTTTGTGTGTTTGCTTATTTATTTAGTTTTAATCTTGGTTAAGACTAATAATAAAGGAATAAATGTTAGCTTATTTATTTAGTTCATTCGTCATTTGGTTTGTTTGCTTATATATATTATGTGTGAGTGGTTGGTGATAAATCATGCTTTTTAATTTGTTATATAAATTAAGTTCAATAATTTTCAGTTTTTAAAATAACACCCAAGGAGTTCGGATGCTAATTAATTTATAAAGTAGATCAGAAGTTAAGACTTTAAAAATAAAGATATTGATAAATTGTATAGACCAATCCTCACTATGCATAGTACCATAGCCTCATTTTATTTTTATTCATAATTAACTAATTACATATAAATTTGTTAGATTCAAATTTGTATTAAATTGTCAGATTTTGTAAATGCAGCGAATTTTATCAAATAAATTATTATAAAAATATAAGTAATAATAAATTAATAAAAATAATAAAATAATATATATCAGGAGAGACAAGAGGAGGATGGAGTCAGTGCGAAATTCGAGGTGGATCCATTCATGTTCACAAGAGGATAACACAACCAAAATTTGTTGGAGAACCAAAAGACGAAGAAAAGCAGAAGGAAATAAGGGAGGGAAACGATGAAAAAAGTGAGGGAATTCCCTCGAAGGAGAATTACGGGGAAAGTATCTGTTCATTGATTTGAATTTTTTATAAGCAACTTAGATTTGGAGGCCGCATGGAGGAATGAAAGATAGAGACATTTCAATCCTCCTCTTATTAACAATTACGGAACTCAAGCTTTTCCAGGAATGTTAATTGGTTGAACCAACTTTGTTGTTTTCTCATAAAATTACAAAAATAGAAATTAGATTCCAACTTCATAATATTTTTGTGTCAAAAATATCACAACTTAATTTTCAGATTTCTTTTATCATATTAAACAGTGATTTTTAAAAATAGTAAAAAAATTCAAAAAAATGTAAAATTTGGTCTCCAAGCCGAAAAGAAATGTTGTGGTGTTTAAGCTAGTTAGTTCAAAGCTCCCAAATAATGTGATTATGTAGGTAGGTTAACACTTGAAATGGCATGACTTTTCAAACATAAAAGACATCATAACATCAATGGAAAACTTTATTAATTACCCCAATAGCATTACATATATCGTCGAAGCATACATAGTTTTCAAATTATATTGTATTAGTGACAATTGAATAGGGTGTTGGAGAAAACCTAAAAAATGAAGGAAATTCATAATACATAATTAGCAGACCTCTTCCAAATTTGCAGTTTGGTTTTATATAACTGATCCAAAAAACATAACTATTAATTAACTATAGTTGCCCCAGGGTGGTCTCCATCTCCTTATCGCCATCCTCCTCCTCTGGCCCCCACAGGAAAGATGCCAGCACATCATCAAGATGCCCTTACATCCTGCCATGTCCACAGGAAGACCATTAAAGAATTCTTCCATGTCATGAGACCACCGCACACCCTTCCGGCAACGAAGCCACACCTGATGGGTCGGAGTTTGTGTCTACTTTAACTAATATAGAAAGAGGCCAGTGAAGAAAACTTAAAAAAATGGCATATTAATTGTACTTTGTTATTTTAGTCATCCTGGCATGGTGTTAGAAGTATTGTTTGAGCTGCAATAAATCAGGACGGTTTTGTTAATTTAAACATTTTATAAACAAAAATTCTACGGATATAATATTTCTAATATTTCTAATTTTATTGAAAATAGAGAATTAATGATAGTATGAATCTTTTCTATTTTTTTTATGTGTTTCAGAAGATACTTATATATGATATTCAATTCAAGCTTTTTTACAGGTGATATGTAGAAGAGTTAATTGGAATGGGAAAAAAATTATGTATTGTGGTCATCGAAAAGATTTATGATCCATGTATGTGCAAGAAATGTTTGTTGCTTTATAATTTTATTTCTTATATTGTCAAGTTCTTAAATGTAATTCAACTATGATGAATTTGTTTACATTGAATTCGTTTTATCCTGCAATGCAAATTTAAGACAATTTCATCAATTTAAGTTTGGGATCAAGATTTTGATAGTCAATTGTATTAAATATTGCAATTGATCATGATTAAGAAAATATGTAGCAAAGTAATGCATTAGTTCTTTCGCTTCAAAATAAATATAAATTTCTCTCAATATGCAAAAAAAAAAAAAATGGTTTTTATCTTTAACCATGGAACTAATTCCTGCTTGTCCATCACAATTTCCAAGCTACGTACAATAACTAGGTTATTAGATAAAGAAATTGCTAAAACTATAAGACTAATCTACAAATCAATGTTATATATTTCCTCAAAATTCTCCCTAATCATTGAGAGAAAAAAATATATGCTAGGGAACTTGTAAATGATGTAAATCACCTTTCCAATTTACAACAGTGCAAGTTCCACAAAACTCAAGTGACTATATGTCCCCTTGAGAAAAAAAAAATACAAGACAAAACTGATATAAACAGAAATACCAGAATTGAATTTTCTACTTTTATCAAAACTTTAATGCTACTGATTTGCATTGCCAAACATAAGATGGTTGATTTGATTAATTCCAACATCTGAAATCGGGCCAATTGGTTTCTCCATTCCTTCTGACGGAGTGAATGTGCTAGGTTCACAGCTATATTCATCTACAAACAGAATATATTTAACTTGCTCTAATTAATGAACACAAGATATCCAACAAATAAATTGAACTGTTTAAGGTACCAAAGTTAAATGTCCTTTATCATACCATAAATTGCATTGAGTGAATATGGCGGAGGTGTCGCCAAGAAATTCAAACCCAGATAGAGCACCATCATCAAAAACACAGACACAATTACAAAGGATGGAACAGCCAACGCCCAATACCTGAGAACAATAGCAATTAGGCATCTCAATAACAGCTGTAGGTGTTAGTTTGTCCATAAGAAAGAAAGTTTATAGATAACAACCGACATGGTGCAAATTGTATAGTGAGTCAGAAACAACACAAATCAATAAAAGGAACTGGTCTATCAAGAAATTTGTGGATCTTATTAAGTTTCCGAACTTGGCACTGATAAGTGAATTCATATCACCTCAGGTAGCAGAATATTTCTGTTAAGATCTGGATCATCCGATCAGATACCGCACTAATATTAAAAGGGGCCAAAATGTAATATGTTGATCAGTACACTGTCAGTTAGTATAATAATCCATTCAAGATAAATCAGAAATATCTAACAAAAAGCATGCACCTTGTTCTATTTAAAAAAATGAGATGAATCTTTAATGCAAAATACAACCCCACCATAAATCCCCAAAAAACTAGTTAGTACTAATAGTTATCCAACCAAACTGCAGCACATTAGAAAAGCAAAGGATCAATATATCTTTGCCGTTTAGAAAATTATGGGATCAGATGACTCCACTGATATTTACAAATTTACATTGAAAATAATTGAAGGTAGTTAAAATGACACCATTGACCCCAGCAAAAGAGGTTTCTCCTTCTGCTGCTGCCAAGGATCATATCATCCAGCAAATTTATTCTAATCTAATATCCACCTGCAAAACTCATTACGTACTAAATTAATGACACAGACACAAATGCTGCCGCTAAAATGTGATTTCTGATAAAAAGAAATTGAGTGTGGCTATGGTACTATGCATAGCGCGGATTGGTCCATACTATGGATCAATATATCCGTTTTCAAAGTTCAAATAATCGATCTAAACCATTCAACATGATATCCATGTAAAAATGTACTTGAAAACTAAATTTTACATTTTTCAGAATATTTTTACTATTTTTTTAGATAGGTAGAAAAACAGTACTTTTGGATGGTCTAGAATTATTTTATCAAGTGATTTTCTACCTATCTAAAAATATAACAAAAAATTCTAAAAAAATGTAAAATCTGAACTGCAATTACATTTTTATATGGAGATCACGTTGAACGGTTCAGATCGACTGTTTGGACAGTGAAAACAGAGATATTGATACATAGTACGGATGCTATGCATAGTACCATAGCCTCACTCAAAGAAATTTATGTGTCCAAAAGCCAAACGCATATGCAGCTGGATGTTCTAAAAGTCCTTGAAATTGAGAGAATTTAATTGAAATGTGACCTGTGGCAATGACAGTGGTGATGGATCCAACAAATCCATACACCTCAGGTGGTTTGGGGCCATGCTCTACTGTGAAAACAGCATCTGTTCTTGTGTGTTTGTCATGAACTGGAAAGGCAGAATCAGAGCTGGAGATGAAGGCTGAGGACCGCCGTTACGCAGTAGACTAAGTGTGCGACGTGGACTGCTAACCACCAGCGTTGCCGGCGAAGAAGGTCCCTCTTCCATTACCTTTTGGATTTAGGTATAATTGTTTAATGGAAAATTCCAGTCATGTGCAATGAAATTAAACAATGCTAGTTGCTGACCTTGCAACAGGTACCAGCAATGAGTGGTTCTAGAATGTATTTAAGCTTCCTAGAACCCTTCTTAATACTTCTCAAGATCTGTGAAATATTTAAAGCATAAATTAAATCATTACAACTATACTTGACCGTCAAATAAATTTTGGTTGGTACAGGAAATAATCACACACTTACCAGTTACCAGTCTCCATAAATATAAATCTTGTAACATTAACCACAATCAACTAATTATAAAAAATATAAAATTGTTAAACATGCATCCTCAATCGCTCCCCCCAATTACTTCTCTGAATTTCCCACAAATAACCCAGCATTACACGGAGAAAACTCACAAATCAAATAACCGAGATACATTTTATGCTTGAGATACGAAAGGATTCGTAACCCAACCAGCGATCTCAGACCAACAAAAATCAACCAGACGAAGTGAAAAACCAAACCAAAAAAAATAAATAAATAAAGTTTAAAGAACCCAGAAACAGACCTGGCCGCGCCAAGGGGAAGAACCAACTGAAGCAGGGAAAATTACGCCGAAATGCGGAGGTAGCGAATGCGGGGGTCGGGGTGAGAAGAGAAGGGGTCGGCCTGTTGAGCCCAAATATGTTGTTTGTGATAGCCCAAAATTTGTTGTTTCTGTTGGCCCAAAATTCTTCGGGCCTGTTGACACAAAATATTTTTATCTTTTTAAAACTATAATGGGATGATATAAATTATCTCAATTCGAACGTATTTCTAGTTCTACCCCAAAAAATCATTTTCTACAAATTCCTACGGTACAAATCATTGATTTCATTCAGCCAGTTAAAATATCTCCACGTAAGAATATTAGTAAAAGTCCGTAGAAACAGATACCAACTACCACCTACATGTGAAGCAAACTAGTAATTATCTCCCTATCAGCTATCAAGGCTGGGAAACATGAATACATGTATTCTTTTTTTAAACGGGCCAAACAGGCCAATCGGGCTGAATGAATCCTTTTCCTTTGGGATTTTAATTTTTGCCGGAATTCACTCAATTTAACCCGTCCCATCTATAGTTGTATAGAATTTAAAGGATTGCTGTAAACAGATCAAGACTGTTCATTTTACATCGCACGGTTCAGATTGAGCCTGGTTAAATCACTGCTAGATAGGACATGTAGGAGCACATATATGATCGAAATTAAGTTCATCTGGACTGTTTGATCTGAAATAGACAGCTCAAGTTCTTCTGAAATGGTTGTGCTTAGGGCTTCTGAAAAGTATTGACGGGTCAAACGGGTATTTTTTTTTTTTTAATAAAAGTTGGAGGTCAAGTCACCTAACTATTTAACATCCATAAAAATATTGCTCCTTCTGAACACACACATGAAAAAACATTGTAAAAAAAAATAAAGAAACCATCTACCAGGAATAAATAAATTCTCACTAGTTGAAAGTCAAACTCACATCAAAAGTCGGAATCGGAATCGGGATCGGTCTTTTGAATGTGGAATCGGAATCGGAATCGGCTGAATCGGTCGGAATCGGCTAAATCAGATTGGAAACTCAAACCTTTTTGCCAGAAGCTTGTTTTATACTAAAAAATAAGAAAAAATAGATAAAAAAATAATTTGTCAACAATTTATGTTTAGATAAATGATTACAATCAAATAATCCACTAATACGATATAATACAAGCATTTCAACACTTATATGTAGAGTGGAAAAAACGTGTCGTGACGTGCCGTGCTGTGACTTTGGTCTCGTGTCGTGCCGTGCTGTGACCAAGTTAATTTTTCATGTGCCGTGCCGTGACCAAAATGTCAAAGGGTGGTCACAACATGCGAGTAGTCACGCCACGTGAGTCACGTCGTGCTTAAACGTGCCGCGACCATTTAATCATAATTTAGGTTAGTTTAATCAAGATTCACCATTAAATCAATATCTAATGGTCCTAATTACACGTGACTCGCATGACTATATATGTGTCGTGCCATGCCGTGACTAAATCTTTCACGTGTCGTGCCGTGCCGTGCCAAAGTTTCAAAAGGTGAGCACGGCACGAGAATGGTCACGGCACGGGACACGCGAGTCACGGCACGTAACTGACACGCGTGCCGTGCCGTTCCATGACGGAGCCGCTCCGCCGTGCCATTTTTCCCACTCTACTTATATGTACATGTAGTTATATATTTTAGTAACAAAAGATAACAGTGCAGTGGTAGTTGGTTTGGTTGATAATTAAGGAATCAGGCTGGAGGCAAAAAAATTTGGATAGTTTCAGCTTATGGTGACTGGAATCAAACCGTTCCGGCCGAAATTTGACTGAAATGGAACCAATTCGTCCGAAATTTGACTAAAAATTCACATACCGTGTAACTCGGCCTGAAATCGGATCTGTACAGTCCGATTCCGGTCTGAAACGGCCGATTTTTCCTTCTGTGATTTGACATACATAAGAAGAAAGTCAACTCACATCAAAAGCACTCTGTTGTTTCAACTTTCAAAATAAACTGTCAATTCTATTTTAGGAAATTATTTCTAAAGCTAAAATAAATATCAAGTATATATACATGTACCTTTGGTATCTTTCTTTGTGGAGGAACTACAGCATATCGTTGTATCATCTGCTTTAAGTTGCTGACAATAATAAAACAAATAGAATAGTAGGTTAAGGCGTATACATATATACATATATATATATATATATATATATATATATATATATATATATATATATAGAGAGATGGGCTATTGTGCTTCGCGAAGTAAATGGAGGGGTTTACTTCGGGTCATATTTTCATTTTGAAAATCCAAACAACCGATTCGAACCGTTCAACATGTTCTAAATATTGAAATGTGCTTGGAGACTAAATTTTACATTTTTTGGAATATTTTTACTATTTATTAAGCCACTTTGAAAATCACTGATCCGGTGGTCCAGAAAATTTTACTGTTTTTTACTGTTCACAGTGGATCAGCGATTTTCAAAGTGGCTTAATAAATAGTAAACAAATTCCAAAAAATATAAAGTTTAGTCTCCAAGCACATTTCAATATTTAGAACATGTTGAACGGTTCGGATCGGTTGTTTGGATTTTTAAAAATAAAAATATGACCCGAAGTAAACTCCCCATTTACTTCGCGAAGCACAATAGCCCATCTCTCTCTCTCTCTATATATATATATATAATAATAATAATAATAATAATAATAAGAATTAAGAATTAATAAACCCTCATAAAAAAGTTTCATAATATAATTAAATCATACCATTGATCTCCCAGAAAAATCTGATGAGATTTCTCATTTGAGGGTGAGAACGACGTCAGTAATATTACTGGAACATCACACATTACAGAGAGCACCTCGGCCATGAGAGTAAGTTGTCTTAGACCAGCTCTTCCCTTTAACAATCCCATACAAGTTTCCCAAGCACATAGGCCATACGAAGAGGATCTCCACCCAAATCAATCGAACTAAGAACAGAGGCTTCCCTTAAAGAGGATCTCCACCCAAATCAATACAACTGTCAATTAAAGAGAAAGTCGAATTATAATTTTAATACAGATCAAAATATACATTCTCCATAAGATTCAAAAGCACATAATTAGAAACAAAAATAGAATGAGTTAGAAAAAATTGCCTTTTGTTAATACACACCTTTGAAAGATAAAAGAGACTAGGGAGATTGTACTTCTGGTGTTCCTATCTCCCCAATTAAGTGGACGAATGGAATATGAGATATCTTATGCCAATCATCCCCTTGATTGGGTTCGCATCGGCGTATTAGATCTGGGCAATTCTCGATGTATAGTTCTACGAGGTTTGGTGGTAAACCGTTTACTGGTAATGAACGCAACCCACTGCAAGAAGAAATCTGTAGCTTCTTCAAGGAAGTGAGCAAATGTAATTTGGAAGGAAGAGAGCTCAGCATCGAACAGTAACGGAACTCAAGCTTTTCCAGGGATGTTAAATGGTTGAACCAAATTTCGCTATCATTCGTATCAAAAGCGAACGCAGTGAAGGCAGACTTCCTAGTCTTGGGAGTCGACTCCAGCACAGGTGGAGGTAAGTAAGAGATTGCAAACATTGCTTTTCATATTCTTCATGAGAAATCTCATCCGAGGGACGTTCCTCATAGGTGTATCGAATTTTCCCAGATTTATTTATTACTAACTCTCTCAATTTAACAAGGTACTTTAACCCTCCAACAAAATTAACATGGCCCATAATATGCGTTAGGTGCAAAACCTCAAGGGATTGTAAACGAGTACAATCTATAGACACAGCAGATTCAAACCAAGATATGCTAAAGTGAGCAACGGATGTCATCCATATTGTTTGAATATTAAGAGTGACACACGAAGTTAATGTAAGCTCCACCACTGAGGTTAAAGAAGACAGAGGCAGTGTCTGCAGTAACCTGCAATCTTCCAAGTGGAGCTTTTTGAGGTGTGGAAATATCGTCTTTCTAACCTCTCCAACCTCCCAGTTTGTCCAACGTGACATTTTAGAGAGTGTCAACTCCTTCAAAGATGGAAATATCACATCGGAGCTGCCATAAAATTCACTACCGACCTTATCAATTGATGGTAAATCATGAAAGTTGAGAATTTCGAGGAAAGGGAGCTCCCCAAAAGAAGGAAGGCTTCTTAAACAAAAGTGTGATACATGAATAACCTTTAGATTGTAAAAAACAGGATGAGATGAGCACATCCAACCTGGAAGAGATTCCTCATAGTCGGCCCCGAGTTTTAGAATTTCTAAACTGGGGGCTGGCTTTAGGGCATCAAGAACCTCCATTTTCACCTCGGTTGTTGGTCCACTTTCACCATTGGAATCAAATCTCAGCTCTAAACTTTTGAGGTACATTTTCTTGTCTAATTTCGATTCAGCTGCTTCTTCTTTACTAGATACATTCTGGAGCTCACATAGAAGAAGGTGGCCGCTGATTTCATTCATCTCCTTCAACTCACTGATCCTATGCCCATTGCTCTTTCCTATACGGAATTCCTCAAGCTCTTGGAGCTTGGTTAGTTTCCCTATGCTGGATATTAGAGAAATAGTATCAGAGCTTGCATATAAATGCCGCAAGTTTATAAGTTGATTCATTCCTTTAGGTAACTTTTCAAAGTTACACCCTCGCACATCTAGCACCTGAAGATGGTATAAGGCACAAAATTCATCAGGAATCGATTTAATACCAGTGAAGGAGAGATCCACAAATCGGAGATGGCACAGTAGACAAGCAGCATTAACAGGATTATTTGTTTCAGGCACAATATAAGATGAATCCAACACACGTAGACCCTTGTTATTGGCAAAGATATTGCCAATGAATTTATCACTGCTATTTGTCCAATTACCAAACAAAATCACAGTTCGTAGTCTTGTACTATTCTCCCAGGTCCACTCTACCTCTGAATTATCACAATATATACCCAAGTGGCGGGGTGAAGATGGGATATGCTTATCATGGCTTTGGGCAAAACAAAATTCATTTGTGGAAACAGCAATAGCTAGGTCCCGCACTAGATCATGCATGACGTACTTTCCATCACTTAATGTTGGCTGAAAGAAGATTCTGCCCACGAGTTTACCAAACCACTTAGTTCCTATATCTTCTAATCTAATTTCTCCTTTCTCCAGCCTACGTTTCTCTTCTTTGCCAGGTTGAATAAAGCCATGTGCAAACCACATCTGAACCAATCTTTCCCTTTCAAATACATACTGTTTTGGAAATATGGAACAAAATACAAAACCTTGTTTTAGCTCAGATTCCAAATAATTATATCCAACACTAATAGAAGGAAGGATTTTCTCTCGGGCACCTTCAATGTTCCACCAATCACTTCCACAAATATCTTCCCAAAATTCCTTTTTTAATCTGGTACTCAACAATGTCCCAATAACCTCGCCTGCTAGAGGCAACCCGTGCAACTTTTCAGCTATCTGTTTACCAATCTTTTTCAATTCCTCTTGTTCTGACAGAGGCAAAGTTGGTTGATTTCCAAACTTATAACCACCAAATGCATAATACTGAAAAAGTTCCCAAAATAAATCTGGTTTCAAAACATCCAGTTTTACTTCAGGCAGTGTTCCTATTGCTTTTGCAATGTCTGTGCTTTGGGTGGTTACAACAACAACACTTCCTACCTCCCCATAATAAAGCACTGACCACAGCCTACTCCATATGTGCTCTGTCCTGTCGGTCAAATCATCTAAGACAAGTAAGAATCTCTGATTTTTGATAGCTTTTATAAGCCCCTTTTCAATAATATTCAAATTTTCGGAGCATATTGTTGTAGATCCAATCTTAATACCACACTCTATAAAAGAACACAACATCTCTTGCATAATTTTCTTTGCATCATGATTTTCTGAGACATAGACCCAGGCTTCTAAACCAAAATGCTCTTTTACTCTCTCATCGTTGTAGATCATTTTTGCAACAGTAGTTTTCCCAACACCACCTAGACCAACAATGGGTATAACCGCTAGTTTCCGATTGCTGATGGAATGAGGTTCTGCTATAGTGGCAATCGTTGTTACTATATTTTTACTTTGTGCTGGCTCATCACCCTTTATAGTTGTGCCACTAAACATTGATTTCTCAGATTCACTCAAGCCTAACAAACCTTCTTTAATTTGTTCTGGACCATCACCCTTTTTAACTGTGCCCCTAAACATTGATTTCCCAGGTATAACCCAGACCCCTGCTGGTGCACGAGCAGGAGCAGGAGCAGGACCCTTCATTAAAACAGACCGAATAAACATTAATTTCCCAGGTATACCCCATCTTAACAAATTCCAGAATATCTTATCAGAAAGGCTGCCGCTCCCTTCTCCTTCTCCCTGTTGTAAATTAGGATCATCTAGAGGTTTATGGTTAAAATCTCCATATTGAACGTTTAATATCATGTCCAAGATTAACTCAATTTCTTTATCCCGGCCAAATATGGTAACACCAGGGGCTAAAGTAGAGCTTGTTTCAATACCGAGATTGCCCAAATGTTCTTTTCCTTTATCACTATGAGCTTGTACTTTAATGAAATCCCCCACCCCCATGCACAGCTTATCAAGCTTTTTAACAACAGATTTCAACTCCTTCAAATCTTTATCAGGATACAACAGATTTTTAACCATCTTACCAGATGAGGAGGCAATTTCAATAACCTTACCCTTCTCCTTGATACTCTCACGAATCCTCTTGGCTTCAAAGTGATCCAGAACATCTTCTACCTCATACGCAGCATCTTTGAGCTGCTCGAGCCATGTGTCGAGACCCTTGCTAGTAATTTGCCGCTTCTCGGCTGCTTCAATCACGCTTTGGATATGGGGAAGTTGAATCTCCAAGTTTGTGATCATCTCCCTGGTGTCAGTGTGCAGTTTATAGTTGTCACCGAGGTAGGACCGCCCTTGATTGACAACCTTGCCAATGATGGTAGATGCAAACCGCGCTCCCATTAGCAACTCCACTCCAGTCATTTCAAGAGAAATAACGAAGAAAAAAAGATGGAAAGACCTGAGTATTAGGTTGGGGGGTGTTTGAGGTAAGAATGAGGTAGAGTGAGACGGGAGATCAGAGAAGAAAGATCTGGAGATAGAACATAGAAGTTGACCATCAAGAGAATGCCTTCTCCTAAGCACTAATACAAAGTGGGAAGAATGCTCCCAACCACTAATACAATTTATTTATTAGTAAGTTGACTCTCAAACTTATTAACAAATGAAAAATTACCTTAGATTTTATATTGAAATTTTGTTAATTCAACTTACATTTAATTATTCCAACTTGATTCAGAAATATTATGTTTTCAAATGTATAGGTTTAAAATACAATGTGTTTATATATACATAAAAAATAATCTAATGACTCGTCATATTTATAAATAATAAACAACAAATATCAAAATTGATACTGTTGTAAGAAGTAGAAAAATGATATTGCTTTTCTTACTAATAATCTATTTTTATTTTTAGTACGTATTTATATAGAACTTTTAGTATCTAATATTTCATAAATATTTTAAATTGCATCATATATATATGTTGAATATTTGGAAAGTGAATTCCTTTTGTAATAATAATATGTGCAATATTATCAGAGAAAAAATAATTATCAGTTTATTATAATAGTAAGATATTATTATATGAAAAAAAATCTTTAAGGATATTTACAACATGCATGTTATTAAAGTATTAATGTGCATGGATTTGTCATGTAGTAATTGGTTAGTGTAATTAATAATTTAATAACATGTAATAAATAGCGGCTCATACTTCAAGCGGAAAAACAGGAGAGCCGCGCGCTGTTATTCACAGCGGCGCTTTGCTTGTGAGTTTTTTTTTTGTTTTTAAACCTCGGCAGTTTCTGTCAAGTATATTTTCATTGTTTGAAAAAATTGTTAGAGGTATTGTTTCAGCTGCAATAAATCATATGGCGTTTTTTTTGTTAATTTTAAACCTTTTACAAAAATTATCCTACAGATTTCATTTTTCATCTTTCTAATGTTATAAATAAAAAAATTGGGAAATTAATTATAAGCACCTCTTCAAAGGGGGTATTTATTTTTATGTTATGTGCATTTTTCTTTTCAAACAAACGAAACAATGGAATGTGCGATGCTAATATTCAAATACATTAATGGAGGGGACTTTCAAAACTTAATTAAAAACAACACGAGAGTATTTATATAAAGGCACCTCTTTTTCCCAGGTCTCAAATTTATATATTAAAATTATATATTTTGAAATGGCATGAGGGACAGCAGTAAATACTTAATTAATTAAAATCTTAGTGGGTATCATGTCTATGTTTTATTGAACACTAAATCGAAGAATAATAAATTTAATTAGATTTACTCAAGCTGTCAAATGTGGATTTTTTTATGCCGGTTTAAAATGACGTATGTCTAACTTTAAACTAGTTCAAGTTAAATTATCTATCAAAATATTTTCACTTTAGACCAATCTAAAATGACATAAAAAAGAAAAACTATACATAATTTCTCTCTCTTGCTTAATTTAGACCAGCGAAACTTTATTTTACAATCAAACATAAATAATTTAAGCCGATATATCTAATTTAAAATAAATAACTTATTCGGCCCCAACTTTATTCGACATTCAAACACCCTTTGTGGGAACAACTACAACGTAACTCTTTTGCATCTCCATCATGTCACCACTCTTTAATTTTTTAATAACAAAAATTCTAAAATTTATATGTCAAAATATAACCATTATAGGTGATATGTAATGTTTTCTCTACATGCACATAAAAAATTATTATTATTTTTGTTTTATGTGAATCAATAAGGTAAAAAATCAATATCCAGAATTGATTACATTGGTGTATTTTCATAAGCTCTTGATACTAATTAAAACATTGAAATATCGGGATCTTTACATGCGCATATTAAAAAAAAAAATTTGATTGACAACAATGATTGAACATGAATCCAGAGAACTCCGTGGCATAATAAATCTAAGAACAAGCAAAATCTTAATTTTCCTTTAAACCTGATAAATTCCAAAAGAATGGGCTATTGGGTCCTGTACCACACGGTACAAACCCGATAAGTGAATTAACCATCTAAATGCAATGTTTATCCAAGTTTTCCCATTTTATCTGCTACTGGGCCATGCTCCTTAAATTAAATTATATAAGTGCAAGTCGTTCGGACAATTCATATGCATTATAAGACATGTTTAGAATTTATTTCATTTTGAACAAAAAAACATATAACATGAATATGATTCACATGAGCATTGAAGCATATTATTGTAGAAAGGCAACATTTTCACCCGAAATTTTTATTTATACCATTTTTGAAAAATAAATTAATAAAATAACCATCGTTTCTGGTCAATTCTAAATCTAGCACGGCCGCAGAACACCGCTGCGGACCCATATGGGGGAGGCCGCAGAATGCCGGAGCGGACCCCCATATGGGGCCGCAGAACCATTCTGCGGACCCCCTTTTTTTTCTTTTTCTTTTCTGTTGTTTTACCGAGGCACCCCAGGGGTCAAAAGCTGCTCAAAATTAAAAATTGTTTTCCTAAATTTGATTTCTAGGTATATGTGCAGAACCATTCTGGATTAAAAAAAACTGGATTAAAAAAAAAAAAAGGGTCCGCAGAACCATTCTGCGGACCCATTTAAGGGTCCGCAGAATGCCGGTGCGGCCGTGCTAGATTTAGAATTGACCAGAAACGATGGTTATTTTATTAATTTATTTTTCAAAAATGATATAAATAAAAATTTCGGCATTTTCACTACATATGCTTCATGATGCTTAAAAATTCTAAAATGCAAGCTGGAACAACAATAAAGGACAAACAAGTTTGCCAAACATTTTACCCCAATTGTGAAAGTTCCTTAAAATTTGAAACTTTACAAAACAACGCAAATGTCAACTTTAATTCAACTAAACACACTGAACTATAACATCAAAATCGCAGATGAATGGCATTTCATAACGAATTTGCAAAATTCAATTAAATTCGGCCCAAAAAAAATCACAAAATTCTAAAAGTGCTGATTTTTCAAAATATGATACATTTAGAAACTGAGATTTTGCAAGATTAGAAGCTAGTGTTTTGTTTAAAAGAAACATAAAAATGAACATACACCAGCAACTGCATCGTATGGAATAAACCAAATAACAAACAGAAATACCATTCTTCTTATAACATCCAAAAACATACAAACAGTAATACAAGTGCAGTCTGTCAAACAACAAATAAAACCGGAAATCCTAGGGCCAAAATACAGTCAAAGCATCAAAATACAGTTTGTCAACATTTAAACCTGACAGAGGTGGCCCAGTTTCAGTGGGAAAAAGCACATGAATCTAATGATAACTGTACCCAAACACTTCAAAATACTCTGCCAAAGGAATAGAGAGTCCGCATCTTCTGTGTTAACTCAAAAGAGCATCTTTTGAGTTTAATGCATCTTGGCCGTCTGATCAGGATCGGAGCTAATCCGGCCCACACCTATGACGCACGGGGCCCTTTACTTAGTGCGGATCTCAATTGGACAGTCCAGATCTATTATTAACGCATGTGCCGTTAATGCAGAGGATACGAATTCTGGAATAGAGCCCTCGCAGTGGCAGTTCACAAACCACACATAGGAACACAAATAGTCAAATACCATCAACACCAGGACCACAATACAGTTCCAAAACAAATAAATCATGAACAAAGAGCATCCAGGGAATAATTGAATCCTTGCATCACGTGCTGGTTAAAATCAGCACAAAAAACCACAGCCGTTCGATCTGTATCTGACAACTGAGGGGCAACTAAAAACACAGTTCATTCACCACTGTAGACCTATGTTCGAGATTGAGGAATTATTTTAAGATAATCAATGAAAAAGCACCATGGTTAATATTGAATCACTTTTCCCAAAAGAGAACATATATAACATCAGAAACCAAGTTAATATTGAATCAAAGCATTGTCCTGCTACTCTTTCCTGCAGTACCCTTTGCAAGTTGAGCATGCCTTTTATTGAATTTGTGTATGTTTCTTTCTTTTTCTTTTTCCTTTTTCATTTTACTGAAGTTACTGGTACTGTAACATGTTTCAATCTGTCCTTCCAAGAGAAAAATAGCCAAATCTGTAAAAAAAAATGATGTTATATTTAGCTTTAATTGAATAAAAATTATATCTTACTCACAAAAAGAACTAACTAATTGTGCAACACCAATCAATCGAGAAGTTAAGATCATCATTTCTGCCAACATATCCAAAATCTTGCAATATATACATGCTGCAAAAAAAATTTGTATAAGACAGAGTTGTCATGGAAGAATTTATCGGACATATGCTTTAACCCTAGAATAAGCCTCTCTACATCCATATGCCGGGTCCCTAGGTTAAAAGGAAAGGCCAAAGACCACGTTCCAAGACGTGAGGTCCCAACAGTGATACACAAAGGATCCATTTCGCAGAAATTTAACCCAAAACAAGATAAATCCAGTAAAATAATACCCAGTATTTCTCAAACAGTTTTCTTGCTTCTAATGCCAAATCCAAGCTTTGGTCAAATATGTGTTTTTCATCACTTAACTGAGCCCAGCATTTGAAGAGGCAAGAAGGAGATAATAGGGGCTTGAGCTTTCAAGCAATTGAAGGCATCTGTGAACCCGACCCGGATCAACTAAATCACCCAATAAATGCAGCATCGAAAATTGGGTCAAGGAAGAAAGAACCTTATGTGTCGATTGCAGTTTGCACTGTTAAATCAGCACCTTGTTAAACCAAAAGTGGGCCCCATGAGCCTCATCAGCAATTACTGGGATACAAAAATTGTGCCATATCCTCCGCAATTACTAATATGTAGGAGTGGTCACTAAAACAGCTCCTACTTTACATCCTTCTCTCTCTACTTCTTGTACCATCCTTTGTACCTCTGACACACTGACCCCACCAGCAATATCCCAATCAGAGTTATAAACTGGCATGATATATTTTGGTATTGCGCCAGTGAGCACCATACCGAATGTGGCTGACAGGTGTGAGTTTCTAGGCAGGATAAGAGTATCGCCTGGGTTACATGTAGCCATTATAGCTGCATGGACCCCACAGGTGCTCCCATTCACAAGAAACCAAGTGTTGAGGACCCCAAAAAGCTGGAAAGCCAGATTCTGTGCCTCTAGTATTCATCCTTGAGGGGAGAAGAGGTCATCCAGCTCGGGCAATTCAGGCAGGTCACTGGCAATAGTTTTCAGAGCTTCAACTAATGGATATCTGCGGATTGGTTGGATATGGGTAGAGAATCCAAGAGGGTTTGGTCCAGCTTTGTAATCTGGTATGGTTTTAAAGAAGAAACGCACAGTGGCTTTGTAGTAGGGTACACAAATTTCATTATATGAGAAGTACCACATTACATATATGGCGGTTCATCACGGTACCAAATTCAAGGAACCATAACTTCACTATGTCAATCTGTCAAACACCTTTTGAGCATCAGAAATTAAACCATGACTGGTACCCTGATAAAAATCTATCTAAGATTGAATTTTTTTTTTTTTTTTTTTTTGGTAAAAAGGCTGGAACAGCCCAGTTTCATTAGAAACAAGTTTAAGTACAAAAAAAGGCTAAAGCCCATATAAAGAGGGGAGCAACCCTCTTTTCTGCTACCAATAACTACTCACTTTTCTATGGTTAGTGTTTATATCACCCGTTTAGCAGTAGATATGCACAACTACTGCATCCAAAAGAAATCCCCAATACACCAAAAGATATTAGAAAACATTAGACTAAGTGCTTCTTAGTAGCCTAATTATCCACATCAGATGCTCCTTGCTGGAATGATTCGCTCTCCTCTGCATCTGGCTATCTAAGATTGAATCGAAATAGAGTTAAAAAAAAAATCTATCTAAGGTTGAATCGAAATAGAGAGCTTGATTGTTCCATGGTGCTTGGGACTTTTGACCGATTGATTGTTCAATGGTGGATGGATGTGAACTGTGCGTTCTGATTGGAACAAAGATGTGGGCCCTGAAATGTGTATGTTTTGTTAAGTAAAAACAAGCGATTTTCTTGGGCCGTATATTTGCATCTAGTGAAAGAGAAAAGTTGGGCCTAGCTCATGATCCGTTAGTAGGAGGTACGACAAGCCGAGCCGACCAAGCTGGACACTGGGAGAGTCCCGTCGGGTGGGCTGCGACTAGGAGAATCGGGCCAGGGGCGCGACACGCGACACTGGATACGGGACTCGGGACGGGAAATGAGTCTCTTTTCATCACACAGAAATGGCTTCTACTAACGCCCAATTTCTAACGGTGGGAACCGATCTTGGTCTAAAACCGATAGACTGAACATGTTGTGGCAAGTTGGTAAATAAGATGGAAAAAACTTCTATCGGTTGTGGCCTCAGTAATCCATAGAAGATTTAGCAAACTTTCTTCTATCGGTGGAAGTAAAAGCAA
Source organism: Carex myosuroides (assembly GCA_028015225.1). NCBI lineage: Eukaryota > Viridiplantae > Streptophyta > Magnoliopsida > Poales > Cyperaceae > Carex > Carex myosuroides. The sequence continues at coordinate 6,361,632 of CM051470.1, read as the reverse complement.
CCAATGGAAGAGAATTAGCTTCTGTTATCGGTTATGGAGAAGCAATCGATAGAAGAGTGTCTAGGTTGTCTTCTATCAGTTCCAAACTTTGTACCGATATAATATTGATTAGGTTTATTAACCGATTTCTTTTGTCATCTATCGGTTTATGGTTTTGTACTTATAGAATATAGTGTATTTTCGTGCCTTTTCATGTTCCCTGTCTTTAATTCTCACCTCCTTCCGCCAAATAAAATACATTTCTCTCTCATCTCTGTCTTCTCCTTATTTATTTATCAATTCTCTCTTTTGCCTCTACTTAATTTTTAAACATGTTGTGGCAAGTTGGGAGAAAGATCTTCTTGGGCCGTATATTTGGGCCTCATATTTGGATTCTGGATATATAGTGAATATCCGACTAATAGTTGTTGGACCAGTAATTACTAGTTACTTATTTTGTTCATTTAGTTGAACTATGAGATATAAATTAATCTTTAATAATCTGTAAATAGAAAAAAATAGATGACGCAATTATTCGACAGGATAATTTTAAATTGGGTCACTAATGTAATTATCAATTTATACATATTCGGAAATTTGTTTACAAATAAATAATTGGTACTTAATGTTTACACTAATGTCAAGTTTGAGATCAATGTATAAATGTGTTGTCTCAGGCACAAGTGCACAGAGCAGCTCAGAATTTCAGCGAAGTACAACAATGTACACTACTTTCAATAAAAACAGGTGTGGTGTTTAAGTTAGTTCAAAGCTCCCAAATAATGTGATTATGAGGTAGTTTAACACTTGAAATCGCATGACTTTTCAAACATAAAAGACATCATAACATCAACGGAAAACTTTATTAATTACCCCAATAGCATTACATCGTGGAAGCATACATAATTTTCAAATTATGTATAAGTGACAATTGAATAGGGTGTTGGAGAAAACCTAAAAAATGAAGGAAATTCATAATACATAATTAGCAGACCTCTTCCAAATTTGCAGTTTGGTTTTATATAACTGATCCAAAAAACATAACTATTAATTATAGTTGCCCCAGTGTGGTCTCAATCTCCTTATCACCATCATCCTCCTATGGCCCCCACAGGAAAGATGGCAGCCGATCCATCCGGTTACTTCGGGCCATATTTTGCATTTTGAAAATCCAAACAACCGATCCGAACCGTTCAACATGTTCTAAATATTGAAATGTGCTTGGAAACTAAATTTTATATTTTTTGGAATTTTTTTACTATTTATTAAGCCACTTTGAAAATCGCTGATCCACTGTGAACAGTAAAAAACAGTAAAATTTTCTGGACCACCGGATCAGCGATTTTCAAAGTGGCTTAATAAATAGTAAAGAAATTCCAAAAAATGTAAAATTTAGTCTCCAAGCACATTTCAATATTTAGAACATGTTGAATGGTTCGGATCGGTTGTTTGGATTTTCAAAATGCAAAATATGGCCCGAAGTAAACGGGGGGTTTACTTTGCAAAGCACAATAGCCCATCTATATATATATATATATATATATATATATATATATATATATATATTACTTTTTATTATTTTAATTATATTATTAATTGAACATTTGTATATCATCGGTGAAATTGGTTGAAATGGGCCTTCAATGGGACTTCAATGGGACTAAGCATGCGTAATAACTGGGCATAATAAAGAGAGAAACAAAAGAAAACCTGTAATTATCTGGATGTATTAGCTCTGAGGCCCGTTAAATTACATAGACAAGCAACCTGTTTGTTTATGAAGCAAAAGGTCTGAATGATTAGAGCGCTCATAATTTAGTCCCACAAGTGTTTCAGACCTCTGCTGGTACTTTCGGAGTTGCTATATAAGAGAAGGCATAGCACACTTACAACTCATTTCTTTCCAAGCCTTTTGGCTAAGATCAAGTGTATCCGAAAAAAAATTCTGTCCATATCCGTGCTTATTGCCGACTGTATCGAGGGGTAAAATATATTAATTTATTGGGATACATCAACTGGCGTATCGGGGCTGTGTTGGACGTGTATTGTTATCCAATACGTGTACGGAATCTTATATATGAAGTATCGGGGTAATATAACTTAGTAGTGAGAAACTCAAACTTTAAGTACAAATGATGTAAAGGCTCGCAGGATTGAAAACCGAATATGGTCCTTCATACTACATAAATATTAGAATTTGAAAGGTTTGACCTTCATTTTTCTCTAAGAGAAGTACATTTAAGAACAAAATGATTACCTTGATCAACCTGTCGGACCTGATAAAAATAAATAAATCACAAACTTAGATTATATTTGGTGTTGTTGTGTGTTACATTTTGATTAACCTGAAAGTATATTTTTATAATGGATTCGTAAAAACAAAGCATCAGATCAAACATGATTCTAATAGAAGATATTATGTGAGAACTTCATAATCGTCTCTCCTTTGTCAAGCTTGCCATCTCACTTTGCTTTGCATTTCCGGTGTGGCTTCGTTGCCGGAAGGGTGTGCGGTGGTCTCATGACATGGAAGAATTCTTCAATGGTCTTCCTGTGGATATGGTAGGATGTAAGGGCATCTAGATGATGTGCTGCCATCTTTCCTGTGGGGGCCATAGGAGGATGATGGTGATAAGGAGATTGAGACCACACTGGGGCAACTATAATTAATAGTTATGTTTTTTGGATCAGTTATATAAAACCAAACTGCAAATTTGGAAGAGGTCTGCTAATTATGTATTATGAATTTCCTTCATTTTTTAGGTTTTCTCCAACACCCTATTCAATTGTCACTTATACATAATTTGAAAATTATGTATGCTTCCACGATGTAATGCTATTGGGGTAATTAATAAAGTTTTCCATTGATGTTATGATGTCTTTTATGTTTGAAAAGTCATGCGATTTCAAGTGTTAAACTACCTCATAATCACATTATTTGGGAGCTTTGAACTAACTTAAACACCACACCTGTTTTTATTGAAAGTAGTGTACATTGTTGTACTTCGCTGAAATTCTGAGCTGCTCTGTGCACTTGTGCCTGAGACAACACATTTATACATTGATCTCAAACTTGACATTAGTGTAAACATTAAGTACCAATTATTTATTTGTAAACAAATTTCCGAATATGTATAAATTGATAATTACATTAGTGACCCAATTTAAAATTATCCTGTCGAATAATTGCGTCATCTATTTTTTTCTATTTACAGATTATTAAAGATTAATTTATATCTCATAGTTCAACTAAATGAACAAAATAAGTAACTAGTAATTACTGGTCCAACAACTATTAGTCGGATATTCACTATATATCCAGAATCCAAATATGAGGCCCAAATATACGGCCCAAGAAGATCTTTCTCCCAACTTGCCACAACATGTTTAAAAATTAAGTAGAGGCAAAAGAGAGAATTGATAAATAAATAAGGAGAAGACAGAGATGAGAGAGAAATGTATTTTATTTGGCGGAAGGAGGTGAGAATTAAAGACAGGGAACATGAAAAGGCACGAAAATACACTATATTCTATAAGTACAAAACCATAAACCGATAGATGACAAAAGAAATCGGTTAATAAACCTAATCAATATTATATCGGTACAAAGTTTGGAACTGATAGAAGACAACCTAGACACTCTTCTATCGATTGCTTCTCCATAACCGATAACAGAAGCTAATTCTCTTCCATTGGTTGCTTTTACTTCCACCGATAGAAGAAAGTTTGCTAAATCTTCTATGGATTACTGAGGCCACAACCGATAGAAGTTTTTTCCATCTTATTTACCAACTTGCCACAACATGTTCAGTCTATCGGTTTTAGACCAAGATCGGTTCCCACCGTTAGAAATTGGGCGTTAGTAGAAGCCATTTCTGTGTGATGAAAAGAGACTCATTTCCCGTCCCGAGTCCCGTATCCAGTGTCGCGTGTCGCGCCCCTGGCCCGATTCTCCTAGTCGCAGCCCACCCGACGGGACTCTCCCAGTGTCCAGCTTGGTCGGCTCGGCTTGTCGTACCTCCTACTAACGGATCATGAGCTAGGCCCAACTTTTCTCTTTCACTAGATGCAAATATACGGCCCAAGAAAATCGCTTGTTTTTACTTAACAAAACATACACATTTCAGGGCCCACATCTTTGTTCCAATCAGAACGCACAGTTCACATCCATCCACCATTGAACAATCAATCGGTCAAAAGTCCATTTTACTTTGATCTCCATATATATATATATATATATATATAACATGATCTCCATTTTCAAAGTGGCTTAAAATTGTTGTAACTTGATCTGCAAGCACATTTTATTGTGGAGATCATGTTGAACGGTTTGAATCGACGATTTGGACTTTGAAAATGAAAAAAATGGTTGTAACTTTGTTGTAACTCAAATTTGTTGTAACTTGATCCCTTCTCATATATATATGTATATGTATATATATATATGTATATATATATATATATATATGTATATATATATATATATATATATATGTATATATATGTATATATATATATATGGAGAAGGGCTATTGTACTTCGCGAAGTAAAACCCCCGTTTACTTCGGGCCATATTTTGTCATTTTCCAAATTCAAACAATCGATCCGAACCGTTCAACATGTTCTAAATATTGAAATGTGCTTGGATACTAAATTTTACATTTTTTGGAATTTTTTTACTATTTATGAAGCCACTTTGAAAGTTTCTGATCTGGTGGTCCAGAAAATTTTACTGTTTTTTAATGTTCACAGTGGGATCAGAAACTTTCAAAGTGGCTTAATAAATAGTAAAAAAAATTCCAAAAAATGTAAAATTTAGTCTCCAAGCACATTTCAATATTTAGAACATGTTGAACGGTTCGGATCGGTTGTTTGAATTTTCAAAATGAAAATATGAGCGTGAAGTAAACGGGGGTTTTACTTCGCGAAGTACAATAGCCCATCTCTATATATATGTATATATATATGTATGTATGTATGTATATATATATATATATATATATATATATATATATATATATGTATCTATATGTATATATAATAGCCGTATTGTATCTTACATTTTAAATTATCTGTATCGCAATATTCGTATCGTATCCATTACGATACCCGTACCCGTATGCATGCAACATAGCTACTAAGTAAATCTTTTATATTAACAAATGTGAAATGAAAAAAAAGGGTAAGCAAAAGTAGAAACTAACGGAAGACTTAAATAGAAAGGAGTAGATAATAATAACAAAGAGAAAAAATAAGGGTGTGATCGGAGCAAAACAGTTATGGAGTTTAATTGATTTTAATTCAATAGAATTCATCAATAATTTCTCTACAAGTCAAAGTGACAGTACTTTTATTCTTATTATTATTTGTTAAACAAATACAATAACTGTCTTTTTAGGTGTTTTTTCTAAACTCAAGCATCATGAGTCTATTTTTCTGACAAACATATCATATTTACCAATGACCTCATGCAAAAATGAAATAATTATCAAATTCATAAATAATGTGTTTTGAAGAAATATGTTGCACTAGAAATAATTATCAGACCGAACTGAAATACAATAATATTGTGAGCACTCATCAATAAGTGTGATAAGCTCATGTAGTTTTACATCTTAACTATAAAGTGTGACTATTGATGAGATAGTTGCATACTCCATATGGCATGATTTCTCAAATGTGAAATTATATATATAATCCACATAGAATTCTTCCTAAGAACTTCTATATTTTAAGAAGCAAATTAAATTTGCTCCTCAAGAACCCAATATATGCGTAATTGTGAATAAGATTTTGTTCTTGCTTGGTAGATTGTATAAAATATTGGAGAATATCAAACTAATAAACAAAATGTATTTTTAAGAATAATCAATATAGACAAATTAGTTTAATAAACAGTAATATTGCAATTATTGAGAAAATTCTTATTAAAATATGAACTTCTATGCTATATAAAATTTTGGGTTCCTGATAGGAGGGGAGTTCTTCCTTGGTATAGTAGCATTTGCCCAAATGATTTTGCATAATATTGAAAATAAAAAGATAAGAAGGTATTATTTTTTCATTAGACTTTGAAAGAGCCCATGACAGTTTGTATTGCACAGCAACAACTGGAGGTTAATTGGAACAATTGCATCCAAGCAGAATATCCACAAAAAACATAACTATTAACTATAGTTGCCCCAGTGTGGTCTCAATCTCCTTATCGCTATCATCCTCCTATTGCCCTCACAGGAAAGATGGCAGCACATCATCATGATGCCCTTACATCCTGTCAAGTCCACAGGAAGACCATTGAAGAATTATTCCATGTCATGAGACCACCGCACACCCTTCCGGCAACGAAGCCACACCTCATGGGTCGGAGTATGTCTACTTTAACTAATATAGAAAGAGGCAAGTGAAGAAAACTTTAAACATGACATATTAATTGTACATTGTTATTTTAGTCATCCTGGCATGGTGTGAAATTATCCTACGTTCCAGTTATTGTTGTAAAAAAAATTATATCTGATTTCTTGTTTTGGTTTTTTTTCTGAATGTAGTACGTGTCCTAGTAATAAAAATAAAGGCTCTACGTTAAATTGCAGTTTAATTAATATCAAAGAAAGGCTCTACGTTAAATTGCAGTTTAATTAATATCTCTGATTCATTCTATTTCTAATTTATTCAATTTTTCCATGAGCACAAAATATTGATCATTGCTTCTTGATTTGACAGGAGATGGATCTTGAGCACATAAAAGAAATGTCAAAAACAGAGATCCAACTGGGGCTGGCCTCTATGGTAATATAGATTTAACTATATAAAAAAAAAAGCTTTTGTTTAATTTTTAAAATTTTATTTCCTTGTCAGTGGAGGTTTTAGGCAAGCAGCAATTATCAGATTTTTTTTTTTATGATATTTTTGTTTGAGCGAATATTGTATTTAGGTTATTGATAATTTGGGATGATTTTTAAATGTCATTAAAGCTTATATTTGGCATCAAAATTGCACGTCAATTTTTCGCATTGAATAATATATTATATTGCTGACATATTTATGAATCATAAGTCTAAACAAATGACAAAAAAGCTGAATAGAATTACTCGAAAAATAAAGTAAAACTATAATAAATAAATAAATAAATAGTCTGATGTATTATACTAATACAAAAAGGAGGAAACGAAAAACCCATCAAGTACTCTGTTTTCTCCTTTATTATTTTTTTCATTTTAATAAAGTTTTTTCATTTTAATTATATTTAACTTTTTTATTTTACTAATTAATTTTACCCTAACTTTTTGTATAATAAGCTGATACTGTACTTATGTCTATAAATATAATTTAAGAACTTGACCTCCACATTTCTTATAAAAAAAAAAAAACACATTACAGGTTAGCAAACAGAAATCATCATGCTTGTAGATTTTTCACATGGACCGCATTATTATGCATGAAACTTCTGCAAGGAGCTTTTACTAATTTGTCAAACTTCGTATTTTAAAACTGTGATTCTAACAATCATTAAAAATATAAGGTACATGTGTAAAGAGAAGATAATTTTGGTTTACAATTATTTGACTATTAACAAAATTGGATTTCTTATTAACACATGCATGTATAAACAGAAAAAAAGAAAGAGGAGCTTGTGCATGATCAATCATGCATGTGTTGCTTGATTGTTGATATATATAATTACCTCGCCAATTATGCAAATGATACTTCCTGCAATTTTGACTAAAATCATATAATAAAAATCATTAGCAAATTGTCTATCTATTAATTTTTTTTATAAAAAACTCTGTAGTTAGTACATTTATAATTTTATACAAGTCTCTACTTGTTGTGATTTGAGATCAAAGAAAATTAATTAACCTAAATCGAGAAATATTTTTTTTATTACTGACTAAATATAATGTGAGAGTAATTGCCTCCAACGAGTAAGACATTCGGTAACCGATCAATCAGCAATGAAATTAATCTAATTATTGGCCATATTTTTAGCCATAATTCTTATTTATCAAAATTAACACTATCACTATGCCACATTGAGCTGCTTACTTCTATCAATTCATGCATTTAATTATAGTGCTTTATCATTATCAATTATACCTTATTTTTTTCTGTATCAAAATAGTAAACGAGTTGTTTCCACTAGTCCATATTGATCTCTTCAAGTCTGTGATTGAAATCAAACTATATTACATATTCTTCTAAAAATATTATGTTCTAATTACACATGCAGTATGATGCTTAAAAGTTGTGAAATGCAAACTTAAAACACTACAAATATACCTTTTCAATTTTAACTCATATTAACCGAATTTTCAAAGTTAATTATTTTGTAATTTTTTGTTGTTTAATATATGTTATAGAATCCTCTTTAAATGAATGAATTCGCACTAAACCAGAAAATGAGGAGAAAATGAAAAAATTGGGGAATGAATTAAAGCAAATGGAACAACTAGAGGCACAACAACCACAATAATAGATGAAGGTGCACAATAAGTATCAGCAAGCTAGACAGACAACAGACAATTAAAAAAAAAAATTGTGATTTCAAAGATTTAGTAATTAATTTATGCAATGTCTCTGACTAATAGTAGGATTTTATGCAACATGGGCTGGATTAATAATCCTACTATATATAACTCATTTCCAAAATATCCCATATTAATTTTTTTTTATCATGCATGTGACGATTGTCTTAAATATGATACTCTTTTGTGCGCGAATAATAACGTTCCAATTCAATTCTTATGTCTGATTTTGCTAACGAATAATATGTTAGAAGTGGATATAAATCTGTTGTTATTCCAAAGGGATCACAGGACCCTGTTATTCCTATCACAACCGTTCAAAAATTTTCATGCGTGAATCCCAAGGAAAAAAGTTTTTATTCTCGAATCTCGACAGAGGTCAATAGCAGGGATCGGAATAACAGGGTCCTGTTATCTCTTTGGAATAACAACAGATTTATTTCCTGATGTTTTTTATTCAAAAATAAAAAAAAGATTGATTTCCCCAGTTCCTTGTATTGGTATTTAGGTAGTTGGATACCGTTGGCTACATTTACGGAGGCTTTTGTAACATTTTTACTTGTCAAATTTTGTAACAATTTAGAACAACTTTTCATGTGGTTTGTAGCACCAATCAATCATCCAAAATTTTTTAATTATGATTGACAAGGCATTGGATTTAATTAAATATGCTGAAAAATTAAATGAATCAGCTAAATAAAGATGTGTCTTAATTAAATTATGAGAAACAATTATGAAAATTATTAAAATCATGAGAAATATTGTGAGAATTATTTAATTGATGATGGGAATTGACTAAATGGTGTTTACAATTAATTAGATTATGAGAAATATCAATGTTTTCAAAAAATATGCTCTCTTATCACTTTCCCTTTGATTTGATTTATATTATGGCCTTTAATTTGTATTCTGGAATTTCGAGCGAGGTTCCGGGTTGGCTTGGAGGTTGATTCGTGACCATTTTGATGAATTTTAAAAATTCCCTTTTTCTGGTATGCGACTTGATTTACTGGTACAATTTTGGTTTTCTTGCACAAAGTTGATTTTTGTTCCTGTTCTTATGCCTTATTAATTTCACTGAATCAAATTGATTAAAGCTATTTATTGAATGATCATTCATGATTCATGTATTACATTGAGTACAACTAGTCTTATATATTGTAGAAGGCTTTTTAAGAGCCATTGAGATCTAGCCTAAGAATGGAAATAAGAATTATGCCTTTATTGCCATAAAAAGAAAAGGAAAGGTAAAATCTGTAAAAGTGCATCTCAAGGATATGCTAATTGTCTCCACCTTGTGTATCTCCATAGTGTAGATTTTTTGTTATGTAATTTCAACAGGGTCCTTTTGTATTGTTGTACTTGTAAGACCTTGAACCAATTAATCAAACAGATAACAGTTACTACCTATATATACTTTTAATAAAAGAAAAATCAACAGCTATGTGTTGAAAACTATTTACATAATTAAACAGAGATTGTAATATCGAATGCTTTCTACAAGATAAGCCTAATCTTGTTTGAGAAGCCATGTATTCTAGGTCTTCATCTACCCTGCCGCTCCTCCAGGCTAGCTCCACAAGGCAGAAGACAGTTGTCCGATTTTGTGTTGTTCACCGCCTGATATAGCCATTCCATGTTGCGCCTGCTTGGAGTACTGTAGAGCATTGACCATTTGCTAGCTAGTGTAGAGCGGGACCAAAGATGAAGATGATGATGAAGATGGGATCTCACATTCCATCTACTGGGACCGCCGGCAGCTGCGCTTGCTCTCCTCCTTGTGATGGGCCCCACATTCCAGCTTCAGTTCCTGCTTGTATCTGTTGCATCGGTATCTGCGGCAAGTGCACATCCTACATATGTGGAGGAAAATTAAGCAGTTAGCACACATGACCTTGTTGTAAGTGAAAAAAGAAACCAAGTACCAGATGGTTAAAATCTTTTGGTTGCAGCTAATCTGCTTGGGAAACCTCTAAATTATCATTTAAATTCTTCACAAAAATCCCTGCAAAGCTGTCAATTAAATGTTATTCTTTGGTTCTTCCCCATTCTCTTCTTTTCATAATGAAATTACCTCTCATCCAACAACCGTAAATGTAGAGTATATTTTTCATTTTACCCCTCATCCAACAACCGTAAATGTACTTTACGTAAGTATTATTTTGTGAAATGGCATTCTGTACGTAGTGCTCTCTCCATTTCCTCAATAAAATTTATATCATCAGTTCTATTGATATCGTGCTAAAAGAAGTGAACAAGTATTAAATATGTCATCAAAATATTGATATATATGAAAACAATATCCGGTTACAAATCAGGTGCTTGTTTTTGTAAGGAAATAAAATAATATGGCCCAAAATAAAACTAATGGGCTGATTTTAATTGGCCTAATTTAGAAAAGGGTGCATAATTGTTAACAGATGCATTTATCATATTGATCAGCGCAAGTTCAACTGAATCTGATTAAAGGGTGCCTTTATCATATTGATCTTTGATTTAAAGGTGCGTTGACCATTGAATAATAACATATTCAATGCATGGCACTAAAGGATGCATACTGACACCCATAAGGCTAAAGGGTGCAGCTTTGATTAAAGGGTGCGATTAAAGGGTGCACTGTTATTTGCATCTCCCTATAAATAATTGCTTTAATGACAAGCATAAGTAAGAAATATATTCTAACAGTAAGGTTGATCCTCTCTTCATCGATATTTCATAAAGAACAAGTTGTCATTGCTTAGAAAGAGAAAGAGGAGAGAAATCGCTTTGCAGTTCTTCTGACGGTTTGCGAAGAACGTTTCAAGAGTATTGTTCTACAGTTTACAATGGAAAAAGGTATGTAATTTAATTGATTGATTTACACGTGGAGACTTTGATTTCTAAGATCTTTGATTTACTTTTAATGTTTTTAATTCCGCTATCGAAACTTTACAGATGATTAGTTGTACTTATTTTAATGATTGTGTGTAAGTAGTTGAGCACGATAACGTCTACTTACATGTGGTATCAGAGCCTTCGGTTTTGGAATTCATAATCTCCCGATTAAGTTGCTTGTTTTATGAATTTATTATTATTATTATTATTATTATTATTATTATTATTATTATTATTTTCTTTTTGATTGAAATTTGCGGTAACTTTGAATTATGACGGTATTGCTAGACACCAAAGTGTCCTTACCCTAAAGAAATCAAAGTATGGATTATATAAAATTCATTAAGTAGAATATTCTGAAAATTCTATCGAAATTATGCAATTTTTACCATTAATCGTGAAGATAATTACTTTGAAGAAAGAAACTAGACATTCTTTCCAATTAAAATTCTGAAATTGAATTATTATGAACCGGGAAAGAATTAAAGTTTCTGGAATGAAAAATAGTTATCTAAATTAAATTGATGCCATAATGAGTCTAAGAATTTTAGAATAATTTTATTGCAATTCTATTTTCTATAAACCGTAGATTAAAATTAATTGATCATTTATTAAGATTATATGATATTAAAATCTGTCATATACTAAATTTAATGGTTTAATTAATTAGTAGATTATGAGATTTTTTTGAATTGCCCAAAGGTTGATTATATTCTCATAATTTACACAACTTAAGTTGATAATTTACGTTATTCTTCAATTGTTGGTTACCCAAAGGCAACAACATGTATTGAAACAATAAAATTATCATATTAAAGTATTTTCTAGTAAAATATTATGTTTAATATATCTTAAGAAATCCCAAAGGATAATTAGGATATATATTAATTAAGTTATTGCTCCAAAATCTGAAATTGAAAATCTGAAGTTATAAATTATTGCATTACATCTCCTATCTTTTGATCTTCTCTTTGAGTTAAGTTATATAAATATTATATGTATTTTTAATTTAAAGATTTAAGTTTATGAAATTTTGAAATCATTTAAAGATGGAAAAATCAAAGTATAATATATTATGTTTTCTGATTTTCTTTTCATTCAATGCAAGTTTCGAAAATTTTATTTCTTCTCAATTTTTCCTTATGATCTTCTCTTTCCCTAATTTAATTTTAATTTTTCTTCTCATCTTCTCTATTAAAATTACAGTTAATGTACCTGTATCGATGCAATCGCATGCGTCATCTGTGACGGTCTTTAATGGTCTTAACTTTGCTGAATGGAATGAACAAGTCCAATTTCACTTAGGTGCACAGGACTTGGACATAGCACTATTACTCGATAAGCCCGATGCTATAACTGATGAAAGCAGCGAGGAAGATAAGGCCTTTATGGCAGACTGGGAACGTTCTAACAGGTTATGCCTTATGTTTTTGCGAATGACGGTTGATGGAAACATTAAGGTTGCTCTTCCGGACACGGATAACGCTCAAGAGTTTCTAGCAAACGTCAAGGCACGCTCACAGACAGCCGATAAGTCGCTTGCCGGTGCGCTTATGGCAAAACTTACCACCATGAAGTATGATGGTAGTCGCACTATGCATGCACATATCGTAGAAATGACATCTCTCTCCGCAAAACTTAAGGGTTTGGGAATGACAGTTGAAGAAGGGTTTCTAGTTCAATTTATTTTGAACTCTTTGCCGAATGATGTTTATAGTCCGTTCCAAATTAATTATAATGCTCAAGAAAAGAAATGGAACATAAATGAATTGACTAGTAAACTTGTTCAGGAAGAGGCAAGGCTTAAGGAATTGAAACCTAACACTGTTCATTTTTCAAATTTAGAAGCTGGGTCGGGTTCTAATGCTAAACCAGGGAAAGCTAAGACCAAGAACAAGAAGAAGGGGAAAGCTTTTCAGGTGTCTTCTAATGCAAGCTTTAAGAAAGAAGGGAACAAGCAAAAGTGCCACTTTTGTCGTAAAGTGGGTCATTTTCAGAAGGATTGTCTGAAAAGGAAGGTTTGGTTCGAAAAGAAAGGTATGACTCATACTTTTGTTACTTTTGAGTCAAATTTTATTGATGTTCCTAATAATACTTGGTGGATTGACTCGGGCTCTACAACTCATATTTCAAACAATTTACAGGGATTTCTTACGATCCAAACCACAAACCAAAGTCGACAAAGTGAAAGATATGTAATTATGGGCAATAAAGACAAGGTGCCAGTGGAAGGTGTCGGTACATACCGACTTATATTAGGTTCTGGCAATATTGTTGATTTGTATGATACACTATATGTACCTTTGTTTTCTCGCAACTTATTATCTGTATCTAAGTTGGATGATTGTGGTTATGTATTTAAATTTGGATCTAAATGCTTTAGTTTATATAAAAATAATTGCATGATTGGTTGTGGCAATTTGATTGATGGATTGTATAAATTAGAGTTAGATAATTCTTATGTAGAATCTCTGATTACCGTAAACAATACTATTGGAATGAAAAGAAATATGAATGATGAAAAGTCGACGTACTTGTGGCACAAAAGATTGGGTCATATATCCAAAGAAAGAATGCAACGTTTAGTGAAGTCTGAAGTTCTTCCAAACTTGGATTTTACTGACTTAGGTATATGTATCGACTGTATAAAAGGCAAGCAGACGAAACATACTAAGAAAGGTGCCACTCGTAGCTCTCAACTTCTAGAAAGAATTCACACGGATATTTGTGGACCATTTGACGTTCCCTCCTTTAATAAAGAAAAGTATTTCATCACCTTCATCGATGATTTTTCACGTTATGGGTTTGTTTATCTTCTAAATGAGAAATCACAATCTATTGATGCACTTGAGGTGTTTATAAATGAGGTTGAAAGACAGTTAGAAAAACAAGTGAAAATCATTCGATCTGATCGCGGTGGGGAATTTTATGGTAGATATGACGAATCAGGACAAAATCCTGGACCCTTTGCTAAATTCTTAGAAAAGCGTGGGATATGTGCGCAATACACTATGCCCGGCACACCACAACAAAATGGTGTTGCTGAACGTCGTAACAGAACACTTATGGACATGGTTCGGAGTATGCTCAGTCACTCAACTGTGCCTAAATCTTTGTGGATGTATGCACTTAAGACCGCCATGTATTTACTAAACCGGGTTCCTAGTAAAGCAGTAGAAAGGACTCCTTTTGAACTGTGGACGGGAAGGAAACCTAGTTTACGTCATATACATGTATGGGGTTGCCTTGCGGAGGTACGGTTGTATAACCCACACGAAAAGAAATTGGATTTTAGAACTGTTAGCGGATTCTTTATTGGATATCCAGAGAAATCCAAAGGGTTCAGATTTTACTGTCCGAATCATAGTACGAGAATTGTTGAATCCGGAAATGCACGTTTCACCGAGAATGCTGACGTCAGTGCAAGAAGTTCTGATCAGTGTAATTCTGATCTTCAAGAAATTACAGAACAAGTTACTGTTCCTTTGTCTGTTGTTTCGAAAGTAGTTGTTCCAACTGTTGTTTCGAAAATAGTTCGTCTGACTGTTCCAGAACAACCAATTGCTACTGAGGACATTCCGATTGAAAACATCGTTGTTGATGATGTAGTTGAACCGAATGATATACCATTAAGAAGGTCTAACCGTGAACGGAGATCGGCTATATCTGACGATTATTTGGTTTATCTACAAGAATCTAAAATTGATTCTGCAATTGATGATCCGGTTTCATACAAGAAAGCTATTAAATGTGACGAATCCGATAAATGGATTGATGCCATGAAAGACGAGTTAAAATCAATGAAACACAATCAAGTCTGGGATCTTGTCAAATTGCCTCACGATTCCAAACGAGTTGGATGTAAATGGATCTTTAAGATCAAACGTGACTCAAAAGGCAAAATCGAACGATATAAAGCTAGACTGGTTGCCAAAGGTTTCACTCAAAAAGACGGCATTGATTATAAAGAGACATTTTCGCCCGTCTCTAAGAAAGATTCTTTGCGTATCATCATGGCTTTAGTGGCTCATTACGATCTTGAGTTACACCAAATGGACGTCAAAACTGCTTTTCTGAACGGAGAACTCGAAGAGGAAGTCTACATGGATCAGCCTGAGGGCTTTTCAATTGGGGGAAAGGATATGGTTTGCAAATTGAAAAGGTCGATATATGGGCTGAAACAAGCATCACGACAATGGTATCTCAAGTTCAATGATGTGATTACTTCTTTTGGTTTTAAGGAAAACGTTGTTGATCGTTGTATATACTTGAAGGTCAGTGGGAGTAAGATAATGTTTCTAGTTCTATATGTTGACGACATTTTACTTTCGACTAACGATCTTGGAATGATGAAAAGCACCAAGAATTTTCTCTCAAAGAATTTTGAAATGAAAGATATGGGCGAGGCGAACTATGTGATAGGAATAGAAATATTTCGTGATCGATCACAAGGTTTGTCTCAGAAAACATATATTAACAAGATTCTCGAGAGATTTAGGATGGAGAAATGTTCAGCTGGTAAGGTGCCGATTCAGAAAGGGGATAAATTTGGTTTATATCAATGTCCTAAAAACGAATTGGAAAAAGAAGAAATGAATAATATTCCTTATGCTTCCATTGTGGGTAGTTTAATGTATGCACAAACTTGTACAAGACCAGATATCAGTTTTGCTGTAGGAATGCTTGGACGTTATCAAAGCAATCCTGGAATAGAACATTGGAAGGCAGCAAAGAAAGTTTTACGATATCTTCAAGGTACTAAAGATCACATGTTGACGTATAGGAGATCAAACTACTTAGAGACAGTCGGTTATTCAGATTCAGACTATGCCGGGTGTTACGATACACGAAAATCCACTTGCGGATATGTGTATCTTCTAGCCGGCGGAGCAATCTCATGGAAAAGTGCGAAGCAGACAGTAATCGCTGCATCCACTATGGAAGCCGAGTTCGTGGCGTGCTTTGAAGCCATGGTACAAGGACTATGGCTGCGGAACTTTATTTCGGGACTTGAAATTGTCGACAGCATTGCCAAGCCGCTGAAGATTTATTGTGATAATTCTGCAGCAGTCTTCTTCAGCAAAAACGACAAGTACTCCAGAGGTGCCAAACACATGGAGATTAAGTACTTTGCCGTGAAAGAAGAAGTACAGAAACAAACAATAACAATACAGCATATAAGCACAGAGATGATGATAGCTGATCCTTTGACGAAAGGATTACCACCCAAGATATTTCACGAACATGTCGAAAGAATGGGAATAGTTATCTGTGATAAATAATTGTTGTAATTAAACTTATATTATAGATGAATGATTATTTATGATATTGATTGATTGTTTCAAATACAATTCCTATTTATTTAAGTATATATATATATTATTGTTTTCTATTAATAGGAATTAGTCTATATAAATTAGACAATTAACGTGGATCCTCAAGTATACCATTATGGTTTATATTAAGTTAGAATTGATATTGTAGTACATGGAAGGAAGTTAGTAACAAATATTATTAGCAACCGCCATGACTCGTATTAATTTTGCTTAAGTATAAATATTATGATTTTAGAATTTATGAAATATAAAGACATACAATATTATTGTGCACATTATGAACGTTGTAATGTCATAAAGTTTTATAATGGACCAAGTGGGAGAATGTAAGGAAATAAAATAATATGGCCCAAAATAAAACTAATGGGCTGATTTTAATTGGCCTAATTTAGAAAAGGGTGCATAATTGTTAACAGATGCATTTATCATATTGATCAGCGCAAGTTCAACTGAATCTGATTAAAGGGTGCCTTTATCATATTGATCTTTGATTTAAATGTGCGTTGACCATTGAATAATAACATATTCAATGCATGGCACTAAAGGATGCATACTGACACCCATAAGGCTAAAGGGTGCAGCTTTGATTAAAGGGTGCGATTAAAGGGTGCACTGTTATTTGCATCTCCCTATAAATAATTGCTTTAATGACAAGCATAAGTAAGAAATATATTCTAACAGTAAGGTTGATCCTCTCTTCATCGATATTTCATAAAGAACAAGTTGTCATTGCTTAGAAAGAGAAAGAGGAGAGAAATCGCTTTGCAGTTCTTCTGACGGTTTGCGAAGAACGTTTCAAGAGTATTGTTCTACAGTTTACAATGGAAAAAGGTATGTAATTTAATTGATTGATTTACACGTGGAGACTTTGATTTCTAAGATCTTTGATTTACTTTTAATGTTTTTAATTCCGCTATCGAAACTTTACAGATGATTAGTTGTACTTATTTTAATGATTGTGTGTAAGTAGTTGAGCACGATAACGTCTACTTACAGTTTTGGATCCTTATCTACCAGATTTAGCTCTTGTATGTTGTGTTTAAAAATGCATCCTCAATCGCTCTCCCAATTACTTCTCTCAAATTTCAATTACCCTTCTTTCCTGCGCACAAATGTCCGTTTTCTGACAAACACTAAAAGAAAACAACAAATAACTGCATACCAGCAAAAAAGATGATGCGAAAGGATTCGTAACCCAACGGGCAATCTCAGACCAACAGTGGAAAAAATTTCGCCGAAATGCGGAGTAGCGAGTGCGGGGGTCGGGGGTGCGGCCTGAGGGACTGAGGGCTGAGGAGAGAATGGGGTTGGCCTGTTGGGCCCAAATTTGTAAGAGTAGGATTTGTGATATGGCGCAAAATTTGTTGTTGCCGTTGGCCCAAAATGCTTCTGGCCTGTTGACCCAAAATATTTTTATCTTTAAAAAAATATAATGATACGATATAAAGTGACTGCGGTAGGTAGGGAAATATAAATTATCTCAATTCGAACGTATTTTTAGTTCTACCCCAACAAATCATTTTCTACAAATTCCAACAGTACAGAAAAAATGCTTGTGGATGCATTCATTGATTTCATTCAGCCAGTTAAAATATCTCCACGAAAGAATACTAGTAAAAGTCCGTAGAAACAGATACCAATTTTGAACTACGTACATCTGGAGCTGCTTATTTGGACTTGACACCAGTCTCACTGGTTGAGTTCACTGCAGAATAAAATGTTTCATAATTTTTTATAAAATCATATAAAACATAACTTCATTGATTACCAAAATTAACAACATTAGCTAACAGGTTTAACGATTAATTAGTGATTGATTTTAAGGAATTTCAAAAACGAATACCTGCACGCTCCACGTTGGACTTGTACAGGGAATCCAACAACTTCGCCTCCTGAAAAAGAAAACAAAGAGAGAAATATTCATAAGCCTTGCATTTTTTTATGAACATCTTCATCATAAGAAGAAAACCTTCCCGTTTACAAAAAAAAATATATATATATTTATATATGATGGACATATTCTTCTCAGTATTGAGTTTTTATTGTGTATTTTTTCTGAATTTTTGTCTGTTAATCACCAAATCAGCAATTATAAGTGGTATGAGCTAGCCTATGTTAGTTTTAATAAACTAATTATATTTTTATTTTGAACTAGTCAAGTTAGGGGTGTAAACGGAGCGGATATTGCTAATACCAAATCCGTATCCGTCTTTCAATGAGCGGATACGGATAGTAAACGGATATCAAAATTTAAAACCATATCTGCCTTAAACGAATACGGATATGGAGCGGATAATTTACGGATACGGATTCAAATACGAATATAGAACAGATAATTGTCGGATATTGAGTTATATGAACTTTAAGATCTAATTAATAATTAATAAAATTTAAATATGAAAATAAATGAATAATTGTAAGTTGATGGAGATATTGATATTGGAAAGATGGGAGGTATAAGATATTCATTCTATTGATATAATATATAAACAAAATAAAGAAGTAGTAACAAAAAATAGTGTGGTGTAGTGGTTTGTAGTTTGGTTTTTTAGATTCTCACCTTACATGACATGAGTTCAAATTCCCTTGAAGGCAAAATAATTTCTTTTAATTAGCGGGTCCGAAAAAATTTATTGGGTTTCGATGATCCGGATATCCGCTCCGTTTAGGATATTACTATCCGTATCCGTATCTGGATCTTCTGTGGGTAATTGATAATTATCCGTATCCGTTTAAATTCGGATTCGGATTATATGCGGATTCGGAGCGGATATCCGCCCGGATATCCATATCCGTTTACAGCCCTAAGTCAAGTATGATAACTTGCAATTTTTAAATTAGTCCTTAACTACAAAATGGAAATAATATTTTAAAATTTTCATTTTACCCCTCATCCAGCACCCATAAATGTACTTTACCTTAAAGAGTATTATTGTGTGAAAGGGCATGCTGTGGTGCTCTCTCCATCTCCTCAGTAAAATTTATATCATCAATGCTATTGATATCGAACAGGTAGCTAAAACAAAAGTGAACAAGTATTAAGTAGGTCGTCAAAATGTTGATATATGAAAACAATTTCCAGTAACAAATCAGGTAAGCTTTGTTTATAGTAAGAACTTCAGTACTAATAGGTGCTTGTTATGGATCCTTTTTTACCAGAGTAAGCTCCGTCTGTTGTGTTTCAAATTAATTTTCCTCCCAAAATGGCAATCTTAAGATTCTTATCCACTCCAGTATTAGACATGTCATTATGCACAACCATAGTCATAAGATTCATGTTATACCATAATTGAGAGGTGACTTACTGGTACTATGTACGGATTTCCTTACCAAATTCAACTATTATCAAAGAAGAATTACCTAACCTGGGATGGCCCATTAATCAATAATTGACATCAATTGTTTTTCCCTTCTTTGCGAATAACTTCTTTAGTAGCTGCATAAAAACAAGTCAAACAACTCAGGTTGTTTACAATATTATTTTCAGACAATTTAAGACAGGCAATGAAATTATTATTTAATATTAGGCACAATCTGTGAGATTTGCATTATGAGACAGTTTGGTTCCTTTTTCTTTAGTTTTTAGTATATTTTGGTTTTAGTTGTATTAGCTTCTTTATGTTGCTATATTTATGGGCAAATTTGGAAGTTATGTATAATTAGCTTGTTTTAGATGTTAACTTCTGGTACCAGGGTGCGGTATCCAATTTTGAATCTTTAGTTTCTAATGAAACTCATGGTAATCCGCCATCTCAAAAGAATAAAAAAACTGTAATTTTAATATTTTACATAAATTAGAAGGAAATCAACTCACTTCTCAAAAGCCTCCACTTTGCAGTTTCAATTTTAAAATAGAACTGTCAGTTCTATTTTAGGAAATTATTTCAAAGCTAAAATAAATATTAAGTATATATGCATGTACCTTTTGTATCTTTCTTGTGGAGGAAATGCAACATATCATTGAATTATTTGCTCAAATTGCTGACAATAATAAAACAAATACAATAGTGAGTGAGTTAAGGGATATATATATATATATATATATATATATATATATATATATATAATAAGAACTAAGGATTAATGAACCCTCATAAAAAAAATTCAGAATATAATTAAATCATGAGGAGGGATCAAGTTGCAACAAATTTGAGTTACAACAAAGTTACAACAACCATTTTTTTCCTTTTCAAAGTCCAAATCGTCGATCCAAACCGTTCAACATGATCTCCACAATAAAATGTGCTTGCAGATCAAATTTTACATTTGTTTGAATTTTTTACTATTTATTAAGTATTTTACAAAAAATAGTCATATTCAGACCATTGAATTTTGTACCATCTTAATAAATAGTAAAAAAATTCAAAAAAATGTAAAATTTGATCTGCAAGCACATTTTATTTAGATAATCATGTTGAACGGTTTGGATCGACGATTTGGACTTTGAAAATGAAAAAAAATGGTTGTTGTAACTTTGTTGTAACTCAAATTTGTTGTAACTTGATCCCTCCTCTTAAATCATACCACTGATCTCCCAGAAAGATATGATGAGATTTCTCATTTGAGGGCGAGAAGGGAAGTAACCTTACTGGAACATCACACATTATAGAGAGCACCTTGGCCTTTTCAGAATACCATTGTTTTTCTTTTAGCATTGGTACCACTAATTTTTTTCTCGTTCAAAGTTTTCTTAATTAGTCTCGATTTCAATTTTATTTCTTCCCATCCTAAATTAAAAAAAAAAGTTATAGAACATGAGTCAATTTTCTTTTTTCTTGCAAGCTTACCAATATTCCTGAAAAAATGGGACTGCAGCAACCAAAAATAAAAGACGAGGAAATTAAGGAGCAGATAACACATAGGGTGTAACTTTTATTTTTGATGCAGAAAGTAATTTGTGATAAATTACGTTACTAACAAAACTAATTATATGCTTTGATTATTTTTGTAACAGGCTACAAAACTGCCATATTAATTTGGAAACAATTCAAGAAATCATTCACTAATTAGAAAGTGCCCTAATTAAAATGGTATCAGGTGGATGAGCTCGCTGACAGAATGAGTTAATTTGAGAAGATGTTACTCCCCACAAAATGAGAGATTGATTTACCTTAAGTACACAGATCGCGAGTTTCACTTTCTTCTAATAGATATTTTCCTTTACTTTTTCAGAATCTTCCCAGCACATGCAAACACGGGACAAAGTCACCTTTGATCGGGTTTTCGAATCTCCGTATAGAATGCTATGAAATACAACTGTGAATTGAAGAGAAGTCAAATTATAATTTTAATACAGATCAAAATATACATTCTCCATAAGATTCAAAAGCACATAATTAGAAAGAAAATAGAATGAGTTTGAAAATATTGCCGTTTATTAATACACAACTTTGAAAGATAAAAGAGACTAGGGAGATTGTACTTCTGGTGCTCCTATCTCCCGAGTTAAGTGGATGAATGGAATATGAGATATCTTATGCCAATCATCCCCTTGATTGGGTTCGCATCGGCGTATTAGATCTGGGCATTCCTCGATGTATAGTTCTACGAGGTTTGGTGGTAAACCGTTTTCCGGTAATGAACCCAAACTATGGCAAGAAGAAATGTGTAGCTTCTTCAAGGAAGTGAGCAAATGTAAGTGGGAAGGAAGACAGGGCAGCATCCAACTGCCACGGACCTCAAGCTTTTCCAGGGATGTTAATTGGTTGAAAAAAATTTTGCTATGTCCCGTATAAAACTCTAATTTATGGCATCCTTGTATCAAAAGCGAACGCAGTGAAGGCAGCCTTCCTAGTCTTGGGAGTTCCCTCTCATAAAAAGCACCATTGCTGTACAGGTGCAGGTAAGTTAGAGATTGCAAACATTGCTTTTCATATTCATCATGAGAAATCTCATCCGAGGGACGTTCCTCGTAGGTGCATTGAATTTTCACAAAACAATTTATTACTAGCTCTCTCAATTTAACAAGGTACTTTAACCCTCCAACAAAATTAACATGGTCCCCAATATCCGTTAGGTGCAAAACCTCAAGGGATTGTAAACGAGTACAATCTATAGACACTACTGCAGATGGAAAGCTAGATATGCTAAAGTGAGCAAGGGATGGCATCCATATTGTTTGAATATTAAGAGTGACACACGAAGTTAATGTAAGCTCCACGACTGAGGTTAAAGAAGACAGAGGCAGTGTCACCAGTGACCTGCAATCTTTCAAGTGGAGCTTTTTGAGGTGTGGAAATATCGTCTTTCTAACCTCTCCATCCTCCCAGTTTATCCAACGTGACATTTGAGAGAGTGTCAACTCCTTCAAAGATGGAAATATCACATCGGAGCTGCCATAAAATTCACTACCGACCTTATCAATTGATGGTAAATCATGAAAGTTGAGAATTTCGAGGCAAGGGAGCTCCCCAAAAGCAGGAATACTGTTTAACCGAAAGCAGGATATATGAATATCCTTTAGTTTGTAAAAAACAGGAACAGATGAGAACATCCAACATGGAAGAGATTCCCCACCGAAGCCCCTGACTTTTAGAATTTCTAATTTGGGGGCTGGCTTTAGGGCATCAAGAATCTTCATTTTCACCTCGGTGGTTGGTCCACGGGGATAATCAAATCTCAACTCTAAACTTTTGAGGTACTCTTTCTTGTCTAATTTAGATTCAGTTGCTTCTTCTTTACTAGATACATTCTGGAGCTCACATAGAAGAAGGTGTCCGCTGATTTCATTCATCTCCTTCAACTCACTGATCCTATGCCCATTGCTCTTTCCTATACGGAATTCTTCAAGCTCTTGGAGCTTGGTTAGTTTCCCTATGCTGGATATTAGAGAAATAGTATCAGAGCTTGCATATAAATGCCGCAAGTTTATAAGTTGATTCATTCTTTCAGGTAACTTTTTAAAGTTACAGCCTCGCACATCTAGTACCTCAAGATGGCACAAGGAACAAAATTCATCAGGAATCGACTTAATACCAGTGAAGGAGAGATCAACAAATCGGAGATGCCCCACTAGAGGAGCGGCATTAATGGGATCATTTGTTTCAAGCACAATAGAAGATGAACCCAACACACGTAGACCCTTGTAATTGGCAAAGATATTGCTAATGAATTTATCGCTGTCGTTTATCTGATTACCAAACAACATCATAGTTCGTAGTCTGCTACTATTCTCGTATTTGCACTCTACCTCTGAATTATCACAATCTATACCCAAGTGGCGGGCTGAAGATGGGATATACTTATCGTTGCTTTTAACGAAACAAAATTCATTTGTGGAAGCAGCAATAGCTAGGTCCCGCACTAGATCATGCATGACGTACTTGCCATCACTTAATGTTGGCTGAAAGAAGATTCTGTCGACGAGTTTACCAAACCACTTCCTTCCTATATCTTCTAATCTAATTTCTCCTTTCTCCAGCCTACCTTTCTCTTCTTTGCCGGGTTGAATAAAGCCATGTGCAATCCACATCTGAACCAATCTTTCCCTTTCAAATACATATTGGCTTGGAAATATGGAACAAAATACAAAGCATTGTTTTAGCTCAGATTCCAAATAATTATAACCAACACCAATAGAAGGAAGGATTTTCTCACGGGCACCTTCAATATTCCACCAATCACTTCCACAAATATCTTCCCAGTATGATTTTTCTAATCTGGTACTCAACAATGTCCCAATAACCTCTCCTGCTAGAGGCAACCCGTGTAACTTTTCAACTATCCGTTTACCAATCTTTTTCAGTTCCTCTTGTTCTGACAGAGTCAAACTTGCAAACTTGAAACCACCAAATGCATAATACTGAAAAAGTTCCCAAAAGGAATCTGGTTTCAAAACATCCAGTTTTACTTCAGGCAGAGTTCCTATTGCGTTTGCAATGCTTGTGCTCTGGGTGGTTACAACGACAACACTTCCTACCTCCCCATAATAAAGCACTGACCACAGCCCCCTCCACATGTGCTGATTGTGCTCTGTCATGTCGGTCAAATCATCTAAGACAAGTAAGAATCTCCGATTTTTTATAGTTTTGATAAGCCTCTTTTCAACAATGTTCAAATTTTCTGAGTATGTTGTCGTAGATCCATTCTCAATACCAAACTCCTCAAAAGAACATAGCATCTCTTGCATAATTTTCTTAGCATCATGATTTTCTGAGACATAAACCCAGGCTTCTAAAGCAAAATGCTCCTTCACTCTCTCATCATTGTAGATCTTTTTAGCAACAGTAGTTTTCCCAACACCACCTAGACCAACAATGGGTATAACCGCTAGTTTCCGATTGCTGATGGAATGAGGTTCTGCTATAGTAGTAATCGTTGTTACTATATTTTTTATTTTTTCTGGTGCATCACCCTTTTTAATTTGCCCACGAGACTTTGATTTCCCAGATTCACTCATGCCTAACAAACCTTTTTTACTTTGTTCTGGTGTATCACCCTTTATAACTGTCCGAATAAACATTAATTTCCCAGGTATACCCCAGCTTAACAAATTCCTGAATATCTTATCAGAAAGGCTGCCGCTCCCTTCTCCTTCTCCCTGTTGTAAATTAGGATCATCTAAAGGTTTATGGTTAAAATCTCCATCTAGAACGTTTAATATCATGTCCAAGATTAACTCAATATCTTTATCCCGGCCAAATATGGTAACACCAGGGGCTAAAGTAGAGCTTGTTTCAATACCGAGATTGCCCAAATGTTCTTTTCCTTTATGAGCTTGTATTTTAATGAAATCCCCCACCCCCATGCACAGCTTATCAAGCTTTTTAACAACAGATTTCAAATCCTTCAAATCTTTATCAGGAGAAAACAGATTTTTAAACATCTTACCAGAGGAGGCAATTTCACTAACGTTACCCTTTCCCTTGATACTCTCACGAATCCTCTTGGCCTCAAAGTGATCGAGAACATCTTCTGCCTCATAGGCAGCATCTTTGAGCTGATCGAGCCATGTGGCGAGACCCTTGTTAGTAATTTGCCGCTTCTCGGCTGCTTCAATCACGCTTTGGATATGGGGAAGTTGAATCTTCAAGTTTGCGATCATCTCCCTGGTCTCAGTGTGCAGTTTATAGTTGTCACCGAGGTAGGAGAGCCCTTGACCGACAACCTTGCCAATTACGGTAGATGCAAACCGCGCTCCCATTAGCAACTCCACTCCAGTCATTTTAAGAGAAACAACAAATAAAGAGAGAGGGAAAGATCTGAGTGATAACTTGGGGTTTAACGAGGTGTTTGGGGTAAGAATGCGGGACACGGGAGATCAGATCTAGAGAAGAAAAAATCTAGAGACAGAAGTTGACCAGCAAGAGCTCGCCTGTCTTTACAAAGTGGGTAGACTGCCCATTTTCTTACTAATAGAATTAAAAAAAAAACAACATCGATTCTTTAATATCTTATTTCATAGGAAGAACGTGGTTTAGGGGCTTAGGATATATTCAAGACGGACAGTATAGTTTATAACGTCCGGAAAACCTTAAAAAAAATATAAAAAAACTGGGAACGTAATTAAAAAAAATCGAGAAAATCCCGGACGCTATAGTTTAGCACGTCCGTGGATGTAAAGCAGTTTTTGAGTTTTGAGGGACACTATAGTATTGGAACCAATAATGCTTACTTATCTAGGCTATAAACAATTAATTAATCCTATCTCCTCCCTAGGTTATAAACAATTAATGCGCTATAAAAAGCTCCATGTGTGTTTTAACTGGAAGAAGAGGCACCTAGCCTACTAGCGTTAAAATGCCACTTGGTCTTGGTCCAGTGCTGTAACTTGTAAGCCTGTAAAGCTATAAATTGTTTACATATATACCATAGACTACCAAACTTATTAATAAATGAAAAAATATATTAAATTTTGTATTCAAAATTTGTTAAATCAACTAACATTTAATCATTCCAACATGATTCAGAAAAATTATAGTTTCAAATGTATTGTATTAAAATACAATGTGTTTATACATAAAAGAAAAGAGTGAGTCTATAGTACTATGCATATCACAAGTTGGTTCGTAATACGGATCAATATTTTTGTTTTCCAAATCCTAACTGTCAATCCGAACCGTTCAACATGATCCCCATATGAATATGTACTTGCAGACCGAATTTTATATTTTTTAGAATTTTTTTACTATTTTTTAAGATATGTAGAAAATCACTTGATCTGAAAATTCTGAACCATCCAAAAACAGTGATTTTCTACCTATCTTTAAAAATAATAAACAAATTCTAAAAAATATAAAATTAGGTCTGCTGGTACATATTCATATGCAAATTATGTTCAACGGTTCGGATTGACTATTAGGATTTTGAAAACGAAAATATTAATCCGTATCACGGACCAAATCGTGCTATGCATAGTACCATAGACTCATTGAAAAAATAATCTAACGACATGCCATTTTTTATATAAATACATAAAAATAATAAAAATTAAAAATCAAAATTAAAACTGTACTAAAAAGTAGAAAAATGATATTGTTTTTCTTACTAATAATCCATGATTATTATTAGTAAGTCTTTATATAGAACTTGTAGTATCTAGCATTTCATAGATTATTTCAAATTGCAAGATATATGTTGAATATTTGATAAGTGAATCATTTCGTAATAATAATAAGTGCAAGAATATTATCAGAGAAAAATTAATTATTAATATATGTAATAGTAAGATAATATAATATGAGAATACATGTTATTATATTATTAATGTGCATGGATTTGTCCTGTAGTAATTGTTTTAGCGTAATTAATAATTTAATAACATGTTATTCACAGCCGCGCTTTGTTTGTGAGTTGTTAGAAGTTTGTTTGAGCTGCAATAAATCACGACGGTTTTGTTAATTTTAAACATTTTATAAATAAAAATTTATGGTAATAATTTTTTATTTTTTTTTGGAAAGTTGGTGACTTTAAATGCCTACTAATAATTTTATTAATAAAAAATGTATTTACAATGAGTCGAATGATCCTCTAAACTATCATATTCTTCTAATCCTACTTATCTACGTACACTCTTAATCACACTATTATCTGAATTTTCATCTCTCTCCACGACTGTATCCGCTCTCATCCGGGTCGCCGCACTCTAACAACTGGATCTGATCACCGCTGCTCACCGATCGAGATGGAAAACTTCATACTCCGAGCACCGATTGTACCGCAATCAAATCGGCTTCAGTTTGCTCCACTCCCTTCCCTCTCTCATTCTCATGTCTGTTTCAAGTCAGTAGAGATGCGAGAGAGAAGAGGTATTGTTGTGTCAGAGGTAAGGCCAAGAAGACGTAGAAGGGGCGGAATAGAGGGTGGGGAGGGGGTTGCGGCTAGGGTTTCCTATCTCATTTCCAATCCCGTTCAACTTTTCATTTTTTTTTTAATTTTCTGAATAAAAAAGCCGGCAATTAATTAATTAAAAGCACGTCTTCAAAGGTGATAATTTTTTTTTATGTTATGCGCATTTTTCTTTTCAAACAAACGAAACAATATTGGAATGCGCGGTTTAATATTCAAATAGGGGGACTTTCGAAAACAAATTAAAGAAAAAGAGTATTTATAGAAAAAAGATAAGATGCTCACATTTCTCAATGACACATCTTGTTCCCTTGTCTCAAATTGTATATATTAAAATTATTTTAATTGACATTAGGCTAACATTTCCAAGATGATAAATTTAATTAGTTTTAATGCCGGTGACTAAAGTGGTCAGCATAAGTTAAATCATCTATCTAAATCAGAGTTCTAAATAGCTAGCTATAGCTTTTTCGAACCTCAAAGCTATAACGCTATTAACTGTTTTTTTTATAATGATTATAAATAGCTAGCTATGATTGCGCTATAGTTTTTTCCGACCTTAAAAGCTATAGCGCTATAATCGCTTTTTAAAACTTTGATCTAAATAGTTTTACTAATTTTGACTGTGCAATCTACTAACAACAGTTTAATTTAGATCTGCGTAACTTTGTTTTACAATCAAACAAATATAATTTAATTAAGGCGATCTAACTTAAAATAAATAACTTACGTCGGTCCTAATTAACTTTATTCTACATTCAAATACCCTTCGAGGGAACAACTACATAATACTTCAACTTTTAATTATATGTGATGCCTCCAGTTGGAAAAGTAAGGATTTCATGTCAGGCCAAATTGTTTGTTTTCTCTGACCACTTCCCTAGTTCATATATATTTAATTAATGTTGTCATCCTTTAGGAGAGGAACAAGACAACAGATATATTTTGTCAAGAATGTGCAGATGGGATCATTTGATTTGCTTAGTGACAAAGAAGATTGAAATTAAAGCTTTTTATTCTTTAATTTTCCTGTCTCTACCTTTTATATATTTTTCAACAGAAATGCAAACTCGGGAAATCCCTACTTTATGACTATCTAAAATATTAAAATTTAATTACACTTAGGCTCCATCCCGATCGACAATCCTCAACCTTACATGATGACACTAATTCTAGCTAGATATTCCAAAGGACTTTGAATGTGAAATCATTACACATGTTCCGCATATATATATCATGACGCTATAGCTAGCTCCCCAATTAGCATTTAATTAATTTCCCATTGAAGGAGAAACAATCTCTCCTAATCAGTCATAGATTACAAGCTTTGCATTTGCATATAACATGAGTCACAAAAATGCCCCACTCACACGTACTGTTGCGCCTTTTCAGAACTTCCTAATTGAAGACATCCAACACCTTTTTGTCGGTTGCCCATATGCGTCCCCGCGCACTACAACCAAACATAAATGATATCCAAAAAGAAGTAGCAATGACAAATTGTCTTGACGGCTGGTTGCCCATTGTGCCAAGGGCGTCATCCTCGCATATTCAAATGGATTAGTTTTTTGCAAATCAAAGGAAGCGGAAGAGGGAAGCATATGTGTGTACAATCCAACTAAAAAGAGCCTTAAGATAATCCTGCCCCCGGTTGCTAATGAGAATTTACAGGAACTTGTATCTGACTTTGGCCTTTCTACAGTGTACAATGGAGACATGTTCCCTGAATATTATAGGTTGGTTTTGGTGGTCCTAACTCCTAACGAAGGGGTGGAATAGTCAAGCCTGTTATCGAGTGTACGAATCAGAAAAAGGTGCATGCACCGATAAGAGGAACATTGATGTTGGTCCGAGAAACATACAATGGGGTTCTTCAGTTGTATGCGGAAAAAGCATATTTTGGGTGTCTGATTGTGGAGAATATATTCAAGGTTCCAAGCCGTATATACTTGGTCTATGCTTACAATCTGGCAATGCTCAAAATATGCATCTCCCCGAGGAAGCTATGGTCACAGGTACATCACATCAATATCAAATTTGGATCACAAAATATGACAAAGAGGTGTTATGCATGGTGCAATACAATAAATCTCATGCTGTTCTGGCACTATGGGTCATTAAGCTTGTGCCATTTCCAAGATGGAAATTGCTTCAAAGGATAAGCATGGTTGAAGGAGAATCAGAGAAGCATGAAAACATTTATGGCTTCACACTGATAATTAAGTAAGAATTGTTGGCCTTTGATATGGGATCCAGAATCTACATGTATGATCTGAGAAGAAAGGTAATAAAGAAGATGTGGTACCTTCAATTAGTAGTATCACATTGATTGCATTTTGACATGGTGCACGTCAGAATTGAACATAGATAATTAATGATAGTGACGAATCTTTTCTAATTTTTAATGTGTTTCAAAAGATATTTATGATATTCTCACAGTTGATATGTAGAAGAGTTGAATGGAAATGGGAGAACAATTATGTATTGTGGTCATTGAAAAGGTTTGTGATCCATGTATGTGCAACAAATGTTTGTTGCTTTATATATAAATTTTATTTCTTATTATGTCAAGTTCTTAAATGTAATTCAACTATGATGAATTGGTATACATTGATTCGTTTTATCCTGCAATGCAAATTTAAGACAATTTCATCAATGTAAGTTTGGGATCAAGATTTTGATAGTCAATTGTATTAAATATTGCAATTGATCAAGATTAAGAAAATATGTAGCAAAGTAATGCATTAGTTCTTTTGCTTCCAAATAAATAGAAATTTCTCTCAATATGCAAAAAAAAAAAAAATGGTTTTCGTCTTTAACCATGGAACTAATTCCTGCTTGTAGATCACAATTTGCAAGCTACGTACAATAACAAGATTATTAGATAAAGAAATTGCTAAAACTATAAGACTAATCTACAAATCAATGTTATATATTTCCTCAAAATTCTCCCTAACTATACAAGATGTGAATCACATAAATGCTAGGGAACTTGTAAAAGATGTAAATCACCTTTCCAATTTACATCAGTGCAAGTTCCGCAAAACTCTAAGTGACTATATCTCCCCTTGAGAAAAAAAAAAATACAAGAAAAAACTGATATAAACAGAAATACCAGAAATGAATTTTCTACTTTATCAAAACTTTAATGCTACTGATTTGCATTGCCAAACAAAAGATGGTTGATTTGATTAATTCCAACATCTGAAATTGGGTCAATTGGTTTCTCCATTCCTTCTGACGGAGTGAATGTGCTAGGTTCACGGCTATATTCATCTACAAACAGAATATATTTAACTTGCTCTAATTAATGAACACAAGATATCCAACAAATAAATTGAACTGTTTAAGGTACCAAAGTTAAATGTCCTTTATCATTACCATAAATTGCATTGAGTCAATACGGCGGAGGTGTCGCCAAGAAATTCAAACCCAGATAGAGCACCATCATCAAAAACACAGACACAATTACAAAGGATGGAACAGCCAACGCCCAATACCTGAGAACAATAGCATATTAGGCATCTCAATAACAGCTGTAGGTGTTAATTTGCTACCATAAGAAAGAAAGTTTATAGATAATAACCGACATGGTGCAAATTGTATAGTGAGTCACAAACAACACAAATCATTAAAAGGAACTGGTCTATCAAGAAATTTGTGGATCTTATTAAGTTTCCGAACTTGGCACTGATAAGTGAATTCATATCACCTAAGGTAGCAGAATATTTCTGTTAAGATCTGGATCATCCGATCAGAAACCGCACTAATATTAAAAGGGGCCAAAATGTAATATGTTGAATCATTAAGGCACATGAGTAGAAATGTAATGCCATTGGAGTAAATGTTAGACAGTTGTATACAAACTAAACAATAGATACAGCACATACTTGCTAGGATAATAAGTGATCCCTAGAGAATGTAACCATGGCTCGGGTGTATATGCCCACACTAAATATATAACTGCACTAAAGAAAAAACAGGTCTATCAGTAGACCAGCAGTTACATATAATAATCCATTCAAGATAAATCAGAAATAACTTACAAAAAGCATGCACCTCGTTCTATTAAAAAAAATGAGATTAATCTTTAATGCAAAATACAACCCCACCATAAATCACCAAAAAACTAGTTAGTACTCAATAGTTATCCAACCAAACTGCAGCACATTAGAACAACTGAGAATCAATATATCTTTGCCGTTTAGAAAATTATGGGATCAGATGACTCCACTGATATTTACAAATTTACATTGAAAATAATTGAATGTAGTTAAAATGACACCATTGACCCCAGCAAAAGAGGTTTCTCCTTCTGCTGCTGCCAAGGATCATATCATCCAGGATATTTATTCTAATCTCATATCCACCTGGAAAACTCATTACGAACTAAATTCATGACACAGACACAAATGCTGCTGCTAAAATGTGATTTCTGATAAAAAGAAATTGAGTGTGGCTATGGTACTATGCATAGCGCGGATTGGTCCGTATTATGGATTAAAAAAATCTCCATTTTCAAAGTTCAAATAATCGATCTAAACCATTCAACATGATATCCATGTAAAAATGTACTTGCAAACTAAATTTTACATTTTTCAGAATATTTTTACTATTTTTTTAGATAGGTAGAAAAACAGTACTTTTGGATGGTCTAGAATTAATTTATCAAGTGATTTTCTACCTATCTAAAAATATAACAAAAAATTCTAAAAAAATGTAAAATCTGAACTACAATTACATTTTCATATGGAGATCACGTTGAACGGTTCAGATCGACTGTTTGGACATTGAAAACAGAGATATTGATACATAGTACGGACCAATCTGTGCTATGCATAGTACCATAGCCTCACTCAAAGAAATTTATGTCCAAAAGCCAAACGCATATATAGCTGGATGTTCTAAAATTGCTTGAAATTGACAGAATTTAATTGAAATGTGACCTGTGGCAATGACAGTGGTGATGGATCCAACAAATCCATACACCTCAGATGGTTTGGGACCATGCTCTCCTGTGAAACCAGCATCTGTTCTTGTGTGTTTGTCATGAACCGGAAAGGCAGAATCAGAGCTGGAGGCAAAGGCTGAGGACCGGCAGTTACGCAGTAGACTAAGTGTGTGACGTGGACTGCTAACCACCAGCGTTATTGGCGAAGAAGGTCCCTCTTCCATTACCTTTTGGATTTAGGTATAATTGTTTAATGGAAAATTTCACTCATGTGCAATGAAATTAAACAATGCTAGTTGCTGACCTTGAAACAGGTACCAGCAATTAGTGGTTCTAGAATGTATGTAAGCTTCCTATAATCCTTCTTAATACTTCTCAAGATCTGTGGAATATTTAAAGCATAAATTAGAACATTACAACTATACTTGACCGTCAAATTTAATCACACACTTATCATTCTCCGTAAATATAAATCTTGTAACATTAACCACAATCAACTATTATAAAATAATAATAATAATAATAATAATTTAAACATGCATCCTCAATCGCTCCCCCAATACTTTTCTGAGTTTCCCTCAATGATACTTCTACGGTGCATTACTCTCTCAAATCTCAATAACCCTTTTTCCTGTGCTACCCCCAAACAGATCAAATCATAACCCAGTATCAGGGGTGTAGCCAGGATTTTTGCCACGGGTAGGCAAAAAAAGTTTACGGTTACAACTAGAAAAAGAGGACATGTATGGTTGCACAAAAAATTTACCTGTAGACATCATGATTTAGGGCTTTTCACATGGATTGATCAATTTCAAAGTTTTCAACATTACAAGAATCACAAAATCAATTATAAAACCGATTAAATACTTCTCAGTTCATGTGCATAACACATATCTATTACTAATTACTATTAAACATTTAGGCTATTATCATTAACCAATTCTTCTAATTTCATACATGCCAGTGGTACACAGTGGTACTTTTTTTTTTTTTTGAAAAAAGGCACAAAGGCCCATTTCATTATGTATGAAATCAAGTTAACTTACGGCAAAACAGAAAATAGTACCATATGGCTAAGAAAAGAGATAAATCCCTAACACCGAGCAAAACACAAAAGCTCGGCGTTTGAGAAGCCACCATATCACAGTTAAAGAAAACCGACAAACTAAGACTAAGCCACTTATGAAAGGGCTAAGGTAACGTAAAGATCCTAAACTCGGATCGAAGTAACTAAAAAAACTTGTCTGCATTCTATTCATGAGGCTGGAGAACCAACACCCCTCATCATCTGCAAGGCCGAATCTCCATCTCCTTGGTAAACCACCATCTGAGAGTCAGCCGGGTCCCAAACGCGCAAAGGAATGGCATTGATCTCAACTGGAAGCCATCTGTCGGCCGCCTCTTTAAGTTTTTTGTCCATATGTCCTGTCCAATATTCAAATAACGAAATGATTAGTAAGATGAGAGACCGTGCACTTTTCCCCGTATGAGATTGAAAACACATTGCATTTCTTTGTTTCCAAATAGTCCAACAAACGGCACTAAATATTATTAAAAATCCAATCTGTTGAACGGTGGTAAACTGACTAGCAAAATCGAAAATGTCAATACACGAGAACCAATTGGTGAAGTACATAGAGCTATCTCCCAACCAGAACCAAATCTGCTGAGCTTGAGGGCATAGAAGAAAAAGATGGTTAGTATCTTCTGGTAATGTGCAAAAGTGACACGTGAGGTCGCCATCCCATCCCCTTTTCCTTAGATTCTTCTTAGTAAGTATCCTATTGTTAAGAACCAACCACATAAAAATGCGAATCTTAGGTGGAATTGGTAATTCCCAAAGAATACCAAATTTATTAGCCTTAATACCTCTAAAATTAAGAATGTTGTAGATGGATTTAATCGTAAATTTTCTAGATGGTTCCCATCTCCAAGCTATATTATCTAATCCATGTGTAAAACTAGATGAACTAATAATATATAAAATTTCATTCCATTCCTTATCTAAGATGCCACTAAGTTGTCGTCTAAATTTAATACCACACCCTTGTGAGTGTATTACATCAACTATTGTAATATGAGGAGTAGTACAAATCTCATAGAGGTGTGGGTATCGAGATGCTAAAGAACAATTATCAAACCAAATAACATGCCAAAATTCTAAGCGAGACTGATGACTAGGTTCATATTCTACACTTAATTGTCCTAAGGTGTTTAGATTCATGATACTTTGCCAAATAGGGGAGTAAGGTAATGGATTAGTGTTGTAATATTGTTGTAAAATCACTGTTTTCCACAAGGCAGAATAGTGAGGGTTGTGGAATTTCCACCACCATTTTAATAGAAAGGAAATATTCATTTCCTGCAAGTTTAATACTCCTAAGCCTCCATTATCTTTGGCCATACAAGTAACCGACCATTTAACTAAAGTGTATTTTTTCCTTGTGGAATTAGTACCTTGCCATAAAAATCTATTTCTAATGGAATTTAGGCTACGAAGTATCGTTTTAGGAACTCTATATAAGGATAGAGCATATAAAGGAATAGTAGACAATACTGAATTAATTAAAGTAAGTCTGCCTCCTAATGATAAGAGTTGTCCCTTCCAATTAGGGAGCCGTTTTTCGACTTTATCAATTAGAAAGTGCCAATCTTTAACTCTAAGTTTGCTATCTTTTAACGGCAATCCTAAGTATAGTAAAGGAAAAGACCCTACTTTACATTGAAAAGTATGTGCAAAAGCCGCACCCTCAGAATGAATAGGGTAGAGTTCAGTTTTAGATAAATTCATTTTAATTCCTGAGAGAGCTTCAAAGCTCATCATCGCCCACCACGCTGAAGCGACATTATCATGATTGGCTTTGAGAAATAAAATGGTGTCATCAGCATAGTGACAATTAGTGATAGCTTTATTACCTAGGCATGGTGGACCTAATCCTATAATCCTATTGGCTTGTCTACCCTTATGGAAAATCTTACATAATGTGTCTGCAGCTAATATAAAGAGGAAAGGTGATAATGGGTCACCTTGGCGAACACCCCGCTTACAATAGAAATAAGATGTAAGTTCGCCATTAAAGTTGAGACATGATTGGGAGCTATACAACCAGTCTTTAATCCAACGTGCCCATTTCCTACCAAACCCCCGACTTTCAAGTATTTCTAGAATATAATCCCAATGAATTTTATCGTAAGCCTTCTCAAAGTCTACTTTAATCACCACCCCCGGTTCTTGTAAACACTTAGTATAATGTATTAGTTCTTGGCTTAAGAAGACATTATCTAGGATATATCTATTTTTTATGAAAGCGGATTGACTAAGATCAATAATTCGTGCCATAACAGATTATAATCTATTAGTGAGAATTTTAGAAATTATTTTGAAACTACAATTAACTAAACTAATAGGCCTAAACTTACTAATGACATGAGCATCTTTTTCTTTAGGAATTAAACAAATGATAGACTTATTTATGCGGCTCAAATCTAAAGTATGATTGTGAAAGTGATTACATAAGGTAATGAGATCATGTTTGATTACATCCCAAAAGTGCTGGTAAAATAAAAATGAAAACCCATCGGGGCCAGGAGCTCCCTGGGCCGAAGAGGAAAATACAGCTTCGTGAATCTCAGATTCTGAGATAGGTTTATCTAGCTGAAATCTATCTATATCAAGTACTTTATCTTCTAAATCCCAAAAGTTATCTTTTAAAGTAGCAAATTTGGTACCCGATTCACCTAATAATTGCTTGTAAAAATCGAAGGCATGATTTTTCATAGCATCTAAATTAGTGGTAGGAATTCCATCAATGTCTAGAGAATTAATTCTATTTTTCTTACATCTATGTGTGGCCATAATATGAAAAAATTTGGTATTTTGGTCACCGGCTTCTAACCATTGTTGCTTGGATCGGGTTTTCCAATAGATTTCTTCCTCATGGTAAAGCCCTTCCAATTGTGATTTTAATTGAGCCCAATATAAATATTCGTCATCAGCTAAAGTAGAGGATTCATGTTGTTGTTCTAGTCTAAGTAATTCCTGAACTAATTGTTGTTTAAGTCTCTTTTTAGCTCCATAAAAATTCCTAGCCCAACCTTTAATTTTTTTTTTTAGAAATTTCAACTTGCAATTCCAACTTTTAGCGACATTAGTTTCATTTAAACAGAAATCAGCCCAGCATTGAGTCACTAATTCCTCAAAACCCTCTTGATTTACCCAATGAGGATCAAATCTGAACTGAAATGTTGGTGGGGGCATAGTATGGTTAGTTTTGAGAAGTAAAGGGCAATGGTCAGAACCATGTTTATGCAAATCTCTAAGTATACTATTAGGATAAGTATGTTCCCAAGCTAATGAAGTAAAAAATCTGTCTAATAAAGCAAATCTAGTACCAGTAGACCAAGTAAACTTTCGTGAATTAAGTCTATGTTCAACTAAGGAATGTCTATTGATGAAATCGTTAAACTCTCTACTAAGGATCATATCAAAATGAGAACCAGACTTTTCAGATTTATGTCGAATGAGATTAAAATCTCCACAGATGACCCAATGATCAAATGTGGGCTGTCTAATCTGATCTAAAGAGTGTAAAAAAGCTGATTTGAGGTGTCGGAGAACAGGTCCATACACTATTGTAAATTGCCATATTGTAGAATCTAATTTATTTTCCAAGATTACATCTAAGTAAAATCTATGTTGATTATATGATATCACTTTAATTTTATTACTATCACATCCAAAAAGAATCCCTCCAGACTTACCGACTGATGGTACCCATTGCCATTCATCTAAGCGAGACGAAATATTTTTCAAGAATCTCAAGGTAAAAGTGTCTTTTTTAGATTCCTGAATAGCAAGTAAGTCTACTTTATTATCTTTCACTAAATCATGTAACACTTGTTTTTTCCTAGCTGAATTTAACCCACGACAATTCCAAGTGAGAATATTCATATATCATAATCATCTCCCGTATTAACTAACATAGCAGTGGAGTCTAATTTTTCTAAAGTGAGATTATAAGGTTTTGCCTTGTTTTGTGCCTCTACCATAATATTTTTAATTACTATTTCAAATTGAGTTCTATCTAGTTGTTGAAGAGCCTCAATTATCCTAAGCTGATCCTTACTATTAGTACCTAATTGTATTTGATAAACTCGAAAGAGGTCACTAATTTGTTCTACCGTTAGCCTAAGATATGGAAATTTATTGATTAGAGGAATACCTGCAGAAGTGCAAGCTCCCCCCTCCTTATCTCTAACTCTTTTCAATGCTCTAGCCATAGTGGATTGAGGCGCATCTTGCACCTGAACCCGCAAGCTCCTCCTGGTGGCAGCTGTACGGTTGGAGGCAACCATCTCAACAGCTTCAGGAGTGGTAAGTGCATCAGCAGGGGTGGTCTGAACCGAGGAACTGCGCCTCCTAACCGCTGGAACTCCACCCCACACTATTTTCTTCTTGACTGAAATGGGACTCTGAAGTTTTTTCTGCCCCCAAGTCAACTTTGTTGTCCCAAGTCCGAGTGGAGAATCCTTGCCAGAGGCAAGTGTGGTGGCTGCTGCAGGTGTAGGAGGTTGAGGGGGAGGCAAATCCGCCAGGGGAAGGAAGGTATTCGAGAGAACCGGAGCAGATTTCTTGGAAGGTTTGGGACCCGACCCCCCTTTGGAAGCAGAACCGGACTTAAGGCCCGAACCACTAGGAGTACCAGACCCGATAATCTTAGAACCAGAAAGAACTAGCTTACCGCGGCCTACTCCCGCACTCTTCTTACCCGAACCAGAGGCGCCATCATCCTTATCTTCCCTTTTGCGAGCTTGACCAGTACCCAACCTGCAAGTGGCAGGGGGCGTACCCTTCGGTGTATGATGGCCATTACTCTCAGCTGGACCTTCATCAGAGCGGGTTATTATGATCTCGTCAATCACATTCTCGAAGTCCTCTCCTAATTCATCCTCATTAACATCCATACCTTGATCTAGGAGAGTATTCTCTAGCTGGTTGGGCTGTATCCCAAACTCAGTCCCGTTGGGGAAAGGTCGGCCATTCAATCGAGCGGTCCATGCATGAACACTCTCAGTTTGCGCATTTTCTACTTCAATATGTAGATCGAAAACACGGATCTTACCAGAAGGGTGAAGGAATTCAACATAATGGATCGGCGGAATCAGTCGCACATCACAGACTCCAAGTTTGAGGCGAGCAAATCTCCAATCATAGCGAGCACTGGTGCCCGGATCTATTTCCAAGATATGAGCTCCCAACGGATTGAGTGTTTTCTCTACCTCCTCCCAAGACCAGTGAGTTTTCGGAAAGCCAGAGATACGAACCCAAACTGGAGTGAGGTCCATGCCATCATCAAAGTCGTGCTCCCAGGCCAGAATAGGAAAATCCACCCCTTCAAGAGAGAGGAATCCCCGATTAGCAACAGAACGCAGCCAGGCGGGAGTAGGCGCCTTGATCAAGTATTGCCATTCCGCATAAATCGTAGCAACCCATCGGTGGTCAGACCGCTTGAATTTTTGTGCAAGAATGCGTTCTATCTTCGCTGGACCCCATCCCCCAATGTCATCGAGTATGAAGCTTTGAGCAAATTCCTTCTCAATCATCTCAGATTCTCGAGTAGGGGTCAGCGTGATGATCGGAGTGCGAAGCAGAGCCGCCATTGGAGCAAATCGTTGTCTCTGAGGTTTTACTGCTCTGGACTTCTCGAATCTAGGTTTCACTGGAGTGGGCGGGAAATAAGAGGTAGTAGTCCTGCACGCTCTGGATTTATGTCCAATTTTGTTACAAATGAAACAGAGTTGGCCATTGCGACAATCCCGAGCCAGATGACCCGATGAACCACATCGGAGGCAGATCGGGTTCAGACGCGTCGAACGGCTTCTCAATTCGCGGAGAGTACGCAGTATTACCTCGGATCGGGTCTCAGAATGGCGATCAGGTTCTTTAGCCTTCCAAGACGTAGCAGGCCGTCGAGCCATCTCCAGATAACTAGGCCCAGCGCGAGCCGCCATTAATGGGAGCTTAACAGGCCGCGGGAAGTGAAGTTGCTGTAAGCGTTGTCTAAT
The DNA here is from genome assembly GCA_028015225.1 of Carex myosuroides. Lineage (NCBI taxonomy): Eukaryota > Viridiplantae > Streptophyta > Magnoliopsida > Poales > Cyperaceae > Carex > Carex myosuroides. Next base: position 6,321,619 of record CM051470.1, on the reverse strand, counting down.
ACGATCCATTTGAATCTGAGCAACCCGCGACATGATAACTAGATCTCAATTGAATTTTTCTGGCGATCGATTTTGCTGATTTCGCTTTTTTTTGTTGTTTTCTTTTCTCGCTCTTTGTTGTTTTTGGTTTTTCTTTTGTCTTTTTTGTCGCCTTTTTGATCGCTCAAAATCGCATTTCCAGTCGCCTCTCTTTCATTTTCTATCGCCCCTCTACTTCTCAGAACCAATCGTACACAGTGGTACTGGTTTTCAAATTACCAATAACCAATTCATGCGCATAAACACAAGTACTAATGCTGCCAATAAATTAGAAAACTAACCAACTAGTGGAGAAAGAGCAGCAGGGGCAAGGGCGGAGACGCGGAGTCGAGCCGGACGGCGGGGAGTGGGAGCGGCACAGAGCGGGAAACCTCAGGCACGAGGAGCCGCAGAGGTGACCGGGCGGAGGCGGAGGCGGAGGCTCGGTCAGCAGCAAGGGCAGAGCCGGGAAAGGGGGAGGCGGGTTAGCGGATGGAGAAGAAGGATCGCGCAGTGAAGAAAAGAAATCGCGCATTGGCCAGGGAGTGAAAGAAAAGGCGCAGGGAAAAAAAGAAATTGTGATCGCGCAGCAAAATTTGAGATGAGATCGGGACCGTTCGATCTGCATTGCACGAATATTAAAGGATCCGTGCATTCTGCTATGGACCGGATTGGTCTAGATTTTGATCGGACGGTACTGATCTAAACTCAAAATTCGAGTAACGCGTTTGGAGTAGGGGGGCGACGAGAAAAGGGGGTTGGCCTGTTGGGCCTAAATTTGGAAGAGTTGTATTTACACTGGCCCAAACATTGTTGTGGTGTTGGCCCGTTGGGCTGCAGTATTTTTTATCGTTTTAAAATATATTGGGACGATGTAAACTGACTGCGGTAGGTAGGAAAGCATAAATTATCTCAATTCGAGCTTACTTCTACTTCTTTCTACAAATTCTTACAAGCAAAAATGCTTGTGGATGCATTCATTGATTCCGAATTTATTTTTTCTTTACCATCTTTAAAAAAAATTCTTACAAGCATATATTTTCTTTACCATCTTACAAATTCTTACAAGCATATATTTTCTGAAATTTTCATATTTACCGGTCGGGACTGCATTTTGAAATTGATTGTCTTTTCACTAAGTCAACTTTTTATATTACTAGTTAGACTATACATTTAAAAATGGTGTAAAAGAAAAGGTAAACAAAAGTAGAAATTAGTGGAAGATTTAAATGGAAATGAGTAAAAAATAATCAACAAAGAGCAAAGAGAAAAAATAAGGGTGTGATCGGAACTTTCAGTTTAATTTATTTCAATGCAATAGAATTCAATAGAGATAATTTTCAAATAAACTTTTTAATTGGAATCAAAATGGAAAAAAATTGAATTCATTTATATTTTTTAATTGAAAGGTCTATATAATAAAAAGGAAATGATTTCACTATAAGTGAAAATGACACTTTTATCCTTGTTATATTTGTTAAATAAATACAATAAATGTCTTCTTAGGTGCTTGTTCTAAATCAAATATCATCAGTCTATTTTTCTGACAACCTTTTCATGTTTGACCAGTAAACCCATGCAAAACGAAGTAATGATCAAACTCATCAATAATGTGTTTTGAAGAATCTGCTGCACTAGAAATAATTATTAGACCTAACTTGAATGAAATACAATTAATAGTAAGTGTGATCAGTTGATGTAGTTTTACATCCCATAAAGTGGGATTATTCAGGTAGTTCACTACTACAAAAACTGGTTTTGTACACTGCACATTGTACACGGATTTGGCAATTATATTAAAAACAGTGTACCAAAGATGAGTTGAAAAGATCTGAACGATTTCTACACGGATAATTAGTTAACAATCAGTGTCGAATTATTAGAGAGAGCTACACGGTTTATTAGAAACCACAAATCCGTGTGTAATAAGTGTGTGTGCAAATAATTGAGAGAGTTACACGGACTTTTAATACAAAGCCGTGTAGGAACATTACACACGGTTTTTTGATATATAGCCGTGTATAAATCTTATAATTGTACACGGTTTTATAACTAAAAAGCCGTGTAGAAATAGGTGGAGAGCTACACGGATAATAACTAAATAGCCGTGTATAAATCTTATAATTGTACACGGCTTTATAACTAAAAAGCCGTGTAGAAATAGGTGGAGAGCTACACGGATATATAACTAAATAGCCGTGTATAATAATGTAGGGTTTTATTATCTTCCCTTCCAGAGCGCCGTTTTGATCAAGTTTTTAGTTCATACATATCGAACTGAGCTTTTTATTTCTGCGAATTGATCGAGGCCAGCAGCTGAGATCTGAGATCTTTGAATTAAGTTTGTATTTTCTCCTCTCCATCTTTCTAAGGTTAGTAATATGTATTTAAATCATTTTCTTTCTCTAATTTTCTGTTATTTAGGCTTATTTAATTAGGTCATTTCATGCATATATTCTTGAATTCTTAATTTTAGATGTAATTAATTAGTGTATTGTGGTCCAATAACCGACCTTTAGATGCTTTTAGGTCCATGCCCGTTCAAAATTAATCCAATAGGGATTAATTTTGGATAGTCCCCGTTTTGGGACTGCTCTTTGAATATTATGTCTCATTTAGGATGTGAACACATATTAGCGGGATTTAATTAGTATTTGAGGAAAGTTCGACAGTATTTTCCCTTATTGCTCCTACGAGTATGTGGTTCGTACGCATACTTGGGGAGTTAAGGGGAAATGCTGCCGAATTTTTCTCAAATACTAATTAAATCTCGCTAATATGTGTTCACATATGAGACATAATATTCAAAGAGTGGGTTAGGATTGTAAACCGGCCCTTTGTAAGCCCAAAATTTTGTACACGAAGGAGAATGTTGACCATGCATGATTAATTGATCAAATCATTTTTTTAATTTAATTTACAGATGGATCGAAGCTGGATGTATGAAATGCGACGTGACAGTGAAGAATATTTGGTTCGCGTTGATGAGTTTATAAAATTTACTGAGACTTATAGAGTGAATAAAAAAGAAGAAGACATTTTATGTCCTTGTAAAGATTGTAAAAATTTATTAAGATTTTTGGACATCGAAGAAATTAGAGCTCATTTGATTTGTCGGGGATTTAAGAAGAGATATACATGTTGGTTCATGCATGGTGAGAAATTTGGGGAAAGTAGTAGTGCCAATAAGGATTGTAATCGTGAATTGAATGATGAGAATGTTGGAATTTCTGATAATTTTGAACTTGATTGGAACGAGGATTATGAGAGTGCCGAATATTCTGATATTAACGTCGAACCCGAAAATGACGATGATGAGATGGAGAGGAATTTTGATGAAAATGTAGAACACGAGTTTACTGAAAATTTGGAGGATATGTTACGTGATGTGGAAGATGAAATTAGTGATAAAAATTATGATAAATTTCAAAATTTGTCTAATGAATCTAAGAAGCCGTTGTATCCCGGGTGTACCAAATTTACAAAACTGTCAGCTGTGTTGAAATTATTAAACTTAAAAGTAGACAATGGTTGGAGCGATAAGAGTTTCACGTCGTTATTACAGCTTTTAGGAGAAATGCTCCCAGATAACAACGAGTTACCCGGTACAACATATCAGGCAAAGAAGTTGATATGTCCAATGGGGTTGAAGATCGAAAGAATACATGCATGTCCGAATGACTGTGTATTGTATCGTAACGAGTACGAGGCCATGCATGTCTGTCCTAAATGCGGTGTTTCACGATATAAACGTCGTAAGGACCAGGACACTGATGATTGTAACGAGGACACAAGTGGCCGACCTCCGGCTAAGGTGTTGTGGTATTTGCCGATAATACCGAGATTCAAACGGTTGTTTGCGAATCCCAAAGATGCAAAATTATTGCGCTGGCACGAAGAAGAGCGCAAAAATGACGGTAAACTAAGGCACCCGGCTGATTCTCCTCAATGGAGAAACATTGACAGACATTTCAAAGAATTTGGTTCTGAACTGCGGAACCTTAGGATTGTGGTGAGCTCAGATGGAATGAGTCCGTTTGGAAGTATGAGCAGTCGGCACAGTACTTGGCCAGTTCTTTTATGCATCTACAATCTTCCTCCTTGGTTGTGCATGAAACGCAGATATATAATGATGTCATTACTAATCCAAGGACCCAGACAACCCGGAAATGACATAGATGTATATCTCGCACCATTAATCGAGGACCTCCAAAAATTGTGGCGTGATGGCGTCCCGGTGTGGGATGCGTATATGAAAGAGACCTTTAACTTGCGGGCCATGGTGTTTTGCACCGTAAATGATTTCCCCGCGTACGGGAATTTGTCGGGTTACACTTGTAAAGGATCAAAAGCGTGCCCGATCTGTGAAGATGACACGCAGGTGCTGAGGTTGAAAAATTGTCAAAAGAATGTATTCATGGGGCATCGTAGGTTTCTTCCTATTAATCACCCATATCGTAAGAAGAAGATGGCATTCAACGGGAAAATTGAGCTTGGAGTGGCTCGTCATCCATTAGACGGGGAGAGTGTCTTCGAACGGGTAAAAAACATTGATGTTGTTTTTGGAAAATGCGCCAAAGCACTACCGAAGAATATTTGGAAAAAAAGGTCCATATTTTGGGAGCTACCGTACTGGAAATATTTAGAAGTGAGGCATTGCCTAGATGTCATGCATGTCGAAAAAAATATATGTGACAGTTTAATTGGTTTATTATTGAACATTCCGGGGAAGACGAAAGATGGTATTAAAGTGAGAAAAGACATGGTAGAGATGGGAATACGACCCGAGCTCGCACCGCAGGAGAAAGGGAAGCGCACATACCTACCCCCCGCACTGTGCACAATGTCAAAGAAAGAGAAAACAAGCTTCTGTGAATGCCTCAATGGTATAAAAGTCCCATCAGGATATTCTTCGAATATTAAGAAGTTGGTGTCGATGAAGGACTTGAAACTGGTCGGTCTGAGTTAAAATATTTAATATTAGTTAAAATATTTAATATTAGTTAAAATATTTAGTTAAAATATTTAATATTAGTTAAAATATTTAGTTAAAATATTTAGTTAAAATATTAGTTTTCACTAAATATTATGTTTAATGCAACCATTCAGAGAACTTTACTGAACCTGGGACCCACCTGTCGGACCAATTTATACACGGACATTTAGCTATTAGTCCGTGTAGAAAGGGTAGAGAGCTACACGGCCTTTTAGCTATATGTCCGTGTAGAAAGGGTATTTGCGCACGGCCTTTAGAGTAAAGTCCGTGTATAAAGATCTTTGTACACGGTCTTTTAAGTTAAAAGTCCGTGTATAATGAGAAAAACACTATTATTCGAAATCCTTCTCTTCCAAAATTTGAGAATTGCACACGGTCGTTTAGATAAAAGTCCGTGTAGAAAGAGAATTGCACACGGTCGTTTAGATAAAAGTCCGTGTATAAAGATGTCCGACAAGTGGATCCCACTATCAGTTACACATTTTTTTAGCTCCCTCCCAAGCGTCTGATATTTTATTTCCCCTTCTAACTTCTCTTTCAAATTCTGCGCTCCTCCCTCTGCCTCCTCGATCTCGCTGCTCCTCTCGCTCTGCCTCCTCTCGCTCTGCCTCCTCTCGCTGCTCCTCTCGCTCTGCCTCCTCTCGCTCCTCCAGCGCTCCTCCGCCTCTCGCTCCTCCTCTGCGCTCCTCTGCAAATATCGGTATAAGTTTCTTCTACTTGTACTCAGATCTCATTGTACTCAGATCTCATTGTACTGGAAATATTCTGAATTCTGCTAAATATATCTATTTTAATCAATACAGAGGTTATAACCACAAATGCACCAGAAAAAATTGAAAAATACAGAGGTTATGATATAGGATTTAGGGTTTAGGGTAAACTGATTTCTTTTAATTTTTGGTTGCTTTAGATTTTTTCTTTGGTAATGTTGCTAAAAAATTGATTGATTTAGGGATTTCGAGCATGTCAATTGGGAAATTTGAGTTAAATAAATAGCCGGCCTTTAATTTTAGGTTATTGAATACATTGTGGTTTTTCATAATTTGTATATAGGGTATTTTACGGTATTTTAGGTTATTTTATGGTACTTGTTAATTTTAGGGTATTTTAGGTTAATTTAGGGTACTTGTTAATTTAGGGTATTTGTTAATTTTAGGTTATTCAAATAATTATGGTACTTGCATGTCGAATGTAGACCATGTCGAATGTAGTAGACAAAATATGTAGTTCATTTATCTCTAGTTTGTTAATTTATCTCTTTAATTTATCTCTTCAATTATTGGTCACTTATGATTTGATCTTTAATTTCATGCAGAACCATGTCGAATGAGGATGAGTACGTCGATATGATGGCAGAAGAAGAGGAGCAGCAAGCTACTGCCTCATCAGAAAGAAGGAGGAGAGGGCCGACAATGTGCACGAGCACGTCCGAGCAGACCCATCAAGAAATCTGGTTCACAGAAGACGGGCGTGCGCAGGGAGAAAGACGGCAGAAATATTCAAATTGGTGTACGAGCTTCGTGAGGCAAAATGCGAGTATCCTTGTTGAGAGATGGGATCATTTTGAGGATGAGGTGAAGAACGAGTGGTGGAACACGGTGAAGGTAAAGTGCCTAACAACTCTTCTCTTGCCTAACAACTCTTCTCTTAAATACACTAAATTTTTGTGTCAATCAGGCTCAGTGGAACATCGAGAATGATGTTCCAAAGGAGAAGACTTTGAAGATTATGAACAATGGTTGGAAGCAATACAAGAGCACGTTGAAGACGGAGTTCATGGAGAAAGGGAGAAATCCGGTCGGCTACTACAAATGGCTAAAACAAGAGGACTGGGATGCGTTTCAAGCTTTGAAGTCTACCGAAGAGTTCAAGGTATCTAACTCGTGCCCAATTTATGCTTATTCTTTCTCGATATGTACTCTTTTTTCTAAAACTAACTGATCGTTATTGTCTTGTTTCTGTGAAGGCAAAAAGTAATAAAGGCAGGATGACCGTTGCCTTTAACAAGTATCCACACCATCTAGGGTCAGGTGGTTACGAGGGTAAGACGGCAGAATGGAGGAAAGTCCTGGACGCGAACAAGGATTCTGACTCACCCGTGGTTAGGATCCAAAATCCTAGGGGCAAAGATTGGGTCATGGGTAGAGCCGAGGTAACCGCTGACGGGAGGATAGTACTCCCAACGGATTTGCAAAGCGTGGCTCAAAGAATGGTAAGAGTCATTTATAACTCCGAAAGTACATCAATTGTTCTTTTGCTTTAACTAATTCTTCTACTTGAACAGTTGGAAGTGGAGGAGGAGGTCAACTCGGGTGCCCGGAGTGTCGAACGACAAAATGATTCCTTGTCCGCAGCGCTCGAGAATCCAGAACACCCGGGTCGAGTAAGGGGTGTAGGGGTCTACAGGGGCTGGAAGGAGGTGTTCCGAGTGGAGGGACAAAAACCTCGAAGAAAATCGCGTGCCAAGGTAAACAAAGACGAGATAGTTGCGCAGATACGCGCGGAGGTGAGCAAAGAGTACGACGCAAGGTTTGCTGAGATGGAAGCAATGTTGACACAAATTAGATCAGCAACTACGCAGCCATCCGAGCAACCACCTCCCATTTCGCCGGGAATTCGGCGAAGTAGTCAAGCATCCGGCACGTGGGGCGCCTTAGACGATTTGGATAATCTCAAGGTAATCAATACTTCTTCATAATCTAAAGGTATTTAAAACATGTTTGCAACCTTGTTATACAATATCGCATCACTAAAATAAACAACTTTCCTATAAATTTGCAGGACCCCAGAGCATGCGACCTCATCCTGCGGAATGGCAGTGTTTCTATTATCGTTGCTAAGGGCGTTGTACATCCACTCGCCAAAAGTGTACACCATACTCAGCTAAGACCCGACCATGCATGCGTGCAGGTTGAGTTAGTCGTGGATGGATGGCAGCGCGTACCCCTTCCTGTCCCTACCGACGAAGCGGTTGTGCTTGATGACGCACGGATGTCATTTGTCCAATGGCCCAAGAGTCAGATTGTTTTGGATCAGGTAATCCATAAAATAACTCATTTATTTTGTTACATTCAACTCATTCTTTTTGAAATACTAGAATAATACATCTATAACTTGATACAGACACGAGGAGATGATGTTACCGGTACGGCTCTCTCACTGGTACGTCAGGAGGTGGCTTGCGACGTCGCGGCTGACGCGCCACAATCACCGCCCCGTCCTATGGTCACAGAAGAAGAATACAGCCGTTTGCCCAATGATTTGCGCCTTCTCCACGACTACTTGATGATGGCGCCCGACGGCATGGAGGCTATCGTCATCCCTGTCCCACCTGGGATGTTTCTACACGAAGGCAGGGAGCTCCTGCTGTCGTTCAGAGACTTCAAGGACCTCTTCCACCACTCATCATCCGACAAATGGCTCGATGTTTCACACATCACCATTTTCCTCATGTTAGTGATATTAAAACATTTTCATTATTGTATAGAACTCAAATATATATTCTAATTACAATATGATGAGTTTTCAGGAAGCTAATCCGAAACTGTGATGAGATGGTTGAAAGGAAGAACGTGTGCGTGTTTCTGGACCCCGAGAAAGTGAGTGGTACGGCAGCGACATATTATCCGGATATGGCTATCGAGTACATGTGTTCTGCGATGCATCGTGCTAAGGCGGAGGAGAAGAAATTCATTCTCATGCCATACCACGAGGGGTTAGTTCTAATCTTAACTTATGTGTTGTTTATATTTTAATTAAAGAATTGTATAAAGGAATTAAAAGTTAAACATAAAAAAATAAAATCACACCATCAATCATAGCAAATACTCGTGTGACTTTTATATGCTAAAGTACTATAATTCTTCTCCTCGATCCAACAGCAAACATTGGTGCACGATTCTCATTGTGCCGTACTTAAGCACGGGCATAATTATTGATTCTTGTAAGCCAGGAGGAAGGACCGCGGCTGCCAATTGCAAAGTTATCTTGCCTTTTGTGAATAAGTAAGCAATAATAATTCTATAGGTTTGCATTTCTTTCAATCATATCAAATTATAAAATTGCTAATTACATTTACTCACTTTTGTAAGGGCTTTTGTGAAATATATTAAAGAGGGAGGATCACATAGCACGGGCCCGGGCAAGAAAAGCAAGTTGAATTGGAAGTACTTGAAGGTGAGCACACGGCCTTGAGTTAGAAATTTCATATCTTGTTAAAAAAATTATTGTCATTCTAACAAATGCCGCTAAATGTAAATTTCAGAGCCCGCAACAGAAGGAGGGTTGGGAATGCGCTTATTACACGATGATATTCATGTTTGACTTTGTCGAAAGAATACAATTCGAATTCCCAAAAGCGGTATGTACTTCATATGAATTTCCTATATAATAAGCAATTGATATCTACCTTTTCTGAAATACTAACTATTATCAAATTATAATTTTGTAGAATGTGACAAAGCAAGCTCATTACTCTTGGGATCAGATCGACGATGTGCGGTGCATGTGGGCAAGGTGGTTTGCCATGGAATTTTGTAATCCTCGATATGGATTTGCATAATTTTGTATAATTTGGTGTATATGAATATTGTATAATTTATTGCATATGGATTTCTGGCTAATCTGAAAAATATGAATTTCTTGCTAATATGGATTTATTGCTAATCTGGAAAATATGGATTTCTTGTTATATGAAATCTGGAAAATCTGGAATATATAGTTCTGTAACAAAAATGGCTAGCAAAACTGGAGGCTAGCCGAAAAACAAAAAATACAAAAAAAAAAAAAATGTACTTTCTACACGGACATTTAACTAAAGTCCGTGTAGAAAAAAGATAGCTACACGGTCATTTAGTTAAATGTCCGTGTAGAAAGAGGAGAGCTACACGGACATTTAACTAAATGTCCGTGTAGAAAGAGTCAAGCTACACGGTTTTTTAGTTAAAAGTCCGTGTACAAAAAGAATCGTACACGGTTTTTTAGGTAATATCCGTGTAGCTCGGTAAATGGAGCGCGACACATTCTGGTCTTTGTACACGGCTGTTTGTGAAGTTATACGTGTAGAATCTTTAAAATTGCACACGGCCAAAAGTCCGTGTGTAGTTATTGAACTAATCGTACACCCTCGATTTAAACACGGTAGGAAATCCGTGTAGCTCTTCCTTTATTGTCCGTGTATAATCTCGTTTTTTGTAGTAGTGGTTGCATGCTACATATGGCATGACTTCTTAAATATGAAATTATATATAGAATACACATAGAATCTTTTATAAACAAGCACTGCTATATTTTTAAGAAGCAAGTTAAACCTAGTCGTCAAAAACTCAATGTCTCCTAAATTATGAATAAAATTCTGTTCTTACTTTGTGGCTTCTAAATATGATATTGGAGAAAATCAGAAAACTAAAAAAAGTATATTGTTAAGTATAAACAATATTGAGCTGATAGGCTTGCCTACTGTAATAATACAATTATTTAAAAAGCTCTTACTAACATATTAACTTCTATACTGCATAGAATTTGGAATTCCTCATAGGATGGAAGTTCATCCTTGATATAGTACCATTTGCACAAATGATTTTGCATAGTTTTGAAAATATAAAAGAAAAATGACATTATTTTTGAATTAGAATTGGACCAAGTGCCACCTAGCAGAGAAGCAAATGGAAATAATATAGAGAAGCAAATGGAATTAGAATTGGAGCAAGTGCCACCTAGCAAAGAACCCCATATTTTCCGGAATCTTTACCAACAAAGGGTGATTAGTCAGCTTTACAAAATAATATAGAGAAGTAAAAGATACATGTATATGTATTAAATACAGTCCAAATGTAGTTGTACAAATTTATATAGAGATTCATAAAAGATACATGTATGTATTAAATACAGTCGAAATGTAGTACTGAAATGCAAATATTTTCTAAGGCACTAGCTCCTCCATGGTCTCAATAACTCATATTACATCAAAGGTACTCTACATGTGCAGTTTATAGTTGTCACCGAGGTAGGAGCGCCCTTGATCGACAACCTTGCCAATGACGGTAGATGCAAACCGCGCTCCCATTAGCAACTCCACTCCAGTCATTTTAAGAGAAATACCGAAGAAAACGAGGGGAAGATCTGAGTGATAGGGGTTACAAAACGGGGAAAGTGGGATTTCTGGAAACAGTTAAATTAAATCACTCTAGAAGTGCAGATCATAGTTGTCACTGAGGTAGGAGCTTCTTAGATCGACCACCTTTCCAATTAGCAACTCCACTCCTGTCATTTTAAGAGAATCAGCAAAGAAAAAGAGAGGGGGGGAGATTGGGCTCAACAGGACTTTGTGGATAAGAATGAGGTACAGGGAGACGGGGAAGGAAGGATTTCTGGAATCCTCTCAAAAAATTCAGAAAAAAAATTCTGGAAACAGTTAAAAGTTTGCGTACTTTTACTGCTAGGTTACATTGAAACCCACTTCTATAAATAGGTGACGTGGAATGCCAGTGGTTTATTTTATTTCTGAGATGATGCTGAGAAGTTGAATCTGCATGTAACACATGTACCGTAGAAAGTTCATGGAGAGATAAAGTTCCAGCCTCTGCCAAGTGCCAACTACAGAGTGCACTGTGCAGAGCAGCAAGTATATTTTCTGTAGTCGTATTTATCCCCCATGAATTGTATTAATAACGATAATGCCACCGCTTGTTTTCTTTTTGGGCTGGCTCGAGGAGTCTGACTAGGTGCAAACGGATCACATTCGCAGAATTTTATTTGTAGATCGTTAATTTGATTTATTAATAATCGGTTTATGTTATTTTTAACCCGCAATTAATTAATAAAATATCAAATTATTAAATCTAAATTTTTCTATACGGTTAGATTTAGTAGAGTTACATAATGAATAACATTTAGTAGAGTTAGATAATAAGATTGACATGTAAGGTGTCTACAAGTGTCCGCTCGTGCAGATAATTTTAACAAGAAACTCATTAAATTTTCTTTCATATATTAATTGTTAGTTGATTTACACTAAGCCCCCTATTTTGAAGTAACATGGACTTAAATAAATTACAAAAATATTCCAAGGCTAATAGGAAATCTATCTAAACACTTATATTATATTTCATAGAAATATGAATGGTTTGACAAATTAATAACTTAATAATTACAAATAAGATAAAGCTCAAAAAAAATATTCAGCTCAAAACATATTTTATATGGATAAGGTTGTATTATTTTAAATAAGTTAATTTGTAATAATTTCTTAATATTTAAGATTAAAACTTGACTTCTTAATATTATAAAGTTTTAATTACAAGTTGTTGTGTAAGTTCTAAAATATTTCAAGTAACAAGAATATGCATGCCACTATTACCAACAGAAATACGACAGAATATTTAAAAGTTTTAATATGTTGAGTGTAAGTCGACAAAAATTGCTATTTTCGATGGTGTCGCTATTACCAACAGGACTATCCGCGATGATACCGACAGAAAAACACTTTTATCATCACGGATAGTGAAAGACTATTGTAGTACTATATAATCACTTATGGTATTTTATAATCAAACCTGACGATCAGGATGTTACGTAAGATTCTACAATTAACTTTTAAAATATCTCAAGCTAAATTAAGTAACACTATTCTAATTATTATATGACTTTACAAGCACATGTAATTTAATTTCAAACTACTGAAATACAAAGGTTTATAAAAGTACATGGAAAACCAAATTGTTATTTTTAAACGCACTTCACTTCACGTTGAATAATTCTCCAATTGTTCGAAAACTGAGATGTTACAAAAACATACTACCAAAAGAGCATCGGACGGACAATGAAAAAGAGTCAAATTAAATACAGTCAAAAGCATATCAATCTAATGGGAACCGTTCCCAAACACTTGAAAATACTCGGCCATAAGTAACAGCGCCCATGCAGTGGCAGAGCACGAACCCCACATATGAATACAAATACCATCAATGCCAGGCCCATAATACAGGCCCAAAAAGAAGACAACAGAAATAAATCACACACAAAGAGCAGTCAGGGAAAAATTAAATCCTTGCATCATGTGCTGGCTTCACCACAGAGACCACAGCCGTTTGATCTGCATCCGACACCTGAGGGGCAATCAGAAACCACTGTTCAAGATTGAGGATTTATATCAGGAGACCAACTAGAAACCAGCTGAGGGGCAACCTGGCAGAAGTGGCCCAGGGGCAACTAGAAACCACCTTCGTTATCAAGTTCGTGAATGATTCGTTCTTTTTTTTGTCTTACTGATGGTACTGGTACTGTAACATGTTTCAATCTGTCCTTGCAAGTGAAAAGTAGCCAATTCAGAAAAAAAAAATGTTAGTGTTATTTTTAGCTTTATTTCAATAATAATTATATCTGACTCACATAACAAACTAATTAATTGTGAAACACCAATCAATTGAGAAGTTCAGATCATAATTTCTGCCGACATACATATCCAAAATCTTGCAAAATATGCATGCCGCAAAATATTGTGTATAATTTACTAATCACACACAATTATAGAACATAGTGTCCGAATCAGAATTATAAACTAGCATGAGATATTTTGTTATTTTTATATTGTTCATTAGTATTCGTATTCGAATCCGTATTGGTGGATATCCGCTCCATATCCGTATCCGTTTAAGAAAAACTTAATTTCAAAATTTAATATCTATTTACTATTCGTATTTGTATTCATATCCGCTCATTTAACGGCGTATACAAATTTAGTATTAGCATTATCCCGTCCGAAATTTTCTCTATTTACACCCGTAGCTTGAGTGCGTACCTTGGACCCCAAAACCCAAAACGGGGCTGGGTTTTTGCTGTGATGGGCCTATGGGCCGAGCTGTTTTTAAGAAACCTAGTAATATCATTTTCTTCAACACTTCCTACTGGAAAAGGCTGTCTACTAGACTACTAGATGTCTCAGGTAGGCCCAAGAAAGAGAGTAGAAGATAACTAATTAGTGATATCTATTCAAGCACGATATTTTATAGTGAAATCAACCATTCGGTCAATTGCAGGACCAACAATTATTGTCCTTGTACTTTTCTTCTTTTAGAAAATTGCCTGTAGATTCAGTTGCCCAGTCTACATGAAAAGTCTTCTCAGGACTTTTTGTGGACTTGAATGATTTTGAATATATCACTGTTCTTTTCAAATGGTCCATGTAATTTTTATTTTCCTCTTATTATCTCTAAATCTCCATCTATAAAATGAGTGGTACAAAAGCAATTCGGACCAATACGGCAGATAAATATAAAATATCCTCTTATTATCTCTAAATCTCCATCTACAAATGCCGAATTTTTTATTAATATCCTTCATTAAATAAAAAATTACAAAAATGTCCACTGTTTTTTTTCAACAGTGGAGATTTTTGTAATTTTTTATTTAATGGAGGATATTAATAAAAAATCGGTATAAAATGTGTGGTACAAAGGCATTTCGGACCATTACGGCCAGATAAATAAAAATTTTCCTCTTATTATCTCTAAATCTCCATCTATAAAATGTGTGGTACAAGAACACATGGACCATTACGGCAGATAAATAAAAAATTTCCTCTTATTATCTCTAAATTTCTATCTACAAAATGTGTGGTACAAAGACATTTCAGACCAGTTCAGCAGATAAATAAAAAAATATAAACAAAACTAAGGGGAACTGCAACGCACATTTAGTTTGTTATAGAATAATCTGTATTATTTTTTTTTCTAGAAAAAACGGGTGCCTGTAATTCCCTTTCTTTTTAATTTGGAAACAAATTTTCGCACACAATATCCTTCAATCAACCATATTTCCCAGAAAAATAAACATGATTACCGTACAACTGTACAAATTGCTACTAGCTAGTACGCCTTTTAATTAATTCGGAAGCACCATCTGAGGGTAAATTGTACGAAACATCTAGGAGTGTCGATGATACTTTTTTATCGGTTTATCCGATCCGTATCGTACTTGAAAAGGCGGATAAGAATAATATTTTTTTTACGTTAACTTATGAGGCATGGGTAAGAATAAAGATTTGTTTAGATAAGGGTGCGGGTAAAAACCATTTCTGACCTGTTATTATATAAGATAATTTCTAAAAATAAAATAATATATATATATATATATATATATATAGAGAGAGATGGGCTATGGTGCATTGCAATGCATAGGCACCCTTGTGCATTGGACCATAAATCACCGATTCAAAGTCCAAATGACCGATCCAAACCGTTCATCTTGTTCTCCATATTAATATGTGCTTGGAGACCAAATTTTACATTTTTTCGAATTTTTTTGCTATTTATTAAGCTACTTTGAAAATTGCTGATCCGGGTGAACAGTAAAAACAGTGCAACTAAATATGGAGAACAAGATGAACGGTTCGGATCGACTGTTTGGACTTTGAATCCAACGATTTTAGTCCAATGCACAGAGGGGTCAATACATTGCAATGTATAATAGCACAACTTTATATATATATATATATATAGAGTAGAACTAGGGTGCTCCTAAGCTCACCAAGTCCTTCGTGAGCGCGACTCTAAAACCTATCAAATTGACTTCAAACGACATTTCCAAACCGTTAGATGTTCAATCTATATTAAAATGTGCTTGGAGACCAAATTTTACATTTTTTGGAATTTTTTTACTATTTATTAAGATAGTTTGAAAATCGCTGTTTTCCAATGGTGCAGAATTTTAATAAAAACAGCGATTTTCAAACCATCTTAATAAATAGTAAAAAAATTCCAAAAAATGTAAAATTTGGTCTCCAAACACATTTTAATATAGATTGAACATCTAACGGTTTGGAAATGTCGTTTGAAGTCAATTTGATAGGTTTTAGAGTCGCGCTCACGGAAGGGCTTGGTGAGCTTAGGAGCACCCTAGTTCTACTCTATATATATATATATATATATATATATATATATATATATATGGACAGTGCTACGGTGCTACGTGTAGCATAGAGCCCCTCCGTGCTACGGCTCAATTTTGAGTTTTCAAAATCCTAACGGTCGATCCGAACCGTTCAACATGATTTCCATATGAATATGTACTTGCAAACCAAATTTTACATTTTTTAGAATTGTTTTACTATTTATTAAGCCACTTTGAAAAAACACTAATTTGTACACAACAGTAAACTATTCCTAGCATATCTCCATTCATACCTATTCTTCACATGCCTGTCTATGCCAACAACTAGCTATCCAGATGCCTGTCCTTAATAAACATATGCTGGTTTATAAACCGTGTCAATACCTATCTCGTCTGTACCAAGCTCCTGCTTTTCTGGACCATTGGATCAGCGATTTTCAAAGTGGCTTAATAAATAGTAAAAAAATTCTAAAAAATGTAAAATTTGGTTTGCAAGTACAAATTCATATGGAGATCATGTTGAACGGTTCGGATCGACCGTTAGGATTTTGAAAACTCAAAAATTGAGCCGTAGCACGGAGGGGCTCTATGCTACGCGTAGCATATTAGCAAAATCCTATATATATATTTATGGAGATGATACATAATACAATAAAGTTTTGCACTTTACTAAATTTTCGTAATACGAACTTAGTTGTAATCATTATTAATTTTTTCTTACTTTTTCTTGCTTTGAAAAATATTTTATCGAAGCACAATTTGAGATGTCAATGGTACTTCTTATCCATTTATCCGACCTGTAGTTTATTCGAAAAGACGGGTAAGGATAACATTTTTTCGTTAACATATCGGGTATGGGTAAAGATAAAGATATTTTTATTATCATTATCATGATGGGTACGTGTATGAAAATTCTTCCACCAACCCGTATCGTAGCTTGTTAACTCAATATTGAGAGGAGGGTTCTAATACCTCTAATTTTTTGTGCCTCCATCATGCCTTCATTTTTTGAACTTTAATAACTAAAAAATTAAAAACTTAAACATCAAAATAAAACCGTTAGATTTGTTCTATGTTATTTTCTCTATATGTATGTAAAAAACTTGTCACTTTTCCATTTTATTTTTATGTGAACTAATAAGTTGAAAAATCAACGTCTAAAAAATATCCACATGATTGGGTATATTTTTACAAACTCTTGATAACAATCAAAATAAAATTGAAATATTACAATCTTTTACATATACATAGATAAAATGATGTAAATCAGATCTAACAGTTTTATTTGACAATTTAAGTTTTAATTTTGAGTTCTTATAGTTTTTTAAAATAAAGACATAATTGTGTCAGAAAAAAATTATGGCATCTGAACCATCCCAAATATTAATTCCTATAATATCTCAGCAAGGATGCTTCGGTCAAAGCACAGTCGGAGCATTTTTAATAATATTAGACGCCTAACTGCTTGTGTTTCACTATCCTAGTCATGGTCAAATTCAATCCATGGAAAATTATATAAGAGGTTGCAAGAATAGCATGTCTGTATCCTTTTGTCTTCTCCAAAGTTTAGAAATAGCTATAACTTAATATCTCAGTTGGTTCCATCTGTAATGGCTGTTTCAGTACTGGCTTGTCTTTTTTTCATTTGCATCCTTCCCTGCTTCTCCAACTCATGTAATACTACAGTTCCATGTGATCCTTCTATTCAAATTAAGCGTCCTTTCTACCTTCAATCAGATACTATGAAGGATCCTAGTTGCCTTGGTTCTTTAAGGATTGAATGTAGCAATGATATCCCACTTCTCTTATGGCAATTTTTGCGGTTACAATTGGAAAACATCTCATATAACACCAACACTATTAAGGCTCATGATCTTTATCTTGGTAGTTCTTTGAAAAATTCTGGCTGTGGTAATCTTTATTTTAATTTTTCTAGTGATCCTGTCAAGTTAAACAATGAGATGTATAATTTAATAAATAGTAGTCTTTATTCTGTGAGATGTGACCAATATCCTAATCAGATAGAATCACCGCCCAAGATATTTGGAAAGAATTACAATCTTAGCTACTCGCGGTCTCTTGATGAAGATATATCTCAGAAGAATTGTTCGAGGCCTCGTAGTTCCTTTGACCCATCTTTTGAGTACATTTTCTCATTCAAAAATGACAGTGATCCAGAGCTTTCTGTACTATCTGCTAGTTACTCAGATGATTTTGTAGCGCAGCCCGGTTGCTTTGCAAACTCGACAGAGGTTACTGATCATGAAGATGGAATATCGATAGATGTTATCAATCATAAAGATGTTAAAGGTTAGTAGCTTGCATATTTAGTCAATTTATCCTGTTAATTTTCTTTTTAATCTTTTTGTAAATTATGGACAGTTCCATTTTCTTTTTGTAATTTTCCTTTCCCCTTTGGCATAAGTAACTATGGGGTCTTGACATAACAGCTCTAATAGAGATAATATGCCAGACTTTTGACTAATAAAGTAACCTTTAAGCCTATGACTCTTCAAAATTATTACAATAATAGCAAAGGTTAGTAACTTGTATTAAATACTCGACAGAGGTTTAATCAATTTATCCTTTTAATTTTCTTTAAATTTCTTTGTAAATTTTGGAGAGCTACATTTTTTCTTTTAAAATAGTTATACAAATACAATTCCATTTTTTTTTTGGCAAAATTTCTTTTCCCCTTTGGTATAATAATTGGATCTTGACATAACAGCTCTAACAGAGACTGACTAATTTAGTAACCTTTAAGCCTATGACTGTTCAAATTTAATGCAATAATGGCTAATCATTTTTTATAATTTTTCTTTCAAACTTTCCTGAACTTAATTTCATGTGAAAATTCCCAGTTTTCTCATACTTTTTGAAAAGGATGGTTACCTTTTTCTGTTCTAAAATCAAATCAGAAGCCTTTTACTTCGTGCCTAACTCAATGTTTAGCAAAAGAATTCAATAACATTTTACTTTTAGTACTGGTATTTCTTTATTGCTTTTCATCAACCTTTGTAGTTCTAATTTATCTTAATTTGTTCTCTTTCTGTTTTTATTTTTCCTGTTCCCCTCCGCTGAAAAAAAACAATTATGACAATCAATATCTTTCCTTGATATCAGCTAATTATTGAAATAATCTTTTACCTAAGCCTAATTGCTTTGCTAACAGCACACTGGGACTTCTGATCAACAGTGTAAAGGATAATAACTTGCTGACATGTTATTTAGTTATTTTAATTAATTTCAGTTATTGTACTTGCAAATTGTATTCACTTTCAGTACACTGAAAAGAAAGTATGAAGTCTATCTAAATTGAAGATTCATTTGTGACATTTCTTTATAGATATTGCAAAGAAGCGCTCTCAATGGAGAATCATCATAATAGGCAAGTATCACTTCTCTTTTAGTTTTAGACTAAACTAAATATATGAGTTGTCTTTACCATTTTTTACATGAAGGTATGAATCTTTCAATACGACCCTTATGTTTTGCACCTTTTATGTAACTACCTTTACCTGATTTGTGGACTAAATCAAAAAGAAGGAAGAAAGTAGCTTAAATGCGTAATAGAAAATTAAAGCTTTTTTCGATTACCTGATTTGTTCTGTTCTGAATTAATAAGACTGGCACCAATGCTTGTAAGTGTCCATTAATTCTCTTGCTACTCCTTTCTTAATAATCTCTCAATCTTTGTTGAACCATGCTAATTTTTCCATGTCTCAAGAATAGTTTCCTAATCTATTTGTTTTCCCCTATTTCATTATTTAGCCCCCCTGTTTGTCAAACCTATATTCTTCGATATGAAACATAAATTCTTTGGTTAATGTAAAACTGATCCTAGTAGTAGAACTACGAGTATATATAGTATCAGCTGCCAAACCAGTTCCTTAGCCATGATCTCTGTGTTGAGCTATCAGTGTTGAATATCCCAACATGCTCTCGTTAAGATCCAGACAAAAAAAATATTCTAGTAGCAAATATTGCTAATTTGATTTTAATATATTATCTATTAGGGACTTCAATGGATTATATATGAAAGAGATTGTTTTGCCAGTTTAAATGACCTTCTTACTATTTATATTTTTTCTTCTGTTTGTAGTAACTTGTATGCCTTGTATTTGGTATTAATGTATTTGGTATTAATGTAGGTACATCAGTAGGATTGTTAGCATTCGTCGTAGCATGCCTTATTTTGTTGGTAAAGCTTCGCAGTGGCAAAATATGTGCCAAAGGCATTTTATTGAGCAAACACAGACCTCAAGGAAATATTGAAGTGCTCTTAGAAAAATATGGATCGTTTGCCCCCAAAAGGTACAAATATGCAGAGCTAAAGAAAATCACATCCTCATTTCAAAATACACTAGGAAAAGGAGGTTTTGGTACCGTATACAGAGGAAGACTGCAGGATGGTCGTTTGGTTGCTGTCAAAATTTTGCACAATGCTTCAAGTGATAGAGAGGATCTTTTGAATGAGATCCTGAGTATTGCAAGAACTTCTCATGTCAATGTTGTTAGTCTAGTAGGATTTTGCATTGAAGGCTCCAAGCATGCTGTAATTTATGAATACATGTCAAATGGATCACTCGACAAGTATATATACTCTGAAAATCCAAAAGCACTTCTTGGTTGGGAGAAGCTATATGAAATAGCAATTGGTATTGCAAGAGGTTTAGAGTATTTACACCGAGGTTGTAATGCACGTATTGTGCATTTTGATATAAAGCCACAAAACATTTTGTTAGACGAAGATTTCAATCCAAAAATTGCAGATTTTGGTTTGGCAAAATTGTGTCCACCAAAGGAGAGCATTCTTTCAATGGCTGAGATGAGGGGAACCATTGGATACATTGCTCCCGAAGTCTTCTCTCGGAGTTTTGGGGTTGTTTCAACAAAATCTGATGTATACAGCTATGGAATGATGGTGTTGGAGATGGTAGGAGGAAGAAGGAATGCAAAACCAAGTGCTGAAAACCCAAGCCAAGTTTACTTTCCACATTGGCTTTATGATCGTCTCAATGAAGACAATCCAATACAAGCTTGTGGTGTATCAGTCGGAACTGAGGAAATTGCAAGGAAGATGGGCATTGTTGGTTTGTGGTGCACACAAACATTACCGGCTAATCGCCCCTCGATGAACAGAGTCGTGGAAATCCTGGAGAAAAGTAGTTTTGAAGAGTTGGAAATGCCACCAAAACCTTACCTGTGTTCTCCGTCTCATTTAACAATATTATCTGATACTTCTCATACTCCAAGTTTAGATTAAAATTGCCTAATTATACCCTTTTATGTTATCATTGTTCAAGTACTTAATGCGCAAAGGATTTATTTATTTGTTTGAGCTAACTCACTAGTGATTGTATCAGTTACAGTTAACTGTGTTTGAGTTATATGTACGATTCTGTTTGGGCTAACTTACAATATCAATTGTAGATGCATCCAATCGAAGTCAATTTTGTCTTTTCTCTTTTTTTGTAAAATAGATGAGAAGTCAACTATAGAAGGCAGTTAAATCATCAAAGATGTTCCATCCTCCTATGAGAAGCACCAATCTGAACATTTTTTGTATGACAGAAATTCAACAAATAATTACTTTGTTTTAAAGGACCGTACCACAAATAATTACTTTGGTTCATCACGGTACAAAATTCCTCGTGACTTTTTTCAGTTAAATTTGCAAAAATGAAAAAGGATCAATAACTTTACATCACTATAGCAATCTGTCTAACATTTTATATTGTTCTTAAGCATATTCCGTCTCATTGTACAAGATAGAACTGCAACCAAGATAATTCGGAATTGTTGCTCCTTAGACACGCCATGAAAGCAAATGAAGATAACTCTGAAATATCCAGCAATTGATTAGAATTATTGTTTTAATTAATTTGAGAGGAAATAGAAATGAGATATTTACTTAACAGAGAGGCTTTTATCTTTTCAATGGAGGAAAATTATTTTTCGAATTCTAAAACAGAGATAAAGGCATAAGTTGCTATAGTACTCTTTTTCTTTTATACTGCAGAAAGAGTTTTAGTAAATATTATAAATGAAGATTTTAGTTAAGCCCCTCAAATTTGGAAATATTA